>JAQPPZ010003305.1:2539405-5078810 GCA_028583015.1 Wollemia nobilis | reverse complement strand
ATCATCATCATCATCATTTGCATCATCACAACAAAGTCTTAAGACAGTCTCTTAAGCCCTCTTTCACTTTTCACAATATTTCTATAAATGGGATTAGCTTGACGACCGAGTGAGCAGCGACTCCATGAAATGGTCTATAATAGCGACAATGTCCTTTGAAATTATTGTTAAAAGTCCCCTCTTCTTTTATCAAATCATTGCATCACAAACAACCAATTTGTTACATCGGATTATTTCATCAACATTACAACATGACATCAAAAGGTATAAATTCTTTTCCAACGACATAATTACAAGCATTATCAAAATCAATCAATCAAAGCATCATCAATATACTCATAACATAAGTCATATGACCAAAAATATCTCATCTATATATATATTTTTATATATATATATATATATATATATATATATATATATATATATATATATATATATATCTCAAAAATATATATGTACATCATATCAGATAGATTGGTATGCCACAATCCATATCTTGGCATACTCAATCAAGTGTCCTCCGAGCAGTGTCTCGAGAGCCCCTAGAGCTCTCAGCCTCATCTCCTCCCCCACCCTACGGAGGACGAGGTGGTCCCATCGCAGTATGTGTGGTACTGCGAGTCCTCGTCGTCGATCGGGATGAGCTCCTCGATGACCCTGTCTTGATCGGATCTGCTATGGCAGTCGATAGTTGTACCCTCCGGCCCTCCGAGCCTCGCTCGGTAGTATAGAGCCCGATAGAATGCGGTCCGAGAAACGACCACGGCAGCTCCTGAGTGCTCACCCCTCCACCCCGTGCCCTGAGACGTGCATTCTCGTCTCGCAGCTGCGACACCTCAGCCTGGTGTTGTGCGGCCGCATCCTGTAGTGTCTGCACCTAAGTCTGCAGATGATCTCTCTCTACCCGAAGAGTAGCCATCTCGCTACTCTCTCCTATATCCATGCCCTTGCCCTTATCGGGCGATGGTGGCCTCTATGGAGATGGGGGTCTCGCCTCCCTCCTCTCCCTCTCTCTCTGCTCTCTCCCGTCGTGACCCTGGGCTGCCTCTATCGTCGCCTGGCGTCGCCTCCCTATCCGACGCATGACTGCATGGATCGAACCCTGTGCCCTCATCATCCGAGGAGGGCGGATGCCTACATACCAGGCATCGTAGCCATCGGCTACTCTCGCGTCGTCCCCATCCACTGGCTGAATGGGGGCATCATCTGAGTCCTGGCTCTAGAATCGCTGCATGTTTGGAGCCCCGCTAACAGTGGTGTTATCCCGGATGGTCCGGGAAAACTCATAATCTCTGAGAGACGGGATCCCCTACTGTAGACCGAACTATCATAAAACTCGGTCGTAGCGATGGAGCTCCACCTCTCCCCTCTCCATCCTCAGCCAGCAGACTCGCCTAATGCGAGCCAGCTTCTGTCCATCCTCTACCCACCCTGGATGCTACCTCCATGGCCTCCAGGTGATCTGGTCCGGGACAAGGTCATCCAGTAGTCTCTGGGACACCGACAGGTCGATCCGTCACTGTGCCCCTCTCCGGAGCCACCAGTAGAAGACTCGGGGCCTCTCCCCGTCTACCCCTATCAGTGGAAGCCCTATCGGCCTCCGCATCGCAATGTGCTCCCAGCACCAAACCTGTAGTAGCGATGTCATCACCAGACATCGCCCGCCCTTGTACACGACCCCGTAAAGGATCTGTACAGCTAGCATAGTACAAAGCTGCCCCATGAGAACCTGTAGCCGTGGTCCCGCATGTCGTAGATCACATCTACCAGCAGAAGTCCACCAACTACCCCAGCCAGAACCCGTGTGAGTCTAGATGCCCCAGGCATCTAGCGTAGTGCCTCGATATTAACTTTGCCCTTCTCCAGGGCGAAGCTCGGGTCACCACATAGCCGTCCCATCGCGTGGCCCTGATTGGTCGTCGGTGTGATCATCCGTCCTTGTATGGGGATTCTCAAAATCCTCCATACATCCTCCAGTGTGGGAGTCATCTCCCCTGTCGGTAATCGAAAACATGAAGACCCCGGATACCATCTCTCTGCTAGGGCTGTCAGTAGCCCCATGTCTGTGGAAACCTACGACATCTCTGCCACATGCTGCAATCCGGCCTGTGCCAGCAGATCCCGCTCTGCCTGGGTGAGAGCGGCCAAGTCATCTCTCAGTCCATCGTACTTCCACTCTCTACTTTTTAGTAATCCTCTCTACAAACATAAACAACAAAACAACAAACAATAATTAATCAATAAATTCCAGTAATTAATAATGCAACTTAAAGTTCAATTTCATGTAAATGATGATATCGCCCACTATTGGACGATATCGTCCCCACTTTGAGCATAATCGTCTCCGATTTCGTAGTTCGAAATCATCTCTAATTTGACAAAATCGTCCCCCTTTCGACGATTTCGCCCTCGAGCAAAATTGCCGAAATTGAGACAATTTCGTCGAAATCGGGACGATTTCGTCCCGACGACGTCAATGGCCAAAAACGGCCGCGATGCTCCAAATTCACTTAAAAATTCATCTAGAAAGCATGTAAAAGCAACTTAAATCAATCTAAATTGAGTTTAGACCCTTACCCGTAGACCGCGTCGGACCTCTGCAGATCTGTGTGCTGTCTCAACCATTTTTTTGCTCCAGAGCTCTAAAAACAATAAAATGAACAGTAACAATGAATTAGGGTTTTACCCTATTTTTCTTAATTTTATTCAACAATAATTTTTTTTTTTTGCTTTTTCGCGTTTTTACCTCAAACGTTTGATTTGGGTAAAAACACGGAGGGGGCACCATAGTAAGTTGTCATACGATTCGACCAAGAATCGTCGCCTAAAAATGGGAATAATTTTTGCTTTCTCGTAGATCGAGAAGAACTCTTCTTTAACGCATTTTCTTCAGAAAATTCGCTAAAGATGGGGCAAAATGTAGCACCCTAAAATTGGCGCAGTCAAATTGGAATAATTACATTCACCTTAGTAAATAATTTTAAATTCAAATTTAACCTCCCAAACCGCCCGTTAACCATCGAGAAACCCGTTTCCCCTTTTTTCGTGCCATTTTTAGAGGTTGTTTTGACCGTTGGACGATATCATCGCCGATCAGACGATATCGCCCCAGATTTGACGATTTCGTCTGGACTAGAACGTCCAGACGATTTTGTTGCAAAACTGAATTTGCATAGATAGACTCTGTTCCAACGGGTCTCCAATTCGGGAAGAAGCGTGTCTGCGTCGTTGGGACCCTTCCCCGTTAGAGATCTCCCAAATTGGGATGATCTCCAACCTCCCAACAACTCCCCTATGCCTATTTAAACTCTAGGACATTCCCTCCCCAACCCCTGGCTGAATTTTATCTGCAAGTTGAATCCCTCTGCACTAAAACACCTTAATCTTATTTTTGCACTAGTCCTATAGCAGTTTTTATGTAGGTACACCACTGATTTTCAACCGAAGCCAGCACCCATCGCCGTCGATGAACCTGTCAAGATCGGAGGCGATCTTGTCAAATTCGAGACGATTTCGTACTGATGCGAGACGATCTCGACTACAGTTCGCATCGAGGCAATCAGTACCTGGAGTTTGCTTTTCTTAACTTTGCCTCAGTTATTTTGTTTTACAAATTAGATAATCTATTTAGTTTTTATCCTATTTTGCATCTGGAGTTCACCCATCTAATCTAGATTGCATGTTAAGCTCATAATCTGCCATTAAAGTACAACAATTTACTTTTATTTTTGTTTTTAAACTTTGTTCAGTATTCAATTTATTATTTGGCATATTTTGCCTCTATTTGCACAGTAGGAATTCTTGTATTTTGCATCTGTTCTCTGTTTTGTAGGTCTCTGACGAATTCGTCAGATTTCAGACGATTCTGTCAGTCTCAGACGAATCTGTCAGATTCGGATGATTCTATCAGATTACAGGCGATTACGTCGAATTCCAGACGATCCAGACTGCTTCAAGCATCAAAAACTTCTTTAGACTTTCGGATCAGGTAATCTCCATTGGCCTCCTGCAAATTCTCTATTTTTTGCTTTCTACTCTGTTTGTTGTATTCATTTAAATTGCATTTTCATATAGATTAAGTTAGATTCATTCGGCCAAACCTAGGATGAATGCTTAAGGATAAAACAAACTCATCAAAACACATTCCAAAAACCTAGGCGTGGAAACTGTCGCCAAATGTTTCCTAGTGAACCCACCATCCATCGAAAAATCACCAAAACACACCTCCCTTGAGAGGCGGGACCTTCGTAAAGTCCTCTCATCCGAGGTACCGCACCATCCTTTTCCCATCCTCCTTTCGGGCATGGATCCAATAGCCTGAAGGTAGGGATGCGAAAAATTTGGAGCGATACAATACTTAAGTGATACACAATTGCTAAAAGTTCCTAACTATTCAACATGGAAAACTAAGATGAAAGCCATATTGACTATAGAGGACATGTGGGATTTAGTTGATGGCACTAAATCAAGACCTACAATAGCAGGAGTAGATCAAAAAACATGGGACAAAAAGAGCAATCATCTTCTCATGTTAATACTCCTAGTAACTACTGATGAGATCCAACCTCACATAAGTGAAGCTAAAACTGGTAAAGAGGCATGTGATGCTCTTAGTACTATTTTTGAAGGCAAAAATCAATCAACTATTTTAAACCTTCAAACATAACTTCATACACTCCATATGAAGTCATGTGAATCAACAAAACTATTCCTCTGTAAAGTGGCAGATCTGAAGTCTAAACTTAATGCTTCAGGGACCAAAGTTGAAGAAACCATTTTTGACTTCAGTAATTTTGAGATCTCTTCCCGAAACCTACAAAATGTTGATTACATCCCTTAATGTTTCACAAATATTTGTCACCTTTGTGGAGTTTGTCAATTTGTTTCAAACTGAGGAAGCAAATGAAATCCAAAATGATGAAGTGTCAAAAAATAAAATTTATTCAAACAATAAGGGTGATAAGAAGAAAGAAAACTTTCAAAAGGGAGGATCATCCTCAAAGGGTAAGGGAAAGCAATCTCAAAAGAATTTTTTCTCACATTGTAAAAAGGAAAACCATGATACCAATCGTTGTTGGTTCAAAAACAAGAAAAACAAGAAAGACAAAGACACAACACAGAAGCAAAACAAAGGCAATATTGCTAGTGAAGTGTCTAGTTTCGATTCTTATTCTAGTTTAGAAAAAGCACACAAAGTGCTTATTGCTAAAACAGTATTGTAGAAGGAAAACACATTTGTCACCTTGAGCAAAACACCATTTCCTCTCTCTATTTTTTAGGCTTCATAAATAGCATAAGTTTTTTTTTGAAGTACTTGTAATAAATAGGTGTTTGTACCTCTTTTAGGCTTTATAAAATAGCAAATTCTCATTGTTTGAAGTTCTTGTAACAAAAGGAGGGAATTTTCTAGTGTAAAATTGCCTAGGAGGTAATCTTTGTAAAAATCCTTCACAAAAACTCTTGAGTTGCACTACAATTAAAGGGGGATATACTTTTATTATTTCTTCACAATTTTTTTGTAAAAAGAGAAGAAGACTTGTAAGGGTGCATTTTCAACAGTGACTGACACCTTAGTCATACTTATTTCAAAAATTAATTACGACATGTTTTGCAAAAAGAAGGGGGAACTTATAAGGGTGCATTTTCGGCAACGACCGACACCTTAGCTACCTTATCTTTTGCAAAATCATATTGTATTTGAATGAACCTCATATGAAGTGATCTATTCTACTACACCTAGTGATTGTAGTGGTTGGTTACCCATGCAATTTGGTTGGATGACAAGATTACAATAAGGACATTCATTGATGTGAAGACAAAGTGAGGAATGAACCATTTTTTTCTTAGGAGCAGCTAGAGCATTGTGACAGAGCAAGAACCAGTAGATAAAACATATTTTTCACTATATTGGGACAATTATATACTTTACGAAAATATTGTTGTATAGAAGGATGTATAGGTATTACCCAAATAATGTAATAAGGGGGGATGTTAGAGTAATATTCCATTCTTTGGGATATTTACCCTTTTACTCCACTAGGTAAAATAGGTAGTATATTGCATTATACTACATAGGTAGATTATTACATTTACTTTTCTACTTTCTACCTTGTAGATATTTACTATCTTAAATATCTAATGGTAATTCCTAAATATCCCAGGTTAAGAATCCTAAACCAAATGCTCTACCTCCTATGACGCGTTTCTTAGCGTGACTTCAGCATTATTGTTTTATATGCTCTTTTATATCATATTTAAACTATAGTTCCTAAACTATATGGTTAATGCAAATTATCATTTGATTAATGATCTCTTGGTCACAAAAGATAGATCCACCAATTAGGTCTCATGTTCAAGATCTTCAAACATCAAAATAGGTATGGGATACTCTTTCTACAATGTATGACAAGACTAGTAGACTATTGAAACATCTCAAGACAGAAGGATAAAGTATTAATGACCACACCACCAAATTAAATAGAATAAAGAATTAAATTTGCATTATTTAGGTAACATATAAATATGAATAAATTATGGATTTTCTAATTGACAACCTACCTAGAAAATATCATAACCTTATTTACACCCTTGAGCTAACCAAAAAAGTATTCACATTGATATTGGATGATCCATATGTTGGAATATGTGGTGGTTAAACTCATCTTGAGGTCACAACTAGCTATTTACACCTATATTTTTTATATTTTCCCTTTGGTCCCATGTAAACCTTGTAAAAGGTATTTCTAATTTCTTATAATATTTTATTCTTGAGGGTCAATCTCACAACCTTGACCTAAACGCATCATGTACTTGGATAAAAATACCCCTTCTTACCAATCATTTCATTATCAATAGGAGTGTAATTTGATTTCTTTTAGTGAAGATCATTTAGTATCCATAGGCATCCCATTATATTTTGTGTTCATTTTATACTATGGATTTCTTTTGTTAAGTAATATTATGTAATGTTTGATTCTATTAATTTTTAGAAACTACTATAAACTTTGATATGGAAATAGAGTGGTTGTGAATCTTAATTATTCTATTGCTTCTGTTGGCAATAGTTTATTCTTGTAGCTTCTCTTGAGGACAATTTTGTAGGAGCTAGCAAAGAATATTTTTTGAAGGTTGACAATGTAATTTAAAAGAGGGTTCTAATCAAAATCCCAAGTGGAATTCGATTGTGAGGATCTCACTAGAATTGGCATATTTTCTCTAGGATAAATATTTAGTGATAGGATCATATTTCCTCTCAATGGATCTGAATATTATTTTATCTTTAGTTTTTTTTACCAGATGGATACCCTAGTATCAAGATTATTTGTTTTGAGAACCTCATTTGTCTTTTATATGCTTTTTAAAAAAAATCTTATTGTCCAATATCAATACTATTGAGAGGGTAGGTTGCATGGCTACTTGAAATAAGAAAATAAGATGTTAAACTGAACCCCTAGTGCTAGATAAGTCATGGACAAGATTTCATGCTTAGAATAGATCTCTGAGACACATGATAAAGTTGTAAAAATGGTCTGACAACTTTTTTGTTTCAAGGCATGATAGGAGGGTGTAATTGGTTGCATTTGAGAAAACGATAATAGATATATAAAATCATTTAACATTTTTTATATTCTTTGTAGAATTTTATGGGGGCATAGTTTACTACTTTTCATCATTTTGCCTCTAGGTACTTCTAAATTGTATTTGTATATTTCTTGTCTTTCCCTCTAAAATTTGAATTTTGAATTTTGAAAAATGAATATTATTAAGAATATTTTGTACAAGGAGGCAAAATAATGCATAAAGGCATGCCTATGTTATCATCACATAATCCTACATTAGTAGCATTCAAGGGGAGGCAAATACTAGTTTTGTTTATTTTAAAATTAAGTAATTGATTTACCTCTCAATCTCAACACTTGAGATAATGGCTAGATAGAGGGACTTAAGATACCTTCCTAGGTGAAATCCTATGTTCAAACACATCCCATCCATTTTTTTTATAATGATGTTAGCACACAAATGACCCAAACCAACGATGATATCAGCACCATTAATGATGTGGAAAAATGATATGAGATGACACCTTTTGGTAATATGGTAGTTTATCATGACATGGTGTAGACACCAAAACAGCACCAATCCGATTATGTGATGACAAACGCTGATCGCATTGACACACACAGCCCCTAGGGCAGCCCCCAGAGGTTAAACAGTGATCCTAACCATTCCCATAGTAGTTTGGAAGGTCAAAGGTCAATTTGGCACATTTTTGGCACTTTGCTTCCTACTCGTACCACCCTGGGACAATTGCAAACTAGTATTCATCCCACCCAAGGACGATTATCAGCATTCACCCTAGGGTGGGGCGAATAGCAGGTTTGATTGGAAAAAATTCAAACCTCAACAAGTCCACCAGTTAACTATAGCTTCAGGCCATGCAATTATGAGGAATGACTTCAAATAAAGAAGAGAGACTTCAGTCATGCATGCCTTTGATTTTGGAGGCCTCATGGAAGGATACTCTAAATCAGGGAATAATCTTTTCTCTCAAAATAGGACAAGCAACTCAAGTGGCTTCCTCGCATGCACATTCAAAGAGAGAGACCCTAGGTCTATAAATTGGTGAGACTTCTCAACCAAAATAAGAGAAGAGAGGGAGCATTTTGAGCAACAAAGTGCTGCAATTTTATATCCATACACACACCTTTTTTATTTGTGCCTTTCACATCCTTGATCTCTCTTTTGGAGGGAGGTTATTGGGTGATTATTGGAAGTGCAAATTTGGATCCTAAACCTAAAAATTTGGCAACAATATCCCATAAAATTTGCCAAAAACACCCCATAAGAGGTTTTGGACCCATCCCAAGTGGATTGGTACTGAAAGAGAGTCCCAAACGATGGGTGTCCTGCCCTCGGGCGCCCCCAAGCTATCGCAGTTCTAAACACCCCACCCCATAACGATTAGAAATATATGGTAGATTTCCCTAATTTTTCTTTTGTATATGATTCTAGGTTGTTTACATATGTTGTAATTTAAATTTCAAGTGATTCTGACAATTTTTTATCATGCTTTTATATTTTCCCGCTTTTACTAACACGCAGGTAGCATCATTATATTATGGGCTATAGAGACTAAATTGGAAAAATATGACTATTTGGGTCATCCCAAAATACCCCTAATTAGCTAACCCCAACTTTGCAAGTGATTTGGAGGTTCCCAGATTGGACATTTGGGACTGTGCTTTTTGACACTTTGTTGTAGGTTTATTCGTCCCACCCCAAAGCGAATATAAATCTGTGACTAATTTTTAGACTGTTCCTTTTGTAGTGGCTTCCTGGTAAGGTTTTATTTCTTCTATGAAATTTTCAACTCATTTTGATATGTTTCAATTATCTCTTTAATCATTTTATGCATACACTAACTACAAGCCTTGGGGATCACATGTTTCTCTCCATACGCAGGTGCTACTAATCCTTTTTTGTTTCTCTGAACATAGGATCTCAACACCAAGGGATCAGCAAGGAATCAAATACATACCAACACAAGTAGTGGTGACTATTGGTCCACCCATTTTACATGTGGGCACACAAAAGAAAGCATATCAATCCGTGGTGTAATAGAGCCATACTTAACGCTCCTAGTCCCCAAAATGGAGGAGACGTATTGTAACATGATGTTTAAATAAAATTAATAAAAAGTGTTGTACTCAACATTTACTTTCTATCTTGTCTCAATTGGTTTACGTTTCTTTCCTTTCATGCATTTCAGTTCGTAGGGCTTAGCGTTACGTTTTGCTTTTGCATACATCGCACTTGGGATTTTCATATTTTGTTTTTGTATCCTCGTGCTTTCAGTGGTGATCATGGTGGGACCTCTATCCCTTGATTTTAAGATTAAATTTTTGATCAAAAGTTGCTTGTTTTTCTTATAGGTACCAAGTTTTCAAATGTTGGACTACTGTTCGTTCCAACTTGTGGTGAATACAGAGCTTGAATTCGTCTTACCTAGGGACAAATGGGTAGTTGCCCCACCCTATGACAAATATAATTCTGTTATTCATCCCACCTAGTGATGAATAGCTCTCTATGCAGTTTTAGGATAGAAACTCAGGACCAACAGATTTGGGCAGATAAGAGGTAGGGGTCCTAAACACCTTCTGATATTTTTTGCTTTCTGTTTTTAGTTTTTTTGGTTATTTGCTTGCATAGGAGAGTTTGAATGCTTATTTTATTCATTTATGCAAATTAAAAAGAACCCCACACATCACATGGTAATTTAAATGACAAGGAGTTGGTCGTAAAACCCCAACCCTTGAGCAAGACCAACGATGGATTTCATCACCACCTTGGCTTGAGATATTGCATACATAACCCCAATCGCGACTATTGCTAGACATAAATCTTGATGAAAGCTGACCAAGTGTAGTTGGGGTGATTCCTAGTGCATGAGGATAAGTCTTCTATGGTAGGTGTCATAAACAGAGTGATTCCCCTTCTATACCGCCTATGTTCCGCGTACCATCTACTCTCACGTACCAATAGTTTCCCTCACGTAAGGACGAGTATATAGAGAGGTTGGTATATCAGCCTGGCAATGGTATATCGAAGTGACGACCAAAACCATCATATTGCATTTAAACATTCTTTACAAAATATTTCAAAACAAAATCAAAACACACTAAACCAAATTTAGGGCACACTTTTAATATTTAAACGAGATAATAATTGCTTTGTGTGTGTGATACTTTCTATTTAGTGTAGCATAAAAATCATAAAAAGAGAAAAATCTACGCATCTTGTAGGAAAACATCACCATGGTGTACACCCGTAGCCGAGACCAATCACGGGCAGGAGCTGTAGAGAGTGCACAAAGGGGGACAAGTCACCTTCGATATAGTCCTGAGGACTTGGTCATCCTACCTTGGCGCCTGACACACAAGATAGTCCACATCATGCCATTACATAATAGGACTATAGAGGCACCCCCACTCAGCATAGATAATTTCAAGAGGATGATATACACGTGGCACTCAACATAGATAGGAGGGCTCCCTTAGATGCTCATTATGAAGTGCTAGAGCAACATAGGGTCCATAAGGAGGGGCCACATGATTTCATCATCCCTCCTTTACCCATTATTACTGTTAGAAACACTAGAAAAAATCCATAGCACAAGGCTCTCCAGATAGGGCAAGCCAATTCTACCTGCCCCTTTCACACATACAAAAGGGAGTATGAGGAATAGCACTACATTCATCAAGAGAAATATACAGTGTGAGGGCAATGCGCCTTTGCTCCTGCTATGTATCAGGATCACCCAATGATGCCAGAGCCTCGGGTGAATGCCACTAACCTTGACAGAGGAAAGAAACCCATAGGGGTCTTGGATCACCAAGACCGAGATAGACATGTAGGAGAGGCATCCAGGATTCCTAAACACAAAACAGCAGAACAAATTGACTTGGAATTTTCCAAACATGCGGCCCACCAAGTGCAAATCACGTAGCTAAGGCAAGATCAACAATAGTTAAAGCATCTGTATCGCCTTAACAAAGAGCGCATTCAACATCAAACAATCGAATTGCTTTAGAGCATTGTGCCTAAGAAGGTCCCAACCCCTCACCTGCATAAAATAGAAGTGTATGAGAGGTGCAACCCCTTGGTGCGAGACAAGTCCCCATGACCTTACCAAGTGCTACCTCCGAGACCTCCTAGAACTAAGCGAGAGGCCAATCCCAAAAACAACGATGGGCACCCTCCGCGGGCACCCACCCATGTTTATAGGTCTCGCCCAAGCACTCCTCAAGAAGCATATGAGGAGTATGAGCAAGAAGAAGAGCAGGCTAAAACGCCCTACCAAGGCGAAGGGGCTGCTATCCAGCCATCTCTCCATAGGCCTCAAGTTTCCCATAGTCCACAATGGGAGAAAACTAGGGAGGAAGAGATCAAATACTTCGATGCATATAAAGTGCTACTAGAGCGCTTAAAGTCTGTGGAGACAAAGGCTTCTCGGCCCCAAAATCCCACTTTACGCCAACTCTATAGTCACCCTGTGCATCCGTCAGTGTCGGCACCCCCATACCCTAAACACTTTAAACTGCCCTAGTTGGCACTCCTTAGAGTGGAGGAGGATGCCCAAGAGAACATGACTAGATTCTTGAGCCAATGCTTTGGCATTCAGGACAACGATGCTTTGTTGCTAAGAAAATTTATAACCACATTCGCAGGCCTTGCCTTATATTGGTTCACTCAGTTGCCAAAACATAGCATTAGCAACTTGGATCAGCTAGTGGACGCATTCCTCGAATGCTTCACCTTCAACACTAAGAAAAATGTGTCATTAAGTGACCTATCTAGCCTCAGGCAGTATGAGGAAGAAACCATGGCAACATATGGGAACCGATGGAGGACATTGCTTTCAAAGCTGCCCTACCTCCCTCCCATGTCCGACCTAACCCAAATGTTCTCAAAGAGCTATTTGAGATCGATCTTCGTGCTATTGCAGCTACAACAATATGCCACTTTAGAGGAAGCTCTAGCATAAGCTAGAATCATTGAGGAGATGAAGATACAAGATGGCGAGATTGCAAAGCCAAAGAAGAAAGAATGGTCTAAGAACACCAAAATAGGGACCATGCAACAGAAACCCGCTACGGTCAATCAAGTTGTTATAAACGTCCCTAATCCTGCACAAGAAACACTGCCCCAAAAGGCTAACTATCAAGCGGTGCCTCCTAACAATTATGACAAAGAAAATCAGAGGCGAGAACAAAATTAGAAGCATCGTCCTAGGCGATAATTCACACCTTACACAGAATCCAGAGACTCCCTGTTTGACCGCTTGTCTCTACCCAAAATTCAAACCATAGACCCCAATGTGCTGAAGCCTAAGGGTTATAGGGAGGACTTGTACTGTAGGTTCCATAGATGAAAAGGACATGACCTTAATGCATGTTGGAAGTTTAAAGGCTTGATGCAAGACCTAATTGACAACAAGACATTGGTAGTGGAAAACCCCGTAGCACCAAACAACCAACAAATGGGAGTCTTCAGAGACCTCTTGCCTACCCACGATGCATAGGCAAAACCTCTTCAAGTCAATGAAGTAACACAGAACTACTCCATGCAAGGGTATGTAGGGATGATAAGCATAGTGACTAGGAACAAGAGGTATCTAGGATCTGCCCCTGCGGTGGCCATAGGAGAGGTTCCATCGACGTCACAACCTCAAAAGCTCCCTATGCAACCTCCCCCGCCTAGACCAGTGGCCATGATTCGGACTAGACTTACCCAAAGTCTAAGGACCATGTCATCTAGGCTCTCCATATACAAGCTCATTCAACAATCAACACCCCATCGGGAGGCTCTAATGGAGATATTAAAATCCATCGAGCTATAGCCCCACAAAGCAAACTCTTTCAACAACTTTGTGGGGCATGCCAAATAATGTACAAAACCAGTCATCACCTTTAGAGAAGATGAATTGAAATCGATGACTAGTGATGTGGCGGATCCACTCCTGCAGGTCATTGCGTGGGTCAACGAGATTCCGTATAAGAGGGTGTTGGTGGACACTGGATCATCCAGTAATATCATTACAATGATAGCATTGAAACATCTAAAGTTTTTGGTATCTCACATTGTGGCCTCCACCTATACTCTTTGAGAATTTAATGATGTGATATGCTCGACGGTTGGCACAATTGTCCTACCCATCCAAGTGGGACAAAAGACTATTCATACATTGTGCCACATATTGGAAGGTGAGATGGCCTATAATATCTTGTTGGGGCAGCCTTAGATCAGGGACATGAAGTGTGTCCCTTCAATAGCTCATCAGTGCCTAAAATACACATTTGAAGGACAGGTGCATGTAGTCCCAACAGACTTAGAGCCCTTCAAGTACTACAATACGGTGTAGCTAATTCCGCAATCGACCCTTCCATCAATGCATTTGGATTTTTAGTTGAATCCATCTCAACAGGGTCTGATTCTATAGGCATCCCTGTTGTTAGGTCCATCAAATCCCTAGCCAGGTCCATCTTCCTCATCTGGTCCTTCACCAATGACGCCACCTACGATGGCCACCCAAAAGGACAAGGGCAAGAAACTCCTAGAAGAGGAACCACCCCTAGTCTCCACCATCTCCATCGACGAGATGCCCAACAGAATGGAAGTCGAGATGCCTGGTTCACCCTACATGGAGTGGACTCAGGAAGAACTCCCATTTGCTCCCCCTCAACCACCAACAATCACAAATGAGATGGCCAACAGGGGGAGTATATAGTGCAGAACATTGTAGCCACACCCACACTTGAGTCCATGTAGGACATGGGGAGACCTCGTCTCCCCATCGGCATTGTGGTTCCTCTAGGCTACCCACCTAATCAGACAAAAATTTTTTATGGGGGCCTAGATAATGGCATTGAACCTTACATGCAAGAAGACAAAGATTAAGAGCCCTTTGCTAAGGATGTCAACTATTTGTCCAACCCAGAATTCGCATTGAGATATCTTGGCCAATGTAATTGGCATGGATATGGGTTGGGCAGGTATGAGGAAGGAGTGCATGTTATTTGCCAACTGAGATATCAAATGTCGTATGACAAGTTAGGAGTAGGATTTAACCAACCCTTACCCTTGGACATCTTGGTGGATAACATGCAAGGCCTAGGGATAGGCAAACAGGATGGGTTGGCATTAGATCCATATGCCAATCCTAACACAACTTATACATTGGGGGATTATATCCCATTGCTAAAAACCAACCTTGTTGACCTTAACAACCCTTTTCCTTCAGTCAAAAATGGAGAAAGTTCGAGGACTCACCTACAAGAGAGATATAGACAAGACCAAGAAGGGTCTTCAGAAGACGAGTCAGAGTATGAGGTAGCACCTTGGGATCCTTTCGAATCTGATAGCAATCATTCACAAGTGATCCCAATAGATGATTATCAAGAGAACTTCCTGACCATATTCCCTTTGGATGATCCAATTGAGCATATGCCACCTCAAGAGAATCACATCCCCTCGTAGGGAGCAGAACAACATCGATGGGACCACGTTAACTTTCTCGAGCAATATGAGCCTCATATGTCACAAACAACTATTAGAGCTAGCAAAGGCCTTTGGATCTCCGACAGTGAGTATGAAGATGAAATTGAGATGGCCTATCTCAATCATATGTGACAGCAGTAATATCCCTTGGACATAGATGACATGTTTGAACAGTTACACATAGGGCCAAGGCATAGGTGTCACCTAAACTAGGTGCAGTTGGACCAATTACTGCACCCACCACTCCAGATATACAAAGAACATCTTTCGCTTGGAGACCCTATAGATCCATCTATGCCTAGGGTAGACCATGTCCTCTTATCCGCACATAGGTCCAATCCATTCATGCCAATACCTCTAGAGCCTGATCCGGAGCACAAAGATCATCTAGGATGTCTGAGCATCCACACCCACGATAATGGAGACAAAAATAATTTCATCAACATGATCTCCATTGATTTAACTGCCCCCATCCATAATCCAGTCGACCCAACATGGTCATTGCATCTAGACCTAGATGTTATATACTGGGACCGCATTGACACACCGCCATCCCCATCAGAGTACTGGCATTGCGGTGGTATGTTCCACTTCACCCTAAGATAGACTCAGGATGTCTTCCATGTTGAAGAGGAACCTGAAATTTTGAATGACAATCTAAATTCAGCAAACGATATCTAATTGATCTCAACTCCACACCAGTTGGAGGATGGTTCCCACATGTCGGTCGAGGAGATGACTGACGTAGACATCGGCTCAGATCCAATGAATTTACAAATCATCAAGCTGGGGGTAATTCTATCCCTTGAAGAGCAATCTGACTACATTGCCCTTCTCAAAGAGAAGAAGGAGGTTTTTGCATGGTCATACAAATACATGCCAAGACTAGACCCATAGCTAGTCACGCATAATCTAATGCTTGATTCGACAGTCAAGACAGTAAAGCAAAAACTACATAAGATGCATTCAATAGTAGCCTTAATGGTCAAAGATGAGCTACAAAAGCTTTTGGATGCACAGTTTGTCATCTATGTGGATTACCCACCATGGTTTTCTAACATGGTGCCCATCAAAAAGCTCGACGGGAGGATTCGCATATGCACCGATTTTTGAGATCTAAACAAAGCAAGTCCTAAGGATGATTTTCCCTTGCTGAGCATCAACGCATTGGTAGATGCTACAGTGGGCCATGAAATGCTTTCCCTTATGGATGGTTTTTTTGGATACAATCAAATTCGTATCAATCCCGAGGACCAACTAAAAACGGCATTCACAATGTCTTGGGGGACATTTTGTTATAAGGTCATGCCCTTTGGCCTTAAAAATAGTGGCACCACCTACCAACGTGCCATGACGTACATCTTCCATGATCACATGCACAAAAATTTGGAAGATTACATGGATGATTTGTTGGCCAAATCTCTTTTACACCTAGATCATCTCGATGACTTAAGAAATATCCTCGATCACCTCATTGAACATAAAGTCAGACTAAACCCCAAGAAGTGTGTATTTGGCATCAAATTTGGAAAGCTCTTGGGTTTCATAGTCTCCAAACAAGGAATCGAGGAGGACCCACACAAAGTCAAGGCAATCCTTGAAATGCTTACCCCAACTACCATTAAGAAGCTTAGAAGTCTACAGGGAAAGGTCGTGTCGATTAAGTGCTTCATAGCGCAGCTATCTAACAAGTGTCAACCAATGAATAAATTATTGCACAAGGGGGTAGCATTTCACTAGGATGACAAGTTCCAGTCAACCTTTGATGATATTAAACAATACTTGGCTTTGCCACCAATATTGGCACCACCTAGACTAGGAGTGTCATTCTACTTATACATCTCAACTACTGAGGTGGCACTAGGTGCCATGCTATCCTAGAAAAATGAACTACACAAAGAATAGGCTACTTACTATCTTAGCCGCACCCTGGTCAGTTATGAACTTAACTATGCATACATTGAGAAGCTCTGCTTGGCAGTGGTGTTTGCTACCAAAAAGCTAGACCACTACATGCTCAGCAATACGATGTATGTTGTGTCTAAGGAGAATCCATTATGATACATGATGAGTCATACTTGTCATAGTAGTCGCACAGTGAAATGGATCATGTTGTTGATGGAGTTTGAAATAGAATTAATTGGATAGAAATCCATAAAATGTCAAATCATCGCCGATCAACTAGTAGAGGCTCCTCTTGAAGATGATCAGCCTCTGATCGTAGAACTACCAAATGATGGGGTCTTCCATGTTTCATAATCACCAGATTCTAATGAGCCTGACTCACAAGCCGACATGACCCTATTCTTCGATGGTTCAAAATGTGAGCAAGGAGGTGGCACAAAAATTGTATTATTCACACCGTAAGGGGCTCCAATGCCTCTATCATTTAAATTAGACTTTTCGTGCACCAACAACAATGTAGAATATGAAGCCTTGGTCATAGGTCTTCAGACAACAATCACCATGAACATCAAAAATTTAAACATCTTTGGTGATTCGCTATTAATTGTCAATCAATTCAAAGGGGTATTCCAATGTAAATGCCCAGTTCTGCAGGCCTACAAAGACCTTGTGGACAAATTGCTAGAAAATCTTGAATGGTATGACATCGAGGCACTCCCTCAATCATCGAATCATTTTGTAGACACTATGGCCTCCTTGGGGTCACTAATCCTGCAAGACCCTTCCAGTGAGATGACAACCACTCAGGTCAAAACATTATTGCAATCCATGATGGAGTGGGCAAGCTCTGACCTAATGCTAAGAATCCACCTGATCTAGATTGAACCATATCAATATAGGTTCTCTCAAATCCACGATCGTCTGACTCAAGCCAACTGGGGGTCCTTGTTATTCCTGACCCCTCTTAATAGCAACACAACGCTATTTTTACAAGTTCTTTCCTGCTCAAATTTTTCTAGGGATGAACTTCAAGAGGGATTGGCAGTTCATACCATCAAGGTTTCTGATCAACAGGATTGGTACACACCCATCAGGGATTACCTTAAGCTAGGTAATCTCCCACTTAGATTGACACAAGCCACAAAAAGATCATTTAAATAGAAAGTGGCAAAACATGTCTTGCTAGGAGACATTTTGTATCGTCGGAGCTATGAAGGAATCCTCCTCCCTTGCTTGGACCAGCAGGAGTCTACTTGGGAAATCACCCAAGCCCACGATGGTACATGCAGTGACCATTTCAATGGTATGGTCATCGCAAAGCGCATTCTCTGCATGGGTTATTATTGGCCATATTTAGAGCGAGACTGTTGTGCATATGTAAAGAAGAGCATGAAGTGTCAACACCATGCTAATTTGATACACGTACCTTCTCAGGCCTTGCAACTGATTCAATCGGCTTGGCATTTTTTGCAGTGGGGCTTCAATCTAATTGGAAAGATCTTCCCTACATCGTCGGGTCATCACACGTTCATCATAATAGCCACAGAGTACTTCACCAAGTGGGTGGAAGCAATTCCGCTAACCTCTACGACTAGACCTCGTATTGTGGAGTTTATTTTGCATAACATCATGTCATTTTGGTATTCCATCCAAGATCATCTCGGATAATGGGATGTCATTCAAGAATAAATATGTGCGTGCTTTGACCACAAAGTACAAGATTTAGCATAGTTTTCAACACCCTATTATCCGTAGGAAAATGAGCAAGTAGAGGCATTAAACAAAATGCTAGTCGCCATCCTCAAAAATACCATTGCAAATAGTCATAAGGATTGGCACATTCAAATCCCACTTGCCCTATGGTCTTATCGCACTAGCATTTGGACGCCCACTAGGGCTACTACATTTTTGCTGGTGTATGGCTCTGAGGCTGTCATGCCTCTCGAGTTGGAAATCCCTTCCCTACGCATTTCAATACAAAAGTTCATCGATGATGACACTGCATGGTAGACCTGGTTAGACCAATTGATGTTGCTCGATGAATGACACGTCAATGCTCTCGAGCATTTGCGTATCTATCAAGAGCAACTTAAGAAAGCATACAACATGAAGGTTCACCTAAGGGACTTTCAGGTTGGTGACTTGGTCTTAAAATAGAACCAACAAAATTCTAATTTATCGTCCCATCTAAGGGACAAGTTCATAGAAAACTGGTTAGGTCCTTATGTGATAAGCAGTAAAATAGGACTTGGAACATACCGGCTCACCTCTCTTGAAGGAATCAAGGAGCTATAACCCTTAAACATCAATCATTTGAGGCCATTCCACATTTAGCGAGCCATAGTCAACCCAAAAGCTCCAAGGATTCCCAAAATATCTTGGTCAACCCAAAATTCCCCAAAGGTGTCCATAAACCCTTTGGTCAACCCAAAATCTCTAGGGATTTTTGCAATCGCTTGGTCAAACCAAAAGCTTCAAGGATTCCCACAATCGTTTGGTCAATCCCAAAATGCCCCAAAGATATCCATAAACCCTTTGGTCAAACCAAAAGCTCCAAGGATTCCCACAATCGCTTGGTCAATCCCAAAATGCCCCATAAACCCTTTGGTCAAACCAAAAGCTCCAAGGATTCCCATAATCGTTTGGTCAACCTAAAATTCCCCAAAGATATCCATAAACCCTTTGGTCACACCAAAAGCTCCAAGGGTTACCATAACCTCATGGTCAAAACAAATATTCAAAAACAACCAAAAACAATAAAATCATCAAAAATAACAAAAAAATTGCATCTTAATTCCATGCATATTTGTAAAAATCAAAATACAAAAATATAATTTGCATTAGGCATCACATCCATCCATTTCATACTTTTTGGTCATACATGTCCCAAACACCATAGACTGTAATTGCTCGACAATTCCTTCATTTTCCACATTTCACCCATTTTATAAACACATACATCTAGAACAACACCATCCCCATTTTTAGCATAATTCGTTGTCTCCTAATGTATGTAGGTTTTTCGTCATTCAACTGTCTTTAAATTTCTAGCCAAAAACTGTACAAAGTTAAACAAATTTTACAATGGAAAGTTTTACTTAGGTCACGCCTCGTTATGTAACATCCCTACACAAGTTAAAACACATAAAATAATTCCCAAGTTGTGTGAATGGAAGATGAAAACTACAAAGCAGTCTAGGATACCATAGGTGAAAGATTAGCCTGTTCATCCCCCTGTGTGAATGGTTCAAGAGTGTTGAGAATTGACAAAAGGACAAGCTCTTCCCCATTAATTCCCCCTAATAAATAGTGGTTTTCACCATTAGAAAAAATATCAATCACCATTGGTCCCCAAAGTTGTAAGGATTCGTACTACACGCCCCTAACAAGGATGGGTAGTCATCCCTAAGGCCTAAAAGGATCAATGTCATTCAAAATCAAACTCCCAACAAGCCATCATCATGACCATATCCAATCACCTTTGGTCTCCAAAGTCGTAAGGATTCGTACTAAACGCCCCTGAAAAGGATGGGTAGTCATCCCCAAGGCCTAAGAGATCAATGCCCATACTTCATAATCTCCATAATCCCCTTTGGTTCCCAAAGTCATAAGGATTCATACTACACATCCCTGAACAGGATGGGTAGTCATCCCCAAGGCCTAAAAGGATCAATGCCATTCACAAGCCACAAACCTACAAGCTCAACCTTACAAAGCTCAAAATGCACAATCAACTAACAATGGTTATCACCACTATTCAAAATCTTTGCTCAAAAATAAAAACACAAAAAAAAATAAATAAATAAAATAAACAGTGATTTTCATCACTATGTATACGAGCAAGTATCTTAACACGTTGAGAAAATAAAATACTCCTAAGCTTGAATCCCTAGAGTTCTCAGCATTCAAACAACCATCTAGGTAATCCTCATTACGGGTTTGGTGGACAACCTACCTGGAAATGGTGGTATCCTAAACGCATGATGATATGTCTATCACATTAGCTTTGTGTGTGAGTAGACCAATGTTTGCATGTGGATGAGCTAGCTTATGGTAACTTAGATTGTCCCGTGGATTAATCTGACTAAATATAACAATGAAGTTAGTGGAGCTAGTTAAGTGATCCTCAGTACAGGTTTGGTTGATAGCCTATATGGCACTGGCAGTATCCTGACAAATACAACATAAATGAACTCAATTGCACACACAGGGATGTGAAATAACTTGGTCAAAATCAAGTCTAATTTATACCTTGTTCAAAATTCTTGCGAGATAAATGTATAGTCTTGGCTAGTTAGTTAAAATATCTGAATCTCAGAAAAGCTTAACTACATTTTAAAACAACTGTTACATTTCATTCCATCCATCCCCATCAGAAAATACAAAAAAAAAAAACACAAAAACAAAGTTCTCACATGCAAAGTCATTCCACAAAGCCATCACATAAGTACAAAAATTTAGTAAATCTTGTACATTTTATGGCGCCATCGACAAGTTATCGACAACTCATTTCATTCATTCCATATGCATACATCATATAATTAGAAACATTGCATTCATAATACCACATGCATACATCATCATAAATAACTGTGCATAAATAGAAAAACAAACCATGCCAAGTGTATCAACACAAAGAACGTCATCTGTATATATATCATCAAAACAATTCTCGTAGGCTACAATGAACTGCTCCTCTGACCTCGCAACAAAAGCCAAAAGCTCAAAAACCCCCAAGCCTAGGGCATTGGCCACCATGATCATGTAGGATCGGTGCAACGGGAACTACACCCCATGGTGTGGGACCTATGGGACCCCTTAGGGTGACTGCTACTAGCCCCTACATCATGTCTACTAGACCCCACCTCATCTAGTCACCTACATCGAGAGGATGTTGACTGTTCAGTATCACTCCCTCTCGAGCGGTACGACGATCCACCTTCGCTAACCGCAAGGATCCACCCATTGAGGTGGCTAATCTCTGCCTCCAGCTCCAAATTATGTTGCACCAAGTCCATCTCCCACTGGCGATACATAGCCAAATTTTTGTTACACTGTGCTAGCTACATCCATAGGAGATCCCTCTCACGTGCAGCATCAGTATCCCCCTCTCATCGGTGATACATCACAAATGCGTTCTCTCACTTTCCTAGCTACGTTCATAGGATATCCCTCTCTCACAGTGCATCCTCAAGCTCCTCATCCAGCCTCTAGATCAGCCCCACCAAGTGCGCATTCTCAGTGCACAACCCTGCCTTCGTGTCCTCTAAAACTGCCTGAGGCATTGGCATCTCTGGCACAGCAACATACTCTGGATCCCATTGCTCTAGGACATCTTTCATCTTTGGCTGATCTAGAAGCCTAAAATCCCCCCCAAAATCATCCACCTCTACCATGTCCGCATCCTCGAGCGGAACCCCCCAGCCCTCTCCTGATACCTCTACATCATCACCCCCTGTTGCTATCGCCTCTACGCACCCTAGAGGCCCCTCACCTCGCCATCATCGTAAAGTCCACCACTGGTCATACTCAGCGGTAACCCCGACATCATCCATGTTCGGGACATCAATCGTTGTATCCGAATCCTCACCCAGTTGTGCAATGACTGGCCAGACCAGAGTCCTCTCGTCCCCCTAGAATCGATAGATCAAGGGCTCACCAAGAAACCCATGGCACACCCCAAACTATCATGTCACCCAGCCATACGAGAAGAACTCCTACTCAGTCCCGTGTCGACCAATCAGCCATCACCCCCTACGTACCTGCTAGAGCCACTCTCCAGCCTTAGGCCAGGCTGGACAGTCCCGATAGGGGTGCTAGAACACCTCCCCTAGAGTAATCCGAACGAAGGCATTGACATAGTGCCCTACGACACCTGCCTATCGTTGACTCTACCCCTGCTCCTCAAACCACTGCCACAATGTCCCATATCCGATCTCTCGGTCTACCATATTTGCCCAAGTCATCCATGGCAACCCCATTGGCCTCTCCACCGCTATGTGCTACCAAGCCTAGCACTGCAATAGATAGCTACATCCAATCCCCTACCGCCTCCAGTAGAGGACCTCGTACAGCTCATCATAGAGCTATGCTAGCAGAGTCTGTCCCCATCTCATGATCATCGGTGCCTCTGTCGGACACTCCACCAACTAAAACACCACCTCCAATAGGTTCCACGGGAACCTCGCACCCTAAGAGTCAGGTAGCAGCATGTTAGAAATGAGGCCCATCAGTACTGCGTGCCTCACTCCCAACATGCCCCTCTCTAGCCACCATCAAACCAAAATGCTGCCAATCTGGCATTCACCCTTTGCCCTCTCCACTGTGCTGTCCACACCCACCTCCTCCCCATGCCCAAAGCAGCATGTTAACACTGATGTTCGTTGATCCCGTGGTATCATCCTGATTGGAAATCTATCTATCAAGATCTACAGAATCTGATAGACATCTTCCAAAGTAATTGTCATCTCCCTTGTCGAGAGATGGAAAGTATTAGTCCGAGGATCCCACAAGTTGATCAGGGCCATCAGATAGGCCTGATCCCTGACCACCGACTCCATTCGAGTCACCTGCTTGAGCCCAAGGGCATCAAGCCACTCCCAGTCATCCAAAGTCAATGCCTCTTGTGCTTTAGTAAACATCGTGGGCACACGGTACCGGCTCTTCACAACCTGCAAAAGAAAACAAACAAAAACATTACAAAACATACAAAAAACTGTACAACAAAAACATGAATATACAACAATGATGTAAAGCTAAAAACAGACAAAAAAAAAAAAAATAGCGACAAATACAAAATTCAAAAGGTAAACAATTTGTCAGTCCTAGGCTTTTTAACTCTAAAACTAATAAATTAAAAACAAACAAAAAATCAAAAAATAATTTGTTAGTTCTAGGGTTTTTAACTCTAACCTGATAAATTAAAAACAAACAAAACAATTCAAAAAATAGTTGGTCAGTCCTAGGGTTTTTAACTCTAAACTGATGAATTAAAAACAAAAATACAACAAAATTCAAAAACAATTTTTAGTTCTAGGGTTTTTAACTCTAACCTGATAAATTAAAAACAAACAAAACAATTCAAAAAATAGTTTGTCAGTCCTAGGGTTTTTAACTCTAAACTGATGAATTAAAAACAAAAATACAACAAAATTCAAAAACAATTTTCAGTTCCTAGGGTTTTTAACTCTAAGTCTAAACTGATAAATTACAAAAAAATTCAAAAAATAATTTGTCAGTCCTAAGGTTTTGAACTCTAAACTGATAAATTAAAAACACACCTAAAAAAAATTCAAAAACAATTTTCAGCCCCTCGGGTTTTTAACTCTAAGGGTCAACTATCAATTACAAACACAAAAAACAACCACAAAAAATAACTAGGGTTAAGCTATGTTTTTATGCTCAGTTTTACCCTACATTTCTAACCTAAGTTTTGATTTTTGTTAAACTAGGGTTAAGTGAAGTTTTAAGTTACGTTTTAAACTTAAGCTAAGTTTTAAACTACCTTTTGATCTTTGTTTAACTAGATTCAACCTAAGTTTTAAGTTAAGTTTTGATTTTGTTAGACTAGGGTTTCTTTTAGTTTATCCCAAATGTCATATCCACATGGTTTTCAATTGAACAAAAAACACAAAGACAAAAACAACTAAATTGCGGCTTTACAAACTATAACAAACAAACAATAAAGAGGAAGACCACTCACTGGTCTCGCTTTGGCTCTACTGCTTGATGATCCAGTCCATGAACTCATGGTGGCAGGAAAAATTTGGCATCACTTTGCTTCACAGAATTGACCTCCTCCTCAGAGCTCCAAATCGCTAGGAAAAACAAATGCAAATGAACCCAAAACCTAGTTTTGGCCCTTAAATAGGCTTTTTGAGCCCGTAATCGTTCCTCCCTGGGATTAGCACTCTATTTAGGACTCATCTTACTCTAGGAAAATTACTAAACTAGTATTCGTCCCACCCAGGGATGATTACAGAGCAAAAATTTCAAAAAAATCAAAAACTGCACAAAAATGCACCAAAACAAGCAATAAAATTGTCCAATGAAAGTGCTTTTGAACTTGACATTTCGGGCATGCAAAAAAGACATTAGGGTCACAAATTTTCACTATCATACTCCCTAAGAAGGCTACCATATCCGGAGCACTCCACGGGAGGACGGATTTTCAATAATTTCATCCCCAAATGGCGTCGCCAAAAGGGTCACAACCCAACCAAAAATAGCAATAACATTACCAAACGAAGGCACCTTTGCACTTGACATTATTGGCATACAAAATAGATGTTGGGGTTACAAATTGTCACTATCCTACTTCCTAAGAAGGCTACCATAGTCAGACCGCTCCACGGGAGGACGGATTTTTGAGAATTTCATCCCTAAATGGCGTCGCCAAAAGGGTCACAACCTAACCAAAAATAGCAATAACATTGCCGAATGAAGGCGCATTTGAGCCTGAAATTCTTGGCATCCAAAACAAACATTGGAGTCACAAATTGTCACTATCCTACTCCCTAAGAAGGCTACCATAGCCGGACCGCTCCACGGGTGGATGGTTTTTTGACAAATTTAGCTCCAAAATGTGTCACAAAAGGGTTCAAACCCACCAAAAATAGGTCAGAATGTTCATAAAATTCTTAAACATTCAACGAAAAACAACTGTAGGTGCCCTTACCTAAGTCATATTGGGTCAAGCCACTTGTCGCTTTTCTCATGTCGGTCATTCCCTCATTGATTCGTCGCTTGAGGGGGTAGTCACACTTAGTCACTAATCAACAAAAACATACCCAATCAAGGACATGGCACGCATTCAAAAGATCATTGACAAAGACAATCACACTCCTACTTGGGGCAGCAAACAAGCAATAATCACAAGCTGATAAAACACTTGGCATTCATGAATCATGAACTCAAGGTTCCCACAGATAAAAGGTTACACCCTTTGCCTATTCATGACTGAACAATATCCAAGATCAAGTAACACCTCACCGAAAAATGTTAAAACTTGAATTAAGCTCCTTAGCTCTTCAGAAGCAAGGATTTAAGAATGCGTGCCCTTACCATCAGGGAGCATCAAAAGTTGGTTAGGTTACTGAGAAACCCTAATCATTAGTGCTTTGGTTATCTATTTTTGCTCAGCGCTGCACCTTGCACAGCGCTTCCCAAAAAGGGGCATCTATAGACACCAAAATAGCACCAATCTAATTATGTGACAACAAACACCGGTTGCATTGACACACACAACCCCTAGGGCAGCCCCCAAAGGTTAAACAGTGGTCCTAACCCCTCCCACAGTAGTTTGGAAGGTCAAAGGTCAATTTGGCACCTTTTTGGCACTTTGCTCCCTACTCGTCCCACCCTGGGAAGATTACAAACTGGTATTCATCCCACCCAGGGACGATTATCAGCATTCGCCCCAGGGTGGGGTGAATAGCAGGTTTGACTAACAAAAAGTCAAACCTCGACAAGTCCACTAGTTAACTACAGCTTCGGGCCATGCGATTGTGAGGAACGACTTCAAATCAAGAAGAGAGACTTATGTCATGCATGTCTTTGATTTTGGAGGCCTCATGCATGGAGACTCTAAATCAGGGAATAATATTTTCTCTCAAAATAGGACAAGCAACTCAAGTGGCTTCCTCGCATGCGCATTCAAAGAGAGAGACCCTAGGTCTATAAATTGGTGAGACTTCTCACCCAAAATAAGAGAAGAGAGAGAGCATTTTAAGAAATGAAGTGCTACCATTTTACATCCATACACACACCTTTTTGATTTGTGCCTTTCACATCCTTGATCTCTCTTTTGGAGGGAGGTTATTGGGTGATTATTGGAAGCGTAAATCTGGAGCCTAAACACAAACATTTGGCCACAATATCCCACAAAATTTTCTGACAACACCCCATAAGAGGTTTTGGACCCATCCCAAGTGGATTGGTGCCGAAACAGAGTCCTAAACGATGGGAGTCCTGCCCTCGGGCACCCCCCAAGCTGTCGCAGTTCTAAACGCCCCACCCGGAGCGATTAGAAATTTGTGGAAAATTTCCTTTATTTTTCTTTTGTATATGATTCTAGGTTGTTTACATATGTTGTAATTTAAATTTCAAGTGATTCTGACAAGTTTTGATCATGCTTTTATCTTTTCCCACTTTTACTAACATGCAAGTAGCATCATCAGATTATGGATGATAGAGGCCGAACTGGAAAAATCTGACCATCTGGGTCATCCCAAAATACCTCCAATTATCTTACCCCAACTTTGTAGGTGATTTGGAGCTTCCCAGATTGTACATTTGGGACTGTTCTTTTTGACACTTTGTTGTAGGTTTATTCGTCCCGCCCCGGAGCGAATACAAATTTGTGGCTAATTTTCAGACTTTAAATTTTGCAGTGGCTTCCTGGTAAGGTTTTATTGCTTCTATAAAATTTTCAACTCATTCTGATATGTTTCAGTTATCGCTTTAATCATTTTATGCATACACTGACTGTAGGCCTTGGGGATCGCATGTTTCTCTCCATCTGTAGGTGCTACTAATCCTTTTCTATTTCTCTGAACATAGGACCTCAACACCAGAGGAGAAAAAATGAATCAAAGACATACCAACACAAGCGACTGTGACGTTGGTCCACCCATTTTACATGTGGGCACGCGAAAGAAAGCGTATCAATCCGTGGTGTAATAGAGTCATACTTAACGCTCCTAGTCCCCAAAATGGAGGAGACGTATTGTAACACGATTTTTAAAGAAAATTAATAAAAATGGCTATACTCGACATTCACTTTCTATCTTTTCTCAATTGGTTTACGTTTCTTTCCTTTCATGTGTTTCATTTCGTAGGGCTTAGCGTTACGTTTCGCTTTTACATACATCGCACTTGGGATTTCCATATTTTGTTTCCATATCCTCGTGCTTTCACATGGCACACCCTTGACATAGACATGATTATTGAGTATATTTGTATGGAAACCATGTGGTAGTCCATATAGCTAAGGTGGAACCAAGCACATTAATCCTAAGGTGACACATGTCAATCTATATTGTTAACATGGAAGTCTATACAAATTATATGTCAACAAGTGCATGAATATCATGGTGATACATGGTAATTTATGTGGTAATATAGATGAGTATCATGGCATAACATATGGCAAATAATGAGGGTGCTTACATGGCATGGATGCTGAGGTGACACATGGAAGAGGTTGACACAAGGGCCAATAGGTGTGCTTTAGATGGGTCCATTGGACAGGTCATACAATAACTAAAATGGAAGACTATATGCTACTTGACATATATAAATACGGTTTATTTGAATCATGTAATTTTATCTCATCAAACTTGATAAGAACCTCATAGAGTCAACAATAAACTTGGCAATCCATGGATTATGGAGTAAGCTAGATAGCAAAAAGTGGCACAATTTGGTTAACAAATAAGGTAGAAAATTATATTGTGATAGGTGGCATCTCAAAATTTGCTAGCATACTACATAGTTAGTGCATATTGAGCACCCTCTTATCCATTCATATAATGACACATGGAATCCTCTCATTCACTACAGGTTCTAATTTTTTTTTATATTTTTATTTTTTATATATTATTTAATTATGTAAGTCCTATAGGTCATGGTTAACCTTGTTATGGTAAAATCCATAATATAGCATATAATTAACCTAAATCCCTTTTGTTATATTAGCTTAGTTTAACTTGTTATTTTAGGCTAAAATGCTACATGTATCAATTTTTTTGAAAAATGCTATGTATCGCCAGATTTTTACCATGGCCAAGGTTCAATATGCAAAGGGGAAAAACTTCCCAAGAGAAAAGGATGGTTGGCCCAGAGAAAAGGAGAAATAAAAAAAGTTCTAAAAATATTAAAATTGCAAGAAAGAGACAAAATAGGGTGAAAAATACAGTGTACATGATTTATTGTCTTCTTTGTTATCTGCACACAAACCTGAAAGTGCTAGAAAATGGGAATCCACTAAAAAATATGATTCCATGATAAAGAGTGTTAAGTGCCTATTGCAAGTAGAAGCACCATGATTTCTTGTTCCTTTCAGTCATCACACGTAATTAAAAAAAATGCTCAAAAGGATAAATATGTGAGAAAAGGCCAAAATCAAAGATTGGTTAGAAAATATGAAATCATAGGGAAAGAGGTAAAATCAAGTGAAAGTAGAACAACACAATATTTCTTGTCTTATTTGTTATCTGCATGGAATCACAAAAGCAGACAAATATGCAAAAGCACCAGAAAACTTGAAATCGTGTTATGATCCCGCATCCTAACATTTAATTATTATTATTAGTAGTACAATTGATTGATATATCGGCTTGTAAAATGAATTTCCATATTTTGCTTGTAAGGTGAACCACCATTTTGTAATAATTTGAACCAACATAGTGTTATGGTTAGGATAGTTATGCTATAAATATGTTTAAGAGCGAAAGAGATAGTATCAAGGTGAAGTACTTTGTTTTCTAAAGTTGTAAGGACAAAACCCCATCAAAGTGGCCTACAATTCTTGATATTCAATAAAGCTATTTTGGACTTTATCCATTCTAAGATCTTATTGTGCTACCTTAAAATTGAAGACTATGTATGAATATTATTATTTGAATACTATGGATAAATCCTGTATCAAACCCTTAAGGTCTTAACATATGGTATTAATGCATGATCGTGGCTGCCTATGGGTGGATTTGAAGGAAATTTTGTAACTCTGAAATTAGTTAGATTGAGAGGTAGTGTGAAGACAAGACTTCCTAGACAAGGCACTTCAGCCCAACCAAGAGGTTAGCAAGATTTTCATTTCTCTAGAAAAAAAAATCGTGTAAGCTGGCGCTATAATGAAGAAGTTGTAGTGGTTTTATCATTACTCTATTTTGAGTAATTTAAAACCAAAAATAGGAAAAATAACACTAAAAAATTCATAAAAATCTCTATACAACCCCAAAAATCCTTAAATGTTTTTGTTATCTTAGCCCCTTTTGCACCTTTCACATAATTTTTGAGTCCTAACTCCTTTTTTCTCGAAATTCCTCAAATTTGTCATTTTTCCACTAGCCCTTTTTGGCCAAATATTTCACAAATATAGAATTTGATCTCGAAAACACTTTTTTGAGTCATATCCCATTTTATTAGCTCATCACACTGATCATTTTGATATATAACACCCAAAACATTTTTTCAAGTTTCATAATTTTCTAAAAGAAAAAAATGGTCAAGGGAAGAAGATCTCAAGACCCCATATTATAAAAAATAGATCATGATATTCTATAAATCAAGGACCTACTTTACAGGTTAATCTCAACCATATTTTTCAAGAAATGGAGGTAAGGATGGCTGGATTGAAGTCTAAATATGACTCTTTGAATAAGAATCTATCACAAGTACAACAAATTGCACAATCAGTTGCAACTAATCAGTCTCAAAGCACACAAGGTTTAGGCTCACAACAGTCTTTAGGACAAACGTTAGGATTAAAACATCAAATGCACATTGGGTGCCAACAAGCATCTATCCTTCCAAGAACAACTAAGTTATATTTCCCAAGTTTGATGGAGGAGATACAACTAGCTGGATCTATCAGGTGGAACAATATTTTTCATTGAACCAGAAACCTAAGGGGCAAAATATCCATATTACATCATTCCATATTTATCATGATGCTATCCAATGGTACAAATAGTACGAAAAGACTAATGTAACTTCTACTTGGAGGGAATTTACAAAGAATTTGTTGGTCCGATTTGGTCCAAGTGGTTTTGAATACTTCATAGGGACTCTCACCAAACTATGTCAAATCACTTAAGTCAAGGAGTATCAAAATCAGTTTGAGAAGCTCATAAATCGCACAGAAGGGTTAGATGAGTTATTTTTCAAAAGTTTCTTCATCAGTGGGTTGAAAGAATAAATTGGGGTGGAGGTGAAGATGTTCAATCCCAACACCATGATGGAGGCCATTGTATTAGCCAAGTTAGAATAATATAAATTAAATGCTCAACTTTGACAAGGGAAGCAACATATTGGAAAATCACAAGTTATGAAAACTACTCCAAAACCTAATCGACCCTTGCAATTTAAGCAACTTAGCATAGAGGAAATAAAGGAATTATAGGAGAAAGGCCTTTGCTATAAGTTTGATAAGAAATATGGACCAGATTATAGATGCACTACACAAAAGTTATATTTGTTGACTGTAGATGTTCCTTGTAAGTCAATTACCAAATATTCAGCCTTACAAATACCCTTGCTTATAGAAAAGTAAAATTGAGAAACTTGTGCAAAAACTATTGAAAGCGGGTATAATTCGACAAAGTGTCAGCCCTTATTCTTCTCTAGTATTGTTGGTTCATAAGTAGGATGGGTGATGGATATTGTGTATCAATTTTTGAGCCCTCAACAAGATCATAGTCAAGGACAAATTTCCAATTCCTATTATTGATGAGTTGTTGGATGAACTTCATGGAGCTAAGTATTTTTTAAAGTTGGATCTATGATCAAGGTATCATCAAATCATAATTAGAGAAGAAGACATTCCTAAAACAACTTCTAGCACCTATGAGGGACACTATGAATTTTTGGTCATGCCTTTTGGTCTTACAACCGCTCCTTCAACATTTCAAAGCTTGATGAATAAGGTATTTTACCCTTATATTCAAAAATTTATTTTGATTTTCTTTGATGATATTTTGGTTTATAGCAAGACATGGGAGGACCATTTGATTCACATAGAATAGACTTTATAAATCTTGGGCGAAAACCAATTGTATGCCAAATGCTCAAAATTTTCTTTTGGGTAGAAGGAGATTGAGTATCTAGGACATATCATTTTAAAATATGGGGTTAAGGTGGATCCCCACAAAATTGAAGATATGTAGAATTGGCCTATCCCAAAATCATTGAAAATATTGCATGGATTTCTTGGATTGATCGGGTATTACTGTAAGTTTGTAAAGGACTATGGCAATATTGTAGCCCCATTGACAACTTTAAAAAATAATGTCTTTCTTTGGTCAACAAATTCTAAAGATGCTTTTCATAGATTAAAGGAAGCAATGTGTTCCACCCCAGTATTAGCCATGCCAAAATTCTCCAAGACCTTTGTGATTGAAAGTGATGCTTCTAGATTGGGAATTGGTGTAGTTCTCATGCAAGAAGGTAGACCCTTGGATTTCACTAGTAAGGCACTTTAAATATGAAACTTGGTACGATAAACATATGATAAGGATATGTTAGCCATCATTCATGTAATTCAATGCTGGTGGTCATATATCATTCGTCGATATTTCATTATCCATCCAAATCATCATAGTTTGAAGTACTTTATGGAACAACATATCTCCACCCTTGAGCAACAAAAGTGGATCACTAAATTGTTGGGATATTGTTTATCGTAAAGGAAAGGAAGATGCAATAGTTGATGTTATTTGACATAAATTTGAAGATTTTACAATATTGCAAGCACTCTCTTCACCAATTTTGCAATGGATAGACAAGGTAACATAGGAATGGCTTAGTGATAGTTCAACTCAAGCATTAATTTAGCAACTCCAACATGATCCCAATAGTAATCCTAACTTCACTTAGAACAATGGAATGCTTCAATTCAAAGGATGTATTGTACTACCTCCTACATCTTCATGTCAATCGAAGATACTCCATGAATTACATGCTACATCTATAGCCGGGCACTTTGGGTTTCTAAAAACTTATAAGAGGGTGGCTTGATATTTTTATTGGGACAAAATGAAATAGGATATCAAAAACTTTGTTGTAGAATTTAAAGTTTACCACTGACTAAAGGGGTGATGTTGGGTACTCGAAGACTACTTCAACCTCTTCCTATACCAATGAAAACAAGGACTAACATTTTCATGGATTTCATTAAGGGCCTTCCAAACTATTATGGGAAATTTGTCATCATGGTGGTTGTGGATTTATTGTCCAAGTATGCATAGTTTTTCTCCTTAGCCCATCCACACAAGGCTTTTAGTGTGGCTCAATTATTCCTTGATAACATTTTCAAGATCAATGGTATGCCATTAACTATCGTAAGTGATCGAGACCCCACTTTCACTAGTCATTTTTGGAAAGAATTTTTCAAGCTCCAAGGAACTCATATCTGCATGAGTTTGGTATATCACCCCCAAAATGATGGATAGACAGAGGTTTTTAATAAATATTTAGAGACTTATTTGTGTTTCTTTGCATATGCACAACTAGTTCATTGGGTTAAATGGCTTCCCTTGATGGAATGATGGTACAATAGTTCATATCATACTACAATCAGAATGATATTCTATGAAGCATTGTATGGCCACCAAAAATCATATCTTATATTACTGGAAGCATCAATGTTCAAGCAATATATTCTAAGCTTTCTAATTAGGCCAATATTCTGTCTTCAAAAGGAGAATTTACTCACAACACATCATCGAATGAAATAGCAAGCAAATCAATAGCAGGTTGAACATGAATTTTAGGAGGGAGTCATGTTGTTCCTGCAACTTTAAACTTACCAAAAAACCTCTCTCAAGCTTAAGGGTCTGTATAAATTAGCCCCAAAATTCTATGAACCTTACAAAATTTTGTAGTGTATAGGACCAGCAACATACAAGCTAGAGTTACCACAGTCTTAAAAAATTCATCCTGTATTCCATGTGTCTTGCCTCAAGAAGGTCATTGTCTTACAAGTGATGGCACAAACTGAGTTACCTGAATTTATCGAGGATGGCTCCATAATGGTCGAACCTAAAGAAGTATTGAAATAATGCATCCATAAAATTCATAATCATACCATCACCGAAGTCCTAATTCAGTGGTAGGGATTGGTACTTGAGGATGCTACTTAGGAAGTGGTTCATTAGTTTCAACAATAATTTCCTAGTTCCAACTTTGAGGATAAAGAATTTTTAAGTATGGGTGGCATGTTAGGATCCTATATCCTAACATTTAATTATTATTAGTAGTAGTATAGTTAATTGATATATCGACTTCTAATATGAACTGTCATATTTTGCTTATAAGGTGAACTATCATTTTGTAATAATTTAAACTGAAGTAGGGTTAGGGTTAGGATAGTTATGCTATAAATATGTATAAGAGCAGAAGATATAGTATCAAGAAGAAAATACTTTGTTTTTTTAAGTTGTAATGAGGAATCCCCCTTGAAGTGGCTTGTGATTCTTGATATTCAATAAAGTTGTTTTGTACTTTATCCATTATGATATCTTATTGTGTTACCTTTAAATTGAATACTGTGTATGAAAATTATTATTTGAATACTGTGGATAAATCCTATATTAAACCTCAAGATATTAATAAATTATGAGGGAAGATGCAAAGTTCAAGTGGCAAGCAAACTGTGTGATATATTGTTTCCTTTATTATCCACATGCAAACGTAAACACGCTAGAAAGTGAAAAGCACTGAAAAGATAATTTTTATAGAGAAATTTCACAAATAAGTTTGAATAGGGGAATCACATGATTTATTATCTCCTTCATTGTTGGCATGCAAATCAGGAATGCACTGAGCTCAACAAGCTAAAGGGAGTGAAATCTTGATTCTACATAGTTTTGTGCCTAAAGCTAAGGAGAATCTAATATTGACTAAAGGAGAGCATGGTGATAAGTGGCCATATGGTAATAAATCCTAGCCATTCATTAGTATATCAATGGTGTATATGAACTCTTCCCCGAGTTGAAATATCTAGCACATTTTCATGTAGATAGAAGTTACAAAAAATAGAGGAAATATGAATCAGGTGTCATGGAAGTTGAACCGCTTGGAACCTTCCAGAATATTCAATTCAAATAGATTTAGTTGAAAATCAACCAATAGGACAGGATGCAAGAACCATCAACAGTAGAGATCACTCTGGTCAGGATTTCTATTACAACTAATCTAGAAGACATAGCTGGCTAGTACCATGGATGGAAAGTTGCTAAGAAAATCAAGAATCTTCAAACTTCCTTGTAATGCTTAGAATCTAATTCATTGTAAATCTATAAATAAAGGTAGTGACCTCCTTTCAAAGGGTCATCTCTTAAGTGTTTGCTTGCACTACTATGTACATTTTCTACAATTAATGAAAGAAGCATTACAAGGGATGTTTACCTCAAACTTGCATCTGTATTGATTGGTTGATCATAATATTGTGAAGTTATTTCTGCTATTGCTGCTATGGTTAGTTTACTCTTTTAATTTGAATTTCTAACGTAGACTAAATTGGAATAATTTATACTTATATGCATGCTTATGAGAATTCTATTTCTTTTAGTCAAGGCATTGATATTATTCATTTAGTTTGGATAATTAGTGTTGGATGTTTGGAATAATTATTTAAGTATGTCAAAGGCCATTGATGTAGAGTATTGATGTGTTTTGAATGTTGTTAGTATCAAATCTAGCTTTTGTAAGTTTATTTTTCAAAATATACCTTGCGGATGTCTATGTTGTTAGATTCACTTGTCCATTATTCATTCACATATTTCTAATCCTTTTTCCTATCCCTAAACCTTCATCATTTTGAGATAAAAATATTCAACACCCATTATGTTGACAAAGGTATGCCAACCTTCTCTAGAGGTTAAATCAAAGCAATTTGGTTCTTCCAATATTTAGTCTAGGCTATGATTAGTGGGTGTTGAACTTCATATATCTCAAGATTATAGTCACAGTTCTAGCATTGTCTTGATGACAAACTAGACTACAACAATTATTGGCAAGCTTGGTGGGACCCTTCATCCCATAGTTCAAATAATTTGGGATTCGGTGGTTTCCTACATTATTCTGATTTACTTTAGAATCATATAGTGACTCTACTAAGAACTAATCTCGATTTATGATAGACCATATTCAAGTTCAATGCTTATAACATGAGGATATCAAGGTTAGAGAGTGATGGCTAATAAATATTATCCCTCATGGTGTGACTCAAGACCGTTGAATATTCCAATCCTCCATAAAATTCTGAGAATTGCTCTAAAAAATCTTCCTAGCTATGAAGGAAAAGAAAAATTTATAAAAGAGCATTGTTATGATATAGCTTTATTATCCTCGATCTACAACATTATAACCAAAGATATGATGGTTAGACTAATTTTATTATATCTTAAGGAGAATGTATTGTTATTGTATAAATCCCTAGAAGATAAAATTATATTTAGCTGGATAGATTTATCTAAAGCTCTCATTAATGAATTCGATGATCCTAGGGATCCCTTCCTACTGATCATACAACTATCATTTATGAATAGATTAACTCATGAATGTCTATCCGAGTTCAATGTCTACTTCAAAAGAATGTGGAGAAGGATTCCCTAGGAATATATGTCCTCCAAATCCCAAGCATACCTTTACTACATTCATGCACTCCATCCCAATTTAAGTCTCCTTATTCATCAGACTAAGGAAAAGAGATTTCCCAATATTTTTTAGGAGGCCTATCGAGCTGACAATATGTTGATCATGGTAGGAAAAATATACCTAGAGAGTTTGATCCTTCACTCAGTGCATTTTATGATATATCTCAAGGAGGAGTGAACTCATGACCATGGCATGGAAGTAGTAACAAGGTTTCCTTTAGTTTTCATTTGATTTATCATCATGAATATCATGATATAGGAATAAGGATATCATTCTCGAACTAGAGAAATAAAAAGGAGGAATCACATACTATGGACATCAAGACAAGATGTTTTTATGGTGAAGAAAGTCAGTACCAATGATTCAAACCATATGATGGTCTGTATCTTGTTAGTAGCAGTATGCATAGTGGGGAGAAGAGTGGAAATGTTGAAGCTATGGTAAAGAAGAAAATGACTATAGGCTCTCATTGATTCTAGTCTCATCAGTTAGCTTTGGTCTAACATAAAATCTACACCAATAATACCTTGAAGAGGTGGCAGCCCATATGAACCTGAGTAGTTACCTTTAGGCTATGCTAATTCAAGAAACTAAAATTTTTGAAGAATTGATGCAGATACAAGAGCAGATTTTACATACAGAGCTCTTGAATCGAAGAATATTTGAAGCTTATAAAATCTTGTATTTTCTCACCTTGACTTTTGAGGAGAGAGAAAAAAGTGGGAAAATTCTATGACTTATTTAAAGACTCTTTGCAACATGAGCAAATTTTGAGGGAAGACTTGTTAGTCCATCCAGAGGTTAGTTTGATCAATATTGCTTTACGGATTAAGTAGCATAATAAAGCTTTAGTTTTATAAAAAAGTAAAAATATCCCATGTTATATTCCACTCTTCATAAGGAAAGGAATATTGTACAATTGTGTAATTGAATCAAGAGCGGAGGCATCAATAATACCTCTAAATATATATGAAGCTTTGAAACTGACTATGGGTCAACGGTAACCTTCGTGGCTAAATTTTAGAGGGAAGACTATAAGAGTTGTAGGCATCTTGAGAGACTTTGTAATAATGTTGTATGGACACTTGAATTTGGTTGTGGTACATGATATAGTGGTAGTAGATATTCCTCCTTTGTTCGACATGTACCTTTTTGAATATATCATTAGTCAATCTAGATTTAGCCTTGGGCATGAGATAAATCAGATTAAAATACTTTGGGATAAAATTATTCTTAAAATATTAAATAGAGTTATTCATTCTCTCATTATTGAGGAATTCAAGCAAAACCAAGTCTATGAGCCACATAAGGCCATTAGTAGTATTGAAACATAGGTCAACATGTTTTTACAAGGAAATGAAGCACAAAGTTATTTTTTGAGTAAAGAGCGATAAGGAACAACCGTAACAACCTTTCTCCCTAGCCAAAGAACAATGAGTGACCATTTTATTCAATCCCATGTGAGTTATTAAAAAGTTTTTTTAGGACAAGAGGTTGAGTTATTGTATTCACATGGGTATGAATATATTTAGAGTAATTCGATGGTTTGGATACCAAGTCAAAAATAGGTAGTTGTGATCTCACATGTTGATGAATCATCATTAGATCCACACACTCATCATATAAATGGAATTTTGATATTGGAGCATGGTTTATAAAAAAATAGTGAATTTTGCGAAATAGCTAACTAGGGGTACAAGGAAAGGTACATTTTTAAGACTATATGGTCAGGATATTAAAAATTCATGTGATAGTTTCACAAAATAAGTCTTGAAGCTAGGCATGGGCTTTCATGCCAAAATTTTATGTACATATCTAGCAAATAAATAAAATTATTGAGTACAATAATCATGAATAAAATAAGGTAGTCACGTGCTAAATTGTGCATCTTGTGTTGTTATGTACATATATATTAGACAAATACAATGGAAGTTGGACAATAAATTAAATAGTTATCCTTCTGAAGGATCACAACTTGGATGCTTTGTGTTTACTTCTCCAGTATATTTTTGACTCTATTGCCCAATGGAATTTCAAATGGTGGAAAAAGTAACAAATGTAACCAAGTAGTAGTAACTAGGCATCATGCACCATATAAAATGAGGTTAGCTAAAATCATAATAGCACAAGTAAAATACTTGATTGATACAGGAATATTGGTTCAAATGAGTCAAATATCTTCAAAATCTATGAGGTGTAACTTCATAGTCATTAGCTGACGCGATGATCACTCTCAGATTGGCTCTATATAATAAGAGGTATCACTCAGATGCTAAAAGGTTAAAAACACCAATCAGAGAGATGGCGCAAAGGGTGCAAGTAAGGAACTATGAAGTGGCATATGTTTGGTAGAAAGAAATGTTGTTTGATGGCCATTTCAGAAGGGGAAGATGCAAAAGAGATGAAAAATTGCATGTACATTAGTAATTTATCTGCCTTGGAATTGGTCTTGCACCCCATTGAAATATGCATATGAAAGTTACACCTTGATGGAGTATGCATAGGGAGGTACAATGTGGTTTATAGATTTATTATTTTGTGTACCTCCAATTGCATTATTTATATTTCTCTTTTCTATTTGCCCTATCGCTTGTAAAAATGTCACCTTCCATCCTTTTCTTGGTTTCCCCATTTATATTTTGTTGATTTTCATACTATGTTTTTTCCTTCTCCATTTATAATTACTACCATTTCATGTGTATTATGAGGTTCATTTTGCTATCGATCTAACCTCTCTATGTTACCATCTCGCTTTATTGTCACTTTGTCCTATTTTCTCCCCCTTTCTTTTTTTTATAGTGTTGGTCTCCTCTTCTTCCCCCGATACATCCCTTGGACCCTATTTTTGATTCAAAATATGTTGGCATCTGGATAAGGCTATCTGAGTTCTGTAAATTTCCAAGTAAATTTCCTTGAGAGGCACCATAATGTAGGCTAAAAAGCTATATGTATCAAAATTAAAAAAAAAAAACTATGGATAGGAAAAAATTTACCATGACCAAGGTTCACTATGCAAAGGGGTAAAAATTCCCAAGAGAAAAGGATGGTTGGCTTAGAGAAAAGCACAAATAAAAAAAGTTCTAGAAATATTAAAATAGTGAGGAGGAAAAATCTGGTGAAAACTACGGTGCACACAATTTCTTGTCTTATTTGTTACCTGAGCGTAAACTTGAAAGTGCTAGAAAATTGTAACCCACTAAAAAGTGTGATTCCATGATAAAGAGTGTTAAGTAATTGTTGTAAGTAGAAGCATTGTGATTTCTTGTTCATTTTTGTCATCATGCATAATTTAGAAAAGCACTCAAAAGGGTAAATCTACGAGAAAATGCCAAAATCAAAGATTTGTTGGAAATATGAAATCATACGAAAAGAGGTAAAATCAAGTGAAAGAAAAACAACATGAGATTTTTTTTCTTCTTTTTTATTTGCATGTAATCACAAAAGCACTCAAAAATTCAATAGTACCAGTAAACATGAAATCATGAGGAAATATGCAAAGTTGAAGTGGTAAGTAAACCACACGATCTCTTGTTTCCTTTAATATCTATGCACAAAATTGAAAGTGCCAAAAAATACTTGCCAAGTGAAAAGCGCTAAAAAAATCCTTTTCACAGAGAAAGTTTAAAAAAAAAATCTAAATAGGAAATCATGTGATTTCTTGTCTTCTTCATTGTTGTCACCTAAATCAGGAATGCACTAAGCTCAACAAGTTAAAGGGAGAAAAATCTTGATTCTACATAGTTTTGTGGCTAAAGTTGAGGAGAATATCTTGTTTACTAAAGGAGAGCATGGTGATAATTGGTCATATGGTAGTTAATCATAGTCATTCATCAACAGATCAATGGTGTAGGTGAACTCTTCCCTGAGTTCAAATATCTAGTATACTTTTGTGTAGATACAGGTTACAAAAAATAGAGGAAAGATGAATAAGATGTCATGGAAGCCAAACCACCTAGAAGCTTATGAAATATTTGATTCAAATATATTCAATTGCAGATCAGTGAATAGGAGAGGTTTGCAAGAACCATCAATGGTAGAGATCACTTTGTTTAGGAGTTCTGTTACAACTAATCAAGAAGATATAGCTTACTGGTACCATGGATGGCAAGTTGCCAAGAAAATCAAGAATCATCAAACTTTCCTGTAATGCTTAGAATCTAATTCATTGTAAATCTATAAATAAATGCAGCAACCTCCTTTCAAAGGGTCAACTCTGAAGTTTTTTCTTACACTACTATGTACATTTTTTACAATTAATGAAAGAAGCATTACAAGGAATTTTTACCTCAAACTTGCATCTGTATTGATTGGCGAATCATAATATTGTGAATTTATTTTTTCTACTGCTGCAATGGTTAATTTATTCTATTAATTTGAATTTCTAACTTAGAGAAAATTGGAATAATTCATACTTATATGAATTTTGATGAGAATTCTATTTCTGTTAGTCGAGACATTGATCTTATTCTATTAATTTAAATAATTAGTGTTGGATGTTTGAAATAATTATTTAAGTATGTCAAAGGTCATTGATGTAGAGTATTTATGATTTTTGAGTGTTGTTAGTCTCAAATATAGCTATTTTAAATTGGTTCATTAGAATATACCTTGAAGATGTCTATGTTGTTAGCTTCACCCATCTATTATTCATTAACATATTTTTAATCTTTTTTCTTATCCCTAAACCTTCATCATTTTGAGCTAAAAAGAGTCAACACCCATTAAGTTGACAAAGGTATGCCAGCCTTCTCTGGAGGTTGAATCAAAGCAATTTGGTTCTTCCAATGTTTATTTTGGGTTGTGATTAACAGGTGCTCACCTTCATATATCTTAGGATTATAGTCACATTTATAGTGTTCACTTGATGATAAACCATACTACAATAGTTATATAACTAGGGTTTTTGATATTTGGTATAAATACCCTCCACCACTCCATCCATTACATCAAAGTGTTGTGGTATTTATATATGTATAAGAAAAATATTATTTGTGGTTCTCAAGGAAACCTATTAATTATGTGTCTCTTCCTTTTTCTTTTGTCCTTTTATTCTTTCTATATAAGAATTGAATGGGTGAATTTTTGGGAAATATATTGAAATTCTAGCATAAGCTTCCAAAAAAAAGCATCCAAGTCAAAATAAATTACAAGGAGTATTACCAAGACAAGGATTATAAATCTACTTAAGAATATAAAAACAACGCAGTTCTCTTACAATACAACTAGATACCTTAAAGCATAGAAAAATTCAAAGGAACCCTTTGTTCCTTTCTGCACTTGATATACTAGAGGAACTTACCACATGAATTATACTTGCATAATAAAACTATTTGTAGTATTTTTAAGGAATGACATGGTAGTGATAAATTTCCTCTCATACCTAAATTAAAATTTATCTAAAATAAAATGGAAGATCCCAACTAGGTATGCTTGTTCAACTAGAAGTTGTAGAAAGCATGACCAACATATCTTGGGATATTTTATAGGTCATCCAATTTTTACAATTATTCTTCATCAAATACTCCTTATCAAAACCCAGCCTCAAGTTAGTATCCTCCTACTAAATTATAGCAATTGCTACCATAACAACCTAGGTGGAAAATCCTCGTTGGAGGAAGCCATAAGGATACAAACAAAACTAGCAACCATCCCTTCAATGGAAATAACCACATCCCACTTTCCCTCATGCATTTCTATCTACAATAAGTTCTACAAACCAATATCCTTCATCACCACCTTTACTAGCCCAACTAACCCAAAATCCAAATAATAAGCCTTCCTACCCTATCTACCAAAATGAAACAACTAAAGCTTTCACTTATTCTATAGTTCTCATGGAGTGTGATAAAATACCACTCCCATAAAGATAAATTATGTCAAACCCTAAAACACCCATCATTATTGAAGAAGGAAAAAAAAAATGAAGGTTATATAGCCCTAAAAAAGAAATCTCTACGTAAGGAAAAATATTATAAGATAAGAAGCCCTTTTAGATAATTTATTTCCCAAAGAAATTATGACCTCTACTATACCTTACCTAGAACATATTACCTAGAAGCAAGTGGATCCCCAACCAATATTTAAATTCTTAAGAGAATTGAAAAATGCTTGCATCAGAGTTTCCCTCTTACAAATAATATGAGACATCCCTATTTATGCCTAGGCTATTACAAAGTTATTCTTGAAGAATCTAGGACAAAAACTGAGAGATCCAACTATTATCCATATAGTAGGAAATATAGTAGACTTAATGTTAGGGAGAGTCTTACTTCTAAAGTACAACTATCTTGATAGTCCAATATTAGATGTACAAACTAGAAACTATCTAATTAGAAATAGCTCTTGTTGATCTATAGGCAACCATTGATGTCTTCACAAAATCCAATATGGATAATTTAGGGATACACCATATTAGAAGTATACTCACAATCATATAAATGGTGAATTGGTATACACTCAAACTAGAAGTAATACTAGAATATTTAGTTATTTCCATTGACTTAAGAGAATATCCCATGGACTTTATACTTCTTCAGCTCAAATCAAGTCTAGGTTGAAGTTTGTTGAATCTAGGTTGACCTTAGCTCATTGTAATTGATGTATATATCATGTGTAGGATATATAATATGACCATATCTAGTATAATACACATTAAACAACTTATCTTATAACCCTCAACACAACCAACTATGCAAGAGGATCATGTATATATTGATAAGGATAAGGAAGAAAAAACACTATTTACCTATATACCTTGTGATTAACATTATCCAACTTCTAACTCTGAAAGAAACTAAGGAGAATACCTTTATTTTGGATATCATTCAAAATGGTTTCTCACCAAGTGACCTTCTAATATAACCTAGTGAGCAATTTTGCAGAGTGTACTAATGATAGTCCCTTTTTTAACTTGTTATTAGTAGATCAATTCTTAGTCTCAATAGGAACATATATGCTCCCCATGAATGATTGACACATTTGCGTTATTTCAATGATATGTTATGATTGGTTTCAAGGATAAAGGGTCAAAATAATAAGTTTAGGACCATATAAATTTTTCCTAGTAAAAACCTAAATATCAATAACTAATTGAGTCTATCATACCAAGAAAAATTAATTACACTTCTAAAAAGTCATGAGAATTTTACCTGTGACAACTAGGATATGCAAGATATTCATTATATAGAATGTAATTATCATATATGTATATAGATAGATAGATATGTAGATAGACACATAGATATCAAAGATGAATGTCAACCCATTAGACGATCTCAAAGATAGATGAACCTAGCCTTGTGAGAGATAGTAAAAAATAGTTATAAAATCTCTTAGAAGTAGGTTTTATTTATCCCATCCTAGATAGCTAATGGGTATCTTCCATGGTAAAATTCTCTAAAGAAAATGAAAATAGTGTATGTGTATTTACTATAGAGAAAAAAATAAATCCATTTTAAATATTAAGTTCCCTCTATACTTTATCAATTGAGTGTTATACACACTTGCTGGTAAGAAATACATATTTTTTATTGAATGCTTTAATGGTTACAATTAGATACTGAGGATAAGGTGAAAATAAAATTTACATAACCATGGGGGACATACACCTATAGTGTACTCTCTTTTACCCTTTACAATGCACCTTCTACCTTCCAATAGGTTGTTAGAATATTGTCTTTGATCTCACACATGATCGTATTCATTATCTATATGGATGACTTCATTGTAAATGAAGATACTTTCAACTATGCCATGGAAAGTTTCAGAAAGGTCTTGTAGAGGTGTTTATAAAATAATATTTCCTTGAGTTATGAAAAATACTACAATTTAATGGCATAAGGGATTATTTTAGGACATCACATTTTTCCAAAGGGTACAAAAATTGACCTTGCCAAAATCTAAATCATTCATGCCTTAATTTTATCTTAGAAATAGAAGGATGTGCATATCTTCTTAGGGAAATTAGGTTATTATAGAAGGTTTGTTAAGGTTCTTTTTAAGATACTTACACCATTGGGTGAACTATTGATAAGGATTGGATAGAATAATACTAATAGATATTTGAAACACTTAAGTAAAAATTATCCATAGTTACTATCTTGAGAGGTCTTAATTGGGATTTAATTTTCCATATATACATAAATACCTCTAACACTACCTTGGGAGATATATTTGAATAGAAGTAAGACCAATAATATATGTTATCTACTTAATTAGTAATATCCTTTTTGGAAAATAATTGAATTCTATAGTCACTAAGACAAAATTTCTTTCAATGGTATTTAACATTAAAATAAATTAGGTACTATATTATAGGATACCATATTTTTGTATATAACATCCATTCAATGATGCATTATCAATTGAAGAACGCCTATCACAAATGGTTCATAAAAATAGGTGGATTCTCTTTCTACAAGAATTTGACATCATATTCCACAATCTAGGAAAATAAAACATGGTTACAAACTTGTTGATTAGAATACCAGAAAACAAAGTCCTCCCCCTTTATGAAGGACATCATTTTATGAACACTTAATTGATATTTCAATGCAAACAACTTAGTATTCTAACATTACTAATTATTTGACATAGAAGCTTTATGTAACCAAATTTTCTATAGGAAAAAGAACATTTGGTATTCCAAAGCATAACATAAATATGGATCATAGTAAATATTTTCAAGAGTAGACCTAACCATGTTTTATTGTGTTGCATAGGTGAGGATGAGTATTATGACATATTGAGGGTATGTTATTAACAACCATATGGAGGACACTATGGAGATAAGTGTACAATTCTAAAAACATTATGAATAGGATACTAATGGTCCTTCCTATATCAAAACTTGGGACTAAGAAAAGAAGACATTAGAGATTTTATCATCTCCCCTATAATGAATGCTCTATGAGAAAGAGAAAATATAAACCAAAAATAGTCTAACATAATTTGGAAGAGTATCAAGACACCAAGTAATGAGCCTACATCACCAATTGAAAGTTAAACATATGAGGGTCCATCACCATATAGAATATTATCAATTTTCCATATGGAACATAGTATCAAGTTAAAGATACTAACATAAGCACTCGTATGACACTTTGAGTATGATATAAGCTAGATTTACCTAATAATTAGGGAAAATATGGCTTGTGTGGTCCATAATTATTATACAAAATTAACAATTTATATTGGTAAAATAGAATAGAACTTCTACAACCATTGCAAAGAGTTCAAAAAATTATGCAACATGAAAAAAATAGCTCAAAATTATTTCATATACAAATTTTATGGCCTCCAAAAAAACATTTCCTTTATACACTAACAAAAAAAATTTAAATTCAAAATTTTAAATTAAATCTATGACCAATCATAGAGTGCCACATGTGATAAAGTCTTCAAATAAAAATCATCACCTATCCTCCAACATTGCTACTTATCAGATAGTGACTAGGCATACAAGGAAGACTGTCATTATGTGTCTAAAAAAAAATTGGATAATATTATCCATATATAGCAAAATTATGGTGGGTGGTCACTTGGGTGCCATGTTGACTGACATAAAACTATATTATTAAGAAAAATATTGATGAAGATAAAAATGAGGTATAAGAATTTGAACATGTGACCCCTTAGGTATTGAACCTTACACATTCTTCATTGATCATGTAGCAAAAACAATACTTTAAACCCATAATTCCCAATGCCATATATGTTAACTTGGCCACAAACTTACAAAAGGATATTCTAATCTACACATCGTAAAACAAAATGTGCTAGGCTTAGATTGAACCTAGGTTGAAAGTGATGATAACCCTCTAAGCACTTCCCCATAACAAAAGAGACAGTAGCCAATTGCACACATAAGGATGCAATACTTAACACCATAGCTTTCATCCAACTATTACGAAGTCCAAGCAACTCCAAAAGTATAGTATAAGCATTTTGTACCCACAACATTTTAAATGCCAAGTTGTTCACATGTTTCCTTCTAACCACCATGCCCACACAAAACTCAAAAATACTTATCCATAATAATACTTGTATATTATATGTCATAGCAAAAGTATCACCATTTTAGGCTTTACCAATGCTTGTACCCACTTATGTATATGCCATTTGTGTCCACCTATGTACATGTTATTTTCACTACTCAATAATCTTACCTATGTTGTATTTTAATTTTGTTGGCATCAAGGATCTAGAATCTCATTTTATCTTTTATGAACTTCAAAAAAAATCATAGAATGATTGTCCATCAAATATTGTATTCATATATTCACAAATAAGGTAGATTAAAGATGAACAATGATATTGGGTATCGAACATGCAACCTTTACTGTGTTAAATCCCACATGCCTATGCGAAGCGTTCATCCTATCATTACATTGAAGTCTAAGAAAACATCCTCAAATTTTAATGAAGATTTCTATATATGACAAGGCATATGTACTTACAAATCCATAGTGCCTCCATAATATGTCTCGGCTATCTTCCAATGGGGAGATAGTGAAAAAAAGGGCCTCCCTAAAAAAATGCAACTCTATCATTCCATCTACCATAACATGATATTTGTTGTATTTTTTAATAATAAACCTTTGAAACCATGAAAAACATGCAAATAACAACTACTAAAAATAGACATTGGCATGTCACTAAAGATACTCACAAAAATTCCTTATACACTAAGACATCATTACTCATGGAAAAATAATTTCATAACCCATATTTTCTGTAGAATATTAAATGTTTTTAAAATAGTACACCTTTGGGTTTGAATATGCAATCTCTCATCATGTAAGCCTTATCATAGTACATGCCACCCAATGCTACCTTCAAGAGAATTTTGCTTCTAAAACCAATTCCTTGTACATGTAATTCAGACTTTGCCATGCACTTGTATCATAATTTACCACCATTCAAAAGAGAAATAAATTAATGCCAACATGATTCAAACTCAAGATCTCTTGAATATGAGGGCAACAAGCTTTTTGTTGTGTCATCATAGTTAATCAAGCTTCAACATTATAATTACCATCAATCCAACACACTCATAACTTCTCAAAAGTGGTATTTTTATAACTATGTTAAGAGAGCATGTGTACCCTCACTACACTAGTATCCCCATGTTTATCATATTATCACTTAGAGGAACATACCATGAATAGTCTCCATAAAAACTATTATTAGAATAGTCAAGAGTTTATGTTTAGCATACAACTCACACTCAAATCTACATCCTCTTGAAGGTAAACAACTCACCTCTATATGTTGGTGGGGATATATAGTTCAAGAGTCAATTAGTATATCATATAAAGGAAATACAATATGCCACATCGAGCACCATGCTAAAAAATATCAATTAACTCAATCTAATGTGTCACACCAAGTACCTTGCCAATAAACAAGACTCAACTAATAAAATTGAAATATATTTGAACCTATGTATTTCTAATCCTAAAGAATCTCCACAATCTAAAGAATCAAATGCTCAATGACACAAATTCTAATTTGTGCCCACTTCCTCAGGCATAATTAATTTAAGTGAATAATAAATATAGCAGACCATGTGAATGGGGAGTTAAATGATCCATCCAAAAATCCCCCCTTCTTGGCATGTGTAATAACTCACTATTGATTTATATTTGGACCATCTTTCCTTCTTGTCATGTGTAATAACTCACTATTGATTTATATTTGGCCCATATTTATCACCTAATTAATAACCCTTCTATCTTGATTCCTCATGGATTTTTTCTTGTATTGTGGTATAGCATTTATAGAAATAATTTTTCAATGCTTGCCCATCAGTGCTACTATTTTCTTTATTTGTAGTAGTGTATGTTCTGACTCTTCTACCTACATATTCTTCCCAAAAAAGTGTTTTTCCAAAAAATGACTACCAAATGTGGGAATTGTAGATTGAAGTTAAAATTCTAAACTTTGAGCATGAAAAAAAGAGATGTGATAGCTATAAATGGTGGTTTGCTATCAATTTTTGAGTTGCAAATGCTCCAAAAATGAAATTCAATTAGCCAAAAAATGATATACATCTAAATTAAGAGGTACTTAAATCCCCAAAATCTACTAGATGTACCAAATTCCAAAACTAAATATACACCAAAAGTAGTAGTGGATATACACTGAAAGTTATTGCAAATGATGCTAGTGGTAAAGAACTTTATTTTGCTCTGAATACATGCACAATAGTTCCACTTATTTAATATGACAAGTGCATCTTTATCTAATCAATGTGCTCCCTTAAAATGAAAGTACACTACCATCAACTAAAAATTAGCTTTCTAATTGAGACAAATGCAAGTGAACTATGAGGTGTTTTGAATGTGGAACCTTTACTTGTAATACACCAAAAATTATTGCCTAATGTAAAAGGAATTCTATCCAACCTCTATTTCCCTGATGACGTCTAGATGGAATAATTGTTCTCCCTTTATGACTTCACAAAATGCTGATATAAAAATGGTAATGCTAGGTTTGTAACTCATGAATTATTGTTTAGAATATCCTCACATAGCTTCCATTGTCCATAACACCCACCTTTCTCCATGTTAACTACTCCATATAAATCTAAAGGCTCTCTAACAAACAAAAATTAATTGTCCCACCATTATAGTCATTGCAAAAATAAATTTAAAGGAGAAGCTATCATAGTTTGACATCATCTACCTAATTTGGAGAGAACATGTATATGCATGTAGTTCCACATGAATCCTTTTCTCATGGCTAGTTTTTCAACAAGAAAACAAGAGATAAGGAGAATGACTAGTTAAACTTGTGATATTTTCCAAGGGATATCTTATAAAAAAATACACGTCTTATTGACCAACCAACCCTTACACATACTAGGAATATTTCTTGTGACCTACTTCTATTGTGAAAGACATCTCATACTATCCATGATTTTAACACAATCATTATAGCAATTGTGAACCTATCCCACAACTTTGTCACCATGGCCCTACAACCATAAAACTTCAACCAAAAATCACTTGAACATATAACCAATGCTAATGAATCCAAATGTGCATTGATCTAACCCTCTTGATGATTACATGCCTCCTAAATATCCTTGACACCACTAGTAATGGAGACAAATATGTCAAGCTAAATGAGAAGGAGATTTAGACTTTTAACCTCCTAGTTGTTATCAACAATGCTCGAAAGATCTTATTATCATAGATTTAAACCTATCAACAAAAGCACAAAAATAAAATGATAGTGCACATGAATTATCATAAAATTTCAAACTCATGATCACATGTTTTCTTATTGTCTACCTTACCATTACATTATAATGTAGTATGATCACACCAAATCTCCTTGACCAATTATATTATGGATTTCAAGGTGCAAAATATGCATGCTAATGCCAAAACATATGATGTGCTTATCCTTTCTTATCCAAAAATGAAATATTCAAAGAAATATTATGTTATTCAAATTCAAATTTTAAATATGGAGGGTAAATTTCAAAGCCTTCCCAAGGCTTACTTGGTAATTGGGGTGATGTATCAAATATTCAAACTCCTTCTATCAACTTTGGAAACTATGCAAACTATCCTCTTGACTACATTTTACTAATGTCATCACAAAATTCATAGTAGATAAGGAAGGGTACTTTTCTATAAATGTCCATAGAAGATAAATAAGATTTTTGGAAAATCACTAATGAATTCAATCCACCAAATTTAATAAAAAATACTTTTCTAGGACATCATTAGAATCATCCATAAAAAATTATTAGCCAAATAAACAAATTGGATATCAAAGAATAAAAACATGGTGAACTTGTCAATGAATATTTCTCTTAAGTCAATTAGTCATTTTTACACAAGAGACCCTTTTTATACAAGTCCCCACAAGGCTTTTATAAAAAAATGAAAAAAATATTGAAAAAGATCTTTCTCAAAACTACTTTAGAAATAATCTATTTATATAACAAAGTGAAGTGGCTTTATACTTTTATACCATGTTGGATTTCATAATATTTTCTAAAAACTATGTTGTTCTAATGTCACAAAAAAATTCAACGTAGAGAGTTAAGTGAAGTTTTTACAAATTTCAAAAGAAGACAAATAGGATTTAAAAAAAAAAACTATAAAATTCAATCCACCAAATTCAAAAAAAAACCACTTCAGGGAATCATTAAAATCATCCATAAAAATGATTAATCAAACAAATAGACTGGATATCAAATAAGAAAAAAATGGTGAACATGTTTGTGAATGTTTATCTTGAGCCAATTAGTTTGCACAAGAGACCCTTATGTTCCCACTCAGGTTTTTTAAGTAATATCTTTCTCAAAACTACTCTAGAAACAATTTATTCATATAACCAAGTGAGCTCAAAACTCCTTTAGAAACGATCTCTTCGTATAACCGAGGGAAGTGGCTCCATATCTACTTTCATACCATGTTAAGTTTTATTATACTTTCCAAAAATTAGATAGAACATAACATTCACAGAAGTCATATGCATGAGAATACATAAGCAAAATATACAATCTGAAAGCATGAGATTCCGGAAATAAAAGAAACACTAATATGCAATAAAAACAGAACTAGTTTAATGCATGTAATAACACGGATATGATCAAATTAAAAGTAGGAGCACAACCCTTTTTATTAATGTGATTCCGGTCGGTTACAATACGTCTCTTCAGTTACATGTTTCCATTACAACAAATGAATATTGATCTTCTTCCGCATGCCCACATTAGAAACGGGCGGGCCAGAATGTTGCCGTCGCTGGTTGCTGATGAATCTTTGCTCTTGCTGCTTCTTCCTGCATTCAAAGAAATAGAAAACTGTTTAATAGCACCTGTTGCACAAGGACAGAACGTTTTGACTCTCAAAATCAATGAAAAATGCGTGCTAACAGCATAACCCTAAGCAAACCTGCAACTTTCACAGAAAACAAAAAAAACTTTACCGACGGCTATTGCCAGTGATACAGTCAGTGGAAGCCTGCTGTAATTCGTCTCCAGGTGAGACGATTTCGCTTGTGATGAAAAGCTTTATACGCTAGGGTTACCTGCAGGTTAGGGAGACAACAAGAACTACCGAAGCACAATGATATTCGATAAAACGTCTTCTAAATTTGATAAACACGTGATTAAAAACGTAATGCAAGTGTAGAACGCACGACAGACATATTCGAACGTGAAGCTTTAACGTAGAACGTAAAATGCAGGATATATTCAATAAAGGATATACTCGAATGTAAAGCGTGACAGAACAAATTAACCATGCAACTAACAAACAAGCAAAAATATGTGGGGTGCCCAAGCGGGCCGCCCTCGTTAGAACTTAGTTTCGACGCCAATCCACTAGGGATGGGTTCGAAATCTAAGACTGTGGTGTTGTCGGCAAATTAATGGGATATAGTAATCCAATGTCTGGTTTGAAGGTCAGACTCACACTTCTAAAAACCACCCACCAACCTCTCTTGTGAAAGAGATTCTAGATGTGAAGAAGGTAAAGTCTAAACTGATGCAATCGGGTCTCTGGATGAGCAGCACTTCGTTGTGTTTTTAAAATGCTTCGTCCCTCTTTTTACATTGCATTGAGCTAGTTTTTATAGAGGAATTTCGCCTCTGAAACATTAATGTCAAACCCTAAGTCCATAGGGGCCGCTGAGATTTGACCCTTGTCAGATGATTTATGAGACATGGCTCGCACTGACATCAGTAGTTATGAGGCATGGCCTCGGATCGGATTTGTTGCTAACACTGCTTGTCTCATTAATGCAGTTGGTGAAGTCCGCCGTTCTGCTGGACCCACGTGGTCTCTTTAAAAATGGGCACGTAGGGGTGCCACGTGGCGATCATTCCTTGGATGTGGTGGCCACGCCAAAGTCCGCCTTTGATTGGAGAGGTGTCTGCCTTTAAACGCAAAATGCCGAAGTGTCACGATATCGCGACATCGCGATATCGCGACACTTCGGCCGAGGTTCCCCCTTGGGGCCTTAGGTGTCGCGATATCGCGACGCGTGATATCACGACATCTAAGGCCGAGGCTTCCCTCGGGGCCTTAGGTGTCGCGATATCGCGACGCGCGATATCGCGACGTCTAAGGCCGAGGCTTCCCTCGGGGCCTTAGGTGTCACGATATCGCGACGCGCGATATCGCGATGTCTAAGGCCGAGGCTTCCCGGGCCTTGGGTCGATATTTGCTATTCGCGCTTAGGTCGCGATATCGCGACGCGCGATATCGCGACGTCTAAGGCCGAGGCTTCCCTCGGGGCCTTAGGTGTCGCGATATCGCGACGCGTGATATCGCGACGTCTAAGGCCGAGGCTTCCCTCGGGGCCTTAGGTGTCACGATATCGCGACGCGCGATATCGTGACGTCTAAGGCAAAATCGTGACGTTGCGATTTCGCGACATCTAAGGCCAAGGTTCCCTTTTGATTAAGGCTTGTTTGCTCTTGAAGTTTTGCTTAAGGTTTGTTTGAACGAAGGCTTGTTAAAGCGACCAACTTTGCTCTGCTCATTTTTTGACCTTCTAAACTGCTGTGTGAGTGGTTAGGACCACTGTTTGACCTCTGAGGGCTGCCCTGAAAGCTGTGTATGTCAATGCGATCAGTGTTTGTAGTCACTTAATCGGATTGGTGCTGTTTTGGTGTCTACAGATGCCCCTTTTTGGGAAGCGTTGTGGGTGACGCAGTGCTGAGCAAAAATAGATAGCCAAAGCATTAATGATTAGGGTTTCTTGGTAACCTAACCAACTTTTGATGCCCCAAGTATGGAAAGGGCATGCATTCTTGAATCCTTGCTTCTGACGAGCTAAGGAATTTGATTTCAAGTGTTAACCTATTTTGGTGAGGTGTGACTTGAGCTTGGACATTGATCAGTCATGATTAGGCAAAGGGCGTAACCTTTTGTCCACAGGGGAAACCTTGTGTTCATGATTCACGAATGCCAAGTGTTTGATCAATTTGATGATTGCTTGTTTACTGCCCCAAGCAGGAGCGTGATTGTCTTTGTCAATGATTCTTTGAATGCATGTCATTGCCTTGATTGGGTGTGTGCTTGTTGATTGGTGACTAAGTGTGACTACCCCCTCAAGCGACGAATCGATGAGGGAATGACCTTCGTGAGAAAAGCGACGAGTCGCTTGACCCAAGATGACTTAGGTTAGGGTGCCTTTAGATGTTTTACCGTTTAAGCACGTGCAATTTCCCGACATTTGGACCTATTTTTGGTGGGTGTTAACCCTTTTGGTGATGCCATAATGGGGTGAAATCATCAACAACCCATCTTCCCGTGGAGCGGTCCGGCTAGGGGTAGCCTTCTTGGGGAAGTAGGAGAGTGACAATTTGAGCCCCGACATCGATTTTCTTTATGCCAAGAGGTTAAGTGCAAGAGCACTTGTGTTCGGCAATGCTTATTGCTATGGTTTTTGTGTTGCATTTTTATGATGTTTTTGTTGTTTTGATTTTCTTTCTTTGTGTATATGTCATGATATTATGGTATGCACAATGATATTGATGGATGCATGCTACTTTATATTGATGGATGCAGATGTTGTGATGAATGCAAATGTATGTGATATGCAGAGATGAAATGGATGGATGGACTTTGTGATGTGTGGCTATGGCACCATAGACTGTTTAGAACTCCATTATTTTGTTTTGAGGCGATTGCTGTGATACATGACTTTGTATGTATACATGTGGTTTTTCTTTTGTTTTTGTATTTTTTGATGGTTTTGTAAGGATGAAAAAGTAGCGCAGTTGGTTTAGAAATGTAGCTAAGGTTTTCTGAGACTCAGACGGTTTTAACTTACTAGCCATGACTCGTACCTTATCTTACAAGACTTTTGAACAAGGTATGAATCGGACTTGTTTTTGACCAAGTTATTTCACATCCCTGTGTGTGCAATTGAGTTCATTTATGTGGTATTTGTCAGGATACCGCCAATGCCGGATGGGCTTTCAACCGAACCTGTATTGAGGATCACCTAACTAGCTCCACTAACTCCTTTGTTGTATTTAGTTAGATTAATCTGCGGTGTTATCTAGGATACCATAAGCTAGCTCATCCACATGCAAACATTGGTCTGCACACATGCAAAGTGAATGTGACAGACATATCGTCATGCGGGTAGGATACCACCATTGCCAGATAGGCTATCAACCAAACCTGTAATGAGGATCACCTAGATGGTTTTTCGAATGCTGAGAATTCCAGGGATTCAAGTTCAGGATGTTTGTTGGCTGAATGATTTAGAGGGTTGCTCGTCTATATAGTGATGAAAATCACTGTTTATTTTCTATTAATTCTTTTTGAGCAAGGATTTTGAATAGTGGCGATGACCACTGTTATTTGATTTTTGTGTTTTGAGTATTGTGGATGGTTTTGATCCTTGTGGCCTTGGGGATGACTACCCATCCTGGTTAGGGGCGGATAGTACGAATCCTTACGACGTTGGGGACCAAGGGGATGATGGAGGTTATGGAGTAAGGGCATTGATCTCGTTAGGCCTTGGGGATGACTACCCATCCCGGTTAGGGGCGGATAGTACGAATCCTTACAACTTGGAGACCAAAGGTGAATGGAAAGTGTTAGGATGATGATTTGTTGGAATTTTGTTTGTGAATGGTGTTGATCCCTTTAGGTTTTGGGGATGACTACCCATCCTTGGCAGGGACGTGTAGTACAAATCCTTACAACTTTGGGAACCAACTATGATTGGGATTTGGTAGTGGTGAAAACCACTATATATGGAGGTGAGTGGATAGGAAAGAGCTTGTCCTTTTGTCAATTCTCAACATTCTAGAACCATTCGCACGGGGGGATGAGCAAGATAACTGTTTCGCTTATGGTGACTCGGGTTATCGTGCAGTGTTTCATCTTTCGTTCACACAACTTGGGAATTTTTATGTGTTTTAATTTGTGTTGGGATGTTACGTAACAAGGTGTATTTCAAGTATGACTCTACCTTCGTAAAATCTGTTTGACTTGATACATTACATGGCTAAAGAGCAAAATGATGATTGAATCACGAAAAACCCTTGATACATTAAAAGACCACTGACTCTAGTATGGTAAAAGCAATGCATGGTGTTTTTGTTGTTTTTGTAAAATGGAACAGTGTGGAACAAGATGGACTAGCAGATTTATTACAGCCTATGGTGCCCTTGACTCGTACGACCACAAATATGCAATGTATGGATGCAATGCTTTAATGCAGCTATGTATTTTTGTATTTTTGATGGATTGATTTTTGTGAATATGAAGATGAAGTGCGAGAAGAACTCTCTTATTGATGAATTTGAGTATGCCTAGAAATGAGATGCAAATTTTTGTTGTTTTTGATGATTTTTTGTTGTTTTTGAATTTTCTTGATTTTTGACCAAGCGATTATGGAAATCCTTGGAGCATTTTGGGATTGACCAAGCGATTGCAAGAATCCTTGGAGCCTTTTGGGATTGACCAAGCGATTGCAAGAATCCTTGGAGCATTTTTGGGATTGACCAAGCGATTGCAAGAATCCTTGGAGCATTTTGGGATTGACCAAGCGATTGCAAGAATCCTTGGAGCATTTTGGGATTGACCAAGTGATTGCAAGAATCCTTGGAGCATTTTGGGATTGACCAAGTGATTGCAAGAATCCTTGGAGCATTTGGTTTGGATTATGGCTCTTCAAGGGATAGAGGTACCCCCAGCTTGATGGTCTTTGCACTCCGGATCTGGCTCTGGAGGGATGGGCACGAATGGATCGGCCCTATGCACGGATAGGAGGACAGAGTCTACCCCTGGCACTGATGTTGCTATGGGATCTCTGGGCGAAAGTTGATCTTTGTGTGCCCAGAGTGTCGGATGTAATGTTTGGTCCCACTGCGGTGAGTTAACGCGCCACTCATGCCCTAGTATTATGTTTATCTATTGACATGCTTCATCGATATTTATGGGATGTCGATGCTGTCGCATGTGATTGCTGTGGGCTGTCTCTGTTTCATCCTCACTTTCGACCAGTGAGTACAGCTCATCATACTCTAGAGATTCTGAGACATGGAGGACTGCATCCTCAGGTAGACCTACGGTTAAAGGTTGATCCTCTTCGAAAAGAGCCTCATGTAAGTTGGGCCTTGGGAGCTCCAAAATCTTGGTCTCTACCGACTCTAAGTGCTCTAGCACTTTGCATGTATCGGGAGATTTGAGCTCCTCCTCTTTGATTGGTTCTTGTTGAGGAACTTGGGGCTTATGGAGGGGTGGCTGATGGCACCCCCCATGCCTTGATAGGGCAGTTCATCCCGCTCTTCTTCTTGCTCAGATTCCTTAGAGGCTTCTTGATGAATTTCTAAGGGTGGCCCATAAACCTGAGTGGGTTCCTGAGGAAGGCACACATTATTGGTTATAGGAGTAGCCTCTTGCTCATGTCTAGGAGGCGTTGGGGGTAGCGTTTGATGAGGTTGCGATGACCTATCTCGCCCCCATGGGTTGTGCCCCTCAAAATGTTTTGTCTTATGTGTGTGAGGGGTTGGAGTCTTCTCTTGCACAGTGTGTTGGAACAACTCCTCCTTCTGGTGCTGAAGGTGTTCTTTATTTAGAAGATACCATTGCTCTAACCGTTGTCGTTCTAGCTCAAGTTGCGTGAGTTGCATCCGGTGTGCGAAATGTTTGACAGATTCTAAGATAGTTGGTCTCACCACTTCATGTCTCGAAGGCCTAGATGTCTCTCCTAGATATCTATCTCGGTCGTAGTGATCCAAGATCTCTACAGGCCGCCTCCCTCTGTTGGAGGTATTGGCATTTATCTGAGGCTCTGGCCTCAGTAGGTGATCTTGATATCTAGCATTTGCGGAGGCGTCTTGCTCCAGCACTGTATATTGCTCTCGAGGAAGGTAGGGGTCTTCCTCGTGCTCTCTTTCATAAGTAAAAAGGGGGCGGGTGGAGTTGGCCCGCCCCGCCTGATAAGCCTTGTGCTCTGGATTTGTCTTTGTAGTCCTGACAACAAGAGGGGGTGAAGGAGGTATAGTGTAATGATGTGGTTCCTCCCGTTGAACCCTATGTTGACCTAGCGCTTCATCGCGCGGTTGATCGCTCATAGCGAGCATCTAAGGGAGCTCTCCCATGACTGTACCCTTCATGGAAGGGTGTGTGCCGAGTGCTATGCTGAATAGGAGTGCTCCTCGAAGGGGTGCTTCTATAGTCCCGTTTCGTTGGGGCACGGAGGGGACTGCCTTGTGTGTCCGGCCGCCAAGGTGGTATGACCAAATCCTTGGGGCTAAAGCGAAGGCGACTAACGCCCTCTCTTTGTGCACCTTCCGCAGCGTCCGCCCTTGATTGGGCTTGGCTACGGGTGTACACCATTGTGATGCTTCTCTACTTAGCGAAGTAGATTTTTATCTCATTTATGATGATTTGTCTTTTTGTTTACACTAAGCAGAAATGAACACACTCATACACAAAATCGTGATTATCTCTTTTAAGGATTAAATAGTGTGTCCTAAACTGGTTTAGTGGATTTTGATGTTTTGTTTTGTTTTTGCAATTTTTGAAGAATGTTCAAATGCAGAATGTTGGCTCATATGACTCCCATAAATGGTCGCCCCTTCAATATACCATTGCCGGACCGATATACCAACCTCTCTATATACCCGCCCTTACGAGAGGGAAACTATAGGTACGTGAGAGCAGATGGTACGTGGAACATAGGCGGTACGAAAGGGGGGATTGTCCTGTTAATGACACCTACCATAGAAGACTTATCCTCGCGTGCATGGGAATCACCCCAACGACACTCGGTCAGCTTTCATCAGGATTTACGCCTAACAACAGTGACAATCGGGGAAATGGATGCAAAGCTAAGCCAAGGTGGTGATGAACCCACCGTTGGTCTTGCTCAAGGGTCCGGGGTTTTACGACCAGCTCCTTGGTTCAAATTTACCACGTGAAGTGTGTGGAGTTCATTTTTTATTTAATAAAAATGAAACGAGCAACAAAAAGAAACTTTCCCTATGCAAACCGGAAGACAGCAAGAAACACTACAAACCGGAAAACAGCAAGTAAATTTATATTTTTTTTTTTTTTAAGTAAATAAATAAAGCAAGAAAAATTTATGAAAAATTTCTCTACCTTTCTTTAATAATTAAAAAAAAAAATGAAAGTAAAAAAAAAAAAAATTAAACAAATAAAATAAACAGAAATTTCACAGCAGAAAATGACATGGACAGTTAGAAACCGTTACCTCTTTTCTGCCCGGACTTGCTATTTCTGACCTTCGGCTTAAAAAAAAAAGGTACCTGTTAAGCACAAAACACAACAAATCTGATTAGTTTCTATGATTTAAAAATCAGGGAACGGTCCCACCGTGATCGCCACTGAAAGCATGAGATTCCGGAAATAAAAGAAACACTAATATGCAATAAAAACAGAACTAGTTTAATGCATGTAATAACACGGATATGATCAAATTAAAAGTAGGAGCACAACCCTTTTTATTAATGTGATTCCGATCGGTTACAATACGTCTCTTCAGTTACATGTTTCCATTACAACAAATGAATATTGATCTTCTTCCGCATGCCCACATTAGAAACGGGCGGGCCAGAATGTTGCCGCCGCTGGTTGCTGATGAATCTTTGCTCTTGCTGCTTCTTCCTGCATTCAAAGAAACAGAAAACTGTTTAATAGCACCTGTTGCACAAGGACAGAACGTTTTGACTCTCAAAATCAATGAAAAATGCATGCTAACAGCATAACCCTAAGCAAACCTGCAACTTTCACAGAAAACAAAAAAAACTTTACCGACGGCTATTGCCAGTGATACAGTCAGTGGAAGCCTGCTGTAATTCGTCTCCAGGTGAGACGATTTCACTTGTGATGAAAAGCTTATACGCTAGGGTTACCTGTAGGTTAGGGAGACAACAAGAACTACCGAAGCACAATGATATTCGATAAAACATCTTTTGAATTTGATAAACACGTGATTAAAAATGTAATGCAAGTGTAGAACGCACGACAGACATATTCGAACGTGAAGCTTTAACGTAGAACGTAGAATGCAGGATATATTCAATAAAGGATATACTCGAATGTAAAGCGTGACAGAACAAATTAACCATGCAACTAACAAACAAGCGAAAAGATGTGGGGTGCCCAAGCGGGCCGCCCTCGTTAGAACTTAGTTTCGACGCCAATCCACTAGGGATGGGTTCGAAATCTAAGACTGTGGTGTTGTCGGCAAATTAATGGGATATAGTAATCCAATGTCTGGTTTGAAGGTCAGACTCACACTTCTGAAAACCACCCACCAACCTCTCTTGTGAAAGAGATTCTGGATGTGAAGAAGGTAAAGTCTAAACTGATGCAATCGGGTCTCTGGATGAGCAGCACTTCGTTGTGTTTTTAAAATGCTTTTCCTTTTTTTTACATTGCATTGAGCTAGTTTTTATAGAGGATTTTGCCTTTGAAACATTAATGTCAAACCCTAAGTCCGTAGGGGCCACTGAGATTTGACCCTTGTCAGGTGATTTATGAGACATGGCTCGCACTGACATCAGTAGTTATGAGGCATGGCCTCGGATCGGATTTGTTGCTAACACTGCTTGTCTCATTAATGCAGTTGGTGAAGTCCGCCGTTCTACAGACCCATGGGGTCTCTTTGAAAAGGGGCACGTAGGGGTGCCACATGGCGGTCATTCCTTGGATGTGGCGGCCACGCCAAAGTCCGCCTTTGATTGGAGAGGTGTCTGCTTTTAAACGCAAAATGCCGAAGTGTCGCGATATCGCGACACTTCGACCGAGGTTCCCCCTTGGGGCCTTAGGTGTCGCGATATCACGATGCACAATATCGCGACGTCTAAGGCCGAGGCTTCCCTCGGGGCCTTAGGTGTCGCGATATCGCGACGCGCGATATCGCGATGCGCGATATCGTGACGTCTAAGGCCGAGGCTTCCCTCGGGGCCTTAGGTGTCGCGATATCGCGACGCGCGATATCGCGACGTCTAAGGCCGAGGCTTCCCTCGGGGCCTTAGGTGTCACGATATCGCGACGCGCGATATCGCGACGTCTAAGGCCGAGGTTCCCTTTTGATTAAGGCTTGTTTGCTCTTGAAGTTTTGCTTAAGGTTTGTTTGAACGAAGGCTTTGTCTTGCTTTGATTAAAGGTTTGCTAAAACGACCAACTTTGCTCTGCTCAATTTTTGACCTTCTAAACTGCTGTGTGAGTGGTTAGGACCACTGTTTGACCTCTGAAGGCTGCCCTGAAAGCTGTGTATGTCAATGCGATCAGTGTTTGTAGTCACTTAATCGGATTGGTGTTTTTTTGGTGTCTACACAATCTCCAAAATGCCATTACAATTACATTAACAAAGGTCAACAACTCAAGGTAAAGCTAATTTATTGCACAATACCTTTAATAAAATGTTTAATTAAAGTTAACCATGTAAATTGTTTAACCAAGACTATGTGAATCGATATTGCTTATAGGCTTACATAAAATTGTTTGTATGTTTACATCACTAATACCTTTAAGCTTACACCAAGGTTGCTTGTAGATTTATATCATCATCTATATAACTTAACTAATAAAATTACACTAGCATCTTCTAACACAATTGACCCATCTACCTATTTTACTAATATTATTAGTAAAGTTAAATTAATCCATAGAATTTAATCCTTTAAACTTATCTTTTAATTAATAAAATATAACTATACATATCATCTAAAATCTAACAAATAATACTAGAATAATATACTTATAAATAAAAAATTAAAAAACCAACCAAAATATAATGCTTTAAAATTATTTATAAAACTAAAAGTTTATTTATATTTTAATATTTATCTATAATCCGCCAGATAACTTTAACGTGACATGCTATGTGGTTGGTTGGTTAACATGTTGGTCAAAATGGGTCATAAAGGATAATTAATTATAACTTCTCTCCACCTTTATTGCAGACTTTTGATTCAAAACCAGCAAACCTTTAGGCGCAACAACAATAACACTACTCAAATATAATTTGAAATGATATAATTAAATTATTTATTAATTTAATATGGTTAAATTTATTATTTTTGTGAACCATTGTGGCTCTCAATCAGTATTACAAGCCATAACGTAAGGGAACAAGTCCACACACGAACGTCAATAGCAACACGGTCAGCTTCAGCCCGCTCTTTCGAAGTTTAGCTATGGGCGAAGCTTCAGCCTCTACTCCTTCTTGTGGTCGCGGTCGTCGTCGTTGCCTTCGTCGTCGCCGTCGCCGCTGTTGCTGCCACGCTGGTCGCTGCCACCACGGCGGCGGCGGCTGTTGCTGCCACGCGGGTTGCTGCTGATGCCACGGCGGCTGTTGTTGCTGCCACCACGGCGACGGCTGCGGCCACCACGGGGGCGGCTGTTGCTGCCACCACGGCGGTGACTGCTGTTGCTGCCACGGCGGAGGCTGTTGCTGCCACGGCAATGAAAATGGAAACTGCAACTGAAACTCAGTCACGAATAACCACAACAACTGTGGCAGCATCCGCAACAGCTCCAACTACTGCAACAGCTGCGCAAGCAACCATAAATGCTGCCACTGCAGTAGCAGCTGCTGCTGGTGCTGCAACGGCGGCAGCAGCTGCTGCGGCGCCAACTGACGTGGAGCCTGTGGGAGCAAAACTTCTGTAATCGCTCTCCAAACTTCGGCAATCACTACCCAAACCTGCAGCAAAACTTCTTTTATCGCTCTCCAAACTTGGGCAATCGCGACCCAAACCTCGGCAATCGCGGACCAAAGCGCTGACATAATGGTTAGCACTAAACACAGGGACACAACCACTGGTAGTAGGGTTAGCCATATTACAGATATCCGCAACCAAGCATATGCTTCGAATTCGTTCTTGTGTTGGGCCAAGAGGGCAGGGATATTTGGGGGTATTACGATCAAAATGGTTGCACCTAAGAATGCGAAGACCGTGGCGAGGCTTGCAACTACCAAACTCAATGTGGACAGGTAGCCCAGTGAGAATCGATCTTCCTTAACCTCTGTTCGCAATCGTTGACGAACTAGCAACAGAATTAACACAGCCATCGAAGCAGAGAAAGCAATAACATCACTTATTAAAAACAATTTAAAAATCCCACTCAACGCTCCATGCTGTACATCCTTGTCGTCGTCATCGATTCCGCCTGGCATTTGAATAATGACTGCAAACGTGAGGGCGGCAATCAAGGATGCCACCACTATGTGCACCTCTACGACTTTTTCATCCATTCTAACAGCACTGATCCTCCTCTACTTGTTGCACCGCTCTCATGTATCGCACTATAGCTATTTATATACTTTCATTCCAAATTATAATCTTAACACACATCTGGTAGCACACGTCAAAATTGAACGGCAATATGCTTCCAAAGAATTAGATTATTTTTATGTTTAGTATTTTTGGATTAGGCCCAGAGATCTTAAGCTTAACCCATTCAAATTAATTTACCCAAACCTAGTTCGATGTTCAATGTAAAGTTAGACCAACTTAATTACAACTACATACATCCAAACGCTACTGCAATAATTAGTGTTCAATGGAAAGTTAGACCAACTTAATTACAACTACATACATCCAAACGCTACTCCAATAATCAGTATTTAAATATATATTTAAGACATTGTCAGCTAAAAAACAGCGATAATAGTTCGAAATATTTGATATATTATTATATAATTTTTTTTTTTTTTTTTTTTTTAAAACATGGTGGAATCGGTAGCCGCCACGAATCCGGGCAGGCGCTGTCCGTCCCAAAAGCCACCACACAGATCTTCGCGCAGTCCACCCGTATAACCACCATGTCACAATCATTTTAAACCTTTTACGCCGCTGAAAGCACCAGGAAATGGACAAGTGTTCAGTCCAGCTAAGCCCGAGATTTGAACCTTGAACCTTCGCCCTCTTATGGGATTTGGATGAACCAATTGGTCTACACCTCAGACCTATTATATAAATATTATATCATAAATTTTATGAAATTAATTTTTTAAAAATACAATTAACTTAATTATCTAGACTAATAGGAGAGTGCCATCGCGAGGTTTACAATCAATTACAAATCAAACCTTCAAAAGTGATTTAAAAGGTCGAGCTTTATCTTCATTTTGACGTCGTTGATGAACGTGGCCACGTTACAAAGAAAAGGATGAAAAGTATTGGTACATACCTTTATACTTATTTATGTTCGAAAGGAAACGTGGCAACTGCTTTTCATAGACATGATAATATGGCAGATTTATATGAACATCACATGGTAATTTATATAATTAAGTGACACCAAGTGCATGAATTCTAAGGTGATATGTGACAATTTGTATAGTTGTTAGTTCATATAAATGATATGGTAGAGTATATGAATCTTCAGGTGACAAATGGTAATTAATTCACAATCCAGATAGGGCCCCTATCATAGAGGTGATATGGTACGACATATGATAATTAATGAGGGTGTTGACATGGCATGGTTTCTAAGGCGATACATTTAAGAGGTTGATACAATTGTTAACGTGCCACACTTTAATGAAACTCATGAAATGAGCAGTATAACAATTTACATGGCAAACCATATGCTACTTGGCATCTAAAAAATATGGTTTTGTCCAATCGTGTTTTTCCAACTCATTAAACTTGATAAGCAGCCCACATAGTTAGTAGTGAACTAGTTGATACGTCAATTTCAAAGCAAATTAGATATTAATAAGTGGCAGACGTGGTTAACAAATAAGGTAGCAAATCAAATTGTGAGAGATGTCATCACACAATTTATTAGCACATTGCATAAGTGCATATTGAGCACCCTCTTAGCCACTCACATAATGAAAATGGCAGTATCTCATTCACTACATGTACTAAAAAGTTTTTACATTTTAAAAAATATTTTGCAGGTAATTTTTGTAATTTTAAGGTTAAAATTCAAAAGGCCATAATCGTTGCATATAAAAGCATTTTAAGTTTTTTTTTTTTCAAATTGTATGATTTTTCAAGCTCTCTGCATTGGAAGCATTTGTTCTAGTCACATATACAGATCATTGACCTCTATATGGATAATGTATATGACATCATGCCAACAACAATAAATATCCTAAAGTATCGCTTGAAAAAATTCAAGGGGTGTGTGATTGAATTGATTCTACTCAAATCTATAGACTAGACGCAAAACTTACAACCTTGTCCATGGCCTTTGTTTACACGATTGAGGAGTATATCAATAGGTAATAAACAATACGAGGACATCTAAAATATGATAGGACTACCAAAGGAGAGAAGGAAAGGAGAGGAAGCATTGGACAAAGAAAAGAACATAGAGCTGCCCAATATTATTTTCAACAATATATTAAAACATATGAGATAGTTGTTGTGGTTTTTGAGATGTTTTGTGTGTATATTTCATATTATTTTACACCATCTATTGATGAGGTGTTTAAATCTTTTTTTTGCATCATTAAGCTAGAAGAAATAGGCATAAGGGCAATTTTATTTTTTAGTTAGGCACATCCAAAAGAATTTATTAAAGTTTAGAATGATTAAAATCCCAAGAATCCGTTCAAGAAGCCCATATGTAAATTTTACAAAAAGAGAGGATGCAAGATATTTTGTTTTGTAGGATTTAGATCAAGAAATTGGAGGAAGCAACAAGAAAGGAGGATGCTAATACTACTCTCTTCTATGCACAAGGTAATAATAGTTTTGATGGAGAAACCTCATAGGCATATGTTGTAATTAATTCTACATATTGGACATATAGCTCGTTAGATGAGTGGTTACTTGATTCACAGGTTACTAGACACATGATGAAGCACAAGCATATTCATAAAGGATATACCGAAACTTATGTAGAGGAACATGGTGTGATTCAAGATGAATCTTCATTGTAGGTTGTAGAAAGTGGAGGCATCATTATTGGATGCTCATCATTTCATGAGGCACTTCATGTTTCTAATGTTGCTCCTACCTGTTTGTCTATTTATTGCATTACTTATAAAACATGAAAGTATAATTATATCCTAATAGATCGATGATCAACGATACAGGCAATGGGTTTAAAAAAATTATTTTTAGATATTATGATGAAACTAACCACCTGTATAATTTGGGTGAGAGATCAAGCTTTTCTTCTACTTTGTTAGGACTCTATCCTAACACAACTATTATCATGTGTTTGTTCTAATATTAGCATTATGTTTGCACCAAGGGCATCTAGTGTAAATAGGTCTATTATGATTTAACATTTAATTTTATTGTAAGTAGGATTTAGTGGCTTGGATCCCCTATTTCATGTGGTTCAACCCTTGAGCATTAGGGTTAGGGTAAATAAGAATCTATAGAAGGATAAAGGATTGAAGTAGAAGGTATATCATACTTTCCCATTTTTATTAGAGTTATGCTTCTAAGGAGGTTTCCCCTTTGAAAAGGCCTTTGATATATTCTACTTGATTAATATAAGTTTGTTGTTATTTCCATTCAATTATTTTATATGATCACTTTTGTTACTTTGAGTTTTGTGATCATTTCCATTAATTCCTACATTGCTACTTTTATTATATTTATTTTTATATAAAGGTTTCTAACAAGTGATATCAAAACTATTTTTAGGGTTGTGTTCCATAATAGCAACAATAGTTCTTATCCTTCCATCCATTTTCTATTCTATAATTTCTCATTCTATTCATTTTCTATTCATTTTCCTTTAAAGGATCTTTCCAAAAAAACACAAAAACAATTTTTTTTTACTGGAGCAAGGTAGAAATTTTGTTTTGGTGGTTTCAAAATCATGTAGATCTATCATTTTTGGTTGAGCACATTTTTTCATAATGTAGTGTGTGAACAAGTTGTTGTAAAAATGCACTAACATCCAAATCACAAATAGAATGAACCATAGGAAGGATATTAGAATATAATATTAGGTTAAAATAAAATAAAATAGCCCTAAGAAGACATCGACCATCTAAATTTGTCATGCATTGATAAGCAGTTAGCCCCAAGAGTTACTCTCATAGTTTCCATGAAAATGGGGAGTGTAGCTACAAGTATGGTGGAACTCTTCATAATTAAAGCTCTAAAATATTGGGTTGACCACCAATCATAAATGAGATTGTATATTTGAGAATCTATAATATTAGACACACCTTTAGTTATGTTGTAGCTTTTAAAATATTTTTTAGTCCTTTCTCATTTAGAAACCAAACTAAATTTGAGAAAATTGTAAAAGCGGCTACTATAATCATAGTCAAGAGTTTTTATACAAGCACATTGAAACCCACTAAGCTACACAGTGATTATCTAGTCAAAAATATAGAGAATATTCAATCTTATAGTGGATATAATGTCTAGTATAATTATGCAAATAATATCTAGTGTGATAGTGTAGAGAATATCCATTTTGATAGTCAAATCAATACATTATCATGCAAAGAATGAGAGCTCAAAAATTTAGTTCTTGGAACGTAATATAGAAGGGGTTTTAACTAAAGAGTCCTAGTACTTATATTTTAGTTGTCCAATTCATATGGTTAGTAATAAAGAGTTATTCATAGAGTTGGATAAATCATACAAGATCAATGTGAAATTTGGAAGATTGAAGGAAAATGAAAGAAATTGACACTGGATGTAAAAAAAAATATCCAAAATTCTTACTTCTCACTAAGCTTGAAACATAGTTTATTTAGTGTGGGGTAACTTGTAGAGAAAAACTATAAAGTGGTGTTTGATAATAAGTAATTCATCATCTATTACAAAGTGAATGAAATTGAGCCATGGTTGTTGTACCTATGATCAAAAATAAAAATTTTCTTTGAGGGATGAAATAGGAGAGCAATTTATGTCATACAACCAATGAGGATAGTAGTTAGTTATGACACCACAAGTATAGTCACCTGATATTTTGAAGCTTGTATTTATTTATTTCTAAAGGAAATATCCATGGATTTCCTTGTGAAGAAGCAAGAACTAAATTGTGTGATGGATACATAATGGAAATACATAATATAAATATTTCCAAAAGGAAGATCATGGAGACAATTGTATTCATTATAACTAATCCATTCATATATTTATGGTCCAATGCACATACCAAGTATTGATAAATCCTTCTACTTTATCACTTTTATTGATGATCATACTAGAAAAACATGGGTATATATATTGGAGAATGAGAGTGAACTCTTTGACATATTGAAAAACTTCAAATCCATTGTAGAGAATGGAAGCAAATATAAAATAAAAACATTAAACATTGATCACGATGGTGAAAATTAATCCAAGAAAATAAATCAATTTTATGATGATCATGAGATAAGAAGACAATTGACAACAACCTATATGTCTAAACAAATAAAATATATGAAGGAATAATAGGATAAAAATAGAGATGACAAGAAGCATGGTACTAATAAAAGGTTGGGGGATCATTTATAAGCTGAAGCAATTACAATAATAGTGTACACCTTTAATAAAAATCCCATAATTGTAGTGAAGAATATAATTCCTCATGAGACATGTTATTAAAAGAAGTATTTTGAAAGTCACTTGATAGTGTTTGGTTTTTGGATTATGTTCATGTTGAAGATAATAAAAAGAATAATTTAGATCCACAGATTCGAGTATGCATTTTTAATGGTTATTCTGAAGAAATCAAGGCATGTAATGTTATAACCCTAAATCTAGACAATTTATTATGTCTAGATATGTGATTTTTCCTAAAGGAGGAGTACATGAAAAATAACAAGAAAATATTGAGAAGACAATCGTAATTGAATATGGTGTTGTGTTGGATGCATTAAATTGACACAAGCATTTCTTCAAAGACAAGCACAAAAGTGAAGAGAACATTATAATATCAAAATTTTGATAGAAGGCTCATAGGTTGAAGCATGAAGGTAAAAAGAATAAGAAGATAATATGCACTATTATCCAATATTAAATTGGATCCCTCAAGATTTGAAGAAGTAATCCAAAACAATGTATGGACCAAATCTATGAAATAAGAATTAAATGTAATTGAATAAAATAATACTTGGAAGTTGTGTGAAATTACAAAGAATAAGGAGGTAATCAGAGTGACGTAAAGTAGATGTTTGACACCAATTACAATAGTGATGGATCCATTGAAATGTACAAAGCAAGGCTAGTAGTAAAGATGCATGAATGACAAATTACCATAAATTATGATAAGACATATGCATCTACTATAGGCTAACACACAATATGCATGGTCTTAGATTTGGTAGTTGAAAAAATATGGATTGATGAAGAAGTGTATTTGGAGATGCAAGAATTTGAAGTAAACTAGGACATATCTCCCTAACATATGTACTTCCATAGTTATACACTACCACCTTTCCTAGCTTACTATTATTCATACCATTTAATTTGACCTATAATCATTCTTTCCTCTTTATTTTGTTAACCCTTATATATGTTTGCTTGTTATTCCATATAATTTAATGCCACATGTGGCATTATAGTATCATTAATTATGAACAATGTGACACATGATGTAATGTGATATTATATACTACATACTAGTGCCACCTATGTAGTATTAGTTTAAGGTTGTCAAAAATTTTAATGCTAGAGTAACACTATGATGATGTTAATTTGTGTCCTCATTAAAAATATTAAATTTTGGTTAATGAATTTAGTCTAACATAAATTTTTATTCTACAACACAAAATGTAGTATTTCAATCATATTTTGATAAAAAAATTACTTTATGGATGGACTCTAGGGTGTTGCATTGAAAAATCCCTATATTAGGACATATTTATCTTATATCTCATGCTTGAATCTATCTTGATATTTTTCTAAAGACATCTCACCTTCTTACTATTATTCATAAATTTATGTAGTATAGATATTATGGGTGTGTGGGCAAAAGGATAATGCATTGGATAATAAAAACTTTTATTGTAGTTAAGCTCACAAGAAAAAAATTCATTAAGCAATGACAAGATTGTTCTTTTCCATACATTAAGATTCATAATTTTTTTTTTTTGTCACTTACAAATATAATAAATTCTTATCAAACAATTGATTACAATGTTCTAAATACTGTATGAGGTATTTTTAATATCTAATGTTAGTTTCTAAACTATTCTCACTCCACATGTGTAGTTTTCTGAAGTGGATGGTATTTAGAGTCTCTCTTAATGAACACATGCCAAGAAGAAAAAAAAAAACATTATAATATTCTTATACCAACTCAAAATATTGGTAATATAATTATTGTATACAACTCTTCTTTGTCTCTCCTATTTACCTGAAATAAAAATTAAACATTTATTTATTTATAAAAACAATTGAATCATCTAAGATATATATATAATATTTGTGGAAAACATCGTAGAAGGATGCCACTTTCCTATTAAGACCTAAAGAGACAAAGGTAAATCATTTAAGATTCTTCCGTGTAACAAATATACAATTATTAGAAACATAATTTTTTTTTCCTTCTCGTAAATCCATTTACTTTAAATCAAGTTCTTTATCTACATAATCTTACTCGATATAATTTTAATAAATAATTTTAATTTTTAATTATTTAAATAAATAATTAAATAAATGTAATATAATTATATTATAAGATAATTTTATTTATTAATCACTTATATTTTAAGGGCAAGCGAAGGATGTCATCAACACTTTAAATTATTTAAATTAATTGTTTTAAGATGTTTTTAAAAAAAATTAGTTATATAAAATAGTTGGTCATAATTACATTATTTTTAAATGAAATTATTTTTAATAGGTTTCAGATTAAATTATTATTTAACTACATTGAAATTTTAACTTAAGTATCAAATAATTATCAATCCACTACAATAAAAATTAAAAATAATACTCCTAAAATTTAAAATCAAGAGAAAAAATAACTTGGATAAAAAGAGACGTAAACCTTCAATGGATTGTCGAGACTCGATAGTACCGTAACTGAAATGCCTGGCGAGCAGAATAACATAGCCGCAAATTTTGCTTCAAAGTTACGTAAATGGTGAGTGTCGTTTTCTTTATTTCTCCCTTGACAAGGATAGGGGACAAATGTATAATTGGTAGTGATTAACTTTTGAGAGATCATTTTTATCTGGCTTATAATTTTGATAAAAAAGAAAATGATACCACTTTTTATTTTTGTATATTTTTTTGTTTGCACCATATGATTGAGATATCATTTTCATCTATATATGGTGAGACGTATAATTTTTTAATAAAAAAGAAAATCATACCAGTATTTTTTTTGTTTGTACCATATTAATCAAATATCTGTAAAGATTGAGATATCATTTTCATTTATATAGATGGTGAGGCGAATAAATGTTTTTTGATAAAAAGAAAATGATACCACCTTTTATTGTCGTATATTTTTGTTTGTATCATATTAATCAAATATCTCTAAAGATTGAGATATCTGTTTGATATAAAAAAAATGATATCACCTTTTATCTTTGTATCATACTAATCAAATATCTGTAAAGATCCGAACAGTCAAAATGTTACACTCTTTATAGATTAAATTAAAAAATTATATAAAATAAAAATAAAAATATTAAAAAATAAATTTTAATAATATAAAAATTGTATATTATTATTTAATTTTTAGAATTAGTTAATACAGATCATACGATCAATTTTTCTTTTTTCTAAATTAGAATGATAAAAATATATGTATAAAAGTTATAAGTAATATTCAATAAAGAATGTAATTTGATAATAAATTTATCTAAATTCTTTGAGCAATTGAAATGTGTTGATTTTGTCTATATTCTCCTGCGTACCAAGGAGAAAGACAAAAGTACAATTGGTAGTGGTTAATATTTTAGATGCCATTGATAGTGGATAGCATTTAAGATGACGATTCCACAGATGATCGAGATGCCGTTGGTAGTGGTTAACAGTTGAGATGCGACCATTGAGCTCTATAACTTTTTAGATGAAAAGGAAATTAAAATGCTATTGATAGTGGTTAACTTTTGAGATCAAAAGGAAATTGAAATCTTATAGATAAGATGACATTTCCATGAATACTGAGCTCTATAACTTTTAAAACGACAATAGCGATAATAAAATAAATGAATGACGGGACGCGAAACTGACCACGTTTCATCTCGTAGTCCTCAAATGGTGGTGGGGATGAATTAAAGGAATTTCGTTCATCATCTTTGTAGACCTTAATCTTTTTCAGCGAGGGAGAGAGGTTCGGAGGAAATAAAATTAAATCGCGATTTTCAATAAAATACTTCGGGGATTTCTACTCGAGGGAGGAGCTTCGGCGGAAATGTTCCCGAAGTAAACATTTCGGGGATATTTTACCGAAGTAAAATTACTTCGGGAAATAATGTGCCGAAGTAAAACTACTTCGAAGAAATAGTTCCCGAAGTAAACACTTCGGGGAAAAACTTCCAAAGTAGAATCACTTTGGGAATTTTCCAGCCGAAGTGACTGCTTCGGACGGGAAAGCTGCGAAGCACTGCAGTCTTCAACAACTTTGACAGCTTCCGCAAAATGGCTGCTGGAATCTACTTCGGGAAGACAGAGTCCTGGAATACTTCTTCGGCAAAACAGACAAACTCGATTCCCTTCTGGATCGAACGGGTATTTTGCCACTTCGGGGCAAACCCTAGTTGAGAAATGTCTGCGGACAAAACAATACTTCGAGGCCGAGAACAAATATGCAGAGACCCGAATTTGTAGAATAAGTATATTATATATTAAATATAATGCCGGATTACAAAGGGCTTCCTTCTGAAGCGAATACAAACTTTTGCAAGATAAACTTTTGCAGGATAAAAACACGGGTTTTATCTAGAGGTTGTTGCTCCACTCTCCCATTGCTGGTAGTCGTTGGTTTCACCCTTCTGCTATTTTGCTGGTTGAAACCCTAGCTCTACGGCTGCCCTCTGCTCGCTATGCTATCTGCTGCTCTGCTCCAACCTCTATCCTCTTACACTTTCGACTCCTTTCTTAACACTACTAACTAAATGACAAAATGACCCCGGTATTTATAGGCGGGGGATGAGGAAAAAATGCGGGAGAGTTTCATCGACTGACTGGCAAGAGTTAAATGCCAAAGTGTGGTTCTTGACAAATTGCCGAACACTCCAGCTACTCGCATGCTTGGACAATTAATGCCCCAATCTACACGCCTGATTTTTGCTTCGATTGATTTCTGCTTCGGGGGCAAATTGTTTTTGCTTCGCGCTGAAGTATTTTCGAGAGGCAAAATGTTTTTACTTCACGGCGAAGCATTCTCCAAGGGCAAACAGTTTGCGCTTCGCGGCGAAGTAGTTTTAGAGAGCGTGTTGAATGTGCTTCGTAGCGAAGCACTTTTCGAAGGTGTTTTATAAGTGCTTCATGGCGAAGCTCTTCCTGGCATGAAGTTTGGTTTATTAATTCCAACACCCTCCTTTAAACCAAATTTCATGAGTTCTCTGACGCCCAACATATCTCGTAGTCTGGCCAAGTCCTCCTCCAAGTGTTTTGTGAAGATGTCAGCCAGCTGCTCCTTGGACCTGCAAAAATGCAACTGTACTTTGCCGAATTTCACCAGCTCTTTGATGAAATGATATCGAATGTCTATGTGCTTCATTCGGCCATGGAATACTGGGTCCTTCGAGAGTGCGATGGCAGAGTTATTGTCGCAAAATATTGTTGTTGCTACTTTAGGCGGATGATGTAGTTCACATAGAACTCTTCTCAACTTGCCTGTCAAGCGGCTGAGGTGGCAGCAACATACTTTGCCTTTGTTGTAGATAAAGCAACTATTGGTTGCTTCTTCGAGGACCAAGAGACAACTCCAGATCCAAAATGGAAGGCATATCCCGAAGTGCTCTTCTGATCATCTATGCTACTAGCCCAATCGCTGTCGGTGTAGCCAATCAACTCAAGCTGGTCTTGTCTGGCATAGTGAATTCCATGGTTCCTCGTGCCATTGACATATCGTAGGATTCTCTTGCCTTCTTGCCAGTGAGTGTCTTTTGGAGTCTCCATAAAATGGCTGATCATACTGACTCCGAACATCAGATCTGGCCGAGTTGCAGTCAAGTACATCAAGCTTCCAAATAACATTTTATAGAGAGTTGGATCGACGCTTTTGATGTTGTCTGTCTTGCTCAACTTCAAACCAGTGGCTACCGAGGTGATGGCAGGCTTGTTGTCCTCCATCTTAAAATGCAGGACATCCTTTGCATACTTGCCCTAAGAAATAAAGATGCCATATGCTGATTGGTCAACTTCAATGCCAAGAAAGAATTTCATCAGCCCCATGTCTGTCATTTCAAACTCGATTTTCATGGCTATTATGAACTGTGTAACTAATTTGCTGCTATTGCCAGTATACATCAAATCATCCACATACAGGCAGACGATAATGAGCTCACCTGCTTCATTTGTCTTCATGTACAAGGAGTGCTCATATGGGAATTTATGAAACCCATTTTCTTGAAAATAGCCATCAATTTAGCTATACCATGCTTGGGGCGCCTACTTCAAATCGTACAGGGCCTTCTTTAGCTTCAGGACTTTGCCCTCTTGTCCTTGTATCTCATATTCGGGTGGCTGGTCAATGTAGACCTCTTCTTCCAATACTCCATTCAGGAAGGCAGACTTGACATCCATCTGGTAAATGCTCCATCCCTTTTGAGCTGCTAGTGCCAGAATCATTTTGACTGTGTCAAGTTGGGCTATAGGTGCATACACCTCATGATAGTCATCTCCTGACTTCTGCTTGTAGCCTTTCGCCACTAATCTGGATTTATGTCTGTCAACTTCTCCTTGGGCGTTAAACTTGGTTTTATAAACCCACTTGACCCCAATGGTCTTCTTTCTTGCTGGAAGATCAATCAGCTGCTATCTCCTCATCCATTGCATTCACCCATTTGTGATTTTGACTTGCTTCTTCAAACTCCATTGGATCACACTCAATAAACAAAGCAAAGTTAGAATATTCTTCATATATTTGATTACGTGTTACCTAATAAATGTCTTGCAAGCTTCGAGTGTTTGCAGGTGTCCTCAAATTTTGAATTCTGCTTGCAAGTGGAGGTGACCGAGATGATGAGGGTGTGCTACTGCTAGCACCACTATTGTTGCTTGAAGGTACAATTGGTTGTACACTATCTTCCTCCAAGTTTACAAGTTCAAAAATTATTGGTTTAGGCTCACCAGTCTTTGAATTCCAGTTCCAGGCTTTGTTCTCCAAGAACTTCACATCTCGACTGATCACAAGTTTCTTCATCATCCGATTGTACAACCTATATGCCTTTGCTTGTTCATTGTACCTTGTGAAGATGCACCTTTCAGATTTGTCAAACATCTTCCGTATTTTCTCATCTAGAACATTGCATATGCTATGCACCCAAAAACTCGTAAATGAGCCACACTTGGCTTCAAATTGCTCTAGGCTTCCTCTGGAGTCTTGTCCTTCACACTCTTGGTGGGACATCGGTTCAACAGATATACTACACAACTTACAGCTTCTGCCTAGAACTCATGTGGTAAACTTTTTTCCTTTAGCATCCTCCGTGCCATCTCCATGATAGTTCTGTTCTTCCTCTCAGCTACACTGTTCTGCTACGATGTGTATCTCGTAGTGAACTACCTTCAAATTCCATGTTGCTTGCAAAAGTTGTGGAATTCGTTGGAGATGTATTCTCCTCCTCCATTAGTTCTAAGAGTCTTCACATAATACCCGCTCTGTTTCTCAACCAGAGCCTTGAACTCCTTAAACTTCGCAAATGCCTTTGACTTCAACTTGATGGGATAAACCTAGGTCTTTCGGTTGAATTCATCTATGAAGGTCAAGAAGTATTTGTTACCGGCATATGTGCTAGTCTGCATGGGACCGCAAATGTCTGAGTGCACTAGCTCTAGTGGTTGTGATGCTCTCCAAGACTGTCCTACAGGGAATGCATCCCTGTGCTGCTTACTGACCAGGCAACCTTCACAAACTTGGTTCGGTTGCTCGATAAGGGGTAAACCCTTCACCATTTGCTTCTTGTGTAGTAAATTTAGGCCACTAAAATTCAAATGACCAAATCTGAGTTACCATAACCAGGTAGCATCCTTCACAACTACACTCAAAGACATTAAAGATTCATTCTGAATCTGTAGCAGAAACATTTTGTTTTTCCTCATGGACACGGTTGCAATTTGTCCATGCACTTTGTCTCTGATGGAATAGACACCGTCTTTGAACTGCACAGTGTGTCCCTTTTGCACAAGCTGTCCTACGCTTAGCAGGTTGTGTTTTAACCCAGGCACATAATAAACATCACAAATTTTTTTTCTTTCTCCGTGTCGGGTGCGGATGAGGATCTTTCCTTTCCCCATCATGGGAACCTTGCTGTTGTTCCCCATCTTGACTTTGGATTGGACTATTTTGTCCAATTGTGAGAACATCTCTCTGTTCCCAGTCATGTGGTTGCTGCACCCACTGTCAAGATACCAGATGTTTTTCTTGCTCTCCTCTTCAACATTGCAAGTCAGCAACATATTTCCCCCTGTCACATTTCTATCTTCTTCTGTATAATGGGCTTGCTATTAATTCTCGTTCACCATCTTCGTTCTGCACTATGATATGTAATGGCCAAGCTTTTTGCAATAGTAGCATTGGACCTTTGACATGTCATTCTTCTACTGAGAGCCACCTTGCTGATGAAAGTTGCAGCTGGTCTCACTGACATGAGGGTTTGATCTCCCTCCTTGATTGTTACTTCTCCCACGCCTGCTTCTACCTCTTCCACCTTGAGAACTAGAGGCGCTATGGAGGGAGTCCTGTCTGCTGCTGTCTCGAACTGAGACTTGCGCCTTAAATGCTTGCTCTAAAGAGGACTAAGTTGAGCATCTTAGCCTCTGCTCATGTGTCTGCAAAGAACCCATGAGCTCATCTGTTGAAAGGGTTGTCAGATCCCTTGACTCCTCTATTACAATTACCACAGAGTCAAACTTCGCTAGCAGACTTTGCATAATTTTCTCCACAATCCTTTGATTTTGCACATTTTCACCGTTCAACCACATCTAGTTGATGACATCAGTTTTCCAGGTGAAGAAGTCGCTCATCGACTCAGACTCACTCATCTGCAGGTTCTCAAACTCCCTCCTGAGCATCTGTAGTTTTACCAACTTCACTTTGTTGGTGCCCTGGTATGAACTGGCCAAAATATCCTAGGCTTGCTTAGCATTGGTGGTTGATACAATCCATGGAAAGATGGTCTCCTCAACCGCTTGCATGATATAGAACAAGGACTTTTGGTCTTTCTTCTAGTTCTCCTTCAGAAGATCTCTGTCAGCTTGGGATAGGGCGGCCAGTTCTACTGCATCTATCGGTTCTGGGTAACCATTCTTGATGAAGTCCCACAAATCCTGAGACCCAAAGAAAATCTTCATCTGGATGCTCCAGTAATCGTAGTTCTTACCATTAAATCATAGGATCTGCAACTATAGGGAGTTGTTTTCGAAATCCATGCTTCTATCACCGCGTCACGGCACCACAGGCTTTGATACCAATTTGAAGGAAATAAAAATGCAATTAAATCACATCACGACAAACGCTTCAATGATTTTTCAGCGAGGGAGAGAGGTTCAGAGGAAATAAAATTAAATCATGATTTAAATCACGTCAATAAAATACTTCGAGGATTTCTACTTGAGGGAGGATATTCGATGGAAATGTTGCCGAAGTAAATGCTTTGGGGGATATTTTACCGAAGTAAAACTACTTCGAGAAATAATGTGCCGAAGTGAAACTACTTCGGGGAAATAGTTCCCGAAGTAAACACTTCGAGGGAAAAACTTCTAAAGTAGAATCACTTCGGGAATTTTTCAGTCGAAGTGACTGTTTCGGATGGGAAAGTTGCGAAGCACTGTAGTCTTCAACAACTTTGACATCTTCCATGAAATGGCTGCTGGAATCTACTTCAGGAAGACAGAGTCCTGGAATACTTCTTTGGCAAAACAGACAAACTTGATTCCCTTCTAGATCGAACGGGTATTTTGCCACTTCGGGGCAAACCCTAGTTGAGAAATGTCTGTGGACAAAACAATACTTTGAGGCCGAGAACAAATATGCAGAGACCCAAATTTGCAGAATAAGTATATTATATATTAAATATAATGTCGGATTACAAAGGGATTCCTTATGAAGTGAATACAAACTTCTGCAAGATAAAATTTTGCAGGATAAAAACACAGGTTTTATTTGGAGGCTGCTGCTCCACTCTTCGGATGTTGGCAGCTATTGGTTTCACCCTTCTGCTATTCTGTTGGTTGAAACCCTAGCTCTGTGGCTACCCTCTGCTTGTTATGCTCTCTGTTGCTCTGCTCCAACCTCTATCCTCCTACACTTTCGACTCCTTTCTTAACACTACTAACTAAATGACAAAATGACCCTGGTATTTATAGGTGGGGGATGAGGACAAAAGGCGGGAGAGTTTCATCGATCAACTGACAAGAGTTAAATGCCGAAGTGTGGTTCCTGACAAATTGCTAAACACTCCAGCTACTCGCACGCTTGGAAAATTATGCGTCGATCTGCGTGCCTGATTTCTGCTTCGACTGATTTTTGCTTCGGGATGCAAATTGTTTTTGCTTCGCGTCGAAGTATTTTCGAGAGGCAAAATGTTTTTACTTTTCAGCGAAGCATTCTCCAAGGGCAAACAGTTTGCGCTTCGCGACGAAGTAGTTTTAGAGAGTGTGTTGAATGTGCTTCACAGCAAAACATTTTTTGAAGGCATTTTATAAGTGCTTCACGGCGAAGCTCTTCCTGGCGTGAATTTTGGTTTATTAATTCCAAAAGTATTTCCTGTGGGGCTAAATTAAAAGAATTTCGTTTATTTTTGTGGAAAAAATTGAACTCCTTCCTGTGGGGCTGAAGGAATTTCGTTCACCAAGAACCAAATTAAATAAAAAAGTTTTCAAATATTACTTGTTATGTGTTGCTTTTATTAAAATATTTTTATTTAAAAATAGAATATTATATTGTTTTTATTATATTTTTAACAAAGTTAATTGAAGTATATTAAATTTTGTTTTTTATGAAAGATATTTTTTTGACTTCTTCAAACTGCTAAATTTTTATAATTAATTAATTTTTTTAAACCTACAATCATTTTTTTTATACCTAGTACTTTTTAAAATTTAAATTTTATAAAGATGATATTTACAATGATTAGTTTCTATATATCTATAAAATTCTTGTCTATAACAATCCTATAATTTCTCAATACCTTTTTTTAGGGTTTTTATTCATTCCCCTAGTTTTCCAAAATATTATTTTCATTGTTATTTTTTATTTTTATGTGTGGGTTTGTTAGCACTTGTAATATTTGTTTTTATTTTTCAATGTCTATATCCTTCTATGTTTTGTTTTTTTTGGGTCTCTTTATTTTTTTATTCCCAAAAACATTTCCATCTTCATCAATCTATTTAATCTTCTCGCACTATTTATAGTAATACTCATCATATTTACATTTGGCTTGTTAGAAGGATCTAAAGTGCAAGGAGTAACCCCAAATACACAATGTTCTTTATGTTGCCCTAAAAACCCTAAAGTGCAAGGATTTTCTTCTATAAAAATTATCTCATGTTCTGAAGACATCTCACCCTCATCTTACTATTATAGCTTTTATGGGTGTGGGGGAGAGTGCATTGGATAAAAAAAACTTAAAGTTCAAATTTAAAGTTAATTTAGTTAATCTCACAAGAAAAGAATTCACTAAGCAATAACAAGATTATTGTTTTGCATATAATAAGATTCATCCAATGTGTTGTAGTCACACACAAATGTAATGATTTTTTATCAAACAATTAACTACTCTGTTGAAGTTACTTGATGAGGTATTTGTAATACCTTATATTATACTATTATCATGTAGTTTTCTGAAGTGGATGATATTTAGAGTCTCTTTTAATGAGCTCATGTCAAAGACAAGAAAAAAATACAATATAATCTTCTTATACTAACTCAATATTTGGGTGATATAATTTTTATCTGCAAATCTACTTAGTATTCTCTTATATAAATTTATATGAAATAAAAATTAAGCATTATTTATTTATAAAAATAAATAAAAATATCTAATATGGATGATATATTATAACCCATATATAGTTGTTGACAACAGGACAATTTTTTTAATATCTATTTACTTTTAGTCAATTTATCTATATAATATTACTTAGTAAACTTAATTTAAAGATATAATAATTTGGTCTTCCTAATTTTAAGTATCTAACTTGTGGTCGTTTTGATACATTCAAACATCTATTTTGGTTTTGCCCTCGTTCTCAGTCTTCTTGGTCCTGGACTCACTCATTGTTCAAGCCCTTTTATCTTGAATTTTTCATATGGCATATTTTTTGAAGATAACAGTTGTTGGTCTGGGCTATATGAAATTTATATTGTTGTCTATTATGGAGATTCAATTTCTAACCAAATTTCATGAAAAGATTAAGTATTTTTTGGTGTTACTATTTAGCTCCATTCTTAGGCTTTCAAGTTAACTCATGAGTTGACGCATTTGATAAATTTTGTAGGTTCTACTGGTATCCATGTGGCTTAGCCTAGGCATAGTAGGTTGAAGGGGTGACCTTATTCAGCATCACACGTTCTGTCAACAATAGGGCTCATTCTCCTATTGGAATGGCTCCTTTGTTTAGTTATTCTGTTTATTCACCCTTTTAAGGGCTAGTTTTTTTTGGCCTCGAGCCTTGTGTTTACGATGTTGATTGTTTGGTATCAATGTGGCTTTGCCTAGGCAAACAGGTTGAAGGGGTGACATTATCTCAATAAGGCTCCGTCTCCTCTTGGAGAACATCCTTTTAGGGGATAGTTTATTTTTTTGGCTTCGAACCTTATTTCTACTATGTTGATTGTTTAGGTGACATTGTATCCATTTTTTTTCATTTTTTTTTTAATTTTCACCTCTTTTTATTGTAATATCTCTTATTTTATTATTGGTTCCAATAAAAAATATATAATAATTTTAATTTATTTTAAATAAATAATTTATATAATTATATTATAAGATAATGTTATATTATTAATTACTTAAGTGAAGGTTATCTTTCCACATGTTAAATTATTTTAATTAATTTATTCTTAAATTTAAAGATATAAAAGAAAGTTGGGCTTTGATATTATATAAATTAACGAGATGGTGTCCTTCAAAATTACATAATGAGAAAAAATAATGAATGATTCCAAATGTATTTGTACTTGGGTAAAAAGAGATGTAAAACTTGTATGGATTGTTGATAGTACCGTAACTGGAAATGCTTAGCTAGCAGAATAAAATAGCCACACTCTCTAGTACGCTTTTGCTTAAAAGTTATGTTAAAAGTGATTCATATTATGGGAGGTAGTATCGTTTTCTTTATTTAACTCCGTGGGAAGGATAAAGACACCTTAGATGCCATTTCCATTTACATTGGTCGTGAGACGTCATTTCCATCTACAAAGGTTGTGAGGTGTATAACACGAAAAGGAAATGACAACAGCGTCAGTACAATATTTGAGCATAAGAAAAATAGAGAAAATGATTATAATATATTATTTAATTTTTATTATTAGTTAAGACAGATTGTATTTTTTAATTTTTTTTTTTTTTTTACTTGTGATAAGAGTCGGCCTGGGATTTTGGCTTTCAATCAGTATAATTTTCTGAAATTAATTTAGGCACGGAGTTTGCCATGACACAGCCATTTACCAAGAAGATGAGAAAAGTACCAAATGTGGCATTGAAGAGTTCTTATTCTTGTTTTTTTAATTAAGTCTTTCAGTCTAGAGGATTAAAAATAATTTTATTTTATTTTTTAAATGATAATTTATACAAGATTCGTGGAGATTTTTCTTATTGTATATTATTACACATAAAATTCACATTTAAATTCAAATTCAAATGTGTTCGAGAGATCATCCACGTGCGTAGAGCAGTTGGTAAATGCCCTGGGTGCTGGTTGTGGCCGACCCAGGTTCCATTTCCACTGCCTCCACCTTGTTGGATATGTAGGCATAGCTGGTAAATGTCCTATGTGTTGGTAGAGGCCGACAAGGCTCTATTTTCCCTATTTTTAACTTGTGGATGTATTAATAATTCAACCCCCTTGTGACTAATGCCATGTGGTATACCCGGATGGGACAACTACGATTGGCCATAGAGCTAGGTTCTTGGGGCTTCTAAACTACCCAATTTTAATCCGCGTGCGTAGAGCAGTTGGTAAATGCCCTAGGTGTTGGTTGTGGCCGACCCAGGTTCCATTTCCACTGCCTCCACCCTGTTGGATATGTAGGCATAGCTGATAAATGTCCTATGTGGTGGTAGAGGCCGACAAGGCTCCATTTTCCCTATGCCCAACCAGTGGATGTATTAATAATTCAATCCCCTTGTGACTGATGTCATGTGGTTTACCCGGATGGGACAACTACGATTGGCCATAGAGCTAGGTTCTTGGGGCTTCTAAACTACCCAATTTTTAATCCGCGTGTGTAGAGCAGTTGGAAAATGCCCTGGGTGCTGGTTGTGGCCGACCCAGGTTCCATTCCCACTGCCTCCACCCTGCTGGATATGTAGGCATAGTTGGCAAATGTCCTGTGTGCTGGTAGAGGCCGACAAGGCTCCATTTTCTCTATGCCCAACCTATGGATATATTAATAATTCAACCCCCTTATGATCGATGCCATGTGGTATACCTAGATGGGACAACTATGGTTGGCCATAGAGCTAGGTTCTTGGGGCTTCTAAACTACCCAATTTTTGATCTACGTGCATAGAGCAGTTGGTAAATGCCCTGGGTGTTGGTTGTGGCTGACCCAGGTTCCATTTCCACTGCCTCCACCTTTTTGGATATGTAGGCATAGCTGGTAAATGTCCTATGTGCTGGTAGATGCCGACAAGGCTCCATTTTCCCTATGCCCAACCTGTGGATGTATTAATAATTCAACCCCCTTGTGACTGATGCCATGTGGTATACCCGGATGGGACAACTACGATTGGCCATAGAGCTAGGTTCTTGGGGCTTCTAAACTACCCAACTTTAATCCATGTGCATAGAGCAATTGGTAAATGCCCTGGGTGCTGGTTGTGGCTGACCCAGGTTCCATTTCCACTGCCTCCACCCTGTTGGATATGTAGGCATAGCTGGTAAATGTCCTATGTGTTGGTAGAGGCCGACAAGGCTCCATTTTCCCTATGCCCAACCTATGGATGTATTAATAATTCAACCCCCTTATGACTGATGCCATGTGGTATACCAAGATGGGACAACTACGATTGGCCATAGAGCTAGGTTTTTGGGGCTTCTAAACTACCCAATTTTTATCCGCGTGCGTAGAGCAGTTGGTAAATGCCCTGGGTGCTAGTTGTGGCCGACCCGGGTTCCATTTCCACTGCCTCCACCCTGTTGGATATGTAGGCATAGCTGGTAAATGTCCTATGTGCTGGTAGAGGCCGACAAGGCTCCATTTTCCCTATGCCCAACCTATGGATGTATTAATAATTCAACCCTCTTGTGACTGATGTCATGCGGTATACTCGAGATGGGACAACTAGGATTGGCCATAGAGCTAGGTTCTTGGTGCTTCTAAACTACCAAATTGTATCCATGTGCGTAGAGCAGTTGGTAAATGCCCTGGGTGCTGGTTGTGGCCGACCCAGGTTCCATTTCCATTGCCTCCACCCTATTGGATATGTAGGCATAGCTGGTAAATGTCCTATGTGCTGGTAGAGGCCGACAAGGCTCCATTTTCCCTATGTCCAACCTATGGATTTATTAATAATTCAACCCCCTTGTGACTGATGCCATGTGGTATACCCGGATGGGACAACTACGATTGGCCATAGAGCTAGGTTCTTGGGGATTCTAAACTACCCAAATTTTATCCACATACGTAGAGCAGTTGGTAAATGCCCTGGGTGCTAGTTGTGGCTGACCCGGGTTCCATTTCCACTGCCTCCACCCTGTTGGATATGTAGGCATAGCTGGTAAATGTCCTATGTGTTGGTAGAGGCCGACAAGGCTCCATTTTCCCTATGCCCAACTTGTGGATGTATTAATAATTCAACCCCCTTGTGACTGATGCCATGTGGTATACCCGGATGGGACAACTACAATTGGCCATAGAGCTAGGTTCTTGGGGCTTCTAAACTACCCAATTTTTATCCACATGCGTAGATCAATTGGTAAATGCCCTGGGTTCTGGTTGTGGTCGACCCAAATTCCATTTCCACTGCCTCCACCCTGTTGGATATGTAGGCAAGCTGGTAAATTTCCTATGTGCTGGTAGAGGCCGACAAGGCTCCATTTTCCCTATGCCCAACCTGTGGATGTATTAATAATTCAACCCCCCCTATGACTGATGCCATGTGGTATACCCGGATGGGAAAACTATGATTGGCCATAGAGCTAGGTTCTTGGGGCTTCTAAACTACCCAACTTTTATCCGCATGCGTAGAGTAGTTGGTAAATGCCCTAGGTGCTGGTTGTGATCGACCCAAGTTCCATTTCCATTGCCTCCACCCTATTGGATATGTAGGCATAGCTGGTAAATGTCCTATGTGCTGGTAGAGGCCGACAAGGCTCCATTTTCCCTATGCCCAACCTGTGGATGTATTAATAATTCAACCCTTTTGTGACTGATGCCATGTGGTATACTCGGATGGGACAACTACGATTGGCCATAGAGCTAGGTTCTTGGGGCTTCTAAACTACCCAATTTTTGATGGATAGGGAAAAAAGTAGAGAGGGGAGGGTCCCGATCCCTTCCCTGCTCCCCCTCCCCTGGTTCCTGCCCAGTCCCTGGCTCTTCCTAGGTCATCCCTCCCTGGGATTGTTTGTTGGAGATGATCTCCTTGAGGGAGATCCTTCTCCTTTTTTTGCACCTCTCCCAGTCAGTCAAGGTTCCCTTGTTTGAGTTTTTGGTCTGGTGCTTCCCAAGGTTCCTTGCTGTTTTTGGTATCCCTCCCCTTTTTTTCCCTCAGGCTTCCCCTTGGGGTTTTCTGCAAGTTTTTGGCATGGATCTGGTTCCCTACTATTATCTGGGTGGTGGGGGTGATTGGTTGGGTTTTTGACGGCTTCTTAGGGTTTCCTTTGAGGTCCTTACTACTTTGGGGGTGGTCTAGGGGGGCCTCTTTCCCATTTTTGCTAGTGAATCCTCTTTGGGATCCTGTGGTTGTTGTTGGTCCCATCCCTGTGGGGAGGGCCCTCTTCGATTTCTCGCTTGGAGGCTTCTTCGTGCTAGTTCTACTCCTTGGTGGACACCCTGGGCATTTGTTTGGACTTGGGGGGGCTTTTTCTCTACTTGGGCTGTTCCCAGCCTCAGTCCTAGTTCCCTAAAGTTTCTCCTATGCAAGGATGGGATTCTTGGCCCCTGTTGTTGGGGTTCTCTAGGTTCTGCTACATTTTTCAAATCTTGGGGGGATCTGATCTATGCATGCAGACCCTAGATCCCCTAGGTTAGGCTCCCAGGGATCCCATCTTTGTGGTTGTTACCTCTTCCTACCTAGGATCCCCAGTCCCTGTATCCCTGGTCCCTTAACCTGTTGTATTTTCCTGCTGGTTGTCCTGGGGATGGGATTCTCTTGGTGGTGCTTTCTGGCTGCTTCCCGATGGGTGAAATCTCCTCTTTGCTGATTTTCAGCTGCTTCCTACTAGGCGAGATTCCCCCTTTTTTTTTGGTAGGATGATTTCCCACTGGGCGGGATGGTTTTCCGCGAGGTGGGATTCTCCAAAACCGTTGGGTTTCCCATTGGGCGGGTTTTTCTCATTTCCTGCTAGTTTTCTCAGGAGGCGAGATTCACTTGGTAGAGGTTTTTACTACTTTTCCCTGGACGGGATCTACAGTGGGATGGATTTCTGCTACTTCTCGCTGGGTGGGATTCACTCTTTGGTGGTTTTTTTACTGCTTCCTGCTATGTGGGATTTATATTATAATGGTTTTTTGCTGCTTCTTTCTGGGCAGGATTTACACGATGGCGGTTTTCAGCTACTCCCCATTGGGCGGGATATTCAAACTTAACTTCCTTCGAAATTGGTGGTTTCCCATTGGATGGGATTGTTCAAATTTACCTGTTCCCGTTGGGCGGGATTTTTTTTTTTTTCATTTTCAGGGTATTGGTGCCTTGGGCCCAGAATTTTGTTGTAATGAATTATTCTCGGCATGTTATTACCAACTCTTATGTAATTAGGTTTTGGGATCCTATTTAAAACCCGCTGTAAATACAAATGCTACATAACAAAAACAAAATGTGTTGGAGAGATCAATATTCAAATTCAAATGTGTTGGAGAGATCAATTTTTAAATGAGCTGGATATAGTTTTTTAAATAAAAATTAAGTATTAAATTTTATTTCAGTATAATATTATGATAAATTATATTATTTATTATTTATTTTGTTATAAATATATTTATAATAATATAGGATTTACATTTTGATTAGATGTTTATAAAGTTGTAATTTATTAGAAATATATTATATAATTTATTTCTTATTATTTTTTCAACAAAAAAAAGTTGTAATTTTACATCAAGCAAATATGAAATTACATTCTTTATATGTCTTTTTAGCATTTCTTCAAAGTTTCAATAATGACCTAAAAATCAGGTCACTTATACATCATAACTAGTTATCTTTATCACGTTAATTTTTATCCTTAAACACATTCCCAATTTGTCAACCAATATTCTTTAAATCACTAATTTCTGAGTTTTTTGAAAAAGTTGTTTTATTTGTGTTTGCTTTAATTGGAGAATCAATCCCCTTAATAAATATATGGACCAACTACAATGCATTGCCCTTATTGAATTCTTGTACTAAAGTGCCTCCTTTAAGAGTTCATCTACTTTTCTATTTAGTTCTCTATAAATATGCCAAAAATTAAAAGCTTCACTTTGATCCACAACTTCTATTATTGAGAGAATATGGGTTGTAGAATCATGTTTTCCATCCTAAAAACACCAAGCATCTAGTTTATTACCACCTATGAGTCTTTAAAAATTTAGATTTTTTGCATTCCTTTTGATTCTACCAATTAAACCAACAATATGAGTGCCATAATTTTAGTCTAATTATTAGAATCTTCTCTAAATGTAGCCTTAAATTTAAAATAATTATTAGAACATTCGATGATTTGAGAGGAGACTTGCAAAGTAGGCTTCTCTTGATTCTAAAAAATTCTATATTCCTAGATAAACATAATCCCAAAGACAAAAATAATGAGAGAGCTATTAATCCTTTCTATGACATATTTTCAAACCAATATTTTAAGCACTCTCCTAAGGAATCCTTTTGCCATCCTATATGAAGCTTTAATTGTTCTATAACCTCCCTTCAAACTTGTCTAGTAAAGGAGCAAGCTACTAGTAAATGATCAATTATTTCATGGTTTGAATTACATAAATGACACATTCCTAGACCATTTAAATTTTTATTTTTTAGTAATACTTCCCACATCAAAGCCTTATTTTTCATGGCAAGCCATAGGAACAATCTTGTCTTCAATATTTTTTTGCTTCTAGAGTATCTTTTATCACCATTCTAGATCATCACTGCCATCTTCAAATTGAGTCTTATACGCCAACTTTACAGTGTACTCCCATGTAGCTCCATTCTTTATCTAGAGCAATTGATCAGTTTCCTCTCACAACTTGGTATGTCTAGTTTTAAGTCTCCCCACATATTCTTCCCATCGATGTACCTCATAGCCTTGAAGCCCTAAAACTACTGCTTCCTTCCATCTCTAAATCCATTTTGTAGAATATTTTGGGTTTGTTTCTTGGGTATTAATTCTAATCCCTTTAGCTATTAGGTTCTAAATTACATTATTTTACAGTGTATGCATATCATTACAACCAATCCAAGGGTCTAAGTCTATTCTTATCTTAGAACCATCCCCTATTTTCTAGGCAAGTTGGTCACCTAAAATATAAAATGCCTAAATCATTATTTTCCAACATATTGAAACATTATGGGCTTTCTTCATTGGGGACCTTATGCACTACTCAACTATGAGTGTCTCTAAATACTGTTCATGTTTGATCTTATTCCATAAGCCTTCCTTCGATATTATCTTCCAAACACACTTTGTTGATAGAGCCTTGCTAAATAAGAAGATATTCTTAAGTCACCATCCTCCATTTTTCTTGGGCTTGGCTAAGGATTTCCATTTAACCAAGGTAATACCTTCCCTTTTCATTTTCCCTATCCATAAAAATATATAGCTTAACTATCTAATTTTATCAAAAACTCCTTTTGGTATATGAGCCAAAGATTGCCAATATACTAGTATTACCTCCAACATAGACTTGACCAAAGTCAAGCTCCCCATAAAGAGAGCCATTTGTTGCACCATATATTAATTCTCTCTTCCACCTCCTTTATCAACCAATTCCACTCATGTTTAATGTAGCCATTGAGTTTTAAAAAGAACCCTAGATATTTAAACCCCTCTTAAAGATCAAATCTATTAAATGGAAAAATTTGATCTATTTATATGGTCTAATCTTGATCCACCTGGTTAAATAAGATGCTTGAATTTTGTGTATTAACATACATACTTGTTGCTATATAGAAAATATGTAGATATTATTTTAATTTCTTTGTAGATCTTATTGTTCCATTTGTAAAATGGAGAACAATATTTACAAAAATTAGATGGATGACTTCAATTGTTCTACCTATTCTAATTACCTTTACTACTCCTTCCATATTGGCTTATAAAATGCATCTACATAATCCCTCAACTACCAAAAGGAATAGTAGTGGTGATAATGGGTAACCTTATCTTATACCTTGAAAACTTTGAAGAACTGAGAGGTTGACCCATTAACCAAAACTACAAAAGAAACAAAACAAAGGCATCCCATAATCTAGTTCACCATCTACACACATAACTCAATATGAGTAAGTGTAATTCTTAAATATAGCTAATTTACTCCAAATTCCATGTCTAATGGCATATTCCATGATTGGAATTCCATTCTAAATTAATACATATCTATATTGTTAGTGTAGTTTATGTGTGTGTTCATATTAAATGTGTTGTGGGACTTGAGTGGTTTATAAACCCCAAAACATGTCATACTCTTTTTCAATGGGGTAGCAGGCTTAAAGGTGCAATTTCTTGGTCCCACTTTGTGAGATTCCTCACCCCTATTAACATCGAGTTTGGGCATGTGTGTGGGGGGTTGGCCCTCTTGCTTTCTAACCGGTTAATATGATGATGCAAGTCTAGTGGTATATTCCATGATTGAAATTTTGTTCCACTTTACCTATCTATCTATCTATCTATCTATCTATCTATCAAAATCCTTGGAAATATCAAACTACTTCATCACCATTGTTGGTAGTTTTTTATGGTATTACGACTTTTCTGAGCAACACCATTGGCTTCATGAATCTATCTACAATGTAGGAAACATAATTTCACAATAGATATAGAAGTAGAGAGGAAATTTTTAATTCTTGATGCAATTAATTTTTCTATGATTTCGTACACATAATTACACAAATAAATGGGCCTAAAATCATTAAAGGAAGAAGGATTTTTATTTTTTGGAATAATATCAATGAAGCTAGAGTTGAAAATTACATTTAATCTTGTTGTTTGCCTAGACCCCTTCACAAGCTTGAGTAGGTCAGACTCCAAAAGTTCATAGAGCCCAAAAAATAATTCCAGAGTCCACCCATCAAGTAATGGACTCTTATATTTTTGGAAGGAGGTTAGAATAGTTTTGAGCTCCTCCTTTGAGACATCCTTAATCAACTCATCGTTGCCTTCTTCATCTATAAATATAGGAAAGAAAGAAGTTATTTTGACTATTTTAGTTATATTAACTTAACTAGGATTGTTGTATAATTGACAAAAATGCCTTAATATCATGTCTATTATTCCTTTAAAGGAGGATATTTTATGTCCATATTGTCCTTGTACCTACCAAATTGTATTTTTTTATTTTATGTGATTTGCGAAGCTATGAAAATTTTAGTGTTTGCATCCCCACTTGCAATCTAGAGTGCTCTACTTTTAAGCCCCATAATTTTCTCTCTTTTCCAACAATATTCTCTTCTTTTATTCCAAAATTTTATACTTAAGTCTTATTTCCTCATACAATTACTTTTCAAAGTCATTTTTTAGAAATAATGCAATCTCCTCCTCAATCTCTCTCAATTTTTTCTCATCCATCTATTTATTTTTAGAGGCCCATATTATATAATGAATATATTACTGTTGTGGCTGATCCACAACGTACCCCAAAATTGGGGACCCACCTTTTTTGCATGTGTTCCAAGAAGACCGAAGTGGCCCATAGGCTAAAGATCAAGGAAAAAAGCAAAATACCACAAGGAGAAAAAGTGTCGCGATATCGCGACATGTTGCACCTTCGCGGCCAAAAGAGAAAAAGTGTCGCGATATCGCGACATGTTGCACCATCACGGCCAAAAGAGGAAAAGTGTCGCGATATCGCGACATGTTGCACCATCGCGGCCAAAAGAGAAAAAGTGTCGCGATATCGCGACATGTTGCACCATCGCGGCCAAAAGAGAAAAAGTGTCGCGATATCGCGACATGTTGCACCATCGCGACCAAAAGAGAAAAAGTGTCGCGATATCGCGACATGTTGCACCATCGCGGCCAAAATAGAAAAAATGTCGCGATATCGCGACATGTTGCACCATCGCGACCAAAAGAGAAAAAGTGTCGCGATATCGCGACATGTTGCACCATCGCGGCAAAAGAGAAAAAGTGTCACGATATCGCGACATGTTGCACCATCGCGGCCAAAAGAGAAAAAGTGTCGCGATATCGCGACATGTTGCATCATCGCGGCCAAAAAGAAAAAGTGTCACGATATCGCGACATGTTGCTTTTTCATGGCCAAAAAGAAAAAGTGTCACGATATCGCGACATGTTGCATTTCACGGCCAAAAGAGAAAAAGTGTCGCGATATCGCGACATGTTGCATTTCGCGCCAAAAAGAAAAAGTGTCACGATATCGCGACATGTTGCATTTTCGTGACCAAAAAGAAAGAAAAGTGTCGCGATATCGCGACATGTTGCATTTTCACGACAGAAGAAAAAGTGTCGTGATATCGCGACATGTTGCATTTCGCGGCAAAAAGAAAAAGTGTCGCGATATCGCGACATGTTGCATTTTCGCGGAAGAAAAAGAAAAAAAGTGTCACGATATCGCGACATGTTACATTTTCGTGGCTAAAAGCAACAAAAGAGAAGGAAAAGTGTCGTGATATCGACATGTTACATTTTAAAAGAAGAGAAAAAAAAGTGTCATGATATCACGACATGTTCCATTTTTGCCAAGGTAACGAACCTGCATAGTGACGTGGACATAAGGACAAAATCTAATGAATAAGACAAAGTGTTACATAAGGAATCTTTAATGATTTGAAATCATTTAAGATGGTCGTTACACACGGAGGGAAATGGATGCAAGCCCATGTGGAGAAAATGCAACGAAGGGCCACAAAATGGAAAACAAAGCACACGCATGCAGGGAAGGTGAAACGAACAGCCATCGGAAAATGAAACGAACCGTCATGGAAGGAGAAGCAATTTTTTCAGAAGTTTAAATACGCCATTCAAAGAGGCCAGAAGGGGTCGGAAATTGCTGCGAGCAGAGTTGCAGATTTGAAGGCGAGAAGGCCATTCTGGACCTGTTTGAGTTGTTTTTCTTCCATGGACTGGTTTGGGAAAACCAGAAATTCTGCTATTGTAAAATGACATATTTTTAATGCAGAAGTTTTCAGAAATTTGCATCTTGTGGGCAAGAAAGAAGGAGATTTTCTTTGCATGCTATGGATTTAATGTTTATTCTTTCATTTTTTAGATTTCGAATAAATAGATAATGTTAATGCCATTTTTTTTGGGTTACATTAGGCGAATATTTGAAATCTGAATTTTATTTCGTACCCTAGGAACCAGACACTTAGTCTATGGGGATTGTGCTTGTTTTGCAAGTCCAATAGGTTAGGTTGCATGCATGGAGACCTCACATCTTCGGTTTTGTCGAAATAGGATAGCATCATACTGAGTGCATTTTATTTTCAGTTTTCTGCATTTCATTTTCATTTTCTGCATTTTATTTTTCCAAGAAATTTTAACTTATTTTCAGGCATTAAAAATAAACATTTAAAAATATTCAAAATCCAAAAAAAACAATGAACAATCACTAAAGTTTCATGATGAAATAAACCAACATTGCCCCTTGTTTACAGTTACTTGCAATCACTAAGGTGTTCCAAGCATTTAAATTGAATATCTTTATTTGAGATTACTAATACACATTTGCAAATGCTAATACAACGGAGACCTTGGAGAAGTTGTTTGTTTAACTTCTTTGCAAGAGGGGATTTGGAACCCAAATCCTAAAGGAGAGTGTACTTTCACAATTGGGTGAAAATACCACTCAACAGATTGGCGCTAGAAGGAGGGCCTGAATTGTTTTATTTCAAGTGTGATTTAAATGCTATAGGGATTTAAATTTTGAATATTTCATGCCCTATTGATTATTATCTTTAGCCCTCTTTTAACAATACAACCTTGTAGTGTTAAAAGGAGGACATGAATTGCTATGCATTGTTCTAACGCTTTTGATTGTTCAGACAAGAATAATGTGTTTGATTTGATTTTAAAATTTTTGTTTGACTAAGAGGTTTCTCCATGCATTACTTTCATTTGATTTTAATATAATGTTTGATATTTGCTAGTCAATTTCATGCTTATTTGTAAGGAATTATTTTTTGTCTAAAATGTATTCGTTGTCGGTATTATGCTCTTCACTTGCGTGTAATGCGATCTTGTGAATCAGAAAGCCTACAACACTAGGAGTATGCTCTTCACTTGCGCATATGCGATCTGGTGAATCAAAAACTTACATTTTTAGAATACTGCTTTGTCATGGTTCCTTCTTTCATTCACGACTAACAAATTGATTTTTCTTTGAATTTCATTAATTGCAGGATTTTTTTGTGTCACAGGTTTTCTTTGAGGTATTGAGAGTTTTGTCAGGTTTTGTAGGGTAGTTTCATTTACAAGCTGGACCCACCGCATCGCATCGCAACTAGGTCCAAAACAACCGAGGAAACCATATTCCAAAGCCTCTCACTCACTCATAGGAATCCAAGGAATAAAACCGAACAAATTGTGGTCCCACCAGATATTCTTGTTACAGAAGATCCTTCTGTTTCAGGTGCATCTAGCGGACTTGCATCGGTGGTGTCATTTGCCACTAGTGTACCAATTATCAGTACCATTTCCATGGTTCTTGTAGGGTTATCATCATCGATTTTGAATCAAATGGCCCAACCTCCACCACCTCCTTGGTACGGAGCCAATAACATTCCTTTGAATATTGTAGGGGATATTCACGAGATCCCTAAGAATATAGAGAGATTTTTTCCCAAATACAAACCGGATGGCCCAAGGACCGCAAGAAGAACATATTCAGGCCTATAGGGATGTTTTGATAAGATTGCAAGTTCAACATGAAGATGTGGCTTGTAGACTCTTCCCCATGAGCCTAGACCAAGTGGCTTACGAATGGTATATTTGCTTACCTACTGGTTCCATTACGTCATGGACGCAAATGGAGGATGCTTTTGTTAACCAATTCAGGTCACCATTAGATCCCACAATCATCTATAATCAGTTCATTACATGCAAAAGAGGCCAGGGTGAGCCAATCCAAACTTTTAATCAGAGATTTCAGAAGTGCTATAATAGAGCAATTCGACATTTTGCCATTGATCCCGTAGTAGCTTTGCAAATATATTTTGGGGCATTGGATCCTATGACGGCAATGTTTGCAAGGCGAAATCCTCAAGTTACCACGCTTGCTCTAGCCTACAATGAAGCTATGACCATTGAACAACAAATGACACCACAGAGTTATGGGTTTTCCCAGATGCCTATGGTAGGACAATATGGTCCATATGGTCAAGCTCCTATGATGAATCAGATCATGGCACCACAAATATCAGGCATAAATGCTTTGCCTTATCAACAACCATATTCATCAACACCCGCTTACGCACCCATTCCAATTCAACCAATCACATCCATTCCCCCCATTCCTTCATTTTTGCAAACTAGTCAACAGACTATGCAAGGAGCCAATTCGGTTAATTCTCAGGCTATAGTTCCTTTCCCCAATCCAATTCCGATTCAAAGTGTGAATCCCTACGCAAATCAAGGGGCTCAAAATCCAACTCAAATGTTAAGTCAAGATCTCACCAATTACGCAAATCCTATTGGAACTAGCAATAACATAGCTCAACCAAAAGAGATTTATTCAGAGGTTGAAGAACTCAAAAAGATAGTTCACAAATTGAGTAATGATTTGGTTCAAAAATAGAAGTATGAATCCCATGCCCCTCACCCAAATCAAAATTTCAACAATAGAGGGAGACAGTGGAATACGAAGCCAAACAATGGGGGTGTGCCTTCCCCTATTGCTAATCAGATAGATACTTCGCAGGGACCAAGTCACTCTAGTTCCATTCTTAATATTTCTGATTTCGCATGGGAAAAGGGGTGTAGATTGCATAATACAAAGGAGCATAATGAAAGGAATTGTCCCGAAACTGCTAGGTATACCCATTGTCTCCAAGCTCAAGTGGATGATTTGGAACTTGTGCCAAATGAGGGTCCACCCCAACATCAACAAGGAGAGGACAACATTTTGGTGGTGGAAACTCTATATCGTCAAGAGAGTGAGGATGAGGAAGAAGTGGATGAGATCTTGGAACAGGAAGTGCAGGCTTTTAGAGAATTTAGAAAGGGGAACCATGGATACCATTTGAGGAGTAAGTCCAAAACCCCTAAAACATCCTCAACTCCACCAAACAATTCTATTCTTCCTCCCGATGCTAAGGCTGATAATAATCCCCCTCCTCCATCGGGAAGAGAAACGTCTAAGGACACGCAAAAAACATTGAAGCCTGAGAAGTCAACTTATGACATAGTGGAGGATTTAAAGAAGTCCAAATCTAGCCTTTCATTTTTAGAGGCGGCTAGGTTGCCTGGCCAAAAGGAAGCATTGATAAAGGCTTTGGGCTCACCTAGTCAAATACAGGAAGGAAAGGAAGTTGAATCTCACATGGTTTTACGAAAGGAAAGACGAGATGTCCCTCCTTTTTTATTGACTGTGAGGATTGCTGGAAAAAATTTGCACAATTGTTTGGTGGACACAGGTGCCACAAGTAACCTCATGCCTTCAAAAATTTGTCAAATGCTAGGCCTAGAGCCTGTTTCTGCTAAATGCAAGGTTTTGCAATTGGATCGGTCTGAGGTAAATGTGGTAGGGACCCTCTACGATGTTAAGATCCAACTCAATTCTGAACCTAGGGTCCAACAGGTAGTTGATATTTTGGTTGTCAATATCCCAAGTCGATATGGAATGCTACTTGCTAGGGATTGGATGAAAAGTTTGAATGGTTATTTCTCCACCGATTGCTCGCACATGTGGCTACCCCGGAGAGGGATTGCTAATCAAATTAGAGTGGAAAATGAGCCAAGGCTTAAGGAAATCATCACAGAATTCAACAAGCCAAATGAAGTTCAATTTTTTGAACCTGAGTTAGGAGTCTATGCTTTTGATGTTGAAAGAGCTACCGAAGAACCTCAAAAAGAAATAGTTTCTTGTAGCTCTTCTGAAGAAGATAATCTCGTGTGGTTACTCAAGTTTGATGGATCTAAGTCAAAACAAGGGGCAGGAGCTGGAGTTGAACTCACTTGTCCGAGAAGTAAACCGTTGTTTGCTGCCTATAGATTGCAATTTCCTTGCACTAACAACGTGGCAGAATATGAAGCTCTTATCTTTGGATTACAATTGGCTTTGAGCAAGAAGGTTAAGTGTTTGAAAGTATTGGGAGATTCGGAGTTGGTTGTCAAACAAGTTAAAGGACAATATACCTGTCGCGATAAGAGATTGAGCCTTTATAGAACTAGGGTGAGGGACCTCATTGAGGAATTTGATGCTTTTAATATATCCCTTATTTCTAGGAAAGGAAATCGTATAGCTGATTCTCTGGTGGTCGCTGCAGGCATGCTAAATCCGGTTGACATAAAAAAATGCAAGAAGTTTTCCATTGAGTTGGTCCCTTGCCCATCGATACTCGATAACGTCGGAAACTTGCAAGTTTTTGAGAATGATAGACACATTTTCAAATTTGTCACCAATTCAGGTATTTTTGAGAACCAAGTGATTGATGAAGATCAAAGGTGGCAAGAAGAAACAGAAGGAGAAAGCGAAGCTACATTTCAATCCAACAAGATACCTAAGAACATCGTTTCATTGGAGAAGATGTTTGATATGGGATATAAAGCTAGAAAAGGAGAAAGGGTTCCACTTCCTAAAGATGCATGTGACTTGATCAATATAGGGAGTGTGGATAATCCGCGTGAAGTGTACATTGCAAAGGCATGTACAGCTGATGAGAGGGAAAATATAATACGTGCACTAAAGTATTACATGGATTGCATTGCTTGGGATTACAATGAGTTGAAAACGTATGATCAAAATGTTATTATGCACACCATCCCTCTAAAACCGGATTCCAAACCCTTCAGACAAAGACAACGACTTGTTAACCCATTACTTGAGCCCTTGATAGAGAAAGAGGTCAAACGATTGTTGGACGCAAAGATAATATTTCCCGTTAGGCACTCAACTTGGGTCGCTAATCTTGTTTCGGTGAGAAAGAAGAATGGGGAGATAAGGCTATGCATAGATTTTAGAAATCTCAACAAAGCCTCACAAAAGGATAATTACCCACTACCATCAATTGATGAAATCTTGCAAATGGTGAATGGGTCTGAAATGATGTCTTTTCTCGATGGGTATTCTGGATACAATCAGATTCTTATTCATCCCAATGACAGGATGAAGATGGCCTTCACAACCAAATGGGGAACATTTGCCTATAGAAGAATGCCTTTCGGATTATTAAATGCAGGCGCAACATTTCAACGTGCCATGGATTATGCGTTCAAAGGGCTCATAGGTAAATGTATCATTGTGTATGTGGATGACATTCCTGTGTTTTCAAAGGAAAGAAAAGACCATGTGAAAGATTTGAGGAAAGTTCTCCAAAGGTGTAAAGAGCATGAAATTTCTTTAAATCCAAAAAAATGCATCTTTGGAGTGACAGAAGGAAGATTGCTTGGCCATATCATTTCAAAAGAAGGTATCTCCATTGATCCGGAAAGGATAGAAGCTATCCAAAACTTGCCTCTCCCGGGTAGCAAAAAGGAATTGAGATCTTTCTTTGGGAAAATCAATTTCGTGAGGAAGTTTATTTCTGGCTTCACTGAGATAGCTAAACCACTGAATGAGATGCTCAAAAAGGATGTGAATGTCAAATGGAACGAAGAAAGTAGGGTTGCCTTTCAAAGCATCAAGGATGCTATTTCTAGAGCCCCTGTCCTTATAAGTCCAAATTATTCTAAGCCTTTCTTTATTTATGCTTTCGCATCTGAACACTCTTTTGCGAGTGTCTTGACTCAGAAAGGTGAAGATAACACAGAAAATCCCATAGCTTTTCTAAGCGCTCCTTTGAAGGATGCTCAATTGAGGTATTCCATCCTCGATAAGCAAATGTATGCACTTTTCAAAACAGTAAAAAAATTCAGACATTACATTGTGCATAGTAGGGTCTTTGCCATTGTGCCTGACCCTGCTGTCAAAACCATGTTTGTGCAAAACGAGCTAGGTGAGAGAAGAGGTAAATGGATTTCTACCATCCAAGAATTTGACCTTGAAATTCAACCCATGAAATTAGTTCATGGACAAGGACTTGTGAAAACAATTGCTGAGAACAATCCCCAAGTCACATGCCAATATTCAAGTGGAGAGCACATTTCCAAAGATGATTGGTATGTTGATATTGTGTATTTTCTGTTAAATGGTAAGTGTCCATCACATCTTAATTCTACTCAAAGAAGAGCCTTGAGACTTAAATCTGCCAATTATCATATTAGGTCTGGTGCTCTTTACAGGAAAAATCATGAGGGAATTTACCTACGATGCTTAAATCAAGAAGAAGCTACCAATGTTTTGCAAGAGTTTCATGGTAAACATGGAACTGGCCATGGTTCGAAAAATTCAACAGCACATCAAATCCTAAGAGCGGGATATTATTGGCCCCACATTTTTAAAGATGCACATGCACACGTGCGATCTTGCCATATTTGTCAAGTGGCCGCCAATAGAGAAAGGAATGCAGCTATGCCATTACAACCTGTAGTTGAGATGAGACCATTTGCACAATGGGGATTAGACTTCATTGGGGTTATTAACCCAAATTCTTCAGATTCCCATAAATTCATACTCACAGCTACAGATTATTGCACTAGGTGGGCAAAAGCAATTCCTACGAAGCATGCTACTACGGATGTGGTAATAAAATTCCTCGAAGATCATATCGTAACAAGGTTTGGAATGCCCGATTCTATTGTAAGTGATAATGGTAAGGCTTTTGTTTCCACTCAATTTGCAAATTGGGCATATGATAATAAGGTGAGTTTAAAGTTTTCGTCTAACTATTACCCTCAAGGCAATGGTTTGGCAGAATCTTCAAATAAAAATTTGTTAGCCATCATTAAGAAGTTATTGGAAAAGAATTCTCGGGATTGGCACAACCAATTAAAATTTGCTCTTTGGGCAGATAGGACTAGAGAAAAAGAATCAATAGGGAATACACCTTATCATCTAGTTTATGGGCAAGATCCAATTTTTCTGGCAAATTTGAAGCTTCAAACCCTTCGTTTCACACAAGAATACCTTGGAACTGATAATCACATTGAGGCTAGATTAAGTCATCTAATGCACCTTGATGAAAAAAGAGAAGAAGCCATGCTCCACATGAGCAAACATCAAGATGTGGTCAAAATATGGTTCGATAAAAGAGCCAAAATTAAGTGTTTTAGGATCTCTAACTTGGTTTTATTGTGGGATAAAAAACATGATGAGAAAGGGGATCACAAAAAGTTTGATTGTCTTTGGTTAGGTCCTTATCAAATTTTTGAAATCCTAGGGGAGAGTACTTTCAGACTAAGAACTTTGGATGGGAAATATTTGACGTTACCGGTTAACGGGCAAGTTCTAAAGCATTATTTTAGCCCTTAAATCATGTGAGATTTGTATTATATTGTACATTTGTATATACTTTTGGTTTTCATGTTTTGGTTTTGGATTGGATTTCATTTTGGTTTTAAGTTTTGTGTGTTGGTCCTTATGAATGTTGACTAAGACTAGGAGAATATGAAACATCGGAATTGTATTGCAGAAAGCTCCACGAGTATCGCAAACACATTAAAGAATATCGTTTGGAACTTGTGATGCATGAAGTTGTCAGTTTTACACATTATGGTAAAGTAGGTGATATATTCCATCCGCATTTCAAAAGGAGCAATGCATTCATATCTCATGTTACATTCCGCATTGCATATACATTTCATCTCAGTTGCATCTTCATTTCATGTACAATCATTGAAAAGGTGTCGAATCCTCTTAGGGTTATTACATAACATATATTAAAAGGATCCTAAGGTTGGGAACCGATGCCCGAACTATCTTGAACCAAGCACGTTCTACGCATATTAAAGAGAATCTTGAGCAAAATGGTCAAAACCATACTTGGAAGAAAAGGTGAGGCGAAAGGAGTATTTCGTGTCTGTCCTATCATGCAACATAATCCTTAAAACAGTGGTTTTTACCACTCCCATAGTGCTTAAAGCCTAAAATCAGAGTAGTAAGGATAGGGTTAAATCCTCATCGAACTTAGGTTGAGGATCCAACTCCCCAAAGCTCTGATTTGACCTTCATGGAGTAGTAAGGATAGGGTCTAATTCTCATCTCGCTTAGGTTGAGAATCCGATTCCCCAAAGCTTCTATTTTGCCCATTCAAGAACTTGAAATTCCAAAGAAAATATTTTTCATTTCTTTATTAATATTGGATTGGAAGGATCGTACTACATGTCCCTTGCAAGGATGGGTAGTCATCCCCAAGGTCCAAGAAATCAAAAGTAGAGCCAAATCCTGGATTATGGGGTTGATCTCCACCGGGGCTATAGACGCCTGGCTGGCAGTGGAGTATGCTCATGCGTGGCAACATGTCTTGTCTAAAAGCAAGACCACTGACTACTCAAACGGACAGGCTAGCCTGACGGTTTCATCCATAACAAGGTTAGATCATTTTGTTCAAGATGAGGCAATAAACTCTAGATCGGAGTAGTAAGGATAGGGTTAAATTCCCATCTCGCTTAGGTTGGGAATCCTATTCCCCAAAGCTCTGATTTCACTTACACTTGCACATGGGTTCAAGATGGTAGTGACACATAACCAACTTTGGGATCTAATAAATTAATTCAGATATACATATATTTGGTCCTAAGAGGGTTTGACAGTTTTAATATGTTTGTTCATGATACTAGAAGGTTTGAGCCTTTGCAAAGTAGGTTGTTATATCTCTAGCATAGTTATCATACATCAAATCCTGCACAAATCATTCATAGCCTTGCATACGAATCATAAGTGAAACTGACAATGGAAAGTTGAATCAATTTCAAATGATAGGGAATGAAGCACATTGCACACACCGAGCTGATGCTTAATAATTCTAATGCTTCATGTATTTCTCGTCTAGTTTCATTCTTGGGATATTTGCTGACGCTTGTATTTGAGTCTATGTGTTTTTCAGGTTGAGTTCTCATCGAAATGCTCAGGAGCATTTCCTAGCAGAGTCACCATTTGTTGTGGCTGATCCACAACGTACCCCAAAATTGGGGACCCACCTTTTTTGCATGTGTTCCAAGAAGACTGAAGTGGCCCATAGGCTAAAGATCAAGGAAAAAAGCAAAATACCACAAGGAGAAAAAGTGTCACGATATCGCGACATGTTGCACTTTCATGGCCAAAAGAGAAAAAGTGTCGATATAAGAAAGAAAAAGCGATATCGCGACATGTTGCATCATCACGGCCAAAAGAGAAAAAGTGTCACGATATCGCGACATGTTGCACCATCGCGGCCAAAAGAGAAAAAGTGTCACGATATCGCGACATGTTGCACCATCACGGCCAAAAGAGAAAAAGTGTCACGATATCGCGACATGTTGCATCATCGTGGCCAAAAGAGAAAAAGTGTCGCGATATCGCGACATGTTGCATTTTCGCGGCCAAAAAGAAAAAGTGTCACGATATCGCGACATGTTGCATTTTCGCGGCCAAAAGAGAAAAAGTGTCGCGATATCGCGACATGTTGCATTTTCGCGGCCAAAAAAGAAAAAGTGTCGCGATATCACGACATGTTGCATTTTCATGGCCAAAAGAAGAAAAAGTGTCGCGATATCGCGACATGTTGCATTTTCGCGGCCAAAAAGAAAAAGTGTCACGATATCGTGACATGTTGATCAAAAGAGAAAAAGTGTCGCGATATCGTGACATGTTTTAAGAGAGAGAAAATAAAAGAAAAAGTGTCGCGATATCGCGACATGTTGCATTTTCGTGATCAAAAGAGAAAAGAAAAAGTGTCGCGATATCGCGACATGTTGCATTTTGAAAAGAAAAAGAAAGAAGGAAAGTGTCACGATATCGCGACATGTTACATTTTTGCAGCTAAAAGCAACAAAGAGAAGGAGGCAAAAGTGTCACGATATCGCGACATGTTCCATTTTCACCAAGGTAACGGACCTGCATAGTGACGTGGACATAAGGACAAAATCTAATGAATAAGACAAAGCGTTACATAAGGAATATTTAATGATTTGAAATCATTTAAGATGGTCGTTACACACGGAGGGAAATGGATGCAAGCCCATGTGGAGAAAATGCAATGAAGGGCCACAAAATGGAAACCAAAGCACACGGATACAAGGGAAGGTGAAACGAATAGCCATCGAAAAATGAAACGAACCGTCATGGAAGGAGAAGCAATTTTTTCAGAAGTTTAAATACGCCATTCAAAGAGGCCAGAGGGGTCAGAAATTGCTGTGAGCAGAGTTGCAGATTTGAAGGCGAGAAGGCCATTCTGGACCTGTTTGAGTTGTTTTTCTTCCACAGACTGGTTTGGGAAAACCAGAAATTCTGCTATTGTAAAATGACATATTTTTAATGCAGAAGTTTTCAGAAATTTGCATCTTGTGGGCAAGAAAGAAGGAGATTTTCTTTGCATGCTATGGATTTAATGTTTATTCTTTCATTTTTTTAGATTTCGAATAAATAGATAATGTTAATGCCATTTTTTTTGGGTTACATTAGGCGAATATTTGAAATCTGAATTTTATTTCGTACCCTAGGAACCAGCACTTAGTCTATGGGGATTGTGCTTGTTTTGCAAGTCCAATAGGTTAGGTTGCATGCATGGAGACCTCACATCTTCGGTTTTGTCGAAATAGGATAGCATCATACTGAGTGCATTTTATTTTCAGTTTTTTGCATTTCATTTTCATTTTTCTGCATTTTATTTTTCCCAGAAATTTTAACTTATTTTCAGGCATTAAAAATAAACATTTAAAAAATTTCAAAATCCAAAAAACAATGAACAATCACTAAAGTTTCATGATGAAATAAACCAACATTGCCCCTTGTTTACAGTTACTTGCAATCACTAAGGTGTTCCAAGCATTTAAATTGAATATCTTGTTGGCAATTTTGGGTACTTTGGGTACATTGCCTTTGCTCAAGTGTATAAGTTTTCATTGATGTCAAGAAGCTCTTGAAGGAATTTGATTTGATGTCAAATAATTTGTTTTGATGAAGGTTACGACATGACAGTTTCAAAGGTCTTTTGCAAATCTCAAGTTGGCAGGTTTAGAGATTACCGGTGGATGCATTGGTTTAATGCATTTGGGTCCAGGAGGAAGTATTTATTTAAATAATTAAAAACCTTGTTAAGGTTCCATTTAATTATTTTTAAATAAATAAATTATTATTTGCAATGGGTTCTCCTAATCCATGGCGCAAATGTTTTAACATTATGGGCGCTAGCCAAGACCTCCGTTGATGTGTTAAACTCCTCGTCGACGTCAAAGAGCTTATGGTAAATTTCATATAAATCTCCCTCCACGAAAACAAAGATTGATCTAATCCAAATTTTGAAAGGAGTTGCTCGCTATAAATTCGACTGTGTCTTCACTGATTTTCGTGGATCCACTATTCGTTTGTCTGCACTCACCGTTTGTCGAATTCGTCGTAAATTTTATTGTCGTCGTGTCACGGCAGAGGAAAGGAAGGGACTGTGGTTTCATTTTATCCCTAGTGCAGAAGGATCAAGGTTAATAGCATGAGGTTTAAATCCCACTAGGTGCCTTTGGCACACCGGTAGCGGCTAGGCTATTAGCGCGCTACCCGAATGGGAGGTTTCGCATTCAAATATCACGAAAAGGATTTTTTGTCATGAAGTGGACGCAGCGGGTGGTGTTAGAATTCATGCGCAAATTTCTCCATAGCGATTTTTGATGTTGGCTAAGGTATTTTCAAAATTAATTTTTGCTAAGTGTATTTTGCAGATGAAGGAAGTCTGTTAGAGGGAAAACAGCTTAGGAGTTATAAGGAGTTTAAAGCTTGTTTGTATTTTGATAAAAGATTCTTTTTGAAGATGTTGAAATTTCTTATTGCATTCTTATGAGAGATAAATTTTATTTGTGATAAGACTATAAGAGAGAAATAAGGTGTATAAGGGTTAAATATTTCTTGTAATGTTGAGAGTGCTTTTGGTTGTTTATGGAAATGAAAGCATGATGTTTTAAGGTCAATTTCTTCTTGTGTGAAGTTTTGAAACCTTAAGTGGGCAGCTTTGAGATTGATATTTTCTTTCATTAAATTGGTAATAATCAAGCTATTCTTTACTTGGTTAAAGTGTTGAGCTTACTCCTTTATTGATGATTTGAAAAGTTGTGTGTGCTATTGTGAGTTGAGTTGGTGGATGCTTTTGTTCAAACAATATTGGAGAGAAAAGGAGTTCTCCTTGGTTTCCTTTTTCTGATGTTGATTGTGAAATGCTTCAAGGTTGTGTTTTGAGTTGAATGGTGTTGATTGAACCTTGTTTGATGAGCATTGTTGTTGAAGCCCTAATTGATGGTGAAAAGAACATGAGTATCATTTTTATGTGATTCTTTGCATAGTTGGCAATTGTTGGGGTTTCATGTTCTTGAAAGAAAGCATTCTATCCTATCCATTTCAGATATTGAGTTGAGTTTTCAGATTTGAGATTGAGTTTGAGTTGAGTTGATTTGAGTTGAGTTTTGAGATTGGGAGTTGAGTATAGAACATATTGAGTCTCCAAAAATTCTCTTTATGCTTCTATGAGTTTGACAATTCACATTGGGTCTCTAACAATTCACCTTGTGATTTCCTACTAAGAAAGTTTTTCTTGGTGAGCTTGTCGAGGTTTTGGACAGGTTTCGATGGGGACTTGTGAGCAGGTTTTGGACAGGTTCCAGTGGGGACTTGTGAGCAGGTTTTGGACAGGTTTTGATGGGGACTTGTGAGCAGGTTTTGGACAGGTTCCGATGGGGACTTGTGAGCAGTTTTGGAAAAGTTTTGATGGGGACTTGTGAGCAGATTTGGACAGGTCCTAGCAGAGGACTTGTGAGCTGAGTTTTGATAGTTCTATAAGAGAACTTGAGGACAAAGTAGCACTGGTTCTTTGAGAAGAACCTGAGGACATATTTGGTAAGTCTTTAAGAAGGCTTGTGTGAAGAGGATTGATTTGTTCTAGTGTTGGACAAATCTGACAGACAGAGGAAGACTTGTACTAGACCGACTGATTGTGTTTGGTACAGGTTGCTGAGCTGCTGTGGACGTGATCATAGAAGGTAGAGGTCTCTTAGGCTAAGCATTGACGACAGGAGGTCTTCGGTGAAAAGGAGTTCCACTTATTGGCAAGAGGTAGAGGTAGTTGATATTTTGAGGGATCATTTACAGAGTAGAGGGGAAGGTATCTCCTTTGAGCAGAGGCTCATAAATTTAGATTGAGGGGAAGGTATCTCATTTGAGCAGAGGCTCATAAATTTAGATTGAGGGGAAGGTATCTCCTTTGAGCAGAGGCTCATAAATTCTGATTGTGGGAAGGTATCTCCTTTGGGATGAGGCTCATAAACATTGTAATTGGGAAGGATTCCCAAAGAACTTTGAGATAACTTTTAGAGAAATTTTTTATGGACGTAGCCCATCCATTCTGGGTGAACCACGTTAAAATTGGTGTCACTTTGTGGATGATATTGTGCATTGCTTTGATATTGCTTTGGGTATATTACTTTACTGTTTTGAAGTATAAAGGAAAAATTAAAAAGAGGTCTTATACTTGTTCACCCCCCCTCTCAGTATAAGCTTGTGTTCTTCAATTGGTATCAGAGCAGGTGCCTTCGGAAAGTTTAACAGCTTGAAGGAAAAGCTAGTAAAGAACACAATGGATCATTCAAGTGGCAATGTAGCACCTATTCTTGATGGGTCATATTTTGGTCTTTGGAGTGCAAGGATGAAGGTTCATCTAATGACACTTGGTAATGAGGTATGGGAAGTGATTTAAGATGAGTACACTATTCTTGTACATGGTCTGAATACTAAAGAAGAAAGGCTCCTACATCACAGCAATTCAAAATTAATGAATGCAATCCTAAAAGGCTTATAGAAAGCAGATCTCACTAAAGTGATTCACTGTAAGATAGCTAGTGAAATGTGGAAACAGTTGAAGTTGGTTCATACAGGTGATACAAATGTCAAAAAAACCAAGTTAAGACACTTCAAAGGTATGTCTGAACAACTCAAGATGAATGATGATGAAAATATTAGTGACTACATGCTTCGTATGGATGAGGTTGTTAACTCCATGAAAAACTTAGGTCTTGAGCTTGCTGAAAATGATGTTTGTGATAAGATTTTAAGATCTCTTCCTAATAGATTTAGTGAAAATATTTCTGCTATTGAGGAAGCTAAAGATTTGGATAAGTTGAAAAAGGATGAGCTCCATAGTATACTTTCAGCATTTGAGTTGAGAACTCAAGTAAAGGTTGATGTCAAGAAAGAGGCAGCTTTCAAGGCTACCAAGGAATCCAAGGGTAAATAGCTTCAAGATAGTGATGAGTCTTCTAGTGATGAAGAGGCTTATTACAACAAGAAAGGCAAGTTCTCTAGAAAACACAAAAGTATGAAAAATATAATATGTTTCAATTGTGGAAAGTTTGGTGATTATGCTACTGACTGTACTGTTCCCAAGAATGAAAGTGATGAAGATAAATAGGATTCTAAGAGCAAGGATTCTGAAAAGCACAAGCATCACAGGAAGAACAAAGATGAGCATAGCAATCAAGGAAAGAGGTATTCTCACAAGCACAAGAAGATTTTCTACCTAGACAAAGCAAGTAAGTGTTCTAGTAGTGATAGTGAAAGTTCTTCAAGTGATGATGAAAATGAGATGTCGTTCATATCAAAAAAAGAGGAATAACCGAAACATAGATTCATTATCATGAAATTTCTTATATGTGGAAATTTTGGTAACCTTGAGGATGATTGCACAAATAATGATTTGATTTCTAGTATGTATGAGGATGCTTCAAAAAACTATAAGGAAGATGCATGTATGGTTTTTGAAAAGGGTAGCACCTCTAGTGATAAGAAATCTGAAAAAGGATTTGATGATTCAAAAGGAAATCAAATAAAGGATCTTGAAAGTGAACGTATTAGTGCTCTTAGTGATTTGAAAAAGGAAAGAAAGAAGAATGCTAGACTCAAGGATAAGTTAGATTAATGTTGTATGGAGAGAGATGATCTTATAGAAAGTCTTGACTTCTCTATAGCTAAGACACAAGAACTCAAGGATGAGTTAGAGTCTAAGGTTCTTGAGTATAGTGAGTTAGAACAAAAAAAGGCTTCTTTGAAAGTGGAAACTAAAGAGTACAAGGATAAGCTTTACAGGTTTCAAGATAGCTCCAAAAAGGTTAAGTCACTCATCAAGGGTCAAATAAAGACAACAAATAAAACAGGCCTTGGTTTTGTTAAGCCACACAAGGAACAAGTTGGAGAGTCTAGTAAGAGACTCCAAAAGGAAGAGAGTTCTGATGAGGAAAGTATTTCAGAAAAGGAGTCCTTGAATGATAGATGCACGAGAAATAGAAAATAGAATTCAGAATGAGAAGAAGTTTTTGGGACCCAAGAGGTCAAATAAAGAAAAGTTTCAAGGCAGATGTTTTGCTTGTCACAGGTTTGGTCACATGGCTTCACATTGCATGGCTCAAGTGAAGAAGGTAAATGAAAATTTTAGAAGTGCTAGTTTCTTTCAAGGGTATTGCTACTCTTGTAAACAATTTGGGCACAAGGCAGTCTATTGCAAGGTAAATAACAGGAACGGGTTTGATCAGAACAGGTTTGGTTAGAACAGGTTTGGTCAGAACAGGTTTGGCCAGAAAAGGTTTGGTCATAACAGGTGGATTCAAAGATCAGGTTTACCTTAGAGAAACAACATCGTCAAGTTTTTCAAGTGCAACAATGAAGGTCACATAATCAGACAGTGTAGAGCTAAAATTCTAGAATACAGGAACAAGAACAGTGGCATGATCAGGTCCAAGGATCAAGACATGGACAAGAATAGGGATGAGAACAAGAACAAGAACAGTGACAAGAACAGGAATATGGACAAAGAGTCCAAGAGAAGGCCCGACAAGGAAGTTATAGACACTGATGATGATCAGTGCCTAATGGGAGTTTTACTCCCACCTCAAAATTAATCACCTCATCAGGAGGTGGGGGAGGGACTAAGCTAAGAGTTTCATTCTTAGTCCCGAGCCCTAAAGGTGGCCCTTTGCCATTGATGACAAAGGGGGAGAGATATGAGTAAGGGGGAGAGTTTCAAAGTGAAGAGGAAAGCTTCAAGTCAGGGGGAGCAAAACTTCAAAGGAAGATTCTTAGTTGTGGGCACAGTTTCTCAGTTGTTAGCACAATTGGTTTCAGTTTTGGCTCTTGAGAAGTGTTTTCAGTAAAGGTTTTCCATCAATGACAAAGGGGGAGATTGTTGGAAATTTTGGGTACTTTGGGTACATTGCCTTTGCTCAAGTGTATAAGTTGTCATTGATGTCAAGAAGCTCTTGAAGGAATTTTATTTGATGTCAAATAATTTTTTTTTATGAAGGTTACGACATGACAGTTTCAAAGGTCTTTTGCAAACCCCAAGTTGGCGGGTTTAGAGATTACAGGTGGATGCATTGGTTTAATGCATTTGGGTCCAGGAGGAATTATTTATTTAAATAATTAAAAACCTTGTTAAGGTTCCATTTAATTATTTTTAAATAAATAAATTATTATTTGCAATGGGTTATCCTAATCCATGGCACAAATGTTTTAACATTGTGGGCGATATCCAAGACCTCTGCCGACGTGTTAAAATCCTCGTCAACATCAAAGAGATTATGGTAAATTGCATATAAATCTCCCTCAATGAAAACAAATATTGATCCGATCCAAATTTTGAAAGGAGTTGCTTGCTATAAATTTGACTGTCTTCATTGATTTTCATGGATCCGCTATTCGTTTGTCGATACTCGTTGTTTGTCAAATCCACCGTAAAGTTTATTGTCGTCGTGTCACGGCAGAGGAAAGGAAGGGACTGTGGTTTCATTTTATCCCTAGTGCAGAAGGATCAAGGTTAATAGCATGAGGTTTAAATCCCACTACGTGCCTTTGGTGCACCGATAGCGGCTAGGCTATTGGCGCGCTACCCAAACGGGAGGTTCCGCATTTGAATATCATGAAAAGGTTTTTTCGTCGTGAAGTGGACGCAGCGGGTGGTGTTAGAATTCATGCACAAATTTCTCCATAGCAATTTTTGATGTTGGCTAAGGTATTTTTGAAATTAATTTTTGCTAAGTGTATTTTGCGGATGGAGGAAGTTTGTTAGAGGGAAAAACAGCTTAGGAGTTATAAGGAGTTTAAAGCTTGTTTGTATTTTGATAAAATATTCTTTTTGAAGATGTTGTTGAAATTTCTTATTGCATTCTTATGAGAGATAAATTTTATTTGTGATAAGACTATAAGGGATAAATAAGGTGTATAAGGGTTAAATCTTTCTTGTAATGTTGAGAGTGCTTTTGGTTGTTTATGGAAATGAAAGCATGATGTTTTAAGGTCAATTGCTTCTTGTGTGAAGTTGTGAAACCTTAAGTGGGCAGCTTTGAGATTGATATTTGCTTTCATTAAATTGGTAATAATAAAGATATTCTTTACTTGGTTAAAGTGTTGATCTTACTCCTTTATTGATGATTTGAAAAGTTGTTTGTGCTATTGTGAGTTGAGTTGGTGGATGCTTTTGTTCAAAAAATATTGGAGAGAAAAGGAGTTCTACTTGTTTCCTTTTTTTGATGTTGATTGTGAAATGCTTCAAGGTTGTGTTTTGAGCTGAATGGTGTTGATTGAACCTTGTTTGATGAGCATTGTTGTTGAAGCCCTAATTGATGGTGAAAAGAACATGAGTATCATTGTTATGTGATTATTTGCATAGTTGGCAATTGTTGGGGTTTCATGTTCTTGAAAGAAAGCATTCTATCCTATCCATTTCAGATGTTGAGTTGAGTTTTCAGATTTGAGATTGAGTTTGAGTTTGAGTTGAGTTGATTTGAGTTGAGTTTTGAGATTGGGAGTTGAGTTTTGAGATTGGGAGTTGAGTATAGAACATATTGAGTCTCTAAAAATTCTCTTTATGCTTCTATGAGTTTGACAAATCACATTGGGTCTCTAACAATTCACCTTGTGATTTCCTACTAAGAAATTTTTTCTTAGTGAGCTTGCTGAGGTTTTGGATAGGTTTCGGTGGGGACTTGTGAGCAGGTTTTGGACAGGTTTCGGTGGGGACTTGTGAGTAGGTTTTGGACAAGTTTCGATGGGGACTTGTGAGCAGTTTTAGACAGGTTTCGATGGGGACTTGTGAGCATATTTGGACAGGTCCTAGTAGAGGACTTGTGAGCTGAGTTTTGATAGTTCTATCAGAGAACTTGAGGATAGAGGAGCACTGGTTCTTTGAGAAGAACCTGAGGACAGATTTGGCAAGTCTTTGAGAAGGCTTGTGTGCAAAGGATTGATTTGTTCAAGTTTTGAACAGATCTGATAGACAGAGGAATACTTGTACTAGACCTACTAACTATGTTTGGTATAGGTTGTTGAGCTACTATGGACGTGATCATAGAAGGCAGAGGTCTCTTAGGCTAAGCATTGAGGACAGGAGGTCTTCGATGGAAAGGAGTTCCACATGCTGGCAAGAGGTAGAGGCAGTTGATCTTCTAAGGGATCATTTCCAGAGCAGAGAGGAAGGTATCTCATTTGAGCAGAGGCTCATAAATTCAGATTGATGGGAAGGTATCTCCTTTGAGTAGAGGCTCATAAATGCAGATTGAGGGGAAGGTATCTCCTTTGAGCAGAGGCTCATAAATTCAGATAGAGGGGAAGGTATCTCCTTTGAGTAGAGGCTCATAAATTCTGATTGGGGGAAGGTATCTCCTTTGGGCCGAGGCTCATAAACATTGTAATTTGGAAGGATTCCCAAAGAACTTTGAGATAACTTTTAGAGAAAATTTTTGTGGACGTAGCCCAGCCATTCTGGGTGAACCACGTTAAAATTGGTGTCACTTTATGGATGATATTGTGCATTGATTTGATATTTCTTTGGGTATATTTCTTTACTGTTTTGAAGTATAAAGGAAAAATTAAAAAGAGGTCTTATATTGTTCACCCCCCCTCTCAGTATAAGCTTGTATTCTTCATATCTTTATTTGAGATTACTAATACACATGCAAAATGTTGATACAGCGGAGACCTTGGAGAAGTTGTTTGTTTAACTTCTTTGCAAGAGGGGATTTGGAACACAAATCCTAAAGGAGAGTGTACTTTCACAACTGGGTGAAAATACCACTCAAAAATTACCAACATTATAATATTACAACATATCACATTATCATGATATATATCTATGAGAAATGAACCATAACACATTCACATTTTTATATGGTAATTATATTAAGATAATTTTTAACAAAATATTACATCTAGTACTAGGTTAATTAGATTATATTTAACTTATCTTTCAATCATTTTTTTAAATTAGGGTTTTGAAAGGGTTTACCTTTCCCTTTTACATCGATTATAGTCACATTGAGCTATTTGGTACCACTAATATTTAAACCTTGGTGTGGGATACATCAACTATTTTTCTCAACCGTTGAACCAAGGACCCTTTGGCTCTTCCTATCATAATTTTCATCCCTATCAAATCAACTTTTTTCTCTATCAAATCCTTTATATTTTTTTAATAATAAAAATAAACTCTCAAAGCATCTATATTATAAAAATTAAATGATATATATATATATATATATATATATATATATATATATATATATATATATATATATATATATATATATATATATATAATTTTCATGATACTATTGGACATATAAAATATAGTTTTAAAAATATATTTTTAAATATTTAAAGAATCTTTATAATCATGAAAACTATTTATTTATAGTATTGGAATTTAAATTTTCTATTTTTTCTATAAGAAAGTATGAAGGTGTGGAGATGAAGATGAGGACAAAGACAACAAATGCCCTTATTATTAGTTAACTAATTAATAATAAATAATTTATATTATATAAAAATTAATTATGCTAATCAATAAATAAATGATATCAAATATCATTAGCTCAACTAGTTAGATTCCTTAATTTTTGAGAAGGAGATCTAGTTTAAAAATATTTCCAAGTGATACAAGAATAATAGCCAAGCCAGTATAATACCACTATGTAGTCATGATTTTATATGGGTGAGGCTTGTCTCAATCCCACATAGCAAAACTTATCGAGCGTTCTTCAACGTTAGAGTCTTAGCTTCTTATTTTGAAAGTTATGTTGCTTCCTTTGGAACCTTTGCTTCTCTCTATGGAAAAATCTATTTCTTCTACTCTATTTCACTTTATTTCTATTTTTACAGTGCAACATATTCTTATTATACTATGTGAAGAACACACACTTATACTAAGAGGGGGGGTGAACAATATAAGATAAAACTTTTATTTTTTTTCCAAAGTAGTATTATCCAATATTATCAATTGTAATAATGAAACAATACATATATCATCACACACATAAGAGACACAGATTTAATGTGGTTCACCCAATGTGGGCTACATCCATGGAGAAAATATTTCTTATAAATTTTCTCAACAAATATCTTGGGAACCAATTCCCTATTACAATGTTTATGGGCACCAACACAAAGGATACACCAATCCCCTATGCTCAATTTCATGGACCTCTATCCACAGGAGACACCAATACCCTCTACTTTGGTTCATGGACCTCTATCCATAGGAGATGTCAATCCCCTTTGCTCTAGTTCATGGACCTCTATCCACATGAGACACAAATCCCCATTACTTTGGTTCATGAACTTGTATCCATAGGAGATACCAATACCCTTTGCTCTAGTTCATGGACCTCTATCCACAAGAGACACCAATCCCATTTGCTCTGGTTTATGGATCTCTATCTACAGGAGATACCATTCCCCTTTGCTTTAGTTCATGGACCTCTATCCACAGGAGACACAAATTCCCTTTGCTCTAGTTCATGGACCTCTATTCATAGGAGACACCAATCCCCTTTGCTCTGGTTCATGGACCTATATCCACAAGAGACACCAATCCCCTTTGTTCTAGTTCATGGATCTCCATACATAGGAGACACAAATCCACTTTTCTCTAGTCCATGGACCTATATCCATAGGATACCTCAATCTGCTCCACTCTAATCTACTCCAATCCTTTACACAAGGCTTGCTCAAGTCTGCTCCAAGACTACACATAAGGCTTGCTCAAGTATTCTCAAAAACCTGATCTCAAATCTACTCAAATTTACTCCAAAACCTGCTCGCAACTCTACTCAAACCTACTCCAAAACCTACTCAAATATGATCATAAATCCTAGTCAATTCTGGTCACCAAATTTTCTTAACTTTGATCACCAAACTTGCTCAAATATTCTCACTATCACTACTCAAAATTGCTCAATCATGCTCATAAAAACCTGCTTAAACCTGCTCCAATCTGCTCACAAATCCTGCTCAACTCTGCTCACAAATCCTCACAAATTTGCTCTTAATACTTGCTCAAATTTTCTCTATAATATTATCCAAAAAATGCTCATCTACAACCAATTATTACATACTAAAAATGCTCATAGCTTTCCCAAGTATTGCACATAAAACAATGATCATAACTTTCCCAAGTATTGCACACAAACAATGCTCATAACTTTCCCAAAAGTGCTTTCTTCAACTAAAGTAATTTAGACATATTCTATCTAGAATTATTTTTCTTCGTTAACATATAGAGAATGATATGCATTATAAATACTCAATATGTTCTTTCAAATTTTTAAGCCTGTTGTTTTCACTAGTCTCACAATTATTGCATTCCAACTTTGATCTATAATCCTTGCAAATTTATTTTCAACAACAAACAAGATAATGCATAAATTTACTTCACAAAACTGGTTTATAACCCTTGCAAATTTACTTCCAATATCAATTACAATAATGCATAAATTTACTTCTCAAAACAAATTTATAACTCTTGTATTTTCAATCCCAATATCACTCAAAACCAATTTCAATCAACACTAATGCACATCAAATCAATCATTATACCTCCAATCATATGACATCAAAATATTTCCTTCAAACAGAAACCATCATTAAGAAAGGAATTAAATCACCATACCTCCAAATATACCTTGATGATGATGAGCTTCCCAAATCTGTCTTGACAAGTAATTTTCTTTTCTAGCACCACTTCAAAAACTGGTTAGAAAATCTCCTTTTCAAATCATCCACATTAAAAACCCTTTTCAACAATGTTCACAATAAGGCTTGAAAATATATCTTATATTTTTCTCACAATATAAAGCTTCATTAATAACACAAACCCTTTTATCCCCTTTCTATGATATATCAAAATACAAATAACAATAATCACAAATACACCTTATTCCTCCTTTCTATAATATACAAAAATACAAATAACAATAATCATAGATACACCTTATCTCTCCTTTCTAAAAATGTAAAAATACAAATAACAATAATCACAAATACACCTTATCTCTCCTTTCTAAAAATGCAAGATTACAACTTTCAAATAATACCCAAATCACCTTATGTCTATTTTCCTCATGCAAACATTACAATATAAAGTAATCCTTATTACACCTTATGACTCCTTTAAATCAATTTAAAAAAAAAAAAAAATTACCCCCTTTATATTCAATATGCCCAGAAAATGATTTGCCTTTGTAAATTAATTTTAATCAAAAAATTTATGCATACCTTCCACCAAGCGCACGATTTCCTTTCTTTGCCTTGCAAAATAGTGCTTGTAGGAATTGACCCTATGACCTCCTACTCCATGGAGCCCTAGTATTAGCTAGGCATGCAGCTGGGCTACCTCAATAGGTAGCAACAATAATGCACAATGTAAATTTAAACCTTCCTCTTTGTTGTTGCTTTAAATAATGTTTCTGCCACCAAAACAGTGCATGCATAAATTGAACCTGCAACCTTCTCCCCTGTAGCACCTTAGCACTAGCCAAGCGACCAGGTGGGCTAGCTACCTAGTTGAAACCTATAGCACAACACCTTGTCCTTATCCTCACTTCACCTCCTGCCAAAATTCACATTCCCTTCTTGTGATTCATAGTTTCAATGCGTGAAAGTATTTCAAATTGCGCTACTCAAAAACCTTAGCCAAAAAAATATTTTAGTGCATTATTTATATGCCTATTACCTCCTTTTACAATGACATGGATGCTCAGTATTTCTTTTGATTTTTGACTTTCATATAGCCTCTAGTAATTTTTGGTGCTATTTCTTTTTAAACCTTCTTTTGATTATAATATTTTAAATCTAAAAGATTTAAATATTATAATATTTAAACCTTTGGCCCTTGGAAAAATAAATCTTTGTCTTTAAACCTTTGCCTCCTCTTGTGGTCGATAAATATTTTTCAAGCAATTATAATAAAACCATTTAAACCTTGTCCTTCTTCATAATATTTAAATTTGACATTTAAATATTATAATTCTTCTCTTAGAAAAATATCTTGGAGATATACCTTGCCTTGAATTATGTCCATATACCTTGCTTTGAATTTTGTCCATTGCTTGCTATCAAACTCATGGGAAATATTTTTGCCTTGACTACCATGCACCTTTGACATCAAAATATTTTTGCCTCATGTACCCTTTGACATCAATGACAACACAATATACTCAATATTTCCAAAACAATTCGATTGTAATACTAATGTTGTTTCCAATGCTATAGATTCATGGGTTCTTGATGTATGGCGCTTCTATAATAATAAATTTTATACGTTACTTTTCCTTTATGCTAATGATGTCTTGGCCATTTGGATAATACTTTTCTAGATGAATTTTCCTTTCTTTGTAGTTTGGTCATATGGTTTTTGTAAAAGTCTTGCTACTGAAGTTTATCTCGCTGTTTGACTTTATTGAAATTGACCAAATGGGCCTCTCTGATCTTTTCTCTAGAGCTACCCAAATGACTTCACTTTTTATTTAAAATTTCTTATATTTAGACCTCTCTTGGACCTATCTTATTTATGATCCTTTGTCTCTATTATAGGTGTCTTTCTCTTATATTGACCTCTTGGGCCTATTTCCTTCTATATTGGCCTCTTGGACCTATGTCAAGGTCAATATGATCTAAATATTTTTCTATTGCATATATTAAGGTCAAATATCTCTAAGACCTGATTTTTCTTTGTATGCTTCTTTATATTTCTTCAATAATGATATATAATTGATATATGTCATCTTCTTTCTATCTTTGTTCTAACTCTATCTTCTTCTTCTTATTCTGCGCTCTGGTGTTATCTTCTCTTTCTTTCTTAGGAAGCTTTAAATTCTTCTCAATTCATTACAAATTTTCTATTGCTTTGCTATTCTTTAAATATTTGTACTTAAAAGATAAAAATCTTCTATTTATTCTATATGAAGCTTCTCACACTTTTAGAATATTATCTTCAATGTCTTAGGTTGTACCTAAGAACTCAATATGATTCTCCTCCTTACTAGAGAATCCAATATATTATCAAGGTGACTTTGAATATCCCTGGATGATCAACTATATTTTGAGTTGATTCTTCTTTAATCAATAAATATTATCCTTCTTTTAGAAAAAACCAATATCAATGTGACTTTGTATGTCCTCGAATATTCCAACTATATTTTGAGTTGATTTCCAATCAATCAATATCAAACTACCTTTTGAGTTGGTTCTGCCTCAATCATCAATCTACAACTGTAATATCCTTATAAATTTTTGATGTCAAGATGGCTCTATACCTGAATGACTAACTTCCTTTTGGGTTGGTACATATTTAATCTAGTTAAGTCCTATTATTCACTAGTTTTCTTCAATTGTAGAAAAATCCTAGCCTTTTCTACTCAATATGATCTTTAAAATAGGATTTGAGTCTCACTAGCTTCAAAGTGGACATGCTCTTAATCAACTTTATCGAATGTGGACAAAGTTGATTAATAATGATTGTTTCAATAAACTCTATCAAATTAAACAAATTTTGGTGGTATCTCTAGTATCACTATGGATTTTAAAGCCTTAATACTACCATAATATATCACAAGTTATCTCAAATATCATAGGATAAAATATAAAATAGCCATAATAATAAAGATCAAGATAATGACTAATATGAGTAGAACAATATGAGAAAATTAATATGTATATCAAAGTTTATAATAAATCAAATAACATTAATTTATATAATAAAATACGAATGTAAATAGCTTGAATCATTCATGTACTATGCATGAAGAGCAACTTAGAACATTAATTTCTCAAAAAATTATACAAGATTTATTGTTTCTCTTTACAATAAGATCTATGAATTATATCTATGTATTTCTCTATATATCTATGTCTCTCTTATGGAGCATTATCTCCATAATATAACCACAGTAATGTAACTCTTCACATACTTGACCTTTGTACTTCATATGCCAAGTCTCATAACTCTTGGTTTATCAACGTGCCACTTGCATACTTGATGAAAACTTGACTCTATAACATTTGAACACCTTTACATGACTCTTACATACAAGACACTTGTGCAAGTATACTCAACCTACACTATGAAAACTTATCCATTTCCTACACATTCACAATTACATAAAGAGGGAAATATAACTCACTCTAAACTATTGACTCAATCCTAATATACTATTTAAAAATGTACCGTGAAGGTACCATGGGGATACATTAGCATATACTAAATAATGTAATATACTTCAACAAGAACAAGAGAAAGTGCTTGGTTGATATTTTCTTGAAGAGGTACAACATGTTGAGTGGACAAGACTTTTGTTTGTGTGTTCTCATATTATGGCCTATAAAAAACTATTGTAATATTCAATGCTTGATAGAGATCAGTATGCATAAGTTGTGTTTTTTTCTTGGTGTATTGAATGAGGAAGGTTTTGTGCTCATGCTTTAAAGTATATTTTTTATTGTATGAATCATATTGAGCCTTCCTATCATGTTGATAGTGTTTGCCAAGCAACAAACCACAACAATCCATGTGGGTCATATCATAGGTGACAATATCCATAAATTTTGAGAGAAAAGCAAAGAACATAATGCAAGTCTATGTGACTTTTAAAATAGTAATATTGTCCTTCCATATAAGAAAATATGGATGAGCATGTGAGGCTATTGACAACTACAACTTGTCAATGATGGACTTCACAATCAAATTTTTCTACAAGCAATTATTGATGATATAATATAAAAAAAGCCATGAGTACGATGAGCACATATAATTAATAAAGAGTCACAACCTCTTGCAAAATAATGATGATTGAGTAAGATGATATTAATGATTTTTCTTTTTAAATCATCATAGATTATGTAATCTCCATAAGTACCAATTGGAACATTCCTTTGTTTCTCATCATTGGGTGACTATGCAATTAGATTCTTCTTCTTTAGCTAAAGAGAGTTAGACTTTGTTGGAAATTTGAGCATGTTTTCTTGTCATTAATTTTAAAAGGTTTGATTTCCCAACTTGATGGAATTAATGTAGAGAGGTTTGATGTCCTAAAATTAATGTGTTATGAAAGCAATGCAAGATTCTCTCCAAAGCACTTAGGACCATGGGTTCTAGGTTAATGGATAAGAGGTTTGAAGGAGACTTGAAGACCCAAGTTTAAAAGACTGTGCAAGAGAGAAAGTGAAAAAGGGTAATATTATAATATTTTAATATTATAATATCTTGGCCATCAAGGACTTTCAGAAAGGAGATTGGATAATGCATTGGTCAAATATTTTATCAAAGAGTTGAGTATATTATTTAATTATTAAATATTTAACCATAAGGTTAAATAATGTAATTATTTAATATTTAACCATAAGGTTAAATAATGTAATTAATTAATATTTAACCCTAAGGTTAAATATTAATTAAATTTGAAGTGCAAAATTTGAATTGCAAGTGAGCCAACTTCATATATGAAAAGACGTGTATTTAAAGGCTAAGGTTTAGCCTAAGCCATGGTACACATTCGAATTATATTGCCCCCAAAAATTATCTTGCACGAGTTTCGTTCAACACAGTAAAAGGGAAGCAGACTACACATCTCACATTTTTTGAAGCATTCATTAGTCAAAGATAGGAAGGGATTTTTCCCCACTCGAAGTGAGGTTGCAATTGAGCTGGCAAGCTTGGCTTGTGTAGCATGTAGAAGGTAGAAGGTGTTGCATTCAATTCACTTGAAGGTATTTTAGCTTGCATGGTCGATTTGTTTTTAGCACCTACGATAAAGGATAACAATGATATTATTCTCCTTTGTTTGCATGTGGATGGCTAGCCCACATGGTGACCTAGCCGTGACTAGGGTGTGGAACTAGTAGATAGCACGGGTTCAATTCCCAATGGTAGGTGGCAAGCAGTAGCAAAGGGGATTAATTTTTATTAAAATTAATTTGTGCCCTAAGGTCTAAAGTTGCTAAGGTATGTGCTAGGGAGATATAAGGAATTTTGCATTAAAGGGGTTATGAAATGATTTCTTTTTCTTGAGAAAAATTAAGGAGGTTTGCTTGGTAATGCATTGGGGTAAAAATTGAAGTGGTGATTTATTTTTCCTTTGGAAATGCATTAATGACAAGTAGGAGATATAAGGTGTAAATGAAATTTATGCTTATGTAATTGGTAACCTTTGTTGATGAAATTTTATTTGCAAAGTTAGGAGAAATAAGGTGTAAAAGTGATTTGATATTTCATTGTAAATTATGTATGGTGAAATATCTTTTGAGAAGAAATTTCATATGGATGCATTGAGAGAGTATTTTGATAGCTAACCTTTGAAAGTGGAATATTTTAAAGGTGATTGGCTGTAATACAGGTTTTAAGGACATTTCTCCATCAAAGCAAATGAGAGGTATGGGCACATCATATTTTGTTTAAAGTGTTTGTTGAAATGAATGTTGTGAAACATAAGGTGGAGTGAAAATGATTGTTTGATAAGCATTGTTGGAAATATATGAGCAAGTTTTGTATGGTTCATTTTTGAATGGTTTAGAAACACTTGAGATAGATTTTGAGAACAATCTATGCTTTTATTGTTGAAAGAGTTTGGGAAGTTTTGAGATAAAGAGTGTGAACCATTTGTGCTAGGGTTGAAAATAAGTTAAGCATCTTTGTGAAATATTTTGAACATTGATTTGAGAGATATTGATAGCATTTGAGGTGTTTTAGATCAATTTTGATAAGATAAATTGAGTATTTGTGTGATTGATCTTGAGATAAGATTGGCAAGTAGAATTTATTTGAAGAGAGCTTTTCTGGAAGAAATTTGAGTTGTGTTTTGTACGCAAAATTTGGAATGATTTGAGAAAATTTTTGAGAAGGCTTGAGGAAATAATTGAGAAAGTCTTTGAGAAGGCTTGAGGACAAATCTGAGCAAATCTTTGTGAATACTTGAGGACATATTTGAGAAAGTCTTTGAGAAGGCTTGAGGATAGGTTTTACCAAGTTTTAGAAAGGCTTGAAGACAAAATTGAGCAAGTATTTATAAAGTATTAAAGGTAGATTTGAGCAAGTCTTTGAGAAGGCTTGAATATAAAATTGAGTAATTCGTTGAGAAGGCTTGAGGACAGATTTGGGCAAGTCTCTGTGAAGACTTGAGGATAGATTTGAGTAAGTCTTTGTGAAGGCTTGAGGATAGAATAGAGAAAGACTTTATGAAATATTGAAGGCATATTTGAGTAATTATTTGAGAAGGCTTGAGGACAAATTTGAGCAAGTATTTATGAAGGCTTGAGGAAAAATTAGAGCAAGTCTTTGTGAAGGCTTGAATGCATATTTGAGCAATTCTTTGAGAAGGCTTAAGGACAGAATTGAGTAAGCCTTTGAGAAGGCTTGAGGATAGATTTGAGTAAGTATTTGAGAAGGCTTGAAGGTAAATTTGAGCAAGTCTTGTGAAGAATTGAAATAGCATTCATAGCATGTTTTATTGTTGATATGTTCAAGCTTTGTGTTAAGGCTTGGGGTAGGTTTGAGATAGATTTTTATGCATATTTGAGATAGAATTTGATGCAAATTTGTTAGTAGAGTTAGAGTATATTTGTGTTAGACTTAGGATAGATTTTGGTGTATATTTGAGATAGAGTTGAGAGAAGGCTTTGGAGGTGATAGGGTAGAGGACAACAATATCTAGTGGATAGATATCCATTATCCAGAGTAGTGGGGATAGAGGTCTCCTGTGGAGAGATATCCAAAATCTAGAGAAGTGGGGACAAAAGTCTTCTAGAAGATCACCAACTAGAGCAAGGAGATAGAGTTCTCTAGTGGATAGAGATCCATGAACCAGATCAAGGGGAAGCAGTTATCCTATGGAGAGAGATCCATGAACTAGATCAAGGGGAAGCAGTTATCCTATGGAGAGAGATCCATGAACCAGAGCAAGGGGAAAGAGTTCTCCTATGGAGTGTGATAAATGAACTAGCTGGGGAGATAGAGCTCTTCTATGGAGAGATATCCACAAACCAGTTGAGGATATAGAGTTCTCCTAGATAAAGTTCCATGAACCAAATAAAAGGGTAAAGAGTTCTCCTATGGATAAATATCCAAAATCAGATCATAGGGGATTGGTGTCTCCTTTGGACAGAGGTCCATAAACATTGTAATAGGTATTTTTTTCCCAAGAAGATTTGTTGAGAAAATTTAGTAGAAATATTTTCTCCGTGGAGTATCCCACATTGGGTGAACCACATTAAATTGGTGTCTCTCTTGTCTGTGATGATTTTTGCATTGCTTTGATTACTGTTGTTGATATTGCCATTGATAATATTGGATAATATTGTTTGGGAAAGAAAACTAAAAGTTGGTCTTATACTGTTCACCCTCCCTCTTAGTATAAGTCCGTATTCTTCAATTTCATGATACTCTCTCTTATGATGAGTACAAAATTTATTAACATCAAATAAGGGATAAGGATTTTGATAAGAGGATGAAGAAGAAGGAGGAGAAGAGGGATGTAAATAAGAGATCAAATAGGAATATTAAGGGGATAAGGAAGTATATTTTTGCATCTTTAGTGCTTTTTGTTGTTGTTGGCTAGAGGGTTTAAAAGCTCTTGGTGAGGTAGATTGTCAAGATCCCCTTGATTGTGCTTAAAGATTCTCTTCTACTAATTATTCTTGATTGAAATATATATCCAGTGTTGCAAAGGAAGTGTACTTTAGCTCTCTAGATAAATGCTCTTCAATTTATCTTTTAAACTTCATGATGAGAGATAGTGCTAGATCTGGTATACAAAGGATGATGCACAACATATTAAATTGGTAGATATAATCTTGCACAAACATGTGATTTTACTATCTCAATCAAATCCATTTAATAAGAAAATCATCATCATAGCTAGAGAGATAAAAGGTGCTCTTCAAGGAAGCAACTAATTCATCCCATGTGGTGAAAGATCTTGTATATTTTTGTCATTCAAAACTTAATATTTTAGCAACTAAAAAAGCTTCAACTTGAAAAATATGACCTTGTCATATTTAGGCATTTGACTAAAGGAGAACCAAATTTCCATCTCTAAGATCTAGCTATTAAGTATTTTAAGATCCGTAGAGTCATCATAGATATTAACTTTACATTTTTCTTGAGGGTGAGTGCTTATTTTAACATCCGACTAGACATTAATATTATTTACGTTGTATACTAATGCACTAACTATGGTGGCTAACTCTACCATTTTATCTACTAAAATGGAATCCATGGCTCTTGTAATCAAGTCCAAGGAGGACATTTTGACCAATTTTAAAAAATAGGATAGGTGTAGAAAGTAGATCATGACTTGGTGTTTAGCAATGTCACATATTATTGAGAGTACACTCTATTTTAGAAGAAAATATTTGAGGCACTATTAAGCATATTAAATGGTCACACAATTGAAATTTTTTACTTTTAATGGATTGATCTTATAAAATACTTTCCAATGAGTATATATAAGCCTATACTCAGAAGCAATTGATGCCTCAAAATGTAGGAAAAACAATATCTCATTGGGAAAAAGAAGGGAGAAGATTCAATTTTACAACCAAGACATTATGGAATATTCTATGAAATATGTTACTATTTTAAAATTATATGTGAGTCTCCTAATTTTTAAATATGCATTTAGTAAATAAAAATTCAAGATAATTTAAAGGTTATTATTAGCCTCCCCACTACAAAAGTGGGATAATTGGTTAAAAAGGGAAGTAAATATCCCTTGGTTTATTTCAAAGAAGAGGATGAACATATAACCAAACAGTATTTAACCATGTGGTAATAAACTAGAGATAATTTTGATGATTACATGTAACCTATTAGTAGCTATAGCACATGTGTTGTCATGAGCCTGATTGCATGGGGAAGGATTGTTACAGAGTGTGATGTAGATGAAGCCAAGGGGCTTCATCAACATTGAGCAAGGTATATATAGTTCATCATCCCACATAAATTAATTAGGGCCAAAGGTAGGATTTTGTTGCTTAAATGGAGCTAAAATCTTGTGAACTATGAGAGATGGTGGATGAATTAGAGGTATACATACTTTTATATATATTAGTCAATCAAGATGACTAAGATTTATGCACCATAGTTTTCATACATACTGATGTATGTAAAGGATGTGATCATGTCTTTTGAGTTTGAATCCAAGGCCTTTGGCCTCAACATCTATCATCTCAATAATAGTCATAGGTGGTTCAAATTAGAAAAAATAGAGATTACAATAGAATTAGTGGCAATAGGTCATCTATAAACATCAAAGTTGATGATGACTAGGATGCAACTTGTCAATGCCATAAGAAGAGAGTTGTAAAAAGATCTAAGTTAGAGAGAAGTTGCCTTAGCATTGTTGGATTACCTCAAAACTTAAGCGAATAACAAATAACAAAGAGAATATTGGGATGGGAGGACCAAATATTCAAAACATGTACCTATGTGAAGACTCATCTCCCACCTTAGATGATGTTATCCTCTATGCTCTAGAAGGTCGTAGGTTCAAAATTGGGTGAGCTTGAAGAGGTTAGCTAGGTTCAAAACTCTCGGTGACCAAAGTGTTACTATGTTCGATTCTCAATCTATCTGTTCCATGAAATATAATCTCTCACATAATGTATATCTTGTTGAATCCTAGATTCACTCTTGTAGACTAGAATCCTTCCCCCAAATCACACTTCTACCCTAGCTCAAGGTCCCCCTTGGTAACCTGACTACTTCTATCTCTCCCTTGGCTTCTTAACTTGATGTCTAGGTCAAGTGAGTGCTTTAGTGTTTTTTTCCAATGAAGATATGTTTCTTCATGGATGGGATGATGTTACCAACACTTCTTCCTCTAGACAGGGATGGGGTTTGACGCCAAAGTCTTCTGATGATATCATTGGGTGGGATTTGGTCCCAATGATGGCTAAACCTATGTAATAGTTCTTCATCATTGTGAGGATTCCCCCTTTTTTACTTTTGCTCTTGTGGTGTATGCTCGACTATTGTTTTCAGTTTGTAATCGCTTTGTTAACTAGTTGATAGTGTTTGCCCACTAGTTCTATAAGGTGGTTTTGATTAATTGCTAGTTGGTTGCATGGTTTGCTACTCTATTTTTACAATGATAGTTTTTTAGTTGATGGCTTTGACCACGTGACATGTTTGTCCACCTCTTTTTTTTTCTTTTTTTTTTTTTAAATGTATTCTATTACTTTTTTAATATAATACCCTTTTACATTAAAAAATTATACACTTACAAATAAAAAAACCAAAATATAATACTTTAAAATTATTTATAAAACTACAACTTTAATTATATTAAATATTATTTACAAATATTTAAAAATTTAATATTTATCTGTAATCCGCCAACATAACTTTAACCAAAAATGTTGTATGTTAATCAAAATGAGTCATAACACATAACTAATTATGATTTTTCTGCAAGGTTGCAGAATTCTAATTCAAAACAAAACGACCTTGAGGCTCAACAACAATAACACTTTACTCAAATATAATTTTTTTTTCAAAAGAAAACTACCTTGAGGAGTAACAACAATAACACTTTACTCAAATATAATTTTTTTGAACTGTAACTTCATGCATATGATTTTTCTGTAGGGTTGCAGACTTCTAATTCAAAACAAAAAGACCTTGAGGGGCAACAACAGTAACACTTTACTCAAATATAATTTTTTTGAACTGTAACTTCATGTACATAGCATATATGATTTTTCTGCAGGGTTGACAATAACACTTTACTCAAATATAAATTTTTTGAACTATAACTTTATGTACATAGCATATCCTCGGAGGAGAGTTTTAACTACCAACTTACTATCCAACTCTTCTACATAACGCAAATATAATTTAAAATAATATTATCAAATTATTTAATACATTAATATGGTTAAATTTACTATTTATAGAAAACATTGTGGCTCTTCATCAGCGTTACAAGCATTACAAGCGATAAAATCAGGGGAACAATTCCCCACATCAACGTCATTAGGAACACGGTGAGTTTCAGACTGCTCTCCAGAAGTCGAGACGTGAGCGAAATTTGGGCCTCCAACAGCTGCAGTTGCTGCAGCAGCTGCTCCAGCTCCTGCTGCAGCTGCCGCTGCCGTTCCAGTTGCTCCTCCTGCTGCTGCGGTTCTAGTCGCTCCAGCTGGTCCTTCTCCAGCTCCTCCAGCAGCAGCTGCGGCAGCTGTTCCAGCAGCCGCTGCAGCTGCCACAGCAGCCGTGGCAGCTGTCGCGGTTGCCCCAGCTGTTCTAACAGGTGTTGCAGCTGCGGCAGCAGTGGCTGCTGCCGTTGGAACAGATGCAGCAGCGGGGGCTGCTGCCGCTGGAACAGTTGTAGTAGCGACTGCCACGGCGGCAGCAGCGGCTGTTGCAACCGTGGCGGCGGCGGCGACGGCTGTGGCGGCTGCTGCGGCGGCTGTGGCGGCTGCGGCGGCGGCTGCTGCGGCTGCCCTTGCTCCAGCCGCAGCACCCGCTGCTGCAGTCGCCGCAGCCGTTGCTGTTGCAATAGCTGCTGTACCCGGTTTACATGCTGCAGCAACAGCTGTAACTGCTGCCGCAGATGATCCAACTGACTCCGCAGCAACAGCTGTTGCTGTGCCGAAGGTGGCTTAATCACGGACCAAACTTCTTTGAACGCGTACCTCATCGCTGCACTAATGGTTAGTGCTAAACACAAGGACACAACCACTGGTATAAGGGTTAGCAATGTTAAACATTTCCGCAACCAAGCATAGGCTTCGAATTCCTTCTTGTGTTTGACCACGAGCTCATGAACATTTGGGGGTATTACGACCAAAATGGTTGCGCCTAAAAATGCGAAGACCGTGGCAATGCTTGCAACTACCAAACTCAATTGTGACAGGTAGCCCAGTGTGAATCGACCTTTACCAAGCTCTATTTGCAATCGTTCACTAAATAGCCACACAATTAACACAGCCATGGAGGCAGAGAAAGCAATAACATCACTTATTAAAAACAATTTAAACATCCCCCTCAACGCCATCCGAGCAGCTCCATGATGTACACTGTCTTTGTCCTCCTCCTCGATTCCGCCTGGAATTTGAATAATGGCTGCAAACGTAACCGCGGCAATCAAGGATGCCACCACTATGTTCACCTCTACGACTTGGGATCTGTGATTGCTTTGTTGATTACCACCGCTATTGTCTATATGATGAACACCGCCATTGCCATTTTGATAATCACCCATCCTAATAGCACTGATCCTTCTATACTTGTTTCAGCGTTTTGCTCTCATTTATCGCTATATATCTATTTATATATCTTTCAATATAAATAATAATCTTAACACGCACACACATCTGGTAGCACCCGTCACAATCGAACGGCAATATGCTTCCAAAGAATCAGATTTTTTTTTTTTTTTTTGTCTAATTTAAAAATAAAAACAAAATGTTTAGAGGAGCAGGCCAGTATTTTTTGGATTAGATCATGAGATCTTTAGAGAGATTAACCCATTCAAATTAATTGATCCAAACAAAGTTCGATGTTCAATGGAAACCTAGACCGACTTAATTACAACTACAAAAATCCAAAAGCTACTCCAATAATCCGTATTTAAATATATATTTAAGACATTGTTGTCAGCTAAAAAATAGCGGTAATAGTTCTAAATATTTAATATATTATTTATAAATATTATATTATAAATTTTACAAAATAAAAATTTTAAAAAATACAATTAACTTCCTTATCTAGGCTAACAGAAGAGTGTCATCGCGAGGTTTACAATCAATTAAAAGTCAAACTTTAAAAAAGTGATTTAAAACGTCTAGCTTTATTTTGACGTCATTGATGAACGTGGCGACGTTACAAAAAGAAAAGGGAGAAAAATATTGGTGCATACCTCTCAGCACATAAATAAGTTTAAAGGTATGCACCAATTAGCCATTGTACCATTAGCACAGTGCATAATCAGTACATATTGAGCGTCCTCTTAGCCACTCACATAACGGAAAAATAGCAACCTCTAATTCTTTACATGTATTAAAATGTTTTTATATTTTTAAAAATATTTTGGAGATAATTTTTGTAGTTTCATGGTTATAGATATTTTACTTTTAGTATAATAGTTATGAATAATTGTGCACTTTTATTAAGCAGTCTTAACTATGGCACATAGAAGATCAAGATTGAAGCTCTATTCCAAAGCAAGAAGTTACTCAAGTATGTGAATGAGCAACCTCATGTCACTAATTATGAAGAGGAAAAGTATCTTTATAAGGATAAGAAGGATGAGACTTGTGTCATTGCCCTCTATGTGGATAATGTATTTGACACTCATGTCAATAGCACTATGGATCCTAAAGTATTGCTTGAAAATTTTTAATGGGTGTGTGATTGAATTGATTCTACTCAAATATATAGACTAGAGGTAAAAATTGTAACCTTGTCCATGGAATTTGTGGACACCATTGGGGAGAATATCAATAGGCAATAAACCACAAGAGGATATATAAACTGGGAGAGGACTACCAAATGAGAAAAGGAAAGGAGAGGAAGCATTGGAGAAAGAAAGAAATATAGAGCTACTCAATATTGTTTTCAACAATATGTCAAAAACATATGAGATAGTTGTTGTGGTTTTTGAGATGCTTCGTGTGTGTCTTTCATATTCTTCTACACCATCTATTGATGAGTTGTTTAAATATTTTTTTTCATCATCAATCTAGAAGAAATAGGCATAAGGGAAATTTTATTTTTTAGTTAGGCACATCCAAAAGAATTTATTAAAGTTTAGAATGATTAAAATCCCAAAAATCCGTTCAAGAAACCCACATGTAAATTTTACAAAAAGATAAGATACAAGATATTTTGTTTTGTAGGATTTAGATCAAGAAATTGGAGGAAGCAACAAGAAAGAGGGATGTTGATGCTACTCTCTTCTATGCACAAGGTGAGGATAGTTTTGATGGAGAAACCTCATAGGCACATGTTGTACTTCATTCTACATATTGGATATCTAGCTCATCAAATGAGTGGTTACCTAATTCATGGGCTACTAGACACATGATGGAGCACAAGCACATTCATCAAGGATATACCAAAACTCATGTAGAGGAACATGTTGTGATTGGAGATGACTCTTCATTGTAGGTTGTAGAAAGTGGAGGTATCATTATTGGATGTTCATCATTTCATGAGGTACTTAATGTTCCTAATGTTGGCCCTAACCATTTGTCTATTTATTGCATTACTCATAAAATACAAAAGTATAATTCTATCCTTATAGATAAATTATCAAGGATATAAGAAGTGGATTTAAAACTATTGTTTTTAGATATTATGATGAAACTAACCATATGTATAAGTTGGGTGACAGATCAACCTTTTTTTCTACTTTTTTTATTGGAGTAAGGTAGAAAGTTTGTTTTGGTGGTTTCAAAATCATGTAGATCTATCATTTTTGGTTGAGAACATTTTTCCATAACGTAGTGTGTGAACAAATTATGGTAAAAATGCACTAACATCCCAGTCACAAATGGAATGAACCATACAAAGAATATCAGAAGATAATATTAGGTTAAAATGAAATAAAATAGCCCTACGAAACCATCGAACAACTAAAATTGACATGCATTGATAAGCAATTAGCCCCAAGAAGTTACTCTCATAGTACCTATGAAAATGGAGAGTGTAGCTACAAGTATGGTGGAACCCTTCTAGTTAAAGCTCTAAAATATTGTGTTGACCATCAATCACCAATGATATTGTATATTTGAGAACCCATAAAATTAGCATACCTTGACTTAGATTGTTTCTTTCAAAGCATTGTTTTAGTCCTTTCTCATTTAGAAACCAAACTAAATTTGAGAAAATTATAAAATAGGCTACTATACTCATAGTCAAGAGTTGCTATAGAAGCACATTGAAACCCACTAAATAGTTTGAACAGAGGTAGTATGAATAATTTAAATCTACACAATTATTAGCTACTAAAAAATATATAGAATATCCAGTATTATAGTCGATAGAATATATAGTCTAATTGTGCAGACAATATCTAGTGTGATAGTGTAGAGAATATCCAGTTTGATAGTCAAAGCAATAAATTATCACATAAAGAATGAGATCTCATACATTTAGTTCTTGGCACATAATATGGAAAGGGTTTTAACTAAAGAGTCCTAGTACTTATATTTTACTTGTCTAGTTCATATGGTTAGTAATAAGGAGTTATTTATAGAGTTGGATAAATCATACAAGATCAATATGAAATTTTAAAATAATAAAGGGTTGGAGATTGAAGGAAAAGGAATGTTGCAAATTGACATAAGATGTAAAGAAAAATATCCAAAATGCTTACTTCTCACTAAGATTTAAGCACAATTAATTTAATGTGGGGTGACGTGTGGAGAAAAACTATAAAGTGGTGTTTGAGAATAAGGAATGCATTATCTATTACAAAGTGAATGAAATTGGGCAATGGTTGTTGTACCTTTTATGAAAAATATAACTTTTATTTGAGGCATGAAAGAGAAGATAGTAATTTATGTCATACAACCAATGAGGATAGTAGCTAGTTATGACATCACAAGTATAGTCACTTAAAGCTTGTATTTATTGAGTGCTAAAGGAAATGTCTATGGATTTCCTTGTGAAGAAGCAAGAAGTGAATTGTGTTATGGATACATAATGGAAAAAAATCATAGAGAGATTTCCAAAAGGAAGATCATGGAGACAATTGTATTCATTATAACTGATTCATTCATGTATTTATGGTCTAATGCACATACCAAGTGTTGATAAATCTTTCTAACTTATCACTTTCATTGATGACCATAATAGAAAAACATGGGTATATATTTTGGATAATAAGAGTGAATTTTTAACATATTGAAAAACTTCAAATCCATAGTAGAGAATGGAAGAAAATATAAAATCAAAACATTAAAGATTGATCATGGTGGTGAATATTGTTCTAAGAAATTTAATCAGTTTTATGATGATCATGGGATAAGAAGACAATTGAAAACAACCTATATGTCTCAAAAAATTAAATACATGAAGGAATAATATGATAAAAATATAGATGACAAGAAGCATGGTACTAATAAAAGGTTTGGGGAATCATTTATAAGTTGAAGCAATTCCAATAACAGTGTACACCTTTAATAAAAATCTCACAATTGTAGTGAAGAATATGACTCCTCATGAAGCATGTTATAAAAGAAGCCTTTTTTAAGTCACTTGATAGTGTTTGATTTTTTGGATTAAGTTCATGTTGAAGATAAGAAAAGGAATGATTTAGATCCAAAGATTGAATGATTTAGATCCAAAGATTCAAGTATGCATTTTTAATGATTATTCTGAAGAAAGCAAGACATGTAATGTTATAACCCCAAATATAAACAATTCATTATATCTAGATATGTGATTTTTGTTGAAGGGGAAGTACATGAAAAACAACAAGAAAAATTTGAGAAGACAATTGTAATTGAATATGGTGGTGTGTCAGATGCATTAAATTGACACAAGCATTTCTTCAAAGACAAGAAAAAAAGTGAAGAGAACATTATAATATCAAAATTTTGATAGAAGGCTCACAATCTGAAGCATGAACATAAAATTAATAAGAATATAATATGCATTAGTGTCCAATATTAAATTGGATCCCTCAATATTTGAATAACTAACCCAAAATAATGTATGAACCAAATACATGAAAGAAGAATTAAATGTAATTGAATAGAATGATACTTGGAAGTTGTGTGAAATTCCAAAGAGTAAGGAGGTAATCAGAGTGAAGTAGGTGTTTAACACCAATTACAATAGTGATGGATCCATTGAAAGACACAAATCAAGGCTAGTAGCAAATATGCATGCATGAAAAATTGCCATAAATTATGATAACACATATGCATCTACTATAGAGTAAAACACAATATGCATGGTCTTAGATTTGGTAGCTGAAAAAAGATGGATCATATATAAAAAAAATGCAAAGGATGAATTATTGAATGGTAAGATTGAATAAGAAGTGTATTTGGAGCTGCAAGGATTTGAAGTGAACTGGGCCATATCTCCCTAACATATGTACTTCCATAGCTATACACTACCCCCCTTTCTAGCCTACTATTAGTCATAAAATTTAATTTGACCTATACTCATTCTTTCCTCTTGATTTCGTTAACCCTTATACATGTTTGCTTGTTCTTGCATATAATTTAATGCCACATGTGATATTATAAGGTCATTAATTATGAACAATATCACATGTGATGTAATGTGATATTATATACTACATACTAGTGCCACCTATGTAGTATTATTGTAATATTGTCAAAATGTAATTATTAAAATATTAAATTTTGGTTAATGAATTTATTCTAACATAAATTTTGACTCTGCAACACAAAAATGCAGTAATTCAATTGACTTTTGATCAAAACATTACTTTATGGATGGACTCTAGAGTGTTGCATTGAAAAATCCTTATATTAGAACATGTTTATCTTATATCTCATGCTTGAATCTATCTTGATATTGTTTTAAAGACATCTCACCTTCTTCTTACTATTATTTATAAATTTTATGTAGTATTAGATCTTATGGGTGTGTGTGGGCAAAGGGAGAGTGCATTGAATAATAAAAACATGTTATTCTAATTAAGCTCACAAGAAAAGAATTCACTAAGCAATGACAAGATTGTTCTTCTCCATACATTAAGTTTCATCAATTTTTTTTGTCACTCTCAAATATAATGAATTCTTATCAAACAATTGATTACAATGTTCTAGATACTTGATGAGGTATTTTTTATACCTAATTTTAATTTCTAAACTATTCTCACTTCACATGTAAAGTTTTCTAAAGTGGATGGTATTTAGAGTCTCTCTTAATAAACACATACCAAAGACAAGGAAAAAACACAATATAATCTTCTTATACCAACTCAAAATATTGGTGATATAATTATTGCATACAACTCTTCTTTAGCTCTCTCATATTTACATGAAGTAAAAATTAAATATTATTTATGTATAAAAACAATTAAATAGTCTAAGATTCTTCACTATAACAAATATACAATTATTAGAAGCATGATATTTTTTTTTCTATAAATCCATTTACTTTAAATCAAATTCTTTATCTACATAATCTTACTCAATATAATTTTTAATAAATAAATTTAATTTTTAATTATTTTTAATAAATAATTAATATAAGTGTAATATAATTATATTATAAGATAATTTTATTTTATTAATCATTTATATTTTAAGGAAGGATATCATCAACACCTTCAATTGTTTTAATTAATTGATTCAAAAATTTAAACATCGAAAAGTGGGCTTTGATATTATATAAATTAGTGAAAGTTGTTCCTGTTAATTTTTATAAATCAATAAATTTTTAATAATTGATAAGTAAAAGGTTCAAATTACTTGTTTCTTTTCATAAAACGTTGACTTGACTCGCGTAAGGTTTGTTACTGTTGACAGGTTTGTTATTGTTGACCCGACCCAACATGTGAAGGAGACCATTAGTAGTGTCCGTAGGTGAGACTATTACCTTTACAAACACCACCCCAAAGGTATATGAGACTATTACCTTTACAAACACTACCCCAAAGTTTAAACCTAGATATCTTCTTTGTAAGTGAGCCACTACCCTTGGAGGCTAAAAACTGTGTTCTTAAACATTAAGATCAAGAGAAAAAATAATCAATGATTCTAAATGTGTTTGGACTTGGGTAAAAAGAGACGTAAAACATAAAACTTCAACAGATTGTCAAGTTTTTTTTTTGAATCCAGATCACATCAAAAATAATATCCTTACCGGTAAACCACACTCACACGAATAAAATTTTCGAGACTTGATAGTACCTTAACTGAAAATGCTTAGCGAGCAGAATAACATAGCCGCAAATCTCTAGTACGCGTTTGCTTCAAAGTTACGTAAATGGTGAGTGTCGTTTTCTTTATTTCTCCCTGACAAGAATAGGGAACAAACGTACAATTGGTAGTGGTTAACTTTTGAGATACCATTTTCACCTACAATGGTGAGGTGTATAACGAAATCACACCACTTTTCATCTTCTTATGTATTTTTATAATTTTTCAAAAAATGTCACCACCTTCCATTTTCTTATTTTTTTTTAAATTTGTATCATACTAGTCAAATATTTGTAAAAATACGAACGGTCAAAAACATACACCCCTTATGGATTAAATAAAAGAAATTCGTTAATTATATTAAAAAATAAATTTTAATAATAATATAAATATTATATTTTATTATTTAACTTTTAAAATTAGTTAATACAGATTATACTCTAGTGTTTTACTCTTTGTTTTTTTTAAATTACAATGATAAAAATTTATGTATAAAAGTTATAAGTAATATATTTAAAAAGAATCTATGTATTGTAGGTGAGTTGGAGAGGGTAAGGCAATCCTTCAAGGGAGTCCTGGTTGGAATCTCCACCTTACCAAACCCACATTAGGTAGCCAAAATGTAATTGATAATGCTGGTGGGGTGAGGAACTTCGGATGATTTTGAGGTGTAGAACCTCTGGTTGTGATTTCTCAGACCAAAGCTACCTCATAAGAAGTTTTTCCCTAAATTCAAAAAAATATTATTTAAAAAATAAATTTATTGGTAATAATATAATTTTATAATAAAGTTATCTGTATTTTTAAACAGTTGGAATTTATTGATTTTGCCTCAAATAGGTAGTATCGTTTTCTTTATTCTTCTCCGTACCAAGGAGAAAGACAAATGTGCATTGGTAGTGGTTACTATTTGAGATGCCATTGACAGTGGATAGAATTTAAGATGACGCTTCCAGTATCGTTTTTCTTTTTTCTTCTCCGTACCGGAGAAAGACAATTGTACAATTAGTAGCGGTTAATATTTTAGATGCCATTGATAGTGGATAGCATTTAAGATGACGCTTCCTTAGATGATTGAGATGCCATTGGTAGTGGTTAACACTTGAGATGCCACCATAGATGGCGAGCTCTCAAGAAAAGGAAATCGAAGGAAATTCAAATGCTGTTGATAGTGGTTAACTTTTGAGATGAAAAGGAAATTGAAATGGTATTGATAATGGTTAACTTTTCATCTGAAAAGGAAATTGAAATGCTATTGATAATGGTTAACTTTTCAGATGAAAAGGAAATTGAAATGCTATTGATACTGACTAACTTTTGAAATTACATCTTTATGAGTGAGGTTTATTGACAAGGATGATATTTGTATTATCGAAGGATTCAATTCCTATAGTGAATTGTATAAGAAATATTACTAAAGAAATAAAAAACTTTTGAGATAACATTTTCATAAATAATGAACTTTACTTTTGACAAAACAACTACCATAATAAAATAAATGAGTGACGGGAGGCTAAACTTACCTGAAGACATCTCATCCTCAATCTTATTATTATTCATAAAGTTTAAGTAGTACAACTTTTATGGGTGTGGAGAGAGTCCATTGGATAACAAAAATTTAAAGGTCAGATTAATCTTAATATAGTTAAGTTTATAAGAAAATAATTTAATAATAAGGTTATTGTTTTGTATACAATAAGATTCATTTACTGTGTTGTAGTCACACAAATATAATAAATTTTTATCAAACAATTAACTACAATGTTGAAGTTAATTGATGAGGTATTTGTAATACTTTATATTAAAAAGTTTTTAAACTATTATCATTACACATGTAGTTTTCTAAAATGGATGGCATTTAAAGTCTCTTTTAATAAACCCATACCAAAGAAAAGAAAAAAATATAATATAATCTTTTTATACTAACTCAAGATTTTGGTAATATGATTATTATCTACAACTCTTCTTAATATCCTCTCATATAAATTTATGTGAAATAAATATTAAGCATTATTTATTTTTAAAAACAATTAAAATATCTAAAATGATAATATATTATGTCTTTATTATAATAAATATACAATTATGAACAACAGGACAATCTTTTTTTAATATCTATTTAATTTTAGTCAATTTCTTTACCTATATAATCTTACTCAATATAATTTTATTAAATAAATTTAATTTAAAAATATAATAATTTTAATTTATTTTAAATAAATAATTAATATAATTATATTATAAGGTAATGTTATCTTTCAACACGTTAAATTATTTTAGACTTTGATATTATATAAATTAACGAAATGGTTTCCTTCAAAATTAACATAAAGAAAAAAATTAATCAATGATTGGAAATGTATTTCGACTTAAAAATTGATGTAAAACTTGTATGGATTATCGATAGTACCGTAAGTCCAAATGCTTAGCTAGCACAATAAAATAGCCACGCGTTTGCTTAAAAGTTAAGTTAAAAGTGGTTCATATTTTAGGTGGTAGTATCGTTTTCTTAATTTTTCAGAACAAATGTATTTGTATGCCATTTCCATACAAGAGTGACCCAAAACTGGCCACTTTTTTATCTTCGTAAATTTGACTTCAGTTGCTTTTCCTTTAAGGACTTTTAAAGGTTTGTTGATTGGTAAGTGTGAGTGTGATTAGACATTTATTAAGAAAAGATTTAGGTTTAAATCTTGGAGAAACCAATCTTTTGCTAAGGTATTAGTTTACTTGGAATCTAACCCTTTGCAAATGAAGACTGTACAAATTCCGAACAATAACAAATTTCCATCTCAGGTCGAGATAAATTTGACTAACCAATTAAAAAAATAGTAGTAATAACCTGCTCACCTATATAATAAATACAAATAAAAATGAAAATGAAAATAAAATTATTAATAATAATATTAAGTTGATTCATTTTGTAGGGGTAATATAGTTTTCTTTATTTTTCTCCGTAGCAAATGTAGAATTTTGAGATGGCATTTCCATCTACATAGGTAGTGAGCTTTATAACGTTTCACACGAAAAGGAAATGAGAACAGCATTGAGTATCGTAGCTTGAGATGTCATTTCCATCTACAAAGGTTGTAAGGTGTATAACTCTAAAAGGAAATGACAACAGCGCTAGTACAATAATTGAGTATAATAAAAATAGGAAAAAAAAACTATAATATATTATTTAATTTTTATTATTAGATAACATAGATTTTTTTTTAATTAATTTTTAAGTTGTGATGAGAGATTTTGGCTTCCATCATTAGAATTTTCAATCATTATAAATTTTCTCAAATAAATAAATTTAGGTACGGAGTTTGTCGTAAGAGATTTTGGCTTCCATCATTAGAATTTTCAATCAATAAATTTTCTCAAATAAATTTAGGCACGGAGTTTGTCGTGTAACAGCCATTTACCAAGATAGATGAGAACATGTAGCTTAAAAGTTTTTATTCTTATTATTTTTTTTAAGTTTTGATTATTTTTCTATGTTGTTTATTCATTTTTTAGAAATTAATTCAATTTTAATTATATAATTTTTTTATTTTTTTAACCTTTTTATTTTTATTAAATATAATTATTATATATTAATAATTAAAAAAAAATCACGTGATTATGCTTATTGTATATTATTACACATAATATTCATTTGAATTCAAATTCAAATGCGTTGGAGGAATCAATATTTAAATGAGCTGCATATAAATTTTTTTATTTTTAAATCACATTTAATTTTCAAGTATTAAATTTTACTTGAGTATAATATTATAATAAATTATATTATGGATTATTTACTTTGTTATAAATATATTTATAATAATATAAGATTTATATTTTGATTAGATGTTTATAAAGTTGTAATTCATTAAAATTGGTTGAAAATGTTATGGATAGATATTATATAATTTATTTATTTTTATATTAAATAAATATGAAATTACATTCTTTATAAGCCTCTTTAGTATTTCTTCAAAGTTTCAATAATGACATAAAAAACAGGTCACTTATATATCATAACTACCTATCTCTATCATGCTAAGTTTTATTCTTAACACCTTCTCAATTTGTCAACCAATATCATTTAAATCACTAATTTCTAATTTTTTTGAAAAAAATGTTTTAGTTGTGTTTACTTTAACTAGAGTGAATTAATCCCCACAAAGAAAGATATGGACTAGCTACAGTGCATTGCCCTCATTGAATTCTTCTACTAAGCATGTACTTGGTTCATGTTCATGGTTCAATCTAAAGTGCCTCCTTTAAGAGCTCATCTACTTTCTTATTTAGTTCTTTATAAATATGCAAAAAAGTGAAAGCTTCACTTCGGTCCACAACTTCTATTATTGAGAGAAGATGGGTTGTAGAATTATGTTTTCCATCCAAAAAACACCAAGCATCTATTTTATTACCACCTATGAATCTCATGATTTGAGAGGGGACTTACCAAGTAGACTTCTCTTGATCCTAAAAAAAATCTATATTATTAGATAACCATACTCCCCAAGACACAAACAATGAGAGAACTATAAAACCTTTGTATGACCTATTTTCAAACCAATATTTTAAGCACTCTCCTAAGGAATCTTCTCACCATCCTACAAGAAGCTTTAATAGTGCTATAACCTCCCTTAAAACATGTCTAGTAAAGGAGCAAGCTACCAGTAAATGATCAATTTTATCATTGACTGACTTACATAAATGAAACCTTCCTAGACCATTCCAATTCTTCTTTTTTAGTAATACCTACTATGTTAAAACCTTACTTTTCATGGTAAGCCATAGGAACAATCTTGTCTTTAATGGGGATTTTTTCTTCTAATGTGTCTTCCATCATCATTCTAGATCTTCACTAATATCTTCCAATCAAGTCTTATATGCTCCAAATTTGGAGTGTACTCTCATGTAGCTCCATTATTTGTCCAAACCAATTTATTAGTTTCCTCTCACAACTTTATATTTCTAGCTTTAAGTCTCCCCAAATATTCTTCCCATGGATGTGCCTTCTAGCCTTGAAGTCCTAAAAATATTGCTTATTTCCATATTTGACTCAACTTTGTAGAAGATCCTAGGTCAATTGCTTGGGTGAGATTTCCAATCCCTTGATCTTTTAGGGCCTAAGTTACATTATTTGATAGTCTATGCATTTCATCACAACCAATCCAAGGGTCTAAGACTAGTCTTATCCTTGAACCATCTCCTATTTTCTAGGCAAGTTGGTCACCTACAATATAAAAGGCCTAAATAATTGTCTTCCAACATATTGAAACATTATGGGCTTGCTTCATTGGGGACATTATGCACTCCTTGGCTATGAGTGGCTCTAAATGCTTTTCATGTATGATTGTATTCCACAAGCCTTCCTTTAATATTATCTTCTAAACACACTTTGCTGATAGAGCCTTGCGAAATAAGAAGATGTTATTAAGTCACCATCCTCCATTTTCCTTGGGTTTGGCTAAGGATTTCCATTTAACCAATGGAATACCTTTACAAACTACTTTTGTGGGTCAAAAACCATCGTCCAATACCATGGTTGGTCAACTAATATATTTAATGTTAATTCTAAAATATTGCTAGGAGACATCTAGAAGACAACTTATTTTTCATGTGTTGGTTGACCATTCAATAGTTTTATTTAATTTTATATTCTATATAATATATATTATATATCTCATGTTTGAATCTATGTTGATATTATTTTGAATACATCTCACCCTCTTTTTACTATTATTCATAGATTTTGTATTGTATAGTTCTTATGAATCTATGTTGATATTATTTTTAAGACATCTCACCCTCTTTTTACTATTATTCGTAGATTTTGTATTGTATAGTTCTTATGGGTGTATGTGTGTGGGGAGAGTGCATTGGTTAATGACAACTTAAATATCAAGTTAATGTTAATCTAGTTAAGCTCATAAGAAAAGAATTCACCAAGCAATCACAAGATTATTCATTTTCATACATTGAGATTCATCTCAATGTGTTGTAGTTGCACACAAATGTAATATATTCTTATCAAATAATTTACGACAATATTCAAGTTACTTGATGAGGTATTTGTAGTAACTAATGTTGAAAAGTTTCCAAACTATCGTAGTGCACACGTGGAGTTTTTTTTAAAGTGAATGGTGTTTATTGTCTCTTTTAGTGAGTATATGCAAAAGAGTAAAAAATACACAATATAGTCTTCATATACTAACTCAAGATTTTGGTGATATAATTCTTGTCTACAACTATATTTTTTTTTAAGTAGGGTGAAGTACAAATATGGCACAATTGGGGGCCATAGTCCTCGGGAATAGAACGAAGGCTCCCTTCCCATGATTTGAATTTGGGTAGCTTGAAATACAATCCAACAACATACCACTAGGGTGTCTATGTGCTACATTTTTGTCCAAAACTCTTCTTAGTGTCCTCTCATATAAACTTACTTGAAGTAAACATTAAGCATTATTTATTTATACAAAAAATTAAAACATTTAAAATAAATGATATATTGTGTCTTCATTATTATATTTTTTATAAAAAATGTATTTACTTTAAATCAACTTCTTTATATATAATTTTACTTAATGTAAATAAATATAATAATTTTAAATTTTTAAAAATAAATAACTAATTATTTTTATATTATTAATCACTTATTTTTTAAGGACATGTGAAGGATATCTTCCACACGTTAACTTATTTAAAGTAATTGATGCCCAACTTTAAACATATAAAAGAAAGCTTGGCTTTGATATTATATAAATTAAGGAAACGGTGTCCTTGAAAAAAAAATCAATGATTCCAAATTTATTTTGACATGGGTAAAAAGAGATACAAAACTTGTATGGATTAAAAGTTATGTTAAAAAGAGATGTAAAACTTGTATGGATTAAAAGTTATGTTAAAGGGGATTCCTATTAAAGCAGGTAGTCTCGTTTTCTATCGTTCTCTTTATTTTTCCCGTAACCACGATAAGAACAAATGTACAATTGGTATAAATTATTTATGAGTTGTATAACTTTTGACACGAAAAGGAAATGACAACGATACAAAAATAATTTACCATGAAAGAGTACCGCCAAACTGGCCACGGTTAAAGGTTGCACTTTCGGTGGTGCTGAATTAAAGGAATTTCGTCCTTCATCTTGTAGTTTTGTTATTTGTCAAAATAAAACCTAAAGTCCTCAAAGTAGGTTGCATCTTCTCTTGAGCTGAATTAAAGGAATTCCGTCCTTCTTTGTAGTTTTGCTTAAAATCTGACGTCCTCAAAGGTTTTGTTTCCTGCGGGCTGAACTAAAAGAATTTCGTCCATTTTGTAGTTTTTAAACGAGCTGCATATAGTTTTTTATTTTTTTTATTTTTTTTTAATTACAATTAATTTTTCAAGTATTAAAATTTTTTAGTATAATATTATTATAAATTATATTATTATGGATTATTTATTTTCTTATAAATATATTTATAATAAAATAGGATTTATATTTTGATTAGATGTTTATAAAGTTATAATTCATTAGAATTGGTTAAAAATGTTTTGAATAGATATTATATAATTTTTTTAAATTATTTTTTCTTTTAAAAAATCATAATTTTATATTAAGTAAAAATAAAATTGTATTTGCGTCGAGGGGTGCAGCGTAACGGTTTGGGCTTTGGCTCTTCTTCGAGAGGTCCAAGGTTCAAACTGTGGTGTGGGTGAGTGTGTGAGGGGGTGGGTGTGTGTCTCCCTGGTGGAGTTGTAAAGGTTGGGGGATGCATGGCAAAACCCCATTTCTTAATATTACCAAAAAAAATTAAAATAAAATTGTATTTAGAGGATTCCACGATGTGGTATGGGCGAGCGGTGCTGAGGAGCTAGAATTTCTTCTGGATCCGGATTCTAGGGTTGTTGGTCCGAAGAATGTGGAGGGGATTAGTTGCTCGAACATCATTGTCCTTGGTGTGACTCTTGGTGGAGCATTTGTCCCTTGCTTCTCTAGCTATCAATCATTTCCTGTGCCTCTTCGTTTGTTGGGTTGTAGGAGAATGGTGGGATTGCGATTGTTAGTCCTATATTTATGAATGGTGGAGTTGCTGCCAAGGATTTTCATGTGTTGGGGTTAGGGGATTCCCCTGTTTATGTTTTATCCAAATAATTGTTGAAAATGTGGTTGGTTGGTGGTCTATGCAGTGGTCTGTACAGTGGGTTGTTTGCCCTAGTTTTTTTGATGAGCCTTGGTTGCTATGCTGCTCGGTTTTGTCCCTTGTGGGAGTTTTTTTTTTCTTACCAAAGGGATTTGAACCCACAAGCATTGGGGGTTCTTAGTTTCTAGTTTCCTGTGGGGTTTTTTCTCACAAGTCTTTGGGTTCTAGGTCCCCCTCAAAACCCTGCTCCATGGCCTCCAAGTTTTCATTTGTGGAGGCTCGATTGGTGTGTTTTTGGTGATGGGTGGGTTTGCAAGATTCTAGCAAATTGTTTCTTGGGATTTCTTCATGATTCATTGGATTTATTCGTAAAACTCAATCCCCTACTTTTGGTTCCCTTCATCAAGGTGCTCTCATTCTGCTCTACTACTTTGGCTGAAGGTCCTTTCTCAGGTTTTGGGATAGTGGTTCTAGTACTCTCGAGCTAGTTTTTAGGGTTTTTTCTATGGACCTCATGTTTTGTGCACTTGCTCTATTTAGGAGCTTTGGATTTTTTACCCTTTTCTAGTTTTGAATTTTAATCCTTGGTGCTCACAGGATGGTTTTTAGTGTAGATTTTTGGACAGTGTGCTCCATGTGAGTTGGTTTCTTTGTCTCTGGATTTTTTTGGGGTTTAAGATTCCTCTACCTTGGTGGTTTTTCGTGGTGGCCCATTCAGATTTTGGTGTCCAAATTCCATGATGATGTGTTTTCCAAGGCTTTTCTATCCTCTGGTCTTGTATTTTAGTTGGTGCATTTATCATCTCTATTTTTTGGTAGATGTGTGTGATTCTTGTCTCTCTGGGTTCTTCTCTTGTTTCTCGAGATATGTTTCAAAATTATCTATTAATTTCAAGCGGGAGTGTTTTTTAAATTTCAAATTTCAAATATTTACTGCTTGGTTTCTTGACAGTTGGTTTTGCCAGCTCGTGGATCCCTTTGATCCTCTACTTGTTGGTTGTTTTGCTCCTTTTGAATATAATGCAATCCAAGAGCTATAAGTTTGGTGTTGTGTCCCTTTGGGTGCAATTGTAATCATGTGGGATGGTTGTCTTTTGTAATACTCCTATAGGAGTAATTTTTTAGCAAGTTTTTGTTTTTTTGAGGAAGTTATCCTTGAAGAGTTGTTGTATAAGGTTTTGGGACCCTTCAAAACCCTCTATTTTATTAATAGTATCAAAAAATAAAATTATATTTTTTATATGTTTCTTTAGCATTTCTTCAAAGTTTTATTAATGACCTAAAAATTAGGTCACTTATACATCATAACTAGATATCTCTTGAAGACTACAAGCTTATACGAAAGGGGGTGAACATTTTAAGACCACTTTTTACTTTTATTTCCCAAATAATATTATCCAATATAATCAATGGCAATATCAATAACAATAACCAAAGAAAAGCACAAATCATCACACAATAGAGACACCAATTTAATGTGGTTCACCCAATGAGGGCTACTTCACAAAGAAAATATTTCACTAAAATTTTCTCAACAAATATCTTTGGAAATAATTCTCTATTACAATGTTTATGGACCTCTATCCAAAGGAGACACCAATCCTTTAATCTAGTTTGTGGATCTCTATCCACAGGAGAACTCCTTTCTCCTTTGCTTTAGATGATGATCTTCTAGAAGAATTGCTACCTCCACTGCACTAGCTTATGGATATCTATCCACTAAAGACTTATATCCTCACTTAGAAGACCTATCCTCACTACCCTGGCTAATGGACCTCTATCCACTAGAGATTGTTGTCCTCTATACTCTATCACCTCCAAAGCTTGCTCTCAACTCTATCTCAAATCTGCACTAAACATAGTCCTTCGATCTAGCACAAATTTTCTCAATATTTGTTCTCTGATATGTATTAAACATTTTCCCTTGGTCTAACACAAATATGCTCAATATATATCCTCTGATCTATACTAAACATGATCCTTCAGTATAGTACAAATCTGCTCAATCTCTATCCTTTGATCTGTACTAAATATAATTCTTCGATCTAGCACAAATCTTCTCAATCTCCATCCTATGATCTATACTAAACACAAAATTTTGTTCTAGCAAAAATCTACTCAATCTCTATCTTTGGTTTGACACATACCTATCCTCAAATTTGCACCAAAATCTATCTCAAATATATCCTCAAGCCTTAACACAAATCTTGACTCAAACGCAAATCAAATCTACTAGATCTGACCCAAATATTAACCCAATGTTTGAACAAATCAATCAATCAACTCTTCTCACAAGTCTTCTCAAAGACTTGCCTTAAATATGTCTTGTAAGCTTCCACAAAATATCACAGTAATCTGTCCATAACTCCTCTTTAAAACTTGTCCAAATCTGCTCAACAAGTCTCTATCCTCAAATATGTATTGTAAGCTTCCACAAAATCTTACACCAATCTATCCACAAGACTTCTCTAAGAATTTCCTCAAATCTACTCAATAAGGCCTCACTAGAAATTTTCCAATATGCTCAATAAGTCTTCACCAAGACTTGTCTCAAATATGCTCAACAAGTCCTCACTAGAACTTTTCCAATATCATAGAAACATATAGAGAATTGTTAGAGACTCAATATGCTTCACACTCACAATAATACTCAATCACTTTCTTTCTCTCTTTTTATCATAGAAACATATAGGGAATTGTTAGAGACTCAATATGATTCACACTCAAAAACACTCAATAAATTTCAATCTCTCTATTTTTATCATAGAAACATATAGAGAATTTTTAGAGACTCAATATGCTTCACACTCACAAAAACTTAACCTCTTTCTCAAATAAATTCAGAATATAGAACAATTTGTTTCATAGAATTAGAACTATCACTTCAACACTTCCACTTGACTAGGATCAACTAACTCTACTCAATCAATCACTCAATGAAATACTCCTTTCTTACCAACCCTAGTCCAAGAATATGAACACTCACTCAATAATTTCCAACAATGCTTATCAAAAAATCTCACATAACAATGATACTCATGATATTGCAAACCCTAATCCAATATTCAAACTCAACAACAAGGGATATCAATCACCCAACAATGAAGTATGCATTCACTCACTCAAAATCTCCAACAATGCTTATCAAACAAATTTTATAGCATTTACTTCCAATTTAGAAAACTCATCAACTCAACAAACCAACATGTTAAACTTAACCAAGTCTTTTTCACTCCAATCTTGTTTTTAGAAAACCTCAACCAATCAATTACTTAAACCAAGTAAGAATGTGCCCATACCTTTTACTTGATGAAGAGGTGCTCTTAAAAACCTTTCTCAATCACAATTATCTTCTTTGCCAGTTTCATAGGTTAGATGAAAAAATATCACACTAACACTCTCTCAAAATCTTTCTCAATTACAAAAATAATCAAACTCAAATACACCTTATTACTCCTCTAAATTATCAATCATAAAATAATATATAAAAATGATTACTTAATTGCTCCTTATAATATCCAACTTTAATTAATCAACCTCCAAAAATTAAACTTTCAAAATAATATTTCCTACCCTTTTATCTCCCTCAAATACTCAATATCCAAATTAATTTAGGAAAAATTAAAATTATAAACATCAAAAATATTTTATTTTTTTCAACCTTAGCACATCAAAAATAATCAAGTGACCAAGACCAATTATATCAGTGCATACCTTTAACAGTAGCCAAAAGGCCTTGGTGGTTTTCGAATGCGATACCAATACCGACCAAGCACCTTATCGAGGCACTAGCCCACCATGTGGGCTAAGTGCTTCCATGGGGAAGGGAAGGCACAAGCCTCCCTTTATTCCTTTTGATCGATGCTGCTCAAAATGAAAATGCCCTCTCTTCCTTGCAAAACAAACTCGACGATATTTGATCCCTACACTCCTTGCCTTCCACAAGATTTAGCACCATTCATCATTACCAACTATGCTACAAAGTGTTGTGCAAGGTAAGAGGAGCCTCGTTCCTATTTAGTAAACCTTATGCCACCAAAGACCTTTCAAAATGTGAAAAACTCTTTCTCCTTTTTGTGCACAATACTTTGGAGCTTAGAAAATTGATCGATGGTATATTGGAAGTAAGGCAAATGTTTTTGCCACCTTTTATACATGAAGACCTCGTGCCATAAAACGTCGGTGCTTAAATCGAATTTTGAAATTGATTTTTCTTTTAACCTTACAACCTTCTTTAGGGTTATTTTAATTAATATAAATTAATTTATAATTAAATTAAAATTAAGTTATAATTAACTTAAATAACTTTGGAAGTTAATTAAATTAATTAATAAATTAATTTATATTAAAATTAATTAATTAATTAATAATTAATTTAAATTTCTCTTTTTAATATTATAATAAAATATTATAATATTATTTTCTTGGGCCTCTTCTTTGCACTTTGGACCAAATCTAACTACCTGGAACTAGATTTGACCATCTGGAAGTGAACACTTATTTTTGTACTAATTGTGGAACTGCCTCTCCTTGTACTGCTCACTGAAACTAAATTTTAACATCAATGAACTCTCATTGTTGACATCAATGACAACTCATTTACTCAAAATGTCCAACAATCTCCCCTTGTGTCATTGATGGCAACCCAATTATATTTTCAAATTTCGTTAACCATTTTTTGTTCTACTCCCCCTGGGAAACTACTCCCCTTGACTCAATGCTCTCTCCTTAAATCAAATATCTCCCCCTTACTCAAATCTCTCACCCTTTGACATCAATGGCAAAGGGTCATCTTTGGGGCTTAAGGCTAAGAATGAGTATCTTAACTTATCCCCTCCTCCACCTCCTCTTGAGATGGTTAATTCTATAGTGGGAGTATTTCTACTCCCAGCATGCACTGATATTTACCTTTGTTCACTTTCCTTATCATTCGATCCTTTTGATTCCTCTTATTTTTCATGTTCCTGCTTGTCTCTGGAATTTTTGCTCTACATCACTTTGCTATATGCCCAACACTATTACACTTATAACACTCAATGTTGTGATTCCTTGAAGGTACAAATATATTGTAGTTCCTCCTGGTGAGGCCATATCCATTCCTATAATGAACTCTGCAATTAACTACCTTGTGACCAAACTGATTATAAGAGTAACAATACCCTTGAAAGAGATGCCTATTTCTAAAATTTCTATATTCATGTCTTTCATGTATCCTGCACTGAGTATCCTTGTGCCCAAATCTATGATATGAGAAGGAATTCCCATTGAATAAACCTTGCCTAGATCCCATTGGTCTCTTATTCTCTACTACCCTATCCTGTTTCATGTTCCATATGTTCCTTACTTGTGCATTGTTCTTTTCCTTGTTGAAATTTCTATTGTCCAAATTATCCTTAGAAGTCTCACTCTTTCTTTCACTCTATTATTTTGAAGCATCTTCTTATTTGGTGCTTGAGCTTGAATCTTCTTTTTTGCTCCCTATTTCCCTTGTTCTTCTTCAAAATGAAGTCTTGTTTTGGTGACTGATGATCATTGTACATTGATAATCTTGTACAAAGTCTTTAATTTTTCTCAAACTTTTGTGGCTTGTCCTTAGAGCCTTTTACTTCCATCCTTAGTGAAACTATCTCATGTTCTAATCTTTCACACTCTAGATCTTTTGTCTTTAATTTTTCAGCCATATTTTCTTTAATTTTCCTTGCTTCTTCAATCCTAATTTTGAAGTTAGTGAGCTCTTGAAGAAACTTTGTTTTTGTTATATCATCTTCTTGAGATTGAACCCTTAATCATGAGTTCTCCATTTTAATTATTCAAGATCAACAATAAGTATTTCACATTATAGCTCTTTTACCTTTGATTGTTCAACCATACCTTTTTCAGCTCTCCATGCCTTTTCAATTTTCTCTTTCAATTCAGAGAGATCTTGTAGAAGATTTGTCTTACATTTATCATCCTCTTGTATTTGAGCCTTTAATTCTAAGTTATCCCTTTTTCAACTCAACAAGTTCCTTATGAGTGACTTACTCCTTTTCTCTTTCTAAATTTTTCTCTTTTATTTGGTCTTCAATTTCTTCTAGTGTCCAAAGTAGAGTTTACTCTTCATACCTATTTTGACTGTCCTTGTTATCCTTTTCTGAATCATCATATAGGAATTCAATTCTAAAAGTATCATCTTCATCTTCACCACTACTAAACCCATTGCAATAACATGCATCATGACTGAGTTGACCACAAATAAAACATTCTTCACCTTATTGTGAACAATAAGTTGCAAGGTGACCTGTCTTCCTACATTTGGTACAAAACTTTATTAATCTAGACTTTTCTCTACTACTTGTTTCATCTCTTGAATCTGTTTTCATTCTTCCTCCCAAAACAACAACATTGAATTCATCTTCCTTTTATTTCATGACAATGTGTGTTCTTTTCTTCTTGTGTCTCATGGTTCTACTTTTGTCTTTCTTTTCCATTTGTTTTCTTGTAATATCTTCGTTCAATATTTTAAACCTTTTTCTAAGGAACTAGCTCTAATACCAATTAAAGAACACAAACTTATACTAAGAGGGGGGTGAATAGTATAAGACCACTTTTTACTTTTCTTACCCAAAAATTATTATCCAATATAATCAATGGCAATATCAAGAGCAATAACCAAAGTAATGCATAAATCATAACATATAATAGAGACACCAAATTAACATGGATCACCCAATGTGGGCTACTCCACAAAGAAAATATTTCACTAAAATTTTCTCAACAAATATCTTTGAGAATCCTTCTCTATTACAATATTTATGGACCTCTATCCAAAGGATACACCAATCCCCTAATCTGGTTCATGGATATTTATTTGTAGGAGAACTCCTTTCTCCTCTACTCTAAGATAAGAACTACTACCTCCATTATACTAGCTTATTGATATCTATCCTTTGAATACTCTTATCCTCACTCAAAATACCTATACTAACTACCCTAGCTAATGGATCTCTATCCACTAGAGTCTATCATCCTTTATAATTTTTTACCTCTAAAGCTTGCTCCCAGCTCTATATCAAATCTGCACTAAAAATAGTCCTTCGGTATAGCACAAATTTTCTCAATACCTATTTTTTAATCTATATTAAACATGGTATTTTGGTCTAACAAAAATCTGCTCAATATTTGTTCTCTGATTTGTACTAAACACAATCCTTCGATCTAGCATAAATTTGTTCAATATTTGTCTCTAGTCTGGCACAAACTTGTCCTCAAATCTACACCAAACATTGTCCTCAAATATATCCTCAAGCCTTAACACAAATATTGACTCAATCACAAATCAACTCTACTGGATCTGACCCAAACATTAACCTAAGGTTTGAACAAATCAATCAGTCAACTCTGCTCACAAGTCTTCTCAAAGAATTGCTTTAAATATACCTTGTAATCTTCCACAAAATCTCACACTAATATATCCACGACTCCTCTCTAGAACTTGTCCAAATATTCTCAACAAGTCTCTGTCCTTAAATATGTATTGTAATCTTCCACAAAATATTACACCAATCTATCGATAAGTCTTCTCTAAGACTTACCTCAAATATGCTCAACAAGTCCTCACTAGAACTTGTTCAATCTACTCAACAAGTCTTCACCAAGACTTGTCTCAAATTTTCTCAACAAGTCCTCACTAGGACTTGTACAATCGCACAGAAAAATATAGAGAATTTTTAGAGAGTCAATATGCTTCACACTCACAATAATTCTCAATCACTTTCTTTCTCTCTTTTTATCACAAAACATATAGAGAATTGTTAGAGACTCAATATGCTTCATACTCACAAACACTCAATCACTTTCAATCTCTCTCTCTTTTTATCATAGAAATATATAGAGAATTGTTAGAGACTAAATATGTTTCACACTCACAAACACTTAACCTCTTTCTCAAATAAATTTAGAATATAGAACAAATTGTTTCACAAAATTAGAACTATCACTTCAACACTTTCATTTGACTAGACAAACTCTAGTCCAAGCATATGAACACTCACTCAATAATTTCCAACAATGCTTATCAAACAATATCACATAACAATGATACTCATGATCTTGCAAACCCTAATTCAATCTTCAAACTCAAAAATAAGCGATCTCAATCATCCAATAATGAAGCATGCATTTACTCACTCAAAATATCCAAAAATTCTTATAAAATAAAGTTTATAGCATTTAATTCCATTTCAAAAAACTCATAAAATCAACAAACCAACAAGGAAAACTTAACCAAGTCATTTTCACTCCAATCTTGTTTCCAGAAAACCTCAACTAATCAATTACTTCAACCAAGGAATAATGTCCCCATACCTTTTACTTGATGAAGAGGTGCCCTTAAAAACCTGTCTCAATCACAATTGTCTTATTTGCCAATTTTATAGGTTAGATGAAAAAATATCACACTAACACTCTCTAAAAATATTTCTCAATTACAAAAATAATCAAACTCAAATACACCTTATTACTCCTCTAAATTAGCAACCATCAAATAATATATAAAAATTATTACTTAATTGCTTCTTATAATATCCAACTTTAATTAATCAACCTCCAAAAATTAAACTTTCAAAATAATATTTCCTACCCTTTTATCTCCCTCAAATACTCAATATCCAAATTAATTTATGATTAATCTTGTTGAGCAGATTTGGATATGTTTTGTGTGGACTTATTGAACGGTTTGGACAAGTTCTGAGTGAGCTTGTTGAGCATATTTGGATAAGTTCTGAGTGAGCTTGTTAAGCATATTTGGATAATTTCTATGTGGACTTATTGAGAAGATTTGGACAAGTTCTAAGTGAGATTGTTGAATAGATTTGGACAAGTTCTGAGTGAGCTTGTTGAGAAAATTTGAGCAAGTTCCAAGTGGACTTATTGAGCAGATTTGAGCAATTTTTGAGTGGACTTGTTGAGCATATTGGAGTAAATTTTGAGTGGACTTGTTGAGCATATTTGAGCAAGTTTTTAGTGGAATTATTGAGTATATTTGTGCTAGACTGAAGGAATGATTTTAGTACAGATTTGAGACAGAGCTTTGGAGGTGACAAAATAGAAAGGATAGTAGTCTCCAGTGGATAGATATCTATAAACTAGGGTAGTTAGGATAGGTCTTCTGATTGGATACAAGAGTCTTCAATGGAGATAGATCCATAACCCAGTGCAGTGGAGGTAGTAGTCTTCTAGAGGATCACCATCCAGAGCAGAGGAGAAGGATTTCTCCTATGGATAGAGATCCATGAACCTGATTTAGGGTATAAACATCTCCTTTGGATAGAGGTCCATAAACATTGTAGGGAAAGTATTCCCAAGATATTATTTGAGAAAAATTTATAAGAAATATTTTCTCCGTGGAGGTAGCCATATTTGGATGAACCACGTTAAATTGGTGTCTCCATTATGTATGGTGATTTATGCATTGCTTTGATTACTATTGTTGATATTGATATCTATACATTGCATAATATTGATTTGGAAAAAAAAGTAAAAAGTGGTCTTATACTGTTCACCTCTCTCTCAGTATAAGCTTGTGTTCTTCAATTGGTATAAGAGCGGGTTCTTTCATTAGAGTTTAACAAATTGAAGGAAAAGCTAACAAGAACACAATGGATCCTAAAGAGGTGTCCTCAAATAATTCAGTACCAGTATTTGATGGAAGTGACTATATGTATTAGAGTATGATGATAAAGATATACCTAATGTCACATGGCAATGAAATTTGGAAAGTAGTGGAATTTGGATACGATCCCTTAGTCAATACTCCTACATATGAGGAAGGTAAGCTTATACAACACTATAATTCAAAAGCAATGAATGCACTTGTGAGAGGTTTACGTAGAATAAAGTCTATGAAAGTTATGCATTGTCAAACTACAAAGAAATATGGGATAAATTGTAAAACATATATGAAGGAGACAAGAGTGTCAAGAAAGAAAAACTTTAAAATCTCAAAGGACAATTTGAACCATTAAGAATAAACGATGAAGAAAATATTAGTTCTTATCTACTTCGAATTGATGATGTTTTTAATGATATGCAAAGCCTTGGATTTGAATAGGTTCAAAATAAATGGGAAGGAGAGTCAAATTTATGTTTTGGAGGAGAAGAAAATTTAGATGAAGATACTTCAGAAGAAGACAGTGTAAAAGAAAGTGAGACATCTGAGGATGAGTTGGACAATAGATATTTCAACAAAATAGGAACAATGCACAAATAATATACAAATGGAAAAAAAATCAGAACAAGTTAAGAGAGACTAAGAGACCAATGAGGTCAAGATAAGGAAACTTCAATGGAATATGATTTTCATATCACGGGTCTGAGCACATGGCTTCATAGTGTAGGACACATGAAAGATAGAAATATGGGAACAAACAGCCTTTCCATGGGTATTGCTACTCATGTAATTAGTTTGGTCACAAGGCAATGAATTGCAGGATTCATGATAGAAGATGATATGGCTTCACTAGGAGAAATCCTAAGACATTTGCACCTCTAAGGAATAATAAAATTAAGTGTTATAAGTGTAAAAATGATGGGCACACAACAAAGTGATGTAGAGGAGACATTCCAAAAATAGGTATGAACATGAATAGGAACATGAACATGAATATGAAGAAGAAAAGGAATAGGAACAGGAACATGGATATGAACAGGAATAGGAACATGAACAAAAACATGGATATGAATAGGAACATGAACAGGAACAAGAACACAGATATGAAAAGGAGGACGGATATGAAAAGGAGCACAGATATGAAAAGGAACATGAATAGGAACAAGGACAAGAATGTAGACATGAACAAGAACATGGACATGGGTAAAAACAATCAGAGGAATTAGAAAATTTAGATAAGAATAAAAGAGGATAAAGGTAAAGAATAGTGCTTTATGGGAGTAGAAATACTCCCATCCCAAAATTAACCACCTCAAAATAAGGTGGGAGAGGGGTTAAGCTAAGAGGCTCAATCTTAGCCCCAAGCCCCAAAGGTGACCCTTTGCCATTGATTTCAAAGGAGAAAATATTTGAGTAAGGGGGAGAGATTTGATTTTTGAAAGAGCATTGAGCTAGGGGGAGCAATGTCCCAGAGGGAGCAGAACAAAGGAAAGGCCAAGTTTTTAGTAAAAGGAAATCGAGTTGCCATAAATTACAAAGGGGTAGATTGCTGGACATTTTGAGCTCATTTAGTTGTCATTGATTTCAAGATGAAAATTAATCATTAATACCATGGAGCACATCATCAATAACACCAATAATAATGCGAAGAGTTGAAGAAAAAGTTGGCAAAATAATGTTTTATGAGGGTTTATGGTAAATCCATGGTGGAAGATTAAATGGTTTTATTAAAATCATTATGAGGATATAAAAGTCTCCTCAAAAATTGAGATGGTAGTTAAGATTTTAAAATACCCACGATGGCAGATTAATTTACAAATTAAAGGTTTAATTTTAAACCCAAGGATGACTTTAATCTCCTAAATTTAAAGTTTATAATAATGATTTATAAAATTTAAATTCCTTAGAATTTAAATAATTTATAAATTATAAATATTGGAAAGCATCGACATCATCAAAAAAGAGGGAGCGCCGACGTCTAAGAAACAAAGGGAATTCATGTATAAATTAATGCCAAAGAGGCATTCAAAACTTACCCCTCGACATTTTTATTACATGCGACAAAGTGAAACATTTTCATGCAATCGTTGTTCATTGAGGAAGAAGACAAGGATTTTTCTTGTCTTTAACGCCAGGTGAAAGAGATAAGGGGAATAGCATATTGGTTGATTTGTAAAGGACACGGTGGTCCATTGGCAGCACATGTTTTGCGAAGGCGTTGGGAGTTGAGGAGCCCATGATCAATTCGCATGGAGTGGTGTTTGTCTTGAGCACCAAGGGAAGTCTTTTTGCACGTGTATTTTGAATGAGAGTTAAGGACAAAGAGGACAAAGAGCCTTAAAGATCCTTACCATGCGTATAGCACACACGGTGGTCTAAGCTGTGGATAGAGCGCTTGCGGAGGCAGATATTGTGGGTTCGAAACCCACTAGATGCAAAGGTAATATTTGATAATTAATTAATTATGTGCCTAAGGTTTTTTTTAAAGGATAATGTGGAGTAATAAGGATTTGTGAAAAGTTGTGTGTTTGATTTATATTATTTTGGAGTTATAAGGGTTTGTGAAATGTTGTTTATTTGATAATTGATTTATATTATTATGGAGTAATAAGGGTTAATGAGAGGTTGTTTTATTGATGAGTGATTTATATCATTGGAATTATAAAGAAAGTTGATTTGATTTTTAACAAAGTTTCTCTTGCCATTAAATTAAATTAAAGAGGTTTGAGTTAATTTTTGGTGGATGTTAAGTTTATTTTAGTTTGGAGTTTATAAGTTATTATTGGATAAATATTTTATGTAAGTTGATGGTTGTTTTTGAAAGGTGGAGTGATAAGGTGTAATTCAGTATTTACATTATATTGTGAAAAATATTTATCTTCTAACCTCTTTGAGCTTGGCATAGAAGTGTTTGTGGTTGTGACAGATTTATGAGATCCCTTTATCATCAAGAAAAAGGTATGAACACATTCTTCCATAGTTGATTTGATTGATTGGTTTTTTGGAAAATAATTTTGGAGTGAAAAGGACTTGATTAGGGTTTCATTTTTGAGAATGTTTGAGTTAATGCTTCAAGGTTTTCTGGAATAAAGAGTTGTTGTTAAAACCTTGTTTTATAAGCATTGTTGTTGAAGCCATTGGTTGTGTGAAGAACTTGAGTTAGTATTTTGAAAATAACATGAGTATCATTGTTATGTGAAGATTTTTTTATAAGCATTGTTGTTGAAGTGAGTTGTTGTGCAAAGAACTTGAACTAGGGTTTGAAAATAACATAAGTATCATTGTTATGTGAGATTTGTTGTTGAGCATTGTTGGAAATATTTTTATTTGGTTGATATATGCTTGGACTAGGGTTTGTGAGGAAGGGGTGTTTCATTGGGTGATTGGTTGAGCAGATTTGGATAAGTTTTGTGTGGGCTTATTGAGCAAATTTGGATAAGTTCTGTGTGGACTTATTGAGTAGATTTGGACAAGTTCTGAGTGATTTTATTGAGTAGATTTGGACAAGTTATGTGTGGACTTATTAAGCAAATTTGGACAAGTTCTAAGTGAGCTTGTTGAGTAGATTTGGACAAGTTTTGAGTGATCTTGTTGAGAATATTTGGATAAGTTCTATGTGGACTTATTAAGCAAATTTGGACAAGTTATGAGTGAGTTTGTTGAGTAGATTTGGACAAGTTCTAAGTGAGCTTGTTGAGTAGATTTGAGCAAGTTTTGAGTGGACTTGTTGAGCATATTTGAGCAAGTTTTGAGTGGACTTGTTGAGCATATTTGAGCAAGTTCTAAGTGGAATTTTTGAGTAGATTTGAGCAATTTATTAGTGGACTTGATGAGTCAATTTGTGCTAGACTAAAGGACTTAGTTTAGTGCAGATTTGAGACAGATATTTGGAGGTGACAAAATAGATAGGATAATAGTATTGAGTGTATAGAGATCCATCAGCCATAGCAATGGGGACAGGTCTTCTAAGTGGGGACAAGAGTCTACAATGGAGAGAGATCCATAAGCTAGTGTAGTGGAGGTTGTAGTCTTCTAGAGGATCACCAGCTAGAGTAGAGGAGGAGTTCTCCTATGGATAGAGATCCATGAACCCAATTTAGGGGATCATCATCTCCTTTGGATAGAGGTCCAAAAATATTGTAGGGAAAGGATTCCCCAGATATTATTTGAAAAAAATTTATAAGAAATATTTTCTCTGTGGAGGTAGCCATATTTGGGTGAACCACGTTAAATTGGTGTCTCTATTGTGTATGGTGATTTATGCATTGCTTTTATTACTATTGTTGATATTGCTATCTATACATTGCATAATATTGATTTGGAAAGAAAAGTAAAAAGTGGTCTTATACTATTCACCCACCCTCTCAATATAAGCTTGTGTTCTTCAAAAATTCAATGATTTGAGAGGAGACTTGCAAAGTATGCTTCTCTTGATTCTAAAATTTTTTATATTCCTAGATAAACATACTCCCTAAGACAAAAACAATGAGAGAGCTATTAATCCTTTCTATGACCTATTTTCAAACCAATATTTTAAGCACTCTCCTAAGGAATATTTTCACCATCCTATATGAAGCTTTAATTGTGCTATAACCTCCATTCAAACTTGTCTAGTAAAGGAGGAAGCTACTAGTAAATGATAAATTGTTTCATGGTTTGAATTACATAAATTATTCCTTTTTAGTAATACTTCCCATGTCAAAACCTTATTTTTCATGGCAAGCCATAGGAATAATATTTTCTTCAATAGGGTTTTTTGCTTCTAGAGTGTCTTTTATCACCATTCTAGATATTCACTTCTATATTCCAATTGAGTCTTATACCCCAACTTTGGAGTGTAGTCCCATGTAGCTGCATTATTTATATAGAGAAATTGATCGTTTTCCTCTCACAACTTGGTATGTCTATATTTAAGCATCCCCACATATTCTTCCCATCAATGTACCTCCTACCCTTGAAGCCCTAAAACTATTACTTCCTTCCATCCCTCACTTCACTTTGTAGAAGATTTTGGGTGAGTTTCTTGGGCAATAATTCTAATCCCTTGAGCTCTTAGGGTGTAAATTACATTATTTGATAGTGTATGCATATCATTACATCTAATCCAAGGGTCTAAGCCTAGTATTATCTTAGAACCATCCCCTATTTTCTAGTCAAGTTGGTCACCTACATTATAAAAGGCCTAAATCATTGTCTTCCAATATATTGAAACATTATGGGCTTGCTTCATTGGGGACCTTATGCACTCCTCAACTATAAGTGGATCTAAATAATTTTCATGTATGATCCTATTCTATAAGCCTTCATTCGATTTTATCTTCCAAACACACTTTGCTGATAGAGCATTGCTAAATAGAAAGATATTCTTAAGTCACCATACTCCATTTTTCTTGGGCTTGGCTGATTATTTCCATTTAACCAAGGTAATACCTTCCATTTTACTTTTCCCTATCCATAAAAACATATAGCTTAACTATCAAACTTTATCAAAAACTCCTTTTTGTATATGAGCCAAATATTGCCAATATACTAGTATTACCTCCAACATAGACTTGACCAAAGTCAAGATCCCCCTAAAGAGAGCCATTTGTTGTACCATATATTAATTCTCCCTTACACTTCCTTTATCAACCAATTCCACTCATGTTTAGTGTAGCCATTGAGTTTTAAAAAGAACCCTAGATATTTAAACCCCTCTTAAAGATCAAATATTTTAAATGACAAAATTAGATCTATTTATATGGTATGATCTTGATCCACCTGGTTAAATAAGATGCTTGAATTTTTTGTATTAACATACATACCTTTTGCTAGATAGAAAAGATTTAAATATTATTTTAACTTCTTTGTAGCTCTTATTGTTCCATTTGTAAAAAGGAGAACAATATTTACAAAAAGTAGATGGGTGACTTCAGTTGTTTTACATATTCTAGTTACCTTTACTAATACTTCCATCTTGGATTCTAAAATGCATCTACTTAATCCCTCAACTACCAAAAGGAATAGTAGTGGTGATAAGGGGTAAACTTGTCTTATCCCTTCAGAAACTTTGAAGAATTGAGAGGTTGACACATGAACCATAACTACAAAAGAAATAAAAAAAGATATCCCATAATCTAGTCCACCATCTACACACATAACTCAATATGAGTAAGTATAATTCTTAAATATAGCCAATTTACTCTATATTCCATGTGTAGTGGCATATGACATGATTGGAATTTCATTCTAAAATAGTACCTATCTATATTGTTAGTGTAGTTTGTGTGTGTGTTTGTGAATAATACCATATTAAATGTGTTGTGTGACTGGAGTGGTTTATAAACCCAAAAACTTGCCATACTCTTTGCCAATGGGATAGCTGGCTTAAAGGTGCAAGTACTTGATCCCACTTTGTGGGATTCCTCACCCCTATTAACATCGATTTTGGGCATGTGTGGGGGGTTGGACCTCTTACTTTATGACTGGTTAATGTGATGATGCAATTCTAGTGGTATATTCCATTTGTTTCCACCTTTGTGTTCTTTTTCTTGATTTCTCTAGCTTGTGTTCCTTATGCATCGATTCAATAATATAATCATATTGTATGTTTTGTGCCTAAAGAGAAAATTGCATCTCATTATCACCCTTAAAGATCCCTCTGTCTTCCATATGATGTCAAACCTTCCTTGACAAATTAAGAGAATAATCCATTGCAATGTGCCCATAATTATGACAATGTGCACACCTAAAAGGCACACCAATATAGTCTAGGGTTTGTACATGTGTCGCTTTGTTATACTTCAAGATAATTTTCCCTACCAATCCATCTCTCTAGTCCACATCAACAAGAATCCTAGCCACTATCCTCATGCATGAGAACTAATACCTCTCATCCACCTCCAAGGAAGAACCAATGCATTTGCCTATGGCTTAGAAAATATCTCTATACCAAAATTATAATGGTAACCCTGGTAACTTTACCCAAACAGGGTGAGAAGGTATTTGGGTGGTCCTAAGGTCAAAACAAGGGTCCCACAATTTGAGAATTAACAAAACTAATCTCCAAAACCATTTCTCTGACATAATCTTCACCGCATCTTCCTTAGTCCTGAATGGAAATGACAACCACCCTCTTACTAGAAGTAAAAAACTAGGCACATACCCTAGAACTTCCATCCATTCCTTAGCCATCCCGTCTGCCAAGGATTTTTCAGTAATTGCATGCCCATAGAACCTTCCAATAAGCATTTTCTCTAAGACTTTAATGACTTCCCACATTTTCACATCTTCTCCTAGGACTAATTTTGCTCTATTACTCTTCCTTTGAATACACTTGATTGTATTTGTACTTCTAAAAAAATTCTATATTATTTGAAGTATATTTATAATAAAATAGTAATCGATAATATAATTTATTATACTATTATAATTAATTGAAATAAAATTTAATACTTAAAAAAATAAATGTGTTTTTTTTTTTTAAATTAAAAACCCCGATATGCGGCTCAATTAAATATTGATACTCCAACACATTTCAATTTAAATTTAAATGTGCATTTTATGTTAAATAATATATTATAAGAAAAAAAAAACTTCCATATGAATTATCATTTAAGTAAAATAATTATTATTTTCAATCCTTTGAATTGAAAGACTTTGAAAAAAAAAACCAAGAATAGGAAGTCTTCAATGCCACATAAGTTACCTGTTCTCATCTCTCTTGGTAAATGGCCGTTTCAGCCAAACTCCGCGCCTATTTCGGAAAATTATAATGATTGAAAGCCAAAATCTCAATCCAACCCTTATCACATTTAAAAAGTAAAAAAATACAATGTCTTAACTAATGATAAAAATTAGTTTTCTTTATCTTTATTTTTATTTTTATTTTTATTTTTATTAATTTATATATTTATTTTTTTATAAATTTATAGAAAAAAAGATAATGTTGTAAATGGATTGCATTTATAAGCCCAGGATCCCAACCCCAACGCCGGATTAAAACATTCAACTAAAATAACGAACTAACAAATACTCAGGTCAAATCTAAAATTATAACTTAAACATGTTCAAATTTTTACAAATTAAAAAGCTAGGAAGATAAAAAAGTAGCCAGTTCCGCGGTACTCTTTTATGGTACTCAATTATTGTACGCTGTTGTCATTTGATTTTCGTGTTATACACCTCACCACCAATGTAGATGGAAATGGCATCTCAAGCTACGATACTCAATTATTGTACTAACGATGTTGTCATTTCCTTTTCGTGTTATACACCTCTACTTTTACAAATTAAAAAGCTAGGAAGATAAAAAAGTAGCCAGTTTCGCGGTACTCTTTTATGGTACTCAATTATTGTACGCTGTTGTCATTTGATTTTCGTGTTATACACCTCACCATCAATGTAGATGGAAATGGCATCTCAAGCTACGATACTCAATTATTGTACTAACGATGTTGTCATTTCCTTTTCGTGTTATACACCTCACCACGTTTGTAAATGGAAATGGCATCTCAAGTTTTATCCCTAAGACTAAAGATAAAATGTACATTTGTCTTTGTCCTTGTTTTTTTATTAGAACAAAGACAAAATATCTTTGTTTTTTTATTAGAACAAGACAAAATGCACATGGGTGTCCGCGTTTTCTTATTGGGTAAAAAGACTATCTCAAATGTTGACAAGTAATGATTATTCCTATCATTGTTACAGAGAAAAATAAAGAAAACGATACTGCCTGCTATATAATATCAATCACCTTCAACATAATTTTTTAATTAATTCCTAGGCAGAAAAATAAAGAAAACGATACTACCTGCTATATAATATCAATCAGCTGTATGAAACGTGGCCAGTTTCGCGTCGCGTCACTCATTTATTTTATTATCGCTGTTGTCGTGCCAAAAGTTATGGAGCTACTCACCATCTCAAATGTTAACCACTACCAATGGCACGTCAATTTCCAAACGCTGTACTATTCGGTTTAACCACTACCACCTGTAGTAGATGGAAATGGCATCTCAAGTACCAATTGTCATTTTGTCTTTATCCTTGTTTTCTTATTGGAACAAATGTTGGGAAGTAGTGATTGTACATTTGTCGCTATGAGAAAAATAGAGAAAAATAAAGAAAACGATACTGCCTGTTATAATATGAATCCCCTTTAACATAACCATTTCCAGTTAAGGTACTATCCACAATACATTCAAGTTTTACATCTCTTTTATACAAGTCAAAATACATTTGAAATCATTGCTGACAATCCATACAAGTTGTAGACAATACTTAAATCACCAAAATCTTGAGTTGGTATAATAAGATTATATTGTTTTTTTTCTTTGGCATACCTTCATTAAAAGAGATTTTAAATATCATAAAACTACATGTATAGTGATATTAGTTTAGAAATTTTTAATATAAGGTATTACAAATACCTCATCAAGTAGCTTAAACATTGTAATTAATTGTTTCATAAGAATTTTTTACATTTGTGCGTGACTACAACACATTGGATGAATCTTAATGCATGCAAAAGAACAATCTTGTTATTGCTTAATGAACTCTCTTCTTGTGAATTTAACTAGAATAACATTGACTTAACCTTTAAATTTTTGTTATCCAATGCACTCTCCCGACACACCCATAACACACCCATAAGAGCTATACTACATATACTTTATGAATAATAGTAGCACTCTCCCCACACACCCATAAAAGCTATACTATATTATACTACATATACTTCATGAATAATAGTAGCACTCTCCCCACATACCCATAAGAGCTATACTATATAAAATCTATGAATAATTATAAGAAGAGGGTTAGATGTCTTCTAAAAAATATCAAGATAGATTCAAGCATGAGATATAAGATAAATATATCCTAATATAGGATTTTCTCAAGGCAACACCACGGAGTCCATTGATAAAGTAATTTTTAAGTAAAAAGACGGTTGAACTACTACATTTTCATATTGTAGAGTCAAAATTTATGGTGGACTACATCCATTAGCCTAAATTTGATAGTTTCACACAGGATACAAATTACCATCATCATAGTGTTACTCTAGCATTAAAAGTTTTGATAATATTTCAATGATACTATATAGGTGGTACTAATATGTAGTATCTAATGTCACATTAGTGTTACATGTGATATTTTTCATAATTAATGATATTATAATGCCACATGTGACATTAAATTATATGGAAGAATAAGCAAACATGTATAAGGGTTAACAAAATCAAGAGAAAATAATGAGTATAGGTCAAATAAAATGGTACGACTAATAGTAGGCTAAGAAGGGGGGTAGTGCATAACTATGGAAGTACATATGTTAAGGATATATGGCTTAGTTCACTTCAAATCCTTATAGCTATTCCACATACATTTCTTCTTCAATCTTGCCATCCAAAACTTCATCCTTAACATCACTTTGATATATTATCCATATTTTTTTAGCTACCAAATCTAAGACCATGCATATTGTGTCTTACCCAATAGTAGATGCATATGTCTCATCATAATTTATGGTAATTTATCATGCATGCATCTTTGCTATTATAATTACTTTGTGCCTTTCAATGGATTCGTCACTATTGTACTTGGTGTTAAACACCTACTTCGCTCTAATTACCTCCTTATTCTTTGGAATTTCACGCAACTCTTAAGTATCATTCTATTCAATTGCATTTAATTCTTCTTTCATGGATTTGGTCCATACATTTTTTGGGTTACTTCATCAAATCTTGAGGGATCAAATTCAATAGTGGTCAATAATACATATTATCTTCTTATTATTTTTACCTGCATGCTTCATCTTGTGATCCTCCTATCAAAATTTTGATATTATAATGTTCTCTTCATTTTTGTGCTTATCTTTGGAGAAATTCTTGTTTCTATTTAATGCTTCTTACACACCACCATCTTCAATTATGATTTTCTTCTCAAAATTTTCTTGTTATTTTCTATGTACTCCCCCTTCAACCAAAATCACATCTCTAGACATAATAAATTATCTATATTTAGGGTGATAACATTTACATGTCTTGATTTCTTTAGAATAACTATTAAAAATGCATACTTGAATATTTGGATCTAATTTATTCCTTTTATTATCTTCAACATGAACATAATTCAAAAAATCAAACACTATCAAGTGGTTTACAAAAGGCTTATTTTAATAACACGCCTCACATAGAGTCATATCCTTTACTACAATTGTGGTTATTAAAGGTGTACACTATTATTGCAATCGCTTTAGCTTATAAATTATTACCCAAATATTTTTTTAGTACCATTCTTCTTTTCATATCTATCTTTATCATATTATTCCTTCCTATCATTTTATTTTGTTGAGATATATAGGTTGTTGTCAATTGTCTTCTTATCCCATGATCATTATAAAATTGATTGATTTTCTTGGAACAATACTCACCACCATGATCATTCTTTAATGTTTTGATTTTAAATCCGCTTTCATTCTCTACTGTGAAATTGAAGTTCTTCAATATGTCAAAACGTTCACTCTTATTATCCAAAAGATATACCCATGTTTTTTTAGTATGATCATCAATAAAAGTGATAAAGTAGAAGGATTTATCAACACTTGGTACGCTCATTAGACCATAAATATATGAATGAATCAATTGTAATGGATATAATTATCTCTATGATCTTCCTGTGGGAAAACTCTCTATGATTTTTTTTCCATTATGTATCCTTCACACAATTCACTTCTTGCTTCTTCACAAGGAAATCCATGGATAATTCCTTTAGTACTCAACAACTACAAGCTTCAAAATTTTAGGTGACTATAATTGTGGTGCCATAACTAGCTACTATCCTCATTGGTTGTATGACATAAATTTATCTCTTCTTTTCCACACCTCAAAGAAAATATTTTATTTCTCATCATAGGTACAATATTTTTTTCCCAATTCCATTCACTTTGTAATAGATGATGCATTCCTTATTCTCAAACACCATTTTATAGTTTTTCTCTACAAGTTACCCCACACTAAATAAATTATGCTTCAAGCTTGGTGAAAAGTAAGCATTTTGGATAGTTTTCTTAAAATCTTGTTTCAATTTGTAACATTCATTTTCCTTCAACCTCCAACCCTTTCGTATCTCCAAATTTCATATTGATCTTATATGATTTATCCAAATTTATAAATAATTCCTTATTACTAATCATATGAATTGAATAACTAAAATCTAAGTACTATGCCTCTTTAGTTAAAACATCTACCATATTACATGGCAAGAACTAAATATTTGAGCTCTCATTCTTTGTGTGATAATTTATTGCTTTGATTATCAGACTGGATATTCTCTACACTATCACACTAGATTTTCTCTACATAATAAGACTAGATATTCTCTATATTTTTTACTAGTTAATTGTTGTGTAGCTTTAAAATTATCCATACTACCTCTATTAAAACTATCTAGTTGAATTTAATGTGCTTATATAGAAAATATTGACTATGATCATAGTAGCCTCTTTTAAAATATGCTCAAATTTAGTTTGGTTTCTATATGACAAAGGACTAAAATAATATTTTAAAAGCAACAATCTAAGCTAGGGTGTGTCAAAAATTTAAGGGCTCTCTAATATAAAATCTAGTTTGTAATTAGTGGTTAAACCAATATTTTAGAGTTTTAACTATGAAGGTTTCCATCATACTTGTAGCTATGCTCTTCATTTGTGTATCACTATGAAAGTAACTGCTTAGGACTAACCACTTATCGATGCACCACATGTTTAGATGGTCGAAGGCTTATTAGGGCTATCTTATTTCAATTTAACCTAATATTATCTTTTTATGTTCTTCACAATACATGGAAGTCTAAACTAGTGGTTCATTCTATCTATGTCTTGGATGTTAGTGTATTTTTACCACACCTCGTTCACACACTACATTATGGATAAATATGATCAACCAAAAATGACATATCTACATGACTTTAAAGCCACCAAAACAAAATTTCTACCATGCTCCACTAATAAATAAATAAATATATGTTATTTTTTTATTTTTTGGAAAGATACTTTAAAGGAAAATGAACATAATGAAAAAATATAGAATATAAAATGGATGGAAGGACAAGAACTATTGTTGCTACTGTGGAACACAAACCTAAAAATATTTTTGATATTAGTTTTTATGAAATTTTATATAAAAATAAGCATAATCAAAATAACAATGTAGGAATTAATAGAAATGCTCACAAATTGAAAATAACTAAATGATCACAAAAATGAAAGTAACAAAAGTGCTCATAAAAAATAATTGAATGGAAATAACAACAAACTTATATTAATCAAGCATAATAGATATCAAATGCCTCTTCAAGGATGCAACCTCCTTAGAAGCATAATTGTGATACAATATGAGAAAGTATGAGATACCTTCTACTCCAAGCCCATACCCTTCTATATAATCTTATTTATCCTAACTCTAATGATCAAGGGTTGAAACACATGAAATAGGGGACCCAAGCCACTAAATCCTACTTACAATCAAAGTAAAGGTTAAATCATAATAGGCCAATTTGCACTAGATGCCCATGGTACAGATATAATGCTAACATCAGACAAGCACATAGTAATAGTTGTGTTAGGATAGAGTCCTAACAAAGTAGTAGAAAAGAATGGTATTTCATCTAACTTATACAAGTGGTTATTTTCATCATAATATCTAAAAACAATAGTTTTAAACCCATTGCCTATATTCTAAATCACCAATCTATTAGGTTAGAATTCTACTTTCTTGTTTTATGAGTAATACAATAAATAGATAAATGGTTAGGGTCAATATTAGGAACATGAAGTACCTCATGAAATGATGAACATCCAATAATGATGTCTCCACTTTCTACAACCTATAATGAAGAGCCAACTTCAATCACAACATGTTCTCTTACATGAGTTTTTTTATAGCCTCGATGAATGTGTTTGCCAGGGTTATGCATAAGGGGTCGATCTCGAAATCTATTTATAAAATCAAGGCGAATTGTCTTGTAATCTTGACGATATTTGTAGAAGTATACATGGAGAATTGCATTTATTTATTTCCAAAAATTTTCAAACTGTGGTTATTTTCATTAATTTGTCTCCAAAAATTTTCAAATTGTGTCTAATTTTTCTATGTTGGGGAATATGAATATCGGTTTACAAAATTTAAAAAATGTATGACATACTTAAAAGTGTTAGGTTGACATGAAAGGATTTAGGTCGACATGATAATCGATGGCATGACGATCGATTGCAGGAATGTCGATCGGTTGCAAGCATGTCGATCAGATGCAAGCATACCAATCGACTATAGGCATGACGATCGATTGTAGGCATGACGATCGATTGGAGATATGTCGATCAACTAGAGGAATACCGATTGGCTAGAGGTATGTCGATCGACTGCAAGAATGTCGATCAGCTGCAGGAATGTCGATCGGCTACAATCATGACGATCGATTATAGGTATGACGATCGGTTGTAGGCATACCGATTGACTATAGGTATACCGATCGACTATAGGCATGACGATCAACTATAGTTATGATGATCGATTGCAGGTATGTCGATCAGATCAAGCATATCAATCAGTTGATCCAATCGGCTATAGGTATACCAATAGGTTATAAGAATGATGACCGATTGTAGGTATGATGATCGGTTATAGGTATACTGATAAACTGAAGGTATACCTATAGGTTGTAGGTATGACAATTGGTTGCAAGTAAGATGATAGGCTATAGGAATATTGATCGACTGTAGCCATGACAATCGACTGCAAGTATGATGATTGGCTGTAGGTATGATGATCAGCTAAAGGCATGACGATCGACTACAGGAATACCGATCGGCTCAGGCATGATGATCGACTATAGGCAAGACGATCGACTGCAAGCATGATGAAAGGTTGTACATGTTGGTCAACTACAGGCATGTCGATCGGTTGTAGGCATGACGATCGACTACAAGCATGATGATCAACTGCAAGTATGATAATTGACTATAGGCATGTCAATCAACTACAGGCATGACGATAGACATGGATTTGCAATCGATCAAATTATGCTGACAAACACAGATTTGCAACTAATCAACTTATGTCGATAGACACGACTTTGCAACCAATCATCTTGCATCGATGGAGACTCCTCTACAATCGATCGATTTATTTTGATAGTCACTCCTCTACAACCTTCTCAAGTTTTTCATTGTTTTAGAGCTATTTTTGAATTAGAGTATTTTCAATATATTTTTATTGGTACATAGTACAGTATATATACGAGTAGTATGTGAGGCGACTTGGGTGGGAAAAATAAAATCATTTATAATTTGAAGGCGATTTGGGCAGGAAATATAAAATCATTTATAATTTGAAGGCAAATTGGGCAGGAAAATCAAAATCATATGTAATTTTAGGTCAACGAATTAAAATAAAGTTAGGTTTATGATTATCAATGGTGGGCAAATTTACCCCACAAAAACTTCCACCCCATAAATTTCGGGTGAATGGCCCACAGTAAAAGGATCCAAAATTAGCCTTTTCAAAATTTTAAAAAACCTACATAGAGCCAATTTATGATATTTCGTGCTTATGCATAACCCTAGTGTTTGCGCTTTATCATGTATCTAGTAGCCCAATAATTAGGAAAGATTTGGATGTCCAATATGTATAATAAAGTACAAGATGTGCCTATGAGGTTCATTCATCTAAAGTATCCTCACCTTGTGAATAGGAGAGAGTAGCATCAACATTCCTCTTTCTTCTTACTTCCTCCAATTTCTTGATTTAAATCCTACAAAAAAATATCTTGTATCCTCCCTTTTTGTAAAAATTACATGTGGGCTTATTGAAGGGATTCTTGGAATTTTTACATTCTAAAATTAAACAACTTCTTATGTATATGCCTAACTAAAAAATAAAATTTTCCTTATGCCTATTTCTTCTAGCTTGATGATGCACAATATATTTAAATACCTCATCAATGGATGTTGTAGAAGAATTTGGAAAATACACATGAAGCATCACAAAAATAATAACAAAAATCACATATGTTTTTGGCATATTATTGAAAATGATATTGAGCAACTCTATGTTCCTTACTTTCTCCAATGCTTCCTCTCCTTCTCTTGTCTCCTTTGGTAGTTCTCTCATAGTTTAGATGTTTTCTCATGGTTTATTGCCTATTTATATTCTCCTCAATGGTATCAATAAATACCATGGACAAGGTTATAAGTTTTATCTCTAGTCTATTTATTTGAGTATAATCAATTCAATTACACACCCCTTAAAAAGTTTCAAGCAAAACTATAGGATCCGTAGTGCTATTGACATGAGTGTCACATACATTATCCATATAGAGGGCAATGCCACAAGTATCATCATTTTTATCCCTATAAAGATACTTTCCCTCTTTAGAATTAGTGGCATGAGGTTACCCATTCACATATTTGAGTAACTTCTTACTTTGAAGTAGAGCTTCAATCTTGATCTTCCATGTGCCATAGATAGGTCTACTCAACAAGGGCACACATTTATCCATAGCTATTATGCTAAAAATTAAAAATCTATAAGTAGATGTGACTAGAAAAAATGCTCCTAATGCATAGAGCTTGAAATATCATATGATTTGAAAAAAAACTTAAAATTCTTTTATATGAAAAAGTTATGCCCCTTCAAAGTTTAGCCCTGAAATTACAAATTACCTCCGATATACTTTAAAAATGTAAAATATTTTAGTACATGTAGCGAATGAAAGGATGCTTTTTTTGTTATGTGAATGGTTAAGAGGGTGCTCAATATGTACTATTTATATATTATGCTAATGAATTGTGTGATGACACCTCTCACAATTTGATTTGCTACCTTATTTTTTTAACCATGTTGTGCCACTTATTTCTATCTAATTTGCTCTGAAATCCGTGCATCACCTAGTTCACTGCTGACTATGTGGATTACTTATCAAGTTTGATGAGTTGGAAAAACATGATTAGAAAAACCTATATTTATAGATGCGAAGTGGCAAATGGTCTTCCATGTTAGCCATTGTATGACATGCCCCATCAGTCCCACTAGAGTGTGCCACGTTGGCCCTTGTATCAACCTCTTACATGTGTCACCTTAGGAACAATTTTATGTCAACACCTTCATTAGTTGTCACATGTCATACTATATCACCCCATTTGGTTTACCACATTAATTGCCATTTATCACCTTAGAATTCATGTACTTGATGCTAGCTTAAATATATAGATTACTGTAGAGGAGAAAAATGACACACCACATAGTATTCTCGATTAGATCACTGGGAGTCGAGGTGACTATGGTGGTTGTTATAAGTCTACACTCCGTGGACAAGGAAAGGAGGTTCACCAATAATAGTTTTAGAACTTGCTCTAAGTCTAGTATGGGAATTTTTAATGTATCAATTAAGCAATCACCTATGTTTGGTCTTTCTAAACTTAACTATGAAAATGAAAGAACAATGCAAACACATAAGATGCAAGAATACAATAATTAACCCTAGTATGATCCTTTGATTGAATTCTTTCTAACCCTAGGATGGAAGAATTGAAATTATTTTTCTTTGAGAAAGGACACAAGTAAAATGCACAAACAAGACTAAACCCTAAGATCAAACTAAAATACTTTTTCCTTTTAAATACCTAGAAAGCAATTAAATGTTTTTTCTTTTTCTTAATTTATGTTTACAACATAAATAATGAAATATACAACAACAAATAGCCTAAATATTTACCAAGTGCACTTATATATTTTGATATTTCATCCAAGCTTTATCTTGTGTCTAGAATATCCAATAGCTTCCACTTGCAAAACAACTTAATAAAACACTAGAAAATATGGTCAACGTTAGGAGGTTTGGTTAGTTTGATGTATAATTGTGCTTAGAGGTGCAGTAGTCAAGCCTTCTAGGTCCTTTTGTCTAAAATTTTAAAAGTAAAAAATCTTTGACCTTTGGAACAAACACAATGAGATATGCAAGTGTAAAACAATGAATGATATGCAAAACATTAACACAAAGCTGGAAAAAATACAATTTTAAAACTAGGATTTGGGAACAAATAGCCACCTCCAATCTAAAATGATATGAGATGCACATAAAATAGAATGCTAAAAACTAGAACAAAATAGAAATAGGGATGAAATAGTAAATACAATGCAAAACAAAATGGACACAAAGTTCAAACAAGAATGCAATACCAAAACCTAGGATTTGGAGACAAAAGGAAGATTGCCCCCAAGCTAATATACAAGTAAAATAGAATTCTATAAGACAAATAAATAGAAAACATAGATACAACAACTCACAATAGTAATTTAAATCAAATCCCTAGGGTTTTGAGATGAAAAAACACCATAAATTATACCTAGAATGAGTCCATACCCTATAAATTATTGAGCATGGATTCAACAACAAAATATAAATTGAATGCCAAGTGCTCAATAGGCAAAAATAGATTTTTTTTTTTTTTTTATTGTGTAGTAGATGGGGTGCTAATTTGCACAAAGGGTTTTGCAAGGAAAAAATGCAGTATACATTAAAATATAATGTAACTAAAAGGTTAATGGATGCAATGGAACAACAAAAATAATGATAAAACTAAATAAACTAAGTTAATGTAAACTTGTGCCAAATCCATGCCTAATAGCAAATGAGACACAAATTCACACAAGAGGGTTAAAAAACCTAAAACGAAAACCAAAGACATGATAAAATACAAGATGATGAACTAAATGAGCTAATCGATGCAAAGAAACAACTTGACGATCTTGTGGAAGAAGCAAGAGCAAAGGTGGAAGACATCTCCTCCTTCAAGAAGATAAGTTATTGTCAAGGCTTTCTTCACTTATAGACCACAAGGAACACACCAATAGCAGATCACTAAAAGCACTAGAGCACTAGAAGAAGATCATAAGAAGCCAAGAGAATTTGCATAAATATTTCTTAACTCAATCAAGGGAAAAAGAGAATTCAATCCCTTAATTCATAAAGGTTTTGGAGGAGTAAAAGAGAGATAAAAATGAAACTAACCTTGATTGAGTCAATGCCTCAAAATGTTGGCCTAAAATTTAGTGTTTTTCCATAAAAACCCTAAATTTTCTAAATTTGTGCTCCATAACTTACCAGGCATGGATTCGATCAAGGTTAAGAAAAAATACAAAAAGCAAGAGAAAGGGGTCAAACTTACCCCTAGCAAGTTTGATGGTATCCTAAAGGATTCTAAGTAAAAATGACTCATTTGGGTGGGTCAATTTTTCATGTCTACATTTTTCCCCCTCTTTGATGCATATATGGCCTAATATATGCGTTAGAGAAATATATAGACACATATGAACGAAACAAATGGTAAAAAAAGAGAAACAGGGGTGGCCAATTTAGAAGAAAGGGATGGTGCAAATAGTGTTATTTTAAGCACTTCCAATATTTGCACACAAATTGAGGTATTAGGGACATTATGCCTCTTAGGCCAGGGTACCCCTCGAGTTTGGAAAGGAATGCAAAATTCCTAAAAAAACTTGAAATAGTAGACTAAGAAGACAATAGAGTAGCAAATAATGAAAAACATGAAGAAAAAGAGGAGACAGGAGAGAGAAAAATGAAGAGGAATAAAAGGTAAAAATGGGGAAAACCCTAACTCATTTTCATTATGCAAGAAAATGAAAGAGGGATCTGTAGAAAATGAGAGGATGGAACTTATCACACATCGAGTGGTAGATGCAAGGGGTAAGGCCTATGTGTTAGCAGATTAAGCACGGGTACGAGCCATAATCTCAACTTACAACTAGGATTAGCTTTATTTTTTAGTCACATTTAATGATTTTTTAATTAATTTAACTTTTTTCAAGTAGAAGTCATTGTGTGAGACCTAAGGGTAATCGGGTGGTTTCCCATAGATCTAGTTGGACTAAGCAATGATCGAATATATACCATGTATTGTACAAGGTACAAATTCATGAATTTGTTCCCTAGAGGATATGGGGCATAAATTCGAAGAGGGAAAAAAAGAGAAGAATAGAAAGGAATAAAGAGAGATAAAAGGAGAGGGAAGAAAGAGATATGGGGTTATCTTTAGCGAAAATATGTGATTAGCATGTTTATTTTGTTTTTATGCTCCTTTTTTTATATATGATTATTAGTGATGATATTTTTTTTAATTTTACAGCATGATATCCTTGAGAATAGGGAATGGAACTTGAGTACACTTGAGGAAGGACTAAAAGTGTTCAAATTAGTATAAATATACACACTAGGTGTAGTGGGGCTTCTACACTTAGCATAGATACCCCAGGTGGAGGTAGATAGAGTGCTATTGACAACACTAGCAAAGTGGTGGCATTCAAAGTCATCCATATTTTGGTTATTGATGGGAGAGATACCATCACACTTGAGGATGTATGATGGATCTTGAGAATGCCCATTAGAAAAGGATAATTTATAGGGTATAGGTTCCTCAGGAAGTAACGTAGATATCGATAGGGGATCCATCATATGAGATCCACAAGAGTGGATTCCACATTGATGACCTACCACAACAACATGGAATTAGGACATTGATGATTGTGCTATGTGGAATGGTGGTAGATTTTCTAGTGTGTCACATGAGTTAGAAACACCTACCATATGTAATAGTGGGGGTGGTAGAAAATATGAGAGACCAATAGGTGTGGTTCTCATATGGTTCGTACATGCTAGCTCATTTATATTAAGCATTATACAACATCATGTATAAACTATATACAAAATTGGTATGCATTAATTTGATCTAGGTGTGGTTCTAGGAGAACATAACCATCAAGAGGACAAAGGTACTCTTAGGACCACTGCCTGACATAGAGTGACCAATAGGGTATAGATGGTCCCGAGATCTAGAGTAAACATAAAGGCCATACATAGGTATTCTACCATTGGGGATATGAGTCATAGATGAGCTATGATACCACCATATCATATGGAGGTGGTGGTATCTACACATTTGATGGGATGAGGATGTAGAGGAGTTGGCTTGGGTTAGGAGGATCCAATGAGTCACTACGAAGAAGGACAAGTTGGAGCTTTATCGATTTGATTGATTTTTACGGCAGTTCAATATTCTCCAAGAGATACTAGATCTTGGTGACTATTGATACAAGAGGGTTATGAGGAATCCATCAAGGGTTGGAGGGTATCCTGATGTGGCTAGGTTAATGGATGAGGATATGGATGATCATATCTATGTTGATACCTAAGTGGACAATGTTGTGATAGCCCTTAGATATAGGATATGGTATAGGGTTATTATGCCCCCAAGGATATACTCATTGATTCTAGCGCAAAGGCACTAAGTCATGGGCTATCAATAGTTGAACCAATGCATAAAGAAGTGGTAAGAGTAAATTTCATAACCTCATAGGTAGGCTATGGTACAGGTCAAGGTAGAGGTGGTAAAAACCATGAGGACCACCATCACTCTCTTTGTCTTAGAGATAGGGAGGATAGACAAGGGTGTCCCCTCGATAGCACAAGCAATACCAAGTAGGACCATAGGTCAAGGATATCCAACAAGGGCAATGGAGTTGCTACCAGATAGGGCAACCACCATGTAGGGGGAGATATACACTCTTTGTGCACAACTAGACTAGATCACAGTAGGGAGGGATGTGATGAGGGTCAAGGTGAGCTACCTTAAGGGGTATATGGGGTGGCTAAAATAGGAGACTCAAAGGGCCTAGGTTGAGAGGATGGCTATGGCAATTAGTAGCCAACCAGGGGAGGAGATACACCTTATACAAGATAAACTGTATAGGGAAGAGGAGTAGCGATATGTAGGGATACCTATCAGGATCTATACTTATAGGGAGTACCTACAGATAAGAAAGTTCCTCCACCATCCTCTCTTTAGTTGTATATTTAGGTGTGGTCTTGATCACAAAAAACTGCGTGATCCATGAACATTCCCCTACCAGGACCACCACCCGAAGGAGGTAGACTTATGGAGATATGACTAGGATCAGGGTGACATGCTAGTTTTAGATTGTGGTATACATCCCTAAGAAGGGTTTGAGTGTGTTAGGTTTATAATATGGAACACTAACCTAGTTGATATGTATTCCCTTCTATAAATTAATATCATACTGCAATTTTATTATTTATATGTAAAACATAATTTATTCATTAATTGTGTTAAGTGTTTAAGTGGTTTTATTATCCATGACAAACATAATGAATGTACCTAAATGAATGAAATCTAACTATGCAATATATAAATGTAAACCTAAATGAAATACAACATGAAATGAATATATGAACAAAAAAAATAAGAAAGGAAGGAGAGAAAAGAGAATAAGAAGAAGGAGAGAAAAAGAGATAAAAAATATCCCAAAAGGCCAAAGAGAAAAAAACCAAAAGAAAAGGATTTGAAACCTGTAAGGATGTGTGCTTGCAAATGATTGAGATGGAGGCTACCCCTCACGTGTGGCCATGAAGCTCTCTAGAAAGGGTGTCATGCTCAAAAATATAGACAAATGTGGAGCAAAATCCACTATGGTTGTAGTGCTCACTAAGATGAACAAATGTGGAGCATGACTCACTATGGGTGTAGTGCTCACTAAATGACTAGAGAGAAAGAGATACCTGCTAGGATGTGTGCTCAGAAATGATAAAAATGTATGCTACCCACTAAGATGTGTGCTCAAAAATAGGTCAATGTGGAGTAGCGATGAGGTTCAGAACTGTAGTGTTATTCTACAAATCCAGGATGTGTGCTCACAAATAGGTTAATGGATGTATGCTCATCAATAGGTCAATGTTTTCCAATGAGGTTCATTGATGTTTATTAGAGGGTTAATATTTCCCTTTTACATCACTTACAAATACCCACTAAGACTTGCTCTTAGTGTGCTCACAAATATTTGCTAAGACTTGCTCTTAGTGGAGTAGCGATGAGGTTCATACTTCATTGATCTTAGGGTTTCCTCCATTTTTTTCTCATAGTCGAGCATACATTTAGTTATTGGAAATGAGATATCTTCACCAAATGAGGGTAATAGCCACTACCATCACCCTCTTGGTTTCCCTCTCAAGCACATGCTTATAAATGATCATGTGAAGGGATTGATAAAGGAGGAAAGAGGAGAATCCCTTTTTAACATTTAGGATAGAATGCTCAATCAACCTGTAGAGGTATTTTAAAGTATTTATCATATTTTCCCCTTAGGTGATTGAGGAAAGCTAAGTTAAAGCTCCTCAAAATAGCACCAAGGCCATCCATTGTGAAATATTGAAGCAATGTTATCATGAAAACATTTTAGGGTTTGGGGAGTGTCTCTCTGATGATCCCATCATTATCTATGCCTAGCTTCTCCTATTTATTATTGAAGAGAGAAAGCTCACTCTGCAATGAATGTTTCTCTCTATGGATAATTTCCCCATCATTGGGTAAACCAATTATTTTAGCCAAAATATCTATGGTAACAATAAAACTCAGGTCTAGAAGGGTGATATGGCCATCATTCCATGTACGAACACACTCCATGGACAAACCCATATCACTTTTACTAATTTTTTGTGAGAAGTGAATCAACCCATGGTGCTTGAAAATTTCTTCAAATAGGGCATCGAGGTGGAGAGATGCAAGTTAATATTTCACCATGAAATTAGAAAACAAACACAAGGAAGAGGAGGGTGCAAAAGCCAAGGGTTCAAAGGTTGAGGAAAAGGTGATGGATGAAAATGATACCAAATTGGTAGTATTTTTATAGGTAATGAAAAGTTCTAGAATTTGGAAACAAACTACCTAAAGGGAATGCAAGCCAAGGAGAAAGGAAAGAGGACGTCTTTCCCATGCAAGGAGTAATGGAAAAATTATTGCTTTGAGGTGGTTACCAATCACAAGAAAAGAGGTAGACTTAAAATCATACAACCAAATATGGCATAGTACCTATTTCTAAAAGATCTCACATGCCAAAGGGAATGAATCCAATGAGTAGGGAGTGAATCAAAGACACCTCCAAATTCCACTAAGAAGCATATGTTCCACACAAGATCGAGGTGAGTCATCCATTGCCTAGTCACATAAAAGTACATAATTGCAAGGCATTGATTCCCATCCTTGTTGGCACACCTTTCAAGACCAATAGTACCATTAATGTAATGGGAATAAATGTTATATTTATGATTTCCAAATGTGTTGGCACTTTGCATGCTGAAATAGGTAGGGGGGTCCCCTTGGTTTACCAATTTGCCATTGGAAGTTATTCTCAACAAGTCCATGTACCATGGGAAGAAAAAAAGAGAAACCCACATTAGAACAGACCAATAATACCTCTAAGTTCTACCTTGTAACCAATCCTCCATATGTAACCAAGGATGAAATATTTATATTTGACCCTATAGAAAATACTCTACGTGTGACTTAGGGTAATGGCTCTAGATTCCACTCTATAAATAAAACTTCATGTGCCTCTGCAATCTACCTTGTGTCATATTTTGATAATGAAATCTATGGGAGAATTCAATCATAGGATGCAAGATATGTAGAAATATAATATAATATAATTCTACAATAATACTTGAAATATGTTATAAACAAAAAGTGATAGAAATGTTACAATGCAGTACAAAGGAATGGACACTCTAGTACTAATGCTTAAATAACTACATTGCATTCCATCACCAGTATGGTGACCTACCCACAATATCTACTACTACCTACAATGATATATAATCACTCACTATGAGGTCCTTTATATAGTAATATGGATTCCTTGGCCAACACTCTATCTAGTTGTACTAGGGGACATCTTACACATTTACAACTTGCACATTGACACTTGTGCATTTATTACATTACTTGAAGTAACTAGCTAAATATTCACTAAGCTAATCTTCTACTCTAGCTATGTACCAAAGGTGGTATATTTACATGATCCAAATGATGTAATATACTCTAACATCACCATGTATTACATTATTTGGGTATTGAAGACTTTAGTCTTCAATATGGATCTTCTTCTCTTGAGTAGTATTGAGCTTCAACTGGTTCATATTCTTTAGTTTACCTTGAGATGTAAGTCTCCTTGGTCTAATTATTATTCTTCTATATCCTTTACTTGAGATTCACTTTCTACACTTTCACAAGTGGTTGTACTGTTATCTTATTTCTGTAAAAGTGTTTTCCGTTTTTCTTTGTCCCTTTCATTATAATCCTTGTTGTAGATAGAAACTTTTGAACTAACATTTATGCCACCATGATAATATCTTGAGTTAGTAGAACTAGAAGTATCAATAATACATGAGGATTGAAAAAAATTTATAAGTATGATTCATTCAACTTTGTTTTCTTTTTAAGAAATTCTATCAACCCTTTTTTTCTATACTCTCATTTTTCTAACATTTGTATGTAAGTAATGCCATATATATTATTCTTATAAAATATAAAGGAAGTAGAATGCCATATTTTCTATTTCCAATTGCATCATTGAGATGAGCTTGTAGATAATGTTCCATGGTATCAAATTCATCATCTAAATATTCAATATGAATCAATTTGAAAGTACGATCTAAATATGCTTCACCCTTTACAAGTAGATTCATGATTCCAAATTTTATGGCACTTGATTTTTTCTTTCTAAAGGAGTTATTGTTTGATGTATTCTTAGAAGGAGACATCCTTATAGCTCGTTAAATATGTGAACTAATTTGATAAAATCTTTCTTGTCCTTAGGTTTTGTAGTCTTCCTTATGTCTCCCAAGTAATTTAGGATATGCTATAGAGTTTAATGTAAAGCTTAGCAATTTTTAGTTGACTTTTTGAGTTGAATTTACAATGTTTTAAGAATAATAATCAACTTTCAATTTTTATATTATCTCTCCTAATGAAGTAGGTTTCAATGGTTGGATTTCTCTTTTCTCTCCTTAGTATGAGTATGAGATAAATATTACTATTTAATTCCAATTCTATATGCAAGCAATATATTTGGTTTTTTATTCAATAGATTAATTTTCTAAATTCCAATTTATTAATATTTGTTGTAGTACGTCTTATAATTCCCTTTCTTTGGAATATTAGAAAATAATTATATTTTCAAATTAGTATTGAATTTAATCAAGGTTTTCAACCTTATATATCCTACTTGTTTATTTGGAAATATCTATAATTATCCCTTTGTTAGGATTCCTTTCTTGATTTCTAAGGTGGTTTTAATTATCAACCTTATATCTAACACCTTATAACTCAAAATTATAGAAATCAAATGAATGATACACTTATATTTATTTTACGTAGATGGTTGGGTTGGCAATGAATATTAAGACATTATCACTGGTCAATGATGATATACCCAATATTGCTTCCTTGATAACAGTAATATTAGCAGTTTTCCTCTTCCTATAATAGCATTGAAGAGACTGTTTTGCTCTTCCTTGTAAGTGCTTTTGATCTTCCTTGATGAAAATATTCTTAGATGGAATTATATTATGCAATAATTCAACGCTTGATGAGCACTATAATCGTTGGTAGTTGACAGGTTTGTAATAGATCTCCTTTGACTCCCTAACATTGTGCCATTAATGCATCCTTGTTGTAGCTTCAACACACTTTGTTCTAACTCTTCTTACACTCCTTTATACTTGCTTTAGGATTTCTTGATGTTCACTATAATTTATACATGCACCCAAGTGTTTCTAGCTTGTGAAGTGTTATAGCAATGCTTTGATCTTTGATTAATGCATATTGTAGTAATTTTTTACTCCTTGGATATCGCTCCTTCTTCCTTCATCTACCAAGTGATGATGAATATGCTCATAATAATGTATTTCAACGTCTAAGGTTTTATTATATTTTAAGGATATATGCAGTGGGAGAGATCTAACACAATTCTTGATAACATGAAATAAAGTGAGTCTACAATATGACTAAAATATACTATAAATAGAAAGTGGCTAAAATACAATGTAATATAGAGGATATGGCCACTCCATTAATATAATATAAAGAACTACATTGTGCTCCATACAATAGCTCTACCACTATCTACTACTATCTACTACTCCCTACTACAATTCTCTCAATATCTATATGCTACATCTTATGATCTATCACTATGAGGCCCTTTATATAGGAAAATATATTCCTTGGCCAACACTCTACCTAGTTGTACAAGTGGACACCTTACACATTACAACATGCACATTGATAATTGTGCATTTATTACATTACTTGAAGTAAGTAGCTAACTTCCCCCTAAAGGTGGTACATTTACATGACCCAAATGATGTAATATATTCTAACTCTAACACCCCCTAGTATTATATTATTTAGGTATTGAATATTTCAATCTTCAATATGGATCTTCTTCTTGAGAATAATCTTCAGCTTCATCTGCTCCTTTGTATTTCCTTTAATTCATATTGCATTGTATGCCTTCTTGAATTGGTTCTTCTTCTTCTTCCTACGAATACTCTTTGGATTGATTAGGTTCTTCTTTAGCTACTTCAGTCTTCATGTTATAATCTTGTGTCCTTTCCAACCCTCTATTATTTGACATCATATGTCTTTGATGAACTAGAGATCTCATGATTTTGCATGTCTGAAGTGGATCTGAATTAACCATTTTTTCTCCTTTAGATTTTTGTATGACCTATTTCTTTGACCTTCATAAGTATCAAGTTTGAGCTCATTGTTAGTAGATGGTTTTGGAGTAATATTTTGAATGTAGCAATATATTTAGTGTAGTAATATTTCATAGTGATTTTTATAGTACTTGTGTTTTTAGTAGAAGATTAAATATGAATGATTTTTTCCTACATAGTATTTGCATGGATGGAAATTCCAACAATTGATTTTTTCATGATCATATTGATTGCAATAGGTGCACACTAGAGATGTTCTAACTACTTTTTAATCTATCGTAGGGATATCATGTTTATCTATATATTTGACTAGATCCTTAAACCATATGTACAAAATTGAATGTATTTCATTTTTACTCCTTTGTATGATCACTACACCAAAAAATATCTTTAATGGTGGCTAAAATAAGGTAATTGTTTATGATGGTAAAAAAATACCCTAATATATCCTAAGAGGGTATTTATAAACCTCCCTCTTAGGATAACCGATCTCTTAGGGTCACCCTAAGAGGGTGTTTATAAACCATTGTCTTAAGGCTAAGAGGGTGATTTTAGCCCTAAGATGACAGTTTATAACTGCCCTATTAGGGTCACCCTAAGAGCGCAGTTATAAACCGTCATCTTAGGATGGACAATCACCTGAAAAACAATGAAGGATTCGGATGGGAGGAAAAAATAATGAAGGATTCGAATGGAAGAGATTTTTGGTTTTTTGTATTTTTGGCAGGATTTCTAATTTTTAAGATTAGTAGGGCATGGGTAATTTTATGTTTCTTTGTGCAAGAAAGCATTTCAAATGGTATTTTTATGTTTCTTTGTGCAAGAAAGAATTTTGAATGGGTGCCCATTTACGAGATTAGTTTATTAACAGTGAGGCTTATGTGGATAGTCCGGGCATTGGAGCAACGCACTCAAAAGCTTCCAATCTGCATTACATTTGGGTGTCCAAGGACAAGACATTTTCCAAAGCAATTGAACAAGAAAAATGGTCTGGTATCCCTACTTCTGCCATATAGTTTCAAGGTATGAAATTGTACCCAAAATTTTCTTTTCCCCTTTTAAATTACCAGAAGTCTACAAAGCCTTAGAATCTCTAGGTATGAAATTGTACCCATAATTTGTTCCTCCCCTTTTAAATTACCAGAAACCTACAAAGCCTTGGAATATCTAGTAACCTCTTGGTAAAATCCATGGAATCCAACGCTAAAGGGGCAAGGGTAGAGAATAAACAACCACTCCAAAATGGAAGCCACTCACTCATGGAAGAAGATTTCCTCAACTTCATAAAATGAGTTATTAGGGATGCTTCTCAATCATGGCTTATGAGATTGAGGCTCTTACTGTGGTGTCTTCTAAGTTGTTAGGAGATGCAGTAAAATACCTAATCAGACTTAATTCCTATAGGCCATTTGGTTATTATGTCTTCTGATCCAACACTGGTACAACATGCTATATAGAAAACACAAAAGCTACCCTCCAAATGTTGTATTTTGCACTGGAAAACAACAAGCTTTCAAATACTTGTATTATGGATCGCAAAGTATGGAAAAACACTTGAGCACATTTTTAAGCTCTTAGTATGATCAACAACTTCTTCAAAGATTCACAAGTTTGACAAATCTCCAGAAGATGTTGGATTGGAATTGCAACTAAGATTCAATGGAAATCGAGATGCAGGTACAATAAGCTCTTATTTCTAAGCACTATTTCAATTTTAATTTTAAAGAAGCTTTAATAAGAGTATATATTTCATATTATTAGATTTTAGAACAAAGCCTAGAATTTATTAGTTATGGTCCTTTGCTTTGGTATTAGTTTATTAAAACCTTCAAAATAAACTAAAAAAGTTTTATTTAATTTAATTTATGTGTATGAATGGTCTTGTTAAGGTTGCTCTTACGAACCAAAACTAGTACAAAATCTATGGAAATTTTCTTTTCAACTGGAGCAGATTCTTGATGAAACACACAAAGGAAGTTGATGGACAATGCTAGAGCATAACATAAGAATAGGTAATTAATGATCAAAGTATAACAAAAGTAGTTTTTTTATAAACCACAAGGCTTGTTGTATATTTTTTATTCACATGGTAAGTATTATTGGACATAATAGAAACTCTATGTACAAAGAATCATATTAGTTTGTCATTAAACTACATGCAAGTTGTGTCTATGTAATCCTTGATTAGAAGAACCAAAATAAAATAAAAACCCAAAATATCCTCCATGTAATCAACCAGTGCAGGATGTAATGGGTAATGTAATATAACTATAGCAAAGGGTTCTTTATATTTATTTAATTAAAGGTCATTTGGATTATAGGGGTGATCATGCTCTCTTGCATTTGTAAAGTAAAAATTCTACAGACAATGTGGAAAATCTATTATATAGAATTTTTTTAATTAATGTAATGTTATATGTATATGTTAATATGGTTTCCTCCTATGCGTTTATTAGTAGGTCTCCCGAAATGCTCAATTCAAATAATAGACACATGTCTAGAAAAGGCCCTGTGTCCACCATGGATTCATAAAAAAGCTGACATCTACGATTATCCTGAGCACAACCTATATTCAACACTATTGTCGATGTCTTAGATCTGATCCTGTTGCAAATCTTCACCTCTGAATAGGATGTCACCATTCTTCAAGCCCACGAGAAGACTCATAGCAGTAGAGGCACAAATCATGGTCGAGATAGGCATTGATGATTTGTTAAGCGCATCAAGTCCAGAGTCACTAGAATGTAGGGAGAATAGTTAAGTCTTTTGATAGGCAGATGACAATGTTTGAAGGTGGATCACCTTACCTAATAGTTTGGTAAATGAGCAATTATAGATTTACTTACATAACATGAATGACATCCATTGACCATGCTTGCGATGTGAGCAAAAAGTAGCCTTAAAAGACATGGAACACATAGATGAGAAACATTTGACATGGTAATAAAATCCATTGAGGGATAGGAAGCAAGCACATGGATCGTGTTGCTATAAAAAAGAAGAGAAACAACTATTCAAATCCCCTTTCCCAACCCCATGCGTCTCCTTCCCCTACCCTTCTCCATGTGTCCCCCTTCCTGGTCTCCCATACATTCCCTTCCTCTCCACACATCCTTCCTTCCCCTACCCCCACCTTTCCACGTGCCCCCCATGCATTCCCTTCCTTTCCACACGTCCTCCCTTCCCCTACCCCCTACGCATCCCCCCTCCCCTCACACATCATTTGTTCCTCGATTCAACATATTTGTTTCTACTATGGAGAGCTTAGTTTGTACATTGCTTACATTTGTTTTTTTACACTGATTCACCTTAAAGCTTTTAAAATGTTTTCCAAAATAAAACCATTGATATGGCTATTTTAGTTTTTGGAATCCTTTTTACAGTTTATGACACATATTGAAGATGTCTTGAAGTCTTTATTAATCGATCTATGTTCCAAAGGAATTCAATTTTTATAAATACATGTTATTATTCTCATGTTAATATTCACAGGTCAACTTATAAACAATCATTTTTTATTTATATTTTAGTTTATGGGGAGAACATGTTAGTCTGGGTATGGCATTGACATGACTTACTTTCTTCTTTTTTTTATCAGATGTTTGCAAAATTATGACTATGACAATTATCATGAGTAATGATTTTATGTCATTTTAAGGTGGGGAGGAGTTAAATGCTTCCACAGGCTTGCAGACCTTGCATTCTGCTACTAGTGTTGTGTTGTGGTCTTTCCAAAACTATCTCTAAAAATTGGTGACCCACCTTTCAAAATTTTGGTTTAGAAGTTTTTGATGTTCCTTGAGTAAGAATTTTGTTTGTTGATTCCAAGGTTTTGATAGAACCATTGTTTGAGTGTCATTGTGTTCCCTCTGAGTAATAGTTCAAGTATTTGTTGCTTTAGATTTCTATCAGAAGAATCATTTGTGAAGGTTTAAATGTGTGTTGGGTCTAATTTCAACATTTTGAAATCGTCATTTCAATGTTAGAATTGAACTAAATTTTCTATTTATAATAAAAAAAATAAAAAGAAAAGTTCAAATATTATAAATGTATGCATATTATAATAATGATAATAATAATAATAAAATGAAATAATAAAAACAAAAATAAAATATCTTATTGTTATATGTTTTGCATATATAATAATAATAGTTTAAAATGAAAAATAAAAAAAGAAAGAATAAGAAAATGATAATATAAAAAGAGAAAATATATATATATATATATATATATATATATATATATATATATATATATATTAGAAATGTTTTATTTGTGTTATTAATGTTAATGTTTGGAAAATTTTGGATTTTAATATGATATTATTGTCAGGTCATTTCATTTATTTAGAAAGCTTTGTTTGTTTTGAATTTTATGGTTTGTTTTGTAGCGCTGATTACATGATGTAGTGGACACCATGGATCGAAGGAAGGACGACGTGGCCCTCCACATGCTACACAAGTGCCGAACCTACACCGAAGACCAAGCCATTAATAGCGAGATATTGATGAGCATTAGCCCCGGCGACCAAGCCGCACGCATGAGACAAAAGGTACCCAAGGCGCACCGCATGGCGGATAGAATCAAACACCGCGGCATGGTGAAGACAGCATGGATGACGCGTAGTTCGAGGCGAGTGCATAGGCATAGAGTCGGATACTACGTAGCATCGGCAAAGGAGTTCGGAAGCGTGGCAGCAGTTTCGGGCACAGTAATCTACACAGCGAGGCAAGGCGTTGATTGGGGTTGACGAGGAAAATATTACAGCAGATGGGCTAGGTCTTGGCCGATATACATCCCTTGCTTAGACTCGAATATCCCACAATTTCCTCCGTTAATGCGGCACCAGACGATGTTAGAAGGTTTAATTTCAATGGTGGTAACGACGTCATAATGATTCGGGACTCGGAATCATCGAAGGCGGACATCAACAGGATTGATTTGTAATCTGGTGTTTCAAGCAGCGAGCATGGTGAATTCAGCGAGGTTTGAAGATGAACGTGACAGTCGAAGTGGAGGAAACCGGATAACAGTAGCGGCACGGAGCGGAGACCGAGATCACCAACGTGGACGCATCTACATGGCAATGGGCAGAATGGACGCCGAAGGGTCTTCAATTCGAGGACAGCGTGGCGGTGAATGACTTAGATGGACCCACTTGGATTCCCAACATACACAGTGGCATAGGTGAAGTCATTCGAAGTGGATACGGGATAATGTCGACGGCGGAGATCTCGACGTCGAACGCTGCCAAGCGATTGTGGATAGCTTGCCGAAATTGGAACTCGCCGTGGGGAAGAAGCAGTGTGATGTGGACAAAATGCCAACCTCGACAGACTCGGCGGACGTGTAATTGCCATAACAAGATAGTGAGCCCACGCTTATGATCAAGGAAATTTGACAGACTTGAACTCCCGCACGTACAGCGCAGCAGTAAGATGTGTTAGACGAGATCGGGGTGCGGAGCATGCAGAATGGAGCATGCAGAATGGCGGCCGACGTCACAAGCAGATTCTCGATGAACAGTTTGTGTACACATTGGATATCGGATGAGTATTTCAGAACCCGACTGTTACCCCACATGCCTATGGCATGGTTGACTCGGCATGGTGATCAAAGCCCGACTGTTACCCCGGCATTAGTGTTCGTTTACAGCGCAGCACGAATATGGATTGTTGTGAAAACGGACCTCTGGTAAACACACAGTTGCATTTGACACCAGCGAAAGCAAGGAAATGGTTGATGGAAAATTGTCACTAAGTATAATCTTGCGGCTGGATTAAGCACTATGGCGAGGCATAAACAAAAGCAAAATATGAGGAGCGTCGACGGTTATGGGGGTCGACAGTGACCAGCCGGCACGATTTCAGAACCCGACTGTTACCCCACATGCCTATGGCATGGTTGACTCGGCATGGTGATCAAAGCCCGACTGTTACCCCGGCATTAGTGTTCGTTTACAGCGCAGCACGAATATGGATTGTTGTGAAATTGGATATCGGATGAGTATTTCAGAACCCGACTGTTACCCCACATGCCTATGGCATGGTTGACTCGGCATGGTGATCAAAGCCCGACTGTTACCCCGGCATTAGTGTTCGTTTACAGCGCAGCACGAATATGGATTGTTGTGAAAACGGACCTCTGGTAAACACACAGTTGCATTTGACACCAGCGAAAGCAAGGAAATGGTTGATGGAAAATTGTCACTAAGTATAATCTTGCGGCTGGATTAAGCACTATGGCGAGGCATAAACAAAAGCAAAATATGAGGAGCGTCGACGGTTATGGGGGTCGACAGTGACCAGCCGGCACGATTTGGAGCAAAGGAATAATTAGCGGATCACCAAAGAGACCCCAGTGCGGCGCGTGGAAGTGCCACGGCTTTGCCATGCATGGCTGCCAACCGTTTCCGTTCACAGAGCCATCACCGCTAGGGGAATGTGGGCATTTTAGAAGTCTCACAGCGCTTGGGGAGATAAATCGATATGCAACGACGCGTAGGCAATTTTAACGATTAGCCGCCGAAGATTGGGACAGCCACACACCTAAATCCAAAGAGACTGGATAGTGCAGATGAAAAACATACAGCGGCCGTGAGACGTGGAGGTGAACGATAGACCACATGAAGGTGGGATCGCCGATATCTGGAGGATGATGTGTCAATGGACACCAGACGCATAGTTGATCTGTCCAAAAGAGGAGTGCAGCAATTTGGTTTCGTGCGACGGCAGCGGCATTCACCAAGGAATCTCGAGTGTGGGGATTTTAATGTAATAACCTTCATTCGAATAGAACGTTCAGAGCGTAATGGAAATGATGTTAGGAGAAATAATCAGGACCAGGTCACAGTCTCCATGACTCCACTTTGCTTCACGTACAAGATGCCCCGTTATCAACATGCGTAGGACCCGCGAAAGCGCCAAATGAAACAGGGCACGTATGTTTATGCTATTTACGCTAATATGGGAATGCATCAAATTGAAGGCCCAAGAGGGTGCATTGTGAGATGTAATCCTAAAATTCAAATAAAGGGTAGGTAAAATTATCAAAGTATCGTTACTTTGGTAATATAAAGGTAACAAATGGATCCGTTTAAAAGTAATGCCACTAACACGCGGAAACAAACTATGCTCGCTGGACCCAATAGGCGTTTTTGAAAGCCGCACACGCAGAAGAAAGGAGGCATTTTAAGAAAACTGAACAGAAAGGATAAGGAAAAGGACAAAACACAGGAAAAGAAAACGAAAAAGGAAAATGATTGAGAAGAGGGAAGTTTACAGATTCAATAGGGGTTAGAAATTTTGGAAGAGGATGGCAGGAGAAAGACTGCAGGAGATTGGATCTGGTTATTTTTCTTGGGTTTTCTTTTTACTTGTTGAACTGTGGCATTTTTCATACGATATTATTGATAAGTTGTATTATGCATGTTGAACTTATTGAAAATCAATTTTTACGACCAATATAATGAAATCACAGTAAGTTTATGCATTTTTAATGGTTGCTTGTGTGCTTTTTTATTGCACTGAACCTTATCTTTAGGAGATTGCACCGCAATTTGGATCGCCTTGATGCTGGTTTTCTGGTTTTCTGTTGAGGATACTAACATTACAGCCTTTGTGGTGATTTCACAGTTGCAGTTTAGTTTAATTTTTCATGTTAGTTTAGTCAAATTTTTCTTTTATTTTCTAACCCTAACCTTTTCATTTTCTTTAAACATATGCAAAATAAATAAAAATATAAAATCTCAAAAATAGTGACACAGGAGAATAAGCTCTAAAGGTGCATTTAGAGCAAGTTGGATTTTGTTTTGAAATAAAATGTAGAAATTATGAAATTTATTTGATTTTGTCTTTCTGTTACGAGGAATAAACTGGCTTCTCTTAATAAAATTATAATCTTATCCTAGGGGAACAATATTATAAGGCATTTTTAAAAATTGTTTGTTATGACTTTAAAGTCATAAGTTGTTTTTCCTTCATGAAAATTACAATTTCATGAAGGGGAGGTAATTTATTGGGCATTCTATAAGCCATTATATCAAAAGCAATAAATGGATTTTTTCTTCCTGAAAATTAAAATTTCATAGGCGGGTAATTTATTGGGCATTTCAAAAGAAAGTATTCATTTGGGTAATTTATTGGATATATTGAATCTTCTTTATGAAAAATCAATTTCATAAAGAAGGTTATTTAGGAGGTACATGAAAAGCTATTAGAGCTACAAAATTAGTCATCCTAGCTTGTTTCATCTGTATGGTTGATGCAATATAAAAGGAAACAATTCATCACTTCAAAGTGGTATTTTGGATGCATATTTTTTTTTTATTTCGTGTTTACAGCAAGGTATAATGAAAAATGAGTTAAATTTGCCTAACTCAAAAAGATAAAATCCATAAAAAGCCCCTTTCAGATAGAAGGAATTCCACTCTACAGCATGGACATATGAGGGCTAAATCACATTTATTCTTCACTCTAAGTTTCATGAACAGTAATGGCATAATATACTAAAATAACTCTAGCACAGGCCCCTTGTTAACAATTGTTTTACAGAGCACTAAGGTATATCAAGCATTCATTGACAAGCACACATGCACACTTTAGAGTAAAATTAACCTTGGAGAAGTTTATACTTCTTTGCAAGAGAGGGTTTTCTAATGAAATTAACTCTGAGTGTGGTCTTGCACTTGGGCAAAATCTCCACTCAACAGGTTGCAGTGTTTTGCTTGTTGAATTCCGTTTGACATCATCACCTAAAGCTACAATGACAAAGAGAAAATTTTAAGTATTTGGTGTTGAATTTTACATTGTTACTACTTTTTATGTTGGTTTTGGACTAAAGAGGATATCTTGTGATTCAAAACTTTCTAGTGGCATGTCTACAATTACTCTAAAGGTGGGATATTTTATTCATATTTCAAAGTTATGAAGAAAATTTTAAAATGAAATTAATGAAAAACAATTGGTTTCAAAAAACATCATTCTTTCATATGCCAATGACCCTGTTTAAGATTCTTCTCATGGGCTTTATTGTTATGCATGCAGTAATTGCATCATATGTTCCTGGATTCAGCATATTTATTTTTTGGGAGCTCTATGTTCCTAGATTCAGCATATTTATTTTTTGGGTGCAGAGCTCAATATGTACATTTCTTACATTTGTTTTCTAGCACTGATTCACCTCAAAGCTTTTAAAATTTATCTAAATTTAAAAAAAAACCATTGATATGGCCATTTTAGTTTTTGGAATCTTTTTTACTATATATGGCATGTATTGAAGATGTCATGAAGTCTTTATTAGTCAATCTGTGTTCCAAAGCAGTTCAGTTTTGTACAAAGACATGCTATTAATCACACTTTAAGATTCATAGGATCAATTTACAAAAACTCGTTTTCATTTTATAGTTTAGTTAATGGGGAGATTGTGTTAGCATGGGTCTAGCATTGATACAATTTACTTTTTTCTCTATTTTTATCAGATGTTTGTAAAATTATGGCTATGGAAATTATAATGAGGAATGATTTTATGTAATTTTAATATCAGGAGTTAAATGCTTTCACAATATTGCAGGCCTCACATTCTTTTGCTATTGGGGTTACAATATTTTGCTAAAGGAATTCAATTTGACATCATCACTTGAAGCTACAATGATAAATATAGAAATTTGAAAGTAATGGGTTTTGAATTTTATATTGTTACTATAATGGGTTTTGAATTTTACACTGTTACTACTTTAATTTGGAAGTAATGAGTTTTGAATTTTACATTGTTACTATAATGTGTCTTGATTTTTACATTGTTGTTATAATGGGTTTTGAATTTTACATTGTTACTACTTTTTATGCTATATTTGGATTGAAGAGGATATCTTGCAATTCAAAAATTTCAAGTGACTGGTCTACAATTTCTCTGAAGGTGGGCTATTTTATTCATATTTCATGTGACAAAGAAAATTTTAAAATGAAATTAATGAAAAATAATTGGTTTTAGAAAACATCATTCTTTTATATGCCAATGACCTTGTTTAAGATTCTTCATGTGGGATTTGTTGTTAGGCATGCAATACTTGCTTCAAAAAACATCATTCTTTCATATGCCAATGACCCTGTTTAAGATTCTTCATGTGGGTTTTGTTGTTAGGCATGCAATACTTGCATCATCTATTCTTGGATTCAACATCTTTGTTTCTTAGGTGGAAAGCTTAGTCTGTACATTGCTTACATTTATTTTCCAGCACTAATTCACCTAAAAGCTTTTAAAATTTCTCTAAATTTTCCCAAATCCAATCTAAATAAGTTAGAATGGAAACTTCATCTATATGTGATTGCACTTAAATGATGAAAACACTTCATTTTTCCTCAGCATTTGTATAATAATAAACAATGAATACTAAGATTCTCAGCTTATATAAAATTAGCTTTTCATGTGCTCTATATATATATATATGTGTGTGTGTGTGTGTGTGTGTGTAGATAGATAGATAGTTTAAAAGTAATAATAAGAGGATGGTTTCTTAAGTTTTTATATATATTTTTTAAAAATAAATAATAAGAGGATGGTTTTAAACTACCCTTCTAAGTTTATATATATATATATATATATATATATATATATATATATATATATATATATATATATATATATATATATATATATATAATTTAAAATAAATAATTAGACGATGGTTTAAAATTGCCTTCTTAAGGTCTAAGAGGGTGGTTTTTAGCCACCATCTTAGGCCCTAAAATGAAAATCCTCTGAGGCAGTTTTTAACTGTCATATTAGACCCTAAGATGATGGTTATCTAAGGTAGTTTTTAGTCGCCATCATATGAGAGCAAATATTTTATGATGCCCTCATATATGGTGATTGAATAACCATATTTAAAGGTCTTAAAGGGCATTTAAAAACCATCGTTAAAGCCCTTTTTGGTGTAGTGGATGTCTTTTTTATCTACTTTTTTTTCTCCCTTTTGAATGTGATCATTTGTGTTTCAATAATTGTCATCAATTTCATTAGAAGAATCTATTTTTGCAGAGTTATTATCTTTAGAACTTATTTTTCATCTTATTGATTCTTCTTTCTCTTTTGCGTTTTCCTAGTTTTTATCCATTGTATTACCCATCATGCCTTTAATCCATATTGGTATTTTTCTCATTCCACTTCTAAGTGTATTTCTTAATGTGCTAGTATTCATATTTATAGTTCCTTGGATTACAGTATAAGGTGCTTTTTTATAGGGCCTTTATAGAGCTTAGGTTTTGTATACACCTTATGACTTCCAAATGGATTAAGTACTTGATAATATTTGATGAATACTATTATTATCAAGTTTTTTAGAATGTCTTATAACTCCCTAGTGATTTTGGATATGCTTTATGATTGATAAAGTGCTTTTTGAGAATAGTAGTTCAATTTTGAGTTGATTTTGTAATGTTTTGTAAGTAGCAAAAATCAACTTCTATTACACCTTATTACTCCTATTGAACTTCAGCACTTTCTAATTTTATGAGGTTCTATTGGTTGAATTTCTTTTGTTCCTTTAATATGGTTTGAGACAAGTATGCCAATTTATTTCCAGCTCTTTATTTTTCTTAATAGACCTCCTTTATAGCCTTTGATATTTAACGTTTAATGTTTCTAAATTCCAATTACCATCTTTGATGTAGTATTCCTTATAACTCCCTAACATGGAATATTAGAAAACAATATAATATTTGTAATAATAGGATTTTTAATTTCCAAGTTGAAATATTTATTCCTCCTACTTTATTATTTCCAAATATAAGTATTTTGAAAAATGTTTGCTTAATATAATACTAATGTTAAGTGAATAAATTGCAATAGTAAATATAATATGCCCTTCTAACTCCAATATATCTTTAGTTTATAGCAAGTAATAAATAGTATATGATTTACCTTTGTATTCCTTTGCCTCAATGTTGTGAGGTGGCAAATTTGAATCCTTTGAAAAGGTAGTCAATGCCCTCTTTGACTGGCCCTAAATTCTCCCTTATGTAGCGCTTCATTTCTCTATAATCGGTGCTAATATTTATTTAAATAATACTCGATATTATCCTTTATAAATTGGATACTGGTATGGTTATTTTTATGATGTATTCCTTTCACGAATAATATGTTGAATTGTTGATCTTATGATAGCTTCTTAAATGTTGGATTTCTCCTTTGAATGACACATAGGCTTGAATTAGCATTATTCCTCTAAATATGCTTCACATCATTCAATTCTAGTATTTTCTTTAACTTTTGATGCTTTTTCTTATTCAATATGGATGCCTTAAATATGATTGCTTCCTTGTGACTTTTAGATAAGTGTCACTTTAGTGTTACTTAGTATGCATTGATATTCCAACGTATGCATTGATGAGGTTTATGGTAACCTCCTAAAGACTTGTAACTCCTCCTTAGTGAGTGTTGGATTATTTACAAACGTTGGACGCTTAGAGCTCTTGTGCCCAGTGGCACTCACATCTTGTGCTTGTAAACCTTTCTTCTAACACTCCAATGATGGGTTTTGATACCCTATATTTACATATATATTTAAAATACACATTGAATTGCTATGTTTATTGAAACACAAGCATTCCATATTATTTTTTTGCATGTTGTATTTATGGGGATAATGGATAGCACCAATTGTATTGCTTCTTAGTTCTATGGTGCTCTTAATGGTGGTCGTATGTCAACTTCTTGTGATCTTCAATGGTGGTCATTCTATCCAAGTAGAAACCTAGGGTATAGTACTTATTTCTTTGTATATTTATGCCTGTAATATCCTATTTGTATGTATTTTATAACAACTATTTGCTAGCCTTTTTTCTTGGCTTTGATAGCGCTTCTTCTATGTAGATGATATCCCTCTGTATGCTACCCTTTTCTCTATGTAGACTCAAATGGTAATGGCTTCTTATAATAGCTCCAATGTTGTAGGTGACACATTTTCTTCTATGGCTAGATTGGACATGGAGAAATGGTGTTTTTAAAAACCTTGATTCTTAGATGTGTGAGCTCGTCGATGGCTCCTCCCTCTTGCTCAAAATTTACCCTTCAACCTGCAAAGTATGATGTCTATGTTACTTCCTGTAAATAGGTTTACTTGTGTCCTTTCAAAGGAACAAAAGAGGTGCTTTGTAATAGTTATATTTGCACCATCATGAAGGACCTCTTTTATGAAATCCTTCTTACATTTTTTAATATTCTTCCTTGGATATTTTAACGATAGTTAATCCAAGCTTATGAGATGCTATTTTTGAAGTAAATATTTTTGCACTCTACACTTTAATGAAATCCTTATATTCTTCTTGAATATTGAGACTCGCCAAGTCTTGATTTGAGGTTTCCTTCAAGGATATTAATGGTGGCTTCCTTTCGCCATGTAGTGCTACAAATTTTTGTGCTATTTTTGTACCTTTAACAACACAAAATAATTTCTTGAGAGTAACTAGTTACTAGTATAGTGTTTAATGAATTAATAACACACTTTTAATGATAGATAACTCTAATAATGAATTTTTAATGCACTCAATAATCTCTTCTACAATTATTAAGAGTAATTTGTAAAGAACCCTTAATGAATATTCTACAATTTTCACTACAATCAATATTGTAGGATGTAGTCTTCTTGCTTTCTAGATAGATAATAGGTAGATGATAATTTTATTTATTTTGAAAATATCCAACTCCTATTACTGTACAAATATATCTTAAAATGAATTCTCCTTTTTGCACTTTTTAGAAGACTATAATATGATCCCTTCTTCTTGCAACTTTAATCCAAATATTATGCTTAATAGAATTTGATAATGAACCCTAATTTAAGTTCAACTAATTGCACCCTAGTTGCTTACCTTTGATGTTTTTTGTAGTAGATGTAGATCTTGGTATTTTTTTTCACCAAGTTGTTGGCTTGTAGTGGATGAATTCATAGCTTCTTGTTGGCTATCTAGAACAACTTCCTGCTTCACCAAACTGTGGTCTTGAACTTTCTGTCTTGAGCCTTAGGTTTGGTGGCTTGATACTTTGAGTGATATTCTACCTCCTATTGTATATTCAAAGAAATCCTTTATCTAAACTTGTGCATTCTTGCCATGAGAAGCAATATTCAAATCTCCTCAATTTGGTAGGCTTCTTATTTTGGAATATCTCTTCAAATTTCTTGTCAAATTTCGACTTCAAACATGATATTATTCTCAAGATTTTAAATGTCTTGAGGTCTTCACTGGATTCTTCTTCTATATTTGGAACTTCTTGCCAAATTCTTCTCCTCTTGGGCTTGTTTTTGGATGGCAACAAATATCCCAAGTTCTTCACTATCAAGAGCTTTCTCCTTGGTAGTGTATTTCTCCAATGAGTTCCCCTAAAAATTATTTTAATGATGCTTCTACAAGATTTGCAATAAGGCTCTCCAAACCTTCTTCTTTTTTTGCTTGAGACCTCTCTAGGTATTCTATATTGCAACTTATTTGGTCCTTTGGGGTATACCCATATGGGATAGGCCCTATCGAACGGATTTTCCTAGCCCCTAGGGGATACAAAAAATATTTTTCCTTAACATAAGGTTCATCCGCACTAGGTACCTTATCAAAAAGTTCCCTCAATCCTCAAAAGAAGGTTTGGGGTTCAATCCTAGTGGCCTACACTAGATATAAAACCCCCCTCAACTAGCCTAAGGGGTATACTCGAATGGGATAAGCCCCATGGAATGGAAACTCTTGGCCCCCAAGGGATATGGGGAACGGTTTTTCTTAATTAAGGCTTAAACAAATATGATTTAACATGTTATTTTTAAAGCTTTTTTGATGAGATTCGATGGATTTGAATCCAACCATGGTGGGTCAAGGCTTGGATCGAGTGGAAGGGCTATTTCTGGAGAGTATGATGGTGATTTGAGAATGTCAAAAAGGAAGAAGGGCCTTGTAGGTGGCCATGGAGGTGGGTCCCCAAGTTTTGGACAACCCCTTTCACCAAGTGTATTTTATTTTGCTTTAGTTGTTGCAAAGAATTTCGACCATGAATGAAGGCTAATGTAATTCGATTGGTAAACTCCAAGGGGGTCATCCGAATATTGATGCCTTAAGGAGATGGACTTTAATCAAGTGGAAAACCAAAGGATCTTTGGATATTGTGGCAGTTTCCAATGTTTTTTTCTTAATCAAACTCAATTGTGAAGAAGACTCATAGTGTATCGTTGGGGAGAGCCTTGGTTCTTCGGTAGAAAGGGGCTCTTCCTATGAAAATGACGGCCAAATTTTAACCCAAGGACTCAAAAATTTAATATGGTTTCTCTCTTGTTAGGCTACCAAATTTACCTTTATAATTTTGGCATGAAGATATATTGCAAGGTATAGGTAAAGTTATTGATCGATTCTCTAGCTTGAGCCAAGTCAAGAATTATTTTTCTAGGATGTGCATAATGGTAGATCTAAAGGTATATTTGGACCTGTAGACACCAAAACAACACCAATCCAATTACGTGACAACAAGAGCTGATCGCATTGACACACATAGCCCCTAGGGCATCCCCAAAAGGTTAAATAGTGGTCCTAACCACTTCCAAAAGCAGTTTTAGAGGTTAGAGGCCAATTTGGCACCTTTTTCTCTACTCGTCCCACCTAGGGACGAATTTAGACTGGTATTCATCCCACCCAGGGATGATTACGCAATCTCTCTAGGGTGGGACGAATAGAAGGTTTGACTGGCAAAAATATTCAAACCTCGATAAGTCCGCTAGTTAACTGAAGCTACAGGTCATGCAATTGCGAGGAACAGCTCCAAATCAAGAAGAGAGACTTCAATCATGCATGTATTTATTTTAGAGACCTCATGCAAGGAGATTCTAAATCAGGGAATTAGCTTTTCTCTAAAAATAGGAAAACAACTCCAGTGGCGCCCTCGCATGCGCAATTCAAACAGAGAGACCCTAAGGTCTATAAATTGGTGATTTTTCTCACCCAAAATATATACATAGAAGTATCATTTGAGCAACGAAGTGCTACCAATTTACATACCTACTTGCGATTTGTGCTTTTACATCCTTAATATCTCATTCGAAAGGGAGGTTATTGGTTGACTATTGGAAGCACGAATCTAGACCCAAAACCTAATTTTTGGCCACAACAATCCCCAAAATTTGTCGACAACATCCCATAACCATTTTAGGACCCATCCCAAGTGGATTGGTGCTGAAAAAATGCCTCAAATGGTGGGCGTCCTGCCCCCGGGCGCTCCCCAAACTGTCACAGTCCTATTCACCCCCCCGGGACGATTAGAAATCTATGATATATTTCTCTAGTTTTTATTTTGCATTGTGTTCTATATATGTTAAATATGTTACAGTTTAAATTTCATTTCATTATGAGCAATATTGACCAGGTTTTTGTCATTTCTCGCCTTTACTAACTTGCAAATGGAACTAGAAAAATATGGATCCTAGAGGAAAAATTTGAGAAATATGACCATCTGGGTCTTCCCAAAACACCCCCAATTAGCTAACCTCAACTTTGCAGGTCATTTGGAGCTTCGTAAGTAGGACATTGAATAGGGTGCTTTCTGACAAGTTCTTGTAGTCCTATTCGTCCCACCCTAGAGTGAATACAAATCTGTGAGGAATTTCTAGACTGTTATTTTTGTAGTGGTCTTCTGTTGACATATTTATGCTACTGTAAAATTTTTAGATCTATCCGAAGTCATTTCATTATTGTTTTAATATTTTCATGCATTTACTGACAGTAGGCCTTGGGAAATACATGCTTTATTCCGTTTGCAGGTGCTACTAATATTTTATGTTTCTTTGAACATAGGTTTCTGACAGCATAGGAGCAGGAAAGAGCAAATAATCACATATAACAGCGGCAGAGACATTTTGGTCCGCCCATCTTACATGTGGGCACACGGAAGAAGGATTGTTATCCATGGACGTTGTGACGAGAAATACATTTGACGCTCCTATACCCTAAAAAGGAAGGAGATGTATTGTAACACACTTTAAAAATTGTATCAATAAAGAGATTACCATATTTTGAATTGCTTTTATCTTGTGTCAATTTGTACATGTTATTTCTTGTCTTTTCTTGTGGCATATTCCTTTTTGTTTTCGTATCCTTGTGCTTTCAGTGGCGATCACAGTGGGACGAATAGGCATTTTTCAATGTTTTTTTCTTAATCAAACTCAATTGTGAAGAAGACTCACAGTGTATCCTTGGGGAGAGCCTTGGTTCTTCGGTAGAAGGGGGCTCTTCCTATGAAAATGGGGGCCAAATTTTAACCCAAGGACTCAAAAATTTAATATGGTTCCTCTCTTGTTAGGCTCCCAAATTTGCCTTTCTACTTTTGGCATGAAGATATATTGCAAGGTATAGGTAAATTTATTGATCGATTCTCTAGCTTGAGCCAAGTCAAGAATTATTTTGCTAGGATGTGCATAATGGTAGATCCAAAGGTAGATTTGGACCATATTGATTTCATTTCCAACTAGGGTTCTTGGACCCAATCCATAGTTTATGAGAACATATATGCTCAATCTGTAGTGTTTTTGGTCATTCCTCTTCTGTGTGCTCTAAGGGCATTCATAGCAAAATGGAGACTCTTGAAAGGGATCCTCCCAAGTAGAACTGGGCTAAGAAGTAACTAGTGGCGTCTTATGGTCACAATATCTTTGGATATTGTGGTAGTTTCCAATGTTTTTTTCTTAATCAAACTCAATTGTGAAGAAGACTCACAGTGTATCCTTGGCATACACTGTTGGATTGGGTCCAAGAACCCTGGTTGGAAATGAAATCAATATGGTCCAAATCTACCTTTGGATCTACCATTATGCACATAATTTAATATGGTTTCTCTCTTGTTAGGCTACCAAATTTCCCTTTCTAATTTTGGCATGAAGATATATTGCAAGGTATAGGTAAATTTATTGATCGATTCTCTAGCTTGAGCCAAGTCAAGAATTATTTTTCTAGGATGTGCATAATGGTAGATCCAAAGGTAGATTTGGACCATATTGATTTCATTTCCAACCAAGGTTCTTGGACCCAATCCATAGTTTATGAGAACATATATGCTCAATCTGTAGTATTTTTGGTCATTCCTATTTTGTGTGCTCTAAGGGCATTCATAGCAAAATGGAGACTCTTGAAAGGGATCCTCCCAAGTAGAACTAGGCTAAGAAGCAACTAGTGGCGTCTTATGGCCACAATATCTTTGGATATTGTGGCATTTTTCAATGTTTTTTTCTTAATCAAACTCAATTGTGAAGAAGACTCACAGTGTATCCTTGGGGAGAGCCTTGGTTCTTCGGTAGAAGGGGGCTCTTCCTATGAAAATGGGGGCCAAATTTTAACCCAAGGACTCAAAAATTTAATATGGTTCCTCTCTTGTTAGGCTCCCAAATTTGCCTTTCTAATTTTGGCATGAAGATATATTGCAAGGTATAAGTAAAGTTATTGATCAATTCTCTAGCTTGAGCCAAGTCAAGAATTATTTTGCTAGGATGTGCATAATGGTAGATCCAAAGGTAGATTTATACCATATTGATTTCATTTCCAACCAGGGTTCTTGGACCCAATCCATAGTTTATGAGAACATATATGCTCAATCTATAGTATTTTTGGTCATTCCTCTTCTGTGTGCCCTAAGGGCATTCATAACAAAATGGAGACTCTTAAAAGGGATCCTCCCAAGTAGAACTGGGCTAAGAAGCAACTAGTGGTGTCTTATGGTCATAGCCAGAGCATAGGGTCCATGGTGGATCCTATATCGAATCTCATTCATATTGAGCAAGAGGACTTAGTTATAGGGATAGGATCATGGATGAGTTGGTGGAGGTTGATATTAGTAATCCAAGAGTGGCAGTTGTGAAGAATTTGAATAGTTATTTCAGATGCCATTCTCAACATGACCTTATTGTTTTGAAATATGATTCCTATTCCTCAAGAGTTTCTTCAAAATGCTTTTTTTTATTTAAATTCTTAAGTAGTGGTTCAGGAGGAGCATGGTGTTCCTCAAGATGTAGTTGAGGGTGGTTCTCCCCCTTTGAAGGTTGTGGTAGAGCTTGGTTCTCCTCTAAAGGTTGTGGCTTCTCAAAAAGAAGTTCAGTCCCCTCTCCCTAGGGAGGGAGAACCAAGGGTAATATATTCTCAATCTAAAACAAGAAGCAGTCAAAAAGGCCAGTCATATTTGGGGGTAAAAAGGAAGATTGAAAAACTACTTAGGTTTTGGGTAGTAGATACAAGGGATGCAGATGATCTTCAATTCCTGTCTAAAATTGAAAAGGATAAGGAGCCAAAATCTAAACAACTTAAGCTTGATTCATTTGTGATATGGAATAGTAATCGCAAGCACAAGGAAAAGAGTTGGCAAACCAAAAACTTAGTTGTATTCCATTGATAATATACACATATAAATAGGTATTACATGACATATTTTGGATAAGGATATGGAATAACAATCGCAAGCACAAGGAAAGGAGTTGGCAAACCAAAAACTTAGTTGTATTCCATTGATAATATACACCTATAAATAAGCATTACATGACATATTTCGGATAAGGGTGCATTTAATGATAATGACACATTAATCCTTACAACAACTAACATTTATTAAAACACACACCTAATTCCTTATCATTTTGTCAATCCTCCCAATCTCCTAAGGGAGGAAATAGTATCAAATCTCATAAATGAAGATTTTACCTTGGGCTAGAAAAATGTGGAATCAGTTTTAGTTTTGAGTGGAAGTTGGGGTTTTGGTTTTTGATCTCTAGCTTCCAGTAGAGGTCCGATTGTCTCAGTCGAAAGGAATCAAATAATGCTTCTGTGCAATTTTGTGGGTATCCCGCCCCAAGTAGTGATCCAAATTGCTTCATCAGGAAGGGGATGGATTTTATCTTTGAGTTGAGTGGTAGTTTTTTGGGTACAAAATTGGTGTAGTTTTATATGATGGTTTTGATATTTTTTGTCTAGGTGGTAGTTTAGATTTTATTTGCCTATTCTTGACCCATTTAAATGCTTTTTAGTTTCGATATTTGTATTGGATTTTATCCTGGCTGGGCAACATTCAACTTTCAAATGTTAAATTTTTCTACTGATATAAATGTGTCTATTAACTTTTTGGTTGACAATTTGATCTTTGATTAAAGTGTTTAATCAACTTTTCTATGATTACTCTACTTTATTAAAAAATTTGGAAACCCTTTAAAACTCTTTCATCCATCTAATAAAAAAATTATTACTTACCTGTGAATCTTATAAAAAAAAAAAAAAACCACTTTCAATCCTTTCAAAATATCATATAAAACTTTCAATCCTCGTGATTGGAAGACTTATAGAAAAACAAGAAAAGCAGCCCTTGAATGCCACGTAATGTAACGTCCTCATCTTTCACGTTCACGTGAGAAACTTAATGCTTAAGTTTATTTTAGAGAATTACAATGATTAGACGCCACAATCCGAGTCTTACCAACTTTTTACCATAATTTTAATTTACTTTAAAATAAAAAAAAATAAAAAATAAAAATAAAAAATCACTTTCAATCCTTTCAAAATATCATATAAAACTTTCAATCCTCGTGATTGGAAGACTTATAGAAAAACAAGAAAAGGAGCCCTTGAATGCCACGTAATGTAACGTCCTCATCTTTCACGTTCACGTGAGAAACTTAATGCTTAAGTTTATTTTAGAGAATTACAATGATTAGACGCCACAATCCGAGTCTTACCAACTTTTTACCATAATTTTAATTTATTTTAAAAAATAAAAATAAAAATCTAACCTGTTTTAACTAATAAAAAATTAAACAACAAAACCACAAAGACGAAACGTTGCCGTCACTCATGTCAAAAGTTATGGGGCAGCTCACCATCTATGAAAATGGCTTCTCAAATGTTAACAACTACCAATGACATCTCAAAAGTTAACCACTGCATTTGAATGGCATAGCATCGCAAAAGTTAACCACTAACCACTACGAGTGGCATTTCAAATGTTGACCACTACCAATTGTATATTGAAACGCCATCTCAAATGTTAACCACTACCAATTGTATATTGCCATCTCAAATGTTAACCACTACCTATTGCTGGTTTGAATGGCATCTCAAACTTTAACCACTAACCACTAGCAATGGCATATCAAATGTTAACCATTACCAATTGTACGTTTGTCTCTATCCTGGTTAATGAGGAGAATAAAGAAAACGATACTCACTTTTACATAACTTTTGTTTTTTTTTTTTTTTTTTTTAGTAATTGATAAATGCAAGGTTTAAATTACATAGGGTTGCTCCCATCAAACTTATTTCACTTTGTTATTGTTGAGATGAGGGACTACAGGTCATCATTGGATTGGCACATACTTAAAATATTGGTATGCACTCAAAGAAGTCAGATCAAATTAGTACCTTGGCAAACAGGCTACCCTTGAAGTTTGAACCTTGACATCTTCTTGGTAAATGCCTAATTAAACAAGCACTTACCAATCCATGATGTGAATCATAAACTTCACCTAATAACTTCACACCAACTCTGGTGGTGAGTTGGTGCTCACTCACCTTTGGTTAAAATTTATCAATCAAATAATTATAGTTTTTTTTGTGGATTGTCTTTAAACTGGCCTTAGAATTTTAAGGTTAATATTAAAAACTACCTCCAAAATCTTTGAAAAATTAGTAAAAAAATTAGGACATGTAAGAATGAAAGGTTAATATTTGGCATTATGTAAGTGGCTAAGAGGGTGCTCAATACCCACTAACTAGCAAATTGTGTGATGCCATCTTTAAATTAGATTTTTTTTTACCACTTTGTGCCACTTGCTCCTATTTAATTTACTCTAAAATCTATGCATCTACTAGTTGACTATTGACTATGTGGGTTACATATTAAGTTTGGTGTGATGCCATATTTAAATTATATTATTTGTTTATCACTTTGTGCCACTTGCTCATATTTAATTCATTTTAAAATATATGCATCTACTAGTTGACTATTGACTATGTGAGTTACATATCAAGTTTGATGAGTTGAAAAAGCATGTGGGTTACATATCAAATTTGATGAGTTGAAAAAGCATGATTATACAAACCCATATTTATAATTTTTAAGTGCATATGGTCTAACATGCCCCATTAGTCCTACCAGAGCATGCTATGTCAACCCTTGTGTCAAATTTTTACATGTACCGCTTCATGATGTATGTTATGTTAACATTCTTATTAGCTATCACATGTTGTGCCATGTCAACCATTTTAATTAACATAAATTAACATGTGTCACTTTGAGAGTCAAGTACTTACTATCATTTGTATGAATTACCATATCATTCAATAAATTACCGTATTATCCATATAGATTTATGAACCCACCATATCATCCAAATAGATTGACATGTCTCATCTTAACACTCATGCCCTTAATGTTACCTTAACTATATAAACTACCATGTAATGTTTATACAAATCTGCCACATTATCATATCTATGCAAAGTGGATACCATTAACGTGTCTCACCTTAGAATTCATGCCTTTAATGTAATGTTTATACAAATCTACCACATCATAATATCTATCCAAAGTCGATACCACGTTTTATTTTGAAGATAAATAGGTTTAAAAATATGTAGGAATATTAGCCACATTCATCAAATTAAAGTTAGACCTTTTGAATTACTTTTAAAGTTTGGTTTTTAATAGTTTCTAAACCTTCTCATGCCAAATTAAAGTTAGACCTTTTGAATGACTTTTAAAGTTTGGTTTTTAATAGTTTCTAAACCTTGTCATGCCACTCTTCTATTAATTTAGATAAGTAAGTTAATTATACTTTAAAAACTATGTAAAATTTATAACATTATAAAATATTAAATATTTAAAACTTAAATGTATTTTTAGATAACAATGTCTTAAATATATATTTAAATTATTAATGTTTGGATTTTTGTAGTTATAAATAAGTTGATCAACTTTCCATTGAACATCGAACTTGGTTTGGGTAAATTAATTTGAATGGGGTTAATCTCTTTGAATGTCTAATGCCCTAATCCAAAAATATTAGTCTCCTCCTCTAAACCTTTTTTTATTATTTTTAAATTAGGGGAAAAATCTAATTCTTTGGAAGCATACTTGAAATCACTCGGAAGTCTTCAGATGCTTCAAATGATGATTTAGCTGTCTACTCTGCTCTTTCACAGCTTAATAAAGATCGTGGGGAAACATACTGTGGACTGTTCAAGTTACCTTCCATAGATGCGTAATTCTACGTTAGTGTAGTATAGAAGAATATGAGAAAATAGCATTGCCTACGGAAGCTCCGTTGAAGCAAGCAAGCAGAGCTTTCCTTGCGTCACAAGCCGTTCGATTGTGACGGGTGCTACCAGACGTGCGTGTTAAGATTATTATTCAGAATGAAAGACATAAATAGATATAATGCGACACATGAGAGCAAAAATGCTGAAATAAGTAGAGGAGATTATTATTCAGAATGAAAATAAGTAGAGGAGATCAGTACTATTAGGATGGGCAGTGATCATGGACAAGACAATGGCGGTGCTCCTCGACAAGCCAACGTTCCCGCTGCCGATGCCAGTCCGCATAGCACAGGAGGCTCTTCCGGGCAGTCAGACGGTAGAGAAAGCATAGTTGTAGAGGTGCATATAGTGGCGGCATCGTGGAATCGAGGACAACATAAATAATCTACAGCATGGAGCTGCTCGGATGGCATTGACCGCTATGTTTAAATTGTTTTTAATAAGTGATGTTATTGCTTTCTCTGCCTCGATGGCTGTGTTAATTGTCTGGCTATTTCGTGAACGATTGCAAAAAGAGCGTGATAAAGGTCGATTCTGACTCGTCTACCTCTCCCAATTGAGTTTGGTAGTTGAAACCACGATCTTCGCATTCGTAGGCGCAACCATTGTGGTCGTAATACCCCCAAATGTTCATGCCCTCGTGGCCCAACACAAGGAAGAATTCGAAGTTTATGCTCGGTTGTGGATATTGCTAACCCTTATACCAGTGGTTGTGTCCCTGTGTTTCGTGCTAACCATTATGCCAGCGCCTTGGTCCGCCATTGTCGAAGTTCTGTCCGCGACTGCCAAAGTTTCAATCGTCGACTCCGTCGGCGATGGCCGAAGCGAGGGTTCCGGCCGAGATTTCCGACGCAATGATTGGGATCGAGTCTTGCGGACGGAGGGTTTTGTCCGAGACTTCTGAAGGGAGGGTTCCGTATGAGAGACTCGGAGCAAGGATTCCGTTCGAGACTTCCGAAGCGTGGGTTCGGTTCGATCCTTGGGAAGCGAGGGTTTCGTCCGAGACTTCCGAAGCGAGGGTTACAATTTGGCAGAGGTGGCTGAAGCTCGCCATGTTCCTCGTGACCTGCGTGTTGTTGTGACTTTGTTCCTAGGCTTTATGCTGCTTTCTAGAAATAGTAAATTTAGCCATATTAATGTATTAAATAATTTGATAATATTATTTGAAATTATATTTGCGTGCGCTTGAAGGTTTGCTTGCTTGTTTTGAATCGAAAGTTTGCAAAGAAAATTATAATTAATTATGCTTTATCATCCATTTTGACCAACCACACAACATTTCAGGTTAAAGTTATTTTGGCGTATTATAGATAAATACAATTTTTAGATATTTATAATTAATATTTAACATAATTATTTGTTTTTATTTGTAAGTATAATTTTTTTGTATTATTGAGAAGGAAGGATTTTGAAAGGAACTCCACAATCTTTTACATCAATTTCATTAAGAGAGAAAACAACATGAAAGCCATAGTAGCACTAGGCAGAAAACAACCATCTGACACAACTAGGAAAAACAAAAAGAGACCAAGACAGCCAAACCAGAAAAATAAACTAATACAAAAGAAGAAACACCCACCAGGCAAAAGATCAAAAAGTTTCTAGAATGAGACCATTTCTACAATATTTATTTCTTCTAAACCAACCACTTTTTTTTGTTGTTTGTTGTCCTCCACACGTAGTTGTCTACATCTTTCTTTCACACATTTATTAGGCCATAAATGCATCAAAGAGGGAGTAAAATGTAGACACAAAAAATTGACCCACTTAACTAAGTCATTTTCCATAGATTCTTAGGGACCCTTCAACTTTCCTAATGTAAGTTTGGGCCTCTCCTTCTTTCCTCTCCTTTTTTCCTAATCCTAATAAAATTATGGTTGGCCCTTATGGGGCGTTAATTTGCCTAACTAGGATTTTATCTTAGAAAATCCTAAATTTTCAGATCAACCTCTTTGACGTCAATTCCCCTTAGGTTTTCCCACCCATCCTTGTTTCAAATCCCTTATAAATAGAGGGTTAGAAGATTTTTTTTCCATCAAAAGCTACCCAGAACAAGTTTTAAGAGAATTTCTAAAATAATCAAAATACAAGCAAGAAGTGCCTAATTGCTAAAGTGTCAGGTGATCTACTAAATCTTTTTTATCTTTTTGGAGTTCTCTATCACTACATTAAGTTTGTGTTGGTCAATAAGTGTTGGAACCCTAAGGAGGATTTTGTTATCTTGGAGGTCTTCATCCTTTTATTTGCTTTCTTCGCTACCACCATATTGTTTTTACTCATATGCATTCACAAATCGTTAATTTCACATATTTTATTGGTTCATATACATTAATAAATTACTTTTATTTTTTGTTACAGAATCATACCTTGTAATTACATGGCACAATTTCATTAGTAGCAAAATTGTGAGTGCCCCATGCATGGTGTGATTTTGTTTATGTCAATTTTGGGGGTAAAATATTACATCCAAACTCTAGATCTATATTTCTTGTTGTTTTTAGAGCATTGTAGCATAATTTGCACTCTACTCATCATATTGTTATGTTGCATTATATTCTATTTTTTCATTTTCTAAAAAGGTCAACTTTCACTTTTGTATTCTAAAGGTTAGCTAAAATAACCTAGGGGGCTTGATTGTTGTGCCTTCAAACAAAGATATATAGTGGCCTAAGTAGGCCCCCTAACATTGATCACATTTTTTTAGGGTTTGGTGAAGTTATTTTGTAGGATTGAAGCTATGGGACATTGATAAAGCTTGGAACAACCACCAAATCAGATAAGTACTCCAATAGATATTTAGGTTGTTTGGTGTTTGCTTTCTATTCATTTATGTTCAAAACCTAGATCACAAGTAAAGTAAAAGCATTTGATCAATTTTTTAGGCATTTAAAAGAATAAAAGCATATAGTGTGCATTTTGGGTCTTTAACCTTGTTTGTGCATTTCTCTTGGACCCTTGCTCAAAAGGCTTTATTTTACAACCCTAGGTTTAGTGATCATTCAAGCAAAGAATCATTCTAGTATTAGATTATGTCTTCTTGCATCTTGTGTATCTTGCATTGTTATTTACCTTTTCATAGTTTAGTTGTAGAAAGACCAAACATAGGTACATTTTTAATTAACACATTCAAACACATTCTACCCCAGACTTGGAGTGAGTCCTAAAACAATTCTTGGTGAACCCTTGCCCTTTGCCCATTGAGTGTAGAGTTATAACATACTCTTATGGTCATCTCGACTCCTAGAAGATCCAATCTAGAATCGTACATGGTAGGGAAATTTCCCCATCTACAATAATAAAGGATAAAATTAAAGCAAATCATAGGCTTTGGTAAGACAAAGCTAAGCCAAACTAGAGTTAATACAAGCAAGATTCAAACTAAGGATGAGCCAAGTAGAGCCAAGTTGAGCCACAACTAAGCCAAGCTGAAACCTCTATGAAGAATATTTGATCACCAATGCAATCAAAACTTGGAAAATGTAGAGCTTGTTGTGATCCAATGAAAAGGTGAAAAGAAGAGGTCAAAGAAGCTACCTGAGTGGAAAGTCTCTAGATATTACTCACCTAGAGTAGAAGAGATGAAAATATACACTCCTAGAGAATAAGAAACAACTTATAATAGAGAGCCATTAACATAGAGCATGGTGATATTATAGGACTAAAATTGTTTGAAGAAACAAATTGCTTCCAAAGGAGAGGAAAATGTTTGAGGATATTAAGTGCTCTCTAAGAAGAGGTTAAAACTACATGAGGAAAATTCTTTTTGAAGTAATTTTTTAGTGATTGAAGAGTCAATCCATTGAATGTGATATTTCGACCATATATAGAATCCTAAAAGGCATTTGAATTTCATAACAAAATATTAAAACAAAAATAGAAAGCCTTACATGAAACAATCATGTCCTAGTTAGATCTGATATTTGATACCCACAGTCACTAGAAGCACATGATGAAATTTTGGCTGGAAAAGCAAAAATTAAGGTAAGGCTTCTTTTTAAAATTTTGAGTGAAGAATATTCCACATAGTCATAAGGGCATATTTGTAATAATCCCAAAACAAACCAACATTTGAGAGAATTTCTTTATTAAATCTAGGAGATAGTTTGACAAAGCTTTCTAAAATATTATCAAAAAAAAAATTCTCTCACAAAGGTTACACCACATATGGTCCATGATGTTGTACAAATTCCTCATGTGGATAGGAGTGGTCATTCTCCCATAAAATTCATTGGCATTTACCTTACCCACCTCTACAGCTTGAAGGATGCCTTGACATGATCACCCCATTTTATTACATGCTTTGCAAATGTAGGATAGTTTAATCTTAGCATATAGATTTATCATATCTCATTATATTGAATAGGATGCCAATTCCTCTACCGATATAAGTCCATCTATACTATAACTAGGTTATAAATCCTTTTTGTTTGCACATTACACTATGAGTAAAACTATAGTGCTCAATCATTCCATCTCTATGATGGTTTAATTGAAGTGATTATTACTCCATGTGATATCCCTCACAAGGTTACCCATTGGTCATTTGGATTACCATCAGCAAACCCATCATGTAAAAGGGTTCCAAACCTCTACAGTTTGAATAGAGAATTCAAGTTACCCTAATTGATTCTTTCCCATCCACTTCGACGATCCTTTATCAAAAGTGGTCATTGCAAAACCCTTATGTGTTGCTACACCATATAAAAATCAAGGTTGGTTTCATCCTATAGGATCATCTAAATAAAAACCCAAAACCAATAAAAGGAACATGGAGACCATTCAAACCATTCTCCCTCTCTCTCTCAATATAACACTAAGCATTCTATTATTCACTTTCATAATTACATTTACATGCATGTAACAAAATGAATATCTACTCCTTTAAAGGATTAACTTAGATACAAGTCATATAATTTAATAATGATAGCATCTTAATTCATACCAAAGGTTTACATAAAGAAAGCATCATAACATCTTCCATTGAATTCAACACACACTTTGCAAAAGTGAAATAGATTTTGTGGAAGCTACAAATAAATAATTCGCTAGATCCAAATCTAATTTCAATTAAATGTATCTATTAATACATTTCTAATCATGTGAAATTCCAAAAATCTTTAGTTCTTTCACATAAAAGTCATAATCAAAATACTCCTTGAATGCCATAGAGGAACCCTCCTTGACTAGCTTGCCTTGAGTTTCTCTAGTGATTGGATCTGATAAGGGACCAGGACAACCCTATGATGATGGCTAATGCATACCTATGTGCTCTTTTCCAAAAGTGCATCCTCAATATTAAAGATTACAATAAAATTTCATTCCTTTATTTTAATGCAATTCACAAAAATCCCATAATTTCCTTGGTTAAAAAGGATTCCATGTCCATTTAATAAACAATTTTTATCTATAAATAATTTTATCAAGAAATAATGCTTCTTCCATTATTGAGCATTATATTACTATTATTTCATTAAGCAACAATACTTACATATAGTTTCAAACTTCATATTTTCAATATCCACCCACATTTTTAACATAAATGAATAAAACAAAACTCTCATTCGAAAACCAAAACATCAATCAAACTTTTCCATCCTACAAGAATTCTCAAATTAAAGCATCACTTTAATGTAAGTTAATAAACAACTATCTAATTATTTAATCTCTAAAATCTAAGCATAAAAACCATTTTTAGGAGATAAACAAACATCGTATCAAAACTAAAAGGTATTCCATATAAAATACAACAAAAACATTTTATTACAAAAGATAAATAAATTCCAAAATTAATTAAATAAATCTAAGGTTAAGAGCAAACAAGAAAATGATTCACACTTTTAGTCCATTTCAAAACCATAACTCTGATCACTTAACAATGTTTTTGAAAAGACATAAGGCCATTAAAAACCACACACAAATGAAAAGAACACTTAAGGCGGATTAGGATTTTGTGCCCCTATTTACTAATAGTTTAGAAAAAAATAGGAAATTACAACAACACAAGTCTATGCTCATACAAAGCAACAAAGCTTTGGAAGAGAATCAACATTGTTACAAACCCACAAAACCATCATTGACATAGGAGACATACTCTTGATAATATTATGTCCTTCCAACAACAAGACTAACCAAACATAATATCTAATTCACTTCCAATAGCACTCTACACATAGTAAGGTAAAAATGATCAAGGAACAACACTAAAAAATGACTTTAGAATAAAATCTAAAGTCAGTTTTGGTAAAGATCAAAGTACAACAACTGGTGAGGTTTAACTCTACAAAGATGCACTATAAAGTTGAACTAGATAATATTTTATGCTAGAAAGAAGGCTTCAATGTAGGAAAGGAGATTATATTACAAGGTCAACCCAAGGGGGGTTCCTTTCCCTATGAGAAAAGGATCAAGATTGAATGAGAGCTTATAAAACCTTACTAAAGTAAAATTAACAACCATACAAACCTAGGGAAGATAAGATTGCAAATATTTCTCTAACTATCAACCCAAGCACACACCAATCAACAAAGGAATTTAAGGATAATAGTATATCTAGCATTAGTTCCGAAGTGCATATATTGTGGAGTTAGGTTCCCAATTACACAAGAATCATGCTACATATTTTCTCTGAATCGTGTATCTCAAATCTTGTTGATTTCCTTTTTTTAATATGACTCCAAAGCACATTACATCCTCTTCCTTGTTCACATAACCATTCATATTGTTGATTCCCTTTCTAATTTGTATCCCAAGCACATTGCATATTCCTTCCTCCTTCCTTCATTCGTTATACTCCCAAGTAAAAACAAGAAGATAAAGCTTTGTCCAACCTCCAAGGAGAAAACCCATTCCTAACCACATACTTCCCTCTTAATTATGCACTTGCCATTTCCTCTTTTTGCATTCATGAAAATTTTCTTAACTTCCTTTAATTTAAAAAATGATCCCTTTTATTTAAAAGTGGGTTAGAAATAATCTTTCCAAATGGTTATGAGAATCTACGTCAACATTAAACCTTCCCTTAAATATTATTTTATATAGTCCTATTAACCAATTTCCATTTCTAAAGGTCAATTTTAAACATATAGAAAAACATAATAAATCAAATTATTTATCTTTCACTTTATTAGCTTGGTACCAAATGATAATATGAATTATTAACATTAGTATCAATTTCTAGGGAATAAAACCTCTATAATTATTCACTTAATGATCCTTTGTAAAATTCATTCCTCAAAAAACTTCTCAATTTCAAAAGCTTATACTCAAAGCATTGATCAAAAAACTAATAGTTTAAAAAGAAGACATTAATCAATCCTTATACGTAAAAGAACCTTAATATAAACTCTGGGTTATCAATTCTTGTTAAAAGTGACTCTATTACCCTTATGAAAACTTCCTTTCTGATGCAATGATTTCAAGAAAGTAGAATTATGAGATGCATCTATATGCGGTAACCAATTGTTACCTTGGGTACTTTTACCCTAGATCCATTTGTCACATCATTTCTCATGCTATCTCATTCTCTATGGTCGACTTCCTTAATCAACTTTGATAGCACCTGGTCTTGCAACCAAGCAAAGCATCAGCAGTTGCATATCCTCATAGCATATATTCAGAATAAAAAATGCATCAAATCATCCAAATTAATCAAACTAAGTATTAAATCTTCATTTATCCATACATAGTTTATCTCAACAAGATTTGTACCAGTTTGGGCTATGACATCCTACCTCCATGGACTAAACATAGGCCTCTATGTTCTTCCACTAAGAAAAATATTATAGAGCATTATCATTCAAATAAATAAGGAAAACATATTTTCATCTCTACCACTTATTTTCAAGTGGCACTTTTCTTAAGGTGTTGGTCCCACTAAACCTTGCACTATTCTAGACTTTGTTTTCTCATCACTTTGGAAGAGAACTCTAGAATATTCATTAGTTTCACCTCAATGACTAATGGATCTACCATCTACAATTTAGAAATATACCACAAATTATTAGGATCAATAATGTACTTTCTAAGCAAGGATACATGTAAAGTGTCATGCATATTTGACAGGTTGGGTGGCAAGGTAATATGATAGGCTATTAAAATTATCTTCTTGATGATCTCAAAAGGTACAACATATCACGGATCCAACTTAGAATACTTAATGACACTCTTCATGGGTTTAAAACTCAAGAATACTTTGTCTCCCACAAAGAATTATCTAGGCAAACACTTTAAATAGGCATATCTATTTTGATGATTAATGACTTCCCTAAGCCTTTACCTGATCATTTTGAGCTATTCTTCCATATTTTTGATCGCATCTAGTCCAATGATAACCCAATACTATGAATTACCCCAATATAGAAGTGTTCTACTTATCCTACCATACAAATATTCAAACATGACCATTTTCAAGGAAGCGTGAAATTCATTATTATTAAAAAACTCTACTGGATGCAAAAAGTCTTCCCATCAAGACTTTTGGTCCATGTAATACATGTGAAGCATGCCTTCCAAGACTTGGTTAACCCTCTTAGATTGACCATATTTTTTTGGATAGTATGCATAACTAATGTTTCACTTCATGCCAACTCCACAATGAAGATCCTACCACAACTTAGATGTAAACCTAGAATCCTTATCTAAAATAATTACGTCAGGAAATCCATGCAACTTAAATCTCTTTGGAAAATCTATTAGCCACTAAGAAGGCATCATCCTTGGTATTCCCTAGAATAAAATGAACAAACTTAGTCAATCTATCAACCACCACAAGGATTACATCATGTGTTACTTGGTCTTCAGTAACCCCTCTATGAATTCGATAGATATCACCTACCATTTATGTATTGGTATATCATGTGGGTATAGTTGTCCTCCTAGATGTCTATGATCAACTTTCACTTTTTGGCATCCCAAACATCAAGCAAAAAATTCAGTGATATCTTTCTTCATACCTAACCAATAGAAGGTATTTTTATATTCTCCCTCATTTTAACCCCTCCCAAATGAGTGGAGTAAGCAAATATATGCACTTCTAGAAAGATTATTCTCCTTAAATCATCACTTTTTAATATAATCACTCTACCTTTAAAACAAAAAAAAACATCTTTTACACCAAAATTCTCATTTTCAATAGGATTTATTTCCAACTTAGCCTGAATGTCACTGCAATACTGATCCTAATATTACATTTCCTTGATTGGGTCCATTAACTCTATATGACTATGATTTAAAATAACTATATACCTTCTACTTAAGGCATCGACAACCTTATTTTCCTTACCTTTGATATAATATATACCAAATTCATACTCTACTAGGAACTCGATCCACTAACATTATCTAGCATTAAGTATTGGATGATTAAAAATATATCTCAGACTCTAATGATTGGTCCTTAATTCAAAAGTCTTCCCTAGCAAGTAATGCCACCAAATTTTAATAGCATGCACTATTGATACTAGTTCTTAATCATGTGTATCATAGTTTACTTCATGCTATTTAACTTTACTTAACTTATATACTATGAATGAGTCACCTTAGGATAGAATACCTCCCAAACCTTCCATGAAAGCATTCGTGCAAATTGAAAAAAAAATCTGTGGATCTAGAATTTTTAGAATGGATGGAATAGTAAGCTTCTACTTTAGTAAATCAAAAGCAACCTCACATTTGTCTTTCCATGTGTATTCCTTGCCCTTCATTTGTAGTTTAGTAATAGAGTAAGCTATTTTGGAATAGTCCTTCACAAAATTCCTATAATACCCTATCATGCTCATGAAACTTCATATTTTAGGCACATTATTGGCTGGTGGCCAATTCAAAATGACATCTATACTTTTTGGATCTATAGTTATACCTTCTATAGATATGATATATCTCAGATACTACACCTCTAGAACATAGAATTCACACTTAGATAAATTTCCATAAATTTGATTCTTCCTTGACAACTTAAACACGATCCTCATATGCTTGTCATGTTCCTTCTTGTTCTGGAAATATATTAAGATGTCATCCAAGAATATCAAAACAAACTAATCCATATGTTCTCTAAACACATTGTTCATCAAATTCATAATTTTTTTCAGTGTGTTAGTCATACCAAAGGGTAATATTATGAACTCATATATCCATGTTGGGTCTTAAATGTAATTTTGCGGGTATACTATTCACAGATGCTCAATTGATGGTATCTTGATTTCAAGTCAATCTTTGAAAATATGGTGGTACTCATGTATTGATCAAAAATATCTTCAATCCTTTATAAAGGGTACCTATTATTAATAGTTTCCTTGTTTAGTATTTTGTAATCTATGAATAATCTTAGCGAACCATATTTCTTTTTTACAAATAGCACAGGTGTACCCCATGGTGACACACTAGGTTTAATCAATATTTTTTCAAAAATTATTGAATTTGTACTTTAATTCCTACATCCAAATAGGATTCATCCTATAATGAGTTCTATTAATAGGTTTTGCACCTGACATCAACTCGAGGGTGAAATAAAATTCATGCTTAAGTGGTATTCCAGGGATATATTCAAGAAATACATCACTAAATCCATGTAAAATTGGATGATTCCTAAAACAATCTTCCTACCTATCATTCCCAATCTTGTGGTTCAATTTAATTACATAGACCATACCACCATTTATAATGGCTTTCTTAAGTTGCATTGTTGAGATCGACTAGGGTTGAAAAGACTCATGCTCACTATAAATTCTTAATCTCTACTTATCTTGATCCCTATAGTCTATCCATCTATCTTGGATGTTAATTAGGGATTCATGAGCCTTTAACCAATATATTCCTAAGATAATATCAAAAGCATGTAGAACTGCTACATAAAGGTGCCAAATGGTAGATTCATTGGGTAGAGTAATCTTAGTTATAGGAAAATATTGATCCACTAAGTAGGTTTATCCAGAATCATACTCATCTTCACACCCTTGTGCCAAAAACCTCAATATTTTTAGCATATCCTTGACTAAACTAGAGGAAATAAAATTATCAATAACACCACTATATCTTATTTTTAACTTATTAAAGATTCTACCATTGAAAAGCATAGGTGTGGCTTGCCCTTCCAGGTTCTAGTTGCTTGTAGCTACGTAAATTCTATCTTTAGGTTCCTCTACCCTTTTTCTTGGTCCTTCTTGGTTCATATTTCTATTCACATAGTGTGGACCCCCATAGTCATAACAACCATCCTTGGGACCTAGATATTTTTATTGGTTTTGATCTCTTGGCTTCTTTGTTTACACTATTTTGGGCTACCTATGAGGTTGAGGATTGTTAATATTATCGTTATTCCACTTTTGAAATTTCTTCTTGAAATTACCTTGTCTCTCATCATTTTGCTTCTCAAAAATTGGGTTACCTTTGTTCTTTTTATTTTGTTCTTGCTCCCATTTCATAAAACCAGTGCTCTTTCTTTTTCTCAAGGATTGTTAATCTTCCTATGAAAAAATTACATAATTAAAGTAGGTCCCGTAATTGTATATTAGACTTAGCTTGTCGAACCATATCATAGGACTTTTGTAGAGCCTCATGTTTATGCATATTTATTGTTTATCAAATCTTAGGGTGTATCCCTAGGATAAATTTGTGCATCTTCATTTTCTCATCCTTATCATATAAAAATACATATTTAAGTAGCTTAACAAGTTTTTGGTAGTAGATTTTTACAGTCTTTGTTCCTTGTACTAGTGTAGAAAACTCCTCAATTTTATCCACATAATTTTTCTCTATAAGGAATCTCTTCTTAAAGGCTTTTACAAAACCTTCCCATGTTAGATGAAATACCTCAATCTCTTGTCTATATTTAATCATGTTTCACCATTCCAATGTTATCTATTATAAATGAATAATGGCCCAAACTATTCAGGTAACTAAGGAGTAGTTCTTGATGGATAAGTAGGTTGTTAACTTATTCATCCAAGCCTTGACAAAATATCCCCCATATTTCCTAGTGAACTTGGTGGTCTTAAAATTCTTTTAATTCTTAGCTAGTTAAAAGAAGCATTTCAAGCAGTCGCTTCGGGCGAAAACCTTGCGAAGCAAAAGTCGAAAGAGTGCAAACATTGAAAAGTGCTTCACCAAAAAATTGCCGAAGCACCCACTTCAGTACTCCCCACCAGCAAACCATTTCTATTTCGTCAAAAGTTGTCACGAAGCATATGCTTCGGCTAGCTTTCGTGTGAAGCACTTTCACCTGAAGCAGTAGCGGCCGTAAAGAACGAAATATTTTTCGAAGGCAAGAATGCGCCTCGAACGAAATTCCCTCGAACCGCAGTTTTGAAGGAAGATCAGGGTGAAGCATTTTGATGATTCATAAGCGAAGCAGTTTTGATACGCCTCTCTAGTGAAGTAGCAAGAAATGAAGAGACCCACCTCAAGGAGGAATACATGCTTCGGTACTCAACAACCCCAAAGTTTTCTTGCAAAGCTCCACCATGCGAAGTGCAAACCAAGAAGAAAGATTTGCTTCAGCTCAAATCCATTGCAAAGCGGAGTTGCAAATGAAAATCTAGTGAAGCGCTTCAAGGGCACACACTCCAAGCTGGGTATTTTTTTGAGGCAATTAAGTGCCTCATAAATGTATTTTTACGTGCTCGGTAAACTCGTTGCTCATTTTTGGCAATTGGAAATGAGGTATCAGTTCCTAAAGGAGAGTCTAGCGAGCATGGTGGCCACTCAAGCATTGCACCCAAAGGCCAAGGACGTTCAGGCAGCTCATTAATGCATGTTTCCCTGGCTGACCCAGTTGCAGCTACTAATTTTGGTAAAATATTTGAGAGCTCAGTCACGAGAGCTGCGAAGAGCCGACTTCTTAGGTTCTTGAGGATGTACTCCTCCATTTTGTACATTTATGGCTCAGAGGGTCGGGTCCTCTATAAAAACCCAAGCATTGTAATGTAAAAATTGGGGGAACTTTCTACTAAGAAATCTACTGTAACTTGAATCCCTATGATTAATACTAAAGATCTTTGAGCTTGATTTCTCTCTTGTATGCTGCCTTCTGTGTTTATTTCTTTTCTCTTTCTTCATTTGCATACTATAATTCTACATTCTGGATTTAGGTGTGTGATTGGGGACGGAACCATGAAATTTTCTCAAAGGATACATATGAGAGGAAAATGTTGTATTAGTTTTCTTGTATGCCGCCTGTGGATCATGTTTCTATTATATTCACTTTGTTCTAATCGTCGTAACTCTAAACTCTAAATTTTGATGAAATGGGAGGGTAATATTGGAACTCACCCAGAGGATACATAGGAAGGCTAATATCATGTTCTTTTCATTTTATTCTTGGTGTTTCTTGCTGCTGTTTCAAGCTATTGGCCAATGATCGTGCTTCTAGTTCTTTCCCACTTTAAATTATCAACATCTCTTCCCTTACCCCTTTTATTTCTTTCTTGCACCCTTACTCTGTTTATCTCTTTCCTGTACCCTTATCTTAAACACTAAAGTAGTTTAGTATAGGAGCCGACATTTCTCCGAAGATTGGCATGAAGGGCATCTCTTCCCTTTGGCCTTTCAATGTTGGTCTAGGTCTAGGGCACGTACACTTTCCCAAAATCCTTTCCTAGAAAGATTTGATTACCAACAATTTTTGGCACACCCGGTGGGACCCGGTCAGTCTCACCTTGTGAGTGGTAGTGAGAGTCGATGCCCGTCTCATTACCGAAAGACTCTTAGCATCTGGAGACTCTGTTTAATCAAGAATATTTAAGTCATAGAGACCGATACCTAAGTTTGTGCCTTCATGCAAACAAGATGGAGAGTTACGAATAGAGGAGAGGAAACTGAGTTCTTTGAGCTTGATATTGAAGCCTTCAAGGAACGCTCTAGGTTGGTCACCCCCGAGTCGCTGTTACGAGGAACATCCTCACAAGAGGCTGCTTTTGACGAACAAGGACTAACTTTAGATAATATAGTAGCTAGCTTTCCTCCTAATCCTCCCAACTCATCGAAGCATCCTAGTGCCTCCATTCACATTAGCCATCATGTTAGCAACCAAGGAGGAGCTTCGAGAATTCCTATTTCTCAAAATCCAAGAGTAAATATGGCACAGCCTCAACAACAACAACAACAACAGAAAATGCAGCAGCAGCAACAACAACCTTCGCGCAGACTATTCCCAACATGGAATTATTTTGGATCACTAAATTTAGTGTGACAAGGGAAAGTTCCGCCTGCTACTATGAAGAAGATCCCAATATTCGATGGAACTGGGAAGACTGCTCTGGAGCACATCCAGGACATAGTTTCTCTAGCGATAATTCATGACATCACAGAGGAGCGAGTTATGGTAAATCTTTTGGTTCTATCTCTTAGAGGGAAGCTCCTCTACTGGTATAGATTGTTACCACTCGGTACTATAACGGGATGGGACCAGTTAGCCGGATAGTTGATGCGAAGCTTCAATGAGTCTGTCGATCCATCCTCTCTCTTGCATCAGTTCACAATGATTTTGAGACATCCACAAGAGGAGATTGCCGACATCAATGTTAGGTTCGCTCGAACCTAGCAAAGAATACTAGTTAGACTTCGGCAATTTGACAAAGCTGTAACATACTATTTCCTTCAGGCTTTCAACCCTGATATCAGCGTCATGGTGAGGTATTCAAACATTAATACCTTTCCCAAGTTATACGATTTGGCCCAAAAATCTGAGATGGATATAATAGCTATGGGCAAGCTTCCCCAAAGGATGTCAATGCTCATACTTCTTGATTTCCCTCAATCCCAGTATGCGAGTGCAGCCACTTCACAGATCTTTGCAACCCCTGCATACCCGATCTCATCTTGGAACCCGAATCCTATTGTATCTCAAATCGCTACCCCATAAATCCATTTTCCTATGTTCTTGGCTTCACAACCCACTGTCTCTTCAACATTCCATGTACTGTCAGTGCCACCCCAACACCCCGCCTTACCTCCAATACCAATTATGGCTCCATTGCCATCTATTCCTAAAGCCAAAGATTAGTAAGCCAAAATACTACAAGAAGTTCAGTCCCTGAACTCCATAGTACAAAATCTATCCAATGATATGCCCATTATGAATAGGAATCAAGTGTAACATGATTTTCTACCGAGAATGTCATATCCTACACCTCCACTTACTAAATATCAAGTGGTCCAGCAAGGGAGAGCGTCGACAAGAAATGCTGTGATTGATGAAGCTTCGAGTACTTCCTATTACATACATTGATGCTCCACGTGTAATGACCCTCACAAATAAAATACCTGCATGTTGCACCAACATTATGTGCAAACTCTGGCGATCAGTAGTCATGGTGGTCAGTTCAACATCATCAGGCAATTGGATCATAACCTGGTAATTGGTGAAGAAGAGCAAGTTGCAGTCCTAACCAGAGGAGGAAAAAGGTCGATATACATAGATGCTACTCAAATGGCTCCTTTAAAGGTGCATGCTCACCACGATAAGGGGTAGAAACCATCTCATGTCCCAAAAAAAGCTCCTCAGCCTGCACCATCCAAGGAGAAATCCCAACAAGCCCCTACAAATCCACCTCAGGTGGAAACTAAAGAACAAGGTAGAGAGAAGCTCAAGTATCCTTCACTGACCAAGCGGCAAAGGGTCGAAGCTACAGAGTAGTATCGCACCAGGTACAAGGCAAAAATAGGACCTGAGGTGCACAAATCCCTGGCCTACAACATTGTAGATGAGCTAAAGAAGATTTCGGCCAAGATTAGCCTATATGATGCTCTACAGTTGCCCGATCAAGTGGACTTGTTGCAAGAATTATTGAAGACAACCAAAGTAAGAAAAGCAGCACCACTTGCCTGAGTGCAAACCCTATCCACATCCATTATGGGGAAGAACATACCACCTCCATTCTACCTATCTCTATAGATGGAAGGGTATGTTGTACACAATTGTATGATAGACTTTGGGGCCGCGATGATAGTTATACCCAAGGTAGTGTACGAAGATATAGGGATGGAATATACGCAAAGCAGTCATGGCGTACTCCAATTGGATGGTACCCTCATGAAGACTGTAGGAGTGATTAAGGATATTCCTATTCGACTACACAATATTCCTCAGATCACAATTATACAAGAGGTGGTGGTCGTCGACCTTCAACCATATTTCAGTATGTGCTTATCAAGAGAATTTACGATGAAGCTGGGAGGATATCTATCTATGGATTACTCACACTTGGAGATCCCATTCAAAGGGATGAAGGTAAAAATCTACAATGAGAAGTGTTCTACATTTCTTGTATAGAAGATGTCCGAAGAAGAGAGCAGCGATCCTGTGCAGGCGATAGTGGAAGAAATAGAGCAAGTGGACCTGATCGAGGAATCCCTCGCACAGTTAAATTGTGAAGATGAGTTTTCATTGGCAGATTTTAATGCCATGATAGAAACCAAGATGGGATGTTATGCCATTTCCAAGCCTGAGAAACACATCAAGTCAGAAGATAAGGTCTCTGCCTAAGGTGAATTATGAAAATTATTCTTCGATGGCACCTGATGCAAAAATGATGTCGAGGCAAGAATTATTTTGATATCACCTTCTGGAGATCAGAAAGAATATTGTTACTGATTGGTGTGGAGTTGCACCAACAATGCAGCAGAATACGAAGCATTATGCCTAGGACTCAAAAAAATAGAAAAGTTAGGCATAAAGCATCTCCAAATATTTGGGGACTCATAATTGGTATGCAATCAAGTCACAAATAGGTTCATTTCAAAGAAACACTATCTCAAGTCATATCGAAATAGGGTATGGGACTTGTTTGACCAGTTTGAATCTCTCAATCTATAGTCCATTCCATGAGAAAATAACCGACATGCCGATGTTCTAGCATCTATCGCAGCCAAGTACTCTCCAGTAGAAGACATGGTGCATAAGCCTAAGGCTATGAGGATGATTTACAGGCCCTCTATCCTAGACAAGGATCTACATTGGCAATTTTTTGACAATGATGAGTAGATTATGAATTTTATGATTCAAGAAGCAGCCACAGTTAAGATAAGCCCTGAGGATGAGAAATATGAAGGGTTAGTTCAATTGAATAATAATCATATTACTCTTGAAAGCCTCTTTGATCAGAATGATCAAGCAGTTTTTCATATGATCAAGGTCAATGCGAAGCAGTATCAGGATTTGGAACTTGAACCTGGAAAAGCAGTAAAATTTGGAATATATTGCACTTTGAAGGAGCTAGAATAGATCCGATCTCTATGCAGAAGGTATCCCGACATTGTGGTGTGGTCTTATCAAGACCTAAAGGGGTACGATCGAAAACTGATCCAACATACAATTGATTTGCAGGAGGGAATCAAACCCTTCCGGTAGAAGCAAATGCCAGTAAATCTGAAGATCGAGGTCCTAATGAAAGTCGAACTCCTAAATATGCTTGAGGAAAAGATAATTTATCCCATTAATAATTCCTCTTGGATGGTAAATCTAGTCCCAGTTATAAATTATAACGGAGATATACGACTATGCGTGGACTTTCGCAACCTGAACCAGGATTCGCTCAAAGATCACTACCCTTTCCCATAGATAGATTATATCTTGCATTCAGTAGCTGGGGCTCAGTGCTTCTCCCTACTCGATGGTTTCTCATAATACAATCATATCTAGGTTAGGGACAAGGACCAGTATAAAACTGCATTCACTACCAAGTGGGGAACATTCGCTTACCAATGAATGCCATTCGGCCTTTCAAATGCAGGGGCCACTTTTTAGAGGGCCATGGATTTAGCTTTTATAAAACTCTTGAATAAGGTTATTTTTATCTATTTATATGACATGACCATCATCTCCCGATGAAAGGGAGAATCATCCCTTACATTTACAATAGGTATTCAAAAAATATCGAGAGTTTGGCATTTCAATCAATCCAAAGAAGTCCATATTTGCAGTTAGCGAAGGGAAGCTATTGGGGCATGTGATATTAGAGAATGGTATCGCTATAGGTCCTGATAGAGTTGAGGCTCTCTTGAAGCTCCCACTTCCAGTGAACAAGAAAGGACTTCAATCCTTTTTTGGCTAGATCAATTTCGTGAGGAAGTTTGTTCCCGATTTTGCCCAGGTCATCAAGCCGATGTCCAAACTTTTGAAGAAGGATGCAAAATTCATCTAGACAGAGGAGAGGAAAGAAGCATTTGAAGAGATCAAGGCCTAAATATCTCAGGCGTCGGTCTTGACCAACCCTGACTACAATCGAGATTTCATCCTATATGCCATAGGAGAACCCGAGAGCTATGTTGTAGTACTGACATAGAAAGGGGAAGATGGCGAAGAGTGCCCCATCATGTTTCTAAGTCATGTGATAAACCCCCATGAAGAAAAATACAATTTCATAGAAAGGCAGGTGCATGCAGTAATGAAGTCTCTTAGGAAATTCAAGCAATTCATTTCCCAAATTTGAGTTACAATCTTTGTCATTCATCCCGATGTGCGCAACTTCATTATCCAAGGAGAATTGGGTAGCAAAAGAGCCAATTGGGTCAGCAAGATACAAGAGTTCGACATCAAGATTAGGCCCACAAAATTGGTTCACCGTCGTGCATTGTGTCAAGAACTGGCGAAGAGCGTAGCGGTCGAAGTGACAGCTTATCAGTGGGACGACTCGCCAGTAGAAGGATGCTTCATAAATCGAGAAGAGGAAGAGAAGGACTGGGTCAGTGAGATAGTTGAATATTTTAACACCGATATATGTCCTTCGCATCTAAATGCTTTGCAATAGAGGCATTTTACGATGCAATCCCTCCGATACACGCTGCGCCCCGAAGGCCTATTTTTTAGAAATATTGATAGCATTCTCCTCAAGTGCATAAAAGAAGACGATAAGAAGAGAGTCCTAGGAGAATTTCATTTAGGATTGTCTGGAGGTCACTTTGTAGGAACAGATACGACATTGAAGATAATCAAAGCTGGTTATTATTGGCCTACACTCTTCATCGATGCCTTTGCGGTCTGTCGCCGATGTGAACAATGTCAGAAGTTCATCGGCCAAAGCAGAAGTGCTCCTATGCCTCTTCGACCGATACAAGTAGAAACGCCCTTTCAACAATAGGGGTTATATCGTCAAACTCTTTCATTGGGTATAATTTTGTCCTGGCTACTACCGATTACTTCACCAGATGGGCCGAAGCAATACCCACGAAGCATGCTGATCAAGAGACCGTCATCGCCTTCCTAGAGGGATTGATCACCCGGTTCGGCATCCCAGAAGCAATCGTTACGAACAATGGCCCCAGGTTTTTAGGTGCCAATATCAACGATTTCCTCTACAAATATGGGATATATCATAAAGTCTCCTCTAATTACTATCCACAGGGTAACGGATTGGTGGAATCTACCAACAAGACCTTGTTAAGAGTGCTAAGAAAGCTCATGGAGAATAACAAAAGAACTTGGCACCTCCTTCTAGATCGGGACTTATGGGCCGATCGAATTTTTGTCAAGAGGTCAATCAAGACATCACCTTACGTCGTGGTGTATGGCAAGGAGTCCATCCTACCAACTCATGTAGAGATCCCTGCATTGCAGCTACTGGAGGATGAAGAGGAAATTAATCCTATGGAAAATGGGCTGGCTCAGCTTCTACAGCTAGAGGAAGATCGCGATAAGGCTTACCAGAGCTTCGCTAAGCATGCTCAGATCACCCAAGACTGGTTTAAGAAGTCCTTCGACCGCGCTTTCAAAGTGGGAGATCTGGTATGGAAGTGGGATTCTTGGAAGGCCAAGCCTGGGAATCATGACAAATTGGATGCTTTCTGGGATGGACCGTTCAAAATCGTGAAGGTAAACTTAGCCAATTATTTCATCCTCAAGGATGCAGATGGCTAGGTATTGCCAATTTCTATCAATGGTCTTCACTTGAAGACTTTTCATCACTGAAGATATAGCAAAAAAAAAAAGACGTTCGAATTTTATTTTTGTATATAGTTTCTCATTCCTGTATATATACCCTACTTCAAGATCTCTGAAAGGCTAAGTGTCACAGTGACAAATTCCAACTTTTCTAAGCATAGCCAGAAACTCCTTCAAGAAGTTTTGAGGCAAAGCAACTGATGCGAGATGCTTCACAGTGAAGCTCTTTGACTTCCAAAAATGTCCTCGGAAGACCAAAGGAGTCATCAAAAGAAACGAAGGCATAAGAAATGCTTTGTTAAAAAAATATGAGTGAAGCAGTTCTCAAAGAAAGTATAGCAAAATATTTTTCAAAGAAAACGAGCTTCGGGGAAGCTAAAATTCCACAGAGCAAGCAGCGACGTGGTGAAGTAAAACTACTTCAGGCCCGAAGCATAGAAAACCTACCCACACCAAAGGTTCTCTACGAAGCATCTTCAATGTTGATTTTTACTTTGCCAATTCAATAAATGCGAGGCAGGAGCATTTAAAACATGCCTAGAGGGATGCACCAATGATAACCTAGGGGAATGTTCAGTGCAAATGATTTTAATGCCAAGGTGGCAGAACACATCCCTAGAGAATTTTTTTATGATAAAATCTCACACCTGGGTACGAGGTGGTAGAAGGTTAAGTTTTCGATGCCGAGCATAATCATTGAAGCGCATGGGTCTGTGTACAACACCACTGCAAAACCAATCAAAAATCACGGCAACCTTCCCTATACGAGATGTAAATTTAATTATGGAAGGTGCCATAAATAGAGGTAGTTGCCTTCTAAGGCTATAAAACTCAAGCCCCAGTAGTGAGAAGGTTATTCACCTATCGGTTCATACAAGACTAAGAGCCTTCATTGTTACTCTATAATTCTTCCACCCTTTGCATCAAAGTCCTTTGCGTCGAATATCTCTACATCAAGGACTCTGTCGCTGCCCATATCCACAATGGGAAAGAAAAATTCTAAAGAGAAGGGGAAGGAGCCTGAGGTAGCAGCCCCGAAGAGGGGCAAAGAAGAGAAAAAACATAGAACTAAGAAGGTCAATCTCAACCCCCACCTAAAAAAGCAGCCAGTGGAAGAAGGAGAGGATTCTAAAGAAGAACAACTTGAAGAACCACCAATTGATGGGTGGGAGAAAATTTGGGACACTGAACTCTCGAAGAGTGTGGTCGAGCTCCAATGCACTATCAAGTTTATGATGAGCAGACTTCCCCAAAAAATAAGAGGGTTGTCACATACTATTCTTAGATTTACTGGTATCTGACCCCACCTGCTCATCATTGTCTCGAACTAATCTATGCCATTGCGTAGAATTACTAGCCCTCCTCCAAAAAAGTGCTAGATGTTGCTGGACATAAATTGTTTTCAATCTTAAAAGAAGATGTGCAAGCGGCCTTCATGCTACAACAAGGTCTGCCTAAGGGATATTCGGTTCGTAACGTCATTCTGAGAAAACATATGGAGAGGTTCACTACCTCCACCTATATTTTGAAATTTCTAAGAGAGAACCTCAATAATGGGTTCCCTTCAAGCAAGCTACCCCAAATTCCCCTCCCCCTGACAGATTTCAAAAGCATGGACATCTTCTCCATCATTGTATGGGTAGCGGGTCTGTCAATCGATGCTTCGGTGCACCCATGGTAGGTGTCTTTGGCTGAATGTATTTTGAGATGGGAATTATACACCCCTGATGCTTCAAGGTTGAACACCAACCCAATATTCTTCGATTGGGTAGAATGGGTGGCCCGAACATTGCACACACGACTTACTAGCATGAAGAATTTTGGGACGGGCCAGTACTTCGCACCCTACTCTTTCCTTGTTTGGTTGTTTTTCTATCATGTGCATAAGAATTTTTCCCACATCGCCATTTCTTTAAGCGACAAGGATGGAGCTCCTTTTTTGGTGTACCAGTGGACTCCCCTCCTATTGAGTATAGAGTCTTATTATTATTTTAATAAACAATTCTTGGGACCTGCTATTCATTTGTTGAAGGGTTCCTGCCCTCGGGTGCCCCTCAGTTTGAGAGACAAAGTGGTAATAGAGAAGAAGGGAGATGTGTTTCAACTAACATAGGGACTTATGATTTTCCTATTCAGCTTCATAGGGAAGCCCTTCCTACTGCCTGTCTACCCCTTCGAGTACCAGTTCGCCTTGGAGGTCACTCAGTAGAGCAATGCAATGAATGTCGTCTATGGCCACGGTCGAAAATGGGCGCACACTTGCGACTTCCCCTTCAAAATGGGGGTAATTGAAGTGTTTTCCCTGAAGCAAAATGTATTCCTAGAGGAGAATCTTGCCAGCTTTGGTCTACTCTAGATTCCTCAAAGGTGGCTCTACGATCTCTTGGGAGTGATGAGGGACCACCTCAGATTCAAGAATTTTCATGTCTGCCCCCACCCAAAAATCGTGGGGCAAAGAAATAATCCCAATGGGAAGGATCTAGAGTGGAATTTAGAAAGGATGAAGACCTTGCCTCCTTGGCATGAGTTCTACCTATGGAAGTTGAGTTTAATCCTGTCCAACATGATTTCCCAACCCCAAACTCCACTTTTTGTAGGAATATGAAATATGATCTGAGGGAGGAATTGAAATATTGGGGCATAGAAAAATTAAAAGAATGGTGGAAAATGAGAGTTCATCGACAAAATATGAAATCATATGGACTCTTGGAGATGGATAAGGACTTCTCGATTGTCTATGAAGCCAATGCTGGGACTTGGAAGCCCACCTCCTTCACCGACTTCATTCCCCCAAGTGTCCCAGGTTCGGGAAAAATTCCAAGGAGAGATGATGATGCTTTGAAAGCAAAAGAAGAGGAAGAGGCCGAAAGCCATGACACAAGTGCCAAGGGTTTGGCACAATAATCAAATAAAGGAAAATAAAGAGGCAGGAGCAAGCTCAAGTGCCTCCGACCCACCCGAAGTGACCTCGCACGAAGCTCCCAAGTGTCTCTGCCAGACAATATGGGACCGGCCCAGTCAAAGCAAACATCGAAGGGTCGGTTTCACCAAGAGCCGAAGCAACCCCAAACATGGATGTCATCAATGTGGAGGAACTCCTCAAACAAGAAGGGGTCCCCGAAGAAGAGGTCGTGGAAGTCGGGAGTGTCAAAGCTAGAAAAGAGTAGGAGCCAATCACATAGGAAGTCACTATTGCCACTCTGCCATGAGGGCACATAGGTACGCACTCTCCACCCTTTTCCCTGGTTTCTCAAGGCATGTCCACCACGGTCTCAGTCATGAGTCCCCAATAGTCTCTCTCTCCCTCGCAAAGTCAATCACCCTCTCGTGTGTTACCCCTCGCCACCTCAAGTTTGTCTCGTGATCCCATTAGCCCCACTCCATTTGAGTCATCTGGCCAAGACAAGTCTGTTGATACTACTTCGCCTGCCCATACCACCATTCCCTTGGTTCTTAGCTAAGGCAAAGATAGTACCCCAACTTTGAACCTCATTCTTTGTTCTCCTATTACACATGACATCGTTCCTTTTGCCAAAGCTCCCGTCACACCCATCGTCGAACCTACTGGTGAGGCATCCCCCTTTCATTCTTTATATTTGTTCACCCATTTTGCTGGAGATCCAGTCTCATTTGAATTAGAGTTATCCATGATTAAAGAATGTCCTCTAGCTGAGAAGCTAATCAAAGCCTGATAGAACACAGAAAATATGCTGAAGGAGGCGAGGAAAAAGAGAGGGCGCTCTCTGGCCGAAGTAGAAAAATGCACCGTTTTTTACTTGAAAGGAAAAAAGTTACATAAGGTGAAAAAGGTCCCTAAGGTCCAAAAACCTCTGGATGAGATGACTCCAGTAGATTATGATTATCAAGAGAAGACTAAGGACCTGTAGAACCTAAATGTAGATAATGAGTCTACATCCATGCATGTAAGAATTGAAACTTTTCGTATGCATGCAAACATCGCTAATCAGCATAGATTTGAGTCAGAGAGTGCCAACATCAAGTTGGAGGAGGAGCTAGCCAGGATCCTCTCCAAGCTGGAGGACTCTAAAAAGTAGTTTGAGAAGATGAAGAAGGAGGTAGTTTCCCTAAAACAACAAGTGAGACAACTACAGAGTGGAACTAAAACCCAAAGCCAAATACAGGCCGAAACTGATCTGAAGGCAAAATAATTTGAAAGCAAAATCCTGGAGATGCAGCAGTAGTTGTACGAGAAAGAAAGTTTGGAGTTGTTTGATAAGGGCCGAATAAAATAAATTTGCTCACACTTGCTCAAAAACTTTAGATCTCGGGCCTCCAGTGCCCTGTCAATTTTGACCTACATTATCAAAGCCCAGTATGTCGCTACTCAGGAAGGGCCAATAGTAGATGAGGTCATCCAAAAAATTAGAACGTGACTCAAGCTGGATTTTGAGGTCCAAAATATCAAATATCAAGACCTACAGATCATTGCGATGAGCCTAACAGCCAGAGATTGGGCCACAGCTCAAGCCACGGTCCGTGCTTTCTTCTCCAAGGTGAGGAAAGCATAGAAGGCGAAGGACCTCCTGGATGTATTTGAGCACGAGTAGTGCACATCATTGGGCTAATCTCAAGATATTTCTTCCTTAGATTTCCTAATTTTCATAGACGATGACGGGAACCTTTTGACTAAGGAAGAGCTCAAGCCAACTTGGCTACATTTTGAAGGCGATGTCTTAGAGATAGATGGCTGGGAGGAGATGATTACAGAAGGACATCTCACAGATTTCATTCTGAGACATTGCAAGATCATGGCCTGCCTAAACGATCTAAGCACAAGAGCCAAGCATGCCGACATAGGGCAAATAGATCGGTTCCATGTCTTAGTAAAAGCGCTAAAGGAGGGGGGGGGGTCGTTAGAAAAACGATTAACTTGTTTATTGAATTGTGCAGTTTAAATAATACTGCAATAACAATATTTTCGGAGGTTGCCAAACCAACCAGCGTACAATAGCATGTTGTTATAACAAAATAACAAATGCACAAATAAAACAAATAATGAAATAACAGCAGTATAACTACGCTAACATCCCCCCTTATTACATTATTTGGGTAATAGGATGACTACTAGCTATACTAACATCCCCCCTGATTACATCATTTTGCAATACAAAGAGAGCTGCGAAACAACTCAAATTTGACACGTCCAAGTGCCTTAGTGAAAATGTCCGCAACTTGAGCATCGGTGGGAATGTGTTGAAGCTGAATTCGGTGCTTTGGAACTTCATCTCGAATGAAATGACATTGTGTGTCAATGTGCTTTGTTCTTTCATGATGGACTGGATTCTTGACGAGGTTCATAACACCCTGATTGTCGCAAAACAAGTGTATTGGAGATTTTGATGGATGGCCCATACTTGTCAGAATGCGACGCAACCATATCACTTCGCACACAGCTTCACGTGCGGCACGATACTCTGCCTCTATTGATGAAATAGCAACCACCTGTTGCTTCTTGCTGTGCCAAGAGACAGGACCGGATCCCAGATGAAAAATGTATCCAAAAGTTGACTTGCGATCATCAAATGATCCGGCATAGTCGGAGTCCGTGTATCCTTGCAAGAAGAATTTGTTGTTCCTCTTGTATTCTAGGCCATATTCCATAGTACCACGGACATAGTGAAGAACACGTTTTGTCGCTTTCCAATGAGTGGTCTTAGGCTCCCGCATGAACCTCGAAAGATAGTTGACAACAAATACGAGATCTGGCCTAGTATTGGTCAGATATATGAGACTCCCAATCAACCGTCGATAGAGAGTACCATCTACCTGAGGTGAATCATCATATCGCGATAACCGAAGTCCATTCTCCATCGGAGTTGCCATTGGCTTGCAATCAGTCATGCGATATTTTTCCAGCAATGTCTTGGCATATTTTTTCCGAGACACTTTGATGGAGTGCTCCTTCCGGCTGAATTCCGGACCAAGACAAGTAATGGAGAAGTCCGAGATCCGTCATCTCAAAATATTTACACAAGTTTCTTTTGACAAGAGAGATCATAGTTTCGAACTCCCCGTAATGAGCATATCATCAACATAGAGTACAAGCAACATTATCTCATAACCCTGTTTCTTGAAATAGAGGTTTGCATCTGATGGACATCTCTTAAATCCATGCTGCATAAGGTGATTGTCCATTTTTATATACCAAGCTCGAGGAGCTTGTTTCAGACCATATAAGGATTTGACCAATTTGCAAACCTTCTGCTCTTGGCCTTCCACTTCAAATCCTTCTGGTCGAGTCATGTAGACTTCTTCTTGGAGATCACCATTTAGAAAGGCACTTTTGACATCCATCTGGTGAACTTTCCACCCATATTGTGCTGCCATAGCACACATAACTCGAATTGTGGTCATCCGAGCAGTAGGTGCAAAAGTTTCCTCGTAGTCAATGCCTTCCTTTTGAGCATAGCCCTTTGCAACAAGATGGGCCTTATGCTTATCAATTGTTCCATCTACCTTGTACTTGACTTTATATACCCATTTGCAGCCAATGGGTTTCTTTCCATGCGGCAAATCAACAAGCTTCCAAGTTTTATTTTTCATCAAAGACTCATACTCTGTATCCATAGCGGCCTTCCACTGAGGCTCACTAAGAGCATCTTGCACTGATGCAGGTTCAAGATCATCTATGGTAGACATGAACGCCCTGTCATCATCAATATCCATATCCTCTACTTCTATACGTGGAGTTACAGAAAGTTCCTCAAAAGATTGACAAAGATCATCAACCTCACCACTTTCTTTGGCTTCTTTTTCCTTTTGAGCCATACTGCGTGTACGAGGTCTATCCAAGTTCAAATTGGGAGGAGTGGATAAATTTGCGTCTTCGATTGTATTTGTACACCATTTTGGATTCTTCTTCGGTGGTGTTGAAGAAGATGTAGAAGGACCTCCTGTCTGTGTTGACGAAGGAATCTTCTCTTCCTTAGATTCCACAAGATCTAGGTGTACTTTAGATGTGCTCTGTGATGTGAAAGCTTCATCAAAGACAACATCTCTGCTGACATGAATTTTCTTGGTCAAAGGATCTATCAAACGATATCCTTTAGAGTGCTCATCATAACCAAGAAAAATACATCTCAGTGTTTTCTCATCTAGCTTCTTCCTTTTCTCTTTCGGTATGTGCATGAAAGCGTGACATCCAAAAATACGTAGATGAGATATGGAGGGTTTTCGACCACTCCATGCTTCCTGGTGGATTCATTCCTTTTAGGGCCTTTGTGGGTGCCCTATTCAACAGATATACTACAGTGGCGACAGCTTCTACCCAATATTGTTGCCCAAGAGTAGCTCCTGTGAGCATACAACGAACCATTTCCATGATAGAACGGTTCCTTCTCTCAGCAACTCCATTTTGCTGAGGAGTATAGGCAGTTGTTAACTGTCTCTTGATTCCATGCTTATCTAAGAATGCAAAAAATTCATTAGAGGTAAACTCCCCCCTCGATCTGAGCAGAGGTTTTTAATAGAAGCTCCCGACTCCTTCTCAACGGATTTCTTGAACTTCTGGAAGAATGCGAAAGCTTCGGATTTCAGTTGGAGAAAGAAAACCCACATCTTTCGTGAGTAGTCATCTACGAATAACTGAAAGTACCTCTTCCCTCCACAACCGTTGGGTGTGAAAGGACCGCACAGATCGGTGTGAATTAACTCCGGAGGTTTTCGTGCTCTTGTTGAGCTCTTCTCAAATGGTACTCTATGTCGCTTTCTCGCCAAGCGATCGAGCACACTCGGCAATGTGGTAGAAAGGGAAGGAAGACCCTTTACCATCTCATACTTACTGAGCTCAAGTAAGTAGCCATAACTAAGATGCCCATATCTCTTGTGCCATAGGGAAGTTGCCTCCTTGGTAGAGACAATCATGGCAACATGTGGAGTAGAGATAGCATCTAGGGCAAATAAGCCATGCTTATATGAAGCTGTTGCAATCTGCTTACCCTTCCTGGTAATAGTACAACACTTCTTGCCATTCTCAACATGAAAGTTGACAACCATATTTCTATCCAGGATTTGTGTGACTGACAACAAATTGTTAGCCAATCCCGGAACATAGAGGACTTTGTCAATCTGACACTTGCCATCAGGAAGAGTGACTGAAACTGTACCCTCTCCCTCAACCCTGTAGGTTTTATCATCAGCAATGGTGACAGGTTTGCCCTCTTTGGCCACGAATGATTCAAACCATGATCTGTCGCCATTCATATGTTTGCTAGCTCCAGAATCGACATACCAAACAGGATCCCTCTGTGTGGAATTCGTGGTAGTCATGAGCACCTTATGTGCCCATTCAGAATCTGAGTTAGATTCTTCAACAACAACATTCACCTAGGGTTGCTTGTTTTTATTTTGTGGTTTGTTTTGGCCTTTCTGCTTGTTCTTATGCCAACACCTGTTGGTGTCATGGTTGTCTTTCTCATAGATCTTGCACCACCTCTTCTTCTATTGAGGTTGTTTTCCTTTTCCTTTCATGTCCTGTTGAGAATTTCCTCCTTTCTAAAAGTTGCCTCCTTTTTGCCCATTACCTTTCTTCCTAGAACCCTGCCTGTTGGTGTATAGGGCTGTATTGGAAGAATCATCCTTGTGAAGTTGGCGTGCCTCCTGTTGTTGAAGCAGATTGACCAACTCGATGTAGGTAATTTGTCATTGAGACACCTGGATGGAGGTGATCAACATATCAAATGAAGAAGGTAAAGCTCTCATCACAATTGAAACGAGAAGCTTTTCGTCCACAGAATCTCCCAAAGAATTCAATCTCTCTTTCAATTCAGACACTGCACAGAAAGAGTTCAACTGTTTCACCCTGTCTCAAACTCAGGTTATGAAGTTGTTGTTGAAGATGAAGAATGGTGGAATCATTCTTTCCCTCATAGATGGTTTTAAGGGCATCCCATGCCTCTTTACCACTTGCTTTGTCGACTATATGAGGTTGCACTTCATCTGAAACAACAAACAAAATGAGCACCTTTGCTCGACTGTCTTTCTTGTCAAAAGCTATCTCGATCTCGCGGAAGGACCCGTGGATCCTGATGCTGGTGAAGGCCTAGGTGTTACTCCAGTAACAATATCCCATAAATCTTCCATTTGGAGAATTGCCTTCATCTTATGTTTCCATGGTGTATAATTTGGACCTTTCAATAACTGATGAGGATCAGTCATCAATTTTGCAACAGTGGCCATAGTGAAGGTTCCTTATATCACCAATTGGTCCCCCTTTCGATATACCTTTTGCTAGGCCGTTATACCATACAAAATACCCGCCCTTACGTGAGGGAAACTATAGGTATTTAGAAAAGATCAACAAAAATCACCCGCCCTTACGTGAGGGAGACTATAGGTGAGTTTTAGAGATCATACGATACGTGGAACATAAGCAGTACTGAAAGGGAATCGCCTTGTTGATGGCACCTACCATAGAAGATTCTTCTCATGCGTGGGGCGTAACTTCCCCTAAACACTATGAAGAATACTTCGTCAGGATTTACGCCTAAACACAAGAGCGATTAAGGGTAGTGGATGGAGTAAAAAAATGCAAAAAATGGCAAACTTATCTCTCCCCGACGATTTATAGAGAACAAGCTCGTACGTCGTTGTAGCAGCTATATTAGGCGATGGATACAGTAGCCCAATCACGACAGCTTTACCTGTAAGTGCTGGCCATAGGTATCACAAATACCGAACGTTGCAGTGCAATAAATTGCACGGATGGGTTTTAATTATTCCGGGGACTTAGGGAGTGTATTTGATTTTTTTTTTTAACTTTTAATGAAGTAGTGCAAAAAATGAAATATGCAACATACAACATAAAAAGTGCCCACAAGAATTAACCCTCCAGGTGTCGGACACAGCCGAAAATGCACCTTTTACAATTCGCCAAATTGCTTTTTCAGAAAATTACTCACATTCCCCCTTTGATTTTTTGAAAAAAAATATCCCCCCTTAAAAAATTCTCTTTAACAAAGCATTTTAAATAATTATTATGTATTTAAAGTTAAAATAAATAATTTTAATTTATATAGTTTTTAAAACTTATGAAAAAATAAATTAAAAATAAATTTTAATTTATAAAGTTTTAAAACTAAAAAAAAAAAAAATTAAAATTAAAAATTTTAACTAAAAAAATAATAATTAAAAAACCTTTGAAAAAAAAAATTTACCTTTGAAAGGGGGGAGTCGGCGGGATTTGAACCCCCGACCTGCAGGCTCCCAGAGCCTTACCGCACGGCTCACGACCACGTGAGCCAGCGGGCTGATCCGAAAGGATCAAGGGGCCCCCTCATATTTGAGGAGGGTCCCAGCCTACTGCCCGAGCGTAGCTTCCTCCTCTACAAATCGCGGCCTCGCCACTGCAGCTTCCTCCGTGCATTATTTTTTTTTTTTTTTTAAATCCCCGCGTTCCAGCGTTGCGGTCCGCTGCGCGCGTTCAACCGGGGGGGATGCTGGACTCAACGTTGGACGCACATTTTCAGTTACGTGCGCGCGCGTTCAACGGGGGGGTTGGACGCGCGTTCAACGGGGGGGTGGGAGGGCTGGACGCGCATTCCAGCGGGGGAGGGCTGGACGTCCGCTCGACGACGACGTCCGCAGTGCTTCCCCGAGCGCGGAAGTCGACGGGGCGCGCGTGCTGCATCTAGCGCGGGTGCTGCTACGTCCCTTATCTACGCCCAGCGGGGGGGCGCTGCTGCTTCCCTTCTCTGCGTGCAGCGGGGGGATTGCGCGGCTGCATCCCAAAAAATTTTTTTTTTTTTTTTTTTTTTTGAAACGTAATCATGCGACGGCGTGAAAAAAAATCACGTCGCAGAAAAAAAATTTCGCACTGTTCGGGAAGAAATTGCGTTCAAAAAAAAAACACATGCAACCTTCTCCCAGCAAACAGCTTCCACCTCCAGCCTCCTCTCACTGCTCCCTGCAAAAAAAATTATCATAGCAATCTGGCTCTAATGCCATGTTAGAAAAAAGATTAACTTGTTTATTGTGCAGTTTAAATAATACAGCAACAACAATATTGCCGGAGGTTGCCAAACCAACCAGCGTACAATAGCATGTTGTTATAACAAAATAACAAATGCACAAATAAAACAAATAATGAAATAACAGCAGTATAACTACGCTAACAGCTACAAGACTGAGAGCCTTTCTTGAAATGTGTCTGGGCTCACATTCGCTGAACCATGGAACGCATCCGTGATCGCCTTCTCCCATCACCGCAACAGGAAGCTTCGCTAGAGGAAGAAGAAGAAGGAGAGGCAGAAGAAGAAGAAGAAGTCGTGGAAGCACCCCTGAAAGGAGAAAAAGGAGAAGGGTCTGGAGGTAACTCTGGCCCAATGGATCAAAGCTGAGGGTTCTTCCACCGAGAAAAGCTCGTTGCCCTGTGAGCTACCAAGAATGTTGACAATTTCATCACATTACAAATAGGGGTAGAAAAATCAAAAGTTTTGTAAAGTGTTTCTTTTTGTAAAGTATTTATTTTTGTTGTTTTTGAAAATATTTTTAAGTTGCAGCAATTTTGGCTTTCATCGCCATCCCCCTTGTACATAGAATGAATATGAAAGAGCTTCGCTATTGAGCAGGCTAAGGAAAAAAGCTTCGCAGGAAAAGGAAGATAGCTTTGCCAAAAGAAATAATTAGGGGATAAAAAGAGCTTCACACCCGAAGCATTTCAAGCAACTACTTCGGACGAAAATTTTGTGAAGCGGCATTCAAGCAGTAAAAAATAACAGCTTCACCGAAGAAGAAAATTCTAGATCACAGTCTGAGTTTTCTAAGGCAAGAAAACTACTTCAGACCTGAAGCATTTCAAGCAGTCGCTTCGGGCGAAAACCTTGCGAAGTAGAAGTCGAAAGAGCGCAAAAATTGAAAAGTACTTCGCCAAAAAATTGCCAAAGCACCCACTTCGGGCCTCCCCACCAGCGAACCATTTCTACTTCGCCAAAATTTGTCGCAAAGCATCTGCTTCGGCTAGCTTTCGTATGAAGAAATTTCACCCGAAGTAGTAGCAACTGTAAAGAATGAAATATTTTTCGAAGGCAAGAATGCGCCTCTGTCGAAATTCCCCCGAATCACAATTTTGAATGAAGATCGCAGTGAAGCATTTTGATGATTCATCAGCAAAGTAGTTTTGATATGCCTCTCCAGTAAAGCAGTGAGAAATGAAGAGCCCCACCTCAAGGAGGAATACCTGCTTCGGCACTCAACACCCTCGAATTTTTCTTGTAAAGCTCCACCATGCGAAGTGCAAACCAAGAAGGAAGATCTGCTTTGGCTCGAATCCATTGCAAAGCGGAGTTGCAAATGAAAATCTAGCGAAGTGCTTCAAGGGCACACACTCCAAGCTGGGTATTTTTTCGAGGCAATCAAGTTCCTCATAAATGCATTTTTACGTGTTCAGTAAACTCGTTGCTCATTTTTGGCAATTGGAAATGAGGTATCAGTTCCTAAAGGAGAGCTCGACGAGCATGGCGGCCACTCAAGCACTGTACCTATATGCCAAGGATGTTCAGGTGGCTCATTAATGCATGTTTCCCCGGCTGACCCGATCACAGCTGCTAGTTTTGGTAAAATATTTGAGAGCTTAGTCACGAGAGCTACGAAGAGCCGACTTCTTAGGTTCTCGAGGATGTACTCCTCCATTTTGTGCGTTGATGGCTCAGATGGTCGGGTCCTCTATAAAAACCCAGGCATTGTAATGTAAAATCAGGAGGAACTTTCTGCTAAGAAAGTTGTAACTTGAATCCTTGCGATTAATACTAAAGATCTTTGAGCTTGATTTCTCTCTTGTATGTTGCATTCTGTGTTTATTTCTTTTATCTCTTTCTTCATTTGCATACTGTAATTCTACATTCTGGATTTAGGTGTGCGATTGGGGATAGAACCCTAAAATTTTCCTGAAGGATACATAGGAGAGTAAAACGATGTATTAGTTTTCTTGTATGCCACCTGTGGATCGTGTTTCTGTTATATTCACTTTGTCCTAATCATCGTAACTCTGAACTCTAAATTTCGATGAAAGGGGAGGGTAATCCTGGAACTCACCTAGAGGATACATAGGAAGGCTAATATCGTGTTCTTTTCATTTTATTCTTGGCATTTCTTGCTATTGTTTCAAGCTATTGGCCAGCGATCGTGCTTCTGGTTCTTTCCCACTTTAAATTATTAACATCTCTTCCCTTACCCCTTTTATTTCTTTCTTGCACCCTTACTCTGTTTATCTCTTTCCTATACCCTTATCTAAAACACCGAAGTAGTTTTGTATAGGAGCCGGCCTTTCTTCGAATATTGGCATGAAAGGAATCTCTTCCCTTCGGCCTTTCAATGTTGGTCCAAGTCTAGGGTGTGTACACTTTCCCAAAATCCTTTCCTGGGCAGATTTGATGACCAACAGTTACAACTTCTTTGAATGCACTTCTAACCCCTAGTCAGTTCCTTCACCCATGTGAACTAACAATATAATGTTATCTTCTATAGATGATAATGATGGTCACTCTTGCTCCATGTAATATGCCATCGTCAAATGTAGTTTCACTATAAGGAAGCTACTATTCCTATGACTTGGAGCTCTAATAACAACTGTAACAACCCTAAAATAAATCAACCTAAGATAGATATATTTATTTATTTTAATCTAGGATATAGTTTGACAAAAGTTTCTAAAATATTACTAAATGATATTTTATACTCACAAGGGCTACACCACATATGGTCCACGATGCTGCAAATATCTCTCATGTGGACATGAGCGACTATTCTCTCATAAATTTATTAGGTTTTACCTTACCCACCTTCATAGCTTTAAGGACACCTTGACATGATCATCCAATTTCCTTACATGCTCTATGAATGTAGGATAGTTTAATCTTATCTTATGGATTTATCATATGTCATTCTATCGAATAGGGACACAAATTCTTCTACTAGTATAAGTCCATCTATACTAGGACTAGGTCATAAAACCTTTTTGTTTACATATTATACTATGAGTAAAACTATAGTGTTAAATAAATCCACTTTCATTATGGTTTAATTGAAGTGATTATCACTCAACGTGATATCCCTCCTAAGGTCACCCATCATTCATTTGGTATTCCATCACAAAACCCATCATGCAAAAGGGACACTAACCTCCACAATTGGAAAAGAGGATTCAAGTTACTCCACTTGACTCTTTTTCAAAGATACCAACCTTTGGGTCCACTTCAAATATTCTTTATTTAAAGTGTACATTGAAAACCCTCAGGTGTTTCTACACCATAAAAATATTACAATTGGTTCCATCCTATAGGATTATTTAAAGAAAACTAAGATCCCCTAAAAAAAACTAAAACCCATCAAAAGAACATGGAAATCTTTCAAACCATTGCCTCCCCTCCCCTCTCTCTCTCAATATAACACTAAGTGTTCTATTATTCACATTCTTAATTACATTTACATGCATGCTCCTTAAAAATATGAACTTAGCTACAAGTCATATAATTTAATATTGAGAGCATATTAAATCATACGAAAGCTTTATATAAAGAAAACATCATAACATCTTCCATTGAATTCAACATACACTTTGGACAAGTAAAATAGAGTCTTTGGAAGCTACAAATAAATAAGTCTCTAGATCCAAAGTCTAATTTCAATTAGAGGTCTATATTAATTCATTTCTAATCATGTGAAATTACAAAAAAATCATTTAGTTCTTTTACATAAAATTCATAATCAAAATACTCCTTGAATGTCATAGAGGAACTCTCCTTGACCAACTTACCTTGAGTTTCTCCAATGATTAGATATGATAAGCAATCAGTACAACCCCATGATGATGACTAATGTGTACCTATATGATCTTTTCCAAAAGTGCATCCTCAATATCAAATATTACAATAAAATTTTATTCCTTTCTTTAAATGGAATTCAAGAAAATCCCATAATTTCCTTGGTTAAAAAGGATTCCACATCCATTTAACAAATAATTGTTGTCTATAAAAAATCTTATCAAGAAACACCCCATAATACTTCTTCCATTATTGAACTTTATATTTCTATTATTTCATTAAGTAGCAATACTAACACGTAGTTTAAAACTTCATTTTTTCAATATCCACCCTTTTTTAAAACATAAATTGATAAAACAAAACCCTCATTCAAAAATCTAGACATCAACCAAATTATTCCATCCTAAAAGAGTTTGCAAATAAATCGTCACTTTACTGTAAGTTAATAAACCACTCTCTGGTTCTTTAATCACCAAAATCTAAGCATGAAAAAATATTTTCAGGAGATAAAAGAACATCTTCTCCAAACTAAAATGTATTCCCTATCAAAGACAACAAACACCTTTTCTTCTCAAAGATAAATACTTCTATAATTAATTGAGTTAATCTAAGGTTAAGAACAAACAAGAAAAGGATTCGCACTATTAGTCTATATTATTTACCACAACTCTCGTCACTCAATAACATTGGTGAAAATACAGAAGGTCATTAAAAACCACACACAAAGAAAAAGAACACTTAAGGTGGATTAGAATTGTGTGCCTATATTTAATAAAGGTTTTGAAATAAATAATATATTAGAAAAATGTAAGTCTAAGCTCATAAAAAACAATAAATATTTGAAAGAGACTCAAAATTATTACAGACCCACAATATCAACATTCACATAGGAGATGTACTCTAGATAACACTATGCCCTTATAGTAGCATGACTAACCAAATAGAAGATCTAATTCCCATCCCAAAACACTCCATACACATTAAGGCAAAAATGCTCAGGAAACAACATTAACAAAAAACTTCAAAACAATCTCCAAAGTTGGATTTGATAAATATCAAAGTACAGCAATAGGTGAGGTTAAACTCTATAGAGCTACACTATAAAGAATAACTAGCCAACACTCCTTGCTAGAAACAAGGCTTCAATGTAGGAAAGAATATTACCTTATAAGATCAACCCAGGGGGTTTGTTTCTCTAAGATAAAAGGCCCAAGATTGAAGGATATCTTATAAAACCTTATGAAAGTAAAATCAACAACCATACAAATGTAGGGAAGATAAACTTGTATAAATTTCTAAAACCAACAATCCAAGCTCGAAAGCACGAGGATACGGAAACAAAAAGGAATATGCCACAAGAAAGAACATATACGAATTGACACAAGATAAAAGCAATATGAAATATGGTAATCTCTTTATTGATACACTTTTTAAAGTGTGTTACAATACGTCTCCTTCCTTTTTAGGGGATAGGAGCGTCAAATATGTTTCTTGTCACAACATCCATGGATAACAATCCTTCTTCCGTGTGCCCACATGTAATATGGGCAGACCAAAATGTTGCCGCCACTTGCATAGGTGATTCTTGGTTCCTTCTTGCTCCTCTAATTTTGGAAACCTACATTCAAAGAAACATAAAATATTAGTAGAACTTGCAGATAAAATAAAGCGTGTATTTCCCAAGGCCTACTATCAGTGTATGCATGAAAATATTAAAACGATTATCAAATGACCTCGGATTGACCTGAAATTTTGACAAAAGCCTAAATATGTTATCAAAATACCACTGCAAAAATAATAGTGTAGAAATTCCTCACAAATTTGTATTCGCTCCAGGGTGGGACGAATAGGCCTACAACAATTTATCAAAAAGCACCCTCTTAAATGTCCTACTTAAGAAGCTCCAAATGACCTATAAAGTTGGGGTTAGCTAATTGGGGGTGTTTTGGGAAGACCCAGATGGTCATATTTTTCCAATTTTGCCTCTAAGACCCAAATTTTACTAGTGCCATCTGCAAGTTAGTGAAGGCGGGAAATGACAAAAACCTGGTCAAAATTGCTCAGAATGAAATGAAATTTAAACTGTAACCTATTTAACATATCTAGAATAAAATGCAAAAGAAAAACCAGAGAAATATATCATAGATTTCTAATTGTCCCGGGGTGGGATGAATAGGACTATGACAGTTTGGGGAGCGCCTGGGGGCAGGACGCCCACCGTTTGGGACACTGTTTCGGCACCAATCCACTTGGGATGGGTCCAAAACTGATTATGGGGTGTTTTCGACAAATTTTGTGGATATTTGTGGCCAAAAATCGGGTTTTGGGTCCGGATTCGTGCTTCCAATAGTCACCCAATAACCTCCCTTTCGAATGAGATATTAAGGATGTAAAAGCACAAATCGCAAGTAGGTATGTAAATTGGCAGCACTTCATTGCTCAAATGCTCCTTCTCTGTATATCCTTTGGGTGAGAAAACTCACCAATTTATAGACCTTAGGGACTCTCTATTTGAATTGTGCATGCGAGGGCACCACTTGAGTTGTTTTCCTATTTTCAGAGAAAAGCTAACTCCCTGATTAAAAATCTCCTTGCATGAGGTTTCTTAAAATAAAGACATTCATAACTGAAGTCTCTCTTCTTGAATAAAAGCTATTCCTCACAATTGCATGGCCTAAAGCCTCAGTTAACTGGCGGAGTTATCGAGGTTTGACTTTTTTCCAATCAAACTTGCTATTTGCCTCACCCTGGGGCAAATGCTGCTATTCGTCCCTGGGTGGGACGAATGCCAGTTTGTATTCGTCCCTGTGTGGGACGAGAAGAGAGCAAGGTGTTAAAAAGGTTCCAAATTGACCTCTGACCTCTAAAACTGCTTTTGGAAGTGGTTAAGACCACTTTTTAACCTCTGGGGGCTGCCCTAGGGCCTGTGTGTGTCAATGCGATCAGCGCTTGTTGTCACATAATCAGGTTGGTACTATTTTGGTGTCTATAGATGCCCCTTTTTGGGAAGCGTTGTGCAATGCGCAGCATCGAGCAAAAATAGATAACCAAAGCACTAATTATTAGGGTTTCTCAGTAACCTAACCAACTCCCGATGCCCCAAGTATGAAAAGGGCATGTATTCTTGAATCCTTGCTTCTGACGAGCTAAGGAACTTAATCTAATTGTTAACCTTGTTTGGTGAAGTGTTACTTGAGCTTGGACATTGATCAGTCATGAATAGGCAAAGGGTGCAACCTTTTGTCTATGGGAACCTTGAGTTCATGATTCACGAATGCCAAGTGTTTGATCAGCTTGTGATTATTGCTTGTTTGCTACCCCAAGCAGGATCACGATTGTCTTTGTCAATGATCCTTTGAATGCGTATCATTTCCATGATTGGGTATGTTGTTGTTGATTGGCGACTAAGTGTGACTACCCCCTCAAGCGACGAATCGATGAGGGAATGACCGACATGAGAAAAGTGATGAGTCGTTTGACCCAAGATGACTTAGGTAAGGGTGCCTTCAGTTGTTTACCATTGAATGCAAAAGCAGTTTTCGAACATTCTGACCTGTTTTTGGTGGGTGTGAACCCTTTTTGTGATGCAATTTGGAGCTAAAATTATAGAAAATTCGTCCTCCCGCGGAGCGGTCCATATATGATAGCCTTCTTAGGGAGTAGGATAGGAACAATTGGTAACTCCAATGTCTTTTTTGGATACCAAGAATGTCAGGTGCAAAAGCGCCTTTGTTCGGAAATGTTATTGCTATTTTTGGATGGGTTTTGACCTATTTTGGGGACATCGTTTGGGGATGAAATTCTCAAAAATCCGTCTTCTCATGGAGCAGTCCAACTATGGTAGCCTTCTTAGGGAGTAGGATAGTGAGTATTTGTGACCCCGACATCTGTTTTGCATGCCCGGAATGTCCAGTGCAAAAGCACTCTTATCGGACACTTTTAGGGCTTGTTTTTGGTGCATTTTGTGTATTTTTTTGCTATTTTTGAAATTTTTGCTTTGTATTCATCCCGGGGTGGGATGAATTCCTATTTAGTATTTGTCTCAAGGTGGGACGAGCGCTAACCAGAGCACTCGTCCCAGGGGGGAACGAGTACAGGCTCAAAAATCCTTTTTAAAGGCCAAAACTAAGTTTTGGGCTCATTTGCATTTGTTTTTCTTGGCAATTTGGAGCTTTGAGGAGGAGGAGGTCAATTCTGTGAAGCGAAGCACTGCCAAATTTTTCCTTGCAACCATGATTTCACACACCGGATCGAGCGGCGGAGCCGAAGCGATACCAATGAGTGCCCATCCTCTTTATTATTTTGTGTTGCAATTGGAAAACGGTAGTTTGCTTATTGCTTATGTTTTTTTGTTTTTCTGGTTTGTTTTTTTTCAAATTGTAAAAAGGAAACCCTAGTCTATGAACACTTAACTGAAAACTTAATTTAATCCTAGTTAAACACAGATCAAAAGTTTAGTTGAAAACTGAGCGTAGAAACTTAGTTTAGAACATAACTTAAAAACTTTGCTGAACCTGAATTGAACCAAAAACTTTAGGTTAAAACGTAGGGTAAAACTAAGTGGAAAGCGTAGCGTGAACCCTAGTTAAATCTTTTTTTTTTTTTGTTAATTTATCAGTTAGATTTAAAAAAAAACCCTAGAGCTGACAAATTAGGTTTTTGAATGTTTGTTGTTTTTTAATTTATCAGTTAGAGTTAAAAACCCTAGAGCTAACAAATGATTTTTTTGTTTTTGTAATTTTTTGTTAATTTATCAGTTAGAGTTAAAAACCCTAGATCTAAAAAATTAGTTTTGTTGAATTTTTGTAAAAAAAATTTGGCTGTACATTTTGATGCATTGTTGTATATTCAGTGTTAGTGTTGTACAGTTTTTTTTATTGTTTTAATTTTTTTATGTTGTTTTCTTTTGTAGGTTGTGAAGAGTCGGTACCGAGTGCCTACTATGTTTATTGAAGCACATGCAGTGCTAACCTTGGTTGACTAGGACTGGCTTGATGCCCTTGGGCTCAAGCAGGTGACTCGGCTGGAGTCGATGGTCAGGGATCGGGCCTATCTGATGGCCCTGATCAATCTGTGGGATCCCCGAACCAATACCTTCCATTTCCCAATAGGGGATATGACGGTGACCTTGGAGGATGTCTATCGGATTCTTCAGATTCTGATAGACGGACTGCCGATCTGGACGACATCGCGAGATCGGAGGACAGCAGTACTAATACACTATTTCGGGCATGGAGAGGAGTTGGGTGTGGAGAGCCCCGTGGAGAGGGTGGAGAGCGACTACCAGATTGGTGGCATATTGGTGCGATGGTGGCTAGAGAGGGGTGTGTTGGGAATGAGGCATGCATTACTCATGGGCCTTATTTCCAACATGTTGCTCCCCGACTCTTCGAGTGCGAGGTTCCCGTGGAACCTACTAGATGTGGTGTTCAGGTTGGTGGAGTGTCCAACAGATGCTCCAATGATTATGATATGGGGACAGACTCTACTGGCATAGCTCTACGATGAGTTGTACGAGGTCCGCTATCGAAAGTGGAAGGGGATTAGTTGCAGCTACTTGTTGCAGTGCTGGGCTTGGCAGCACATAGCAGTGGAGAGGCTGACGGGGCTACCCTAGATGACATGGGCAAATATGGCAGACCAGGATATCAGATACGAGATATTGTGGCAGAGGATGGAGGAGCAGGGATAGAGTCAGTGATGGGCAAGTTCCGTAGGACACTATGCTGATGCCTTCGCTTGGCTTACTCCTGGGGAGGTGTTTTGGTGCCCCTACCAGGACTGTCCAGCCTGGCTAGAGGTGGGAGAGTGGCTCCGTCAGGTACAAAGGGGGCAATGGTTGATTGGGTGGCATGGTACTGAGCAAGATTTCTTCCCATACGGTTGGGTGACCTAATATTTTAGGGTGCGCCAGGGGATTCCTGGTGAGCCCGTGGTCTATCGACATCGGGGGGATGAGAGGACTCTAGATCGGCCAGTCATGGCACCACTTGGTGAGGATTTAGATACGGCTATTGACGTCCCATATGTGGATGACTTCAGGGTTATGACCAAGTATGAGCAGTGATGGACTCTACGACAATAGCGAGGCGAGGGGCCTCTAGGGGGTGCAATAGGGGATGATGGTGCAAAGGCACCGAGAGAGGGCTGGGGAGTTTTGTTGGACGATGCGAACTTGGTGGAGGTTGAGGATGCTAAAGGGGAGTTTGGGGTACTGGATCAGTCGGAGATGTAGGACGTCTCAGAGCAGTGGGAGCCAAAGCAGGCTGCTATCCTAGATTTGCTTATGCATCAGGTAGGTGCAGAGGATGCGGAGGCAAGACACGGCACTGAGATAGCATGATTGGAGGACCTACTACAGAGATGAGATGGGGAGCTGGGAGAGGCTTTGTAGGAAAGTGATCTCTTGTGAACTGAATTGGCAGAGCGAGAGAATGCATGGGCTACGTCCCGTCAGTAGGAGGGAGATATCGATGCGGCTCGAGAGAGGGATCTCCTATGGATGTAGCTAGCACAGTGCAATGACGTAGTAGCTTACTACCGTCGGTGAGAGGTAGAGTGGGGTCAGTGGGAGGTAGAGTGGCATCGACATCGAATGGATATGGAGGGAGAGATTATTCGCCTTGGTGGGCAAATACCTGAGCCCCCTGGAGGTGGCTCTTCGCATCGAACGAGAGACAGTGATACTGATCAGTCAGCATCATCCCATTGCATGCGGCTAGATGAGGGTGGCGCTAGTGGGCATGACGTAGGGGCGAGCAGCAGTCGCCCAGAGAGATCCCATAGGACTCACACCGTGGGGGGTAGTTCCTGTCGCATCGATCCTATGTGATCATGGTGGCCGATGCCCTAGGCTTGGGGGTTTTTGAGTTTTTGGCTTTGGTTGCGAGGTCACAGGACTAGTTCATTATAGCCTACGGGTATTTTTGGTTATGATATATATACAGATGACTCTTTTTTGGTGTTTTATGCGCTTTGCATGGTTTGTTTTTATGTACATGTTTTTACATTGATGTATGCAAATGCGATTATGAATGTGATGTTTCTAATTTGTATGATGTATGCATATGGAATGAATGAAATGAGTTATTAATAACTTGTCGATGCACCGTAGACTATGCAAGATTTGACTGACTTGCTGTACTAATGGGATGACATTGTGGAATGAATTTTCATGTGGAAACTTTGTTTTTATATTTTGCATATTTTTTGATGATGATGTACGGAATGAAATGTACCAATTATTTTAAAATGTAGTTAAGCTTTGCTGAGATTCAGATATTTTAACTAACTAGCCAAGACTATACATTTATCTCGCAAGACTTTTGAACAAGGTATAAATTTGACTTGAATTTAACCAAGTTATTTCACATCCTTGTGTGTGCAATTGAGTTCATTTATGTGGTATTTTTTAGGATACCGCCAGTGCCAGATAGGCTATCAACCTGTTGGCATTTTTGCCACATTGTGTTGATTCTTGATTATTCATGCATAAGATGTTGAAATTCTCACTTCTATACAGGCTTTGATGCAAAATAAGGCTAAGTCTGAAAACCGTCACGATATCATGATAGAAAATAGCATGGAGGGTACAGTAGCAAAACCGTCGTGATATCACGACATGTCGCGTTATCACAGGTCAGTTGAGGAGAGAGAAGTCAAAAGCCAAAGGTGTTGCAAAATCATGAGCTATCACAGTTTCACGGCGCAAAAGGTAGAAAAAAAGCAAAGGCAAAAGTTGTCATGATTTCACGACGTGTTCCAAAATCACGGTCAACGCAGTCAACAACAACAAAGCAGCAAGGTTGTCACGAAATCATGACGTGTTGGAGTTTCACGGTCAAAATGGTCAACGGGGGCAGCGCAGAGAAATTGTAGCGAAATCGTGACATAACCTAGCAAAGGGCGATGACAATGAAAATTGTCGCGATATCATGACAGAAAGGTGAATGATGCACAAAAGAGCGAAAGACGTAGCGAAATCGCTATGTGTTGCATGGTCACAGCAAAGTGGAGATAGAAAGGCTTAAGGCACAAAAACGTCATGATTTCGCGACATTTTTGAAGATGAGGGCAAGAAAGAAGTTGGCATCACGATTTTGTGACATATTGGAGTGGAAGGACCAAGTGTAGAAAGTGGTAGCGATTTCACGACTTGTCGCATTTTCGTGGCTTAGAAGCAGGACCGTACAACGTGCATAAAAATTGTAGCGAAATCATGACATGTCAGATTTTCGTGACATAAAAGCAAAGACTGAGCAGCAGGAAGATAGTGTAGCGATTTCGTGACTTGCTTGGTTTTCGCAACTTGGAGATAACAATGAAGGTGTCGACAGAAAGATGTAGCAAAATTGCGACATGACGAATTTTCGCGATTCGAAGCAACGAAGAGAACAAGAGATGGAAGACGTAGCGAAATCATGCCTTGTCACATTTTTATAGAAACAGAGCAGAGAAGGAACAGAATAGTACAGAACATCACAATTTTATGACGCGTCACGTTTTCACGAGTTGAGGTTGCAAAGGAGATAAAGAAGCTGAACCTGTAGCGATTTCACGACATGGTTGATTTTTGCGGTCCAAAAGTAAGAAAAGTGTACGGAGTAGAGATACGTCACGATTTCGTGACATGTCGCATTTTCGTGACATGTTACAGTTTCGTTCCAAAAAGCATTTCAACGGCCTGATGCAGTTTTGCGATTTCCAATGATTAAAAGCACTCCAGAATTAAATGTTTTGCTGCTTTCCAATGCAAACAAGGTAGAAGAACGTGTCCAAGCCACCAGAATTGAAGATGCTCCATTATTCGAAGCTGTTGTTCATGATTTTTCTAATGGTTCAACCATGTTTCAAGAATGACCATTTAATGAAGATGACCGACTCCTTATTGCATTTAATTTCTGGTTTCTCCGAGGCTGGTTTAAGGGGATCATTTCCTTGTTTTCGTTGCACAGTTTATAGATCTCGATGAGGTCTGTCGCAAGTTTTTAATGATGTAAAGAAGCAAGACTTCTATATAAACCAATGTAGATCTCAAAAAGAGATATCGGGAGTTTGAGAGACATATTGCATGAAAGCTTTCAAGTTCTTTGCATGAATGAAAGAAATTTGGCCTCTGATTTTGCAAACGTCTTTCTGTGTAATTTCCTTCTATTTCATGTATTTCTTAGTTATGATCATCTTTCTAATCTTTTGGTAGATTTCAATTCTGCATTTGAGTTTGAATATCACGAATGAGAAAGTGAGTTCTGGAATGCAATCCTGAAGGTTGTCTACGCAAGGTCGTAAGTGGATTATGCTACATTCTGTTATTATATGTTGTTGTTACGCTTGAGGTTAGATTCTTGCTGAGTTTCTTTCCCTGATCATATAAGTTCGACCTGTGGCCATATTTCCCGTCTCTTTCCTGTATTTCTCGTTTCTTTCTACACATTTATAATTCCTTTCTAGTAACTTTAGTCTTAATCAAGCTTAGAAATAGTAAGGGAACCAGCTCTCTCTGGAGATTGGTCTGGGAGACATTTCTTTCTCCCAGCATTTCAATGTTGGCCGGGTCTAGGGTGCATAAACATAGAAAATCCTTTCCTATGGCAGATTCGTGACCAACAGTTTTTGGCACGCCCGGTGGGACAGACTATTTCTGTCCCAAAAAATCCATAATCGGTGAGATTGTAAGTTTCATTGTTTAACACCCGAAGGTATCAAGATTTTGATGAGCTGTCTTGACCTCATAGCAGAGATTTGTAAGTTCATATGGCAACTTTGTTGAGTTGAAGATCCAAATTTCTTAATCGTGAACACCTGCCTTATAAAGCTAAAAGAAGATAATGGTGAGAGTATGCTGTCTTAGATGGGATGACTTAGCGGGTGCACTAATCAAAAGATTCGACGAGGATCTCTTTTATAGCTCTCAGGATCCATTTCAATTCTTCATGTACATCATGAGAGCACCTCTGGAGAGCATCATAGACTTCAATGTCCGATTCAGCAGAAGTTGGAAGAGAATTCCAGAGATGATCCAACCAACACCCGCCTAAGCCCACTTTTTCTATGTTCTAGGTTTCCATCTGAACATAAGCCTTCTCTTGCTACAATCAGGAAAACGTAGATTCCCTCAAATATTTGAGAAAGCATTACAAGCAGAGCAGCTTTTGCTCCTATCAAGGAAATTACCGTGGGGAGAAGCTCCATTACCTTATCTGATTGTCACCACTCCTGTCTACCCTATGCAGTATTCATCATGGTAGATCCCACATATTGTGCAGAGACCTAAAATGCAGTTGTGTGGAACTCAAGATGCAGGTTACGTCCAAAGCCACCGATGGGAATATGCAAGCACTTTCCTAGCAATGAACAATATGGTTGCTTGCAATTTTCATCAGGAGATGGTCCAAGTAGAGGAATAGATTCAAGTTCCAGAACCTGAGCACCAAGAGGGCATAACCGTGCACAACATGCAAGTATTTAGCTAGAACCTGTTGAGCATGCCTCATCAAGAGGAAGAGCCTGAAGAGATCTTGGAGAAAGGACTATCGCTAGACAATTTCTGTGATCAAATCTAGGAGTTGGAGGAACCTGTTCTCAGTCCATAATTAGGGAACCCTTCAAGATGGTGGTATTGGCTTCATTCATTACTACAACTGGTACCTACAAGAGCCCTCCATGTGGCAAATTTCTTTGCTACATTATTTGTCGATTGTATGGGTACTGGCATGTAGGATAACTTGCCCGTGTCTGCAACATGGGGAACTTTAGGAGGAGGTCATCCCAACTTCAAGGATCGACTCAAGTATGATCAGATCTAGTCGGGACACTACTGATTCACTGGATAAACCCTAAGACTAGGTTTGTGGTGGCGACATGCCAATCATGTCGTAAACTATTGTACATAGTGCAAAAAAAAAAAGAAAATAGAAAAAAAAATGTTGTTTTCCCTTGTCAAACTTCGGCTCTTTTTGCATGCGATCCCACAGGTACGTATTTCTTTCTTTTTCTTTCTTCTTTCCCAGCAGTTAGTGGCTTCCTCTCCATTTCTTCCTTCCTTTCTATTTCATCCTTCCCCTCTTTATTCCCCTCTTCTTCTACTCCTTTTCTTCTGCAAGTAATTAAGCCACTGCTGTTGTTTCTTTTCCCTTTCTAATATTCCCGCTTCTTCATTTCCACTTTCTTCTAATCCTTGTTTTCTTTTCAGCATTTATCCACAGTTTATACCGCATTTGTCATCTCTTCCACTTCCATTCCATTATTCCATTCACTTCCATTTCCCTTTCATATCACTGGTAGCGCAACAACACTCTGTTACTGTATCTACCGCATCACTTTCCCCCACTCCACCATTCCATCATTTACCATTTCCATTCCATAGTCCTCACTCCACTTATTTCATGCATTTCCATTTTGCAACCCCTGGTGCTTTCATGGAGATTCTTTTACAGCACCTGGTCATCTAATCCAAATACATATTACTTGAGTTTCTGTCATTCAGCAAGAGTTTTTGTAGCAATCCGCCGAGATGTACCCCATCAGCCAGCTTTCTGTTCTCAATTTTTCTTGACTATGCTGCCCAATGGATTCAGGCTTGGGATTCGTGCATACAGCAGAACTGTATACCCCATGAGCTGCCAAGAATATTGGCATTTTTGCCACATTGTGTTGATTCTTGATTATTCATGCATAAGATGTTGAAATTCTCACTTCTATACAGGTTTTGATGCAAAAAAAGGCTAAGTCCGAAAACCGCTGTGATATCGTGACAGAAAGTAGCATGGAGGTTACAGTAGCAAAACCATCGTGATATCGCAACATGTCGCATTATCGCGGGTTAGTTGAGGAGAGAGAAGTCAAAAGCCAAAGGTGTCGCGAAATCGTGACCTGTCACAGTTTCGCGGCACAAAAGGTAGAAAAAAAGCAAAGGCAAAATTTGTCATGATTTCGTGACGTGTTCCAAAATCGCGGTCAACGCAGTCAATGGCAGCAAAGCAGCAAGGTTATCACGAAATCGTGACATGTCGGAGTTTCACGATCAAAATAGTCAACGGGGGCAGCACAGAGAAATTGTAGCAAAATCGTGACATAACCTAGCAAAGGGTGATGACAATGAAAATTGTCGCGATATCACGACAGAAATGTGAATGACGCACAAAAGAGCGAAAGACGTAGCAAAATCGTTACGTGTTGCATGGTCGGGGCAAAGTGGAGATAGAAAGGCTTAAGGCACGAAAACGTCACGATTTCGCGACATTTTTGAAGATGAGGGCAAGAAAGAAGTTAGCGTCACGATTTCGTGACATATTGGAGTGGAAGGACCAAGTGCAGAAAGTGGTAGCGATTTCACGACTTGTCGCATTTTCGCGGCTTAGAAGCAGGACCGTATAGCGTGCATAAAAATTGTAGCGAAATCGCGACATGTCAGATTTTCATGACATAAAAGCAAATACTGAGTAGCGGGAAGATAGTGTAGCGATTTCGTGACTTGCTTGGTTTTTCGCAACCTGGAGATAACAATGAAGGTGCCGACAGAAAGATGTAGCGAAATCGTGACATGATGAATTTTTGCAATTCAAAGTAGCGAAGAGAACAAGAGATGGAAGACGTAGCAAAATCGAGCCTAATCGCATTTTCGCAGAAACAGAGTGGAGAAGGAACATAATAGTATAGAACGTCGCGATTTTGCGACACGTCGCATTTTCGCGAGTTGAGGTTGCAAAGGAGATAAAGAAGCCGAACCTGTAGCGATTTCACGACATGATTGATTTTCGCTGTCTGAAAGTAAGAAAAGTGTACGGAGTAGAGATACGTCACGATTTTATGACATGTCGCGTTTTCGTGACCTGTTACAGTTTCGTGCCAGAAAGCAGTTCAACGACCCGATGTAGTTTTGCGATTTCTAATGATTAAAAGCACTCAAGAATTAAATGTTTTGCTGCTTTCCAATGCAAACAAGGTAGAAGAATGTGTCCAAGCCACCAGAATTGAAGATGCTCCATTATTCGAAGTTGTTGTTCGCAATTTTTCTAATGGTTCAACCATGTTTCAAGAATGACCATTTAATGAAGACGACCGACTCCTTATTGCATTTAATTTATGGTTTCTCCAAGGCTGGTTTAAGGGGATCATTTCCTTGTTTCCGTTGCACAGTTTATAGATCTCGAGGAGGTCCGTTGCAAGTTTTTAATGATGTAAAGAAGCAAGACTTCTATATAAACCAATGTAGATCTCAGAAAGAGATATCGGGACGGGAGTTTGAGAGACAGATTGCATGAAAGCTTTCAAGTTATTTGTGTGAATGAAAGAGATTTGGCCTCTGATTTTGCAGACGTCTTTCTGTGTAATTTTCTTCTATTTCATGTATTTCTCAGTTATGCTCGTCTTTCTAATCTGCTGTTAGATTTCAATTCTGCATTTGAGTTTGAATATCATGAATGAGAAAGTGAGTTCTGGAATGCAATCCTGAAGGTTGTCTATGCAAGGTCGTAAGTGGATTATGTTACATTATATTATTATATGTTGTTGTTATGCTTGAGGTTAGATTCTTGCTGAGTTTCTTTCCCTGATCATATTGTGGCCATATTTCCCGTCTCTTTCCTGTATTTCTCGTTTCTTTTTGCACATTTATAATTCCTTTCCAGTAACTTTAGTCTTAATCAAGCTTAGAAATAGTAAGGGAACCAATTCTCTCTGGAGATTAGTCTGGGAGACATTTCTTTCTCCCAGCCTTTCAATGTTGGTTGGGTCTAGGGTGCATAAACATAGAAACTCCTTTCTTGTGGCAGATTCGTGACCAACACAACCAAACTGATATTCACACAATGACACTGAGAGGGGGGGTGAATCAGTGTAGCTATTAAAATTCAAATCTACAGCATTTAAAACTGAAGCAAAGAGAACTTGAAAACCAGAAAAGCAAATTGAACAAGAGAGCACACCACAACACACAATATAACGAGGTTCACCAATTTGGCTACTCCTCAAAAATGATTGCTTGGACTCCAATCCAAATCCAGTCTGTGCAAAATACCAATTTTACAAACACTTTACCAGCATCCACTGGAAGGAGCACCAACCCCTTAATTTTCTGCTGCAACAGATAGGAGCACCAACCCCTAGTACCAAGCACCAACTTGGACTGCAATTTTGAGCAATTATAATGACATAAAAATGTCTTCACTGTTTACACGACCCTGACTGGTCTGCAATTAAACAAACTCTGCACACTCTCACGGCTCTGCTTATTTCTCTCTTGGCCCTCTTCTAACCCTCTTTTCACAGTAATTTCACTCTCACAGCAACAACCTGATTCTCTGCATGACTGTCCTTTTATAACCCCTTTTCCTCATCGAGACTCCTCGTCTTCTATGACTTTTCTAATCCTGCATGCAGTCGAATAACATACTCTGACGGTTCGAATTCCTTTCTCTGCGTGCATGCAATTTTTATTCTGCTTGTGTGACTGTTTGAATTCATTTCTCTTCTCCATATGCGGTTGTTCGAATTCTGCATATATGGTTGTTCGAATGCTTTTACGATTCTACATATATGGTGTTCGAATGCATTTTTGATTCTCCATATGCCTATTGGAATTTTGCATATCACTGTTCGAATGCTTTTACGATTCTACATATATGTTCGAATGCATTTTTGATTCTCCATATGCGGCTGTTCGAATTCTGCATATACGGCTGTTCGAATGCTTTTATGATTCTGCATGTATTCTAACTGTTACTGCACTTGTAACCGTCGCACTGTCTTCAGTTGACTTTTCTAATTTTGGCTCCCTGCTTTTTCTCTGTAACTGTAGTTCTGTTCTAGTTAGCTGTCAGTTAGCATGTTGTTGCCACCTGTCTCTTTGCACTCTTCTTCGCCTTCTACCAGTGAAAACATGACCTGTCATGATATCGTGACACTTTTCGCCTCCTTGTTCCTTTCTTCACTTGCAACCGTGAAAACCAGACATGTCACGAAATCATGACGTTCTTCGCTTCCGTACAACTCTCCTTCGCATGCAATCGTGAAATCCTTACATGTCATGAAATCTGACATTTTCTTCCTCCAACTCTCCTTCGCTTGTACCCACAAAAATGGAACATGTCATGAAATCGTGACACTTTTCGCTTCCCTACACTCTGCTTCGCTTGTAGCCACGAAAATGGAACATGTCATGAAATCATGACACTTTTCTTCCTTTCCTTGCAGCCAGAAATGGAACATGTCACGAAATCGTGACACTTTTCTCTGCTGTACACTTTTCTCCGCAAGCCTCAACGAAATCGAAACATGTCACGAAATCGCGACGCTTTTCTGCCTTAGCGCTGTTCTTTGCTTTTCACCCATGAAAATGCAACATGTCATGAAATCGTGACATCTTTCGCATCCGTACATTTCTCGCTTCATGCACTAGCGAAATCAAGACATGTAGCGAAATCGCTACAACTTTTTGACTTGGCACTTCTTCTTTGTTGCAGCCTCCGAAAATCCTACATGTAGCGAAATCGCTACACCTTTGTGTTCTGCACTTTTGACTTGTAGCGAAATCGCTACACCTTTGTGTTCTGCACTTTTGACTTGTAGCAAAATCGCTACACCTTTGTGTCTTGCAGTTTCGACTTGTAGCGAAATCGCTACACCTTTGTGTTCTGCACTTTCGACTTGTAGCGAAATCGCTACACCTTTGTGTTCTGCACTTTTGACTTGTAGCGAAATCGCTACACCTTTGTGCTTTGACTCTTCCTCTCTGCTTTGGCCTGCGAAACTCCAACATGTAGCGAAATCGCTACACTTTTGTTGCCGTACATTCTCTCTCCTCTTCGGGTCATGAAAACCCGACGTGTCGTGATATCGTGACACTTTTCGCCCTTAGTGCTTTTCTTCTGAAACTCAAATCGTGACACTTTTCCTTGCTAACTTGTCAAATCGTGACACTTTTGTCAACTTCTTCTTCTCCAAACTTGTCGCGAAATCGTGACATTTTTCAACTTTGCTTCTCTCCTCCACTATGTCGTGAAATCGTGACATTTTTGGCTGCGCCTTCTCTCTCCTCATTTTTGTCGTGAAATCATGACATTTTTGGCTGTGCCTTCTCTCTCCTCATTTTTGTCATGAAATCATGACATTTTCGGCTGCGCCTTCTCTCTCCTCATTTTTGTCGCGAAATCGCGACAGAAAACATGTCGCGATATCGCGACAGTTTTCTTACTTGTCTTTTTCTACAAATTTTTGAATCTGGGCCACTTCTATTTTCTTAGAATTTCACTGTACTTGATCTGACTGACCTCTGAATTCTTGTCCACTGCTTCAACTGCATCAATTCCTGTCTGTGTTGACAACAATGACAATACTTTTGTTGCACCTTGCTCAACAATCTCCCCCTTTGGAATTGTTGGCAACACTCATGCACTCTCCTGTAATTCTTCTCCCCCTTTGACAATAATACCAAAGGGCTGCTGCAGACTCCCCCTGAGTCTATGCACACCACTCTCAGACAAATATTGTTATAGTTAGCAAAAATCATAAATATAAGCAAAACTATAAGCATAGGCATAAATGCACCCCCTGAGAATGTGATCCCAAATGATAGTCAGTTCTTGGGAATTGTGACCACTCCCAACTTATTTCGAAGGTACTCAAAAACTTCCTTGGGCAATGGTTTTGTGAATATATCAGCTACTTGCTCTGTAGTTGGAACAAAATCCAATTTGACCTCTCCTTCTGCAACTTTATCCTTCAAGAAATGATATCGGATCGCAATATGTTTGGTTCTAGAATGCATAACCGGATTCTTGGATATGTTGATAGCACTAGTGTTATCACATTTAATTGAAATTGGCTCTTTGAAGTGAATACCAAGATCTTTCAACGTTTGTCTCATCCATAATATCTGTGTACAACATGTTGTTGCTGCAATGTATTCTGCCTCTACTGTGGATAGAGAGACTGATTCTTGTTTCTTGCTGTGCCATGCTACCAGCCTGTTTCCAAGATAAAATGCTCCTCCACTGGTACTCTTTCTGTCATCAATACATCCTGCCCAATCTGCATCAGAATATGCAATCAGTGTGAAGTCTTTACCTTTTGGATACCACAACCCATAATCCATAGTACCCTTGAGATACCTAAAGATCCTCTTTACAGCTGTCACATGAGTTTCTTTGGGACTAGCCTGAAATCTTGCAACCATGCATACTGCCTGTAATATATCTGGTCTAGTGGCTGTTAAATACAGCAGGCTTCCAATCATAGACCCGTACATTGTTTGATCTACATCCGGAGATTTGTCATCCTTGCTCAACTTGCGACTTGTTGTCATGGGAGTGCTAACGAGGTTTACTATCTTCCATTGTGAACTTTTTCAGCATTTCTTTTACATATTTAACTTGAGAAATAAAAATGCCCTTTTCATTTTGATTGACCTGCGAGTCCTAAGAAATACGAAAGTTCACCAATCATAGACATCTCAAATTCTTTCTTCATTTTAGTTGATATGTCTTTGCAATATTCATCCATGTTACTGCCAAATATTATATCATCTACATAAACAACAAGAACAATAAGATGGCCCTTCTCTGTTTTGACATATAAATTGTTGTCCACCAAACCTTTCTTGAACCCTTGTTTAATAAGATAGTTATCCAGCCTTGCATACCATGCTCTGGGTGCCTGTTTCAAACCATATAATGCTTTCTTTAACCTGCAAACAAAATCTGGATTGTCACCGAGTTGGAAGCCATCTGGCTGTTCAATGTAAACCTCTTCTTCCAGTTTTCCATTCAGAAATGCTGATTTTACATCCATTTGATATACTTTGAAATTTTTATGGACTGCTAAAGCCAAAAACATTCTGATTGCCTCTAGTCTGGCTACCGGTGCAAAGGTTTCCTCAAAATCAATGCCTTCAACCTGAGCATAGCCTTTACAGACCAATCTTGCCTTATTTCTGACAACCTGTCCATCTTCATTTAATTTATTTCAAAAAATCCATTTAGTGCCAATTATGTTTTTATTTGTTGGTCGTGGTACTAATTCCCAGGTTTTGTTTTTCTCAATCTGATCTAGTTCTTCATTAATTGCCTTCATCCAACTTTCATCTGTGCTTGCTTCAGCAACATTTTTAGGTTCAATGCTAGATAACAGAGAATAGTTCCGCACTACTGCTCTTCTTGTCTGAATACCATCTGTGGGGTCCCCAATAATCTGTTCACTGGGATGATTTTTTTGCCAGTTGACTGTTTTAAATTTCTTGTTTTCTTCTTCTTCTGAGTCAGTTTTTAAAACATCTGGATCAATTTTCTGATTCTCTTCTGTTTCCTTTTCATCATCTCCTTCAATGACTTCTTCATAAATAGGGTAGTTTTCTTGATAAGTAATTTCTCGCTCTCTACCTTCATCAACTTTAACATCAGCACTCTCAACAATTTTCTTTAGCCTCTTGTTGTAACATGTGTAGGCTTTGCTTTTTGTTGAGTAACCAAGAAAAATACCTTCATCAGCTCTATCTTCAAATTTATCGAGATTATCTTCAATCCGTTTGATGTAGCACTTGCTGCCAAATACTTTGAAATATCTTGTTGTTGCCTTTCTACCGAACCACAGCTCATAAGGTGTTTTGCTTTCATGCGGTCTTAGCATGCACCTGTTTTGAATGTAAACTACAGTATGGACTGCCTCTTTCCAAAATCTATCAGCTATTTTGTTCTCAGCCAGCATTGTCCGTGCCATTTCCTGCACTGTCCTGTTCTTCCTTTCTACAACACCATTCTGCTGAGGTGTCCTTGCTGCTGAAAATTGTCTTCTTATCCCATATTTTTGACAGTATTCTGCAAATTCTTCTGAAATAAACTCTCCTCCTCTGTCTGATCTTAGGCATTTAATCCTTTTTCCAGTTTGATTTTCAACCTATTTTTTAAAAATCTTAAACATCTCAAAGGCATCTGATTTAAGCTTTAAAAATAATACCCATGTCATCCTGGAGTAATCATCTATGAACAACATAAAGTATTTGTCACCATTTATGCTTTGTGTTCTCATGGGTCCACACAAATCAGTATGAATTATCTCCAACGGTTTGTTGGTGAAGTATTCCTTTGATTTAAATGTGGATCTGGTTTGCTTTCCTTTTTGACATGAAGCATAGATGCTATTTACTTGGTTTGCCAATGGTTGGTATATCTCTTACTTGCTCTTTTTGAACTTATTTTTGCCAGATTGTCAAAACTAATATGACCGAGCCTCTTGTGCCACAGCCAATTTTCATCTTCCTGTCCAATCAAGCATGTTCCTTCTACAGTTTTTGAGAGAGTATATAGATTACCAGAAGTCCTTGATCCAGTAGCTATCAGCTTCCCACTGTGTGCTTTTCTCACTTCACAGCCCTGCTTCTTAAAAATGACTTCATGACCTCTGTCACATATTTGACTTACACTCAGCAAGTTATGCTTCAAACCAATCACAAACAAGACTTCTTTTGATTTTATCTTTCCATCACTGATCTTGATTGATCCTTTTCCAACTATCTTTGCTCCATCATTATTTCCAAATTTCACAGAACCACCTTCATAATTCTGTAACTTCTCAAATTTTTGCTTGTCACCTGTCATGTGACTGGAGCATCCACTATCAAGTATCCATGGTGCAGATTTGTTCTGTGCTTTAAAAGCAGTCTGAACAATCAAAGATTCCTTTTCTTTCCATTCTGGTTTGATGGCAGATTTGGCTACTTGTTTTGCCTTTGCCCTTTCATTAGCATGTGCCTATTTTTCAGGAAATTTCTTGTTTTGTTTCAACCCATTTGGTTGAGATTTTCTACCCTGATAATTATTTGATGCAAAAGTGCTTCTACAGTTTCTTGCAATATGTCCAAAATTATGACAATTATAACATTCAACTGCATAATTCATTAAAGGAGAAAAAACATTTCTACTGGTGAAATTCCTTTGAGATACATTATGTCTGCAATCTGAAATCTTATGGCCATAAGCATTGCATTTAAAACAATAACGAGAAAAGGAATGATTAAACCTGGGTGCGGGTCTTTGCCGGTTTGAAGTAGGAGCCATGAATCTTCTCCTTCTTGGATGTGTGACTTTTGTGAATCCATCTTTGTCGAGTACTCTTCTTGAGTCCGGCATTATTGCTTTCTTTGGCATGATTTGTTTTTTCTTGATCAACCCTGATCTTTTCTTCTTTCTTTATGGGTTCTACATTTAAGGCCTTTGAACCCTTTGATGATTCTCCTTCATCGAAGCCTAAACCAAATTTGATGCCGGAAGGCCTTTGGTTATTTAACATTTTATCCAGCTTTACAATACTTTCTTCAAACTTATGAAAATAGCTCAATTTCCTATTCATCTCCTCTAGTTGCATCCTTAACTTAACAATGTCTTCTTCTAGCTTGCTGCATTCAACTGTCTTTAGAGTTAATTGTTCATCAAGAACTTCAGACATTTTCTTGAATTCCTCTGTCTGTATTTTCAAACTGTTTATTATGTCAGTGGCATCCTCTAGTTTTCTTGAAAACTTTTTATTCTTTTTCCTTTCTACACTCAACTCTTCAAGTGCAGCAACCAATTCTCCTTCCAGATATACTTCAGCCTCATCCTTAAAGTTTTCATCACCTTCCTGATTTTCTTCTGTTCTTTCTTCTTCAAGTGCCATGAACAGAGCTTCACCTGTTTCTTCTTCAGAATCCTCACCTGAGCTTTCTTCAGAAGAGCTGACATTCTTGGATATGAAGCTTTTCTTCTTGAAGTTGTTCTTTCTAAAATTTTGTTTCTTCTTCCAGTCACCTTTTTCTTGGTGTGACCCTTCACCATTTTTGGTTTTCTCATGCATTGGACATTTGGCTGCAAAATGACCGACTCCTCCACAATTGAAGCACTTAAATGGTAGCTTTCCTCTATATTTTCCTTTTCCCTTTGTGAGTTTTCGAACAAAATTAGCTTCCGTTTCATCCAGTGTCTCTTCATCCTCAGATTCATGTTCAGCTTTTATATTCTTGTGTGCTTTAAAAGCAGCTTCTCTGTCTATAGGCTTAGTTTGTCCTATTCTCATTTCGTATGCAGTCAAGGAACCATGCATCTCATCCATGCTAAAATTGTTTAGATCTTTCGCCTCTTCTATTGCAGAAACTTTGGAGTTAAATCTTTTGTGAAGTGTTCTGAGAACCTTTTTCACGACAACTGCATCATCAATTTCTTCATCGAGTCCTCTGATTGCATTAATGATTCCATTGACTCTCAGCATATAGGCCTCTATGTTCTCATCTTCATTCATTTGTAATGCTTCGAACTGAGCTCGATGAGTTTGCAGCTTGGCTTCCTTGATCTTGTTGTCTCCTTCATGGATGCTCTTCAATTTATCCCACATGTCTTTTGCCGATTTACAGCTCATGACTCTTATCAGTTCACTGTCTACAAGCCCACACATTATGGCATTCTTTGCTTTGGAGTTGTTCTCAAATTTTTTCTTCTCAGCAGTATCTGTTGGAGGAGTAGTGGGTGTTGTGTATCCACTATCTACAGAATCCCAAATGTCGTATCCCAACGCACTCAGATATGTCTGCATCCTGAGTTTCCAGAAAGTGTAATTAGTTCCATCGAACAAGGGAGCTTTGTTGGATGAGAATCCTTCACCACCTGCCATTGTGTTTCTTCCAAGATCACCTTAGCTGATTAAGCTTGTTCAAGAAACCTTGCTCTGATATCAATTGATAATCACACAATGACACTAGAGGGGGGGGTGAATCAGTGTAGCTATTAAAATTCAAATCTACAACATTTAAAACTAAAGCAAAGAGAACTTGAAAACCGAGAAAAGCAAATTGAACAAGAGAGCACACCACAACACACAATATAACGAGGTTCACCAATTTGGCTACTCCTCAAAAATGACTGCTTGGACTCCAATCCAAATCCAGTCTGTGCAAAATACCAATTTTACAAACACTTTACCAGCATCCACTGGAAGGAGCACCAACCCCTTAATTTTTTGCTGCAATGAGATAGGAGCACCAACCCCTAGTACCAAGCACCAACTTGGACTGCAATTCCGAGCAATTATAATGACATAAAAATGTCTTCACTGTTTACACGACCCTGACTGGTCTGCAATTAAACAAACTCTGCACACTCTCACGGCTCTGCTTATTTCTCTCTTGGCCCTCTTCTAACCCTCTTTTCACAGTAATTTCACTCTCACAGCAGCAACATGATTCTCTGCATGACTGTCCTTTTATAACCCCTTTTCCTCATCGAGACTCCTCGTCTTCTATGACTTTTCTAATCCTGCATGCAGTCGAATAACATACTCTGACTGTTCGAATTCCTTTCTCTGCGTGCATGCAATTTTTATTCTGCTTGTGCGACTGTTCGAATTCTTTTCTCTTCTCCATATGCGGCTGTTCGAATTCTGCATATACGGTTGTTCGAATGCTTTTACGATTCTGCATATACGGTTGTTCGAATGCATTTTTGATTCTCCATATGCGGCTGTTCGAATTCTGCATATACGATTGTTCGAATGCTTTTACGATTCTACATATACGGCTGTTCGAATGCATTTTTGATTCTCCATATGCGGTTGTTCGAATTCTGCATATACGGTTGTTCGAATGCTTTTACGATTCTGCATGTATTCTAACTGTTACTGCACTTGTAACCGTCGCACTGTCTTCAGTTGACTTTTCTAATTTTGGCTCCCTACTTTTTCTCTATAACTGTAGTTCTGTTCCAGTTAGCTGTCAGTTAGCGTGTTGTTGCCACCTGTCTCTTTGCACTCTTCTTCGCCTTCTACCAATGAAAACATGACCTGTCGTGATATCGTGACACTTTTCCTCCTTGTTCCTTTCTTCGCTTGCAACCGTGAAAACCTGACATGTCACGAAATCATGACGTTCTCTACTTCCGTACAACTCTCCTTCGCATGCAACCATGAAATCCTTACATGTCATGAAATCGTGACACTTTTCCTTCCCCTCCTTCTTTAGCACCTTGAAAATGGAACATGTCATGAAATCGTGACACTTTTCGCTTCCCACTCTCTTCGCTTCAAAATGGAACATGTCATGAAATCGTGACACTTTTCTTCCTCCCTTCAAAATGGAACATGTCACGAAATCGTGACACTTTTTCTCACTTTCTCCGCAATACAACTTTTCTACACTTTCTCAGCCTCAAAATCGAAACATGTCACGAAATCGTGACGCTTTTCCTTAGCGCTGTTCTTTGCTTTTCGCCCGCGAAAATGCAACATGTCATGAAATCGTGACATCTTTCGCATCCGTACATTTCTCACTTCATGCACTAGCGAAATCAAGACATGTAGCGAAATCGCTACAACTTTTTGACTTGGCACTTCTTCTTTGTTGCAGCCTCCAAAAATCCTACATGTAGCGAAATCGCTACACCTTTGTGTTCTGCACTTTTGACTTGTAGCGAAATCGCTACACCTTTGTGTTCTACACTTTTGACTTGTAGCGAAATCGCTACACCTTTGTGTCTTGCACTTTCGACTTGTAGCGAAATCACTACACCTTTGTGTTTTGCACTTTCGACTTGTAGCGAAATCGCTACACCTTTGTGTTCTGCACTTTTGACTTGTAGCGAAATCGCTACACCTTTGTGCTTTGACTCTTCCTCTCTGCTTTGGCCCATGAAACTCCAACATGTAGCGAAATCGCTACACTTTTGTTGCCGTACATTCTCTCTCCTCTTTGGGTCATGAAAACTCGACGTGTCGCGATATCGCGACACTTTTCGCCCTTAGTGCTTTTCTTCCGAAACTGTCATGAAATCGTGACACTTTTCATCCTTGGTGCTTGCTTCTCCAAACTTGTCATGAAATCGTGATAGTTTTTCAACTTTGCTTCTTTCCTTCCAGCATGTCACGAAATCGTGACATTTTTGGCTGCGCCTTCTCTCTCCTCATTTTTGTCGTGAAATCATGACATTTTCGGCTGCGCCTTCTCTCTCCTCATTTTTGTCGTGAAATCATGACATTTTTGGCTGCGCCTTCTCTCTCCTCATTTTTGTCACGAAATCGTGACATTTTCGGCTGTGCCTTCTCTCTCCTCATTTTTGTCACGAAATCGCGACAGAAAACATGTCGCGATATCGCGACAGTTTTCTTACTTGTCTTTTTCTGCAAATTTTTGAATCTGGGCCACTTCTGTTTTCCTGGAATTTCACTGTACTTGATCTGACTGACCTCTGAATTCTTGTCCACTGCTTCAACTGCATCAATTCCTGTCTGTGTTGACAACAATGACAATACTTTTGCTGCACCTTGCTCAACACAAACCTATACTGAGGATCACCTAATTAGCTCCACTAACTTTGTTGTTGTATTTAGCAAGATTAATCCATGGGACAATCTAAGGTACCATAAGCTAGCTCATCCACATGCAAACATTGGTTTGCGCACACGCAAAGCTAATGTGACAAACATATTATCATGCAATTAGGATACCGCCATTGCCAGGTAGGTTGTCCACCAAACCTGTAATGAGGATCACCTAGATGGTTTGTCGAATGCTGAGAATTCCAGAGATTCAAGTTTAGGTTGTGTGTTTGCTCAATGATTTGGGATACTTGCTCGTCTTTATAGTGATGAAAATCACTATTTATTTTTCTCTTTGTTTTTCTTTTTGAGCAAGGATTTTGAATAGTGGTGATAACCACTATTATTTGATTTTGTATTTTGAGCTTTGTAAGGTTGAGCTTGTGAATGGCCTTGATCCTGTGGGCCTTGGGGATGACTACCCATCCTGTTCAGGGACGTGTAGTATGAATCCTTATGACTTTGAGAACCAAGGGGATGATGGAGATTATGAAGTAAGGGCATTAATCTTTTAGGCCTTGGGGATGACTACCCATCCTGGTCAGGGTGTGTAGTACGAATCCTTACAACTTTGAGACCAAATGTGATTGGAGATGGTTGTAATGATGGTTTGTTGGAATTTTGTTTTTGAATGGCGTTGATCCTTTTAGGTCTTGGGGATGACTACCCATCCTTGGCAGGGACATGTAGTACAAATCCTTACAACTTTGGGGACCAACTGTGATTGGGATTTGTGGGAGTGGTGAAAACCACTATTTATTATGGGGAATGAATAGGGAAGAGCTCGTCATTTTGTCAATTCTCAGCATTCTAGAACCATTCGCACAGGGGGATGAACAGGCTAATCTTTCACCTATGGTACCCTAGACTGCTTTGTAGGTTGCTCTTACGTTCACACAACTTAGGAATTATTTTATGTGTGTTAATTTGTGTTGGGATGCTACGTAACAAGGCGTGATCCAAGTAAAACTTTCTCGTGTAAAATTTGTTTAACTATGTACAGCTTTTGGCTAGAAATTTAAAGACAGCTGAATGACGAAAAACCCTATATACATTAGGAGACAACTGACTATGCTAAAAATGGTGATGGTGTTATGCTGGATGTATGCATTTATGAAAATGGATTTGATGTGGAAAATGAGGGAATTTTCCAAGTAATGACAGTCTATGGTACGTTTGACTTGTATGACTTAGCAAGTATGCAATGTATGGATGCTATGCCTAATGCAACCTATATTTTTGTATTTTGATTTTTATGAGTATGCATGGAATTGAAATGCAATTTTTTTGTTATTTTTGATGATTTTATTGTTTTTTTTTTGTTTTGAATATTTATGTTGACCAAGCAGTTATGGTAATGCTTGGAGCTTTTGGGTTGACCAAAGGGTTTATAGATACCTTTGGGGCATTTTGGGATGACCAAGCGATTGTGGGAATCCTTGGAGCATTTGGGTTGACCAAAGGGTTTATAGATACCTTTGGGGCATTTTGGGGTTGACCAAGCGATTATGAGAATACTTGGAGCTTTTGGGTTGACCAAAGGGTTCATGGACCCCTTTGGAGCATTTTTGGGTTGACCAAGAGATTACGAAAATCCTTGGAGCTTTTGGTTTGACCAAGAGATTACGGAAATCCTTGGAGCTTTTGGTTTGACCAAGAGATTACGAAAATCCTTGGAGCTTTTGGTTTGACCAAGAGATTACGAAAATCCTTGGAGCTTTTGGTTTGACCAAGAGATTACAAAAATCCTTGGAGCTTTTGGTTTGACCAAGAGATTACAAAAATCCTTGGAGCTTTTGGTTTGACCAAAGGGTTTATGGACACCTTTGGGGCATTATGGGGTTTGACCAAGCAATTTTGATCTAGCCCCGGCATGTCTTTGTAGGACCATGCAAAAACCTCCTTCTTCTCTTTGAGAAGGACAATGTAGTCGGCTTGTTCTTCGGGGGATAGACTTACCCCTAGCTTGATGATTTGCAAATTCACTAGATCTGAGCTGATGTCTACGTCAGTCATCTCCTCGATCGACATGTGGGATCCATCCTCCAACTGGTGTGGAGTTGGGATCAAGTGGATATCGTTTGTCGAATTTAGATCATCGTGGGGAACATCAAGTTCCTCTTCAGCATGGAAGACATCCTTAGTCTGTCCTGGGGTGAAATGGAACATTCCTCCACAAGGCCAGTACTCTGATGGGGATGGTGGTGTGTCAGCATGATCCCAATCGATAGTATCTAGATCTAGATACAATGACCATGTCAGGTCAGTTGGATCATGGATGGGGGCGGTTAGGTCAATGGAGATCATGTTGATGAAATGATTGTGGTCTCCATTACTGTGAGTGTTATACCTCGGACATCCTAGACAATCTGTGTGCTCCGGATCTGGATTTGTGGGTATTGGCACAAATGGATCGGCCCTATGCATGGAGACGAAGATAGGGTTTTCCCTAGGCACTGATGGTTTGATAGGGTCTCTAGGCGAAAGATGCTCTCTATGTACTTGGAGTGGCGGGTGCAGTAATTGTTATAACTGTGCCAGGTTGAGATGCCACCTATGTCTTGGACCTATGTGTAGGTGTTCAAACATGTCATCTATATCCAAAGGGTATCATTTTTGCATTTGTCTCATGTGGTTGAGATAGGCCATCTCAGTTTCATCTTCCAAATCACTATCAGAGATCCAAAAGCAAAAGCATTCATTATCTCCAATAGTTGCTTACGAAATATGAGGCTCATTTTGTGCGAGCAAATTAATGTGGTCCCATCGAGGTTTTTTCGCTCTCCAAGGGGGGACCTGATTCTCTTGAAGTGGCATATGCTCAACTGGAGCATCCAATGGGAACATTGTCAAGAAGCTTTCCTGATCATCATTCATGGGATAGACTTGCGAATGATTGCTATCAGAATCGAAAGGATCCCAAGGGGCTACCTCGTACTCTGACTCATCCTCTTAAGACCCTTCTTGGTCTTGTCCATATCCCTCTTGTGGGTGAATCCTTGAATTTTCTCCTTGTTTGGCCGAAGGGAGAGGGTTGTTATGGTCAACAAGGTTGGTTGTTAGCAATGGGAGATAATCTCCCAATGTATATTTTGTGTTAGGATTGGCATATGGATCTGTTTCCAACCCATCCTTGTTATCTATCCCTAGGCCTTGCATGTTTTCCACCAAGATGTCTAGGGGCAAGGGGTAGTTGAACCCTACTCCTGACTTGTCATACGGCATTTGATATCTTGGTTGGAAAAGAACACACACTCCTTGCTCATACCTACCCAACCCATATCCATGCCAATTGCATTGGCCTAGATATCTTAAAGCAAAATCAGGGTTGGATAGATAGTTGACATCTTCCACAAAGGGCTCTTCATATTCATATTCTTTCATACAAATCTCAACTCCATCATCCAGGCCCCCATAAACAAAGTTTGTCTGATTGGGTAGGTAGCCTAAAGGAACCATTGAGCCGATGGGGAGTCGAGGCCTCCCCATGTCTTGCATGGACTTAAGTGTGGGCGTTGCTATAATGTTCCTCACTAGATACTCCCCCAGGCCCATGCTAGCCATTTCAACGGTGACCGTTGGTAGTTGAGGGGAAGCGAATGGGAGTCCTTCCTGAGTCCACTCCATGTGGGGTGAACTAGGCATCTCGACTTCCATTCTGCTAGGCATCTCTTCTGTTGAGATGGTTGAGACTAGAGGTGGTTCTTCTTCTAAGGGTTGCTTTCCCTTGTCCTTGGATGTGGCCACCGTAGGTGGCGTCGCTATGGAAGGAATGGTGGAAGAAGATGGACCCGACTGAGGACTCGATGGATTAATCATTGGAGATGCCTACGAAATCAAACCCTATTGAGATGGATTCAACTGAAAATCCAAATGTGTTGACAGAAGGGTCGATTGCGGCATGAATTGCATTGTATTACAGTATTTGAAGGGCTCCAAGTCCGTAGGGACTACATGCACCTATCCTTCAAATGTATACTTCAGACACTGATGAGCTATTGAAGGGACACACTTCATGTCTCGAATCCAAGGCTGGCCCAGCAGGATATTATAAGCCATCTCGCCTTCCAAAATATGGCACAATGTATGAATAGTCTTTTGTCCCACTTGGATAGGTAGGACAATTGTGCTAACTTTCGAGCAGATTGCATCGTTGAATGCTCACAGTGTGTAAGTGGGAGCCACGATATGAGATGCTGGCAACTTCAAATGCTTTAGAGCTGCTGTAGTGATGATATTACTGGACAAGCCAGTGTCCACCAACACTCTCTTATACGAAATCCCTTTGACCCACACGATAATGTGCAGGGGTGGATCCACCACATCTCTAGTCACTATTTTCAATTCATCTTCTCTAAAGGTGATGACTGGTTCTGTACATTGTTTTACATGCCCCACAAAATTGTTGAAAGAGTTCGCTTCATGGGGCTATAGCTTGATAGATTTTAAAATCTCCATTAGAGCCTCCCGATGGGGTACCGATTGTTGAATTAGCTCATATATGGAGAGCCTAGCCGACGTGGTCCTTAGAATTTGGGTAAGTCTAGTTCGAATCATGGCCACTGGTCTAGGCGGGGGAAGTTGCGTAGGGTGTTGTTGAGCTTGTGACGTTGATGGAACCTCTCTTGTGGCTGACACGGGAGCAGCTCTTGGGTACTTCTTGTTCCTAGTCACTATGCTTATCATCCCCACATATCCCTGCATAGGGCAATTCTGTTGCACCTCATTAACTTGAAGAGGTTTTTCCTGTGCCTCGTGGGCAGGCAAGGGGTCTCTGAATACTCCCATATGTTGATTTTTTGGCGCTACGGGGTTGTCCACCGCAAATGTCTTGTTGTTAATGAGATCTTGTACCAAACCTTTGAACTTCCAGCATGCATTAAGGTCATGTCCCTTACGCATGTGGAACCTATAGTACAAGTCTTCTCTATACCCTTTAGGATTCGATGCATTGGGATCTATAGTTTGAATCTCTGAAAGGTTGATCAAATTCGCCGCTGACAAGCGGTCAAACAAAGAGTCCCTAGACTCTATGTAAGGAGTAAATTGTCACCTAGGGTGACGCTGTTGATTTTTCTCTTGCCTTTGGTTTTCTCTCTCATAGTTGTTAGGAGGCACCACCTGATAGTTAGCATTTTAAGGATGTGTTGCTTGTGCAGGCTTAGGGACGTTGATGGCAACCTGATTAACCACAGTAGGTTTTGGTTGTGTGTTCCCTGGTTTAGTGTTCTTTGTCCATTCTTTCTTATTAGGTTTGGCAATCTCACCATCCTGTATCTTAATCTCCTCAATGACTCTGGCTTGCGCTAGAGTTTCCTCTAAACTGGCATATTGCTACAGCTGCAATAGCATGGAGATTGATCTCAAACAGCTCTTCAAGAACATTTGGGTTAGATCTGACATGGGAGGGAGCTAAGGCAGCTTCGAAAGCAACGTCCTCCATCGGTTCTTGTATGCCACCATGGTCTCTTTCTCATACTACTTGAGGCTAGCTAGTTCACTTAATGACACCTTTTTCTTAGTGTTGAAGGCGAAGCATTCGAGGAACATGTCCACTAGCTGATCCAAGTTACTGATGCTATGTTTTGATAATTGGGTGAACCAATCCGAGGTAGGGCCTACGAATGTGGTTATAAATGTTCTTAACAACAAAGCATCATTGTCCTGAATACCAAAGCATTGGCTCAGGAATCTAGTCACATGCTCTTGGGCATCATCCTCCCCTCTAAAGAGTGCCAACTGGGGCAGCTTAAAGTGTTCCAGGTATGGAGGTGCCGGCACTGATAGATGCATAGGATGACTATGGAGTTGGCGTAAAGTGGGATTTTGGGGCCCAGAAGTCTTGATCTCCATAGAATCTAAGCACTCTAGCAGTGCTTTATATGCATCAGAGGATTTAATTTCTTCCTCCTTATTTTGCTCTTGTTGTGGGTTGCAGGGAACTTGAGGCCTATTGAGAGGTAGATGGATAGCGCCCCCTCTACCTTGATAGAGTGTTTCAGCCCGCTCTTCTTCTTGTTCATATTCCTCATAAGCTTCTTGAGGAGTGGCTGGTCGAGACCTATTCACATGGGTAGGTGCCCGCGGAGGGTGCCCATCATTGTTTTGGGGAGTGGCCTCCCGCTCAGGTCTAGGAGGTCTCAAAGGCAATACTTGATAAGGTCGCATGGACCTCTCTCGTACCAAAGGGTTATGCCTCTCATACACTTCTACTTTGTGTGCACGAGGGTTTGGAACCTTTGCAGGCACATTGTTATGCAACAATTCGGTTGTCTGACGCTTAATGCGCTCTTTGTTAAGTCAAAAAATATGCTCTAACTGATTCAAGGAGTGGCCTCCCACTCAGGTCTAGGAGGTCTCAGAGGCAATACTTGATAATTTCGCATGGACCTCTCTCGTACCAAAGGGTTATGCCTCTCATACACTTTTACTTTGTGCACATGAGGGTTTGGAACCTTTGCAGGCACATTGTTATGCAGCAATTCAGTTGTCTGACGCTGAATGCGCTCTTTGTTAAGCCGAAAAAGATGCTCTAACTATTCTTGATCTTGCCTAAGCTGTGTGATTTACGCTTGGTAGGTGGCATGTTTGGCTAACGCCAAGTCACTTTGTTCTGTCGTCTCTTTTTTAGGAAGCCTATATGCCTCTCCTATATGTCTACCTCGATCGTGGTGATCCGAGACCTCTATGGGTTGCTTTCATCTATCGATGTTAGTTGCATTAACCTGAGGCTATAGCCTCAATGGGTTATCTTGATACATGGCAGGTGTGAAGGTACATCGCTCTCGCACTATGTACTGCTCTTGAGGAACGTGCTAATCTTCCTCATCCTCTCTTTCATATGCGTAAAAGGTGCAGGCAGAATTGTCTTGCCCTGTCTGGAAAGCTTGATACTCCAAACACTGTCTAGTGTTTCTAACAGTAATTCGGGGTAGAGGAGGTATGACGAAATCTTGTGGCCCCTCCATCTGGACCCTCTGTTGCTCTAGCACTTCATCACTAGGCCACCCATAACGGGCTTTTAAGGGAGGTCTCCTGTCTACGTTAAGTGCTACATGTAGGTTCTCTTCTTGGAAGGACCTATGCTGAGTGAGGGTGCCCCTCAAAGAGGTGCCTCTATAGTCTTGTTCTGCTATGGCATGATGTGGACTCTCTTGTGTGTCAGACTGCCAAGGCGGGATGACTAGGTTCTCAAGACTATATCAGAGGTGACTTGTTCCCCTTGGTGCACTTTCTACAGTGCTTGCCTGTGATTGGGCTCGACTACGAGTGAACACCATGGTGATGTGTTCCTAAAGATGAGTAGATTTTTATCTCTTTTAGGATTTTTTACGCTACACTTAAACAGAAAGGAAACACACAATCAATGCAATGGTTATCTCGTTTAAAGATTTAAAAGTGTGCCCTAAAATCTGGTTTAGTGTGTTTTGATGTTGTTTTGAAAGCTTTTTGTGAAGAACATTTAAATGCAAAATGAGGGCTCTTATGACTCCCAAAAAATGGTCACCCCTTCGATATACCATTGCCAGACCGATATACCAACCTCTCTATATACCCGCCCTTACGTGAGGGAAACTATTGGTATGTGAGAGCAGATGGTACATGGAACATAGGCGGTACTGAAGGGGGATCACTCTGTTTATGACACCTACCATAGAAAACTTATCCTCATGCACTGGGAATCACCCCCGCTACACTTGGTCAGCTTTTATCAGGATTTACATCTAGCAACAGTCGTGATCGGGGTAATGTATGCAATATCTCAAGCCAAAGTGATGATGGAATCCACCTTTGGTCTTGCTCAAGGGTTGGCGTTTTACGACCAACTCCTTGTTGTTTAAGTTACCACGTGGTGTGTGGGGTTCCTTTTAAGTTGCATAAATGAAGCACGCAAGCATTCAAACTCTCCTATGCATGGAAATAACCAGAGAACATAAAGCAAAGAATTGACAAAAGGTGTTTAAGACCTCTACCTCTTCTCTGCCCAAGTCGGATGTCTCTGAATTACTGCTCTGAAATAGTCCAGTGTTGGAAAACTTGGTACCTGTAATCAAAATAACAAGCAAATTTAATCAGAAATTTAATCTTAAAAATCAAGGGACAGAGGTCCCACCGTGATCGCCACTAAAAGCATGAGGATACGGAAACAAAAAGGAATATGCCACAAGAAAGAACAAGAAAGAACATATATGAATTGAAACAAGATAAAATCAATATGAAATATGGTAATCTCTTTATTTATATTCTTTTTAAAGTGTGTTACAATACGTCTCCTTCCTTTTTAGGGGATAGGAGCATCAAATATGTTTCTTGTCACAACATCCATGGATAACAATCCTTCTTTTGCGTGCCCACATGTAATATGGGCGGACCAAAACATCATCGCCACTTGCATAGGTGACTCTTGGTTCCTTACTGCTCCTCTGATGTTGGAAACCTACATTCAAAGAAATATAAAATATTAGTAGCACCTGCAGATAAAATAAAGCATGTATTTCCCAAGGCCTACTGTCAGTGTATGCATGAAAATATTAAAATGATTATCAAATGACCTCGGATTGACCTAAAATTTTTATATAAGCATAAATATGTTATCATAAGACCACTGCAAAAATAACAGTCTGGAAATTCCTCACAGATTTTTGTATTCGCTCCAGGGTGGGACGAATAGGCCTGCAATAATTTGTCAAAAAGCACCCTCTTCAATGTCCTTCTTAAGAAGCTCCAAATGACCTGAAAATTTGGGGTTAGACAATTGGGGGTGTTTTGGGAAGACCCATATGGTCATATTTCTCCAATTTTGCCTCTAAGATCCATATTTTGTTGGTACCATCTGCAAGTTAGTGAAGGCGGGAAATGACAAAAACCTGGTCAAAATTGCTCAGAATGGAATGAAATTTAAACTGTAACCTATTTAACATATCTAGAATCAAATTAAAAATAAAAACCAAAGAAATATATCACATATTTCTAATCATCCCGGGGTGGGGCGAATAGGACTGTGATAGTTTGGGGAGCGCCCGGGGGTAGGATGCCCACCATTTGGGACACTGTTTCAGCACCAATCCACTTGGGATGGGTCCAAAACTGATTATGGGGTGTTGTCAACAAATTTTGTGGATATTTGTGGCAAAAAATTAGGTTTTGGGTCCGGATTCGCGCTTCCAATAGTCACCCAATAACCTCCCTTTCGAATGAGAGATTAAGGATGTAAATGCACAAATCACAAGTAGGTATGTAAATTTGCAGCACTTCATTGCTCAAATTCTCCTTCTCTGTATATCCTTTGGGTGATAAAACTCACCAATTTATATACCTTAGGGTCTCTCTATTTGAATTGCGCATGAGAGGGTGCCACTTGAGTTGTTTTCCTATTTTTAGAGAAAAGCTAACTCCCTGATTAAAAATCTCCTTGCATGAGGTTTCTTAAAATAAAGACATTCATAAATGAAGTCTCTCTTCTTGAATAAAAGCTATTCCTCGCAATTGCATGGCCTGAAGCCTCAGTTAACTGGCGGAGTTACCGAGGTTTGACTTTTTGCCAGTCAAACTTGCTATTCGCCTCACCTTGGGGTGAATACTGCTATTCATCCCTGGGTGGGACGAATGCCAGTTTGTATTCGTCCCTGGGTGGGACGAGAAGAGAGCAAGGTGTTAAAAAGGTGCCAAATTGACCTCTGACCTCTAAAATTGCTTTTGGAAGTGGTTAAGACCACTGTTTAACCTCTGGGGGCTGCCCTAGGGGCTGTGCATGTCAATGCAATCGGTGCTTGTTGTCACATAATCGTATTGGTGCTATTTTGGTGTCTACACAAGCACACATCAATCAACAAAGGAATTTAAGGATAATAGTCTATATAGAATCAATTCCAAAGTGCATACCTTGTAGAGCTACATTCCAAATTACACAAGAAGCATGTTATGTCCTTTCTTTGACTCACATATCCCAAAGGTTATTGATTTTTTTTCTAATATGACTCTAAAGCACATTACATTCTCTCCCTAGTTCGTGTAACCTTTCATATTGTTGATTCTCTTTCCAATATTGAGCACATTGCATCCTCCTTTATCCTTTCTTGATTTGTTCTCCTCCCAAGAAAAAACAAGAATATAAAGCATTACCTATCATCCAAGGAGAAAAACCATTTCTAACCATGTGCTACCCTCTTAATTATGCACTTTTCATTCCCCTTTTTTACATTCATGAAGGAATTCTTAACTTGTATATTTAAGGGAATATTTTATGTTATTATAGTTTCTCATAAGTACTTGGAAAGATTATTTGTAGCTCACTTTTAAAGAAAAGGGGTATTTTTTTAAATCTCACAAGTCAATTAATCAAATATACTCTATAGTCCTATTAACCAATTTTCATTTCTAAAGGTCAATTTTAAACATTTAGAAAAACATAATAAATCAAATGATTTATCTTTCATTTAATTAGCTTGGTACCAAATGTTGATATGAAATATTAACATTAGTATCATTTTCTAGGGAATAAAACCTTTATAATTATTTCCTTATTGATATTTTAAAAAATTCATTCCTCAATAAACTTCTCAATTTCAAAAGCTTATGCTCAAAATATTGATTGAAAAATAACAATTTAAAAATAAGGCATCAATCAAACCTTATATACAAAATAACTTTAAGTTAACCTTGAAGTTATCAATTCTTGTTAAAAGTGACTATGAAAAATTCATTGTCGATGCAATATTTCAAACAAGCAGATTATGAGATGCATCTATATGTTGGAACCAATTGTTACCTTGGCTACTTTTACCCTGGAGTTGTTTATTACATCATTTCCCATGGTATCTTGTTTTGGACGGTCGACTTCATGATCCACCTACGAGAGCACTTAGTCCTACAATCAAGAAAAACATCAATACTATCATATCCTCATAGAATATAATTAGAATGACAAATACATAAAATCTTTCAAATGCATCAAAATAAGTATTAATTCATCATTTATCCATACATAGTTTATCTCAACAAGAGTCTTGCCAAGGTGGATCATGACAATATTGGATCAAAATTAATTTGGAGTAATAAGGAGTTATTTTAAAAAAATGAAATTTCATATTGGTATTTAAATTAAAATCTAAGTCAATTGCATTTGAAGTTAGAGAAAATACTTAGGAAAATTTGAATTTGAAATCTAAAAATTGTTATTGGTTAGGGATCCATAAGGAATCCTACTCCAAAAAATATATTTGAAGAATTATTGAATTTGATAAATTAAATTCAACTTGAAAATTGTTTATTTAAATTTTGGAGAGATAAGGTATTCTATTCCAAAGGAGTTAAATTTTTTTAGAATTTGATATTTTTTTCAATGAGTTCCATTATGTCAAATAGCAAAACATTTCTTTTTGAATCACAACATTTGAAAGGACCTAATTTTACATCATTGAAAAACAAAATGAAATCAATTCTTAGTGTATAAAAACATTTAAAATAGTGAATGGAACAAAGAAAAAGGATATTGAATATGAAAGAGAAAAATATAAAATTTAAGAAATTGATGCAAAATCTCTTATGTTGATTACATTTGGGATAATTGATGAAATTTAGTCATATATAAGTGAAATCAAGATTATAGTAGTTGCTTGGAATAGATTATGCAAAATATTTGAAGGGAAGAACAAAGTGACTATATTACATCTACATAACAATTATATTCATTAACGGTTGATACTGGAGAGAGTTTAGAACTCTTTCTTCAAATAATAACAACTATAAATGATAAGCTATTATCTTTGGAAGAAAAACTCGAAGATAATATTCTTGTCCAAGTTACATTAAGAGCATTTCTAGAAAGTTATAAATATCTAGTCACTTCTCTTCAAGTGATAAATAAATAAATAACCTTTGATGAGTTAGTCAATGTTCTTCAAGAATAAGAAGTGGGAAATTTAGTCAAAGGAAAAATGATTAATAATGCTTAGATATCTAAAAAATATATACCACATAACACTGCAACATCATCAAAGTCTCAATCTATATGGAAACAAAAAAAAAAATTACATATGCAAGAAAAATGGTCATTCTACAAAATTTTGTAAATATAATTCTTTGAATCAAGGGAATCAAATGAATAGACCTTTTCAAAAAAATTATCCAAGCCAATACCAATATCGGTACCAATATAGACAACAACAACAACTACTACTACAACCAAGAGAAGAAAATCAAAATATCAATTTAGTTCAAGAACAAAATATAGAAGAATCTATAGAAGAAAATGAAATTAGAGCATTTACAATAAGAACTCTAGTTGAAATATCTAATTGAGTATAGTTATGAAAAGGATAAAAATGAAGATCATTAAAAAATTACTAATGGCACTGATGATACAAATAAAAAAGTAAAACTAGTAGAAAGTAAGACCACGGAAACAAGAAAGAACTCTAAGAAACAATAAAACATGATCAAGACAAGAAAAAAAAGAATAGAGTAGAGAAACAAAATATGAAGAGCATATAAGAAAAATAAAGATAACCAAAGAAAAATAGGAAATAGAAAGGTAGATAAGCACAAGAACCATGAGTAGTGCCAAAGCCAAAGTAAGAAAAAAGCAATAATTAGAGATTGAAGACTAAGTCTTTAATAACCAAATAATGTAATACAAGGGGGTGTTGAAGAATATTATATTATTTTGTACATGCTATTGTACCCCCATGGTACCTTTGGTATGATTCTAAATATTAGATTAGGATGTGATTCTATAGTTTATAAGTGTGATTTATATTTTTCCTTATGTGTATGTCTATGTGTAAGATGTGCACAAGTGTCATGTAACAATGTGTACAAGTGCTATGTAATAAAGTGTGCAAGTGTGGAGTATGTAGGAGAGTGTAAAATATTATAGAGTAAAGTGTGCAAGAGAATGTAAAGCTAAGATTCATGTATACAAGTAGCAAGATATGAAGCCAAGGGGCATGATAGGTTTTTCTTATGTGTGGAATATGAGAGGGAGCATCTACTATATATTTAAGGAGTGCAATAGATCAGTATTAAAGGGTCACCTTTCTAAGGGTATATTATGAAGATAAAGCTCTATGAATGTATCTAAAAATATTCAAGCATTGAACATATTGAAGCTTGTATATAGTTTGAGAAATATTACTGTAAGTTTTCTTTGTATTATTTCATGAACAATATTGGTCATTTATTTCATATTATTGTTGTTATTTTCATGAATGTTATATCCATTGACATTGGTCATTTATATTTAATGTTATATTTAATTCTAAATATTGGGACCTATAACAATCAAACTAAAAATCCAACAATTCTAATCATAGACAAAATGCATATTTTATTCATAAAAGTATAAGAAAGGGAGGAGGAGGAAAAGTATAGAATGCACATTCAAATATTACATATATAAATAGGGTTTGATTGACCTAAGCTTATAGGCTCTAGAAGATCGATAATGCCCTTCTTCATTTGCTTGCTATGTCAATGTTGTGGTGAGACATAACAAGAATATATTTTCAACACCAACAATATCACATGGATAGATCAATCCTACATATCTATTACAATATTTCATGATCATAGTAACACAAATGTTGGCATACCACTAAGAATTACATTTTTTTGACAAATATATTTTTGGTACTATGTCCACGATATGATGGTGCTATTATGCATTAATTTATGTCTTGATAGCATTGATGTACCATCTATATAGTATCCAATAATAACTTGGAATATAAACATAGTCATTGTAACATAAACCTAGCATCCAAGTGAGCTTCATAAACATTAACTTTATATGAAAGTGAGTTTCTATAAGATGATTAATTATTGTGGCGATCGAGGTGGCTTGAATGGAAATAATCTTTGGTGTGGGACTTTCATGTCAAATTTGGATAAGGCTAGAACCTATGGATTCCAAGAAAGAGATGTAATTAGTGTCATTCCTAAAAACTCCTTTATATTTCTAATGTACCTTGTTGGATACTCTTGGTAGTTATGTTTCATGTTCGTGTGGGCAGGATTTTTCAAGTCTATAATCCATGAATATTCCAAGGAGTGCAATCAGTATATCATTTTTCTATTCAAATATAGTCAGTTGGTCTTCCTAAGGCTGACTTTCCAGTGTTTCAAAATGCTAAAGTTTCTTCTATGCTTTCCAGAAACTTCACCTGGTGGAGGATAAACAACAATCCATTATGGAGTCTTTGAAAATTGATATTGTTATTTTGGAGGATGTCTTACGCATTATCAAGGAAGTCATATCAGAGTTGGTTTGTGGTTTACCCATGATTTATTTTTGTTGGCCTACCACCTTGGTCTTTTCCTGTTGTGTCCTTATTGTTTTTCTGTCTTTTGAGGCTGGTCGTTATTGTGTTCTTGGGTTGTTGCTGACTGGTTTTTTCCAATGTGCTTCTAGTGTGTTTTTCTCCTTTTGGAGATGATGTAAAAGGTTTCAAAACCCTTCTTTTATAATCTAGACAAAAAAAAATTAGATTAAAATTTAAAATTTATATAATGTTTCTTTTTTTTTTTTAATTTATATATAGTTTTTTTTATTGGGTGCGTGGGATTGAAACAAGCTAAAATCTAACCACATAGTGGTATTACACTAGCTTGACTTGGCTATTATGCATGTATCACTTGTCAAGATTTTAAATTAGGTCTCCTCCATAAAATTCAAGGAATCTAATTGGTTGAGCTAATGAATTTTGATAAAATTATATATAGTTTTATCATTTATTGATTGGTTAATATAGTTAATTATTATATAATATGAATTATTTATTATTGGTTAGTTAACTAATAATAATTTATTATAATTAATTAGATATTTATTGTCTTTGTCCTTATTTTTCTAACCACATCTTCATACTTTCTTATAGAAATAATAGACAATTTATATTCCAATAGTTTCCATGATTTTAAAGATTTTTTAAAAATTTATAAATATAAAAAAATTAACACTGTATTTAGATGTCCAATAATATTATGGAAATGATATATATAAATGATATAAATTTTATAGTATAAACATTTGAGATTTTATCTGTTTAATAAAAAATATATAGAAGATTTGATAGAGAAAAAATATCGATTTGATTGGGATGAAAATTATGATAAAAATATAATTTAAGTAGAAAATATATTATTTTCATAAAAATAACTTTAATATAATTGAAGTATAAACATATGAATTTGTTATGGTTCAATTTAAATATCATGATAATGTATATATTGTAATACTAATAACTTTAATATAATTGAAGTATAAACATATGAATTTGTTATGGTTCAATTTAAATATCATGATAATGTAATATATTGTAATACTATTGTGTAAGTGAGACATCATTTTCCAAATTATATAAATAATTAAAAATAAATTCTATAATATCTACCAAAATATTTTCAACTTATTATAATGAATTATAACTTCATAAATATTTAATTAAAATTTATATATTAATATATTTATAATAAAATAATTAATTAATGTGGTGTGGTAAGTAAATGTGGAGAATCATCTAATTTGGAAATCTGATAGTGCGGGTTTATATTCTGTCAAGTCTGCTTACGTTCTTGTTTGTGAAGATGAGGATGGTTTTTTCTGCATGGTCTTATCTAGTTAAAACACTTAACTCCCTGGGTTAATATGTTTTTATGGTTGGCAGTGCAAAACAAGATTCTCACTATTGAAAATATTCATAAACAAGGTATGTGTCTGGTTAATAGGTGCTATATGTGTAAAGAAGCCTAGGAATCGACTTTGCACCTTCTTCTTAATTATGGGGTCTTTAAGGAAATTTTTATGTCTATCCTCTATAGGTTGGGTGTAATTTGGGTTCTTCCTAATTTAGTGATGGATTCAGTTATGCAGTGGGATTCTCCCTTTTCTTCGCCCAAACTCAAGTGTTTATGGAGATTTCTTTTACCCCATGTTATGTGGGGGGTGTGGAAGGAGAGGAATGCTCGTGTATTTAAAGATAAGGAATATTCGGCTTTTCAATTGAGCTCTCGTATTTTATGGAGAACATTGGAGAATGTCTTGGGTTCATGTAAGGATTTTGATTTTTCCCAGGCCCTCATTTCCAATGAAGTTTTAATTGAGTAGTGCCTTGGTTTTGGACACATTGATCGCCCCCCGACATCTCCTGATCTAAGGAGTTTAGTTCATTGATCCCCTCCACCTATTGGTTGGTGTAAATTTATTTTTGATGGGCCTCTAAAGGCAACCCATGGTTAGTTGGTGCCAGGGGGGTCATTCGTGATAACAGTGGAAATTTGATCCTTGCCTATGAGGAAAATATTGATGTTACTTCATCCCAGTTTGTTGAAGCGAGGATCATCTTTTTAGGCTTGTCTTTGATTAGAGATATAGGTATTCATAAATAAATTGTTGAGGGCGATTCATTAAACATTATTAATATGCTAAAAAAAATTTGCCATGTAATTTGGAGGGTGGCAAATTTGATTGATGAAGCTATAGGAATTTCTCGATCCCTGGATGAAATTTTGATGGTGCACATTTTCAGATAAGGTAATTCTGCAGTGGACTTAATGGTAAATATGGGGACATATCTCCAAGGATCTTAAGTTTGGCAGAGGGATTTCCCTCTTGATCTTATCTATTGTATTAATAATGATCATCATTAATTGTTGGCAGGTGATTTGCTTGGGTGGGTGGGGCTTTGGAGTAGTAGTCATTGTTGGTTGAAGCTTGGGTGAGTAACCAATTTTTATTCCCTTGGCTTCATACAGACATTGGCCTTTCAAATTTTAAATTTCAAATCTCGTCTCCCTCTTTGTAATCGGTGTTAGAGTTGTCTTGAAGATTCTCTAGCTTTCGTTGGAGTGTGTCCTATGCCCTTAATCATGCCCTTGTTTTGAGTTTTCTTGATTCTAGGTACAAGCTTTGTTTTGTGGATCGGCTCTAGACCTTCTATAGCGTGTCTTCTCACATGTTCATTGGTTGCTGGTGGTTTCTCCTTTGGTTTTGCTATCAGGCGGGTACTTGGGATGGTGATTATTCTCGTCTTTGGGTTTGGTTTTAGGATATTCATTGATGGAAATTTGTGCCTTGGTATGTTAGCCTCTTTTCAAACCTTGGTCTTGGTATTGTCACCTATGATGTGCTCTTTTGTTTCTCTTCCACTTTCTTGTATTATTTCTATCTTTTGGCCAACTGGAAGTGGGTGGGGGGTTTATCTGTTAGGGCACGTGTGTGGTGGTCGTTTATCCCTTTCTATTAGGCTTATAAGGATGCCCGTGTCCTTATTTTGATTTTTTCAAGGAAAATTTGATGGCTGATGTTTATTCCCCAAAGGAAGCTTCTACGAAGAAAGGTGCTCTTTTACATAGCCTATGTTTGATTGAATATAAGCATCGTGCAGTTTGAAGCTCTATTAATATGTTGTTGAATTTTGTTGGGAAGGTTGCTCAAATGTCTGGTAATGTTGTTTACAAAATTGACTCAATGATGTAGAACTATCTAGATTCTCTCATTGGTTGTTTTGTCTTGTTTTCCTTGTTTTGGGGGCCTCTTTCTTTGTTGTGTTTTGTAGTGTTCTCTTATAGCTACGTTTGTGACAGGTTTCTTTGTAAAAGGTTGTAAAATTCTTTTAAAAACCCTCTTTATTCTAAATAATATAAAAAAAAAATTAAAAAATAATTAATAATAAATTTGTTATAAAATTACTACACAATAATTAATTAAAATTAAATTTAATACTTAAAAGTTAAATGTGAATCTTATCAAAAATAAAAATAAAAACTAAAAATCACTTTCAATCCTTTCTAAATGGTCATACAAAATTTTCAATCCTTATGATTGCAAGACTTTAGAAAAACATAAAACGAGCCTATTAATGCCACGTAAGGTAATGTCCTCATCTTTCACGTTTACGTGACAAACTCGATGCTTAAGTTTATTTGAGAGAATTTCAATGATTAGAAGCCAGAATCCCAGTCTTACCAACTCTTACCATACTTAAACTAAATAAAAATAAATAAAATACAACTTACATTAATTAATATTAAAAATTAAATTACAAAACTACAATAACAAAACTACAAAGAAACGTTGCCGTTACGGCTGTTGTCATGTCAAAAGTTATGGAACAGCTCACCATCTATGGAAATGGCTTCTCAAATGTTAACAACTACCAATGGCATCTCAAAAGTTAACCATTGCATTTGAATGGCATTGCATCTCAAAAGTTAACCACTAACTACTACCAATGGCATCTCAAAAGTTAACCACTGCATTTGAATGGCATCGCATCTCAAAAGTTAACCACTAACTACTACCAGTCGCAACTCAAATGTTAACCACTACCAATTGTACGTTCGAACGCCATCTCAAATGTTAACCACTACCAATTGTTGGTTTGAATGGCATCCCAAACGTTAACCACTACCAATTAATGGTTTGAATGGCATCTCAAACGATAACCACTAACCACTAGCAATGGCATATCAAATGTTAACCACTACCAATTGTACGTTTATCCCTGTCCTTGTTAAGCAGGCGAATAAAGAAAACGATACTCACTTTTTACATAATTTTTAGGCAAACGCACACCGTTTCGTTAATTTATATAATATGAAAGCCCACCTTTCTTTTATATGTTTAAATTTGTCAATCAATTAATTATGAAATTGTTATTTTTTATAGCGTTGATATCCTTCATTTATACTTAAAAGTAAGTGATTAATAATATAAAATTATTTTGCCAGCAAGGATAGCCCAAGATAGCCCGGTTGGGAGTGGTGAAGTGTTTCTTAATGGACTAAAGATTATAGAGATTCTTTATATATATTAGAATATAATTATATTAACTATTTATTTAAAATTATTATGTGTTTGAATCTAAATTATTTGTTTTCTTATCTTCAACATAAACATAATTCAAGCAACCAAACATTATCAAGTGACTTACATATGGTTTTTCTTGATACCATGTCTTATGAGAGTCGTATTCTTCACTACAATTATAGGTTTTTGATTAAAGGTGTACACTATTATTGCAATTGCTTCAGCCATAAATGATTGTCCAAATATTTTGTTAATACCATGGTTCTTTCCATCTCCATTTTTAACCTATTATTATTTTCTATCATTTTATTTTTTGAGGTATATAGGTTGTTAGTTGTCTTCTTATCCCATGCTCATCATAAAATTGATTGATTTTCTTGGTACATTACTCACCACCATGATCAATCTTTGATGTTTTGATTCTATGTCTATTTTTATTCTCTGCTATGGATTTCAAGTTCTTCAAAATGTTAAAAAGTTCACTCTTATTCTTCAAAATATATACCCATGTTTTTCTAGTATGATCAATAATAAAATTAATAAAATAAAAGGATTTATCAACACTTGTTATGTGCATTGGACCATATATATATATATATATATATATGAATGAATCGATTATAATGGATACAATTCTCTCCATGATATTTCTTTTGGTAAGATCTGTATGATATTTTCTCATTATGTATCCTTCACACATTTCACTCCTTGCTTTTCCACAAGGTAATCCATGGACAATTCCTTTAACACTCAATAGATACAAGCTTTAAAATTTTAGGTGACTATACTTTTGGTGTCATAAGTAGCTATTATTCTCATTGGTTGTATGACATAAATTGCTCTCTTCTCTTCCAAGCTTCAAAAAAAATATTTTATTTTTTATCATAGGTACAATAACCATTGCCCACTTCCATTCGCTTTGTAATAGATCATGCACTCCTTATTCTCAAACACTAATTTATATTTTTTCTCTACAAGTTGCCCGACACTAAATAAATTGTTCTTCAAGATTGATGAGAAGTATTTTGGATATTTTTCTTTACATCTTGTGTCAATTTGTAAGGTTCCTTTTCCTTCAACCTCCAACTCTTTCTTGTCTCTAAATTTCACATTGATATTGTATGGCTTATCCAACTCCATAAGTAACTCCTTATTACTGATCATATGAATTGAAAAACTTAAATATACGTACTAGGACTCTTTAGTTAATACTTTTGTCATATTACATGGAAAGAACTAAATTTTTAAGCTATCATTCTTTGTGTGACAACTTACTGCTTTGATTATCAAACTAGATATTTTCTACAATATCACACTAGATATTCTTTGCACTATCAGGTTGCATATTCTCTCCATTATCAAATTAAATATTCTCTATATTTTTAACTAGCTAATCATTGCATAACTTTAAATTGTTCATATTACCTCTATTCAAGCTACCTAGTGGGTTTCACTATGCTTTTATAGCAAATATTGACTAACTATAGTAGACTCTTCTACAATATGCTTAGATTTAATTTTAATTTTAAATGAGAAAGGACTTAAATAATATTTTAATAGGGATAACCTAAGCCAAGGTGTGTTAAATTTTGTGGTCTCTCTAATATACATATTTGTGATTAGTGGTCAATCCAATATATTAAAGCTTTAACTATGAAGGATTAATTATGAAGGATTAACTATAGGCACAATGAGAGTAACTTCTTAGGGTTAACCGCTTATCGATGCACCATAATTTTAGATGGTTGAAGGCTTCCTAGGGCTATTTTATTTCATTTAAACCTAATATTATCTTATGATATACTTCACAATACATGGAAGTCTAAACTAGTGGTGCATTCTATCGATGGGTTAGATGTTAGTGCATTTTTACCACACCTCCTTCACATAACACTTCATGGATAAATATGATCAGTAAAAAAATTATAGATCTACATGATTTTAAAACCATCAAAACAAACTTTATACCTTGATCCACTAAAAAATAAAAAATATATATATTTTTGTGTTTTTTGGAAAGATACTTTAATGGAAAATGAATAGAAAGAGAAATTATAGAATATAAAATAGATGGAAGGAGAAGAATTGTTTCTTTTGTTGTGGAACACAACCATAAAAAGGTCTTTGATATCACTTGTTAGGAACCTTTATGTAAAAATAAACATAATCAAAGTAGCAATATAGAAATTAATGAAAATGCTCACAAATTGAAAATAAGTAAATGATCACAAAATTAAAAGTAATAGAAGTGGACACAAATACTAATTGAATGGAAATAACAACAAATTTATATTGATAAATAAAAATAGACATCATAGACCTCTTTAAAGGGGAAACCTCCTTAGAAGTACAACTCTAATAAAAATTGATAAAGTTTGAGATGCCTTCTAATCCAACCCCATGTCCTTATATAGAATATTATTTACCCTAACCCTAATGCTCAAATTTTGAACCATACAAAATAAGGCACCCAAGCCACTAATCCTACTTACAATAAAAGCAAAGATTACATTATAATAGACCAATGCACACTAGGTGTCCATGGTGTAAACATAACAGTAACACTAGACAAGCACATAGTAATAGTTGTGTTAGTATAGATTCCTAAAAAGTAGAAAAAAATATCGAGCTTTCACCTAACTTATACATGTGTTCAATTTCATCATAAAATATAGAAGCAATAGTTTTAAATCCATTGCCTATATCCTTAATAATTAATGTATTAGGCTACAATTCTATTTTCTTATTTTTATGAGTAATTTAATAAATAGACAAATGGTTAGGTGTAATATTAGGAACATGAAGTACCTCATGAAATTATGAACATCCAATAGCAATGTCTCCACTTTTTACAACCTAAAATGAAGATTCATCTCCAATAACATGTTCTTCTACATGAGTTTTTTATAGCCTTGAATAAAATGATTATGCTTCATTATGTGTCTAGTATCCAATGAATCAAGTAACCATTCATCTGCATAGTTGGATGCCCAATATGTAGAATGAATTAAAACATGTTTCTATGAGGTCTTTCCATCAAAATTCTCCTCCCCTTGTTCATAGAATATAGTAACATCAACATCCTCCTTTCTTCCTGCTTTCTCCAATTTCTTGAATGGAATCCTACAAAATTTTCTCTTGTGTCCTTTCATTTTGTAAAATTTAGAAGTGTGCTTCTTCAAGGTATTCTTGGGTTTTTTTCTTTCTTTTTAGGCTTTTAATCATAATAAAATTTAACAATAGATTCCTTTGGATGTGCCTAACTAAAAAATAAAATTTTCCTTATTTCTATTTCTTCTAGCTTAATGATGCAAAAATATTTTAATACCTCATCAAAATATGATGGAGAAGAATCTAGAAAATACATACAAAGCATCTCAAAAACCACAACAACAATCTTAAATATTTTTAAAATATTGTTAAAAATAATATTGAGCAGCTCTATGTTCCTTTGTTTCTCCAAAACTTAATCTCCTTAGGTATTCAGCTCATAATTTAGATGTCCTCTTGTAGTTTCTTGCCTACTTATATACTTCTCAATGATGTCAAAATAGTCCATGTACAAGGTTGTAAGTTTTACCTTTAGTTTGTTGATTTGAGTAGAATCAATTCAATCATAGAACCCTTGAAACCTCTCAAGCAATACTTTAAGACCCTTATAAGTTTTAAATTTATAATATAATATTTATATAATAATGTATTAGATATTTAAAACTATTATGGGTGTGTTTTTGGATGACAATGTCTTACATATATATTTAAATTATGGTAATTGGAATAGCGTCTCGACTTTTGTAGTTGGATATTTAAATTATGGTAATTGGAATAGCGTCTCGACTTTTGTAGTTGGAAATAAGTTGGTCAACTTTCCATTGAACATCGAGTTTGGTTTGGGTAAATTAATTTGAATAGGGTTAGTCTCTCTAAATATCTCATGCCCTAATTCAAAAGTATTAGGTTACTCTAAATATTTTATTTTTATTTTTAAATAAATAAATAAATAATTTAATTTAGATGTTACAATTTTCTTCATTCGAGGTTGAAATCCCCACCTACCAAAAAAAAGTTAGGCGCGAATTCTAGATAACTTGCAAGGGTTTTTTTTTGCTTTAAAAAAAGGAAAATCTAATTCTTTGCAAGCATATTTGAAATCACTCGGAAGTCTTAAGAAGCGTCCAAGGATGCGTTAGCTGTCTTCTCTGCTCTTTCACAGCTTAATAAAGAACGTGGAGAAACATAATGTGACTGTTCAAGTTACCTTCCATGGAGGCGTAATTCTACGTGAGTGTAGGATAGAAGAATATGAGAAAATAGCATTGCCTACGGAAAGCTCCGTTGAAGCAAGCAGAGCTTTCCTTATGTCACAAGCCATTCGATTGTGACGGGTGCTACCAGATGTGCGCGGTAAGATTATTTTTCATAATGAAAGACATAAATAGATCTAATGCGATACATGAGAGTAAAACGCTGAAATAAGTAGATGAGATCAATACTATTACGATGGACCGTGATGATGGACACGACAATGGCGGTGCTCCTCGACAAGGCAATGTTCCTGCCAGTCCGCAGAGCCCAGGAAGCTCTTCGGGGCAGACAAACGGCAGAGAAAGCATAGTTGTAGAGGTGCACATAGTGGCGGCATCCTTGATAGCCACCATCACGTTTGCAGCCATTTTTCAAATTCCAGGCGGAATCGAGGACAACATAAATAGTGTACAGCATGGAGCTGCTCGGATGGCATTGACCACTATGTTTAAATTGTTTTTAATAAGTGATGTTATTGCTTTCTCTGCCTCCATGGCTGTGTTAATTGTGTGGCTATTTCGTGAACGATTGCAAAAAGAGCTTGATAAAGGTCGATTCTCAGAGGTCTACCTGTCCCAATTGAGTTTGGTAGTTGCAAGCATCGCCACGGTCTTCGCATTCTTAGGCGCAACCATTGTGGTCGTAATACCCCCAAATGTTCATGGCCTCGTGGTTCCACACAAGAAAGAATTCGAAACTTATGCTCGGTTGTGGATATCAGTAACAATGCTAACACTTATACCAGTGGTTGTGTCCCTGTGTTTCGTGCTTACCATTATACCAGCGCTTTGGTCCGCCATTGTCGAAGTTCTGTCTGCGACTAAGGAAGTTCTGTCCGCGACTGCCAAAGTTCAATCGCCGACTCCGTCGGCGATGGCCGAAGCGAGGGTTCCGGCCGAGATTTCCGACGCCATGATTATGATCGAGTCTTACGAACGGAGGGTTTTGTCCGAGATTTCTGAAGGGAGGGTTCCGTATCAGAGACTCGGAGCAAGGGTTCCGTATGAGAGACTCGGAGCGAGGATTCCGTTCGAGACTTCCGAAGCGTGGGTTCGGTTCGATCCTTGGGAAGCGAGGGTTCCGTCCGAGACTTCCGAAGCGAGGGTTACGCTTTGGCAGAGGTGGCTGAAGCTCGCCATGTTCCTCATGACCTTCGCGTTGTTGGGACTTTGTTCCTCGGCTTTATGCATTGTAATCGTGATTTACAGCTACAATGCTTTATAGAAATAGTAAATTTAACGATATTAATGTATTAAACAATTTAATAATATCATTTGACATTATTTGCGTAGAGCATTATTTTTGTTGCTCATGAGGGTTTGCTCTTTGCTTGTTTTGAATCAAAAGTATGCAACCCTGGAGAAAAATTATAATTAATTATGCTTTATCATTCGTTTTGACCAACCACACAGCATTTCAGGTTAAAGTTATCTTGGCGGATCATAGATAAATACAATTTTTGAATATTTATAATTAATATTTAACATAATTATTTCTTTTTATTTTAGTATTATTGGTTTTTTTATTAGTTTGAGAAATTCTTCTGATCATTGGTTTGAGTAGTCTCCTCTCAATCATGATCCTTCGTAAAGCTCATAGCTATGTTTATCAATAGGGACACAACCACCACACACCCACTCACACACTCACCCACATGGATTTGAACCTTGGACCTCCAAATAAAGGTTATTGGTTAGATTTTATATGATATGTATAATTATATTTGATTAGTTAAAAAGATAGGTTTTAAACAAATAAATTTTATGGATCAATTTAAATTTACAAATTGCATTAGTAAAATTGGTAGATGGGTCAATTGTGTTAGAAGATGAGAATATAGTTTTACTAGCCAAGTTTGATAAATGATGATATAAACCTACAAGCAACTTTGGTGTAAGCCTAAGGACATTAGTGATGTAAACTTACATGCAATCTTGTGTAAACCTAGGAGTATATTGATATATGGAAGATTGGTTAAAACACTTAAATGGTTAACTTTAATTAAACCTTTTATTAAAGGTATACAAAAATTAGTAACTTGGTTTAACCTTGAGCCTTCTGTTGGCCTTGGTTAATGTAATTATAAATGTATTTTAAATATTATATATCAAATATAAATACCACCATTTCACTGATCAATTGTAATAGTGTCTATTGTGACTTTTTTATGTAAGCTATTAGTGGAGGATCACCCACCCTTATATTTTTATTGTTGCTTCTTTATTCTCATGCATATGTCTTGTGAATGTTATGCTTCATCTAATTTGTGGAAAGTATAATAAAACTCGATATGGTATCAAAGGAGATATGGAGCCGCTTCAGTGGATTATGTGAAGAGATTTTTTCTAATGTAGTTTTGAGAAAGATCTTGCTTGATACTTCTTAATTTTTCTTTGCCTAAAAAATCCTAGTGGAAATTTGCATAACAAGGGTCTCTTCTATGAAATTATTGGCTCAAGATAAACATTCGCGAACATGTTCACCATATTTTTCTTCTTTGATATCCAATATATTTGTTTGATTAATTGGTTTTTTATGGATGATTTCAATGATTCCTTGAAGTAGTCTTTTGCTTAATTTGGTGTATTGAAATTTATATTATTTTTGTAAAGATATTATTTGTCTTTTATGAAACTTTGTAAAAACTTCACTTTATTCTCTATGTTGAATTTTGTTGTGACATTAGAACAACATAGTTTATAGAATATATTATAAAATCCAACATTTTATCAAAGTAGGTATGGACACTTGGTTATGCAAAGAAATTATTTTTGACATAGTTTTGAGAAAGATCTTATTCAACAATTTTTAAGTTTTTTCTTAAAAACCCTAGTGGAGACTTGCATAGCAAGGGTTTCTTGTGTGATGACAACTGATTGGCTTAAAATAAATATTCATTGACAAGTTCACCATGCTTTTATTTTCTAATATCTAATCGGTTTGCTTGAATAATTATTTTTATGGATCATTTGAACAATGTCATGAAGAAGTATTTTTTATTGAGTTTGATGGATTGAATTTTTTAGTAATTTTTCAAAAACCCTATTTTTCTTCTTATAGACACCTAAAATGCATCATCTTGAGGAGACTCCCAGAATGCCTCCTTCCTAACGCAAAGAATCCACCTTGGGAAGCCTTAGGGCTAATTTGGTGGTTTTCACCACCAATAGGCACTTTTCTCCATTGGAAGCCTAATTGTCTTGACCCAAGATAGTCTCAAGGTTGTGATCATATCAACCCAATACGGTCATGCAAAATAATAATAAATAAAAAATAATAATAACTAGCAACTAAAATTGTTTATTAATGTTGCGTATGGTTTTGTGCACCGACACCAAATGTCCTGAATGATGTAAATTTAATTAATCACATGCAATCATTTAGAGGCATGCATCTACTTTTTCATGTAGACTATCCCTTGAAAGATTATTAGTGAATAAATTCAGATATATTTCATATGCAAAGGTTTATATACAAAGCGATAGGTTAAAGATAGCCAATGCGTTGCTACCATAAAGGTGGTTAACAACGTTAATCAAATGCCCTACGTCGTAGCTAACCACTAACAAATATGGCGTTCACAAAGCTAACAAACTAACAATAATATGCTAACTAATTAACAACTAATATTCGTTAATGAAAATATATTAACGAATATCTAGCCTTAGGTAGTAAATTAAATAATATAATTAGGAGTTATTACTAATTATAAAATGAGGTAATAATCATGGTTACTGTAGCATAGTAACTCTAACATCCCCCTTTATTACATTATTTGGGTAATGTATATAACTGTTCCAATAAAATGAAAAAATATGTTGATATGCTGGCTCTTGCTTTGGCTCGGGCTCTATCATATTGCTCTAGCTGCTCTAAGCAAAAAATGGGTCATTCTTCACTTTGTTTTCACATCAATGAATGTCCTTATTGTAATCTTTTCATCCAATGAGATTGCATGGGTAACCAGTCGTTGCAATCGCTAGGTATACTAGAGTAGATCACTACATACGAGGTTCATTCTGTTACAATATGATTTTATAAAAGTTTTGATAAGGTAGCTAAGGTATCGATCGCTGTAAAAAATGCATCCTTATAAGTTTTCCCCTTTTGCAAAACATGTTGTAATAGAATTTTTGCAAGAAGTGTGATTAAGGTGTCGGTCACTATCGAAAATGCACCCTTGTAAGTTGTCCTTCATTTTTACCAAAATATTCTATGAAGTAGGAAAGAAATGTTCATCCTCGCTTAAGTGCAAAAGATATGCAACTTATAAAGCTTTTTAAGGCTTTTACAAATATTACCTCTTAGAAAAATTTCAAAAAAATACACCAGAAAATCACCCCCTTTATTATAAGTATTTCAAACAAAAAAAGTTTGCTATTTATGAAGCCTAAAATGAGGTACAATCCCCCTTTTATTGTAAGTACTTCAAACAAATACTTTTGATATTTATGAAGCCTAAAAAGAGGTTTGTAATGGTGCTGCCTAGGTTTACAATTTTTTCCCTTAAAAAGTGGAGCTCTTTATGAATCTGAATCTGAATCAGAAACTTCACTAGCAACATGGCCTCTTTGTTGTCTATTTTGCCTTTTTTTTCCTTTTTCCTTTTTGTCTTGCTTATTTTTAAACCAACACTGATTGGTGTCATGGTTTTTCTTTTTACAAGTTGTGCACAACGTTTTTTCTGATTGAGATTGCTTACCCTTATCTTTGGAATATGACCCCCTCTTCTTTTGTTGACCCTATTTATGTGTAAAAAATGTAGTGTTAGACACTTCACCTTTTTGTAGGTGATTTGCTTCTTCAGTTTGAAGAAGATTTACTAACTCCACAAAGGTCACCTGTCTTTGAGACACTTTAAGAGATGTTATCAACATTTTGTAGGAGTCTATAAGAGCCCTTAAGATGACCAAATTCAAGACATTATCTTCAACTTTTTTTCCCAAAGCATTCAGTTTTGATTTTATTTTTTCCACTCTATAAAGAAATAACTCTACTGTTTCACCTGAATTCATATGGAGACTATGAATTTGTGATTGAAGGTTAAGAATTGTGGCTTCATTTTTCCCTTCAAAAATGGTAGATAAAGCATCTCATGCTTCTTTATCATTTTCAACATCACAAAAGTGAGGCTAAATTCCATTAGTAGTGGCTAGAAAAATCAGCATGAGAATTCTACTGTCCCTTTTATCCCATGCCTCATGATCTACTCCTAGTTTAGTGGGCATTTTTACAGTGCCTATCACTATATCCCACAATTCCTCTACAGTGAGAATGACCTTCATTTTGGTCTTCCATGATAAATAATTAGAACCTTTAAGCAACTGGGTATCATTGAGATACTTGTTGATTGTAGCCATTGTGTAGGTTCTTTATTTGCACCAAAATGGATTCTATTTCACTCTAATTTATATTTAATGGCACCTTCCTGAAAACTCTCTTGAAGAAAGATGATTAGTTTGAAGAAATTTAAGCCAAACAAATAAGAAATGAAAGAGAATTCACCCTAATTGATATTTAATGGCACCCTCCTAAAAACTCTCTTGAAGAAATATGATCAGTTTGAGGAAATTTAAGCCAAACAAATAAGAAATGAACGAGAATGCACTCTAATTGATATTTAATGGCACCTGCCTGAAAACCCTGTTGGACATTTTGAGTCCCTAAGCTAAGAGTTGTCATTGATGTCAAAAGGATCTATGTAAGTAAGCACTATGTTTGTGTTTCACAAAGAGCTTCATGAGAAGCAAAGGTTTTTTATCAAAGGTTCAAGAAGGGATGCATGGCATTTGGTTCCAAAAGGAGCTTCAAGGGAAGATTTGCAAAAGGTTTTTATTTAAAACCATGGATGGTAGATTTGAAATGGGTTTTTCTTAAAACCCAATTTGGCTTTTCGTTTCATCGAAAAATGTGCCTTGGTGATGGAGATATTTAATTTTAAAGATTTAGTTTAAATTTTAATTTATTTAAAATTTAAATTTAAATTTTAAAATTAAAATTAAAAGTTTATCCGTTGACGTCATGAAGGAAGTTTCAAAAGGCCGACATTTCCAAAGCAAAGGGAACGCATATAAATATGCCATTGGATTTTTTAATTCATTCATCCTTGCTCGTTAATATTTGCGCTTGGTATTTGCGAAGAAAAAGAGCTCGTGTTTTTCGTTTAAGTGACGCAACGAACATTAAAGAGAGACAGCGACCACTTCCCAAAACGCATTGGGAAACATGGTCTAGTGGCAACTTGGATTGTGCAAAGGTTTTGGTGACAAGGAGGTTGTGCATTCGATTCCCGCAAGCATCATTTTTTGCTTTGTTTTGTTGAGGCGCCTAAGGCGCATAATTTTCGCTTGGCGGAAGAGGGTTAAGGATAAGAAGTGGGTGGCACTTATTTTTCACCAATGATCCCACAACTCGTGCAATAGCTTGGTCGTGGCTAGGGCATTCGCGTTGGGGCAAGACAAGGGTTTGATTCCCCTCGAGGCAGGTATTAAGGTTTTTATTAATATTTTGTTTGGATTGCCTAAGGTGGAGTGATAAGGGGTGAAGGTGCTTCGTTAGTTGATTTGTTGAGTAACCTTAGGAAATAAGGTCATGGTGGCTGTTTGAGTTGTGAATTATTTTTAATTGTGATTTTTGAAATTGGTAGGAGTAATAAAGTTTTTTGATAAAATTCTATTTAGTGAAAGTTATTTTGAGTAAGGATTTTATTTTAAAAATAACTTTGGTGGATGTTAAAATAAAGTAGGATTAATAAGGTGTTATTTGGAAATTATTGTTGTGTTATTACTCAAGATATCTAACTCTTGTTGAGAGTTGAAAAAGAAAGTGTGTTGAGTGTGACAAATTTAGTGGACAACTCATAAAGCATCAAAAAGGTATGAGCAGTATTCTCCATTGATTCTATTTGGGTGGTTGATTTCTGAAATATCATTGGAGTGAAAAGGATTGATTGTGGTTTCCTTTTCGAAAGTGATTGGTTTAATGCTTCAAGGTTTTCTGGTTTGAGAATTGTGATTAAAACCTTGTTTTATAAGCATTGTTGTTGAAGTGAGTTTTTGTGCAAAGAACTTGAACTTGAGTTGGAAAAGAACATGAGTATCATTTTTATGTGAGAGTTGTTGTTGAGTATTGTTGGAAACATTTTGAGTTGGTTTATTCATGCTTGGACTAGGGTTTGTGAGAAAGAGTTGTTTCTTGAAGTGATTGGTTGAGTAGAGTTGATTGAGCCTAGTCAAGTGGTTGCGTGAAGTGGTTGTTCAATTTCCATGAAACAAACTATTATATATTCTAATTGAGTTGAGATTGAGCCTTGAGAATAGAACATATTGAGTCTCTAACAATTCTCTTTATGCTTCTATGAGATTGAGTTAAGATTGAGCTAAGTTGAGATTGCTTTGAGTTGAGATTGGGATTTGAGTATAGAACATATTGAGTCTCTAACAATTCTCTTTATGCTTCTATAAGATTGAGTTGAGTTGATATTGCTTTGAATTGAGATTGGGATTTGAGTATAGAACATATTGAATCTCTAACAATTCTCTTTATGCTTCTATGAGATTGAGTTGAGATTTTGTTGAGCTGGTTTGAGGTAAGTCTTTGAGAAGGCTTATGGATTATTTTTGTGTAAGCTTTTGTGAAATCTTGCTATGCAGATTTGAGCAAGTCCTAGAGAGGACTTATTGAGCAGATTGGGACAAGTTTTTTGTGAGCTTGTTGAGCAGATTTGAGAAGGTTCTGAGTGAGCCTGTTGAGCAGATTTGAGCAGGTTCTAAGTGAGCCTATTGAGAAGACTTGAGTAGGTTTTGAGTGAGCCTATTTAGCAGATTTGAGCAGGTTCTGAGTGAGCCTATTAAGCAAATTTGAGCAGGTTCTGAGTGAACCTATTGAGCATATTTGAGGAGGTTCTGAGTGAACCTATTGACAGAGCTTTGGACGTGAAATATTACAGAGGATAGAGTCTCAGTGGATAGAGATCTAGCAGCCAGTACAATTGAAGACAGATCTGAGTGAGGAGTCCTCAAGTGGAGAGAGATCCACTAGTCAGTGCAGCAGAGAGACAGTATTCTAGAAGATCACTAGCCATAGTAGAAGGGGAAAGAGTTTTCCTATGGAAGAGATCCAAAAACTTGAGATTTAGGGGATCAGCATCTCCTTTGGTCAGAGGTCCATAAACATTGTAATTGGGAAGGATTCCCTAGAGATTGATTGAGAAAGTTTTAACAAAATATTTTCTCCGTGGAATAGCCCGCATTGGGTGAACCACGTAAAATATTGTGTCACTTTTGTGGATGGTGTTTTGTGCATTGCTTTGATTACTACTATTGATACTGCTATCTATACACTGCACAATATTGAATTGAAAAAAAAAGTAAAAAGTGGTCTTATACTGTTCCCCCCCTCTCAGTATAAGCTGGTGTTCTTCAAACCCTACTAAAGAAGGATGATTAGTTTGAGGAAATTGAGCTAAACAAGAAGAGTGAATTAGGGTTTTTATGTGAAGTGAATTATCAAAAAATTAGCTTATATTTGTACAATGAATTACACAAATGGGTGTGTAATTTGGGGTTTTGAGAGCTCTTTATTTTGATGACTTATAATTGTAGAAAACAAGGATTTAAATGTAAGTAAAAATTAAAGAGTGCCCACAAATTTTTACCACTTAGGTGTCGGATGCAACAAAAAATGCACCTAATTTAACAATACCAATTTAACAAAAGGTGTCGAATGCTATCTAAAATGCACCTTATTATAGTAATTTTTGAAACAAAATTTTGATTTGTGTTGTGCAAAAATTTTTATATTTAATTTCTCCCCTTGTCTTACAATTTTGCAAAGAATGTGAAAAAAAAATTGTCTTTCCTTTTTGTGTTGCAAAATAAAAAAAATTTAATGTTTCAACCTTTTTTTTTCACAATTTTCCCTTACGTTACAATTTTACAAAAGAAGAATCCAAATTTTTGGTTTATCCCCCCTTTTGTTTGCAAAATAAACAAGGTTGTAAAAATTTAGATCTTCAATGTGATGAGATCTTTCTCCGATTTATAAAAAAATGAATGTGCAATATTTTGTGTTATATCTCAAGGTTTGAGAAAACAAATTGCACAAGTTGCATTCGATTTTGCAAAAAAAAATGATTATTTTGCAAGCTCGTGATGACTCAGTGGTTTGCAAAAAATAAAATGTTCAATTCCTTGTATTATATCCCTCCTTGGAGAAAACAAATGTACACTTCTTATATTTTTCAAAAACAAATAGACCTTTAATTTTCTATTTTAATGCAAAATTTTAATTAATTTTAAAATAAGTTCATCAATAATAAAAATAGTTCTTTATAAAAAACCACCTCAATATTTTAAAAAAATGATTTTATATCAAAAAGATATGAAATTATTAATAAAAAATGCTAAAAAAATAACTAAAAATACAAAAAAAAAGTAAAAATTATATCTTGGATTGATAAAAATATCAAATATTTTTTTACCAAAAAAAGAGTATTGTGTCCTCGATGGGACTCGATCCACGCTCATTCACGAACGAGCGCCTTATATTGATGGCTATTGCCAGTAGGCTACCGTGGTTGATCTAAAAGCCATAGGTAACTTTGAATTTTTTAATCCTTATGCGCCAGTTTGCACGGAAAAAAAATGTTGGGGTGTGGCTCTTCAAGAAGTTTTTTATGCGGGTTGCAATCATTATTTGTCTTTGTTTCTGCATTTCAACAGCTTCACCCTGCGTTAGGAAATCCTCACTGTCTGAAAATAAAACATTTTTTCTTCAGCACAAGAGTTGTCTACTTTATACTACTGATATTGTCGGTGATGTTGTTGAGTTTCTCCGTAAGCCTATGTCGATTAGTCCTCCGAATACGAGATTATCCTACAACTAATGGTTGTCTAGAATTAGCTATAAAATCCTGCCATTCAGGCCTACAAGCGGTAACAAGAATACTTCGGTGAATGTTGCTATCAATGACTAATTTTAAAATCTGCAATAACGTCTATAGCTATGTGAGTGTTTCTCTATCAGGGATTTTATAACCAAACAAAAAAATTTCTCTTTGCTGGTGTACCATGACTGCTAAGTTACAGAGCTACGGTAATTTCTGCAATTCAATCATTGCCCAAATTCTTAAATTGTTGCAACTATGTTGAAACGCGTGGAGCTGAGATTGTCATGTTTCCAAGGTACCAAAAAAATGATCCGTTGAGAGTTGGTTTGCTGCGCGTCTTTGATGTTGTGGGAAAATATCCCACATCCACACCATGAGGATGATGCGAGTGGTATAAAACTAGTAACGCTCACATAGACAATCAACCACCTAATGGTGGTCTAGTCCCTCCTTTTGCCTAGCTTGGCCACACCAACCAGCTTACGCCACATCATCACTTTTTTTTCAGTCTCGTGTGTGCAATCTAGTTAGGTCTACGCATCAGGTTTTCAATATGCCACATCAATTAAGCTTACCTTCATGTTTGTTGATCGATTGATTTCTCTCCACATAGTCCGCTTGCATGGCTGCCTGGTTGTTCGATCAGCTATCACAAGCACTATCACCCAATAGTCCACTTGTGTGGTTGTCTGGTTGTCCGATCAGATCCCTAATAAGTGTCGACCTCCTCGGTACCTCACATCGGGTCTAGGTTGATTAGGTGATAGGTTGCCATCCTGCTAGCTAGTTTATAGGTCTCCCATAGGTTTCAGTCTGTGGTAAAACGTGTTCAGGTCGGTTGGGATCCTTCAACCCACATGTCCAGTCTTTCTGGTGTAGGTCGTCCACCTCAAATGGAGGTCAAACTCTCCAAGGCCTAGACGAGCAAAGCCTCAGAGATGCAAAACAATTTAAAAATCGTCTTAATAAAAAATCAGAGATCTTCCTCCGTCTAGTACGCTCCCTTCCAGATCTTGTCCACCGAATGGTGGAACTTTGTAAGCTTCCTATGATTCGGGCTTTGGAACCTGCACCAGATCATCCAAAGCAGAGCAAGACCGAGATGCCTACTCTACTGCCATAAAATATTATAAGTGAACAAATTCATATATATTTCATATGCAAAGGTTTATATACAAAGTGATAGGTTAAAGATAGCCAACGTGTTGCTACCGTAAAGGTAGTCAACAACATTAATCAAATGCCTTACGTCATAGCTAACCACTAACAAATATGGTGCTCACGAAGCTAACAGACTAACAATAATGTGCCAACTAATTAACAAGTAATATTCATTAATGAAACGATATTAATGAATATCTAGCCTTAGGTAGTAAATTAAATTATCTACCTAGGAGTTATTACTAACTACCAAATGAGGTAATAATCATAGTTACTGTAGCATATTAACTCTAACATCCCTTTGTTTTTTCATGCAAAGTACCCCTAATTGGAACTTGCCCCATTTAGCCTCTGGCCAAGAGGTCTATAAACTGGTATTTGCTCTTCAGTTTTAATGATCCTACTTTTGAGTTTTCATGCAATGACGTGCTTCCAAATTCAATCCGCCAGGTTTTTTCACTACCAAGATGATGTTGCTAGACTACCATACAGGATTGGAAGCTACACTCTCTTACCTCACATGATCAATACCCTAACTCTAATGATTGCTCAACCCCACTAATTTGCCTTCCCATCACGAAAATCCATCGACAATACCAACCTACGTAACTTAAATACCTCTCGAACCTGGTCACAAAAAAGTAGGCATGTAATAGCAGCTGCCTCAGCTAGAGATGGTCCACAAACAAAATCATCACGACCCAAGATGGTCTTGGATAGATCTCTAATTTTGCTATTTTCTAATTAGTTTAGATTATATCTATATTTTTTGGTTTCTACATTAGCTTAGATTTTGATTTTATACATGCATGCATCTGTCTTGTCATTCATTTATTGTTTTCATATTCCATACAGATTTGACTCTAGAAGGCCCTTAATATGCTATTGATTTGTTTGTTGGTTTCATTATGTATAGGTTATAGGGCTTCAAGATAGTGAAATATAGTGAATCTGAACCTTGCATGATGGTCAACATCAAAAACCATTCTTCTACGAACTACACTAGCAAGGAGATACTAATATTGCACTATCATTTATTCAAGAGATGGGAAACATGCCCTTGATCTTGTAATTCATTGCATCATCCATAAAATATCCCCATGAGGGATACTATTGTAACATTTTGAAAAATACAATATCAATACAAGGATTTGATTTATTACTTTTAATACATCTATGCTTACTTTATTTGGTGCATATTTCCTACTTTCAGATGGTGATCATGGTGGGACCTAGTTCTTATTTTTCTAAATGCAACTTTTCTAACTAACCGTTGTTTGTTTTTATGATTTGCAGGTACTCAAGACTAACCATCTTGACCCAAGATGGTCCCTGCCTTACCATCATCTCATCCTAACATGGTCTCGGATCAGAGGTTGAACAATAGTAGATATGCAAGCTACATTAAATGAAAGGTTTTCATGGTTAGTAACAACATTTCTTTGCTAGATATTTTTCTTGTTTTTAAAAAAGAAGTGAAAAATTAAAAACAAATTTGTAGCATACCTACATTTTTATTAGTTTAAATCTATCAAACTGTGATCATATCAGGTGGAGATGGTCTTTGTCTATGATTATCTTAGATCGAGATGGTTTCTATCTATGACCATCCTAAAGTGAGATGGCCTTTGTATTCTCTGTTGGTTTGCTTACCTTACTTCCTATTAAATGGAAGAACCTCATTTAAGGAATACTACATTTTCAAATTATATTTTTGCATTACTGAATATCATCGTGTGCTATTTGATTTCACTTTTCACAAAAATAAAAAGAACCCACATACACTCACGAGGCACATTAAACATTGGTTAGTTGGATTTCATCACCAATGATAAATAGCTATCATGTGACATGGGCATTCATCTCCCATTGGGGATTGGCCCCCTACACACCATAGTAGCCCCTGTGACTAGCTTTTTAGATTTTACCATAAAAAATCCCTTTACTTTTGGGTGCATCCTGAAGTAGATCAATATTATATGCCCTTTAACCACAAGGATTAATAATCAATGGAATACAACTATTTTTATTATCCAAGCACACCCAAGTGTGAAGAAAAAGCCTAACTGGGCAACTAGCAGGACGAAGATAGTGCAACCTCTTGCAAAGGAAGCCTTATCAGACGTTTGTGGTTCATCCTTTGTCAAAGGGGTGGGTATGGACACACCTTTTTAGATTCCATTTCACCATTACTATTCATAGTTTTTAGGTACAGGTAACATAAAACATATCAAAACTCCAAAAAAAAAAAAAAAAACTAAATCAAAAATCATCAAACAAAAATAAAAACATAAAGAGTACATTGATTATTTGTCTTGTTTGCTTTGTTTGGCATAGCTTAGAGCGAACGAGTACACCATTTTCTTGGCTTATGGTAGTGACACATAGTCAAGCTCAATAGAGCACACACTACTAAAATGACAACATAAATCATGGAACACTTTTGAATTGATCCATAGGACCTTGTCATACTTGAATGGCAACCTGACTCCCAAGATGCAAACATCAATAATCATCCCACTGACCCCAACATATCGGTCATCGCTACTCAATATTCACCTATAGGTCCTAATTACAATCATGACATAGACTATCTACACCAGGCCACCTTGTGTGCTATGTATAGGGATAAATACCTTCAAGCTAAAGCACCTAGGAATTCCTTCCACTCCCCTAGATCATGATCAAGAGTACATTCCACAAAAAGATAGAGATGCTCAAGCAACCATAGTTGAGTGCCCATGGATGGGCCATGAATACAATCATGTGGATATGTACACCACTAGAGGTCATAATAGGCCTACCATATCAGCCCATACATTGAGAGAGGGTGATTTTGATATTTCCTCTATCTCATACACTCAACCACCTAGTCAGATACGTTGTGTTTTGGAACCTCCTAATTATGCGGAACCTACCCTATGACATCGATATCAAGTCAATGTTACCTCTCGTGACCTAAGAAAACAAATTTTTGATCTTTTTGGGATTGAGACTAAAATCACACCTAGTCACATTACCAAAACACATGTGAATCACCCTCACACAGTTGACCATATAAATCAATCTCACCAAGTGCCTAGGCCAAGCCCTGATTACCAATGGTAGATGCAGTGGATAATGCATTAGAGGTTGTCCATGCCTATGCATAAAAGATATCCTATCCAACATCAACCACCTCGCCCACCACCACACTACAATTTTCCACCTCAACCAAATTAAAACCTTCCACCTCTCTCATGCTAAAATTCACCTCACATTCAACATCAGAGACCACCACCCATCCATCATAAAGAACCTCGTACACCCGAACAATACTAATATCAATAGGAGGATGAAATCTATGAGGAACCACAACAATAATATTAGGAATAAATCGATACCTATCCTGAATCAAATTACGGTGAAGTGCCTATTGATCACACTTATCACCCACCACCTCAAGATCAAAATCCGCCACCTCCACCTAATCAAGGTCAAAGGTACGCAAATTACATCATCTCATCGAAGACCTACAAAGTGTTGACTGATAAAATAAATTCATTAAAAAAACAAGCATTGAGCACGTAAAAACCCACCTTAAGGTAGCTTAGCAATCAACCCCTCCATCCATCATTCCCTTCACCACCATACCCACCATATTTTGAGATGCCTAAACTCAAAAATTTCAAATATGATGAAAAAACAGAAGAACATGTGACTAGTTTCATGAATATATACTTTCATATTCAAGATAATGACCCCTTAATGTTAAGAACATTTCTTATAACGTTGGTTGGGGGTGCTTTAGAGTGGCACAATCATCTACCATGCCATAGCATATACACCTTTGAGCAATTAGTATATGTATTTCTGGAACACTTCACCTTTAGCGTTAGGAAAAAGTCTAACCTAACTGACTTGTATAACCTTCGTCAATTTGAAGATGAGCCAGTCATGAAATATGGTACCAGGTCAAAAGGATTCATTGCAAAATTACCATTCGCCTTACCCATCATGGAGCTAACTCATTTGTTCACTAGAAGTTGCTCAAAACAGATATCACTCTTGTTACAACTTCAACAATATCGAACTTTCAAGGAAGCCCTAGCTCAAGCCAAGGTAATTGAGGACATCAAGGTCCAAGAAGGAGACATTAAGATCTGAAAGAAATAATGGCTTGGCAAAAATGCTAAGGGAAATCAAACCCAAAAATAGGCAACTCCAATGAACCAAGTTGTTTTGAGTATCCCTAGGCCCTCAAATCGAAACCTGCCTCAACCGCCAAATTATTAAGCCCAACTGCCACCCGCATAGTATCATCTTCCACAACCACAAAATCAACCACCAATGAAATAATGGAACCCACCTTGCCAATACACTCCATTACCAGAATCTTTGGTGAACATATTTCATCGGTTGTGTGAGGCACAAGCAATCACTCTCTTTGATATTCGTTTTCTGGACCCAATTCATTCTAAACCCACGAATTATAGGGAGGATTAGCACTGCATCTACCATAGATAGAAGTTTCATGATATTCAACTATGCATTGCCTTCAAAAATTTAGTGTAGGATATGATCGAAAGGTACAAGAGGGAGGAGAATTCTTTGTACATTGCATCTTTAAAAGCGGCCTTAGGAAACGCAATATCTTGGTACACCATTCATACAAGTTGTCAAATTCTCAAATTCATTAAAATAATTAGCATTTGTGTCATTTCCCTAAGAATGATCTAGTCTACAAAGTCACTTATGCAATTGATGGCATTGTCCATGTGCATATATTAGACAGCCAACTAAATAGACAGCATATGACAAAAACATTATGCAGCTTTATTTAATTTTTAACCTTACAAAAATTGAGATCTATCAGACAAACAGAAAGTTAATTGTTTTCATTAGGTAAATGGAAACAACTACGCAAATCAAATGTTCAGAAACAGAATACGTAACTTTCTGCTTTACCAAAAAACTGAATTTAGCTTTTGGTTTAGTTTTTGATATAAATGGAAACATAAAGCAAACAAAAGCAACTGGACATTGCCGAATCAATAAATATTCATTCTGGTGTTCAATAATAAAATACGATATTCATTGACATTTTCTGATAACTAGCTCTATAAACAGAATACTATGTGCCAGAAGATGACCCTCTAGGTGAGATTTCCTTCTTGCGCCCACCTTTCACCCTCCGACATCTCTGCTCCACAATAGATCTCCCATGATCATCAGCCAGCTTGCCACTTGAGATTGTTGCAGTGTTATCTTTATTTTTTTGGACTTCCACATTTGGATTTCTCTTCTTATTCAACTGAAATGAAGAGGGAGATTTGCTTGCATCATTGGCATTAGACTCACTTTTGGATCTCAAACTCTTTTGTATTTAAGTAAAGGATACTGAGCTGTGACCTTATTATGGTTCCTTTGAATTACATACCAGTTCCTTAAAATGTTTGCTACAACTTTGTGATTATGGTGGTAAGCCACGTCCACAGCTCGCCTCATATAGTGATCCCGTATATTCAATGAAGCTCCTGCTATAAGGAGATTACAAACAAACCAAATGGAGGCCCTTTTGGCAGCAATATGTAGTGCCGTTTCACCATCTCGATTTTGAGCATCCAACAACTGAACACAACTTGAAATTTGTTGCTTCCAGTCACTACAGTTTTGTATATTTCCGCTTGAAGAGTGGCACTCTTGTATAATTTTGTACATTCTACTAGTGTAGATGTCACATTTTCCCATATGCCATTTTTCATCCTTCAAGGCACAGATGGCACTTTCACTAAAATTATTATCATCCAAGTGGCTACTAAGGTTTATGTTTATTGCTTTAAGCAAAATCTTTGCAACATCTTGCTGATCAGCAACTGCAGCTGTCATTAGTGGTGTCCATCCATCACCTAGAGTGGCACACATCATATTTAAAAAAAAAAAAAATCATGTCTTTGCTCATAATAAATTGGTTTTGGACAAAATTAACAAATATAATATTAGATATACTCATGGCAATCATGAAAACTTTCAAATAAGTTTAAGGAGACGTGACTGTACCATAAGTTCTTGTACCCTGCCAGTTGATATTGTTTTTACAGCAGTGTCTCACCAAGACTTCCACAGCTTCACAATGGCCTCTTAAAGCTGCAATGTATAGAGGATTCTTTCCATCCCTGTTACAGGCCAAAACATCCGCTCCACCTTGTAGGAGCAATTCGCAGACATCTGCATAACCACACTCAGCAGCCACAAACAAAGCAGCAGCTCCTCCCAAATCATCCATTGCCCTGGCATCAGCACCAATTGCTAATAGGCATTGGACAGTATACGAATCTCCAGATGATGCAGCAACATGCAGGGGGGTTCTCCTAGTCGTATCTGAACAATTTGCAGCAGCATTAAGAGCAAACACCAGATCTTCCTTGGAAAAAGTTGTCTTTCTTTTCTCATCCTTAAAACAATTATGTTGTGAATTGAAATCCTCTCTAATATTGTCAGATATTATGGTCGAGCTGGTAGGCATATTTGTAATTATATTCTTAATTTTGGAATACTCCAGAGAGCAGTCCATCGGTACTTCAATGCAACCACCCAAATACGAAATAGCAGACATGACAGAAGACTTCTGACAAAAATCCCAGACTTGAATATCTTTCCTGATTTCTTGCCTGCAATAGAAAATTACATTTAATACAAATGCGCTCTAGGGTCTAGAGCACACAATCTGTGGGGAAGCAAGAAACAAGCATAAGAATGTTTTGCATGAATGCAAATGACACTAAAACAGGCAGTCATAAACCCTCACAAAAAAAAGCAACTTCTTAAGAATACATATCATATAGAAAGCTACTTGCAAATTCCAGATACAAGCATAAAAGAAGGACCCCGTCATTAAGAATTATACAGCCACGATTTTCCAAGTCAAAATTATAAGATCCATCATACAAGTGTTCCTGCCTAGGCTTAATAAAAGCAAATGCTGATTCATATATTCTTTGTTCAAATTACGATGAAGCAAAGCACACTAAATATCCATCTGGAGCAATTCCCATCTAAATATAGCAGCGATAGAAACAACAATCTGAATAGTATCATGTTTAGCAACAGGAGCAACATTATTATTAAACAAGTTTAGCAACACTAGCAACAGATTCATTAATAATCATTACCTTCCTTTTGAGATAAGTCCTTGGCCAAAAGACAAGCTTTGTGCTTCTCAATATAACCATCAAACATAATCGAGAAAATCGGAATCGGCAAAAAATTGGCAAGGCAGAAGAATCGGCCAAAAAAAAACAGAAGAAAATGCAATTTTTCATTGATAAAATGTTTTTTTCATACATATCAGAATGAATTAACATTATGCAAATCAAATAGTAATATTGTAAGTGATACAAGCTTAAACTACACATGAATGAGGCAAGTGACAAGCTTAAAGCCTTAAATTACACATAAAAGTGACAAAACACATCTTGTATTGCTTATAATATAAAAGGGAACAAATTACAAAATGTCTCATGAATCATGACAAATACAATGCCTCGATGTCTTTGAATGCCTTTGCCCCTTGCCCTAACAAAAGCTTTACTCTTTCTTTCTCGTTGTGCCCATGCTTCTTTTTGTGCCTTCATTGCTATCTCCTCTGCTAGTTTTTCAAAGTTTTCAAAATCATCAATGGAGAAGAGAGGCTCTTGGCAGCTCCTGTTGTGGCTTTGTGATCCATTCAAATGATGGATCAATCTCATATAGGTCAATGGCCTCAGTATTTGTTCTTGCATTTTTTTTTGTGGTGGAGGTGAAGGTTGTAATGAACATACACAAAATCATTCAACTTTTCTTGTGTAAGCCTATTGTGTTTCTTGGAGTGTATGTGCTCAAACATACTCCAATTGCGCTCACAACCTGAAGCGTTGCATGGTTGAGATAAAAATTTGATGGCAAAGCATTGTAGATTGGGCATATATGCACCTAAGTCCTCCCACCATAAATCTAGAAACAGCCAAGAAAAAGAAATTTTAATATATTCATGTGTAAAATTGTAAATTGAGATTATTTTTTAAAACAAAATAAATAATAGTTCAATGAGGTTATTGATGGTTATTGTTGGTCTATCTATGCGCCCTAGACCCGCCCAACAGGTTGAAAGGCCGGAAGGAAGGAATGCCTTCCGTGCCAATCTCCAGAGAAGGCTGGCTCCTTTACTACACTACACTGGGTTTTAGATTAGGGAACTGGAAAGAGATTAGGAAATTGCTGAAAGAGAGGAAATAACTGAAAGAAATAGGGAAATGTGGCCGCAGGCCAGGAGAATCCGAGGGGAAGAACAAGCAGCACAATTACTAACTTCTACTTAAACCAACAACAATCAATACCAAGAAAATAACAAAAACTAACACTTAACTATTCTCTGATACGTATCCTTCAATAATTCGAGGTTGTGCTCTTTATCACACACTTAAATCCAGGTTACAAAATTACAGCATGCGTATAAAGGAATAGATTAACAAAAATAGAGAGAGAAGGTGTCATACGCAGAAAATAGGTCCAGAGTCAGAACCAGGAGTCTTTGTATTGATGCAGAAATTAAGTACAGCAGCTCTTTAGCAAAACGTTCCCCCCGATTACATTACAATGAGTTGGCTTTTATAGAGGAATTTACCCCCGTAATCATTAATGCCAAAACCCTAAAAGTTGCTGGGGCAGCTAAGATTTGACCCCTGTCAGATGGCAGAGCCTCCCTGGAATGCAGCTCACTCGTGTTTGCAGCGGCTTCGGACAGTCTTTGCAACTGGGGGAGCATGTCTCATTACTGCAGTAGGTGGAGCCTACCCTAGGGGGCCTTCCCGGACCTGACGGCGTCGTCTTGATGGGATGGGCAAGAGACCCAGATTCGTGTGCCATGAAGGCGCCTTAAATTCCCACCTAACTTCTCTTTCTCGGGATGCGTGCCCTTCGGAGTGCCCCTTCAGTTGCTGCCTCAGCGTTTAAAAACACTTTTGCTGGAGTTTGCCGAAAATCAGGGCTGAGGTTCGCTTGATTTGAGCCCGAAGCTCAGCTTCGCTAGGAATGGAGCCCGAAGATGGGAGATCTGCCGAAGCTGGGGGGAGCAAGGTTCTGGCCGAAGTTGGGCATTTTGGCCGACATAGAGCATTTTGGCCGACGCTGGGCTTCGGGGCCGAACTTGAGCACTCTGAGTTTCGGGAGCGAACTTGAGCATTTTGGCCGACATAGAGCATTTTGGATGACGTTGGGCTTCGGGGGCGAACTTGAGCACTCTGAGTTTCGGGAGCGAACTTGAGCATTCCGGCAGACAGAGCATTTTGGCCAACGCTGGGCTTCGAGGGCAAATTTGAGCACTCTATGTTTCGGGAGCGAACTTGAGCATTCTGGCCAACATAGAGCATTTTGGCCGACGCTGGGCTTAGAGGGTGAAGTTGAGCATTCTGAGTTTCAGGAGCGAACTTGAGCATTCTAGCCGACATAGAGCATTTTGGCTGACATAGAGCATTTTGGCAGACGTTGGGCTTCAGGTCTAGTCGTTCCTTAGCCAATTTTCAAGCCCGAAATGGGCTTTCGCTAGCTTTGCCTCCCGAGGTCATAACTTTTGATCCGCTGCCCCGATCGCCTATTATAATATATCGTCGGAAAGCTTGCGAAAAGATCTGCAATGACGAAATATCCAAAGATCATTTCATCCACTCTATCATCATATTTTAGGGCCTGCGAAAATGCCAGCACTTCTACATGCTCTTTGTCGCTTAAAGCTTCATACTTCAGCAAAATTTTGTCAAAAACTTTAATGTGGCAAAAATCCCAACAATTACTTGACCTCATAGTTGACCTTGATCAAAATGCATAGTGATGATAGGAAAAGGATGCCCTCACATTTCATATAAGCATGTACCTCATTCTATATCTTAATGCGCATTTGATCGTCAGCATACATGTCAACGCATAATCAAATGTCCCTCATCACCTCATCGTCAGCCTAGAATGAATCAGCATAAAAAAACTTGGGGTTGAGGTAGTACCTTTCTGCATGAAGAGGGAATCAGCATCAAAAAACTTGGGGTTGAGGTAGTACTCCATTGCATGAATAGGGCTATGGAGCTGAGATGTTTAATCGCTTGTCAATGATATCGCAAATGGGATCGTATTTGGTGTGGACATGTCCATAAAATAAGGCAATTGCAAAATAATTTTTAAAAAAATTACATTACAAGATTTGTAAATGGAAAAATATTTTAAATTAAAAAATTTATTCTTGTACCTTGATGGCTTCATTCATGGGTATCCCAAAGGTCTCCTCAAAGAAATAGTCGACATCTAGCAACTTGTTTGAAATTCCATTCATCGCTCACAAAAATTTGCTTCAATGACCCTCTTGCATCATAGAGCCTCTGCAATGTGATGAAGTTTGTGGTGAAGCATGTAACTGTTGGCATTTTTGCCACATTAAATTTTTTTACAAAATTTTGCCTAAGTATGGAGCTTTAAATCGGCAAAGAGCATGCAGAGGCGTTGGCATTTTCGCGGGCCCTAAAAGAGGATGATAAAGTGGACGAATTGATCTTTTGATGTCTCATTATTGCAGATATTTTCGCAAGCTTTCCGGCGATATATTACAATAGGTGATCGGGTCAGCGGATCAAAAGTTATGGCCCCGGAAGCAAATCCAGCAAAAGTCCACTTCGGGCTTGAAAAAAATTCTAAGGCATGAGGGGCACTTCGCCCAGAATGCTGCCGAAGTTGCCACTTCGGGCTTGAGCCTGGCGAAGCACCCACTTCGGCCACAGTTTTGGCGAACCTCCATCCAGTTGGCAGAAAAATCTTTAAGGCAAGAGGGGCACTTCGCCCAGAATTTGGCCGAACTGCCACTTCGGGCCTCCACTTCAACGAAGCTCACGTCGGCCAAAAAGTTAAACGTTGGCCAAAAGGTTCACTTCGCCAGCGAAGCTCCATGTCAGCTGCCAACCTCTCCTCGGCCCCGAAGTGCAATTTCAACCCCGAAGCTCATGTCGGCCCCGAAGTGTAATGTCGGCCCCGAAGCTCAATGTCGGCCAAAATGTCTAAATCGGCCAGAAAACTTCACTTCGCCAGCAAAGCTCCATGTCGGCCGCGAAGTTCACGTCGGCCAAAAGGTTCACTTCATCCGTGAAGCTCCATGTCGGCCCTGAAGTGCAATAATGTTCAACGTCGGCCAAAATGTCTAAGTCGGCTAGAAAACTTCACTTCGCCAGCGAAGCTCCATGTCGGCCCCAAGCTCAAGTCGGCCGCGAAGTTCATGTCGGCCAAAATAGCTAATGTCGGCCGCGAACCTCCACGTCGGCCAGGAACGAATTCCAATGTCGGCCAGAATTCCAACGTCGGCCAGAATTCCAACGTCGGCCAGAATCCCAACGTCGGCCAAAAATGCTTTATGTCGGCCAAAACCCTTTATGTCGGCCAGAAATGCTCAAATTCGTCCGAATCACCTGCGAACCTCAGCTCCGGGGGCGGACTGCAGCAAACTTCGGTTTTAACATGCTCCCAAAAAACACTAAAGCAGGTTTACCTCCAAGTTCGGCCTCCACTCCTGCCAAACCCTAGTTTCGGGCCATTTGTTCAACGGACTTCATCCTCGGACCCTGTTTGGGCGAACTCCAGCAAAGGCGTTTTTAAGACGTTGAGACAGCAACAGAAGAGGGCAGAAAGGGACAACTTCGTTCAAAGAAGGGTTAACAGGCAGCTTCGCCGAAGAAAATAGGCAAAAAGCTCACTTTGAGCTTGGTAAAATTTCTAAGGCAGAGGGGGAGCTTCGGCCAAAGCTTCTCCGAAGTATCACTTCGGCCCCCTTCTTCAGCGAAGCACCCATTTTCCAGTGAAGCAGCAAAACAGGGAGTTGGGTCGCCTCATTCCCTACAGCAAAGTTGGCCACTTCGGCTAAAATTAAATTAAATGCCCACTTCGGCCAGTTTTTCTAGCGAAGCTGTTTCCAGGGCTAGATTTCAACGAACCACCCTCTCATGAGGCCATTTTGACTTAGGGGATTTCGTCCATCCTCCTGACCTCCACTTTGGCCCGATTGCATTGCGAGGCTGCTACTTCGGGTGCAAATTCAGCGAAGCTCCCCCAAGGTCGCTCCTGACAACGACACTACTCCCAAGGGGCACACGTTCCAAGGTCGGGTATTTTTCCAAGTTACTAGTTGCCACCCAACCTCAACCTCTTGATAATGTTTTTGATTTGCTTTCAAAGTACATTGCCCTCTCAAGGCCCTCTTGATAAGATGTCAAAGAGACTACTTAAATTTTTTGTGTATACTTACAAAGAAGTCCATATAAAAACTACCTTTTCTTTGGTCCATTTGTAGGCCAATTTCTAATTTATTGACTAATTCTTTTAGCCTCCTATTAGGATCACACATATTTCATCTTCATTTGCCTCGAGTTATAATTTTTTATGATGATCTCATCATCATGCAACACTTAAATTCTTTTTTAAAGGCATTTTGCAACTCCTTCCACATCTATTACTTGTCTTCTAGCATTTCCATATACAAATCACCTACAATCCCTTGCAAAGGGATGCCCTCATCTAATCTGCCTTGTCAATTTTCTCATTGACCTTCAAAATTGTGATTTAGAATTGCCAATACCTTACTAGATATTCTTTCTCGTTGCCATGGAATTTGGGACACTTTTGCTTCTCCCCGACATTGGCCATTAGTTTGATTGTTGAAGAGACATTCGGTTGATACCCACAACTCTATCCATGGCAATGAGACCCATTTGATACCCAACTCTATCCACAACTCTTTGAGACCCATTTGATACCTATTAGACATTTGACACTTTTTTGTCCCATAGAATCTCCTATATTCATCAAAGACATAGTCCTTCCAATTTTATCATCATTGCCTTTGCCTTCCATACACACAGGCAATCATCACTCCCCTACTAGGCTCTTCTCTCGTCTACCATCAAACACACTACTCCACTCCATTGTTGCTCATGTTAGACTCTTTCCAACCACATTGTCAAATGCACTACTCTATAATCTCTCCAATGTCAAACTTTTATCCCACATGCCATTGAACACATGGCTCATATAATTCTTAGTGCCTTGGACAACCCTCGCAACTTGCTCTTGCAATTCTTTATTAATCTCACAAGCATGCTCTTTGTCTAATAAATAAACCCTTCTAGTAAAATCAAGTTTTGTCAATATGTATCTCTCCTTGTTAGATAAGATAATTTTATTAATGTCCAAGTATGGCCAAAATAGGCCAATGGGAATCATTGAAAAGAGTTGATACAATGTATTGTAATAACTAAAAAGTGCTACAACAATGAGTTAGACTAAAGAATATAGAGTAAACTACACTGAAGTGGAACAATTGTATGGCATAAAATTACAACCTCAAGGATCACCCAAACTAGATAAACCCCAACATGCTAAAATTAACCATGAAGAGAGAGCCAACAATTAGGGTCAAACAGAGATAGAGAGGGGTTCCATTACACCAACACTAATCTAAGTGAGATGTAAGCACGAACATCATCCTCACCATCTATCCCCAAAGCACCAACAAAGGATCTAATGATGGTCCTAGAAGAATGGCCAGGACTAAAGAGGTCTACTTGGATAATCTTGGAAGGACATGGAGTTCAACCCTTCTAGCATCCATGGTCATAGAACCAATAGAAAATATGGAAGTGATAAGTTATGTCTGTCTATAACTCCTCGATATGTGAGGGATGGTCAAAACTTGATGTTGGAGAACTACAATCTTGTTCCACCACATGCAAGAAAAAGAAAGAATCAAAGCCCTAGAAGCCACTCTTGTATGTAGACAAGGAAGAACACATCCATCATTAAAATTCTAAAGAGTTTTTGCTTCAATTGAACACTTATTAATCACTGTAAAAATAAAGGGAAAGAATGAGGTGAGATACATTTGATTGAATTCTTCAAAGTTCTTTTCCCCTTCCAAAGAATATATATTTTTTTTTTTTTTTTAATTATATTTACAGCTCCATGAACTATGAGTTTATGTTAACATTGTGATTCAAGCTAACAAAGCCCACGAGGATAGCATAGAGAGACAACTCCCCAACTCTACTAGAGAGGCTAGAGTTATGAGAGACAATAGAACAGGACACATTGAGTACACTTCAAGAATTGAATGGAAAACAAAACATAATAAAGATATGTTGATCAGGAAAGACACACAATAAGTCAAACGTAATAAATAAGGGAAAGATTTTTATTTATAGATAATGGAAATGCAAATGAATGCAAAATACTATCATGTTTTATTAATTTAATATGAGTAGCTCCTGACAAAAGCCATATATAGCTTATTAAAACAAAAAATTGGTGAGTAGTCCCAATTTCTTGTTTATTGCCTTAGAAATGTTATAGATAGCACAAGATCTAATATGGAGCTCATACATGCTAGGGCATGTGAGGCCAACAAAAATGTTGTGACACTACAATTGTCTTGTTGATGCCAAAGTGTCCAACTATCTTGGAAAAGTGCACCTCCTAGATCAGGAGTTAGTGAGGCATGCCAAGTGAAATGCGTAGTAGTCCCAAGAAATAAAGAAGTCCATCGTTGAGGTGATGACCAGCAATTAGCTCGCCTTGTACCTGCCATGGTGTGTCTAAGCAAAGTTAGCATAATTGGGATATAGTGTTTCCCAATGAAAGAAGTTGTGGTCGCTAGCATCCATGATTGCCAACACAATCAACCACTTGATTCTCCTTTACCCTTAAGATGCCTAATTACAAGGTAAAACTATTGCAAGTAAGTGATTCACTTCATGTGGCGTGCATTTCCAACTTTCTTTGAGTATGCATAAATTGCAAGGGTTTATGATAAAAAAAGATAATAGTTTCCCCACCCAAGTAGTGACATCATTGGCGAACAACTTGTGCGATGTTGTACAGTTCCTTTTCATAGGCAGAGTAGCGTTGAACTATGTTGCTAAAGGTTTCAAAATGATAAGTGCCAAGATGTCAGTGTTGAATCATTCTAGCATTAAGGACATAATCAAATGAATCAATCTCAATCTCGAAAATTTGAATAATACTTGGCATGGCTAGCAAGATGCAACAACACTTCTTTAGCTCTTCAAACACCTATTGTTGGATTGAGGTCCACTTAAATGTTGTCCCGCCACACATGATGTAATTGAGTGGCCAAGAAACATATCAGAAACCAAGGACAAGCATGTGATAGAAGTTGACCAAGCCCAAAAAATTTGAGTTCAATCGAGGTTGTTAGAATGGGCCATTCCTAGATCACATGTATCTTGGCAAGATCCACATGAATGTTGTCACAATCAATGATGTAGCATACATAAAAAAATTGTATAACATAAAAATTACACTTGACTAGGTTGACTTGTGACTTGTGCTTGTGCAATGTGTCCAAAACTTAACAAATGTTGTCAACATGCTTCTCACAGTCTTTTAAGGATGAGAATGTCATCTAAGTAAACTATTACTAATGGTCTAAGAACATCATTCTTCAAGCACAAAAAAGTTGTAGGTGAATTATCAAGTTGAAAGGCATAACCAACCAATCAAAACAACACCTACTTGGTCATGAAAGTTGTCTTCCAAAAGTCTACAAGGTTGACTGGAACTTGATGATAACCTAACTTGAGGTCTATCTTAGTGAAGTACAATGCTCCCTAACGCTCATATAGAAGATTAAAAATGTGAGGCAAAGGATACATGTTCTTCACCAATATTTTGTTAAGGGCTAGATAGTTTATACATAGGCACCAAGAGCCATCCTTCTTTAACACTAGCACGATGGGGTTGCCACATGGAGATGGACTAGGGAAATCTTGCCTTGGTTAATTAGCTTCTAAATATGACATCGTATTTCATCATTATCCCAAACCGAGCAGGTCATAAAGAGGGTCTCCCAAACTAAGTAGTCATACATAACGTTGTCAAGTTAAGGTGAAGTTGTAATCTAGGTCAATCCGATGCTTGATAGAGTACCACAAAGGGACTCCCTAAGACTTCTCAAAGACATCAAAGTATGGCCAGAGTAGTGCATCAATTTCCACTACTGATCACTGAATTTTGTACGACAAGGGAAAGCTTCTTGGCGTGAAGTGTGTTGCAACAGACCATAACCAAGACAAACCTTTATGCATGAGAAATCATATTTTTACACTATTTGGCTGAAAAGAGAGTTTACCTTTTCCTAACAAAGGCACTCTGGGATGTAGTAGGTCATATTTTGATATGCACCATCCATAACTAGGCACAAACTTGGTATGTCATTTTACAATCAAATAGTTGTGGTCTTCCAAGAAGCAAGCCATAGACTTCCAATGTTACCCCTAAACATATAGTTGTGCCATGCATTGGTTTGATACCAAACTCATAAGTGCATTTACACCTCACATCCTTTTCATAAATGCAGCCACCCAAGGGAGCAAGGCTAAGGTTGCACTTAAGTTTGGAAACCCAAGCACCAAACAGTATCTTATGCAATAATGTTCTTTTGGCTTCACAATCAATTATGATGTAGAGTAGCTTCCCATTGACCCAAAAATGGGTATGAAACAAAAGCTTATGTTCTTCAAAGGTGACTAAGGTTGAGGCTTCATTGAACCTTTAAGCATTTGCACTCAAACATGTGGGGTCTAGCTCCTATTCACTCTTTGGTGTTTAAGTATAGTCATTGGCATTATGTTGCACCACCAAAGACTTCATTGAGCCTTGCAATCAACATCACTATGAGCCTTTTGATGGTTGCACCATTCCCCTCCTTTCTCTTTTCCTTTCTCCTATGTGATAGAGGACTTCGGATTTTGTTTGCACTAAGGGAACCTTATGCTATGGTGCATTAAATCATTTCGGCATAGGCAACTTTTGCTTTGATGCCTATTGAGTGTTACACGTATAGGTGGCCAAGATTCTTCCACTTTGGTCGAGAGTGATCCTCTATCTTAGTTGCAAATCAAATCTTCTTTTCGAGGTATCCATTGGCAAGAACTCCATTTGAACGAATGTTGTAGTGAAGTGTACTAATGTACTTGCAAACTTGATGATTGAACTTGTCAAAGTATTCTTGGACTCTATGCTCATGACGTTGGCATCTTTATTGAAGATGCACATACTTGTCTTGATAATGCTTAAGAGGATTGAAACAAGCACGCACAAGCTCCACAAGTTTCACCCAAGTATTGCAAAGGTCTTCGTCCTCTTCAAGCTCAATGTTGTGGCTTCCCACAAACACAAAATTGATCTGGACATCATAAGCATTGCAAAAGAAGATCTTGATAATGTTAGTGAAATGATTCCAAAAATAAATAACATTTCGACTACCAAATCCAAGTATCCAACTTGTCTGCATTTATCCAATTTGAGAAGACATGAATGTCAATTTTGTTTTGCACCTTGAGTGGAATTAGTGATCTCATTTGAATCATGAGATCTAAAACTATCCACACAAAGCATCTTTGTGCATCCGGAGCTTAACGACGTTTTGCCTCTTCTACTCTAAGTGAATTCGTGTTATCGAACATCTTTCCACACAATCGACATTCTTTAAGGTAGTCAAATACAAAATCTGGTGTAATGCCTACCTTCCAATATTATGAGTGTATGAGTGGATATTCAATGATGAAACCTACTAAATTCCTCTACTCACGTTGAGGTTGTTGCAAGAATAAGGGTCAATAACTCCAGGAGACAAAACCAATAAGAATCACTCTAATACTAATGAATTGCATCAAAGAGGCCCAAAAGTGTGGTATAGAAGACAACTCCCATAATCAGCTAATGATACTAGATGAGTTATGCTTCAAAATTCTACAACATAATAGGGCACAACAAATACGTCAAAATTTCTAAAATTTGATGGAAAAGAGATATAATGAAGAGATGTTGATAAGGGAAAAAACAATAAGCCAAATCTAACAAGAAAATGCTTCTATTTATAGATAATGCAAATGAATGCAAAAAACAAAGCATCTATGGAGCAATATTGGCGACAACCTTGAATTCTAGCTTTAGTGTTGCAAGAAGTGTGATAGTGCATGGTGGCCATTGAAGTGATGATTCCTACTCCTAATCTAGCCTACAAAGTCAAGAAGCCTATAGGAAAAAAACAAATATCTAGAAGAAGATAATTTATGTTGGAGCATAGCTTACATATAGCCATGTACATTACAATTACAAGATAATTTGTGTGCACTTTATCTACATGAACTTGTTCATTTGTATGCATATCTCCACCTACACAATCTTGTTTGTCTGTATGCACATCTCCATCACTTTTGCATTTGTTACCGTGCACTTGTTCCTCCACACACACACTTGCACAAACTTCTTCATCAACACTCACGTCTCCCTGAACATCTTCACTTGTGCGAACTTCCTTGTCAACGTGCACATCTTCACTTGCACAATCTTCTTCATTAGCACACATGTTTGCTTCACTTGCAAACACTCGCACATCTCCCTCGTGCATGAACACATGCATGTCTCACTCATGCACGTGTCTCCTTCGAGTGTGTCCACTTGCACATATCCTTTGCACATCAACCTTCACAATGTCAACATCAACAAGCAAGTCTATGTCTTCTATTGCAACCTCCAATGTTCTCTGGTCCTGAGACAAAGTGTGTCACTCGTTGGCTGCAATGTAATCATCCCAGTGATGTTGCATACCTTCTTAAGTGTCATAACTCCATGTCACCAAACTCACCCCAACTTTGAACAAACAACAACACCAAAATGTAGAAATGAAACATAACACACTACAATACAATTCCATTACCACTTATTTAACAAAATAAACAATGGGAATAAATTACAGATATACACTGCACACAAAACATATATCCTACGCAACAACTATTTGCAATACATCATACTTCAACAAACAATCATTGTTCGGCCAACAACAACAAGCACTCCCCTCTCTTGCATCTCTCACATAGATGCGAGCTTATAGATATAATGGGACAATAGGCGGTTGGCAACTGCCCAACTACCTTCGAACTACTTGTTTACATAAAACATTAAAAATACCCTATTACTTTACATTATTACAAACACTTTGCACGTGCACATTATTGCGAACAGCCACGTACACACACAACACTACATGACAACTTATTACAAACATTTTGCGTGCACATATATGTTCCTATGCTCAAATATATATTCATGCAGATGTGTCAAAACATCTACCTACAATTGGCACTAGGTTGAAGTATGGTGCCAAAATGCTAATTGAAAATACCAATGCACGCCAATGAACAAAGACTTGCTTTTTCTATAGAATTTGCTAAGTATTGGTAACATTGTTAATGAAGAGTCAAGCAAAACCCAATCTACTCCAATAACATTCGGAATGCGATAGATGATCATAAAAACCGGATTAGTCTTGTTTACAAGATCTAGCTATAGGAAAATGGTGGTGTTGGCCACGGATCCGCCACCTGGGAAGGACTTGGTGTGCCAATGCGCCCTAGACCAACAGACCAACATTGAAAGGCCGGGAGGAAGGGATGCCTTCCGTTCCAATCTCCGGAGAAGGCCGGATCCTATCCTAATCTAGTTTTGGGGGTTTTAGATAAGAGTTCTGGAAAGGGATAAATGTGCAGAAAAAAATGGAAATATCATTTGTTTCAGGTGGGGAAGAACAAGCAGCACGATTACAAATTTGCATCCAAACCAACAACAATCAAAACAAAGCATGTAACAGAAATTGTAGTTGTTATTCTACCCTATGTATCCTTCTGGTTGGTATTCCAGATCCAAATAATCACTAATGCCCAAATCGATAATTCAGAATTCAAACAGACAGAAATATAAATGGACATGAAGCAGAAATACTAGCAGAAGGCAGCATAAAAGACAGAGACAAGAAGCGGAGCCAAGGATGCTTTGAATTAAGTAGAAGGTGATCCGTCATAGCAGAGTTCTCTATTAATATGTTCCCCCCCTTTTACAATGAAATAAACTACCTTTTCTAGCAGGAATTTCCCCCCAAATTACAATAATGCACGGGTCCCAAGGACCGGCAAAAGCTGTAAAAAGTTGCCTGGATGAGACCCCTGTCGGCTGTACTTGTACTTGACATATGGCTGCTCTGAAAACCGTACATCCTCGAACAAGTCCGGTTGAATGCGGTAGATGGGGTACAGTTTGTTCTTCAATGCTCATCTACCCCGTACCTTGGCAGCACACAATTTGTCACCTCCTGATAGGCACTGATCTCGAAATCTGTGTGTTTGGCCCAGGTCAGAAGTCCACTGATGTAAGGGGGTACTGACCAAAGTCGCCTGCTGAAGAGAGAGCCTCCGAGAGTCGCTCCTAGATGGAGCGAAATTGGGAGGCAGCAACTTTGGGCGGCAGCGACTTTGGGCGGCGTGACTTTGGGCGGCAACGACTTTGGGCGGCACGACTTTGGGCGGCAGCGATGGGAGGCTCCAGACTTAGAATATTTTCATGATTTTCTCTTCTTCCTCCGCCCACGGTCGCCCGAAAAAGGGAGCGACGACAGGCGGCGCTCCAAAATGGAGCGACGACGGGCGTCTCTCCCAAGTTGACACTTAGTCAATTTTTTATCTTTTTTGTGCTTTGGCTCTCGGTCGCTCCCTTTTCAACACTTAGTCATTTTTTGGCCTTTTCCCAGATCTGCCGAAGCTGATTTTTCGTCCCGAATTTGAGCTTCCTGGTGCTGCTTCCCGGGGCCATAACTTTTGATCCGCTGACCCGATCGCCTATTATAATATATCGTCGGAAAGCTTACAAAAATATCTGCAATGATAAAATATCCAAAGCTCATTTCATTAATTTTATCATCCCCGTTTAGGGCCTGTGAAAACCTAACACCTCTGCATGTTCTTTGCCGCCTTGAAGCTCCAAATTTTATCAACAAAATTAATGTGGAAAAAATGCCCAACATTTCTGGCGGCTCGCGTGGCATTGAGCTCGCCTCAATGTGAGGACCCAGGCCTTTATCCATTGGGCAACGGAGTCACCCTCGCTGTCCTCCTCTGAGTGCTCACTGACGACGGCAAACTCTTTCTCCAACTCCTCCCCTTCTGCTTCTTCCTCCTTTCCTTGGCGCCCAAAAAAAACACGAACTAAACTGAAACAACTAAAACTTTACATACTAGCCGACCTATTTACATTATTTACACAAAATTTTGCGACATGATTGGCATGCCACCACCACAAACCTAGCTTCGGGTGCCTATCCGGTGAATCTGCAATGTCCGGACCAGATCTGATTGTACTTCAGTCGATCTTTGAATTCCGGCTGGCTCCCCAAAGTTTGCCAGGTTGCGAATATGGTGCAACGTGGCAGGTTATCATTGATGCCGATACCTATACAATTGATGAACAATGTGGCAAGGAGATTTGCCACACGAGAGCCCTCTTCGGGTACCGGTTGCGGTGATCGTTGGAGCTAATCCCACCACTCTAGAGAGTTGAGAAGAAAACATGTCGCGATATCGCGACATGTTGAGAAGAAAGAAAAACTGTCGCGATTTCGCGACATGTTTGAAGAGAAAGCGCAAGCAAGAAAAACTGTCGCGATTTCGCGACATGTTCGAAGAGAAAGAGCAAGCAAGAAAAACTGTCGCGATTTCGCGACATGTTCGAAGAGAAAGCGCAAGTAGAAAAACTGTCGCGATTTCGCGACATGTTGGAAGAGAAAAAGGCAAGTAGAAAAAGTGTCGCGATTTCGCGACATATTGCAAGAGAGATTGTACGGAAGAAAAAGTGTCGCGATTTCGCGACATGTAGCATTTTCGCGGGCCAAAGGAAAGAGAAAGAGCAAGGAGAAAAAGTGTCGCGATTTCGCGACATGTTGCATTTTCGCGGTCCAAAGCGAAGAGAAAATGCAAGGAGGAAAAAGTGTCGCGATATCGCGACATGTTGCATTTTCGCGGTCCGAAGCGAAGAGAAAATGCAAGGAAGAAAAAGTGTCGCGATATCGCGACATGTTGCATTTTCGCGGTCCGAAGCGAAGAGAAAATGCAAGGAGGAAAAAGTGTCGCGATATCGCGACATGTAGCATTTTCGCGGTCCAAAGCGAAGAGGAAGGCAGAGAAGGAAAAGTGTCGCGATATCGCGACATGTCGCATTTTCGCGACTTGAAAAGAGCAGGAAGGCCGAGAAGGAAAAGTGTCGCGATATCGCGACATGTCGCATTTTCGCGACTTGAAAAGAGCATGAAGGCAGAGAAGGAAAAGTGTCGCGACATGTCGCATTTTCGCGACTTGAAAAGAGCAGGAAGGCCGAGAAAGAAAAGTGTCACGATATCGCGACATGTCGCATTTTCGCGACTTGAAAAGAGCAGGAAGGCAGAGAAGGAAAAGTGTCGCGATATCGCGACATGTCGCATTTTCGCGACTAAAGGAGGAGAGAGAAAGTAAGAAGGCAAAAGTGTCGCGATATCGCGACAAAAGTAAAGAGGAAGAGTACGGAGGCGAAAGTGTCGCGATATCGCGACATGTGTTTTCGCGGGTACAAGCCAAGAAGAGGACAAAGAGGTAGAAGTGTCGCGATTTCGCGATAGGTCGCTTTGGCGCGAGCTAAGAAGAGAACCCAGCCGAAATAAGATATGTGACAGTTAACTGAAGTTATACGGCAGTTACAGGGGCCGTTACAGAAGAAAATCATGCAGCTAAAATAAGAAGAGTTAACGGAAGTCAGTACGACAGTTACAGGTGCAATTACAGAGAAATATCATGCAGCTAAAATAAGAACAGTGAACTAAAGTCAGTACGACAGTTACAAGGCGATTACGGGTTGCATGCGAAAATATGGAAGTTAAAAATAGAGTCAGAACTTTGTTATAAAAGGAGGTCTGCGTGGAGAATTAAAGTGCCGCTAAAAAAGAGTGAAAGCGCTCGGGATTAAAGCGAGGCGGATTTAATCTTGCGAAGAGAGCAAGAGGAGAGCGAGCAGGGTGTGTGTTGTGTGAAGAGTGGGCAATGTTGAGAAAGCAATAGACCAGTCGGGGTCTTGTAAAAGTGAAGGCATCTTTATGTCAATCTTCTAGTTTCGAACGAAGTCCAAGTTGGTGCTTGGCATCGGGGGTTGGTGCTCCTTCCGATTGGTGCTTGGTAAATCGGGGGTTGGTGCTCCTTCCGGTTGGTCTTCGGTAAATCGGGGGTTGGTGCTCCTTCCGGTGGGTGCTGGTAAATTGATTGTAAAATTGGTATTTTGCAAAGGCTGGATTTGGATGGGAGTCCAAACAGTCAATTTTGAGGAGTAGCCAAAATCGGTGAACCTCGGTACATCTTGTGTTGTGTGATGCTCTTTTGGTATATTTGCTTTATTGAGTTTTAAGTTTTCATTGTTTCGGCATTAAGAGTTGAAGATTTAAGTTTTTAAGAGCTACATTGATTCACCCCCCCTCTCAGTGTCATTGTGAGACTAACAATTGGTATCAGAGCCAGCTTCCCTTATCGAGGCTAAATCAGCTAGGGTTGATCTTGGATTAGTACGCAATGGGTAAGAAGAATAGATCCTCCTCAAATAAGGCATCTCAGTCAGTTTCAGTTCCTGTGGAAGAGAAAATTGAACTAGAAAAGATAGAAGGAGTGAATTCTAAAGTATGTGATGAAAACCTTGAGGGTGAAGTATATCTAGAAGGTGAGTTGATCGCTGCACTTGAAGAGTTGAATATAGAAAAGAAAAAGAACAAAAGACTGTCCAAGAAGTTGGAAGAATATGGGGATAAGATTGAAGATCTCTTCTTACAAATTCATAAAGCCAAGAAAATAGAAGAAGCCTTGAAGTCACACCTGGATGATAAAGTCGATGTATGTAGCAAACGTGAAGAGGAATCTAACAAAGTTATTAGTGATCTAAAGCTGCAAGAAGAAGAGTCCAAAAGGATTGAAGAAACTCTCAGGTCAGAGATCAATAAGAAAGAGATTGTTTGTTGCAAACAAGAAGAGGAGATTGTTTTATTGAAGAAACAACTAGAAGAGGCCAATACAAATCTCAAATTTGAGAAAAGCACAAAGTTGCTAGATGAAATGATAAGGCAACAAAGAAGCCCCATGTCTAAGCTTGGTCTTGGATGTAAAGTTGAACAACCTTCATCTTCCAAATATGCGAGAGAAGAAGAAGTTCACCGTTGAAGGATCGAAGCAAGAAAAGTCTGAAGTTGAATCTTCAAAAGGAAGAAAATATCAAAGGAGATCTACAACAAAGCAACCACAACAAAAGAGGTTCTATCACTCTCACTCTATTCATAATAATGCTTTTAATGGCTATTGTTTTAGATGCAACCATTATGGTCACAAGGCAATTTATTGTGGATTGAATAATAGATCAAAGAGTTATGATGATAGAAATACATCTGCTTTTCCGATTGAACACCATGTGCAATGTTTTAATTGTAATGGTCATGGGCACATAGCAAGGTTTTGTCCAAGAACTTTTGTATCTAATATAAGGCAAGACAGCAGATTTCATCAGACACAAAGAATGAAACACAGATAGGGAAGAAATCATGTGCATCAAAGAAAGGAAAATAATCATCCATCAAGGATGCACAAGAGACAACCACCCAAGAGAAATGTTCAAGTTCACGAAAAGGTTCAAAATAGGGATGCAGTTGAAAAACTCAAGCCCAAGTTCAAGAAAGGTTGGAGAAAGAAAGAAGAGAGGAAATCGTGTCTCCTTGGACTGAAGGAGATTACTCCTCTATTGCACTAAGTAGCTCCGGGTAGCACATCCTCAGGGGGAGCAATCTTAAAGTTTTATTTTAATGCTCCTATGTTGTTTGGTTATCTGAGGATGAAAGGCAAGTAGTCAAGGGGAGTTGTCGTATAGTTGTCAAAATGTGTTTCAGTTCATGTAGTTGTTTGTGGAGGTAATAAGCAGGAGCATGAGACGTTGGCTTGACAGAGCCGGTTTTTTATTATTGTGAAATCTCTCTGGTGATGGCGGTTACAATAGCAGATAGTGTCAAACTGATGTGCTTCAGCAGAACAACATGGTGAACAGCTAGGTTTTTGATGCAGCAGTTGATAGGCGTTATCTGAGATAGAACATGCAGCACAGGTCGTCGTGTCATGGAAGCATAAGCTGGCAGGTGCTGGTTTTGAAGCCTGTAACATTCCCAATCTGTAGATAACACAGAATCCGTGTTGTGAGTACGTCTCGATTCATCTACCAATATCGAGGGAGGACTATGGTAAAGCTCTTCATGATCATTATGGAAATTACTGCCAACGTGTAGGCAAAGCAAAACCCACTGTAGTGGGAAGGCATGCGTTTCTTAACCAAAAATACAACACATCGTTTGGTATAAGAGAGCATTAATTTTCTCTAAAGAAGTAGCCGTTATCAAAGAGATGCTAGAGTCAAAGCAAACAGTAGCACTAGCACCCAGTTTCTCAAGAGTGCCAAGTGGCACATGCAAGGCAGAGACGTTGAGAGAATAGCGCCCGGTGGTGAAGCGCCAAGGAGGACAAGATGCCTATGCACCTAAGAAAGTCTTGCATTATTTGAGGAATGCGAGATATTGCCCAAGGAATCCCTTGATCGCAGCGAGGAGAAATGCTCCCTGGAATCGCGTGAAGAACGTTCGCCTAAGACATTGAGTAGCCCTGACATATGCCCTAGCAAGAAGCAGAATACTGAGTGTTGATGACTGCGCGCAGATTGAGGTTCCAACGCTAGAGGTAACGGTCCACTGTCAATACCTGCGCAGGTGATGAAAACATCCATGGCAGCCATTAGAAACCAGAGACATTGAACTGCACAACGGATGCGAGGCAAAGTCGTCAGTCACGGAGGAGGTGGCAGTCAAAAGGATCAAGCTATACTAAATAAGTGAAAGCAAGGTACAACAGGAATTATAATATGATGAGCAGAGATTAGAGTGCTTATCCAAGAAGACTTTATGACAGAAAGAGTACCAGTGGAGGTGCATTCTATCTTGGAGACAGGTTGGTCGCATGGAACAGTAAGAAACAAGAGTCAGTCTCCTTATCCACAGCAGAGGCAGAATATATTGCAGCAACAACGTGTTGTACGCAGGAGAAAGTTGCGAAAGGTGAGGTTAAGTTGGATTTCGTTCCAACAACAGAGCAAGTAGCGGATATCTTCTCAAAACCGTTGCCCAAGGAAGTCATTGAGTACATTCGTAATAAATTGGGAGTGGTCAATTTGATTATCTTTTTGCTCATGTTTGTAATTTTTGCTAACTGTAATAATTTGTGCCTGAGAATGTTGTGCATGGACTCAGGGGGAGTTTGCAGCAGCCCTTTGGTATTATTGTCAAAGGGGGAGAAGAATTACAGGAAATTGCACGTGTGTTGCCAACAATTCCAAAGGGGGAGATTGTTGAGCAAGGTGCAACAACGATATTGTCATTGTTGTCAACACGATCAGACAGATCGGTTGATGCAGTGGAAAGCGGTTGATGCGATGGAAGGAGTTAAGAGGTTCTTCGAGTATGTACGGTGATTATCCAAAAGATCAAAGTGGCCCATATGCTAAAAATCAAAAGAAAATCACAAGGAAGAAAAGCGTCGCGATATTGCGACATGTTGAGCAAGAAAGAAAAGCTGTCGCGATATCACGACATGTTAAGAGAAGGAAGAGAAAACTGTCGCGATTTCGCGACATGTTAGAGAAAGAAGAGAAAAAGTGTCGCGATTTCGCGACATGTTGGAAGAGAGAAGCAAGAAAAAGTGTCGCGATTTCGCGACATGTTCGAAGAGAAAAAGGCAAGTAGAAAAAAGTATCGCGATTTCACGACATATTGCAAGAGAAATAGTACGGAAGAAAAAGTGTCGCGATTTCGCGACATGTTGGAAGAGAAAAAGGCAAGTAGAAAAAGTGTCACGATTTCGCGACATATTAAAAGAGAGAGAGTACGGAAGAAAAAGTGTAGCGATTTCGCGACATGTTGGAAGAGAAAAAGGCAAGTAGAAAAAGTGTCGCGATTTCGCGACATATTGCAAGAGAGAGTACGGAAGAAAAAGTGTCGCGATTTCACGACATGTTGGAAGAGAGAAAGGCAAGTAGAAAAAGTGTCGCGATTTCGCGACATATTGCAAGAGAGATTGTACGAAAGAAAAAGTGTCGCGATTTCGCGACATATTACGCCAAAGCAAAGAGAAAGAGCAAGGAGAAAAAGTGTCGCGATTTCGCGACATGTTGCATTTTCGCGGTCCGAAGCAAAGAGAAAATGCAAGGAGGAAAAAGTGTAGCGATATCGCGACATGTTGCATTTTCGCGGTCCAAAGCGAAGAGAAAATGCAAGGAAGAAAAAATGTCGCGATATCATGACATGTTGCATTTTCGCGGTCCGAAGCGAAGAGAAAATGCGAGGAAAAAGTGTCGCGATATCGTGACATGTCGCATTTTCGCGGTCCAAAGCGAAGAGGAAGGAAGAGAAGGAAAAGTGTCGCGATATCGCGACATGTCGCATTTTCGTGACTTGAAAAGAGCAGGAAGGCAGAGAAGGAAAAGTGTCGCGATATCGCGACATGTCGCATTTTCATGACTTGAAAAGAGCAGGAAGGCAGAGAAGGAAAAGTGTCGCGACATGTCGCATTTTCGCGACTTGAAAAGAGCAGGAAGGCCGAGAAAGAAAAGTGTCGCGATATCCCGACATGTCGCATTTTCGCGACTTGAAAAGACCAGGAAGGCAAAGAAGGAAAAGTATCGCGACATGTCGCATTTTCGCGACTAAAGGAGGAGAGAGAAAGTAAGAAGGCAGAAGTGTCGCGATATCGCGACAAAAGTAAAGAGGAAGAGTATGGAGGCGAAAGTGTCGCGATATCGCGACATGTTGTGTTTTCGCGGGTACAAGCCGAGAAGAGGACAAAGAGGCAAAAGTGTCGCGATTTCGTGACAGGTCGCTTTGGCGCGAGCTAAGAAGAGAACCCAACCGAAATAAGATATGTGACAGTTAACTGAAGTTATACGGCAGTTACAGGGGCCGTTGTAGAAGAAAATCATGCGGCTAAAATAAGAAGAGTTAACTGAAGTCGATACGACGATTACGAGTGCGGTTATAGAGAAAAATCATGCAGCTAAAATAAGAACAGTGAACTGAAGTCAGAACGACAGTTACAGGGCTATTACGGGTTGCATGCGAAAATATGGAAGTTAAAAATAGAGTCAGAACTTTGTTATAAAATGAGGTCTACGTGGAGAATTAAAGTGCCGCTAAAAAAGAGTGAAAGCGCTCGGGATTAAAGCGAGGCGGATTTAATCTTGCGAAGAGAGCAAGAGGAGAGCGAGCAGGGTGTGTGTTGTGTGAAGAGTGGGCGATGTTGAGAAAGCAATAGACCAGTCAGGGTCTTGTAAAAGTGAAGGCATCTTTATGTCAATCTTCTAGTTTCAGAACGAAGTCCAAGTTGGTGCTTGGCATCAGGGGTTGGTGCTCCTTCCAGTTGGTGCTAGTAAATCGGGGGTTGGTGCTCCTTCCAGTTGGTGCTGGTAAATCAGGGGTTGGTGCTCCTTTCTGTTGGTGCAGATAAATCAGGGGTTGGTGCTCCTTTCGTTGGTGCAGATAAATCGGGGGTTGGTGCTCCTTCCGGTGGGTGCTGGTAAATTGATTGTAAAATTGGTATTTTGCAAAGGCTGGATTTGGATGGGAGTTCAAACGATCAATTTTTATGAGTAGCCAAAATTGGTGAACCTCGGTACATCTTGTGTTGTGTGATGCTCTTTTGGTATATTTGCTTTATTGACTTTTAAGCTTTCATTGTTTTGGCATTAAGAGTTGAAGATTTAAGTTTTTAAGAGCTACACTGATTCACCCCCCCTCTCAGTGTCATTGTGAGACTAACAACAAAAAGGGTGCAAAAGTGTGCCCTCTTTGCTCTCAGGTTCTGCCACTGGATCCTGTTCCTCTTCTTGGCCCGTCTCCCGATGGAAATTGCAAGCAACCATATTATTCATCGCTTGGGTGGTGTTTGCATACTCCCACTGTTGGCTTTGGACGAGATCTGCCTCTTGAGCTCCACACGACTGCATTCGAGGTCTCTGCACAGTATGAGGGGTTTGCCATGGTGAATACTGCGCAGGATAGACAGGAGCTGGAGCAACAACTATCAAAGAAAGTGATGGAGTTTCTCCCCACTGCCACTTTCCTGAAAGGAGCAAAAGATGCTCCGCACGTACTGCTTCCTCAAAGATTTGAGGGAATCTCTGTTCACCTGATAGCAGCAAGAGGAGGCTTATGTCCGGGTGGAAATCCCAAACATAGAAAAGGCGGGCCTGGGCTAGTGTCGGCCGAATGTCCCCTGGAATTCTCTTCCAACTCCTCCAGAATCGAGCATTGAAGTCTGTGATGTCCTCCAAAGGTGCTCTTGTGATGGCAGAGAAGTGACATCAAGAGCTGGAATGGATCGTGAGAGCCGTCAAATGTGTTGATGAGCGCTACCGCTAAGTCGCCCCATGAGCAGATGCTCTTACGCCCGAGCAATCTGTACCACTGCAGTGCCCTTCCTTCCAGAGACGAGACCAGAAGTCTGATCATGACATCTTCGTGGGTTATGCCATGGAAGTTTGCTAGAGCAGCAACATCTTCAAGGTGCTCTCGGGCCATTCCCTTAGTGCCATTGTATTTTGTCAGGGTCTTCCGAGCACTTTTGGGAATCTCGTGCCAACTTTGGAGATTCAAAGGGCCATGATCATCCCAGCTGGGATAGTCTGCCATTATAGCAGTGGTCTGCAGAGATCACGGTTCTCGCCACTAAGTCGGAGTCGCCAGGTGAACATTATTTTCTCCGCTTATGAGGTCAAGGTTGCTCACCGAACCTTGATTCCTCCGGGGTATCTTCTTTCAGTTTTAAAAGGCGCCTACGATCAAGAAATCTGGATCTTCATCTCAGTCAAAGTCGCCTGGTGATTTTTCCAGATGAAGGTGTTGCCACATTTTGCACGGGGTGCCATGTTTTTGGTTTCTGTAAGTGAGTTGCTCTTTTCCTTTCCTTCTCCTCATTTTCCCTTTCTTCATTTCTCCCTTTCTCCCTCTTCCTCATAATTTCATTCCTCCATCTTCCTTCCCCTTTTCTTCCCCCAGTAAAATTTCAGCAGATGTTCCTTGAAAAATGTTTAAGTGCTGGGACGACACCCGACTTCGCAGCGAAGTCGGAGTGCGCCCCTCAGTTGGAGCGCAGTAGGGAACCCGAAGTGCGCAAGCAGGCAGGATCAAAGCAAAATCTGACTAAGTGTCAGGGGCGCAACCCGACTTCGCAGCGAAGTCGGGGAGCGCCCTTCTTCCTGGGCGCACTAGGGAAGCAGTCTGGCAGAAGAAACGGTTAAGTGTTGGGGCGACACCCGACTTCGCAGCGAAGTCGGAGTGCGCCCCTTTTCCAGTGCGCAGTCCGAACGGCGGAAGAAGACAGCAGAGCACCGGTGCGACACCCGACTTCGCAGCGAAGTCGGAGTGCGCCCTTTGACCGGTGCGCAGTTGGGGAAGCTAACTCAAAAAATGCTAAGGCAAATTGACCCTTCCAACTGCGCTGTTTTCTACCTGCGCAACCCGGTAGCGCCCGAATCCTGGGCGAAGTTGGATAAACTGCCTTTCAAGGCAGACACGTGTCATACATCAGCATCCGACAAGTATCCACCTTCGAGATTCGAGCCAAGACTTGACCGGGATAAGGACAAAGCATGGGCTGCACTACCAACGCCAACTGTCACCATTTAAGTCGATGTGAAGTGCCATCTGCCGCACCTACCCGCATTCCTGCTGACCAAATATTTGACCCAACGCGCTGCCACGTAGCTGTACCGCCTTCAGGGACACCATGCTGCAAGTACAGTCCTGACCGACAGAAGTCAGCATCAGCAACTCCTCAGCCGCTCGTGTCAGCTACTGTCTTGTCTGGGACTTTGTGCCCATGAATGTAATCGGGGGGAAATTGGGTTATAAATAGCCACCACATTTTCATTGTAAGTGGTGGAAGGGGAATATATTGCTAGGGAACAATTGTAGCTGTGCGTTTGCCTCAAATACAAGCATATACTTGGCTCTGCTTACTGTCTTTTATCTTGTATGCTGCCTCTCCTTGTCATTTCTGCCTCATGTTTCTTGTGTCATTGCTTGTTGTTGTACTGAACTCTAGACTCTGGCATTTGGTGACCAAGTATTCCTGGAATGCATAGATAGAGGATACATAGGATAGTTGATAGTTGTAGTTTCAATGTATGTTTGTAGATGAATGTTGTTAGTAGTGGTGATTGATTCGTTGTCGTGCTGCTTATTACCCCCACCCAACTCCAATCACATTTGGAATCTCTTTCTGCACTTTAATCTCTTTCTGCACTTTTATCTCTTTCCCTGCACTCTTAACCTAAAACACAAAAACCCCCACAAGAAGCCGGTCTTCTCCGGAGATTGGCACGGAAGGCATCCCTTCCTTCCGGCCTTTCCATCTGGTGGGCGAATCTGGGCGCAATAACAGCAAATCCTTTCCTCATGGCAGATTCGTAACCAACAAAAGGCAAGCTAGAGATTCACGAAACTCGGGCTTCCTTAAAATATGGAGACTGTTCATCCCACTGGGCGTGCCAGAAAATGTTGGCCACAGATCCGTCACCTGGGAAGGACTTGGTGTGTCAATGCGCCCTAGACCAACAGACCAACATTGAAAGGTCGGGAGGAAGGGATGCCTTCCGTTCCAATCTCCGAAGAAGGCCGGCTCCTATACTAATCTAGTTTTGGGAGTTTTAGACAAGAGATTTGGAAAGGGATAAATGTGCAGAAAGAAATGGAAATATCATTTGTTTCAGGTGGGGAATAACAAGCAGCACGATTACAAATTGGCATCCAAACCAACAACAATCAAGACAAAGCATGTAACATAAATTGCAGTTGTTATTCTACCCTATGTATCCTTCTGGTTAGTATTCCAGATCCAAATAATCACCAATGCCCAAATCCAGAATTCAGAATTCAAACAGACAGAAATATAAATGGACATGAAGCAGAAATACTAGTAGAAGGCAGCATAAAAGACAGAGACAAGAAGCAGAGCCAAGGATGCTTTCACTTAAGTAAAAGGTGATCCGTCACAGTAGAGTTCTCTAGCAATATGTTCCCCCCATTTTACAATGAAATAAACTACCTTGTCTAGCAGGAATTTCCCCCCAAATTACAATCATGCACGGGTCCCAAGGACCGGCAAAAGCTGTAAAAGCTGTAAAAAGTTGCCTGGATGAGACCCCTGTCGGCTGTACTTGTACTTGAGATATGGCCGCTCTGAAAACTATACATCCCCGGACAGGTCTAGTTGAATGCGGTAGATGGGGTACAGTTTGTTCTTCAATGCTCATATACCCTGTACCTGGGCAGCACACAATCTGTCACCTCCTGACAGGCACTGATCTCGAAATCTGCGTGTTTGGCCCAGGTCAGAAGTCCACTGATGTAAGGGGGTACTGACCAAAGTCGCCCGCTGAAGAGAGAGCCTCCGAGAGTCGCTCCCAGATGGAGCGAACTTGGGAGGCAGCGACTTTGGGCGGCAACGACTTTGGACAGCGCTCCAAAATGGAGCGACGACGGGCGTCTCTCCCAATCTAACACTTAGCCAATTTTTTATCTTTTTTGTGCCTTGGCTCTCGGTCGCTCCCTTTTCAACACTTAGTCATTTTTTGGCCTTTTCCCAGATCTGCCGAAGCTGATTTTTCATCCCGAATTTGAGCTTCCTGGTGTTGCTTCCTGGGGCCATAACTTTTGATCCGCTGACCCGATCGCCTATTATAATATATCACCGGAAAGCTTGCAAAAAAAATATCTGCAATGATAAAATATCCAAAGCTCATTTCATCAATTTTATCATCCCCGTTTAGGGCCCGCGAAAACCTAACACCTCTACATGCTCTTTGCCGCCTTGAAGCTCCAAATTTTATCAAAAAAATTAATGTGGCAAAAATGCCAATAAGTGGTTCAATTTGTTTTTCGCAATTATACAATCAACAGTGTCAGCAAAAGAAGACAAAACTCTTCTTACAATTTCTCCTCAACTACTTTTGTTTCACATGGACGAAAAAGGACATATATTTCCTCCCATTTGCCCTTGATTCTTTATGTTTCCCTTTGAGTCTCCATTGCTAGCAAAGAAAATCGTGATCGCTCCAGTTGAAGTATATGGTGTATTAAGTTGTGGCTTTATGGGGGGGCAACATTTGACCTCAAGTATAATTTCAAGTTTGTGTAACCGAGTTTGAGTATGATATTATTTGATATAACCGCTTGATATTATGACCTTGAATACTTACATTATAAGTGCACATGTATATTGGCATAGTAGAATGTACATTATATAATTTATATAGTACAAGGTTACCAGGTGCAGGTGCGACGGGAATCCGGTTGCGGGTACGTCCCCTCCCAAAAATAGGGTTCGCCAGGTACGGGTGCGGCTAGTTTTTAATTTAAAAAATATATGTGTTTTTTTTAACCGAAAAATTTTAAAAAATAAAATAAATTATGCAGACTGCAAAATAATTAAATAAATGATAAATCATACACATTGTGAAATAAAATAAATCATTCGTACACATTGCAAAATATTTAAATATGGCATCATAAAAGCATATTGATATATGATATTCATGTAAAAAAATGATAAATCATACACATTGTGAAATAAAATAAATCATTCATACACATTGCAAAATATTTAAATATGGCATCATAAAAGCATATTGATATATGATATTCATGTAAAAAAATGACAGGATGTCAAGTCATAAAGAGTCAAGAGATAACAATATACTATAAGTATATGCTATATACTATATAGTATAAGTATATGAGATAACAATATACTATAAGTATATGCTATATACTATACCTTAAAAAGAATAATAATAAAAAGAAAATGTTTTTTCCTATGTTAATGCCCAAACTGGGCTGGGTTCGGCTGGCTGAACCCCGACTGGCCATAGGGTTCGGCTTGGCCGTACCCCGACTGACAAGGTTCGGCCCAAAGAAAACCCTATCAAACAAGGTTCTCGTTCCCGAACCTGCGAACCAGGAGCGGTTGCAGTGTTGTTTCGCGCACCAAGCCACCCGGGTGCACGAACCCGGTTACACTGATATAATATAATACACTAGCTTAGATGTCTACAATACATGTCTATTAAATGCCAGGAGAAACTGTTGGTCACAAATCTGCCACAAGAAAGGATTTTATACGTATACGCGTCGTAGACCTGGACCAACATTGAAAGGCCGGAGGGAAGAGATGCCCTCCGTGCCAATCTCCAGAGAAAGGCCGGCTCCTTTACTAAACTACTGATTTTTTAAATATGGGAGTGAAGGAAAGAGATAAAAAGAGTAGGGTGCAGGAAAGAAATAAAAAGAGTAAGGGAATAAATGTAAATGGTTGATTTAAAAGGGTAGGACCAGCATCACGATCATTAACTAATAGCTTGAAGAAGCAGCAATAAATACAAAGGATAAAACATAAATGAATGCCACACTAGCTTTCCTATGTATCCTCTAGAAGAGTTCCAGGATCCACCTATCTCCCTACGCCTAAATCCAGATTTCAGAATTACAACGGTTAGAAAATATGTGAATATAGCAGAAACACTATCCACAGGCAGCATACAAGAAAACTAACACGGTGTTTTCTCCCCTATGTATCCTTCAGGAGAATTCCAGGGTTTTGTCCCCAACCACAAACCTAAATCCAGGATTCAGAATTACAGTATGCAAATGAAGAAACAGAATAGCAGAAATAATCACAGAAGGCAGCATACAAGAGAGAAATTAGGCCCAAAATTCTTAATATCAATTGCAGAAATCAAGTTACAGCAGCTTTCTAGAAAAAGTCCCCCCCTTTCTCATTACAATTCATGGGTTTTTATAGAGGACCCGACCCTCTGAGCCATCAATGCACAAAATCTGGAAGTACGCCTTCGAAAACCTGAGAAATCTACTCTCGCTCCTCCCGTGACCGAGCTCTCACATCCTTTTCTACAATTAGCAGCTACGGCCGCATTAGCCGGGGAAATTTGCATTTATGGGCCGCCTGACTCGTCCTGAATTTCTTCGAGTGCGGAGCTCAAGTGGCTGCTAGGTCCGTCGGGCTCTCCTCCTGCGACTGATATCTCTTTTCCGATTGCCAAAAATGAGCCCTGGGTCTTTCGGGCAAGTAAAAATTCATTTATGAAACACTCAATTGCCTAGAAAAGATACCGAGCCTTCGTGTGTGTGCCCTTCAAGAGCTTCGCCGAATTCCAGTTCGGGACCTTACTTCGCAACGGATATGAGCCGAAGCGGATCTGACTTCCTTGTATGGGTACTTCGCGCGAAGGGACTTCCAAAAACAGCTTCGCGAAGACTTAGTGCCGAAGCAGATATTCCTTCTCAAAACATGGCTCTCAAACTTTCATTGCTTCGCTGGAAAAACGGGTTGAAGGTTGCTTCGCAAGAGTCCTTGCCCGAAGTGGATGCTTCGCTGATGGGCTGCAAGAATGCTTCGCTGCGAACCTTCTTCAAAATGGCCGTTAGGAAGGAATTTGGGAGAAGCTCATCCATGCCCTAGAAAATTTTTGGGGGTAATCAACCTTCGGACAGGGGAGCTTCGCACTGAAATCGCCCGAAGCAGGTGCTTCGCAAAAGTTTTGAGCAAAGTAGACTTTTCTTGGGGGCGGTTTGCCAAAAAGGAAGGCCGAAGCGGGTGCTTCGCTGGAATTTTTGCGAAGTTATTCTCCACACTTTAGAAACTTTCGCATTTCACATTTTACGCTTCGCAGAATTTCGGCCCGAAGCAGGTCTTGCGAGGGCTTCGCTTGTGAAGCTCTTTCTATGCCTTAGGAGATTTCAGGCCTGCACCTATGTTTTCCCTATTTCCTGTTTGCGAAGCAGCCTGTTCCAACTAGTGCTGTAAGCGAAGCTTTCTCTTACACGGTTATCTACAAAGGGGATTCAAAAATGACAACCAAACTTGCTGCAATACCACTATCAATAAAAATAAAGAAAACAAGAAAATCCTTTACACGACATTAATTTTTACCACCCCTCCAATGTGAGGAAATTGTCAACAGATACCAAATTCAAGGCACCTACCTCAAGCTTTTTCAAAGCTAAACATATAAGGTAGGCACCTTGAATTTGAAATCTCTCAGTGTTTAATTACTACATGTATTGTAGATATCTAAGATAGTAGCACTAATGGCTACAACTATTTTTGTATTGATTAGATATAAATTGCATTATACAAATGATAAGCAAGGAAATATATTTTCATAATAGGTGATGTTTTTTCTTTTACAATATATAATTCAAACCCCTTTATGAATTTCAAAGAGGATGTGATGCTCCTTCCAACATTTGATTACATTTTAGGTATGATAGAGGATGTTTAAAAAGACGATGAAAATGGTGTTAGACTTATTAATTTGATGCATAAAAGAGAAAATAGGAATCAGATCGGAATCGGACTAGATATCACAATTTTTCAAACGCGATTTTTCATTGAAAATTTACTTTTTTCATGCATGTCACAATGAATTAGCATTAAGCAAATAAAATATTGATAGTGTAAGACTGTAAACTTAAACTACACATGAAAGTGATAAAACACATCTTGTATTGCTTATAATATAAAAAGGTACAAATTACAAAATGTGTTATTAGTCATGACAAATTGTCAAATACAATGCCTCAGTGTCTTTGAATGCCTTTGCCCTTTACCCTAGCAAAAGCTCTAGTCTCTCTTTGTTGATGTGTCCTTGCCTCTTCTTGTGCTTGTGTCTCTTCTTGTGCCTTGGCTTCTATCTCCTTTGCTAGGTTTTCAAAGTTTTGTAATTCGTCCATGGAGAGGAGAGGCTCTTCTTGCCTCTCCTGCTATGGATCTCTGATAGATTCGCCTAGCAGATTGAAAGGCCGAAAGGAAGGAATGCCTTCCGTGCCAATCTCCGGAGGAGGCCGGTTTCCTATGTTTTCTCAATTGGGGTTTTAGCTCAGAGTGCAGGAAAGAGATTACAAATTACAGAAAGAAACATAAATATGCTTGTTTCGGGTGGGGAAGATAAGCAACACAGAAACTAACCAATCACTTCTACTAAACAATCTAAACAAAGCATGTAACAGAAACTATTAATGCTATTTTATCCTATGTATCCTTCACTTTAAGCATTCCAGATATACTTAACCACCAATACCGATATCCAGAAAGCAGAATAGCAGTAATCAGTAATATAAGCAACATGAGGCAGAAACACTTAACAAAGGCAGCATACAAGATAAAGACAATTAATAGAGCCAAGTATATTTTGTATTCAAAAGCAAATGCACAGCTACAGAAGTCTCTTAGCAATATATCTCCCATCCACCCTTATACAATGATATGAGGCTGCTATTTATAGCGCAAATTTCCCCCCCCGACTACAATGTGGGCACAGAATCCCAGACCTGACAAAAGCTGGAAAAGCTAACAGCAAAAAACGGCTGATGTTGACCTCTGCGGGTATGGAATGTACTTGCAGTAAGGTCCGCCTGAAAACATGGCAATTCAGTAGATGAAACCTCAAGTCAGTTTGAATGAGGGCATATGCGGTACAACTTGTCAGTTCACGCTCATCTGTCCGGTACCCTGATGGCACACCTTTTGTCACATCTCGACTCAGATCCCAAGACTCAACACCTGTCAGCATTTGATGGAGGGGGAAAAATCATCTTAAAGCTCATCCTTTATATTTCTATCCCGCCCGACTGCGCACAAAACTGGAGCGCAGTCGGACGGCGCAGGGTGGAAACAACGCAATCGGGAGGGACTTCGTGCCTTAGGATTTTCTCAGCAGCACTTCCTGTTTTCCGCCCGAGTGCGCACATCTTGGTGAGCGCAGCCCGACTTCGCTGCGAAGTCGGGCGGCTCAACACTTAGGTTTTTCTTTGACGTTTTCACAGTGAGGCCGCCCAAGTGCGCACTGTCCTTAGAGCATCGTCCGACTTTGTTGCAAAGTCGGGCGGTCCCAACACTTAGCTGATTTTCTGGCTACTTTTCAACTGAGGCAGCCCAGGTGCGCACGGAATTATGAGCGCAGCCCGACTTCGCTGCGAAGTCGGGCTGCTCTATACTTAGAAATTTTTTGGGCACCGTCCTGATAATACCGCCCAGGTGCGCCAAAGTGGATAAGCGCAGCTCGACTGCGCTGCGCAGTCGGGCGGATTACAACACTTAGCAGAATTTTTTGGGCAAATTTGCCCACTCATATAAACATGGAAAAGAAGATGAAGCTGAAACTGATGGCAGAAGAGTAGAAGGGACATGATGAAGAAAGGGAAAGAAGAAAGAGGGAAGGCAAAGCAGCATCCTTACAAATTTTTTAAGACATGGCACCCCGTGCAAAATGTGGCAACATTACTGGCGGCTCGTGGGGTGTCGATCTCGCCTCGATGCAACGAACCAGGCCTTTATCCCTTGGGCACAGAGGCACTCCCGGCCCCTGCATCCTGCTGCTGCTGTTGTTGACGCTGTTGCTGAGCCCCCTGCTTGGGCAGCTGTTCTTCTTCTTGTTCGCTCTCAGCAGTCTCTTCTTCTGTACCTTCCTCTCCCTCTTTCTCTGAGCCTGATTGCTCAGCGCCACTGTCCCCTTCTTGCTCAGCAGGCTGAACCCGCTCACAGACGTGCTCGTAAGCAGCCTTAGCTTGATCCCAAGCTGCTTCCTGGAAGGGCTCTAGGTCGCTGATATCCTTCAGCGTCTTTTTAAATGCCGCAACCATATGGACGTCGATGGTGTCATATTTGTCTCCCAGCTCCTGGAGGCAAGTTTTGATTTTACAAAATTTAGACATCATCTGGGTCACCTGTGCCTCTTGGACTGGGTTAGTCCAGCCATCAATCTCGGATGCGTCTGCCTCAAAAACCTACCAGTCTTGTTTTACTTGCTCGAGAGGCAAAAACTCTCCATATTTGACAAAGCTTTGGAATCCGAGCATAGACAATGTGTTAAAGGGGGCCAGTCAGATGTTCATTTCATGGTTCAACACATCCAACATCTTTCTGGCGGCCCTAATCTTCTCAGATTTTTCAAAGTAGTTTTGCAAGGTAACCCTTGCATCTACCCAGTCTAGGGCAATACGTGACATGGGTGGAAATCGGAGGCCTTTGCGCTCATACTCCTCAAGTTTTATCGCCAAGTCTAGCCATCCCCGCGCTTGACGTTTGGCCTCCTCTACCGTAGGCTTACCCTTGGCAGAAACTTCTTGAATTCTGGAAACGAAATCCAGGACGGATAAAGATCTGACAACATTTGCCCTGCAACCTGTCAGCAGGTCAGCCCTCATTTCTTTGATTTTGACTTTCAAAAAAGCAGCAGCCTGGGATGCCTTCTCTTCCAACAGCGCCTGAGTCTGCTAAAGCTGATTCTGCAACTGTGCAACATGCACCAGCGCTGCTTTCTTGTCCTCCACCAACTGATCAGCTGCTTTTTTCTGGGCTGCTGCCTCCTGCTGGGATGCCGCGAGCTGATCTTTCAACTTGTTAACCTCCTCCTGGGCGGACTCCAGCTGCGTAGTCGCCTTGGCCAGATCCTCCTCCAGCTGTCTTGAACTGTTTTGAAGCTGAAACAACTTCTCCTGGGCTTCGAGCCGCTTGACAAGGAGATTATCAGTTTTTCGACGAATACCATTAATTTCGTACTCCTCGCTTATATCATCGAAACTTTTCTCCTTGATCCGGTGCTCATAGTCTGCCTCGGTCATCTCCCGGAGGGGCTTCTTGACTTTTGGGATCAACTTCTCCGTTCGGAGCACCCTTTTGTCCAAGTCATACTTGGTGCGCTTCACAGGTATGGCAATTTCCTCGGCTCTTCTTTTCTTCACGCCCTGGAGGAAAGAAACAGAGCCCCCTGCGGCCTTTGCTGCTAGAGGCTGATCATCTGTGACTTGCATTTGTTTATCCATCAGCTCTAGCTCTGCCAACATGGGGTACGCAGAGGCCAAATCCTGTTGCGACATCTTCCCTGAAAACAGTGAGGCAGGGGGTACACCAGAAGACAAGGCCGCTCTTGTGGGCGACCATGACCTAGGGGAAGTGGGCGGCTGCTGAGGAGGTGGAGATGGTGTTCGGAAGGAAGTATCGACGACGGGTGAGCGGTGGGGATGGGGAGACTGCCTCAGTGCTAGCCGCGGGAGAAAGACCTAGGGTTTGACCCAGGGTTTGGAAAATGTTGGGGTCTTGGGCGAAGTGGCCAAAGGAGCGAGGGCTGTGTTGGGACTGCGTGATGGGTGATGAGGATGAGGCAGCTATAATGTGCTCGGATGCGGAAGAGGAGGGCATAATGATAGGGCTAGCTAGGGTTTGTTGCACAGGGGAAGAGGACGTACCTGCGTGCTCCGCCTGAGCTGGTGCTTGAATGAGTCCCACGGCCCAGGCCTCTGCTTCTCCCTGAGGACTATCCTCGATTGAAATAATTTCGCTCGCAACTGCTCTGGTTTGTGGGGCCCCCACTGTCTGTTGCGCAGCCTCCTTCTTGGGCCGCCTTTCTTTAGTTTTCTCGCTCCTCTTTCTCTTCTTGTGTTTTGGAGCGGTTGTTTGCTCGAGAGGAGCAGAAACGGTTGATACGTCAGGGGCTGGGGTTCCCACGGTGAATTTGTACTTGGGCCTCGTTGGATCTGCGGCCTCTACTGCTGCCCCGCTGGCTGACCCCTTGGGCTCTTTTACTATCTGCGACGACTTTTCAGGTGTGGAGGACAACATTGGGCCCACCTCTTTGCCTTTTAGAACTTTGTTGCTGGAAGACTTTCGAATGGGAAAATGTTGGGGAGGGGGCTTCCTTTTATATCTTTTCCTGGTGCCAAGGGGAACGTAATCTCGAAACGCGAACGGCTCCCATTTGCCAGCGTACTTATCATTGGAAAACTCATCATCAATGGCCAACGTCTTTTTTTCTGACTTATCGTGCCATGTGCGACACCTCATCTTCCAACATTCAATGATTTTGTCTTTACTCCAGCCCAGCTGCGCCACCTTTGCAAGCAATCTTCGAAAACCAGTTGATCCCGGTTTGTGATCATCGTTGTGGTCGGGATCATAGTCTACTTCGACACAGTAAAAGTCATGCCATGGTGGCCACGACTGCATCTGTTCAATGTGCCACTCCAGGTCTGCCCCTGTCTTATTGCACCTTTCTTCCATGATCTCTGCTCGCGGGCAAACATGCACGAATTTTCCTCTTACCCCAATCGGGTCGTATTTCCAGCGCTGCGGTAACTGTATCAGGCCCAAGTTGAGGAGGGTCTGCTCTAGGTAGACATGCTGCCCAATTTCGTGGACCTCAATTTTTCCCCAGGTAAAAGGATATTTGAAAATATGGCCGAATTCCTCTTCAACGCAGTCCATCTGCCGCGTTGCCTCTAGGCCAAAATGATACTCAGTACAAAAATAGGGCAGTAGGAATGGCTTCCCTTTGAACCCGTAGATTCTGATGACAATGCCCTGGGTTAACCGGAAGGTGTCCCCAAATTTGCTCCTTACCAGGTACTTCGTCATAACATGGGGAGGGCGAGTCGCCTTGCCATTGAAAAGTGCCAGGGTCATACCCAAAAATTTGAAATTAAAATCATAATATGACCCTCTCCTATACAGCAGCTCTGTCCATTCATAAATTTGCAGCGGCATGCCTTGCTCGTCCACTCTCTTAAGCCCGGGGACCTTTATCCATTAATGCACGTGATACAGGCACAGCCATACAAGAAATGAGCAGTGCCTGAATTCCGTCGTCTTCTTCTGCTGTATCTTGACCAGACTTGAATGAATGGCGTACGCCACCCAGTCTGCCCAATTGAAATAGATAGGGCGCCTTCCGCTTTTTAGGACATTGGGGTCATACAACTCCCCATGTAAAATGCACTCTGCGAGCGCCAGCTGGTATGGGTGCACTTCTGCATCTGTACCGCAGCCTAGGACCCAGGCAAGAATAATGTAGATATACTTGTTAGTGAAATTGTCCAGGGGTATTGTTGGTTACGAATCTACCATGAGGAAAGGATTTGGTTTAATGCGCCCCAGATTCACCTACCAGATTGAAAGGCCGGAAGGAAGGAATGCCTTCCGTGCCAATCTCCGGAGAAGGCCGACTTCCTGTGGGTTTTTAGTGTTTTAAGCTAAGAGTGCAAGGAAAGTGATAAAAGTGCGGAAATAGAATCCAAATGTGATTGGAGTTGGGTGGGGGGAATAAGCAGCACGGCAACGATCAATCACCACTACTAACAGCATTCCTATACAAAACACATAATGAAACTACAGCTATCATTCATCCTATGTATCCTCTATCTATGCATTCCAGGAATACTTAATCACCAAATACTGGAGTCCAGAGTTCAGTACAACAGTAAGCAATGAAATAAGAAACATGAGGCAGAAATGACAAGGAGAGGCAGCATACAAAATGAAGACAGTAAGCAGAGCCAAGTATGTATCTTGTATTTAGAAGCAAACGCACAGCTACAATGGTTCCCTAGCAGTATATTCCCCTTCCACCACTTACAATGAAAATGTGGTGGCTATTTATAGCCCCAGTTCCCCCCGATTACAATCACGGGCACAAATCCCAGACTGGACATTAGCTGACAAAAGCGGCAAAGGAGCTGCTCATGTTGACTTCTGTCGGCGAGGACTGTACCTGCAGCATGGTCTCCCTGAAAGTTGTACAGCTACGTGGCAGCGCGTTGGGTGGAACTTCAAATCAGCGGGAATGTGGGTAGTTGTGGCAGATGGCACTTCACATCAGCTTTAATGGTGGCAATTGGCGTAGATAGTGCGGCCCATGCTTGTCCTTTTCCCGATCATGTCTTGGCTCGAATCCCGAGGTTGGACACTTGTCGGATGCTGATGAGTGACACATGGCTGCCTTGAAAGGCAATTTATCCAACTTCGCCCAGGATCAGAGCGTTGTATTGGAGTTGGGTGGGGGGAATAAGCAGCACGGCAACGATCAATCACCACTACTAACAGCATTCCTATACAAAACACATAATGAAACTACAGCTATCATTCATCCTATGTATCCTCTATCTATGCATTCCAAGGAATACTTAATCACCAAATACTGGAGTCCAGAGTTCAGTACAACAGTAAGCAATGAAATAAGAAACATGAGGCAGAAATGACAAGGAGAGGCAGCATACAAAATGAAGACAGTAAGTAGAGCCAAGTATGTATCTTGTATTTAGAAGCAAACGCACAGCTACAATGGTTCCCTAGAAGTATATTCCCCTTCCACCACTTACAATGAAAATGTGGTGGCTATTTATAGCCCCAGTTCCCCCCGATTACAATCACGGGTACAAATCCCAGACTGGACATTAGCTGACAAAAGCGGCAGAGGAGCTGCTCATGTTGACTTCTGTCGGCGAGGACTGTACCTGCAGCATGGTCTCCCTGAAAGTTGTACAGCCTACGTGGCAGCGCGTTGGGTGGAACTTCAAATCAGCGGGAATGTGGGTAGTTGTGGCAGATGGCACTTCACATCAGCTTTAATGGTGGCAATTGGCGTAGATAGTGCGGCCCATGCTTGTCCTTTTCCCGATCATGTCTTGGCTCGAATCCCGAGGTTGGACACTTGTCGGATGCTGATGAGTGACACATGGCTGCCTTGAAAGGCAATTTATCCAACTTCGCCCAGGATCAGAGCGTTGTCGGGTTGCGCAGGTGGAAAACAGCGCAGTTGGGGAGGCCTTCGTGCCTTAGTCAATTTATGGGTTTACTTGCCCAACTGCGCACCGGTCAGAGGGCGCAGCCCGACTTCGCTGCGAAGTCGGGTTGCGCACCGGTACTTTGCTGTCTTTACCGCTGTTCGGACTGCGCACTGGAAAGGGAGCGCACCCCGACTTCGCTGCGAAGTCGGGTTGCGCTCCAGTACTTAGCTTATTTTCTGCCACACTGCCTCCCAAGTGCGCACAGGAAGAAGAGCGCACCTCGACTTCGTTGTGAAGTCGGGTTGCGCTCTGACACTTAGTCAAATTTTGCTCATCTCCTGTCTACTGTCGCACTTCGCATTCCCTACTGCGCTCCAACTTGAGGGCGCACCCCGACTTCGCTGCGAAGTCGGGTTGCGCCCTGACACTTAGAAACTTTCAGGGAACACTTCTGTTCTGGAAACTTTACTGGGGGAAGTTCAAGGGGAAGAGGGAGGAATGAAACTGCAAGGAAGAGGGAGAAAGGGAGAAATGAAGAAAGGGAAAAAAATGAGGGAAGGAAAAGAGCAGGTCACTTACAAAAACCGAAAACATGGCACCCCGTGCAAAATGTGGCAACAGGTATAGGACCAGACGGCCATCTTGTAGCCTACGGAGGGCACTTCAACTCCGAATTAAGAAATTCTCTCATCCTTCTGCCCTGGCTGAACCTGCCCGCCTACTCTTCCAAATTGATCCTCCTGACGATGGCGTTTGGATCGTATTCGAGCCCCGAGGCGAAATTTGGCTGCATGCTCTCTTTGAAGAGGGTAAACAACACCCTTCCTTGGCAGTCGCAGACCTGCCGGGTGGTTGGTTTATAATATGTCACAATTGACTCGACCAGCTTCGGGCAGTGGTGAACAGGAGGGCACAAGAACCAGTAAAGGTTCGACTTGTAGGCGGCCCCAAGATGGTGCGAGGGCGAGACCTTGTCTGCCCATTCCTTGATATTGGGGCGCAACTTTGTGATACTGATGGAGTAATCTCCGTCTCTGTATTCGGCCAGTCGGTTTATGGGCGGCTGAGGAGGACCCTGCTTCTTGGAGCTTCTCGCCTTGGATTTTCGCTTCTTCTCCTTTGGCGCCTCACTTTCATGAGCGCTCGAGTCAGTCTGCTCTTCAAGTTTCTGCTCTGAATCATTCGGGTCCGCCTGCATTGGCGTCTTCCCCTTGTCTGTACTCGACCCCTCACTCATGGCACCGGAAATTAACAAAAATTACAACTGTTACTTGGCAAAATTTCGCACTTACTCTTCTTCCACAGCGCAACTCGAATTCACTTTGGTAACTCTGATGCTCTGAGTAAGTAAGGAGCCTTTTTCTAAAAATGGGGAAAGCAGCATTAATGGCGCTCGGGGGATTTAAAGTTTTTTTGCTCGAAGTGGGTGAGAAGTGTAGTTATTCCTCGACGGCCGCGCATGGGATCTCTTGTTGGAAAGCGCGACCTGTACGTTGTTGGACCCTTGTACGCTTTTTTATTTATGACATATGCTTCGAACATCACGCAATCATTCCTTAAATTCTTCAAAACTTGTGCTCATTATGACGTCAAGGGTGCCAACTGGGCACACGCTTCGAGGCATTTAATTTGAGAGCGTGCTGTGAAACCTTAGGTAAGCTAGCAATTTTCTTTTTTAAAACTCCCGGTCCGACTTCGCACTGTGGAAGACGCGCCCTTGGGAGGCTGACACTTAGAATTTTTTCCATCACACGCCCTGCCTCTAGAACGCGCCCATCGAAGTGCGCAAAATTTTGTGTGCGCAATCGGGCGTTGCAAGGAAAAATTGCGCAGTCGAGTGGGACACTTAGCCGTTTTCTCACTTTTTTTGTTTTTCTTCCGATCGGCTGTGCTCAAGATAGGGTGCGCCGTCCGACTTCGCTGCGAAGTTGGGCGGCCAGCCCAACACTTAGAAAAAATTTGAGCTCTTTCCCACTTGCTTGCGTCTTGAAACCTCCCTACGTCGTACAAACTTGAGGGCGCAGCCCGACTTCTTTGCGAAGTTGGGCGACTTTTCTTGCCTTAGTCACTTTTTGGGATTTGTCGTGCGCCTTTCTTTACTGGAACACTTGGCTCTCTTTTTTGAATAAAAGCAAGAAACTAACTAACTGAAAGCAATATTTCCATTCCGAAATAAAACCGAATTGCAGGAAATAAAAATATGTACAAGGGGAAAACCTCTGGTAACCTTCAGTGATAGTAGGCTTTCAGATGAAAGCCATTAACGGGGATCGGGAGGATCTGACCCTCCATGTCTCTTAACACAAATGCATTGAACTGGTTTACTCGGGCGATTTGGTAGGGGCCTTCCCAGAAGGCATCAAACTTCTCATGGTTGCCCGGTTTCGCCTTAAGTGAATCCCATTTTAGCACTAAGTCTCCAATCTTGAAGACTCGGGCAATGGTCCCCTTCGCAAACCAGCTCTAGGTGTTCTCGACGTGCTTTGTAAAAGCCTAATATGCCTTTTCCCTTTCCTCTTCCAACTACAACAGCTGAGCCAGTCGGGCATCCACGGGGTCCTTGTCACCTTTCTCATCTTCTAACAACCAGAGGGTGAGCATCTCTATGTGGGTAGGCAAGACAGCCTCTTTGCCGTATACGAGCGCATAAGGGGATGTCTTGATGGACTTCTTGAATGAGATACGGTCCGCCCATAACGCTCGGTCCAGAAGCAGGTGCCACGACCTCTTGTTTCTTTCCACAGTCTTCTTTATAATCTTCAAGAGGTTTTTGTTGGTGGACTCGGCCAGGCCGTTTCCCTGCGGATAGTAGTTTGAAGACATCTTGTGGTATATGCCATACTTGCTAGTAAACTCAGTGAGTACAGCTCCTGCAAACTCTTAACCATTGTTCGTGACAATTGCCTCTGGAATACCGAAACGGATGATGAGGCTCTCTAGGAAACCGATGACCGTCTCTTGGTCAGCATGCTTTGTAGGCGTTGCCTCAGCCCACCGGATAAAGTAATCGGTGGCTGTGAGGATAAACTTATGCCCCGCCGAAGAGTTGGGCGTTATTGTCCCAATGAAATCCAGACCCCACTGCTGAAATGGAGTCTCAGCTTGAATTGGCTGAAGGGGCAAAGGTACTTTCCGATTTTTGCCGGTGAACCTCTGGCATTTCTCGCATTTCTGACAGACTGCATGCGTGTCTGCGAAGAGGGTGGGCCAATAATAGCCCGCTCTGATGATTTTTAAGGTCGTAGGCCTTCCTGAATGATGTCCTCCGGGCATCCTAGAATGGAATTCTCCGAGGACCTTCGGTTGATCAGATTCTTTGACGCACCGCAATAGGATGTCATCAATATTTTTGAAATACAGCCCCTCGAGGCGTAGTATATAATTTAAGGCGTCAAGCCTAAACCTCCTTCTTTGTGAGGCATTGAGACGATCTGGACATCTCCCTGTACTGAAATACCACACCAGGTCATTCTTCCAATCACTCTCCTCTGATAAGGGGTTGGAAAGGTTGATTTTTGTCACTGGATTCTCCCACTGACATGCAGAGACTTCGGCGGCAGCACTTCGGGCCAATTCCTGGCATAAAGCCCGACCTTGGATTAACTTTGTTGGCTGTACCTCTATGTCAAACTCTTGGATTTTGGCAATCCATCCTGCCCTCTTCTGACCAGGCTCTCCTTAGATGATGAAATTCCTAACATCCGGGTGTATCAAGAAGACAGTTATCCGACTCTGGGAGACAAAGTGCTTGAACTTTCTCAGGGATCTCATAACTGCATGGACTTGCCGCTCAATAAAATTATACCTTTCTTCATGCGGCTGGATCACCTGGCTTAGGAATGCAATTGGACGCTCCTCGCCATCATCTCCCTTATGAGTTAGGACTGCAGCGTAGCTTTCGGGCTCTCCCACTGCATAAAGGATGAAGTCCTTGGAGTAATCTGGATTTATCAGCACTGGGGCCTGGGCAATCCTGGCCTTGATCTCTTCAAAGGCCTGCTTCCTCTCTTCAGTCCAGATAAATTCAGCATCTTTCTTCAGGAGCTCAACCATGGGCTTGATTACTTGTGCAAAGTCAGGCACAAACTTCCTTACGAAGTTGATTTGGCCAAAAAATGACTGCAGCCCCTTTTTGTCGACTAGGATGGACAAGCGAAGAAGAGCCTCCGCTCTGCCAGGGTCAACCGCAAGGCCCTTTTCAGAAATGACATGGCCCAACAGTTTGCCTTCTTTTACCGCAAAGACTGACTTCTTTGGGTTGATTGATATGCCGAATTCGCGACATCTTTCAAATACTTGGCACAAATGGGAAGCATGGTCCTCTCTATTATGTGAAAACACAGTCATGTCATCCAAATAGATGACAATGATTTTGTTGAGCAACTCTCGGAACGCCAAGTCCATAGCCCTTTGAAATGTAGCCCCGGAATTTGAAAGACCGAAATGCATGCGCTGATATGCTAACGTTCCCCATTTGGTGGTGAACGTCGTCTTGTGCTGGTCTTCATCTTTCACCCAAATCTGATTATAACCTGAAAATCCATCCAGGAGAGAGAATCTCTGGGCACCTGCAACCACGTGAAGAATTTGATCAATCTGAGGGAGTGGGTAATGATCCTTCAATGAAGCCTGGTTAAGATTTCTGAAATCTACGCAGAGACGGATGTCTCCATTCTTCTTCCTCACGAGAACCAGATTTGCGACCCAAGAAGAATGCTTGATAGGATAGATGATCTTTGCTTCCAGCATCTTCATGAGCTCGGCTTTCATCATGGCTTCAATTTTCGGATTTACTGCCCTTTGCTTCCGTCTGAAGGGCTTTGCCTGTTCTTCCAGCTCTATGGTGTGCTAGATCATCTCTCTGTCGTACCCTTTAAGGTCTTGGTAGCACCAGGCTACGATATCTGGATATTCTTTGCATAGAGCTCGGATCTGCTCTAACTCCTCATTGGTGCAATCTGTTCCGACCTTGATCACCTTTCCAGGTTCCAATTCCAGGTCCATGTACTGCTTGGGGTCTACTTTGATCCTATGGGATATGGCTCTATCATTCTGATCAAAGAGACTCTCCAGGGTAATCAGTCCTTTTGGGAGATGATTATTTTTTAACTGTATTAACCCCTCATACTACTCGTCATCAGGGTCTCTACCTTCGATTGTACTAGCTTCATGTATCAAAAAGGTGACAATATCCTTGTCACAATGGAACACCTACCAGTGGGTGTCCTTGTCAAGCACAGAAGGCCTATAAATGGTACGAACCGGCATCGGCTTCTAGACAGTGTCATCATCCAGGACGTACCTGGCTCCAACAAACGCCAGAATGTCAGCATGTTTATTCTTTTCACGAGAGATGGCTTTCACATTCAGTGAGTCAAATGACTCCATCAGATCCTAGACACGGTTATGGTACGCCTTGAGGTAGTGCTTCTTGGAGGCGCACTTGGTAATATGATTGCACACCAGCTCTTAGTCGCCAAAGATCTGCAAATGTTTTATCCCAAGCCTCTCTGCCTTTCTCAAGCCTAAGCACAAGGCTTCATAGTCTGTCGCATTGTTCGTGGAACTCCAAGCCAGCCTATAACAATAGTCCTTTTGAATGTCGGATGGTGAGACCAGAAGGACACCTGCCCCGGCACCATTCTTGCATGGGCGCCATCAAAGTACAGCTTCCACAACTTGTTTGGGGCAGGTCCTACATCCTTCTGAGCGGTCTAGTCAAGCCTCTCAGGCTGAGTGACGGAGTAGTAGCCAAGTTCGGTTTCGATCATGGCGTTGAAGTTCAACAAAGAGAACTTGTCCTCTACTTGCAGCAGTTCCAGGTTTTCTTCCGCTAAGTCTACTTCTACCAACTCCTCGTGGTCAGATGCACCATGTCATTTTGTTGCTCCTCCCCAGGTATCTTCTCGACCAAAAAAGTGGAAGGCTTCTCATTATAGATTTTCAACCTCCTTCCTTTGAAAGGTACCTCCATATGTGAATAGTCCAGCGACAAATATCCACCCAACTTCAAAGTAAACTCCCTTGAGAGACACATGCCGAAGTAGGGTTCCTGTTGGTTACGAATCTGCCATTGAGGAAAGGATTTTGGGTTAATGCGCCCAGATTCGCCCACCAGCATGAAAGGCTGGAAGGAAGAGATGCCTTCCGAGCCAATCTCCGGAGAAGGCCGGCTCCTTTTGGGGGTTTTCTGATTTAAGCTAAGAGTACAGGAAAGAGATAAATGAACAGAAAGGAATTTACAAATATACGTGGAGGTTGGTGGGGGGAACTAACAAGACGGGAACACACCAATTATCGCTACTTACCGCATTATAAACACAAAGCATGACTAAGAACCGCAAAATCTATGTGTACTTCCGATACCTAAGCAGTGTATGCACAGCTTCAATGATCCCCTAGCAAACATTCCCTACAAGGAACTAACAACACGGCAATGCATCAATCACCAGATACATACACTAACATAGGTAGAAAGCAAACCTAGAGATATCAGAGCCAGGTATATGTGTGACGTAGAGAATTTAACCGCACAGCTTCAATGGCTCCCTAACAGACATTCCCTACAAGGAACTAACAGTACGGGAGCGCATCAATCACCAGATACGGACCAAGCAACGTAACACATAACTGATGGAACTGCTACCACATCTATTCTATGTATCCTTTAAACTATTAAGTACAGTAAAATGCTCGGACAAGCGATGCTAAAGGCACCTGATCACCAAATGCTGAAATGAATCAACGAGCCGTGACACAGGTTAGCCTTAGGCATGAATATAAAGAAAGGCAGCATAAAAAATAGAGACAGCAGAATGCAACTGGCATACAGATTATATTTATAAGCGTAAGCACGGTTACAATAGGCACAAGTGGTTCCCTAACGGACATTCCCCTTCCACCCTTTACAATGAATTCATGGTGGGTTTTTATAGCCCGAGTCCCTCCCCGTTACATTAATGGGCACAAGGTCCCAGTCAAACAATAGCTGACAAAAGCGGCGAAAGAGCTGCAAATGCTGACCTTTTGTCGGACCGGACTGTACCCGCAGCGTGGTCTTCCTGGAAGCTGGACAGCTTCGTGGCGGTGTGTTGGTCTGAACTTTACTCTGGCAGTGATGCGGGTAGCTGGAGCAGGTAGAACCTCCAATCGGCTTTAAATGAGGTCACTGGCATAGGCAGTGCAGCCCACGCTCGTCCTTTTGCTCGGCACGTTTCGGCCCAAATCCCGGAGCTGGACACTTGTCAGGTGATGGATGATGCTGTGTGACACGTGTCTGCCTTGGAAGGCAGTTCGTCCAACTCGCTTGGGATAAGAGCGTCTCGGGTTGCGCGGGCAGAGAACAGTGCAGTCGGGAAGGCCTTCATGCCTTGGTCAAATTCTGAGTTTGTCTCCCCACCGCGCACTCGTCAAGGGCGCACTCCGACTTCGCCGCGAAGTCGGATCGCGCACAGTGAAAATCGGTGTCCGCCGCCGTACGGACTTGCTCCAAGCACTTATCATTCTTCTCGTCACCGCCGCTTGCAAGGTGCGCCCAAAAAAGAGGGCGAAGTCAGACTTCGCAACAGAACTGGGCGAAGTGCGAACTTCGCACCAAAACTGGGCGAAGTGCGAACTTCGCACCCAGACTTAGCCATTTTTCAGGTAACTTGCTGGAAAGTTTGAAAATCAACTGAGGGGCTCCGAGAAAGGGGGGAAAGAAAGAGAATGCGGGAAAGAAAGAGGAGGGGAGAGCAGAAGAAAGGAAAATAGAGGAAGAGGGAAAAAGAAGAGCAGCACTGTTACAAACTTGAAAACATTGCACCCCGTGCAAAATGTGACAACATTTCTGGCGGCTCGCGGGGTGTCGAGCTCGCCTCGGCGCAAAGAATCCATGCCTTCATCCTTTGGGTGCAGAGGAACTTGCCTCCCCTGCCTTTTGCTGCTCTAGCTGTTCTCCTTGCGGCAACTGTTCTTCAGATTCATCTTTGTCAGTTGCCTCCTCAGAATCACCTTCTGAAAGCTCTCCATCTCTTGCTTCTGCCTCGCAGATGCGAGTGTATGCGGCCTGGGCTTGGCGCCAGGCTTCTGCCTCGAATGGCCGGCGGTCAGCTACATCTTCTAATGCTGCGTGGAAAGCAGTGACCGCGTGCAGGTCGATGGTGAAGTATCTTTTCTCTAACTCCTGGAAGTAGGAGCTGATCTTGCAATATTTGGACACCATCTGAGTGACCTGATTGTCTTGAATTGGCTCAGTCCAGCTATCAATTTCAGCTGTATCTGCTTCGAAGGACTGCCAATTCCTTTTCACCTGATCTGGGGTGAGAAGCTCGCCATTCTCAACAAAACCTGGGCACCCTAGTTCAGAAAGAGCGTGAAAGGGGGCCAAACAAATGTCTCTTTCATGCACAAATGTGTCTAGCATTCGTCTGGCCACTCTCAACTCTTCAACTTTTTTGAAATATTTGTGCAAGGTCACCCTTGCACCTGCCCATTCTGCAGCGAATGAGGACACGGGAGAAAATTGGAGGCCGTTGCGCTCGCGCTCCTGAAGATTTACCGCCAGGTCCAGCCATTGCTTCGCCTGACGTTCGGCCTCCTCTACCACAGGCTTTCCCTGGGCAGAAACTTCTTGGATTCTGGATGCGAAATCCAGAACTGCCATCGCCTTGAAGGTGTGGGGCTTGCATTCCCGCAGCAACTTAACTTTCTTCTTTGAAAAGACCGTCGCTTGAGATGTTCTCTCTCGCAAGTTGCGATCGCGCTCGTTTCAAAGACTCTTGGAGCTGAGAAATCTGCTCCAAGGCTGCTTGCTTTTCGGTTGCGGCCTGTTGCTGGGAAGCGGCCAGCTGGGCTTTGAGTTCATCTATTTCTTGCCGCGCCGCTTCCAGCTGCTCAGTGGACCTGGACAGGTCCTCTTCAAGCTGTCTTGTTTTGTCTTGCAACCCGAAAAGCTCTTCCTGCTCCTCCAGACTTTTGACAAAGAGATTATCAGCTTTGCGCATGATCGACTGAATCTCGTATTGCTTGTTGATGTCGTCAAAGCTCTTCTCCTTTGTCTGGAGCTCGTAGTCCGCCCTGGTCATTTCCCGGAGAGGCTTCTTCACTTTTGGGATTATCTTCTCTGTTGTAAGCACTCTCCTCTCGAAATTGTACTTGGCGCGCTTTACCGGGGCGGCTATCTCTTCAGGTCTCCTCCGTTTCAGGTTCTGAAGGAAAGAGAGAATATTCTACAGCCTCTCGTTGCTAGGGGCAAGTCGTTTCGTATTCTGGAGGTCGTCCATAAAATCTGGTTCCCCCAGCCTAGGGTTCTGCTGAGACGTTTCTCCTGCGGGAATGGGATCAGGAGGAACCGGATGGACACTAGAAGGTTCGGCCGCTTCTGGGGGCGACCGGGAAATGGAGATGAGGGCGGCTGATACTGCAAGGGTTTGAAGCGGATGAGATGGAGGATGTGACAATGAATGGACGGCCTCAGCGCTAACTTCGAGCGAAGGGTTTGGAGTTGTGCTCAGAGATAGGGAAACGTTAGGGTTCTGAGCAAACTGATCAAAAGAATGGGGGCCGCTAGAAGGACGTGGAGACGGGGAGGATGATGCGGCCATAGCTTGCTCGGATTGAGCGGGAGACGGAGTGGGGGTAGGACTGGATGAGACCAAAGAGACGGGGGCAGCAAACGTACCTGCGGGCTCCGCCTGAGCCGATGCCGGGGGGATGTCTGCGCTTTTGGTTCCGGCGGCAGGCTTGGGACTGCCTAGAGAAACTGTCCCTGCGGCGGCAGGACGCGGCTGCGGCTCTGCGACTGGCTGCTGCACTATCAGGCTAGGTCGCCTGATTTTTTCAACTCTCTTCCTTTTCTTTTCCTCTGGAACAATGGTTGGATCCGGGGAAGGAGATGAAGCAGGTGCAGCAGGTGCTGATGCTCCCACGGTAAACTTGTACCGGGGTTTGACTTGCAGAGGGTCTGCCGCAACCGGTCTGCTCTGTGGCGGCGCTGGCGCCTTTTGTGCCTGAGGGATTGCCTCGGGCGTTGCCTTGACTAATTCTTTCGCCCTCTCAGGCGTCGCCTTGGAAGCCACGGGCTGCATTGGTTCGACCTGGATGTCGCTGGGCCCACGCTGGCAGTTGCCGAAGTGTACAACTGTTGGGAAGGAGACCCTCCTTTATAATCTTCATGATGCTGGTCATAGAGAACCGAAAAGTCGTCATCTACGGCCAGATTTTTCCTTGTGGATTTGTCGTGCTGCGTGCGGCATCTCATCTTCCAGCATTCAGTAATCTTTTCTTTAGACCAGTTAATGCCTGCTATCTTGGATAAAAACTTTTTAAACCCTGGAGATGTGAACTCGTGGTCCGGGTTTCGCTTGGGGTCATATGTCACCTCCTCGCAGTAAAAATCCTGCCAGGGAGGAGAAGCTTCCATCAATTCAATTTCCCAGTCAAGGTCCACATGGACCACATCGCACTTATCCTCGGTTATATCTGCCCGGGGGCAGAGATGTGTGAACTTTCCCCTTATCCCATATGGGTCATACTTCCAACGCTGCGGCAGCAGAACCAGGCCAATCCGGGAAAACTCCTGCTCAAGGTAGACATGCTGTCCTACCTCAGTAATCTCAACGTTTGCCCAGGAAAGAGGATATTGAAAAATTTGTCCTCTCTTCTTTCCTAGACCAAACTCCTCCTCAACATAATCCATCTGCCGGGCAACCTCCATCCCGAACAGATGCTCTGTACACCAGTAGGGCAGCAAATGGGGTTTGCCCTTGAATCCGTAGATTCTGACCACAATTCCCTGCGTCAACTCGAAAACGTCCCCGAGCTTCTGATTTAGCAAAGCGCTCGTCATTTCTCTCGGGGGACGGGGAATTTCGCTTTCACTGAAGACTGACATGACGAATCCCAGAAAGTTGAAGTTGAACTTGTAGTAGGACCCTTTCCGGTATAAGTCATCCGTCCAGTTGTAGACGGGCTGTGGCTCTCCCCTCTCGTTGACCTTCTTTAGGTTCAGGATCGGCATCAGGGGGTGCAAATGGTACAAACAAAGCCAGGCTAGAACAGAACTGAAACGAAAATCGGTAGACTGCCTCTTCTGGATCTTCACCAGGCTGGAATGAATGGCGTAAGCCAGCCAGTCTGCCCAGTCAAAAAATATGGGGCGCTTTCCACTTCTCTGCGCCGCTGGTTCGTAAGATTCTCCACACAGGAGGCATTCTGCCAGCGCTAGCTGGTACGGCTGTACCAGCTCATCGGAGTCGCAGCCGAGAATCCATGCCAGTATGGTATATAGATACTTGCTCTGGAATTTCGCCAAGGGCATGGGGCCGGTTGGCCACTGTCCAGCTGCAAGCGGGGCGTTCAGCTCTGAATTGAGGAAATCCCTCATCCTTTTGGTTTGCGTGAAACGTCCCGCCTGCTCGCCCAAATTTATCTTTCTGAGGATGGTGCTGGAGTCATACTCCAACCCTGGGGCGAAAGCTGGCTGGACAGTCTCTCTGCGCAGTGTGAACAAGGGTTTACCGCTGGAGCTGCAAATTTGCCGGGTAACTGGTCTGTAGTGTCTGACAATTAGGTCTACCAGTTCCGGGCATTGGTGGACAGGAGGGCACAAGAATCTAAAGAGGTTGGACTTGTACGCTGCTCCGAAATGGTGGGAGGGCGAAACTTTGTCAGCCCAGCTCTCCACATTTGACCGCAGCTTCGTCAAGCTCATAGAAAAAGAGCCGTCCACGTATCCCGCCAAGTAATTTACCGGAGGTGGTGGGGCTTGCCCACGCTGTACTTTTTTAGGCCGGGATTTTGACTTTCGCTCCGGCGGTGTTTCACTTCTGAAAACGCCCGGCCGCGGTAAATCCTTGGGTTCGCCACTTTCGCTGGACTGCGCTGACACTGGCATCTTTCCTCTGTCCATCTCTCCGAATCAGCAATAATTACAAGTTCAGGGCGTCTACAGCAGATTTCGCTGTCACAGGAATAATTTGCACCGTTTAAGGAATAATCTGTGCAATCTGGAATGTTTGAATGCATCTGACCCCCTTTTCTAGATAAAGACAGCGCCATTAATGCCGCGCAGGAGGGGGTAGGTCGGCTGAGTTATGCTTCTTTGGTGGCTGCGCAGGAGAATGTTTGGAAAAAGGTGCCCCGGCAGACGTGCCATGTTCTTTTGCTTGCACTTTTCGTTGAGGAACGTGCAATCATTAATTTTGTCTTGGACGCTGCGCCATGGCTGACGTCACTGCCGCAATCCGGGCACACTGCTCAAGAAAGAACCTTTGGTGCGGAAACCCACCTTGAAACGGTCGCAACGTGCCTTGGGCCCAGCTTAGAACCTTTTGAATATTTTATTCATTTTTTGAAATTTTGCCCAAACTGGCCCAGAAAGCGAGGCGTAGTCGGACTTCGCCCAAAGTTGGGCGCGGTCCGACTTCGCCGGCGAAGTCGGACTTCGCCCGAATTTCGGGCGAAGTTCGAACTTCGCGCGAAGTGCGCGTTGAACTGTTCCTTCTTCTTTTCTTTGCCGCGCTCAAGGATTGAGCGCAGTCTGGTTTCTTTGCAACCTTCGGACTTTGGCCAACACTTAACGTTTTTCTGCTCCCTGAACTGGATGAGCTGCGCAGTGCGAACGCTGAGGCGGGTTCGGACTTCGGCCGAAGTTCGGGCGAAGCACGAACTTCGCGCGAAGTTCGCACTTCGCGCGGAAGTTGTGCGCAGCGCGTACTTCGCGCGGAAGTCGGCCGAAGTCGGACTTCGCGCGCGAAGTCAGTCTTCGCTCAAAGCTGAGCGGAGCCTGTCCTTTGTGTGCCTTTTGCAGTCTTCCCTTCGTTCGAGCTTCGCACTTTGGCTGGCCCGAAGTCCGACTTCGCTGCGAAGTCGGGCTTCGGCCAACACTTAGTCATTTTTTAGCCTTTTTTCCTTTTTCTTTCTTTGCTTCTTCCTTTTGCACAGCCCGAACTTCGCCCCTCCTGAGGGGCGACGACAGACTTCGCTGCGAAGTCTGTCTTTCTCTCCCATGTCACAGTTAAGCTCAAAAAGAATGAAAAATAACAATTTAAAAGCTGAAAGCTGGAAACTATACATGCTGGGAATTGAAAATGCATAAGGGAAATTTTTTACAAGGAAGGGCCACTCGGGCACCTTCAGCAGCGGTAAATTTTTAAATGGAACCCGTTGACAGGGATAGGCAGGAGCTGACCCTCCATATCCCGAAGTACGTAGGCATTAAACTGGTTCACCCGGGCAATCTGATAAGGGCCCTCCCAGAGAGCATCAAACTTCCCGTGATTACCCGGCTTTGCTTTATATGAGTCCCACTTCAGCACCAGGTCCCCGATTTCGAAAACTCGGGCAGTGGTGCCTTTGGCAAACCAGCCTTGAGTGGCTGCAATGTGATCAGTGAAGGCCTGGTATGCACTTTCTCTGTCTTCTTCCAACTGCAGGAGTTGGCACAGTCTGTCGTCCACCGGGTCTCCGCTGCTCCTGTCTTCGTCCAACATCCACAGGGCAGGGATCTCGATGTGTGATGGCATGACAGCTTCTTTACCATAGACGAGCGCATAGGGGGACGTTCTGAGGGATTTTTTGAACGCAACTCTGTCCGCCCACAGCGCCCGGTTCAGGAGCAAGTGCCAAGTCCGCTTGTTTCTGTCAATGGTCCTCCGGATGATTTTCAGGAGGTTCTTGTTAGTAGACTCGGCAAGGCCAATCCCCTGCGGGTAGTAATTAGAAGACATCTTGTGATAGATGCCAAGTCTTCCGGTGTACTCCGTGAGTACGGCGCTTGCGAATCCCTGACCGTTGTCTGTCACAATTGATTCTGGAATCCCGAGCGGGTAATCAGGCTCTCAATGAACCTGATGACCGTTTCTTGGTCCGCGTTCTTGGTCGGGATCGCCTCTGCCCACCGTGTAAAATAGTCAGTAGCTGTAAGAATAAACTTGTGGCCGGCAGAGGAGTTAGGAGAAATCACCCCAATGAAGTCTAGACCCCATTGCTGGAACGGAGTCTCGGCTTGAATCGGCTGAAGGGGCAGGGGTGCTTTTCTGTTTCGGCCAGCAAACCTCTGGCATTGATCACATTTAGAGCAGACTGCATGAGCGTCTGCGAATAGAGTGGGCCAATAGTACCCAGCTCTTATTATTTTTAAGGCCGTTGGCCTTGAAGAATGGTGACCCCCAGGCATCCCGGAATGAAATTCTCCGAGGACCCTAGGCTGGTCAGATTTAATGACGCACCGCAACAGGATGCCGTCGATGTTTTTGAAGTAAAGCCCCTCGGGGCGAAGAGTGTACTTGAGTGCACCTAGCCGAAATCTCCTTCGTTGTGAGGCGTTTAGGTGATCGGGACATCTTCCGGTGCAGAAGTATCTCACCAGTTCATCTGTCCAATCACTCCCCTCCGATAAGGAGTTGGCTAGGTAGATGCGTGTCGCTGTGTCCTCCCACTTATAGGCGGAGATGCCGGCTATAGCGCTTCGGGCCAATTCCTGACACAAGGCTCGGCCTCTGATAAGCTTGGTGGGCCGCACTTCGATGTCGAACTCCTGGATTTTTGCAATCCATCCTGCTCTCTTGTGACCCGGTTCTCCTTGTAAGATGAAGCTACGAACATCCGGGTGAATCACAAAGACAGTAGTCTTGCTCTGGGAGACAAAGTGCCTGAACTTTCGAAGGGATTTCATAACAGCGTGAACCTGTCGCTCTATAAAATTGTACTTTTCTTCATGCGGCAGAATCACTTGGCTCAGGAACGCTATGGGGCGCTCCTCGCCATCGCTTCCCTTCTGAGTTAGGACTGCAGCGTAGCTTTCGAGCTCTCCCACTGCATACAGGATGAAGTCCTTGGAGTAGTCCGGGTTTGTCAACACCGGAGCTTGTGCAATTCGGGCCTTGATCTCCTCGAAGGCTTGCTCTCTCTCATCAGTCCATTCGTAATGTGTATCTTTCTTAAGCAGTTCGGCCATAGGCTTGATCACCTGTGCGAAGTCCGGGATGAACTTCCGCACAAAGTTAATCTGACCGAAGAAGGACTGCAGCCCTTTTTTGTCGATGGGGGCTGGCAAGCGAACGAGGGCTTCTGCTCTGTCAGGGTCAATGGCGAGGCCTTCCTCGGAGATGACATGTCCCAGCAGCTTTCCTTCCTTCACCGCGAAGACAGACTTCTTCGGGTTTATAGAAATGCCGAATTCTCGACAACTCTCAAATATTTGCCGTAGGTGCGAAACATGATCTCCTCGTTGGTGAGAGAAAACAGTCATGTCATCAAGGTAGATGACAATAATCTTATTGAGCAGCTCTCGGAAGGCCAGGTCCATGGCCCTTTGGAATGTGGCACCAGCTTTAGATAAGCCAAACGGCATGCGCTGATAGGCGAACGTCCCCCACTTGGTGGTAAACGCCGTCTTATGCTGGTCCTCATTTTTGACCCAAATCTGGTTGTAGCCGGAAAATCCATCTAAAAGTGAAAATCTCTGGGCTCCAGCAACGATATGTAGGATCTGGTCGATTTGGGGAAGCGGATAGTGGTCCCGGAGGGAAGCCTGGTTTAGGTTTCTGAAGTCGACACAGAGACGAATGTCGCCATTCTTTTTCCTCACGGGCACCAAATTCGCGACCCAGGATGAATGTTTGATGGGGTAGATGATCTTGGCTTCCAGCATCTTCAAGAGCTCGGCCTTCATCATGGCCTCAATCTTCGGATTCACGGCCCTCTGCTTCTGTCGGAATGGCTTGGCGCCATCCTCTAGCTCAATAGTATGCTGGATGACAGTTCTGTCATACCCCCTCAAATCTTCGTAGCACCAGGCCACGATGTCGGGGAATTCTTGGCATAGTGATCTGATTTGCTCCAGTTCCTCCGACGTGCAGTCTGTTCCGACCTTGATAGTTTTACCAGGTTCAAGTTCCAGGTCAGCATACTGCCTCGGGTCTACTTTGATTCTGTGGGATATTGATCTATCATTTTGATCAAAGAGACTTTCTAATGTAATCAGTCCTTTTGGGACGTGATTATTCCGTAAATCGTATCAACCCCTCATATTGCTCGTCATCAGGGTCTCTACCTTCGATTACACACACTTCGTTAACCAGGAATGTGACGATCTCCTCGTCACAACTGAACACCTGCCAGTGGGTGTCCTTATCAGGCACAGAAGGCCTGTAGATAGTACGAACCGGCTTCGGTTTCTGGACGTCTTCAGCCGGAACGTACCTGGCTCCAACAGACGCCAGAATATCAGCGTGTTTGTTTTTCTCACGCGATATTGCCTTAACATTCAATGAGTCGAATGACTCCATCAGGTCCCACACTCGGTTGCGGTACGCTCTAAGGTAGTGCTGTTTGGATGCGCACTTCTCCGTAACTTGGTGACACACCAGCTCTGAATCTCCAAAAATCTGCAGGTGTTTGATTCCGAGCCTCTCCGCCTTTCGCAAACCCAAGCATAGGGCTTCGTATTCCGCCGAGTTGTTAGTGCAGCTCCAAGCCAACCTGTAGGTATAGTCCTTCTGGATTCCGGTTGGAGAAACCAGAAGTACCCCTGCACCGGCGCCATTCTTGCATCGCGCGCCGTCAAAGAAAAGCTTCCACAGCTCATCGGGTGCAAGTCCTACCTCCTTCGCAGCTGACATGTCAAGCCTCTCGGGCTGTACAATGGAGTAACAGCCTTGCTCTGTCCCGATTACGGCATTGAAGTCCCGCAACGAGAACTCGTCTTCGAGCTGTAGCACTTCGAAGGCTTGCTCACTCGACTCTCACTGTCACCAGCTCCTCCTCTGACAACTGGACCATGCAGTCCATCTCTCCTCCGAGTATCTTGTCTACTAGGAAGGGGGAAGGCTTCTCATTAAAAATTTTCAGTCTCCTTCCTTTGAAGGGCACTTCCATGTGTGAGTAGTCTAGAGACAGGTACCCGCCCAACTTCGCAGTGAACTCCCGAGAGAGACACATGCCGAAGTAAGGTTCCAAGTCAACAACCACGACCTCTTGGATGACTACGATGTCGAGAGCTTTGTGCAGTCGGATAGGGATGTCCTTTATGACACCAACTGTCTTGACAGGGGTGTCGTCTAATTGCAGCACGCCTTGGCTGCTCCGTGTGTATTCCATCCCGATCTCATCGCAGACGGCCTTCGGCATCACAGTCGAGGAAGCACCAGAATCCACCATGCAGTTGTGAACTATGTGCCCTTGCATCCGCAAAGACAGATAAAAGGGAGGCGGTCTGTTCTTCCCAGTGGCGGAGACTGTCAAAGGTTGAACCAGGACAGCAGGCTGAATCTGCCTGCCGCTCTTCATGTTCTTCAGTGATTCTTGCAGCAGATCCACCTGGCCTGGGAGCAGAAGAGCATCATACATGCTGATTCTCGCGGGCGTTCTTTTCAACTCGTCTACAATGCTGTAGCCCGAGGTACTAGCTCCCTCTGCTTGTTTAGCCGGCTCATACTTCGTCCGGTACTGCTGGGTGGCCTCAACTCGCTGTCTCTTGGTCAGAGACGGGTACCTCAGCTTCTCCTGGGCTTGTTCTTTGGTTTCAGCTGGAGGCTGAAGTACAGGAGCTTTAGCCGGGGTTGGGGCCCTCGCTGGAGGTTTGGCTGGAACAGGGGCAGCCTTTGCTGGAGAAGGCTTGACTGGAGCTTTATCTTTGGATGCCTTCTCTTGGGCTGTGTAGGGCCACAGCCGCTTGTATGGTGGCAGCCCGTCGGGCTGCGGTTTCTCTCTTCTTGCGTAGACTTGCAAAGGCTTGGCCGCATCCGCAGCTTTCTTTTCTTCCTTGGCAGGCGGCACTAGATTCTCTTCTGGGAGGGCGAAGTTGGCTTCGCCGTCCAGGATCATGTACAGTTCATCATCCTCTATAGCGCTGCCGGCCAAGGTCTGGATGTAGTGCTGGTGCAAAGTGCAGTCTTCCTCCGAATGCGGGTCATTGCACGTAGTGCACCAGTTAACCTGGTCGGGAGGACCAGGCGGGTCTTCTATAGCAGCATTTCTTGGAGGCGGACGCCTCTGCGGCTGATGTTCCGGGGACTTGTCTTTCGTTAGCGCCGGGGGCGCATATGGCCTCCTAGGAGCAAGGTCCATCTGGGCCTGCTTTTTCTTCATAGCGGTCATGTCGTTGGACATGGCATGGTATCCGAAGGCCAAAGCCCGCACTTCCTGTAGAATCGTGTTCTGGATGCTGCTGTCAGGTGGCGGCAACTGTGCCGGTGGAGGCAATGCGGCTAATGGAGGAGGGTTAGAATAAGGGGCGTACTGCGGGGGAGCAGGAAGTGCTGGAAAGTGTGGAGCGGGAGGAGGCGGGTGAGGATAATGCAATTGAGGTGGGCCGTAAGGAGTTACGACCGGCGCAGGATTCCACTGCTGCTGGGGCTGCTGTCCTGATGTGGACGGCGCACCGCCAGAAGCAGGAGGATACTGGGATCTGGGGAAGTCGGGATGAATGGGTTCCTGCACCCTGGACGGGAGTCTGCCGATGGAGATAATGTCAGCTTCAGCTTGCTGGGCAGCCTCGTACAGCGCAGGAAACTCGTCAATTCTGGCAATCTTCAGCAGCAGGCATATGTCTGAGTTGAAGGATCTCAGATAGTAGTGAGCAGCCATGCCGGCTGAAGGCCGAAGTTCGCGAGGTACCCGTTTCCAGGATCATGTAAACCTGATGTTAAAATCAGACACCTCCTCTTGAGGATGTCTCTGGATAGCTTGGAACTGGTGCAGTAGAGAAGTAGGGTCAGCAGACTCGTTGCATCATTTTACGAGCCTCCTGGCAAGCTGGGGCCACCCTGTGATGGATCCCTCTGGGAGCGATCTCCACCAGTAGAGAAGCTTTCCCCTCAGGGAAAGGGCCAGCAGACGGTTCTTCACACTCTCATCGGTAATAGTATGCAGTGCGGCCAGGGCAAGGATGTCCTGGATGTGCTCGTACGTCGTCTTACCGTAGCCGTCGTATGTGGGAATAGACTTTAAAGCAGCGGGGGCACGACTTGTCGTTCGACCAGGGCCAAGGGCCCCGTAGAGTCCACCGCCGGGAAAAGATCATCGTCATTTGGCTGTTGGGCAGCCATTTCTTCCTCTTCTTCTCTGCCGTCAGTTGTGTACTCAGTGTCGGTACTTTCCGAGGATGCAGGATCTTCTTCTTCCTCGGCCTCTTCTATTTCGTACTCAGCTCCTCCGACTTCGGCTTCGGCCTCTTCTTGGATTTCAGCCTCGGCTTCGTCGAAACGAGCTCGTGGATCAGCCAGCCTGGGAACTTCGCCTCGAGCGCTGATGTCCAGTTCGTAGAACTCAGGCGGGCTTCTCGGATCCCTTGTTCGCCACCTTCTTGTGTGCATGAAGGTGCTGGGACCGGTCTCTCGGACTCAGAGGATTTGTTCGTGCAGAGTCGCCAGGTGTTCAGATTTGGAACAGCAATGAAGCGAACACCGGTGCTTCAATTCTGTCGGGGGTGAGAAACTTCCTTGTCTCACCGAGAGCTCAGGATCCACTGTCAGCGCCAGGTGGAGACTGATCAGAAAATCTCTCTTCAAATGTGGGACCCGTGTCCCACCGGGCGTGCGAGAAACTGTTGGTTACGAATCTGCCATGAGGAAAGGATTTTGGGTTAATGCGCCCACATTCGCCCACCAGCATGAAAGGCCGGAAGGAAGAGATGCCTTCCGAGCCAATCTCCGGAGAAGGCCGGCTCCTTTTGGGGGTTTTCTGATTTAAGCTAAGAGTACAGGAAAGAGATAAATGAACAGAAAGGAATTTACAAATATACGTGGAGGTTGGTGGGGGGAACTAACAGTACGAGAACACACCAATTATTGCTACTTACTGCATTATAAACACAAAGCATGACTAAGAACTGCAAAATCTATGTGTACTTCCGATACCTAAGCAGTGTATGCACAGCTTCAATGATCCCCTAGCAAACATTCCCTACAAGGAACTAACAACACGACAATGCATCAATCACCAGATACATACACTAACATAGGTAGAAAGCAAACCTAGAGATATCAGAGCCAGGTATATGTGTGACATAGAGAATTTAACCGCACAGCTTCAATGGCTCCCTAACAGACATTCCCTACAAGGAACTAACAGTACGGGAGCGCATCAATCACCAGATACGGACCAGCAACGTAACACATAACTGATGGAACTGCTACCACATCTATTCTATGTATCCTTTAAACTATTAAGTACAGAAAATGCTCAGACAAGCGATGCTAAAGGCACCTGATCACCAAATGCTGAAATGAATCAACGAGCCGTGACACAGGTTAGCCTTAGGCATGAATATAAAGAAAGGCAGCATAAAAAATAGAGACAGCAGAACAGAACCAGGCATACAGATTATATTTATAAGCAGAAGCACGGTTACAATAGGCACAGTGGTTCCCTAACAGACATTCCCCTTCCACCCTTTACAATGAATTCATGGTGGGTTTTTATAGCCCGAGTCCCTCCCGTTACATTAATGGGCACAAGGTCCCAGTCAAACAATAGCTGACAAAAGCGGCGAAAGAGCTGCAAATGCTGACCTTTTGTCGGACCGGACTGTACCCGCAGCGTGGTCTTCCTAGAAGCTGGACAGCTTCGTGGCGGTGTGTTGGTCTGAACTTTACTCTGGCAGTGATGCGGGTAGCTGGAGCAGGTAGAACCTCCAATCGGCTTTAAATGAGGTCACTGGCATAGGCAGTGCAGCCCACGCTCGTCCTTTTGCTCGGCACGTTTCGGCCCAAATCCCGGAGCTGGACACTTGTCAGGTGATGGATGATGCTGTGTGACACGTGTCTGCCTTGGAAGGCAGTTCGTCCAACTCGCTTGGGATCAGAGCGTCTCGGGTTGCGCGGGCAGAGAACAGTGCAGTCGGGAAGGCCTTCATGCCTTGGTTAAATTCTGAGTTTGTCTCCCCACTGCGCACCTGTCAAGGGCGCACTCCGACTTCGCTGCGAAGTCGGACTGCGCACAGGTGAAAACTGGTGTCTGCCGCCGTACGGACTTGCTCCAGCACTTATCATTCTTCTGTCAGCCTGCCAGTTGCAAGGTGCGCCCAGAAAAGAGGGCGAAGTCAGACTTCGCAACAGAACTGGGCGAAGTGCGAACTTCGCACCAAAACTGGGCGAAGTGCGTACTTCGCACCAAAACTGGGCGAAGTGCGAACTTCGCACCCAGACTTAGCCATTTTTCAGGTAACTTGCTGGAAAGTTTGAAAATCAACTGAGGGGCTCCGAGAAAGGGGGGAAAGAAAGAGAATGCGGGAAAGAAAGAGGAGGGGAGAGCAGAAGAAAGGAAAATAGAGGAAGAGGGAAAAAGAAGAGTAGCATTGTTACAAACTTGAAAACATTGCACCCCGTGCAAAATGTGACAACAGTTCCGAGTCAACCACTACGACCTCTTGGATGACCACAATGTCGAGTGCTTTATGCGACCGGATGGGGATGTCTTTGATGACACCAACTGTCTTTACAAGAGTGTCGTCCAACTATAGCACACCTTGGCTGCTCCTTGTGTATTCCATACCAATTTCTTTGCAGACAACCCTTGGCATGACAGTAATCGAAGCACCGGAGTCCACCATGCAGTTATGCACTATGTGACCTTCCATCCGCAAAGATAGATAAAAAGGTGGCGGTCTGTTCTTGCCAGATGTGAAGTAGTCAAGGGCTGAGCTAACACAGCAGGCTATGTCGGCTTCCCGTATTTTACATTCTTCAATGATTCCTGCAACAGGTCTACTTGTCCTAGGAGTTGAAGAGCATCATACATGCTTATTTTTGCTGGTGTTTTCTTGAGCTCATCGACTATATTATAGGTATAAGTACCGGCCCCTTCTGCTTCCTTCGCTGGCTCATACTTGGTGCGGTACTGTTACATGGCTTCGACCCTCTGTCTCTTTGTCAAGGACGGGTACTTCAGATTCTCCTGAGCTTGCTCTTTTGTTTCAGCTGGAGGTTGGGTCGTTGGAGCTTTGACTACGGGAGCCTTGAGCGCCGGGAGCTTTTCTTTGGCAACTGGAGGTAAAGGTGGCTTATCAGGAGCTGCCACAGCAGGCTGTGTCTTCTCCCTTCTTGCGTATACCTTCAACGGCTTCATTTGGGCCGGAGTGGCCTCAATTGGCTTCTTGCCCTCTTTGGTTAAGAGGGATACAGGATCTTCTTCGGGGACGGCGAAGTTACCCTCGTCATCACAAATCATGTATGCTTCATCCTCTATGGCGCTACTCGCAAGAGTCTGAATATAATGTTGATGCAGCATGCAACTCTCTTCTCCATGGGGGTCGTTGCAAGTAGAGAGCACTAGTTGACGCGATCAGAAGTACCAGGCTGAGCGTTGCCGGTAGCATTTCTTGCTGGAGGCCTCTGCGCTTGAGCTGCTTGATGTTTCGTTAGCGCAGGAGGAGGGTATGGCCTTCTAGGAACAAAATCCATCTGAGCCTGCTTCTTCATGATTGTCATATCACTGGAGATTGTATGGTAACCGGAGGCAAGAGCCCGCACCTCCGGAAGGATCTTATTTTGGATATCATTATCGGCAGGCGTCGGCCTGGCTGGCGGAGGTAAGGTGGCCAATGGTGGAGCATGAAACGCCGGATATTGAGGGGGAGCGGGAAGTGTTGGATGTTGCGGAGTAGGATAATGGATCTGGAGCGGTCCGTACGGATGAATGGCTGGCGCAGGATTCCACAGCTGATGGGGGTGATGATTGGATGAAGATGGGACCCCACCCGAAGCGAGCGGATATTACGACTGGGGGAAATCTGGGTAGATCGGAGGTTGCATTTTATGAGGGAACCTGCCTATAGCAATCATGTCCAGTTCTGCCTGCTGAGGAGCCTCATACAATGCAAGAAAATTGTTGACCCGGGCTAACTTAATAACTAGACAAATGTCCGAGTTAAAAGCTCTCAGGTAATAGTGAGCAGCCTGTCCCGCGGAAGGACGCAGCTCAACGGGTACTATTTTCCAAGACCTCGCGAATCTCACGTTAAAGCTGATATCTCCTCTTGCGGATGATGTTGAATACTTTGAAATTGGTGCAAGCAACGAGGAGGGATCAACGGACTCATTGAATCCCTTAACTAGCCTTCCAGCTAGTTGGGGCCATGCTGTGATAGTCCCCTCCGGCAAGGATCTCCACCAGTAGAGAAGCTTTCCTCGCAGAGAGAGAGATAACAGTCGGGTTTTAACACTCTCATTGGTGATAGAATGCAGTGCAACCAAGGCCAGAATGTCTTGGATGTGCGCATATGCTGTGTTCCCCGTGCCGTCATAGGTAGGAATGGACTTTAAGGCAGCAGGCGAGACAGCTTCTTGTCCGGCTAGAGCAAGAGGGCCTGTGGAATCAACAACTGGGAAGAGGTCATTATCATTCTGCAGATTCTGGGCAGCCATGTCTTCTTCCTCTTCTTTGAGCTGATCAGTGGTGTAGTCAGTATCAGTACTGTCTGAAGTTGTGCGTTGTTCTTAAACTTCGGCCTCCTCAACTTCTTCAACCTCTTCCACTTCAGCTTCTATCTCAGCTTCAAATTCGTGCTCGAAACTATCATCTTGATGAGCTTGGTAGTCAGCCAGCCTTACGGGCTCTCCAGCAGCGTTGATGTCAATTTCGTAAACATCAGGTTGTTGTCCTGGATTCCTAGCTCTCCACATTCTTGTGTGCATGAAGGCGTTTTTTGATATTGGACCAGTCTTACAGACTCAGAGAATGTTCAGGTACAGCAGAGTCGCCGAGTGTTCTGATTTGACAACAATGAAGCGAACACCGATGCTTCGATTCTGTTTTGGGGTGGGAAACTCCCACGTCCCACCGGGCGTGCCAGAGAAACTGTTGGTTACGAATCTGCCACTAGGATAGGATTTTGATCTATTTGCGCCCTAGATTCGTCCAACAGATTGAAAGGCCGGAAGGAAGGAATGCCTTCCACGCCAATCTCCGGAGGAGGCCGGTTTCCTATGTTTTCTCAATTGGGGTTTTGGATCAGAGTGTAGGAAAGAGATTACAAATTACAGAAAGAAACATAAATATGCTTGTTTCGGGTGGGGAATATAAGCAGCACAAAAACTAACCAATCACTACTACTAACAACAATCTAAACAAAGTATGTAACAGAAACTATTAATGCTATTTTATCCTATGTATCCTTCACTTTAAGCATTCCAGATATACTTAACCACCAATACCGATATCCAGAAAGCAGAATAGCAGTAATCAGTAATATAAGCAACATGAGGCAGAAACACTTAACAAAGGCAGCATACAAGATAAAGACAATTAATAGAGCCAAGTATATTTTGTATTCAAAAGCAAACGCACAGCTACAGAAGTCTCTTAGCAATATATCTCCCATCCACCCTTATACAATGATATGAGGCTGCTATTTATAGCGCAATTTTCCCCCCGATTACAATGTGGGCACAGAATCCCAGACCTGACAAAAGCTGGAAAAGCTGACAAAAGCGGCAAAAAGCGGCTGATGTTGACCTTTGCGGATATGGAATGTACTTGCAACAAGGTCCGCCTGAAAACATGGCAATTCGGTAGATGAAATCTCGAGTAAGTTTGACTGAGGGCAAATGCGGTACAACTTGTCATTTCACGCTCATCTGTCTGGTACCCTGATGGCACACCTTCTGTCACATCTCGACTCATATCCGAAGACTGAACACCTGTCAGCATCTGATGGAGGGGAAAAATCATCTTAAAGCTCATCCTTTATATTTCTATCCCGCCCGACTGCGCACAAAACTGGAGCGCAGTCGGACGGCACAGGGTGGAAACAGCGCAATTGGGAGCGACTTTGTGCCTTAGGATTTTCTCAGCAGCACTTCCTGTTTTCCGCCCGAGTGCGCACATCTTGGTGAGCGCAGCCAGTCTTCGCTGCGAAGTCGGGCGGCTCAACACTTAGCCGATTTTCTGGCTACTTTTCAACTGAGGCCGCCCAGGTGCGCACGGAATTATGAGCGCAGCCCGACTTCGCTACGAAGTCGGGCGGCTCTATACTTAAATTTTCTGGGCACCGTCCTGATAATACCGCCCAGGTGCGCCAAAGTGGATAAGCGCAGCCCAACTGCGCTGCGCAGTCGGGCGGATTACAACACTTAGCAGAATTTTTTGGGCAAATTTGCCCACTCATATAAACATGGAAAAGAAGATGAAGAAGCTGAAACTGATGGCAGAAGAGTAGAAGGGACATGATGAAGAAAGGGAGAGAAGAAAGAGGGAAGGCAAAGCAGCATCCTTACAAAATTTTTAAGACATGGCACCCCGTGCAAAATGTAGCAACAGCTTCTATCTCCTTTGTTAGGTTTTCAAAGTTTTGTAATTCATCCATGGAGAGGAGAGGCTCTTCTTGCCTCTCTTGCTATGGATCTCTAATCTATTTATATGATGGATAAATCTAACTTAGGTCAATGGCCTCAATACTTGTTTTCGTAATTTTTTTATGGTGGAGGCAAAGATTGTAATGAACAAACACAAGATTATTTAATTTTTCTTATGTAAGCCTATTGTGCTTCTTGGAGTGTATGTGCTCAAACATACTCTAATTGCGCTCACAACCTAAAGCATTGCATGGTTGAGATAAGACTTTGATGGCCAAGTGTTGTAAATTGAGCGTATATGTACCAAAGTCCTCCCACCATAAATATAGAAACAACCAACAAAAAAAAAATAATAATAATAATTCACATGTAAAATCGTAAATTGAGATTACTTTTTAGAACAAAATCAAAAGACAAAATAAATAATAATTCCATGAGGGTTACCTAGCCTCAAATTGATCTAATGCATTGGTCGTATTAGAAAAGGACGCCTCGACATTCCTTATAATCCTGCATCTCAAACTGTATCTTATTGTGCATTTCCACATTAAGGTACATGCAATCAAGGCAATGTCGAATGCCTGCCATCACCTCATAGTCAGTATGAAATGTATTAGAATAAAAAAAATTGGGGGTTGAGATAGTACCCCACTGCATGAAGAGGGCTATGGATCTGAGAACCCTAGCCCTATCGATAGCCTCATATACATATGCCATTGCATATTTTTCTCCATCAACAAGACGGAGAACCCTCACCAAAGGCTCTCACACCTAAAAAAAAAAAGGAAAAATAATTTAAAGAAAATTATTTTACAACAAAAAATTTACAAATTACAATACAAGATTTGCAAATGGAAAAATAATTTAAATTAAAAAAATAAATAATAGAATAAATTTAAAAACTTTGTTTTGTACCTTGATGGTCTCATTCATGGCTATCCAAAAGGGTTCCTCAAACAAATAATCGTATACCTTCCCGCCCTTCACTAGAGAGTCGGTATCTAGCAATTTATGCAGAATTCCAATCATCACTCAAAAACATCTGGTTCAATGACCCTCTTGCATCATAGATGCTCTACAATGTCACGAAGTTTGTGGTGAAGAGTGTAACTCCAACCTGCACTAGCTCCCTCCCACCAGTAAATTGCCTAATGAGCCTCTTGCATCATAGATGCTCTGCAATGTCACAAAGTTTGTGGTGAAGAGTGTAACTCCAACCTGCACTAGCTCCCTCCCACCAGTAAATTGCCTCATGAGCTGGAGGACCTATGTATGGTTGTAGATGAATTTTGTGATAGCCCTGGACTTCTATACAACCTTTGCCACCCAACGTAATTTCCCAATGTCTTTAAGGAGCAAATCAAGATAATGGGTTGCACATGGGGTCCAAAAAACGGTGGGGAATCTCTTCTCCAAAATTCTATCGGTTGCTACATACGTTGTTGCATTGTCCGTGATGACTTGGACAACATTCTCCTCCTTGACCTCCAACACAACTTCCCCTAGCAACCCTTCAAGCATTTCGACAATCTTAACTTGTGTCAATGCATCTACTAACTTGAGGAATGCAATTCCTCTTGTCTAAGCAACCAAAAAATTTATTAAGGTTTTTCCCTTCCTATCAGTCCAACCATCAAACATGATACTACAACCCTTCTTCCTCCACACCCTACGTTGGTCTTCAAGCACAACCTGAATGTTGTCCACGGATTGTCGAAGGAGACGACACCTGAGGTCATCAAAATTTGGTGCCTTAAATCCTGCAACTTGCAATGGCATCTATCATGTGCCACCAGTATGAAGACCTTGCCACATCGAAGGGAAGGTTGGAAAAATACCAAAAAGTAGCAATGTTTGTCCTCACTGCATTGTGCCTCTTGATTCCACGCGACACCCTCAAGCATGGATTGTGCCCCTGGTGTAGAACGTTCTAGAAAATGGGACTCATCCATCCCACTCCCTAGGAGTGCAACTGATGGACTCGAACTTTCGCAGTGAAACCGGCTAAAGGTGTTGTTGGTAGAGTGAAGTTGAGAAGGGAGGGTTTCCATGGCCTCGTCTTCGTTTGAGGTCTTTCTTCTCCTCTTTGTTAGAGAATATGGCAACTACAACATTCCTAACTTTATTCAACACCTATGAGCATATCTTGACATTTTGCCCTGATTTCTTTGCCAAATAAAATTTGAGGTAGTATATACCTCCATGAATAAGAGACCAAAAAAATTGCAATATACCTCCATGTTGGATCTCTTTCCGACATTTGTTTTATGGCTACACATTGAATCAAGTAACAACAAAGTTACAAACAATTTTAGAAAAATAAAAGTAAACCTTAGTTTAAAATTTTTCCTAAATGGACTTCCACGCATAGTTATCAAGCAACAATATTTACTTAAAAGGAAAGAAAATAAAAACTCAAACTTTGACCTAGTTTTTCAAATTTCTAGCTCAAATGCAATAGTTGGGTGGTTGTTGCATTTGATTTTAATCTTTAAAAAAAAAAAGAGTTTGCAAAAACTTTTCTTACCTCAGATGAATCCTTTGTGCAGTTGTTGGTGGCTGTTGGATTCTTTCAAACTGCAAAATATCGGTTGTTAGGATGCCCTGGCATATTTTGTTTGGTGTGGTAGCAGGTAGACAGACCCCTTTCTCCAGTTTTCAACATGTGAAAATGAAGTAAAATGAAAAAAAAAAATGTAGCTTTTTCTCTACCTGTGCGGTTGCGGCCGATTTTTTCCCTCAATAACCACGATTTTTTTGGAAACAATCACAAAATTTTCTAAAAAATTGATATTTGATGCAATTCAAATCGAAATTCCGACTATCAAGTGGCATTAGCTCAACCGGTTAAATTTCTCGACATTTAAGGAGGATATCAAGGTTCAAATATTGCCAAGCGATGCATGGATAATATCCAAGCTTTGTTGTAATGCTACTATGTGGTGATGATATAATATGGGCGGGGCCCATTTCAATCCCTTATAACCAATTAAAAAATAAAAAAAACGAAATTCTAGTTAAATCGAAAAAAATTGGATCGACTCGCAATTTAATTGGGGTTTTTGTAACTATGCTTTGATGTAATTCAAAAAGGATTCTTTTGAATGTCCAAACTTTGAAATCCCCCTCTGGCTCCCTTGCTTAATTCAAACCCTTGTCATTTCCAACTTGTCATAATGGTCATATGAGTGGGTTTATTCTTAATCCTTCTAGGGATTCTAAGAGTTTTCATAACTTTTTTATTTGGATTAACAACTTTCTATTGAATTTGGGTTATTTGTCTCCCCACACTAATTAGTTCTGCAACCAAGATAATCTCCAACTAGTGGATTTTCTTGTCATCTATACACATTATCTTCTATAGATATCATCTTGCTTAATTGGAAATTTCATTTCAACCCAAAGGATTATTTCTTTTTGATTGGTTATATGAGATTGAAACAGCCCCACTCATATTAAATCATCACCATATTAACAACATTTTTGTAATTATGCATGTTTAATTCACAAAATTCAAACCTAGGTCTCCTCTTTGATAGTTAAGGTAGTTAACTAGTTGAACTCATGCCACTTGATTAAAAATGTAAAGGTTCAATCATGATACTTGAACATGGTTTAGGGTGTGAAACAACTTCACACCCAACCAATTGCCCTAAGCCCCATGGACTTTCAAAAAGGAATTTTTTTTTATTGGTTATATGGGATTCAGACAGGCCCTACCCGTATTACATCATGACCATATAGTGGTATTATAACAGCTTGGATATTATGCATGCTTGGCAATATTTGAATAGGGCTTCCTCCTTGAAATTTGAAGAATTTAACCAATTGGGCTAATGTCATTTGATTTTCAAAAAGGATTATTGCTATATATTTTTTTGAAGATTTGAATAGGGCCTCCTCCTTGAAAGTTGAGGAATTTAACCGATTGGGCTAATACCAATTTATTTTCAAAAATGATTATTCAATTTATTATATGGGATTGAAACAGGCCCCACCCATTTTACATTATCACCAAATAGTGGTATTACAACAAAGCTTGGATATTATCCATGTATTGCTTGGCAAGATTTGAACCTTGGTCTCCTCTCTAAATATCGAGGAATCTAACCGATTGAGCTAATGCCACTTGATAGGATTATTGCTACCTTAGTTACGATAAATATTTTAATTTATTTAATATTCTTTTAAAACTAAATGTTTTGAAGTAATTAGCATAAATATTTCACAATCTTGAAATTTTATTAAAATTTCATCCCTGAGGTATTTAGAGAAATTCTACTTTTCAATGATTTTATTTTCTTCGTATTATAGTTAAGAATGATTTTTTTATAGGATTTTGAATCCACAAAATGTTTATAAAATGTTGGGTAACTGATAGAACTTTTCTAAATATACTTTTTTCAAAACAATGTATGTTGATTAGATGAAGCAATATAAGTTATTAAATTTTTCAACTAATAGTATGATCTAATTCATAGATTTCTAATTATTACTTCATAGAAGTTTAGCTTAAACTATGTAAGATCTCAACTAGTACTAATTAAATTTTAATTCAGAAAGTAGGAAAAGACGTTAAATTTTTAAACCAATTATCTAAATTGTTCAATTCTCACTCCTTACTATGTGCTATACTCTCAGCATTAGACTATATTGAAGGCTTCTTCAATTTGGCGTTCCAAGTATTTTTAGAAGCTATTTAAAATGGATATTTCAAAGTTATAAAATTTATTAAGAATTCAACTTATCTCTAGTTGAAATTGTTTATCCTTGTTTATTGCTATGTATTGTACGTATTGCTCTAAATTGTTTAATCCTTACTTCTCGCCATATGTTATTTCCGCTCTAATATATATTTAATGCTCCAACAATTCCAAAAAGGTTGAATTCATCCCTAATTAGCATGAATATTTAAATTATTGAAATTTTATTAAGAACAGATAAACATGCTAAAATTTTAATTCAATCATCTCAGTTGTTTAATCTTCACTCCTCATTCGTGTTGTACTCTCCACTTTAGTCTATATTGAAGGCTCCAACAATTCCACAGGTTAAGTTCATCTGTAATTGGCATGAATAATTTGAACATTTGAAAACTTAGATAAACACATTAATTTTAAGCAATCATTTAAATTATTAAACCTTCACTCCTAGTTATGCATTGTAGTGTCTACGCTAGTTTGTATTGGAGGTTTCAATAATTCTAAAAAGTTTGATTTCATCCCTAATTAGCATAATTATTTAAAAAAATTGTTAATTTATCTTTTTTTAAAGTAAGTAAAAACATTAAATTTTTAAACAAATAAATTGTTTAACTTTGCTCCTTGCCATGTATTCTACTCATGGTTGAATTCATCCCTAGTTAATATGAATATTTTAAATTTTATAAACTTTATTAAAATGTAGATAAAAGCATTCAATTTTAAATCCAATCATCCAAATTATTTTATACTCCCCTAAATGTGCGTTGCCCTCTCCTCTTTAGTCTTTATTGAAGGCATTAACCGATTCCACCAAGGTTGAATTCATCCCTAATTAGCATGAATATTTCAAACATTTGAAAAATAGTTTAAAAAGTAGATGAAAGCATTAAAATTTTCCATGAAGGTTGAATTCATCCCTAATTAGCATGAAAATTTCAAATTTAAAAAAAAAATTGAAAAAATTCATCTCAATCGTTTTTTGGGAAAAAAATTAAATAGATAAGCATCTCACATTTTTGCTTTTCAATGATGCCATTCTCTTACATTTTGCTCAAGAATGAATTTTTTTATACACTTTTTAACTCAAAAAACTTTTGATAACTAACGTAATTTTTTTTTGTTGAAGTAATGGGAAGTACAACAAGTGGCATAACTAGGGGTCACACTCCCTGGGGCATAGTAACAAAGGGCCTCCCTCCCTGTGATTCAAACTCAGGTCAGCGAGATGAAACGCCAACGACATACCGTTGGGGTGTCTCCGCAGGGACACTAACATAATTTTTTAACTTCAACTAATATTTTTCCAAGACATGTTAATGAAATTTAATGGGTTTGTGAAGAATCTATCCAAAAATACACCAAGACTTATCAGACTTAAATTTTGACAATTATCCCCGTGAGTGTGGTCTACCGGCAAGGACGCCACTTGCATTATCAGTGATGTGACCCGGGTTCAATCCCCACGGCAGATGTTTAAAAGAAGTATTTACTCAGTTCAAATGGAGAAAGTTCATATGGAGGTGCAGCATCTTCGCGCTCTTATGCAGCACTGGGGTAATGCCCCATGTACGATCAATCGAATGCCTTCTACAAAGCCTTCTCGATCTTGCAAAGTTTCCCTATCGCACTCTCGTCGATGACTTCCCTCCCGATCTGCAGAAAGACATTGGTCTCAATCGTCTCCTGTTCGCCAACCCCAAGGCAACATTGGCAATAATACATCTCATCATGGCAGTGGTTGGGAGGTTTGCTAGGTGGAGCCAGACCCAATTGTTGGTTGGGGAGATCCCATTCCCACGTACCCAGTCGCTCCAGCCAATGTGGTGGGTTGGGGTGTATCTGATGGCATTGATGGTTCTGATACAGGTGATAATGTTTGCACGCCTAGGGAGTATGGATGGCTCATTTCCATTTCTTCTAATACCGGTTGGCAGCATATGGAGGGTGAGGGACATTCACCTCGTGAGCATACCCCCCATGATTGACATGATTTAATGCATGTTTTTTGGTGATGTGGTTGGTGACGGGTTTAACCCTGTTTTTGTTGTTTTGAGTAACCGCTTCCTAACTCAAACTGAGTTAGTGTGACTACCTATTGGGGTGTGCCTATCCACCCATTTTTTTGTTGTAAAGACTTGTATTTTTAAATTAATTGAAAGTTAGGCCTTTACATTCAAAAAACAATAATACAAATAATTTATCAACATTTCTGGATTTCAATATTGATTTCTTCACTTGTTATAAAAATATTTTATTATACATAATTGTATATCCTAACTAAAGTGAGGCATAGTGATCAAAAGGTTATCACCAGGAAAATGTTTGGTGAATAAATTATATGAAAAATATTTTATGTTTGTGACACATGGATACAACTCTTACAGCCAACCTCCTCCTCTCCGCTCTTATTGTAGACACCTCTCAACGTAATAAAGATATACATAATATATTTTCTCGAACTTAATGCCAAATTTTGTAGCCCTTTTCTTGGGTGGCAATTTTTTCCTGATTCTTGTCCTTCTTGAACTCAAAATCAAACACGACCAGAGTTGATTAGGGCACAAGATAGATGATTACTTACTTGAGGTTATGTCATTGCAGCAAATAGGGGGACACACGAATTCTCCACAAAACAGACCAGATTAATCTTGCAAAACATGGCTTGAGTAATCCAAAGTATGAAGCATTAAAATTAAGCAGCACCATGAGAAAGGAATTAAGAATACAACATTGGATCATAAAGAAAATGTTAAAAAACATTTAGAACATAATATTGGACTATTATACTTTTGTCTTGATAGATTTCAACATTCCCATGCAAGAAGGTGAAAAGTCATATCATTTGGTATTATGTCTTTCATTTACTCTCTTAAATCAGCTTTATCATGTCAGCTAGAAGTTTATGTTCATGACATATGGACACGACCATTACAACCCATCACCTCCTCTCTACTCTCATTGTAGACACCTCTCGGCATAATAAGAGATATTATATTATAAGATATATATAATATATTTTTTTGAACTTAATACTGAACTTCATAGCCCTTTTCTTGGGTGGCAAATATTTTCCTCATCTTGTCCTTCTCAAACTCAAACACGAATGTAGGTGATTAGGGCACAAGATAGATGAATACTTACTTGAGGTTATGTCATTCTAGAAAATAGGAGGACAAGTGGATTCTCCACAACACAAACTAGATTAATCTTCCAATTCATGGCTTGAGTTATCCAAAGTATCAAGCAATGAAATTAAGCAGCACCATCAAGAAGGAATTAAGGATACAACTTCGGATCATAGAGGAAATGTTAGAAAACATTTAAAATATAATATTGGAGTATTATACATTTGTTTTGATGGATATCGGCATTCCCCATGCACAAAGGTGAAAAGTCATGTCACTTGGTATTCTATCTCTCATTTATTCTCTCAAATTTTTATGTGACTTCAATGCTGCTACTAAAATTCAGGTAAACATTTGTTTTGTTTATCTTTTTCCCAACATTTATTTCAACATCAAGATTCATTAGATTGTATTAGGCACAACTAGAACATCATATGCAATTATACTAATCAAATACAAACATAACACCCATCAGAACCCACATTTAAATTACTATCATTCACTCATATCTCAAAGGCCAGTTCCATATGCAAACTTCTCAAGTCTTCCTATCACATCTAGCCTCCAACTAAGATTCCCTTGGATTCCAGAGTACCCAGCTTCCCTTGCAAACTGCGTCACTTCCTCAATTGTTACAAGCAGATCTCAATCCTATGTGCTAACAAACTAGAAGTAATTTGATGCTCTTCTACAAGAAGAACTGTCATCAATTTACAGATCAGATATTTGCAATGTCTTTTACTAGAAAGCAAGTCACTTTTGCATCATATTGATTTCAAATGGTACCTGTTGGCAATTTTGCCACATTAAATTTTTTGATAACTTTGGCCTAAGTATGGAGCTTTAAAGCGGCAAGGAGCATGCGGAGGTGTTAGGTTTTCGCGGGCCATAAACGGGGGCGATAAAATGGATGAAATGAGCTTTGGATATTTTATCATTGCAGATCTTCTCGCTAGCTTTCCGACTATATATTATAATAGGCGATCGGGTCAGCGGATCAAAAGTTATGGCCCCGGGAAGCAGGACCAGGAAGCTCAATTTCAGGCCAGAAAATTGACTAAGTGTCGGGCCCAGCCCGACTGCGCTCATCCTCCCGACTGCGCTCATACAAAGGCCCAAAATTTTCTAAGTGTTAGTGTTGCCACAACCCGACTTCGCAGCGAATTCGGGCTGCGCCCTTAATTTTGTGCGCACTTGGGGAGCTGACGTGCAGAGAGCTGAGCCCAAAATTTGACTAAATGTTGGGTGCGCAACCCGACTTCGCAGCAAAGTCGGGGTGCACCCTCAAATTCGTGCGTAGTTGGGCGACTCACTTGAAAAAAACGGCTAAGTGCTAGGATTGCCCGACTTCGCAACGAAGCTGGGCTTCGCCCTGGAAGAAGAGCACAGTTGGGCAGCCCATCATAGTACCTCCAGAAAAATGACAAAGTGTTGAGCAACCCGACTTCCCAGCGAAATCGGGGTTCGCTCACTTACCTGCGCGCACTGGGGCAAAGAACGTCGAAGCCTGCCCAGAAATTTTCTAAGGCACGGAGGCCTCCCCAACTGCGCTACTTGCCCCTTGCGCTGCTTGGTTGCGCTCCAATTTTTGACAAAGTCGGGCGGGAGAGAAAGTATGAGCTCCTAAGGCAGATTTTTCCCCTTATCAGATTCCGACAGGTGTCCAACCTCGAGATTCGAGTCAAAGATGTGACAGAAGGTGTGTCGCCAGGGTACCGGACAGATGAGCATGAACTGACAGATTGTACCGCATCTGCCCCCATTCAAATTGACTCAACTTCCCACCTACCGGATTTCCACGGAGCTGCCACGTTTTCAGGAGGACCTTGTTGCAAGTACATTCTTTACCCGCAGAGGTCAACATCAGCCGCTTTTGTCAGCTTTTGCAGCTTTTGTCAGGTCTGGGATTCTGTGCCCAAAATGTAATCGGGGGGGAAAATTGCGCTATAAATAGCAGCCTCATTTCATTGTACAAGGGTGGAGGGGGGACATATTGCTAGAGGACTCTGTTGTGATGGACCACCTTCTAATTAATTCAAAGCATCCTTGGCTCTGCTTCTTGTCTTTGTCTTTTATGCTGCCTTCTGCTAAGTATTTTTGCTTCATGTCCATTTATATTTGTCTGTCTGAATTCTGAATTCTGGATTTGGGCATTGGTGATTATTTGGATCTGGAATACTAAACAGAAGGATACATAGGGTAGAATAACAGCTGCAGTTTCTGTTACATGCTTTGTTTTAATTGTTGTTGGTTCGGATGCAAATTTGTGATCGTGCTGCTTGTTCTCCCCCCACCCAAAATGCATGATATTTACATCTCTTTCCTATTCCCTTATCCTTTTCAACCTCTTTCCAGTTCCCTTTCCCCCCTTTTTTTTTAATCTCTTTTCTGCACTCTTATCTAAAAACCCCCCCAAGTAGGTTAGGAAAGGAGCCAGCCTTCTCCGGAGATCGGCACCGGGGGCATCCCTTCCTCCCGGCCTTTCAATGTTGGTCTGCGGGTCTAGGGCGCATTGACACACCAAGTCCTTCCCAGGTGGCGGATCCGTGGCCAACAGTACCTTGAGAAGAACACAACAGAAACGAAAAAATTTCATGCTCAAACACATTAATCACCTTCATATTGGCATTCATCCTTGTAAACTTGCATGTTAGGGAAGGAGTAGTGTTCTTTAAAAATTATCAAACATGAGAAAATAAAGGTTCTATCACCTTATAGTCAAGGTAGAGGCACCTCGTTCATATTAAGCAACAACACAGTTAAAAGCTTCCATCCTCAAAATATAGAGTTCCTTTGCTTTCTATAAGTACAAGAGAGAAATGAATATCCTTCCCAATCATTGGAATGATAACGTTGTGATTTTAAGGGTCAGTTAATTTATGCAGCTCCTTTGGTGCTTCTGCCTTATCGTGCTCCTCTTATGTTCATGGTTTTGGGTCCTAATATGATGGGTAGGATGGATTCAAATGTTTAGTTTTAGACGAGTGTTGAGAAATACTAATAATTTGATTCCATTGATCTTTCAATTTTTTATAAAAGCATGACTATCATTAGTACACAACAAACATATCACATAAAGCAAACTGGGAAAGTTCTGTGTACCTTAAAGATTGGACAACAGTGTTGGGAAAAAATGTCATTTCAAGAACAGATAACTTTGGAAGATGTTCTATTGCCTTGACAAGAGCTGACACTGATGTATGTATTCTTTCTTGACACAAATTCTCAGACCAAAAGAGACCAAGCCCTCCAACAGAACCGCCAAGCATCCAAATTTCCAGCTGCGGACATGTTGTAGCCTATAGTTCATATTCAAGAAATTTAATCATCCATTCTTATAAATAATAGACAATGAATCCAGTAACATTATGCACACATTCCAAAAAGAGGAATGTAGATCACTTACCACAGCTACCAATTCAAAAAGGCCAAGAAAGGCACGGTTGTTTAAAGCAAGAATACGCAATCCAGCACCAGCACTCATTTTTAACGAATGTGAATTTGCACACACACCGGTTTCTTTGCAATTCCCTTCTTTGGCTTTGACTAGAGGTGTATCCCTCGGAAGATCCAAGCGATCTAGGTGACTGAATAGAATGCATTCTAGACGTGACCCATTCACAGCTGCTGCAGCAAGTAAATTAGCAGCAGCTGTGTGTCCGTCTCGGAAACACCTCCGCATGCTAACAGTTCGAGGACCTGTTCTTACAGAAACTGCCAATGCATCTGCCACACATGATGTTATGTGGTAGATATCATCAAGATCAATCTTATTACACATTAGAGTAAGATAAATGCTGTTATAAAAAATCATTTATTCAATGTAAAAGGATTTCTGCCTGATCTAGCAAAAAGACGAGTAAACAAAGTCATTGCATTATGCATAAAGGAAAAATATGTAAATTCGCACACCAGACTTGATAAAGGCAAGCAATTGAAGTGTTAACCCAGGATGTTTTAGTGAATTTGAAACGCTGACAACAGAAAAAATTGACACTAAAGTCTCACACAGGAAGAATGACCTCCAAAAGTGTAATCATTGAAAATAGAGGAATAACAAACAAAACCAGAAGGTGTAATCTTGCCCTCAATGTCCATAAAGTACAATTTTATGCTGCCCACTATTACTTCAACAGGAAGCAAACTGGACACACATACTGGTAATTTCTCTTTTAAAAAATCTTTAAACATTCCACTGGAAAAAATAATAGAGTTTGCAAATTTCAATAGAGATGACACAAAAGAGTTGACTTTCTAAATTGTGAGTTTACAAGTAGCACTAAAGCTATATTTTTGAGGGAGAAGATAAAAGATATGAATGTCAAGTTCAGAAAATAATCACGTCTAAAATGGTTTCCATGGTCCAAAATTTCACCCAGAATTGATCTCCTTCCCATATTCAGAAGTATGCACTTTAAAATCTTTTGAATTTTACCATTTATGTACAAATTATTTCTATTGATGTCAGTACCTGGAAAACAGGAAGGCATATAAAACTAAAGAATGTCACTAAAGGGAGAATCTATGGGTGAGAAATATTGCTTCACTAGCAAATCAATAAGGGCCACCATACATATAATTTGTCTGTTAGGGTAAAACATCATAGTTTATTTTCGGCTGCTTGAGCTATACGTGTGGCATCATCAAGAGTACACGAATCATGCATGTCGACTTCCTTTTGAATTAATAGCTTTAACCCACATCACTGGTCCATGGCTTCATCTAATAACTTTGGTTCGCCATCCAATTCCACTCCGCCTACACCAAACCACAATAACTCTCGGCCTACCCAAAACATCATCTCTCAAATTCCCAATAGTATTGATGTCGGTGTGCATCAATGTCTCTCACAACAACAAAGTGGTGTTGGGGGTTTGCTGGAGTTGGTGCCGAAGTGGAGGTTTGCTGGAGTTGGTGCCGAAGTGGAGGTTCGGCGACCAAAGAGCCCGAAGTGGCAACTTCGGCAGCATTCTGGGCGAAGTGCCTCTCATGCCTTAGAATTTTCTTCAAGCCCGAAGTGGACATTTGTTGGCTGTACTTCCCGGGGCCATAACTTTTGATCCGCTGACCCGATCACCTATTGTAATATATCACCGGAAAGCTTGCGAAAAGATCTGCAATAATGAGACATCAAAAGATCAATTCGTCCACTTTATCATCCCCATTTAGGGCCCGCGAAAATGCCAACACCTCTGCATGCTCTTTGCCGCTTTGAAGCTCCATACTTAGATAAAATTTTGTAAAAAAATTTAATGTGGCAAAAATGCCAACACTACCAAAGCGCACCAAAGCGTAGATTATCTTAAACAGCATCAAAAATTTTGTTGTCTGCACGTCTTACGGACTGATCTACGCTCACCAAGGCCACCAAACAGTTTCTGAAGCTTTGTGATTTTTTTTTGGAGCACATGGAGGTGTAACGAGGTGAAGTGGTTTTGTAAAGTGGCCATTTTGGTATGCGCCTTTCCAATATTTTCCGACATACAGTGAACGCAAAACAAGAGAGTGATTTTTTGGCATCACAAGTGATACCCAGTGATGATCTAATTTCTACAAGGGGAACCTGCTGTGTTCTTTCAAAAATTGAAGTCGTTCATGGCATAGTTCGAGGAGACTTATCAGAGACACCAGTGTTGTTACTGCGTCCCCGACCTGGCAGTGATGTTTTTTCCCGTGCATCAAATACCGTGAGGGCTCGCACTCGCAGTCAATGAGCTATGTTGACTGGTTGATGAATTCAATTGACTAGAAGCATTTCCTTCCTCCATCGAGCAGTGAGAGATTTCGAAACGCTGGTACATGGAAAACTTAGATCGGGAAAGAAGTGGAACTTGCACTGATAGTGTTGGCGGGCGTGTGTCGCCAAATTGTTACCACGCCCTGTGCGTATTAATGTCGCACTTCCCCATCTCGTTGGCGGATGAGTCGAGGGGACGTTTTTTTTTTATTTTTCAGTGCGCCACAAACTGATTGATGGTGAAAATGAAGGTCAATGGCCGGCGAAGGTGAAGATTACTCGCTAGCGCGAGCGGCCGTAGATTTTTTCTAGTGGAGTGGACCCGTACCCATCTAAAGCACCAACCCTGGCCAGTCCGCTGCAGCGAGATGAAGAGGCCCGAAGCAGCTTGTTTTACCACCCGTGATAGAGGAAGCGAAGAAAGCAAGGTTTGTCTTGGAGGAGATCCCAAGACGTGTTCTTTGCTGCCAAATAGAATTGAAATCATGCATTCTGTTGATGAAGAAGAGGCGACCGGATGCCCTGACGAAGGAGGTGTCTACACTTGTGTGCCCCCTCCTTCATGGTTTGTTTTTACCAGAGATTTCCACGTGCAAGAGAAGAAGACCGTTGAGGTCAGCGACTGAATGAGGGACATTGATTGATAAGTTAAAGATTAGAAGATCGTTCTGTCATCTAATGCTCATTGGAGGAGGACAGCAAACATCACTTGATTAAGATGGTGCAGCGGGTTAGTTGTTGCGTGATATGTTTTTTGGGCCTTGTGCACGGCCCCATCCGTGTATTCCCCACCGGAGTTCCAGCTGGATCGATCCGTCAACACGTCTCTCGTCATAATGCAAATGGTAACATAATTTTTAATGTATGGTGGTAACATGTCCTTGATGCCACTTAATTTTATAGTGGGGAAAGGTACTTTTTTAATGGAGGCCCACATTTTTGGCCGACACACTCATGGCCTCAAACGCATTAGTTGGTCCATTTTTCCAAGGGCTCATGATTTATTTTTTTTTAAGTGGCGAGGGAGCACTTCATATTTTTTAAAAAATTTAAGGGGTTGTTCTTTATGAAAATTTTGTATCCCTTAATTTGAAACTGATGACAGTCCGCATGTAAATTCCCGTGCGAGAGTATATTGAACTCTGTTTTTTTACTCCGTTTAAGAGCGATACCAGAAATCTTTTATTCCTGATGTTTAGTGAGGCATGCTACTGTTTTTTCTAGAAATGAAGGCTCCATTGATGGTGGAACATAGGGGTATTTATAGTCGTCGGAAAGGTTTTCCCGAGACGAACACATTGGTGGTGTCCAATTGTAATTTTGAGGCTGTTTCATTTGTCTTTTTTAGCCTCAAAGTTTTGTACCTTGGAGTGCACTCTCGGTTGAACCCTACACTCCAAGGCAAATTGTATGTGATCCTTGTACCCGTTGGTTACGAATCTGCCATGAGGAAAGGATTTTGTGTTAACGCGCCCAGATTCGCCCACCATATTGAAAGGCCGGAAGGAAGGAATGCCTTCCGTGCCAATCTTCGGAGAAGGCCAGCTTCCTGTGGGGTTTTATGGTTTAAGATGAGAGTGCAAGAAAGAGATAAAAATGCGGAAAGAATTTACAGATGTGATTGGAGTTGGGTGGGGGGAACTAACAATACAGCAACACATCAATCACCACTACTTACTGCATCATAAATACAAAGCATAACCAGAAACTGCCAAATCTAAGTATACTTTTTATATAAAGAAGTGTACGCACAGCTACAATGGCTCCCTAACAGACATTCCCTACAAGGAACTAACAGTACGGCAGCGCATCAATCACCACTACGGACAGTAACATAAATACAAAAAGTAACCAAGAAATGTCAGATCCAAGTATATGTGTTATGCAGAGAATTTGTACGCACAGCTACAATGATCCCCTAACAGACATTCCCTCCAAGGAACTAACAGTACGGCGATGCATCAATCACCACTACGGACAACAACATAAACACAACACACAACTGAAGGAACTGCTACCTAATTTATTCTATGTATCCTCTGATCTATGAAGTCCAGGAGTACTTGGCCATCAAATGCTGGAGTGAATCAACAAGCCATGACACAAGAAATATGACAAAAGAGAGGCAGCATAAAAAATAAAAGTAGTAGAACAGAGCCAAGTATATACTTTATATTAAGAAGCAGAAGCACAGCTACAATGGTTCCCTAACAGACATTCCCCTTCCACCCTTTACAATGAAAATGTGGTGGGTATTTATAGCCCAAAGTCCCCCCCGTTTACATTTATGGGCACAAAGTCCCAGTCAAACATTAGCTGACAAAAGCAGCCGCGGAACTGCTGATGCTGACCTTTGTCGGACAGGACTGTACCCGCAGCATGGTCTCCCTGAAGGCTGAACAGCTACGTGGCAACGCGTTAGGTAGAACTTCTCATCGGCAGGAATGCGGTAGGTCAGACGGTAGAACCTCCAATCAGCTTTAAATGAGGCAGCTGGCATAAGTAGTGCGGCCCATGCTTGTCCTTTTGCTCGGCACGTCTTGGCTCAGATCCCAAAGTTGGACACTTGTCGGATGATGCTGCTTGACACGTGCTTGCCTTGAAAGGCAGTTTATCCAACTTCGCCCAGGATCAAAGCGCCATCGGGTTGCGTAGGCAGAAAACAGCGCAGTCGGGAAGGCCTTTATGCCTTGGGTGCATTTCTGAGTTTGTTTCCCTACTGCGCACTTGTCAAAGGGCGCACTCCGACTTCGCTGCGAAGTCGAATTGCGCATAGGTGAAAACTGATTTCTGCCGCCGTACGGACTTCGCCCTGGAAAGGGGGCGCACTCTGACTTCGCTGCGAAGTCGGACTGCGCCCCAGCACTTAGTCATTTTTCCTGCCAGCCTGCTACCAAGTGCGCCCGAAGCGAGGGCGCACTCCGACTTCGGCTCGCGAAGTCGGGTTGCACCCGAGAATACTTGTTCTTCCGGTTGATTCTCGTCGTATCGCGCACTTTGCACTCCTGCTGCGCTCCAACTGGATGGCGCACTCCGACTTCACTACGAAGTCGGACTGCGCCCTGACACTTAGCCATTTTTCAGGGCAACTGCTGTCAAATTTGAGATCTGACTGAGGGGCTCAAGAGAAAGAGGGAAGAATGAGAATGTAGGGAAGAGAAAGAAAGGGGGAGAAGAGGAAAGGGAAAGAGAGGAAGAGGGAAAGGGAAGAGCAGCTCTCTTACAAAAACTGAAAACATTGCACCCCGTGCAAAATGTGGCAACAGTACGTAGTCACCTTCTCTACAAACCTGGCGGATGCAACGGCTGGTTACCCATGCATTTCGGTAAGATGAGGAGGTCACCATAAGGACACCTACTCTAGGGACTACAGACATAGACACCCTAGACTCTATCCGAGGACTTTTCCGGATCAACTTCTGAAGACTACAGACAAAGACACTTCAGAAGATTCTATTCTCTTCTTTCTTCTTCTCCTCCATATTTGGATTCTATGGCTCATTTTATTGTAATTTTTGAGTGCATTTTCGGCAAAGACCGACACTCATATAGCTCGTATTTCTTTTGTATTAAGGTGCATTTTCGACAAAGACCGACACCTTCTAGATTGAGTTCACCATGAGGGGGGATGATATTCATGGTGAATCTAGTCAGTGACCTACGAGAGGCAACATACCTAGAGGATGACCTGCAAAGGCAACAGACCCAGAAGTGGCTGCCCCTAAGGCACCCAGGATGACCCTAAGGCACTTAGACGGCTGACCCTGAGGCAACAGACCGAGATGTATACACCATTCATCTATATTATTCATAGTTGGAGAGCCAAGCTCAAAGAGCACAAGCCTAGACAAAATCATGTAATAAAGGAGGATGATAGGGTTCTTTTAGAGAAGTCAACATTAAGGGGGAATGTTATCTAATGTTGACTTTTTTTTTCTATAGTTAGGATAGTGCACATTAAGGGGGAATGTTAGAATATAATGTGCACTATGCCTTTTATCTTGACACTTGTCAGTTTCCCTTGACAACTGTCAGGTTTTTCATATATGCTTATGCCTATATATTGTATTCATTTTCATGTGTAATATATCTCATATTTTCCCATTCCCAACAGCTAATATCTTTTCCTTACTACAACAACTTCAAGACTCAATTGCTAAACTTATCCCTCCCGATAATCAAGTATCTGAAGATATCATCAACCCACAACCTTTAAATATTCATCAAACACCAGAACCTCCAAAAACCTACTTCTCATTTTGATCCTTCAGCTAGTGATGCCTCCAAATTCTTGGAATGGCCTCATGATGTTCTAGTTCCTCGCACCAACATGCCCACTTTTGAAGGATATGATCCTAGAGGATGGTTAACCAAAATGGATGGTATATTTTCATCTATACCGTACTATTCCTAGGTACCCTTAAATTTTATTTCCAAAAATTATAGTCATATTATTTGCTAGTACTTGTTGGCATTTTTGCCACATTATTTTTTGATAAACTTTGGCCCAAGTATGGACCTTTAAAGCGGCGAAGTGCATGCGAAGGTATTAGGTTTTCGCGGGCCATAAACTTGGGCGATAAAATGGATGAAATAAGATTTGGATATTTTATCATTGCAAATATTTTCGCTAGCTTTCCGACGATATATTATAATAGGCGATCGGGTCAACGGATCAAAAGTTACGGCCCCGGAAAGCAGGACCAGGAATCTCAATTTCGGGCCAGAAAATCTTCTAAGTGTCGAGCCCCGCCCAACTGCGCTCATCAATTTGTGCGCAATAGGGCGGAAAGACAGGAAAATGCTACTAAAATATTCTAAGTGTCGAGCCTAGCCCGACTGCGCTCATCCGCCCGACTACGCTCATCAATTTGTGCGCAACAGGGCAAAAAGACAGGAAAATGCTGCTAAAATATTCTAAGTGTTAGGCCCCGCCTGACTGCGCTCACCCGCCCGACTGCGCTCATCCGCCCGACTATGCTCATCAATTTGTGCGCAATAGGGCAGAAAGACAAGAAAATGCTGCTGAAATATTCTTAGTGTTGGGCGGGATAAAATACAAAGGCTGAGCTTCTAAGATCGGTTCTTCCCCCCTCCATCATATGCTGACAGGTGTCCGGTCTTGGGATAAGATTCAAGATGTGGCAGAAGGTGTGCAACCAGGGTACAAGGCGGATGAGCGTGAACTGACAGATTGTACCGCATCTGCCCCCATTCAAACTGACTCAACTTCCCACCTACTGGATTTCCACGGAGCTGCCACGTTTTCAGGTGGACCTTGCTGCAAGTACATTCCTTGCCCGCATAGGTCAAACATCAGCCACTTTTCCCGCTTTTTTTAGCTTTTGCAGCTTTTGTCAGGTCTGGGATTTTGTGCCCAAAATGTAATCGAGAGGGAAAATTGCGCTATAAATAGCAGCCTCATTTCATTGTACAAGGGTGGAGGGGGACATATTGCTAGAGGACTCTGCTGTGACGGACCACCTTCTAATTAATTCAAAGCATCCTTGGCTCTGCTTCTTGTCTCTGTCTTTTATGATGCCTTCTGCTAAGTATTTTTGCTTCATGTCCATTTATATTTTTGTCTGTCTGAATTCTGAATTCTGGATTTGGGCATTGGTGATTATTTGGATCTGGAATACTAAACAGAAGGATACATAGGGTAGAATAACAGCTGCAGTTTCTGTTACATGCTTTGTTTTAATTGTTGTTGGTTCGGATGCAAATTTGCGATCGTGCTGCTTGTTCTCCCCCCACCCAAAACGCATGATATTTACATCTCTTTCCTGTTCCCTTATCTTTTTCAATCTCTTTCCAGTTCCCTTTACCTTTTTTTAATCTCTTTCCTGCACCCTTATCTAAAACCCCCAAGTAGGTTAGGAAAGGAGTCGGCCTTCTCCGGAGATCGGCACGGGGGGCATCCCTTCCTCCCGGCCTTTCAATGTTGGTCTGCGGGTCTAGGGCGCATTGACACACCAAGTCCTTCCCAGGTGGCGGATTCGTGGCCAACAAGTACTACTACTGTTTCCAGGAGATCCTAACACACTTTTGTCTGTCCAAACTTCAGGGACCTTGAATCAGAATACAACCACCTACCTCTTTCATGGAAGAAAATTCAAGGTCTGAAAACAAAGTGAAAAAGTTTGAATTTTATCTCCAATGGTCAAATTTATCTTAAATGAATGCAACATGCATCAAACCATAGAACTATAATCTGGAATGCTTTTAAAGTCTAAAAAAGCCAAAGGAAATTGAAAAAGCACAAAAGCAAAAATAGGAAATGTTTCAAATATTTTTGATGTCTTGGTGTTCAGTATTTTATGGAATTTTGATGGTTGTTAACTTATTTATAGCTGCATCCCTAAGAAGCCTAACCCATCTGGTAAATCCAAACCGTCCAAGAACCACTATTTAAACCATTACTAACAAACATCAACTAATATCAACCGTTCAGCTGCAGTAAAATGAACCTTTCAAAATGAAGAGCATGTTTAATAAGGATATATATGAAGATAATTAGGATAATCATGTTTCAAATATTTTTGATTAATAGAAGTCTCCCAATATTGTCTAGTGTTTAGTATTTTATGGAACTTTGATGGTTGTTAACTTATTTATAGCTGCATCCTTGAGAAGCTAAGTTGCCGGTACGTTTTGGTTTCGGATTCGGGTTCGAAGAGCCCGATTTGTTCGTACGGCAAAAAAAAATTTTGTCTTGGGTTCGTTTTTGGATCGGCCGTACAAAAATTAATAAAAAACATATATTAATTTACTAGAGTCTTAAATATGATATTTTTAAGGATTCTACAAAATGTTTCATGTCTTAATAAAAAAAAGTAAATTGTTCTCTATTACTGTATTTGGTGTCCTAAATATTTAATATGAAATGCAAATTCCACTCGTTAATCTTATTAATCCTAAAGGCCCTTTTGAGTGTTTGCATTCCACTAGTTAATTATTAGCTATCAAAAACTTTTGAATTTTTACATATTGAAATTCGAGGAAGTGGAGGTTCTAACATGACATGTCCACGGCTAAAATGAATTTTCCATAATCCAAATTTGAGTTTCCTTGATGAAAACCCAAAAACATACTAATTCCACTAACATAAATATATAATTAAAAATAAAATATATAATAATATTTTGATTAAAAGAAGTTTGATTCAATCAAACCTTATATTTAATTTTAATTTTAATCTTTTTTATTTATTTTTATTTGAATATCTTTATCTTTAATTTAAAAATGTAGGGGTTTGACTGAGGTCCAAGGTTTAAACTGCTATGTGTGTGGTTGTGTGTTAATCCTCTATTGATAAGTTTAGCTCTTGAAAGGCTATGATTGAAATAGAAATGCTCAACCCTAAGTGTCGGGTTTCTCACATTGACCCAATAAAAAAAACAGCTATAAATAATTTTATAACATCAACTTTCACCGTTGGATATTTTAATGGGACATCATATAAATAATTTTCCACAATATTAGGCGCACTTTTCATTAGAACTAGTTTGGTAAATGTCTACGGGTGATATATCTTTAAGTATAAATATAAAAATATATCTTTAAAATAAATAAACAAATATAGGGAATGATGACGCGTATAACACTGTGAAAAGAAGGTAATCCTAGAAAAGATGAACTTACTATTAATAAATATAAGTTAAAGTTACTTTGATGCCCCTTAATAAATGACACAATTCCTCTGCTACATACAATATTATTATTATTAATTAACTTGGTTGTAGTAATAATAATGTTCATTCCTAAGTTTACGGGTAAGTCTTTGAGCATGGTAGCCGCCTGTACGTCTGTCGATCTCGGGTGAAACATATTAGTAATTGGCACGACATTACTATTAATGTATTTAATTAATAATTAATCAACCATGTTAATGGGATGCCGCTCGTGCTAATTGCCATCGACAATTTAATTAATAATTAAGCAAATTGTAACTTTCAGAGTTAAAATATAAATAGATAAATAAATACACGGTCCCTTGTCATTGTTCAAGGATGAGTTTCTTTTTTAGTTGGAATTGACGATCTGAAGAATGACGAAGAGCTCTACGTGTTGATTATTCTTTTGTGTATGTTTCCAAAAACGTTTTATGCACGCGAATGGATGGGAGGCGTGATAAATAAATGAATATTCAGCAGAACCGATGGTTTAAGGGACCCAAGAAATTAGTCATTCGTCTAGATGAAAGCAGAAAAATTGAGGTCCGTCAAAACCATTTACTAGCTTTTATAATTGTTAATTAATTTATAATATATATAGGATAAGCAACCAGTTTGATATTGACCATTGCCCATCCATACCTTAGATCCAGTTGAGTTGTTTAATGAGTAAATCCATGTAGATTTTTCAGATTTTGCGTTCCATAGTTCGCGCATAATCACAGGGAGACTGCTCCGGGTCCGTCCTTGTAGATTTTTCAGATTTTACGTTCCACAGTTCGCGCATAATCACAAGAAAACTCCTTCGGGTCCATCCTTGTAGATATTTCAGAATTTGCGTTCCACATTTCGCACATAATCACAGAGAAACTCTTTCGGGTCCGTCCAGGGTTTTGCCTGGGGGACCCGGATACGTCCGGGTCCGTCCTTGGACGGACTCGAACGTATCCAGGTCCCACAGGCAAAACCTTGGACCCACAGACGTATGGGACCCGTATCCGAAGCGATACGTCCCGTACTAGGATCCGAGGTCTTAGGGTGCCGAACCGGTAACATAGCTGAGAAACCTAACCCATTTGGTAAATCCAAAGCAGTCCAAGAACCATTAATTAAACCATTACTAACAAACATCAACTATTATCAACTGCTCAACTGCAACTAAATGAACATGTCAAAATGAAGAGCATGTTTGATGAGGATAATTAGAAGTCTCTGAATCTTGTCTAGTGTTTAGTATTTTATGGAACTTCGATAGTTGTTAACTTATTTATAGTTGCATCACTGAGAAGCCTAACCCATTTGGTGAATCCAAAGCAGTCCAAGAACCACTAATTAAACCATTACTAACAAACATTTGTTGGTTACGAATCTACCATGAGGAAAGGATTTGTTGTTATTGCGCCCAGATTCGCCCACCAGATTGAAAGGCCGGAAGGAAGGAATGCCTTCCGTGCCAATCTCCGGAGAAGGCCGGCTTCCTGTGGGGTTTTGTGTTAAGATAAGAGTGCAGGGAAAGAGATAAAAGTGCAGAAAGAGATTCCAAATGTGATTGGAGTTGGGTGGGGGGAATAAGCAGCACGGCAACGAATCAATCACCACTACTAACAGCATTCATCTACAAACATACATCGAAACTACAGCTATCAACCATCCTATGTATCCTCTATCTATGCATTCCAGGAATACTTGGTCACCAAATGCCAGAGTCCAGAGTTCAGTACAACAACAAGCAATGACACAAGAAACATGAGGCAGAAATGACAAGGAGAGGCAGCATACAAGATGAAAGACAGTAAGCAGAGCCAAGTATATGCTTGTATTTGAGGCAAACACACAGCTACAATTGTTCCCTAGCAATATATTCCCCTTCCACCACTTACAATGAAAATGTGGTGGCTATTTATAACCCAATTTCCCCCCGATTACATTCATGGGCACGAAGTCCCAGACAAGACAGTAGCTGACACGAGCGGCTGAGGAGCCGCTGATGCTGACTTCTGTCGGTCAGGACTGTACTTGCAAGCATGGTGTCCCTGAAGGCGGTACGGCTACGTGGCAGCGCGTTGGGTCCAATCTTTGGTCAGCAGGAATGCGGGTAGGTGCGGCAGATGGCACTTCACATCGACTTAAATGGTGACAGTTGGCGCAGATAGTGCAACCCATGCTTTGTCCTTGCACGGTCAAGTCTTGGCTCGAATCCCGAAGGTGGATACTTGTCGGATGCTGATGTATGACACATGTCTGCCTTGAAAGGCAGTTTATCCAACTTCGCCAGGAATTCGGGCGCTATCGGGTTGCGCAGGTTGAAAACAGCGCAGTTGGAAGACCTTCTTGCCTTAGCATTTTCTGAGTTAGCTTAAACCAACTGCGCACCGGTCAAAGGGTGCACTCCGACTTCGCTACGAAGTCGGGTGTCGCACCGGTGCTTGTCTTCTTCCGCTGCTCGGACTGCGCACTGGAAAAGGGGCGCACTCCGACTTCGCTACGAAGTCGGGTGTCTCCCCAGCACTTAGCTGTTTTTCTGCCAGACCGCTCCCCTAGTGCGCCCAGGAAGAAGGGCGCTCCCCGACTTCGCTGCGAAGTCGGGTGTCGCCCCTGACACTTAGTCAGATTTTGCTTTGATCCTCGCTCGCTGCGCACTTCGGGCTCCTTACTGCGCTCCAACTGAGGGGCGCACTCCGACTTCGCTGCGAAGTCCGGTGTCGCCTCAACACTTAGAAATTTTCGGGGAACACCTCTGTTCTGGAAACTTTACTGGGGGAAGAAAGGGAAAAGGAGGGGGAATGAAATTGCAAGGAAGAGGGAGAAAGGGAGAAATGAAGAAAGGGGAAAAAGAGGAAGGAAGGAAACGAGCAGGTTACTTACAAAAACTGAAAACATGGCACCCCGTGCCAAATGTGGCAACAACATCAACTATTCTCAAATGTTCAGCTGCAATAAAATGAACCTGTCAAACTAAAGAGCATGTTTGATGAGGATAATTATGAAAATAATTAGGATAATCATGTGAATAATTGCATTTGTCATGCCACTTCATGTATTAGGTTTGAGATCATCATCCAGTGTTAACTTTGGAATTATTATTAGTGATCCTTGACATCATCGCCCTTTGTCATAACTGGCATTATCAAAAATGATAAGTGTGATATTGCTTTTCATAGTTATAAACATATCTATCATAACTACCAAAGCAGAAGGTTCTCATTTATTTTCATTGCTTGTTCCTTTACTTTTCTTTGTGTGAAATGAAATATCAATCGATATCAAAGCCTCTGATTAGGCCTTTGGATGGGTGTTGCCTTTCAGGGCTTTCTAAAATGGAAGCTACCAATGCATGTGTAGGTAGCATCTTGTTTCTAAGTATACCTTTGAACTCTCCAAGGGGAGCGAAAAAGTTGTAGGCAATTTCCGTTGTTCCAATGCAAAGTCATGGTGACCGGTTTATGGTCGAACCACTTCAAGAAGATTAAGTATGGTCACCATTGATATAAGGGGTATTTGTGTACTCAAATCCTCCATTCTCAATAGTATGTGACAACACTTGCACTATGGCATGTGAAGAGTGTGCCCAAGCAACAAAGAATGTGCTTATTTAAGGATAAAGCGAGTTGTTGGAAGCATGGCAACCATTAATTTAGCATTTGCAGCACACCGGTACACAAAAAGGTTTATCTTGCACTTGGGATTTGGAATTACACTCTAACTATCAAGAAAGGGGCAACCATCTTCATCAATGTGTGCCCAAAGAAAGCACAAAATCATTTCTCCATCAATCATGAAGAAATTGCATACATGAAGAGAGGTGAGCATTCCAAAGCAGAAAAATCACTCCACTCAAGCAAAGCAAGTATATTCTTATAAGCTCTTCCACTTGCTCTAATATGACAGTAATTATTTGACAACAATGGCTTTATTCTCATGTAAAGTTGGGCATCCACGAGGCAAATGAAGTTTCCAAAAAGGAAATTTGCAGCCATAGATACCACAACGTAGCATGACATATATGGCAAATCCAGTTTTCATGACAGCATATTGAGCACACTCCATCTGGAAGGAAAAGTAGCATTCACATCAAGGAAACATTGTACAAGCAGAGCAAGCCAATGGCTATTAATTTGCAAGCATTAGGCACATTGAGATAGGATTAAGTAAAGCAAGAAACAAAACAATCCAGAAAAGGTATAAGAGAATGGTTGCATTTTTTTTTTATTTATGTTTTTGACAATGTTAATATTTCCTTGTATTTGCAAGGATATGATAGAGTCCTTGTGCAATCCTCCATGGAGGATAGTGAAGGAGGATCTGTGACTCCTCCATCAATGCAAGCACTTGACATTCAAGCAACCAAAAGTAACTACTCGAAAGTCAAAGCATCCACTTGAAACTCAAGCAAGTGAAAGCACTTGGGAAACCAAGCAAGCTAGAGGAGTACAAAATGCAAAGTCAAGGGAAGGATTCTAACATTCCAAAAAGGAAGAAGAAAACATTGGAAACCTCTTTAAAGACAAAAACAACTTCAGCTATAAGCATTTTGATGAAGCTTGAGATATTCACACCTGAGAGGTATGCAGGTAAAATGAAGGAAAATCTGATTTTCAAATTCATTTAACATTAGGTCCGAGGTGTAGACCAATTGGTTCGACCAAACCCCGTAAAGGGGACGGAGGTCCAAGGTTCAAATCTCGGGCCTCGCCGGACTGAACGCTTGTCCCTTTCCTGGTGCTTTCAGTGGCATAAAAGGTTTAAAATGATTGTGGCATGGTGGTTATAGAGTTGATCGCGCGAAGATCTGTGTGGCGGCTTTCAAGGCAGACAACGCAGAATACTGTGGCGGCCATAAAATCCGGACAGCCTGCCCAGATTCGTGGCGGCTACCGATTCCACCATGTAAATTTAAAAATAAAAAAAATTCATTTACCATCGTAGGGCAGCCAAGAGGGTCTTAAAAAAATAAATAAACAAGACAATCAATTTTCATAGCATCAAAGGACCATGTAATGAGTTGGAAAGTCATACATACCTCAAGGGATAAAGAACTAGTCTAGTGAGGAAAGTACCAAGCTTCTTAGGAAGAAAATGAAAGTAACCAACAATATGCAATAAACAGGCATAGAATGGTCCAAGATGGAAGAGGATTGATTATGCTCATTTATGTGTGCACACTTTGAAATCCATACAAACTAAGCGCAGAGTGTTGGAATTGACTTTATGTACTAAAATATATTCCACTAGTAAATGGAACACTTTGATAGATTCAACAGCTTGAAGGCCAGGAATATGGGACAGATCTGAACACCTTTTGTAAAGGAAGAAAAGCATCAAATTGAGATGAACCTATTTACAAAAGCCTAGCCAAAGTGGCAACCAAATATTGGTGGTAAAATCATAGTGAGTATCAAGTTAGGATTCCAAGAGCTTGCATGATGAGCTTGGCAACCATTCAAGGCACACTCATATGGCTGCCTGCTTCTTTTCATTCCACATTACGTCTTCCATTGGGAAGTAGAAATTGAGGATGCTTACCAAAGCACACCATGGTCATGATATGACATGAGAAGCAGTTGCATGTTAAGTCAAGAAATTTTCATTTTAGGCACAAAAATTTGAGTTTGAATTAGCTCACTAAATACCACTTCTGAAGTGACGTAAGGAAAGGAATTATAACTCCCATATGGATGTAAGAAATTTTGCACAACCAAAAGCCTTTAAATTGAAGCATGATCAAGAAGAATTTTAGCATGTTCAAGTCATGTCCAACCTTCAAAAGCCTGATGACTCAAATGGCACAATTCACTAAGCGCATCAGGAAGAAGCCATAGGAGCCACCTAGTCAATAGGCATGGCAAAACAGGGACAGCAATGGAGAATTATAACTCCACCATATGATATTGAATTAGACTGGAACATCAAAGGAGCATTTCTCACATTCTAAGATAGATATAGTAAGAGTTTCAAGTCAAAATTCCAGTTTTTGGCATATCGAACACACTATGGAACAATTCAGAGCAACCGACGTCGGTCGCTACCTTGGTGCCTTAGCCAAATTTGCATTTTCTCTCCCACTGTCGCTAAAAAATGGCAACGACGCCCGGAATTGCTCTGAAACGAAGCGATCGGCGTCAATCATCGAGTGCTGCCTCTACTGAAGTATGCTTGGCGATGACGGGCGACGACGGGCGGCACTGGCGATCGCGGGCTGACCTGAGAAACGATGGGAGTCGCTGGCGATCTTGAGCGACGACAGGAGTCGCTCAACACTTAGAAACTTTTTAACTCTTTTCCCTTTTCCTTCCTTCGCCCACGGTCGCTCAAAAAGGGGAGCGATGACAAGAATCGCTCGAGGAATGAGCGACCGACGTCGGTCACTACTAGGCCAACACTTAGAAAATTTTGCGCCTTTGCTTGCCCGCCGAGGTTCGCTTGAAAAAGGGAGCGACGACAGGAGTCGCTAGGAAATTGAGCGACCGACGTCGGTCGCTCCCAATCTAACACTTAGCCAAATTTTGCTCTCCTGCTGAGGTTCGCTCCAAAAGTGAGCGACGACGAGCGTCGCCCGAAAGAGGGAGCGACTCCCGAAATCGCTCCAAAACGGAGCGACCAAGGGAATGCCCCAGACTTAGTCATTTTTTGGCCCTTTTTTCAAACTTGCCAGAACTGATGGAATACTTGGAAAACAAAGCATGAAAACAGAAAATGGAAGACATGAAACATGGAAACTGCATGAGCAAAACTGGAAAGAAAGGAGGGAGGGAGGCAGTAGCAATTTTACAAATTTTCAGAATCTTTACCCCTTTGCAAAATGTGACAACATTCCTGGCGGCTCGCGGGGTATCGAGCTCGCCTCGATGCAAGGACCCATGCCTTCATCCTTTGGGTGCAAAGTCATCTCCGGTCCCTGCTTCTTTCTGCTGCTGCTCTTGCTCAACCTCTTGCTGCTTCTCCTCTTCTTGACTGTCCTCTGCGGACTCTTCTCCTGAACCTTCTTCTCCTCCCTCTGAATCCTCACCAGACTGCCCTTCGCCTTCTTCTTCTTCTTGCTCTGGGGGATCAAGGCGATCGCGGACATGCTCATAAGCGGCCCGAGCCTGGGCCCAAGTTGCTTCCTGGAAGGGCTCTAGATCGCTGATATCCTTCAGCATCCGTTTGAACGCCGCAACCTGGAGCATGTCGATCATGTTGTATCTTTCTCCCAATTCATGGAGGCAGGTGCTGATCTTACAGAATCGAGAAACTAACTATGTCACCTGCTCTTCCAAAACTGGATCCGCCCAGCTATCTATCTCCGATGTGTCCGCCTCGAAGGCTTCCCAGATTGGCATCAATTCCTCCTTGGAGCGATAGTTTCCACCTGGGCTGAAGAAATTTGGAAACCCAAGCGAAGAAAGGGTCTGGAAGGGGACCAGGCAGATGCTTTTCTCCTTCTGCAATGCATCCAGCATCTTCCTGGCCCTCTTGATTCTTTCAGTTTTTTCAAAATACGATTGCAAGGTTGCCCTTGCATCAGCCCAGTCTAGGGCGATCTGAGACATAGGAACGAATTGGAAGCCTTTGCGCTCACACTCTTCAAGTTTAATCGCCAAGTCCAGCCACTGCTGCGCTTGGCGCTCGGCTTCCTCTACCACAGGCTTACCCTGGGCAGATACTTCTTGCACCCTGGATATGAAGGTGAAGACTGCAAGCGACCTGGAGACGTGGGTCCTGAAACCCTTCAGCAGGCTAGCTCTGATCTCTTTGATTCTGTCTTTTGAAAAGGCAGCGGCCTGTGACGCTTTCTCTTCCAGCTGCCTTTGAATCTCCTAAAGTTGCCCTTGTAATTCGGCAACTTGCGTCAGCGCTCCTTCCTTCTCCTCGGCCAGCTGTTCTGCAACCGCCTTCTGATCTGCTGTCTCCTTCTGCGAGGCCGCAAGTTGCTCTTTCAATTTTTCAGACTCCTCCTGGGCAGTCTCCAGTTGCGCTCGCAACTTTGCCAAATCCTCCTCCAGCTGCGCCTTTTCGTCCTCCACCTGGTAGAGGTGCTGCTTCGCCTCCTGATGCTTTATGAACAGCGTATCAGCCCTTAGACGGATCCCGCCTATCTCGTTCTCCACGACGACATCGTCTAAGCTCTTGTTTCGGCGTTGGTAGTCATAGTCGTCTGGGGCCATGTCTTTGATGGGCTTCTTTACTTTTGGGACCCTTTTTTCAATCTGGATCTCCCTCTTTTCTAGGTCGAACCTGGCGCGCTTCTCCACTACAACCAGTTCTTCACCCCTCCTCTTCCTGACTCCCTGGAGAAATCTGAGGGAGCTTTGAGCTGCCTGGGCTGCCATGGGCTGATCATCTGACGTTTGCAGTTGTCGCTCTATAAGCTCCAGTTCTCCGTACATAGGGTATGCCAGAGACAAGTCTTGCTGAGGCATCTTCTCGGTAGCGAACAGAGAAATGGGGGCGGCGCCTGAGGATTCAGTCGCTTTTGAGGGCGACTGGGCTTGGGACGCAGTGGGCGATTCTTGAGGAGGTGGAGACGGATTTTTAGGGAATGCGGCCACGGGGGACGAAGGACGAGGGGAATAAGGGACTTCCTCAGCAGCGGCGGCCGACTGTGAATGGCCTAGGGTTTGGAAAACGTTAGGATCTAAGGCAAACTGGCGGAATGTCTGCAGGCCTGGCTGGGGTTGCGTGAAGGGGGATTGAGATGAAGCGGCGGTGATGAGTGGTTCAGCGGATGAAGAGGAAGGTGCAGCAGGTAAAGCGCCAGAAGACTGTTGAGAGAAAAGAGGAGACGTACCTGCGTGCTCAGAATGAGCTGGCGTTCTGATGACTTGGGTCGCCCACGCTTCTGCCTCCTTTTCTAGGCTGCCCTCGGCGACAGTTATGACCTCTTTGGCAGCAACTTTTTTCTACGGAGTCGCCTCGGTCTGCTGCGCAGTCTCTGTTCTAGGTGTTGACCGCTTCTCTTTCGACTTCTCGGATCTCTTCCTCTTCTCCTTCCTGGGGGCAGCCGCTTTTTCTGGTGCGGCGGCCGAGGCCTGGGAGAGGAAGTTACAAATTTCACCCTCACTTTCGACCTTAATGGCTCCAAGCTCCCCTCTGCTGCTTTGGTCGACTGTTCAGGCTCCCTCTCGGACTGCTGCGACTTTTCAGGAGTTGAATGCAACATGGGGCCTACTCCTTGGCTCCTTTGTACTTCACTGCTCGAACTCCCTTGCGCAACTGACCGTTTGGGTGGGGCCTGCCTTTTATGCTTGCGACGGATGCCTCGGGGCACGATGTCATGGAAAACCAGGGGCTGCCACGTGTCAACGTTGTTGTCATAGAGGTCAGAGAACTCATGGTCATTGGCTAATAGCTTTTCTGACTTTTCTTTCTTCGTGTGGCACCTCGTGATCCACCACTGCGCTATCTTGTCTTCATTCCAGCCTAGAGCTTTCACTTTCAACAGCATTTTCTTGTAGCCCGTGGAGTCTGTTTTGTGATCATCATTGTGAACGGGATCATACTCCGCCTCCATGCAGTAGAAATCGTGCCACGGCGGGAGCGACTGCATCTTTTCAATGTGCCACTCCAGGTCGCCCCCTGTTGGGTTATTCCTCTCTGCCATGATCTCTTCTTGTCGCGGGCAGGAGTGCAAATTCTTCAGCTCTGTGAATTTCTTTATCACTTCGATCGGATCATACCTCCAGCGCTGGGGAAGCTCCACCAGGCCGAAACTCAGGAGGGTGGCTGTCAGATATTCGTGTTGCCCGCCTACATGGACCTCGATGTCGCCCCAGATGATTGGATACTTGAAGATGTGGCCCTTTCTTCGCCCCTGACCATATTCCTGGTCTACGTAGTCCATCTGCCGCGCTGCCTCCAGGGCGAAGTGATATTCAGTGCAGAAATACGGCAGGAGAAAGGGTCTGCCTTTGAATCCGAACACCCTGATGACAATGCCCTGCGTCAGCTTAAACGTGTCGCCAATTTCTTCTCGGACAAGATAATTTCTCATGTCTTGAGGAGGGCGCGTGCATGTGCCGTTGAGGAGGGCCAGGGCAGCGCCCAAGAATTTCAAATTAAACTGGTAATGCGATTCCCTCCTATACAAGACATTGGTCCACTCGTATACCGGCAGCTGCACGCCATCTTTGTCCCTGCCCTGGACCGGAATCGTGTTCATTTTATCGTGCATGTGGAACAGGAACAACCACGCCAGGAACGAACAATGTCTGAAGGACTGGCTCCTTCCCTCCTTCAGCTCCACAAGGCCTGAGTGAATGTCGTATGCCACACAATCTGCCCAGTCGAAGAAGACTGGTTTCGTTCCCGACTGCAGGGCGCTGGGGTCATAGAATTCCCCATGCAGGATGCATTCCGCGAGGGCAATCTGGTACGGGTGCACCACTGCGTCAGTGCCGCAGCCTAAAACCCAGGCCAGCATAGCGTAGATAGCCTGGCTTTTGAAGTTTTCCAAAGGTATCGGCTGCGTCGGCCAATGTTTGGGCGGCAGCGGTTGTTGCAGCTGGGAGTTGAGGAATTTCCTCATCTTCTGGTTGTCTATGCACCTGCCTGTCTGTTCGCCCAAGCTGACTCTTCTGACAGTGTAATTCCGGTTCGGCGAATGCCCTGGCGCGAAAGCCATTTGCACGGTCTCCTTGTAGAGGGAGAACAACACCTTCCCCTCGTGGTCGCAAACTTGTCGGGTGTTGGGCTTGTAGTATCTAGCAACGGCCTCGACCAGCTCCGGGCAATGGTGAACTGGCGGGCACAGGAACCAGAATAGGTGCGAGTGGTATGACGCGCCGAAAGGGTGCGAGGTTGGGACCTTCGTCCACCACTCTTTCACAGTGTGTCGCAGCTGTGTAATGCTGTGCGAGTAGTCGCCATCTCTGTATTCTCCCAGGCGATCTACAGGCGGCGGAGGGGGAGCCTTTTTTCGCTGCACTCTTCTTTTTACCTTTGCCCTTCTTCTCCTTCTGCAATTCACTCTCAGGCGAGCTCGAAGCTGCCTGCTCCTGCGATTGACTCGGAGGCGCGCTAGAAGTTGCCTGCTCGGGGGCTTTTCCCTTTTCTGCGCTCGACTTCTTACCCATGGCGGCGAAATAATTTGAAAATTCAATTGCCTGCTGGTAAAATTCAGAATTTTATCCCTGGTGCAGCTCGGATTTTGACTACTTTAACTATGATGGTAAAATGAGCGACTGAGCCCCTTTTTATGGAGATAGGTGCAAAGGTGTCATTAATGGCGAGCGCTGGAATTAAAGCCCGGGTGCGCGAAGTGGGTGAGGGGCGCCGTTATTTTTCGTGGGCCGTGCGTAAAATCTCCCTTGGAGAACGCAACTCATCATTTATTGGCCCAAGGCTTGTCCTTGCCTTTAATGAAATCTACCTTGAAATCTGCGCAGTCATTTGCCTTTTAAAACGTGCGCCTTGAAGACGTCACCCGCCGCCACCTCGGTATGCGCCACGAAGTTTGTTATGCTTGGGAATTGTGTTGGGGACGATGGTCGCTCGAAACTGGGAGCGATTCCTAGAATCGCTGAAAAGATGGACGAACCTGAGCTTTTGGTGTCTCGGCGAGCAACCGACATCCTTGGGGACTTAGAAAAATTTTAAACCTTGTTTCTTGCTTGAAGTCCCCACCTTGCCAAGGTTCGCTCGAAATGGGAGCGATGACCGTCGTCGCCTGAAAAATTGAGTGACCGCGGCAGTCGCAAGAGGAATGAGCGACGAGGGGAGGGTGATACTTAGAAAAAATTTCGCAATTTTTTAGCCTTCTTTAGCATTCGATCCGCCGAAGTTCGCTCAAAAAGTGAACGACGACGAGCGTCGCCCGAAAAAACGGGCGACCACGGGAGTCGCTCCAAAATGGAGCGAACTCCGTCGTCTACACTTAGAATTTTTTCTTTCCTCGCGCCTTGGGTCCTGACGGCTGTCGCTCGAAAATGTGAGCGACTCCCGGCGTCGCTCAAAAAACGAGCGACCGCGGGCAGCGCTGCTTTTACACTTAGAAATTTTTAGCGTCTTTTCCCTGATGCGCGTCGCGCCAAACAGCCTGCGATTCCCAGAATCGCTGAAAAAATGAGCGATGGCCAGCTTAACGAAACTTTTTGAGCGACGGTTGTCTTTTCTCCTCTTTGGCCTGACTTTGGCGCTGCCTAGGATCTCCATTTTTCGAGGGCGACGACGGACATCGCCCGGAATCGGAGCGACTTCGAGCGCGGTTCCTTGCCTTAGCAAAATTTTTCTTTTTCCTCGGCGCTGAAGGTCGCTGAATTTTGGCGCGATGACGGTTGTCGCCGGCCGAATTGGGCGAACCTCAGCAACCTCCCTCGCGCGGACACTTGATGAAATTTTTTTAGTTTTTTCTGCCCTCCTGCCTCCTTTTTCCTGAGTAACCCAGCAAAACCCTGCTTTTTTCCTTTGCTAATAGGCACTTCTACACAAGCACTTGGCTCATTTTCTTGAATTAAAAACAGAAAACTACCTCTACTGAAAGCAATATTTACATTCAGGAAAAGAAATAAACTTAAACTGCAGAAAGGGAGATATGTACAAGGGAAACCTCTGGAACTTCTCAATGGTGATAGGCTTTCAGATGAAAGCCATTAACTGGAATCGGGAGGATATGACCCTCCATGTCTCTCAGCACAAAGGAGTTGAACTGGTTCACCCGGGCAACCTGAAAGGGGCCTTCCCAGAAGGCATCAAATTTGTCATGGTTGCCTGGTTTTGCCTTCAAGGCATCCCATTTCAGCACTAGATCGCCAATCTTGAAGACTCGGGCCGTAGTTCCTTTTGAGAACCAGTTCCGTGTGGTTTCGGTGTGCTTCATAAAAGCTTGATAAGCTTTTTCTCTTTCCTCTTCGAGTTGCAGCAACTGAGCCAGCCGGGCATCAACAGGGTCCATGTCACCCTTTTCATCCTCTAACAGCCAGAGCGCGGGCATCTCGATATGGGTAGGCAAGACAGCCTCCTTCCCGTAAACTAGCGCATATGGCGACATTTTGATTGATTTCTTGAAGGAGATACGGTCTGCCCACAGCGCTCGATCCAGGTATAGGTGCCACGACCTCTTGTTCCTCTCCAGAGTCTTCTTTATGATTTTCATCAGGTTCTTATTGGTAGACTCGGCTAGGCCGTTTCCTTGCGGGTAGTAGTTGGAGGACATTTTATGATAAATCCCGTATTTGTTGGTGAACTCTGTGAGTACAGCCCCAGCGAAACCTGGTCCGTTGTCTGTCACAATCGCTTCTAGGATCCCGAAGCGGGTGATTAGGCTTTCAAGGAAGCTGATGACCGTTTCCTGGTCGGCATGTTTAGTAGGTATCGCCTCGGCCCATCTGGTGAAATAGTCGGTGGCAGTTAAGATGAACTTATGCCCTGCCGAGGAATTAGGCGATATAGTTCCGATGAAATCGAGGCCCCATTGCTGGAACGGAGCCTCAGCCTGGATCGGCTGGAGGGGCATAGGTGCATTCCTATTTCTGTCGGCGAACCTTTGACATTTTTCACATTTTTGGCAGACTGCATATGCATCTGCGAAGAGGGTGGGCCAATAATAGCCCGCTCTGATGATTTTTAAGGCCGTTGGCCTTCCCGAAAGATGTCCTCCCGACATTCCAGAATGGAATTCGCCTAGGACCTTCTGCTTATCGGATTCTTTGACGCATCGCAAGAGGATGCCGTCCACGTTCTTGAAATACAGCCCCTCGGGGCGCAGTACATACTTTAGAGCTTGGAGCCTGAATCTCCTTCTCTGACTTGCATTAAAGCGATCAGGGAGCCTCCCAGTGCTGAAGTACCAGATGATTTCATCTGCCCAGTCTCTATCCTCTTCTGAAGAATTGGCAAAATTGCCCTCTAGGACTGGGTCATCCCATTGACAGGCAACGACTTCTGCAGCAACACTTCTTGCTAATTCTTGACATAGTGCCCGACCTCTGATCAGCTTGGTGGGTCGCACTTCTATGTCAAACTCCTGGATTTTGGCAATCCAACCCGCCCTTTTGTTGCCCAGCTCCCCCTGTATGATAAAATTTCTAACATCTGGGTGGACAACGAACACGGTCGTCCGGCTCTGGGAAACAAAGTGTTTAAATTTTTTCAACGACCTCATGACAACATGCACTTGGCGTTCGATGAAATTATATCTTTCTTCATGGGGCTGGATCACCTGGCTCAGGAAGGCTATTGGTCGTTCTTCGCCGTCATCTCCTTTCTGAGTCAGAACTGTTGCATAACTTTCGGGTTCTCCTACCGCATAAAGGATGAAATCCTTAGAGTAGTCCGGGTTTATCAACACGGGCGCCTGAGCAATCCTAGCCTTGATCTCTTCAAAGGCCTGCTTTCTTTCTTCAGTCCAGACAAACTCAGCGTCCTTTTTTAAGAGTTCGGCCATAGGCTTGATTACTTGGGCAAAATCAGGCACGAACTTCCTCACGAAGTTGATTTGTCCAAAGAAGGACTGCAGCCCTTTCTTATTCACTGGGATCGGCAACTGGAGAAGAGCCTGTGCTCTGTCAGGGTCAACTGCAAGACCTTTCTCTGAAATGACGTGGCCTAGGAGCTTCCCCTCCTTCACAGCAAAGACTGACTTCTTAGGGTTAATGGATATGCCGAATTCACGGCACCTTTCAAAAACTTGCCTTAGGTGAGAGGAGTGCTCTTCTCTTCTGTGTGAAAACACAGTCATGTCATCTAGGTAGATGACAATGATTTTGTTCAGTAGCTCACGGAATGCCAGGTCCATGGCTCTTTGGAACGTAGCCCCTGCATTGGACAGACCGAAGGGCATTCGCTGATAGGCGAACGTTCCCCATTTGGTGGTGAACGCCGTCTTGTGCTGATCTTCATCCTTCACCCAGATCTGATTGTAGCCAGAGAATCCGTCCAGGAGAGAGAAATGCTGGGCTCCTGCAACCACATGAAGAATTTGATCAATTTGCGGGAGCGGATAGTGGTCTTTCAGCGAGGCCTGGTTCAGATTGCGGAAATCCACGCAGAGGCGAATGTCTCCATTCTTCTTCCTGACCGGGACCAGATTTGCGACCCAAGAAGAATGCTTGATGGGATAGATGATTTTTGCCTCCAGCATCTTCAAGAGTTCGGCTCTCATCAGAACTTCGATCTTCGGATTGACCGGTCTCTGCCTCTGTATGCAAGGTTTCACACCTTCTTCCAGCTCTATGGTGTGTTGGATGATTTCTCTGTCGTACCCCTTTAAGTCCTGGTAGCACCAAGCAACAATGTCTGGGTACTCCTTGCACAAGGCCCGAATCTGCTCCAGTTCCTTTGGAGTGCAGTCTATCCCGACCTTGATCACCTTTTCGGGCTCAAGCTCCAGGTCCATGTATTGCTTGGAGTCTACTTTGATCCTGTGAGATATTGCTCTATCATTTTGATCAAATAGGCTCTCTAGGGTAATCAGTCCTTTTGGGACATGATTGTTCTTTAACTGTATCAACCCCTCATACTACTCGTCATCAGGGTCTCTACCTTCAATGGTGCTAGCTTCATGTATTAAAAAATTGACGATATCCTCGTCACAATCGAACACCTGCCAGTGGGTGTCCTTATCAGGCACAGAAGGCCTGTAAATAGTACGAACCGGCTTCGGCTTCTGGATAGTGTCATCAACCGGAACGTACCTGGCTCCAACAGACGCCAAGATGTCAGCATGTTTATTCTTCTCCCGGGAGATAGCTTTGACATTCAAGGAGTCAAATGACTCCATCAGGTCCCAGACACGGTTGCGGTACGCCTTGAGGTAATGCTTCTTGGAGGAGCACTTATTAGTTATCTGCTTGCACACCAGCTCTGAATCTCCAAAGATTTGCAGTTGCTTGATCCCCAGTCTCTCCGCTTTCTTCAAGCCTAAGCACAAGGCTTCATATTCGGCTGCATTATTTGTGCAACTCCAGGCCAGCCTATAGCAGTAATCTTTTTGCTCTCCCGAGGGTGAGACTAGAAGGACCCCTGCTCCGGCGCCGTTCTTGCATCGGGCGCCGTCAAAATATAGCTTCCACAGCTCATTTGGGGCAGGGCCTATGTCTTCTTTCGCCGTCTCTTTGGGCTTCTCGGGCTGGGTAATGGAGTAGCAGCCTATGTCTGATTCGATCATGGCGTTGAAATCCAGCAAGGAGAACTCATCCTCCACTTGTAGCTGTTCTATGGCCTCTTCCACTAGGTCCACTTTTGCCAACTCTTCGGTCATTAGATGGACCGTTTCATTCTGCTGCCCTTCCTCGGGTATCTTCTCAACTAGGAAAGTGGATGGTTTCTCATTGTATATTTTCACTTTCCTCCCTTTGAAAGGGACTTCCATGTGTGAGTAATCAAGAGACAAGTATCCGCCCAGCTTGGCAGTAAACTCCCTCGAGAGGCACATGCCGAAGTAGGGCTCCAAGTCCACGACCACAACCTCTTGGATCACCACGATCTCGGGCGCTTTGTGCAACTGGATAGGAATGTCTTTGATGACACCCACCGTTTTCACAGGAGTGCCATCTAGCTGCAAGACACCTTGACTGCTCCGCGTGTATTCCATGCCAATTTCTTCACAGACAGCCCTCGGCATGACGGTGGTTGATGCACCGGAATCAATCATGCAATTGTGTACCACATGCCCCTCCATCCGCAGAGACAGGTAGAAAGGCGGTGGTCTGTTCTTTCCGGTGATTGAAGTTGTCAAGGGCTGAGCTAACACGGGCTGTGGTGGCTTTCCTCCTTTAACGGTCTTCAGCGACTCTTGCAACAGGTCCACCTGACCAGGGAGCTGAAGGGCATCATACATGCTGATCTTCGCCGGGGTCTTCTTGAGCTCATCAACAATGTTGTAGGCCGAAGTAGATGGTTCCTCAGTTTCTTTCGCCGGCTCGTACTTGGTGCGGTACTGCTGCGTTGCCTCAACCCTTTGCCGCTTTGTCAACGACGGGTACTTAAGCTTTTCTCGAGCCTGCTCTTTGGTTTCGGCCGGAGGTTGAGTCACAGGAGCTTTGGCTGGTGGTGCCTTCTCTTTTGCCGGTGGAGGCAAAGGTGCTTTGTCAGGAGCTTCCACGGCAGGTTGCACCTTTTCTCTTCTGGTATACACCTTCAAAGGCTGCATTTGGGCCGCATCCACCTCAATGGGCTTCTTTCCACCCTTGGTTAGAATTGACACAGGATCCTCCTCTGAGACCGCAAAGTTGCGCTCTTCTTCCCGAATCATGTTAACTTGCTCCTCCGGGTTGCTGCTTGCGAGGGTTTGGACATAATGTTGATGCAACATGCAGGTAGCTTCTCCGTGAGGGTCATTGCATGTAGAGCACCAATGCACATTGTCTGGAGTGCTCGGTCCCACATTGTTAGCAACATTTCTAGCCGGAGGCCTATTGGCCTGAGTTACTTGATCTCTTGTCAGTGCGGGAGGAGGATATGGTCTCCTAGGAATAAATTCCTGTTGGGCCTGCTTTTTCTTCATCACAGCCATGTCGTTGGACAGTGTTCGGCAGACGGAAGTAAGCGACTCTACTTGTTGCAGAATCTTGGACTGCACATCAATATCGGGTTGTGCTGACTGGGCAGGCGGAGGCAATGGTGCCAACGGCGGTGCTGGAGGCAATGCCGGGTATTGTGGAGGAGCGGGAAGTGATGGATATTGCGGGGTAGATGGGAGCTGAGGTGCCGGTGGCATGGGAAAATGCACTTGAGGAGGACCAAATTGAGACACAACTGGTGCGGGATTCCATGGTGGATTGTGATATGCAGTAGACGAAGAAGACGTTTGAGCAGACACAGCAAACTTTCTGCATCATCCTTACAGGCGCGAATCCCGAAATCCGTGCGGCACTGGAAAATGGCGACCCTGGGAGTCGCTCCAGAATGGGGCGAACCCAGGATGCACTTCTCCTTGGAAAATCTGCAATCTGGTCATCTTTCTCATATTTGCTGATGTGGGGGGAGAGACGACGACGGTCGCTGAAAAAAAGCAGACTCAAATGAGCGACCGACGTCGGTCGCTACCTTGGTGCCTTAGCCAAATTTGCATTTTCTCTCCCGTTGTCGCTGAAAAATGGCAGCGACGCCCGGAATTGCTTCAAAACAGAGCGATCGGCGTCAATCATCGAGTGTTGCCTCTACTGAAGTATGCTTGGTGGCGATGAGCGACGGCGGGCGGCGCTGGCGATCGCGGGCTGACCCTTGCGACGATGGGAGTGGCTGGCGATCTTGAATGACGACGGGAGTCGCTCAACACTTAGAAAAATTTTAACTCTTTTCTCTTTTCCTTCCTTCCTCCACGATCGCTCAAAAAGGGGAACGACGACGGGAATCGCTCGAGGAATGAGCGACCGACATCGATCGCTCCCAGGCCAACACTTAGAAAATCTTGTGCCTTTGCTCCCCCGCCGAAGCTCGCTTTAAAAAGGGAGCGACGACAGGGGTCACTAGGAAATTGAGCAACCGACGTTGGTCGCTCCCAATCTAACACTTAGCCAAATTTTGCTCTCCTACTAAGGTTCGCTCCAAAAGTGAGCGACGACGAGCATCGCCCCGGAAGAGGGAGCGACTCCCGGAATCGCTCCAAAACAAAGCGACCAAGGGAATGCCCCTGACTTAGTCATTTTTTGGCCCTTTTTTCAAACTTGCCAGAACTGATGGAATACTTGGAAAACAAAGCATGAAAACAGAAAATGGAAGACATGAAACATGGAAACTGCATGAGCAAAACTGGAAAGAAAGGAGGGAGGGAGGCAGTAGCAATTTTACAAATTTTTAGAATCTTTACCCCTTTGCAAAATGTGACAACAATTATCAAGCAATTAATGGGTTATGTTTATCCTATCACATGGCATGAGCTCCAGTAGTCAAAAACATGGAATTTCAAGCCAAAGACCCAAGTTCAAATCTTGCCAAGTAATATATGTGTAATAGCCAAATACCACTATGTGGTTTGTTGAAATACTAATGGTAACATGGTCATTATATAAAACAAGTGGGACCATAGTTACGAAAATCGCCAATTTGTCACGATTTTTTCAAAATTCCAAGTCAACTCGACATGAAATAGGTAGTCACTGATTTTTTGGCAATATTTTCCAATTTTGTGAAAAAATCAGAATTGCTTATTTTTTCAAAAAATCAACAATTAAATCGAGAAACATAGGTCGCAGCCGCACGCGTAGAGGCTACGATTGATTTACTTAAAAGTCTACTTTTTCATTTCTTTCATTTCACCTATTGCAAATTGGAGAAAGGGGTCTACCTACCTGCTACCACACCAAACCAAACACACTAGGGCATCCTAATAGCGGATTGTTTGTGGTTTGAAGGAATCCGACAACCACCAATAGCCACCAACAACAATGCTATACATTATTAACTGATGAAATTCTCCATAAAAAGATGAACTATCAATCCAAACTTCCTACTTAATATGCTTGTATATAGGAGTAATATTTAAAAGCACTAATGATATGTTTGTATGCTTGTATATTGAAAAATTCAATTCAAATAGTGAAGGTATTAATGGTTTTGCCGTTGAGGTTTCGAGGCGCTGATCCATACCCTGCAGCGATGCTACCCCTCGACCCTGTCCTATATCATGACAGGGTATGCATGCAGGGCGCTGCCCCTCAACCCCCGACACAGGTGGTGACAGGCATTAGCAGCCAAGGCACAAGAAGAGGCACAGGCATAGCGACAAAGAGAGACTACAGCTTCTGCTAGGGCAAAAGGTCGAAGGCATTCAAAGATCTTGAGACATTGTATTTGTCATAACTCGTGACACATTTTGTAATTTGTAGCTTTTTTATATTATAAGCAATACAAGAATATTTGAATTTCATTTACAATAAAATTTCTTTATTTAAGACGTGTTTTGTCACTTTTATGTGTAGTTGAATGCTTTAAACTTGTATCACTTGCCACTTTCGTGTGTAGTTTAAGCTTGTATCACTTACATTATTAATATTTGATTTTCATAAAGTTAATTCCTTGTGATATGCATGAAAAAAAGCTTTTTTTGAATGAAAATTGCATTCTTTTTGGCCATTTTTTCCCTGAATCCACATTTTTTTTGGATCTTTTTCCAACGCGATTCCAAGCCAATTCCGATTTTCTCTACTATGGGTGGGACCCATTTCAATCCCATGTAGCCAACAGGAATTTTTAAAAATAAAAAACTTATGTTCATCCTAAAAAATTTTTATATAAAAGACAAAAAATAAGTAATAAGGACTTAGGGACATCCAAAAGGATCTTGAATTTATTGATGTATGCAATATCTAAGAAAATTCAACATACATTCAAGAAGAAAGTAATGTGGGAGATAAATTAACCAATTGAAATGTTGATCTTACATTTGACAATATTTAAATAATGGAAGATACTTGACCAATGGAGATTCTATCTCTTAAAATATATTTAGAAAAATTGACGAGAACCCATGATTTCTAGAAATCGCAGACTGTGATTCCCGCCCTTCCCTAACGCCAAGAAAATTGCCGATTCGCAGCGAAATGTTTGCCAGAAACTCGTTGATTTCTCACAAGAAAATTGTAGCACGAGTGATGATATTCCCAACAATGGAATGATGGAATAACATATTCAAGCACCAATCAAGACTGCAGTCATAAGTTTGTCTTCATAGTCATCGGTGTCATTGTCCTGAGACAGTACAGTTTCACTTGTACAGCACAGTCTCATACAATCATGTACGGCACAGCCTCGTACAATCTCCAATTGACAGGATGGTGATCTCCAAGACTACACAAACTTGTATGGTCTACCCCTCATACAATCTAAGCCTTGTACGATCTGCAACTACTCTACAGTTCTTCCATGGCAATTGTCTCCCTGCAACTTATAGACAGCAACTACTGCAATATACTAACCACTGCAATCTACAACTATGGCAAACAATTACTACAGTCTACAACTATAAATAGCACTTAAGAAATACAACATACATTAAAATACAGGTAAACTAGAATCAGACTGCAATGAATCTGCAAATGACAAAATTGTATTGGCATTCAATGGTGCTTGTTGTACGCAGAAATGGTAGACTGCAATTACAATATGCAAGGTTGCTCATTAATACTTCCACAACTAGGCCTGCATAATCACGGCATAACAATGACATAGACAATCTCCTCAATGCTCTCACCAATGTCTCTATCACATATCTATTGTCCAAAGTTACAAATGAATGAGGGGGGTTTCTATTTAATGTTTGTCCTCAGTTGTTGCCCAACAACGGCTTCCTAAGAGATCACATTCAACTGCTGCCCCTCTTCAAATGTGATTTACATATTCCACATTTAACTTTTATGCCTAAGGTCTAATTGCAATTTATCATTAAATTGCATTACATGTCATTTCGTTTGCATTTCATATCATTTCATATGCCTTTCATTTCATTTACATTTCACTTGCATTTACATTTCATAAGTCACTTTATGACTTTGTCGTACATGTTAATATTTCACATCACATTATCACATTATGACTTTACAACTTTATACATATGCACATTTTGTCGAACACTTTTCGTATAGCTATAGAATAACCCAAATAACGAGGCCTGTGTTTTTTTCCTTCTAATTTCTCAATGCTAAAAAAATCGCCTACACATAACGAGATTTTTGGAAAAAACTCGTTGATTTCTCGCAAGAAAATTGTAGCACGAGTGGTGATATTCCCAACAATGGAATGGTGGAATGACAGATTCAAGAACCAATCAAGACTGCAGTCATAAGATTGTCTTCACAGTCGTACGGTGTCATTGTCTTGAGACAGTACAGTCTCACTTGTATGGTGGTCACTTGTACAACACAGTCTCGTACAATCTTATATGGTACAGTCTTGAACAATCTCATACGGTACAATCTCGTACAGCAGAGTCTCATACAGTCTTCTTGTACGACACAATCTCATACAGTCTTCTTGTATGGTAGTCACAAATACAATGCCAAGGTCTTATTCAATTGACAGGACAATGATCTCCAAGACTACAACACAAACCTGTACGGTTTATCCCTCGTACGATCTAACCCTTGTACAGTCTGCAACTAATCTACAGTCCTTCCATGGCAGTTGTCTCCCTGCAACCTGCAACTTATAGACAACAACTACTGCAATATACTAACCACTGCAATCTACAACTATGGCAAACAAATACTACAGTCTGCAACTATAAACAACACTCAAGCAATACAACATACAATCTCATTAACATACACAACATACAAAATACAGGTAAACTGGAATCAGACTGCAATGAATCTGCAAATGACAATTGTATTGGCATTCAATGGTGCTTGTTGTAAGCAGCAATGGCAGACTGCAATTACAATGTGCAGGGTTGCTCATCAATACTTCCACAACCAGGCCTACATAATCACGGCATAACAATGACAGGCAATGGGCCTAACCCTCTACCAAAGGGAGAATCAAATTCCTTCCCATGTTTTGGCAGGCCCTTTAAAAAAGAAAAATACCTTCAAAAAAAAATTGACAAGGACAGTGCAATGGTTAGGGCTTTGGCCTTTCTTTGGAGAGGACCAAGGTTCAAATCACAGCATACCCAAAACGGGATAAGATAGATGGCAACGGCCGAGTGTTTGTCGATTGGCTGCCCCAATTCGATGCCTTGGCGGTCAGGGGTCCCATTGACTTCATCTAACCCAACGTGGTAAGGTTTATAGTGGTAGCATCAAATAGTGTTACTAATTCCCCTATGTATTAAAAAAAAAATAACATAGACAATCTCCTCAATGCTCTCACCAATGTCTCTATCACATATCTATTGTCCAATGTTACAAATGAAGGAAGGGGGGTTTCTATTTAATGCTTGTCCTCGGTCATTGCCAACAACGGCTTCCCAAGACAACACATTCAACTGCCACCCCTATTCGAACGTGATTTACATATTCCACATTTAACTTTTATGCCTAAGGTCTAATTGCAATTTATCATTAAATTATATTACATGTCATTTCGTCTACATTTCATATCATTTCATATGCCTTTCATTTCATTTACATTTCACTTGCATTTACATTTCATTTCATAAGTCACTTTATGACTTTGTTGTACATATTAATATTTCACATTACATTATCACATTATGACTTCATATGTATGCACATTTTGTCAAACACTTTGGTAACATATCGAAGACTAAACACTAGTTCAAAGAGAACTAAGACTGTATGTACAAATTTTTCTGAGACGTGGAGAAGTGCAAGGCAAGGATCTAGCACAAGACAAACCACAATTCATAATACCACATGGGGGAGGGACAAGGCGAAGGATGTAAGGACAGCTACAGCCAATTTTTGGTATTACTACAACATTCCCTTCAATTGTGTGAACAGCCCCTATTGGGATGCCCTAATGAGGGCACTGAGTGAGTCTGGCAAAGGAGTTAAGGCACCTTCGACAAAATATTTTAAGTGGACCATTGTTGGAGGAGTGTGTCATCAAAACACATGCTCTTGTAGAAAAGCAAAGGAATACATGGAGGAAAAAGGGCTACAACATTCTTTCTAATGGATGGACAGATGCAAGAAACCGCAAACTCCTGAACTTCGTGGTGGCTTTGAGTGGATCCATGGTCTTCTTGAAGTCGGTTTATTCCTCGCAAGAGGTAAAGAATGCACAATTGTTATTCAATTTGTTGGAGATCATGCTAAAAATAGGAGTGGAGAATGTTGTCCAAGTAGTGACGGACAATGCAACAGCATATATGTATCTGCAAGTAGAATTTTCGAGGAAAAGTACCCACTATTCTCTAAAGCCCATGTATTGCCCATTGCAATGACCTCATGCTTGAGGACATTGGCAAAATTTCATGGGTGAAGATCATGGTAGAAGAGTCAAAAAACATTACACAGTTTATCTATAGCCACACATGGGTGCTCAGCTTGATTAGGGTACACTATGATAGGAGGGACATTCTTCGCCCAAGGATCACTTGATTTGCCTCCAATTTCATTGCCTTGCAAAGCCTTCTAACGACATCACCCACTTTGAAGCGGATGTTTGTGAGCAAGGAATGGTATACCTCACCATTTCATTCAAAAGAGGGGCAACGAATTTCAAGGCAAGTGTTTGATGATTCATTTTGGCTGAGAGTTCAAGAAATTCTCGAGATAATTGCTATTTGCTTGTTGAGTTCAAATTTAAATTGTAAAATCATATTTTGTACCTGAGTATTACTTTTTCTAAATTTACAATGTTTATTATTTAATTGCAAGTGACAAACCCCTTAATAAGGGTTCTTCACCTTGTAGATAGTGAAAATTTGGTTATGGGCTATCTATATAACCCAATGGATAGAGCCAAAGAGGCCATTGGACATTATAACAATGGCAACCAACACAAGTTTGAACCAAATTGGTGCATTATTAATAGAAGATTAGAGAGGCAACTCCAACCTACTCATGCCGTAGGATGCTTTTTGAACCCCAAATTCTTTGACACTAGTAGTCTTAGCAGTGATGAAGAGGTCTAGGTAGGGTTCTATACTTGCATAGAGAGGATGATATCTAACCCTGCCAAATATTGCCTTATCCCTGCTAAGTTGCAACTATATACGGCCATGAGAGGGAGCTTGTTTGCATCCTTTTTTGCTAAAGAAGGTTGGTCAAGCTTAAGACCAGGTAAAGCACTTAAACTTTTAAAGTTTAACATTTTTTTAAAAAAATTATGTAGTTTAGGAATGTAAATTTATACTTTGAAACTTATCCTTTTTCATAAAAATATGATGGGAAGACTGTGGTTCCAAAACACCTACTCTGCAAAGGATAGTTGTCTGCATCTTGAGTCAGCCTTGTAGCGCTTTTGGGTGTGAGCACAATTGGTCTCTATTTAAGGTTGTACACACCAAGAAGCACAATAGATTGACCCAAGAGCACCTCAATGACTTTGTGTTTGTGCAATACAATCTTAGGCTTTGCACAAGACAAAGGGGAGGCTAGCAAATCCTATGTGATTGGATTGTCGAGAGTCCTATGGATACCGAGTTTAGTACAAAGGGCATTGAGGCACTTGAGGAAGAAGGAAAACATTTAAGAGGATTGGAGGAGATATACCTGTCGTCACATTTTGCAAAGGGGTAAAAGTTTTGAAAATTTTGAAAAAAATTGCTACTGCCTCCTTCCTTCCTTCCTTTCTAGCTTCCTTCATGCAGTTTTCAGTTTCTATGCTTTCTGTTTTCAACTTTATTTTTCAAGATTTCTAGCAATTTCGGCAAGCTTGGTGAAAAGCCCAAAAATTCCTAAGTGTTGGGCACTCCCGCGGTCGCTCCATTTTGGAGCGATTCCGAGAGTTGCTCCCTCTTCCGGGCGATTCCCAACTTCGCCTTTTCCTCCAGCGACAGGCGGCATTTCAAGCGATAAGGTAGACGGGGAGAAAATTGCGAAATTTTTCTAAGTGTTGGCTTGGGAGCGACTCCCGTCGTCACTCCATTTGGGAGATACTCCCGTCGTCGCTCCATTTTGGAGCGACTCCCGTCGTCACTCCCCTTTTCGAGCGATCATGGGCGGAGGAAGAAAAGGAGAAAATGAAAAATATTCTAAGTATAGCGTGACTCCCGTCATCGCTCAGTTTCGCCAGCACCTCCCATAGTCACTCAGGTTCGCCAGCGTCGTCCATCATCGCCCGTCTTTGCCAAGCACACTCAGGTCAAGGCAACATTCAAAGATAGACGTCGATCGCTCCGTTTTGGAGCGACGCCGGCGTCGCTGCCCTTTTTCAGCGACAGCAAGCAAGGAGGCTCAAAATTGACTAAGGCATCAAGGGAGCGACCGACGTCGGTCGCTCATTTTTCGAGCGCCTCCCATCGTCGCTGCCTTTTCCCAACGACCGTCGTCGCCTCTCCACCAGTCAACGAATGCGAGAAAAGAGGACCAAGTTGCCAAAGTTTCTAAGTCTGGGTGTCTCCCAAGTTCGCTCCATCCTAGAGCGACTCCCGGGGTCGCTCCCTTCAGCAAGCAACTTTGGTCAAACCCCCCTTTCGTTAGCAAACTTCAGACTTGGGCCAAGCTACACACGGATTCCGAGGTTTGGGCCTGTCGGGATGAGATAGAAGGTGTGCTGCAAATCGTCGCTGCCTTTTCCCAGCGACTGTCGTCGCCTCTCCACCAGTCAACGAATGCGAGCAAAGAGGACCAAGTTACCAAAGTTTCTACGTCTAGGTGTCTCCCAGGATCGCTCCATCCTAGAGCGACTCCCGGGGTCGCTCCCTTCAGCAGGCAACTTTGGTCAAACCCCCCTTTCGTTAGCAAACTTCAGACTTGGGCCAAGCTACACACGGATTCCGAGGTTTGGGCCTGTCGGGATGAGATAGAAGGTGTGCTGCAAAGGTACAAGGTAGGTCAACATTGAATGTTGAATTGTACTAAACCTACCGCATTCATCAAACCTGACATCCCACCCACTAGATCTGCCCAAAGTTGTTCCATTTCTAGGTGGATCTTGTTGCAGGTACACTCACGGTCATCAAAGGTCTAATCTCGACACTTTTTGCAGCTTTTGCAGTGCCTTGAGTTTCGTGCATCAATTGTAATTTGGGGGGAAATTCCTGCTATAAATAGCAAATGAACTTCATTGTAAAAGGGGGGGACATATTGCTAGGAAAGCTACTGTAAGCAAACATTTTGCATCAATACAAGGCATCTTTGGCTCCATTTACTGTCTCTTTCTTTTATGCTGCCTTCCTCAAACATTTCTGAAGGTTTCACTTATTTTTTTTATTGTTGTCATTCTGCATTCTGGATCACAGCATTGGCAATTAAGTGAACCTGGAATGAATATTGAAGGATAGGAAGGAGTCATAGTGCTGGTTTCTGTTACATGTCCCGCTATTGATTGCTGCTAGTTTGAGTATCAGTTAGTTACTGTGCTGCTTGTTCTTTCCCACCATTAAATCACACATTTACATCTCTTTCTGCGTTTGTTTATCTCTTTCCTATTCCCTAAACTAAAAATCAAAGTAGTGTAGCATAGGAGTCGACCTTCTCCGGAGATTGGCACGAAAGGCATCCCTTCCTTCCGGCCTTTCAATCTGCTGGGCGAATCTAGGGCGCAAAAGATTAAAATCCTTTCCTACAATGGCATATTTGTAACCAACAGTTTCTCTGGCATGCCCGGAAGCAGTATTGAAGTATCGGTGTTCGCTTCAGTGCTGACGAAATTTGAACACCTGGCGACTCTGCTGAACCTGAATACCCTCTGAGTCTCGAAGACTGGTCCAATATCAAAAGTTCCTTCATGCATACAAATGGAGAGCTAGGAACGCGGGACAGGAAGTGCCTGAGTTTTATGAGCTTGACATTAATGCTGCTAGAGAGCACCCGAGGCTGATTTATTATCAAGCCCACCAAGACGAAGCATTTGCGCAGGAAGTTGAAATTGAAGAGCAAGATACAACTTCAAATAGCAGATTAAAATCCTTTCTTACAGTGGCAGATTCGTAACCAACAGTTTCTCTGGCACGCCCGGGAGGACCCCAAGTATCCCACCTCATAAGCAGTATTGAAGTATCGGTGTTCGCTTCAGTGCTAACGAAATTTGAGCACCTGGAGACTCTGCTGAACCTGAATACCCTCTGAATCTAGAAGACTGGTCCAATATCAAAAGTTCCTTCATGCATACAAGATGGATTGCTAGGAATGCAGGACAGGAAGTGCCTGAGTTTTATGAGCTTGACATTAACGCTGTTGGAGAGCACTCGAGGCTGATTGATTATCAAGCCCACCAAGACGAAGCATTTGTGCAGGAAGCTGAAGTTGAAGAGAAGGATACATCTTTAGATAGCACCGAGGCCTACCACGATCCTGATCAACCCGATCAAAACGCGGACATGGCAAATCCTTAACCAAATTCTCCTGAGCTATTCCCAACCGTGGACTCCACAGGACCCCTCAATCTAGATGGGCAAGATGTTATTCCAGCTACTGCTTTAAAGGCCATTCCCACATATGACGGAAATGGGAAGATGGCCTATGAACATATTCAGGATATCTTAGCCCTAGTTGCACTTCATGCCATCACTGATGAGTGTATCAAGACCCGGTTTTTGGCTCTCTCTCTGCAAGGGAAGCTCTTATACTGGTACAGATCCTTGCCGAACGGCACTATTACGGGATGGGCCCAACTGGCCGGACAACTAGTCAAAGGGTTCAATGAGTCAGTTGATCTATCCTCGCTGCTACACCAGTTTCAAACCATTCAACGGCATCCACAAGAGGAGATATCAGACTTCAATGTGAGGTTTGCGCGGTCCTGGAAAAGAGTGCCCATTGAGCTACGCCGCACCGATGGATAAGCTGCCCACTACTACCTCAAAGCGTTTAACTCGAACATCAGTTTGGTCATCAAGTTGGCCCGCGTTAACACTTTCCTCGATTTGTATAAGGTAGCTCAAAGGGCAAAGCTAGATATGATTGCCATAGGTAGACTTCCGCACAAGTTGCAACCGCCAATCTAACTAGATTTCCCTCAATCACAATATCCACCGACGTCTGCTCAAAAGTCTTCTTCGTCTGCTTCATATAACAATCCACCATGGAATCTCGCACCAGTTGTGTCTCAATTTGGTCCTCCTCGAGTGCATTTTCCCACGCCACCGGCACCTCAGCCCCCATCTACCCCGCAATATCCATCACTTCCCACTCCTCCACAATACCCAGCATTGCCTCCAACACCCCCGTTGGCGCCATTGCCTCCGCCTGCCCAGTCAGCACAACACGATATTGATGTACAGTCCAAGATTCTATAGCAAGTAGAGTCGCTTACTTCCGTCTGTCGGACACTGTCCAACGACATGGTTGTGATGAAGAAGAAGCAGACCCAACAGGAATTTATTCCTAGGAGACCATATCCTCCTCCCGCACTAACAAGAGATCAAGTACCTCAAACCAATAGGCCTCCGGCTAGAAATGTTGCTAACAATGCGGGACCGAGCACTCCAAACAATGTGCACTGGTGCTCTACGTGCAATGACCCTCACGGAGAAGCTACCTGCATGTTGCATCAACATTATGTCCAAACTCTTACAAGCAGCAACCCGGAGAAGCAAGTTAATATGATTCGGGAAGAAGAGCGCAACTTTGCAGTCTCAGAGGAGGATCCTGTGTCAATTTTGACCAAGGGTGGAAAGAAGCCCATTGAGGTAGATGCGGCCCAAATGCAACCTTTGAAGGTGTACACCAGAAGAGAAAAGGTGCAACCTGCCTCGGAAGCTCCTGACAAAGCACCTTTGCCTCCGCCTACCAAAGAAAAGGCACCACCAGTCAAAGCTCCTGTGAATCAACCTCCGGCTAAAACAAAAGTACAAGCCTAAGAAAAGCTCAGGTACCCGTCGTTGACAAAGCGGCAAAGGGTTGAAGCAACGCAGCAGTATCGCACCAGGTACGGGCCGACGAAAGATACTGAGGAACCATCTACTTCGCCCTACAACATTGTTGATGAGCTCAAGAAGACCCCGACGAAGATAAGCATGTATGATGCCCTTCAGCTCCCTAGTCAAGTGGACTTGTTGGAAGAGTCGCTGAAAACTGTTAAAGGAGGAAAGCCGCCACAGCCCGTGTTAGCTCAGCCCCTGACAACTTCAATCACCAGAAAGAACAGACCACCGCCTTTCTACCTATCTCTGCGAATGGAGGGGCATGTGGTACACAATTGCATGATTGATTCCGGTGCATCAACCACTGTCATGCCAAGGGTTGTTTGTGAAGAAATTGGCATGGAATATGCGCGGAGCAGTCAAGGCGTCTTGCAGCTAGATGGCACTCCTGTGAAAACGGTGGGTGTCATCAATGACATTCCTATCCAGTTGCACAAAATGCCTGAGATCGTGGTGATTCAGGAGGTGGTGGTCATGGACTTGGACCCCTACTTCGGCATGTGCCTCTCAAGGGAGTTTGTTGCCAAGCTGGGCGGATACTTGTCTCTGGACTACTCGCACATGGAAGTCCCTTTCAAAGAGAGGAAAGTGAAAATATACAATGACAAACCATCCACTTTCCTAGTTGAGCAGATACCCGAGGAAGAGCAGCAGAATGAATCGGTCCATCTGATGACTGAAGAGTTGGCAGAAGTGGACCTGGTGGAAGAGGCCATAGAGCAGCTACAAGTGCAGGACGAGTTCTCCTTGCTGGATTTCAACGCCATGATTGAATCAGACATAGGCTGCTACTCCATTACCCAGCCCAAGAAGCCCAAAGAGACAACGAAAGAAGACATAGGCCCTGCCCCAAACATGTTGTGGAAGCTATATTTTGACAGCGCCCGATGCAAGAACGGCACTGGGGCAGGGGTCCTTCTAGTCTCACCCTCGAGAGAGCAAAAGGATTATTGCTACAGACTGGCTTGGAGTTGCACAAATAATGCAACCGAGTATGAATCCTTGTGCTTAGGCTTGAAGAAAGCGGAGAGACTAGGGATCAAGCAGCTTCAAATCTTTGGAGATTAAGAGCTGGTATGCAAACAGATAACAAACAAGTGCTCCTCCAAGAAGCATTACCTCAAGGCGAATCGCAGTCGTGTCTGGCACCTGATGGAGTCATTTGACTCCTTGAACGTTAAGGCTATCTCCCGCGAGAAAAATAAACATGCTAATATCTTGGCGTCTGTTGGAGCCAGGTACGTTCCGGCTGATGACACTATGCAGAAGCCGAAGCCGGTTCGTACTATTTACAGGCCTTCTGTGCTTGATAAGGACACCCACTGGCAGGTGTTCGACTATGACGATGATATCGTCAATTTTTTAATTCATGAAGCTAGCACCATTGAAGGTAGAGACCCTGATGACGAGCAGTATGAGGGGTTAATACAGTTAAAGAACAATCATGTCCCAAAAGGACTGATTACCCTAGAAAGTCTCTTTGATCAGAACAACAGAGCAATATCTCATAGGCTCAAAGTAGACTCCAAGCAGTACATTGGCCTAGAGCTAGAGCCTGGAAAGGTAATCAAAGTCGGAATAGACTGCACTCCAAAGGAACTGGAGCAAATTTGGGCCCTGTGCAAAGAGTACCCAGACATTGTTGCTTGGTGTTACCAGGACTTAAAGGGATATGACAGAGAGATCATCCAACACACCATCGAGCTTGAAGAAGGTGTGAAACCCTGCAGACAAAGGCAAAGACCGGTCAATCCGAAGATCGAGGTTCTGATGAGAGCCGAACTCTTGAAGATGCTGGAGGCAAAAATTATCTATCCTATCAAGCATTCTTCTTGGGTCGCAAATTTGGTCCCGATCAAGAAGAAGAATGGAGACATTCGCCTCTGCATGGATTTTGGCAACTATAACCAGGCCTTGCTGAAGGATCACTATCCACTCTTGCAAATCGATCAAATTCTTCATGTGGTTGCAGGAGCTCAGAGGTTTTCTCTTCTGGATGGCTTTTCCGACTATAACCAGATATGGGTGAAGGATGAAGATCAACACAAGACAACTTTCACCACCAAATGGGGAACGTTTGCGTATCAACGGATGCCCTTCGGTCTGTCCAATGCAGGGGCGACGTTTCAAAGAGCCATGGACCTGGCATTCCATGAGTTGTTAAACAAGATAATTGTCATCTACCTGGATGACATGACTGTGTTTTCACACAAGAGAGAAGACCATGCCTCCCATATGCGGTAAGTCTTTGAAATATGCCGTGAATTCGGCATATCCATCAATCCCAAGAAGTCTGTTTTTGTTGTGAAGGAAGGGAAGCTATTAGGCCATGTCATTTCCGAGAAAGGCCTTGCAATTGATCCTGACAGAGCAGAGGCTCTTCTTCGTCTGCCGATCCCAATTAATAAGAAAGGGTTGAAGTCCTTCTTTGGACAAATCAACTTCGTGAGGAAGTTCGTGCCTGACTTTGCTCAAGTAATCAAGCCTATGGCCGAACTCTTAAAAAAGGACGCTAAGTTTGTCTGGACTGAAGAAAAACCAGGCCTTTGAAGAAATTAAGGCCAAGATTGCTCAGGCGCCCGTGTTGATAAACCCGGACTACTCTATGGATTTCATCCTTTATGCGGTAGGAGAACCCGAAAGTTATGCAGCAGTTCTGACTCAGAAAGGAGACGATGGCGAAGAACAACCAATAGCCTTCCTGAGCCAGATGATCCAGCCCCATGAAGAAAGATATAATTTCATCAAATGCCAAGTGCATGCTGTCATGAGGTCGTTGAAAAATTTTAAACACTTTGTTTCCCAAAGCTGGACGACCGTGTTTGTTGTTCACCCAGATGTGAGAAATTTTACAATACAGGGGGAGCTGGGTAACAAAAGTGCGGGTTGGATTGCCAAAATCCAGGAGTTTGACATAGAAGTGTAACGCACGAAGCTGATCAGAGGTCAGGCACTATGTCAAGAATTAGCAAGAAGTGTTGCAGAAAAAGTCGTTGCCTGTCAATGGGATGACCCAGTCCTAGAGGGCAATTTTGCCAATTCTTCAGAAGAGGACAGAGACTGGGCAGATGAAATCATCTGGTACTTCAGCACTGGAAGGCTCCCTGATCGCCTTAACGCAAGTCAGAGAAGGATATTCAAGCTCCAAGCTCTAAAGTATGTACTGCGCCCCGAGGGGTTGTATTTCAAGAACGTGGACGGCATCCTTTTGCGATGCGCTCAATCACCTTAGAGTGACGGAAGTGAATAAGAAGATGAGTCCACTAGCACATATTGGTCCCATGCAATAGAGAATGTGTCAGGAGACAGAAAGGTTGCAAGAAGAATATGAGACTCTACGAAGGTACAATGCAAGAATGAGGGAACAGATTGTTCAAGAACTAGATGACATAATGCAAAGTCTCAATGAAAGAGAAGCACAAAGACAAGATGAGTTGAATGATCTTGAACAACAAAGGTTGACTAGAGAACAAGCGACACATGTATTGTGAAGAGATATCTATGAAGCACCTTCATCCCAAAAAAGGGAAGGTAGGCGAACAAAGAGTAATAGTTTATTCTCCACAGGTTTGAGTAGTTCCTCCACGAGCTCGTATGCCATTAATATTAACAATAATATCAGTAGCAATTCAAGATCACCTTTGATGAGGAGATCCAAGAGAAACTTGACAAAGGTTCAACCAATTCCCCAAGCTAAAGAAAGAAGGGAAGCCCTAGATGACTCTGAGGAGGTAAGACGAACTAGAAGAAGACTAGAAGATACACTAGCATCCATCACTAAGGGAAAATATGAACCTAGTAGTTCGCAAGGATTACTAGGCACTCCAATAGTACTAGAAGTAGGTTGGGCAATTTGTGAGACCATCAATCTTCTTGGTTGTCTACGATTACCTGGCCAAGGGAGGAGTTTTTTTGGCCTCCCTCCTGGTAGTTTGAGGGAAATAATTTTCCCTCCTGCTACTCCTAGGCTACAGGCTCGACAAGATAAACCGCAAGGACCATTCTTTGATCGAGCAAGAAGCAACCAACTTTCGCACGATCATTAGGCTAGCCTATCAAGACCACCTCGTGGCCCACGTTGAAAACAAAGATGTCGTAATAGATGATCGAGAACTCGAACGAACCCCAGATAGCCTATAAATAGGCATCTTAGCTCTAATACCGCATTGAGAATTTCTCAGTGTTCCACGGGGACGCGTCCCCCCGTTTCCCGCATCCCCCAACGGGGGGACGGCAAGGGGGACGTTTCCCCCCGTCCCCTTTTTGGGGGACGGCTGGGAAACGTCCCCGGAGCCGGCCGAGGCTCGTGGCCTCCCGTCCCCGGACGTCCCCCTTTTTGGGGTGTCCCCGGGGACGCCCGACCGTCCCCGGGGAGGTCTGAGCGTCCCCCATGGGGCCCAGCCGTCCCCCACGGCTGGGCGTCCTCACCCAAGGGGGGAAAAAAAAAAAATTAACTTAAAAAATTTACTGTTATAAGACCAAAAATGGTGCATTTCCAGCACCAAATCCATCTCATTCCATGTACCCCTCTCATTTCAATCAGAATCCACAAATGGGTTTTGCAAGAAGTCAGCAAAATCAGAGGTTTGATTAGGGCATGGTTTCCATGAGGCAGTGTCATTGCATCCTCTTGCTAGTTTGCAGTGATGGTTCAGACCTCCACTCTCTCTTTCACCAAAACTTAGGGTTCCAATATGAAGGCGTGCAAGAAAAGAGTTGTTTTATATTGATTTGTATAAGGTTAGCCCTAATTTGGTTCTTGTCCCTTACTTAAAATCAACTTTCATGCTTACAAAATTTCCCCACCAAAGCCAACACTAAACTAATTCACTTGTGGGGTCTAATCCCCAAGGACCTATGGTAAGGGTCTTTGGAATTATGCTATAATGCCATCATTACAAGACTAAAAGGAGGTTTATTTAAACAATACCAATTCTTTTGGTATAGTGACTGAAAATTTGAACAATTAGTGACAGTTAGTGACTGAAATTTTTTAAAAATGACAGTCTTTGTTTGAACATTGGTGGCTGAAAAAATGATGACTGTTTGAACATTGTTTGCACTTGATATCCTTGGCTGAACCTTCAAGTTATAGTTGTTGAACTTGAAACAATTAAATGGCTGCAAATTAGTAACTAATATGAATATGAAAATGTTAAATGACTCAATTATGGCTGCACTTATGTGTTAGTAACTAATCTGAATATGAATGGCTGCACTTATGTGTTAGTAACTAATCTGAATATGAATGGCTGCACTTACATAATTGATTAGTAATATGAAATATCATTTTTGTTGGGTGTAGAATTCTGAATGTGTAGATTATTCTAAATTTCTAAAAAAAATCAATTTTTATAGTATTATACTAGCCGTCCCCCCCAACCGTCCTCGAGCTGTCCCCTAAAATCGGCCTGCCGTCCCCCACCATCCCCGGAAACCCGTCCCCCCGTCCCCCAGGCTCGTGGAACCTTGGAATTTCTTGATGCAAAATACGAAGAATTTTTCAATGGTATTTCATGTCATTGGCTTGCTGCTAAAAGTTGTAACACAAGCAAGGGTGCATGTTCCAAACTTGGACCCTCCTAGAGATGATTTATCGGAATTGGTGCCAACAATTCTAAGGTGGATGAAGGCAAAGCCACACATGAAGGAAGGCACTCTGGTAAAAGCATCCAAAACGAAGAAGATATTGAAGAGGAGGAATCTATAAGACAATTTACCTAGTGAAGATTTGGAGAGAGATGCACCACCGCTGAGGTTAGAGTCGACCCAAATGCAAAGAAAGCATAGAAGGTTGGAAATGGAAGAGCAACCTTTGTAGACAGGGGTGAGTACATTCCCGGGGTGAGGGGATGATGATAATCAGGATGGGTTAACAATAGATCATGGGCAATGTATACCTTACTAGACCAGGTCTAGACGTCAAACAGATCAGACGTCTGAGTGCACAGTCTAGACGTCAAAGGCTAGACATCTGGGGAACACGTCTAGGGATTAGACGTCAGGGTGCTGGAAGTAGACGTCTAAGGTAGACGTCTAACAGAAACTCTGTCCAGACATCAATAAATCAGGTCAGACGTCAGGTTCCGCAGCTAGAAGTCTAAGTACAAGGCTAGACGGCTGGGATGATCAGACGTCAGATTTCAAGGGTTAGACGTCTAAGGTACAGGACTAGACAAATGGGTGGTTAGACGTCTAGGTTCTGGCTATAGACGTCTAGCTGTCTGACTCGTCGGCTAGACGAATAAGCTGGTCGTCTGACGGGTAGGTCAAACAGCAAGTCTTAGACGTCTAAGGCTTAGACGTCTAAGGCTTTTCTGCTCCAGTCCTTAGCACCTGCAATCGTAATGAACCCGTTCTCGTCCCTGACGCTGAGTACAACCTGCAAGACAACCCGTCAAGATAAGCCTGCAACACAACCAATCAATGCAGTTTCTGCAACACAACCTGCAACTCGCATGGAAACTTCACAACAACACCACACGTAGAACAAGTAATTCGCACAAGAGCTTTGGCATTATCAGCAAGTAGATACAGATACATACAAAAATGAATGGGGGGTATATATAGGAGGGCAAAGTAGTTAATGCAACTACTTTGCTCCAACCGTCCAACCGTTCCCTTAACAACTTGCTTTAGACGCCTTAATTGCACTTGTTAGACGTCTGACTTAACAAGACCTCTAACCTAGACGTCTGACTAATCAGCCCTTTAACATAAATGACAGTTGTTTTTGTCTTCTAGTGCTTTATCTACATAATCAAGCCATTACTATTGATTGGCTGATTTTACAAAAGTAACATAGCAACATAACATTCCAAAATTGTTATTTACAATCAAAATTTATGGACATTATCATCAGCCAGTTCTTTATGATTTGTCTTGGATAGAATTGTTGTCTACAACCTCAACCACAGCAGACCACAATGGATGAAGGTGGCAAGATGGAGCAAGCTGTGAAGGAAGGGCAGCAGCAAGGAGTAATGTAGCAAGAGGCTGAAGAGGAAGCTGCAGTTGAACAACAACAAGAGATGGAGGCTCGGTAAGAGGAACAGCAAGAACAAAAGTTTCCGGAAATTGTGCTTATGGACAAGGAGGTCTAGGCAGCAGTGTATGCAATAGAAGTACAAGTTGCATCATCTGAGTTCCTTGCAAAGGCTCAGCAGCAATTTGATCCAAGTGCATTACCCCTAATGCAGGGTAGGCCACAATTTGAAATTACATCCATGGTAGAGGAAGAACGAGCAAGGAAACAAACTGAGCCAGCTAAAACACCAAAAAAGGGGAAAGAGCTGACAAAAGAGGATATACTACCTATACAGCCAAATACCAGACTTAGATGACAGTGAACCCTCAAGAAAATATATGTTGTTTAAGAGGGGAGGAAGCAACCAAAGGATGGAACAGTTGGCTACTAGTGCAGAAAAACTAGTAACTGGGGGCAAAGAAACCAAGAGATCTATCAAATCAAGTGGCATTAGCTCAACCAATTAGATTCCTCAACATTTAAGGAGGAGACCAAGGTTCAAATCTTGCCAAGCGATACATGGATAATATCCAAGATTTGTTGTAATACCACTATGTGGTGATGATGTAATATGGATGGGGCCCGTTTCAATCCCATATAACCAATTGAAAAAAAAAAACCAAGAGATCTATCAACCTATCAGGGCAAGAAGGAGAGAATGTGGTGGAGACAACCACAAATGATGACACAGATAATGACCTAAGTGATCATGTGCTGATAGAAGTGTTGAATTTCATGCAACCACCAGAGTTGGGGGAGCACATTGATGCACAAGTAGATGCTCACAGAAGCTATCCGAACTTATTGACAGATTGAGGTTGGAGTTCGAAGTGGTTTGTGTTGGACAATGAAGAAAATAGCAGCTGATGACAGAAATGAGTTAGGCAAGTTAGTGAACTAGATCCATGATGACAAAAGGATGACAAGACTTGCCAACATTCTTCATACACAGCCATGAGAGTTGGAAACTGATAGTATTAAGACCATCGTTGGGGTGCAAGAACTGCCAAAGGGAACTCAAACACTGTATAGAAGACCAATCCATATTTATATTAATGAAAGTCACAGTGTACTTTGTCCACAAAATGAAACAAATGTTCAGTATATTGAGTTGGCATCGAAGTTAGTACAGACATATGCCAATATCAACTTTTTGGCATACTTGGTGCAATGGTTAGCCACAAGTATTAAAAAGATTCACAATGTAGGTGAAGAGAAAGCTAACCAATTGCAAACAACAGAAGCCAAACTTTGACAGGTGAGTGAGGAAGCTGCAGCAGAACTAGTCAAGTTGAAACAACAGGTTGAGGAAAAGACCAAGGAGATGAAGGAAAAGACCAAGGAGATGAAGGAAAATACCAAAGCCAACTGAAATCCAAGATCTCAATCAAAGAGCTACCAGTAGAAGACAAGACAAAAGTGTTGAAGCACAAAAATCAGTTGACTGTGGAAAGAGATGAACAGCTTGCGACAATGACACAAGGAACTGCAAATGAAGCCTTTGCAAGAAGGGAGGAGGAGCCCTTGACGAAGTTGGCAGCAATGGAACGGAAAGCCAACCATCATGGTCTAGAATGGACCAAGTATTACAGTTACGCTAAGAGACTCAAAGACGAGGAGGCATTGAAGCTACAGATTACAAAGATGGGAGGAGGACTTGTTCCCACACTTGAACAGCCTAGTAGGAGTCCGTCGGAGCAGAAAAGGATATCAATGAGGATATAGACCAAATCAAAGGGGAGGACAAATGTAAACACCAGTTCTAGACATAAGCAAAAACAAAAGTAAAATTGTTTGCAAAAGTGTTTAAGTGTTTTATACACTAAGTTTTGGTCTAAATGAAATGTAAATGTAATTGAAATAAAATGCATGTAATAGTCGGCATAGTTAGGTGGCTAAATATTTCATATATTGTGAAGTTGGCATTAAGTCCTATGTATGTAGGAAAGGTAAGTTAGTTAAGAGCCAGTTGTCTTGGAAACCGTTGCCAACAATGGCCAAGACTATGCTATATGAAGAGCCCCCCTTCATTTTTGCAAAGCAAAGGCAAATGGATATAAAAGTTATACTGTGATACGAGAGCATACACCAGATAGTTAGACGGATTATATACGCATATGTGTAAGTACAATGCATATTGCAAGTCTGAGTGTAATTGTTGTAATCTGTAAATGCCATCCTGGCAGATTATCAATACAAAACCATTCTCCATTCATGTGTTGGATGTCTATGTGTTGATATCAATTTACTAGATTATTAAACTTGTATATTGTCAAGGTAGTTGGTTGCAGGTTGGAAGATGCAGTCAAATTTCTCTAGTCACAGGTCGCAGTCACGAAGTGCAAATGTCATTAGACAGTGCCAACAAACGTTGTTGATGATAACTGTCATCTTGTTGGAGTGCAATCACCATCTGGAGAAGTTGTCGTCTGGAGATCATGTCGTCATGCCATCACATGGGTGTCACCATGCTGATGTCAACCTGTTAGTTTCATCTAGAGGATGCCATTAGTTGCATGTCATCATACCAACTGAGGCTGAAGTCCAATCTGCTGTCGTGTGTGTGTTGTCATCTGAGTAGATAATGAAGGTAGTTTTGTCCCATTAGTCCTAACTACAAATGTGTTGGCCCCTAAACCTTGTCACTCTATCTCATTATTGGGAAACTTACCACTATGTTACAACCGTACCTGAGGAGCCTCCAATAGGTCCACCAGTTCAAAGCCAAGGCCAACCATCTAGTGCGAGGGGAAGGAAGGGAAACAAATGTAGTTTAAAATTTGCTTCATATTTTGAAATGATGCATTTCTATGCTGTGTTTGGTTGAATTTGCTCGTTCATGAATTGTAATTGTACTTTTTATTATAAATATCTAATATAACATCAACTTTTTGGCTCTCCGATTGTTTAAAAGGTTTTGTTCTTTTTATTGAAAAATTCCTTCAATTTAGTTTTTGCTGAGTTTTCTCGAATTGTCAATAAAATCTCCAAAATTGACCTGCCAAGTTTATCATGAGTTGCAATTTTTCCAACTATGTCTTAACGAAAATGATATCAAAAAAATAATTAAAGTTTCAAGTGTGCAAAAAAGATGCAATTGTTCAATAAATTGACCTGGCAGCCTATGAATCAAAATCTGATAAAATTTGATTGTCCCTCAACATAGCAGCCGCTGAATCAACCAACATTTGGTCTTCTAGATGAAAACTCCGTGTCAAAGGCTGAGCTGTTTCTACTAAAAAATGACATGTCGATGCCCATGGGCAGTGACAAAAATCCACATATGTTGCTAACAACCTTTCCCGGCAATCATAGCCAGAGTGTTCAAGCTGAAAGTCGTAAAGCCTTGGATTGAAACGCCATGAACTATTATATGTTCTTGAATTATCCTTTCTCTGACATCTACCTAGGATGCTAGGGCCACATGTCCGGCTCTCTCCGCATGAGAAACTATGTATATAACAAAGACTGTAAAACCCTAATAGTAGGACACCCCATTTTGACGTAATTGACAAGCAAGTTTAACCCTCCTGAAAAAGAAAATGACCAAAAACTCATCCGAATTTAACCATCCACAACCCCATAAAAACGCCATAAGATAATTCTTATTTAAATGTCCACAACTCCAAAAAAAAAAATTAAAATAAACTAAGTAAACAAAAGTGCCACGGAGAACACTTATTATAGCTATGCTAGGCAACTCCAAATAATTAAAATGTCCATAATTCTGATTAAATAAATAAAGTTATTTTTGCTTAGGCAGGAATTCCATGAGCCAGGTAAAAACTCGTACTCTTAAATGAAAGATTATAATCTTTCCTGGAATTAAGGTGCAGGAAACCTGAAACCTTAAGGGACACTCAAGAAGGTGGCTAAGAATTAAAATGCCTTAGAAACATTTTAAGGACACATGGCGTTTGAAACTAATTCCTAATTTATCTCGATTATAATGTGCATACCATTCTTAAAAATTCTCTCTACCACCCATTTAAAATATTAAACACCAATTATCTCTGATTTAAAATTTTAATGTAGATGATCAAAAGTCAGCACATTCTTCAAATTATTCTCTGCCACCCGCTTAAAATTTTAAATAAAGTTTTCTAATAGAATGAGAAAACACTCTTAACTAGTCTATCCTGCTACACACCAATTCTTACGACCAAAATTATGCTAAAACATTATTTAAAATTCCGTTCTGCTACCCGCTTAAAATTTTAAAAAATGTATCACATAAGATGTCGAGTAGGGTTTAAGGTTTACTACAGAGTTAAAAGACATAAATTGCTTAAAATGAGTTTGATACATATTTAAAAGACATAAATTGCTCAGTAGAGACTTACAATTTTTCGCACCCATCCAAAACAAGACAGTCCAGGTTCTTCAAATCTGCCAAACACCGCCGCCACGTGATCGTCGACAACCCACGTCCCCGTCAGGTCCAAGACCCTCGTAGAGGGCAAATAAAGCCTTATGATCTTGACCACCCCCTCAGTCCAAACCCCAGCCGGGGGCCAGTAAATACTCTGGCTCAATTTCACAGTAAAGGGCACAATCCTGGCGAGAGATCGAAACTGGCGGCACGTACAGGCGAGGCAACTCAGATACGTCACGTCACTAACCCGCGCCATGATGGACGACAGAACCTCCGGCGGAAGGTCCACAAGGCCAGGGGAACCCCCTTCCGTTTCCTCCGGAAAGTCCGGTGTTTGAATCCCTCGGCCGCTCATTTTGCTAATAAATTTTCAAAGTTACAGAGCGGGGGCAATTATTTCAACGCTGGCTCTGCTTCGAGTGCTGAATTGCGCTAAAGTCCGTGAATGTGTCCAGAACAAATGGTGTTTGAATGTAATTTATCAAATGGCGTTTGAATGTAATTTATCTGATTTGTGTGGCCCTTTGCATGCTTCCGCCGCATTAAAGGGCGGGTTTCGCGGGCTCGGTTAAAAGGAAATCCATCAGGGGACCGATCGAACGTTTTGCATGGTTAAATGTGAACCGAAGGGATTCGACCACGGAATTTAAACGCGGTGCCATCGCACAAGTTCTTCATTTAAGGCGAAAATCAGGCGGGAAAGGATGAGTTTCATAACATAAACGTTAAAGGATTACAAATCAAAAAGCTCAGGGCACTGTGAAGGGTATATTCGACTTGTTAATATATTTTATTTTATTTTATTTTATTTTTATAAATTTTAGTTCATTAAAAATATTAAGTTAACTTAAGATTATTATTTAGGTATGAAAACATAAGTTTTTGAAATGTCTTAGCCTTTTAAATTTGGGTTTTTTTAGAATAAAATATTTGAAAGGTTTTTTTTTTTTTATTGGTTGAAAGGGTGTTGAAAGGTCCCTGGACTTTGTACAAGACAGTCGCGGGCCTCCGAAGAGGGAGGCAAAGGGAAAGAAAGGCGGCAGCAGAACGAGACAGCTTGAAAACAGCAAGGGCCACCTAAGGTAAAGGCGCCCAGAGGAACCAACAAGAAGAACTAACTAAAGGAAACCCTGACCAGAGGTTGATCAGAAAAGGGGAAGCGAAACTTAAATAGAAAATTCACCATTTGGAAGTGTTGTTGTTGCTCCACAACGTACCCCAAAATTGGAGCCCACCTTTTTGCATGTTTTCCAAGAAGTCCGAAGAAGCCCAATTGCTAAAGATCAAAGAAAAAGCAAACCACCACAAGGAGGAAAGTGTCGCGATATCGTGACATGTTGCATTTTCGCGGTCCAAAGCAAAGGGAGAAAGCAAGGAGGAAGAAGTGTCGTGAAATCGCGACATGTTGCATCGTCACGGCCAAAGGAGGAAGAGGTGTCGCGATATCGCGACATGTTGCATCGTCGCGGCCGAAAGAGAAAGAGTGTCGCGATATCGCGACATGTTGCATCATCGCGGCCGAAGGAGAAAAAGTGTCGCGATATCGCGACAAGTTGCACCATCGCGGCCAAAGGAGAAAAAGTGTCGCGAAATCGTGACATGTTGCATCATCACAGCCAAAGGAGAAAGAGTGTCGTGAAATCGCGACCTATTGCATCGTCGTGGCCAACGGAGGAAAAGTGTCGCGAAATCGCGACATGTTGCATCGTCGCTGCCAAAGGAGAAACAGTGTCGCGATATCGCGGCATGTTGCATCGTCGCTGCCAAAGGAGAAACAGTGTCGCGATATCGCGGCATGTTGCATCGTCGCTGCCAAAGGAGAAAAAGTGTCACGATATCGCGACAGGTTGCATCGTCGCGACCAAAGGAGAAAAGGTGTAGCGATATCGCGACATGTTGCAACATCGTGGCCACAGGAGAAAAAGTGTCGCGATATCGCGACATGATACATCGTCGCAGCTAAAGAGGAAAAGGTGTCACGATATCGCGACATGTTGCAACTTTGCAGCCAAAGGAGAAAAGGTGTCGCGATATCGCGACATGTTGCATCATCTCGGCCAAAGGAGAAAAAGTGTCACGATATCACGACATGATGCATCGTCGCAGCTGAGGAGAAAAAAGTGTCGCGATATCGCGACATGTTGCATCGACGCGGCCAAAGGAGAAAAGGTGTCACGATATCGTGACATGTTGCATCGTCGCGGCCAAAGAAAGAAGGTGTCGTGATATCACGACATGCTGCATCATCGCGGACAAAGGAGGAAAGGTGTCGCGATATCGCGACATGCTGCGTTGTCGCGGCCATAAGAGAAAAGGTGTCGCGATATCGCGACAAGTTGCATCGTCGCGGTCGAAAGAGTAAAGTTTTGTGAAATTGCGACATGTTGCATCGTCACGGCCAAAGGAAAAAAAGGTGTTGCGATATCGCGACATGTAGCATCGTCACAGCCAAAGGAGGAAAAAGTGTGCGACATGTTGCATCGTCGCGGTCAAAGGAAGAAAAAGTGACGCGATATAGTAGTCTCTTGTATAATAATTTAAATTTGGGTTTTTCAAATGAAAATCAAAGATATACCACCACAATATTCCAATGAAGATTATAATTTTTTTACTTTTAGATTAAAAAGTTTTTTTTTCTCTTAATTGGTTATATAAAAATACAAAAAAAATAAAAAAATTTCAATTGGTTATATAAAAATAATTTTTTTTTTTTAAATTAGATATAAGGCATTAAAACACCTCCATCCATGTTACATAGTATTATTATAATAAGTATATTTTGGTAAGATTCAAACCTAGATTTAAGATAACGAATCTAATCAATTGAACTAATTTTATTTGATTATTAAAAAATTATAATAATAATTATTTTAATTATAAAATTGGGTTGAATTTTTTTCTTTTTCAATTGGTTATATGGGATTGAAACCAACCTACCCATATTATATCATTAACACATAGGGATATTAACAATTTGAATATTGGTGTACCTCTAAAAGGTGAAGTGAGTGCGAGTGTAGCCGTGTAGCCGGAAGTGAGTGCCAGCTTAGTTGGGAATGAGTGCAACGAAAAGCAAGTGCGAGTGCAGTGAAAAGCAAGTGTGAGTGCAACCGGCAGCGAGTGCAACTAGGAGCGAGTGCATCCAGAAGCGAGTGTGAGTGCACCTGGGAGTGAGTGCAGTTGGAAGCGATTGCACCCAGAGTGCGAGTGCAACCAAAAGTGAGTGTGAGCATAAGTTGGGAGTGAGTGCAGTCGAAAGCGAGTGTGAACATGAGTCAGGAGTGAGTGCAGTTGAAAGAGAGTGTGAGCATGATTCGAGAGTGAGTGCAACTGAAAACGAGTGCGAGCGTGAGTTGGGAGTGAGTGCAACCGAAAGTGCATGAGCCGAGAGTGAATGCAACCAAAATCCAGTGAGTGCAAACTTGAGTTAGGAGTGAGTGCGGCCAAAAGCGAGTGCAAGCGCGAGCCAAGAGTGACAAGGAAAGCGAGTGCGAGTTGAGAGTGAGTGCAACCAAAATCCAACAAGTGCGAGCTTGAGTCGGGAGTGAGTGCAGCCAAAAGTGAGTGCAAGTATGAGCCAAGAGTGACGAGAAAAGCAAGTGCGAGCATTAGTTTGGAGTGAGTGCAATCGAAAGTGCACGAGCCAGGAGTGAGTGCAGCCAAAAGCCAGCGAGTGCAAGCTTTAGCAGGGAGTGAGTGCAACCAAAAACGAGTGCAAGCGTGAGCCAAGAGTGACGAGGAAGTGTGAGCAGCAAAAGTAAAAAGCAAAGTGTGATCAAGGAACAAGTACCACTTCTTGTTCAAGATATTAGGAGAATTTAAAGGGTTTATTTGAAGAAAATATAGGTAACATGGAAATAAAGTCATTTGTGGAAGTTCTTACTGAAAGTATGAATGACCAAGTTGGAAGTATGGATGCCTTAGCTAGCAATAAGAGGAAGAGTGAATCTATGGCAAACCCAGTCTAGGTAGCAGATTCTACACCAAAAGTGATTATTAAAGATTAGATGATTGAGTAATAAAGGGTTAATATGTAAGTTTCATGGATATTGGATAGGTTTTTCTAATATTCAAAATTGGATCAAGTGGAACAGGGGATTGAATTAAAATTTATCCATGCCTTTTCTTCCAAAAGGATTTTTCCTCGTTATTTTCTCTAGTTCAGAAATAAGGGATTAATGGATGGAGGCTCGTGGTTTAGGAGCAAAGATGCATTATATTTAAGACCTTGGAATGAGAATTTTTTGTGGACACAAAAACTATTAAAAGGCTTCCGGTATGGATTAGGCTTTTTGGACTTCCTTATCAACTCATCAATAAGGAGGTTTTGAAGAATATTAGTAATACTCTAGGTGAATTCATCCAGGAGGGACCAACTACTAAGGATAGAAGGCATGTTGTATATACTCGAATATGCGTTTCCATGGATATTTCTAAACCTTTATTGCAATTAGTTAGGATTAAATATGAATCAAGAGAATGGGATTAGCAAGTGGATTATGAAAACATTGCATTTCGATGTCGCAAATATCATGAAATTGGACACATAGCAAGAGACTGCAAAGTGAAAATGAAGAGATGGAATTTTTTGGGCCTAAGGGTAGATTCAATTTGAAACAAGAAGATCATATCACAAAATAAGCTAGGTCAAATCAAATATTTTCCACTTCTAAGAAAGTGGCTAGAAAAATCCCTCTACATCATCAGATGGCAAAGGCCATTACAATTCACATGAATCAGGCATTAGAAGAAAAAAATGATATGGGGGATGAGGAAGTATAATGCACAAGTTCAAATATAGAAGGAACTAAAGGTGTGAAGGAATAGGAGAAGGCAAATTTAAAACAAATGGAATATGGGGGGATGAATTTTAAAGCAAATGAGGTGAAGGAGGTCAAGCTTAATCTAAGTAAATCGACTTTATTATCCTCAAGTAGCTTAAAATGTTCTCCTTACAATAAAAATGAAAGTAGTACATGGTGTATTCTTTGCACTTTAGGATTTCAAGAGTAGTATAGTGAAGAAAATCTTATGGAGGATATTCAAGGGAACTTAGGGTTTTTAGGCCAACATAAGAAAGTGATGACTATGGAGGATCATCTATGCATGTTAGATTTTTTAGGGCAAAATAAAGAAGAAAAAACTAATGAGGCTATCCCTTGCACTTTCAACTCTTTAGGGCAACATAAATATTTAGAAGATAAGTCTCATTTTGAACAATATAATAAAATTGAAGAAATTGATGAAGATGAGAGTGTTTGCAGGAATGGAAGAAAGAGAGGAAGGCCATCAAAGCAGGAACAAAGAGAAAAAGAAACTCAAAAGGATATTTATTTGGGAAACCAAATAAAAATATCACGAGTGTTAACAAGAAATGGGGCTAAGCCCACTAATAAAAATAAAAAGTGTTGATGATGAAAATGATATCATGTAATATTAGGGGTATGAATAAAATCCCTTAAAAAATAGTTATTAAATAATTAATAGATTGTTGTAGCCTTGAGTTTATTTTAATAAAAGAAACAAAATTAAGCAGCGAGTAATGGAAGGATGTTTTGAAGAATATTTGGAAGACATCTCAGAAGGATTTAGAAACGTCACATCATTTACTTATTCACTATCTGTTTTCTCACATCATTTGGAGTTTTTTTTCAAATATGAAATTATATTGGGTAGCTCCATCAACATTGAAAGAGTTGATAAAATGTTGGATAAATTATTTTAAAGCTAAAGTATTACGTATTCTTTGGAGGATTGGCCCTACCATTATTTGTTGGAATTTATGGATTGAAGTAATAACAAATTTTTTAAAGATAAATCTGAAAATTATATCCAAGTTTTGAATCGTATTATTGCCTTGCTTGTAGAATGTCTACAAATATGGTTCTCATCATGGGAAGTCTCAATTGCATAAAAAAGTGCTAATAACTTGGTTTCAAGATTTGTACATACATGGAAGAGTCATTAACGACAATGAAATTAAAACAAAGGATCTAATTCGATTTATGGTAAAATAGAAATATCGAGATGTTGGGTTTATCAAAATTAATTTTGATGGTGCTTCTAAACAAAATCTAAAAAAAATAGGCGGAGGTGGTGTTTTTAGAAATAGTGAAGGCAAAGTTCTCCTCGCTTATTCAAAATCATATGGAACTTCAACTAACAACTATGCAGAGACTAGGGCATTTTTTATGGGGATTAAAATTACAGTAGAAAAATGATGGAAATATATTTCAATTGAGGAGGACTCACAAATTATCATTAATGCTCTTAACACATATGGATGTGGAGACAATAAAAAATAGTATTATTGTTGATGTTCATCATCTATTACTAGAGGCAATCTCCTGGTAGTGTGAGCATATATATAGAGAAGGAAATGGAGTAGCAGATAAATTAGTGAATTATGGTGTTGACCTTCATCCCGGTGAAATTCAAATTTTAGAAGGCAACTAGCCAAGTGAGATTTTATATTTTTATCAAAATGATGTCAAGGAGCTGATTGTGGAAACATAACACTTTGAAGAAGTTGAAAAATATATTTAAGAGAAAAAAGAAATGAAAAAACTATGATAAAAAGATACGTCGCAAGAAATGTAATATTTCGGTATTTTTATGGGAGTGGCCCCAATAAAAGCCACATATAACCTATTAAAAAAATGGATATTGTCCATGTATCATTTGACAAGATTCTAACTTAAGTCTCCTCTTATGTTGAAGAATCTAATTGATTGAACTGTGTTATTTGGTAGTTTAAAAATATATATATATATAGAAAGAGGAATAACCCTCTGCCCCACCTCTTTAAATGTTTACTTCGAGGAATGAGGGGGACTTGGAAGGGCTTGTGATTAAAACTGCTGACCTCAAGCTAGTAAATCACTTAGGAAAAACCAAGCAGTTTACTACCTTCACCCTTAAAAATATATTTTTAATATGATGTAAATTATATATATTTAATTTTATTAAATAATATTAGTTTAATCATTACCCAAGTGTTTGTAGGTGAGTTGGAGAGGAGAGGGCAATCCTCCAAGGGAGGTCCCAGGTTCGAATCTCCACCCTACCAAAAAGTTGAATTGGGTACCCAAAATCCAATTGATAATGTTGATGCGGGCAGGTCGGGTGCGACTCCCGGGTGACTTTGACGGTGTAGAACCCCCTATTCGTGGTCTCTCAAACCAAGGCGGCCCCACAAGGGGTTTTTCGTTTATAAAAAAATATATATTAGTTTAATCATTTAAATATTCTAATCTTTATGAAGAATATCTAAGTTTAAATTTAATGGTATCAAACGAGGCATGTTTAATTACCAAATTCTTGTAATACCACTATGTAATAGGGATGGGATCCTTTTCAATATTTAATAATAAATTTGAAAAAATATATTAATATTTTAATTTTATAAAAATTGGATAAACAAATGTGTTAAAAATAAATGTGGCTTAACTATTTAGTTTTATAGGAGGAATTATAATGCTATTAAGCAATTTGTCTTTGTTTCATGTATATGAATATTAGTCAATAATTATATATTCACGTAAATATTAAAAGAGAATGTCAGTGTATGTATAGATATTTGCTTGTTAATAATAGTCAAGAGTAACCATTAGATAGATATTCAAAAGGTTTTATTTAAACCAGTCTAGTCAAGCTTCATTATACGCATCTTTGAGAGGTTTTCTAATTACAAAGTTATGCATTGATTGTGTGGAACGTTTTTTTAGCAAATCATAACCCACAAAGTAGAGTAAAAATGGAGTATGTCAAAAACAACAATGAAGCTGGAATATTTGTTATGAAACAAATGAAATATATAATTGAATATATGGGAGGAGAAAAGGGTATGATAATAATTATTTCAAGCAACATGGAGAATGATGTGGCTTTGGTAAAGATTGGCTTTTTTTTGCACCTAGAAGATATGTAGCATGTAGATTTTGATATTTTTGTCTTCTAGATAGTCTTGGTATGACATATGTGCAAGTGTAGGGAGGAGTGGTTGAAATATGTTGATGTGGATTAACATTGGCTAATATTTTATTGCTTAAACTAAAGTTTAAATAGGCACTTAAAGATACCTTTAGTTACAACAGATAGCAAATATATGCACATATCTCAACAATAGGATAAGTTACTAACTTAGGATCTAATAAACTAACAACTTGATCTAGAAAGCTAACAACCTTACCTTCTAGATAAGCAATGTGGCATACGTAATACATAGGATAGAATATCACCTACACTAAAGTTGATAAATAAAATAAACCTATCTATCCTTATTACTCCTCCCCACCATAGAAGCATTGGACTCTAATGCTTTTATAAGAAAGAGGACGAGAAGATGTACAAGTTACCAAAATGTAATATTCAGACTTGACTAAGAAGAGAAGAGAGAGATACGTTGCTCAAGAGAGCATATAATAGCCCTAATGGGATCACCACAACTCCTATGAAGGGAGTACCAAAAGCAAAAAAATGCTCAAAAAGGGTCTTATAGGAAGCCCCAATGGGATCACCACAACTCCTATGAATGGAGTACAAAAAGCAAACAATGTTTGAAAGGGCCTTGTAGGAATGTTCTTCAATCTTCTCCAAAAAAATTTATGGGCTCCTCGAAACTATAGTAGTTTCACTATGAGGAAGATTTGCAACATAAAGAGGAAAAATGCACAAATCATTGTGATCCAATACAAAGTATAAAATGAAGTGTTGGGTACCATCAAAAGTGCACTCCTTATTACAAAGCCACAAAAGGTTTTAAAAATCCAAATTGGAGGATTGTAAATCCTCAAATACTTCATACGATCCAAGGGATCGTATTACAAATCCACAACGACAAATTAAATAATTATGTTTCCACTAATTACAAGGACGGTTTAATCCACAAACTTACAATACTATAACTAGGCACATTAAGGTGCACAAAGAAGCAAATGTGTAAATACCACAAATACCCATATAATAGGAATGTTCTCTTTTCTTCTTCTTTTTAAAATTTATTTATTTAGTCTTAAAAAATTAAAAGTAAATGAATAAATAAATGTTGTTTTTCCCTTCTTTTTTAAATTTGAATATTCCCTTTTTTTTTCTTAAAAAAAAATTAATAAATAAATAAATGCACACATTTTTTCCTTCTTGTTTTTATTTTAAATTATTTATTTACTTTTCAACTATTAAAAGTAAATAAATAAATAAATATGCACTTCTATCTTCTTTTTTTTAATAAAATTATTTATTTACTCTTCAACTATTAAAAATAAATAAATAAATATGCACTTCTCTTTTTTTAATTTATTTATGTACTTTTAAACTATTAAAAGTAAATAAATTAATGCACTTTTTTAAAATAAGATATATTTTATATTTTATACTAAATATAAAATATTATAGTGAAAATAAGTGCAACGTCTAATTGGAGAGCTATCTAAGTGCAACTCCTCTAGAGCTCTCTATGCAGGGGGAGAAAAGAATTAAAAATTCATGCAAGGGAAATAATTAAAAATTCTTCCAAAGGGGAGAATAATTAAAATAAAAATCCATGTGACAATCATATTGAAAGCAATTGCAATTGCAACACCATAGTCACCTTGCAAGTAGGGTTTTACCAACAAAACTTCTCCTGTAAATAGGTATTTATCGGTAGAACCTCTCCCTCGTTCCAAATAAAACTACAGTGATCAAAATTTTGCTATGCAAACTAAAGTTTACCTATTCACTAATTAGAGCTTCTACTTAGTGCAATGCACCAAACGATGGTCTAAAATCCTCTAACCAACACCAAGCAAAAGAACAAACTAACCCAAGCCTAATTGCAGGCTTTGATACCAATGATGTGGATTGAAACTAGCCAATCTTTTATTGCTCAAACTAAAGTTTAAATAGGAAAGATACATTTAATTATAATTGATAACAAATATATATGCAGATCTCAATAATAGGATAAGCTACTAACTTAGGATCTAACAAACTAACAACTTGATCTAGAAAGCTAACAACCTTACCTTCTAGATAACCAATGTGAGCATACATAGTACATAGGATAGAATATCACCTAAACTAAAATTGATAAATAAAATAAATCTATGCCTATCCTTATCATACGTTGTCTTGGAAGACACATTGTAATCTCATCTCATTACCATCTAATAAATTGTAAGCAAGTTGAAGTTTATAACAATAAGAAGGTAACTAAAGGTAGGTGATGCATTAATTGGCAATATTTTGACTATCCCCAAAAGATTTTGTTGCATTGTTATAATTTTAGTAGACGGGTTGGAAAGGATTGATGTATACATAAGGTATTATCAGTATACCTTAGACCTATAGATATTCCATTGGGAAAATCATTAGAGGTACTAGTGCACGTAGTTATATGCATGTAAATATTTTAAGTGTTTGGACATAGATCTTTGATGTTGATGCAAGTAATAGTCTTATGTCATCCAATACCCTTTTGTTATTTAAAGAAGTAATTAGCGTTGACTAAATCATTTGAAGTGTCCTTAAACATGTCAACCTTTTTTTCATTATATTTTTGAATAACAAGAATGACATCCTTCCGATGTGTGGTTGTTTTTGGATCGAACTAAAAAAATATGTGAACATAAAGTATAAATCTTGTTGAAAATGTAAGAAGTTATGTGTAAGTTATTTGTAAAAAAAGTGAAATGAGAAATGAAGATATGAATTAAAAATGAACTAGAGTAATGAATTTATTATTGTTGAATGAGGTTTGTATAATCGTCTATGATTTGTAGAGCTTGTTGCTCACTAATTTTTGTTGCATTTGTGACAATAACAACAATAATATTTTGAAAGGGCCTAAAACCTTTTACAAAAGTATAAATATAGATACATAACTCCTTATTTAAGGTAACATAGATCTATAAATACCTCCAAGAAACACATCTAGGAAATTCTAGATCACCCATAAAGACCCTAAAAAACCTTGGATCCAAATCCTATGAAGAGACAAACCCAAAAATCCTCGCTCCAATTTCTATGGAGAAATAATTCTAGAAAACCTTGGATCCAATTCCTATGGAGAAGCAGACTTAGGAAAACCCCAGCTTTAATTCTTGTGGAGAAACAAACCTAAAAAATATTGGCTTCAATTCCTATGGATAATGAGACCCAAAAACCCTTGGCTTTGTTTCCTGTGGAGAAATAAACCCCCAAAAACCTTGACTTTGATTCCTATGGAGAAACAAACCCAAAAAAACTTGGCTCTAATTCCTATGGAGAAACAAACCCAAAAAATCTTGGCCCTAATTCCTTTGGAAAATCATATGCAAAAAAGCTCTGTCTTTGATTCTTGGCAAGAACCAAACCCAAATAATCCTAGCTCCAATTTCCATAGAGAAGTAGACCTAGAAAAATATTGGCTCTAATTCCTGTGGAGAAGTAGACCCAAAAAAAGATGGCTCCAATTCCTATGGAGAAACAAACCATAAAAAACCTTATCTATGATTTCTGTGGAGAAAAAAATCTAAAAACCTTGGCTCTAATACTTGTGGAGAAACATACCCAAAAAAATCTTGGCTTTGATTCTTGTGGAGAAGTAGACCTAAAATAACCTTGGCTTTAATTTATGTGGAGAAACAAACCTAGAAAAATTTGGCTCCAATTCTTGGCTTTGTAGATGTAATAAAATCATCACCTATGGATGACCACCAATAAATCCATAGGATCATCTTCTATAAATGGACATCCCTTTGATTTTATCCCTATGGAGAGACAAACCTAGAAAACATTGGCTTCAAATCTTGTGGAAAAGCAGACTTAGAAAAACCTTGGCTTTAACACTTGTGGATAAACTAACCCATAAAACCCTAGCTCCAATTCTTATGGAGAAACAAACCTTGGGTTTGATTCCTCTAGAGAAGCAAACCTAAAAAATCCCTAGCTTCAATTTCTATAGACAAGTAAACCTAGAAAAATCATACAGCTAAAAGAGTTATCTATGAAGGTAAAATACTCAAAAACAATGAAGGAAGAACCCAACTATATAGATGAAATGAAAACACCTATGGCTGACCACCAACAAATCCATAGGATCACCTTCTATAAACTATCATCCCTTTGCTCCAAACCCTATGGAGAAACAAACCTCAAGGACTCCCCTTTTTGAACTATTGTCTAGAAGTTACTCTTTTTAGACTAATCTAAAAATATCTAGGTGGATCTCCCCTAGGGATATCCACATTTTATCCTCCTCTCGTAGTGCTCCCCTATTGGCTAACATGTATGCTACCATATTGCCTTCCCTCTATATATGGACTACTTCCATCTGAACAAAGGTTTGGAGAGCATTCCTAATATCTTGAAAAATTACTTATTTGTCAATTTATTTTTACTTCTTGCTTAAGACAATGATATTCATAGAATCTCCTTCCACTAGTAATTTTCTAACTCCCAAGTCTCTTGCTAGTTTTACCCCTATCAATAGAGCTTGAGCTTCTTCTTGGTGGCTTGTATTGATTCCCAAACTTTCACAGATTGCACCCTTTATCCTCCCTTGTTCATCTTGAATAATAGCACCTATCCCCACCTTCCTTGGGTTCCCCTTTCAGTCCCCATAAAAGTTCATTTTCATCCATCCTTCTTGAGGTGGTAGCCATTTAGTCTCAACCCTTGATTGATTCTAAGTACCATCCAAGCTACCAACTGGGTCTAAGTTTCAAGTTTTGCTCAGTCTAGCCTCATCTCCTATTTCAGATTTGGTCAAAAAATTATTATCTTCACATTTTTCTCAATTGCCCATACATTAATTTACACGTTTCTCCATGTTGATCTATTTTCTTGCTTAAAGATTCTCCTATTCCTTTCTAGCCATATCCCCTAAGCATAGTGGAAAGGAATTAGATTCTAAATTCCATTAAGCCTTGTACTAGTGAAAGGCTTCTCCCATTGCTCTAACCAAGCTAACATAGTATTTGGTAAAGCCTACACTACCCCCATATTATTATTGGTACTTGAAGAATCTTCAATGAGTAGTTACATTCTAGGATGATATGTTGAATTGACTCGATTATTTAGACGTTTTTCGTAGGACTGCCCAAACTGCCGAACTCGTTTCGGCCATATCTCACTCATCCGGACTCGGATTGAGCTAAAATTTTGAGGGTAGATGCCTGAAAAACCCTAGAACGTCTCCACCAATTTTCATATCATTTGGAGCAACACAGATCCTAGCGCATCCCTATGTGTGAACGACATATTTGGCAAGCGGCTATGCGAGGGTTTCATCCGGGTTGAGTGCAAGCGGCTCCGGAGGTTGGTTTTAGGGCCTTCGGGCCCTAGCGGCCAATATTTTTGTGGTTTATGCTCAATATTTTAGCAGGAAATGTTGCGGGGATACAATATGGGTTAGAAATTTGTCTTTCAACAGATCATACTATGAACTTGAGTGACAACGGCTTCCAATTTTCTGCACAAAAGAAAAGTGAAAACCATACCTTTCCACGGCGTCTAGGGCAAGGATTAAAGAGATCACGAAACAAGTTTCAAGCGGTTGATCAAAAAATGGCTCATATCTCAAGTGAATCTGGTGCTAAGGTGCACCCACAAAATAATTCTATTGTGAAAACCCCTATCAAGGGTAAGAATTTTGAAGACTCAGTCCCAAAAATGAATTTTAGGGATGCCCTTCAGTGGTGGACAGCCTCGGCCCAATGCTAATATCAATATTAGGGCTTCCCATAAACCTCTAAGAATGCCTAAGATTGATCCCGGAAAATGCAGTCGGGATGTCTTAAAGCGTTGATGGAACTCCTATTGTTAAGCTTGATATGGGTAACATTCTGACTGGCATTGAAGATTTGGAAAAAAGAGGACTAATTTGTCGGTTCGTGGGTTTTCGTCTGAGTCTATCTGCTTTCAAAGTATGGGCTGCAAAAAGCTGGAAAACTAAAGGTGAGTTACAAATCTCTATTTATCCAAATGGTTATTTTCTTGTTTTATTTGCTAATAATGAAGATAGAGAGAAAAATTTTCAAGGGGGTCCTTGGTTTTTGGAAGGGCGGGGCTTTTCATGAAGCCCTGGCATACTAAATTTAAAGCCGAAGAAGAGATGCCTTCTATAGCTCCCGTGTGGGTTAGACTCTTTGGCCTCCCTATTGAATTTTGGAATCCTACTATTTTTTCTTCAATTGGAAACTCTTTAGGAACTTTTATGATGATTGCTGATTGTACTCAAAATTTTGAACATATTATTTATGCTCGGATTTGTGTTTTAATGGATTTTGACAAACCCCTACCTAAAAAGATCACATTACAATTTGGGGAAGACACTTGGGAGCAAGTAGTGGACTATGAGAACATTCCTTTTCGTTGTAGAATTTGCCATGAATATGGTCATTTGGCCAGTGCTTGCCCAAATAAAATTCCTGATCAAAAGAAAGAAGATATAAACTCAATAGGTTTCCAAATACCTAAGAAGAAGAACACTCGGAAAAAATCGGTTATGAAGGATCAATCAAAGTCATCTGCTAATATGTTTGAAATCCTTTCCACAAATGATGTCCCAAGTGAGGAAGAGGAAATAATGGAAACTAAAATCTTAGAAACACAATTTAAATATGAAGGGAAGAACTCGAGAGACAAACCAACAAATCAAAGGTTTTCAACGAGAAAAAAAAGGAGAAAATTTACACAAGAAAAACAATATTTCAAATGTCAAAACTTCAAATAATGCAGGTCCCAATATAGACTCCGTTGAACCATCTAGTAAAATTTTGGCTGTGTACGAGCATTCTTCAAGGTTAGAAGCCATCTCAGATTCAATTGGAATAAGTCAAGAAACGAGGGAAAAAAAATTGAAGATGGATTCTAATCAAAAAGTAGGTCGCAAGACCAATCAATATCATATGGTAAAAGAAGGTGAAAAGCTTGTAGAGGAAGGTAAGATTAATGCCCTTCCCAACTTTTTTAGCCCCGGTATTAATGAAGATCATCACTTGGAATATTAGAGGACTCAAAGGGAGTCTTTCAAAACAAAATGAAATTAGAAGAATGATTCAGGTAAATCATCCACATCTTGTTTTCCTTCAAGAAACAAAGATGTCAATGGAGGATATGGACTTAATTGTCGGTAAAATTTGGCCAGTTGGAAAAGTGGTTTCCCTCAGTTCCCAAGGGACTTCGGGTGGCATTGCTTGTCTTTGGGATCCAAAAGAGGTAGTTATTCACCATATGGTTGGCAGTTGGGGTTTGTTGGCTATAGCTATTCAAAGTAGACATTCCAACCAGATTATGCTCTGCATTACTGTTTATGCTCCGACTTCTTTGGAGGAAAAAAGAAGACAGTGGAAGGATATTACTCATATTATCTCTCATTTTCCTAAAGCTTGGATCTTGATCGGAGGAGATTTCAATACCATCCTCTCTCTGGATGAGAAAAGGGGGAAATAGAAATTTGGACAAAAGCAACGACCTCATGAGCGAATATATTGCAAACCTCCATCTTGTGGATATCCAACTGAGATAATGGCCTTATGACTTGGTCTAACAGAAGGCAAGGCTTAGCTTGTATAATGGAGAGATTGGATAGGTTTTTGCTCTCTGAAAATTTCTTAATCCATGGTCACATTCCTAAAGTGAAGACTCTTAATAATGTTGGTTCGGATCATTGGCCGAGTCATGGTGGAAATGTGGAAAACCAATGTGAGTTTCTCTCCTTTTCGTTTTCAATTAATGTGGCTTAGAGACATTTCCTTCGAGACCTCATGTGCAACAATGGTGGAAGGAAGGTAAACCTAGGCATGGGACTAAGATGTTCTATTTTGCCAAAAGACTGCAATACATTAAATCCAAAATCAAGACTTGGAGCTGGAAAGAGTTTGGGGATGTTCATAAAAAAAAACATGAAGTTATTGCTCATCTTGAAAATTTGAATAAGAAAATCCATTTAAATGGCCTCACGAGAGAAGAGAAGTGCGAGATGAAATTAAACTCACAACTCGGTTAGAGGAATGGGAAAAAAGAGAAGAAATCTTATGGAAGCAAAAATCTAGAATTCAATGGCTCAAAGAAGGAGATCGAAACACAAATTTCTTCCACAAATCTCTTCTAGCTCGAAGATCTCACAACTTTATTTCTTCCTTAAAATCAGATTATGGAGATGTTGTTTATACTTGGGATGGCATGAACTCTATTGTTGTTGATTACTTTTCCAATATTTTTGCTGCTACTTCCCTTGACTCGGCTTCACAATATAATGTTCTTCAAGCAATCCCTTCTCTTATCACTTATGAGGAGAACTCTATTTTGGCTACTCCTGTTGCTATCAATGAGCTTCAACAAGTGGTTTTTAAAATGCAAAAGGGAAAACCCCGAGGTCTCGATGGTTTTCCTATTGAGTTCTACCAAGAGTTTAGGGATATCCTTCATGTTGATTTATTAGAGGTGGTGGAAGAAGCCAGGAAAGCCAAAGAAATTTTGAAGGTTATCAATAAAACTTATATTACTCTTGTTCCAAAAGCTCAAGAGGTTGATCATATCTCAGCTTTTAGACCTATTGCTTTATGTAATGTTCTTCTCAAAATCATTACTAAAATCATGGCGAGAAAGGTTGAAGCCTCTTTTGCATAAGATTATTTCCCCGAGCAAGGGGGTTATGTGGAAGGACGTCAAATAGTAGATGAGATAGTTCTTGCTCAGGAAGCCATCCATTCCATGGATATGCAAAATTCTCCTTCCATGTTCATTCGGTTAGACTTATCCAAAGCTTATGACGGAGTGGATTGGCACTTCCTTATCAAAGTTTTGAGGCAATTTGGTTTCTCTAAGGATTGGATGGATTGGATTATGGGATGTATCTCTTCAGTTTCCTACTTAGTTCTTATCAATGGCGAGGCCTTCTCAGTATTTCCCAGCTTCCAGAGGTATTAGGCAAGGTGACCCGCTATCCCCTTATTTATTCATCATTCTTGTTGAATGCTTGGGTAGGACTATAACCAAAAGAGGGAAAACAAAACCCTTGAGGGAGTTACCATTGCTCATGGAGCTAGACCTATCTCTCATCTTCAATTTGTGGATGACTCTACTCTTTTAGGTAAAGCTACAGTTAAGGAAGCTTCTAATATTAAGCAAATCATTAGCTATTTTTCTAAGGCTACTGGGCAGTTGATCAATGAAGACAAATCTAAAGTTATTTTCTTTCACTGCTCTGCTAGACAGGAATCCATGGTCTTGGATAAGCTAAGATATAAGAAGACCTCTCTTCCAATCACTTATTTAGGTATTCCCATAAATATTCAAAGGCAAGAAAAATAAATATTGGAATTGGTTGTTGGACAAAGTCAAGAAGAAAATTGGAAAGTGGACCAACAAGTGGCTTTCTTATGGGGGTAGAATCACCTTGGTAAAATCAGTCCTTCAAGCTATTCCTATTTATGTTTCTTCCGTTTTGAATATCCCAAAGGCTGTTCTTCGAGAATTGGATCAAATCGGTCATCGTTTCCTTTGGAGTGGTACTAAGGAGAAAAGAAAATGGGCCTTGGTGAAATGGGATACTTTATGTCTTCCTAAGAGTGAAGGGGGTTAGGATTACGGTCTTCAATTAATAACAACAAAGCTTTAGCTGCTAAATTATATTGGAGGATGTTGCATAACCCCAATGCTCTTTGGGCCAATAATCTCCGTGCTAAATATCTTGAGAACAAAAGTCCTGAAGACCTTGTTCGCTATCAACTTCCTACCAAAGGTTCTCCCATTTTAGCGGTTCTTAAGGGTGGTGAGGATTTGATAAAGAAAAAATTATTTTGGATCATTCATAATGGTCAACATGCAAATTTTTGGATAGATTCTTGGGATGGTCACAAGCCTTTGATAACTCAGTTTCCCGATTGGAGGCCTTGGATGGAGGAGCTTCATCGAGCTAATTGGATAAAGGTGGCTAATTACTGTCGGTACCATATTGGTAATTCAAAGGTTGGTAGATATTGGATCCCTATTGAGGATGGCCTATTCAAATCCCAGAAAGGCAAAGACAAGATATCCAAGGCATCCTTCATATGAGATCCCTCTCTTGGTCCCATGAAAAAGATTGTTTTGGATGGAACAACACTACTAAGGGTGAGTATTCGGTTGCTCAAGGTTATTTGACCTTATGCCATAATAATCCCAACCATTCTTCGACATATTTTCTCGATTGTGGGCTCAAAAGCTCTGGCCTAAGGTGAGGTTCTTTAATTGGCTTTTATTGCATCGTAGGGTGCTTATTGGTGAGCAACTTATGAAGCGTGGTTTTCATGGCCCTTTTAGATGTGAAATGTGTGAAGAGAATGTAGAAAATATCAACCATATTTTTATTGAGTGTACTTTAGCCTCTGAGCTGTGGAGGAGAATGGCCACTTTACTTGGCTTACGGTGGTCCAATTTTTTTACTTTTGAACAGCTTTGGAGGGATTGGCCTAATCAAGAGGGTGTTGATCATTTTATTAGGCGGTTAGTTTGGATGGGTTCTACCATTCTTCTTTGGAATATTTGGAATGAAAGGAACAACCAAATTTTTAATCAAGATAGGAAGGATATTCACTATATTTGGCAAAATACCATAGCCAACTTAGTTGAATCAGTCCATCATCTCCTTAATCACCCCCAAAACTCCCACCAAAGATGGGATCAAGTGATGCAAATATTGAAGATTAAACCTTCTAAGGGCAACCAACTTAAAGGGAATGTGAGTATTAGTAAGATGGATAGGAATAGAAATTGGCAACCTCCTCCTAAGGATTTTGGAAAAGTCAATGCTGATGGAGCCTCTAGAGGGAACCCTGGAAAAGCCAGTGTGGGAGGAATTGGTAGACTTTCAGATGGCTCCCTGGTTTTTACTTTTCTTGAGAATTTGGGTATTCTTTCCAATAACCTTGTTGAGGGGTATGGTATCCTCGAGAGGCCTTCGGGAGGCTACTAAGGTTGGATGGGAAAAGGTGTTAGTTGAGTCGACTCTCAACTTATGATTAATCTCTTGAAGAATCCTTCTAAGAATCATAAGGTGGATTGGAGAATAAAAAGAATAATTGAGAAGATTCGGTTAATCCAGATGGGATTTTTGAAAGTTGATTACAATCATGTGGTCGAGAGATCAAAACAAGAGTGTTGATGCTTTAGCTAATTGGGCTTTGGACAAAGGTGATCTTACTTGTTATGGCCACCCTCCTATATGGTGGGCTTCTCAAATTAGGGAAGCTCTTCTTTCTATCATTTCTTTGGATGGCTCCGAGTTATGAAGGTACCTAGTTTCTTCTTGTTTTTTTTTGCTTCTCTTTGGTTCATTCAGTTTTTTTAGTTCCCTAGCTCATTCTATTCTTTATTTTGTTTCCTCTGTTGATTCTTGCCTTAATAGTCTTCTGGTCTAGATAGGTCATTGTTTTGTTCATTTTTTATTTCTTTTTTTTTTTGTTTTTTTTGTTTAGTTTTTTAAGGTGGGTGGGTTTTTTTTTTGTTTTGTTTTTGTGTTCTTTGTGTTGTTTTTTGTTGTTCTTGTGTTTTTGTTGTTTTGTTTTTTTTTATGTTTTTTGTTATTGTTCTTGTGTTTTTTCGTTCTTGTTCTTGGGTTTCTCTTTGTTTGTGTTATTTCGTGTTTTTATGTGTGAGTGTTTTCTATGTTTTTTGTTTTTGTTTATTGTCTGTTGTTGGTTGTTTTTTATTTTTATTTTTTTTTATTTTTTTATTTTTAGGTTTTGGTTGTGTTTATTTTTCATGTTTTTTTGGTTATGTCTTTGTAGTGTTTTGTTGTTTTTGTCTTGTTTGTGTTTTGTTATGTGGTTCTTGTGTTTTTCTATGTGGTTTGTGTTGTGGTTTCTTTTATCTTATTGTGCGTGTTTGGTTGTGCTTTTGTTTTTGACACACTCAAGGAGCATGTTTTTATTTTATTTTATTATTTTTGTTGTTATTTACTTATTTTTAAATTGGTTTTGTGTGTTTGTTTGCTCCTTGAGTATGTCAAAGGTGGTAGGCCAAGTCCGAGTCCTGGGCATTTTTGGCGGAATGGATACCCCTGCCTCCTTGGGTCTTACCCGAAAGTGGCATCCCTTTTGGGATGTTTTCCACAAAAAAAAAAGATATGTTGAATTGACTCCTCTCTACTCATAGAGGAAGCATTTGTTTGGGTACTAAATTCATCTCTTCTACAAATTGTCTATAATTAGTATCTTATTTTGTGCAACCAACCATAAGAAGACCTCTTGTTTGATTATTGCTTCTTTCCCCCATATTCTCTTCCATGAAAAAACATATTCTACAATTGGGTCAATCAATTCATGAGCTATTTTGACATGAAATTCACCATCTTGGGTGGCTCCCCACATCAAAAAATATTGTTGCATCTCTTAACTAATATAATATGATCTAATTTTTACCTTCAACTTACTTAATGCTTCACTATTATTGGTTCATGTTTAGATCTTACCATATTAATTGGCCTCCTACCATCACCATATAATCACTTACCAACTTGTCATGTCTTGATTCCAAATCCTCCCATAGTCTATGCATCTCCTCATACATGGTTAGCGGTGTAATGCCTAACCATGCATCCTCATAGAAGTTAATGGATCTACCATCCCCTACTTTCCATTGTACTCCCTTCCATAATATTTCCCTTTCCTTCACAATATGATTTCATAATGAAGATATTTGACATGGATCCTGTATAATAAGCAGTCTAACATCTTCCATACTATCTAAATATTTTTCCTTCAATATTTTAGCCCATATTGACTATCCCTCCTTCATAACTCTCCATCCTACCTTTGCAGCTAGTGCTAGGTTGATGTTTCTAATTATTTGAAGGCCTAATCCTCCTTGTGTCTTGGGTTGGCATACCTTCTCCCATGATATTAGAGGTATTATACTCCTTTTTTTGAACTAGTCCATAGAAATTATTTTTGGATTCCTTCCACAATATTAACCACTTTGAAAGGCATTTTAAAAACTGATAGTTGATATACTAGGATGGCTTGTAATGTACTCTTCACCAATTGTATTTTTCTAGCTTGGGTAAGTAAACTCCCTTTCCAACCTACCATATTATTCTAAAATTTATCTAATAATCCATTCCATAATCACAGTCTCCTATAAATATTGACATATGCAAATATGTAAAGGGTAGGGTTGAAATTAAGTAACCAATATCTCTAGCTACTCTTCTCTATTTGTCTATTCTGGTGTTTATGAAGAAAACCTTACCCTTTTCCATATTATTTTTTTGATGGGATGCCCCTTCATACAGATTCAATATCCTTCTAAACTCTCTAGATTTTTCCATTGTTGGTTTCCCTAGTAATATCGTGTCATCCATAAATTTTTGGTGAGTTAAACCTTCTAGGTTTTTTGTTGGATTCAATTTATGAAGTGTTTCCAAAGCCTTTGTTGCTCCTATACATCTCTCCAAATCCTCAACTATTATTATGAAAAATACGGTGATATGTGATCTCCTTGCCTTAAGCCCCTACTACTACTAAAAAATTCAACTGGAGAATTGTTTACAAGCACTGGGAATTTAGATCCTTTGTATTAGTTGCCTACCCATCTTCTCCATTGCTTGTTAAATCCAAACTTGAATAAGGCCCTATCTAAGAAACTCCAAGACACTCTATCATAGGCCTTATTCATATCAAGTTTAACTATCATTCATTTCTTGTCACTATCCTTTACAAAATGCAAATTTTCATAGAGAGTTATTACTCCGTCCAAAATCTACCTCCCTTTTATGAAACCCCCTTGTTGTATCGAGATAATAGTTGGAAGTATAAACTTAAGCCTCAAGGCTATCACTTTTTGATATTATTATGTAGATTGTATTATAAAGGTTTATAGGCTCGTAATCCTTAAAATATTTCAGCCTTGGCTTCTTTAGAATTAAGGCTAAGAATGTATTATTATACTCCTTCAATACTTGCCTCGTATGATGTGACTCCCTGACTACCTCAATAACATCCTTCTTAATAATTTCCTGAAATATTTGGAAGAAGCGTGCTTAAAAACAATTAGGCCTTGGTGCTTTGTCCTTACCAAGGAATAAAATTTCTTCTCTCACTTCTTCCTCACTAATATCCTTAGTCATTTGTTCATTTATTTCCCTTATGATCAACCTTAGTATATGCTAAATTATCTCCTCAATTGCAGATTGATTTTCTACCATATCTTTTGACAGTAGTGTTTGAAAAAAATCTATTGCCTCTTGTCTAATTTTTATTTCTTCCCTTATGGTTTGGTCATCTAATTTTTTGTGTTTCAATCACCTTATTCCAACCATTGGTTTCTTTATTTTTATCACCAATAGGCCTCCTCTCTCGCCAAAATGGTGTGCCAATCTAAATTTAGTTTTTTTTTTCCTTTAAGAAATGAGCTTGATCCTTTCCACCCCTATTGATCTCTTCTTCTAACTTACCCAGTTCTCTTTTGATAAGTACCTTTTTTAAAACATATTTCCAAAGACCTCTTTGTTCCACAAACTTACCTCTTTCTTCACAGTATTCAGTTTACTTACCACAATGTGCATTTTAGATCTCTATACTGGTATATCCCACCACTTTACCATCCCCTTGAATATATGGGTGGTGCAACCACATATATTTAAATTTAAATGTATTTTTTCTATTAATTTCTAAGTTGCACAAAAAAATAAGGGAGTTATGGCTCAAACCCGCTCATGCTAAAGAGATTAATTTATGCTCACAATCCCTTTGAAACCAATCCTTTGATAGAATAACCCTATCTAATCAAACCTAAATCAAGCTATCTCTTATCCTTTTATTTGACCAAGTAAACCTTTTGCCACTTAGGTCTATATTAAAATGGTTTGTTTTAGCTATGAACTTACCTAGCTCCTCCATACTATATGTGTACTTTTGTGTACCTCCTATCTGTTTTGCAAGTGTGAGAGGGGTGTTAAAATCACCTGCCACTATCCACTTCAATACTCTAAGTTATTCTCCCATTTTCTCTACAACCCTCCCTAATTCCTTTCAAGCCTTATTAGTGTTAGGGGCATAGATATTGATGATTACAAAAGCTAACCTAGATATTTTTGTTGTAATTAGAGTTGTTAATTGGTTCATACTCTATGCTAGGATTTCACCTTCATAGGTTTTAGAATTCCACATTGTAATTATACCTCCTAATACCCCTTGGGATTCTTCTTGACAGTCTTCTCAACTCCTCCATATTCCTCCTTGTATCTTACTCCAATTTATTTTATGAAGTTTTATTTCTTGCAAGAGAAGAATATCTTGGTGGTGGTTCATAATTAAATATTTAACCATCCTATGCTTGTTAGGGACATTCATGCCCCTAACATTCCAACTTAGTAGTTTCATTTCTCTCATGTTGTAGGTTCCTGAGAACTACCTACAAATATTTTCTCTAGGGTTTTATGTTTCCAGTAAGCTTTATCCTCCTCTATTTCTTTGATCCTATTTTCTTTCAATGATAGTCTTCCTACTTTGTTGGATTACTCTCTTCCCAAGTTAGGAACTTTTTGGGAGCTTCTAGTGGCCTGCATATTAGGTGTTGATGTTACCTTGCTAGATATATCCTTCTTCCCATATTTGATTTCACTATATCATACCCCTTCATGGGATGCATTTCTACCTCATCCCCATATCTCTCTCTCATCCCCACTTCTACCTATGCAAGTTGACATACCTCATGAATTTAATCATTGTGCTTTATCTCCTATGCTATCGGGATATATGAGAAAGTAGATAGAACTTCTTGAGTATTGGTATTGGGCTCAGCCTGTATATATTGATCATCTATCTCACCACTTTCTATAATCCTCTTTATTGGCTCTTTCATTGCTTGATTATTTATTGCAAAACTTGTATTCTAGTGTCTTCCCTCATGTCTTCATTTGCCTTTTTTGTTTCTTTCCCTCCTGAGCTTTACACTTGGGTATTTGATCCTTGATCTTGCTTGGTTTTTTATTATTACTAGCTTTGGCCTTGTAATTCTTCTTTACTCTCCATGCTTGCTTCATCTTTAAGTCTTATTTTTCCTTCCTTTTAACATAGTTCTTTCTAAATAGATAATTCTTTGTAATACGACCAATTTTCCTACAAAATCTACAAATCAAAGGATTGTTTTCATGTACTAATTATTGAGTCCATACTCCTTTACTCAATTCCAATTTAATTTTATTCGGTAAAGTCATACCAGATTTTACTAAAACACATTCTGACAAAGTAGACCCTCTTTTTTTCTTTAGTAACATAATCCACAACCATGAATTTTCCAATGATATTCCCTATCATTTCAAAAATCTCTTCCTTCTACAACTCTAGGGGAAGGAAAGGAAGTTCACCCAAATGGGGGCTACTTCAATTTTCAGTCTCAATGTTGAAACGGGGCACCCTTTTTTTAAGAATAGGTCAGAATGACCCATAAATCATGGTCCCCTAATAAATCTCTATTCTAGTTCTTTGTTGTTCTAAATGTGGCTAGGAAGAAGACCTTGGGCATCACTAAAAATTCCACATGCCCTTGGGAATAAGTTCTTTGTTGTCTTGGATTAAGTCTTGCAATTTAGAATTTTATGAGCACTATATTTTTGGCAAACAAAAGAGGGTTCGATTTACTACAAGTCCTTGGAAGAGTTCTGATTTTTTGCAACTTATACATTTTGATATATTTTGACCAGTCCCCACTCAGTCCTTAAAAGGTACTAGATATTTCTTGACGTTTATAGATGATTATTCTATAAGAGTGTGGGTTTATTTTCTAACAAATAAGTCATAAGCCTTGGAAAACTTCAAAGAGTTCAATGCAAGAGTAGAAAAAATTTTGGGCAAGCCTATTTTATGCCTCAGGTCCGATAATGGGGGAGAATATTTCTCCAAGGAGTTTGATCAATTTTGTATGTAGGAAGTGATTAAGCACTAGAATACTGTGCCATATACTCCATAACAAAATGGTGTGGTTGAGCAGATGAATTGCACAATCATGGAACGTGCAAGAAGCATGCTTAGCACATATGGGTTTAAGAAAAAAATTTGGGCAAAGGTTGTTAATACAGTTGCTTATATTATTAACAGGTCACCTACAATTGTGTTAGATGGATAAATTCCAGAGGAGGTTTGGTGTGGTAAACCTATTAATTACTCTTATTTGTGTACCTTTGGTTGTGATGCTTTTGCCCATGTTCCAAAATAAAATAGGTCCAAACTTGACCCAAAGTCAAGGAAATGTGTTTTTCTCGGCTATGGAGATACAATTAAGGGGTATAGACTATGGGATCCTACTACCCACAAGGTAATAATTAGCTGAGATGTTATTTTCAATGAAAAATCCATGGAAAGGAAGGAGGTACAACAAACACCTGAAGTTGTACCTGTTGAAGTAGATATGAACAAAGCTTAAAATGAAGATAAGGTTGTTGAAGTTTTTGATCATCATGTAGATCAACCAGTTCAACAGCTTGAACAGGCACAAGATTGAGAGCCACAAACAACAAAATATTGGGTTAGAAGATCTACATGTTCACAAAAATGTCTGAATATGTATTCTCTTGATTTTCAGTCCTCTTTTTCTTTGTTAACTGATGATGGTGAGCCTAACTCATTTCAGGAAGCTAGAGAATCTGAGAATGCAGATAAGTAGAGGAAAGCCATGGATGAAGAGATGGAATAACTATGGAAGAATGAAACGTGGGAACTTGTGGATCTTCAACTTGGAAGAAAAGTTCTTGGTAACAAGTGGGCGTACAAAGTAAAGAAAAATAGTGATGGGTTTTTGGAATGATATAAAGCTCGTCTGGTGGCAAAAGGTTATGTACAAAAGTCAGGTATAGACTTCAATGAAATCTTTTCTCCAGTTGTGAAGCTGACTACTGTTAGAGTTTTATTTGTACTTGTGGTAGCACAAGGTTTAGAGATGGAGCAACTTGATGTAAAAACTGCTTTCTTGCATGGTGATCTCGAGGAGGAGATTTATATGGATCAACATGAGGGATATGAAGAAAGAGGCAAAGATCATTTGGTTTGCATACTTAAGAAATCTTTGTATGGATTAAAATAGGCACCAAGTATGTGGTACAAAAAAATTGACACCTTCATAAAGAGCCAAGGTTTCAACAAGAGTGAAGCCGACCATTGTGCATACTATAAGAGGTTTAATGATGGAATTTTTATTATCTTGTTATTGTATGTTGATGATATGATAGTTGAAAGCCCTAGCATGAAGAAGATAAGTGATATTAAGGCTCAGATGGCTAGGACGTTTGATATGAAGGATTTAGGAGCATAAAACCAAATTTTAGGGATGAATATACACGAGGACAGAATAGGAAGGAAGATCTGGTTATGTCAAAAGATATATAGAAAAGATTATGGAGCTCTTCAATATGCAGAATGCAAAACCAGTTAGTACCCCACTTCCTCCACACTTCAAATTGTCTTCGAAACAATGTCTTAGAACAGAAACAGAGAAGACAAGCATGTCTCGTGTACCATATTCATCAGTAGTAGGAAGCCTCATGTACGCCACGATGAGCACCAGATCAGATATTGCCCAAGAAGTGGGAGTAGTCAACCTGTACATGGTAAAACCTAGTAAGGAGCATTGGAATGTAGTGAAGTGGATATTTAGATATTTAAGAGGCACTTCAGATGTTGCCATTTACTTTGGATCGATAGAATTTGCAAGTTAAAGGTTTTGTGGATTCTAATTATGATGGAGATAGAGATGGGTGAAATTCCACTATATGATATGCTTTTACTCTTGCTGGTGGAGTTGTGAGTTGGACTTCTAAGTTGCAATTTGTGGTTGCTTTATCAACCACTAAAGCAAAATATGTTGTAGCATCTGAAGCCAACAAAGAGGCAATTTGGCTAGAGTGACTATTGGGTGACTTCAAGATAATGCAAGGGAATATTAGTTGCATTACGATAGTCAAAGTGCTATTCAATTAGTGAAAAACCCAATATTTCGTGATCACACCAAACACATCGATGTTAAGTACTATTTTATAAGAAATATGGTGGAAGAAGATAGGATCTTATTGGAGAAAATTGATACTAAAGTGAATTTTGTAGATGTGCTTACAAATCCTTTCAAGAGAGAGAAGTTTGAGTGGTGCAAAATTTCTCTAGGCTTGCTGCAAACATGATAAGGACAACATTGGAAAATTGGCACTTGGATGAAAAAAGGCAAATAATTCTTGTATATCGACTTCAAGTGGGAGAATGTTAGGAGGTGAAGTCAATATCCAGATTTTCGATGTTCTTCAGCTGAGTGGTGTTTGGTGGAGATTTAAAAATTCTTTTGCTTTAAAGTTATTTTTTGCTTTTAAAGTTGCTTTTGTTTTTAAAGCTCCTTTTGCTTTTAAAATTCTTTTTATTTTTAAAGCTATTTTTTTGCTTTAAAACTACTTTTGTTATAGAAAGCAGTTGATAAAATCAATTTTTTAATAAAGCGCTTTTATTTGGAATGTGCCACAACTTTTCTGGAATCTTCTTTTGTATTTCTATAAAAATGGGAATGCCCCTTACATTATGATGGAGTGTGAATTTATAAAATCATATGAGAATAATAAAAGAATAAAAGTTACCATTGCCCCGTGGTTTTACTTGCACACTACAGGGTTTCCACGTAAAATCTCGTGTACTATTTATTGTTGTTTATGCTTGCTTGTTTTTTTAATTTTCTAACATATTTTATGGTTGTACAATGGTGCATGTTACAGGGTCCCTTTTTAGGAGCTTGTCATTGTCATGGTCCCATATTTCAATGTACTTCTCCTTGTTTCTTATGTTATACAATTTATGTAGTACTTCTGTTAATGGGTGTGAGTTGTACTTTGCACTTATGAAGGTGATAAAGAACGTTAGGGTGTCAATTACCTCATCCTTCAAAATATTATCTTATTCATTTGGTTTATGTGATCATACAAGATCTTTATGTGCTTTAAGTGCATGTAGCTAATGTCAAATTTTTAGTATTTGATCTAAGTTCAACTTGTCCTTGATGTTTTTCGATAGTAGTTTTCATCCCCTTAGTTGTGTTTTCTATTGGTATTAAATACCTATGTAATCACACATTTGTAATATGGGTTAAAGTCCAAGGATGAGGTATCAATATGTATGTAAGGATGAGGTGTCACCTTGCATGCACATGTGAGTTGGTAGCAACAAATGCCAGGGTTTGCCTTGCAATGTAGTATTTCTTTGATATTTGGAATGTCTAGATATCCCTCAAGAGGGGGTTTCCCTTGTTATTATCTTATTCTGAAAAAAAATTTGTGTTTGCATATTTATTTTGATGCTCCTTGTTATGATTAGCTCTCTTCATTGGTATCAATGTCATGTTTAATTTTAATATTTGGTATCAAAGCCTATGGTCTTGAACTTGGGTAGTTTATGGAATTGTATGAAGAGATGCATTGGTGATCTCTAATAGCAACATATTTGGTGAGATTCAATAATGATAAATTTGGATTAAGGATTGTTCATCCTAGGGTTTGATATTTATATCTTATTGAACTTATATAGCAGTATAAATTATGAGATTCAACAATGATAAATATGGTGAGCTTCTCCAATGATAAATATGGTGAGCTTCACTAGTGGTAGATTTAACTTACGATAATGAGATTCAATAGCAATATATTTGGTGAGCTTCAACAACGATAGTTTTGGATTAAGGATTGTTTAGCCTAGGATTTGATATTTAAATCTTACTGAGCTTCTACAACGGTAGATCTCATGAGCTTTGACAATGATAAATATGGTGAGCTTCGCCAATGATAAATCTAGTGAGCTTCACCAACGGTAGATCTAGTGAGCTCCAAAAATGGTAGACTTGGTGAGCTTTAATAGTGACAATGTGTTTTATCTGTATTTAGATGTTTATTATCTATGAGTGAGCTTCAACAACTTCGATAACAACAAATTTGGTGAGATTTGGTAGCAACACTATGTTTTATCTGTATTTAGATATTTATTTTCTATGAGTGTGAGCTTCAACAATAACATATCTTATGAGCTTCAACAATGGTTGACTAGGTGAGCTTCAATGATGGCACTATGTTTTATATATATTTAGATGTTTATTTTTTGAATAAGTGCTGGATTTTAAGGTTGGAAATACCTATTCTAGTGGTTTTATTTTGTAGTTACAAAGGTGTCCATGCATGAGGTTTTATTTTACAGCTGGTATTCTTCTTGTTTTTTTGGTAGATAAAATATTTTAATTAATTATCGGGTTGAATGAACCCAATCCCTAATGCATGGGGTATTCAGAATGCCAACAGTACAAAATTTGAAGTGTCCCAACATCATAGGGATGAACATGAAGACACCCAACAACCTGTAAAAGCCTAATACAAACTAGCTCCAAGAACTGAACAAGTAGATTAAAACAAACACACAAACTTGAAACCCTGATTAGGGGAAACAACATCACTATGTAATTAAAAATTTTATTAGAAAACCATCTGCCAACTAACCCACTCCCAGTACTACTAGAAATCATCTTCATCCTCATGTTTAACAGTAGTGTTCTGACCTTTTGCAAGGAGGACATTGACGGCAGTCGAGAGTTCATGGAGCTCCTTGATGGTGTGTGAAAAGATGATGTACGCCTCCCTAATAATTTTGGTTTCTATTGTAAGTTGCTCCATCACTCTGGAAATGTGATCGATGGTCTTGGTTGGGAGCACATCATCAGCATTGTATCTGATATCTTCCTCATAATCTAAAATGATCTCGAGCATGGGTTGGGATTCTTCAACACTTTTCCTTTTCAAGCATTGTAAACTTTTGCTAGGAGAGGGTCGAAGTGCTTTCCTTTTTCTCCTCAAGGGTCTGCTTCTAGCTTTAGTAGCTCAGGACTCCAATGGGACTGAATCCTTGGGCTTGGGTGATGGACTTTCCACATATTTGTTGTTGGTCTAAATGGGATTGATAACTTTTGGGAGACCATAAAAAGGGGTAGAGTACTGCAGGGGTACTTCAGTAGAGGGGTTGTGGGAGAGGGGAGAAGCACCAGAGGTATTAATTGGGGGATATGGATCATGGGACTCAGGACGAAAATTTGGCTCAGGAAATGGCATAGTGATTGAAGGAGAAACAAAATGTTCGACAACAGGTGGGACAAAAGGGCATGTTTGTAAATAATGAGGAATAAGCCCTAGTACGAAAGATACTTGGAATATTTCTTATCCTTGTAGTTTTCTATGGTAGGGCTCATGGACTAAAATAGAAATTCAAGAATATTAATTAGCTTGATGTCACGCAGCTGATTAACAAAGGTGAGGTGGAAGGAATGGAGGGGATTGTTAACATTGTCCACTTTGATATATTGTATGATGGAAATAATGATAAAGTCCTAGGGATGAGGGAGAGAGGAGCAGACAACTCCCCCCTTAACCCAAGTCAAATTCTTACCTTTATCAAGAAAGCTTTTAGTCTCTTCTTTGAAATTATGTTTGTCCCATATCATCACCCTGCCCTTGGAAGACAACCCAAAAATTTTAGCTAAAATATGGATGTTTACCTCAATTTGGATCCCTTAAATCTAAACCATGTTGTCATTCCACAAATTGATGAACTCGTTGGTGATATCCTCGTCCATACCATCAAAGAGCTTAAAGAAGGGAATGAATCCCTTGGCTCCAAGCAATGCTTCAGTAACAGGTTCGAGCTACAACATAGATGGCCCAAGATAGGCCCTAATGTCGAATAGGAAGTAGTAGTGAAAGTACCAGGATAGAAACACAGATGCAAGGATGCTAATCAACAAATGAACTCACCCCAGAAGGTGGTAGAATAAGGAGTGCCAAGGCCCGTAGTAGAAGGGATTACAAGATAGTAGGTACTTTCCAATGCATGTTGAAACTTCAACCATAGAGCAATGACACTGTACCACATCAACAACGACACAGGAAAGAGAAACATAACAAAAAATCAAGAGAAAAGGATGGAGGACAGGGTAGAATGGGCCAACTAACAAGGCAGAGCGGATGACGTAGAAGGCAGACAGGTGATGGAAATAGAAATATGGTAAGGTGGACTTTATGAGATGTGGAAAAATGAGGATGAAATGGAGGCACGTGGTGTTGGGAAGATGCAAAAGGGGCTCAGAAGCTTTACTAAGTTCTAATTGATCATCATGGAAAGAGGTACAATCGATATTTTAGAAAGCAATGATTAAATGGGAAGGGGAAAAAATAACCGTGGTGTTAATATGAACACCCTTGATGTTGAGAAAAACACCTTTGAAATGATACTTGCTATTATTTAGATTTGTGCTCAATATCATTTTTAGCAGCATCTATGATGTCTTGAGGGAACAATTCTTCCCATATGACGAAATCATTCTGATTGGATACCCTGTTAGCCAACAGATCTGCCACCACATTGGCCTCTCTAAAAGCATGTTGAGCTGTGCTAAGTAGAAGATGTCTGAGAATAGATTGACTCTCCTAAATGATGCTTTGAATATTCCACCCAGCCTTGGAATTATTCTTAACATGGTTAACCATATTTAGGTAATCCCCTTTAAATATCATTGGGTTAGTTAGACATTTTCTGAGTTCAAGACTCCTCCACAGGGCATGATCTTTGGCAAAATTATTGGACTGAATTCATAGGTTTTCAATGAAAGCTCTGATGATTTTGCCCTCATGATTTCGAATTACTCCTCTATCCCCAGCATCTCTAGGGTTGCATTTACACGATCCATCAAAATTCACCTTGAGCCACCCTAGAGGGTGATGGGTCCACTTGACAGTGGACCTATAACTAGTTTGAATATGGGATCTAGTGCACTCAGAAGAGATGCTAAGGTATTTGAATAGGTAGGCTTCCAACCCAAAAGCTAGGGTATTCAGATAGGGGAAAAAATTTGCATTCTCAATGGCAAAGCATAAAGCTTTGTTGACCATGGCTTTTGGGTCCCTAGATTGGTCGTTGAAAATTTTGCTATTGGCTCAAGCCAGATTTGCCACACTGTATGATGTAGTAATTATTCCCACAGGAACTTGAGTCTGGGATTATGAAACACTTGGGACCATTGGGTAAAAATGTCAACAATTGAATGGGGCTAGACCCACTTGACCTGAAACTTATTGACTAGAATTGAGAAAGCATCGCAGACAAAGAAACACTCAATCAACAGGTGTTGAGTGGATTCCCAAGCCTGTAAGAACATGTAACATATATTGAAAACTATGACACCCCTCTTGATAAGGTTTTTGTAGTGATAATTTTGTTTTGGACAGCTAACCAAGAGAAGTGAGAAACTTTTGGGATGAGATGTTTGAGCCAAATTCTCTTAACGATAGCTGGGGCAAGCTGGTTATGATGTAGGTCCTATGGGGAATCAAATAAGAGGAAGGTAGATTTGACCAAAAAAGAGCCATCATCACTACATTTCCAAAAGGGTTTATATTTTTTTTGGGTCCTCGAGATGAAGCTTGCTTTGAAAATTATCTGTAAAGAAGTGATAGCTCTATCAATATTTGCATTGCTTATTCTGAAATAAAGTTACTTCCACTTAGAGTGGCCTTGATCTTGTACAATGAAGTCAGCAACTCTCGGGCCAAACTTGTGACCAGTTAGGGGTTTGATAGCAGTGATTTCTAGGTCATTGATAAGAGACTCATCCCTAGCCCACGAGTCATGCCAAAAATTAATGGATTTCCCATCTTCGAGCTGCCATCTGATTCCTCTTTGAAACAGGGGTCTGGTTTGGATGATAGAGCACCAGAAGTGAGACCCTATTTGAGGGGCTTCTTCATCTCTGAAGGAGTGATGTTGTAAATATTTTCTTTTAATGATTAAAATCCATTCCAAATTTTTGTTAGTGATAACTTTCCAATCCTGCTTAGCTAAGTGGGCCTGATTCATTTTGTTGATTCTATGAAATCCAAGCCCACCCTTATCTTTTAGAGAGCATACTTTACCCTAAGCCACTAAGTGAAACTTTTTTTTATTTTTAGCTTCAGCCCATAGGAAGCATTTCTAGAACTTTTCTATCATGGTCCCAACTACTGCAAGGATTTTAAAAATTGATAAAAATTAAATAGGTATGCTTTGTAAAACTGACATGACAAAGGTAGCTTTACCCACTTGAGAGAGAAGGACACCTTTCCACCCTGCAAGTTTCTTATGAAATCTCTCAATAACATTATTCCACATCGTCTTAGCAGGATTCCCATGAAACATTGGGAGGACTATATAAGAAGCTGGAAAAGCTGCAATAGAACATCCCAGGATGTTCATAATTTTGACTTTGCGGGGCACTGGGGTATTAATAAAATAAATATTGCTCTTGGTGAAATTGATTTTTTTCCCCACAACTTCTTCATAGAGGTTAAGGATAGTTTTGATGACTCTTGCTTCGAAAATAGATGCAGTAGTTGCCAATAGAGTATCATCCATAAACTATTGGTGAGTTGAAGGTTGGAGATTGGAAGCAGATTTGATGCCAGAAATCAAACTTATGGAGCATGCAACTTTTATGGCTCTTCCAAGGCTCTCAGCAAGAATTATGAAGAGGATGGGGGATAAAGGAGCGCCCGTCAATCTGATCCATCTATAGTGCTGCGAACTATCCGATGTAGTGCGCCAAGTCCCCTGCATAAGACCTACTTCGAAAGCCATCTTTCTCTCGAGGCCAGCATACCACATAGCACTGGCACACCTCCATAATGGTGCCAATTTCATGGGATAGGCCAATGGGATGCTCAATCTTGATGTGCTGCCACACCTAGATCTATAGTAGTAAGCTGCAGTCGATGCCAATTCTACTCCTCTAAGTAATCTGGTACAACTCATTATAGAGTTGCGTTAGTAAGGTACTCCCCCAGGATAAGATCAGGGGATGATCAGTAGGATTTGCTAGGACCTCCATCACCCTAGCTAGGAGGTTCCATGGGAACCTCGCTCCAGATATGTTGGGCACGATGATCTACATAATCAGGTGCATGAGGACAGTCGTTTGGTTAGTAAAAACCTGCTACCTGTACCAGTGCTCAATATGGACCCCTCCGTGGTCTGAGTGCTGCTATGCTACCTCGCTATGGTGGCAAAAAATATGACCAAATATTGCATTCTTCACATTGGTCGGTGAATATGTGATGGCATCGCCATCTAGGGGGAGTCGAAATATGTGGTAGACATCCTCTAAAGTGATGATCATCTCACAGATAGGCAAGTGAAAGGTATTGGTTTGCGCATCCCAACATCAGCCCAATACAACCATATAGACCTGATTGGCCCTGATAGAGGGGAGGCATAAGACAACCAAATTCTACAACCCCAAACCACACCTGATCCACCGAAGAAAGAGCACCACGCAGGTTGCGAAGGATATTTGATTCCCTTGCCCTAGCAGTCAAGGTCTAATAGAAAGTAGAATAATAAGGCAAAACTAAATAAAAATCAACCATAAACATCAAAAAACAAGCTTGAAAACTTCAAACAAATTAAAAAAATTCAAAACACCAAAAACAATGGAAAAATGCACTTTAAAAATAAAAAAAAATTAATTAAATCTGGTAAAAAATTAAAAAATAAAAAATCCTGCTAAAGTTACGAACCGTAGCTCAGATCCACGATCAGGGAGGCGATCAAAATTTTTACCATTGGATTTTGAATCCCACCGCGGCTTCCATTGGATTTTGAATGCCAATTGGGGACTGCGACTTCCATCCGCGGCTAGGTGGGAAGAATTTTTCCAAGTCATTTTCCATACTACATTCCCCGAAAAACAAAATCATAATAATAAAACAAAAATCCAAATATAAATTAATTTTACCCTCACCTTAAGCTAACCTAAGCTAAACCTAACTAGGGTGAGGTTCATTACCGACAGTTTAATGAGGTTCATTTAACCCATTAATTAGTGAGGTTAATTTTAAAATCGGTAAAATAAAATGGTCGAGGGTTTTCTGTGCTTCTACCTTAGTCGCATCGACTCCTCTAGGTTGGGCTATCATCCTTCCACATGGTAGTGAGGTTGAGTTTTTAGTAGCACTTCGCGTCAGAATTTTTGACTCACCTCTCAAAGTGCTCAGAATTTGCAAGTTGTCAAATGAAAATGATGTTGAAAATGATAGGAAATTTTTTAAATATTTCCTATTTTTTTCCTGACCACGGTTGACACCCATAGGCGTAGAACTAGGGTTTGTCGACTACGACTGTCAGCTGCAACTAGCAAAATTTAAAAACCTAGCTGCTATTGCCAAGCGCGACTAGCAACCTGCAATAAATGCTAAAAAATCCCACCATGAGGAGCTAAAAATGATGAATTTAAAATATCCACCTGACCAGAATTGTAAAAAAGTTACAAAATAACAAAAAAAATCAAATCAACTAAAAGCCAAATGCACCTCACATACAATAATTTACCCTATACACTTGGCGATTGCAACGACTTGCACTCCATGCAATCCAACAAGATGAGTAAACTACCATAAGGACATTTGGGGTAAATTGGTCATCGTTGAATTGATATGCTTCATTTCAATCCCTAAGAAGACCCAGACGGTCAGACTAATCCATGAAAATGAAGCAATCATATCACTTCTTCTATGATACTTTTAGAAAATCATCGAACAATATGATTCAACACATGCTTAATTGGAATTGCTATCATTTTGATTCCCTAAGAAAGCCATTAATACTGGACCGCTCCATGGGATAGATATGTACAATTACTCTTAACAGTTGCAATCATAGCTGATTAGGCCTAATCAATTATCAAATGCTAAATCTTACTTTATTCAAAGTCATTCATAGCGGTCAAGCGACTCGTCGCTTCATTCAATTATCTTACCCTCATCAACTCATCGCTTGAGGGGGTGTAGTCATAATATCATAATCATAATCAAAGTCAACAAAAGATCCCTTGATCGTAGATCTCTTGATCTTGTAAAAATTGCATTCGTCTTACGAATCATTACCAACGACTATCATAAGCTTACCCTTTGCTGGGGCAAAAAGCAAATATGACAGTTAAGTTAATAGCTCTCCTTTTGGATATATATGGCGCGGAAGCCTATAGTAGCCTTGAGCTACCCGATCATCGTTGGAGCTTGCCAAAGCTTTGTAAATTTAAGCCTTCCATCCAGTTGGAAGCAATGATTCTAGGATGCGCATCCTTTTGCTAGACCCTGAGCGTCTAATGTTGATTAGACTAATGATCATCATCCAACCTATGATATCATTTTAGGAGGTCTATTTTTGCTCAGTGTTATTCGATCTCACAACACATCTCAAAAGGGGCATCTGTAGATACCTAAAATACGTCATGTCAAGGTGACTACTCATATGGGATATGCTAGAAGACCATATGGAAGACCTTGGAAAAATACTAAGGTATATCAGTGGTTTTAACCACTCAATTAGGTAGTTTGACCTAATCAATGTTAAATGCGGTTGACACCCATGATTAGTAGTGCTAGTCTCACCTTAGAGCCACGACTAGCATCAAAAATTAGTTGGCCTTTTACCGAGTCAAAGTTGGTTCCAAACGACCAATTGATTGTAGATCTGAGCAGTTTAGGGGCGGAATGATCTAGAAGCTTCCTTCCAACTGCTCTAATTGCCAATTATTGATCTTGGCTTCCTCATGAAGCTAGGACATATCCCTCCAAGGTGTTATAAGAATCCCATCCAAAATGGGAGAGAGAGATGCATAGGTGAATTTGAGAAGCAAAGCCCTGTCAAAATTAACACTCACCTAATTGCATTGTAACATTGTTTTCTTACCCTTAATTGAGAAATTAAAATGGTAAATCAATCCATGGAGGTCCTAGGAGGTTAGGAGAGCCAAGAAATGCAATTACGCCAAGTCCACGTGCAATCGAAGCAATTCAACCACTAAATATGTCAGAGGACATAGAGGTGACCCTTAACATAGCCCTCCAAGGTGCTATAAGAACCTCATCCAAAATGGGAGAGATAGAGAAATGCATAGGCGAATTTGAGCAGTGAAGCCCTATCGAATTCAAAACTCACCTAATTGCATTGTGACATTATTTTCTTGCTCTTAATTGAGAGATTGAAATGACAATTCAAGCCATGGAGGTCCTATGAGGTTAGGATAGCCAAGAAATACAATTACGCCCATTCCATGTGCAATCAGATAAATTCAATCGCTAAATATGTTTGAAACAATCTCATAAATAACTCAAAATCGTAGGCCTCTTCGATGGGGCAACCTCCTTCAATATTTCATTAACTTGCAAAAATATTATTTGTACATGGCTTCATATCTTTTTAAATAAAGCCTTCATGCAAACCCTAACCCCAAGCTCAAGAGTTGGCTTAAATGAAAAATACCACTTGATCTAGAATCTTCTACCAAATGTTGGTTACAATCTTGATAACGGTTACATCAAATGGCCCCACTTTCCTAGGAGCATAACATGCCACGTACATTACAAAATAACATTATATATGGGATCCCCCATGTTGGAAGTGGGTCATTACATAATAATAAGAATTACAAAATAATGTTATGATGGGATCCTAACATGTCCTTTCCATTCAAAAAGCTTTGTCCTCAAAGTTGAAGGTGAGGAAACTGGTGCTGGAGCTGATGGAGAGATTCCCATGTAACATCTTTCGATTGGAGTCCATGCCACTAAACAAGGAATTCAGTAATGGTATGATTATAAATAATGCAAGTCCGATGATCCAGCAGTTGTTCAAGTTCAAGCAAGATAGAACCTTCTTCACCTAACTCTGGGAGTGCAAATTGAACCTGTACCTAATTTTCCACCACTTTTTTAAGAGCACAAAAATGAAAAATAGGATGGAGCTTGGATGTAGGTGGAAGGGCCAATTTGTAGGTTGTTGCACCAATTTATTGTAGCACCTGATAGGGCCCATAATACTTTGCATCAAGCTTCTAGCATCTAAGAATCTGGAGGGAAAACTATTTGCATGATTGCAAGTGAAGGAAAACCATATCACCCACCTCAAAATTATGCTAAGAATGGTGTTGATATGCCTGTTGGTGCATTCAATTTTGGGTTATCTCCAAATTCAGCTTCAATTTATGAAGGACATCAGCATGCTGACTGAGAGTAGTGTCGACTGCATGGACCTTGGAGCTACCTAGAATGGAGGAGGAAGATGTCAGTGGAGGACATCCATAAACTGCCTCAAAATGGGTAACCTTGGTGGTTGTGTCATAGGAAGTGTTGTACCACCACTCGGCAAAAGGAAGCCATCTTGCCCAGTGTGTAGGATGATATGAGGAAAAGCAACAAGGTCGATTTTCAAACATTTGTTGACGATATCTATCTGGCCATCCGTTTACAGATGATACACTAATCTCATCTTGAGCTGAGTCCCCTGCAACTTAAACAATTCTTGCCAGAAGTGACTAGTGAAGTTTGGGTCACGATCGGACACAATGGAGGAGGGTAGACCATGCAGATGAAATATAGAATCAAGGAAAATTTGGGCAATGGTAGATGTTGTGTAAGGATGGGAGAGGGGACATAAGTAAGCATACTTCTAAAGACAATCCACTACCATGAAGATAACCGATTTTCCACTCAACTTAGGTAAGCCTTCAATAAAATACATAGAAATATTTGTCCAAACCTGGTCAAAAATGGGCAAGGTTTGAAGAGTGCCTGGAGAACGCACTGTTTCACCTTTCATCCACTGATAGGTATCACAAGTTGCCACAAATTCATGAATATCCTTTTTCATACCCTTCCAAAAAAAGTGTGCTTGAGCCATTCATATGTTTTGAGAAATCCTAAATGGCCAGCAGATGGAGTAGCATGTAGTTCTATCATGAGAAGTTCCCATAGTGAGGACTTGTGGGGAACAACAAGGTATTGGTGGTAACATAGATCCTGGCCATCCCAAGTGTATCCTGGACATGAAGTAGGCTTAGTAGATAGGGAAGCAACCAAATTCTACAATTCAGAATCTTGAAGTACCTCCTGGTGTAGAGAATCAATCCATTGAGGGATCAAAAATGAAATGGCACACAACATACTAAGAGTTTCAAATTGATGAGAGAGAGCATCGGCCACAAAATTCTCCTTACCCTTATTATAGGTGATATCATAATCATAGCCCATGAGTTTAGAGATCCATTTTTATTGTTCATGGGTGGCAACCTGTTGCTCCAAAAAGTATTTGAGACTCTGATGATATGTTTTAATGGAGAAATGATACCCAATAAGATACGATCGCCAATGGATTACAGCATGCAGAATTGTCATCATCTCCTTGGCATAAGTTGATTTTCCCAAATTATGACTGGATAGAGTTTTACTAGTGAAGGCCAAGGGTCTCCCTTATTGCATCAACACTGCCCCAATACCACGACCTGAAGCATCACTTTCAATAACAAATGGTTTGGAGAAATTTGGCATGGCTAAGACAGGCGTAGTGGTCATGGCATGCTTCAATTCTTGGAAAGCCTATTCAGTGGGTTCTGTCCAAGTAAAAGAGTCCTTCTTTAGCATGGAAGTGAGGGGAGCTGTAATTTTATCGTAGTTACAAATAAATTTACGGTAATAACCTGTGAGCCCTAAAAATCCCCGAAGACCTTTGAGAGTGAGTTTTTTGGCCATTCCTGAACAACTTGGATTTTCTTGGGATTAACTTTAACACCCTCCTTAGTGATAATGTGTCCCAAATATTCTACTTTTGTCAACCCAAAAGAACACTTGGAATGCTTAGCATAGAGTTGACATTGTGCCAACAACTGGAGAGTGATTCACATGAATAAGACGCTTTTCCCATGAACGACTATACACTAGAATGCCATAAAAGAAGACTAGAATTAAATTTCAAAGGAATGGACGAAAAATGTTATTCATGAGGCTTTGGAAGGTGGAAGGGGCATTAGTCAAGCTGAATGGCATTACCAAAAACTCATAGTGACCTTCATGAGTACGAAAGGCAGTTTTGGGAATATCCTCCTCTTTGAATAGGATTTGATGGTACCCCGAGCGAAGGTCAAGTTTAGAAAAATACATAGTACCATGAAGTTCATCTAGTAATTCATCCACCACAAGAATAGGAAACTTATCCTTGATGGTGAGTTAATTGAGTTGTCAATAATCGATACACAATCGCCAGGACCCATATTTCTTGCGTACTAGTAAAATTGGGGAAGAGTAAGGACTGTTGCTGGGCCGAATGACATCGAATTTTAACAATTCTTGTACTAAATTCTAAATTTCTTACTTAAGAGCATGAGGATACATGTATGGTCTAATGTTGGGTGGTGCATTACCAGGTAGCAAGGGGATAGATGGTCATTAGAGCGACGAAGTGGTAATTCTATTGGCTTAGTGAAAACAAAGTTGTGCTTGGTCAAAATTAGTTGTAAATATTCAGGAATAGAATCCTCCTCTGAAGAATGTGGTTGGATCACAAAAATATGAGCTATGACACCCCGAGATGATTTTTTTAACTTCTCCATTCGGTTGGAACTAATAATCTATGATGACCCTGCTTTTAAACCATGGAGAGTGTACGATTGTCCATTCTGTGAGAATTGCATCCAAAGCTCACCAAAGTTCTAAGAGATGACTCCCAATGTGCCCAACCATTGAGATCTCAACATAATATCGCATCCCCCAATATTGACCTTAACATTATGACATTTTCTCTTGCAAGGTAAAGTCCCACCATTTTCTACCATAACCTCAAAGGAATTATATGTGTGTACATAACAATTTGCCTGCTTTGCGATGTAGGGATCAATAAAATTATGTGTACTGGTAGAATAAATCAAGATGGTAAGTCGCAGGCCCTTGAAATAACCCACAACTTTCATGGTTTGGGGCATAGTAATGCTAGCAAGAGCATGAACAAAAATTTCAGCCTGTGATTCATCTAGGTTTTCATCCTCTAGTTTATGTGGTTCCTCTACTGATTCAGTGTCATCATCACTATGATCGCTGGTGTCAGGCTCATCAACATTGATGAGGAGCAATTTATTTTGGGTGCACCTATGCCCACGAGAAAACTTTTCATCACAATTGTAGCACAACCCTTGGGCATGCTGCGCATCCATTTCGATAGTGGTTAAATGTTTGGGTGCAGTAGTGGGTGCAATAGGTTTTTGTTCATGTTGATTATGGAATCTAGGAGGAAAAGAGGGTTTAGCCTGTGGAAATTTAGTTAACCACCTCTGAGCTAAAAACTTGGACTCGACCAAACGAGCCAACTGGATAGCTTGCATCATGGATTGTGGTCTAAACATTTTGACCTTGGCTTGGATATCTTCCTATAATCCACTAACAAAATAACTCATATAGAACCCTTCATTCATTCCTGTAGTTTTTTTGGCCTATCTCTCAAATTGTATTTGGTAATCTCGAACTATCAAAGTTTATTTCAGCTTTGTCAATTGTCTTGTAAAATCATCATACTCACTAGAGCCAAAGCGAGTGAGTAACTAGGACTCAAATTCTACCCAAGAAGGATCAGGGATAGTTTTTTGCAACCATTGGTACCATTGTAAGGCTTCATATTCCAAATTGAAAGAAGCCATTTGAACTTAGTGATAAATGGGGACATCATAGAGTCTAAATAATTGAGCAACATGACATAACCATCCATCAACATCCTTCTCATTGAACTTAGAAAAGTCTAGTTTTGGCATCTTGAAGGGAGTATCACGATCAAAGTGAAGGTGAGAGTCATCTGTTCCCATTCTGTGATGATACTCAGACTTGCTTGGACCACCTTGTATTTTAGACTCAACATCTGCTAGGTGTTCTTCTATGCGAATTCTGGAGGTATCTTGGGTATCTCTGAAAGTTTGAAATTTTGTCATTAAGTGGTCAGTTGTTTTTTGTAATCCAGTAACAACACTTAGTAGGATATCCAACGTTGAAGCAGTATTTTGTTCTATCTCTTTTTGATGTACACGAGTGCCACTTGCCTTTTGAGATAGCATTGAATGTTTTTACTCAGTTACTAAAAATAGATGTGGGATTTTAGGAGTTACTATTTTTAGTAAGGGTCCAAAAATTAATTTGGGAAATGGATTATAACACTGATTTTAGGATAGGGTCCACTTTGGTGGCTATTTGATCTGAGCGCTCAATGAGGAGATATACTGAATTTCTTGACTTTTATGATCCCCTATTGGTTGCAAGGCGATGTCAAGGTAATTTCCTTCACTTGGACTTAAAATTTTATCAATGAGTCCTTGAGGGTCTTTGGTGCAGAATAACAAGTAGCTTCTATTCCCAAAAATTTGAATCAATCTGATGGACCGTTGAAAATTTATGGCCTATTGCAAATGTGAAAAGGGTTATTGTCTAAGTGGCTCAGAAATATCCTAATTTTTGACCACAGTGTGAACACCCTCCCAAATATGTCGGCATCATGTCGGTAAATTTTTTAAATAATCTCCTCCTTATATTCCCTCTCTCCCTCGCCTCCTTTCCTCCCTATTTTTCCACCACTATTCTCTTCTTATCCCTCCATAACCTCCATATTCCTCCACCGCCTCCCTCTTCCCTTATCCCTCCACGTCCCTCCATCCTTCCTTCCTCCCTATTTAAACACACAATATTATATTGTATTGTAGTTGGAGGCACTTCAAAGTTTTATTTTAATTAATTAAATTTGTGTTTTTTAATCAATGCATCATTCTGCTGCTCTGAATTACACTGGTATCAGAGCTGAGGTCAGGGGCACAGATCCCAAGGTAGGCACAAAATTTGAGGTAAATCCCAAGGGTATGGATCCCAAGGCAAGCATAGAGAGCTGAGCTGGCATGGATGCTAATTTGTGGAATGCAGTTTGAGACAGGTAGAGAGCAGGTGTTGACTGGGTGGTTGACACAGGGTTGAGGTAGCAGCTAGTAGGACCTGGGCATGAATCCCGAGGCACTAGGTGGCAAAAACATGGCAAAGAGTTGGCAAGGTGGTGACACGTGGCAGTGAGGAAGTTGACGATGTGAGGTGGCATGGACCCTAACGTGGCAAGCTCCGAAGCAGGCATGCTGACGTGGCGGTGTGTTGATGTGGCATGTGTTGGCATGGCATGTGACATGGAAAAAAGGCATCTGGCCGATTTCCTAAAGACAATCGACTCTTAACGCGCGCGTTCGCGTTAATAAAACCCACTGCGCCCATCTCATAGCGCATGTGGGACTAATTATTTTTAAAAAAATTTTGCCACATGATAGGTTTTAATATTGTTGCTTGTGTTTTGGTTTCAACCAAGGCATGTAGAGCGTGTGGTGTAAGGTGCTCGTTGGTGAACGGGAGGACCCGGGTTCGAAACCTGCTGGGTGCAAATTTTTTTTTTTTTTTTGGTTTGGAAGGTTTAGAAGGCAGCGCACCCTTCATTGGAAATCACTTTTCCTTCCACCTTGGTTGGGTGCCAAAGGTAAAGGAGTTTTCCAGATGTTCTAGAGGTAGGGCTAAAGGAAAATTCACATTTTATCCATATAATTTTGGTAACTTTAGGCGAGGAATGCATGCCTAATTTGGTTTCTTGTATTATAAATATTGTAGGATTTGAATCCTTTCGCATCGAAGCAACAAATCTTTATTTTTCTGCTCCATTTAATCCTCTCGCATTCCAGGAGAGGATTCTCATTTGGAACTCTTGGAAGGTTTTATGCCTCCTTTGCCTTACTGCGTAGGAAATTTGTGTCTATTTGATTCTTCTCTATTGGAGATTCCTAGTTCTTGAAAGAGAGTTTGTTGGGTGCCATTGGCTAAGTATTATGCTATATCTCTATTTCTTTGCTCCGCAGTAGAGGGTCTACCCTTCTTTTTTTCACTTCCAACATTAATTAGGGATTTTTTAAAACTTTTGGTCTATTTAGGACTCTAGGTTTCAGGAGAATCATGATACAACTCAGGGTTATGAACCTCGTCACCATAGGGATAGGGTGAGGGAAGAGAGGGTCCAGACCTGTTGGAGGATGGGGGGAGTTGGATGGGGCATTATATGGTAATGGGGGATTGGACGATGGGGGCTGGGGAACAAGCGCCATGGTCGATGAGGATTTTGGACACAGATCAGAGGATGAGTGAGGAGGTTGCAGGGGAGGGTTTTCCTTTTTGGTGGATTGGTCAAGGTGATTTGAGCTAGGTGATGAGCACTAGAAATGCTCATTTTATATACATTCTTAAGGGGTATTATTACTGGTTAATTAGCATGTGAGATATATTTTTATTTAACTTATGCATATAATTAATAGAAAATCCGGTATTATGCTTAATGGGTGTTTTTAGTATAAACTGTGTATGAATGCAGGTTTTGGTACTAATCTAGTGTTTTCCCATTCTATCTCCCAAATGGACCTCGCATGCTTCTTCTTAATTGCATCTAAGGTATATGGAGTAGACGTCTTACTCTGGCACCTTATTCTCATACATAGGGAGGTGCCTTCCTCTGGCGCCTTACTCAAGTAGGTGCTAGGCAGGCACTTTACTCAAGTAGGCACCAGGCAGGCGTCTTACTCAAGTAGGCGCCAAGCTGACACCTTACTCAAGTAGGCACCTTATTGGTGCCTTACTCTCCATACATTGGAGACACGCGCATTGGATATGCCACATGACCAAGTCAACATTGACTAGGTTGACCAAGGGGCTAAGGAGGAGGTTGCACGTGAAGACAAAGGAGAAATATTTTAAATCATGCATTATTATTAATAGAATAAAGTATTTATTATTATCAATCGATTGGCCGGTTGACCTTGTAAAGCTCTTAAAGCATTTTTAGGATTTATTTGTTATGTACACCTAAGGATTTTTATATATTTATCCTTGTGTGAACAGACATGCTTTAAAATAGGGAAATAAAATCTGTGTAGAAAAAATTGTAACTAACATCATGTGATTAAATTAGATTAATTTGTTATTGTAACAATATCTGGTTGCACTTTATATAAATACGCAGGCCAGATGAACAAGAGGATCAATGATTAATTTACACATAAATTATTCTTCATTTCATTCTTTGTTTAATTGATTAAGAGTGCAACTCCTCTTATTCGAGCAAGCTCTATGTAGCTAGCCGGGTGGACTATCTACGGGAGCTTGGGCCCACTCCCTGTAGTAGTCCTCCCCTATTTTATTTATGCATTTATTTTTTGTAGATTAGTTTATTGTTTTATTTACCACTTTAATTTAATTCAGTTGTGTGTTTGTTTTTCTACACATTTAATTTCCCGTACATTTACTTTCAGCACTTTAATTTTAGCTTGTTATTTATTTATTAAATTTTTTGCACTTAGTTTATTTGGTTTGGTTGACTTTCAAATGCACGAACATCCCCCACAAAACTAAAGAAGGTACAATGGATTCATTTCCCCAACACTGCAGGCATATACTGTGCGTGACACTCGTACATTTATGAACTTATCAAATTGATAATTTATAGAAGAGAAATGATTATTTTTCGAGACACGATTTTTGCTCACCACTAGGGAATTCCTCTCCAGGAATCTTCTCATTATCATCATTTGCATTGAGATTTAAATTGTTGAATAAAATGAACCTATTAGAAAAAGAAAACAAGGAACTTACCTTATTCTTATCACCATTTGGATATGGGGGAGCAGGTTTCTTGCCTTTGGGCTCATAACACGAACCCACTTTAGCTCACATTCTCTAAACCTCTTCTTTAGGTGGGCGTTGCATCTCCTGGAAATCATTTTGAGTAGGCCTCATTTTTTAGATACTGGTTTCAAAGGTGCCCCTGGGTGTGGCAATCAATGCAAAAGGATGGTTTGTTCTCATACTCCACCACTTAGCATCGACTGTATGACCCGTAAATCAAATTCAAATGGGTTGAAAGTTGGGACTCCAAGTTCACATTAACACAGATACGAGCCTGTGTCATCCTCGATCGAGAATAGATAACAAGGTTAATAGTGACAAGCTCTATAATCACATAGGTGACCCCTTGTAAAACATACTCATGCCAAAATTGAGAGGGTAAATTTGGAAGATGGATCCAGATGGGAGCAAAGTTTATGCTTTGAGTTTCTGGATCAAAATCCATGCCCCACTTGAGGAGGAATATTCTTCTTCTCCTGAAGAACCATGGTCCATCAGATAGAATGTGATTCATGTCCTCTTGAGTATTGAGTCGAATCATGAAGAAGCCTCTTGACATAACAACTAGTTCTAGACAACCCCTAGTTTTCTATTTCATAGCCGCCCATCGCTAGATAGCCTCCATATCAGGTCTTCCGCCTACAAACATTTTAACTAGGGAAATGTACCCGACCATGACCTATTATGATAGGATTACATCACATCCATCAGGAATAAAGGTGCATGATGTAGTTGAGAAGTGTTTTGGCCTTCCCTTGAGTGTTTTCGCAAAAAATACTGCTTGGGATATCCTATTTTCTATAGTTGTTTTATCCGGGGGTTCTTTCTCCCCCAAAAACATCAGTCCCATATTTTGAATTTGTAGAGTTAGACTTCCCTAGGAACCCATTCCTGTTTCCTTGGTCGCCCATTCCATACTTGGTCCCACTTTTGCACGTACCCATTTCGTTCCCTGCTCTCTTACTACAGATCCCTTGTTTTTTGCTCGACAAAATTTTGAAATTCGAGGTTTCGCTCACCATCGCTCTCTAACATCAATTTATTTTTCTTCTTGTTGTTTTAGTGTGTTGTGTGGATATGTTTTTTGCAAAGTTTCTAAAGAATTTTTGAGATGGTTTATTGGTTATACCACAAGTTTAGAATAAGTATTAACTACTGTAACTGGTGTAGCTTATACCTAAAGAAGATAATGTAACTAGTGTAGTTGGATTATTGGCTACTATAATTGGTGCAACTTATAGACTATTAATATTATTGTAACCGGTGTAGTTATGTCCAAAAGAGACTAGTGTGGATGCTAGTGGTGGTTGCCTAGTGTAACATTCTTAGAGTTAGCTCCAATAATATTTGTCATTTTTTAAAAAATGGTTTTTTGGACTTTTTTGTTACCTTGTCGGTATATGGCCGAGGGTAACAGGTGAAGCTAATGTGTTTAGAAGGTTGGAGGTAGCTTGTGGGATGGCTAGTTATTTAAACAACAATATATAGCTGGTGGAAGTCTTAGATCTAGAGGCCGGTAGTAATTGAGTTAAGGTTACTTATCTTTGGAAGGACTAGTTTTAGCTTGTGCCCATGAAGGGTTGTGTCAAAAATCATTGTTTGTACTATAGAATTACAAATATATCATTAAGGGGGAATGTTGACATTAAATGCCTATGTAATCACACATTTGTAATATGGGTCAAAGTCCAAGGATGAGGTGTCAATGTGTATGTAAGTATGAGGTGTCACCTTGCATGCACATGTAAGTTGACAGCGACAGGTACTAGGGTTTGCCTTGCAATGTAGTATTTATTTGAGATTGCTAACAAAAAAATATGGAATGTCTAGATATCCCCCAAGGGAGGGTTTTCCATTGTTATTCTATTGTTCTGAAAATGGTTTTGTGTTTGCATATTTATTTTATTGCTCCTTGTTATGTTTAGCTCTCTTCATTGGTATCAATATCATGTTTAGTTTTTACACTTTTCTAATTCACACCCATATAATTTTGAGAACCTTGGCTATTATGATGCATATAATCTCGAAGAAAATTTTAGTCATGTGGAGTGCAAAATCTTGGCTTCAATGCATCAAATTTAGTCATGTGGAGTGCAAAATTTTGGCTTCAATGCATCACACCCCACCATGCAATTTTATGGTATTCTTAAAAGTCACCATAGAAGTTTAGGAAGTTCATGTCCTCTGCATGTTTGTATTTATAAATGTTATAAATACATTGTATTTGTAGAGGGATGATCTCAATCACCTTGTATACTAGATTATAGTTGCATCATGACTTTATGAATCCATGGACCAATGTATCATTGGCTATTTCACCATGGTCATTATCATCTCTAGTCCTTCCACTTGATGATATTGTATGTTATTTATTGTTGTATAAATTAATTACAAAAAAGGCCTAATCAATTCACACACAATTTTTCATATCCTTATACAATTATCACTTGCATAATTTTGTAAGTATTTTATGATAATATGTAGATGTACTCTTTCAATCTTGTGTGCATATTTTAATTTTAGTATTTTATTTGGTATAATTAAAATTGCTTTTATATTTTTGATTAGTTATGATAATGCTATTTGTATGATGTCCATGTTGCTAGAAACATCGACAATTAGCCTTGTAGGACCCATTTATTAACACTTGAACCCATGTTGTCTTATGCGAACATAATCTTAGGAAAGAAGAATCTATATTTAAGGGTGGATAGAAACACAAAGCAACTATTTATTCTGGCATATGCATTTTATCACCATAAATATGGATAATTTATCATTTCCAAGTGTTTCCTTAAACATTTGACAAATGCTTATCTTTAGAAAAGTTTTATCTTATCTCATCAAATATGCAAATGTCTCTTCACCCTCCCTAATAGTGCTACGATTACCTTTTGGGAATGTAGTTCCTCATAAATATCAAAGGCATATGTAATGTTTTTCTTAATATTCATAATAAAAAATGTAAAATTGTAAATTTCCTATATGTATCAGGACTAACAAACAACTTTTCAATTCCCACAAAAACTAGATTGAAACATCATGGTCAAATTTATAGTGGATAATAGCCACAATAAGTGTTTCATCACCAAAAATGGTAAGAATGTAGAAAATTATTTATACCAAAATGGCTTGTTTTCCATCCTCTATTGCATTGCTTGTGTTGCATTCATTGTGCTATGTTCATAAATACCAATTGCTTACTATGTGGGCATTTGCATGTAGTAACACTTAAAACCATTTCACTACCCTCTAAAGTGTAACACCCTAGGCATTACGTTTGGTGAATTACATTTTCCCTGGAGTGTTATGTCTTATTCAATATTCCTTGGTGCTTAATGAATTCTTAGTTGTTGTAAAATATCACTTTTTCATACTTGTTCTCTTGTTACTCATTCTTTCGAAATGGTTCATTGTTTTGACTTCCAGGCTCTTCAATTTTTATACTATAGGTTTGTTTTATCTTATCCTCTTTGTGAACACATCATAATGGATTTCTCTTTGTGTTAGCTTGCTATAATACATTCACTATGCTTTATTCACAAGCTATAAAATCTTTGGCTTCTACTATATCTATTTCCAATGTTAACTTTAATGTTATGGTTGTAGGTTCATCCTTTCAGGACTGTGACTACACTTTAAACTAATATTATTCCTCTTGTTCTCTATTATAGCCAAATACTTCACTAATATTTGTGATGCTTCTGAAATGCTATAGTTATTATCTTTGATGTTTTTGGATTTTTTTTTTGAATGGTTGAAAAGGAGTTTTTGAAACGATCCCCAAACCTTTTAAAAAAGAAATTTACAAAATTAAATAGGGATATGATCTCCATAGGGAGATAATATCCACAAGGAGATGGTTTGCATATGGAGATGATCACAAAAGGACCACCTACAAAATATTCAAAACTGAAACAAATGAGCATCCCACTCAACATAAGAAAAATATATGAAGAAACCCATCTAGTGGGATCTTAGGAAGTATATAAATAAATGTAAATCCCTCCTAGGGAGGGCCTGAAAAAATAATCCAAAAGACAAAAATTTAAATGTAGAATCCCACCTAGGAGGAGCCTGAGAAAAATATAATGCAAAATCTGAATCCCACCCAACAAGACCAAATATAGAACACTGTTTTCCACCTAGGAGAAATAGGAAGGTTAGAAAAACCACTTTGATAGGGAAACCTACAGAGAAAGTCCTTTCGATGGCCTAGAAAATGGAAAGGAAATAAATGGATATCTCCCTAAAAATGGGAATGTATTGCTTGAAAGTTGGATAAAAATAGTAAGAATATTTGGAGCCCACAAAACTTGAAGCACAACCAAAACTAGCCTAGAACCATAACTAGACATGTGAACTCACTTCTAAAAGCCTAATTTGAAGCAACCATAGGAGTATCTCAACTACAGATAATAGGCACAAGGTCCCCATCCAAAGACCTTAAAAAATACAGAGAACATCCTCAAGGTAGAAAAAAATAGATTGGACAAAAAGGAAGTCGTCGAAGCATGGAACCCACCAACTATTCTCTGTAATACCTTCACCTTTACTATTCTCCATGATATCTTCACCTTCACTATTATCCATGATATCTTTGACTTCACTATTCTACGTGATAATTTTTCCTTCACTATTATTTAAGATGTCTTCTCTTTCACTATTCTTTGTGACCTATTTGCCTTCACTATTGTCTGTGATGACTTTGCACTATGACTTCTCTAATATTTTCTATAATTATATTAATGTTCTTTGTGATGCCTTCAACTTTATCTATGATGCCTTCACAATGAATTTTTTAATTTTTTATGATGTATTCATTCCTTGATATTTTAATTTCCTCTAAAAATACTCTTTCTTCTAAATATATCTAAATTATTTAATCCAAAATGTATCTAAATGCAATATAGGTTCCATATATTTCTTAATCCAAAATATCTTTTTAGCTTCTATTTTTCTTCTCTTTTCTGAAAGTAATCACTTTTTAATGTTGGATTCTTGAGCGAATGTCAAGGTCAATAAGACTTGAAATCTCTTCTATTATCAAGGACAATACTTATGACCTAAAAGTTATCCTTATGTCAATTCAAGGTCTTCACTAATTATTCTTCAATCGTGGAAAGACTCTAGATTTTCTACTCTATATGACTTTAAAATGGAGTTCAAGTCTCATTGCCTTCAAAGTGGATAGACTCATAATCAAGTTGATCAAACTAGATAAAATCAATTAATAATGGTGGCAAAAATAAACTCTATAAATCTAGATAGAGTCTAGTGGTAGATTTTATACCACTAGACTCTATCCTCTCGTTCAAAATTCACTACCCTCTAAATTGTAACACCCTAGGTGTTACATTTTGAGAACCACATTTCTTTTTTAGCATTACATCTCATTCAAAATTCTTTGGCACTTAATGACTTCCTAGATGTTGCAAACTACCACTTATATTTTCTTGTTCTATTGTTGGCTCTTTCTTCCTCAATGGTTCATTGTTTTGACTTCTAGGCTCTTCAAATTTTGTGTTGAAGGCTTGTTCCAACTTATCCTCTTCATGAGCACATTTTAATGGCTTCCTCTACGTGTTAGATTACTATAATACGTTCATTATACCTCATTCACTTGTTATAATATATCTTGCCTTTATTGTATTTGTTTCCACTACTAACTTTAATCTTATGCTTACAAGTTCATCCTTTCAAGACTATGATTGCACTCCTAAAACTAATCTTGCTCCTCTATTTCTCTGTTGTAGCCAAACACTTCACTAATATATGTGATACTTCTGAAATTATAAAGTTATTATCTCTGGTGTTGTTGTATTTTCTACTCTTCATTGCCTTTACTATTCTCTATAGTGCCTTTATCTTCATTGTTTTCTATGATAACTTCACCTTCACTATGCTTTGTGAAGTCTTTGCCTTCACTATTCTCTGATATATCTTTAGCTTCGCTATTATCTATGAAATATTTGCCTTTACGATTATGTGTGATATCTTCACATTGTGACTTCTCTAACATTCTCTGTAATGCTCTTAACATTATCTGTGATGCTTTCACGGTGACTTCTTTGTGATGTCTTTATTCCTTACTCTTTTACTCTCTTCCAAAAACACTATTTCTTCTAAATATATCCAAATTCTTCAATATTATATGTTTCTCAAAAATATACCAGCAATATAGCTTTTATATCTTTCTTAATCCAAAATATCTTTCTAGCTTCTATCTTTTTTCTTCTTTCTATAAGTAATCACTTTTCAATATTGGATTCATGAGCCAATGTCAAGGTTAATAAGACCTAAAATATCTTCTATTCTCAAGGTCAATCCTCTTATGACATAAAAATGCTTCTATTGTCAAGTTCAATACTTATGACCTGAAATTTTTCCTTGTGTTAAGGTCAATATTTTGATGACCAAAATATTCTTCTTATGTCAATGTAAATATTATAATGACTTAAAAATATCTTGAAACTCTTCAACCAATGTATATTTCAATCTAAATTTTGAAGGTATTTAAATTAATTTGTGTGCTTCTTTATCTTCATTCAAGATTGATATATCAAGGGTTAACATACCTATATTCTTTCTTTTTACTTCTCTCTTATATCTATAATTTGCTACAATATTTTTCTTTCTTTCTTCTTTTTCCTTTGCTTTATGATGTTATCTTATTTTCTCTGCTTGCTTTATTTATGCACTTAGAAGCTAAAAATCTTCTCTATCTACTAAAGGAAGCTTCTCAAACTTTCTATACTTTCTAAAATCTAAAATATTAAAAAACACTTTTATTCGAATATATTTTCAAGGTGACTTGAGAAATCTTGAATCTCAACTTTCTATATCAAGGGATATCTTTGTCCCTGAATCTTTAAATTTCCTATGTCAAGGGATATATTTATCTATAAATATAAAATTCCCAATTTCAAGGGTTGATTATAGCCCTAAAAGATATAGTTGAGTCTTGGTCTTCATTGGTTATTTTTCAACCATGGAAATACTCTAGCTTTTCAATTCAATATTACCTTAAAATGGAGTCCTAGTCTCACTTCTTTCAAAGAGGATAGACTCTTAATAAACTTTATCAAACTGGATAAAATAAATTAATAATGATAGACAAAAAATAACTCTATCAATCTAGATAGAGTTTGGTGGTAGCTATGATACCACGTATGGATTTTTAAGCCTTATACTACTATAAATATCATGGGTTATAATACACAAGATCTAATATAAAATAACCATAATATAATTAATGTCAAGATACTAATATGAGTAGAATAATATGAGCAAATTAATATGCATATCAAGATTTAATCAAATAGCATACAATAATATGTCAAAATATGAAGGTAAATAGCCTAAATTAGTCATGTACTATGGATGGAGAACAACTTACAATATTAATTGCTCAAAATGTATACAAGCTTTATTACTCCTCTTTCTCTTACAAAGATAATGATGATGCTTGTTCTCCTTGTGTTACATTTTTATGGAGTATTACCTCCATAATATAGCTATAGTAGTGTGACTCTTTGGATACTTAACTATTGCTCTCCATATTCCAAGTCTCATGACTCTTGGTTTATCTACTTGGCTTGCATACTTGATGAACACTTTACTCTATAACATTTGTACACCTACAGATGACTCTTACACTTCTACTTTCACTATCTAATCTAAGACATGTGTGCATATTTACATTACATATTTGTTCTCATCATATAAGACACTTGTGAACACAGACTCAACTTACAATTGCACTCTAACTCACATGACACTTGTGCATTTCCTTCATATTACAACTTTACATGACACTTGTGAATTTCTTGTATTCACACTCTAAACTATGACTTAACCCTAATATAATATTTATAAATATACCATGAAGGTACCATTGGAGTACATTAGCATGTACTAAATAATGTTATATACTCCAATACAATGTGTCACTACTATAATGTACCTTCTAAATAGAGAAATCACCAAGCCACTACATGAAATTAAACATTAATAAGCCTAGTGTGGGAGGAAACCTTTAATTTCACATCATAGAGTCTTCGATAGCAAGGCATACATGCATGTGTCAAAGAAAAAGAGGATGAAATTGGATGTTAAATCCTTACTATGCATATTTCTTGGGGATGATTATGAATGAAAAGGGTATTAATTGATAGATCCAATCACTAAGAAATTACATATAAGTTGAGATATATTATTTAATAAAATAGTTAAATCTAAATTAGATGTTTATGTCTTTAAGAAACCTCAAGTTGCTACATATCTTGATATGAGCATAGAGTTTTATGAGCAAGTTCAAGAAGGAATTCCAGTCATTATTTATGATCCTAAAGAAGTTGCTTCTTCAAAATAATAAAAAAATTTAAAATGATTCACAAGTACCCCTGGAGATGCCAAACTTGATGTACCTCTTGATATCACTTCCACTCGATCACACACTCGTAATAATTCATTTCATGAAGTAAATTTGGGATTGATGTTTTTAGTACCGAAGAATTTAGAGGCAGTATTAGTGAAATATATAGTTAATTCACCCAAGTGGAAGACATCTATTGAAGTAGAGTATAACTCTTTTATGAAAAAAAAGACATGGGAGTTCATTGATCTTCCTAAGGGAAACACGCTCATAGGTTGTAAGTGGATGTTCAATATCAAATACAAGATAGATGGATCAATTGAAAAATACAACGCATGGGTCATTGTAAAAGGCTATGAACAAAAGGAAGGAATTGACTATGAAAAAACCTTTGCACCCACAACAATTATGACAACCACCCATGTTCTTTATGCCATGGTATCATAGTTTGGTTGGAAGCTACATCAAATAAATGTCAAAAATTTCTTCCTTAACGGTAATCTCTAAAATAAAGATGTATATGACTCAACATGAAGGTTTTGTTGTCAATGGAAAATAATATAAGGTATGCAAACTTATCAAGTCCTTGGATGGGTTGAATCAAGCTCCTAGAGACTAGCACATCAAAATTGATGAGCACCTATTATAGTACAAATTTATCAAAATTTATTTAGATGAAAATATCTACCTCAAGAAAGTTAGATCTAATATGGTTATATTTGTGCTATACATTGATAATATGATCATTACAAGCAATTCAAATGAATTGGTGAATGCCATAAATAATTATTTAAAAAAATATTTTGATATGATATATTTAGGACTTCTACAATATTGTATTAGATTGGAGGTTTGGTAGAGAAAAAATTACATTGTGATCTCACAGATAACATATGCTAAGACACTACTAGAAAAATTATAAATGATAGATTGTAAATCTAAGGCAACACCAATGGAGAAAGGATTATAATTGTCTCAATAGGGTAAGTCTCCTTAGGTATCTAGCATTCTTTATCATCAATTGATTATGAGTTTCATATATTTGATGAACACCAGACCTAACATTATTTTTACTCTATATTATCTTTCAAGATTCATGTAGGATCCTACATAAAGTCATTAAAAATCAACAAAGGAGATACTATATTATATCCATGGTATAATAGAAAATGACATGGAATATAAGAAGAATGATTACAAGGATAGACAAACTTATATTATGTCTAATAATAATATGACATAAAATCAACATATGGATATGTGTTTTATCTAGGGTCTAGACCTGTCTCATGGTATAGTAAGAGACAACAAGCGGTAACATTATCATCAAAAAAGGTAGAATATCATGCTACACAAGGAGCTATGTGTGAAATGATATGGTTATATTGCATTCTATTTGATATAGGTGTACAAACAAATCTAGCAACACTATTGAATTGTGATAATCAAGGTGTTCTAAAATTGGTTAAATATCTAGTATTTCATGAAAAATAAAGCACATTTAAGCTTAATGCCACTTCATTCAAGAACAAGTTCAAAATCACTATATTCAACTCCAATACATTCCCACCAACAAGTTGTAAATTTTTCAAAAGTGACTTGTAATTTTTTACAACTCTCTTTGTAAACCAAATAATGTAATAAGAGAGGATGGTAGGAATAATTATATTATTACATTGTTAGGTTAGTTCGCATAGATATCTAGAAGGATAATTTGATTTTCTAGTGAGCTTTAATTAGTACATGTAATGAGGTTGTTACAACTACAACCTATGTTTTTAACTATTTGTTGTAACACATTTATATCAAGTAGTTTGTTACAACCACTATAACCACAAGCATGATATTTATATCTGCACATAGATGAGTTCCTTTAACTTTGATCCTACATTACTCCGATTCTCAAATCAATAGCTCGCTTATGTTGAGGATTTTAACATGGGAATGCAACATATAGATAGACCTCTATGATCATTGCTTTCTAACTAAATTTTCTTTATAAAGGACAAATAAGAATTTATTTGGAAAATTGAAGAATCGGAAATAACTTTTTTAGTTTATTGAAAACTATTTAAACAAATATTTAATCTAGAAGAAATTGCTTTGAATGTCTTAGGGTCAACAAGATATAAAACTTTATTATATATGAAAATGTTTATATATATTTATTGTTATTGATTTTGATAATAAATTTTAATTTTGTTAATTCTATTTTTTTATATATATTTTTAAAAATTGTAAAAGTTGTATGGTAGTTTGAAATTATTATACTTTTAATAATGTAAGCTACAAAATTATTTAACCATACTTTTAAAATTTTAACAAATATTTATAAATTTTCTAATAATACTAAGATCAAATTAAAATTTTATATAAATTAAAGAGAAAAGTTTATATATTAGTTTTAATGTTTAAAAATATATTAGAAACATATAATAACAATTAATTCTGCTGGTAGTATATTTGAGGAAATTTTCTTGGAAATATACAATAACAACCTATTTAGCTAGAAGCACATCAGAGGTAGTATATTGAGGACTTTTTTTTGCTAATATATAATAATAGCCTATTCAGCTGGAAGCACATTGGGTAACCCTCCGGATAAATTAAACTTAGGTTTTTATAAAAAAATGTGATGTTAAAAGCTGGTTTGCGAGGATGTGGTATTCTAGAGCATCTGCTTGCGAGGATGTGGAATTGGAGGTATCAAAAATTAATCTTGGAGATCAGTTTTGGTTTGGTAATTTTGACGAGGTGGGAAGGTTTGTTCTGGCTTGGTGGACAAGGGAGCCTCTTCCCCATCGCCATATTATGCTAGGATGGTGGCTGGATTGTCCTTTGGAGAAGAGTTTGCTCCTTGTAAAGTAATCTTAGAATCCTTTCAAATTCTTGTTCTGGATAGCACTATTGACTGCTTGTTGTGGTAAGGTTCCTAGGATTTGGTTGGTATGTTTGTTGGTGGTAGGCCGCCCCTGGACATTCTTAAGCATTGGGCGTTGTCTCGGTGGAAGCCTTATGGCTTGTTGGATCTTGCTACCCTTCTCTAATTTTTTTTTTTCTGATTAGGCTTTCATGTGAGGAGGATTCTTGCAAGATCTTAAAGGGAGGTCCATGGTTTTATGGTAATCGTGGTCTTTTTCTTTGGGTGTGAGACTTTGATTTTAACCCAGATCTTCAAAAGGTTAATTTGGTCCCGGTTTGGGTCCGTCTGCCTAAGTTCCCAACGTATTTATGGCATACAAGTGTTTTCAGGGTAGTGGCGAGCTCAATTGGGGACTTTGTTTCATTCGATAATGTTTCTCTGTCTGCAGCTCGACAATAATTTGTTAGAATGTGCATTATAGTGGATATTGAGAAAAATATTCTGAGCTCAATGGAACTTATTTCTCACTTGGGTAGTTGGGTTCAGGCTGTGGTTTATGAGAACGAGTCCCAGACCTGTTAGTTATGTGGGTTGGGGGGCCACCATCAAAAATTTTGCCCTCAAAAAAATCCGGTTAATAATCCAGCTCATCAGTTACTGAAAATGGGTGCTAATGTGGATTCTCTTCCTAAGAGGACCCCCTTCAAGAAGCAAAAAATTTGGCAGAAGAGGCCACAGGGGATTTCAAGAGGGAAATATTTTGTTTCTTCTCATTCTCAGTTGAAGGGTGCAAGTGTGTCTCTGGTTCCAGTCCGAAGGGGTCGGCTCTGGGCAGGAAGGGTTATCTGAGAAAAGAACCTCATAATAATTTGGAGGTTGTTCTTCATTCAGAGCCACCGAGTCAAGTTGATGATCTCCCCCTATCGAATTCCTTTGAATTTCTAGGATCGGTAGGGGGAGAGGAGTCCCATGTGATTAAGGATTTGGAGTCTTTGTCTCCTCGGGTGGCTTCTATTGCTTCTCCCTGAAGGAGCTTTCAACTTCTAAGATTGTTAGGAAATTTTATTCTCCAAAGGAGTTTTTTGCTTTCTTTGAACGTGGCTCTGAGAGTCTGATTGTTTCTCCTATGCTCATCTTGGAGAATGGGTCGCCTGGCCTGAAGAAAAGAAGTAATCGTAAAAGGGGTGTTGATACTAGGATGACTAGGAAACCTGGTAGACCTCCAAGTAAAATGGAAGGAAGAAATCTATGGATGAGGCAGTGGCTAATGGTAGTCAAGCTCTCCTTGTGGTGAAGGAAGGGAATGGAGAAAAGCATTTGAAACTCGAAGGTTTCAAGTCCTCTCCAAGAGGGGGGGGCAGGGAAGAAACTCTCCTTTTAATTCCAGTGAAAATTTGTTCATGGAATGTTAGAGGGATTAATAGCTCCTCTAAGAGACGATTGTTAGCTTCGTTCATAAGGGAAAAATCTCCTAATATTTTATGTACTCAGGAGTCTAAATTAGAGGTCTCCTCTTGGGAGTCAGTGCATAATTTGGTTTGGAGATTCAGGTTTCATGGCTAGTGAAGCCTCAGGTTCCTTTGGTGGCCTTCCCTTTTTTTTGGGACCCTTTGAAATTGGATGGCGATGTTATATCTTCCTCTAATCGAGTGATTAATATTTTATTCTAGTGTAAAATTTCTAAGAGGAGATGGATATTGTCTAATATTTATGCTCCAAATTCGTACACTGATAGACATAAGTTTTGGCATCTACTGCTCGAGATGAGGGAAACCTCTCAAAATGAGTCATGGGTGGTAGCAGGAGATTTTAATTCTCCCTTATATCCATCTAAGAAGAGTGGCGGTAATCCTGTGGATGATGGGAGTTTGCAAGATTTTGTTGAGTTTGTTAATGTGGCTGAGCTTTGAAATTTGGATCTAAGGGGGACGAATTTTACTTGGAGCAATAAGAGATTTGGTAATAGTCTGATTTTGAGAAGATTGGATAAGATTTTTATTTCGACCTCCAAGAATAATCTTTTTGGGGATGCTTCATTGTCTTCTTTATCCAGGATTGATTATGATCATAACCCCTTATGGTTGGAAGTCACAGATGGTACACCATTTCTTCCTTGACCTTTGAGGTTCAAATTTATGTGGTGTTCCCATCCTGATTTTGAATCCCGTATTAAGGAATGGTGGCAGGAAGATATTATTGGGTGAAAGGATGCTTAAATTAACTAATAAGCTAAGGATACTTAGATTGTATCTTAAGATTTGGAACAAGTTTACCTTTGGCAATTTGTTCAGAGAAAAGGAGAGACTACAAGCCTAGCTAAAGGAGATTGAAGCTGTTATGGAAGCACAAGGAAGATTTTATGCTCTGCTCCATGAAGAAAGATCCCTCCAGTTGGATTATCATAATAAGCAAGCAAAGGAGGAGTTGTTCTGGAAACAAAAATCTAGAGAGTTATGGTTGAAAGAGGGCAACCATAATTCTTGTTTCTTCCATGCTTCTACTTTGCGGAGGAGGGGTCGTAATAGAATTAGAGAGATTGTGAAGGCTAGTGGAGGGGTAACTTCTAATGTTTTGGAAGTCTAGGAGGAAGCTGTTGATTTATTTAGCTCTCTGCTTTGCTTTGTGCATGACCGTGATCTCCTTGATGAAGGTGATATGTTAGAAGCCATTTCGAGGATTGTCTCTGATGATTGGAATAGGAGACTTATGGCTTCTTTTTTTGATGAGGAAATTCAAGCAACTATCAATTTGATGGGTCCTCTTAAGGCTTTAGGACCTGATGGTTTTGCTCCCGTGTTATTTCAAATGTTTTGGTGTATTTGTGGGGAATATGTTTGCTCAACTATAAGGGATTCACAACGTTCTTTGTTTAACCTAAAAATGGTGAATTCTAATCTCCTGGCTCTCATCCCCAAGAAAGACTCGGCTTCGTCCTTTAGTGATTTCAGGCCTATTAGCTTATGTAATACTTTTTATAAGATTTTAACAAAGGCCATTGCGAATAGACTCAAACTGCTTCTGCCTTTGTTGATTGATTTTGCTTAGAGTGGCTTTGTTCAGGGAAGGTAGATTCTAGATGGAGCTATGGTTATTCATGAATTGATGCATTCTATTCATAGAAGCAGTAGAGCGACATTTTTCCTCAAGTTAGATGTCAACAAGATGTATGATCAGGTTTCTTGGGCCTTTCTCTTTAGTATTTTGAGGAAATTTGGCTTTTGTGAAGGATGGATTAAGTTAGTAAAGGTATGCATTTCATCGGGTTGGTTCTCTGTCCTCGTTAATGGCTCTCCCGTAGGGTTTTTTTGTTCCTGTTGTGATCTTCGTCAAGGTGATCTGCTATCTCCCTTTCTTTTCATCCTCATGGCTGAGGCTCTTGGAAGGTCTATTTCTCGAAGGCAAAATGATTTTGGGCTGCGTCCGATGCTTCCTTGTAATTCTATTTCTCATCAGTAATTTACTGATGACACTCTGATTTCTTGTGTTGCCTCAGTGGTCATTGCCAGGGAAGTCAAATCTCTTTTAGATTGCTATGAAAGGGCGACTGGTTAGCAGATCAATTTTTTGAAAAGCAATTTATTTTTCATCAATACTCTGGAAGTGAGGCAAAGAAGATTTGTGATATTCTGAATTGTAGGATTACCTCTCTCCCATCCTCTTATCTCGGTCTTCCTCTTTTTATTGGATGTGCCAAAGATGCTTTTTGGACCCCGATGGTTGAAAGAATTCATCATAAATTAGCTTCCTGGAAGGGTACTCTTTTGAGTCAAGCGGGAAAGGTGGTGCTGGTCTAAAGTACTTTGCAGAGCATCCCTATCTACTTTATGTCCTTGTTCCACCTTCTGGGTAAAGTGGCAGCGAAGTTGGATAGCATTTGTAAGGCTTTTCTCTAGGTCGGTCCTGAGCTTAAAGGTAAATTTCATTTAGTTTCTTGGGAGCTTATTTGTAGGAGGAAAAAATATGGTGGATTAAATATGAAGAATGCAGCTAGGATGAACAAGGCTTTGGTGGTGAAGCTTGGTTGGAAGGTAGCTTCTAATGTTGACCGTTTGTGGTGCCAAATTTTGAAGGCTAAGTACAATTTTGATTCTTTTATTTCTGATTTCCTCCCTTTTGGTTGTTTGGCTTTTTGGAATCGTCTTGTTAAATCTCGTGAGTTCATCAATCTTAATTGTAGATGGATTGTTGGAAATGGAAGGAATGTGACTTTTTGGGAAGACACTTGGTTGAGAGATCGTCCTTTGATTGAGGATCCACGTTCTAGAGACTTGAGTTAAGGGTCTAGGCTTGCTAGGCTCATTAAAGTGGTTGATTTTATTGAAGCCCGTGGATGTAAAATTATCTAGACCAATCCTTCTCTTGTGGTGAGGAACGCCACAGACCTCCAATTCTAGAATATGCTAATGAACGAGCTTCGTCTTTCCATTGTGCAACATGAGAATGTGAAGGATCGATTGATTTGGAAAGCTGATAGTGCAAGTTTATATTCTGTCCAGTTGACTTATGAGCTCCTAAGTGGTGAAGGGGATGGTTTTTTCCTCATGGACTAATTTGGTTAAAGAATTTAACCCCCAAAGTTAATATGCTCTTCTAGCTGGCAGTCCAGAATAATATTCTAACAATTGAAAATCTTCATAAGAGACGCATGTGTTTGGTTAATAGGTGTTATTTGTGTAAAGAAGCTTGGGAATCATCTTCTCATCTCCTCTTAATTGTCGGGTTGTTCAGTTTGTTTTGCTGTCCATTCTTTGTAGAATTGGTGTGAGTTGGGTTCTTTCCAACTTAGTTTTTGATTGCGTCCTACAGTGGGCTTCTCCCTTTTTCTCGCCCAGACTTAAATATTTTTGGAAGTTTCATGTGTTTTGGGGTGTTTGGAAGGAGCATAACACTCGTGTTTTCAAAGATAAATAAATCTTGACCTTTTGTTTGAGCTCTCGTATTCTTTGGAGGATGGTGGAGAATGTTTTGTGTGCCTTAAAGGAGTTAGATTTTTTGGAGGCTCGATCCCCTAATGAAGTGCTTATTGAGTAGAGTCTAGGTTTTGGGCATGTGGATCGTCCCCGCAAACTCCTGATCCCAAAAGTTTTGTTCGCTAGACCCCTCCTCTTAATGGTTGGTGTAAATTGAATTTTGACGGGGCTTTTAAAGGTAACCCAGGGGTGGCTGGTGCTGCGGGTAATCTCATTCTTGCCTTTGTGAAAAATATCAGTGTTCAATCATCCCAATTTGCTGAAGTAAGAGCAACCTTTCTAGGTTTGTCTTTGATTAGAGATTTGAGAATTCAAAAAGCTATTGTCGAAGGTGATTCATTAAATGTTATAAACATATTAAAAGGGACTTATCACGTAAGTTGGAAGGTGGCCAACCTAATTGATGAAACCGTTGGAATTATTCAAATCTTGGACGAGGTATTAATCATGCACGTTTTTAGAGAAGACAATACATCGACGGATGGTGAATATTGGGGTCTATCATCCAGGATAATCTATTTGGCAGAGGGACTTCCCTCCTGAGATTATCCGATATGTCAAAAATGAATTTCATTAATTTCTGTTAGGAGGTTTGCCTTCATTCGCTTTGTTGGGAAAGGCTTTGGAGTAGTAGCAGTCGTTGGTCAAAGTGCGGGATGGTGGCCAACATTTACTTCTTGGGCTTGGTAGGGATTATTTTCTTTCAAATTTTAAATTTTGATTACCGTTCCCCCCTTCTCTGCTGACGTCAGGTTATGTCCTCAAGCTTCCTTAGCTTCCGTTGGAATGCGCTCTTCGTCCTATGTCATGTCCTCTTTACTTTCTATTAGTTACTCTTGCTCGTTCTTGGGATAGGGTGCCTGCATTGTTCTACGGATCGGTAATGGACCTCTTCTCTCATGTCTCCATTTTGGCTTCTTGGGTGGTGGTGGTTGCTCCGTTGGAATCGTGGTTTAGTGAGTACCCAGGTTGTTTTTAATTCCCTATCTTGGGATTGGTATTGAGGTAATTGGCCCTTTTGGTTTTTGAGCAAGCTACGGTGGAGAAAGGGGTTGCGGTGGTGGATATTCTACAGTATTTGGATGCTCTTTTGATCCCTACGCTTGGCCAGGTTTTGGTGGCTTCGAAAAGCTTGAGTGATGACTCTAAGGATGTTTACTCCTTTTCGATGGGCTCTGGTTCGGAGAATATTTCCTACAAGGTTTACGTTTCTGCTAAATATGTGAGGAGATTCACTATTAAGAGCTCTACTGATGAGTGGGGTCTTTCTTCTGTCAGTGTGGCAGAAGGTAGTGGCACCCATGTTTACCGAGGCAAGGTAGGGGTTAAATGGTAACTCCATGATTTGACGATACGATTAGAGGCAATATGATTTGACCCTGTAACCAGTTGTTCAAAAAGGAAAAGCAGTTGCCAATTCCCCTATGTATAAAAAAAAAATTCTAAATATACTTTATTACAAGCATCTATGACGTTGATTTACTAGCCCACGGCAACGCAGACGCGGAATTCAGCATACCAAGTATCCTCGATCTTTGCAAGATAATAATTTTTAGATTCACTCGAGTTTGAAAGGTCGTAAGACATCGAAATAATAAAATTTTAAATTAAAATACTAATTTAGATGTCTTAATACCGGGTTCTAATTACTATTTTCTTGATGGTTACCGCAATTTAGTTGACTGTGAGACAAGGGCCTTAAGTTAAATAATGTTTCAATCTTAATGTTTCAATCTTACGCGTTAAGCTTTAAATACCAAGTATTCTAGAACATTGGAGTGGTACATTTATAGGAGGAGGATGTACTTAGGATGTACCATCATTATCATATTAGTCATCCATGTAACAATCACATCAAATCTTACACGTTAACGTAAGAATATCGAGTATCCGGGAACTTTGGAAGTAGTGTATCCATCGGAATCATGATCAGATTAGTCATCTGTGTAACAGTCACATGTACTAAATTTATAGCGTAGTAGAAAATAGTTTCTTTGCATTTTATTTTGGTACCTTGAGTTTAAAATTCAGATGAAGGATGTTCTTTGTTGTTATTTAAACTGATTAATAATATTTATTTAATCAAGGGTTAGGTGGATTGGTAAATGTAGATGTGGTTGGGCACTTACAAAAAACAGATATAGGTTTAAAACCTTGGAGGAAGTCAATCTTTTGTAAAGGTAGTAGTCTGCTGTGAATCCTCTAAGTGCACATCAGACCGACGATGCCTCCCATATCACACCGAGTCAACAAGAACGAGATGAACAGGTTTGTTGGGACCAGTCCCTGTGGTTTGAACCATATGCCCTGACTAGTTACTAAAACAGTGGCTATAACCAATTCTCCAATGTAATCAAAAAATAAAAATAAATAATGTTTGAATGATTTAATTAGTTATTAATTAATGTTTTTTTTTTTTCATTATTTTGATCATTAGTATCTAAAGACTTATAATTAATATTTATTATATTTATATAAAAAATAATAATAAGAGATTTTGTTTTTAGTTACTATATAATTTTAATGGGTGTTAACTAGCAAGTATGGATTACTATCATTGGGGAACAATGCAACGGTTTGGGCTTTGGCTCTTTTTTGAGAGGCCAAAGGTTCAAACCACAACATGTGTGTGGTTATGTGTTAATCTTTTATTTGTGGCTATGTGTTAATCCTCTATTGATAAGTTTAGCCCTTTGTCTTATAAGGCAAGGTTATAAAGGTTTCTCACACTACCCAAATAAATAATAAAAAAAGTATGATTACTATCAGGTTTAAGCTTAGTTAGTTAGGTTCTATGTACATGCGTGAAGAAGTAAAAAAAATTGTCAAACTATTAATCATGAGGATGATAAATTAATTAATTATATATATGTGTTAATCTTTTATTTGTGGCTATGTGTTAATCCTCTATTGATAAGTTTAGCCCTTTGTCTTATAAGGCAAGGCTATAAAGGTTTCTCACACTACCAAAATAAATAATAAAAAAAAGTATGATTACTATCAGGTTTAAGCTTAGTTAGTTAGGTTCTATGTACATGAGTGAAGAAGTAAAAAAAATTGTCAAGCTATTAATCATGAGGATGATAAATTAATTATATATATATATATATATATATATATATATATAAGGATTGAAATAGATTTCAATTGAATCATTATTATGATAATATTTGTTTTTGATACATAAAGGAATTGGTAACTACTTTTCCTTTTTGAACAACTAGTCACATAGGGCATTAGCTCCTATAGTAGTGTCAAATCATGGTGCTACCATTATAATCCCTATCTCACCTTGGTAAACATGACCTAAAGTGAGGAAGACCCTAGTGGTTCACTAACTATTTTTTTTTGAACAACTAGTCACATAGGGCATTAGCTCCAATAATAGTGTCAAATCATGGTGCTACCATTATAATCCCTATCTCACCTTGGTAAACACGACCTAAAGTGAGGGAGACCCCGGTGGCTCACGATTGGTATCTTCGTCATCAAGCTGGCACACATTGCGAACTCAAGTCAGACTACTACCTTTGCCATAGATTGAGCATGCTTGAATAAAAATTATAGCCTGGGTGAATGTGAGGAGGTGGGTGTGTATATGATTGTACATAACAAAAAATAACAATCATAGTTTCAAATCATGGTGTTACCATTATAATCCCTATCTCACCTTGGTAAACATGACCCGAAGTGAGGGAGACCCCGGTGGCTCGGGGTTGGTATCTTTGTCATCAAGCTGACACACACTGCGAACTCAAGTCAGACTACTAGCTTTGCCCTAGATTGGGCATGCTTGAATAACAATTATAACATGGGTGAATGTGTGAGGAGGTGGGTGTGTATATAATTGTACATAACAAGAAAATAACAATTATATCATGGGTGAATGTGCGAGGAGGTGGGTGTGTATATGATTGTACATAACAAAAAATAACAATTATAGCATGGGTGAATGTGCAAGGAGGTGGTGTGTATATGATTGTACATAACAAAAAAATAACAATCGTAGTGTCAAATCATGGTGTTACCATTATAATCCTTATCTCACATTGGTAAACACGACTCGAAGTGAGGGAGACCCTCGAAGGCTCGGGGTTGATATTTTCATCATCAAGTTGGAACACACTGCAAACTCAAGTCAGACTGCTACCTTTACCCTAGATTGGGCATGCTTGAATAAAAATTATAACATGGATGAATGTGTGACGAGGTGGGTGTGTATATGATTGTACATAACAAAAAAAATAACAATTATAGCATGGGTGAATGTGTGAGAAGGTGGGTGTGTATATGATTATATATAACAAAAAAAAAAAGTGTCAAATCATGGTGATCCCTATCTCACCTTGGTAAAAATGACCCGAAGTGAGGGAGACCCCCGAAGGCTCGACGTTGGTATCTTCATCATCAAACTGGTACACACTGCAAACTCAAGTCAGACTACTACCTTTGCCCTAGATTGGTTATGCTTGAATAACAATTATAGCATGGGTCAATGTGTGAGGAGGTGGGTGTGTATATGATTGTACATAAAAAAAAAAAAGTAACCTAAAAAATAACCTACTACCTTTGCTCTAGATTGGACATGCTTGAATTACAGTGAATGTGTGAGGAGGTGGGTGTGTATATGATTGTACATAACAAAAAAAATAACAATTATAACATGGGTGAATGTGTGAGAAGGTGGGTGTGTATGATTGTACATAACAAAAAATAATAATAATAACAATTATAGCATGGGTGATGTGTGAGAAGGTGGATGTGTATATGATTGTATATAACAAAAAATAATAATAATTGTAGTGTCAAATCATGGTGATCCCTATATCACCTTGGTAAACACGACCTAAAGTGAGGGAGACCTCCCAAGGCTCGGGGTTGGTATTTTTGTCATCAAATTGGCACACACTGCAAACTCAAACTCAAGTCATACTACTACCTTTGCCCTAGATTGGATATTCTTGAATAACAATTATAGCATGCGTGAATGTGTGAGCAGGTGGGTGTGTATATGATTGTACATAACAAAAAAATAATGAGAGAGACCCCCGGAGGCTCGGGGTTGGTATCTTTGTCATCAAACTGGCACACACTGCAAACTCAAACTCAAGTCAGACTACTACCTTTGCCCTAAATTGGGTATGCTTGAATAACAATTATAGCATGGGTGAATGTGTGAGGAGGTGGGTGTGTATATGATTGTACATAACAAAAAAATAACCATTGATATTTATACATGTATATTTTTTTTAAATTTTTTTTTTTTGAGTAATACTTTTTATACACATCTATCATGGGGATTGAACCCGGGCCACATCACCGATAATACAAGTGGTATCCTTACCGGTAGACCACACTCGTTCATAGGATTCTATATTATTTGTGCATGTTGGAAAAAGAAAACTAATTTTTTTTTTATTCATACAAATAAAAATATTAATCATGAGGATGAGGATGATAAATTTATATATATTAGATTGAAATAAGTTTCAATTGAATCATATGATAATGTTTTTAATCAAAGAATAACCGTTGCACGTGTGAAAAAGTAAATCAAAAAATTTATACACTTACACATGTATTATTTGAACATTAGTTTTTTTTTAAATTTTTTTCCCTTTTAAAACTTTTATATTGAGTTGAAATGAATTTCAATTGAATTAACCATATTAAATAACCCACACATAATATTTGAACTTTGGTGGTTTCTTTTAACCTCAAGCCTTTTAATAATTGTTTATTATTAAAATTTATGATAGATTATTTTTATATTTATTTTATTTTTATGTTAAGAATTTAAAGATAAACTATTACTACATATCTCATATCTATATTAAAGCATTTGTATAAAAAAAGTTGTATATGATGTATTTTTTTTTTAATGATTTAGTTTTAATAATTTTGATATGTTATATAGAAGAAAAATAAATTAAATATATATTTTTTAGTTATAATTTTTATGATATTTTTTAAATTTTTATAACTTGTTTATTTTTTAGGTTAAATTTTTTAATATCAAATATCATTAGTTTAATCATTTAGATTCCTCAACTTTCAAGGAGATCAAAGTTCAAATTATACCAAGAAACACATGCATAACTGCCAAGCAATACAAAATTCCTCATAAAATCTATGTACTACTAATCTAGACCTATTTATAAAGTTTGCACACTTTGAAAGACTATGCAAAACCAACACAAATTTAAAAAATAGAATAAATTTTTAAACAGATCATATCAAACCAATTGCTAAAAAGTTATGAAATATAGATGGTCTTTTTTGAATATTATATTATGGAAACTATTATGAGATAATCAATTTCATTCATGAAAAGTGATAACCATTTTAAAGTAATTCTAAGTTAAGTCATAAAGAAAGTCATTTTTTATTTGAATTTTGTGATGAGTATAAGGCATTTACATAAGGTCACTCAACCTTGACCTCTTATATAGAAAAATCTTAGGTGTGTGCGTAGGGTCACTCAAAGTCAACCACCTATGTAGATATTATAGTTGGAATTTAAAAAATATTTTAGATATACCAACTAGCACAACATATTTATAAAAGAAACAAGTAGTTTAACTAGAAAAATATCTTCAAAACAAGAGAAAAATTGTGAAGACATAAATTCATCTTGTATTGTTTAGTTGGTAGTATTTATACATTGACCAAGTGGGTAGATGAGATAGGTAAAGCAATGAAACAAATAAGCATCCAAAAGCCTATACCATTGACAATATATGAATATAAATTCTCCATTAAGGATCAATTATATCTATGCAAAGCTTTTTAATGTGTCTACTTCATTTTGTTATTGTTATGTTTATGTCTATCAATATCTATATTTGCTTGTGCTTGCATGTGGATGTCTATGTGTTCTCTATTTAAATCTTCTATTAATGATACTAGATATGTGTGAGAATGGTCAAGGATACATATTCATAGTGTCAATAATGTGTTGTTTTTGCTACTTTATGGATTTATGCTTTACTAATGCCTAAAAGGGACTCTGTTAGGAAGCCTCATTTCTATATTTATGCTATGAGAGTTTGAATTACTCTATTGTTTATATGTGAATGCTAGTGTGTTAGTATGTATATGATATTAGAGATAGGGATTCATGTAGGTATCCTTAGAGAAGAGTATTTGAGGGTTATGCTTAAGATTTAGTTTTGTAGTGGAGAGCAAGGGTGAATGGTTGAAGGTTATGCATTATCATCTTAGTGATCAGTGATATTCCTAACAAGGGCATCTTATCAATGACAAGAAGTAGAATGATGAAAATAGTGAGAAAGTTGAAAAAAAAGACGATATAGATCAAGATGAGGATAGAGCTAAAACGGGAGATGACAAGAAAACTCATAAAGGATATGGTAGAGAAAAAGATGATTCCAAGCAAAAGCACTCATTTTTATAGCCTATGATGAAAGGAGAGATAAAATTATGACTATGGTGGATGAATGTGTGTAGTGAGATATATTTTGGAGATATGATGTCTCTTAAGAGAATCCAAAAGAATTAGCAGTGGTGTATTAGGACATGCATAACCCTCTTATTTTACATTATTTTTCATATATTTGCATAATTGCATTCTCATAGCTTGGCACACCATACATTCAATAGAAGAGAAGGCTTAGTTTCAGTTCTAATGTTTTGATATTTTCAAATTTTCATTGTTGTATATTATAGAAGGAAGAATTTAAATTTAAAGATATTAAATGGGAAGAAACTATGTTGAAAATGAAGAAATATGTGGTGGTCCTATTGTTGATATGCTTTACAATTGCATCAATTTCTATAAGTAGCAAGTGAGATACCAAAATATGCATTATTCATGTGGGAAAAAATTAGATGTCATTGTCATTATTAAGCCATAGATATTGGTTTTCAATGATAGTAAGAACTTGAAAAACTAATTTGTAATGATTCCATTTTTACATGGATACTTGAACCAATTACAATTGTAATATTCTATATGATTCTTACTCTCCTACATGCACTCCTAATACAAGACACTTGTACACATCCTCACTTTACATATTTTCATATGTACATGACACTTTTGTACATTCTCTCAATACACTCTTGCACTCTAACTTACATGACACTTGTGCATTTTGTACACATTAACACTTACATATAAGGGAAAATATAAATCACTCATCTAAACTATAGACTCAACCCTAACTTATTACATATTTAAATTTATACCATGAAGGTACCATGGGGGTATAGTAGCATGTACCAAATAATGTAATTTTCTCAACACCCCTCTATATTACATTATTTGATTATTGAAAACTTTAGTCTTCGATATTGGTCTTTGATATTTGATATTCAATATTCATGCAACTTTGCATTGTTCATGAACCTCTAATTTAGATTCATATCTAGCTTCATTCTTGAATTTGGCTTGATCTTTAGTCTTTGGCTCTTTAGACATTGAATATTTATTATTTGTTTCATGAATTGCTTGATGTTCTTCTTTGAATTTGGTCTCAATTTCATGTTGGGATATTTGGCATATCTTACTATTACATTATTTTATGTTAATGTATAGTGTAGGTAGGCGGCATAGTTATACCACTACCTTAGTGGACTAATATTTTATTAGTCACTATTATAGGCCCATAAGCCTATAAATATGTATCATTTCTTACATATAAATGACATTGAATATCATAGGAAACATTTGTTTCCATTCCAAAAGTTCATGTAATTATTTCTCTTATTTTTCCTTGTAATCTTCATATTGTACTGTATTCACGTAAAGCATCATAATAGTTTTCTCCATTGGAATATCTTGGAATATCAATATTACATGCAAAATAAAATACTATTTTTAGATATGATTCAATTGATTCACTTGTATCAATCTCTACTTTCTTTTTTAGAGTTTCAATTAACTCTTTTTTATTTTGATTTTCATCTTTATGAATTTCAAGTGAAAGCAATGCCATATACATTATACTACCTATATCAATAGGTATTATAATATCATCCTTTGAATTATTAATCGCTTCAATAAGTTTTAAATATAAATAGTATTTAAATGTCTCAAAAATTTCATCCATAGCTTCTTTATAGATTAATTGTATTGTTATATATAACTTACCCTTAGATTTTTCAATCAATTTTCCAATGCCAGATTTGGTAAACTTCTAATATTTTCTTTCTAATTATGGACTCCATATTTCCTTCCATAATGATCAAAGTTTACAATTCAATTCCTTCCTAAAGCGGTAAATCTTCTATCTGCAAGGTTTAATATGCACTCAAATATGAAATTTGCAAATTTCATGTTTTTTTATTTTTGATGTGGAAATCCTTTTAACTATCAAATTTGCAAAATTTCAAATTTAAATTTTTTTCAAAATGTTCAAAATATTCAAAAACTTTAAAATCTTAGATAACTCCAAACTAAAAAGCTTCACTCTTCAAAAAGCTTCAAATAATTATAACTTTAAATCTTAAATCCTTTTAACTCCTAATTCTTCAAAATTTTAAACTTTATAATCTTCAACCTTTAAAAATATTTAATAACTTTAAAAAATTCAAACCTTTAAATATTAAATCTAGGTGGGAAACCTTATCACCCTGTATCTAAAAACATAAATTCAAACTAAAGTTGATTAAAAAAAATAATAATTAAATATGTCTAAACCTTATTACTTTGCCTAACTTTTCAAAAGCTAATTTTGAATTTATCTCCCTCCAAAGCTTTATGATGCACTAATAATAGAATGTAATTTAGTAACATTACCTAGGTTCGTTAGTTTATATTAAACTATAGGAGTAAAGAGATTTTGTTAACATTCATCAAACGATTGGAAACAGCTGGAATTTCCAATCCTTTTGTTTTTACCTTTTGCACAAATCTTGTCTCTCATTTAGATAATTTTCAAATGTATATCTACTATGATAAAAAATCACTCCTCTAATGGAATGAATCTCTTCTAGATATTTTTGAGTGCATCTTCTTTGAATGTGGCCAAAAGTCTCTTTTTTGGTGAGACATATCTCCACTAGTGGCGGCCAAACCCTACTTCCTCTAGAGGTGACGAAGCATATTTTCACTAATGCAACATTTCTCTTCTAGTGATGGCTAAATCCATGCTGGTGATGTATGAATATCTCTATGTTGATGGTAGCTAAATATCTTTCTTTTGGAGGTGTCCAAATGTTGTTTTCTTGGTCAAATATATCTCTTTTCTTTTGGTGGCCCAATGCTACTTACACTTTTGATTGTTGTTCTTAGAGCATGAACTTCTTCTTGACTGGGTGTTGTTCTTCAAAACATGTTCATGTTGTTGTTGATCTCTAGTCTACCTAATAGCATGTTCTACAACAAACTATAACTTGGACAACATTTAATATTATTCTAATGGTTGGAAGCCCATTGTTTGATTTTGGTTTCTTAGGGCCTTATAGCATTTTTATTTTCTCCGTAGCACCTCATGTTTTTTGTCTTGTAACTTTTACCTTGTGCTCTAATATATTTTATTCTTCCTTGAAGAATAGGTACATAATATCTTATCTGAGCTATAAGTGCTTATGTCTCCTTATTTTCCTTTGAAGACTAGTGCCTAAATTACACTTGAATGTTGATAATGGTTCATTGTATAATAGCACTTAATGTTTAAAGACTAGCACCTAATTAGTTATAGTGCCATGCTCTTAGATGGCCTATATATTGATCTTTATATTATGACGTTTTTTATTCACTATTTTGAATGAATATGTTCCTTCAAGAATCTGCTTCAAAAGTTAATCCATACCAAGATAGAATTTACATAAAGATATTTAAAAATATTGTGTTTATATAGATTTATGGAGGAAAAAATTATAGACTACTACTAGTATATTTTATGTTACAAAATTAAAATGTACTACCCTTCAAATCATTCTTAATTAATTTTAAAAACAATTGCAACACATAAATTATTTTTTAAAAAGCATTCTCCATTGATAAAAATAACTATGTTGATCTCAATAATAATATTAGCTAAGACATGGTCATTGAAGAAGGTATATCATGGAATTCAATCATATAATTTAAAAAATAATTCTAAAACCTCTTCAAATTTGTTATAGAAGATTATCTTTTGGATCCCTTGCATTCGAGGTTTCTCATACAAGCTTCAACAATAATATTCTTCTTCTTCAGTTCTAGTTTCTACTATATCATCAACCATTAGGGAAACCAAATTAAAGATCAACCACAAAAGAAAAATATTCTTATATATAGGAGAACACCATACAAGCCATCAAAACCTAAGATAAACAAAAAAACTCTTAGGGTTTTATGGTCCCACATTAGACCTTGGATAATTTCTACTCAACATCAACTAAACCTAGATTCCACAACCTATAGGCAACACCAATTGAATCAAGATTCCTCCACCTCTAGGTAGCATGAATTGAACTAATCTTTATCCCACTAGTTTAAAACAACAACTAAAGTTTTCTTCATTCCAATATGTATTAAACTAAAATTATAATCCTTATTTTTCTTCAAGGATTAGGGAAGCTCCTATTTTTCTATCTTGTTAGGGCATCCTCCCTTGAAAACTCCAAAATAAAATTAAAAACAATCAATTAATCAAGCAAATTTTAATTTCAAAAAAATCTTAAGAAATACCCATTTCAAATGAAGACAATCTTAAATCAATTTTGAACATAGGATGATATACAATAGACTAAGTAAACATGCCATGATGCATTATAGACTAGATAAAAAATATAAGAATATAAAGATAATTCATAAGAATTTTTTTATCTATTGTTATTTCATATTATATTTTAAATTGCATTCTAGTTCTCAAATTAGGATATTTTCTATAGAATAATACCTCTAGAATTTGTTGAACTTTGTTCTCTTAAATCACTTATGTAGTAATCTCTTCTAGGATTCCATTTCTATGTCTTTCTCAACTTTCTTCCATCTAATAGAAAAAACTTACCACTCTCTCTCTCTCTCTCTGCATCCATTTCTTTTTTATCAAATTTTATTTATTTTTATCAATTTTATCACAACTAATGATAAACTGTTAAACCACACAATAACACACCTTTCCAACTATTGGTTTCCCTTAAATTTTATCACCTTATACTAATTGCAAGTCTCATATTTACTCACTATCATTTCCACAAAATAGACATACCTCTATTTAAAATTTTAAATATTTATTTAAACTTATTTTATAAATCTACTAGTTATTAACCAAACTCTAACCATTATGTTTAGGCAAGCAAATGACTTATAAAACATTGAAATACTAGTCACACAAATTAAAGACAACAAAACTATGCATAATTTACACAAAAGATATATTTCCTCTTGTTATTTGGTTTTGTCTTCCTATACAAGCCTATATGTATATAAAACAACAAGTGCATAGTTAGATCATATTTAAACCAATTGGATAAGGTTTCTTCAAAACCAATTATCTAACATATATTATACTTACAAATTATCAAACATTCTTTCTCAATTCATACATAACTGACATATATTACATTAATAAAAAGAAAAACTCTCAAACTACTAACATATAGTATAAAATCAGAATTATAAATATTTATAACTCATGATATGCACAAGGTTCTATATCATTAAATTTTATATGTTCTAGCTACAAAGTGAGAAAGCACTATACATTTATAAATGTATATGGGGTGTATGATGGATGGTACCCTACCCTTAAAGTTTTTTTTTTATACTAGAGATTGGTGGTCAAGTTCAAGACAATAATTATAATGGTGTTGAAAATAATTGTGTTGAAGATAGTTGTGATGTCATTGGCCATGACAAGGATAAAAGTAATGTATTACACAAGGATAATATATTCTCAAAATAAAGAGAGAAATGTGTGTAAGTAATAGTTTTGGATAAGCATAAGCATACCCAGATGATATGATGTGGTCAAGTAAATCTATTTCTTTGGGTGGGTGCCCGTGGTGGGACCCTAGTAAGATTCAGCATGGGTTGGTTAGTGGTAGGGCTTCCTCTAGGGATCCTTCCCCTTCTTCCTATGCTCAGGCTATTTCGGGTGATGCTCTTGGGGAGGAGTTTCCTCCTTGTAAATTTGATGGGAGTTCCTTTCAGATTCATATCCCAGACTTTACTATTAACTCTTTATTGAGGAAGGGTTCTTGGGATTTGGTGGGTAAGTTGGTTGGAGGGCATCCGAAGTTGGACTCTCTGAAGTGTTGGGATTTATCCAAATGGCACCCGAAAGGATCCCTTGACCTTGCTTCCCTTCCTCATAATTTTTTTCTTATTAGGATTTCGTGTGAGGAGGATTCAAGGAAGATTATGGAAGGTGGTCCTTGGTTCTTCGGCAAAAACATGGCATTTTCCTTCATCGATGGGGTCCTGACTTCAAACTGGCGATGCAAAGAGTTAATGTGGTTCTAGTGTGGGTTCGCCTACCTAAATTCCCAACCTATTTGTGGCATGAGAGTGTTTTTTAGGTTGTGGCATCGATGATAGGGGACTTTATCTCCTTTGATAGAGTTTCATTATCTCTCTCATCGATAGTTTGTGAGGATGTGTATAATGGTTGATATTGAGAAAGAGCTTCCTAGTGCTGTGGAGCTTATATCTCACTTGGGCACCTGGTCACAATCTGTTGTTTATGAAAACAAGCCTCAGGCTTGTCAATCTTATGGTTTGGGTGGGCACCACCAAAGCTTGTGTCCCCAGAAGAAGCAGGTGAACCCTTCTAAGTCCTGTGAGGCTTCTGGTCAAAATCAAGAGAAGGTGAGTGAGTGGAGAACCCCAACTAAGAGAAATAAGATTTGGCATAAAAGGCCTCCTATGGCTTCGAAAGGAAAAAGTGTTCTCTCCTCTCAACCGCCCCATTCTTCTGGGGGTGGGCCTTTGGTTGTTTCTCCAAAAAGTAATCCCAAGCATCCTCATGCCTAAGGAGATAGCTCATCGTGAGTAATTTGGAAGTGGTGTTGTCTACGGATCCCGTTGAAGCTGGCAATGATATTCCCCTTTCAAATTCTTTTCAAGGCCTTGATTTGATCGGGCTTGAGGATTCCTTGGAGGCCCTTGGTCAGGAGTCGTCTCCTTCTAAAGTGGTTTCTCCTCCTAAAGAGTTGATGGTGTCCCCCATTGGTTGTATTCCTAGCCCGGGTGACTCCCCTAAGCGCGTAATGGAGAAAGGTTCTCTAGGTCCCAAAACTAGAAGCCAACATAAAAAAACTTTGGATTTTGGGTTGGCTAAGAGAGTTGGAAGACCCCCGATAAAGACAGGGAGGAAAAGAGCCATGGAGGAGGCTATTGCTAATGGTGGTCAAGCTCACTTAGTGGTGGAGGAAGAAAATGGTGACAGATATCTCAAGCTTGATGGTTTTAAATCCCCACAGTTGGGGGGGATTGGTAAAAAACTTTCCTTTTAATTCTCAATGAAGGTGTGTTCTTGGAACACTAGAGGGCTTAATAGTACCTCTAAAAAATATTTGCTTGCTTCTTTGAGGAGGGAGAAATCCCCAGATTTTTTGTGTATCTAGGAGTCTAAGCTGGAAGCTCCTGCCTGGGAGGAAGTTCATAAAGTAGTTTGGAAAGATTCAGGTTTTATGGCTTCTGAAGCCTTTGGTTCTGTTGGTGGTCTTCTCTTCTTTTGGGATTCTTCCAAGTTCGATGGCCATGTTATTTATTCTTCTAGCAGGGTTATAAATATTCTTTTTTGGTGCAAATATTCCCAAAGGAGGTGGGTAATGTCGAATATTTATGCCCCAAATGCCTACTCTGATAGGCATAAATTTTGGCTACTTTTGCTTGAGATGAGGGAAAATTTTTGGCATGAATCATGGATGGTGGTTGGTGACTTTAATTCTCCCTTGTTTCCTTCTAAGAAGCGTGGAGGTAATGTTGTCGATGAGCGGAGTCTTTTTTATTTTCATGATTTTGTGAACTAGGTGGAACTTCGTGACATTGATCTAAAAGGGGTAAAGTTTACCTGGAGTAATCGTAGAGGAGGAAGTAGTCTTATTCTTAGTAGACTTGATAGGGTTTTCATCTCAAATTCCTCTTATGTTATTTTTGGTGATGCTTCCTTATCCACCCTTCCCAGAATTGGTTCTGATCATAACCCTTTATGGTTGGAAATCCCTGAGGGTCTCCCTTTCCTTCCTCGACCCTTCTATTTTGAGGTCATGTGGTGCTCTCACTCTGATTTTGAGGCTCGGGTGGCTGAGTGGTGGTAGGATTTTGTTCCTGGGATAGGAATGTTCAAAATTTTGAATAAACTGAAGAAGCTTAGGATGCATCTCAAATTTTGGAATAAATATTCTTTCGGGAATATTTTTAGGGAAAAAGAACGTCTGAAATTTCACCTGTCATCGATTGAATCTCTGATTGATTCCCAAGGGTATTTTGATCATCTACTCGGGAGGAAAAATCTACTCTTTGTGACCTCCATAATATACAGGCTGTAGAAGAAATTTTTTGGAAGCAAAAATCTAGAGAGCTTTGGTTAAAGGAAGGGGACCGCAACTCACATTTTTTTCATTCTTCCACTCTACGTCGAAGGGAGCGTAATAGAATCAAAGAAATTATTAAATATGATGGTATTCGATCAATGGATATTTTAGAAATTAGGGAAGAAGTGGTGGGATTTTTTAGTTCCTTATTATGCTCTTCTCTTGATCGAGATCTAGATGCGAAGAACCAAATGCTGGAGGCCATTCCGAGCCTGGTTACTGAAGATATGAATGTGGCTCTCCTGGCCCCCTTATCTGACGATGAAATCCAGAAAGTGCTTAATTCTATGGGCCCCTTAAAGCCCCTGGTCCAGATGGCTTCCCACTAGTATTTTTCAGAAATTTTGGCATATCTGTGGGGAGGATGTTTGTAATGCGATCCGTCATTCCCAACATTCGTTGGTTTTTCCGAAAGCCTTGAATTTGACCTTTCTTGCTCTCATTCCTAAGAAGGACTTGGTGGCTTCTTTCAGTGACTTCAGGCCTATTAGTTTATGTAACATGGTGTATAAAATATTTTCTAAAGCTATGGCTAATAGGTTGAAGCCCCTTCTCCCTATTCTTATTGATCAGGCTCAGAGTGGTTTTGTGCCAGGGAGACAGATTTTGGATGGCACCATTGTAATTCATGAGCTCTTACACTCAGTTCAGAAAAGTGGTAGGGCTGCATTCTTTCTTAAGTTGGATGTTAATAAGGCCTATGATCGAGTGTCCTGGCCCTTTTTATTTAGTGTCTTGAGAAAGTTTGGTTTTAGTAATTCATGGGTTAAATTGATGGAGGCTTCGATTTCTTTGGCTTGGTTCTCAGTGTTGATTAATGGCTCCCCTGTTGGCTTCTTTAAATCTTGCGAGGGATTCGTCAAGGAGACCCCATCTCCCCCTTCCTCTTCATTCTCATGGTGGAAGCTCTTGGTCGGTCAATAAGTAGACACAGTTTTGATTTTGGTTTAAGACCGGCTCTACAGATTTACCCGATTTCCCATCAGCAGTTTGCTGATGACACTTTGCTCTCCTGTGTAGCATCGGTTTTTCATGCTCGGGATGTTAAGTCTATTCTAGATTATTATGGGAGAGTGGCGGGTCAGCTGATTAACTTTCTTAAAAGTAGTATATTCTTTTTAAATACCCCGAATGTTCGTCAATGGAATATTACCTCTATTTTGAGGTGCAAGATTGTTTCCCTTTCGGCTACTTACCTTGGTCTCCCATTGTTTTTTGGTCACTTGAAGGAATCATTCTGGACTCTGATGGTGGAGAGGGTTCAAAGGAAATTATCCTCTTGGAAATGAGCTCTCCTCAGTCAAGCGGGGAAGGTTGTTTTGGTTCAGAGCATGCTTCAGAGTATTCCCATATATTTCCTATCTCTCTTCAACCTTCCGGCTAAGGTGGCATCTAAATTTGATAGCATCTGTAAGGCTTTCCTATGGGCTGGTCCTGAGTTGAAAGGTAAGTTTCATCTTATTTCATGGGAGAAAATATGCAAAAGGAAAAAATATGGAGGTTTAAATCTTAAGAATGCGGTTGTGATGAACAAGGCGTTGGTCTCTAAACTTTCTTGGAAAGTTGCTATTAATTTTGATCATTTATGGTGTCAAATTCTTAAAGCTAAATATAATTTTCAATAGTTTCTCTTGGATCATCTCCCTACCGATGGTTCTGCCTTCTGGAATAGCCTGATTAAATCTAGGGACTTCATTAAAAATAATTGTTGTTGGGTGATTGGTAATGGGAGGACTATTTCTTTCTAGGATGACCCTTGGCTCAGAGATCACCCTCTTGCTGAGGATCCTCATTTTAGGGATGTTTGTATGTATTCCAAAGTGGTGGGTTTCTCCAAGGTTGTTGATTTTGTAACTCTTCAGAATGGTCATAAAATTTGGTCACCTTCCTCCCCCTTCCTTAGAAATGCCCATGATCGACTAGACGTGGGATTCTCTTTTGCTTGAAATGTGGTGGTATGTCATGCGTCATGAGGAGGTGGTGGATCGGTTGGTGTGGGATGGAGATAGTGAAGGTTCTTTCATGGTTAAGTCTGCTTATTCTCTTCTTTGTCCTCAAGGAGATGGCAATTTTCCTTGCTTGAAGATATGGCTCAAGAACCTGATCCCGAAGATTAATATTTTCTTCTGGTTGGCGGTGCAGAATAAGGTTTTGACTATTGAAAACTTACATAAGAGGGGCTTTAATCTGCTTAATAGATATTTTTTGTGTAAGCAAGATTGGGAATCAACCTCTCATTTATTTCTCAAGTGTCAGGTTTTCCATGATATTCTTTATTTTATTCTCCAACGCATCGGTGTTTATTGGATATTGTCGGATTCCTTTGGCGACTATATTCAGCAATGGACATCACCTTTCTCTTCCCCCTAGCTCAAATGCTTCTAGAAATTTTTGTTACCCCATCTTCTTTGGGGCGTGTGGAAGGAGCGGAATGCTAGGGTGTTTAAAAATTTTGAGAATGATATCTTTCATGTTAGTCAGAGAATAATGTGGAGGGTGGTAGAGAATGTGTTGGTGGCCACCAAAGACACTTGTTCCTCTACACCTCATGGCCACCCTGAATTTGTAGTTGAGAATTATCTTGGTTTTCATCCGGAGTTAAGACCCCCACCAGCTCCTAATTTAAGAAGATCGATTCATTGGACCCCGCCCCCTCTAGGTTGGTTTAAGCTTAATTTTGATGGTGCGTCAAAGGGTAATCCGGGCTTGGTTGGGATTGGGGGTGTGATTCGTGATAGTAGTGGTGACGTGATCCTGGCCTTCGTAGAGGATATTGGCATCCAATATTCGCATATTGTTGAAGCTTGTGCTTCCTTTTTGGGGATTTTAATGCTCAAAGATCTAGGCATCCATAGGGTAGTTATTGAGGGGGATTCTTTGAATGTTATAAACATGCTTAAAGGAGATTGTCATCCCAGTTGGCGTATCTCCAATTTAATTGATGAATCTAGAGCCCATTTGAGTTCTTTGGAGGAGGTGTTAATTAAGCATGAGTATAGAGAAGGGAACATGGTGGTCGACTCCCTTGCAAATCTTGGTGTATCTCATCAGAGTTTGTCGATTTGGCATTCATATTTTTTTCCCTAAGATCCTTCACCTTGCTAATGAAGAGAAACTTTAATGCTTGTTAGGTGGTGCTTCGTCATCTAGTGCTTCTACCTATTCTCGGTTGGTGGTGGAGTTTGCTTATCTCTGGCTTGGTGGTGGAACGCCTTTACTTCTAGCACCCGCGTTGTCCTCTCTGGTTCTCTTGGCATGAAGTTCATCCTTGGTGGTGTCAGGAGGGCTTTCCCCTCCTCTAGCTTTTCAAATTTCAAATTTCAAAATTCTTCCTCCCAACGTCCCCTTGTTTGGTGGTTTGGTGGGCCTCCCTAGTTTTTTGTTGGTTTCTCAAAACTTCCCTGAGCATGTCAGTGTCAGATTATCATTTCTTTTGTGCTTCCTTTTTGTCTTGCCTTGGGAAGTCATCCATTCTTCTTCTCAATGTCTGGAAGTGATCTGACATTGCTTTTCCCGTGGTGGATGGGAAGCCTTTTCGTGTCCTCCTTTTTCTAAGTGGGAGCACCTTCGTGGTAGTGTGTTTTATCATATTTTATGGATTGTCCTCACACCTATTGGAGGTTTTTTTGAGGTGGTGACATGTGGTTTATGTGGGGTTGGCCCTTTCTCGGTGGTTGTCGAGGCTTTCTGGTCCTCCCCCTTGTTTCCCGAGGTAATTTTTGATTGTTTTCCTTGTTTGTTCCCGATGTTTAGTTTGTGTTTCCTCGTGAGTGGGTTTTTTGTGCTGCTCCTCACTTTGGAATCTGCCTCCATGCTTGGGTTTAGCCTATTTTTCTTCTTTTTGGTTCTCAGGATTTCTTGGTTTCCCTCTTTGGTGAGTCCCAATTCTTTCTCTGGTGTTCAGGATTTGACTATAGTGGTGGAGATCATGTATTTATTCCTTGCTTCATTATGGGGTCTCCTTCACCTGTGTCTTCCTATTGGTTCGAGCTCGGTTGTTTGTGTTCCTTTTCTTCTTTCTGTGTTTGGGTGGAATTGGTTTGCTGTGCTGATGGGTAAAGCTAAGATATTTTCTCCCAAATAGAAGTTTATTAAGTCTCGATTGGAACCTACTTCCATTACCTTTGATGATGAAGTCAAATCTATCCTGGCAGAGGGGGGTCTTCTGGAGTGCATTCAAAAATTTCATGGGCACAACCCTGTGCTCACTAATTGGATGGTGGCTACTTGGAATGATGACTGGGTTAGGATTGGCTCGTGGTCATTCCAGGTTTTGATGGAGCTGATTAGTAGGACCACTGGTTTAATTCTTGATGGAGCTTATCATAATCATGATAGACACTCTCTATTGAAGGAGATCAGTCTATTCCTTGATAAAGAGGAATTTCTTCCAAGAGCCCAGAATGGCTTCAGTGCTATGGTGCTATCCCCTCCCTAGGATCATGTTGCAAGGGTTATTATGGATTATTTCACTTTAGATTCTACCTATGAGATCATTAGGAGTTTTCATGCTATGTTCCTAAATCATTTACGTCATCATGAACGCATGAATATTCCTTTATTTCTATTCCAGTCTATGAAAAAATCCTTTGTGGACGTGCAAGGTGGTCGTGGTCAGGTCCCCCTCCATCAAGGCCTTGCTCTGCTCGTGTTTGAATAGGTGGATTCGAAGCATGGTTTGTCTACTGATGAAATCCTTAAACTATTCATGGATCTTTCCTACCCTATTGTTGGTGGTTCTAAGGTGGCTTCGAAGGATGCTACTGAAAGTAGTGATGATATTTACTCGTTCACCTTTGGCTTGGGCCCAAAAAAGGTTTCAAGGAAGATTCAGGTTTCTGCTAAAGGTGTTCGGGGTAAGGCTTCTGGTGGTGGTAGTCATGCTGCTATTGCTGATCGCTCTCTTAAGAAATCGTCTCCTATGGCGAATGATTCTGGGCATGTGAACGTAGACCTTACGCCGAACAATGTGGTGGAGGGTAGTGGTACCCGAAAGTTCAAACGTCTACATAATAAGAAGTGTGAGGTTGATGGCTCCTCCCCTCTCTCTCCCCCTCTTGATTTTGATGTTCTCTCGAGAGATTACCATAAGGAAAAATATGTTGATGAGGTTTATGCCCTGGAGGACATCCAGGATAAAAAATGCTCTATTTTTCATAATCTGAAGCTCATTGACATCAATCAAAGGAAAATTTAGGGCTCACTGAAGTCGGCGTTGGACTACTCTGAGGATATTTCCCGTTTGGTTGCTACTGTTGCTCAAGAGGTGGGTATGTTGGGGTAGAACCATCTCAGTTCTCCTCTCCGTACTTGTTCTTGGGTCTTGGTTTTGTGCAGTTTCTTTCTGGTCTGCCCCTCTTTGTCTGGTGGGGTGTTTAGTTTTAGTCTTGTTCACTTGGGTGGCATTTTGATTGTACAAGTTGTGGGAGTCCTTTAAAACCCTCTTTCTTATTAATAGTACCAAAAAAATTTGGATAAGCTATAAAAACTCATGGAAGTAGCTGAGAGGAATATTAAAAATGGAAGTGTTTAAAAGAAGGAAACCATAATAAAATTTAATGGTAGTACCAAAAAAATTTGGATAAGCTATAAAAACTCATGGAAGTAGTTGAGAGGAATATTAAAAATGGAAGTGTTTGAAAGACATATAATATAATATGAAGGAAACCATAATAAAATTTAATGGTAGTTATAGATTAATCGTACAGAAAACCTTATGGAATATAATTATAGGTTAACCAACTAAAAACCCTCGGTATGTGCATATTGTTTAACAAGGTTGAAGAAATATCCTAGAGGACTATAGAAATATTTAATTATGCAAAACAAACACCTCGAGTGTAGGTTGAAGAAACGTCTAACATTCTAGTTGATAAAATTATGGTGAGGGTATCATAATATGAAGGCACGAAAGGAAGACATGAAGACCTATAATATAAGTAATCATAAATAAGACCCATAAACATAAGTTTGACCCATATTTTTACGTTGTCTTTGTGGGGGTCTTCAAATCTTCTTATATTGTCTTTGTGGGGGTCTTCAAATCTTCACAGATATAAATCGTAATGATAATTTATAACAAAAAATTAGGATATAAATCCATGAAATCTTTAAAAGATAAATTTATAGAGGTTTGGGTATAAATCCATCTTATACTCTTTAATCAATGACATTTAAACATCATTTTATTATTATTATATTTGTATTTATAATTTTGTTGGCATTCAGGTGAATGTATGCGTGTTCTTTCTGCTATCAAAATTAATCCCCGCATTATTAAATTGTGAAATGAAAATTTATGCTTCTTGCAAAGAAGCAATTGGTCCACTTAAATCAGTCATTTAGTCTCTGTTACGTCATTTTATTGCTGCTATCAAAAATCAATCCCAGCATAATTAAATTGTGAAATGTAAGCTTATGCTTATTGTAAACAAGGAATTGGGTCCACTTAAATCAGTCATACAGTTTCTACAATTGTACTTAAGTTGAAACATATATATATATATATATATATATATAAATTGTGAAATGTAAGCTTATGCTTATTGTAAACAAGGAATTGGGTCCACTTAAATCAGTCATACAGTTTCTACAATTGTACTTAAGTTGAAACATATATATATATATATATATATATATATATATATATATATATAAGCCTCTATATTGTACGCAATGAAGATATACATAACACCTGAAGCCCCTCTAGCACAGTTCGTTTCAAACCTTTTTGCTCTTGTCCAGAAGCCCCCACCTGAACGGAATCAACACAAAATCAGGATCGCTCTCGACGTCATCTATCAACCTTTTAGCCAAATGCATGTACACGATCCAACTTCCGTCTCCCGCCGGACTCAGCAACGGCATCACGTAACCGGCCTCGCCACCCCAGGGGAAGTGAAAGCTCGCAAAGTCGGCCTTCCCCCATCCCAAATCTACGTCACATAACGGAAATCTCAGGCCAGAAGAAACCACCACGGAAGGCCCGCTGTCCTCTCCGCCGGCGCAATAAATCTTGGCAAGAGCGGGCTCGGGTCTCTGCAGCTCCACCCAGTTGATCAGACCCCTGAAGTGCTCCTCACACGTTGCCCAGGCAATGCATTCGTGTATCAAATCCGCTGCCCGGGAATGCGACGACTGTGTTAAGTCCCCTGCCCGGGATTCCGCAAAGGGGATGGAGAGCACGTTCCCGAAGTAATTTGCGGGCAGCCCCGTCTTCTGCAAACGGCAGCGCCCGTCTACGACGACCCCCAGTTTACAGTTAATGGCAGCCTTTCCGTTAACGACGACGCATTTTGCGACCAATTGCCACAAATAGGCGCAAAAGGCCTCGAGTTTGCTGCGGCTTTTGCCGTTCTCGCTGGCGTGGGATTGTAGTTTTTCGACCTGGTGGGCTTTGAGGTAGTAGATTTTGCTGGCGAGGGGTGGGGGAGGAGGAGGGGGCGTGTGGAGGGTTTGGTTGAGTGTGAGGGATGACATTTTGACATAGAGGTCTGGTATTAATGGGGAATGGTTGTAGGGCCGTTGAGGGTTGAGGCATGAGCGCCTGAAGGTGGGCGTGAGGAGTGGGAAGGATCTTTGGGAAATGTCCGACCAGGCTTTGAAGAACATGTTGGCGGAGTATGCGTCGGCCACCCTGTGGTCGAAGGTGCATCCCACCACCGCGCCGCCGCATTTGAAGGATGTCACCTGCAATTTAAAGGTATTAGAGTGGATCGAAATTGTTGTGGGAAACAATAGTTTGTAGAAGACATATATTACCATGAATCAGTTGAATATCTAAACTAGTTTAATATTTGAAGGTTTCTATAATCGAAATAATGTTATAAAAAGTGTTATAAAAAGTGATGAATGAAGCTTATAAACCACCTTCTCCACTTTTAAATATCTTGATGGATTAGGAACACCAAGGATCATTAGTTTCTCTCAACATAATGTTCTAAAGTGCAAAACGTTACTAAGGAATCTCCTCCTCCTTAACTCTAGTATGTTAGATAAATAACTTAAATCCCTATCAACATACTGTTTTAAAGTGCAAAACGTCACTAAGGAATCTCCTCCTCACCTCTAGGATGTTACATAAATAACTTAAAATCCCTATCATTCATAATGTGATGTTGAATTATCCATAAATCATCAAAATATAATATTATAAAAGTTTATCATTATTCATAGTTTTTCTTAGACACAAATAAACCATAGATATGTCATTGTAACCATTTGTGGGTCCGCCATAATTGCTCACCCTACATTCTCTAATTTTCTTCCTATCAATAATCTATCAAAACATAAAAAATACTCATCAAACTCCCCATAATTATTTTTTTCTCGTCCACTATCTTTTCGTAAGTCTTTAATGATGAAACAAATGTTTACTCGTATAAGGTTGAATTAATTTATTGTTTCGATAAAGTTATTTATATTTTCATGAAATAATATTATTTTTTCATGATCAATAGAATTTCTTGTGTGTTGTTTCTGACATATCAGTCAATTTTGTTTGAAACATAATCCACTGTATGTTTCCTAGACTCAAAATGAAAGTAGAGGTAGGAAATGTAGTGCAAGGGGGAATATGAGGTTTTTGAGGTGTTTGGGCATGCTCGAATTACCTAGAAAACTGACTCAAAATGAAAGTAGCGTTAGGAAATGTAGTGCAAGGGGGAATATGAGGTTTTTGAGGTGTTTGGGCATGCTCGAATTACCTAGAAAACTGTAAAAGAAAAAACATAGGATCAAGTCTCACAGCTAATGCAACCAGAAAGAAGTTTAGAAAAAATGTATCTAATGTTATATTAATGCTATATCTCTTGAAAACAAGCCTGACACATCCACTAGGCAACTAAGTTTGAGGAGGACCTCACAATACCCTGGCTCCTGAGAAACACATAACATATTATTCTATATAGCAAGTTATTGTCTATCTGCTTCCTTCTTGTGTATCGTCAAGAATCTGCTTCACTCCAAAAGAAATTATCCATAGATTTTGTACTAGTTTTGGTTCTTTAAGGACAACCTTTACAAGACCATTCTATATTAGAGGGAAAATAAAAATTTACCTGAACGCAGAAAAGAGCAGGACTCTCACTCTCACAGGCTCTACTGGGCACAAGCCTCCCTTCAACGGAAACATCCGGCTGAGAGAAATCAACAAACTCAAGCTCCACATCCGCATAAGCCTCACTAAACTCGACCCCCTCATTGTTGCACAACAACTCCGGTTCTCCACTGTTATTCATCACAAGTCTTCCAGCAAATGGGTAGAAGGAAACCAAGGTCTGGGACAGAGAAGCCTTGAGATTGGCCACAAAGGTAGAGAAGGAAGCCGATTTCTGAGAACCTTTATTACTCTTATAACAGAAGAAAACACCCACATTCACAGGGGGTAACAGTAGATCCAAATTCGACTGAGGCAGCCAATGCTCCTGCATTGGAAGCGGAGCAGCCACCATCTCCTTGTGACCCACTTTAACGTTGTAGTTGGCCATATTAACTGTTACTGTGATTTTCGAAATAATGGCTGGCTTATGCTGAGGATTCCAGAATGGGACTGCAGCATGTATATAGACCTGTATGATCATTGCATTCTAACTAAGTCTTCCTTTTAGAAAACAAATAAGAATTTATCTTGAGAATTAAAGAATCAAATTTATATATTTTTGAACTTATTAAGAAGCATTCAAACAAAGATTTAATTTAAAATAGAATCCATACCGTATCAACTATTATCTGGGTTATCACCTAAACTAGGAAGCAAATGTCAACTATTATCTTGATGGTTACCGCAATGTACTTGACCTTTGAGAGGAGGACCTTAAATTAAATAATGTTTAGACTTACGTTATCATTTGCATGAGTTTGAATAGTCGTAAGACATCGAAATAATAAATCCTTTTAAACTAAAATATTAATATGGATGCCCTAATACCGGGTTCTTTTACTATTATCTCGGTGGTTACCACAGTGTAGTTACTATTATCTTTGGTTACCGCAACGTAGTTGACTTTGAGAGAAGGACCTTAAATTAAATATGTTTCAGTCTTATGCGTTAAGCTTTAAATAACAAGTATGGAGCTTTGGAAGTGGTGCATACATTGGTTACCGCAATGTAGTTGACTTTGAGAGAAGGACCTTAAATTAAATAATGTTTCAATCTTATGCGTTAAGCTTTAAATAACAAGTATGGAGCTTTGGAAGTGGTGCATCGATTGGAGGAGGATGTACTATATGATGGTCATACTAGTCAGCTATGTATTAATCGCATTAGTAATAAGAATTAAAGCAATGAATTTATAGCATAACTAATATTTTATAAGCTAAATAAAATAACATAAGAGTTTAAAATTTAGGCAAGGATGCCACTTGCATTATCGTGATGTGATTTGGGTTCAATCCCCACGGTGGATATTTATATGTATAAAAAGTATTCAATAAAAAACATAAAAATTAAAAAGGAAAGTTAGGCTTATGATTGACACGATGTTTTATTTTTTTTATAATTAATTATAATATTTAATATGAAATGTTAGGGAAGGGCGGATTCAGAGGAAAAAAACTATCAGCCATGTATCTATAAATTATTTAATTTAATTCATATACATTTTAGAAGGTTTTTATAATGCAACTAATCTTATTAAAATAAGATGAATGAACCTTGTACATCATCTTCTTCACTGTAAAATACTTGGATGGATTAGGTACATGATTAGTTTCTTCTAACATATTGGCCTAGGGTGCAAAATATCACTAAGGAATAGGAATCTCCTCCTCTACTCTAGGAGGTTACACAACTTATCTATATTCTTACCATGCATAATGTGGTGTTGAATTATAATCAATGTTGACATTGCAATAAAAATCAATATGAATCATCTAGGCATAACCTTTTTAGGTGGTTAGGATTTATATTGATTTGAAATTTGTTATTTGCATTATTAATTTTTTTTTTTTTGAATTTAGTTTGCTATTCTAGAAGATGTTTATTTTTGACATTATTGAATTGTTGCTATAATTACTATATATTTTTAAGTTGTTTTCTTTTAGAATGACTAGATTTGAAGACCAAAATGGTGAAAATTTTATTACATCTTAGGAAAAAGGACCAAGTAATTAGAATGAAGATTGACAATTTGAAGTCTTGAGAAGTTTTGAATAAAATTATCAACTTATCTAATTACTCTACAATGTAAACTAATTGACTAGTCAAAGAAATTTGAAGGACCTAAAAACAAAGAAGTTGTTGATTTGTTAGGAAAAAGGAATAAATATGATGATCAAAGTGAGTGGATTTTATACACATCTACATACATATTAGTGGATCCCACTTATATTTCAAGTGAATAAGTTATTGGTTGATGAAGGTTAGTGGGCAAAAAAATATAAAGACTAGTCAAACCCATAAAATATAATATAAGGAATAGTTGAATGTCAATTGGTAAAACATAAAAAATATAAGAAGTTAACCTAGTAGGCTAGGGAGGAGCATTTGTCATATCACATTGGAAGAAACATTTAGAAACTAAGGTGTTGAGCTTTGCTTCCTAGTGTAGGTGGAGGCACTTACTAATTGGCATGAGAGATGACAAAGTCATTTGCTAAACAAAGGTACCCTCATGACAAATCAAGTGTGTTAGCCATTAGGAAGACCAAGTGATATAGATAAGATAACTTAATAGTCAAAGGATGAAGTTGTATGTTTAGACTACTATTGTTTTGATCTCAATTAATATGCTAATCAATTAGTATTTTAAACTAGCATTTTAGCAAACGACCATCTAATCTATGATTTTCAAAGTTAAAATCAATTTATTTTAATCAACAAAATACCTAAAAATAGAAATCAAATACTAGAGAGGTATTTTTAAATGATTTAAAAGCAATTTAAGGTAAGCAATGACTTCAAATCCAAATCCATCCCCAAAACTAAAAATTACAAACATAAACAAGATTGTGTGACTTGATGATTATTTTTTCAAATCATACAAGAGGATCCATTGTCCAAGCAATTTTGCCATATAATGAGGATCATTTTTTAAGTTTTCATACAAAATAAACAACTTGTTATATTTATATCATGTTTTAGATATTTTTGCTTATAAAAAGTGCTCATGCATAATCATAATGAACTTTTTTGGAAATCAAAGAAATGATTATACTTTTTTAATATATCTTCAATTCTCTTATTGGTCCTCTCAATAAATGTATAATGCAATGCATTTTCATAATTTAGAATAAATTTTAGCTATCATGTTCTTGTGAAAATCAATTGGATCACCACAATCTTATAAAATAATATATTCTCTCTCTTTCTCTCTCTCTCTCTCTCTCTCTCTCTCTCACACACACACACACACACACACACACACACACACACACACACACACACACATATATATTGTTGAATTAATATGAGAAGTAAAACTTGGGAACAATGGGGGACTACCCTCCACATGATTCAAACTTAGGATTTTTGACGAGATCCCCAATTCATACCAACTCAAGTATCATGAAAGGGAATTTTGCATATTTATTTTTCTTTTCCCTCAATATTTCATAAAATGCATAAAATAAATAAGGATTCAAAATTCTATGGAGGTTGATTGACTAAAAAAATATAATCTTCTAAAAATAATAGTGGATCTAAGGTGCAACTATAATGATTATGTATATCAACAATATCTAAAATCTTGAAGATCATTATACTATGCATCTATAATATAGTTCATTAAGTTTTATTAGAATATGTGGATAGTTATCTATTTTTTCTTACTCTTGATAAAAATAAGGTTTTGAAAGGGTCTTGTACCCTTTTATAGAATAGTTGTATCAACAAAAAATTTATCATAAGAATTTGAAATCATTTCTATCTAATATTGGTTTGGAAGGGTTTGTTCCATTTATAACAAACTTACTTAAAATTTTTAAATAGTATACAAAATGTAAGATTTAGATCAAAGCTAAGCCTAAATAGAATTGTCATTACTAAATCCAACTGTAGACAACCATATTTTAATCATCATAAGTTTTTATATCTAAATACTGCATGTTGTGAGACACCAAATTCTCGATGCCTTCATTGTTGGTGTAGTCCCTTATATGTCCCTTCCATTATTACTTTAGTATTCAAAATTTTCCACCAGATTATTTAAATATTATGTAAGCGGATCCAGTGGTATCTACCTATTATCTCTTCTCTTAATGTTCTCCAAATTTTCAACCAATCATCTATTTTATTTCCTTCTTTATATGTATAAATTATTTCAATCTCCTCAAATTGTCTAATCATCTAATCAACCTCCTAGATAATTTCACTTACCTTCCATCTTAGTTTATTTCTTTCTTTAAGACTATTGGTTATATTCAAGGAATCCCTTTCCACTACTAGCTTCTTGATTACTTTATGTATTGCTCTAGCTTTTTCCATAGGACTCGTTAGTATCCCATAACATCCAAAATATGCTCCCAATATAACTCCATATGCATTACTTATGACACCCCTCCTACATTTTATAGGTTACCCTTTGATGCACAATCAAAATTTAATTCCATTAATGTCTCCTTTTTTTCATCTTGCTTCTTTTCTACTTGTCTCTTGTAATGAATTTCTTCCTTGTCTTGTACATGTCCACTATTTTGTTTTTTGTAAGTTAGATTTTATATACAAAAGTGGATTTTTTTGAGAGGATCCCAAAATATTATAACAATAAATTCCGTAGCATGCAACAACAAAAAAACAACCCATTAGGCTACATTACCACCAAAACCGGATACATTAAGCTTTGTAAAGAAGCCCCAAAAGTAGTAACACTAAGACTAGAGGCCAATGGTAACCCTAAAGTAAGACAATAAACCAAAATCCATCACAATCGAAGCTGCCAAAAAACAAACACCAGACACGACTATGCCTAAAATTAGGCCTTCTCGAGATCCTCCTGGTCGTCATAACCCTCATGGCCCTTGCTGCTAAGTTGCTTCAGGATCCTAAGCTAGTGATGTTGGCCGCCATGTCCAGGATAAGCTGGTGAGACATTGCCTTAGCCTCGCTTTCGATGTTAGAACTGATGTGCTATGACCGGGTAGACTTTTCCACCTTGGGCTTCTTCAGACGCTTGGACGATCTAGGAGGAGGAGGAGTTTCCATGTGCTACCCATGCTTGTTGGGACAACTTCGAATGGAACCTTTGCAGCGAGACTCTTTGACAGGGCTGGGCGGACTGGTCCAAGCAGGACTAGGAGACCGATCTTAAGGGACAATGGAGGGAATTTTTGGTGGTTGAGAAGCCATAGGTGGAACAGGTTGGGGATGAGGATGATTGGTGATGATATTGCGGTAAATTACAGCCATAAGCCCCTGGTGGATGGGTTTGAGGTGGGGTTTCTTGCATTTTTTGACAAAAATGGTGAGGGAGTACACGAGGTAGTCGGGGATACAGACTTGCTTAACATCCCTAAGGTGATTTATGAAACTAATGTGAAAAATTCTTAGAGGCTTGTCGGGATCATCACACGTGATATAATGCATCACAGGAATTATAGCTAAATTCCAGGGTTCGAGGAGGGTAGTGCGAAGAAGGGCCAACTTGTCCCAACTGAAGAACACAAGCTTATACTGAGAGGGGGGTGAATAGTATAAGACCACCTTTTACTTTTGCTTCAAAACAACTTTCAAATCAGTATTATGCAGTGTATAGATAGCAGTATTAAAAGCAGTAATCAAAGCAATGCACAAAACACCATCCACAAAAGTGACACAACGATTTACATGGTTCACCCAATGCGGGCTACTCCATGAATAAAATTTCTCTCTAAAATTTATCAACCAAATTTGGGAAAAACCTTTCCTGATTACAAAGTTTATGGTTACCAACCCAAAGGAGACACCAATCCCCTAACTCTGCTCTGACTGGTGATCTTCTAGAAGACCTCTACCTCTGCTGCCCTTAGCAAGTGGAACTCTATCCATAGAAGACACCTGTCTTCCCTGATCTGGCTAGAGACCTTTGTCCTCAACTCTTTCACCTCAAAGCTGGTCCTTGAAAATGCAACAAACACAGTCCTTTGGTCTGGTACAAGTCTGTCCTCTTACTATTTCTCTGGTCTGCACCAAACATAATCCTTCGGTCTGGCACAAGTCTATCCTCTTATCTCTTTCTGTTCAGTTACAGCCGCACTTAGTCGAAACCAACTTTTGCACTGATCACGCAAACACAGCAGCACTCGATCGAATATCAACTTATGCACCTCTGCACAAACACAGCAGCACAGTATTTGCACACTTTGCTTCTCGATGATAGAACTTCTCCCCCACACTCTAATTGCAAATATCTCACTTCGAACGCACACTTCGATCGATTCGACATGACTGCTCTTTGCTCACCACGAAATTCACTTGCACAATTTTGATACACACATTCGATGCCTTCAATCTCGAAACAACCCTCCTTTTATAGAATAAATTTCATAGTCAAAACTCTCAAACTTAGTCAGCTGTAACCCTCAAACTATGTCGACTGCAAAACCTTACGCTGCATAGGCCCAGATTTAACTCCGTCGGCTCAAGGTTAACTCTATCCTTCAACCGCCTCTAGTTCTGTAGCTTTTCCTACGAAACTACAACATGTCACGATATCGCGACACCTTTGCCTGCCTTACACCTTCTTTTGCCTGCTGTCACAAAATCGTGACACTTTTTGCCTTTGTCTGCCTTGACTACATCCTTGTCATGAAATCATGACACTTTTGTCTTTTGCTGATGTCATCTTCACTCCTATTGCAAAATCACGACACTTTAGTCTTCATTGCCTTCTTCTTTGCTTTTGTCATGAAATCGTGACACAACTGCTTCTGCTGACATCATCTTCAACTCTGTCACAAAATCGTGACCCTTTTGACTTCATGGCCTTCTTTTCTGCTTGCATTAGCAAAAACGAAACATGTTGCGAAATCGTGACACTTTCGCTGCCTTGAGCTTCTCTCTGCCTTACACCCATGAAACTGGAACATGTTGCAAAATTGTGATGCTTTTGCCTTTGAGATCTTCCTTCTTGAAATCATCATGAAATCATGATGCTTCTTCTGTTGAAGACTTGCTAACTGTTTCTGTCATGAAATCGTGACACTTTCTCCAATGAATGCTGCCACCTCAAGCTATTGCGAAATCGTGACACTTCTGCATTCGCAAGCTTTCTCTATAGCCTATCGTGAAATTGTGACGCTTCTTATTTCAGACTCTTCCCCTTTGCTGTGTGTTGTGAAATCATGATAGTTCTCTCTTTGAGCTTTTCAGCATGTCGCAAAATCGCGACAGTCCTCACCTCGACCTCTGCAGCATGTCATGAAATCACGATAGTCCTCACTTGGATCTTTGCATCATGTCGTCAAATCATGACAGTTCTTGAATACCTTTCTCTCTCTTCGATCTTGTCATGAAATCATGATAGTTCACACTGCGGACTCTCTTTTCTGCATTATGTTGCGAAATCGCGACACCTTTTCATCCGTACAACTTTCCTGGCAATGTGTCACAAAATCGTGACACTTTTCCTTCTTTGCCTTCCTGCACTTTTTGAGTCACGAAAATGCGACATGTCGCGAAATCGCGACACTTTCCATCTTGCTCTCCTTCTCTGCCAACATGTCACGAAATCATGACAGTTTTGCCAGAACTTTCTCTCTCCTCAAACATGACGTGAAATCACGACAGTTTTGCCAGCACTTTCTTTCTCCTCAAACATGTCATGAAATCATGACAATTTTTCCAGCCGGCTGCATACTTTTTCTTACTTGTCTTTTTCTTGATCTTTTGCAACTGGGCTACTCTGATCTTCTTGGAAACTTTACTGTCCATGCTGAAACCTTCATCAAAACAAATTCTTTGACATCAAATCAAATTGCTTCAAGAACTTCTTGACATCAATGACAACATATACACTTGAGCAAAGGCAATGTACCCAAGGTACCCAAAATTGCCAACACCAACCCATATTTTTGCCCTTCTTAGGAAATTACTCCAGTTCCTCCTCCCAATTATGCTTGTCTCTCTTTATGTTGCGCCCAATCACCTACAGTCCCAAGATTTCACACATAAGCTCCAGAGTTACTTTGAAGTGAATCCCATGGACACAAACCTCCCCTTTGTACCACATCTCAATGAAGGTATTGGTGATATATTCTTCAGCTCCATAAAATATTTGGAGGAAAGGGACCAGTCTCTTGGCTTTCATTAAGGTCAGGGCTTCGTTGCAAAGAGAAATATTAGTGGGATCGATATAGGGGGCTACCATGGATGATAGAGGGAAGGGGACAGAGCTCTACACAGCCTTGGGACAATCCTCTGGCAAAGAAATAGACAAGTCGATAGAGAAAAACATCGTTTGAGACAAGATGGTCAACCTTGGGGAGCTTGGGTTAAAATAGGCACCACGATGGGGGGAGTGAAAACATCACTAGGGATCCATCGATTGCAATGGAAATCATCATCACCAAGAATAACATTATTGTTGGTAGGGTGGTGGAAGATGTGGTTGAGGTGGATAGAATAACACCATGAATTCCACACGTGGAATTGGTACCAAGCTGCATAAAACTCGCTGAGATTTATATTTTTGAGGGAAGAAATCATGGATGGGCCCCTAAGGTGGTAAGTGATGATGGGACTATGCCCAATCAACTCCTCTACATGGGTGTGACTCTGATGATTAGCCATCCGTGATGTGTTGGTAATCAGCCCTAAGTCATCTCTATGATTTCCAAGATTGGTAAGATTTCTAACAAACCCACTGGGATGATACTCGAGGGCCTTCGTAATCTGCCCACTGCTGGAATAATCAGACATGTTGCTTGTCATGAAGATCCAAGCGATAATGGTGTGGACACATGGGCTAGAAACTCCATTGTCTTTTTGTCTCTTGCGGGGAGTTGACGGGGTATTATCCCTCATCATGATTGGAAGCCTCTTCATTGTCCTAATTGGTCACCTCATCGATGTTAGTAGGGAAGTCATGTCTCCAAACCACTAAACGATTGGAAAGGAGTCCTTTTTTTGCCATGTGGTCCACCAGTGTATTGCCTTCTCTATATGTATGTTGAAAATGGGTGGGCTTCCTCCATTGGATTAGTTTCCTTGCCTCATTGATGGTATTGCTCACCATCCAGGCAGGGACTTTAGAATTCTTCATGTAGGTGATGACGTTCATGGAGTCCCCTTCAATGATGGCCAGTATGGGATCCTCTGAGAGGAGGTTGAACCCTCTCCATAGAGATGTAGCCTTGGCAACATGGTTAGTCTGGATTCCCAATATTTCATAAAAGGCTAGAGTAATCTTGTCGTTTTGGTCCCGGATTGCTCCTCCGAATCTATCCGATCCCAGATTTCCTCTTGATGCCCTATCAAAATTGATATTTATCCATCCTTCAGGAGGACGCTTCCACTTTACTTTATTTCTTGTGAGGTTGGGGATGGGATGATTCCCTCGCCCATAAGGGATATTCAAGGTCATGAAGATGGCATCTTCGTTGATCTGCTGAGGGCTAAAAGGGCATGGGATAAGATTGGATTTTTCTATGGCAAAAGATATATTGATAAAGACTCTACTATTACGCTCTAGCCAAATCTACCATATGAAATGATGAAGACTAATATTCCACAGGAAATGGAGCCTAGGATTGTGGAAAGGGTTAGTACACTAGGTGAAGACATCCTTGATGGACCTAGGGAGGGTCCAATGAATCTAAAAAGAGGAGAGGATGATGCATAAAATAGAAAAGGAGAAATCATAGTGTAAAAAAAAGTGGTCTGTGGACTCCCAGTTTGTCTCGTAAAGGTAACACCTATTGGGAATATAGAAGTCATGTTTGTGGAGATTATCAATAGTGAGGGCTCTATTTTGGAAAGCTATCCAAGAAAATAAATTTACTTTTGGGATCAGGAGTTTCTTCCAAACCAGGTTGTAGGAAAATCCCAAATATTGGTAGTGGCTCTGAATGTCATAGGTTGACTTGATTGAAAACTCATTACTATCTGAGCCTCTCCAAATGGGCCTATTTGGGCCTCTGCTAGTAGGAATGGTAGTTGACTAGATCATGAAGGAAAGGATATCGACTTCCTCCTCTAGGTTGTTGGAATCAATGGTCTTCCAATGAGGGAGCCATTCTACCAGGTAATGAAATCAACCACCTTATGCCCCACATTAACATCCATCATGGACTTGAGATTTGCCAGCTCAGGTCGTTCTATCAAAGGTTCCTCCTGAATCCACATGTTCCTCCAAAAGTCGATGCTTCTACCGCCCTCGATGATCCACCTTAGCCCATATTGAATCAACTGATAGGTTTGAATGATGGACTTCCAAAAGGCCGATCCAACAGTGGGGATCCCTTCATATAGAATAGAGTGGTCAGTTAGATATTTTATTTTGACTATTTGAATCCACTCAGCTAGATTGTTGGTGAGGATCCTCCAAGTGTGTTTTGCTACTAGAGCCAAGTTCATCTTAGCCACCCTCCTAAAGACCATGCCTCCTTTTTTCTTGCTTCTGCAAATAGTATCCCAAGATACTAAGAGAATCCTAGTCTTGTCATCATTGCTTGATCATAGAAAGCTTCTCTGCATCTATTATATCTTACGACACACCGTCATGGGGATTTTGAAGACTAACATGAAGTAAATCAGAATTCCTTGGAGTCAAGCCATGGTGAGGATAGCTTTGGCTATTTGGGATAAAAATTTGCCCTTCCAGGCTGTCAATTTTTTTTGAATTCTTTCAAGAACATTATTACACATGCCTTCCTTGGTTCTACCATAGAAAAGTGGAAGGTCAATATAGGAGGATGAGAGGGCATCAATAGAGAATCCTAATATTCTTGTGATCTTGACTTGCCGACCCATGGGGGTGTTGAGGAAGTAGATCTTGCTGTTGATGTAGTTGAATTTATGACCTGCAACTTTTTCATAAAGGGAGAGAATGTGCTTGATGGATTTGGCCTGGGCCATAGAGTCTTGGGTGGAAAGGATGGTGTCCTCCACAAATTCCTGGTGAGTGACTGCCCCTATACCAGAGGCTACTAGAATTCTTGTCACCTTCCTCTACAAGCAGGCTTCCTTGAAAGCTCTACCCAAAGCCTCATCCAGGATGATGAAAATAATGGGGGACACCAAGTCACCTTGGCAGAGGCCTCTAACACCCAGTAAGAAACCTACAGGGGATCCATTGACCAGGATGGAGAACCAGGGAGAGGAAGAGTAGCCATGAATGAGATCAACCCACAAGGGATGTAAGCCAAACTTAAGGAGGGCATCATGGAGGAAATCCCAATTGACCCTATCAAAGGCTTTGTTCATGTCAATTTTGATGAAAAGGGCAACCTTCTTGGCCAAGGAGACTAAGTGTAAGGTCTCATTAATAGTGATAACTCCATCTAGGATGTTCCTACCTTTCGCTGAGCTGCCTTGACAGGGACCAATGATGAGGGGGAGGATGGGCTTAATTTTGTTGGCCATAGCCTTGGTAAGAATTTTGTAGAGGACGTTGTAGAGGCTAATGGTTCTATAATCTAATAGGGTTATGTAGACTGGGGACTTTGGTATGAGAGCTATGAAAGTGGAGTTGAGGTTCCGAGGAATGACCTTGGAATATTGAAGCTCTCTTATAGCCTTGCAAACATCGACCCCAATGATGTCCCAAAATGTTTGAAAGAAGCGAGGAGGAAACCCATCGGGTGCAGGGGCTTTGTCGGGTTGCATGGAGAAGAGGACCTCTTTGATTTCTTCTAGGGTGAAGGTTTTGATTAAAATGAGGTTGGCATCCTGAGGTACAACAACCAGGATATTGGCAAGTAGATTAGATTTGGCTTGATTATCTCTCTTTGGATGGTTGCCAAGGAGGTTCTTGAAGAAGGAAATTGCTTTTGACCTTATCTCAACAATATTTTTGGTGGTGGATCCATCACTATATGTGACCTCTCAAATTTTTTTGGAGCCTCTATGTCTCATGGTGGATGCATGAAAGAACCTGGTGTTTGAGTTGACCTCTTTAACCCAGAGATCCCAAGATTTTTATCTCTAGAAGGTTTCCTACCTAGCAAGGATGTTGTGGTATTCTTCCAAGAGTTTCCTTTCATCATCTCTGGTGGTGCTGTTGTGATCCCCTAGCTTGATACATTTTTCTATCTCCTAGAGTCTTCCTATGATGGACTTTTTACTGGAAAAAATATTTCCAAAGACTTCTCTGTTACAAAATTTTAATTTTTATTTGACCATTTTAATTTTTTGGGTTATTTGCATGGTGGGGGATCCCAAGAAATTTTGCTACCACCAGGAGGTGGCTTCAGCTCTGAGATACTTATGGTGAATCCACATGGATTCAAACTGAAGTGGGTATTGAAATTAGGTGACTTGCCTGCTTCAAGGATGAGGGGCCTATGATCTGAGCCAATCCTCGAGAGGGTAAGAATGGAGGCATCCCCAAAAGTGGGGATAGCTTCTTGAGAAGTGATGAACCTATCGAGCTTCACCTAGATAAGCCCACTACCAATTCTTCTATTGCTCCAAGTGAACCTAGATTCTTTGCGTTGAATATCAAGGATTTCATTGAGGTTGACAAAGTCTCTGAAGTCCTCCATGCTTCTTCTTGCGGTATTAAGGCATCCTCTCTTTTCAGATGGGTACAAAGGGCTGTTAAAATATCCTCAAATAATACACAACATGGTTTTGAAGGCACTCCTCATCTGGCTAATGGTTTTCCATAGTTCTACTCTCTCGATGGGAGATTTTGGGCTATAAATGTTGGTCAGGATCCAAGATTGGTTTTTTGCCTTGGAGTGAAACAGGATGTTGAGGATTCTACTAGAGGAAGACATCAAACTTCCTTCAACTAGGTTTGGATCCCATAGGCACATGAGACCTCCTAAGGATCCTTGGGCAGGGCTAAATAGGGTTTCCCCTTTGTTCTAGATGATGTTAGCCGACTTTCGGGAGGAATTTTCATCATTTTTGGTTTCTTAGATGATGAATATAGAAGGGTTGATTTATTTTCTAATTTTAACAACAAAACGCTACTTGTATGCTCTATGTAGGCCTCTCACATTACAGGAGAGGATTTTTATTTCAAATCATTTTGGTTTTTCCTGCCTCCCTTCACCTGCTGAAGGGGAGGTTTGGATCCTCACGGGTCATCTTTCTATAGGTCATGATCCTCAGGTAAGAGAGTCAGCTGAGTCCCATTGGTGATGTCCTCTTACATTTCTTTGTTTCTCTGGTCATTGCTTGATGACCTTCCTCTTTTCTTCTCACTGCCAAAATTGATGGCCTACTTTTTACTTATGGTGTTTTTGGGACTATCCTAGCTGGAAAGGGGTAGATATGGAGGCTTCTTTCTCCTTCAAGAATAGGGGAGTGATAACACTCACCCCTATTTGAATGAGAGGGGGAATTCCTATTGGTGGTAAGATACTCATCTATGTAGGGGTTAGAGTGATGATGGGAGTGAGGGAATGCACTTGAGTTATAGGATCCTCTAAGTGAGGTTCTTCTGTTACCATTGTGATCGACGGGGGCCTAGGCTCCTCCTGAGATGACTGAGATCCTCCCTTGTTCCCTTGCTCCTCTTGGGTTGCTGGTACTCCTCCATCATTCCTATGCTCCTCTAGGGTTGGTGGCACTCCTTCCCCGTTTCCTTGCTCCTCCTGTGTTGGATCCTAATGAGGGAGCCAGGGGTTTTAACCTGGTGCTAGAGGGTGTTGCCTCCCCTACTGTGGGATTCCATGTATTCATTTTGCTTCTTGTATCAGTCCTTTAGGGCCTTAGTTTTGAGCCTTCAAAGTAGGACATTAAAAGTCTAGGTGACCTTGGGTACTACATTGAGTAAAAAACATGGCTTTATTCTCATACTTGATTGGTTGCTATTTTATGAGGGTTGGTCCCTAGTAAATATTCACATGGGTGGGGAGTTCTGTTTCCAAATTTGTGTTAACACAGATGTGAGCTTGGACCATCTGAGATCGGACCTTGATGGAGGGGTCAACAATGATCAACTCGTCGATGGTTCTGGATATCCCTCTAAGGACATCCTTGTGCCAACACTAGAAGGGGAGATTCGATAATATGACCCATATCGGGGATAAATTTATATTTTAGGTTTTAGGATTAAAGTACTTACACCATTTACGAAGTAAGAGGCTCCTACGACCTAGGAACAAAGGTCCCCTAGAGAGGATGTTGTAGAAATCTTCCTTAGTGTTTAGCCTGATGGAAAAAAAGCCTCTAGAGAGGGCAATTATCTCCATATTGCTGCTAGTTCTCCACTTGGAGTACACCCATTTTTGGATGGTCTCCATGTCTGGGTGCCCTCCAATGAACTTACCAACCAGGGTAAACTTTTCTAGTTCAAGGTAGCTATCCATGAGGTCTTCAAGGATGACCAGATTGGCTCCTATAGAGATCAAATCCTAGGTTGGGGCTTTGGACAGGGGTTCACGACTGACTGCGTCAGCGTAGGTTCCTTTAGAGTTTTGGACACATTGGTTGTCCCACTTGTCGGACCCCATTTTTTGGGGGGATCCTTCCTGTGACCTAACAACCCATCCGTCGGGACCTTTCCTATCAAATTAGGGGTCCCCTCTACCTCGAAACCTTCACCATCAAGACTGCCATTGCTGGTTCCTCTTGCACCCTACTCTGTCCTTCCAATATCTATCCTCTCACTCTTCGCTCTCTATTCTCCTGATCTCCCACTCTCCATATCAGCCCCTTAATAAAATTCCAGGCCCTACATGTCCACTATTTCATTGTTATATTTTCTTCTTATTTATTTTATTTTTTTGATAGAAATATTATCACTAATACTACCACTAATACCCTACATATTTCTATATATGGATCTTCTTTCATTCCTAAAATGTCTCCTATTCCTTTCTAGCCATATTCCCTAATAAAAATAGGATGATATTAAATCCCATATGGTATTTAGTTTCTTACCTTTGAATGGTCCCTCCAATTGTTAGATCTAGTCCAACACATTGTCTAACATCATCTAACAAATACCTAATTCTTGTGTTATTCCTAAGAAAACTCCCATTGAGTACTTGTATTGTAGGAATATGTGATCTAATGATTCTTCTTCCTTCCACACAATGGAAATGTTATAAATCTCTATTCTCATTAACAATAAATCATTCACCACTATAAAAAAATGTACAAAATGCATCAAAACATAAATTCCACAATAACAATCCATACACTAAAATAGATATTAATAATACCCTTGAGGTAGGACAACACCATACAATGCTTCTTATTAGAAGGAATCCACTCCACAAGATACCCAAATCCATGATTCAAGACTTTTACAAAGAATACTTCACATGACCTCTTTACAATTGGGGTACTTCTCTCTTTATACAAGAATGTGATGGTTCACCTTCCTTAAATTACAAGGTCATCCATGTGGTGATTCACCTTCCATGAGTTACAAAGTACATAATATTATAATATGACAATGTTCCCTAATTATTACATATGCAATTCTATGAGATTATTCTCCTACCTATTTCTAAATTGACATGTGGCCTTCTTTAATGAATAACGGTTACATAAGTAATGTTTAAATCATAGGGAGTCCACATTAGCCAATAATTCATTTATGGCTCATACTAGTATACAATACAATTTTAAATTATTAACTACTAATCTTAGGTATCTAACATTCCACCCCCTTACAAAAATATTTTCTCCTCAAAATATAAGTAGAAACTATAGGATATGATCTTCTAAGCAATTATAACAATTTATACCAATATTGAGTATCCCTTCATCCAAGTGAAATCTTGATTGTTGGTCGTTTGCAATGTTGCCAATCTGCCCTTGTACCACTTGAATATCCATAGCTTTTGCTCCTACAGTTCCATGTGTGTCCATTTTAGTTTATTTTTTGCTCTATGCCTTATGAACATTATTGCATCTCATGGTGGTGTGGATGGAGATATGCTCCAACCTTAGCCTATTCTATTTTTTTGCTCTTCTTTCTTGTTTCCCTAATTTTATTTGTCATTTGATCTTTCTTCCTTTATTTTTGCCACTACCTCCTCCTAAGATTCTACTTGAGATTTTTTTGTTTATTATTCACCTTGTTCCCTTGTAATAGCTACCTATTTTTCCTTATATTGAGAAATATCCTATAATGTTATCCTCTTCCTCTACCATAACTTCATGAACTTCTTTTTCATATTAAAGTTAATAGTACCCAAATATGTAACTAAGGATAACCAAGAACAACATCCATATAACCCATATCAATAACATAAAAATTGAATGTAAAACACATTTATCCATGGTGATCCGCAAATCTTCAAACATTTCACCATCCTCATCCACAAGATTTATGTTTTTATTTTTTTATTTTTGTTGTTGTAACTTGCAAACTCTTAGTTGGGTCCCTACTAATGAAGTTATGATTGCTGCTAGGGTTTATGGAGACAATAACATTTCTCTTTTGGATGCAACTATGAACTTGTGAAATATTGTTTTCTTTTGGATGCAACTATCAACTTGTGAAATATTTTTTTGATGTTCAAACAAATTTTTTTGAACATTGTTTGGCACCAAAGGTATGATTTCCTTAGGCTGCATATTATTATCATTTTTTTTCAATCCATAAAGTCTTAAAATTAAGAATAAGCTTCTCCTATCAAGTGAAGCAAAATTTTCACTTTCCATCCATCTCAAAAATATTTAAATAATTTTTTCCCACTTCATCAACCATTCCCTAGTATCACTATCCTCATTTCTAGTGAATATATGTAGCTCCATGATATCAATAACTTTTATTTTTAGATTTAAATAGGGTTTCGAATAACCAAAATTTCTCAAACATTATCTCTTCCCTTCTTCAAACAATTAAATTTGAAAATTTTCTTCAAAACAAAATAGTTGGCAACTAAATTGCTTATTTGAATTGGTAGATATGACTTTTTTCCCTTTGCATGAATTTTTTGTGCAACCCCAAAACAACATCAAGATATCAACTTCAAATGGATGAAACTTCCTCAATGCTTATAATAAATTAACAAGTGACCAACTAATTTTGTAGTACTTAGAATATTTTACACAATAGTGTAAAAAACTTCTAAAAGTGATTGCTATGAAATTGATTTTGTGTAGCCAAAGAACAACATAAATATATCAAATTCAAATAACCATAATTTTTTAATACTTATCACAATTTAAAAAATGAGTAGTTGTTTTTGTTGTACTCAAAATGATCTACATGCTGGTGTAAAGATATTCTAAAACTGAATCATGTCGTAAAAAATATGACCTCTATAAATTGTGATATTTTTTCTAGAAAATTATGCCCTAGCTTTGCAAAAGCAACCCCACTTTGTTAGTACCATTACAATGGTATAAAATGTTATGAACCTATCTTCTCATTAACAAAAAATCATTCTCCAATCTGTAGAAATATACAACATGCATCCACAAATAAATTCAACAATAACAATCTACACAATAAAATAGAGATTGATAATACCCTTGACGTAGGAAAACATTGTACAATGCTCCTTATTGGAAGGAAGCCACTCCACAAGATCTCTAGTTCAATGAACGAATACTCTTACGAAGAATACTTTATTTGACTTATTTACAATGGGGGTACATCTCTCTTTATATAAGAATGTGATGGTTCACCTTCAATGAGTTACAAAGTGCATAATATTATAATATGAAAATATTCCCTGATGATTACATATGCAATTCTATGAGATAATTTTCCTACCTATTTCTATATTTTTATTTGATTTTCTTTAATAAATAACATTTACATCATAGTGAGTCCACATTAGCCAATAAGTCATTTATGACTCATACCAACATATAATAAAATATTAAATTTTTTAATACTTATCTTCAGTACCTAGCAGGATATTTGTAAATTATTTGGAATCCTCTCTTTCTAAGGTTATCCATTGTTTGTATTTAGTTTTGGACTACTAGCCACAAAAAAATTATCATTTTGGTATTGTCCCTCTATTACATATTTTTTACATGGGAATCCCTTTTCTAGTTCTACCTTCCATACTTCATAGGCTAATTTGACTTTGAATTCTAATGGGAGAAACCATATTATCACATAACATTGTAAAATATTACATGGATATAGAGGAATACATCCTATAATAAATACAAATAACTATAACCTATCTTACATATATTTTCTTGGTAATAGGGTTTATCAATTTATTTTGGCTTAATAACATCATCAAATACTACATCTTGAATTATATGTATTTTCCTGGTAATCGAGTATATCAATTGATACACTTTGGGTTCATCATCATATCAAAGAAAGATACATGGTAGGGTTTTCTCATCTCACTTGCTTCTTTTATTCTTTGGAATATGCACATTTAATTTACTACCAAATATTTTTAGCTGGGAAATAGATGGCTTTCTACAATACCATGCTTCTTCAGATGTAACTCCTTGAAATGCTTTTATTGGAGCTCTATTGATGAGATATACTATGGTGGTGATAAATTTATCCCAAGATTAGCTCCAATGAGCATACATCAAATCATTTCCATGATGGAATTATTCCTCCTTTCAGCCACCCCATTTTGTTATGGAGTGGAATCTATGATCAGTTGTCTCTTTATCCTATGATGCACCAAAAATATTAAAAATTTGTTGGAAGTATATTCCCCCTTGGATTTAAGTAGAGGGCCTTAATGGAACATCCTAACTCTTTCTCAACATATTTATTGAATTGCTAAAAATACAAGAATGCATTAGACTTTAGTTGTAAAAAGGACACCCACATTCTATTGGAATAGCCATCAAAAAATAACTAAAAATATCTCTTTCCACCAAAACTTTTTGGCATGCATCTACATAGATCGATGTGTATCAACTCAAATAGTGCTCTAGCTATGGAAGTGCACAAATTAAAAGGGACATGGTTTTGCTTCTCTATTAAGTAATCTAAGCACACTAGCAATATTGATGAGGGGTTGGGAAATCCTAACACCATTTTATGCTTGCTTAATTGAATTAAATATCTTGAACTTAGATGCAATACAACATGCCACAAGGAGGTTAGTTCCTTTATTGTTGCATCCAATACAACATGAGGAGAATATAGGGCATATAGATAAAATAAGCCATGTTTGTAGGAATTTATTGCTTTGTATTTACCATTTATGGTAATGGAACACCTCTTTTATCCATCAACAACTCTGAAATCAACCACCACATTTCTATCAAAAATTGATTAACTTACAATACATTATTTGCAAGTCTTGGTATAGAGTACTTTTTCTATGTGTCATTGTCTATCTAAAATATTAAGGGAGACACCACCTACACCTTTGACATGATAAGTCTTATTATTAGAAATTATCACTAGTTTACATTATTTGGCTTGAAAAGAATCAAACCACTCCTTGTCCTCAATCATGTGCTTACTAGCACCTGAATCAATGTACTAAACATTGTCCTTGTATTTGGTTTTTACCTTAGTCATGAGCACCTTGTGTGATTGTTTCAAATTTTATTATGCGTGCTCAATAGCAATATGCCCTTAAGGATGCTTATGGTTTGGGTATGGTTTGTATTAAGCATTCTTCTTTTGTGGTTGATGATTTTCGAGCTTCCAACATTGTTTGGTTTTATGGTATTTTTTCTCACAAATATAGCAATACCTCCTTGTATTTTGAGGTTTTATTTATGAGAAGGAAGATGAGCATGTGGAAGAAACCTTTTGAGTGGAAGCCTTATTGTAAGAACCACTTGGTGGTTTCTTATTGCAATATTTCTTGGTAATAAATTTAGTATTTGATCATTGATCACTCAAGTTATTGGTAGATTTTTCTTGTTGCAATAAATTTACCAACTCCGCAAAATAAACTTGTCTATTTGAGACTTGTAGGGTAGTAGTTATCATTATAAAATAATTTGCTAAAGCTCTAAATATAATGGGAACTAAGAGCTTGTATTCTACTTTCTCTTCCATTGCATTCAATCTTGCTTTCAAGTCTACAACTCTACAAAATAATGCTTCTATAGTTTCTCTATTTTTCAAGCTCAAAGCATGCAGCTGGGATTGTAGGTGAAGAATAGTTGCTTTATTATCCCCTTCACAAATATTGGTGAGTATACCCCATGCTTCCTTGGAAATTTCTTCTTCATATATATGAACTTGAATCTCATCATCTATGATAAATATGATGATCATGAGGATTTTTGCATTGGCATCATAATATGTTACTTTGCCATTGATATCATCATCATCTATAGGTTGTGTGACTTTACTAGTCATGATATCTCAAATATTTTTCACTTGTAATATGGTCCACATATTTGTATTCTATGGAGAAAAAATTGGACATTCCAAGAGCTGAGAATATTTGAGAAATACTTTTGGAATGAATACTATGAGGTTTACTTATCTCTCTAAATGGTTCTCCTTTCTATATATCGCCAAGGAAATAGACCAAACCTAAATATATAATCACCCTTCCTAAATACCCATCAATACATGGTAGAAGCTATTACTCTCAATATATTTAATCATAATTGGGAGAGACGTTAAGATACTAGAAGCAAAACAATCCATGGTACATATGTAGTACTAAAAGGGATTCACTTTATCATTGATACCTACTTAGAAAGGTATTTGCATACGTAGGGCATAACATCCCTTAAATAATTAGAAGAAATTAAATTTATGATTTACATAGAGTGATAAAAATGAATAAACGGTAATTTATGAAGTGAAAATAATAATATGGGATTTCCTTATTCCTTCCTGATAGTTTTTTTTTGCTTATAGTAGAAGAATTGGTAACTTTTTACATTTTTCATCACCTCTTCATGGGTTTGAATCTTACTCTTTGCTACCACTAAAACCTGCAATTGCATTGGGTAAAATTTTTAACATAGTTGATGGTGATGGTGTGAAAAATCCTTTGCTTCTATAAGGCTTGATGGATTTGAACTATTGTCTCCACCCTTCCAAGGGAGCACTTTGACTAGCAAGCTAAACCCTTCAACCAATTCCTAATGATTTATAAGGATAGACCTCAAACATCATTATTGTAGCTATGCTAGACTTTAAATATAATAGCCTAATCGCAATAACATTACCTATAAGTGTAGGCTAGAGGTATCATAAATACCAAATGTTACCTTGTGCAAGTTGCACAAATTTAGGGTTTTGTAACAATTTGTTGTTTTTTTCAAAGCATTACATATTTTTGCAAATAATTTGAATCCATCAAAGTAATAAGCTTTACAAAAAAAAAACCTTAAGGAATAATCTTTTAAATAATTACTTTAATTAGTTAATTAATTAAACAATCTAGTTAATAAATTAATTAAAAAAAATAAACTAATCAAGTAATTAATTAAAAATATGGCTTGGCTAAGATTTTACCCCCAAAAATTATTTTTTTGTTGTTACAAATTAAGCCCACTTGCTCAACTAATTGAGCTCTGCCATGTGTCACCAATAAATAACCACTTTTGAAGAACACAAGCTTATACTGAGAGGGGGGGTGAATAGTATAAAACCACTTTTTAATTTTTATTCCAATTTAATATTATGTTGTGTAAAGATAGCAGTATCAATAGCAGTAATAAAATCAATGCACAAAAACCATACACAATAGAGACACCACAATTTACATGGTTCACCCAATGTGGGCTACTCCACGGAGAAAATATTTTACTAAAACTTTATCAATCAATCTATTCGGGAATCACTCCCAATTACAATGTTTATGGATATCTGTCCAAAGGAGATGTTGATCCCCTAATCTTAATTTCATGGATCTCTTCCATAGGATAACTCTTTCCCTTCTACTTTGGCTATGTGATCTTCTACAAGACTCTATCTCTTTATTGCACTAACTAGTGGACCTCTCTCCACTTGAAGACTCCTCACTTAGATCTATCTTCAACTGTAATGCTGCTGGATCTCTATCCATTGAGACTCTATCCTCTATACTCTGTCACCTCCAAAGATCTATCAATAGGCTCACTAAGAACCTGCTCAATAGGTTCACATAGAACCTGCTTAACAAGCTCACATAGAACTTGTCCAAAATTGAATAACAAGCTCACACAAAACTTGTCCAAAATTGAATAACAAGCTCACACAGAACTTTTCCAAATTTGCTCTAGCAAGCTCACCAAGAACTTGCCCAAATTTTCTCTAGCAAGCTCACCAAGAACTTGCCCAAAACTGTCCACAAATATGTCCCAACATTGTCCTCAACTTTTTCCCAAAGGCCTTCTCAAAGGCTCAATCAATCATGCACAAAACTTCCACAAATTTGTCCATAAATCTATCCCAAAAGCCTTCTCATAAGCTCAACCAATCATGCTCAAGTAGTACTCAAAAATCATACACAAATCTATCAAGGCAAAGCTCAAAGATGAACTCAACAATGAATGTTAATGTACTCTTCAATGGATGACAACAATGATCCACAATCATCTCAACTCAACTCAACTCATAGAAGCATAAAGAGAATTGTTAGAGACTCAATATGTTCTAATATCAATCTCAAATCAACTCAACTCAAATAAACTCATAGAAGCATAAAGAGAATTGTTAGACTTAATATGTTCTAATCTCAATCTCAACTTAACTCAACTCAAATAAATCTCAACTCAACTCAACCAATCATCACAAGGGACAACTCTTTCTCACACAACCCTAGTCTAAGTATGTATCAACCAACTCAATTGTTTCCAACAATGCTCAACCACAAATCCCACATAACAATGATACTCATGTTATTTTCTAACTCAAGTTCTTTCACAACCAATGGGCTTCAATAACAATGCTTATAAAACAAGGTTTAACCTCAACTCTCAAACTAGAAAACCTTGAAGCATTAAACCAATCACTTTCAAAAAGGAAACCACAATCAATCCTTTTCTCTCCAATGATATTTCAGAAATCAACCACCATAAACAATCAATAGGAGAATATTCCCATACCTTTTATGAAGATGAAAAAACCTCTTTGTAAATCTACCACAATCACAAAATTATTTTGCCAATATTCACAAGGGTTAGTAGATCACAAAATAATCAACATTACTCCACTTTTCAATAATCATCACCAAGGCCTTTAATTGCACAACTTCCTTATCTCTCCTAAAACCACTTGTACCATAAAATAATTTAAATCAAAACATTGCATAAAATTTTCATTCCCAAAACCACTTATACCATAAAATAAAATAAATCACAATATTGCATACCTTGTCACCTCATGAAAGAATTACTCCTCTTGAAAAAGAACAAGTCAAGCTTCACTTTTGGAACCCCTTTGAAAAATAAGAAATATCTCTTTACACACACCTTATTTCTCCTTCTAAATAAGTTAGTCAAATAGCCCTTGAAATAATATTTTCAATGATATATAATATGCCCACTTTCTGAAATAAATTGAAACCTTTACACACACACACACACATATATATATATATATATATATATATATATATATATATATATATATATATATATATATATATATATATATATATATATATGCCAATCTCCATTAATTGCACATAGGTCGGCCCTCCATTAATTTAAACTTAAACTTTAAACTTTAATATCTTCATCATCGGAGGTTATTTTTCGATGAAACAAAATTCCACCTTGGATTTTAAGAAAAGACCTTTCCACATAAGCCCACCATGCTTTTAAATAAAACCTGTTATTTTGCCTACCTTGGTTTTCATAAAAACCCTGTAAATAGCCATGCTTTCCAAAATATCATAAATGCTTATTTATGAAATATTTTTTTCACCAAAACCAAATGTGATCCATGTGACATAAATGATCCATTTGACATAAATGACAACATAAAATATCTCAAATTACCTCAAATATCCAAAAATATCCCCCTTTGTCATTGATGGCAACACCTCTAATGCAAACACCACAATCACTGCAAAAACCATCTCTGAGAATCAGAGCTGCTCCCCTTGAATCAATACTCTCTATGGAGACTGCTCCCCTAACTCAATAATCTCTTTGGAGGTTGCTCCCCCTAACTCAATGCTCTCTTTTGAGGCCGTTCCCCCTAACTCAATGCTCTCCCCCTTACTCAAATATCTCCCCCTTTGACATCAATGGCAAACGGGACACCTATGGGGCTAAAAGATATGACTCTTAAGCATAGCCCCCTCACCACCTTCTCTTTTGAGGTGATTAAGTTTAGGGTGGGAGTTCTTTTACTCCCATATTACATTGATTCTTTCCTCTATCAACTTCCTTCCATGTTTTTCTAATATCCTTCTCTTGATGAATTACTTGATCTTCTTGTCTTGAACCTGTTTGACCTTCTTGCATTTAACCTGTTTGGAATTGAGTCCTACACCATATTGCAATATACCAAAATTTATTTCAATTAAAACACTTGATATTGTAGCCTTTGGATGGTGCCTATGTCTTGAATTCTTTCTTGAAGTAATTTCCATATCCATTCCTTTCCTGAACCCTGTATTGTGAAGCTCTGTTTTCATGACCATTATTACCATGACTTCTGAATTGTGTAGCTCTAAAACCAAAACCATGTTTCTCATTTCCTTTGCACTAAAAATATTTATGACCAATCATGTTACATGAGAAGCAATGTCCCTAAAAATAATACCTTATTCCTTTGAAGTTTCTTCTAGCAAAATCAAACTTCTTTGATCCATGGATCCTTTCTTGACAATTATCCTTATTATCATCTTCAACTTGTCTTGAACCTTCTTTGTAGCATCTAAAACCTCTTTCTTAGTTACTTCATTCGTTTCTCTTCAATAATTTTTTTTCCCTTTGAAATTGATTCACCTATCTCAAAACGAGAACCAAACTGAATATTTGGAGCCATAAGAACTTTGGAACTTTCCTCACAAATATTAGGAGCTTCCTTGCTTTCATATTTTAGAAGTTCCTTTCCTTTTGAGTTTTATTCCCCAAACTTTAAATATGGGACCTTTGGTGCTTTGAAACCTTTCCAAAACTTGTGCAACTTATCCTTGGATTATTTCACTTCCAACCTTAAGAAAACAACTTCATGTTCTAATATTTCACATTCTTGCTTCCTTACATTTGATTGTTCAAGCATATCTTCTTCAATTTTCTTTGCATCTTCAACCATGATTTTTAGATCCTCTTGTGCTTGAGCCTTTAGTCTTGAGTTTTCTCTTTTCATTTATTCAAAAGCTTGTTCTAAAACTTTCTTTTCTTCATGATCATAATTGTGCCTGTTTTTCTCTTCATGATAAATTCTTACTTGAGATTCCTGCTTTTGATCTTTAGTAGGAGATTCTTATTTTTCACTAACTGAGAGACTTTTATTAGTTCTCCTAGAAGCACTGATTGCTTCTTCCATATTCAAGCTCTTCTTGTCATGCCTATCTTATTCATACATGTTTTCCTTTTCTTTTTGATTCTTGCATTCATATTCACTATTTTGATTGTGTCTGTCTTCCTTGAGTTCCATTTCATCTTCACTATCACTAAATCCATTGCGGTAACCTGAGACATGATCGAGTTGACCACAAGCAGAATATTCTTATTTTGAAACCTTGAATGCTACCTTTTGAGAAATAATATCTTTGAAAATCTAGTCAAGTTCCATTTCCTCTCTATTGCTGCTATACCCATTTTGTGGACAATAAAATGCCATGTGACCAAGCTTACCACACTCAAGACATCTTATTGATTTTTCTTCTTCCCTTATTAGAGCTTCAAGATCAGATTAATTTTTCTTCTTAGATCTCATGGTTTTTATTTTGCCTTTCTTTGCCATGTGTGTTCTTGTAGAATCTTCCCCCAATCTATTAGCCTTTCTAAAGGAACCCGCTCTGATACCAATTGAAGAACACAAGCTTATACTGAGAGGGGGGTGAATAGTATAAGACCACTTTTTACTTTTTCTTCCAATTCAATATTATGTTATGTAAAGATAACAGTATCAATAGCAGTAATCAAAGCAATGCACAAAAACCATACACAATAGAGACACCACAATTTATGTGGTTTGCCCAATGTGGGCTACTCCACGGAGAAAATATTTTACTAAAACTTTCTCAATAAATATCTTTGGGAATCACTTCCAATTACAAGGTTTATGGATATCTATCCAAAGGAGATGTTTATCCCATAATATCAAGTTCATGGATCTCTTCCACAACAGAACTCTTTCCCCTTATGATCTGGCTATATGATATTCTAGAAGAATCTATCTCTCTACTGCACTAACTGGTGGACCTATCTCCACTTGAAGACTCCTCACTCAGATCTGTCTTCAACTATACTGATGTTGGATCTCTATCCACTGAGACTATATCCTCTGTACTCTATCACCTTCAAAGCTCTGTCAATAGGCTTACTAAGAACCTACTCAATAGGCTCACACAAAACCTGCTTAACAAGCTCACACATAACTTGTTGAAAATTGAATAACAAGCTCACACAGAACTTGTCCAAAATTGAATAACAAGCTCACACAGAACTTGTCCAGACTTGAATAACAATCTCACACAAAAATTTTCCAAATTTGCTCTAGCAATATCACCAAGAACTTGCCCAAATGTACTCTAGCAAGATCACTAAGAACTTGCCCAAAACTATCCACAAATCTGTCCCAACACTATCCTCAACTTTGTCCCAAAGGCCTTCTCAAAGGCTCAATCAATCATGCACAAAACTTCCACAAATTTGTCCATAAATCTATCCCAAAAGCCTTCTCAAAGGCTCAACCAATCATGCTCAAGTAGTACTCAAAACTCATCCACAAATCTATAAATGTAAAGCTCAAAGATGAACTCAACAATGAATGGCAATGTACTCTTCAATGGATGACAACAATGATCCACAATCATCTCAACTCAACTCAACTCATAGAAGCATAAAGAGAATTGTTAGAGACTCGATATGTTCTAATATCAGTCTCAACTCAACTCAACTCAAATCAACTCATAGAAGCATAAAGAGAATTGTTAGAGACTCAATATGTTCTAATATCAATCTCAACTCAACTCAACTCAAATCAATCTCAACTCAACTCAACCAATCATCACAAGGGACAACTCTTTCTCACAAAACCCTAGTCCAAGTATGTATCAACCAACTCAAATGTTTCCAATAATGCTCAACCACAAATCTCACATAACAATGGTACTCATGTTCTTTTCTAACTCAAGTTCTTTCACAACCAATGGGTTTCAATAGCAATGCTTATAAAACAAGGTTTAACCTCAACTCTTAAACTAGAAAACCTTGAAGCATTAAACCAATCACTTTCGAAAAGGAAACCACACTCAATCCTTTTATCTCCAATGATATTTTAGAAATGAACCACCATAAATAGTCAATAGGAGAATATACCCATACCTTTTATGAAGATGAAAAACCTCTTTGTAAATCTACCATAATCACAAAATTCTTTTGCCAATCCTCACAAGGGTTAGTAGATCACAAAATAATCAACATTACTCCACTTTTCAATAATCATCACCAAGGCCTTTAATTGCACAACTTCCTTATCTCTCCTAAAACCACTTGTACCATAAAATAAAATAAATCAAAATATTGCATAACCTTTTCACTCCCAAAACCACTTATACCATAAAATAATATAAATCACAATATTGCATACCTTGCCACCTCATTAAAGAATTACTCCTCTTGAAAAAGAACAAGGAAAACTTCACTTTTGGAACCCCTTTGAAAAATCAGAAATATCTCTTTACACACACCTTATTTCTCCTTCTAAATAAGTTAGTCAAATAGCCCTCAAAATAAGATTTCCGACGATATATAATATGCCCACTTTCCAAAATAAATTAAAACCTTTACATATATATATATATATATATATATATATATATATATATATATATATATATATATATATATATATATGCCAATCTCCATTAATTGCACATATGTCGGCCCTCCATTAATTTAAACTTAAACTTTAAAATTTAATATCTTCATCACCGGAGGTCCTTTTTCGATGAAACAAAATTCCACCTTGGATTTTAAGAAAAGCCCTTTCCACATAAGCCCACCATGGGTTTAAATAAAATCTTTTATTTTTCCTGCCTTGTTTTTCATAAAAACCCTTTAAATAGCCATGCTTTCCAAAATATCATAAATGCTTATTCATGAAATATTTTGGCCACCAAAACCAAATGTGATCCATGTGACATCAATGACAACATAAAATACCTCAAATTACCTCAAATGTGCAACAACTTTGTCACCATGCCTATCAGCTCTGACTAGCACTTTTATGTGTGATTTTGGCTCTTTTTGGAGGGCCCAAATTGCTCCTACATAGATAATGTAGGATAAATCCCCCTATATTTTTATTTAAAAAAAATTAAACTACCATACCTAATTACAATTTCACAAGTGTTTGCATGGGACTTGTTCAACCTTTTGTTGCACTACCAAATTAACCATCCATAGGGGCAGTCACTTGTATTTTAAGACAAAGTTGGATTTAAAGAGATTAGGAGTTCTCCCTCCCATGCATGTGGGATGAATTATTTATTTTTTTCTCTTTAAAAAATACAAAACTTTACCCCTCTTTGCTCTAACTAGCCAATGGATAATTGTTCTTTGTGCATCCATCTACTACCACACATTCAAAACTCTATCTATTCAATTCTCAATGGAATATCAACCTTTATAGTGACTCTGAATGGTAGCTATCTTAGTATGTGATACGTGGTACACACCATTGGGCACTCTACAAAGGGTAACTGGTTATTGGTAATATATTTTCATTTTAGCACTTTATAGAGTTATCTCAAATTTACAGAAACTAAGTCATTCCAATGATTCTTTGGTGTGAGTAATAGATTTCACAAAGTAAAAATATATTTGATTATGGGTAAGGGCCTGATCATGTCATGCTTAAAAAATTCTTCAATAGTTTTAATTCTTCAAGGCATAGTTATTTTTCTATTCTCAATATTTTGCCTTAGCTCTATGGAATTTTCATCATACCTCATGGGGTTGAATCGTGAGGTTGGTCCTTGAGTACATGAAGTTCAATAGAACCTTTATAAAAAATAGCCTAAATATGATTAATTTGGTGTGAGTCTTTTATAGTTTAGTATTTTAAAGGGCATATAGCTAGGCATTGGAGCTAGATAGTGTTTACATGTCCCAAGTGGTGATCACTATCATCTTGGCTAGTGAGTGGACAATGCTAGAAAAATAGTGTTTGGGAAGTGACCACTATCTCTGTTACGAGATTCAAGACATAGGCCACCATATTTGCTACCTTATAAAAACCAACACACTTAGTCATGGAAAAACACAATTGTCAAGAGTTGAAGTTTGAACATGGGATATTTAATGGACTAATCTAATGGTTAAGAAATATGAACCAAGAGTTTCAATAAAGAATCTGCTTTGTCTCCATTCTAATCTAGATAAATTAATAGGAAAAAAATTGACTTGAATTTATAGAAATGACTGAGGAATATGGATCCCATGGCAAAGATATTCCAACCATGGATGACAAAATGATTGACTCCTAACTATAGAAGCTCATCAAATCCATTGGCTCTATTCCCAGTGTTAGAAAAAAGCATCCAATCCTTTTGTGTTTAAAAATAAATATTGAAAAAGAGTTCCCTCTCCATAGGATAACACCATCAATCTAGGGATTAAACCAAGGGTAATGAATAACCAGAGAAAAGGGTCATGTTTTAATAAATCATATTAGCATGAAGTTGAAATTTTAGAGTATACTAGGGTTTCCTCTACTTTTATACCTCTGATGGGAGAAAGAATAGTCTCACATAATATTGACGTAAAATATTACATAGATATATAGGTATACATGTCTATAATAAAGATAAATAAGTATGACCTCATTTATTATTATCTTCTTAAAATGAGTACCATCGGGATGCATATAATATAAGGGTTAATTATTAAAGACAATATATGATGTAATAACTATATGACTAACAAATTCAACCTCTTCACTATTCCTCAATATTATGTTATCTTTAGGAGATGGAAAGTCCATTTATTTTTGATAGGATTCTTAAATTGTAGATCGGTCACTTTCTTTGGACCCAAGCCTTGTTATTGCTAAAATATTTTATAGAGCCCTAGGCTATTCCAAAGTGAAAAAATTTATTTTCTCTGTTAATGGTCGTAAGAAATGGGTTCTTCAACCTTTGGTTCTAGAATATAGAGAGTTGTTATCGATGGGGTAGATGCTTGCTAACCTTATAAACTACCAAGTTTTACCCTAATCAAAAGTGAAAGACAAAGTTGTATGGGTAGGGAAATCAGATGGGGCCTTTTCTGTGCGATTGACCTACATGTTGATAGAACTAGATTTTACCTATTGGAGACCCTACAATAAAAATTAGATTTAAAATATCCTCCTAAAGGTCAATATATTTATTTGGCTTACCACACAAGATAAAATTCTATCTATTGAAAATCTCAAGAATTAAGGCATGGTGATACCTAATAGATGTTACCTTTGTGAAGAGGATTTAGATATGACTGATCATATCTTCGGTAAATATTCCTTATTTAGAGGAGCCTGGGAGGTGGTTTTAAATGGACTACACGTTGTGAGAAGGATTTCAGAACACTCAAGGAAAAAATAATAGGAATACCAATTCTTAAAATACCAGATCCCAAACAACCATTTTCTGTGTAAACTGATGCATCCACAAAAGGATTAGGTGGAGTCCTCATGCAAGAAGAGGGTGTTATAGCTTATGAATCTCAAAAGCTAAAGAAGCACAAACTAAACTGTGCCACACATAATCTATAATTAGCAGTGGTGGTGCATGCTCTTAAAATATGATATCATTATCTACTTGGTAAACCTTTTGAGATAAAAAATGATCATCAAAACTTAAGGTATATCTTCACTCAACCAATGCTCAATGCTAGGCAAAGGTGTTGGATGGAATTTTTGGTAGAATATGATTTCAGCATTGAGTATATTAAGGGAAAGGAAAATAAATTAGCTGATGCTTTGAGCAGAAGAAAGCATATTACTACCATAACCCAATGTTAATTTGATGTAATTGAACAGATAAGAAACCTTCAAGTTTAATATGAATTTTCTTAGAAATATTGGGAGATGATTCGGCAAGGTTCTAAAAAAGCAATAGAATTTGGAATTCAGGAGGATACATTATATTTCAGAAACAGAATGGTAGAAATTTAAGAAACATGTTACTTCAGGAGGCACATTGTGCTCCTTATTTCGCTCATCCAGGCTATGTAAAAATACATGAAAATATGAGGAAATATTATTATTGACCAGGGATGAAGAAGGATATCGTTGAATTTGTAGCAAAATTTCTAGAATATCAAAAGTTAAAGGTGGAATATTTACATCCTGTAGGACATCTATATTCACATGAGATTCCAATGCATAAATGACAAGTTGTATATATTGACTTTATAGTTGGTTTTCCTAAGAACCATTTTCAGCATGATGCCATTTTGGTAGTAGTTGATAAACTAACTAAAGTGGCACATTTTCTTCTCGAAAACATAAAATATGGAGCACCTGCTGTAGCTCAAAATTTTACTAGGGAAGTGGTTCGACTACACATGTTTCCTAAAAAAATTATATTAGACATGGATTCTCGGTTCACATCTGAGTTTTGGCAAGCATTGCATCATACATGGGGAAAAAAACTCAATATTAGTACCACCTACCATCCAAAGATAGATGGGTAAAATGAAAGGGTAAATCAAGTCTTAGAGGATATGCTAAGGATGTATTGCATGGACCATCAAATAAAATGGGAAGACTACATTTTTTTGGTAGAATTTGCTTATAATAATGGTTATCATGCTTCCTTGGGTATGGCTCCATTTGAGGCTCTATACGGGAGAAGGTGTAGAACACCACTTTCATGGATCAATCCAAAGGATCGAATAATAATCAAATCAGATATGGTTAAGGAAATAGAAGGACAACTCAATGAAATTTGACGAAGACTCAAGGAGGCTTCAGATCACCAAAAAGGTTATGATGATCTTAAAAGAATGCCAAGGGAATTCACTGTGGGAGACAGAGTATTCCTGAGGGTTAAACCAACTAAGAGTTCTATTAAATCCTCTAAACTCAGTCTGAGATTCGTAGGACCTTTTGCCATCATTGATAAAATTAGCCTAGTTGCCTAACCCTAATATAATTTATTTATTTATTTATATACCCTTCTACGATAGTATAAGGATGTTTGCTAAATCTTTCCCAGCTATCTAGTTTATCCCTTATAGCTATTCTTGTTTTATTCATTGCACCCAGTCGAAGGAGAGTGATACAACTCACCAACCACATTCTCATTCACTGATGAGTATAGAGTTTTCCTGGAATAACACTCTACCTTTCATTTCCTAATATTATGTCATGACTATACTAGGCCTATCCTAAATTTCCAAGATATCCTAATGCGACAATTTAGGAAATCTACATCCGTGAAGATGATAATGTTATCAACCTAGCACATAGACTCTTTAAGTTTTGGCATTAATATTAGTTTTTTGACCTATGGTACTCTACATTATTCTATTATTGCAGCGGCCTCTTAGAAGGTCCTAATTGCACATCGATGGCTGAAACCCCCTTTGTCGTCACAACCACGAAGATATAGCATTTTTTTATTAAATCAAAATATATTAACTGTTGATGTATTTAAAAGCATTGAGAATTTAATTAAATATATCTACACAATGTTTAGTATAAACATATTTTATATAAAATATGTCACGAACCACAAAAGACATCATAACACAGTGAGACTCACATTAGTTTACATATTCCTTGTCTATTTCAAATAACATGAAAGCTTTTAAATATACATCATTTCAAAGACAAATCTTACACCTAGAGCATAATCTTATAGCAGTAATAGACAGTTGCGACACTCAAATTGTCTTCTTGTTAATCAATTATAGCACAGTATTAGTTACACTAGCCTCTTCTAAATTTTAATAGTAACTGGAGTTCCTATTTCAAGCACAAAATTCTCTTGAATTTGACCAAATATGTAGTGCATAAGTTACTAAAGAAACCTCATTTTATCTACATTTCCAATTGAAAGTATAACCAGCGTTTATGGTAAATATTACAACCTTGCAACCCCATGTCGATTCCACGCTTCGCATCGCCAACGTCAATTTTAAGCAAGGGTTAGAACAACCTCTACATGATTATATGAAGCTAAGCCTGTATGCAAACAGTCATACCAATCTTATTTCTTGCAGCTTGCTATTATGTATACCTTACACATGTTTCATATTTTTTTCCTACAATATCAAATTTATTTTTCGTACTCTCTATATTTAATTATATATAAAAAATATTTAGATTCAAGCAAAACATCATAGCAGTTCAATAACTCTAATACTCATACAAACATAATTTTATATTTGTAAAGATTATTGCTCCAAAAAAGCTTAGAAAGTAACTTACTAATAAACGCTTATCTCTTCCCTGAATTAGAGATCCGCCCAAGTTCTAACAGAACAATCTTTACCAAAAAATAGTTACAATAATCTCCTCTGCTATTTCCGTCTGAATTTAAAGAAGAAAAGTCTACCTCCATGCTTAGCATTTGTTAGGTTCCCCACGTACCACCCATCTGGAAACTTTCCATGTGGGATGCTAATACATAGTATACATTGCTTAAAGTTATTATATATATTTTTAAATTTATTTATTTACTTTGAATTGTAACTTTAAACCATCATGACTTTATTTCCCTTTTTAAATCATAGTTTTTCATTAGTTATCATTTACTTATATATTTATTGAATAGTATTATTTATATTATGTATTATTATTTTTATTATATGTATATATTAATGTTATCATAATTTATTAATATATTTTTATTAGTTTATCTATATATATTATTATTTATTTATTATTATATTTATTTTTATTATTATTTTTTATTAATATTCCAAAGCAAGATATACATAGCAACATAATTGTGCAGCTATATAAAATGCAACTACATGGACCGTTGGCGGATGTATTGCTAGTAGGGATTCTTTGATCCTTTTTTTAGACATATACTCTGCCGCTCATCATTTTCCTTGTCTTACCTTCCACCGGCCATTAACTGGAAAAGACATCTATTCTTTTTTGAGTTGCTTCCTCCAGCAATGATACCTACCCCTACATCTACAAATGAATTAGCAGTTACTCATTCTTGCAATTAAAAAAAAAAAACAAAACTAGACTTTGAAGGGTTGTTACATATTCCCCCTCTATGAATAAACATAGTCATTGTGTTTAGCAGTGCATATTGGAAAAAATTACATAATCAAATATGCGAACATAAACAATTGAAGTAATGATAGCACAACATCCAAATAAACTTGATCATACACCCATACATATCAAAATGTTATAATTTTTGAATCAAAATATGTTTATGTCATTGCTCAAACAAAAATTGAAACTGTCTTTTCATAATAGCCACATATTTCCATGTAGCATTATTCTCAGAGTATTGGTCCCACTGGACCCTACATTGCTCAAAATTCCTTTTTATTAACTATTTTGTTCTATAGTCGAGGATTTTAACTATTTTGTTTAGTTAATTGGGTTTTCTCCAACTCTCTCCTGGAGATTATTTCTCAATGGTAGCCACCCTTATTTTCCCCTGAGTTTAGATGTTTGTAGAAATTGTTCCTTCCTCACCTTCTGTGGGGTATCTGGAAAGAGAGGAATCCTTGGGCCTTTAAAAATACTAAACATAGCTCCCTCCATGTGGGTTTTAGATCCTTGTGGGATACAATTAATAATGTGGTCATGAATTTCCATGAGTAGGGTGAGGGTAAATAAAGATATTTGACATTGAAAGTAGCTCTAGAATGTTCCTATAGAGCAAAAAAATTGATGCACCTAACAAAGTAAAATGAACTGCATCTATTGTTCTATTCAAGCATTCGAAAGCAAAAATAAAGTAAACATAAAGATGAAAAATAGCTGAAAGAAATGGGGGGTTCTATTTATATTGATAAATATTTCAAATATATGGTTACAAAATGTCCCCTTGAGGGCTCTCAATTGATACAATTAAAATTACAATGTTGAAGGATCCAATCCTTTCACAAACTTATAGTGTGCTTTTAGTGTATTTCTTGCACTCACAATTGAAGAGCAGGCTTTCGCTGCCACTGCTATAAGCTATCCTAATTTAACCCTTTATCTTCTTCCTCATGCACTGGAATACCTATACCCACACACAATAAATTGAAATAGGTTAATAACATGTACATATTAATGTAATATCAATGAAATGCATGCAACATAGGATGCAAAAAGTGCAATACAAAATGTAAAACTATTCTAAATGACATAAAAAATTAGCATGATGTCTATTATCTAATTTTGTAATGATATGTGGAGAAATCAAAATGAGATAATGAGCAGAATATGTGGCTGTCCTTGGGTGGGCCAATTAGGATTGACATTACAAAAACCCTAATTGAAGGTCCAAAACTACTCCAAACTTCACCAAATTCAAGTATGATGCTAATATACTACTCTAAAAATGATCTAAACTAAAATTGATTCCAAATTATATGTAAATTCATTGCCATCCTTAGGTGTTCCAATTAGGATTGTTAACCGCCCCAGGTGGGGATGACCACAAAACAAGGTGGTTTTTACCACCTATTCCAACGGGATCTGGTCTAGAATCCTCCTAGGGGTGTTGTCATCAAATTTGATGATTTTATTAATAGAAATGGATGGATTTTGGAAGGTATGTGCGTATTTGGGGATGCCTTGAAAACACCTTCGATTGATAAAGTTCCCAAGGGTAAATACGAGGGCAAAAGGTGAGAGGGAATCTCGATAGCACTTCATGGCGAATACTTGCAAAGAGATATTTTTGAAATTGAGTGGAATCACTCAAATTTATAGCCCAAGAGTGTAAAAGGGAAAAAGGGGCAAGTTGGGGCATTCAAGGCAGGTGCTGCCACTTGTCAAAGCTCTTGCCATGCATTGGGTGGAAGAGGCCTCCAATTTGCAGTTTGTGATGGCCTAGATAGTCTCCTAATATGATATAAGTCATTGGGTAGGATAAATGGTAGAAATTGATTGCCATTTATCCCACCCTTGAATTTTTAAGGGGTCTAGACCATGGCCATCCCACCCAGGTATGGTTGCTTGTGGCCATCCATGGGTGGGACGGTCATGAACTATGGTCATCCTGGGATGGGATGGCCAAGGATACATGGCCCAAAACCTCCCAAAAGTGGGGTAAACCTTACCAAAAGTGGTTATGACCCCTAATTAAACCCTAAGGGTTTCCCAATGGGGCCATATGGTGTCAATAAGAGTGGTGTCATCACAATATTATCCGATTTACATGATTTTAGTGTCTACAGATGCTCCTTTTTGAGATGCATTGTGTGAAATATAATGCGGAGAAAAAATAGATGACTAAATAATCAAATGATTAAGGTTTTTCAATAACTTAACCAAATTTATATGCCTATGTTGTGGAAAGAGCATACATTCTTGGAATCCTTGCTTTTGACATAATTGAAGGATTGATTTTGGTATACCTTTCAGCCACCCTACAATAGAAATTTTGGAGCTTAAGGTATAATTGGTAGTGGTTCCTTATTTTTTCTATCTTGGGATACATGTCCTGAGGCTTCAAGTATACCAAGACTTTTTTTGCATTTGTGCTGAATTATTTACCCCAGTGTAGGCTTGAAATTTGTCTTTGATAATGATTATTTTGAATGTATGCAAGTTGCACTTTTGAGTTTTGATTTTGATTATAAATTCATTATTATGAATACCCCCTCAAGTGATGAGTTGATGAGGGCATGAAAAATTATGAAAGTTATGAGTTACTTGAACCATATGATTGTATTGGAATTTCCCTCAATTTTATCCAGTGTAAGATTTATCAATTTTATGAGGATTTTGATGGTTTTTTTTTATATTCATGGCAGAATAGAACTGAACACCTCCTTCCAGTGGAGCATTCCAACAATAATGACCTTATTAGGAATTGAATTAGAGATTTTTCAATTCATCAATGAACACTTTGAGTTCCATATTGATCCTTTGTGAATTGTATCAAATTTGACATATTTTTGGTAGTTTTTAGGCCACTTTTTTGATCTTTTTTAGCTTTTTTTGTGGGATTTTTGGTGGCTGTCCTAGGGTGGAATGGCTGCATAGTTAATACCTATCCCAGGGTGGGATAGTCAGCCAATTTTCCAGTCTTCCCACCCTAGGACAACCATGCTCATCCTAGTTCTTTTTAAGCTCAAAATTGGCCAAATGAGCTCATTTTCACACTTTTAACTTGGAAAATTGAGAGATGAGGAGTAGAAGAGTGATTTGATAGAGTAGAGCACTACTGAAAACATCCCACGGTCACCATTATCTAGCCTTAGGACTCTATAAGCGACGGAGTCGGTGCGATATGGGTAAGGGCTGCATTTGCTCCTATACTTTATTGAAATTAGAGATGTAATTATTTTTACATTTTCCAACCACACACACTAAATCTCAATAAATGAACTACATTAGTGATAGAATTTAGAAAATTTTTCTTTTATTTTTGGTTTGTGTACCATTTAATTTTATTTTTTATGTTTTATGTTATTTTATGCCTATTTTTGGGGGCCAGGAAGGCCATTTTTTAGCATTTTTTGGGGCCGTCCCTAAGTGGGACGACCACTGGTGCCTATCCCTTGGTGGGATGGATACCAATTTGGGGGCCATTCTTGGGTGGGATGACAACAAATTTTTGGGGAAAAGGTCCCTTTTTTGAGTTGTTTTTGCCATTTTGAGTAATTTTATTGCATTTTTGGTGCATTTTTGTTAAGCTTGCTTGCCTCTGTCAGTTGGTCAAGAGTCGATATTGATTTTTAACACTTTTTTAGAGTACAAGGAACTTATTGATAGAGGATGACTAGAAATGGCTTGATTCCATTGGTCTCAAGCAAGTGACACGATTAGATCCAGTGGTGGGTGAAAAACCATATATGATTGCGTTGATATATCCATGGGATGCTCACACCAACACCTTTCACTTATAGAATAGGGATATGACAATGATGTTAGAGGATTTTGCACATTTTTATAGAGGAGCATTCGATTGTATCTACTCATCATGATATTAGAGATACGATTTTGCAAATATACTTTGTAGTGGACTGGCTAGAGGCACTGCGAGACTTACCTAACGGGGGTATCCTAGTGGAGTTATGGTATGAGGCAGAGGTATTGAATATGATACATGCATTACTGATGATATTTATCTCCACATGTTACTACCAGACACGTTAGGTTCTAGGCTTTCCTATAACCTTTCGAAGTTGGCATTTTCACTTTTGGAGTGCACCGTAGAGAGGCCATTAATGATGGCTTGGGGTACTACTTTACTAGCGTAGCAATATGATGATTTGTATGAGATCCACTTCCATGGGATGAAAGTATTGGGATGTATATTTCTACTATAGGTGTGGGGATGGTAGTACATTATTGTGGATCTACTGCAGGAACTACCTTGGATGACATAGATACAACTTGTGGATAGGGAGATAGGCTATGGGATCCTATGGTAGAGAGACTAGGAGAGGTATTAGAGCCATCCCTATGCAGGCATGATTGATCATTATGCATAGTCATTTACATGACTCATGGTAGAGGAGGTTACTTGGAGATCCTACATGTATTATACAGTATGGTCTGAGGTCGAGGTGCAACTTCGCTGGGTGAGGTGAGCGAGATGATTAGTTGGTCGACACAAGATCAAGTGAGAGTACTTCCAATATGCTCAAGTGTTGTGATATTTTGGGCTATGCCATGGGTTACCGAATGAGCTATTGATCTACTAACACTGTGGAGATAATAAGACACTCACTTGACCTACATTTGAGTTAGTTAGAGAGGAGGTAGATCCTATGGTGGACATATGTAAGCTAGATGATGTAGGGACTACAAAAAAATATGACTCTTGGTGGATGACACATCAGTGGTGGGGTGAGGGACCTATAAGAGGTGGTATAACTATAGTAATCGGGGAGTCTCACAGGGATGTTCTAGCTGAGGGACATGACGAGGCTCCAAATGAGGAGAAGCCATACCTAGGTGAGTGACATGTGTGGCACCAGGTAGATGATGAGTGGATAGATATCATTGATGTGGAAGACCAACAATACGATTATGCTGATGATGACTTTGATGAGCAGGGAGTGCAGGAATAGTTGGTTGTACGAGATGTGACTGTCACTGAGCTACAGGGTGAGTTTATTAGAGGTAGATAGGAGCACATAGAGGAGAGGGCTCTCCCATAGGTACAAGTGTAGAGTGCACAGGCTGATATTGATAGGTAGGTAGTATAGTTAGCTACTCTTTAGTCATAGGTTAGGGTAGGGAGCCCTAGCCATGAGGGATCTAGTTGTGGTAAGATATCAAGGCTACGAGAGGAGGTGGAATAACTCTAGACCTTACTGAGTGAGTACCAGGTGCATCATATAGAGGACACCACCTACACATAGGATTTGGAGGATGAGATAGTGTATCTTAAAGGGCACTTACCAACTTGCTCTATTGCTAGTGGATCCTAGTAGAGTAGGAGGAGTGGTACAGGATAGTCATCGGCTAGGATGCGGGTACCTAGCTCTATGAGGAGAGTAGATAGGGCTAGGGAGAGCAGATCTGGGAGCTCTTGACATGCACTGAGGGTGGGGGTGGGATTCATAGTATTAGTCCTACATGACCATTGCTTTTGAGACTCTATGATTATTTTTGACTTTATGGTAGCATGAGGTCTAAGGAACCACTTTATTGTAGCCTACGGGTAGTTATTGAATTATGATGTGTCTTTTTATCCCATACATATATATGAGTTTTCTATTATCATAATGTGTTTCCTTAATGCTCTATTAAATGTATGAAATGCTTATGTTTGCTTTAATGATGCTTTTATGGATGCTTATAATGGATGCATATATTGTAATATGATGTGATTTGATTATATGTGTATGAGTATATGCAAAATAAAGTAGATGATTTGTTAATCTATATGTTGAATTATAACTGCTCTTTGATACACTAGATGCTAGCACCATAGACTATGTAATGGATTGTGAAAATGGACACTAAAAAATGTGTGATAAAATGGTATGGAATGATATGCATAGTAAGATGTTATAGAACATATTTGATGTTTTCTTGAGACTCAAAAACTCTAGTGATCTAGTCAAAAATTGTATAGTAACTATGCAAGACTTTTTGGTAAGGTATAAATCTACTAGGATAACCAATATATTCAATATCTGTTTGAAATAAAGCTAGTAAAAAGACCAAAAAGGAGTAAAAAAGGTGTAAAAATTTTCTTCAAATATAAGCTTTGGATCTTACCCCTTTTACCTCCTTGGACGCCAGTTGACTGGACAGGTAAGTTTGGCTTGGACGGCAGCTGACTAGGCAGGATTGGACGACAGTTGACTAGACAAGTAAGTTTAGCTTGGACGACAGCTGATTGGGTAGGATTGGACGATAAGGGCATCAAGGCAAACTAACTCAATTTCCTTTTTCCATTTCTTCCCTAATTATTCTATTTCCCTAACTTCCCTATATTCCCTAAGTATGGTTAATACTACGAGTATATATTCAAATGTAACTGAGGTTTTCGAAGGTTGAATATAATATTGATTATCTAATTTTTGCTCCTAAATTCTCATAAATCACAACTAGTATCAGAGCCGAAGGCTAGGGAGGCTCGAGGACCAAGACACGAAGCCAAGGATAGCATGAGAATCGAGGTGAAGGAAGCCCAAGGATTGAAGCAAGAGAAACCCACAGAGCATATAGCTAGACCAAGGTGGGACCTACAACTCAAAGCTCGAGGCCAGAGAAGCCTGAAGGCATGTAGATCAAGGTGAACACCAGATCAGGCCAGTACAGTAGCCAATAGAGACAGGAGCGATGTAGAAGGACCGATCATAGAGTGACATGTTGCGACAGGAGGACAAGTCAAGAGTTGACACAGACAGACAATGAGGCACAAGGAGATGATGCAGACAGACACATGGCACACGAATGGAGGAGAAACATGGTGGCAAAAGGTGGGTAGACAAAAGGAAAAAGGGGTGATCGAGCGATTGCCCGAAGGCAATCGAGAAGCATATTGCTTCTCTATATTTTTAAAGCACAAAATCCCCTCTGCATAGCGGATGTGGGATTTTTTTTTTTTTTAAAGTTGTTTGCATAGCCGAAGAGATAAAGGAGGTAAGCCTCATTTGTATTATCGTCGGGCCATGCATCTTGACTGGCTTGAGGAGCCAACCATAAGTTGCCCAACCCCCTATAGGTTGCGGGTTCGAAACAACGACAATGAAATTCTTTTTGTTTGAAATTGCCACAAACTCCATAATAAATATATGATATTCCTCCTTCATACCCAACTGTGGGCGTAGCTCGATCGATGAAGGCAGATTGTTTGTGAATCGCATGTCCCGGGTTCAAATCCCGCGAGGACAAGTTTTATTAGTTTAAAAAAAAAAAAAAAAAAAAGGTAAAAAGGGTTCGAATTAGGCTTTATAAGGAAGTTGGACTTCCTTAGCTCATGACAGGTGAGCTACTGTCGTGGCAAACACACACGCTGTAAGGCCCAAGACCATCATATGCCAAGGGTTTGAAACCCTTTGCCCTCATTTCTATAGTTGATATTTTTTTAAAATTATTATATTAAAAATATTTATATTATATTTAATAAATTAAAACTTAATTGTTTTTAATTTTTTTTTTTTTAAAGCAATTATTTTATTTTTATTAAATAAGAAATATAATTTTTTTTATTATAAAAAAAGGGGACATTGCCTAGGAGGCAATTCATTGTAAAAGCAAAGTTTTTTGATTCAGGGAATCATAAAGAGTGTGTAATAAGCCTAAGAGGCTTAGTTTTTTTTTGTAAAAGAGACAAAGGATCAAATTGTAAAATTGTAACAAGGCATTGATGATAAGACCAAATGGTTGTTATCATGCCTTATGTGCAATTTTAGCATGAGAAGGTGCAGAGAGTTTTGATAACAAATTCAGAGGTTATGGACTCAACATTGTGTTTAGTCAACTTCAAAATGCAGTGATAGCACATCAAAGGCATCCTGACTCAGGGTACGAGGTAGAATTTGAAGATAACTCATTCAGGAGTGAATTTGAAAAATCAAAATTAGTACAAGCTAAAGCACAAAAATTAGAGTATACACACTACAGTAATTCATTAGAAATCCTAGAACCATAATTACCGAAAATCATACAGATAAGTGACGATGAAGAAGAAGTGGTAGATAACTTTGTAACTCAAGAGATCGCATCCCCACATCAAGAGGACCAAGCAGTCCATGATAGATTAGAACAAGTCAAATTTGACTTAAATTTTTAATCTCTTCTTTATTCCTTCTTCTTCTTTCCTTATTTCAGCAAAAATACTTTATTATAACCATGAAATAAAGAGATTTTTTCCACAATAGCTTACCTATACCAGAATTTAACGGTTATGACTATGAGTATTGGTCTATAAAGATGAAGACCTTGCTCATAGGTAAAGGTTTGTGGGACATCATAGAAGAGGGCTACACAGAACCTTCAGACTGGACAACACTAAGTGTCGTAGACAAGAAAACATGAAAAGAAGAACAAAAGAGCAACTCTTCTGCTCTTTCTCATCTCCAAGCTGCATTGGAGAAAAGAATATTTTCTAGAATTTCTGCCTATATGACTGCACAAGCTGCATGGAAAGCATTGAGTGATGGATTCCAGGGTAGTAATCAAGTGAAGCAGGTAAGGCTTCAAACATTGAAGTGATATTTTGAAAATCTCCGAATGAAAGATAATGAAAATTCGATGATTATTGTGTTAGAGTAAAAGCAATTATAGATAAAATGGTTACACTAGGTGAAGAAATCAAGCCTGAGATAATTGTAACAAAAGTTTTGAGAACACTTACATAAAAATGGAACCATATTGCCATAATAATAGAAGAATCCAAATATCTTTCCATTTTAACATTTGATGCATTGATCGGATCGTTAATGTCACATGAAGAGAGGTTTCCTGAAACTCCTTCAACCAGCTATGAAGGCGATGATAAGGCCTTCACTTCTAATGAAAATAATGGAAGAGGATGGGGAAGAGGTCAAGGTCGAGGTAAGCAAATAGGTAGAGGCAGAGGCACCTATAGAGGATGCAATTCCAACAAAGGAGACAACCAGAACAAAGGAGGCAATTCCAATAGAGGAGGCAACTCATACAGAGGAGGCAACCAAAAAAGAGGTGGAAATCAGAATCAAGGTGCAAATCAAGGATAAAGTGGCAATCAAGGGCGAGGAAGTGACAAGTCCAAATTATATTATTTCAACTGTGGCAAGCCAGGTCACTTCGCTCGTGACTACTGGTCAAAATATTCAAAAGACAACAACAGTCAATATGGAAATTATGGAGAAGAAGATGATGCTTCTAATATTTTTCTATCATATGGACAATTAGATCAGAATTTAAATGACACATGGATTCTAGATATTGGTTGCTCAAACCATATGAGTGGCAAAGAAAAACTATTTGCTACTCTAGATTCCACTTATAAATCCCAAATCAAATTAGGGGATAGCAAAGCATTGCAAGTAGAAGGAATTGGAGACATGGCGGTTCCAACCAAAGAAGGACTAAAGAAAGTGAGTGACATCTATTACACTCCAAAGCTCCAACACAATTTGGTCAGTGTTGGACAAATTATGGATAACAATTACAAGCTTGTCTTTGATGAAGGACAATGTATTATTTTTGATAAAAATAATTGTAATCGTGTCATCACCCAAGTCCCCATGACCAAGAATAGGTTATTACCTCTCAAATTTGGTGAGCCAGGGGGAGATCAACTTGCAAATGTAGCAATAACAAATCCAAGTGTGCTGTGGCACTTGCTATATGGTCACCTTAATTCCACTAGCTTGAAATTTCTCACTTCTCAAGATATGGTGATAGGACTTCCAAAAATCAACGATCAGCAGGAGGTCTGTGAAGGATGTACTTTGGGAAAGCACTCCAGATCAAAGTTTTAGAGAGGACAAGTGTGGAGAGCTAGCAATCAAAAGACAATTCACCACAACCTATACCCCACAATAAAATGGTGTGGCCGAAAGAAATAACTGCACCCTAGTTGAGATGGCGAGATCAATGCTTCAGACATAGCATCTCACTAATATGTACTGGGCTGATGCTGTAAAAACAAGTGTATATATTCTAAATATAAGTCCAACTTCTAGTTTAGATGGCATCACTCCTTATGAGGTATGGTATGCAAAGAAACCAAATGTAAAGCACTTCAAAATTTTTGGTTCTTTAGCATATTCCCACATTCCTGATGAGAAAAGGAGGAAGCTTGATCCAAAAAGTCAAGCTTTTATATTTGTCGGGTATTGTGAGTCTAAAAAATTATATAGGCTCTATAATCCCAAGACTCATAAAATTGTACTCTCCAAGGATGTAATTTTTGATGAAGGGAGAGAATGGGGTCATCAAAGAATTTTTGTTGATGATGAGTCCCAAGATGTAAATTCTTCATAGGTATAGCAGGTATCTCCAAATAACAAGAAAGGCACACCACCCCCTCCAAGATCAAGCAGTTCAAGTACTTCAACCGCCACTCCAAGTACTTCTCCATAGAGATCAGTAAGTTCTTCACCAATGGACATTGACTCTCCATCAAGAGGCAGAAAAACTTTACAACATCATCCATCCTTTCAGATGCTAGATCAAAACTTCTAGAGAAGATTCACTAGAAGCCAAGCTAGTGAAATGAATACAGTTTTGCAGCAACTTGAAAATTTGTAATTGTATGGGGATGATGACTCCCAAGAACCTAGAGGAGATGAAGTCAATTATGCTTTATTGAATAATGCACAACTAGAGCCAACTAGCTATGAGAAGGCATGTACTCAAAATATATGGCAAGAAGCCATGAAGGAGGAAATAACCTCTATAAAAAATAATGATACATGGGAGCTAGTAAAGCTACCCAAAGGTAAAAAATGTGTTGGATGGAAATAGGTCTACAAGACCAAGTATGATTCTGATGGAAGCATTGAGAGGCATAAGACGAGACTAGAAGTAAAAGGTTTTACTCAGAAATATGGCATTGACTATGAGGAAGCCTTTGTTCCTATTGCCAGACAAGAGACAATCAGATCAGTTCTTTCCTTAGCAGCCCATAAAGGATGGAATGTTCAACACATGGATGTAAAGAGTGCTTTTCTGAATGGATACTTGATAGAAGAGGTGTATGTTCAACAACCTCAAGGTTTCCAAGAACAAGGAAAAGAGAACCTTATTTACAGATTGAAGAAAACACTTTATGACCTCAAGCAAGCACCAAGAGCTTGATACTCAAGCATTGATGGCTATTTCAACGAGTATGGATTCACAAGAAGCAAAAGTGAACCAACTATGTACTACCTAAAGCATGGAGTAGACATTATCATAGTTTGTTTGTATGTGGATGATCTAATATTTATGGGTAGTAACAATAAAATGAATACGAAGTTCAAAAACTCCATGATGAAGCAGTTCAAGATGAAAGATCTTGGTCTAATGCGATACTTACTAGGCATGGAAGTGCATCAATCAAAAAAAGGGATCTTCATATGTCAACACAAGTATGCTCGAGACATGATCAAGAAATTTCCCATGGATTAGTGCAAATCAGTTGCAACTCCAACTGGACATGGGATCCAATTGAGCAAGGACAACAGAGCATAAAAGGTTGACATGACCACTTACAAAAGCATGGTTGGGAGTCTAATGTTTCTCACCAACACAAGGCCCGATATTCAATATGCTATTTCTCTAGTCTCAAGGTTTATGGCTAGTCCTTCTGAGCTACATCTACAAGCAACTAAAATAATATTGAGATATGTAAAAGGTACATTGGATTTTGGAATCCATTACAAAAAATGTAAGTATGTAAAATTAGTTGGCTTCAGTGACAGTGATTGGGGCAGCAGTATAGATGATAGGAAATATACATCAGGGAATTTTTTTAGTCTAGGATCGGGACTAATTACATGGAGTTCCAAGAAATAAACTGTTGTAGCATTGTCATCAACTGAGGCTGAGTATATATCCATCACACATGTTAGTACTCAAACCCTATGGTTGAGAAAATTTCTTGAAGAGATTGGAGAAAGTCAAAGTGGTCCAACTCGACTGTATTGTGATAACATAAGTGCCATTTAGTTGGCATACAATCCAGTCCACCATAGCAGATCAAAGAATTTTGATATGAAGTATCACTTCATTCGAGATATGGTGGAACAACAAATAGTTGAGCTTCAACATTGTAACACTTTGGATAATATTGCAGACATCTTCACCAAAGGTATATCTAAAGCTCAATATATAAAGCTGACAGACTATATAGTTAGTCCTCTCAAATTTAAGGGGGAGAATGTTGGAAATAAAGCTAGTAAAAGACCAAAAAGGAGTAAAAAATGTGTAAAAATTTGTTTCAACTATAAGCTTTGGATCTTACCCCTTTTACCTCCTTGGATGACAGTTGACTGGATAGGTAAGTTTGGATTGGACGATAGCTGACTGGGCAGGATTGGACGACAAGGGCATCAAGGCAAACCAACTCAATTTCCTTTTTCCCTTTCCTCCCTATTTCTTCTATTTCCCTAACTTCCTTATATTCCCTAAGTTCAGTTAATACTACAAGTATATATTCCAATGTAACTAAGGTTTTCAAAGGTTGAATATAATATTGATTATCTAATTTTCTCTCCTAACTTCTCTCAAATCATAATATCCCTATGTGTGCATGTGAGTTCATTTCTATGATAATGCATAAAGTTACCCCAGTGCCAAACATGATTGATGCAGCCCATATGTATTGAAGATCACCCTACGAGTATCATTATCCTGAGTTTTGTACATAGTTGGATTAGACCACTAGGTAATACAGGCTACCAAAAGCTAGCTCATCTGCATGCAAACATTGGTCTATACAAAAGCAGGTTGCTAATGTGACAGACATATCATCATGCGTAAGGATACCACCATTTCTAGGAAGGCTTGATGCCACCCAACCTGTAATGAGGATCACCTTATGGTTATCAAATGCTGAGAATTCTAGGGATTCAAGTTCAGTACTCCCTTATTTTATTTTATTTTTGAATTGCTCTAGGGATTTTCTCATTTTTTTTTTGGTGAGAAAGGGATTTTGGTAGTGGTGAGAACCACTATTTATTTTTATTTTTACTTTTGCTAATGGTGAAAACCACTATTTATTTTGAATATTTTTAGTGGTAACAACCACTGTTTATTTTTTCCTTTGGATACTTACCCCAATTTGGCATGAAGCAAGGGATTTTGATTTCTTTGGGTAGGGAGGAGCTTGTCCTTTTGTCAATTCTCAACATTTTTGAACCATTCGCACAAAGGGATGAGCGAAGTAAGCTTTTCGCTTAAGGTAGCACGGACCACTTTGTAGGTTTCATCTTTCCTTGTGCGACACTTGGATTTATTAGTGTGAAAATATGTTGGGATTATGACATATACAAGGTACAATCAAAGCAAGACTCTACCTTCTAAAAATCAAGATAGCTTTCTACAAAATCTGAAAAGAAAACTAGAGATGGTTGAGTGACCAAAAACCTTAATGTGCCTTATAACAAATGACTAGGTGAAGGGAAACAGACACACATATGAAAGGTGGAGAATGTGGATGGAAATGATAATTATAATGTAAAAAGGTGTTAATACTAACTTTTGACAAAGGTGATCTTTGAAGGATGCCTAGTGTACATACCTGGTGCTAGACATGTATGATCAACTCTAAAATGCAAAATGCAATGATGGGTATGCTTAATGCAAGTGATTGTATAATGCAACGATATGAAATGTAATGCAATGCAATATTTTTGTATTTTTGATATTTTAATGATGTTTTTGGATTTTGATAAATATATATACATTTGACCAATGGGCTTAATGGATGCCATTGGGGCATTTTGGGTGACCAAAGGGTTTATAGATATCTTTGGGGCTTTTTTGGGTGACCAAAGGGTTTATAGATACCTTTGGAGCATTTTGGGGTGACCAAAGGGTTTGTAGATACCTTTGGAGCATTTTGGGGTGACCAAAGGGTTTATAGATACCTTTGGAGCATTTTGGGGTGACCAAAGGGTTTATAGATACCTTTGGAGCATTTTAGGGTGACCAAAGGGTTTATAGATACCTTTGGAGCATTTTGGGGTGACCAAAGGGTTTATAGATACCTTTGGAGAATTTTAGGGTGACCAAAGGGTTTATAGATACCTTTGGAGTATTTTGGGGTGACCAAAGGGTTTATAGACACCTTTGGAGAATTTTAGGGTGACCAAAGGGTTTATAGACACCTTTGGAGCATTTTAGGGTGACCAAAGGGTTTGTAGACACCTTTGGAGCATTTTAGGGTGACCAAAGGGTTTATAGATACCTTTGGAGCATTTTGGGGTGACCAAAGGGTTTATAGATACCTTTGGAGAATTTTAGGGTGACCAAAGGGTTTATAGATACCTTTGGAGTATTTTAGGGTGACCAAAGGGTTTATAGATACCTTTGGGGATTTTTGGGGTGACCAAAGGGTTCATAGATATCTTTGGAGTGTTTTAGGATGTGATGCTTTAAGCATGAAAAGGCCATAGGTGAAGGATATTCAAGGGCTCAGGCTCCTCACATCCTTCAATGGAAGCTAGGTGATAAGTTCTAGGTCCAATATGATTAGTGATAATGTAAGGACCTAACCAGTTTTCTATAAATTTATCCCTTATATGGGGTGGCAAGTTAGAGTTTTGTTGGTTCTCTTTTAGAACAAGATCACCAACCTAAAAGTCTCTAGGATGGAATTTCATGTTATAGGCTCTCTTAAGCCTCTCTTGATAAACACATAGGTGCTCAAGAGCATTAACACATCATTCATCAAGCAAAGTTAATTGGTCCAGGTGAGCCTATCATATGGTGTCATCATCGATGAACTCTTGCATGGATATGTGTAGTGATGGGATTTCCAACTCTAAGGGCATGATAGCCTCAGCACCATACACTAGTGAAAATGGGGTTGCCCTAATGGGTGTCTGAATACTAGTGTGGTAAGCCCAAAGGGCCAGAGGCAATTGATTATGCCAATCTTTGTGATTATCCTTAACAATTTTCTTTAAGATTGCAATTACTATTTTATTTGATGCCTCATCTTGCCCATTGGCTTGTGGATAATAGGGTGTAGAAAAATTGTGTTGGATGTTATATTTAGCTGTTAAAGCATGCACATCCTTATTCTTAAAAGGTGGCCCATTATCTAAAATTATTTTGGATGGGATACCAAAATGACAAATGATATTATGTAAAATGAACTCCATAATGCGAGGCCCAATCATAGTGGTAAGGGGAATTGCTTCCACCCATTTTGTGAAGTACTCAATGGTCATAATGATGAATGTATGATGGCCTGAAGAAGAGGGTGAGATTTTCCTGATTAAATCAAACCCCCATTGCAAAAATGACCAAACTGATTGAATCGGTTGTAAGGCCTGAGAAGGTACGTGTGTCAAATTAGCATGGTGTTGACACTTGATACACTTCTTAACATAAGCACAACAATATTGCTCTAACATTGGCCAATAATAGCCCATGCAAAGAATGCACTTGGTGATGGCCATGCCATTGAAATGGCCACCACATGTACCTTCCTGCGCTTGGGCGATTGCCCAAACTAACTCTTGATGCTCTAAGAAATGAAGGAGGATACCCTCGTAGCTTCGATGATACAATATATCTCCAAGTAAGACATATTTTTCTACTTTTTTCTTGAATGCGTGCTTGGTGGCATGCGACAATCTAGAAGGGATATTACCAAGCTTTAGGTAATATTTTAGGTGGATGGACCAATATTGCTTTGAAGAAGCCTCAATTGCATGAATTGCTTGATCCTTTTGAAGTTCATCTCTCATGAATGCTGATTGAGAGAGAACTTGTAAATATAGCATTGTGTTGCTATCAAAAGGAGTTTGAGGGAACAAAGTCCCCCAAGCAGCATTATTTAAGCAATTGTGAAGTTGAGAGAACCGTTCATGAGAAGGTTCAATTTGAATCATGTGGACTTCTGGCATGGAGTTGAGCTCCTCACGCTTAGTCATAGAGTGCGATAGCATTTTGACTTGAATGGTTGTTATATCATCATAAGGGTTCTACGGGATTAAATACCCTAAGGAGGCCATTGTATCTACAAAATGGTTAGATGAATGAGGGAGTGCCTCAATATCATACCATTCAAATTTTGCCAAAATTTTATCCACTAGGGCTTTGTAGGCTTGCAATATTGGGCATCTACATTGGAATATTCCCTTGACCTGATTCACTATGAGCAAGGAATCACCAAAAATGTTGAGCTTGGTTATTTTCATGGTGATTGTCATTTGAAGGCCTATGAGGAGAGATTCATACTCGACATTATTGTTGGTGCATAGGAAATCAAGTTTAAATGATAGGGGTATTGGAGCCCCTTGCGGTGTGAAAAATATAATTCCCATGCCACCCCCTTGCTCACACTTAGAGCCATCAAAAAATAGAGTTATGTTAGCCTTTGCTTCAGGCTCTTCAAGATCAAGTGATTCTGACACTTGAAAGACTCCATCATCGGGAAGCTCTATGCTAAGAGGCTGGTCATCCTGGAGGGGAGCCTCTACGAGTTGATCGGCTATGACCTGACCTTTAATTGATTTTTTTCTGATGAATTCAAGGTCAAATTCCATCAACAACATAATCCATTTTGTCATGCGACTGTTATGGTAAGTTCCACTCATCATATATTATAATGGATTCTCTTTGGATACTACATACGTGGTATGATTGAGCATGTAATGGTATAGCTTTTTAGTGGTAAAAACCACTACTAAGCATAGCTTCTCAATGTATGCATAATTTATTTCATAATTGACTAGGGTGTGGCTAATATAGTATGTAGCCTATTCTTTGTGCAATTCATTCTTTTGGGCCAACATGGTGCCCAATGCAAGCTCAGTAGTTGAGATGTATAGATAGAATGACACTCTTGGTCGAGGAGGAGCCAATACTGGTGGTGAAGCTAGATATTGTTTAATATCATCAAAGGTGGCTTGACACTCATCATCCCACTTAAATGCAACCCCCTTGTGTAACAACTTGTTCATAGGTCGACACTTATCCAATAATTGTGCTATGAAGCATTTGATGGATGCGACATTTCCTTGCAGACTACGTAGTTGCTTGATAGTAGTAGGGGGAGGCATTTCTAGGATTACCTTGACTTTATTTGGATCAACTTCTATGCCTCGTTTAGAGACTATGAATCCCAAGAGTTTTCTAGATGTGACACCAAAGATGCACTTCTTGGGATTTAGTCTAACATTGTGTTCGATGAGGTGATCTAGAACTTTGCACAATACATCAATGTGCTCATGGCGAAGTAAAGACTTAGCCAATAAGTCATCTATGTAATCTTCCAAAATTTTATGCATGTAGTCATGGAAGATATAAGTCATAGCTCGTTGGTAGGTAGCACCAACATTTTTGAGGCCAAAAGGCATGACCTTATAACAAAATGTCCCCCAAGGCATTGTGAATGCCATTTTGAGCTGGTCTTCTAGATTAATATAAATTTGATTATATCCATAGAAACCATCCATTAGGGATAACATCTTGTGACCTGTTATGGCATCCACTAGTGCATCAATGTTTGGAAAAGGGAATTCATCCTTAGGACTCACTTTATTTAGATCTCAAAAATTAGTGCAAATGTGAATCCTTCCATCGGGTTTCTTGATAGGTACCATATTGGAAACCCATGGTGGATAATCAACTGATATTATGAAGTTGGCATCTAACAATTTTTGCAATTCATATTTCACCATTAAGGCTACTGTTGGATGCATCTTGCACAACTTTTGCTTAACTAGTTTTGCATTTGGGTCAATCATGAGATTATGCATGACTAAATTGGGATCTAGTCCTAGAATATCTTTATAAGACCATGCAAAATCTTTCTTCTTCTCTTTTAAAATCTTTGTATAATCAGCTTGCTCAGTAGGGGATAAGCCTTCCCCTAGCTTGATGAATTGAGGATTATCAGGATCTGTGCCGATATCCCTATCAATTATTGGCTCAATTGACATATGGGATCCCTCTTCCAATTGGTGTGGATTAGGGATCAAATGAATGTCATCAACTGGGTTTATGTCATCAATTGGAAACTCATGCTCAACCTTAGCGTGAAAGACATTTTGAGTAGTCCTTGGAGAAAAATGAAATAGTTGTAATATTTCCTCGTAAGGCCAATACTCTGATGGATATGGGGGAGAATCTCCTTGATCAAATTCAATTACCTCAAGGTCGAGGTGCAATGGCTTTGATGGGTTATTCGGATCATGCAATGGTGTAGTAAGATCTATGGAAATCATATTGATGGATGGATGACTTCCATTGGATGGGCGATTAGGTCTAGGGACAACAGGTTGTCACAAGACTCATGGGGGTGGTTGTGGTGGAGGTGGAATGACCGATAGTGGTCTATGTGGAAGGCGATGAGCTTGCTCTTCGAGTGGCAAAAGTTATCGCCATATGGGATGTTGCACTAGGAACATACATAGGTAGAATTCTTCTTCATCATCCAATGGGATGATCTACTCATATTCCTCATCTAAACTAGGGTAGTTGATGGGTGCTACACCATAATATGATTCATCATCTATCATCCATTCCTTAGGGGGACCTTGATCTTCTTCCTCATTGTCATATGGAAGTGTATGTGAACCTTCACCTTTTTTAAAATATTGGATGAAATCATGAGATATCCCTTGATCTATCATGTTTGTGGGAAAATAATCCCCCAAAGAGTGGACATGATTAGGATTAGCATAGGGATCACGTGCAAGCTCATCCCTATAGTTCAAACATAGGCACTCTAAAATCTTTGTGAGGACATCAAGGGGCATAGGCTTGTTGTGTCCTAGGCTAGATTTATCATATGGAATTTGATATTATGGCTGGAAAGGAACATGAGTGCCTTGTTCATATAACCCCAAACCATAGCCATGCCAATGGCAATGATGGAGATATCACAAGGTATAGTCGAGATTGGACATGTAATTTATATCCTCAGAGAAAGGTTCCTCATCTTCTTCTTGTTGAGGAGATGGTTATGTTCCATATTCAATACCCCCATATATGAAATTTATTTGATTGGGAGGTATGCCTAGATGTACAATGGTACCTATGGGAAGATGAGGTCATCCCATATCTTGCACTATCTCAATGGTTGGAATAGTTGTGATGTTCTTCACTAGATATTCTCCTAAACCTGTGCTAGCCAAATGGATTGTGACCTAGGATGGTGAAGGTGGAGGAGATAGAAATGAGGCTTGAGATGACTCAATGCTTACCTCATGATATGGTTCCTCGTCTTCTAGACTAGGAATCTCTTTCATAGAAATGGTGGAAATGATGGGAGGGATCTCATCAATCGACCTCTTCGACATGTTCCTCTATGGAGGATTGGATGATGATGAAGGTGTTTTTGAAGGTGCCAATGATGATGATGGTATGGAAGAAGATGGTAATGGTTTAATGGAAGGTGATGGTGAGGGAATTGGACCTCGAATAGATGTATTCAGTTGGAAGTCCACATGAGTCGATGGTAAGGTCGAATCAGGGATATGTTGCACCAAGTTGTAGTATTTGAAGGGCTCAAGGTCTGTAGAGACCATGTGTACTTGCCCTTCATAAGTATACTTTAGACATTGGTGAGCTATGGAGGGTACACACTTCATGTCCCTAATCCAAGGTCCACCCAACAATATATTGTAAGCCATTGCACCCTCCAACACATGACACAATATTGGTATAGTTTTACATCCCACCTGAATAGGTAGGACTATAGTACTAACTATTGAGCATATCATATCATTGAATGCTCGGAGGGTGTAGGTGGATACAACAATATGGGATGCTAGAAGTCCTAGATGTTTGAGAGCATTAGTGGTGATGATGTTACTTGATGAACTAGTGTCAATTAGAACTCTCTTATAGGGTGTTCCATTTACACATGCAATGATGTGTAGAGGAGGATCAACCACATCACTTGCAATTGGTTTGAGTTCATGTTCATGAAATGTGATCACTGGTTCTTTACACTATTGGACATGCCCCACAAAATTGACAAAATAGTTAGACTCTTGGGGTTGTAGGTCAATCGACTTAAGAATATCCATAAGAGCTTCTCTATGAGGTGGCGATTGTTGAATAAGCTCATATATGGAAAGTCTAGCCGATGTTGTTCGTAAGCTTTGAGCTAGCTTACTTTTTATTGTAACCATTGGGCAAGGTGTAAGGCTTTGTACTAGATGTGGTGGAGGCTATGACATTGAAGGAATATCACTTGAAGCTATAGGTGGTGCAACTTGACTTGGATAGCGTCTATTCCTTGTCATAATGCTAACCATCCCGATGTACCCTTGTTTAGGGGGTGTCGTATGGACCTCATTTACTTTCTTGGTAGGATTTTCCTGTACCTCATGAGTGGGTAATGGGTCTTTAAAAACACCCATTTTTTGATTGTTTGTTGCGAGAGGATTGTCCACTTGAAGGTCATTCCTCTCGATCATATCTTGTACTAGGTTTTTGAAACCATAGCACATTGGCAAGTCATGTCCAATCTTCCTATGATATCTACAATATAGGTCTTCACGACATCCCATAGGATTTTATTTTCCTATACTCGGGTCTATAGGTTAGATCTCAGATAGAGTAATCACCTTGTCCACACATAGATGATCGAATAGGGAGTCCATTGACTTAGAAAAGGGTGTAAATTGTCGCCTAGGGTGACATTATTGATTTTGGCCCTATTTTCACTTGAGTGTTGTTGTTGTAACTTGTAGGAGGAGGTTGGGCCTAATAATTTTCCTTTTGAGGTGGTATTGGTTGTATAGGCCCTGGGACATTGATGGCAACTTGGTTCACTACTACTAACTTTGATTGTGCTAGATTGCCCTTTGGGTTCTTAGTCCACTCCTTCTGAGTTTTTGCAATTTCCCCTCTTGAATTTTAATTTCTTCTATGGTTCTAGCCTGTGCTAGAGCATCTTCAAGAGTTTGATACTATTGGAGTTGTAGCAATAATGATATTGGCTTTAAATAACTCTTTGAAAACATCCTAGTCATCTCAGACACTAGAAATAGGTAAGGTAGCTTAGCAAGAAGCGTTCACCACCTATTACCATAGTCTGTTATTGACTCATCTTCATATTGCTTTAACCTCGTGAGGTCTATTAAGGTCACCTTTATCTTAGTATTGAAGGTGAAACATTCCAAGAATGCATCTGCAAATTGTTCAAAAGTATGGATGCTATGCCTTGGAAGTTGATTATACCACTCTATGGCTAGGCTAGAGAGGGTGATTAAAAATATTCTCAAGAGTAAGGCATCATCATCTTGAATACTGAAGCACTGGTTCATGAACCTAGTGATGTGCTCTTATGCATCTTCCTCTCCTTTAAATGTATCTAATTTGGGCATTTTGAAATGCTCCAGATATGGAGGGGAAGGGATATATGGATGAAGTGGTTGACTATGCAACTAGCATAAAGTGGGATTTTGTTGCCTAGACCTAGTTGTCTTGCTCTCTATGGTTTCCATGTACTCAAGCAATGCTCTATACGCATCCGAGGATTTAATCTCCTCTTCTTTATTTTGGCCCCATAGGGTAGGGTGAGGAATTTTAAGCATATGGTATGGTGGTTGATTGTCATCCACCATGCCTCCATAAGGTGCTTCTAGGTATTCCTCTCCTGGTTCTAAATCATCATAGGCCTCGTATGGTGTTTCTAGGATTGGCCTACAAGGAGGAACTAATGCTTCTTGAAGGTGATCTATGTTTGGCCTAGGAAGAAAGTCTCGATTTGGCCTAGGAGGTCGAGGAGGCAACATTTTATTAGGCCTAGGAAGCCTATTTTGGTTAAAATTGGGTTGCCTCTGATGAACCCCTTACCTATGTGTACTTGGGGTAGGAACCCCATTGCACAAGGTCTCTTGAATCTACTATTCAATCCTTTGTTTTTCTAGTTGATGTTGATGATCTAAGAGATCCAAGCATTGTTTATCTAGCCAAAGCTGATTAAATTGGGCTTGGTGATCAACATACCTTTTGACAACTTGGTTTATCTACTTAGTTGTGCAGGGCCTATGAGCCCTAGCATTATTTCCATGATACCTATCCTATTCAGGAGGATCTGATAAATCCACTATGAGCTTCCCTCGATTGAGAGAAGTCACATTTACTTGAGGCTCACTCCTAAATATGTGTTATTTATACTCTACTAGCATAGAAGCACATCGTGCTTGCATCGAATGATGTGATCAAGGATAATCAAGATTCTCCTTGGGTCTTCCTTCATAAATGAGGAAGGGTAGGGTAGAATTGGCTCACCCAATGTGATGAGTATCATACTCATCTTGGTATTTATACTATGGAGACCTATCAGGGTGATCTGAGGGTGTATTGTGATCATTTAGCCCCACCCATGGTGCATAGTCTTGCTCCTACATGTAGGTGTGCAAAGTAGACTGAGCAAGCACGTGAATGCATGGTATTGCTCTATGTGTTGGTGCCTCAATGCATTGTTTCCATTCTTGAAATAAGGCATGTGAAGTGTCTATACTTGGAAAAAAATTTCCCTATTAGGACCACAACCTGTAGGGGTGTCCTGCATGGGGGTCCCTTGGGGGCTAGGCTCCTTATTTAACAATCTAGGACTTGGGCGAGTAGGAGGCCACCAAGGAGGTATAACCAAGTCCTTAGGGTCAAATCAGATATGGTCTACATCTCCTTGCCTACTCCTCATAGTGTCAGCCCTTGAGTGGGCTTGGCTATGGGTGCAAACCATAACTACTTCTTTATAAACCCTATGTGATTATCTCCTTTACAAATTTTAATGATTCAACACACAAAAATAGAAACACACAATAATACAAGTATTTATCTCTTTTAAAAATTTATGTGTTCCTAAACTATTTGGTGTGTTTTGATTTGTTGTTTTGCAAAGGAATATCTTTTCATGTGTTTGAATATTGTTGATGTAATTCTCAATTGTTTAAAGGATTTCACCTGTATACTCATAGCTCGACAACCAACAATGAAATTTTAGTCACGTGAACCAACCAAAGTATGGATATGAAGCCCATACCCGATCAGGGAGCATAGGTCCTACCAATCCTCACCCATATTGACCGTGATACACCCTGAAGAGGAGTGCATGCTATTTTCCATGGCTAAGATGGTTCTTGGAGCTGAATTTGGCCAAAAAATAGGGTTCATAGGATTTGAGCCAATGGATGGAGATGAAACCCACCATCGTTGGTCTCTATTAGTGGTTGGGGATGAAATCCAACTCACTAATGTTCAAATGTGATGTGGTGTGTGTGGTTCCTTTTATCCTTTAAGAAAGTAAAACAAGAGAGCATTCAATGCTAGTTCACTAAATGCACAAAGAACATTTCACTTTCAGAAATATATGCATGAATAAAGAACCTACAAAAGTACTTATCCTATATGAAAACCTAACCATTAGGTAGATCACATGCAGGCAAACCATTCAAATGCATAATTAGACTATTATTTTTCTTGTTTTTCTTCTGTTCATTATTTTGAATTTTAGGAAAGGGGAAATCTACCTTTCAATCAACTAAGAGAAGACATGAAAAACTTAAATTTACCCTTTTTTTAAGGGAATTAATGCAAAGTGAAGGTTTAGGCACTTACCTTGAAATCTTGGAATGTTGTTGTTTCTAGAAATTTGGGCTGAAAACCCCCTATTTTGTGGTCATCCTAGGGTGGGATGGCTACAAATTTGGGGGCTATCCCTGGGTGGGATGGTTGTTGTGGCCATCCCAGGGTGGTCCAATTAGGAATTCAAGGGTCATTTCAGTCCAGAATGACCAGAACCTACAACATCCAAAGTGCAAAAACAAGGTTAAAAATGGCAAAAATGAAAAGGGACAAGGGTCCCACCATGATCACCACTATAGAGTGGAAAAAATGGTGCACCTATCAAGGGAAATTGAAATGCATCTATTGTTCTATTCAAGCATTCAAAAGTGATAATAAAGTAAACATAAAGATGACAAATATTTGAAATAAATGGGGGGTTCTCTTTATATTAATCAATCTATCAAATATATGGTTACAAAATGTCCCCTTGAGGGCTCTCAATTTGATACAATTCAAATTACAATGTTGAAGGATCCAATCCTTTCACAAATTTATGGTGAACTTTCAATGTTTTTCTCGCACTCACGATTGAAGAGCAGGGTTTTTGTTACTGCTTAATGAGCTATCCTTCTTCAAATCTTTAGCTCCTTCCTCATGTATTGGAATACCTATACCTACACACAAGAAATTGAAATTGGTTAATAGCATGTGCGGATTAAGATAATATCAATGAAATGCATGCAATATAGGATGCAAAAAGTGCAATAGATAATCTAAAACTATTCCAAATGCTACCAAAACTTAGCATGATGCATATTATCTACTTTTGTAATGATCTATGTAGAAATTGAAATGATATTATGAGTAGAATTTGTGGTCATCCCTAGGTGGACCAATTAGGACTGTCATTACAAAAACCCTAATTGATGGTCCAAAACTACTCCAAACTTCACCAAATTCAAGTATGATGCTAATATACTACTCTAAAAATGATCTACACTAAAATTGATTCAAAATTATGGGCCAATTCATGGCCATCCCTGGGTGAGCCATTTAGGACTGTTAACCATCCCAGGTGGGGACGACCACAAAATAGGGTGGTTTTTGCCACCAATTCCAATGGGATCTGGTCTAGAATCCTCCTAGGGATGTTGTCATCAAATTTGGTAAATTCACTCATAGGAATGGATGGGTTTTGGAAGGGATGTGCGTATTTGGGGATGCCTTGAAAACACCTTCGATTGATGAAGTTTCCAAGGGCAAATACGAGGGCAAAAGGTGAGAGGGAATCTTGACACCACTTCGTGGTGAATACTTGCAAAGAGCTCTCTCTGAAATTGAGTGGAAACACTCCAATTTATAGCCCAAGAGGGAAAAGGGGGCAAAGGGGCAAGTTGGGGCATGCAAGGCAGGTGCCACCACTTGTCAAAGCCCTTGCCATGCATTGGGAGGAAGAGGCCTCCAATTTGGGCCTCCAATTTGCAGTTCGTGATGGCCTAGATAGTCTCCCAATCTGTCATAAGTCATTGGATGGGATAAATGGTAGAAATTGATTGCCATTTGTCCCGCCCTTGAATTTTTGAGGGGTCTGGACCATGGTCATCCCACCCAGGGATGGTTGCTTGTGGCCATCCTTGGGTGGGACGACCATGAACTGTGGCCATCCTGGGGTGGGATGGCCATGGCTACATGGCCCAAAACCTCCCAAAAGTGGGGTAAACCTTCCCAAAAGTGGTTAGGACCCCTAATTAACCCTTGAGGGTTTCCCAATGGGGCCATATGGTGTCGATAAGAGTGGCATCATGGCAATATTATCCGATTTACATGATTTTAGTGTCTACAATTCCCTTGGATTTCCCTATGAAAGGACTCTAGTTCAAACCCCCAACCCAAGGTTGACTATAAAATAGAGTTCTACTCATAGAATTTGGGTGAAAATTAACTTTGACGGTGCTTTGAAGAGAAATCTAAGATTATCCAGGGTTGAATGGGTGATTAGATTTGAGAATGACAGGGTAGTGGTAGCTTTTACTGAGCATATCTACTCATAAATCTTATTCTATGCTGAGTCCAAGGTGGCTTTACTAGGTGTGATGTTTCTCCATGAATTATGGTTTAGGAAGGTAGTCATGGAGGTGGAATCCCTTAGTCTAATCAATATGCTTAAGTTAGACAAACCTCCAAATTGGCACCTTTTCAATATAGTTTTTGAAATAAGAAGAATTATTTAACTTATGGAAGAAGTCCAACTCACCGACATTTGGATAGAAGTCAATAAAGTGATGGAATTCTTGGCTAATTGGGGCACTTCTTACATGGGAAGGTTTGATTGGAGATCTAGTTTTCCCAAAGATATGAATGTCCTTATCAAACATGAAAATTCCTAACCATTTTGGGGTGGATCCAAGAGTTTGGGTTCTTCTTTCCTTGGAATCCTTAGCTAAAATTGTTTTCCCTACGGGTTCTGGCATTCTTCTAGGTGTCCCCTTGGAGCAGTGTTATTTAACCCTCATATTTCAAGAGGCTTCCATTTCTCTTATGGTTCGTGCAACTGCTCACCTAGCAGGTGGAGGCTCTTGTTGTTGAGTGAAACCTAGGTTTCATGCTTCTACGGTGGACACTAGTGGTCATGTGGTTTGTCCTTGGATGATGTTTGATTTAGGTGATCCTCATAGGGTACTTGATATTTTTGATGGATACCTTTTCTCAAGGTGGATTGGTCCATGATATCCTTTCTTGTGGTGGGATTTGTCGCCTTGTGGATCTACCATCATTTTCCATGCTGGTTGTTACCTTGATTTTTGTTGCCTAAGTGCTTAGTCATTCTTATAATTTGTGTAGGCTTACTTCTTGAACCCTCTCTTGATTCTATTTATGGTTGAATATATCAAGCCTTTGAACATGTGTGGTTATTTCATTGCTTTTTCTTGGGTGGTTTTTGAGTGCTGCTAGGGAAGGTTAGTGATTATGGGGAGATAAAAGAGCTCAAAGACACATCCTACGTATCCAAAGATCTATTTTGAGCCAAATTACCTCATTCAGATGATGAGGTTATTGCTATCTTGAATAATGAAGGGCTTCTAAATTACATTAGGAATTTCCATGGGAATAAGCTACTGCTCTCCAAATGGTTGAATTTATTGTGGTGTGAGGGAACATTTAGGGTGAAGAGTTTTGTTTTTAATATTGGTAATGAGGTAATTGCTAAAGTGATAGGTCTCTCTCTGGATGGGTACTATCACAACAAATATGGACATTTCCTACTAATGGAACTAGGCTATTTTTTGGATGAAGAGGAATTATTGCTAAAAGAATAGAATGGATTCAGGACTAAAGCCCTCCAACCTCCATGGGATCAAGTGATATCAATTATCATGGATTATTGTACTCTTGATCCATTGAGAGAAGTTGTCAAGAGCTTCCATGTGATGTTCCTCAATCAATTGAGGAGAGAGAGATGAATGAATATCCTAATATTCCTATTCCAATCCTTGAAGAAATAATTATCAAATGTGAGAATTGAGAGGAAAATAAACTCATTGTACCAGGGCTTGATCCTATTTATGGTGGAATATGTTGCCTTATAATGATAGATTGAGATAGCAAAAATTTATAAGTTCATTGACACCAACCCTCTGCTATCTCTGAATTTTCTAGTATCAAAGGAGACCCTTGCTTCTCATGTGGTTTCTAGTGACTCAAAGTTTTTTTTGGGCTAGTCTGGACCCTAATTTTCCTGGAAGGTTTGAGAACTCTCCATATTCTCTAAGGATGTGAGAGGAGGTAAGTTATGCTAGCCCAGAAAGTCAAGTTTTGCCTTCTCAGACTATGTCCATATTGAGAGCCTTATGAACTCTTCTAGAATATTTGAGGGAAGTAAGATGTCAGGGGATCTCTTAGTGATATTGAAAGGGATGAGGGAAAGCCAAAGGAGAGAATCCAAGTGATTATTGAATAAGATATCTCCATAGGGCTAAGATTGGTTTGTGATGGTATATTGTTGGTTTTGTAGCCTATGGGCCTATGTGATGATGGGTGGAGGACTTGTTCCCATTTTTTAGCCTGATGGTATTTTTTATTATGATATATATATATATATATATATATATATATATATATATATATATTACCTATTTTATTGTGTCTCTTATATATGTTTGTTGTGATTTTATTTGTATGTGTTTGTGATCTTTTGAGGTTTTTGTAATGTGAAGTATTGGTAAGTAAAAGCATGATAGAGATATATATGTGCATGCGGTAGTGTGTAAGAAAAAAATATATCATTGTAGTGTATATGTAATGGAATTGAATGTAAATAGATGTGATGATGTATGATCTAAGATAGATGTGATAATGGATAATGTACTGTAAATAAATGTATGTAAGATAGATGCAATGATGCATGATATGATGTAAATAGATGCATGTAAAATATATGCAATGATGCATGTATGTGGAAGCTAAAATGTGTAGAGGAAGCACTTGTATCATGACATAACTAATGATAATGTGATCCATGTTGTAATCTCAGGAATGTAGGATAGTATAGGGTGTATGTAATAATTTTGAAAATTGCAGTTGTAGCAATCAAACCTCATAAAAAAACTCAACAAGATTTGTTGACAACTCATAACTAACCTAACAATGTCAAAATATATCAAGGACCAGTGTCTGCAAAAAAGTGATGTTCATTTATCCATTTTGAGTAAGGTAGGACTAACCCATTGTAAACATAACCAAAGTAGCTAGCTCATCCACAAGCACACAATGATATATACAAAATAAGGTTGCTAATGTGATAGATGTGTTGCCACTTGTAAGACTATTCCAATGGCAGACAGGTGCGTAGGGTCTATAACTGGAAAGGGAAATCATCCCATGATGTTATGTTAAACCTAAGGACCAAAGGTGATGAAACATAACAGTTGTGTTTATTGGAAGATTTTTTTTTTTTTTTTACCCATTGTTTTATTGCTTTTCTTTTTTTGGTGCTCTTTTTAAAGTGGATATTTACTTTTATTTTATGCCTATTTTTCTAATGTTTGCTTATGCTTATCTCTTTGTTTATCCCTAGGTTGTATATTGACCATGCAAATTATAGAATGAGCATAGAAAACATTTGTTAGATGGTGATATCTACGCAAGGTGTTATATTCCCTAGAATCAAAATTTATTTGAAAAGTGACCTGTGTGAGTGGTCCTTGAAAGAAGTAACCAACCATAGAAAAATATGAGAAATGTAATAACCTATCAGCTAGAGGTGACATTTGATTGAATATACTAGTAAATGGTCAAGAAAATACAAGACACCATCCACTCTGTACTCCTAAGAAAGAGAGTGCACATCCAAGTGGCAATGCTAACAAGTGCGTATGTTATTCTTGCTAAGGGCACATTTCTAGAGATGGAATATACAAACATGAATGAAATCATAGAAGAAATATGGGTATATGCAATAAATGTAGTGTGTGATCTAGTATGAAAACCAATATCTACAAGAGGAAGTATGTGATATGTAACTGGGTGAAAATAAAAATAAACATGTATGAAGATGGATGTGTATATTAAGGATGACGAAAATAGAGAGTCATGATAACGGTTTCCCCAGTTTGTGGGAAGATGTAGAAAATAGGATAAAATCATATAAGTGGGAGAATATATGTGATAATGATGAATGATGATAGAGACCCATGATAAGGGATGTAGAATAACATAAAATTTATGAAGTGCAACAAAGATGGGAAGCTGAAACAACAGTGTAAAAAGAAGGAAAAGAAAATGGAGAAGAAGAGGGGAGAATCATCATAGGAATGTAGCCACTTGAAGCATGACCATTCATTGATGCTAATGAAGAAGGAGAAGAGGATATGGAGTGGAAGAAAACTAATAATAATGAATCAAGAAAAATCTAGGTGAAATAATGTGAATCAGGTTGCGAGTGACTGGGTGAAGTGACAAGGCGACTAGGATTTTTGTAGTTGGTTTAATTGGATAGTTGTTGAAAGTAACAAGGTGTGGAGATGAATGAATCCCATGATGGGGTGGAATGGGATACTAGCCAGTGTGGAGAGCTCTAGACTTGAGTAGGCGATGGAGCTTATTTAGGATGTGAAAGAGGATCGTAGAAAAGCATATCTTGAACAATGGTCTCAAATGTATGATACATATTGATGTCATGTCTTGGTTGCCGATGATAGACATAAAATTAGTTTTCATTGTAATCTCATAACTTAGGGTGCAAGAGATCGATAGGGTGGATCTCAAGTAGTACAAGGAGGTCCTAGTGAAGTAGCTGATGAAATTTTTGAGATAGTGGTTATGACCAAACTAGCATAGGATAGATATATGGATCGGATGATGATGAGCGTGAAGAAGGTTGGGTAAGGATGAGAAGTTGAGTCAAAATACAAGTTTTAGGTGTAGGTCAAATTTGAGAGTGAAGGGTAGGCCTAGAAGAAGGTGATATGGGTTAGATTACGATAGAATGATGTGAAGGGGATTGTCAACAATAATGGCTTAAGTGTAACTTGAGGTTGTCGAGGCCAGAGAGGATATGTTGGATGTTGGTGGGAGGGGGTTATGAAATTGAGGAAGGTGGGGACTAGGATTCTGGTGGGTAAATGGAATGGAGATATGGGTGTGGATTAGGAAGTGAATGGGATGAAGAAGGTGGAGATTAGAACTGCTATGCTGATGGTGTGATAGGATGAAATGGGAGGTCACAAAGAGGGAATAACAACATGGGTGGGATGGGGGAATACAAGTAGAGGTGGCATGAGTGGTATGCTAGCATAGGGATACCTCATAGAAAGACATACAAGTTGGCAGGCGTGGAAGTAGTCATGTAGAAGATGCATGAATAGGTGTAGCTCCCCTGTTAGGGGGACAATATACTAGTGAAGGTCAATGAACTAAGGAGGGTGGTAGATATGGATCTCTTAGGTCACCTATGTGAGGTGGGGATGATATGTATGCATGAGGGTCTATCAGATGGGAATGTTACTCCTTATATTTGAAGGAGGATAAGGAGACCTAGTTATATTCTAAGCAAGGTGAGTAGGATGAGTCCCTATGGCAAGGTGATCAAAGGTGGGGTGAGTTATAGTGGTTGAAATGTGATGATGTAGAATGTTGACGTACATGGACCATGTCAGGTGGCCTTGCCAAATAAATTGGGGTGACTAGTATTGGGGGTAGTATCGGGAGATCCTGCATGATGAAGGTGAGTGGTATGTTGAATGTGTGTGTTTGGAATCAGGTCTCACTACGGAAGACATCACTGCTGGTGATGAAGGACCTACAAAAACAAAAAAACCCACAACATATAAATGACATAAAAAGTAAAAATATTTCTATTGTGTAACAAAAAGTGAAAAATGTTTGTGTAGTATGATGTGGATTGTGTGGGTGTATGAATCAGGGTTGTGTTGTAATGACACTATGTATAATACATGGTGGTGAATACCTAGGTGATATAGGCATTGAATGTATGAAGGTGAATTATTTTAATAGGCTCAGGTTCAAAAAATCATTTGAGATTTACCAATCGATAGGGACCAAACCATATTTTTGTTTAATGATGTATGGACCTAACAAGTTAGGAGCGAACATGTTGCACTGCTAATGGGGTTGGCTTGTGATCTATTGGTTTTCCTTTAGAACCAAATCATCAATATAAAATTTGCACTGATGTACGTTACTATTGTAGGCACGGTGAAGGCAATCTTGGTAGACATGTGTGTGCTTGATGGTGTGGATGCGATGCTCATACAAGAGCATTAATTGGTCAAGATGGGCTTGATAAGCCATGTGGTAATTGATAAAGTATTTCATGGAGACACGTAATGAACATATTTCAAGCTTAAGATGCATAATGGCTTTAGCACCATAGACCAATGAGAAGGGAGTTGCCCTAGTGGGAGTACGAATGCTATTGTGATAGACCCATAAGGTAAGAGGTATCTAATTATGCTAAAAATTATGAGATTCTATAATTGTTTTACGAAGTATGGAGAAAATAGTTTTGTTAGTTACCTCATCCTAGTCATAACCCTATGGGTAGTACGAGGTCAAGAAGCTATGGTGGATACTAAATTTGGCACAGAGGGCATGAACGGTTTTGTTTTTGAAGGGTGTACCATTGTTAGATATGATTTGGGAAGGAATGGTAAAGAGACATATGATGTGATCGATAATAAATACCATGATTCTGGATCCCATGGTTTGGACAAGTGGGATGGCTTTGACCCACTACATGAAATACTCTATGGAAGTGATTATAAATTTATGATTGCTTGATGAAGCAGGTATGATTTATCCAATGAGATATAGGCCCCATTCTAAGAAAGACCACATTGATTGAATTGGTTGGAGAGCTTGTGAAGGAAGGTGTATGAGGTTAGCATGTTGTTGGCATTTGATACATCACTTAACATATTCACAACAATTATGCTTGATTTTGGGCCAGTAGTAACCCATGCGTAGGATATATTTTGTGATAGCCATGCCAATGAAGTGTTGAGGGTGATGTCAAAAGTCACCCATAATTATTAAATTAATATGTGTTAGTCTTACAATGGCACTGAGAGGGGGGGTGAATCAGTGTAGTTCTTTAAACTTAAATTCATAGCTCTTAAAACTGAAATAATGAAACCTTAAAACCAGATAAAGCAAGTATCACAAGAGAACATCACACAACACAAGATTTAATGAGGTTCACCAATTTGGCTACTCCTCAAGAATGACTAGCTTGGACTACCATCCAAATCCAGCCTTTGCAAAGCACCAACTTTACAATCAATTTACCAGCACCCACTGGAAGGAGCACCAACCCCTTATTTATCTGCACCAATAGAAAGGAGCACCAACCCCTGATTTACTTGCACCAACTGGAAGGAGCACCAACCCCTGATTTACCAACACCAACTGGAAGGAGCACCAACCCCTGATTTACCAGCACCAACTGGAAGGAGCACCAACCCCTGATGCCAAGCACCAACTTGGACTTCAATTTGAATCTATAAGTTTAATAGTAAGATACCTTTGCTTTTGCAAGACCCTGACTGGTCTTCTTCACCTTTGCATTCTCTACGCACTCTGCTTTATCTGCACAATCACAGCAATACCTGGTTCGTCTTCGCCCTTTGCACTCTCTGCACCTTCTGCTTTCTCTGCACAATCATAGCTGCACTTGGTCGAATTTCAACCTCTTCGCTCTCTATGCACTTTGCTCTCTCTACGCACTCACAGACGCACTTAGGACAATTCGATATGACTCTTCGCTCACTTTGCACACTTCACCATCATCTCGCCGCTTCTGCGCTTTCTACGCTCTTACGGCCACATTTCACACTTCGACACCCATTCATCCACTTCTTCAACATCACAACAATTCTCCAAACAACCCTCCTTTTATAACAATATTTTTATGATGAAAACCCTAATCTTAGTCGGCTTTCATGACAACTGTAAACCCTAATTTTAGTCGGCTATCATCGGTCTTCGTCGGCTTCAACTCAATCGCAAAAATACAACATGTCACGATATCATGACACTTTCGCTTTCTCTCTCTTTCTCCTTGCTTTGGCCCTCAAAAATACATGTCATGATATCGTGACACTTTTTCTTTCTCTCTCTTTCTCTTTGCATCGGACCGTGAAAAAGCTACATGTCGCGATATCGCGACACTTTTTCTCCTTGCTCTTTCTCTTTGCATCGGACCGTGAAAATACAACATGTCACGATATCGCGACACTTTTTCTCCTTGCTCTTTCTCTTAGCTTTGGCCCATGAAAATACAACATGTCGTGATATCGCGACACTTTTTCTCCTTGCTCTTTCTCTTAGCTTTGGTCGCGAAAATGCGACATGTCACGATATCATGACACTTTTGCCTCCGTACGCTTTATCTATTCTTTTGTCATGATATCGTGACACTTATGCCTTCGAAGTCTTGCTTTCTATTTTGTCGTGAAATCATGACACTTCTACCTTCGAAGTCTTCTTCTCTACTTTTGTCATGAAATCGTGACACTTCTACTTCCTTACTTTACTTCTTTGCTTTTGTCGTGAAATCGTGACACTTCCTTTGAAGTCTTGCTTCTCTTTTGTCATGAAATCATGACAGTTCTACTTCGTACTTCCTTCTTTCTTTTGTCATAGATGGAAATCAGTACACTTTTCAACTTCTTTCTCTTTTTTGTCGTAAATGCATGTCGAAATCGACACTTTTCAAACTTACTTTCTCTCTCCTATTTTAGTCATGAAAATGCGACATGTCATGAAATCGTGACACTTTTCCAACTTACTTTCTCTCTCCTATTTTAGTCTCAAAAATGCGACATGTCACGAAATCGTGACACTTTTCTTACTTGTTCTCTTTCTTCGAACTTGTCATGAAATCGTGACACTTCTTCTTGCTTTCTCTTTTTCTTCCAACATGTCATGAAATCGTGACAGTTTTTCCACTTGCCTTTTTCTCTTCCAACATGTCATGAAATCGTGATAGTTTTTCTTGCTTTTCTCTCTTCCAACATGTCATGAAATCGTGATAGTTTTTCCACTTGCCTTTTTCTCTTCCAACATGTCACGAAATCGTGACAGTTTTTCCTGTTTTCTCTCTCTTCCAACATGTCATGAAATCGTGATAATTTTTCCACTTGCCTTTTTCTCTTCCAACATGTCACGAAATCGTGACAGTTTTTCCTGCTTTTTCTCTCTCTTCCAACATGTCATGAAATCATGATAGTTTTTCTTGCTTTTTCTCTCTTCCAACATGTCATGAAATCATGACGTTTTTTCTTTTTTCTCTCTTCCAACATGTCATGAAATCGTGACGCTTTTTCTTGCTCGCTGTATATGTCGCGATATCGCGACACTTTTCTTACTTGTCTTTTTCTTTGATCTTTTGCATATGGGCCACTTCGGTCTTCTTGGAAAATCATTGTACATACTCCGAATAACCTTTGAACTCCTGTCTTCTGCATCTGAATAGCTTTTGAACTTCCTGTCCATTGCATCAATAGATCTATCCGATCGTGTTGACAACAATGACAATCATTGTTGCTGCACCTTGCTCAACAATCTCCCCCTTTGGAATTGTTGGCAACACATGTGCAATTTCCTGTAACTCTTCTCCCCCTTTGACAATAATACCAAAGGGCTACTGTAGACTCCCCCTGAGTCCATGCACAACATTCTCAGACAAAAATTATTACACTTAGCAAAAATCACAAACATGAGCAAAAAGATAAACAAATACACAAATGCTCCCCCTGAGAATGTGATCCCGATAGCTAGTCAATTCTTGGGAAACGTGACCACTCCACAATATATTGCAAGGTACTCAAAAACTTCCTTGGGCAATGGTTTTGTAATGCTCTTGTTTTGGAATAAAAATCCAACTTAACCTCACTTTCTGCAACTTTCTCCTGCGTACAACACATTGTCGCTGCAATATATTCTGCCTCTGCTGTGGATAAGGAAACTGACTCTTGTTTCTTACTGTTCCACGCGACCAACCTGTCTCCAAGATAGAATGCACCTCCATTGGTACTCTTTCTGTCATAAAGTCTTCTTGGATAAGAACTCTAATCTCTGCTCATCATATTAGAATTCTTGTTGTACCTTGCTTTTACTTATTTAGTATAGTATGATCAACACTCAACTTTCAGCTGCACAAAAGTTACTCCCAAAACAAAAGTGATCGACTCTCCAGGCAGCCTACGCGTAATTTCTTCAGCCTTTTGACTGCCATCTCCTCCGTGACTGATGACTTTGCCTCGCATCAGTTGTGCAGCTCAATGTCTCTGGTTTCTAACGGCTGCCATGAATGTTTTCATCGCCTACGTAGGTATTGACAGTGGACCGTTACATCTAGCATTGGAACCTCAATCTGTGCATAGTCATCAACACTCGGTATTCTGCTTCTTGCTAGGGCATATGTCAGGGCTACTCAATGTCTTAGGCGAACATTCTTCACGTGATTCCAGGGAGCAATTCTCCTCGCTGAGATCAAGGGAATCCTCGGGCAATATCTCGCATTTCCCAAATAATGCAAGACTTTCTTAGGTGCATAGGCATCTTGTCCTCCTTGGCGCTTCACCACCTAGGCGCTATTCTCTCAACGTCTCTGCCTTGCATGTGCCAATTGGCACTCTTGACCAACTGGGTGCTAGTGCCACTGTTTGCTTTGACTCTGGCATCTCTTTGATAACGGCTACTTCTTTAGAGAAAATTAATGCTCTCTTATTTTGATTAACTTGCAACCCGAGGAAATACGAAAGTTCACCAATCATTGACATTTCAAATTCTTTCTGCATCTTATTTGCTAAATCTTTACACGACTCATCTTTGCTGCTGCCAAATATGATATCATCTTTCTTAAACCCTTGTTGAGTGAGATAGTTGTCTAGCCTTGCATACCATGCTCGGGGTGCCTGTTTCAAGCCATATATTTTCAACTTACAAACCAAGTTGGGATCATCACCAAGCTGGAAACCATCTGGCTGCTCAATATAGACCTCTTCTTCAAGCTTCCCATTCAAAAATGTTGATTTCACATCTGTCAAAAAAAATTGTCAAGTGACTCACACTTGTACCAACTTTTGTCCAACACTATATCGACACTACAATTTTACTGTCAACTCTGTGCAAGCATCAAACACTGTACCACAACACCAACCAAATCCCTTTTTACATTTTCAACTTGGTCTATGTTTTCTACAATCACCATTGGTCACACCTTACTTTCAACTGTTCGAATCAGGAGACAATATTTTGTCAAACACTTCACGGCCAACTATAGTGCACCTTACTCAAACTCATACTTCTGGACCTCGGATAGGTATGATTCACAAAGCAAAGTTGCTCATCTTGATGAGCAAAACATGAATCAATAATCAGACTTCAATATTTTTCACCACAACGTCATAATAGATCTAACAATCTTCACGTCAATGTGTAGTTCAAATACACACTTCTTTTATCGAAACACATATATGCGGCTAGGGCAACATTCTTTCACTGACCAAATTATCTGAACTGTTATAATCCTTAACTTTGGATAGTGGCAGTAAGAACCATCACCAGTACAACAATGACATATAGCAATACTACCAATAATGACAACTCTCAATTTAATCACCACCCTTCACGACACTTCCACAAACAACTACATGAACTGAAAACACACTTCGACAACTATACGACAACTTCCCTGACTACTTGCCTTTCATCCTCAGGTAATCAAACAAATACATAGGAGCATTAAAATGAAACTTCAAGATTGCTCCCCCTGAGGATGTGCTATCTGGAGTTGCTTAGTGCAATAGCGGAGTAGTCTCCTTCAGTCCAAGGAGACACGATTTCCTTTCTTCTATCTTTCTCCAAAATTTCTTGAACTCGGGCTTGGATTTTTCAACTACATCCCTGTTTTGCACCTTTTCGTGAACTCAAACATTTCTCTTGTGTGGTTGTCTCTTGTGCATCCTTGATGAGTGATTATTTTCCTTTCTTTTATGTACATGATTTATTCCCTGTCTGTGTTGCGTTCTTTGCGTCTGATGAAATCTACTGTTTTGCCTTAGATTAGATACAAAAGTGCTTGGACAAAACCTTGCTATGTGCCCATGACCATTACATTGAAAACATTGTACATAGTGTTCACTCAAAAATGCAGATGTATTTCTACCAGCATAACTCTTTGATTTATTATTCAATCCACAATAAGTTGCCTTGTGACCATACTTGGTTGCATCTGAAACAATAGCCATTAAAAGTATTATTATGAATAGAGTGAGAGTGATAGAACCTCTTTTGTTGTGGTTGCTTTGCTTGTAGATCTCCTTTGATATTTTCTTCCTTTTGAAGATTCAGCTTCAAACTTTTCTTGCTTCGATCCTTCAATAGTGAACTTCTTCTTCTCTATAGAGTTGGAAGATGAAGGTTGTTCAGCTTCACATCCAAGACCACGCTTATCCATGGAGCTTCTTTGTTGGCTTATCATTTTATCTAGCAACTCTGTGCTCTTCTCGAATTTGAGATTTGTATTGGCCTCTTCTAGTTGTTTCTTCAATAAAACAATCTCTTCCTCTTGTTTGCAGACAACCAATCTCTTTCTCATTGATCTATGACCCGAGAGTTTCTTCAATCCTTTTGAATTCTTCTACCTGTACTTTCAAACTGGTTATTATTTCATTTGCATCCTCAAGCTTTCTTGAGATTTCCTTATTCCTTTTTCTTTCTATCTTCAATTCATCCAGAGCTGCAATTAGTTCCTCTTTCAAATTTATTTCTGCATCAATTTCTTCTTCATCACATTCTTGTTCTTTTTCTGTTTCTTCTTCGAGTGTCATGAAAAGACCTCCACCTGTTTCCTTTTTAGAATCATCCTCTAGGACTTCATTAACTCTCAGCATATATGCCTCTATGTTCTCATCGTCATCTTCATGAATACTCCTCAGTTTGTCCCATATTTCTTTTGTCATTTTACAACTCATGATCTTTACCAGTTCACTGTCTACTAATCCGCACCTGATAGCATTCTTTGCTTTTGAGTCATTCTCAAATAGATTCTTATCGACAGCATCGGTTGGAGGAGTGATGGGTATTGTGTATTCACTATCTACTGAATCCCAGATGTCGTATCCCAAAGCACAAAGATATGTCTGCATCCTGATTCTCCAGACCGCGTAATTAGTTTCGTCAAACAAAGGTGCTTTGTTTGATGAGAAGTCTTCAACCTTTTTTGGTTCAATTTTCTCTTCCACAGGAACTGAAACTGACTGAGATGCCCTTTTGGAGGAGGATCTATTCTTCTTACCCATTGCGTACTAATCCAAGATCAACCCTGACTGATTTAGCCTAAGAAGGGAACTTGGCTCTGATACCAATTGTTAGTCTTACAATGGCACTGAGAGGGGGGGTGAATCAGTGTAGTTCTTTAAACTTAAATTCATAGCTCTTAAAACTGAAATAATGAAACCTTAAAACCAGATAAAGCAAGTATCACAAGAGAACATCACACAACACAAGATTTAACGAGGTTCACCAATTTGGCTACTCCTCAAGAATGACTTCTTGGACTACCATCCAAATCCAGCCTTTGCAAAGCACCAACTTTACAATCAATTTACCAGCACCCACTGGAAGGAGCACCAACCCCTAATTTATCTGCACCAACAGAAAGGAGCACCAACCCCTGATTTACCAGCACCAACTAGAAGGAGCACCAACCCCTGATTTACCAGCACCAACTGGAAGGAGCACCAACCCCTAATGCCAAGCACCAACTTGGACTTCAATTTGAATCTATAAGTTTAACAGTAAGATACCTTTGCTTTTGCAAGACCCTGACTGGTCTTCTTCACCTTTGCGTTCTCTACGCACTCTGCTCTCTTTGCGCAATCACTTCACACACTGCGTTTGTCTTCGCCCTTTGCACTCTCTTCGCCTTCTGCCTTCTCTATGCAATCATAGCTGCACTTGGTCGAATTTCAACCTCTTTGCTCTCTGCGCACTTTGCTCTCTCTACGCACTCACAGACGCACTTAGGACAATTCGATACGACTCTTCGCTCACTTTGCACACTTCACCATCATCTCGCCGCTTCTGCACTTTCTACGCTCTTACGACCACATTTCACACTTTGACACGCATTCATCAACTTATTCAAATCTCCAAACAACCCTCCTTTTATAACAAAATTTTTGTGATGAAAACCCTAATCTTAGTCAACTTTCATGACAACTGTAAACCCTAATTTTAGTCGATTGTCATCGGTCTTCGTCGGCTTCAACTCAACCATGAAAATACAACATGTCGCGATATCGTGACACTTTCGCTTTCTCTCTCTTTCTCCTTGCTTTGGCCCCCAAAAATACATGTCATGATATCGTGACACTTTTTCTTTCTCTCTCTTTCTCTTTGCATCGGACCGTAAAAAAGCTACATGTCGTGATATCGCGACACTTTTTCTCCTTGCTCTTTCTCTTTGCATCGGATCGTAAAAATACAACATGTCGTGATATCGTGACACTTTTCTCCTTGCTCTTTCTCTTAGCTTTGGCCCATGAAAATACAAATGTCGCGATATCGTGACACTTTTTCTCCTTGCTCTTTCTCTTAGCTTTGGCCCACGAAAATACAACATGTCGTGAATATCGTGACACTTTTGCCTCTGTACGCTTTCTCTATTCTTTTGTCGTGAAATCATGACACTTCTGCCTTTGAAGTCTTGCTTTCTACTTTTGTCATGAAATCATGACACTTCTGCCTTCGAAGTCTTCTTCTCTGCTTTTGTCGTGAAATCGTGACACTTCTACTTTCGTACTTTACTTCTTTGCTTTTGTCATGAAATCATGACACTTCTACTTTTGAAGTCTTGCTTTCTGCTTTTGTCGTGAAATCATGACAGTTATGCTTTCGTACGCTTCCTCTCTTTCTTTTGTCATAAAAATGCGACATGTCACGAAATCGTGACACTTTTCAAACTTACTTTCTCTCTCCTATTTTAGTCACGAAAATGCGACATGTCACAAAATCGTGACACTTTTCCAACTTACTTTCTCTCTCCTATTTTAGTCACGAAAATGCGACATGTCACAAAATCGTGACACTTTTCTTACTTGTTCTCTTTCTTTGAACTTGTCACGAAATCGTGACACTTCTTCCTGCTTTCTCTTCTTCTTCCAACATGTCACGAAATCATGACAGTTTTTCCACTTGCCTTTTTCTCTTCCAACATGTCACGAAAATCGACGATAGTTTTTCCACTTTCTCTCTCTCTTCCAACATGTCACGAAATCGTGATAGTTTTTCCACTTGCCTTTTTCTCTTCCAACATGTCGCGAAATCCAAAGTTTTTCTTTTTTTTCTATCTTTCCAACATGTCAAAACATGACGCTTTTTCCACTTGCCTTTTTCTCTTCCAACATGTCGCGAAAATCGTGATAGTTTTCTACTTTTTCTCTCTTCCAACATGTATATTTTTGCCTTTTCTCTTCCAACATGTCGCGAAATCAGATAGTTTTTCTTGCTTTTTCTCTCTCTTCCAACATGTCGCGAAATCATGATAGTTTTTCCTGCTTTTTCTCTCTCTTCCAACATGTCACGAAATCGCGATAGTTTTTCTTGCCTGTTGTATATGTCGCGATATCGCGACACTTTTCTTACTTGTCTTTTTCTTTGATCTTTTGCATATGGGCCACTTCGGTCTTCTTGGAAAATCACTGTACATACTCTGAATAACCTTTGAACTCCTGTCTTCTGCATCTGAATAGCTTTTGAACTTCTCGTCCACTGCATCAACAGATCTGTCTGACTGTGTTGACAACAATGACAATACTGTTGCTGCACCTTGCTCAACAATATGTGAGTTGTAAAATAAATCACATGAAAAATATATTAAATTGATTAATTTATTCATGCAAATTAATATTTTTAGTTAATTTAAAAATAAATAAAAAACAACATGCAAAGTGGCATAATAAAAGTTGTTTTTATAAAAAGCTAGTTTTTAGCTTTTTTAGTTTTTTTGCATGATCAAGGCTGATTGATCATTATATATTTTGTAATTTTGAATGTGATAAGAACATGAATATTTTTGTGTGCACAATTGTGGAGATTTTATTGGATCTTTTTTAAAGTTTATATTTGTGTGCTTTTTAAATTCTAGATAAAAATTTCTAGTTTGGACCAGCAACATAGTTTTATGAAATTGGAGCTTTTGGCTGAGGATATTTTATCATTTGGCATTCAGAATTGGTTTAGCTTAATAAATAAATACTTCTAGACCATTTTTGGGTGATATCCATGCTCCATTAATGTTCTTTTATCTTAGATCAAAATTACTTTATTGCTATTTTTTATCGCTCCCCCTCAAGAATTTTTATTTAGCATCAGAGCCAGGTTGTGTATGTGATTTCTGAATTTTCAAGTATAACTACAACAAGAGAGGGTGAATATTTTTTATTGCCAATAACCTTTATAGGATTTTGGATCAGAAATGCTTGTGAATATTCATTTACTATCATGGCAACAACTATTACATCCTTAAATATACCTACATTCAAAGGAGATAACTTTGAGTAGTGGAGAGATCAAATGAGGAGGATATTTGTATGGAAGGGATTTTGGAAAAGTATATTTCAGCCATATAATCCTCTTAAGGATTGGAAAGCTCTTCCTAAATATCAAAAGAACATATTATAAGAAGAAGACATGAATGATGCTCAATCTTTCTTCTAATTGCAGAGTACGATAGATCCAAGCATCTACCCAAGGATAGTTGGTTGTAAGAATGCAACATGAGGCATGGACAACCTTGGATACATCATATCAAGGCTTAAAAAAGGTAAGAGCATGAAAGCTCTCAACATTAAGAATCACTTTTGAAAATATGAAAATGCATGATGATGAGAATGTTGGAGACTATTGTATTAGAGTAAATTATATAGCTCATAGAATGAGAGTTTATGGTGAAGTCATGGAAGATAAATTAGTGGTAAGAAATATTTTGAGATACCTAACTCCAAAGTGGTTTCATATTTATCATTAAAATTAAGGAGTGTAAATATATGGACCAAATCAAGGTTGAAGAGTTAGTGGGTTCTTTATTTTCCCATGAGGATAAAATGAAAATTTATTCAAATGAATTAAATCGTGCACTAGAGTCCAAAGTATGGGTTTAAAAACCAAATAAAAAATCCACAAATCAGAATGCAATTTTTTCTCAAAGATTAGATCAGAAAGGGAAGAACCAATCAAATTCAAAGTGGAAGGGTAAGAAGGTCATAACTTGTTATTATTGTAATAAACTAGGTCACATGAGAAAATATTGTAGGAATCTAGTAGCCAAAAATCAAGCAAACCAATATGGGGGTGAGAAAAAGGCTTACCAAGATGAGAATAATGATGATCAAAATAATTATTCTCTTTCATGTAATTCAGGTTTAGATGATAAAAGGAATATGTGGTTTCTTGATTCAGGATATTCTAACCATATGTCATGTTTTAAGGATTATTTTGACAAGCTAGATGGTTCATTCAAGAGCCAAGTTCACTTAGGATATGGGAAGGTGATTCATGTCAAAGAGAAAGGGAGTATGCCTATCACCACATATCATGGTAAGGGTGATATCAACAACATTTATTTGGATTCAAACATGAAGCACAATCTCATGAGTGTTGGACAACTAATAGAGAAAGGATTAAAGCTACTTTTTGACAATGGAGAATGTTTAATATATGACAAAAATCAAGGTAACAAATTGATTGGAAATTCTATTATGTCAAAAAATTAAATGTTTTCATTGAGAATAAATGTGTTAAATCAGAATTCTTGCTTTTCTACTATTGAGGAATCAAACATGTTGTGGCACTCTAGATATGGTCATTTAAATTTTAGAAGTTTGCATGTTATTTTTAATAACAAGATGGTTGATGGTCTTCCAAGGATTGAATCCAAATTTAAGGAAGTATGTAAGGCATGCATGCTTAGAAAACATCATAGAGAAATCTTTCCAACCAAAAAATGGAGAGCTACCAAGAAATTGGAATTGGTACATTCATATTTATATGGGCCTATGTCTTCTCCTAGCACAAGCAAAAATGTATATTTTATTTCCTTTATTGATGATGCTACCGGACTAATGTGGGTTTTCTTTTTGAAGATCAAATATGGAGCATTCTCAGCCTTCAAGATATTCAAGGTATTGGCTAAAAAGGAATCAGGTTTTTTTATCAAGGTGTTAAGAACTGATAGAGGTGAGGAATTTTGTTTACAGGAATTTTAGATTTTTGCTCTTCCCATAAAATAAAAAGGCATTTTATAGGATTCAGAAAGAACCATGTTGAAGAACAATTTGGAGAGGAAGTTTTAGGTTGAAGTAGTGGAAACATCAACCTACATCTCGAATAAAATTCCCACAATGGTGGTGAAAAACAAGACACCCTATGAAGTATGGTATGGTAAGAAGCCCATGGTGGCTCATATTAGAGTATTTGGTTGTTTAGAATTTTTTCACATTGATGATGCTAAAAAAAAAATTAGGTCCCAACAGTGAGCCTCACATTTTTATAGGTTATAGTGATGGTAGTAAAACTTACAAGTTTTTCAATCCTGTTAGTAAGAAAACTGTTGTTTCTAGGTATTGTAAATTTTTTGAGAATGATGTGTTTGCTAATCATAACCAGAAGAATGCAAAGATTATTAGTGAAGGGGTTCAACATTTTAATGGAGAAAAAGAGGTCAATCAAGATACTCCACTAGTTCCTAGTGTTAATGACAACAATACTAGTTCTTCCCAAGAGACTAGTTTACCATCAACTTCAATCCAAGTAAAAAACAAAAGGTTGTTACTTTCACATATAACAAGTCATATGTTGGATCATAACTATCAAAGGAGAACAACAAGACTTCAAGCTCAATCAGGTAATAATCTTGAATATATTGAATATGAAATGACTTACTATGTCTTATCTTGCATTTCTAGTGAACCAAGGAACTATGTAGAGGCTAGTCAAAGGAAAGAATGGGTTGAGGCCATGAATGTTGAGATGGAGGCCATTGAGATAAATGAGACATGGAATATAATTCAGACTACTAGTGACATGGATGTCATTGTTACAAAATGGGTCTATAAGACCAAGTTCCAAAGTGATGGAACAATAGACAAACACAAAGATAGAGTAGTAGTAAAAGGGTATGCACAAACATATGGAGTAGATTATGAGGAGATTTTTTCTCTTGTGGCTCGCCATGTTACTATTAGATTGATGCTTTTAGTTGCTTCTCAGAAAGGATAGGAAGTTCGCCAAATGTATGTCAAGAGTGCATTCTTGAATGGTTATATTGAAGAAGAGGTATATGTGGAGCAGCCACAAGGTTATGAAATAAAGGGTAAAAAGCATTGGGTATACAAGTTGAAAAAGATACTTTATGGGCTGAAACGAGCTCCTAGGGATTGGTACTCAAAGATAGATGGGTGGTTCTATGAAAATAACTTTGAAAGGAGCAAAAATGAGCCAAATTTTTACATAAAAAATGTTGACACTAATGTGTTGTATTTTTATATTTATGTTGATGATATTATTTTTACAGGAAATTCCAAAGCTATGATACAAGACTTCAAAGAGAGAATGAAGAGTGATTTTGAGATGTTTGATCTTGGAAAAATAAAATAATTTCTTGACATGGAATTACAACAAAGGGAATATGAGATCTTCATATGCCAAGCCAAGTATGCCCAAGACATGTTGAAGAAATTTTCATTTCTAGACTACAAGGTGGTTGATACACCTATTGCTAGTGATAAGTTTATGAAAGAGTATGGGAGTCCTATTTTTTATGAGAAGAGTTTCACAAGTATGGTGGGTGGATTTATGTAACTTAAATTCACAAGACCTGATATTACCTTTGTAGTTTCACTAGTTTCTCGATTTATGAGCTTACCAACTCAAAGGCATATGCAAGCGGTGAAACAAATATTTATATATGTGAAGGGAACCTTTGATCATGGTATACACTATATATCAATAAGATATTCAAGTCTGGTTGGGTGTGTTGATTATATTTGAGAGGTTATATTGATGACTGAAAATCTACTATAGGGTATTGTGTCACCTTGGGAAGTGGGTTGATTTCTTGGTCATCCAAGAAGCAAAGTACAGTGGCTTTGTCTTCCACTAAATCTAAATATGCAGCCCTTACTTCAGCTTGTACTAAAGGAATTTGGTTGAGGATAATATTGATGGATTTTCATGAGACTCAACATGATCCTACAAAAATATTTTGTGATAACAGCGGGGCAATACAATTGTCCAAAAATCCAGTTTTCCATGCATGGATCAAATACATAGAGTTGAAGCACCATTTTGTTAGAGGCTTGGTACATGACAAATTTTTTATCATTGAGTAAGTTAAGAGTGAGGATCAAATTTATGATATACTCACAAAGGGGATATTTAAGGTGACTCATGTGAGAGTCAAAGAAATTTTGAATATTTCTTCCTTTGACATCAAAGGGGGGATTGTTGAGGGTGATGTCAAAAGTCACCCATAATTATTAAATTAATATGTGAGTTGTAAAATAAAGCACATGAAAAATATATTAAATTGAGTTCTTTATTCATGCAAATTAATATTTTTGGTTAATTTTAGAATAAATAAAAAACAACATGCAAAGTGGCATAAGAAAAGCTGTTTTTTATAAAAAACTAGTTTTTAGCTTTTTTTATTTTTTTAGATTTTTTGCATGATCAAGGCCTGATTGACAATTATATATTTTGTAATTGGAATATTCTTGAATGTGAGAAGAACATGAATATTTCAGTGTATACAATTGTGGAGCTTTTTTTCAAGTTTATATTTGTGTGCTTTTTTAATTCTAGATCAAAATTTTTGGTTTAGACCAACAACATAGTTTGCTGAAATTGGAGCTTTTGGATAAGGATATTTCATCATTTGGTATTCATAATTGGTTTAGATTAATCAGTAAATACTTGTGGACTATTTTTGGGTGATATCCATGCTCCATTTATGTTATTTTTTTCTTATATCAGAATTACTTTATTATTATTTTTATCTCTCCAACTCAAGAACTTTCATGAAGTGGCCACTATAGGTACAGTCATGGGTTTCTTATACTACCCATTGAGATTCATGCAGTTCAATGCAATGTATAAGAATACCATCATAACTACAGTGATACAAGATGTCCCCCAATAGTGTATAGAGAATGATACATTGTTTTAATTCTTATCACTGAGCATGTGGTAGATCAGAAGGTAGGAAACCTAAGCCGATATAATCCTTAATTTGTGAAAACCAGAGATCATGTAGCTCATAGTTGACAACATGAATACCATCATCATATGTAGGAGTGAATATGAGATAGTTGATTATGTAAGCATATGAATGGACACATGTGTCATGTCTAAGAGGGGATTTTGCGGTATTAATGATCCTAAGGAGGCCATTGTATCAGAAAAATGATTGGAAGAGAGTCGGGTAGCTTCGATAACATACCAATCGAATTGGGTAAGAATTTGTTGAGTGATTTGTTTATATTTTTGAAGAATGAGATAGAGATATTACCATATATATTGGACTTGATTAACGATAAGGAGAGAATCTCCAATGATGTGAAGGCATCAAATGTGCATCAAATCTGCCTATTGTAGGTCAAGAATGCGAGCTTCATATTTTGCATTGTTGTTTGTGCAAGGGAATCCTAGTTTGAATAAAAATAGGAGAGTCTCCATCTAGCGTGAAAAATAAAATGCCTACACCCCTAGTGTGTGCATTAGGAACCATCGAAGAAATGTGTTAAGTTGGTAATTATCTCTAGTTCAACATACTCTTTGAGTTTTGTAATATTGAAGATAGAATAATCTGTTGGCAATTTTTTGTACTTTGGGTACATTGCCTTTGCTCAAGTGTATAAGTTGTCATTGATGTCAGGAAGATCTTGAAGGAATTTGATTTGATGTCAAATAATTTGTTTTGATGAAGGTTACGGCATGACAGTTTCAAAGGTCTTTTGCAAACCCCAAGTTGGCAGGTTTAAAGATTATAGGTGGATGCATTGGTTTAATGCATTTGGGTCCAGGAGGAAGTATTTATTTAAATAATTAAAAACCTTGTTAAGGTTCCATTTAATTATTTTTAAATAAATAAATTATTATTTGCAATGGGTTCTCCTAATCCATGGGGCAAATGTTTTAAGTTGTGGGCGCTAGCAAAGACCTCTGTCGACATGTTAAACTTCTCGCCAACGTCAAAGATATAATGGTAAATTGCATATAAATCTCCCTCGACGAAAACAAAGATTTATCCCATCCGAATTTCAAAAGGAGTTGCTCGCTGAAAATTCGATTGTGTCTTCGTTGATTTTCATGGATCCGCTGTTCGTTTGTCTGCACTCGCCGTTTGTCGAATCCGTCGTAAAGTTTATTGTCGTCGTGTCACGATAGAGGAAAGGAAGGGACTGTGGTTTCATTTTATCCCTGTGCAGAAGGATCAAGGTTAATAGCATGAGGTTTAAACCTCACCGGGTGCCTTTGGCGCATCGATAGGGGCTAGGCTATTGGCGCGCTACCCGAACGGGAGGTTCCATGTTCGAATATCGTGAAAGGGTTTTTTGTCGTGAAGTGGACGCAACAGGTGGTGTTAGAATTTGTGTGCAAATTTCTCCATTGCGATTTTTGATGTTGGCTAAGGTTTTTTCAAAATTAATTTTTGCTAAGTGTTTTTGCGGATGGAGGAAGTTTGTTAGAGGGAAAAACAACTTAGGAGTTATAAGGAGTTTAAAGCTTGTTTGTATTTTGATAAAAGATTCTTTTTGAAGATGTTGTTGAAATTTCTTATTGCATTCTTATGAGAGATAAATTTTATTTGTGATAAGACTATAAGAGATAAATTAGGTGTATAAGGGTTAAATCTTTCTTGTAATGTTGAGAGATTGATATTTGCTTTCATTAAATTGGTAATTATCAAGCTATTCTTTACTTGGTTAAAGTGTTGAGCTTACTCCTTTATTGATGATTTGAAAAGTTGTGTGTGCTATTGTGAGTTAAGTTGGTGGATGCTTTTGTTCAAACAATATTGGAGAGAAAAGGAGTTCTACTTGTTTCCTTTTCCGATGTTGATTGTGAAATGCTTCAAGGTTGTGTTTTGAGCTGAATGGTGTTGATTGAACCTTGTTTGATGAGCATTGTTGTTGAAGACCTAATTGATGGTGAAAAGAACATGAGTATCATTGTTATGTGATTCTTTGCATAGTTGGCAATTGTTGGAGTTTCATGTTCTTGAAAGAAAGCATTCTATCCTATCCATTTCAGATTTGAAATTGAGTTTGAGTTGAGTTTTCAGATTTGAGATTGATTTTGAGTTGAGTTTTTAGATTTGAGATTGAGTTTGAGTTGAGTTTTTCAGATTTGAGATTGAGTTTGAGTTGAGTTTTCAGATTTGATATTGAGTTTGAGCTGAGTTGATTTGAGTTGAGTTTTGAGATTGGGAGTTGAGTATAGAACATATTGAGTCTCTAAAAATTCTCTTTATGCTTCTATGAGTTTGTCAAATCACATTGGGTCTCTAAAAATTCACCTTGTGATTTCCTACTAAGAAAGTTTTTCTTGGTGAGCTTGCTGAGGTTTTGGACAGGTTTCGGTGGGGACTTGTGAGTAGGTTTTGGACAGGTTCCAATGGGGACTTGTGAGCAGTTTTGGACAGGTTTCGGTGGGGAATTATGAGCAGTTTTGGATAGGTTTCGGTGGGGACTTGTGAGCAGATTTGGACAGGTCCTAGCAGAGGACTTGTGAGCTGAGTTTTGATAGTTCTATCAGAGAACTTGAGGACAGAGGAGCACTGGTTCTTTGAGAAGAACTTGAGGATAGATTTGGCAAGTCTTTGAGAAGGCTTGTGTGTAGAGGATTGATTTGTTCAAGTGTTGGACAGATCTAACAGAGAGAGGAAGACTTGTACTAGACCGACTAACTATGTTTGGTACAGGTTGTTGAGCTGCTATGGACATGATCATAGAAGGCAGAGGTCTCTTAGGCTAAGCATTGAGGATAGGAGATCTTCGATGGAAAGGAGTTCCACGTGCTGGTAAGAGGTAGAGGCAGTTGATCTTCTGAGGGATCATTTCAAGAGTAGAGGGGAAGGTATCTCCTTTGAGTAGAGGCTCATAAATTCAGAGCAGAGGGGAAGGTATCTCCTTTGAGCAGAGGCTCATAAATTCAAATTGAGGGGAAGGTATCTCCTTTGAGCAGAGGCTCATAAATTCTAATTGGGGGAAGGTATATCCTTTGAGTAGAGGCTCATAAATTTTGATTGGGGGAAGGTATATCCTTTGGGCTGAGGCTCATAAACATTGTAATTGGGAAGGATTCCCAAAGAACTTTGAGATAACTTTTAGAGAATAGTTTTATGGACGTAGCCCAGCCATTCTGGGTGAACCACGTTAAAATTGGTGTCACTTTGTGGATGATATTATGCATTGCTTTGATATTGCTTTGGGTATATTGCTTTACTATTTTGAAGTATAAAGGAAAAATTAAAAAGAGGTCTTATACTGTTCACCCCCCTCTTAGTATAAGCTTGTGTTCTTCAATTGGTATCAGAGCAGGTGCCTTCGAAAAGTTTAACAACTTGAAGGAAAAGCTAGTAAAGAACACAATGGATCATTCAAGTAGTAATGCAACAACTATTCTTGATGGGTTAGATTTTTGTCTTTGGAGTGCAAGGATGAAGGTTCATCTAATGGCTCTTGGTAATGAGGTATGGGAAGTGATTGAAGATGAGTACACTATTCCTGTACATGGTCATAATACTAAAGAAGAAAGGCCCCTACATCACAACAATTCAAAAACAATGAATGCAATCCTGAAAGGCTTATAGAAAGTAGATCTCACCAAAGTGATTCACTACAAGACAACTAGTGAAATGTGGAAACAGTTGAAGGTGGTTCATATAGGTGATACAAATGTCAGAAAGGCCAAGTTGAGACACTTCAAAGGTATGTTTGAACAACTCAAGATGAATGATGATGAAAATATTAGTGACTACATGCTTCGTATGGATGAGGTTGTTAACTCCATGAAAGACTTAGGTCTTGAGCTTGCTGAAAATGATGTTTGTGATAAGATTTTAAGATCTCTTCCTAATAGATTTAGTGAAAAGATTTTTGCTATTGAGGAAACTAAAGATTTGGATAAGTTGAAAAAGGATGAGCTCCATAGTATACTTGCAGCATTTGAGTTTAGAACTCAAGTGAAGGTTGATGTAAAGAAAGAGGCAGCTTTCAAGGCTACCAAGGAATCCAAGGGTAAACAACTTCAAGATAGTGATGAGTCTTCTAGTGATGAAGAGGCATATTACAGCAAGAAAGGCAAGTTCTCTAGAAAACACAAAAGTATGAAAAATATAAGATGTTTAAATTGTAGAAAGTTTGGTCATTATGCTACTAACTGTATTGTTCCCAAGAATGAAAGTGATGAAGATAAACATGATTCTAAGAGCAAGGATTATGAAAAGCACAAGCATCACAGGAAGATCAAATATGAGCACAACAATCAAGGAAAGAGGTATTCTCACAAGCACAAGAAGAGTTTCTACCTAGACAAAGCAAGTAAGTGTTCTAATAATGATAGTGAAAGTTCTTCAAGTGAGAATGAAAATGAGATGTTCATAGCAGAAAAAGAGGAAGAACCAAAACATAGATTCATTATCATGAAATGTCTTTGATGTGGAAGTTTTGGTCACCTTGAGGATGATTGCACAAATAATGATTTGGTTTCTAGTATGTATGAGGATGCTTCAGAAAACTATAAGGAAGATGCATGTATGGTTTTTGAAAAGGGTAGCACCTCTAATGATAAGAAATCTAAAAAAGGCTTTGATGATTCAAAAGGCAATCAAATAAAGGATCTTGAAAGTGAACTTATTAGTGCTATTAGTGCTTTGAAAAAGGAAAGAAAGAAGAATGCTAGACTCAAGGAAAAGTTAGATGAATGTTGTATGGAGAGAGATGATCTTATAGAAAGTCTTGACTTCTCTATAGCTAAGACACAAGAACTCAAGGATGAGTTAGAGTCTAAGGTTCTTGAGTATAGTGAGTTAGAACAGAAAATGGCTTCTTTGAAAGAGGAAACTAAAGAGTACAAGGATAAGCTTTATAGGTTTCAAGATAGCTCCAAAAAGGCTAAGTCACTCATCAAAGGTCAAAGAAAGACAACAGATAAAACAGGCCTTGGTTTTGTTAAGCCACACAAGGAACAAGTTGGAGAGTCTAGTAAGAGACTCCAAAAGGAAGAGAGTTTTGATGAGGAAAGTACTTCAGAAAAGGAGTCCTTGAATGATAGATGCACATAAATAGAAAACATAATTCAGAATGAGAAGAAGAAGTTTTCAGGACCCAAGAGGTCAAATAAAGGAAAGTTTCAAGGCATATGTTTTGCTTGTCACAGGTTTGGTCACATGGCTTCACATTGCATGGCTCAAGAGAAGAAGGTAAATGACAATTTCAGAAGTGCTAGTTTCTTTCAAGGGTATTGCTACTCTTGTCAATAGTTTGGGCACAAGGCAGTTTATTGCAAGGTAAACAATGAGAACAGGTTTGGTCAGAACAGGTTTGGTCAGAATAGGTGGATTCAAAGATCAGGTTTACCTCAGAGAAACAACATCATCAAGTGTTTCAAGTGCAACAATGAAGGTCACATAATCAGATAGTGTAGAGCTAAAATTCCAGAATACAAGAATAGGAACAGTGGCATGATCAGGTCCAAGGATCAAGGCATGGACAAGAACAGGGATGAGAAAAAGAACAAGAATACGGACAAAGAGTTCAAGAGAAGGACCGACAAGGAAGTTATAGACGCTGATGATGATCAGTTCCTAATGGGAGTTTTACTCCCACCCCAGAATTAATCACCTCATCAGGAGGTGGGGGAGGGACTAAGCTAAGAGGCTCATTCTTAGTCCCGAGCCCCAAAGGTGGCCCTTTGCCATTGATGACAAAGGGGGAGAGCTTCAAAGTGAAGAGGAAAGCTTCAAGTCAGGGGGAGCAAAACTTCAAAGGAATATTCTCAGTTGTGGGCACAGTTTCTCAGTTGTTAGCATAGTTGGTTTTAGTTTTGGCTCTTGAGAAGTGTTTTCAGTAAAGGTTTGCCGTCAATGACAAAGGGGGAGATTATTGGAAATTTTGGGTACTTTGGGTACATTGCCTTTTCTCAAGTGTATAAGTTGTCATTGATGTCAAGAAGCTCTTGAAGGAATTCGATTTGATGTCAAATAATTTGTTTTGATGAAGGTTACGACATGACAGTTTCAAAGGTCTTTTGCAAACCCCAATTTGGCAGGTTTAAAGATTATAGATGGATGCATTGGTTTAATGCATTTGGGTCCAAGAGGAAGTATTTATTTAAATAATTAAAAACCTTGTTAAGGTTCCATTTAATTATTTTTAAATAAATAAATTATTATTTGCAATGGGTTCTCCTAATCCATGGCGCAAATGTTTTAAGTTGTGGGCGCTAGCAAAGACCTCCGCCGACATGTTAAACTTCTCACCGACGTCAAAGAGCTTATGGTAAATTGCATATAAATCTCCCTCGACAAAAAAAAAGATTTATCCCATCTAAATTTTGAAAGGAGTTGCTCGCTGAAAATTTGACTGTGTCTTCGTTGATTTTCGTGGATCCGTTGTTTGTTTGTTTGCACTCGCCGTTTGTCGAATCCATCGTAAAGTTTATTGTCATCATGTCACGACAGAGGAAAGGAAGGGACTGTGGTTTCATTTTATCCCTGTGCAGAAGGATCAAGGTTAACAGCGTGAGGTTTAAACCTCACCGGGTGCCTTTGGTGCACCGGTAGCGGCTAGGTTCTTGGTGCGCTACCCGAACGGGAGGTTCCCTTTTCGAATATCGCGAAAGGGTTTTTTGTCGTGAAGTGGACGCAGCGGGTGGTGTTAGAATTCATGCACAAATTTCTCCATTGCGATTTTTGATGTTGGCTAAGGTATTTTCGAAATTAATTTTTGCTAAGTGTTTTTGCGGATGGAGGAAGTTTGTTAGAGGGAAAAAAAACTTAGGAGTTATAAGGAGTTTAAAGCTAAGTGTTTTCTTGTAATGTTGAGAGTGCTTTTGGTTGTTTATGGAAATGAAAGCATGATGTTTTAAGGTCAATTGCTTCTTATGTGAAGTTGTGAAATCTTAAGTGGGTAGCTTTGAGATTGATATTTGTTTTCATTAAATTGGTAATTATCAAGCTATTCTTTACTTGGTTAAAGTGTTGAGCTTACTCCTTTATTGATGATTTGAAAAGTTGTGTGTGCTATTGTGAGTTGAGTTGGTGGATGCTTTTGTTCAAACAATATTGGAGAGAAAAGGAGTTCTACTTGTTTCCTTTTCTTGATGTTGATTGTGAAATGCTTCAAGGTTGTGTTTTGAGCTGAATGGTGTTGATTGAACCTTGTTTGATGAGCATTGTTGTTGAAGCCCTAATTGATGGTGAAAAGAACATGAGTGTCATTGTTATGTGATTCTTTGCATAGTTGGCAATTGTTGGAGTTTCATGTTCTTGAAAGAAAGCATTCTATCCTATCCATTTCAGATTTGAGATTGAGTTTGAGTTGAGTTTTCAGATTTGAGATTGAGTTTGAGTTGAGTTTTCAGATTTGAGATTGAGTTTGAGTTGAGTTTTTTAGATTTGAGATTGAGTTTGAGTTGAGTTTTTAGATTTGAGATTGAGTTTGAGCTGAGTTGAGTTTTGATATTGGGAGTTGAGTATAGAACATATTGAGTCTCTAAAAATTCTCTTTATGCTTCTATGAGTTTGTCAAATCACATTGGGTCTCTAAAAATTCACCTTGTGATTTCCTACTAAGAAAGTTTTTCTTGGTGAGCTTGCTGAGGTTTTGGACAGGTTTCGGTGGGGACTTGTGAGTAGGTTTTGGATAGGTTTCGATGGGGACTTGTGAGTAGTTTTGGACAGGTTTCGGTGGGGACTTGTGAGTAGTTTTGGATAGGTTTCGATGGGGACTTGTGAGAAGATTTGGACAGGTCCTAGCAGAGGACTTGTGAGCTGAGTTTTGATAGTTCTATCAGAGAACTTGAGGACAGAGGAGCACTGGTTCTTTGAGAAGAACTTGAGGACAGATTTGGCAAGTCTTTGAGAAGGCTTGTGTGCAGAGGATTGATTTGTTCAAGTGTTGGACAGATCTAACAGAGAGAGGAAGACTTGTACTAGACCAACTAACTGTGTTTGGTACAGGTTGTTGAGCTGCTATGGACATGATCATAGAAGGCAGAGGTATCTTAGGCTAAGAATTGAGGATAGGAGGTCTTCGATGGAAAGGAGTTCCACGTGCTGGTAAGAGGTAGAGGCAGTTGATCTTCTGAGGGATCATTTCCAGAGTAGAGGGGAAGGTATCTCCTTTGAGTAGAGGCTCATAAATTCAGAGCAGAGGGGAAGGTATCTCCTTTGAGCAGAGGCTCATAAATTCAAATTGAGGGGAAGGTATCTCCTTTGAGCAGAGGCTCATAAATTCTAATTGGGGGAAGGTATCTCCTTTGGGCCGAGGCTTATAAACATTGTAATTGGGAAGGATTCCCAAAGAACTTTGAGATAAATTTTAGAGAAAAGTTTTGTGGACGTAGCCCAGCCATTATGGGTGAACCATGTTAAAATTGGTGTCACTTTGTGGATGATATTGTGCATTGCTTTGATATTGCTTTGGGTATATTGCTTTACTATTTTGAAGTATAAAGGAAAAAGTAAAAAGAGGTCTTATACTGTTCACCCCCCTCTCAGTATAAGATTATGTTCTTCATAATCAGGGAGTTGGATGATGAGAGGCTGATTATCGGGTAATGGGGCCTTAGCGAGCTGATCTACGATGACCTGCATTTTAATGGATTTTTGTGAATTGAATTCTAGGTTGAATTCAGTAAGGAGCATGATCCATTTAGCAGTACGAGAGTGATGATAACTCTTGTTCATCATGTATCGGAGTGTATTTTCATGAATGATAACAAATATAGTGTGATTAAGCATGTAATGACATACTTTTTGGGTGGCAAAGACTATGACCAAGCACAACTTTTCCATGTAAACATAGCGGGTTTCATAGCTAACTAGCATATGACTGATGTAGTATATAGCTTGCTCATGATTGAGTTCATTATTTTGGGCTAAGAGTGTGCCAAGTGCGAAGTCCATGACTAAAATGTTAGGGTAAATGGCCTCTATGGATGTGGAGGAGATAAAACCGATGAAGAGGTAGGATAGGTTTTGATTGAATCAAAGGCTTTTTGATAGTTTTCATCCCACTTAAAGGTGACCCCATTTTGCAATAGGTGATTAAATGGCTTGTATTTATCTGAGAGATGTGCGATACAATGGCATATGGACTGAATTTTTCCTATTAGACTGTGTAATTTTTTGAGGTTTGTGGGTGGAGGTATCTCGATGATGGATTTGAATTTATTAGGATCCACTTCAATGCCTTGTCGAGAGATGATGAAACCTAGGATTTTACCTGAAGTGACACCAAAGATGCATTTCTTTGGGTTAAGGTGAATGTTGTGTTATAAAATATGATCAAATAATTTACCTAGATCAACGAGGTGCTACGAATACTCTTTTGATTTTGCAATGAGATCATCAACGTAGTCTTCCATGATTTTGTGCATGTAATCATGGAAAATGTAAGTCATTGCATGTTGATAGGTTGCCCCAATGTTTTTAAGGCCAAAATGCATGACCTTATAGAAAAATTTCCTCCAGGGGTTGTGAATAAAGTCTTGTGTTGGTTAGTGGTATTTATTTTGATTTGATTGTATCCAAAAAATCCATCTATGAGAGATATCATTTCATGGTCCGTGATGGAATCAACTAGTGAGTCAATGTTTGGTGGGGGTAAGTGGTCATTGGGATAATATTTTTTCAAGTCATGAAAGTCAGTGCATACATGAACCTCACCTGAGATCTTAGGTACTAGTACCATGTTGGATATCCATTTAGGGTAATTAATAGGTTGAATGAAATCTACATCAAAGAACTTTTGGAGCTCATATTTTACTAGTAACGCAACTGTAGGATGCATGCATCACAATTTCTACCTGACAGGTTTTGCATATTTGTCAATAGTTAGGTTGTGCACTACTAGAGAAGGATCAAGACCAGGTATGTATTTGTAGGACCAAGTAAAGACTTTGATATATTCCTTGAAAAATGTGGTAAACAAGATACACTCTTTTGGAGTGAGGCTAGCGATGAGTTTGATAATGTGTGAATTTGTGGTATTGTCACCAATGTAAAAATTAATAGTTTATTATACGAGCATGTGGGAGCCATCTTGGAGCTATTATAGAATTAGGATAAGGTGGAAGTCATCAATAGCCTTGGGTAATTCAAAATTATCATCCAGATATACATCGGTGTGATAGAACCATGGAATATGAGGTGGAATAGATGGTGAAAGTGCGTTTGTAATGTGTAAGATAGAAGGTGATAGCAAAAAGTATTACGGTGAGGGTGTTGGTGAAATGTGGGTGAAATCGATGAAATTAGGATTGGATGTGTTGTGATGTGCGAGAGATGAATATCGAAGTGGGGAGAATAAATCCACATCGACCATGTTGATGAAAGCCGTAGAGGTCATGGAAGATGATAAATCTGATGGTGAAAATTGAGCGGCATTGGATCATCGTAGGAGGTTTAATGGTGGAACTAAGAGAATGATATCACCTGATGAATCAATGAAGTTATTGAAGGATGGGTAGTGGTGTGGCCGAATGCCTTTTCCTCGAGGCACACTTACTTTCATGTTTGACTATGTGTGACGACATATATGTTATCGTGTGTGGTGAATTTATGCTTAGAACTATTCAAAAATAGAAATATAAGGTTCTAGGTGTGATATGTGTAGGGTTTTTGAGTAACTCTATGAAATTTGAGCAGTTTTTGTTCCTAGAAATAGGATTCATAGGTCACAATGTGAATTGAGACCTAATTTGCAGGTTGACCTATGAATTAGACTCAGACCATAAATATGATAGAAAAATTAGAAGTGACAGGTTGTAAACAACCAAAGAATATGTTGTTGATCAGTGGATGTGCTGAAACTAGTTTTGTGAGCATGCAAATAGCATGTAACTAGAGTTAGTTCTAAATGCAAAAAATAAAGTGTTTATTGTTTTTGTGTATTTTGAAGTTAGAACTTACTACTAGAAAATAAATATGGAAAGTGGGGTGGACTTCTAAATAGAACAAGAATGTTATAGGTATGGAACCTCCTACAACACCCAAGGGTGCACAAAATAGAACAATGTCTCAACAAGAATGTGACGACTTGTATGGAAGGTGTAGTAAAATGATAACCTATAGAGGGGAACTCAAAATGCTGAAGTGAGTTTAATATACTGTCATGATAAGATATGGTACTATATAAGACCTACTAATAGCCTAGTTGGGAATTTGCTTCAATCTTAGGAAAGCTTAGTCAAGAACGAAAGTTACCATATTCATTAATTATGTAAGCCTTGTGAATGAAGGTGTCTAATATGATCCCACTCTAAAGGTCCCTTATGATGATGAATTATAGGAAACCAATATCAAAAGTGGGGGATTTTATGGTGATGAAGTCCAAAAACTATTTTTTGGGGATTAATATGGTGACTAGATGGATAGTGACTTGGTCGAGGGTAGAAATCCAATCACATCAGTCTCAAGTGGGGAATTGATGATGAAATCCAATCCTTAATCTATTTTTTTGGGTACATGAGTGTGTTTAGGTATGTTTGTTACCACTGAGGGAAAGCAAATATGACTATCTAAATGCCTTTTCAGAAATGAAAGCTAGACCTAGATGTGCTTTTGAAAATGAAACTAGAATTATATATGCTTTTAAAATGAAAACTAGTCCTATGTACCTTTCTATAATAGAAATAAGGATCTATTATATATAGTATGTAAATGAGAAAAGTGAAGAATGTAATTAAAAGGATTTTGGAACCCTAAGAACATGAAATAAATTTGAGACTAACTATGCAAAAAGAAATTAAATTCCTATGTTAGAATATGCAAAAAGAAATTGGAGTCCTAATCTAATGACATGAAAAGAAATATGCAAGTTACCCAAGGGATTTGTGAAAGAGATGTGAAATTTCTAATCTAAATTATTTGAAAGAAATTTGAAATCCTAATATAATGACATGAAAAGAAATATGCAAGTTACCTAGGGGATTTGTGAAAGAGTTTTTTAATCTAAATAATTTGAAAGAAATATGAAACCCTAATCTAATGATATGAAAAGAAATATGCAAGTTACCCAAGGGATTTGGGAAATATATGGGAAATTTATAATCTAAATGATTTGAAATAAATTTGAAACCCTAATCTAATGACATGAAAAGAAATATACAAGTTACCCAGGGGATTTGTGAAAGATATGGGAAATTTCTAATCTAAATGATTTGAAAGAAATTTGAAACCCTAATCTAATGATATAAAAATAAATATGCAAGTTACTGAGGGGATTTGTGAAAAATATGGGAAATTTGATTTTGCAAAAAGAAATTGGAAATGATTTACAAAAAGAGATTGAAATTGATGTGCAAAAAGGAATTTAAATCTTTGACACAAAAGGGATTTTAAAAACCTAGTCTAAATGTGATTTTTGAGAAATGAAATTGAAGTGCTTTTGAAACATAAGAGAAATTAAAAACTTTTGATCTAAATGCAGGTTTTGGAAAGGAATTGAGAATGCCTATCAAACATACAAAAAGGAATAAAATGTTACCTTAAAAAAAGGAATGAATAACTAGTTTGACGATTGTAAATGACAAAAGCAAAAATAAGAATACAATTTTTTTGAATCAAAGGATAAAGAACAACTCCAAAAACAATTGAAGGAATTATGACCACTCCGATAGACCTAATTATTATTTTAAAAGAAATAAAGTTACAAAATAGCACAATGCATTTTGAATGTGAAATTGTTTATGCAACAAGAAATACAGAAAGAACAAATTCCAAGGGGAATACCTGACTACTGAGATGTCTGATAAGTGTTTTGAAGTTTCTACTATGATACCCTACTATGATAGGGTTTTGTGGATAAGTATGATAGAATTCACATGGTGACCTATGAATTGGATTCTGATTTACAGGTTGGGGGGCGAATCAGGTTTAGAAGCCTCAAACTCCTTTTTTGTCTGAAGTGCTTATCAGGGCTTATGAAGATTCTATTCTACCTTGAGGGTACCTACAATAACATAGAAAACTAGATATTTCATTATTTTTGTAAGAAAACTAGTCTAATACAACCTTTTATGGGGTCCCACCGGGTGTGCCAGAATAAAACTAACAAAAAGAGATATTCATTTGATCAAGTAATTCAACACAATGTAAACTACTCAGAAATGCTGCTTTTATTTCATAAAGGAATGCTTTATAGGTTACAAATATTAATGTCCCTATTTTATTTACAAAATACACATCTTGATGATGTCTTTAAGATTTCCTTAGTGAAGGTGGGCTTCTGTGTGCGTGGGCCACCAGTATGTTTTTGCTGGTGTGGTTTTCTTCTGCACCTAGTTTTTAGACCTACAAAATATGATTAGTAAGTTTGGGGGCTTGCCGAAGTCAATCCCCATAGTGATAAAAGACAAAATTGACATAAAAATAGCATGAAATAATGATAAAAATTGAACTAGAATGTTTTTAAAACATAAAAGAATTGATACCTATTGATTTTGCTGGTGTGGATTCACTACAAGATCAATTCGTAGGGCAACCTATGAATTAGAACTCTAATTGTTAGGGTAGGGATAAATTAGACTGTGATTGCTTTTTTGTGGAGATCCTCTATCTGGATGGGCTCTTTGGATGTTATGATGCTATTTGTACTGTTTGGAATTGTCATATGCAACTTTGGTATGATTTTGGCATAGTTTCTATAAGGTGACTAAAAGGGGAGAGAGATGTAAAATGAGAGGGAAACCCTCTAATTATAGAAAAGTCTAAGGTCAGGAGAGGGGGTTAGATAAACCAAACCTTAGGGTGACTTACTAATGGAGTTAGGTTAGGGTTTGAGGAGGTGTGAAGCCCACATGTACGAAATATATATATCCTCCTTGCACATGTGTGAGGAAGAGTTAGGGTTAGCTAGGGTTAGCTAAGTCCTAGGTTAGGTTAGGGTTTAGTTAGGGTTATCAAAAATATCCTAACTAATATCATGGTGCACACATGTGTGGGAGTGTGCTTAGGTCTAATTTGGCTTAGAACCCTAATTAAACTCACTTAAGGGATAAAGTGCATGTAAGTAAAAGTCAATGATGAATTAGAATGTTAATTAGCCTAATTAGGATTTTTAGTGGGGGAATGGTCCCATGGGATCCTAATTAGGTGTAGGAAAGGGATTAGATGGCCTTAGGGGGCTAATATATGGATTCCAAGTGGGTAGGAAGCATTATGGATGTAGTTTGCCTAGTTTTTGTAGGTTTGGAGTCTACAAGTGACCAAGGTAGTGTACAAATGAATAAAGTGCCTATGATGGCCTATAATGGCCTATGGTGGCCTATGAATACCTAGAAGCAAGAATGTATGAGTTTTTGGGTGTCTAAACTTCCATATGCTTAACTACGACAAAAATAATATCTTCATTAATAAAAAATAAGAGATTATTACATGATATTTTGATTACTTCATAAAATATCATAAGAGGTCTAAATGTATGTAAAATAACCACTTTGAAAATCCATGGGCTTAGACATAGAATAGACTATGAATATAAATATAAAAATGTTTCATTTATATGTGCATAACTTATTTCTCTAGTGGTTTTGGTTGTTGTTGCTTAAGAAATGAATCAAAACAAGAGATCAACCTATAAATATGATATGAAGATACATCTTCATACTTGAAATAATGAATATAATTTGATGTATTCTATAGTGGAAGGATGATCTAGTAGTATTTGGTCTTGGTTCTATTAAGATTTAGTTTTAAATTATATATAATATGAACTTATGTATTATAGCCGCAAAGTCTAATTTAAAGGGTTCTAAAGGATCAATTCTCTTCAATGGTTTTTATTATTTTATGTAGTTCTAGGTTTTTATGGTATTAGGTAAAATCTTCCATATGGTTAACTAAGACAAAAATAATATATTTTTATTATTAAAAAATAAAAAGGTAAATACAAAAAGGATAAACTACTTATTTATAACAATATTTTCACGCTCAAAATATCATAGTAGATTTAAATCCATTTGATCTAACCATTTTAAAAAACCATGAGATATAAAATAGTCCATAAATATAAATATCAAATTAGTGTATTTTTTGTGACAAGATGGACGCACACATACCCAATGTGGTTTGAACCTAGGTGTCCTTAAAGAAAATCCAAAACATTATCTTTATATATGCATCAATTATTTTTACAATGGTTTTGGTTGGTGTTGCTTAAGCAATGAATGGGAACATAGGATTGACCTACTATAAACATGACATGATGAGATATCTTCATACTTGAAAGAATAAATAATAATTTGTGTATTCTATAATGAAAAGGATGACCTAGTAATGGTTGGTGTTCATTCTATTATGATTTTGATTTATTTTCTCTTTAGGATTGGACTTTCTTGTGTATTATACCCTAAAAGTCTAATTTTAGAAGGTGCTATAAGATCGATTGCTTCAATAGTTTATTACTATTTTTTTCTTTGTACCAATATCATCCATACAATCACATCCCACCATGGTTTGAACTTGGATATCCTGGAAGAAAGACTAATTTTTTATGTGTTTTTGGTTTTTTTTGTCTTATTTGGTGATTATATTTGAATCTATATTAAAGCTATGAATCAAGTAGGCTTAAAATTAAGACCTATTATATTTATTTGGTTTGCTTGAATATATTTTAATATTTTTTATGATATTGATTTAAGATATAATTTAAAAATATGTTTATAAGTTTAAAATATAATTAAAATAATTTAAAGATATTTTTTTAATAATTTCATAAAATTGAGACAATATTTAATACATTTAGTTCAATACTCAACAACATATAATTATAATAAATTTATAATACTAAAACATTTTTTATTATTAATACTATGGATATTTCAAAACCTTTGCTACAATTCATTAAGATAAAATTTAAATCAAGATAATGGGATCAACAAGTAGATTATATAAATATCATATATTGTTACCATAATTGTTATGAGATTGGATACATAGCAAGAGTTTGTAAAGTGAAATATATGAAGAAAGAGACCAAACATTCTAGCCATGAGATAAAATTCAAGATAAAACAAGGAAATCATACAATTATAATCAAGGATATTCCACTTTGAAAGAAGAGGTAAAAAAAGTCTATCTACCATATCATTTGACAAGTTGAGAAGGAATTAAAGGTGCAAAAGAAGATGTGAAGAGAAATCCTAAAAGAGAGAAAAAAAAATAAGTCAATTTTATTCTAGGTAAATCATATTTAACTTCCTTAAGTAGTACAAAATCCGCTCTAAGTAATAAGAGTGGTATGAATGAAAATGTTATCCCTTGCACTTTAGGGTTTCAAGAATAGCATAATAAAGAAATAAGAATGGAGGAATCCCATAACAATTATAGGTTTTTTAAAGTAGAATAAGAAGGTAATTGCTTCAAAAGAGTATCCCCACACTTTAGGGTTTCTAGGGCAAGAAAAATAAGATTGTGCTTTTGAGTTTATTCCTTGCACTTCAGATCCTTCATATCAAGGCAAACCTAAAGATGATAATTCTTACTATGAGCCCTATGAGAAGATTGAAGAGACTGATGAAGTTGAAAGTATTGTTGGAAATGAAAGAAAGAGAGGAAGACCCAGGAAGCAAAAACAAAGAGAAAAAATCGAGAGAGATATTGATGTGGGAAAACAAAATTAGATATCACAAGTGCTAACAAGAAGTGGGGCTAAACCCATAAATAAAATTTAAAAATAAAAATGAAAATAATATCTTGGAATATTAGGGGAATGGATAAGAACCCTAAAAAAAGGTATTAAGAAATTGTGAGGTTGTTATAGACAATATATTTTTAAATATAGAAGTTGGGCATAAAATGTTTTAGCCATGCAATATTTAATTTTCATAATGCATCTAATATAAAAGGAGTTGATTGTGAAAACTTAGCAATTTGAGGAAGATGAAAACTGTTAGAAAGGCAAATAAAGAATATCTTTGATTGAAAGGTAAAGTTGGATATGCTTTAATTAACTTGTTAGAAATGTAACGAGAGCAATGTAATATTTTATTTTTGTAATGGAAGTGGCCCTCAATATAAGCCACACATAACTTATTAAAAAATAAATAAAATTATAATCATTTTTTTTAATTATAAATCATCTTACTATAATAATACACATTAAAATATAAATATTTAAACTCAGATACTATTATTACTTTATAATTTCTTAATTATTAATTATGTTTTATTATTTTGGAAAAAATACCAATATATAACTAATATAAAAATATTTCTTAAATAAAATTATACAATCGAAGTAGAATATAAAATCTAAATTTTAAAACGTCAACCCAATTTTACCGTTGACATATCACCGCTTATGATTTACATTATTTTTATTTTTCTTACAAAATTTTTTATAGACCATTTATAAAATGTTGATAACAAAGTTCTCCAGTTTACCTAGTTTGAAAACAAAGTTCTCCAAAGAATAAGTAGTGTGATGTTTAGGCAAATAGTTTGTAATTTCACTTCAAACAAAGAATGTTGTATATTAATATTTTTTTTGATTGAAAGGCCGCTTATATTAAGTAGAAGAAACAATCCTTTACAACAAAAAAAATGATTGGGTGGAGAAAGTAATCACACCTCAAAAGCTAAAAACTTATCCTAATAGCGGATAAGGAAAACCAAGAGCACAAAAACAAAAACACCTAACACCCCGCAAAGCTTAGAAACCCTTTATAGCTGGCAAGACCTTAAGGATAAAGGTCTTTGGCAGGCCAAATATTATCCTCAATAGTGTAGGGCCTTCCCCATCCATCAAGTTGATGCACACCCCATCCAAAAGCATGAGTGGTGGGGGAAGAGGGCTAAGACCATTCGAAATGGTGATCATGACTACCCGAGGCCCTCTAGCCATCAAAAGGCCTGAGCGTGGGCTGCTGAGTGAACACCGACAGGCCAAGATGAGAAGTGCCTAGAACTGGCTGCTGTAGTGTGCCACTATGATCCCGAGATCTACTCCGTGGAGCCTACCATCGTACATGTTTTGGGTGCTAACACGAGCGGGAATGGGTAGGGTGAGGAGGTGAGTGCTCAGAGGCCTCCCTACTAACAGCACAAGGGGATTCACTTCAATACTTCATTAGTGCCTGCAAATGGTCCAAATCCATCATTACCTTTTTTGCTTGATCACAAATCTGAAACCAAACATCATGAAACACTTCAAGTTTGTTAGAAAAATAAAAAAGCTGAGATGGATCCACCTGTTGGAAGACAATATTATTTTTGGCTTTCTAAATGTGGAATAGAAGGCTAACTCTAAAAATGTGCCACACCTCTCTCAACAGGAGAGATAACTGAAGAGAATCCCCCAGAAAAACATGATGCCAAGTAAGGGGCAGAGACATGAAGGGAGCAAAGAAGGAGCCAAACCAGCTCCAAGCGAGAGTAGCCCACCTACAAGCCCAAAACAAATACAGACAAGATTTGGGCTCATTACAGAAGGCACAGTGAGGATCAAGAACCCCCATATAAAAGAGCCTTTTGCCAAGGGGTAAGCCTTGATACAACAAGCTCCAAGAAAAATATTATCTCTTTGGCTCCAAATACGATGCCCAAGCAACCTAAAATCATGTTTTCCATCGAGAGGACGTGGAGATCAGATCCCATTTAACATTGAGCTTAGGCACTATGGGAGCAGTTGGAAAAAACCACTGATAGCCTTGATTGGCAGAGTAATTGCACATTGGAGTGCTTTTATACCAAGCCCAGTATTTCCACTAGGGCTTTTGAGACCTAAATCCAAGTTTTTGCCACAAGGAAAAGGGAGTATGGTCAAGAACAATGTCATAAGTAGCCTTATCAGTGCTGTTTAAATCAAACAAATTTTGAACTCATGCCAAGGAATCCAGTTCCTTATCTCTCTGGAATAGAAGATATAAATGGACACAATGCCTCGTTTATAAAATTTTGAGCATGAACCCATGGAATTTGCACTAACGGCTTACCCTGGAGCTTGAAAATAGGGGACCACCAAATATTAATCTAGTTAATAGAAAGGCCAGAGTGAGCATGAACCCCTTTACAAACAATCCATGGATTTAGTTGTTGCCAGAACTTCCATATACTTTTAAGAACAAAAGAACCAGAGATATTAATAAATACATGGACCAACACCAAAGAGGGCAGATCTAAGCCCATCCAAGCACACCGATTCAAATGGAGCCCAGCTGAAATGCATTTGTGGATAAGGAATTTCCATGCCTTAAACCCTTTGAGCACCCACAAAATCAACTTGGCAAAATCTAGGTGAAATAATGTGAATCAGGTTGCGAGTGACTGGGTGAAGTGACAAGGTGACTAGGATTTTTGTAGTTGGCTTAATTGGATAGTTGTTAAAAGTAACAAGGTGTGGAGATGAATGAATCCCATGATGGGGTGGAATGGGATACGAGCCAGTGTGGAGGGCTCTAGAGTTGATTAGGCGATGGAGCTTATTTAGGATGTGAAAGAGGGTAGTAGAAAAGCATATCTTGAACAGTGGTCTCAAATGTGTGATACATATTGCTGTCATGTCCTGGTTGCCGATAGACATAAAATTAGTTTTCATTGTAATCTCATAACTTAGGGTGCAAGAGATCGATAGGGTGGATCTCAAGTAGTACAAGGAGGTCCTAGTGAAGTAGCTAATGAAATGTTTGAGATAGTGGTTATGATCAAACTAGCATAGGATAGATATATGGATTGGGTGATGATGAGCATGAAGAGGTTGGGTAGGGATGAGAGGTCGAGTCAAAATACAGGTTTTAGGTGTAGGTCAAATTTGAGAGTGAAGGGTAGGCCTGGAAGAAGGTGATGTGGGTTAGACTATGATAGAATGATGTGAAGGGGATTGTCAACAATAATGGCTTAAGTGTAACTTGAGGTTGTCGAGGCCAGAGATGATATATTGGATGTCGATGGGAGGGGGTGATGAAATTGAGGAAGGTGGGGACTAGGATTCTGGTGGGTAAATGGAATGGAGATATGGGTGTGGAGTAGGAAGTGAATGGGATGAAGAAGGTGGAGATTGGGACTACCATGCTGATGGTGTGATAGGATGAAACAGGAGGCCATAGAGTGGGGATAATAACGTGGGTGGGATGGGGGAATACAATCAGAGGTGGCATGAGTGGTATGCTAGCATAGGGATACCTCATAGAAAGACATACCGGTTGGTAGGGGTGGAAGTAGTCTTGTAGAAGATGCATGAATAGGTGTAGCTCCCATGTTAGGGGGAAAATATGCTGGTGAAGGTCAATGAACTAAGGAGGGTGGTAGATATGGATCTCTTAGGTCACCTATGTGAGGTGGGGATGATATGTATGCATGAGGGTCTATCAGATGAGAATGTTCCTCCTTATCTTTGAAGGAGGATAAGGAGACATGGTTATCTTCTAAGTAGGGTGAGTAGGATGAGTCCCTATGGCAAGGTGATCAAAGGTGGGGTGAGTTATAGTGATTGAAATGTGATGATGTAGAATGTTGAAGTACATGGACCATGTTAGGTGGCCTTGCCAAATTAATTGGGGTGACTAGTATTGGGGGTAGTATCGAGATATCCTACATGATGAAGGTGAGTGGTATGTTGAATGTGTGTGTTTGGAATCGGGTCTCACTACGGAAGATGTCACTACTGGTGATGAAGGACCTACAAAAACAAAAAAACCCACAACATATAAATGACATAAAAATTACAAATATTTCTATTGTGTAACAAAAAGTGAAAAAAGTTTGTGTAGTATGATGTGGATTGTGCGGGTGATGTGAATCAGGGTTGTGTTGTAATGACACTATGTACAATCCATGGTGGTGAATACCTAGGTGATATAGGCATTGAATGTATGAAGGTGAATTATTTTAATAGGCTTAGGTTCATAAAATCATTTGAGATTTACCAATCGATAGGCACCAAACCATATTTTTGTTTAGTGATGTATGGACCTAACAAGTTAGGAGCGAACATGTTGCACTGCTGATGGGGTTTGCTTGTGATCTATTGGTTTTCCTTGAGAACCAAATCATCAATATAAAATTTTTACTGATGTACCTTACTATTGTAGGCATGGTGAAGGCAATATTGGTAGACATGTGTGTGCTTGATGGTGTGGATGCGATGCTCATACACGAGCATTAATTGGTCAAGATGGGCTTGAAGAGCCATGTGGTCATTGATAAAGTATTTCATGGAGACACATAATGAACATATTTCAAGCTTAAGATGCATAATGGCTTTAGCACCATAGACCAATGAGAAGGGAGTTGCTCTAGTGGGAGTACGGATGCTCGTGTGATAGACCCACAAGGTAAGAGGTATTTGATTATGCTAAACATGATGATATTCTACAATTGTTTTATGAAGCATGGAGCAAATAGTTATTTTAGTTACCTCATCCTAGTCATAACCCTATGGGTAGTACGGGGTCAAGAAGCTATGGTGGATACTAAATTTGGCACATAGGGCATGGACGGTTTTGTTTTTGAGGGGTGTACCATTGTTAGATATGATTTGGGAAGGAATGGTAAAGTGACATATGATGTGATCGATAATAAATACCATGATTTTGGATCCCATGGTTTGGAAAAGTGGGATGGCTTTGACCCACTACATGAAATACTCTATGGAAGTGATGATGAATTTATGATTGCTTGATGAAGTAGGTATGATTTATCCGATGAGATCTAGACCCCATTGTGAGAAAGACAACATTGATTGAATTTGTTGGATAGATTTTAAAGTAAGGTGTATGAGGTTAGCATGTTGTTGGAATTTGATACATCGCTTAACATATTCACAACAATCATGCTTGATTTTGGGCCAGTAGTAACCCATGCGTAGGATACTTTTTGTGATAGCCATGCCAATGAAGTGTTGAGGGTGATGTCAAAAGTCACCCATAATTATTAAATTAATATGTGAGTTGTAAAATAAATCACATGAAAAATATATTAAATTGATTAATTTATTCATGCAAATTAATATTTTTAGTTAAATTAAAAATAAATAAAAAACAACATGCAAAGTGGCATAATAAAAGTTGTTTTTATAAAAAGCAAGTTTTTATTTTTTTTAGCTTTTTTGCATGATCAATGCTGATTGATCATTATATATTTTGTACTTTTGAATGTGATAAGAACATGAATATTTTTGTTTGCACAATTGTGGAGATTTTATTGGAGCTTTTTTAAAGTTTATATTTGAGTGCTTTTTTAATTCTAGATAAAAATTTCTGGTTTGGACCAGCAACATAGTTTTTTGAAATCAGAGCTTTTGGGTGAGGAGATTTTATCATTTGGCATTCAAAATTGGTTTAGATTAATCAATAAACACTTATCGAAAATTTTTGGGTGATATCCATTCTCAATTAATGTTCTTTTATCTTAGATCAAAATTACTTTATTGCTATTTTTTATCTCTCCCCCTCAAGAACTTTTATTTAGCATCAGAGCCAAGTTGTGTATGTGATTTCTGAATTTTCAAGTATAACTACAACAAGAGAGGGTGAATATTTTTTTATTCCCAATACCATTTATAGGATTTTGGATCAGAAATGCTTGTGGCTATTCATTTTTTATCATGGCAACAACTATTACATCCTTAAATATACCTACATTCAAAGGAGATAACTTTGAGGAGTGGAGAGATCAAATGAGGAGGATATTTGTATGGAAGGGATTTTGGAAAAGTATATTTCAGCCATATACTCCTCGTAAGGATTGGAAAGCTCTTTCTACAGATCAAAAGAACACATTATAAGAAGAATAAATGAATGGTGCTCAATATTTCTTCTAATTATAGAGTGCAATAGATCCAAGCATCTACCCAAGGATATCTAGTTGTAAGAATGCAACATGAGGCATAGACAACCTTGGAGACATCATATCAAGGCTTAAAAAAGGTAAGACCATGTTAAGAATCACTTTTGAAAATATGAAAATGCATGATGATGAGAATGTTGGAGACTATTGTATTACAGTAAATGATATAGTGCATAGAATGAGAGTGTATGGTGAAGTCATGGAAGATAAATTAGTAGTAAGAAATATTTTGAGATACCTAACTCCAAAGTGGTTTCATATTTATCATTACACTTAAGGAGTGTAAATATATGGACCAAATCAAGGTTGAAGAGTTAGTGGGTTCTTTATTGTCCCATGAGGATAAAATGAAAATTTATTCAAATGAATTAAATCATGCACTAGAGTCCAAAGTATGGGTTTAAAAACCAAATAAAAAATCCACAAATCAGAATGCAATTTTTTCTCAAAGTTTATATCAAAAAGGGAAGAACCAACCAAATTCAAAGTGGAAGGGTAAGAAGGTCATCACTTGTCATTATTGTAAGAAACTAGGTCACATGAGAAAATATTGTAGGAATCTAGTAGCCAAAAATCAAGCAAACCAAGATGGGGGTGAGAAAAAGGCTTACCAAGCTAAGAATAATGATGATCAAAATAATTATTCTCTTTCATGTAATTCAGGTTTAGATGATAAAAGGAATATGTAGTTTCTTGACTCAGGATATTCTAACCATATGTCATGTTTTAAGGATTATTTTGACAAGCTAGATGGTTCATTCAAGAGCCAAGTTCACTTAGGATATGGGAAGGTGATTCATGTTGAAGAGAAAGGGAGTATGCCTATGACCATAGATCATGGTAAGGGTGATATCAACAACATTTATTTGGCTTCAAACATGGAGCATAATCTCATGAGTTTTGGACACTAATAGAGAAAGGATTAAAGCTACTTTGTAACAATGGAGAATGTTTAATATATGACAAAAATCAAGGTAACAAATTAATTGGAAATTATATTATGTCAAAAAACATAATGTTTTCATTGAGAATAAATATGTTAAATCATAATTCTTGCTTTTCTACCATTGAGGAATCAAGCATGTTGTGGCACTCTAGATATGGTCATTTAAATTTCACAAGTTTGCATGTTATTTTTAAGAACAAGATGGTTGATGGTCTTCCAAGGATTGAATCCAAATTTAAGGAAGCATGCAATGCATGTATGCTTAGAAAACATCATAGAGAAATATTTCCAACCATAAAATGGAGAGCTACCAAGAAATTGGAATTGGTACATTCATATTTATATGGGCCTATGTCTTATCCTAGCATAGGTAAAAATTTGTATTTTATTTCCTTTATTGATGATGCTACCAGACTAATGTGGGTTTTATTTTTGTAGATAAAATATGGAGCATTCTCAGCCTTCAAGATATTCAAGGTATTGGCTAAAAAGGAATCAGGTTTTTCTATCAAGGTGTTAAGAACTGATAGAGGTGGGGAATTTTGTTTACAAGAATTTTAGATTTTGCTCTTCGCATAAAATAAAAAGGCATTTTACAGGATTCAGAAAGAACCATGTTGGAGAGGAAGTTTTAGGCTGAAGTAGTGCAAACATCAACCTACATCTCGAATAGAAGTCCCACAATGGCGGTGAAAAATAAGACACCCTATGAAGCATGGTATGGTAAGAAGCCCATGGTGGATCATCTTAGAGTATTTGGTTGTTTAGAATTTTTTCACATTGATGATGCTAAAAAAAAATTAGGTCCCAAGAGTGAGCCTCATATTTTTAAAGGTTATAGTGATGGTAGTATAACTTACAAGTTTTTCAATCCTGTTAGTAAGAAAACTGTTGTTTCTAGGTATTGTAAATTTTTTGAGAATGATGTGTTTGCTGATCATAACCAAAAGAATGCAGAGATTATTAGTGAAGGGGATCAACATTTTTATGGAGAAATGGAGGTCAATCAAGATACTCCACTATTTCCTAGTGTTAATGGCAACAATACTAGTTCTTCCCAAGAGACTAGTTTACCATCAACTTCAATCCAAGTAAAAAACAAAAAGTTGTTACTTTCACATATATCAAGTCATATGTTGGATCATAACTATCAAAGGAGAACAACAAGACTTTAAGCTCAGTCAGGTAATAATATTGAATATATTGAATATGAAATGACTTACTATGTCTTATCTTGCATTTCTAGTGAACCAAGGAACTATGTAGAGGCTAGTAAAAGGAAAGAATGGGTTGAGGCCATGAATGTTGAGATGGAGGCCATTGAGATAAATGAGACATGGAATATCATTCAGACTACTAGTGACATGGATGTCATTGGTACAAAATGGGTCTATAAGACCAAGTTCCAAAGTGATGGAACAATAGAGAAACACAAAGCTAGAGTAGTAGTAAAAGCGTATGCACAAACATATGAAGTAGATTATGAGGATATTTTTTCTCTTGTGGCTCGCCATGTTACTATTAGATTGATGCTTTTATTTGCTACTCAAAAAGGATAGGAATATCACCAAATGTATGTCAAGAGTGCATTCTTGAATGGTGATATTGAAGAAGAGGTATATGTGGAGCAGCCACAAGGTTATGAAATAAAGGATAAAAAGCATTGGGTATACAAGTTGAAAGATACTTTATGGGCTGAAAAAAGCTCCTAGGGATTGGTACTCAAATATTGATGGATGGTTATCTGAAAATAAATTTTAAAGGAGCAAAAATGAGCCAAATATTTACATAAAAATTGTTGACACTAATGTGTTGTATGTTTATATTTATGTTGATGATATTATTTTTACAGGAAATTCCAAAGCTATGATACAAGACTTCAAGGAGAGAATGAAGAGTGATTTTGAGATGTCTGATTTTGGAAAAATGAAATACTTTCTTGGCATGGAATTAAAACAAAGGGAAGATGAGATCTTCATATGCCAAGCCAAGTATGCCCAAGACATGTTGAAGAAATTTTCATTTCTAGACTGCAAGGTGGTTGATACTCCTATTGCTAGTGATAAGTTTATGAAAGAGAATGGGAGTCCTATTTTTTATGAGAAGAGTTTCAAAAGTATGGTGGGTGGATTTATGCACCTTAAATTCACAAGACTTGCTATTATCTATGCAGTTTCACTAGTTTCTCGATTTATGACCTTACCAACTCAAAGGCATATGCAAGCGGTGAAACAAATCTTTATATCTGTGAAGGGAACCTTTGATCATGGTATACACTATATATCAGTAATATATTCAAGTCTGGTTGGGTATGCTGATTATATTTGAGAGGTTTTATTGATGACTAAAAATCTAATACAGGGTATTGTTTCACCTTGGGAAGTGGGTTGATTTCTTGGTCATCCAAGAAGCAAAGTACAGTGACTTTGTCTTCCACTAAATCTGAATATGCAGCCCTTACTTCAGCTTGTCCTCAAGGAATTTGGTTGAGGATAATATTGACAGATTTTCATGAGACTCAACATGAGCCTACAAAAATATTTTGTGATAACAGCGGGGCAATACAATTGTCCAAAGATCCAGTTTTCCATGCAAGGACCAAATACATAGAGTTGAAGCACCATTTTGTTAGAGGCTTGGTACATGACAACATTTTTATCATTGAGTATGTTGAGAGTGAGGATCAAGTTTCTGATATACTCACAAAGGGGATATTGAAGGTGACTCATGTGAGAGTCAAAGAAATGTTGAATATTTCTTCCTTTGACATCAAAGGGGGGATTGTTGAGGGTGATGTCAAAAGTCACCCATAATTATTAAATTAATATGTGAGTTGTAAAATAAAGAACAAGAAAAATATATTAAATTGAGTTCTTTATTCATGCAAATTAATATTTTTGGTTAATTTTAGAATAAATAAAAAACAACATGCAAAGTGGCATAAGAAAAGCTGTTTTTTTTATAAAAAACTAGTTTTTAGCTTTTTTTAATTTTTTAGATTTTTTGCATGATCAAGGCTGATTGATCATTATATATTTTGTAATTGGAATCTTCTTGAATGTGAGAAGAACATGAATATTTTAGCTACAGTTGTGGAGATTTTTTTCAAGTTTATATTTGTGTGCTTTTTTAATTCTAGATCAAAATTTCTGGTTTAGACCAACAACATAGTTTGCTGAAATTGGAGCTTTTGGATAAGGATATTTCATCATTTGGTATTCATAATTGGTTTAGATTAATCAGTAAATACTTGTGGACTATTTTTGGGTGATATCCATGCTCCATTAATGTTATTTTTTTCTTAGATCAGAATTACTTTATTATTATTTTTATCTCTCCAACTCGAGAACTTTCATGAAGTGGCCACCGTAGGTACCGTCATGGGTTTATTATACTACCCACTAAGATTCATGCAGTTCAAGGCAATGTAGAATAATACCATCATAACTATGGTGATACAAGATGTCCCCCAATAGTGTGTAGAGAATGATACGTTTTTTTACATCTTAGCACCGAGCATGTGGTAGATTAGAAGGTAGGAAACCTAAGCTGATATAATATTTAATTTTTGAAAACCAGAGATCATGTAGCTCATAGTTGACAACATGAATACCATCATCATATATAGGGATAAATATGAGATAGTTTATTATGTAAGCGTATGAATGGAAACATGTGTCATTTCTAAGAGGGGATTTTGTGGTATTAATGATCCTAAAGAGACCATTGTATCAGAAAAATGATTGGAAGAGAGTGGGGTAGCTTCAATAGCATACCAATTGAATTGGGTGAGAATTTTTTGAGTGATTTGTTTATATTGTTGAAGAATGAGATAGAGATATTGCCATATATCTTGGACTTGATTAAAAATAAGGAGAGAATATCCAATTATGTGAAGGCATCAAATGTGTATCAAATCTGCCTATTGTAGGCCAAGAATGAGAGCTTCATATTTTGCATTGTTGTTTGTGCAAGGGAATCCTATTTTAAATGAAAATAGGAGAGTCTCTCCATCTAGTGTGAAAAATACAATGCCTACACCCCCAGTGTGTGCATTAGGAACCATCGAAGAAATGTGTTAAGTTGGTAATTAGATCTAGTTCAACATACTCTTCGAGTTTTGTAATATTGAAGATAGAATAATCAAGGAGTTGGATGATGAGAGGTTGATTATCGGGTAATGGGGCCTTAGCGAGCTGATCTACGATGAATTGCCCTTTAATGGATTTTTGTGAATTGAATTCTAGGTTGAATTCAATAAGGAGTATGATCCATTTAGCAGTATGAAAGTGATGATAACTCTTGTTCATCATGTATCAGAGTGGATTGTCATGAGTGATAACAAATATAGTGTGATTAAACATGTAATGGCATAGTTTTTGGGTGGCAAAGACTATGACCAAGCATAACGTTTCCATGTAAACATAGCGGGTTTCATAGCTAACTAGCATATGACTGATGTAGTATATAGCTTGCTCATGATTGAGTTCATTATTTTGGGTTAAGAGTGTGCCAAGTGCGAAGTCCATGACTAAAATTTATAGGGTAAATGGCCTCTACGGATGTGGAGGAGATAAAACCGATGAAGAGGTAGGATAGGCTTTGATTGAATCAAAGGCTTTTTGAAAGTTTTCATCCCACTTAAAGGTGACCCCCTTTTGCAATAGGTTATTAAATGGCTTGTATTTATCTGAGAGATGTGTGATAAAATGGCATATGGACTGAATTTTTCCTAGTAGACTGTGTAATTGTTTGAGGTTTGTGGGTGGAGGTATCTCGATGATGGCTTTGACTTTATTAGGATCCACTTCAATGCCTTGTTGAGAGATGATGAAACCTAGGATTTTACCTGAAGTGATACCAAAGATGCATTTCTTTGAGTTAAGGTGAATGTTGTGTTATAAAATACGATCAAATATTTTACCTAGATCAATGAGGTGCTACGAATACTCTTTTGATTTTGCAATGAAATCGTCAACGTAGTCTTCCATGATTTTGTGCATGTAATCATGGAAAATGTAAGTCATTGCATGTTGATAGGTTGCCCCAATGTTTTTAAGGCCAAAACGCATGAAATTATAGCAAAAGGTCCCCCAGGGGTTGTGAATAAAGTCTTGTGTTGGTTAGTGGTATTGATTTTGATTTGATTGTATCCAAAAAATACATTCATGAGAGATATCATTTCATGGTCCATGATGGAATCGACTAGTGAGTCAATGTTTGGTGGGGGGAAGTGGTCATTGGGATAAGCTTTGTTCAAGTCATGAAATTCAGTGCATACATGAACCTCACCTGAGAGCTTAGGTACTAGTACCATGTTGGATACCATTCACGGTAATCAATAGGTTGAATGAAATCTACATCAAAGAAATTTTGGAGCTTATATTTCACTAGTAACGCAACTGTAGGATGCATGCATCGCAATTTCTACTTGAAAGGTTTTGCATATTTGTTGAGAGTTAGGTTGTGCACTACTAGAGAAGGATCAAGTCTAGGTATGTATTTGTAGGACCAAGTAAAGACTTTGATATATTCCTTGAGAAAGGCGGTAAAAAAGATACACTCTTTTGGAGTGAGGCTAGTGATGAGTTTGATAATGTGTGAATTTGTGGTATTTTCACCAATGTCAACATTAATGGTTTATTATAGGAGCATGTGGGAGCCATATTGGAGCTATTACAAAATTAGGATAAGGTGGAGGTCATCAATAGACTTGGGTAATTCAAAAGTATCATCCAAATATACATCAGTGTGATAGAACCATGGAATATGAGGTGGAATAGAAGGTGAAAGTGCATTTGTCATGTGTAAGATAGAAGGTGATAGCCAAAAGTTTTGCGGTGAGGGTGTTGGTGAAATGTGGGTGAAATCGATGAAATTAGGATTGTATGTGTTGTGATGTGCGAGAGATGAATATCGAAGTGGGGAGAATAAATCCACATCGACCATGTTGATGAAAGCCGTAGAGGTCATGGAAGATGATAAATATGATGGTGAAAATTGAGAGGCATTGGATCATCATGAGAGGTTTAATGGTGGACCTAAGAGAATGAGATCACCTGATGAATCAATGAAGTTATCGAAGGATAGGTAGTGGTGTGGCTGAAGGCCTTCTCCTCGAGGTGCACTTACTCGCGTGCTTCACTATAAGTGACAACATATATGTTATCCTGTGTGGTGAATTTATGCTTATAACTATTCAAAAATGGAAATCTAAGGTTCTAGGTGTGATCTGTGTAGGGTTTTTTAGTAAATCTATGAAATTTGAGAAGTTTCTATTCTTGGAAAAAGGATTCATAGGTCACAATGTGAATTGAGATCTAATTTGCAGGTTGACCTATGAATTAGACTCAGACCATAAATCTGATAGAAAAATTAGAAGTGAAATGTTGTAGACAACCAAAGAATATGTTGTTGATCAATGGATGTGCTGAAACTAGTTTTGTGAGCATGCAAACAACGTGTAACTAGAGTTAGTTCTAAATGCAAAAAATAAAGTGTATTGGTTTTGTGTGTTTTGATGTTAGAACTTACTACTAGAAAATAAATAAGGAAAGTGGGGTGGACTTCTAAATAGAACAAGAATGTTGTAGGTATGGAACCTCCTAAAACACCCAAGGGTGCACAAAATAGAATAATGTCTCAATGAGCAAGTGACGACCTGTATGGAAGGTGTAGTAAAATGATAACCTATAGAGGGGAACTCAAAATGTTTAAGTGAGTTTAATATCCTCGCATGATAAGAGATGGTAATATCTAAGACCTACTACTAGCCTAGTTGGGCATTTGCTTCAATCTCAGGAAAGCTTAGTCAAGAACGAAAGTTACCATATTCATTAATTATGCAAGTCTTGTGAATGAAGGTGTCTAATATGATCCCACTTTGAAGGTACCTTATGATGATGAATTATGGGAAACCAATCTCAAAAGTGGGGGATTTTATGTGATGAAGTCCAAAAACTATTTTTTGGGGATTACTATGGTGACTAGATGGATAGTGACCTGGTCGAGGGTAGAAATCCAATCACACCAGTATCAAGTGGGGAATTGGTGATGAAATCCAATCCTTAAACTAATTTTTTTGGTACGTGAGTGTGTGTAGCTATGTTTGTTACCACTTAGGGAAAGCAAATATGACTATCTAAATGCCTTTTCAGAAATGAAAGCTAGACCTAGATGTGCTTTTGAAAATGAAAACTAGTCCTATGTGCCTTTCTAAAATAGAAATAAGGATCTATTATATGCAGTATGTAAATGAAAAAAATGAAGCATGTAATTAAAAGGATTTTGGAACCCTAAGAACATGAAATAAATTTGAGACTAACTATTCAACAAGAAATTAAAATCCTATGTTAGAAGATGCAAAAAGAAATTGGAGTCCTAATATAATGACATGAAAAGAAATATGCAAGTTACCCAAGGTATTTGTGAAAGAGATGTGAAATTTCTAATCTAAAATATTTGAAAGAAATTTGAAATCCTAATCTAATGAAATGAAAATAAATATGCAAGTTACCTAGGGGATTTGTGAAAGAGTTTTTTAATCTAAATAATTTGAAAGAAATATGAAACCCTAATCTAATGATATGAAAATAAATATGCAAGTTACCTAAGGGATTTGGGAAAGATATGGGAAATTTATAATCTAAATGATTTGAAAGAAATTTGAAACCCTAATCCAATGAAATGAAAAAAAATATACAAGTTACCCAGGGGATTTATGAAAGATATGGGAAATTTCTAATCTAAATGATTTGAAAGAAATTTGAAACCCCAATCTAATGATATAAAAATAAATATGCAAGTTACTGAGGGAATTTGTAAAAAATATGGGAAATTTGATTTTGCAAAAAATAAATCAGAAATGATTTACAAAAACATATTGAAATTAATGTGCGATTTTTTTTTTAATCTTTGACACAAAAGGGATTTTAAAAACCTAGTCTAAATGTGATTTTTGAGAAATAAAATTGAAGTGCTTTTGAAATATAAGAGAAATAATTTTTTTTGATCTAAATGCAGGTTTTGGAAAGGAATTGAGAATGCCTATCAAACATACAGAAAGGAATAAAATACAACCTTAAAAAAAGGAATGAAGAACTAGTTTGATGATTGTAAATGACAAAAGCGAAAATAAGAATACAATTTTTTTGAATCAAAGGATAAATAACAACTCTAAAAAAAATTGAAGGAATTCTGACCACTTTGATAGACCTAATAATTGTTTTAAAAGAAATAAAGGTACAAAATAACACAATGCATTTTGAATGTGAAATTGCTTATGCAACAAGAAATACAGAAATAACAAATTCCAAGGGGAATACCTGACTACTGAGATGTATGATAAGTGTTTTGAAGTTTCTACTATGATACCCTATTGTGTTAGGGTTTTGTGGAGAAGTATGATATAATTCACATGGTGACCTACGAATTGGATTCTAATTTATAGGTTGGGGGGCAAATCAGGTTTAGAAGCTTCAAACTCCTTCTTTTTTGTCTAAAGTGCTTATCAGGGCTTATGAATATTCTATTCTATCTTGAGGGTACCTACAATAACATAGAAAACCAGATATTTCATTAGATTTGTAAGAAAACTAGTCTAATGCAACCTTTTATGGGGTCCCATCAGGTGTGCCAGAATAAAACTAACAAAAAAGATTTATTTGATCAACTAATTTAACACAATGCAAACTACTTAGAAATGCTGCTTTTATTTCATAAAGGAATGCTTTATAGGTTACAAATATTAATGTCCCTATTTTCTTTACAAAATACACATCTTGATGATGTCTTTAAGAGTTCCTTAGTGAAGATGGCTTCTGTGTGCGCAGGCCACTAGTATGTTTTTGCTGGTGTGGTTTTCTTATGCACCTAGTTTTTAGACCTACAAAATATGATTAGTAAGTTTGGGGGCTTGCCTCAGTCAATCCCCATAGTGATAAAATACAAACTCGACATAAAAATAACATGAAATAATGATAAAAATTGAACTAGAATGTTTTTAAAACATAAAAGAATTGATACCTATTGATTTTGTTGGTGTAGACCCACTACAAGGTCAATTCGTAGGGAAGCCTACGAATTAGAACTCTAATTCTTAGGGTAGGGATAAATTATACCGTGATTACTTTTTGGTGGAGATCCTCTATCTGGATGGGCTCTTTGGATTCTCTGATGCTATTTGTATAGTTTGGAATTATCATATGCAACTTTGGTATGATTTTGGCATAGTTTCTATGAGGTGACTAAAAGGGGAGAGAGATGTAAAATGAGAGGGAAACCCTCTAATTATAGAAAAGTCTAAGGTCAGGAGAGGGAGTTAGATAAACCAAACCTTAGGGTCACTTACTAATGGAGTTAGGTTAGGGTTTGAGGAGGTGTGAAGCCCACATGTACGAAGGATATATATCCTCCTTGCACATGTGTGAGGAAAAGTTAGGGTTAGCTAGGGTTAGCTGAGTACTAGGTTAGGTTAGAGTTTAGTTAGGGTAATCAAAAATATCCTAACTAATATCATGGTGCACACATATGTGGGAGTGTGCTTAGGTCAAATTTGGATTAGAACCGTAATTAAACTTATTTAAGGGATAAAGTGCATGTAAGTAAAAGCCAATAATGAATTAGAATGTTAATTATTCTAAGTAGGTTTTTTAGTGAGGAAATCATCCCATGGATCCTAATTAGATGTAGGAAAGGGATTAGGTGGCCTTAGGGGGCTAGTATATGGATTCCAAGTTGGTAGGAAGCATCCTGGATGTATTTTACCTAGTTTTTGTAGGTTTGGAGTCTACAAGTGACCAAGGTAGCCTACAAATGACTAAAGTGGCCTATGATGGCCTATAATGGCCTATAATGGTCTATGGTGGCATATGAATACCTAGAAGCAAGAATGTATGAGTTTTTGGGTGTCTAAACTTTCATATGCTTAACTACAACAAAAATAATATCTTCATTAATAAAAATAAGAGATTATTACATGAGATTTTGATTACTTCATAAAATATCATAAGAGGTCTAAATGTATGTAATATAACCACTTTGAAAATCCATGGGCTTAGACATAGAATAGCCTATGAATATAAATATAAAAATGTTTCATTTATATGTGCATAACTTATTTCTCTAGTGGTTTTGGATGTTGTTGCTTAAGAAATGAATCAAAACAAGAGATCAACCTACTATAAATATGATATGAAGATACATTTTCATACTTGAAATAATGAATATAATTTTATGTATTTTATAGTGGAAGGATGATCTAGTAGTATTTGGTCTTGGTTCTATTAAGATTTAGATTTAAATTATATATAATATGGACTTATGTATTATAGCCGCAAAGTCTAATTTAAAGGTTTCTAAAGGATCGATTCTCTTCAATGGTTTTTATTATTTTATGTAGTTTTGGGTTTTTATGGTATTAGGTAATATCTTCCATATGGTTAACTAAGACAAAAATAATATATTTTTATTATTAAAAAATAAAATATTAATACAAAAAGGATAAACTCCTTATTTGTAACAATATTTTTGTGCTCAAAATATCATAGTAGATTTAAATCCATTTGATCTAACCACTTTAAAAAACCATGAGATATAAAATAGTCCATAAATATAAATATCATATTAGTGTATTTTTTGTGACAATATGGACTCACACATACCCAATGTGGTTTGAACCTAAGTGTCCTGAAAGAAAATCCAAAACATTATCGTTATATATGCATCAATTATTTTTGCAATGGTTTTGGTTGGTGTTGCTTAAGCAATGAATGGGAACATAGGATTGACCTACTATAAACATGACATGATGAGATATCTTCATACTTGAAAGAATAAATAATAATTTGTGTATTCTATAATGAAAAGGATGACCTAGTAATGGTTGGTGTTCATTCTATTATGATTTTGATTTATTTTCTCTTTAGGATTGGACTTTCTTGTGTATTATACCCTAAAAGTCTAATTTTTTAAGGTGCTATAAGATCGATTGATTCAATAGTTTATTATTATTTTTTTCTTTGTAACAATCTCATCCATACAATCACATCCTACCATGGTTTGAACTTGGATATCCTGGAAGAAAGACTAATTTTTTATGTGTTTTTGGTTTTTTGTCTTATTTGGTGATATATATTTGATTCTAAATTAAAGCTATGAAACAAGTAGGCTTAAACTTAAGACCTATTATATTTATTTGGTTTGCTTGAATAGATTTTAATATTTTTCATGATATTGATTTAAGATATAATTTAAAAATATGTTTATAAGTTTAAAATATAATTAAAATAATTTAAAGATATTTTTTTAATAATTTCATAAAATTGAGACAATATTTAATACATTTAGTTCAATACTCAACAACATATAATTATAATAAATTTATAATACTAAAACATTTTTTATTATTAATACTATGGATATTTCAAAACCTTTGCTACAATTCATTAAGATAAAATTTAAATCAAGATAATGGGATCAAAAAGTAGATTATATAAATATCATATATTGTTACCATAATTGTTATGAGATTGGAAACATAGCAAGAGTTTATAAAATGAAAAATGTGAAGAAAGAGACCAAACATTCTAGCCACGAGATAAAATTCAAGATAAAACAAGGAAATCATACAATTATAGAAGCTAGATAAAATCAAGGATATTCCACTTTGAAAGAAGAGGTAAAAAAAGTCTATCTACTATATCATTTGACAAGTTGAGAAGGAATTAAAGGTGCAAAAGAAGATGTGAAGAGAAATCCTAAAAGAGAGACAAAAAAAAAAAGTCAATTTTATTCTAGGTAAATCATATTTAACTTCCTTAAGTAGTACAAAATCCGCTCTAAGTAATAAGAGTGATAGGAATGAAAATGTTATCCATTGCACTTTAGGGTTTCAAGAATAGCATAATGAAGAAATAGGAATGGAGGAAACCCATAACAATTAAAGGTTTTTTAAAGTAGAATAAGAAGGAAATTGCTTCAAAAGAGTATCCCCAAACTTTAGGGTTTCTAGGGCAACAAAAAGAAGATTGTGCTTTTGAGGTTATTCCTTGCACTTCACATCCTTCATCTCAAGGCAAACCTAAAGATGATAATTCTTACTATGAGCCCTATGAGAAGATTGAAGAGATTGATGAAGTTGAAAGTATTGTTGGAAATGAAAGAAAGAGAGGAAGACCCAAGAAGCAAAAAAAGAGAGAAAAAAACCGAGAGAGATATTGATATGGGAAAATAAAATTAGATATCACAAGTGCTAATAAGAAGTGGGGCTAAACCCATAAATAAAATTTAAAAATAAAAATGAAAATAATATCTTTGAATATTAGGGGAATGTAGAAGAACCCTATAAAAAGGTATCAACAAATTGTGAGGTTGTTATAGACAATATATTTATAGATATAGAAGTTGGGCAGAAAATGTTTTAGCCATGCGATATTTAAATTTCATAAGGCATCTGATATAAAAGGAGTTGATTGTGAAAACTTAGCAATTTGAGGAAGATGAAAACTGTTAGAAATGCAAATAAAGAATATCTTTGATTGAAAGGTAAAATTGGATATGCTTTAATTAACTTGTTAGAAATGTAACGAGAGCAATGTAATATTTTGTTTTTGTAATGGAAGTGGCCCTCAATAAAAGCCACACATAAATTATTAAAAAATAAATAAAATTATAATCATTTTTTTATTATAAATCATCTTACTATAATAATACACATTAAAATATAAAGATTTAAACTTAGATACTATTATTACTTTCTAATTTCTTAATTATTAATTATGTTTTATTATTTTGAAAAAAATACCAATATATAACTAATATAAAAATATTTCTTAAATAAAATTATACAATCGAAGTAGAATATAAAATCTAAATTTTAAACCTCAACCCAATTTTACCATTGACATATCACCGCTTATGATTTACATTATTTTTATTTTTCTTATAAAATTTTTTATAGACCATTTATTTTACATGTGTTTCAAGCATTTGAATTCAAAATTTTAAATAAAATGTTAAGTAGAATTTACCTAGTTTGAAAACAAATTTCTCCAAAGAATAAGTAGTGTGATGTTTAGGCAAATAGTTTGTAATTTCACTTCAAACAAAGAATGTTGTATATTAATATATTTTTTTTGATTGAAAGGTCGCTTATATTAAATAGAAGAAACAATCCTTTACAACCAAAAAAGGAGTGGGTGGAGAAAGGAATCACACCCCAAAAGCTACAAACTTATCCTAATAGCGGATAAGGAAAACCAAGAGCACAAAAACAAAAACACCTAACACCCCGCAAAGCTTAGAAACCCTTTACAACTGGCAAGACCTTAAGGACAGAGGTCTTTGGCAGGCCAAATATTATCCTCAGCAGTGGAGGGCCTTCCCCATCCATCAAGTTGATCCACACCCCACCCAAAAACATGAGTGGTGGGGGAAGAGGGTTGAGACCAGCCAAAATGGTGATCATGACTACCCGAGGCCCCCCAGCCATCGGAAGGCCCGAGCGTGGGCTACTGAGTGAACACCGACGGGCCAAGCTGAGAAGTGCCCAGAACTGGCTGCTGCAGCGTGCCACCATGATCCCGAGACCTGCTCCGTGGAGCCTACTGCCATGCACGTTTTGGGCGTCGATGCGAGCGGGAGCGGGCAGGGTGAGGAGGTGAGCGCTCAGAGGCCTCCCTACTAACAGCACAAGGGGCTTCACCCCAATACTTCAGCAGCGCCTGCAAATGGTCCAACTCCATCGCTACTTTTTTTGCTTGATCACAAATCTGAAACCAAACATCATGAAACACTTCAAGTTTGTCAGAAAAAGAAAAAAGCTGAGACGGATCCACCTGCTGGAAGACAATCTTATTTCTGGCTTTCCAAATGTGGAACAGAAGGCTAACTCTAAAAATGTGCCACACCTCCCTCAACGGGAGAGAGAACTGGATAGAATCCCCCAGCAAAACATGATGCCAAGTAAGGGGCAGAGACATGAAGGGAGCAAAGAAGGAGCCAACCCAGCTCCAAGCGAGAGTAGCCCGCCTACAGGCCCAAAACAAATGCAGACAAGATTCGGGCTCATGACAGAAGGCACAACGAGGATCAGGAACCCCCATATAAGAGAGCCTGTTGCCAAGGGGTAAGCCTTGATACAACAAGCTCCAGGAAAAAAGGCTCTCTTTGGCTCCAGATACGATGCCCAAGCAACCTGAAATCAAGTTTTCCACCGAGAGGGCATGGAGATCAGATCCCATTTAACATTGAGCTTAGGCACTATGGGAGCAGTTGGCGAAAGCCACTGATAGCCTTGCTTGGCAGAGTAATTGTGTAGCGAAGTGCTTTTATACCAGGCCCAGTATTTCCACCAGGGCTTCTGAGACCTGACTCCAAGTTTTCGCCACAAGGAAAAGGGAGTATGGTCGAGAACAATGTCATAAGTAGCCTTATCAGTGTTGTTTAAACCGAACAACCTTTTGAACTCATGCCAAGGAATCCAGTCCCTGCTCTCTCTGGAATAGAAGTCAGAAATGGATGCAATGCCCCGCTTATAAAATTTTTGAGCATGAACCCAGGGAATTTGCGCTAACGGCTTACCCTGGAGCTTGAAAATAGGGGACCACCAAATATTAAGCCAGTTAATGGAAAGGCCAGAGCGAGCACGAACCCCTTTCCAAAAAATCCATGGATTTAGTTGTTGCCAGGCCTTCCATATACTTTTAAGAACAAAAGAACCAGGGATCTTAATAAAAATAGGGGCCAACACCAGAGAGGGCAGATCTAAGCCAGTCCAAGCACGCCGATTCAAAGGGAGCCTAGCTGAAATGCAGTGGTGGATAAGGACTTTCCATGCCTCAGACCCTTTGAGCGCCCGCACAATCCACTTGGCACATAGAGCTGCCCCTTGACGTTGACAGTCAAGCAAGCCCATGCCCCCTGCTGACCGTGGGAGACAACAAAAATCCCACTGAACTCTATGAAAACCCTTCCTTTCAGACCCAGAAGACCACATAAAATCTCATAGTAATTTTTCAAGCCGACTGTAACAAGCCTTGGAGGGGACCCAACAAGAAGAGTAATAAACATGAGTAGAAGCCAACACTTTCGAGCAAATTTGAAATTTTCCAGCCAAAGACAGCTTCTTGGTAGTCCAGTAATCCAACTTACGTTCGACTTTGTGAATGACATAAGCCCACAGTTGAGACGGAGAGCCTTGAAAAGCAAAAGGAATGCCCAAAAATTTAAAAACCTCTCCAGGCTGAATCCAGTTCCACTGCACATGCTGCAGCCATTGGGGAAGAGGCAACAGAGATTGCCTGAAACAAGACGTTTTCCTCCATTGAATACTAGACCCTGAGGCTTGGCAAAAGATGTCAAGGCAAGACAGGGCCACCGATAGGGATTGCTCATCCTCATTCAGCGTGAGAAAGGAGTCATCAGCAAAATGGCCATTTAAGAGTTGCCCAACATTCTCAGGGAGGGAAATACCTCGAATCAGCCCAAGAGAAGCACGACTGGCCAACAAGTATCCAAAAGCTTCTGCTGCTAAAATAAAAAGCGAGGGGGCAAGAGGACACCCCTACCGAACAGATCTATGCAGACCAATAGCATCCGTTTGAAGCCGATTGAGGGATAACACAACTGACGCATCCTGAAAAAGCATTTTGATAGAAGAGATGAACTGAGGACCAAAGCCCAAAGCAACAAGCATGGAAAGGATAAACACCCACTCAATGCGATCATAAGCCTTTTCAAAATCAAGCTTGAGGAAGAGAGAATGTTGACCAGACTTGCGAGCCCACTCCATCCCTTCCCACACAGCCAGAACATTATCCAAAATATAACGGTTCTGAATGAACCCAGTTTGCTCTGGACGCACAATGACTGGGAGGATGGGCCTGAGCCGCAACACCAAAGCTTTGGCAATGATCTTGTAGCTAACATTGAGCAGCGTAATTGGCCTCCAATTCATGATGATTTTGGGGTCCCCAGCTTTAGGTATGAATTTGATAAGGCCCTTATTAATCAGAGCATCGAGAGAGCCAGTTTGTAGGGCTTCCAAGTACACTTTATGCAAATCAGGGCCAACAAGCTCCCAACAGGTCTTATAAAACTCACAGGGGAAGCCATCAAGCCCTGGGGCCTTAGCGTCCACCATTTGGAACAAGGCATCCCTAAGGTCTTGAATTGATAATGGACGCTCACAGTTGTCATGCTGCCCTGGAGAGAGACAACAGGGGATAACTGCTTTGCAATCCTGAAGGGCCTACTCTCTTTCGGGAGAAAATGGCTGAGCAGCAAAAACATGAGAATAATGCCTGACAAATTCCTCAGCAATCTCAGGGAAAGATGAGCTTCGAACCCCATTAATCATGAGAGCTTGAAATTGGGTAGAGGCTCGAGATGGCCTGAGTTTCTGAAAAAACTCCTTAGAGACACGGTCGCCCACTTTAAGCCAATGTAACCGTGCACGAATCTGAGCCCCTCTGGCCTCATAAGCTTCAGCGACCTTAAGCTCATGCCGGATCTGAGCAACATGTGCCTGAATGGAAGTGTCGAATGGGGAAGCCTCAAGACGGAGGGAGGCCTGAGCAAGCTCATTATGCAGAGCGATATTGGAACGACGACGCAGCTGCGCCACCTTCTTCCCCAGACTTCGAAGCAAAGAAGTGGTGCAAAAAAGGGCATCATTCCACCACTCAATCCAACCCGAATCGCCACTGGGTCTGGGGACAAGGTTCCAGATCCGATGGATGTGACAGACAGTGGCAGAGTGCTGCAGGAAAGAGGTATTCAGAAAGAATCGAGCATGGATAGGCCACTAGCGGGTGGCAGAAGCATGAATAGAAAACAAAATGGGTGAATGGTTAGACGAAACTAAACCAGGAAGGGTTTCAACAAATGGGACTGAGGGGAGCCGACGAGAAAAGGAAAAATCACCCTGATCTGACAACATTGCCCGGTCCAATATTTTTAAAACCCTAGCAGAATCAGACTAAAAATTAGACCACGTGAACCACAAGTGTTTGAGAAACTGACTCATAGAAAAGCAACTGTTGGGGTCGAAAACCCCCAACTTATTCTTCATAAAGTACCACGCCTGACGCTCCCCCGAGGCCCACCTATTAGGGGACTGGCCCACCTTGTCATAAGCCTTCTCGACCATGTTGAAGTCACCACATATCAACTAGACCACAACGGGTAGAGACAGGGCACACCATCTCCATAGGGCACATCTGTCTTGGACCTCATTTGAGGCATAGACGTTTAAAATCCCAAAGGAGAGACCACTAACTTTGAGCAAGACCCACACTGCACGGTGAGAAGGGTCAGAACCCCATGTGACAAAATTGTGAGTCCACCTAGGACTAAGCAAAATGATAGCGCCACCACTGCCCTGACTGTGACTGGTATTATACATCTGACTGCCAGGCCATAATAAAGAGCAAGCAGACTGCAGATTGAAGCCTGCCACCTTGACCTCTTGCAAGCAAATAAAATTCGGATGACCGTAAAGACTAGAGCAAGTATTTAGCTCATCCCGAATCATGTAGCGCCGAACTGGGTCCGTCAACCCATGCACATTCCAGGAGAGGAACCACATTAAAAAGAGTCGAGGTTCATATCCCCACTAGCCTCCGGACCAGATTTCGACAACAATTGGTAGGGATTGTTTCTAAGGGCCTCCATGGCGACAGAAGAGAAGGACAACTGCTTTCGCTTGTCTAGATGGGTAAGCCGTTCACCACGTCGAGGGCTCCGAGACCTTCATCCTAAGCTCTGAGAAGAGCTTCCATCAACCGTCGTCACAACCAAAGACCCCAAGGGCTCAGAGGATAGAAACCCCTCGTCTCGATCGACAGACTCAACGGGAGGAGGAGGAGAATGGACCGGGGTCGATTCCAAGACCGACTGCGGTAGAGGAGGCTTAGGCGCTACAACCTGAGCGAAAGAGGCATGCCCAGTCTGAGCCGCCCTTCCTCCTTTACCTTTTTTCCTTGAAACTTCAGTCCACTCACCACCCTTGGAAGGAGGATGTGGGGTGGTGGGAGAGACAACAACACCAGCAGTAGCAACGAGGAACTGCATCGGCCGCTTTGGCCTTAAACTTTTTTGCCATTAGAGGGCAATCCTTAATGCGGTGGGAGGCTGACTGGCAATGATAACAGGTGTTCGGGAGGTTAATGTAAACCACTCTCTGATGAATACGGGTAGAACCGACTTGGATATCGATAAATTCTTTCAAGGTTTTGGCCAGGTCGACTTTAACACACAACCTCTTGCTGGGACGCACAAACATGAACCGAGAGGGTTCATCGCAGATAAATTCCCCGAGGGTGGAAACTAAATCCTTCAAGAAAGGCCAACACGCAGTGGGGAGGTCGGGAAATTCAACCCAGACAGGCACCACTAAGGAGACAAAATTCGAAACCGTGAAGTCTCGGCTCCATGGCTGGAAAATTAACAGCGAGTTGTTAATGTAACTGGGGCCTTTGTTCAGAACTTTTTGGGCTTGGTCAGGGCTACCGAAGTGAAAATGGAAGAACCCCTTAGACAAATTTTGCACATGGTCAACCTGAATCCCATATGGATGCCAGTACTGGTCAATCCAATTTTTTAGAGCATGCTCGGGGGGAATCCGACCCAAAAAATACCCAATGAGCGTGTTATTTTCAAACCAAGAGCAAGCCTGATTAAATTCATGCAGGGGAATTACGAAATCGGGTTCAGAATTACCTCGTGATACACCTTGGGAATAAATTTCTTGGGACGCTTGTTCACCTCTAGAGCCATTCCTATCACCGTCAGCTTCAACAAAAGCCAGGGCAGGAGAGCCCAAGATAGTAAAGCCTATGAAGTGAGCGCAACACGACGGTCGATGCAAGCTCCAAGAGAATGAGAGGAAGTTTCTAGAAATCCTAGGACAACACAAAAACATGCAAGGGAGGAGATCCTGACATAGTAAAGCATGTATATTAATATAATATAGTGGTTGGCTGAATATTTGAGGCTTGTTCATGATTGCCCCTAATTCTTTCTACGTCGGATATAGAGTTTCATATGTTAATGAAATCTTGCTTTGAATTAAAGCGTCAGAGCACGCGGGTCTCAGAGAGTTCAGAAGGCATTTTTTTTTGGGTGGGGTGGTTCTCAAGTTGACAGCAATAGACAAATTAGAATTGAGATGAAATTGAAGGATCCACCATGGGTTTTGAAGTCATAAAGTCGTCAAAAAATTCCTCCGCTTGGGGGACCAATTTTTGGATTAAAAAATAATGAAAAATTGGTTAGTGTGAACATACATCGTGCTTTCGTATGAGTGATACTAAGAATTGACGCACTGTAAATGTCAATCTCCATCGACGCATATGCATGGTAAATGTATCTCCATCCATCAACCCATGTTGCATGCAACGTTCTAGAGAGCATTAATGGGCTAAGTTCATCACCCCTGCAAGGAGTGGCATGTTTTTTTTTTATATAAATAATCATGACATGTTTTTTTATACATAGGAAATCAATTACATCCACAGTCCTTAACAAAGACTCACATGTTACAAAGGCTGTTTGCATGTTACAAAGGCCTATAGATATGTTGCATCGTCCATCCTCCTTTCTTGTGTGGTGGGAGATACTCGCATTTCCATGGCCGATATTATCTTTTTTTTTGTATATTTACAGTCATTTACATAACTCTTGGTTTATTATACTTCCAAGGAAAGACAATAGTGAATTATCGTGAGATTGGTCATGTTCAACAAATACTTCAATGCTTCAAATACTTCTAAGTGATGACCAAGTCGTCAACATATACAACAATTACCATGAATTTTCTTCCTTTTATTTTGAACTACAAGTTCAACTCATATGGATTGCAATGAAATCTATTTCATAGAAGATGCTTGTCAATCTTTGCATCCCAGTCATTAGGTGCATGTCTTGGCTCATAAAAATAAATTGACAAGCTTACATAACTTGTTCTCCTAACTATGTATGATGAGTTCCTTTAGTTGTGCCATGTAAACTTATTCAATAAGGTCATCATTGAGAAATGCACTCTTCACATCCATTTGGTGCAACTTCCATCCCAATTTTGCATCCAGTTTGAAAACCATTTGAATGGTCTTCACATTTATTGTTGGTGTAAAAGTTTCATTATAGTCATTTTTTCATTTTGTGCTTATCCCTTTGTCATAAGTATTACTCTGTATTTTTTATTGCTCACATTATCTTTGTATTTGATTTTGAATACCCACATGCAGCCAATGGGTTTTTTTACTAAGTGGAAGATCAACAAGTTGTCATGTATTGTTTTTCATCGATGCTTGATATTTGACATTTATGGTATCCTTCCACTTGATTTATGCAAGAGCTTTATGAATAACTAAAGGTTTATATGTTTACATCATAGTTATAATCAAGGTTAGATTATCCTCATTTTAAACTTTGCTTTGAGTTCTTGGTCTATGTTTACATCATAAATTGTATTGAGATACGACTTGGATTTTATGAATGATACCCAAAGTAAATGGTATTGGATCATTAGTTTCATTACGAACATCTCATTAATATTCATAAAATTCAAAATCCTATCTCTCAAAGTATTTATCATCATCATATGATAGGGAAAAAATAGGTTCTTTGTCAATAACACATGGATTAGAAGAAGAGGTACACTCATTCATCTTATCAAACACAACATATTTTCTAAAATATAACTTTTTAGTGTCAATATACATGAGAAAATATCCCTTTGATTCACTAATATTTCCAATGAAGATACATCACTTGTATTTATCCTCCAGCTTTATTTACTTTTGCCTTAGAATATGCATGATTATAGTATAGCCAAACACATAGATAAGTGACATAGAAGATATTTCTATTATCCATTCCTTGTCAAGTATGACATCATTCAATGGAAGTGTAGGTGTGCAATTCAACAAGTAGATCATCATACAAATATTTTTTCCCAAATTTTATCTCCAAATTGGTATCACTCAACAAGCATTGCATTATCTCCTAAATAGTTTGATTATGCATCTTTATAACTCTATTGTTTTAGGTATGTAGGCATTTGTCAACTACCTTTCTGATGTCATGTTTCTTTAGGAGAGAAAAAAATATATTACTGGTGTACTTCTTATTGATATGAGCATAGTGCATGAATGGGATGACGAACAATCTTCACACAAGCTTTGAAATATTAGAAATAGTGAAAATATTAATCCTTTGTATTCAGAATGTAAACTAACATCCACCATGTATAATAATCAATAAATAATTATAAATATGTATAGCCAGTAAAACTCATATCCATGGGTCTATACAAATCAATATGTACTAGGTCGAGTGCACCAACCACTCTATGGCTACTTCAAAAAAATGGAGCTCAATTTCACTCTACAACCAAATAACTCATGTAAAGATCATGAGGATTCATAAAATATGGGATCCCAATACCATATCATGATGTAGGAATGACTTAAAAAGGCCAAAGATTAGATGTCTAAATTGTTTTTTCTATTGTACTGTAATTCATATACCTTAGTAGCCAATGTTTGGTTAATTCTCATTACAACCATAGACTAAAACATATTACCTATGATAGTAGCATGATAAATTATCGTTGACCATCTCGATGTTTCTTGAAAGAGATAGAGTATTTTGTACCTATTTTTAAAAATACAACACGTAAATTATGATAAAAAAACTGATTCATAGACAACAAATTCTTTATGAGGCTAGGCATATAATGAACTTACTTAAGGCAATAAGTATTCTCTCCAATATTCAATTAAACACCAATTATTCCAACCATACTATATTTTTAATTTTTTCCAAGGGTTACTTCCCTATAGTAAGATCAATTCTCAAGGCTCATGAACCATTCCTTTTGACCTATCATGTGCTTGGTAGCACCTAAATCAATTTTCTAAATTGAGATATATTTTTAAAATAGCATCAAAATATTGAACTAATAGATATAGTATTATCACTCTATATTAGAATCAACATCCTCAAATACATTTTCATATTGGTATTGAGTTGCATTCATCCTTTTCCAATGAGAACTCTTTTGCTTACATCCTGAGGAATTATTCAATGGATTCTTGGATGATATTTATGATAATGTTTTATAACAATGCTCTTTAAGGATATGTCCTAGTTTATCATAGATTAAATATGTGATACCTCTTTGTCCTTGATGTTGTTGTTTTTTTCCTTTGTCATTTTGTTGGTTTTGGTGCTTGTTTGGGGGTTGGACACTTTTTTTATTGCATCAAATTCTTACCTTTTTAATAGATGATCAAATCACATTCATCTTTGGTCTTTTTCTCTCAAATCACTTCCTCCTGTTACAAAAATTTATAAGAGTCTCAAAAGTAGAAATATAATTTGTCATGTTTATATTTATTACTAAAACACTAGATGTTGGTTATAGTGCATGTAACACTATTAAAATAAGTACATCATCTCTGATAGTTTTCCTAAAAATTATAGAAAGGATTACAACTTAACAATTTATCATGGAATACCTTTTAGCTTCTCACTATTATTTATATTTAAGCAATGCAATTACCAATATAGGTGTAGAATTTGATATTTGATTCTTGGACTTGAACATTCAACTAAGTTCATCTAATGTATCCTTCATAACTATAACATCATAAATATATAGATCATATATGTCAAACATGATGATCAATTTGGATTTTTGATAAGTTTTATCCAACTTTCTTTATTTTTCTAGGTTAATGATAAGTCTTTACATAGTGCCACATACCACTCCCCATAAGTCTTCAAACTCTAGGTGAATGTTCAATTTTGTCTTCCAAGTGGAATAGTTATTATTTTTCAGCAACTATAAATTGTGCAACAACATATTTGGGGTATTAACAACCATACCCATATTTATCTATCAAACCATGTGGTCCATATTGCTTTCCATTAGTGATATACTTAATACTTGTTAAGCTATATTATCCTTCAAATTAAATTTTATTTTGAGAAAAAAACATACCATGACAATGTCAACACTTACCTTTTTATGGAATTTAATTGCAATGCAATTGCTTACAAAAAATTTAAGGACAGTGTATTAATGGTATGCTAAATCATTTTATTTTTCATATTGGATATACTTTTTCTTGTGCAAAATATTTTTGGTAGTCATTAATATAATATGCTCTCCACAATTAAGTCTAACATATTTTTTACTTGTATTCAACATCAAATCATGAGTTAAGTCTAGCATATTTTTTACTTGTATGCACCATCAAACCATCACTTGCATGGTCTTTGATTATGTTTCTCTTTATTAATAGAAGAAATTACCCATTCACTTGTACTAAAAGTTCTTTTAAGAGTTTACATTTAAAAAGAAATTTAGGCCATAATAAATTATTACCTTTATTGTTTATTAATTTTGTAGAAATATATATTTTTAAGTGATTTAGTATTTTCTAATTAGTGCTTTGGGTCTAAAATCATGCAACTTCTATATCACTTTGATTATACAACAAACCATACTTTCATAGGTTCATTCATACTAATAGGTTTTAACTTTCAATTCGTGTATATAATCTATGTCTAATTACCTCAGTAAATTAAAATTTGAATAAATGAATTTTAAAAATAAAATAATAATATATTTTAAATTATGGTTTTATTTATTATGAAGAAAAAATTGAGAGTTTAAAATTATTTAACTTGTTAAAAATGCGTGGTTAATTCTAAGAAATGCATTTTTGTTGGTTATGAAAAATTCATTGGAACAAAAGGATATAAATTATGGATTCCAAATGAACATAGAAGTGTTTTCAACAAAGATGTGATTTTTAAAGAAATTAAGACAACTAGAGATATTCAACAACAAGAATTACAACAATAGTTGAAAGGGAAGGTTAGTGTGCATGAATACACTATGTTAGGTCAGGATTCAAGTGAAGTACATGCTTAACCCTGTCAGCCTTAAGAAATAATATCTTTTGAAATTTTAGATAGAGTTTCCAGCCTACAAAGACCTGTTGAAGATTCATATTCTTATGTGCTTGAAGATGTGCATCAAAAGGATAAAAAAATTATGCAACCTGATTATCTACCTTGTAGAGAAGAGGTACAAGAATCAATGGATCATCCTAGAAGAACTAGGAGAGAGAAACATATTCCTAATAAGATTTAGGATTTTTTCTATGGATTGACAGTTGCTTGTGATGATTCTTTCACATTTGAATATGCCATGGATTGTCCAAATAAAGAGCATTGGAAGAAGGTCATGCATGAAAAAATAAATTCAATGAAGAATAATCATGCATGGGATTTAGTTCAACAACCTACTAGAAAAAATATTGTGGGAAACAAATGGGTTTTTAGAAAGAAGTTAAGGCCTGATGGGTTTGTCAAAACATAGAAGGCTAGGTTGGTTTCAAAAGGGTTCTCTCAGATCCTAGGTATCAATTTTCATAAAAATTATCCTTTCACTATGAAGCTATATCCTATTAGACTTTTGCACTACTTTTGATTTAGAGGTTGAACAAATGGATGTAATAAATACATTCCTAAATGGAGATTTAAAGAAGGAAATATACATGTATAATCTTGAAGGTTTTGAATTAGGAAGTGCAAGTGTTGTTTGTAGGTTGAAGAAATTCCTCTATGGATTGAAATAGTCTCCTAGAGAATGGTACCAAAATTTTGATGAATACATGTTTTTTTTTGAAAAAATTGAAAAAAGCTTGCATTAAAACAAATAACAGTTACAAGAGGGAGAAAGGGCATCCCAACCAAGAGCAAAGAGACCAGAAGAACAAAGGGCGCGAAAACGCGACAAGTCACGAAAACGCGACACGTCGCGAAATCGCGACACCAAACCTAACAACCGCCGCGCCACAACAACCAGTCGCGACAACGCGACATGTCGCGAAATCGCGACATGTCGCGACATCGCGACAAAAAAGCGCCGAGGCCACAACACTCAAAAAATGTCACAAAATCGCGACAGCACAGCACCAAGGCACCCAAACGCCAAAAACGTCACGAAATCGCGACGAGAAAGCCAGAAGGCACCTGCTCCCCAAAATTGTCGCGAAATCGTGACGAGTTCACCTTTAAACAACAACTTTGAGAAAGTGTCACGATATCGCGACGAATTTTCCTTGAAGCCCCAGTTGGTCGAAAGTGTAGCGAAATCGCGACAAGAATTCCAATGGGCGCTCCTTCCGCAAAAGTGTCGTGAAATCGTGACATGTTCTCCCCCATGGTGCCCTTTTCTTAAACTAGTCGCGAAATCGCGACGTTTATCCTTCATGCAGTTTATTCTCCAGAACTGTCACGAAATCGCTACAAGTTTGCCCCTTTGCTTCACTTCCTTAAAAATGTCGCGAAATCGCGACAGGTTATCCTTTGAGAAGCTTTTCACAAAAAATGTCGCGATATCGCGACGGTTTTTCCACTTAACGTAATTTTGCTCAAAACGTCGCGAAATCGCTACAGGAATGCCCCTTTGCGTCCTTTCCTCAAAAAAGGCACGAAATCGCGACAAATTTTTCTTAGAGTAGCTTTTCACAAAAATTGTCGCGATATCGCGACGGTTTTTCCCCTTCACGCAATTTTTCTCAAAGTGTCGCGATATCGCGACACTTTTCCTCCAGCAGCAGAACCAAAAAAAAAGGTCGCAACATCGCAACACCTTCTCATCAAAGACCGTGACGGCGCAACACGTCGCGAAATCGCTACAATTTTCCTCCCAAGGCCATGACAACAAAAAGGGTAGAGAAATCGCTATAGTTGACCAGGATAGGTCGCGACAGAGCAACATGTCGCGAAATCATGACAGATTTCCAAACAAAGTCGCGACGGCGCAATATGTCGCGATATCGCGACAGAAACTAACCTTAGTCATTTTTGAGCTCATTGATGCAGGGATCGTTCCAGACCACTCCGAATCTCTTCATCTATCATAGGCATATCACTGTGTAGCTGAACACCTACCTCTTTCTCAGCACCCATCTTCGCAAGGAAGTCAGCTACCGTGTTCAAATTTCTACTCACATACATAGGGATAACATCATCTAACTCCCTCCACAACTCCTTGATTTGGGATATCAAAATCCACAGTCTCCAGGCTTTTAATGAGAAATTCCGCAAGCAATCTAGAGCGCCGATCAGGACTTGAGAATCTGATTCAAGAATTATCCTCCGGTAACCCTGCTTAACAGCCCAGATAGATGCAGACTTAATGGCAAAGGCTTCGGCCTCATTATTCATGGCTCTGCCCAATCCCTGCAATTCCCAGAAAAGAACCGCACTCAAGTGATCCCGACAAACAACACCAATTCCTGCGCTGCCCGGGTTGCCTTTTGCAGCCCCATCAGTATTGATCTTGATCCAGCCAACAGGGGGAGGTTTCCAGCATGCTCTGCCTTGCCTCTCATGTCCCTCAACCCCCTCTTCAGGATGCCCAAGAGCAGCCTGATACTCTTTATCAACAAAAATAGCAACAGTTTCTGTGACTTTGCTCCAGATGACCTACCAAATGTCGTCAATCGAGGAGAAAGTGTTTCTAAAGATCCGAGCGTTTCTCTCCAACCAAACTTGCCACCAAATGAAGAGAAAGCCTAACTGCCAGCCAGTTCGGAGAGCTATGGAATTGAACCTGCCCCTTTTCCATTTTTCCCAAATATTGGTACGATTGAAAACACCATTAGCCTGGAGTTTAAATTGAGAGAACCAGCGTTCCCAAATCTGATGAGTAAAAGGGCATTCAAAAAACAAATGATCTGCAGTTTCCTCATGTTGGAGGCATAAAGCACATTGAGAAGGGCCATTGAAACCCCTACGTCTGAGATTGTCAAAGGTGAGAAGACCATTATGCATAAGTTGCCAAGCAAAGAAATTCACTTTCGGCCAACCCTTTGAATGCCAAATCCTTCTCCAATGCTAAACCGAGAAAGAGTGTGGGGGAGGCTCAGGGAGGATCTCTTCATATCCAGCCTTAACTGAGTAGACCCCAAGGCTTCCATAGCCCCAGGCTAATTCATCTTCCTTATCCTTCCCCGTGAGGAACCTTTCAGACAAGATTTTTTGCAGGATGGGCGCAAACTCCGGAGAGACAGTAATTGGCCACTCCTCCCACCGCTTAAAATTTTTAAATTTATACCCCCCCAATTGACTGGTAAGAAGATAATTATCAATATGGATCCAGCCCTGGGCTTCTAAGGCGGTCATGATTGGTTGTAGCTCAGGGAACATGACAATAATGGGCGGATGTTGGTCCCAAGAGTCAGTCCAGAAATGAGCCTTGTCTCCTCTCCCCACTTTCTAGAATAATTGATCTTTGATAATCTGGGACCCAAGCTTGAGAGTCTGCCACACTAAGGATCCAGTACCTTCCAAGGGAAAGTGACCCACCTCATTGGGAAGAACATGCCCCAAATATTTACTGGAAAGAATTCTGCTGAAGAGGGAGGTTGGCTGAGAAATCCACCTCCAATACAGTTTTCCAGCCAAAGCTCTGTTATTAAGCATAGAACTTCTCAAGCCCAGCCCTCCTTTGTCCTTAGGCTGGGTAACTTTGTCCCACCCAACCAAGGCCCATTTTTTCTTCCCTTTTGTGCCTTCCCATAAAAATCTTCTAGCCATTTTGTCCAGCTCTTTCCAGATGGTATGAGGGGCAACCAGTAGTGAGAATTTATAGATCGGCAAAGCCTGTATAACTGACTTCAGGAAGGTTAATCTACCCCCATAGCTTAGCCATTTATTGGCCCAATGATTCATTCTGTCTTTGATGCCTGCCAACAGATTCTTCCAGATGTCAATTTTTAACTTTTTGAAATGAAGGGGAACGCCCAGGTAAACAATAGGAAGAGAAGTCCTTGTGAAGCCCAGGATCTCAATAACACGCTCCTGTAGCCGTTGGTCAAGATTGAAAAAGACCACTTTGGACTTCTTGTCATTTAGAACCTGATTTGAAGCCCTTAGGTATAAATTCAAAGTATCTCTGATTTCTCTAGCTTCACGAAGAGTGGCCGCACCAACCAGGCCCATATCGTCCACAAATTGCAAGTGAGTCAGAGTTTCCTCCCCAACCTTGATACCAGAAAGTAGACCTTGTTGCCTTCTCCTCAGAAACAGTCTGCCCAAACCTTCAGCCAAGAGAAGGAAGAGATAGGGAGAACAAGGGTCTCCCTGGTGGAGACCACGTGAGGCACCGAAAGGATGCGAGGGAAGGCCCTTGATGAGAACAAAAAAAGAGGGAGAAGAAACACAACTCATAACCCAATCAATCCAATCCTGAGAAAAGCCAAAGGCAGCCATCATTTTCGACAGGAAGCACCACTCCACCCGGTCATAAGCCTTGGACATATCCAGTTTGATGAACATTCCTTTGTTGCCCGAAGTTTGCATTGAATGGATGGCCTCCTGGGCCAAAACCACCCCATCCAAGATTTGTCTTCCCTCAACAAAGCCCCCTTGTTCAGGAGAAATGATGTTGTGAAGAAGGGGTTTAAGCCTCTCAGCCATTATCTTAGTGATGATTTTGTAAATCACATTGCATAAAGCAATAGGCCTGAAATCAGAGATATGAGTCCCCACTTCCCCTTTTGGAATTAAAGCTATGAAGGTGTGATTGATCGCCCTGAGCATTCTTCGATTGGATCTGGATTCCTCAGCAACAGCCAGAACATCCTCCCCCAAGGTGTCCCAGAAAGCCTGAAAAAATTCAATAGGAAATCCATCTGGACCAGGAGATTTTCCAGTACTCATACCAAAGACCACATTTCTCAGTTCATCCCTTTCAATGGGTCTAAGCAGGGCCTGATTGTCTTCTTCAGAGATAATAGAAGGAATGACATTAAGAACTTCGTTCTGAGACTCAACATCTTGCTACATACTTTCCTTAAAAAGTTTAGAAAAGTAATCGATAGCATGGGAATGCATGCCAGGAAGAGTATCGAAGACATTTCCATGTTCATCTTTGAAAACTTCCATATTGTTCATCTGTCTCCTAGCACAAGCTGACCGATGAAAAAATTTGGTATTTTTGTCCCCCTCTAATAACCAAGTATTTCTAGCCCTCTGTTTCCAGTATATCTCCTCTTGGTTATCAATGTCCTCAACCGCTTTGCGCAGTTCATCATCTTCAAATTTGAGTTGCTCAATAATTGATCCTTCCCTAAAAAGTTTCTGAACCTCCTCCCATCTAGCCACCAAGGGGGCCCTTTGGGACTGGAAATCCGACTTGTTTCCTTTCCTCCACTGTTTCAATTGAATTTTGACAAATTGAAGCTGTTTATGAAATTTGAACATTGCTGTCCCAAAATTTTTTGTCGAAGGTCCTCCTTTTGTAACCAAAAATTCTCAAATTTAAAAGGCCTATGATACTGCCCTCTCGAAGTCCCTCCCTCTAGCAAAATGGGAAAATGATCCGAAATAGGGCCCTCCAAAATCTGGAACTTAAAAGACCATTTAACAAAAGCCTCTTCCAAGACCAAAAAGTGATCTAACTTGACCTTCCTGCTATGTGGCTCCTTTCTCTTGTTTGTCCAAGTGAAAAAAACACTAGGGCCTTGAACGTCCACTAAATGAAAGGCCTGAACTTGGGCAATCAGTAGTCGGTCCCCTGGATCCAAAATAGGGGTGCCACCTTCCTGGTCACGAATAGATAATTTTGCATTAAAATCCCCTGCAATAATCCAGTCATAACACTCCCTGTAAGCTCTCATGTTGTGAACAGCGTCCCATTGGAGCCTCTGGCCATCAAGGTCTTGGGCCCCATAAAAGTTGGTGATTAGGACCTGCTCAGAATTGAAGTTATTTCTGAAGAGAGAAGTAAGAACACCCCTGCAAGCTATATGTTCTAAAGCAGTCCAGACCAGAGGGTTCCAAAGGGTAACAATTCCACCTGAAGCCCCTTGGGCAGCCACAGCCATATGCCCAGCTCCCCGCCAGATTTTAGTAGCAGTTTTACTCATAATATCTAAAGACATTTTGGTCTCCTGAAGAAGCAAAAAGTCTGTTTTACGGTTTTCTAAGAGTCTTTGAATAGCATATTGATGGGTTCTACTGTTTAAACCCCTAACATTCCAAGATTGAATAATCATTGAAAACCTTGAGAGCAGTAAGAATCAATGGTCCTCACCAATCCTCCATTGATTAGCTTATCTCCTTGCGCTGTTAGTAGATCCTTATTGGATTTTCTTCCCGCTCCTTGAGAGTTATTGTTTCTAGATCTCTTCTCCACCTGGGTAATCCCTAAAGCAGACATTTCTCTATTTTTATCTGCATTTCCCATGGTGACATCTTTGATAGCCGGCTGTGCTGGGGAGTGTATAACCAATGCCCCTGGATTCTCTGACTGCAGGTTCTCAGCTGGCACAGTCCTGTTCTACTATAGGAGTGAAGGAAGGAGAAACAAGAGGTGGAGTGTTGTCATTCACACCATTCCCATCCACTCCTTCCATAGAATGGTCCTCCTGATCCACTAATGACTTAAAAATTTCATACCGATTGTTTGGCTTGAGTCGCCCCTGCTCCTTGCCATTTTTCTTTTTGTTTCTCTTTCGTTTCACCTGTTCAAAGCCATCCTGCTGAGCATCAGGACCTGGAGAATTGCTAGAAGGTTCATTGACCGGACTGGACTTACCCTCTCTAGGGCGGTTTGAAATTCCGCTCGGAGCCTCCATTTTTGTGCTCAAAAAGTTTGGGCAGAACCTTGCCAAATGTCCATGCTTATGGCATACTCGGCACCTGAAAGGTAGGGCCTCATAGTCTAGCTGCTGGATCCAAGGTACTCCTGCTAGCTCGAGTTCCACCTCAGCTGGTAGAGGCTGACTAATGTCCATCTCTACACATATTCTAGCAAAGACAACAGTATTTCCCTCTATGGTATCTTTGGAGACTCCCAAAAATCTGCCTAGGGAATTACCTATTAGTTCCAACACCTGCTCACCCCAAAACTCCATCGGGAGAGCGTACAGCCGAATCCAGATCGGGACAGCCGTGGGTTCGATGCGGGGGTCGAAACCCACTCTCCAGGGTTGGACAAATAACCCTGCTGGTCCGTGGTTTCTCTTTTCTAATTCAAATGCTCTGTTTCTATCTGCTAAAGAAGAGAAACTTATGATGAAATACCCATTGCTTATAGGCCATAAAGAGTACTCACCGTGTGGCTCCCAGTTCTGGCGAACCCAGGTATGCAAAAAATTCAGTGTGGGCCGGATGCCCATGAATTTGTAGATCAAGTCGTGATTAGCTCGATAGACGATTGTATCTTCGACCAGCATTGGTTCTATTACAATCTTAGGCCTGGAAGTGGATTGCGGGAGGCATCCATTAACGCGGTGAGCATTTGGGCCATTGCCAACATTCTTGAGTATCGTTTGAAAAGCATTCCGCTGAGCTCCATCAGTGGAAGGCGAGGGATTATCTTTCAACTTCTCTGCATATGAAGTCTTTCTCCCAGCAGGAGAAACTGGAGGAGACCCCATCGGTCCCTCCCGGGACCACGAATGAACCTTCAGACGAATTCAAAATCAACCCCCCAATGCCCCAGGCAAGATCTTCGGGCCAGAATCCCTCGAGCAACACCAGACGCCGCCACAAAAAATTTCCCGCCAAATCGCCAGAGCCCCGCGGAAGTCAGCATAAGACCAGACCTATTCGAAGGCAAATGTTAGCACCAACTCCCCAATGAATTTCCTCCGTCGACGTTTGATGAATACATGTTAGAGATTAGATTTTTCATAAATCTGTAGATCCATGTGTGTATTACAAAATAGAAAGTAAAAGTTTTGTAATTTTGGTTTTGCATGTGGATGACATCCTCCAAATTGGAAATAATAAAAAATTGATTTAAAAAACTAAGGAGTTATTGTCAAATAAATTTGGATCGATTTTTAGATTTTGGAGTAACATAGATCCTAGTGCATCCATATGTGTGAACGAGATTTTTTGCAAGTGACTATGTGAGGGTTTCATCTGGGTTGAGCGAAAGTAGCTCCAGAGGTTGTTTTTCGGGGTCTTGGGGCCCTAGTGACCAAAATTTATGTGGTTTTTGCTCAAGATTCTAGCAGGATATGTTGTAGGGGATCCAAGAGGGGTTACAATTTTATCTTTCAACATATCATGCGGTGAACATGATTGATAATGGTTTCCAATTTATTGCACAAAACAAAAGTGAAAATCATACCTTTCCTTGGCGTCTAGGGCATGGATTAAAGAGATCACAAAACAATTTTCAAGTAGTTGATCAAAAAATGGTTTAGATCTCAAGCAAATTTGGTGCTAAGGTGCATTCCAAAAATAAACCCACAATGGAAATCCCTTGCAAGGGCAAGGATTTCAAAGACTCGATTTGAAAAATAATTTTTAAGGATGTCCTCCAACATAATGCTAACATCAATATTAGGGCTTCCCAAAAACCTCTATGAATACCTAAGATTGATCCAAGGAAAACTGAGTCAGGATCTCTTAGAGTAGTTGATAAAGTTCCTATTATTAATATTGATATGGGCGACATTCAGACTAGCATTGAAGATATGACAAAATGAGGACTAATTTGTCATTTCTTGGTTTTTCATCCGAGCCTATTTGCTTTTAATGTATGGGCTTCAAAAATCTGGAAAACTAAAATTGGGTTACAAATCTCTATTTATCCAAATGGTTATTTTCTTGTTTTATTTTCTAATAATGAAGATAGAAAGAAAATATTTTAAGGGGGTCCCTGGTTCTTTGGAAGGGTGGGGCTTTTTATGAAACCTTGGCATACTAATACTAAATTTAAAGTTGAATATGAGATGCCTTCTACAGGTCTCATGTGGCTTAGACTCTTTGGCCTCCCAATTAAATTTTGGAATTTGATTATTTTTTTCAATTGGAAACTCTTGGTAAATTTTATGATGACTACTAATTGTACTAAAAAATTTGAACATATTATTTTTGCTTGGATTTGTGTTTTAATGGATTTTGAAAAAACCCTACCTAAAAAGATCACAATACAATTTGGGGAAGGCACTTGGGAGCATGTAGTGGAATATGAGAACCTTCTTTTTTGTTGTAGAATTTACCATAAATACGGTCATTTGGATAGTTTTTGCCCAAATAAAATTCTAGATCAAAATAAAGAAGATACAAATTTAATAGGTTGCCAGATGCCTAAGAAGAAGAACACCAAAAAAAAACCAGTTATGAAGGATCAATTAAAGTTATCAACTAATATGTTTGAAATTATTTCCACAAATGATGTCCTAGGTGAGGAAGAGGAAATAATGGAAACAAAAATCTTAGAAACACAATTTAGATATGAAAGTAATAACTCAAAGACTAACAACAAATCAAAAGTTTTCAAAAAGAAATGGAGAAAATATACACAAGAAAAATACTTTTAAATATTGAGATTTCAAATAATACAAGTCCCAAGATAAAATATATTGAACCTTCCAACAACACTTTGGATTTATACATGCATTCTTCAAGGTTGGAAGACATCTCGGATTCAATTTGAGTAATTCAAGAAACAGGGGAAAAAAAACTAAATATGGATTCTAATAAAAAGGTAGGTTGCAAGACCAATAAACATTATATGGTAAAAGAAGGTGAAAAGCTTATAGAGGAAGGTAATATTAATTCCTTTATCAACTATTGTAGTCCTAGTATTAATGAAGATCATCACATGGAATATTAGAGGACTCAAAGGGAGTCCTTCAAAACAAAATGAAATTAGAATAATGATTCAGATAAACCATCCTCATCTTGTTTTCCTTCAATAAATGAAGATGTCAATAGAGAAAATTGATTCAATTGCTAGTAAAATCTCGCTAGCTGGAAAAGTTATTTTCCTTAGTTCCTATGAGACTTCGAGTCATATTGATTATCTTTGGGACACAAAAGAGATAGTTATTCACCATATGGTTAGCAACTGGGGTATTTTAGCTATAGTTATTAAAAGTAGATATTCCAACCAAATTATGCTTTGCATAATTGTTTATGATCCAACTTCTTTGCAAGAAAAGAGAAGATAGTGGAAGGATATAACTTATATTATCTCTCATTTTCTTGAAGCTTGAATCTTGATTGGAGGAGATGTCAATACCATAATCTCTCTGGATGATAAAATGGGGGGAAATATAAATTTGAATAGCAGCACTGACCTCATGAATGAATATATTGCAAACCTTCATCTTGTGGACATCCAACTAGATAATGGCCTTATGGCTTGGTCTAACAAAAGGTAAGGCTTATCTTGTATCATGGAGATATTGGATAGGTTCCTGTTCTCTGACCATTTATTAATCCATGGTAACATTCCTAAAGTGAATACTCTTAACAATGTTGGTTCAAATAACTAGCCAATCATGGTGGAAATTTGGAAAACCAATGTGAGTTTCTCTTCTTTTTTATTTCAATTAATGTGGCTTAGAGATAGTTCCTTCAAACCTCAAGTGCAACAATGGTGGAAGGAAGGTAAACCAAGATATGGGACTAATATGTTATATTTTACCAAAAGGTTGCAATATATTAAATCCAAAATCAAAACTTGGAATTGAAAGGAATTTGGGGATGTTCAACAAAAAAACATGAAGTTGTTGCTCAACTTAAAAATTTGAATAAGAAAATCCATTTATATGACCTCATAGAGAGCAGTGGTATAGATAAAATTAGACTCACAGCTCAGTTAGAGGAATGGGCAAAAAAATAAGAACTCTTATGGAAGAAAAAATATATAATTCAATGGCTCAAAGAAGGAGATCGAAACACAATTTTTTTCCACAAATATCTTCTAGCTCCAAGATCTCACAAATTTATTTCTTCCCTAAATTTAGATTCTGGAGATGTTGTCTACACTTGGGATAGCATGAACTCTATTGTTGTGAATTACTTTTCCAATATTTTTGCTGCTACTCCTTTTGAATTGGCTTCTCAAAAATATTTTTTTCAAGCAATCGCTTCTCTTATAACTTCTAAGGAGAATTCTATTGTTACTACCCTTGTTACTATTAATGAGCTTCAACAAGTGTTTTTTCAAATGTAAAAAGAGAAAAACCCCAAAGTCCTGATGGTTTTCCCATTGAGTTCTACCAAGAGTTCTGAGATATCTTTCATGCTGATTTATTAGAGGTGGTGGAAAAATCAAGGATAGCCAAATAAATTTTGAAGGTTATCAATAAAAATTATATAACTCTTGTCCCAAAAGCTCAATAGGCTTCTCATATCTTAACTTTTAGCTCTATTACTTTATGTAATGTTTTTCTAAAAATCATTACTAATATCATAGTAAAAAGGTTGAAGCCTCTTTTGGATAAGATTATTTCTCCTAAACAAGGAGGTTATGTGAAAGAGCATCAAATAGTGGATGAGATAGGTCTTGCTTAGGAAGCCATCCATTCCATGGAAATGGAAATATATCCTTCTATGTTCATTCATTTAGACTTATCTAAATCTTATGACAAAGTGGATTGGCACTTCCTTATCAAAGTTTTGAGGTAATTTGGTTTCTCTCAAGATTGTATGGACTGGATTATAGGTTGTATCTCTTCAGTATCCTACTTAGTTCTTATCAATGGTAGGCCTTCATAACTGTTCCTATCTTCTAAAGGTATTAGGCAAGGTGATCCTCTCTCCATTTATTTATTCTTCATTCTTGTTGAATGCTTGGGTAGGATTATAACCAAAATTAGAGACAAGAAAACCCTTGAGGGAGTTAGCATTGCTCATGGAGGCTAGGCCTATCTCTCATATTCAATTTGTTGATGACTCTACTCTGTTAGGTAAAGCTACAGTTATGGAAGCTTCTAAAATTAAGGAAATTATTAGCTATTTTTCTAAGGCTACCAGGTAATTGATCAATGAAGATAAGTCTAAAGTAATTTTTGTTTACTGCTCTCCCAGACAAGAATCTATGGTATTGGATAAATTAATATATAAGAAGACCTACCTTCTAATCAATTATTTAGTCATCCCTATCAAAACTCAATGACAAAAAAATAAATACTGGAATTGGTTGTTGGATAAAGTTAAAGAACAAAATTGGAAAGTGAACCAATAGATGGCTTTCTTTTGGGGGTAGAATTACCTTGGTAAAACTTGTTCTTCAAGCTATACCTATTTATGTTTCTATTGTGTCAAATATTCCAAAGGTTGTTCTTCGATAATTGGATCATATTAATCATAGGTTCCTCTAGAGTGGTACCAAGGAGAAAATAAAATGGACCTTAGTGAAATGAGACACTTTATGTCTTCCTAAGAATGAAGGGGGGTTAGGATTCTGGTCTGCTATTAATAACAACAAATATTTAGCTGCTAAATTGTATTGGAGGATTTTACATTACCCCAATACCCTTTGGGTCAATAATATTTATGCTAAATTTACTGAGAACAAAAGTCCCAAAGACCTTATTCGCTATCAATTGCCTACCAAATATTCTTCCATTTTAATGATTCTTAATACTGGTGAGGATTTGATTAAGAAAAGGTTATTTTGAATCATTCATAATGGTCAATAGGTAAATTTTTGGATAGATTCTTGTGATGGTCACCAGCCTTTGATAACTCAGTTTCTTGATTGGAGGCCTTGAATGGAGGAGTTTCACCGAGCTAATTGGATAAAGGTTGCTAATTATTGTTGATACCATACTAGTAAATCAAAGGTTGATAGATATTGGATCTCTATTGAGGACTAGCCTATTCAAATTATATAAATTTAAATATAAGATATCTAATGCATCCTTCATATGAGATCTCTCTTGGTCCTATGATAAAAATTGTTTTGGATGGAACAACACTACTAAGAGTGAGTATTCAGTTGTTCAAGTTTATTTGACCTTATGCCATAAAAAATCCAAACCAATTTTATGACATATTTTCTTAGTTGTGGGATCAAAATCTTTGGCCTAAGGTGATAATTTTTACTTGGATTTTATTACATCGTAGGATGCTAACTGATGAACAAATTATGAAATATGGTTTTCATGGCCCTTTTAGATGTGAAATGTGTGGAGAGAATATGGAAACTCTTAGCCATATTTTTATTGAGTGTACCTTAGCCTTTGAGCTATGGAGAAGAATGGCCATCTTACTTGGATTACAATGGTCTAATTTTTCTACTTTTGAACAACTTTGGAGGGATTGGCCTAAACAGGAGGGTTTTGATCATTTTATTAGGCAGTTAGTTTGGATGGGTTCTACCATTTTGCCTTGGAATAGCTAGAATGAAAGGAACAACTAAATTTTCAATCAATCAAGAAAGGATACTCACTATATATGGAAAAATATCATTGCTAACTTAGTTGAATCAGTCCAAAAACTCCTTAATCACCCCCAAAACTCCCACCAAATATGGAATCAAGTGATGCAAAGATTAGAGATTAACTCTTCTAAGGGAAACCGACTTAAAGAGAATGTTAGTAATTACAAGATGGAAAGAACGATGAATTGGCAGCCTCATCCTAAGGATTATAGAAAATTCAATACTGATGGAGCCTCTTGGGGAACCCTAGAAACTCTAGTGCAAGAGGAATTAGTAGACTTTCAGATGGTACCATAGTTTTCAATTTTGTTGAGAATTTGAGTATCCTTTCAAATAACCTTCTTGAGGGGTATGGTATCCTCAAAGGACTTCAACTAGCTGCTAAGGTTGGATGGGAAAATGTGTTTGTTGAATATGACTCCCAACACATGATTAATCTTATTAAGAATCCCTCTAAGAATCATAAGGTTGATTGGAGAATACAAATAATTATTGAGAAGATTCAATTAATCTAGATGAGTTTTTTGAAAGTCGATTACAATCATGTGGTCAAAGAACAGAACAAGAGGGTTAATGCTTTAGCTAATTGGACATTGGACAAAGGTGATCTTACTTGCTATGGCCACCATTCTAGATGGTATGCTTCACAAATAAGGGAAGCTCTACTTTTTATCCTTTCTTTGGATGGCTTCGGTACTAGAGGTACCTAGTTCTTTTTTCCTTTATTTTTGCTTCTCTTTGGTTTGATCAGGGTAGTTTAGTTCCCTAGAATAGACATTTTTTTCTTATGTTTCTTCTGTTGAATCTTGCCTTAAAAGTATTTTGGTCTAGAAAGGTCGTAGTTCTATTTTTTTTGTTTGTTTTTTTTTTTTTAGTTTTTTGAGGGTGTGTGTTTTTTTGTACTGTTTTGTTTTTGTTATTTTTTTTTGTATTTTTGTTGTTTTTTATGGTTTTGTGTTTTTTCTTTGTTTTTGTGTGTGTTCTTGTAGTTTTTCATGTTTTTATTTTTTAAGTGTTTGTGTTGTTTTTATGGTTTTATTATGTGTTTTGTGTTTTGTTGTTATTTTTTATTTTTATTTATTTTTGTTTTGTTTTGTTTTGTTTTGTTTTTTTGAGTTTTTTATTTTTTTTATACTTTTATGTTGTTGTTTTTTTATTTCATGGTTTTTGTTTTTTGTTTGTTTATTTTTCTTTATTTTTGATGTTGTATTTTTGTGTTTTTTTGTTATTATTTTTTTTGTTTTAGACATGTTCGTTGACTGTTCCAAAGAGGGCAGATTAGGTGTGAGCCCTGGGCATATTTGGTGGAATAGAACCTCTGCCTCCTTGGGACGTACCCAAAAGAGACATCCCATTTGGGATTTTTTCTACAAATAAAAAAAAATTGTCAAAGAACTTTGATATGAAGGACTTACGTCAGACACGTCATTGCTTGGGCATTGATATTGTTAGAAATCACAAGTGCAAATAATTATGGCTTTCCCAAAAGGATTACATTAACTAGATTTTAAAAGAATTTGGAATGCAGGATAGTAAACTTGCCAAAAGTTCTATGCAACATAGAGTTAATTATTTGCAAAACTATATCCAACTACAATTGGAGAAAAAGAGAGAATGAAGAAAATTCCATATGCAAAGGCTGTGGGCTTATTAATGTACGTAATGGTCTAGATTGATATATCAAATTTTGTTGGTATGATCAACACATAAATGTTCAATCCTTGAAAGGAATATTAGACTAATGTAAAAAGAACTTTGTGTTATCAGACTAAGAAAAATTAAGAGTTTTATTTAGAGGGACATGTAGACACAAATTGGACAAGTGATTTGGACAATAGTGAAACAACACGAGTTCACTTTGTATGATGGTGCATTGAGTTGAAGAAAATTTAATAGAATTTGTGATTCTAAATGTGAAAAAAGCATGGTCTACTCAACACATATGAAAAATGTTGGAAAGCATCTATGCTTCCAAGTCAATAGTAAACAATTAGTATTGCAAAAGAATTTGATAAAGGAAAATGATAAGTTTTTAGACCACTTGAATGATTTTAATATGCTAATGAAACAGCTAACCTATGCAAACAAGCCCGAAAACCAGCCGATGAGCTTCCCCAGGTAGTAGGCCACTGCCAAATTATTGAGCTTAATCTGATTGATTGATCGATATCCATCACGGTCTTTAAAGTGGATGAGTATATCGAAACATCAAAATTAGATCCGCTGATGGTCATGATCCAGATGGAGGCATCGAAGCTCATCCATTCCCGAGCCACCAACGTGGAGGCTTGAGCTCTAGAGATGGTGATCTGATTCCGATTATCCATACTACCCTTGTTGTTCTGGAAGGATCTCTGCATAAATCCTACGAACCCCTACAAACACCCGCAAATAAACTTCTTTATCATTGTTATTAACAACGTACAGTACTACTATCCTTACCAGCGAGGGTATTAACAAATGGTTCTAAGTCTGCAAAAGAGATGATATTGGCCATGGAAATGCGAGTGTCTTCCACCACACAAGAGAGGGGCGAATGGAAGGTGCAACATATCTGTAGGCCTTTATAACAAGCCACTCCTTACAGGGGTCGATGACCTTAGCCCAATAATGCTCTCTGGAACGTTGCATGCAGCATGGGTTGATGGAGACACAGTTGCCATGCGTATGCGCCGATGGAGATTGACATCTACACAGCGTCAATTCTTAGTATTATTCATACTAAAGCATGAAGTATGCTCACCCTAGCAAATTTGCCATTATTTTTTAATCCAAAAACTGGTCCCCCGTCGGAGGAATTCCGTGACGATCTCACGACTTCATATTCGGCCTTCCAACCCGCGGTAGATCCTTCAATTTCATCCCAATTCTAATTTGTCTGTTGCTGTCAACTTGAGAACCACCCCACAAAAAAAAAAAAATTCTGAACTCTCAGACACCCGCGTGACGCTTGAAATCCAAGCAAGATTTCATGCACGCATGAAACTCCATGCCCGACGTAGAAAGAATTACGGGCGCTTCAAGTAATAATTAAAGATCCCGGGGGCCATTGGTACTCAATAAAAAACACCACTTTCAACTTTTGAGGAGAGCATATAATGATTTAATTTGACCTCACCAATACTTTAGGCAAACAATACGGAACGAGGTCAAGGTGTTATTTTTTTCACACAAACCGTGCGATAGGGCCGAGCACCAAAAAAAAAACTAGGATTCTCAATGCAGAAAACGATCTAGAGGACAACTAGGGTAACCAGGAAAGGCCAAACAGCTGGTGGGAGGTCAGAGAATTCAACTCACATTGAAACCTGGAGAAGCACCCTCTTCAACAGAGAAGTTGCGGGACCACGGTTGAAATATTAACAAAAGGAGTTACGCAGACCATGGTTAAAAGCTGCATGCACATGGAACAGCGAAAGGGAACAGAAAAAATCTTTTAGTCAAATTTCGAATTCCATCAACTTATATACATGAGGAGTCCAGTAATACTGAATTCAGCTACGGATTATATACATGAGGAGTCCAGTAATACTGAATTCAGCTACGGATTAACGAAGATTCGACCCAAAAAATATCTTATAAAAGTGTTATTTTCTAACCAGCTATAAAACTGATTGAAATCATAAAAAAAAATAATAACATCGGCACTTGTTTCATATTCGGACGAATTTCCTCGGTTGCTTATTGAAAACCATAACCAATTCTAGTAGCTTCGATAGGAGTCGAAGCCATAGCGTTCCCTGTTAAAAAGAAACCAACCACCAAGACGATAAATGCGCAACGATATAGAGTTCAGAGGTGAACGACGGACCAAACCTTACACAAAAGCCTATGTATACAGTACCGTAAGCCCAGAAAAAAGCAAGTCGTTCGACTCCTCCCAAGTCCATATAACTCAATTTTAAAGTATGAGAAAAAATAAGGTGTATTTTTGAGGAGACCAAACTATATCTTTTGTTAATATATAGCATTCTTCAACAGTGCAAACTATTTGCCTTAATAATTTCCTCGCGTTACCTATTGTTCACATTGAAGAACTTTATTTTCAACCTAGGTAAACTCTAGGTTACCACTTTATTTGAAAACTAAAAAACACATTTTTTTGGTTGTCGATGAAAAGCCATTATAGAAACAGCCCATAAACTGTCAATAATGACTGTCAAAACAATATTAAATATGTATTCGAAAAGAAAAAACCCAAGAAAAAACAAATTAAAATTAAAAATGTTTGGTTTATATTTAAATTTTTATAAAACAAGAATAGTTAATTTGTTTTATATCATAAGTGGTGATATGTTAATGGTAAAATTTGGTTGAGGTTGAAAAAATAAGTTTTATTTTCTATTTTGATCCTATAATATTATTTAACAAATATTTTTATATTAATTATATATTATAAAATGTATTATTTTTAAAAATAATAATAATTAACGTATTAGAAAGTAACAATAGTAATATTAATAGTATGAGTATGAGATGACTTCAAATTTGCATGTTCTAATGGGTATTATTATAGTAAGGTGACCCTTAATAATATAATTGATTATAATGATCACTTTATTTAGAAAAAAAAAAAAAAAAAATTGTAAGATTGTTTTGGTCTAAGAAATCATGATTAGGGAGTTTTAAACTTTCAAAATAAATCTATTATAATGATCATTTTTTTTTTTTTTAATTTAGTGAAAAACCTTTTGAGAGGTCGCTTTGGTCTAAGAAATCATAACCAGGACCGTCCAAATCATTCGGGAGTCACCCTCGGCCTTGGATATTCATACCAAAAATCTCCCTTCAAGGATTGCCCTACCCTCTCCAACTCACTTACATAACGTGGATAATGATCACTTATTTTAACTATATATAACCATTGTTTAAAAAATCTTTAAATAGACAATAAATAAATTTTAAGTTTATATTTAAAATTTAAAATATTAAAAATCATTTACCAAACCAAATGAATATAAGAGGTCTTAGTTTAAGCCTACTTTGCCGATGTCTTTAATAAAATAAAAAATATGTTACTTAATACCACAAAATGCAAAAGGATGTACAATAATAATAAACCATTGAATCAATCAATCCAAGTATGAAGATATCTCATCATGGGCTATTTTGATAATAAACCATCGAAAAAAAATCGATGCACATAAAAATATAAAGTTTTGATATTTATATTCATGCACTATTTTGTGTCTAATCCCATGAATTTTTTTAAAGTGGTTAGATTAGTTGCATATAGAACTACTATGACATTTAAGGACTTATCTTTCTTATAATTATCTCTTATTTTTAGATAATAAAAAAGATTATTTTTGTCTTAGTTAATTATATAAAAAATATTCTTCCTCCATGTCTTATGATAATAGTGCAACTATTTTATGGTTGCTAATACACTAGACGTCATGTGAGATCCATGTTAAAAATGTGATATGATGTATTTCAAGGAAGCTTACAAAATCAACTCTAGCACTAGGTCTATTCTAGGTTGTGACTTCAACATTAAACGTGGGTTTTCTACTTTTGTGCTTTTTTTTTTTTTGGGTATTATTCAAAACTAAAGATGGTTTTGAAGGTTGATTGGATGTAGAACTCATATCCTGATGATATTGTTGATTCGATTGAGCTTGAGCTTGTTGCCTTGTAGTTGTTATCATACCAACCATATTGTTGTAGGGAGGGGGCACAATTTTATATAACACTTGATTAGCTACCTGTTGTCCATGATTAGGTAGGGTATATTCAAATATTCTCATGTCTTGATTAGTTGTGGGTATATTTTTTAAATAAAGGGATAAAAATTTATTAATAAAAAGTATGGATTACAAAGTATAACTGAGCTCCCAACTAGGACTCAAATAAGCAACAAAATAGGCTAAAACCACTAGACAAGGTTGAAACCCGAAGAAGACAACAAGAAAAAACCACATTAAGTTTGAATATCCTTGTTGATCAACTCCCAGAGGCTTTGAGAGTCCCCATATGGAAGAATCTCCTAATTATCGATAATCCAAGGATCCAATAGCTTAGAAGCCTTTTTGGCCAGGTAATCAGCAATCTCATTCCATTATCTTGGAATGTGCACAAAGGATATAAATTCAAACTCTTCACTCATTCTGAGAATCTAAATGACCACAAAGGGTAACTACCAATTAATATCCTCCACCCTTTTACTGTTTAAAATATTAACCATAATTTGAGAGTCAAACTCGCATATAATCCTATGCTAGCCAAGAGAAATCCCCCTCTGCAAGGCCTCAAGAATCGTAAGAGCTTCAATAAAATTATTGGAGTGAATAAATTTATAAATGGAAAAGAAAAAACTGACCACACCAGTAGAATCTCTCCCAAAACTACCAATTCCAGCATGTCTAGGATTACCCCTGGATGACCCACCAATATTAATTTTTAAAACTCCTCTAGGGGGTGGCCTCCAACTACCACCTCTCCTAACCTTCTTACCGAGTTGAGGAACCATACTAGGGCTATAAGAGTTCGCACCATCCCCAAAGAGACCAAGGGCCTACCATACCTTCTCCTCCCTAGAGTCCAAAAGAGGGTCCACATCACATTTGCTATGGATAGTTTCCTGAACCATACATAGGATCCTTTCCCAAATATTTTGAATAGCCAAATGACAGCCCTGAAATATGTGATGGTTCTATTTATGTCAAATATTCCAGATGATGCAAGAAGGGACTAAATTCCAAGCCACCTTATGGAAAGAGGCCTTGGTCAAAGGTCTACCCCGACTACTCCAAAACTTCACCAGGGACAGCACATGAAAACAAGGATGGTTCCAGGCACTCCACCAATAGTACCAAATGTATTTTGTAAGGGAGCATTGGAAAAATAAATGAGATGAGTCATCCTCATTCTTATCACAAAGGACATAAAAAGAGGGACCCTGAAAGCTCCTCTTCCTCATGTTAACCCAAGTGAGGTATTTATTAGGAGATACTAGCCAAAAAAAGAAGTTATATTTCAACCAAGAAAATTTGTTCCATATATTTTTACACCATGTGACAGGGAGACTCCTAAACTTTTTCTTATCAAGAACCTGATAACCATAGACTACAGAGTAGGTTCTCTTGGTATAGGAGTTCCAAGATAGAATGTCTTTACCCCTCAACGAAGAAAAATACCTCCCCTCAACAATAAGATCAAGCACATATTTATCCTAAGCCAATCCCCCTAGGACCATTCTTGTGGATATTTCCACCTGTACATCTCCATATTTCCAAAATATTATATATTTTTAAAGTCCTCAATGTGAGACGAGCCCACTTCCAAAAAATAAACACTTAGGAAATTTAACTTGGGATATTGAGTAAATATATGAGGGTGGCCATACCAAGAATCCTCATTGAAAATAGCATCTAATCCCTGATTGCAAATCTAGAACAAACCCTGATTGATTAATTTAGCTCTTCTTTTCAAAGTGTCCCAGATAACTCAACCTTTCCCAACCAAGCTGACTCTAGGGATCTCAGCCTCAGAAATACCTCTTAAGTATTTACAAGATAATATTTTATTCCAAATATGATCTTGAGAGGTGCACCATCTCCAATAAAGTTTCACAGCCAAAGCCTCACCAAAAAAAGTTATCTGTTGCAACCCAAGGCCTCACTCTTGAACCAACCTACATATAGAATACCACCTAACCAAACTTAATTTAGATTGATTAAGTTTTCTAGACCACAAAAAATGACTTGACAAAGCATCCATGTCCTTGATGAAATGAGAGAGAATTGTTTACGAAAAACACCTTTAAATGGGTAAATATTGAACAACATATTATAAAAGAAACACTCTACCTGTAGAGGATAGCCATCTTATGGTCCAGTGATTCACCTTCCTTCTAAACTTATAAATCATAGACTACAAAGAAGATCTAGGTAGAGGATGAGATGAAATAAAAATACCAAGATAAATTAAGGGGGGAGTTCCGACCTAGAATCTTAGAATATGAGCAATCCTATCTTGAATAAGAGGAGGGGTATTGAAGAAGAAAATAGAAGACTTGTCCTCATTAATCAACTATCCAAAAGCACCAAAATATATGTCAAGAGACCGTCTAATGTTGCCAACTTTCCTAATAGTGGTAACTCCTAGAAAAGTAGTATCATCAACAAATTGAAGGTGGGAAAGAGACAACAAAATACTATCCCACTTCTACCTCTAAATGAGACCTTGCTTCACCTGATACTTGAGCAATATTCCCAACCCTTATACCATAAATATAAAAAATAAGGAGATAAATGATCTCCTTGCATCAATCTCCTTGAGGCCTCAAATAGCTTTGACGACTCATTATTAACAGGAACATAGAACGAGGAATAAGAAACACAACTCATCACCCATATAATCCATTCCTCCTCAAAGCCAAAAGTAGCAAGAAATTTATGAAGAAAGGACCATCTAACCCGGTCATAGGCTTTGGCCATATCCAACTTAATGAACATATTTTTCTCCTTAGAATTTTCCATTGAGTGAATAGCTTCTGTAGCAATAACAACCCCATCCAGGATTTACCGGCAAATAACAAACCCACCTTGCTCCTCAAAGATGATTTTGCTCAACCATATGTTCAACCTCTCAACAATAATTTTTGTGATGATCTTATACAAAACATTGCAGAGAGTAATATGCCTAAACATATATAAGGAATTCGATCCCTCTTTTTTGGGAATAAGCACTACAAAGGTAGCATTTATAGCCCTTAGCATCTATTTGTTCTTTCGAGACTCATGGACCACCTCTAGAAGATCAAATTTTATTAACTCCTAAACATATAATTTTAAAATATATTTTCATGAATAGATTTTAATATTTTCATGATATTGATTTAAAATATCTTTATAAGTTTAAAATATAATTAAAATAATTTAAAGATATTTTATAATGGTTTCATGAAATTGAGATAATATTTAATACATTTAGTTCAATAATCCACAACATATACTTATAATAAATTATTCATACTTGTTGTTATGGATATTTCAAAACCTTTACCACAATCCATTAAGATAAAATCTGAATCAAGAGAATGGGATCAACAAGTAGATTATGAAAATATCATATTTTGTTGCCATAATTGTTATAAGATTAGAAACATGGTAAGAGTTTGCAAAGTGAAAACTATGAAGAAAGAGACCAAAAATTCTGGTGATAAGATAAACTCCAAGATAAAACAAGGAAATCATTTAATATTTGAAGTTGGATAAAATCAAGGATATTCCACTCTGAAATAAGGGGTAAGAAAAACATATCTACCATATCATTTGGTAATTTTAGAAGGAATTAAAGGTGCAAAAGAAGATGTGAAGAGAAATCCTAAAACAAAGACAACAAAATAGGTCAATTTTATTCTGGGTAAATCATTTTCATTTTGGTCAAGTTGTACAAAATCCTCTTCAAGTAATAAGAGTGATAGGAATGAAGATGTTATCCCTTGCACTTCAAGGTTTCAAGAGTAGATTAATAAAGAAATAAGGATTTATGAAACCCATAATAATTTATGTTTTCAAAGTATAATAAGAAGGTAATTGCATAATATTTAACAGATTAATCAAGTTGAAAATATTGTTGAGAATGAAAAAAAGAAAGGAAGAGCCAATAAGATGAAAACAAAGAGAAAAAGAGACCCAAAGGAATATTGATATGGAAAATAAAATAAAATATCACAAGTGCTAAAAAGAAGTGAGGCTCAACCCACAAATAAAAAAAAATAACTATGAAAATAATATCTTCGAATATTAAGGGAAAGGATAAGAACCCTAAAAAAGGTATTAATAAATTGTGAGGTTGTTATAAAAAAGACATTTATAGATATAGAGGTTGAGCAGCAAATATTTTAACCATTAGGGGTGTTGAATTTCATCTTGGCAAAATTTAAATTTCAAAAGGCATTTGATATAAAAGAAGTTAATTGTGAAAACTTAGTAGTTTGAAGAAGTGTTTTGGTCATTCCCCAACTAACCCCAAAATTGGGGACCCACCTTTTTATTTTTTAGATGTTAAGGGAAATTTTGATTTAGGTTGCAATATATGTTCCAAGGTTTGGGCATGGATTATAATTTTCTTTTAGTTTCTTTTAAGTTGTCTAGTGTGTTGATTAGCTTCTTTATTGTTTTGGTTAATTTTAATGTTTTGAATTAAACCTATTCAAACATTTGACATTTATTAAATCAAATTTAAAATTAAAATTTCATTTGAGATGCCTAATTCTCGTTATTTCATACGCATTACATTATAAATATGAGTCTTCTATATAGTAGCAGTACATGAGACAAGATATAAATTAAGCTAAGCCATTGCAGTAGGGTTGTTCCTAAGAAATTCCTCCAGGACCTTGAATGTATGTATGGTATTTATGTTCTTGGTAGCTTCTTTCTTGAAAGGGTTTCCCAGAATAAATTCTTGTGTAATGTGTTCTATTTCTCTATTTTTTGTTTTGATTATGCACTTACTAATTTTCTACATTTTATTTATCAGGGTATTATTTCTCTTCATTTGGTATCAAAGCTAGCTTTTAGCTTTGTTTGAGTAGTAAGGGTTTCAACCTTAAGATAAATAAAATTTTGAGCAGGAGTAGTACGTTAAAGAATCTGGGCAAAGAAAAAATGATGAGAAGCACATAGGTAGAGATAAAAACTTCTAATGGATAAAATTTTGAGTTATGGAAACTCAAGATAGAGGATCTATTGGTGGATAAAGATTAGTGGATCGAGATCTCAAGAGTAAAACCAATAGTAATGATAGATGAGGATTGGCTTAAGATATATAGGAAGGCAAGGAGCTCTATTAGATTGTGCTTATCTAATTTGGTATTGCTAAATGTATCAATAGAGTCCATGAAAATTTATTATGGTAAAATCATGGAATACTATTTCATATAAAATCACTGGCAAATAAAATATTTCTCTAATAGAAGTTGTATTTGTTAGACTAATAAATTATATCATAAGTTGTTACTAGGATAATTTGTGTGGCTGAGATTAGCTCAGTTAGTTATGATCCAATGGATCATATTGTAAGCACTTGCTATTTAAGCAAGGTCCTTTCAGTTGAATAAGATCAAACATTTCATTTTCTAACATGGTATCATAGTGGGCTTTCCCTGTCTTGTGAGCCTGAGGAGATTTTCCTCATGGGGGGATTTTTCTCATAGAAATCCTCCCTATTTTTTTACTTTTTTTTTTTTTTTACCGAGGGAGTATGCTCTCCATCATTTTATGGATTAAAAACCAGATGGTTTAAAATTTTGGGAGGTCTTTTTAGGATTTTTAGTTTTATATGGATTTGCAGTCTTAGATCTGTTTTTGCTGAGTATGAAGGACTTGTCGTTGAAAATTTTAGACTTCCATTAATTGGTTTGGTAGCAGTGGCAATTTTATGATGGCCTTATGATTTGCGGTTGATTTCCTATTAGTATTTCACTGCAAAGTTATAGCCATATGGTTAATAAGGTAGCTACCATTGTTGGTCATTAATTTTTTAGTTGATGTTGCTCCGTTCGATGGCATAATTCTTACGTGGGGGTAGCAGCAGTCAAAGTTGCAGATGATCTATGGAAGGATCGTTAGATTAGGAGTGTAAAATATGGTTGTTGTTGCTAGTGATAAGAACAAAAAAAATATTGGACATACCAGAATATGCATCTGGAATACGATAGCATTATGGGCACACGATCGTAAAGCCATTTTTTTAAATAACATAGCAAAAATACCAACGTGGCCTGGTGTACTTGGTGCTGCTCAGTGTATTTGGTATCTGTGAATTTTTTTCAACATACAGCTATAAAGCTCGATGAAGAGGTGTGTGATCCGGATAAAGATCCAACAAAACTCTACTTTGATTGTCAGGAATACCTCCGGACATCTACATGTAGAACAAAGTAGGAGATTGAGCTGCTGCATACACTGTTCATTCAACATCTTCTACACTGTTCATTCAACATCTTCTGCCTGCATCAGAGAGTGGGGGACCAGCATGTTGGTCGATGCCCAAGATTTTTTGGCCCATTTTCACAACCTGTTCTATGATAGTGGATGTTGATCAGTGACAAAGATACTCCAAAGAATTTCTATTTTTGTTGTCAAAAGCTGCTTGAGCAGATGTTTTGGCCATATTTAATTATCATATTTTCCATGTATGATCGAGGGAGGAGGATTTGGTGCTATGCGTAACAAAGTTTTTTTTGGTGGCATCATATTCGACATTCCATTCTATTTTTGTAGCATCAAACCAGCTAAAACTGAAGACCTACTAGCCCATCAGTGCAATGTTAAATTTGAAATCCGACATGCCTTGCTATGCAAAATCACCTTCAACTTGTCTCAAATTTAGCATAGATCCGTCATATATTTCACTATTTAGACGTGAATGGTGGAGACCCACTGTAAGATGACAAGCATGAAAAGAAGAAGTTGTTTTAGTATGAGTTTGAAGCTGGAGTGGTTCGGTTTTTTTGAATTCATGTCCTCAAAACTGGTGGAGTGTTTCAGTTTATATATATTTATCTATTTTTTTCTGGTGCTCCCAATGTAAACGATGATGATTCTTGTAGCACAAATCACCGTATCAGATCAACATGGGAGTTATTTTGTCAGAGTTGAGGTGGGTAGTGGCAGATTGGCGAAAACACTGTTTGTTTTGATATGTGATGCCTTGGCAAGATTTGATGCCTATATGCACTAGCTATACGCACCTAAATGTATTTTGAATTAGCCACCTATTTCCTGTGTAAGTGGCTCATTCCAACACTTTGGTATGCTATTATACCTATAGGTGTTGGTGGGATTCTCATTGCACATGTTTTCTACGATTAAGTGATTTAAAAATGTGGCTATGTGGACAACTTATGGAAATAGGACATGGTGTTCCTATATGGGTAGGACATATTTTAGATATATGATCATGGCTATACTGTTGTTATGTTAATATGCTCTGCACCATGAAGTATTTGGTATGCTATTGAGGAGGATATGCTACGATGTCATTGAAAAAGGTGTAAATCTGGAGACACTACTACAACACAAGCCTAGTCCTGGAGATATTTGATGTTGTTTGATGAACCAATGCTACTAGACGTGGCATGCAGGATCATATTTATTAATGTGGAACATTCTGTAGTCCACTCCACCCATGTTTTGTTTAGAGGGCCTATTTTTGCTTTTGTAACAACTCTACTTTTGTAACAAATTTGTTCTATTTTTTGGTGTTGTAACAGCTTTGCTCTTGTAACAACTTTGTTCTATTTTTGGTTTTGTAACAGCTCTGCTCTATTTTTGGGTTTTAGTGGTACCAAAAATAGGAGTTAGGGTTTGAGTTTTTGGAGGTTATATATCCTGTGTTGTATGTCTGTCTGAGGTAGCTTGGAGTTGGGAATAATCAATTCTATTTTTTGTTCTAAGGCTTCTATCATTTTTGTTAGTCTGTTGTCTTTTTGCATTGGTTATTCTTTTGTTTTAGGGGATAGGGTTGCAGGCTTGAGAGATAAAGCGAGGGTCTACATCAGTTTGGTATCAGAGCAACTCAAGATGGCCCAGAGGGGAATCCGTATGAACTGGGGAGGAAGAGGCAGGAGGAATGCAGGTCCAAGGAGGAACAATGCAGATGAATGGCTTAGGAGGTTAGAAGCCATTGAGGCAAGATTGCGTTTGGATGATTTTGAAGATGAACAAGAAGACCAGGGGAATGTAGCCAGGGTAGTAGACCCTATGGAGAGGCTTATTGAAGTTGTGTCCAAGAAAAGCTCCAAAGTGAAGGTTGATATTTCATATTTTAAAGGAGAACTTAATCCAGACTTATTCCTGGATTGGATTCAGGAGTTGGAAAGGTATTTTGAAATGGAAGATATGGATGAAGATGATCCAAAAAAGGTGAATATTGTAGCCTCCAAGTTGAAGTCTCATGTTGGCCTATGGTGGGAGAACTTGCAGAGTTCTAGGAGAAGGTAAGGAAAGGAAAAAATCAGATTGTGGCCCAAGATGTTGAAACACTTACGGACTTGATTTTTACCATCTGATTATCAACAAAAATTGTTTAGGGAATTTCAAAACCTAAGGCAAAGGGATCAATCCATACAATCATATATCGAGTAGTTCATGAGGCTCCAAATTTGGATTGATCTACAAGAAGTAGAAGAACAAACAGCAACTAGATATGTTAATGGGTTAAGGTTTCAACTCCAAGATGATCTTGCCTTAGTTAAGTTACCTACAGTAGATGAGGCATATGAATATGCTTTAAAGGTGGAAGAGAAATTGAATCGAAAGAGCAAAATGAGTAAAAAGGGAGATGTTAGCCAGAATAGAGAAAGAGGGAGTTCCTCCAAACCTACCAAAGAAGAAGAACTTGAGGGGAGTATGAATCCTGACTTCAGAGGAAGAGGAGGTTTCAGAGGTAGAGGAAGGGGACGACAATCTTCTGGAGAATGGAAACCCTTAAGATGTTTCATATGTGATGAAACCCACAAGGCCATGGACTGCCCACACAATCCCAAGAGGGCTATGGTAGCCCAATAATAAGAAGAAGGAGAAGAGCCTCCAACTGATGAAGTGGAAGCAAAAATAGGAGAGAACTTGATGTTGCAAAGAACTCTAATAGCAAGGGATAAAGAGACCCCAGAAGCTGACTGGAAAAGGAAGAGCATTTTTCAAACAAAATGCAAGTGTAGAGAGAAGGTGTGCAAGGTGATTGTAGATGGTGGGTCTACCGAAAATCTAGTAAGTAAATAAATGGTAGACAAACTGCAACTTACTTGTATTCCAAAATCTAATCCTTACAAGATCTCTTGGTTAAAAAAATATCATAGTGTGTTGGTGAATATGTCTTGTCTTGTTGCTTTCAAAATTGGTCCTTATGAAGATAAAGTGCTTTGTGATGTAGTACCTATGGATGCATGTCATTTGTTACTAGGTAGGCCTTGGTAGTATGACAGGAATGTAATTCACCATGGTAGAGAAAATACCTATGAAATTCAACATGGGAATAAACGCCATATTTTGAAGCCTCTTAAAGGTGAAGACTCAAGTGAAATAGCAGCCCTATCTTTGTTTATGATGGGCTGGAAAAGGTTCCACAAAGAGTCAAAGGGAGGAACCTTCTATCTTTTATATCCTAGAGGGGTAGATAAATCTAATCAATAGAAGCAAAAAGTCTCATTAGAGGTGCAAAAATTGCTAAGTCAGTATTCAAAATTGACCCCATTTGAGCTACCTACTAGTTTACCACCATATAGAGGCATTACCCATCGAGTTGATCTAGTTCTAGGTGCTAAACTCCCAAATCAGGCTGCATACAGGTTGACACCTCTAGAGAATGAGGAAATGAAGAGGTAGATTACTGAATTATTGGAAAAGGGATTTATAAGGGAAAGCATGAGTCCATGTGCCACACCTACTTTACTCTCCCCCAAGAAAGGAGGCCATGAATGGAGATTATGTATGGATTCTAGAGCCATTAACAAAATCACTGTGAAATATCGATATCCCTTACCCAGAATGGATGATATATTAGATTGTTTGTCAGGTGCCAAAATCTTCTCCAAGATTGACCTTCGAAGCGGATATCATCAGATACGAATCCAAGAAGGAGATGAGTGGAAGACAACTTTTAAAACCAAGGATGACCTATTCGAGTGGATGGTGATGTCGTTCGGATTGTCCAATGCTCCAGCTACATTCATGTAGACCATGAATCAAGTATTTAGACCATATATTGGAAAATTTGTTATAGTCTATTTTGATGATATTCTAATTTTTAGTAGAACTATGGGAGAGCATGTAGAGCATTTGAGAGTGGTGCTTGACACACTTAAAGCTGAAAGGTTGTTCATCAACCTTGGGAAGAGTGAGTTTTGCAAAGATAGATTGGTATTCTTGGGTAATGTGGTCTCAGTTGATGGATTGAGCATGGATCCAAAAAAATTTAAGGCGATTCTTGAATGGCCTACCCCTCAAAATATCACAGAGGTGAAGAGCTTCCATGGGTTGGTAAACTTTTACAAAAGGTTCATCAAAAATTTCAGTGGGATAAGTGCACCCTTGACAGATTGCACAAGAGGGAAGGTCTTTACTTGGACAAAGGCAGCGAACATGAGCTTTGAACAACTCAAAAGGAAGGTAACAGAAGCTCCAATTTTGGTTGTACCAGATTTTGATAAGCTCTTTATAGTTGAGTGTGATGCTTCGGGAGTAGCTATTGGAGGAGTGTTGAGTCAAGAAGGTAAACCTGTAGCTTTTTTTAGTGAGAAATTGAATGATGCAAAAAGGAAATATACCACATATGATAAAGAATTATATGTTGTTGTACAAGCATTAAGATATTGGAGACATTATATTTTACATAGGGAATTTATTTTGTTGACTGACAATCAAGCTTTGAAGTATATAAATTCCCAAGCTAGGTTGTCCCACAAACATGCCAAATGGGCTTCATTCTTGTAGACCTATACTTTTGTGGTACAACATAGAAGTGGTAAAACCAATGTGGTGGCTGATGCATTAAGTAGGAGGCATCATTTGTTGATTGCAATGAGCAATAGGTTGGAGGGCTTTGAAGAAATAAAGAATGAATATGCAGATGATTCACACTTTGGTAAAATTTATGCAGCTCTCAGTAAATCTGACCATATAGGTATGCACTCCTTTGAAAATTATTTGTTGGTTGATGGATTCTTGTTTAAGGGGACTCAACTTTGCATACCCCTTGGATCTAGGAGAGAAAATTTAGTGAGAGAATTGCACTCGAGTGGATTGAGTGGACACTTTGGAAGGGACAAGACCTTTGGGTTGGTGAATGAAAAATTCTTTTGGCCTAGTATGAGATGAGATGTGCATAGGTTTATTACTGCTTGTAGGGTGTGTCAAATTGCAAAAGGGGGACAACAAAATATAGGTCTATATATGCCACTACCTATACCCAAAGAACCATGGACTGATATTTCCATGGACTTTGTGTTGGGCCTACCTAGAACTCAAAGGAGCAATGATTCAGTGTTTGTTGTGGTAGATCGCTTCTCAAAAATGGCACACTTTATACCTTGTAAGAAGACCAATGATGCTAGCCAAGTAGCCCATTTGTTTTTTAGAGATGTTGTGCGGTTACATGGTATTCCAAAAACCATAACCAGTGACAGATACCAAATTTTTAAGCCACTTTTGGAGGTCATTATGGAAGAATTTGGACAACAATCTGCAATATAGTTCGGCATACCACCCCCAAACTGATGGTCAAACCGAGGTGGTGAATAGGAGTTTGGGCAATATCCTGAGGTGCTTAGTTGGTGACCATCCTAAATAGTGGGATTTAGTGATATCTCAAGCTGAATTTGCTTATAATTCTAGTATTAACAGGTCTACAGGTAAGTCACCTTTTCAAATTATCTTTGGTTCAAATCCTAAGGGAGTTGTGGACTTAATTGACCTTCCAATAAACCCACATGGCAGTCAAGATGCTACAGATTTTGTGGAGAATATTCAAGAGATACAAGAATAGGTTAGGCAAAAATTGCAGAAAATGAATGAAAAATATAAGAAACAAGCAGATTTGCATAGAAGGGAGAGAATTTTCTAGGAAGGGGAAATGGTCATGGTGCATTTACGCAAGGAGAGGTACCCCCAAGGGACTTATCACAAATTAAGACCAAAGAAATTTGGACCTTGCCAAATTTTAAAAAGGATTAATGACAATGCTTATGTGATAGACCTCCCAAAAGAATTTGAAATTAGTCCTATTTTTAATGTGGCTGACCTATATCCCCACTCCAGAGAGACAAATGATGAACTGAGGGAGGTTGAACAACTTGAAGGAGAAGATAATAGCTCGATCAAGAACCTACCGAAGAAGAAAAGAGGACAAGTTGAATGAGTGTTGGATACCAAATTGGTGGCTACGCGATCCAGGTCATACAAGTTGTATTTTGTCAAATGGGAAGGGCTGCCAAACTCCTATAATTCATGGATTTCAGAGGTTTATTTGCTTAAATACACCAAGAATAACTTTGAATTGGGGCTTTGAACTAGGAGGTTCAGAATTCTAAAAGTTGGGGAGGATGATGTGGAACATTCTGCCGTCCACTCCACCCATGCTTCATTTAGGGGGCCTATTTCTGCTTTTGTAACAGCTCTGTTCTATTTTTGGTGTTGTAACAGCTCTGCTCTTGTAACAACTCTGTTCTATTTTTGGTTTTGTAACAGCTCTGCTCTTGTAACAGCTGCTCTGTTTTTGGGTTTTAGTGACACCAAAAATAAGAGTTAGGGTTTGAGTCTTTGGAGGTTATATATACTGTGTTGTATGTCTGTCTGAGACAGCTTGGAGTTGGGAATAATCAGTTCTGTTCTAAGACTTCTGTCATTTTTGTTAGTTGCTGTTTGAAAGATAAAGCGAGGGTCTGATAACTCGATGAGCCAATGTTGCTAGACGTGGCGTGCAGGGTCATATTTATCGTAGCGGATCAATGGTTTGTTCCAAATCGTGGAGTTTCGTGTGAAGTTCTGCGAGAAGAGTTTTTTTTAATGGTCGTCAGCACCAAAATGATTCCAGTAAAAGGAAGTTTTTACCTCCCATACGGGTGATCGAACGCTTTCTGTTCGCTTTCTGTTGGAGGACGATTTTTTCCCCCTGCAATTTTTTTTTCTGATGAATGGTAGATCGTGGTATCTCCTGCTGTGTTCCTTCGTGGATCTGAGAACCATTCTGATTAGCAATTGCGTGTGGTGTGAGGCCCTTCCTAGTGGACCATAATTTTTTGGCGATGAAAAATAATACTGCGCATGTCTGGTTGATCATTTTTGGGAAGAAATTTGGGGAAGTACTGACGTTGTTCGTGGTTTCATGGAGGTGACAATAGCTTAAAACTGCATTTATTCTCCAGTTATCTCCAGTTATCTCTCTCAACGCGGTGGAACGGTTGATTTTGTATTGTTCTACACCAAGGGATGCTCATAGGGGATTGCGATGTAAATGGAGAAGCTCCAAGGCACGTTCACCATGGATGTGCAAGAAGTCTGAGGCAATATTTTTCTAGCAAATATAAACCATTTATTATCTTTTAGTTCCCGAGGCTAAAGCAGTGTTGTTTTAGACGTAGAAGGCGAGTGCAACGCTGGACTGTCATTCTACGTTTTGCTCCGTGATGGGGTTAAACTCCCATAGTGTGTCGAGGCGCCTATAATTCTGAATATATTTCATTGCAGGCATCTGTAACGTTGATTTACTAGCCCACGCTGCCGCGGAATTCGGCTCAGACAATAACCTTAAATACCAAGTATCCTGGAACTTTGCAAGAGAATAATTTTTAGACGTACGGTATGATTCGCATGAGTTTCAATTGTCGTAGGACATCCAATTAATAAATCTTTTTAATAAATATATTAATTTGGACGTGTTAATATCGCGATATAATTAATATTTTCTTGATGGTTATATTGACTGTGGGACCAGGGCCTTACATTAAATAATGTTTCAATCTTACGCGTTAAGCTTTAAATACCAAATATTCTAGAACTTTGGAAGTGATACATCCATCGGAGGAGATGTACTACCATTATCATATTAGTCATCTAAGTAACAAATCTTACGCGTTAACCCTTGGTGTATCCAACGAGGAGAGTGTACTATATGATCATATTCGTCATCTAGGTAACAATCACATTATTAATAAGAATCTATCCAATAATTTTACAGCATAACTAAGATTATAGAAAACCTCTATAGAATAATTTTATAGTATAACTAACATTCTAGAAACCTAAAGAAAAAAACTTAAGAATAAAAAAGGAAAGCTACTTTATATTATAGGTTTCTAATTTCATTAGAGAAGGATGTAATATTATAATTATACTAGTCATCTATGTATCAATCAAATTAGTAATAAGAATTCATGCAATAGATTTGTAGTACAAATAATATTTTAGAAGCGGAAAGTTACTTGATATCATAGGTGTGTAATTCGATCAAAGAGGATGTAATATCAAATTATATTAGTCATCTATGTATCAATCACATTAGTAATTGGAATCCATGCAATAAATTTATAGCATAAATTACATTCTATAAACCTTAAAAAAATAAGAGTGAAAAGAGAAAGTTACTTTATATTATAGGTTTTATATCATAGGCTTGTGACTGATATGATGCTCTAAAAATGTTTCATAATTGATTATCATACCTTATATGAAATCTTAGTGAAGGGTGGGTTTAGTGAAGAAAACACAACAACCATGTATCTATATGATTCAATCTAACTCATATAAATCCTAGAAGGTTCTTATAATCCAATTGATATTATCAAAATGTGATGAATTAATATTATTAACCACTTCCCGCACTTTTAAATATCTTGATCGAGTAGGGACTTAAGGGGCATTAGTTTCTCCTAACATAATGGCCTAGGGTGCAAAACATCACCAAGGAATATCCTCATCCACTCTAGGAGGTTACATAAATGACCTAAATTCCTACCTTCCATAATGGGGATGGGGTGTCAACACTAATATTGTAATAAAACTCAACATGAATCATCAAGGTATAATATAATGGGAGCTTATCATTATTGGGTAATTTTCTTTAGATACAAATAGACCATGGAAAAGTCATGGTATCCATTTGTAAGTGTACTACATTTGCTTTGCACTTTCTAATTTTCCTCATGTCATCATAACAAGCTCAATTCTCTAGTAGCAAGAACTTAAGTAAATACTCATTAAACTCTTCATGATTTATTTTCCCTTGCACACTATTTTTCATTACGTCTTTAATGATGGGATACATGTTTACTTGTAAAGGGTTGATAGGTTTATAGTTTCAATAAAGTTATGTATATTATCATGGGATAAAGTTAGGTTTCATTAACAATCTAGTGTTCTTGTTGTTCTATCATGAATGATATAACGAATAATTCTGCTTGGAATATAATCCACTCCATATTTTCTATATTCAAATTGAAAATGACATAATCTATGATCTAATATTATTTTTAAAATACCTTAATATAAAAATCTTGTTTATTTTTCAAAGAACCTCTTTTCCAAATAAAAAGCAATCATTTTTTTCGAATGAAACTCCCTCCTTTTAAACAAAATAAAAATATATTTCAAGCCTAGTTGAAGATAAATTGAAAATGATAGATGAAGTTTTTGGGTATGTTTCTAGGGTAGGTGCTATTTGGTAAGGTGTGATATATGACATGGTCTCACGATTTATGTGAGTCCTCATCTATCATAATTTTATATAGAAAAAATGAAGTTGTGGGGTCCCCATAAAAATATTTCACAAGAAACTAGTTTCATGCATACCCACTTTTGTCCCATTTTTCTACTCCCTTATCCCCCATCATATTAGATGCCATGGAAGAGGACACATAATTTAATAATTCTAATAAAAAATATTTTTATGCAAAAATATACTTAGGTGAAGGCTTAGGTACAACTTAGAGAGCATGAAATAGTTTCATGTTAACACCCTTTTTTTCACATCTTGTAAATGTATCATGAAACTAAAGTGTAGAACACAATCATGTGTTTGCACAATCATCAATAAAAATACACTTATCTCAAAAATACATTAGAAATTTTTTAAAAATATATTTGTTAAAAAAATTCATTTATCAAACCAAATAGTGAATGAATATAGTGTTGTCAATCCTAAAAATTGGAGTACAAGATATGTAGTTGAAAACATGATAAGGATAAGATTTTAAACCTAAAATTAGATACAAATATATATGAATAAGATGTACTTCATTTATTGTGATGATAGAATTCCACTAATTTATATTTCAAGTTATAACTATTTTTAATTGACTCAATCAACAACAAAAACTTATAAGCATCATAAATATAATGTTTAGAGACACTAATTACTTTATGTGAATTATATGTGGATTGAAAAATATCATTCAACTTAATGTAAGTATAAATGTGTGTTGATTTTATGCACAATTCTATATCATGTCATAAAATGTTATCTAGTATGTTTCAATTGAAATGATATGGTTCTCTAGCAAAATAATGTAATACACATAAATAAATTATATGTTGATCGATATCATAAAAAGAATAAAAAAATATCAACTATGTACCTAAATAAAAATAATTTATCGTGTGGATGAAACCAAGGATAAACTACTTCTAAATTATAAATACATAAAAAATATCTATATTAAGTTTAAAATTATAAAAATAAAATATAAGTTATATGACAAGTGGAATACTACTTATAAAAATACTCCCAAATTAATACAAAAGTTTGAAAAAAGACTTTTGATTCCTATGAATTTATAATTTAATAAACATCAATATACATATTATATTGATCATTATATTTACACCTATAAGTGGAATCTAAATATGATTTTTATTTCATATTTAATTTCAATATGAATCAGAATAAAAGATTCATAAATTGTATAAATCATAGTATTTTATTAGATCAAATATTTTAATAAATTTGAGATAGGATGGTTTACGATAAGATATCAAAAAGGAAGTAAAATTTGCATGAATTTGTCAACTTCACCAACCTTATATTCTAATGTTTTTAAAAACAAATAAGTGAATATTTCCCACCATGTTTTGCTATGTACCATCTCTAGTATATTTATATATACAATAATTCCAATCATAGCTAGAATCAAGTTCAATGTATAAGGTAGTTATAAAAATAAACTATCATTTATTTATCATCTTTAAAAGTGATATCTATATCCTTATAATAAGAACAAATGACCACTATTATTTTTTTACTTGTGTTTACTTTTTTTAATTGCTTATATGAGATTGAAATAGGCCCCACCTATATTACATCATGATTGTATAGTGATATTATAATAGCTTGGATATTGTGTATATATTGCTTTGTAAGATTTAAACTAGGGTTATCATCCTTGAAGGAATTTAACTTGTTAAGATAATACCATTTGATTTTACTTACATTAACTTATATCTTAAGATAATTATAATTTCTCCTAATGAGGCTATATATGTAAGAAATGCAAAATAGAAGTATGCTTTTTGAATTGACATTTGGATCTATGTTTGAGAAGTATATATTCATGTAAAATCAAGAAGGTTGAGGTTGGAAATTACATCAATGCTTAGTCAAAGTACATACATTAAAATATCTATTTTTTCAAAGAGACTACCAAAATGTATGTAAGTTACTCCTCTATGGGAAAAATTTGAAGTTGTATGTTGTGTTCTTGAACATGTATGCATATGAAATTGAACTACATGTTAGTGTATTTTTTGCACACATGAAAAACTAGTTTGCAAACAAGCTTTAAAACTCCTTTACTATCACAACTCCTTGATTATCAAAACTCAAGATCATTGATTTTTTATGAGATACCCATTCCTAACTTTTAGAATTTCCCAAGAGTAGAACTACACAACATTACAAGATTTGAAAAAATAAAATAGAACTGATTGATTTATTCCATGGATCAAATTTGTATAAATAGAAAAGTTGATCATTGAGAGTCATTGGATTACAAAAACTCATCAAATATGATCTAGACTATAATGAAATTTCACTTGACTCATGGAGGAGTGGAAAATCAAGTATTTCTATCCTAGTAGAACTTAAGAGAATAATTACTTATTCTAACACCCCCCCTTAAGTGATACTAGGGGTTTATGATACAAATGAGTCCCGAAAATAGGGCTTGATGAGGTACTCATGTACAATGCTATTATTTGATGAGATGGTAAAACCACATGGGAAAAACCATCTATCAAAAAAAAGGTAAGAGGCATGTCTTTGGTTTGCGAAGATTGTCCTCATTACAAAAAAAGGATGAGTCCCGGCTACAAGGCCTGATGAGGTACTCATTTAAAATATATAGATGGTGAAAAAACCCCTTGGGAAAAACCATCTTTCAGAAAAATAAATATAGAGGCATGTCTTTAGATGGCGAATATTGTCCTCATCAAAAGAATAATGAGTCCTGACAACTTGGCCTGATGAGGTACTCATGAACAATTTATACTTTAGGAGAGATGATAAAAAAAACCACATGGGAAAAAACCATCCTCCAAAGAATACAACAATAATAAGAAAGGAGAGGTGAAAGACCTCTATTGTTTTAATGCAACTACTTTACCCCAAGTTTCTCTCGCAACTAAATGTAACATGGAGAAGGAAATGACTTGGTGAAGATATCTGCAATTTGATTTTGTGTGGGAATATAGTCCAAGTATATTTTCCCTCTCTGAATATGCTTCCGAATGAAGTGCATGTGAATCTCAATGTGCTTGGTGCGTTGATGCTCAACTGGATTGCGTGCAATATAAATTGTGCTCTGATTATCACACCAAAGAGTAATAGGTTTGTCATGGGAAAAACCAAATTCTCTTAGTATCTGACGAAGCCAAAGAGCTTCCTGACTTGCCAAAACTACTGCCCTGTATTCTACCTCTATAGATGATAAAGCCATTTCTTGTTGTTTATTGCATAACCAAGCAATTTGTGAGGAGCCAAGACAAAATACATAGCCAAAATTTGAACATTTATCCTCTACTAAACCTGCCCAATCAAAATATATGTAACCAATGATATCCATATATTTTCCCTCATATAAGAGCCCAAAGTGAGGAGTTCCTTGCAAGTAGCGGAGGATTCCTTTTGTTGCTTGCCAATGGTTGAAATGAGGTTGATGTGAGAATCTGGATATCAAGCCAACAACATAAGAGATATCTGGGCGAGTATGAGTAAGGTATAACAGACTCCCTACAAGATGATGGTATAGAGTTGCATCACATAGAGGGGATGTGCATGAAGTACTTAGAGTGACTCCAAATTGAAAAGGTGTAGGAGAAGGTTTGCAATCTATCATTTTAAACCTTTGAAGAAGGTCTAGAGTGTATTTTTGTTGACACAATGAAATTCTTGCATCTGTTTGATTTATTTGAATCCCAAGGAAGTAATGAGCTAAACCTTGATCATCCATTTCAAATTTTTTAGAAAGGGAGTCCTTGATAGTCTGAATGTGAGTGATGTTACTACCAGTGAGTAGTAGGTCATCAACATAGATAACAAGTATGGTGATTTTTTCTTCATATCTCAATATGTAGACTTGAGGGATCAGACTCACAATGAGAAAAACCTTAGGAAAGAAGGAAGGAGTCCATTTTTTCATACCAAGCTCTAGGAGCTTGTTTGAGGCCATAGAGAGACTTCCTTAGCCTACAAATAAGGGAGGAGTCTTGAGTGAAACCAACAGGTTGTTCCATGAATATCTCTTCTTTTAAGTCCCCATGTAAGAAAGCACTTTTTACATCCATTTGAAAGACAGACCACTTTTGGGAAGTAGCTAGAGCAAGAACTAGTCTAACAGAATCCATTTTGGCAACTGGTGCAAAAGTTTTAGAATAATCAATCCCTTCGATCTGAGAGAAACATTTGGCTACCAAGTGAGCTTTGTGTTTGTCAATTTCTCCATTAGGTCCATATTTTGTTCTATAAATCCATTTACAGTGAACTAATTTTCTTCCTTTAGGTAGGGGAACTAATTCCCAAGTTTTGTTTTTGATTAAGGAAGAGAATTTGTTTTCCATGGCATCATCCCATTCTTTAATACCAGTTGCTTCTTTGAAGGATTGAGGATCTGAGGAAATGGATTGACAAACAAGACCAGAGCCTATGGAGTTGCTTAATATGGATGAAGGAAGATTTTGGATGTATGGAGTTGCTTCTTCAACAATGGTGCGGGCCCATTTAGGCATTGTGGAAGGAGTAGTAGTAGTGGTAGGATTTTGAGTTGGAGTTATAGGTTCTTCATCTTGATCATTAATCTCTAAATTAACCTCTAAATTTGGTTCTTCATTATATTGAGGCTCTAACATTGGAGAAGGCTCAAGAGAATTAATGGTGGAAGAGGATGGTTGAGGATATTTATGAGGGAATGTTTCATCAAATTGAACATTCCTATGAAAAATACCTCATGAGTTGCAGGGTCAAGGAGCCTATATGCTTTCATTTCCTCACAATAACCAACAAAGATGAGCTTTTTGCTTTTCTTATCTAGTGCCTTCCTTTTCTTCTTTGGGATATGTGCCCAAGCAGTACACCCAAAATTTTTGAAGAAAGAGACATCAGGTTTTGAGCCAATCCATGCTTCCTCAGGAGTCAAATGGCCAAGAGCTTTATGAGGTGTGCGGTTTTGAATATAGTTTGCATAGTTAATTGCTTCTGCCCCAAAAATTTTTGGAAGATCTCTTGAGTGGAGCATAAAGTTTGCCATTTATGTTAAGGTTCTATTTTTCCTCTCTATAATACCATTTTATTGCGGATTATGGGAGACAGAATGTTGATGAATTATTCCATGACCTGATAGAAAAATTGAGAACTCATTACTGAAGTATTCTCCCCCATTATCTATATGAATTTGCTTGATTTTGCAAGAGGCCTGATTTTCAACTAAGGCTTTGAAGATTTTGAAGTGGGATAGAACATCACTTTTGTATTTTAGGAAGTATACCCAAGTTCTTCTGGAAAAATCATCAATGAAGGTTAGAGCATATTTTGTTCCTTTGAAAGAAGGCTCTAGGAAGACCATCAAGTCACTATGGATTAACTCTAGAGGGGATGAGGCCTTTAGAGAACCACTAGGATGGAAAGGATATTGATGTTGCTTTCCAAGAGCACATCCAAGGAAAAATCCATCAATAGAAGAGACCTGTGGTAATCCTGTTACCATTTCATGGGTGTTCAATTCCTTTAGGTAGTTATAACTGAGATGTCCAAACCTTTCATGCCAAATTTTGCTTTTAGAATCTCCATGAGCAACAAAACAGGAGGCCCCTTCTAAATTTTTGAATCCTTTGAAGTGAAATAGGTGAGTATTGTGATCAATATCTCCTTTTTCTATTAGAGAGTGAGGGTCTTGAAAGTCTCTTATCTCAACTCTTGTTGGGGAGAAGAGAACTATTTTGCCTTTTCCAGAAGTACAAATATGATAGACGAAGAGGAGATTTGTTGCAATGTTTGGTACATAGAGAACATTATTGATATAACCACCATCAATGGATATGTCACATTTTCCTTTTATTGGGATAAAGGATGAGTCACCAACTTCTATGCTACATGTTGAACTTGAGGAGATTGAAGTGAATGACTCATCTGAGGAAGTCATGTGATGAGTTGCTCCTGAATCTAGAACCCAGTATTTTGATGAAGTTTTTATAGACTTACCTTGAACATTTAAGGCTTTTCCTATCTGCTTCTTAGTGTCTACCTTTTGATCCTTCATTGTTGCCTCTAGTTGTTGAAGTCTTTTCCAACATTTGTTCACAAAATGACCATTATTTTTGTAGTGAGTACAAGTTATGGGACTCCTCTCTTTCTTTTTGAATTTTTATTTAGAAGAGGTGGATGCTACTAAGGCTTTTGAGGAAGAGGAAGAGATCTCATATTTTGCAAGTTTTTTTTCTTCTCTAGTTAGTCTATCACAAAATTCTTCTAAGGAGGGAATTTTAAAACTTGCACCAAGAGCATATTTTGTAGATAGAAATGTGGTTGCAAAAATTTGAAATACACCATTTAATTTAGAAATAATTAGATAGATGCATTCTTCTTCTGTTTTATTCTTCCCATTGCCTTTGTATTGAGTGAGGACTTCTTTGAATTTTGTGAGAAATTCAACAATATTGCTGAAGTCTTTAGGAGATAATGTTGTTAATTCTACCTCTAGCTGCATTGACCTCATTTGATCTACTTTTCCAAATAAGTTCTTTAGTTTCTCCCAAATTTCATAAGGAGTTTTACAATCCATAATGTGAAACCATAAGCTTTCATTTACATTAGTGCTTATAATACCCATTGTTTCATACAACTTCCCTTTATGAACAAATTTTTCATATTCTTTTTCAAATTCAGGTTGCTTCTCTTCTAGCAGGTGTGTGAGCCCTTTTTGAGAAATGAGATTTAATATTTTAGGTTTCCATGTATGATAGTTATGAGGGGTGAGTGGATCAATTGTATTCATTGTATTCATTTTGCCAAAGAAAAATTGAAGAGAACCAATAATTCCCCCCTTTAACTTCAATTATATTATTTAGAGAATGCAATGGATCTTATAAAGAAGAGAACAAAAAACCTTTTAGAAATACCAAGCTCCTCAAAATACCCACCCTAACGTGAGGGAAACTATAAGTAAATGAGGAGGTTTGATAAAACTATAAGGCCAATGAAACAAGTTTTATGCCAGGCCTATATATCTCTTCTTCTCAATTACTCGCCCTTACGTGAGGGAAACTATAAGTAAAGAGGAGAATTGATACTTGGAACATAGGCTTTTAAAAGAATAATCAGCCAGACCTCTATATTGGAAATCTGAAAAACCCGCCCTTACGTGAGGGAAACTATAAGTTATTTAGATTCCAATACGTGGTACATAGGTGATTATAATTTAATGGATTTGGTTTTAATTTAAGAAAGGAACATCAATTAAGGAATAGAAAAAAATTATTTTATAAAATACTAGTGAAGAGAAAGATTGTAACTAAAGTGTTTTAAACAAATTATCCTCACTATAAGAACTCAAATGAATGAATTAAATGTATTTTATAAAATACTTAAAGTTGAGAAGGATTTTAATTTAAGTGTTTAAAACAATTAATCTCACTACAAGAATTGTAATGTATAAATTAAATGTATTTTATAAAATACTTAATGTTAAGAAAGAATTTATGTAAGTGAATAAAAGAATTTCCTTTCTATGAAAAAATAACTCTATATAATAAAAGAGCTTTGAAAGAAAGGAAAAAACAATTATATCAAGGGGAATGAGGCAAAAATAAAGGACACAAAAACAACCCCCCTTAATGCTAATGATAGGTGCAAAAATTAGCACCTATAAACCCCCCAAAATATTTTATTTATGAGATTACAACTTTATTCCTTTTCTTGGGCCACTGGTAGGCTGTAAAGAAAGGATAGATGATATTTAGAAGGTTACAATTTTAAAAGAACTAGCAGATATAAATTTTTTTTTTTTTTTTTTTATAAAATAATATTTTATTTTTTGAGAAAGGGGCAAGAAGGAGATAATTAGGTTGCAATGAACATGAGACATCAGTTGGCAACGAGGAAGGAGCTTGGAAAGCATCTGAAAGCTACGAATTCGCTGCACTGAGAGGAGATGATAAGGCAAAAAAACTTAAGAAAAAACTTATATTTTTACCTGAAGGGTTCGCTCGCACGATGCTGGAATGAGCTTCGAAGAATGTGAAGGATATGGTTGGATTTTGTATCACTGCATATAAGTAAGATAAAAGGGAGCCAACACTAATAATTTAAATATATATATATATAAATATTACCTCTGTGTTGCGTTATGAAGGAAAGGTTCCCGAAGAATGCAGAGAAGGCACATTCCTAGAAGATGTTTTCACAGATGGCGCCATGCACAGAGTGGGAAGGAGGTCTCACAGATGGTGCCACACGAATAGAGGCTTTTGAAGAGATGTCGCTTGAAGAATGTAGAAAAGGCATAGATACATAGAGCTCTCTAGAAGATGTCAGAGAGGGGAAAAAATTCTCATGGATGTCTCTCTCAGATATTGAAATTAGAAGACATTAGGAAATTAAAATCATCAAAGTATAATGCTTAAAATGAAGAAACAACATTCAAACTAGAGACAATATTGAAGAACACAAGCTTATACTGAGAGGGGGGGTGAATAGTATAAGACCAATTTTTTACTTTTCTTATCACAATCAATATTATACAATATATCAATAGCAATATCAATAGCAGAAACCAAAGCAATGTAAAAATCGTCACACACACATGAGACACCAATTTACATGTTTCGCTCAATGTGAGCTACATCCACGGATAAAATCTTTCACTAAATTTTATCAATCCAAAATCGGGGAATACCTTTCCCGATTACAATGTTTATGGGCACCAACCCAAAGGAGACACCAATACCCTAATCTCAAGTTCGTGGGCACCAACCCATAAGAGACACCAATCCCCTAGCTCTACTTTGGCTGGTGATCCTCTAGAAGACCTCTGCCTTCGCTGCCCTTAGCAAGTGGAACTCTATACACAGAAGACACCTATCCTCCCTGCTCTGGCTGGAGACCTCTGTCCTCAAATCTATCATCTCCAAATCTGGTCCTCGAATTTGCACTAAACATAGTCCTTCAATTTAGCACAAATGTCCTCGTTCTATTTCTCTGATCTGCACCAAACACAATCCTTCGATATGGCACAAATGTCCTCATCCTCTTTCTTTGGTCTGGGTACAAATCTATCCTCAAATCTGCACCAATATTTGTCCTAAACTGGTCCTCAAATCTGGTTCACAAAAGTGGTTCACAAGCTTTCACTAAAGCTTGCTTGATATTCACCCAAGTCTTCACCAAGACTTGTCTCAGATCTGCTTTGCAAGTTCTCACTAGAACCTACCCAAACTGCTCCACAAGCTCAATAAAAGCTTGCTCAAATCTGTCCAACAATCCCTATCAATGAGTTGTCCAAAACCTGCTCACAAGCTCTCACAAAGCTTGCCCATTATCTCCGAACGTCACAAAAACAATGCACCCAACAACTTTGCACTTTTCTTCTCCCTGTGCGTTCTTGCTTTGTACTTAGCTTGATTCGGCATGACTCGCTGTATGCGCACCTTAGAATTAACTTGCACACTTCAACAACACATTCGATTACCCTTTCAACTCTCCAAAAAACCCTCCTTTTATACTAACACTTTGAAGATCAAAAACTTTGATCTTAGTCGGTTGCACAACCCTAAACTTTCATTCTTGGAAATAGTACAGTCAGTAGCATAATGACCAAACTTTCCACAATTGAAACATATTATATTTTTCACGCTTTTGTGCTTTCTAGAGAACTTGCCCTTTTTGCTGTAATATGCCTCTTCATCACTAGAAGACTCATCACTCTCTTGAAGCTGTTTACACTTGGATTTCTTGGTAGCCTTGAAAGCTGCCTCTTTCTTGACGTCAACCTTCACCTGAGTTCTCAACTCAAATGCTGAAAGTATGCTATGAAGATCATCCTTTTTAAACTTATCCAAATCTTTAGCTTCCTCAATAGCAAAAATATTTTCACTAAATCTATTAGGAAGAGATCTTAAAATCTTATCACAAACATCATTTTCAGCAAGCTCAAGACCTAAGTATTTCATGGAGTTAACAACCTCATCCATACGAAGCATGTAGTCACTAATATTTTCATCATCATTCATCTTGAGTTGTTCAAACATACCTTTGAAGTGTCTCAACTTGGCCTTTTTGACATTTGTATCACCTGTATGAACCACCTGCAGTTGTTTCCACATTTCACTAGCTGTTTTGTAGTGAATTACTTTGGTGAGATCTGCTTTCTGTAAGCCTTTCAGGATTGCATTCATTGCTTTTGAATTGTTGTGATGTAGGAGCCTTTCTTCTTTAGTATTTGGACCATGTACAGGAATAGTGTACTCATCTTCAATCACTTCCCATACTTCATTACCAAGTGCCATTAGATGAACCTTCATCCTTGCACTCCAAAGACCAAAATCTGATGCATCAAGAAAATGTGCTGCATTGCCACTTGAATAATCCATTGTGTTCTTTACTAGCTTTTCCTTCAAGCTGTTAAACTTTTCGAAGGCACCCGCTCTGATACAAATTGAAGAACACAAGCTTATACTGAGAGGGGGGTGAACAGTATAAGACCACTTTTTTACTTTTCTTATCCCAATCAATATTATACAATATATCAATGGCAATATCAATAGCAGAAACCAAAGCAATGTACAAATCGTCACACACACATGAGACACCAATTTACGTGTTTCGCTCAATGTGAGCTACATCCACGGATAAAATCTTTCACTAAATTTTATCAATCCAAATTCGGGGAATACCTTTCCCGATTACAATGTTTATGGGCACCAACCCAAAGGAGACACCAATCCCCTAATCTCGAGTTCGTGGGCACCAACCCATAGGAGACACCAATCCCTAGCTCTGCTCTGGCTGGTGATCCTCTTAGAAGACCTCTGCCTCCGCTGCCCTTAGCAAATGGAACTCTATCCATAGAAGACACCTGTCCTCCCTACTCTGGTTGGAGACCTCTGTCCTCAACTCTATCACCTCCAAAGCTGGTCCTCGAATTTGCACTAAACATAGTCCTTCGGTTTAGCACAAATGTCCTCGTTCTCTTTCTCTGATCTGCACCAAACACAGTCCTTCGATCTGGCACAAATGTCCTCGTCCTCTTTCTCTGGTCTAGGTACAAATCTGTCCTCAAATCTGCACCAATCTCTGTCCTCAACTGGTCCTCAAATCTGGTTCACAAAAGTGGTTCACAAGCTTTCACTAAAGCTTGCTTGATCTTCACCCAAGTCTTCACCAAGACTTGTCTCAGATCTGCTTTGCAAGTTCTCACTAGAACCTGCCCAAACTGCTCCACAAGCTCAACAAAAGCTTGCTCAAATCTATCCAACAATCCCTCTCAATGACTTGTCCAAAACCTGCTCACAAGCTCTCACAAAGCTTGCCCATTATCTTCGAACGTCGCAAAAATGATGCACCCAATAGCTTTGCACTTTTTTGCTCCCTGTGCGTTCTTGCTTCGCACTTAGCTCGATTCAGCATGACTCGCTCTCTGCGCACCACAGACTTAACTTGCGCACTTCAACAACGCATTCGATGCCCTCTCAACTCTCCAAACAACCCTCCTTTTATACTAACACTTTCAAGATCAAAAACTTTGATCTTAGTCGGCTGCACAACCCTAAACTACGTCGGCTACAAACCCTAAACTACGTCGGCTGCAAACCCTAAACATCGTCGGCTCACATTTAACTTTGTCGCTTCACTGCCTCTGTAACTCTTCTGTAGCTTCTGTCGTGAAACTACAACATGTCGCGATATCATGACACTTTTGCAATCGCACACTTCCTTTTGGCTTTTGTCATGATATCGCGACACTTCAGCCTTTGTCGACTTCAACTAAGCTCTTATCGCGATATCGCGACACTTCTGACTTAGTCAGCATCAACTTTGCTTTTGTCGCGATATCATGACATTTCTCCCTTCATCGACCTCCTTTCTTTTTTTGTGAAAACACGACACTTCTGTCTTCATAGCCTTCCTCTCTGCTTTTGTCATGAAATCATGACACTTCTCCTATAGAAGACCTGCATTCTATTTTTATCATGAAATCGTGACACTTTCTCCAACCGAACGCTGCCATCTCAATCTATCATGAAATCATGACACTTTCTCTTCCTTGCACTCTTGACTGCTTGCACTAGCAAAAATGGAACATGTCATGAAATCATGATGCTTTCACCTTTGAGCTCTTCCTCCTTGAATTTGTCATGAAATCATGACACTTCTAGCTTTCGTACGTTTTCTTTGCAGCCTATCGCAAAATCGCGACGCTTTCAGCTTCCGTACGACTTCTCTGCAACCTGTCATGAAATCACGACGCTTCTCATTTTAGACTCTTCCCTTTGCTGCATGTCATGAAATCATGACACTTTATCTTGCTTCCACTTTGTCTTCTGACTTGTCATGAAATCGTGACACTTTTTCTCCTTAGCTCTTTTCTTTTCTTCGGGTCACGAAAACCCGACATGTCGCGATATCGTGACACTTTTTCTCCCGGACTCTCTCTCCTACATTATGTCATGAAATCGTGACACTTTTTCTTTCGGACTCTCTCTCCTACAACATGTCATGAAATCGTGACACTTTTTCATCCGTTCAACCTTCCTTGCAATATGTCATGAAATCATGACATTTCTGACTCCGAACATTCTCTCTCCTCTTTGAGTCGTGAAACTGCGACATGTCGCGATATCGCGACACTTTTCTAAAAAGCTTTCTCTCGCCTGCTTAAGTCATGAAAATGCGACATGTCGCGATATCATGACACTTTTCTAAAAGCTTTCTCTCTCCTGCTTAAGTCACGAAAATGCGACATGTCGCGATATCGCGACATTTTTCCAACTTACTTTCTTTCGAACCTGTCATGCCGAACCTTCATCAAAACAAATTATTTTACATCAAATCAAATTCCTTCAAAAGCTTCTTGACATCAATGACAACTTATACACTTGAGCAAATGCAATGTACCCAAGGTACCCAAAATTGCCAACAATCTCCCCCTTTGTCATTGATGGCAAACCTTTACTAAAAATGCTTCTCAAGAGCCAAAACTGAAACCAACTGTGCTTAACAACTGACGAACTGTGCCCACAACTGAGAATATTTCTTTGAAGTTTTGCTCCCCCTGACTTGAAGCTTTCCTCTTCACTTTGAAGCTCTCCCCCTTACTCATATCTCTCCCCCTTTGTCATCAATGGCAAAGGGCGACCTTTGGGACTCGGGACTAAGAATTAGCCTCTTAGCTTAGTCCCTCCCCCACCTCCTGATGAGGTGATTAATTCTGGGGTGGGAGTAAAACTCCCATTAGGCACTGATCATCATCAGCGTCTATAATTTCCTTGTCGGGCCTTCTCTTGAACTCTTTGCCCGTATTCCTATTCTTGTTCCTGTCACTGTTCTTGTTCTTGTTATCATTCCTGTTCTTATCCATGCCTTGATCCTTGGACCTGTTCATACCACTGTTCCTATTCCTATACCTTGGAAGTTCAGCTCTACACTGTCTAGCTGTGTGACCTCCATTGTTGCACTTATAACAAGTAACAATGTTATTTCTTTTAGGCATACCTGTTCTTTGAATCTGCCTATTCTGACTAAACCTGTTCTGGTCGAACCTGTTTTGATCAAACCTGTTCCTGTAATTAACCTTGCAATAGACTGCCTTGTGCCCAAACTGTTGACAAGAGTAGCAATACCCTTGAAAGAAACTAGCACTTCTAAAATTGCCATTTACCTTCTTCACTTGAGCCATGCAATGTGCAGCCATGTGACCAAACCTGTGACATGCAAAACATCTGTCATGAAATTTTCCTTTATTCGACCTCTTGGGTCTTGAAAACTTCTTCTTCTCATTCTGAATTCTATTTTCTATTTCTACGCATCTATCATTCAAGGACTCATGATCTGAAATACTTTCCTCATCAGAACTCTCTTCCTTTTGGAGTCTCTTACTAGACTCTCCAGCTTGTTCCTTTTGTGGCTTAACAAAACCAAGGCTTGTTTTATCTGTTGTCTTTCTTTGACCTTTGATGAGTGACTTAACCTTTTTGGAGCTATCTTGAAACCTCGTAAAGCTTATCCTTGTACTCTTTAGTTTCCTCTTTCAAAGAAGCCATTTTCTGTTCTAACTCACTATACTCAAGAACCTTAGACTCTAACTCATCCTTGAGTTCTTGTGTCTTAGCCATAGAGAAGTCAAGACTTTCTATAAGATCATCTCTCTCCATACAACATTCATCTAACTTATCCTTGAGTCTAGCATTCTTCTTTCTTTCCTTTTTCAAAACACTAAGAGCGTTAGTAAGTTCACTTTCAAGATCCTTTATTTGTTTGCTTTCTGAATCATCAAAGCCTTTTTCAGATTTCTTATCACTAGAGGTGCTACCTTTTTCAAAAACCATACACGCATCTTCCTTATAGTTTTTTGAAGCATCCTCATACATACTAGAAACCAAATCATTATTTGTACAATCATCCTCAAGGTGACCAAAATTTCCACATCTAAGACATTTCATGATAATGAATCTATGTTTCGGTTCTTCCTCTTTTTCTGATATGAACAACATCTCATTTTCAATATCACTTGAAGAACTTTCACTATCACTACTAGAACACTTACTTGCTTTGTCTAGGTAGAAACTCTTCTTGTGCTTGTGAGAATACCTCTTTCCTTGATTGTTGTGCTCATCTTTGTTCTTTCTATGATGCTTGTGCTTTTTAGAATCCTTGCTCTTAGAATCCTATTTATCTTCATCACTTTCATCCTTGGAAACAGTACAGTCAGTAGCATAATGACCAAACTTTCCACAATTGAAACATCTTATATTTTTCACGCTTTTGTGCTTTCTAGAGAACTTGCCTTTCTTGTTGTAATATGCCTCTTCATCACTAGAAGACTCATCACTCTCTTGAAGTTGTTTACCCTTGGATTTCTTGGTAGCCTTGAAAGTTGCCTCTTTCTTGACATCAACCTTCACTTGAGTTCTCAACTCAAATGCTTGCAAGTATACTATGGAGCTCATCCTTTTTCAACTTATCCAAATCTTTAGCTTCCTCAATAGTAGAAATATTTTCACTAAATCTATTAGGAAGAGATCTTAAAATCTTATCACAAACATCATTTTCAGCAAGCTCAAGACCTAAGTCTTTCATGGAGTTAACAACCTCATCCATACGAAGCATGTAGTCACTAATATTTTCATCATCATTCATCTTGAGTTGTTCAAACATACCTTTGAAGTGTCTCAACTTGGCCTTTTCGACATTTGTATCACCTGTATGAACCACTTGCAGCTGTTTCCACATTTCACTAGCTGTTTTGCAGTGAATTACTTTGGTGAGATCTGCTTTCTGTAAGCCTTTCAAGATTGCGTTCATTGCTTTTGAATTGTTGTGATGTAGGAGCCTTTCTTCTTTAGTATTTGGACCATGTACAGGAATAGTGTACTCATCTTCAATCACTTCCCATACTTCATTACCAAGTGCCATTAGATGAACCTTCATCCTTGCACTCCAAAGACCAAAATCTGACCCATCAAGAATAGGTGCTGCATTGCCACTTGAATAATCCATTGTGTTCTTTACTAGCTTTTCCTTCAAGTTGTTAAACTTTTCGAAGGCACCCGCTCTGATACCAATTGAAGAACACAAGCTTATACTTGAGAGGGGGGTGAACAGTATAAGACCACTTTTTTACTTTTCTTATCCCAATCAATATTATACAATATATCAATGGCAATATCAATAGCAGAAACCAAAGCAATGTACAAATCGTCACACACACATGAGACACCAATTTACGTGTTTCGCTCAATGTGAGCTACATCCACGGATAAAATCTTTCACTAAATTTTATCAATCCAAATTTTGGGAATACCTTTCCCGATTACAATGTTTATGGGCACCAACCCAAAGGAGACACCAATCCCCTAATCTCGAGTTCGTGGGCACCAACCCATAGGAGACACCAATCCCCTAGCTCTACTCTGGCTGGTGATCCTCTAGAAGACCTCTGCCTCCGCTGCCCTTAGCAAATGGAACTCTATCCATAGAAGACACCTGTCCTCCCTGCTCTGGCTGGAGACCTCTGTCCTCAACTCTATCACCTCCAAAGCTGGTCCTCGAATTTGCACTAAACACAGTCCTTCGGTTTAGCACAAATGTCCTCGTTCTCTTTCTCTGATCTGCACCAAACACAGTCCTTCGATCTGGCACAAATGTCCTCGTCCTCTTTCTCTGGTCTGGGTACAAATCTGTCCTCAAATCTGCACCAATCTCTGTCCTCAACTGGTCCTCAAATCTGGTTCACAAAAGTGGTTCACAAGCTTTCACTAAAGCTTGCTTGATCTTCACCCAAGTCTTCACCAAGACTTGTCTCAGATCTGCTTTGCAAGTTCTCACTAGAACCTGCCCAAACTGCTCCACAAGCTCAACAAAAGCTTGCTCAAATCTGTCCAACAATCCCTCTCAATGACTTGTCCAAAACCTGCTCACAAGCTCTCACAAAGCTTGCCCATTATCTCTGAACGTCGCAAAAATGATGCACCCAACAACTTTGCGCTTTTTTGCTCCCTGTGCATTCTTGCTTCGCACTTAGCTCGATTCGGCACGACTCGCTCTCTGCGCACCGTAGACTTAACTTGCACACTTCAACAATGCATTCGATGCCCTCTCAACTCTCCAAACAACCCTCCTTTTATACTAACACTTTCAAGATCAAAAACTTTGATCTTAGTCGACTGCACAACCCTAAACTACGTCGGTTGCAAACCCTAAACTACGTCGACTACAAACCCTAAACATCGTCGGCTCACATTTAACTTTGTCGCTTCACTGCCTCTGTAACTCTTCTGTAGCTTCTACCGTGAAACTACAACATGTCACGATATCATGACACTTTTGCAACCGCACACTTCCTTTTGGCTTTTGTCACGATATCGCGACACTTCAGCCTTTGTCGACTTCAACTAAGCTCCTGTCATGATATCGCGACACTTCTGACTTAGTCAGCATCAACTTTGCTTTTGTCGCGATATCGCGACACTTTCCTTTGTCGACCTCCTTCTTTTGTCGTGAAATCGTGACACTTCTGTCTTCATAGCCTTCCTCTCTACTTTTGTCATGAAATCATGACACTTCTCCTATAGAAGACCTACATTCTATTTCTGTCATGAAATCATGACACTTTCTCCAACCGAACGCTGCCATCTCAATCTGTCGTGAAATCGTGACACTTTCTCTTCCTTGCACTCTTGTCTGCTTGCACTAGCGAAAATGGAACATGTCATGAAATCATGACGCTTTCGCCTTTGAGCTCTTCCTCCTTGAATTTGTCATGAAATCATGACACTTCTAGCTTTCGTACGATTTCTTTGTAGCCTATCATGAAATCGTGACGCTTTCAGCTTTCGTACGACTTCTCTACAACCTGTCATGAAATCATGATGCTTCTCATTTTAGACTCTTCCCTTTGCTGCATGTCACGAAATCGTGACACTTTATCTTGCTTCCACTTTGTCTTCTAACTTGTCATGAAATCATGACACTTTTTCTCCTTAGCGCTTTTCTTTTCTTCGGGTCATGAAAACCCGACATGTCGCGATATCACGACACTTTTTCTCCCGGACTCTCTCTCCTACATTATGTCATGAAATCGTGACACTTTTTCTTTTGGACTCTCTCCTACAACATGTCATGAAATCATGACACTTTTTCGTCCGTTCAACCTTCCTTGCAATATGTCATGAAATCATGACATTTCTGACTCCGAACATTCTCTCTCCTCTTTGAGTCGCGAAACTACGACATGTCACGATATCGCGACACTTTTCTAAAAATCTTTCTCTCGCCTGCTTAAGTCATGAAAATGTGACATGTCGCGATATCGCGACACTTTTCTAAAAAGCTTTCTCTCTCCTGCTTAAGTCGTGAAAATGCGACATGTCGCGATATCGCGACATTTTTCCAACTTACTTTCTTTCGAACCTGTCATGCCGAACCTTCATCAAAACAAATTATTTTACATCAAATCAAATTCCTTCAAAAGCTTCTTGACATCAATGACAACTTATACACTTGAGCAAATGCAATGTACCCAAGGTACCCAAAATTGCCAACAAATATAAAATTCTCAGAGAATAATATTTCCAAGCTTTCAGTAGATGAATTTATAAATATAATCGAAGTTCTTCCAAGAGCGTTGAAGGACTAAAAAAAGGAAGAAGCTTCAGTTAAATGATCTGGTAAATCATAAGATCTTTGAATGTTATAGAAATTAATAGGAAAAAAAATATTTTTAGAAGACGTAGTCCCAACTGCGTGCTAATAAAACATTGGTAAAATACCATGTTTTTAGAAAAAATAAATGGAATTTGGTCTTTCTAATAGACCAAATTTGCACTATTTGTATTTGACATTAGAAGCGACACTTTCCCTTAGTTCAAGATCTAAAAAAAAACCCGTTAATTTTTTTTTGATTATTTCCCTCCTAAAGGATATGCCTATTATTACGATCTCCACTTAGGATGATACACAGAGCTGCGTTCGTTTATGGATGATACACAAGGATGGATTTTATTGAGCCAAATAAAGCTATGTTCGTCAAGATTGATAGAGAATATCAGAACGCAGAAATAGGCATACGAGGAGGAAAATAAAAAAATCAAAAAAATATATTTTTGCAAAGAAGGAGCAACAATTTTTATATTTTTGAAAAAAAATTGAGGAGAATATTTGCATAATATGGTAAAAAACTAGTTAAACTATTTAGATATTACCATAAAAAAATTTCTCAATAAAATTGCAGATTTAAAATAAGCAATATACAAAATATATAAAAGACCTCTTTTCTTTCTTTAAAAAACAAAAGATAAGATATTAAGAACCAGTTCGTAAAACTGCCTTCAAGAGAGAATGTCTAGCAGAATCTATCCTGCTATGATACCATGTTAGAATTTCCCAAGAGTAGAACTACACAACATTACAAGATTTAAAGAAACAAAATAGAGCTGATTGATTTATTCCATGGATCAACTTTGTATAAATAGCAAAGTTGATCATTGAGAGCCGTTGGATTACAAAAACTCATCAAATATGATCTAGACTAAACTGATAGTTCACCTAACTCATGCAGGAGTGGAAACTCAAGTATGTCTATCTTAGTAGAACTTAAGAGAATAATTACTTATTCTAACACTAACAAGATACGATGTAACTAGATTAGTTCATAGATAGGTCCTTCTATAGCATGATATTCAACCTCTATGGAGGAATAAACAACAATATGGTAGTCCTTTCTTCCCTAAGAAATCAAGCTAGATCACAAAAAGAATACATATACATAAGGGATCTAAGATCACCTTTATACAATAGTGAGATAGTGTTTAAAATCACCTTTCATGTCTTTGATTTTCCTTTTTGTAATATGATATACTAAATTATGAGTACTATGTTTGATGTCATTCATCACTAAATATATTATAATTTATAATAATATGTAATGGTTGGTTGACTAGTTTCCCTTATCAAGGGTTTATATTTCATGCAGGGCTATGCACAGTGGTGAATATTCACAAATTGGGCAAATATTAGGATTTTTAAAATTGAAAATTGACGAATATGAGGACCCTCGATGTCGGCCCATTCGCCTAAAATTTTTTGGACCAAGTTTTTATTAGAGTCAATGCGACATAATATATATCCAAACATAGGAATATTTGTACTCATTGAAAAGCTTTTTTCAATCTTGATCTAATGATGGTGTTTTCATGAAGTTATAAGGTGATTTAATAGGCCAAGATGTTACCCAAATATGAACTTACTTTTTAAGGCTTCAAATACCCCAAATTTTGTTGTGAATATGATTGATTTGATTTTCTTAGTATTCATCTTGATTTCAATTAGGTTTCACCATTTTTTTACAAGTACATTTTGAGTCCAACCCCTTATGCCTAACCCTAATTTCATGAAATTTTGTCATGTATAACTAATAATTATTGATATTATCTTCATTTAATTTTAAATTAAATATCTATACATTTATCATGATATGCTTAACTTTTTATTTTGTTAATATCTATTTCATGAAATGTAATGTTATCTAGAAGTAATTGACAGTTTATGGAGAGTCTTGCATATGTGTTTAGAAGATATATATTAATTTAGAAGTATATAATTTAGAATTTTCAACATAATAAAAAATATTTTCATAGGTTGTGTGATGTATCAATATTTATGTATTAAAAAAGTAAAATATTATTGAATAAACAATACATAAGATCAAAACTTATGCAATAGTATAATATTGATAGAAATTAACATAAAAGTAATATGTATCAACTTTATAAAATTATTTAAACTATTCATTATTTGGGGAAAATAAACATATTTTTCAAATATAAACCAACTTATGAGAAATATTTTAATTCCACAAAGGAAGTGGGTAAACGGGTCTATTTTTAGAAGGTACACTATATGGAGTCGTGGGAGGATGAAGTGATAATTTTTTATAATAGGTACTTTTAGAAGCCTTCATAGAGATATTCTATTTAAAATGGAGAGTAATGGGAAGCCATTTTAGGGAGTTAAATTAAAATAGAAGTTGAATTCATGCTTTAAATTCCTTGTGTATGTATGTTCGGACATAAAATATGTATGACTATATATTGTGTATTGTCACATATAACTTGTATAATTATAAGTGAATAGCATTAACCACCAATTTTATTATGACATATTTCACTAAATCTGTATGACCATACATTTAACATAATCATACACCTTATCACTAAAGTTGTATGACCATACTTTTAACATAATTGTACACCTTATCAAAATCTACAAGATACCATTTTTAGCCTCTAGAACCATATTTCTACAAATTCAAAGGCTAGAAATAGAAGCTTCAATTTAAATATATTTATGAGTATTCTTCCAAAATATGAAACTTTGAGTCATATAAATTTTATAATATTTTATTCTAATCATTTTTAAAATTTAATTATAATTTTCCTCTAAATCTAAGTGGGGTTTGAACCTTGGACCTCTCAAAGAGAGGTCAAAGCCCTTACCACTACAATAAGCTTACAAATATATTCTAACTTTGCATTTTAAAACAACAAAATTCTTTCATTTTTTTTTTTTGAAAATATAAATTTTGCATAAAAACTAAGATAATAAATATCGCCTCACTTAGCATGTTATGTTATTTCATATACTACAATAAATAAATGAATTAAAACAATTGCATATCATAATTATAATCATGAACAATTAAAATTCAATACAACCTAATTCACATATTTATTATAACAATATATTTATCATAATTATGTAACCAAATAAGGGATGGTTTCCTTGTGTAGTTTTTAGGGAAAAGTGGCTATCATAAAATGTGTCTATCTACATGAAACTATGGGTACAATGCAACCATCTAATATATTTGTACTTAAGTAACTTTACAATATTACAAAAAATGTTTATTGATAGTGAAAATAACTCTTGTTATAAATATAAAATATAATCAAAATCCTTAAATTCAGTAGATTAATATATTTTCAAATTATAAATAGAAGTACCATTACAAATTACTTTAAATGAAAAATAGCTTTTATGAGACTATTTTACCCAAAAGTGTAATCCAACTTTGTGCATTCACCATATATAAGCAAAATTATGAAATTATTTTAATTTCATAAAGGAGGAGGATAAATGAATCTATTTTTAGAAAGTAAACCCTATGGAGTGGTAGAAGGATGAGGTAGAATCTTTGTGTATTAAATTCTCTTAGAAGTATTTATAGATTCTTTATGCTAACATATGAGCTATTGGAAATATTTTTCTAAAATTGGAGGCTAACAAACTGGGAAATCATTTTGAAGAGTAAAATGGATATGGTTGTTGACAAACATATGGTTGATTTTAGAATTGATTGTGATGATTTTGAGACTCTATAGACTTATGGTAATAAAAAGAAAAAATATTATTTTTACCTGAATTATCACATTTGAGAAGAACACAAGAATGTTGTTTGAAAACTAAGATTATATTATGGGGATATCATCACATGATAAGAATTTGAAAGGATAGAGAAGTATATTCTAGTCATAAAATATTGTGAAAATATTTTAAATTTGTGGGTAGTTTATTGGTTAGCCTAGAATTAATTGAAAACCTTTTCTAGTTTTATGAGTTAATATAAGATGAAAAAAGAGGATAAATGAGAAAAATATCTAAAAATCAATCACAAATTGAATGAAATAATGATAAACCAAATTATTATTAGCTAGTAACAATATCGAGATGTGATATTTAAGATAGATAAACACTTTAGGTGGTAATTTATATATATAATTTGAGTTGGGTAAGGGAGTCTTGATACTTGGAGTGTGTAAAAGGATGAATGTGTTAGGCAAATTTAGATACAAAATTGTTTAATCAAAAGTAGATATAGTGATATTGATTGGACCTTTGAGAACTACAATAGAAAAAATGGAGGATTTCATTGGAAAGCAAGGAAAATTTTGATGATAGACCCCATGTGTCTCATTATAGTCTATGAATCGTGTTTAGGTCTTCTATGGTGACCTAGGAGATTGGTAATGATAAATGATTATTTGGTACAAATGCAAATTTGGTGATAAAGGCTATGTGTGCAACATAATTAGACATAAGAGAAATTAAGTACTAGCTATTGATGATGATGTGGTATAGAGAGCCAAAAAATTGACAAATATGCCATAAGCAATTTAAAAGGTAATGCTCAAATCAAGCTAGATGGAAAATAGAAAGGGACCATTGAAAGACAATGAAAATGATGAAAGGACTTGATGTGGACCCTCCAAGGAATATTAGATAGAGAATATGTATGATCACCTAAATTTTTTTAAGAAACAAATAGAGCATATTCATATAGAGGTGTAGGACCATAGGAATAGCCTTAGTGATATCTTTGTGGAGGTAGTCTCAAATATTATTTTACCATGCCTAAAACCCCAAGGACACACAACTACAAATTATAATAAATATGGGATGTGTATTACAATATTAAAACATGAAGGAAGAACCTCCTTTTATATTCTCAATTAAGATATAAATAATATTTTTTATAAGAAATAAATAATAGAATATTACTAGAGAGGTAAACCATTCATTTATTCCAAGGTTTACTTGCTCCTTGAGATACTATATTAAATCTAGATAGATTAAATCTAACCACTTACCCCTTAATCTACTAAATTAGGTGTAAATACATTGAATATAACCACTTACCAAAAACATAGTACTAGGAACAAAATAATCTATAAACATAAACATGAAATGTTTTAATTTTATATAAAATATGTCCTTAACCTTTAAAGAGATTCATCCTTGAAGTGTTTCAAGAAAGTAATAAGTATAACCTTTGCAAGACTCCCAAGAAGCAATGCACTATGTCAATAATTCCATCGTAAAAATATTTTGTTTAACACTAAGTCTCCTATGATATTAATCCCTAGAAGGATATTTCTAATGTCATGGGCAATTTAAGTAGACTTATTTTCTTTTTCAATGGCTTAAATTTGGATAATATTACACTAATTAGGATATTCAAGTCATTAAATTATTAATTATTTTCATTTAATCTCTCCTTTATCTATTAGATCTCCACCTTATGAAATTTATTTATTTTATTTTATTTTATCATTTAGAATAAAATCCTTGTCCTACCTTTCTTGAGAAAATCTAAATCTAGCCTTCTCAAGGCTATTCCAGCATTCCTTTAGTTCACTCTCAAGCATAAACATTATATTTGAGTATAACATGCTTTAGTATAATAATAATTTAACTTTAAGTAATAAATATATCATATATTCCTTTATTTAAAGTATTTTTATATTTTATTATAATCAATTTTAATCACACATAAAAATTGCTTTCTTGCCTAAAAGGGTTTTAGGACATAAAATAATAAAATTTAAAAAATCATATTTTACACCAAAATTTTACAATATTAAACTATAGATAACTTGATAGAAACATGTTTAAGTGTTATTATCAATAGAAAAATACATTCATATTAATTTTTTGAATCAAATATATGTGGTTGAAATTAATGTGCTTGCATCGAGTACATCTTTAAACTAGAAAGATAAATTATAATTGTAATATTTACCTCTCAAAGTATTCAAAATTTACAATCATTGACTTGTTAGAAGTGACTTGAAATCTTATTTAAAATAAAAATAGCTACCCCATTTATAAGCTTTAATGCAAAGTTATGCTTTTTACACTAACTTGTCCTATTTTTGAATGAAAATTATAAAACATGGATCTCACATGACCTCTAGTGGTTTACCAACCACATGATGGGTGCACTACAATCCTAAGGTATGGAGGAAGAATATATTCCATATGCTTAAGTAAGATAAAAATAATATCTTAATTAATAAAAATAAGGGATTAGTACAAGAGATTTTACTTACTTCATAAAATATCATAAGAGATCTAAATGTATGTAATCTAACCACATTGAAAAACCATGGGCTTAGACACAAAATATCTTATGATTATAAATATAAAAATGTTTCATTTATATGTGCATAACTTATTTCTTTAGTGGTCTTGGTTGTTTTTTCTTAAGAAATGAATTAAAACAAGGGATCAACCTACTAAAAATATGTCATGATGATGTATCTTCATATATGGAAAAATGAATACAATTTAATGTAGTATATAGTAGAACGATGATCTAGTAGTATTTGGTCTTGGTTCTATTAAGATTTAGATTTAAATATTATATAATGTTGGACTTATGTATTATAGTCTGAAAGTCTAATTTAAAGGATGCTAAAGGATAAATTCTCTTCAATGGTTTTTATTATTATATATACTTTAGGTTTTTAATGGTATTAGGTAATAATATCTTGTTGTATGGTCATTTAAGATAAAAATAATATATTTTTAACATTAAAATATAATATATAAATATAAAAAGGATAAACTCCTTACTTACAGCAAGATTTCCCTGCTCAAATTATCATAGTATATTTAAATCCATTTAATCTGACCACTTTAAAAAACCATTAGACATATCCTTTTTGGAGGTTCTACTTTTCAATAGTTTCTCTTGGATCATCTCCCTTCTGGAGGTTCTACTTTTTGGAATAGTCTAATTAAATCTAGGGACTTTATCAGAGATAATTGTTGTTGGGTGATAGGCAATGGTAGGTTCGTTTATTTTTGGGATGATCCCTAGCTCAGAGATCATCCCTTTGTTTAGGATCCTCACTTCAGGAATGTGTGTTTACTCTCCAAAGAGGCAGGCTTTGTCAAGGTTGCTGATTTTGTTTTTCTTCAGAACGATTGTAAAATCCGGTCTCCCTCCCCCTTCCTAAGAAATGCCCAAGATCGAATAACGTGAGATTCTCTCATGATTGAGATGCAATAGTATGTCATGCAATAGGAGGAGATGGTGGACCATTTGGTATGGGATGGTGACAGTGAGGGTTATTTTTTGGTTAAGACTACTTATTCTCTTCTTTGCCACCAGGGAGATGGTGCTTTCCCTTGGTGTAAGATTTGGATTAAGAATTTGACCCCAAATATAAATATTTTCTTCTGGATGACAGTGTAGAATAAGGTTCTAACAATAGAAAACTTGCATAAGAGGGGTTTCAATTTATTAAACCACTATTTTATATGCAAGCAATACTAGGAATCTACTTATCATTTGTTTGTCAAGTGCAAAGTCTTTCAGAATATTTTTTATTTTTCTCTTTAGCATGTTTGGGTTGCATGAAATTTACCAAATTCTATCTATGACTTTTTTCAACAATGGACGTCACTCTTTTCCTTCCCCCATATAAAATACTTTTGGAAATATATGTTACCTCATCTCCTTTGGGGTGTGTGGAAGGAGCGGAATGCAAGGGTGTTTAAAAACTCTGAGTGTGACATTTTTCATTTAAGTCAGAAAATAATTTGGAAGGTGGGAGAGAATGTGTTGGCGGTGTTGAAAGACTCTCTCCCCTCTATGTCTAAGGACCACCCTGATTATGTTGTTGAACACATTCTTGGTTTTCACCCGAAGTTAAGACCCCCACCAACTCTGAATTTATGAGCTTCTATTTGTTGGTCATCGCCCCATTTAGGATGGTTTAAGCTTAATTTTTATGGTGCATCGAAGGGTAATATGGGCCAAGCTGTAATTCGTGATTGCATTGGTAATATGATATTAGACTTTATGGAGGATATTGATATCCAATATTCACAATTTGATGAAGCATGCACTTCCTTTTTTGGAATTCAAATGCTCAAATATCTTCGTATCCATAGGGTAGTTATTGAAGGAGATTATCATTCCACCTGGCGTACCTCTAATTTAATTGATAAATCTAGAGCTGACTTATTATATTTGGAGGAGACATTAATCAAGCATGACTATAGAGAAGGGAACATTGTGGTCGACTCCCTTGCAAATTTGGGTGTATCTCATCAGTGCTTGATGATTTGGCATACAAATTTTCTTCCTGAGATCATCCACCTTGTTAATGAAGACAAACCTTAATATCTGTCAGGTGGTGCCTCACCAATGGTTGATTTTCCTAGTTTTTGATTGGTGCTGGAGTTTGATTATCACTTACATGACGATGGAGAGCCTTTACTTATAACTTTTGTGATGTCCTCTCGAGCCCTCTAGGTTCATTTTTTGTTTGCGATGGTGTCAGGAAGTCTTTTCCCCACTTCAGCTTTTTGAATTTCAAAATTTGAAATTCTCCTTCCCAATGTTCCCTCGTGTGTTCGTGCGGTGGGACTTTCTAGCTATTCATCGGTTTCTCAAACCTTCTCTAAGTGCACCAGTGTCAGAAATCCTCTCCCTTAGTGTTTCATTTTTGTTTCTCCATGGGAATTTGGTCGCGCTTGTGTTCTTTGGCTGGTCATATTCTAATATTTTTTACCCTGAGGGTGTTGGGGTCATCTTTAGTATCTTCCTTTTTTCTATGAGAAGACACCTTCATGGTAGTTCTTTGTCTAGTGTGTTTTGGTTTATCTTTACACCTGGTGGGGGATGTATTGAGTTGGTGACATCTAGTTTAAGTGGGGGTAGCCCTTTCATGGTTGCTTATGTGTTTTTTAGGTTCTTCCCCCCATTTTCAAGGAGATTTCTTAGTTTTTTCATTGTATGATTATGATTTCTATGCTATATTTCCTTGTGAAGGGGATTTTTTTGCTACCCATCTTGTTGGTTTCATATTTCTATCCAAGGGATGGCCTATATTTCTTCGTGTCGATTCTCGGGAATCATAGGTTTTCCTTGTTGGTGAGTCCCAAATCCCTCTTTGGTTATCAGATTTTGACTTTTGTGGTGAGGAACATGTATTTTTACCTTGGTCTACCATGGGGTCTTCTCCACCAGAGTTTTCTTATTGGTTCGAGTGTGGTTGGTTGGGTTTTTCTCTCCTATCTGTGTTTGGGAGAATCTATTTTTTTTCTTATGGGTAAGGCGAAGATCTTCTCTCCTAAGAAAAATTTGAGTAAGCCCCGATTGGAACCTACGTCCATCACCTTTGACAATGAAGTTAAAGCTATTCTGGTAGAAGGGGATCTTATGGAGTGCATTCAAAAGTTTCATGGACATAATACAATGCTTACTAGTTGGATGATTTCTAGTTGGAATTATGGTTGGGTCAGGATTGGCTCATGGTCATTCTAGGTCATGGCAGAGCTTATTAGCAGGACCACTAGACTGATTTTAGATGGTACTTATCATAATAATGATTAAAAATATTTGTTGTAGGAGATTAGTCTTCTTTTTTATAAAGAGGAATTTTTTCCTAGAGTCCAAAACAACTTTAGTGCTTTGGCATTGTCCCCTCCTTGGGACCGTGTTGCTAGGGTTATTATGGATTATTTCACTTTAGATTCTTCCTATGAGATAATTAGGAGTTTTCATGCTATGTTTTTAAACCACTTGCATCGTCATGCTCACATGAATATTCCTTTGTTTATTTTCCAGTATTTGAAGAAGTTTTTTGTGAACGTTCAAGGTTGTCATGGTCATAACCCCATCCATCAAGGCCTTTTCTTGCTTGTGTTTGAACATGCAACTCTAGAACATGGTTTAGTTGTTGATGATATCCTTAAGCCTTTTTTAGATTTACCTAGTCCCATGATGGGTGGCTCTAAGGTGGTTGTATATTTACCTGGTCCTATTGTTGGTGGCTCTAAGGTGGTTTTAGAGGTTGACTCTGAGTGTAGTGATGATATTTATTTGTTTACCTTTGGATCAGGCCTTGAGAAGGTTTCTAGAAAGATTCAGGTTTCTACTAAAGGGGTTCATGGTAAGGCTTCTAATGGTGGTAATTGTGCTCCCTTGGCTAGCCCCTCTATTAAATTTGATGTGTCTCCTAAGGTGGTTGTGGAGGAGCTTGTGAATGTGGACCTAAAGCCCACCCATGTTGCTATGGGTAGTGGCTTATGTAAATCTAAATGTCTACGTAGTAATGGGGGGTGAGGACGATGGCTCCTCCCCTCTTGAATTTGATGTCCTTTCACATGACTACAATCGAGAGAAATCGGTCGAGGAGGTCTATGGCTTGGAGGTCTCTAAGGAGATAAAACATGTAGTCTTTCACAATTTGAAGTGTATTGACATTAATAAAAGGAAAATTTGGAGTTCACTAAAGTCAACGATGGATCATTATGAGGATATTTCTTGTTTGGCTACTTTTTTTACTCAAGGGATACTTGGGGTAGAATTATCTCAGTTCTCCTCTTCTTATGTGTCCTAGGATCTTAGTTTTTTGCAGTTTTTTTCTAGTCTACCTCATGGTGTCTGGTGAGGTTTAGTTATGGTATTTCCCGCCTGGGTGGAATTTTAAATGTAGTGGTTGTGGGATCCCTTTAAAACCCTCTCTGTTTTTAATAATACAAAAAGAAACATTAGACATAAAATATTCCATAAATATAAATATCAAAATAATATATTTTTTGTCACAAGATGGATGCACAAATACCCTAACATGGTTTGAACTTGGGTCTCCTAAAAGAAAGCCAAAAATATTATCTTTATATGTGCATAAATTATATTTGTAATGGTTTTGGTTGTTTTTGGTTATGCAATTAATGGGAATATAGGATTGACCTACTATAAACATGACATGATGAGATATCTTCATACTTGAAAGAATGAATAAGAATTTATGTATTCTATAATGAAAAGGATGATCTAGTAATGGTTGGTCTTCCTTCTATAAGGGTTATGGATAAGGGTTTGGACTCAAAATGTACTTGTAAAAAAATGTTAAATCCTAATTGAAATCAAGGTGAATTAAGCTGAATCCTAAGAAAATAAAATAAATCATATTCACACCAAAATTGTGGGTATTTTAAGCCCTAAAACGTAAGGTCATATTTAGGGTAAATTTTAACCTATTAAATCACCTTAAAATTCATAAAAATACCACCATTAGATCAAGCTCAAAAATAAATTTTCAACGAGTACAAATATACCTATGCTTGGATATATATTGTGGTGAATTGACCTTAACAAAATATTGGTCCTACAAATTTTAGGAAAATGGGCCGACGTTGAGGTCCTCATATTCACCAATTTCTAATTTTCTAAATCCTAATATTCACCCAATTTGTGAATATTCGTCATTGTGTATAACCCTACCTTCTATTATGATTTTTATTTAGTTTCTATTTATGATTAGACTTTCTTGTGTATTATACCCTAAAATTTTATTTTTTAGGTGTTAAAGGATTGATTGATTCAATAGTTTATTATTATTATTTTTATTTGTAACAATCTCATCCACACATTCACATACCACCATGGTTTGAACATGAATATCCTAGAAGAGAGACTAATAATTTTTTATTATTATATGTTTTTGGATTTTTGTCTTATTTGGTAATATATATTTGATTATATATTAAAGCTATGGACAAGTAGGCTTCAAATTTGGTTTTCTTGAATAGATTTATTTTTTTGGTAAATTAAAGTTTATATTTACAGGAATGGGTTTTGAAAGGGACCCAAAATCTTATTATAAAATCAACAACAAGTGCTAGATGTCAAGACTAAATTTGAATGGGAAAAGACCCATAAAATGCTAAAAGACAAAAGCATGCAGAAAAAGGCTAAAGTAGTAACAGAAAGGAAAAGGAAACCATAAAAAGCTAGGGTTCCCTTAAACAAAACTAGAGAAAAAGAAACTAGAAAGAAGGCAGCAGGAGCGTCAAAATTCCTTGAGTTGAATGTCCCTTCTTAGCCTTTGTTGTCTCCAATACCATATCATTCTATACAAATAACTCCATAGCATCAACCAAACTTGTGGAAAACTGGTTGATATTTATTTTCCTGTATCCTACACCAAACTAACAAATGCAAGAGTCATTCACCAAATTAAATCTACCGCTCTCTAGATTTTTATTAAATGACTATTGCAATGATCCTTGATAGGAACTGCTCTATCCATGTGGAAAGGCCTCAAATGATGATTGGAACATTTACCAAATGATCAGCTGAATGATTAGATTCTCTGTATGCACATTAACAAGTGATTTCTTATTGTTTAGAGATGATTTCCCTAGATTCTTCAATGAGAGCTTTGATTCTCCAGGAGGGGACTTTATTATTTCTTATGAGATTTATTGTATTTAGTGAGTCTCCCTCAATTATCACCTTGTTGAATTTTCTTTGGATGAGATTTAGACCTCTCCATAGGGCTTTTACTTCGGTGTATTGATTTGTTTGGGTTCCCAAGATTTTAGCAAAAGCAAGAATTGGATCTCCATTGTGATCTCTGACCACACCGCCTGCACCTGCTGGTCCTGGATTCCCTTTGGAGGTGCCATCAAAATTAAATTTTACCCATCCCATAGGGGGGACTCCAACTAGTTTTGAGATGGAGGTTTGGCTTGGATTTTAATATTTTTCATGATATTCATTTAAAATATAATTTAAAAATATTTCTATAAGTTTAGAATATAATTAAAATAGTTTAAATATGTTTTTTAATTGTTTTATGAAATTGGGACAATATTTAATACATTTAGTTCAATAATCCAGAACATATAATTATAATATATTATTAATATTCGAATATGTGTTACTATGGCTATTTTAAAACCTTTGCCACAATCCATTAAGATAAAATCTGAATCAAGAGAATTTTATCAACAAGTAGATTATGAAGATATCACATTTTATTGCCATAATTGTTATGAGATTGGAAACATGGCAAGAGTTTGCAAAGTGATAACTATAAATAAAGAGATAAAAAATTCTAGCCATGAGATATACTTCAAGATGAAAAAAATAAATCATATAGTAATAGAAGCTAGATCATGTAGACACCAAAACAACACCAATATGATTATGTGACAATAAGTGCTGATTGCATTAACACACATAGCCCCCAGGGCAGCCCCCAGAGGTTAAACAGTGGTCCTAACCACTCCCAAAAGTAGTTTGGAAGGTCAAAGGTCAATTTGGAACCTTTTTGGCACCTTTCTCCCTACTCGTCCCACCCTAGGATGAATACAAACTGGCATTTGTCCCACCAAGGGATGATTTTCAAAATTCATCTCAAGGTGAGGCGAATAACAGGTTTGACTGGCAAAAAGTCAAACCTCGACAAGTCCACAGTTAACTGCAACTTCAGGCCATGCAATTGCAAGGAACGACTTAAAATCAAGGAGAGAGACTTCAGTCATACATGTATTTAATATTAGAGGCCTCATGCAAGGAGACTCTAAATTAGAGAATAATATTTTTCCTAAAATAGGACATGCAACTCTAGTGGCACCCTCGCATGCGCATTCAAACAGAGAGACCCTAGGTCTATAAATTGGTGAGTCTTCTCACCCAAGAAAGGAGAAGGGAGGGGAGCATTTTGAGCAATGAAGTTATGCATTTTTTCATCCACACACACACCCTTTTGATTTGTGCCTTTCACATCCTTGATCTCTCTTTTGGAGGGAGGTTATTGGGTGATCATTGGAAGCAAAAATTTGGAGCCCAAACCCAAACATTTGGCCACAATATCCCACAAAATTTTCTAACAACACTAGATAAGAGGTTTTGGACCTAGCCCAAGTGGATTGGTGCCGAAATAGAGTCTCAAATGGTGGGCATCCTGCCCCTAGGCGCCCCCTAGGCTATCGTAGTTCTAAACACCCCACCCGAGAGTGATTAGAAATATATGGCATATTTCCTTGATTTTTATTTTGTATCTTGTTCTAGGTTATTCAAATAGGCTGTAGTTTAAATTTCACTTCATTTTGACAAGTTTTGGTCATGCTTTTATTATTTCCTGCTTTTACTAACCTGTAGATGGCATAATAAAAATCTGGGTGACAAAGGCAAAATTGGAGAAATATGACCATATGGGTCATCCCAAAACACCCCCAATTATCTAACACCACTTTTGAGGTCATTTGGAGCTCCCTAGATAGGACATTGAAGAGGGTTCTTTTTAACAATTTGTTTGTAGGTTTATTCGTCCCGCCCTGGAGCGAATACAAATCTGTGATGAATTTCCTGACTGTTCCTTTTACAGTGGATTCCTAGTAACATATTCATGCTTCTATCAAATTTTTAGGTCTTTTTAATGTTATTTGGTTATCAATTTAATATTTTCATGAATACACTAACATTAGGCCTTGGGAAATACATGTTCTATTCTATCTGCAGGTGCTACTAATCTTTTCTATTTCCTTGAATGTAGGTCTTTGACATCAGAGGAGTAGGAAGGAGTCAACAATCATATATATAAGTGACAACGATGTTTTGGTCCACCCATCTTACATGTGGGCACACGAAAGAAGGATTGCTATCCATGGATGTGATAAGAAACATATTTGATGCTCCTATCCCCTAAAAGGGAAGGAGACGTATTGTAACATGACTTTAAAAGCATATCAATAAATAGGGCCGTATTCTATATTGCTTTTATCTTGTGTCAATTCGTCTATGTCCTGTATTTTATGAATGTTTCAATATATAGGCTTTTAGCATTTAGTTTGGTTTTACACGCATTGTACTTAGCATTTTCCTTTTTGTTTTCGTATCCTCATGATTTCAGTGGAGATCATAGTGGGACATCTGTCCCTTGATTTTACGATTAAAATTCTAATCAGAAGTTGCTTGTTTTGCTTGCAGGTACCAAGTTTTCAAACATTGGATTGCTATTCGTTTTAGTTTGTGACGAATATAGAGCTAGAATTCATCTTACCTGGGGACGAATAGGACTTCGTCCTACTTCGAAATGAATACAGATCTGTTATTCATATCACCCCAGGATGAATATCTCTCTGTGCAATTTTAGGGTAGAAATTCAGAGACATCTGACTTGGGCAGAGAAGAGGTAGGGGTCCTAAAACACCTTCTGTCATTTTTTGCTTTCTATTTTCTATTCTCTAGTTATTTGCTTGCATGGGAAAGTTTGAATGCTTGTTTCCTTCATTTATGCAACTTAAAAAGAACCCCACACACCACGTGGCAATTTAAAACAACAAGGAGTTGGTCATAAAACCCCAACCCTTGAGCAATACCAACAGTGGATTTCATCACCACCTTGGCTTGAGATAATGCATCCATAACCTCGATTGCGACTGTTGCTAGACGTAAATCCTGACGAAAGCTGACCAAGTATAGCTGCGGTGATTCCCAACACATGAGGATAAGTATTATATGGTAGGTGTCATAAACAAAGCGATTCCCCTTCCGTACCACCTATGTTCCACATACCATCTGCTCTCACATACCAATAGTTTCCCTCATGTAAGGGTGGGTATATAGAGAGGTTGGTATATCGTCCTAGCAATGGTATATCGAAGGGGCAACCATTTTTGGGAGTCATAAGAGCCATCATATTGCATTTAAACATTCTTTACAAAAGTTTCAAAAAAAAAAAAACACACTAAACCAGATTTTAGGGCACACTTTTAATATTTAAACGAGATAATCATCGCTTTGTGTGTGTGATACTGTCTGCTTAGTGTAGCATAAAAATCATAAAAAGAAAATAAAAATCTATGCATCTTTAGGTAAACATCACCATGGTGTACACTCGTAGCCGAGCCCAATCATGGGCAGACACTGCAGAGAGTGCACAAAAGGGGACAAGTCACCTCCGATATAGCCTTGAGGACTTGGTCATCCTGCCTTGGTGGCTTGACCCACAAGATAGTCCACATCATGCCACCATAGAATGGGACTATAGAGGCACCCCCACTTAGCATATATCCTTTCAAGAGGATAACCTACACGTGGCACTCAACATAGACAGGAGGCCTCCCTTAGATGTTCGATATGAGTGGCCTATTGAGGAAGTGCTAGAGAAATATAAGGTCCATAAGGAGGGGCCACATGATTTCGTCATCCCTCATTTACCCCTTATTATTGTTAGAAACACTAGACAAAATCTAGAGCACAAGGCTCTCCAGGAAGGGTAAGCCAATTCTCCCTGCACCCTTCACACATACGAAAGGGAGTACAAGGAAGACCACCACATTCCTCAAGAGTAGTATATAGTACAGGAGTGATGCACCTCCACACCTACTATGTATCATGATCACCCATTGAGGCCAGTTCCTCGGGTGAATTTCGTTGACCTCGATAGAGTAAAGAAACCCATAGGGGTCTCAGATCATCATGATAGAGATAGACATGTAGGAGAGGCATCTAGGCTCCCTAAACATGAGACAGTAGAACATATTGACTTAGCATTTGCCATACATACCACCCGCCAAGTGCAAATCACATAGCTTAGGCAAGATCAACAATAGTTAGATCATCTGTACTACCTTAACAAAGAGTGCATTCAACATCAAATAGCCGAATTGCTCCTGAACAATGTGCCTGAGAAGGTCCCAACCCCTCACACATGTAAAGCAGAAGTGTATGAGAGGTGCAACCCCTTGGTGCAAGACAGGTCTCCGTGACCTTACCAAGTGATGCCTTTGAGACCTCCTAGACCTAAGTGGAAGGCCACTCCTAGAAACAACAATGGGCACCCTCCATGGGCACCCACCCATGTGTATAGGTCTCACCCAGGCACTCCTCAAGAAGCCTATGAGGAGTATGAACAAGAAGAAGAGCGGGCTGAAACACCCTATCAAGGTAGAGGGGCTGCTATCTGGACACCCCTCTATAGGCCTCAAGTTCCCCGTGTTGTGGCTGATCCACAACACACCCCAAAATTGGGGACCCCCTTTTTTTGCATGCTTTCCAAGAAGATTGCAGTGGCCCAGATGTTAAAAGAGCAAAGAAAAGCAAAAATGAAAAAACGTCGCGATATCGCGACATGTTGCTCCGTCATGGCCAAAATGAAAAAAATGTCGCGATATCGCGACATGTCACGTTTTCACGGCTCAGAATGGCAAAGTACGTCGAAATGAAAAGGTGTCGCGATATCGCGACATGTCGCGTTTTTGCGGCCTAGACAAGCGAAGTACAGTGGAATGAAAAAGTGTCGCGATTTCATGACATGTCGCGTTTTCACGGCTAAGAGCAACAGAATGCAGCACAAAGTGAAAAATGTCACGATATCGTGACATGTCATAAAATCACGGTCAAAGCAAGCAGGAAGAAGTGTTGACCAAAAATTGTCGCGATATCACGACGTGTCGTGAAATCGTGGGTCAAAGAGGAGAGAGAAGACAAAAAAAAAAATGTCGCGATATCGCGACATGTCACAAAATCATGGTCAAACCAGTCAAACAGGGCAAGGCACTAAAGTTGTCGCGATATCGCGACATGTCATGTTTTCACGATCTGAAGACGAGATGAAGGGCAAACAGAAAAAATGTCACGATATCACGACATGTCGGAGTTTCGCGACCTGGAGCAGCCAAAGTGAACATAGAGGAAAAGTGTCGCGATATCGCGACATGTTGGATTTTCATGACCAAAGGCAGGAAGATAGAGCTAAAGAGAAAAACATCACGATTTTGCGATAGATTGCATCTGCACAGCCCGAAAGAGAAAAGCGTCATGATTTCGCAATGAGATGGTACGAATGAAAAAGTGTCACGATTTCGTGACAGAAAGCAGCGAGATGGTACGAAATGAAAAAGTGTCACGATTTCATGACATGTCACGTTTTCGTGGCTAAGTACAACAAAACACAGCGAAGGAGAAAAACGTCATGATTTCGCGACAGGTTGCATCCACGCGGCCCGAAGGAGAAAAACGTCACGATATCGCGACATGTCTCATTTTTGTGATGCATGAAGGCAAACAAGGCTGTTGATAGAAAAACATCACGATATCATGACATGTCTCATTTTTGTGGTGCTTGAAGACGAATAAAGCTACGGGTATAAAAACGTCGCGATATCGCGACATGTCTTGTTTTTGCGATACAGGTGGAAGAACAAAGCTGCAGATAGAAAATGTCGCGATATCGTGACATGCTATTTTTGTCGTGATTCACGATGGGCCGTTATAGAACATACAAGGGTAGCATTGAACACATGGCATAAAGGTGTAAGAATCATGGAACGCATCATGACCAACGGTTACATTCGATAGAGAAGATCAAACGTTTCAACATCGAACGAGAAAGTCAAAAACAACGAAGAGGCGGGGAAGATGAAATGAAGCGACCTGGGAGATGAAATGAAGCGTCACAGAGCGAAACAGAGAACCGAAACAAAAAGTTTAAAAGCAGAAGCCAAAGACAGGTACAAAGGTCGAAAACCACTACGGGCAGAGTTGCAGAGCCGAAGGCAATAAGCCATTATGGGCCTGCTTTTGGAGTGTTTTTCTTCCACTTTTTTTGGATATTTTCCTTTACATTGGACTAGGTAGGAAATTACTATAAGCAGAGTTGCAGTGTTGAAGGCCAGAGGGCCATTCTGGGCCTGCTTTTGAGGCTGTTTTCTTCCATAGACTGGGTTTGGGAAACCAGAAAGTTCTGTTGTTGTAAAATGACCAATTTTTAATACAGAAAATTCAGAGAGTTGCACCTCATTGACAAGAAAGAAGGAGTTATTTTCTGCATGCAAGATTGAATGTTTATCTTTCCCCTTTTCAGATTTCTAGGCTTATAGGTGAAGTTTAATGCAAGTTCTCTTGGTTGCTTCATGCGAATGTCTAAATCTAAAAATCATAGTTAAAACCCCAGAGACCAGCACTTAACTTATCTGGATTGTGCATGTTTTGCAGGTTCAATAGGTTAGGTTGTATGCAAAAAACCTCATTAGCTTCGGTTTTGTCAAAATAGGATAGCATCATACTGAATGCACTTTTCATTTTCCTTTCGCATTTTATTTTCATTTTTTCTTCATTTTATTTTAATTTACAGGCATTAAAAAAAAAAAGTAAAAATTCCAAAATCCAAAAATAGTTTCATCATTGCGTATGTTATACTGCAGATTTCAAATACGCATTTAAAATTTCATTTTTGGAGTTGTATAAATTTCACCGCATGTCTTTGTTTTGTTGCGAGACTTTAAAAATCCGAAAATAGAAAATTTCCATTTCAAGGCCAGAATTTCATTTTTAGTTTTGTTTTTCATTCATGAGCCGATGATGACATTCCCTTCATGAAAATTCCAATTTCATTGAAGGATTTATGTTTTATGGCATTTCATCAATTTCCATTTTGAAGTTACGTCGTGGTCATATAAGGGCCAGATCACATTTGCTTTATTTGGGTTCAATAAACAATCATTAAAGTTTCACAATAAAATAAACCAACATTGCCCCTTGTTTTCAGTTACTTGCAACCACTAAGGTGTTCCAAGCATTTAAATTGAATATCTTTATTTGAGATTATTAATACACAAATGTAAAATGCTAATATAGCGGAGACCTTGGAGAAATTATTTATTTAATTTCTTTGCAAGAGAGGATTTGGAACCCAAATCCTATCGGAGAGTGTGTTTTCACAATCGGGTGAAAATACCTCTCAGCAAATTGGCGCTAGAAGGAGGGCTGAAAAGGTTTATTTTATCGTGATTTTAGATCTAGTTTATAATTTTTAGGTTTTATATTGCTAAATATTTCAAGTCCATTTGATTAGCATCTTTGGCCTCCTCTAACACCACTCAACAGATTGGCGCTAGAAGGAGGGCTTGAATGGGTTTATTTTAGTGTGATTTAAATTCAAATTTTTGTATATTTCATGCCCTATTGATCGTTATCTTTAGTCCTCTAGCACTCAACAGATTGGCGCTAGAAGGAGGGCATGAATTGGTTTATTTCATCGTGATTTTAAATGCTACATGTTTATAATTGCTTAAGAGTTTGTGCTAACGCATTTTGATTGTTCATACGAGAAATAATGTGATTTGATTTAATTTTGAAAATTTTGGTCTTGACTAACGAAGTGTTGTTTCATGCAATTACTTTTCATTTGATTTTAATGAATACATCTCTTAGTTGATGCTAACTTGATTTTTATACATTGTTGAGTTGGATATTTGCTAGTCATTCCACGCTGATGTGCCGTGATTCCTTCTGTCATTTTTGACTAACAGATTTGGTTCTAAAATTACATTTTGAGTTTCACTAATGGCAACACTTGAGGAGCAAATGGTATCCCTGAGAAAAGAAATGATGTCTCTAAGAGAAAGAATGGTATCTATGATGGAGGATCATTATAAGGGTTTGTCTATACATGTGATACCCTATCAAATTCCTAAATTGTTATTAGAGTTTCTATGATGTTTTAATCAAGATGTGCCACTAGGATACTTGCAAATACTGTACGTCTACAAGAATACATTATGTCAATTCCAGATTTTCTATGAGGAGGTGGCTTGTAAGTTATTTGCATACATTTTGGATGATAAACCATTCTTTTGGTACATCCAACTACCCATGGAGGTTAGGACTTCTTGGACACAACTAGAAGCAACCTATCTTTATCACTTTGGTAATCAAGTTGACTTAGAGATGTTGCAAAATCAATTTACCTCCATACGTAATGAGCATAATGAATCCTTGAGTCAATTCAATGGAAGATTTCATGAATTGTACTCTCAAATATGGGAAAGTTTGGGTACATCCGAAGAGGAATCTATTCAAGTATACTTAGGAGCCATACACCCCACACTTGCTACATCTTTAAAGAAAAACGTGGATGACTTATCTCTAGAGACAATCTATGAGATCTTGGAAAAGGTAGAACGAAGTTTTGGAAGAAGAAAAGGCACAACATGTTCACATGAGAGACTGTTCTTTTGAAGTTAGTGATGCCAACCTACACCAACCATCAAATATAGCACCCTCCACTCCAATGATATCTAAGGTAAATGATCAAGGGGATGAATTTGAATATCCAAATCTTACAACCACCTTAGATGTAGTCCACGAGGAGGTGCAAATTGCTAAGCCAACATCCGCTAGTGAGGATTATGCAAAAATGATCTCATTCATAGAGATACACGATTATTCGGATGAAGGGGTTCTAAATTCAACAATGTTTGATATATGTGATAGGACGAAACCCACCATAGAATTGAATGAAGTGGTTGAAAGTGAAATTGGAAGAAAACCAATAAATGAATTTGAAGATATGATAGAGTTTCACCACTTGTTCTTGGAAGATACTATTGATGAGATGTGTAAAATTAACGATCAAGAAATTCTTCACCCTCCAAATTATGATAAAATTGAATCATGGGTTACTAATTTGGACGATGATAGCCTTACAAATTTGAATTCAAGAAATGACCCACTTTTGGAAATAATTGAACCATCTAAGGAAGGTGAAGATGAATTTGATGAGAAACACATTGATGAATTGGAAGATGTCGAAGAAGTAGTTGAACGTCACCACTTGATTTTGGAAGATGATTATTATGATGCTTGGAAGAAGTGGGAAGACTACACTCACTCCAAAACTGCTAACGAAACTTGTGTGCCAATTGATATACAGGACAACATAATCGCCTACTCGAAGGAAGATATTACAACTCCTGTACAATTTGAGGATGTTTTGGAAGAGGGTTTCAAATCTCATCAAATTTTGGAAGATTATAATGATTCTATTACCAAGGACAAAGAAGAAAATGAATTGATGAATGAATCAAAAGATCATGTCACAAATACCATGGAGTTTCATCCCACAAATTTGGAAGATAATTTTTACAATGGTTGGGGGAGATATGATAATGCATTCTTTTCTCACACCCCTATAGATGAAACTCATATTTCACTTGATATGCAGGATGTTGAAACTTCTACATCATACGAAGATCTCACATTCACAAGATTTGAGAAGGTTGCAAATTTCGATCATGTTGAATATAAATTCATTGAAGATGTGGATACAAGTTTGCATGATGATTTTGAGGATTCAAATGAAGAGATACCATGGATAGTGAACAAAGAATTGGAACCAAATGACAAAGAGATTGATCAATTGGAAACAACTCAAATGAAGGATCATCAAGATGAGTCATTGGACATACATTTTGACCAAGAATATTTGAGGGTTGAAAAGGATGGGCATGTTTTCAATTGGGTGCCCAATTTTGGTATGTTTGATGAACAAGTAATCAATGAAGAGTATGAAGACCATGAGGTAAAAGAGGGAATTACAAATCCCCATCAAATTTTGGTAAATAAAAATGTTCAAAAGGTAGAATCTAACCTTTTATGTTCAAGCATCCAAAATTTAGGTGAAAATTTGCATGACCATATTTTGAATTTGAATGATGTTTATGGTGAAATGTCATTAAAGGTGAATGAAAAACAAGGTATGATTTCTAATCACACCTTTGATAACATTGTTTTAATGAATGAAAAGGAAGTTGATGCACTTGAACTGTTAAATCAAATTCATCAACAATTACTAATTGAATCTAGGGTAAAAACTTTTAATGATCCTAATTTAGTAAATATCCTAGATGCTTGCAAATTGTTGCACAAATTTGATTGGCCTACAAATTTGGAAAATGATTTGGCTTTGAAATTTTTAGAAATAGGCTCTTGCTTACAAAGTCTCAGTTTGGATAAAGAAAGCCTAGTTCTAAATCATGAATGGAATTATGAGATTTATACTTTAAAGAATAGACAAGATAAAATTGAATATCATTTATTGTCTAATCATTTTAGTAATTTGACGCTCACCTATGAGAGTACTAATGGAACTAAATCTAATTGGTGGGGTGAGCGAGGCAAGTTGAAGTGGGTTGCATGGTGTGGTCTAATCTTGTTTTTGTTGGATTCCTACAACATTTGGCATGTGTATCACGTTATATTTTTGTTGAAGTGTTCTAATCATGTTTGGGATCCGGGGAAGTGATAGTCCAAGCTTTGCATCATCTTGTATTATATTGTACATTTGTATATAGGTTTTGATTTTTGGTTTTGGTTTGTGTTTTCAAATTTTCATTTTTGGATTGCATTTTGGTTTTGGATTGAATAAGTTTTGATTTAAAGTTATGTGTTGGTCCTATGGACATGTTTGGTTTGTTAAAAAAAAAAAAAAAAAAAAATTGAGATGTCAACTTATGCCTAAAATCAGGAGAATATGAAACATTGGAATTGTATTGCAGAAAGCTCCACAAGTAACACAAACACATTAAATAATATCGTTTGAAACTTGTGATGCATGAAGTTGTCAGTTTTACAAATTATGGCAACATAGGTGGTATACTCCATCCACAATTCAGAAAAGCAATGCATTCATATTACATTCCATTTTGCATATATATTCCATATTAGTTGCATATCCATTTCCAATACAATCATTGAAAAATGTCAAATCCTCTTAGGGTTATTCTATAACATAAAAAATAATAATAATAATAATAAAAAAAAAAATCCTAAGGTTGGGAACTGATGCCCGAACTATCTTGAACCAAGCACGTTCTATTCATATTAAAGAGGATCTTGAGCAAAATGATCAAAACCAGACTTGGAAGAAAAGGTGAGGCGAAAGGAGTATTTCGTGTCTGTCCTATCATGCAACATAATCCTTGAAACAATGGTTTTTACCACTCCCATAAAAGCTTAAAGCCTAAAACCAGAGTAGTAAGGATAGGGTTAAATCCTCATCGAACTTAGGTTGAGGATCCAACTCCCCAAAGCTCTGATTTGACCTACATGGAGTAGTAAGGATAGGGCATAATTCTCATCTCGCTTAGGTTGAGAATCCGATTCCCCAAAGCTTCCATTTTTCCCATTTCATCATAAAGCTTGGATTGGAAGGATCGTACTACATGTCCTCTACAAAGGATGGGTAGTCATCCCAAAGGTCCAAGCAATAAAAGTAAAACTAATTTTTCCCATTTCATCTCAATATTGGATTGGAAGGATCGTACTACATGTCCCTAGCAAGGATGGGTAGTCATCCCAAAGGTCCAAGAAATAAAATTAACTAATATTTCCCATTTTATCTTAATATTGGATTGGAAGGATCGTACTACATGTCCCTAGCAAGGATGGGTAGTCATCCCAAAGGTCCAAGAAATAAAAGAAAAAGAATGAATGAAGCCAAATTATGGATTATGGGGTTAAGTATGCTCATGCATGGCAGCATGTCTTGTTTAAAGCAAGACCACTGACTGCTCAAACGGATAGACTAGCTTGACAATTTCATCCATAACTGGTTAAATCATTTTGCTCAAAGTGAGGTAATGAATTCCATATCAAAGTAGTAAGGATAGGGTTAAATTCCCATCTCGTTTAGGTTGGGAATCCGATTCCCCAAAGCTATGATTTCACTTTCACTTGCACATGGGTTCAAGATAGTAGTGACTCATAACCAACTTTGGGATCTAATAAAGCAATTCATTATATATATAGTTGATCCTAAGAGGGTTTGATAATTTTAAATGTTTGTGTATGATACTAGAAAGCTTAAAGTAGATTGCTACATCTCTAAGCATATTTATCAGGATGCATAAATCATTCACAATCTCACATATGCATTCATGTAAAACTGACAATGGAATGTTGATCAATTTCAAACGATAGAAAATGGAGCACATTGCACACACCGAGCTGATACTTAATGATTCTAATGTTTCATGTATTTCTGATCTATCGACATTTGTTTTATCTCTTATGTGCTGACGCCTGTATCTAAGCTTGTATATTTCTAGGTTAGGTTCTCACCGAAATGCTCAGGAGCATTTCCCAGCAGAGTCGCCATTTGTTGTGGCTGATCCACAACACACCCCAAAATTGGGGACCCCCTTTTTTTGCATGCTTTCCAAGAAGATTGCAGTGGCCCAGATGTTAAAAGAGCAAAGAAAAGCAAAAATGAAAAAATGTCGCGATATCGCGACATGTTGCTCCGTCACGGCCAAAATGAAAAAACGTCACGATATCGCGACATGTCACGTTTTCGCGGCTCAGAATGGCAAAGTACGTCGAAATGAAAAGGTGTCACGATATCGCGACATGTCACGTTTTCACGGCCCAGACAAGCGAAGTACAATGGAACAAAAAAGTGTCACGATTTCGTGACATGTCACGTTTTCACGGCTAAGAGCAACAGAATGCAGCACAAAGTGAAAAATGTCGTGATATCGTGACATGTCATAAAATCGTGGTCAAAGCAAGCAGGAAGAAGTGTTGATCGAAAATTGTCATGATATCGCGACGTGTCATGAAATCGCGGGTCAAAGAGGAGAGAGAAGACAAAATAAAAAAAATGTCGCGATATCGCGACATGTCACAAAATCATGGTCAAACTAGTCAAACAGGGCAAGGCACTAAAGTTGTCGCGATATCGCGACATGTCATGTTTTCATGATCTGAAGATGAGATGAAGGGCAAACAAAAAAAATGTCGCGATATCGCGACATGTCGGAGTTTCGCGACCTGGAGCAGCCAAAGTGAACATAGAGGAAAAGTGTCACGATATCGCGACATGTTGGATTTTCACAACCAAAGGCAAGAAGATAGAGCTAAAGAGAAAAATGTCACGATTTTGCGACAGATTGCATCTACACAGCCCAAAAGAGAAAAGCATCGCGATTTCACGACAAAAAGCAGTGAGATGGTATGGAATGAAAAAGTGTCATGATTTCACAATAGAAAGTAGTGAGATGGTATAGAATGAAAAAGTGTCATGATTTCACGACATGTCACGTTTTCGCGGCTAAGTACAACAAAACACAGCGAAGGAGAAAAACATCACGATTTCGTGACAGGTTGCATCCACGCGGCCCGAAGGAGAAAAACGTCACGATATCACGACATGTCTCATTTTCGTGATGCATGAAGGCGAACAAGGCTGCTGACAGAAAAACATCGTGATATCACGACATGTCTCATTTTTGCGGTGCTTGAAGATGAATAAAGCTACGGGTATAAAAACATCGCGATATCGTGACATGTCTTGTTTTCACGATACAGGTGGAAGAACAAAGCTGTAGATAGAAAATGTCACGATATCGCGACATGCTATTTTTGTCACGATTCATGGCGGGCCGTTACATAGCATACAGGGGAGGTGCTAAACACGTGGCACAGAGGTGTAAGGGCTATAATGTAATGCTTCATGGGAGCAACGGTTACAGTTCATAGAGAAGATCAAACGTTTTGACATCGAGCAAAAAGTCAAAAACGACGAAGAGGCGGGGAAGATGAAACGAAGCGACCTGGGAGATGAAATGAAGCATCACAGAGCAAAACAGAGAGCCGAAATAGAAAGTTTAAAAGCACGAGCCAAAGATTGGTACAAAGGTCGAAAACCACTGCGGGCAGAGTTGCAGAGCCGAAGGCGATAAGCCATTTTGGGCCTGCTTTTGGAGTGTTTTTCTTCCACTTTTTTTGGATATTTTCCTTTACATTGGACTAGGTAGGAAATTGTTTGTAAGCAGAGTTGCGATGCTTGAAGGCCAGAGGGCCATTCTGGGCCTGCTTTTGAGGTTGTTTTCTTCCATAGACTAGGTTTGGGAAACCGAGAAAGTTCTGTTGTTGTAAAATGACCAATTTTTAATACAGAAAATTCAGAGAGTTGCACCTCATTGACAAGAAATAAGGAGTTATTTTCTGCATGCAAGATTGAATGTTTATCTTTCCCCTTTTCAGATTTCTAGGCTTATAGGTGAAGTTTAATGCAAGTTCTCTTGGTTGCTTCATGCGAATGTCTAAATCTGAAAATCACAGTTAAAACCCCAGAGACCAGCACTTAACTTATCTGGATTGTGCATGTTCTGCAGGTTCAATAGGTTAGGTTGTATGCATGAAAACCTCATTAGCTTCGGTTTTGTCAAAATAGGATAGCATCATACTAAATGCACTTTTCATTTTCCTTTCGCATTTTATTTTCATTTTTTCTGCACTTTATTTTAATTTACAGGCATTAAAAAAAAAAAAAACTAAAAATTTCAAAATCCAAAAATAGTTTCATCATTGCGTATGTTATACTATAGATTTCAAATACGCATTTTAAAATTTCATTTTCGGAGTTGTAGAAATTTCACCGCAACTACTGTTTTGTTGCAGACTTTAAAAATCCGAAAATAGAAAATTTCCATTTCAAGGCTAGAATTTCATTTTTAGTTTTGTTTTTCATTCATGAGCCGATGATGACATTCCCTTCATGAAAATTCCAATTTCATTGAAGGATTTATGTTTTATGGCATTTCATCAATTTCCATTTTGAAGTTACGTCGTGGTCATATAAGGGCCAGATCACATTTGCTTTATTTGGGTTCAATAAACAATCATTAAAGTTTCACAATAAAATAAACCAACATTGCCCCTTGTTTTCTGTTACTTGCAACCACTAAGGTGTTCCAAGCATTTAAATTGAATATCTTTATTTGAGATTATTAATACACAAATGTAAAATGCTAATATAGCGGAGACCTTGGAGAAATTATTTATTTAATTTCTTTGCAAGAGAGGATTTGGAACCCAAATCCTATCGGAGAGTGTGTTTTCACAATCGGGTGAAAATACCACTCAACACCCTGCAACCCACAACAAGAGCAAACTAAGGAGGAAGAAATTAAATCTTTCGATGCATATAAAGCGCTACTAGAGCGCTTAGAGTCTATGGAGACCAAGAATTTTGGGCCCCAAAACCCCACTTTACGCCAACTCTGCAGTGCCAGCACCTCCATACCCTGAACACTTTAAATTGCCCCAGTTGGCACTCTTTAGAGGAGAAGAGGATGCCCAAGAGCACATGACTATATTCCTGAGCCAATGCTTTGGCATTTAGGACAACGATGCTTTGTTACTAAGAACATTTATAGCCACATTCACAAGCCCTACCTCAGATTGGTTTACTCAGTTGCCAAAACATAGCATCAGTAACTTGGATCAGCTAGTGGATGCGTTCTTAGAATGCTTCACCTTCAACACCAAGAAAAAGGCATCACTAAGTGACCTAGCTAGCCTCAGGAAGTATGAGGAAGAAACCATGGTGGCATATGGGAATCGATGGAGGACGTTGCTTTCAAAGTTGCCCTACCTCCCTCCCATGTCTGACCTGACTCAAATATTCTCAAAGAGCTATTTGAGATCGATCTCCGTGCTATTGTAGCTGTAGTAATATGCCACTTTAGAGGAAGATCTGGAACAAACCAGAATCATTGAGGAGATCAAGATACAGGATGGTGGGATTGCCAAACCTAAGAAGAAAGAATGGACAAAAAACACCAAAATAGGGACCACGTAATAGAAACCCATCACAGTCAATCGGATTGCTATCAACGTCCCTAAGCCTGCACAAGCAACGCAGCCCCAAAAGGGTAACTATCAGGTGGTGCCTCCTAACAATTATGACAGAGAAAATTAGAGGTAAGAATGGAGTCAGCAGCATTGCCCTAGGTGAATATTCACACCTTACATGGAGTCCATAGACTTCGTGTTTGACCGCTTGTCAACGGTGAACTTGATCAACCTACCAAAAATTCAAACCATAGACCCCAGTGCCCCAAAGCCTAAGGGGTATAGAGAGGACTTGTACTGTAGGTTCCATAGATGGAAGGGACATGACCTTAATGCATGTTGGAAGTTTAAAGGCTTGGTGCAAGACCTAATTGACAAGACATTGGCAGTGGACAACCCCATAGCACCAAACAACCAACATATGGGAGTCTTTAGAGACCCCCTGCTCGCACATGATGCATAAGAAAAACCCTTTCAAGTCAATGAGGTGCAACAAAATTTCCCCATGCAGGGGCATGTAGGGATGATAAGCATAGTGACTAGTAACAGGAGGTACCCAGGAGCTACCCCCACGATAGCCATAAGAGAAGTTCCATCGACATCACAACCTCAATAGCACCCTACGCAACCTCCCTTGCCTAGACTAGTGGCCATGATTCATACTAGACTTACCCAAAGTCTAAGGACCACGTCGGCTAGGATCTCCATATACGAGCTCATTCAACAATCAACGCCCCATCGGGACTCTAATGGAGATATTAAAAGCCATCAAGCTATAGACCCATGAAGCAAACTCTTTCAACAACTTTGTGGGACATGTAAAACAATGTACAAAACCAGTCATCACCTTTAGAGAAGATGAATTGAAATCGATGGCTGGTGATGTGGTAGATCCACCCCCACACGTCATTGCATGGGTCAACAGGATTCCATATAAGAGGGTGTTGGTGGACACTGGTTCATTCAGTAATATAATTACAATCGTAACATTAGGACATTTGAAGTTGTCGGCATCTCACATCGTGGCGTCCACCTATACTCTTTGAGCATTTAATGATGCGATATGCTCGATTGTTGGCATAATTGTCCTACCCATCCAAGTGGGACAAAAGACTATTCATACATTGTGCCACATATTGGAAGGTGATATGGCCTATAATATCTTGTTGGGACGACCTTGGTTTAGGGACATGAAGTGTGTCCCTTCAATAGGTCATCAGTGCCTAAAATACACATTTGAAGGACAGGTACATGTAGTCTCGACAGACTTAGAGCCCTTCAAGTATTGCAATACGATGCAATTCATGTCGCAATCGACCCTTACATCAAAGCATTTGGATTTTTAGTTGAATCCATCCAAATAGGGTCCGATTTCATAGACATCTCTGTTGACAAGTCCATCAAGTCCCCAGTCGGGTCCATCTTCCTCATCTGGTCCTTCCACAATGATGCCACCTACGGTGGCCACACCAAAGGACAAGGGAAAGAAACCCCTAGAAGAGGAACCACCCTCAGTCTCAACCATCTCCATAGAAGAGATGCCTAGCAGAATGGAAGTTGAGATGCCTAGTTCACCCCACATGAAGTGGACTCAGGGAGAACTCCCATTCACTCCCCCTCAACTGCCAACAATCACCTTTGAGATGGCCAACATAGGATTGGGGGAGTATCTAGTGTGAAACATTGTAGCAATGCCCACACTTGAGTCCATGCAGGACATGGGGAGACATCGTATCCCCATCGGCTCTGTGGTTCCTCTAGGCTACCCACCCAATCAGACAAACTTTGTTTATGGGGGCATGGATAATGGCATTGAACCTTCCATACAAGAAGACAAAGATGAAGAGCCCTTTGCTGAGGATGTCAACTATTTGTCCAACCCAGACTTCACATTGAGATATCTTGGCCAATGCAATTGGCATGGATATGGGTTGGGCAGGTATGAGCAAGGAGTGCATGTTCTTTGCCAACCGAGATATCAAATGCCTTATGACAAGTCAGGAGTAGGGTTTAACCACCCCTTGCCCTTGGACATATTGGTAGAGAATATGCAAGGCCTAGGGATAGGCAACAAGGATGGGTTGGCATTAGATCCATATGCCAATCCTAACACAACTTATACATTGGGGGATTATCTCCCATTATGAACAAACAACCTTGTTGACCTTAACAACCCTTTCCCTTCGATCAAAAAGAGAGAAAGTTTGAGGACTCACCTACAAGAGAGATATAAACAAGACCAAGAAGGGTCTTTGAAATACGAGTTGAAATACGAGGTATCACCTTGGGATCCTTTCGAGTCTGATAGCAATCATTCACAAGTGCATCCCATGGATGATTATCAAGAGAGCTTCTTGACAATGTTCCCTTTGGATGCTCCAATTGGATGTATGCCACATCAAGAGAATTAGGTCCCCTCGCAAAGAGCAAAACAAACCTCGATGGGACCACATTAATTTGCTTGAGCAAGATGAGCCTCATATGTCACAAATAGCTATTGGAACCAACGAAGGCCTTTGGATCTCTGACAGTGATTACGAATATGAAATTGAGATGGCCTATCTTAATCATATGCGATAGTAGTAATATCCATTGGACATAGACGACATGTTTGAACAACTACACATAGGGCCAAGGCATAGGTGGCACCTAAATCAAGCACAATTATAGCAATTACTACACCTACCACTCTAGGTACATAGAGAACATTTTCTGCCTGGAGACCCTATAGAGCCATCAGTACCTAGGGTAGATCCTATCCTCATATCCACACATAGGGCTGATCCATTCGTGTCGATACCTCCAAAACCAGATTCAGAGCACAAAGATCATCTAGGATGTTCAAGCAGCCACACCCGCATTAATGGAGACCACAATCATTTCATCAACATGATATCCATTGATTTAACCACACCCATCCACAATCCAGCCGACCCAACATGGTCATTACCTCTAGACCTAGATGTTATAGACTGGGACCATGCTGACACACCGCCATCCCCATTAGAGTATTTGCCTTGCAGTGGGATGTTCCATTTTATCCTAGGATAGACTCAGGATTTCTTCCATGCTGAAGAGGAACCTGATGTTTCGAACAATGATCTAAATTTAGCAAATGATATCCACTTGATCCCAACACCACACCAGTTGGAGGACGGGTCCCACATGTCGATCGAGGAGACGACTGACTTAGTCATCGGCTTAGATCCAATGAATTTGCAAATCATCAAGCTAGGGGTAAGTCTATCCCTCGAAGAGCAAGCCGACTACATTGCACTTCTCAAAGAGAAGAAGGAGGTTTTTGCATGGTCATACAAAGACATGTCGGGACTAGACCCACAACTAGTCACATATAATCTACCACTTGATCCGATAGTCAAGCCAGTAAAGCAAAAACTATGTAAGATGCACCCAACAATGGCCTTAATGGTCAAATACGAATTACAAAAGTTGTTGGATGCATAGTTTGTCATCTGCATGGATTACCCACCATGGTTATCTAACATGGTGCCCGTCAAAAAGCTCGATGAGAGGATTCGCATATGCATTGATTTTTGAGATCTAAACAAAGTGAGTCCTAAGGATGATTTTCCCTTGCCAAGCATCAACGCATTGGTAGACTCTACAACGGGCCATGAAATGCTTTCCCTCATGGATGGTTTCTCAGGACACAATCAAATTTATATTAATCCCGAGGACCAACTAAAAATGGTGTTCACAATGCCTTGGGGGACATTTTGTTATAAGGTCATGCCCTTTGGCCTTAAAAATGCTGGCTCCACCTACCAACGTGCCATGACGTACATATTCCATGATCACATGCATAAAACTTTGGAATATTACATGGATGATTTTTTGGCAAAATCTCTTTTATGCCCAAATCATCTCGATGACTTACGCAAGATCCTCGATTGCCTCATTGAACATAAAGTCAGACTAAATCCTAAGAAGTGCATATTTGGCATCACATCTGGAAAGCTATTGGGTTTCATAGTATCCAAATGAGGAATCAAGGTGGACCCACACAAAGTCAAGGCAATCCTTGAAATGTTTCCCCCAACTACCATTAAGCAGCTCATAAGTTTGCAAGGAAAGGTCACATCGATCAAGCACTTCATAGCGTAGCTATCTGACAAGTGCTGACCCATGAATAAATTATTGCACAAGGGGGTCACATTTCACTAGGATGACGAGTGCCAGTTAGCCTTTGATGATATTAAACAATACTTGGCTTCGTTGCCAGTATTGGCACCACCTAGACTAGAAGTGCCATTCTACTTATACATTTCAGCTATTGAGGTGGCATTGGGTGCCATGTTGTCCCATAAAAATGAATTGCACAAAGAATAGTCCACTTACTATCTTAGCCGCACCTTGGTCAGTTATGAACTTAACTATGCATACGTCGAGAAGCTCTGCTTGGCAGTGGTGTTTGCTACCAAAAAGTTATGCCATTACATTCTGAGCAACAAGATGTATGTTGTGTCTAAGGAGAATCCATTGCGATACATGATTAGTCGTATTTATCATAGTAGTCACACGGAAAAATGGATCATGTTGTTGATGAAGTTTGACATAGAATTCATTGGACAAAAATCCATAAAAGGTCAAGTCATCGTCGATCAACTAGCAGAGGCTCCTCTTGAATATGATCAGCCTCTGACTATAGAACTACCAGATTATGGGGTCTTCCATGTTTTAGAATTGCCATATTCTAATGAGCCTGAGTCACAGGCCGACATGACCCTATTCTTTGATGGTTCAAAATGTGAGCAAGGAGGTGGCACGAGAATTGTATTATTCACACCGCAAGGGGCTCCAATGCCTCTGTCATTTAAATTAGACTTCTCGTGGACCAACAACAATGTCGAATATGAAGCCTTGCTCATAGGTCTTCAAACAACAGTCACCATGGACATCAAACGTTTAAACATCTTTGGTGATTTGCTGTTAATTGTCAATCAAGTCAAGGGGGTATTCCAATGTAAATGCGTAGTTCTGTAGGCTTATAAAGCCCTTGTGGACAAATTCTTGGCACAAATTGAATGGTATGACATTGAGGCACTCCCTCGATCATCGAATCATTTTGCAGATACTATGGCCTCCTTGGGGTCACTAATCTTGCAAGACCCTTCCGATGAGATGACAACCATTCAGGTCAAGACATTATCACAATCCACAATGGAGCATGCAAGCTCCGACCTAACGCCAAGAATCCACTTGATCTAGATTGAACCATCTCAAGATAGGTTCTCTTGCATCCAAGATTGTTTGACCAACACCAACTGGGGGTCCTTGTTCTCCCCTACCCCTCTTAATAGCAACACAACGCTATTTTTACAAGTTCTTTCCCCCTCAGCTTTTGCTAGGGATGAACTTCAAGAGGGATTGGCCGTTCATACCATCGAGGTTTTTGATCAGCAGGATTGGTACACACCTCTAAGGGATTACCTCAAGCTGGGTAACCTCCCACTTGGATTGACACAAGCCGTGAAATGATCATTTAAACAAAAAGCAAAAAAACATGTCTTGTTAGGAGATATTTTGTATTGTTGAAGCTATGAAGGAATTTTCCTCCATTGCTTGGACCAACAAGAGTCTTAGTGGCCACTTTAACGGTATGGCCATCGCAAAGCACATTCTCTACATGGGCTATTATTGGCCATCTTTAGAGCGAGATTGCTGTGCATATGTAAAGAAGTGCATGAAGTGTCAAAACCATACCAATTTGACACATGTACCTTCTCAGGCCTTACAACCGATTCAATCGACTTGGCCTTTTTCATAGTGGGGCTTTGATCTCATTGAAAATATCTCTCCTACATCGTCGGGTCATCACACGTTTATCATAACGACCATAGAGTACTTCACCAAGTGGGTGGAAGAAATTCCGCTAACCTCTATGACTGGATCCCACATTGCGGAGTTTATTTTGCATAACATCATATGTCATTTTGGTATTCCATCCAAGATCCTCTTGGATAATGGGATGCCATTCAAGAATAAATATGTGCATGCTTTGACAATGAAGTACAAAATTCAGCATATTTTTTCAACACCCTATTATCCATAGGCAAATGGGCAAGCAGAGGCGTCAAACAAAATGCTAGTCACCATCCTCAAAAAGACCATCGTAGATAGTCATAAGGATTGGAACATTCAAATCTTGCTTGCCCTATGAGCATATCGCACTAGCATTCGGATGTCCACTGGGGCTACTCCATTTTCGTTGGTGTATGGCTCCGAGGCTGTCATGCCTCTCAAGTTGGAAATCCCTTCCCTATGCATTTCAATGCAATATTTCATCGATGCTAACACTGTGCAGTAGGCCCAATTAGACCAACTGATGTTGCTCGATGAACGATGCATCAATGCTCTCGAGCATTTGCGTATCGATCAAGAGTGAATTAAGAAAGCATACAACATGAAGGTTCATGTAAGGGACTTTTAGGTTGGTGACTTGGTCTTAAAAGAGAACCAACAGAATTCTAATTTGTCATCCCATCTAAGGTACAAGTTCATGGCAAACTGGTTACGTCCTTATGTGATTGACAATAAAATAGGACCTGGAACATACTGGCTTGCCTCTCTTGAAGGAATCAAGGATCTAAAACCCTTGAACATCAGTCATTTAAGGTCATTCCACATTTAGAGAGCCATAGTCCAAACAAAAGCTCTAAGGATTCCCATAATCGCTTGGTCAACCCCAAATGCACCAAAGGTGTCCATAAACCCTTTGGTCAAACCAAAAGCTCCAAGGATTCCCACAATCGCTTGGTCAATCCCAAAATGCCCCAAAGGTATCCATCAACCCTTTGGTCAAACCAAAAGCTCCAGGGATTCCAACAAATCACTTGGTCAAACCCAAAATTTCCCCAAAGGTACCCATAAACCCTTTGGTCACACCAAAAGCTCCAAAAGTTATCATAACCACTTGGTCAAAATAAATATTCAAAAAAACAACCAAAAACAATAAAATAATCAAAAATAACAAAAAAATTTCCATCTCCATTCCATGCATATTTGTAAAAATCAAAATACAAAAATATAGATTGCATTAGGCATCGCATCCATACATCGCATATTTGCTATGTCATACAAGTCAAAAGCACCATAGACTGTAATTGCTCAGCAATTCCATATTTTCCACACCAAATCCATTTTATCAATGCATACATACAGAATAACACCCTCCCCATTTTTAGCATAGTCAGTTGTCTCCTAATGTACGTAGGGTTTTCGTCATTCAGTTGTTTTTAAATTTCTAGCCAACAACTATACAAAATTAAACAAATTTTACAAGGGAAATTTTTACTTGGGTTGCGCCTTGTTATGTAACATCCATACACAATTTAAAACACATAAAATAATTCCCAAGTTGTGTGAATGGAAGATGAAAACTACAAAGCAATCTAGGATACCATAGGTGAAAGATTAGCCTGCTCATACCCCTGTGTGAATGGTTCAAGAGTGCTAAGAATTGACAAAAGGAAAAGCTCTTCCCCATCCATTCCCCATAATCAACAATGGTTTTCACCACTAACAAAAATCCCAATCCTCGTTGGTCCCCAATGTTGTAAGGATTTGTACTACACATCCCTGCAAAGGATGGGTAGTCATCCCCAAGACCTAATAGGATCAATGACCATTCAAAAGAAAATTCCAAACAAGCGATCATCATGAACATCTCCAAACCCCTTTGGTCTCCAAAGTCGTAAGGATTCATACTACCCGCCCCTTCCAAGGATGGCTAGTAATCCCCAAGGCCTAAAAGATCAATGCCCTTCCTTCATAAATCTCCATAATCCCATTTTGGTTCCCAAAGTCGTAAGGATTCGTACTACACATCCCTGAACAGGATGGGTAGTCATCCCCAAGGCCAAAAGGATCAAGGTCATTCATAAGCCAAAAACCTATAAGATCAACTTTACAAAGCTCAAAATGCCAAATCAGCTAATAGTGGTTATCACCACTATTCAACATCCTTGCTCAAAAAAAAAAAGAGAAAAATAAACAATGATTTTCATCACTATGTATACGAGCAAGTATCCTAACCCATTGAGTAACTAAATAGCCTAAAATTGAATCCCTAGAATTCTTAGCATTCGAAACCCATCTAGGTGATCCTCATTACGGGTTTGGTGGACAACCTACCTGGAAATGGCAGTATCCTAAACGCATGATGATATGTTTATCACATTGGCTTTGCATGTGAGCAGACCAATGTTTGCATGTGGATGAGCTAGATTATGGTACCTTAGATTATCCCATGGATTAATCTTGCTAAATATAACAACGAAGTTAGTGGATCTAATTAGGTGATCCTCAGTACAGGTTTGGTTGACAACCTACCTAGCATTGGCGGTATCCTGACAAATAGCACATAAACGAGCTCAATTGCACACACAGGGATGTAAAATAACTTGGTCAAACTCACATCTGATTTATCCTTTGTTCCAAAGTCATGCGATAAATGTACAATTTTGGCTAGTTAGTTAAAATATCTGAATCTCAGAAAAGCTTAACTACATTTTAAAAACAACTGGCACATTTCATACCATACATCACCATCAGATAATACAAAACAATACAAAAACAAAGTTAGCACAGGAAAAGCCATTCCACAAAGCCATCACATAAGTATAGAAAGTCATTCAATCTTGTATAGTCTATGGTGCCCTCGACAAGTTATCAACAACTCCTTTCATTCATTCCATATGCATACATCATATAATTAGAAACATCACATTCCTAGTACCACATGCATACATCATCCTAAATAACTGTGCATAAATAGAAAAACAAACCATGCAAAGTGTATAAACAAAACAAAGAAAGTCATTTATATATATATCATCAAAAATTCCCACAGGCTACAATGAATCGGTCCTCTGACCTCGCAACAAACCAAAAGCTCAAAAACCCCCACGTCTAGGGTGTCGACCACCATGATCACGCAAGATCGGTGTGACGGGAACTATCCCCCCGTGGTGTGGGTCCTATGGGACACCCCAGGGTGACTACTGCTAGCCTCCACATCATGCCTACTAGCACCTCCCTCATCCAGTCGCTTGCACCAAGAAGATGTTGACTGCTCTGTATTACTCCCTCTTGAGTGGCGTGATGATCCGCCTTCGCTAAATGCAGGGATCCACCCATTGAGGTAGCTAATATTTACCTCTATATCCAACTGATACCGCACAAAATCCATCTCCTATTGGTGATACATAGCCAAATTCTTGTTGCATTGTGCCAGCTACATCCGCAGGAGATCCCTCTCCTGTGTAGCATCGGTATCCCCCTCCTGTCGATGGTATGCAATAAATATGTTCTCCCACTTAGCCAGCTAAGTTTGCAGAAGATCCCTCTCTTGCAGAGCCTCCCCCAACTCCTCATATCATCTTCGAAGCAGCCCCACCAATTGCATATTCTCAGTGTGCACCCCTGCCTCCGTGTCGTCCACAACTGCCTGAGGCATTGACATCTTTGGAACAACAGCCTGCTCTGGCTCCCATTGCTTTGAAACGTCCTGCATCTTTGACTAATCTAGAACCCCATAATCCATGCTTGCATCCTCAACCTCCACCATATTCGCATCATCCAGCGGAACACCCCAACCCTCACATGGTACCTATGCACCCTCAACCCCTGCTGCTGTCGCCTCTACACCGCTTAGAGGCCCCTCGCCTCACCATCGCTGTAGAGTCCACAAATGCTCGTACTCAGCGGTAACCTTGATGTCATCAACATCTGGGGCATCCATCGTTGTGTCTGAGTCCTCACCCAGTAGCACAATGACTGGCCAAGCTAGAGTCCTCTCGTCCCCCCGATGTCGATAGACCATGGGCTCACCAGGCAACCCCTGGCGCACCTCGAACTATCGTGTAACCCAGCCATATGGGAAGAACTCCTGCTCAGTCCCGTGATGCCCAATTAGCCATTGCCCCCTCCATACCCACTGGAGCCACTCTCTAGCCTCAGTCTAGGCTGGATAGTCCCGATAGGGGCACCAGAACACCTCCCCTGGAGTAAGCCGAGTGAAGGCATCGACATAGTGCCCTACGACACCTGCCCATCATTGACTCTGACCCTAATCCTACGATCTTTGCCATAGTGCCATGTAACCAATCTCTCATTCTACCATCTTCACCCATGTCATCCATGGCAACCCAACTAGCCTCTCCACTACCATGTGCTGCCAAGCCCAACACTACAACAAGTAGCTGCAACTAATCCCCTTCCACCTTCGACAGCGAACCTTGTACAACTCATCATAGAGCTGTGCCAAAAAAATTTGTCCCCATATCATGCTCATTCATGCCTCCGTCGGGCACTCCATCAACCGAAACACCACCTCCAATAGGTTCCAAGGGAACCATGTGCCTGATGAGTCAGGTAGCAACATGTTGGAAATGAGGCCCATCAATATGGCATGATTCACTCCCAACACACCCATCTCAAGCCACCATTGAACTAATATGATACCAATCAGGAAGTCACCCTCTACCCTCTCCATTGGGCTGTCCACACCCACCTCCTTCCCATGCCCAAAGCATCGCGTCAATACAGCTATCCGCTGATCACGTGGCATCGTCCTGATCAGTAGTTCATCTACTAGAATCCGTAGAATCTGATAGACATCCTCCAAGGTCACTGTCATCTCCCCTATTGGGAGATGGAAGGTGTTGGTCTGGGGATCCCATAAGTTGATCAGGGTCCTCAGATAGGCCCGATCCCTGACCACAGGCTCTAATCGGGTCACTTGCTTGAGCCCAAGGGCATCAAGCCACTCCTAGTCAGCCAAAGTCAGCGCCTCACATGCTTTCGTAAACACCGTAGGCACTCGATACCGGCTCTTCACAACCTGCAAAAGAAAACAACATAAAAACATTAAACACCATAAAAAAATGTACAACAAAAATATGGATATACAACAATTAAACAAAAACAAAATAATTTGTCAGCTCTAAGGTTTTTAACTCTAAAAATTGATAAATTCCAAACAAATTACAAATTCAAACACAATTTGTCAGCCTTAGGTTTTTTAAACTCTAAACTGATAAATTACACAACCAAAAAAAAACATCCAAAAACAAAATAATTTGTCAGCTCTAGGGTTTTAACTCTAAACACTGATAAATTACAAATAAATTAAAAACTTCAAAAACAATTTTCAGTTCTAGGGTTTTTAACTCTAAACTGATCAATTAAACAAAAACAACAAAAATTCAAAAACAATTTGTCAGCCTTAGGGTTTTTAACTCTAAACTGATAAATTACACAAACAAACAAAAACATCCAAAAACAAAATAATTTGTCAGCTCTAGGGTTTCAACTCTAAAAACTGATAAATTACAAACAAATTAAAAACTTCAAAAACAATTTTTCAGTTCTAGGGTTTTTAACTCTAATGCTAATAAATTAAAAACAAACAAACAATTCAAAAAAATTATTTTTTAGTCCTAAGGTTTTTAACTCTAAACACTGATACATTCAAAATGAACAAAAAACATCTAGAAACATCATTTGTCAGTCCTAGGGTTTTTAACTCTAAACACTGATAAATTAAAAACACCACAAAAAATTCAAAACTAATTTTTCAGTTCTAGGGTTTTAATTCTAAATTGATAAATTAAACTGCAACAAACAAAAAAAATCAACAAAATAATTTGTCAGTCCTAGGGTTTTTAACTCTAAACACTGATAAATTCAAAAACGAACAAAAACATCCAGAAAAATCATTTGTTAGTCCTAGGGTTTTTAACTCTACAGGTCAACTGATCAAATTACAAACACAAAAACATAGCCACAAAAAATAAACTAGGGTTAAGCTACGTTTTTACGCTCAGTTTTACCCTACGTTTCTAACCTAAGTTTCAATCTTTGTTAAATTAGGGTTAAGCGAAGTTTTTAAGTTGAGTTCTAAACTAAGTTTTTCAGCTAAGTTTTAACCTAAAATTTTTAATCTTTGTTTAACTAGGGTTAACCTAATTTTTAAGCTAAGTGTTAATTTTTGATAGTTTAGGGTTTCATTTTACTTTGAAAAACAAAATACAAAAGACAAATAAACAAACCGAATTGCGGTTTTCCAAGTTATAACTCCAACAAACAATAAAGAGGAAGAACACTCATTGGTCTCGCTTCGGCTCCAATGTTTGAGGATCCGGTCCATGAACTCATGGTAGCAGGAAAAATTTGGTAGCGCTTCGCTTCGCAGAATTGACCTCCTCCTCCTCAGAGCTCCAAATCGCCTGGAAAAACAAATGCAAATGAGCCCAAAACCTAGTTTTGACCCTTAAATAGGCTTTTTGAGCCTGTAATCATTCCTCCCTAAGACGAGCACTCTGGTTAGTGCTCGTCCTACCCCAAGATGATTACTAAACTAGAATTCGTCCCATCCAGGAATGAATACAGAGCAAAAATTTCAAAAACATCAAAAACTGCACAAAATGCACCAAAAACAAGCAATACAACTGTCAAATGAGAGTGCTTTTGCACTTAAAATTCCGGGCATGCAAAATAGACATCGGGGTCACAAATCCTCACTATCCTACTCCCTAAGAAGGCTACCATATCTAGACTGCTCCACAGGAGGACGGATTTTTGATAATTTCATACCCAAATGGCATCACAAAATGGGTTAAAACCCAACCAAAAATAGCAATAAAACTACCAAACGAAGGCGCATTTGCGCCTGACCTTCTTGGAATCCAAAATAGACGTTGGGGTTAAAAATTTTCATTATCCTACTCCCTAAGAAGGCTACCATAGCCGGACCGCTCCACGGGCAGACGGATTTTTGCCAATATTAGCTCCAAAATGCGTCACAAAAAGGGTTAAACCCCACCAAAAATAGGTCAGAATGTTTGAAACCTGCTTTTGCATTCAATGGTAAAAACCTAAAGGCACCCTTACCTAAGTCATCTTGGGTCAAACGACTCGTCGCTTTTCTCATGTCGGTCATTCCCACATTGAAACGTCGCTTGAGGGGGTAGTCACACTTAGTCACCAATCAACAAAAACACACCCAATCAAAGAAATGGCATGCATTCAAAATATCATTGACAAATACAATCACGCTCCTGCTTGGGGTAGCAAACAAGCAATAATCACAAGCTCATCAAACACTTGGCATTCGTGAATCATGAACTCAAGGTTCCCACAGATAAAAGGTTGCACCCTTTGCCTATTCATGACTAATCAATGTCCAAACTCAAGTAACACCTCACCAAAAAAGGTTAACACTTGACTTTAGTTCCTTAGATCATCAGAAGCAAGGATTTAAGAATGCATGCCCTTTCCATACTTGGGGCATCAAGAGTTGGTTAGGTTACTGAGAAACCCTAATCATGAGTGCTTTGGTTATCTATTTTTGCTTGGCGTTGCACCTTGCACAACGCATCCCAAAAAGGGGCATCTATAGACACCAAAACAACACCAATATGATTATGTGACAACAAGCGCTAATCACATTGACACACACAGCCCCCAGGGCAGCCCCAAGAGGTTAAAAAATGGTCCTAACCACTCCCAAAAGCAGTTTGGAAGGTCACAGGTCAATTTGGCAACTTTTTGGCACCTTGCTCCCTACTCGTCCCACCTTGGGATGAATACAAACTGGCATTCATCCCACCCAGGGACGATTATCAGCATTCACCCTAGGGTGAGGCAAATAACAGGTTTGACTGGCAAAAACTCAAACCTCGACAAGTCCGCCAGTTAACTGCAGCTTAAGGCCATGCAATTGCAAGGAACTTCAAATCAAGGAGAGAGACTTTAGTCATGCATGTATTTAATCTTAGAGGTCTCATGCAAGGAGACTCTAAATCAGGGAATAATATTTTTACCAAAATAGGACATGCAACTCTAGTGGCGCCCTTGCATGCACATTCCAAAAGAGAGACCCTAGGTCTATAAATTGGTGAGTCTTCTCACCCAAGAAAGGAGAAGGGAGGGGAGCATTTTGAGCAATGAAGTGCTGCCATTTTTCATCCACACACACACCATTTTGATTTGTGCCTTTCACATCCTTGATCTCTCTTTTGGAGGGAGGTTATTGGGTGATCATTGGAAGCAAAAATATGGAGCCCAAACCCGAAAATTTGGCCACAATATCCCACAATTTTTTTTGAAAACACTAGATAAGAGGTTTTGGACCTATCCCAAGTGGATTGGTGAAAAAACAAAGTCTCAAACAGTGGGTGTCCTGCCCCCAGGTGCCCCCCATGCTGTCGCAATTCTAAACGCCCCACCCTAGAGAAATTAGAAATCTATGGTATATTTCCTTGATTTTTATTTTGCATCTTATTCTAGGTTATTCAAATAGGCTGTAGTTTAAATTTCACTTCATTTTGACAAGTTTTGGTTATGCTTTTATTATTTCTCGCTTTTACTAACTTGCAGATGGCATCATAAAAAATTGGGTGACAGAGGTAAAATTGGAGAAATATGACCATCTGGGTCATCCCAAAACACCTCCAATTAGCTAACCCCAACTTTGTAGGTCATTTGGAGCTCCCTAGATAGGACATTGAAGAGGGTGCTTTTTCAGGTTTATTCGTCTCGCCCTGGAGCGAATACAAATTTGTGAGGAATTTCCTGAATGTTCCTTTTAGAGTGGCTTCTTGGTAACATATTCATGCTTTTGTAAAATTTTTAGGTCTTTCTAATGTTATTTGGTTATCGATTTAATATTTTCATGAATACACTAGCAGTAGGCCTTGGGAAATACATGTTCTATTCTATCTGCAGGTGCTACTAATATTTTCTATTTCCTTGAACGTAGGTATTCAACATCAGAGGAGAAGGAAGGAGTCAAAAATCGTATACAAAAGCGGCGGTGACATTTTGGTCCACCCTTATTACATGTGGGCACGTGGAAGAAGGATTGTTATCCATGGATGTGATAAAAAACATATTTGACACTCCTATCCCCTAAAAGGGAAGGAGACATATTGTAACATGACTTTAAAAGCATATCAATAAAGAGGGTCGTATTCTATATTGATTTTATCTTGTGTCGATTCGTTTATGTCCTTTATTTTATGCATTTTTCAATATATAGGATTTTAGCGTTAAGTTTGGTTTTACACACATCGTACTTAGTATTTTCCTTTTTGTTTCCATATCCTCGTGCTTTTAGATCAAATCAAGGATATTCCACTCTGAAATAAGAGGTAAATAAATCCTATATACCATATCATTTGGCGAGTTTAGAAGGAATCAAAGGTGCAAAAGAAGATGTGAAGAGAAATACTAAAAAAAAGACAACAAAATAGGTCAATTTTGTTCTAGGTAAATCATATTTGTTTTCTAAGTAATACAAAATCCTCTCCAAGTAATAAGAGTGATAGGAATGAAGATGTTATCCCTTGCACTTCAAGGTTTCAAGAGTAGTATAATAAAGAAATAAGGATGGAGAAAACCCATAAAAATTTAGGTTTTTTAAAGCAAAATAAGAAGGTAATTGCTTCAAAATAGCATCCTTGCACTTTAGGGTTTCTAGGGCAACAAAAATAAGATTATGCTTTTGAGGTTATTCCTTGCACTTTAGATCCTTTACAACAAGGTAAACCTAAATATGATGTCTTACTATGAGCACTATGAGAAGATTAAAGAGATTGATGGAGTTAAAAGTATTGTTGGGAATGAAAAAAGGGAGGAAGACCCAAGAAGCAAAAACAAAGAGAAAAAGAGACCCATAGGAATATTGATATGGGAAAACAAAAAAAGATAAATTCTAACAAGAAGAGGGGCTACACCCACACATAAAATAAAAAATAAAATAAAAATAATATCTTGGAATATTAGAAGAATGGATAAGAACCCTAAAAAAGGTATTAAGGAATTATGAAGTTGTTATAGATAAGATATTTATAGATATAGAATTAGGGTAGAAAATATTTTAGCCATTAGCAGTGTTGAATTCATCTTGGCAAACTTTAAAATTCAGAAGACATCTAATATAAAAGGAGTAGATTATGGAAACTTAGAAAGGTAAATGAAAAATATCTTTGATCAAAAGGTAAAGTTGGATATGCTTTAATTAACTTGTTAAAAATGTAATGAGAGGAATGTAATATTTTATTTTTGTAATGGGAATGACCTTGAATAAAAGCTACACAACTTATTAAAAAATAAATAAAATTATAATCAATTTTTTATTATAATCCATATTACTATAATAAATGAAGACTTAAAATAATATACTATTTTAATTTCTAATTATTATTTATGTTTTATTATTTTTTAAAATAATACCAATATATAACTAATATTAAAATATTTCTTAAATTAGTTTTTTCCTCGATGGGGAGGAATTTCTACCCAAAGTCCAGAATGGCTATAGTGCCAAGGCCCTATCTCCACCATGGGATAGGGTGGTGAGAGTCATTATGGATTATTTTTATTTTACTCTAGACTCTATGTATGATGGCATACATAGCTTTCATGCCATGTTTCTAAACCATATTAGGAGGAAAATATGGATGAACATTCCTTTATTTTTATTTCAATCTATGAAGTCTATGGTGGATGTGCAAGGGGATCGTGGTCAGTTCCCTTTCCATAAGGGATTGGCCCTTTTAGTGTTTGAGCAAGCAACGGTGGATAAGAGGATGGTGGCAGAGGAAATTCTAAAATCTTTATATGATTTATCGGTACTTGCACCTGGCTAGGCCAAGGTGATTTTTGAAAGCTCTAGTAAATGCAATGAGGATGTTTATTCGTTATCGTTGGGTTTTGGTTTGCACAAGATTTCTCGTAAGATGCAAGTATTGGTTAAAGGTATGAGGGGAAAGCATCGAAATGCAACATTGATGATGTGGTGAAAAATTCATCAATTTTTCTTACAACCTCACCTGAGGTGGGGGCCTTCCATCAGTTAGCTAGGCAGAAGGAAGTGGCACCTGAAAATCATTGCATTTACTCGACAAAAAGCGGGAGGAGGATGGGTCTTTCCCCTTATCCCACCCTATTGATGTACAGATTCTTCCTAGGGATTTCCATAAGGATAAATTGGTAAAAGATGTTTATACTTCGAGGGAGGCCTCTACGAGGAAGAGTGCAGTTCTGCATAGTCTGAAATTGATTGAAATTAAGTAGCACATTGTTTGGTGTTCTATGAAGATGACGTTAGAATACTCTGAGGAGGTAGCACAGATGTCGGGAACAATAGCCCACAAGATCGATGCTTTGTAATTTGCTTTGTGTGGATTTTTCTTTTGGATGCTTTTTAGACAGGTTATTTTGTAAAATGTTGTAGGGTCCCTTTCAAAACTCTATTTTCTCTTAATAATATCAAAAAATATTTCTTAAATAAAATTATACAATCCAACTAGAATATAAAATCTACAATTTAAAACCTCAACCAAATTTTACCATTGACATATCACCGCTTATGATTTAAATTATTTTAATTTTTCTTATAACTTTTATAGACCATTCATTTGTTTTGTTTTTTATATACACATGTTTCAAACAGAATGCGTTTTTCAAATGTTTGAATTCAAAATTTAAAATAAAATGTTAAGTAGAGTTTACCTAGTTTGAAAACAAAGTTCTTCAATGTGAAGAACAAGTAGTGAGATGTTTAGGCAAAAAGTTTTTTATTTCACTTCAATCAAAGAATGTTGTAGATTAATAAAAGATAGAGGTTGGTTTCATTAAAAGTAATAAATATAAATGACCCCGTTCCACATTGTTCACCGAAAGTAAAATATGAGAACCGAAGCACAGGTGAGGTCAATTTAAAGAACTCTGAGGCTCCCCTCCGTTTAGTCATGATTTTAAACTCAGTGGCAAAGAAGAAAGTGATTCTTTGATGAGTACCAATCACCCCCCGGGATCTTTAAATATTTCTTGAAACGCTCCTAATTCTTTCTACGTCCCTCATGGAGTTCCATACGTCAATGAAATCTTGCTTGGAATTCAAGCGTCAGACCACGCGGGTCTCCGAGAGTTCAGAAGTTTTTTTTGGGGGGCTGGGGCGGTTCTCAAGTTGACAGCAACAGACAAATTAGAATTGACATGAAATTGAAGGATCTACCGCGGGTTGGAAGGCCGGATCTGAAGTCATAAGGCCGTTAGGGAATCCCTCCGCTTGGGGTAACAGTTTTTGGATTAAAAAACAATGGAAATTTGGCTAGCGTGAACATACAACATGCTTTCGTATGAATAATACTAGGAATTGACGCCCTGTAGGTGTCAATCTCCGTCGACTCATATGCATGACATCTGTGTCTCCATCAACCCATGCTGCATGCAACGTTCAAGAAAGCATTAATGGGTTAAGTTCATTGCCCCTGCAAGGAGTGGCATGTTGCAGGCATGTTTTTTTTTTATGATTCATAAGGGAATCGGTTACATCCACAGCCATTAACAAGGAGTGGCATGCTATAAAGGCCTACACATAAGTTGCAACCTCCATCCTCCCCTCTCTTGTGTGGTGGAAGACACTCGCATTTCCATGGCCGATATTATCTCTATTGCAGAGCCATTTGTTAATTCCCTCGCTGCCTAGGACAGTATTACTGTACGCTGTTCATAACAATAATAAGGGAGCTAGTTTGTCTGTATTATCGAAATTAATTGTGGGTCTTTGTAGGGGTCCATAGGATTAATGCAGCGATCCTTCCAGAATAACAACAAGAGCAGTATGGATAATCAGAATCAGACCACCGTCTCTAGAGCTCAAGCCTCCACGTTGGTGGCTCGGAAATGGATGAGTTTCGTTGCCTCCATCTGGATCATGGCCATCAGCGGATCCAATTTTGATTTTTCGATATACTCATCCACTTTAAAGACCGTGATGGATATCGATCAGATTAAGCTCAATAATTTGGCAGTGGCCTCCGACCTGGGGAAGCTCATGGGCTGGGTTTCCGGGCTTGCCTGCATGGCTCTGCCAACCTGGGCCGTTCTCGCTATCGCCGTCTCCCTCGGCTTCGTCGGCTACGGCGTGCAATGGCTTGTCGTCAGCGGCATCATCCACCCCTTGCCCTACTTCATGGTAATAAACCATTTTATCTTGTTTCCCACCACATGTATTCAATTTAGATGATCCCTCTCTTTTTGATAATTGGTTTTAGTGCAGATGTATATGCTGTGCGTGATGGCCGGCAACAGCGTCTGCTGGCTGAACACGGTGTGTTTCAGGGTGGCGATAAGCAATTTCCCGTCCAAGAGAGGAATCGCATCGGGTCTTAGCACCAGCTACTCCGGACTCAGCACCGTCATCTACACCAACCTCTCGTCCGTCATCGATCCCGACAAACCGTCGCTTTACCTGCTTTTGAACGCGCTCGTGCCCGTCTTCGTGTGTGCCGTTGGAGCGCTGTGCATCAGCGTCCCACACCCAAATGTCGTCGTAGGTGAGGAGGAGGAGGAGAAAAACATGTACATATTCACCTTCACGGCCGTCATCACTGCCCTCTATTCCATAGTCTTCGAGTTCCTCCCTCACGGGAATCGCGCGCACGAGGGTCTCTACATGGTCGTCCTCGCCTTTCTTCTCCTAGCGCTTCTCTACGTCCCGTTCAAGGCAGCCCTTTGCCCAAAGAAGATTCAGAGGAACGCCTCCAGCCGCGTGACCGACCTCGGCACGGTTTTGAAAGTGCACGGCCCGGGCCAGAGCTGGGAGCAATACATACAGGAAATCACCTCCGTGGATTTCTACATAGAACCGTCCGCCTTCGTGCATCAAAATTCAAAATGCGGCAACGATCTTCTGAAAAAGGAAAACCCTTTAGAAACCATCTCGACGGATCGTATGGAACAAGAGATTAAACTTGATGGAATTCCAAATACGGCCACTCCTTCCCGGCCGGTCGTCTCGTCGGTGGGAGAAGAGCACGGCGTCCTACAGTTGCTACGGAGCGTGGATTTTTGGTTATATTATTTCGTTTACTTCTGCGGAGGAACCGTGGGGCTGGTGTACATCAACAACCTGGGCCAAATAATTCAGTCTCTGGGCTATTCCAAGACCCCCAAGTTGGTCTCCCTCGTTTGCTCGTTGGGATTTCTGGGCCGAATTGCTTCAGGGTTGCCGGATTACTTCAAGGTCTGTATTTATAATTCTTTTCTTTTTAACGTTTTTAATAATATTCCTGTCTAAATCTGTGTATATTAACATTTGAATGGCCTTACAGAGTTTGAACCGGGCATTGCCGAGGACGGCGTGGTTAGGAGTGTGGACGCTGCCGATGATCCCGGCCTTATTCATGCTGGCGTTCTTCGACAAGCACCAGTGGGTGCTGTACACGAGTACCGCCATCATCGGGACGGCGGCGGGAGCGATAACGAGCGTTGCAGTTCCAATCTCCTCGGAGTTGTTCGGGATGCAGCGGTTCGGCGTGAACCACAACATTCTCATCTCTAACATTGCCTTAGGCTCGCTTCTCTTCGGCAACATGGCCGGAATGGTCTACGACCACTCCGGGTCTCCATCTCCCATGCCGGCTACCAATGCCAACAACGGATTTGGCCGTGCCGGGCATATTTGCGTAGGACGAGTCTGCTACGCAAAAACGTTCCTGTCATGGGGATGCGTATGTTCGTTCGGCCTTTTACTGAGCATGATCTTGTTTATTCGAACACGCAAACTGTACAAAAGTTTATACACAAACACACAGATATGCTGAAATGACAGGCAAACGATGGAAGCCAGCCGTCTGAGTAAGCCTTTTTATATTTGTAAGTTCGAGAAAAAATATAAATAAAAAGAACCAGAAATAACCCAAAATCAATAGATTTTACTGGTTTTTTCCTGTTCAGGAAACGTTCGACTGTACTTGATTTCGAATCGTTCATTCTTTCCCTTCCTGCTCGTAGTGTCCAACGTATATTTGTATGTTGTACATCTATATTTATTTTATTAATTAGTGTGGACACCCGTGCACGCTAGACCTAAGATACTCACAATAAAACATGGAGACGAAGTGGAAGAGGAGAAGCACTGGACATGAAAGTTATTACAGTACAAAAGCTGACGGTGGGTCTCTCCACTAATGGGTAGAAGCCACTACAGCAGCAAGAGCACTATATGCACACATGTTAACATGGTATATAATAAAGAAGGAATATATCATAGCAATAGAGGAAACAAGAATGTCCGCCATTGGAGTTTGGTTCAAAAATTTGGCGAATTAGTATCTAGTGAATAGTATTCAAACACATGTAGAAGACTCACTATTATTAGGGGCAATGTTGAAAATTTAAAATTAAAATGTGTTATTATAAAATTAAGGTGAATCGATCCCAAAATTTTGAAAATCCTAATTTTAGCCAATTTGACAATAAATAGCCACTATACATAACCCTGATCATAGCAATAGAGGAAACAAGAATGTCCGCCATTAGAATTTGGTTCATGTTAATACTAGTCTAAGAATAGCTAAGCGATACAAAGGCTCTAGAATTAAGCATAACAGTTAAGAGTCAATGAGATTGCCAGAGTAACCATCAAGGTAATAGTAACTAGAACGCTGTACCAGGACATCAAAATTAATATTCTAATTAAAAAGATTTATTATTTAGATTTTTTAGAATTGAAATATTGTTTAATTAGTTTTTTTATACTACTAAAGGGAAAGAGGGTTTTGAAAGTGACTTCGCAACCTTTTACATTAAAATAAGCTTAAAAGGCAGCCAAAACACAATAAAAAAGGCACCCACGAAAGGCTAAAGAAACGAAAAACCTGAGAGGCAAAGGCAAATTAGATGAGAGGAAACAAAAGATAACAGTGGACACAAGAGAGAATCGAGGGAGTTCTACACCAACATATCAATCTCTTGAGTAATTTTTCTTGTCATCCGCAACACCTCCTCAGAATAGTCTAACGCGATCTTCATGGAGCTCAAGATAGCACGTTGTTTTATCTCAATCAGCTTCAGGCTATGCAAAACCACACTCTTCCTCTTAGAGGTCTCGTTTGACGCATAAACATCTTTCACCATTTTATCCATAAGGAAGTCCCTCAAGCCACAACATCCGACAACCCCAGGAAAAGCCACCTGATACAGAAAGCCATTCCCTATGACAAGTGTAAGACCACTAGGGGAAAACACCAGAGTTTTTGACATGATGGTAGTGTCTCGAAGAAAGATCTTTTAGTTGAAAAGAGGAGCCACCAAAATAATCAAGAATTGACAATCATTACCCAAAAACACATCCCAAGAGAGGGAGATAGTAGACAACCAGGAAATCATCCTACGAAGCTTCGAAAAAAGCTTCCACCGCTACCACTAAGGCCCTAAAGAAGACATGAAAGAGATCAACCCATGGTAAACTACCATGAGAGGAATAATCCACATTTTGAAGATATACTTCTAAACCTGACATCGAAGACCAAGGAAAAGGGTCTGACACAGAGAAAACTTCCATCAGGAAGAAGACCCAAAACCAAGGAAGCCAAGGAAAGGATCAAATTGCAAACACCAAGGGGAGGAGAGACCTAGAGGATTTAAAATTTGAAAATGAGAAGGTCCCACCTCACATGGGTAATAAATAAAATCCTCCACAATCTCCAGAAAATCAAACCCACTACAAACTTACCCAAAAATGAACTGTCCACAGAATTGACAGGTATGAATCAAATTCTGTATAAAAGCAACTCCTACCAAGCATGAATAGAAAAATAATGATTTCAAACCAGCCATAATCATGAAACACACCATCAAGGATATCCTAATACACCACATAAGCCACCACTAGAGCAGTAATTGAATAACATTTTGATAGTAATTAAGGAGTCTCATCATTTGAATGATGAACTACCTCAATCGGGAAATCCCTCTGTCAAAGTGAGAATCCCAGATGAGAGACTCTGAGATTCACCATTAAATCTGCCATCGCATTGCATTCCCTAAATACATGAGCAATAAAAATATTATCAAGGGATCGAATGTTCCAGATCACTTCATCGATCAGATTGGATACCTTACAACTAGTCTAACAGGTCCCCTTGAGCATATTGTTTATATTTAATGAGTCACACTCTATGATAGCATTGCAAATCCCAAGTTCCTTTAACAATAAAACACCTAAGAAAACTATTCTCACTTTCGTGAACTAAGAAGATTGGGAACAAATTTTTTTTGTAAACACGAGAATAAGACCCCCACTACTATCACAGATCACCACTGACACCAGCCAATCCAGGGTTTCCTTTTGATGCCCCATCAAAATTTAATTTAAACCATCCTACAGGAGGCGAAGACCAACGTACAAAATTTCTAGGGTCAGGAGGAGGCAGAGGCCAAGCCATCAAACTAAAACCAAGTCTCTCCTCAAGCCTAATTTCACTTAGGTAAAGAGCCATAGAAGATTTCAAATCCTTGAAGGCAAATGAAACATTCTCCACCACCTTCCATAATATTCTAAGGCTAATTCGATTGATCTCCCTTTTTGTGTCTTTGAAGACTCTCACATTATGCTCCTTCAAAACACTCCAAAGCACATAGGATAAAAGGAGCTTCCAAAAACACTTGAGCCTAGGTGAGGAAAATAGAGATACTCATTGAGTAACACAGTCAAAAATCAAATTAGGCAACACCCACGACACCCCAAGCCAGTTGAGAATGGATAAAAGTACTTCTTGAAAGACCTGACAATTAAGTAACAAGTGAGAACTCGATTCCCACTCTCTCTTATAGAGGAAGCATATATTAACTAAATTTAGGCCTCTTTTAAGAAGATTTTCTAAGGTCAAAATTTTATTTTGCACCGCAATCCAGAAAAACATTATCAAAACCCTATTTTTCTCTTAATAGTACTAGAAAAAAAACAATATCTAGATGTGGTATTTATGATAAACAAATACTTTAGGTGGTAATTTATATACAAAAATTAAGTTGGGTAAGGGAGTCTTGACACTTGGAGTGTATAAAAGGATGAATGTGTTACGTCATTTTATATGTAAAATTATCTTATCAAAGTTAGATATAGTGTTATTGATTAGATCTTTGAGCACTACAATAGAAAAAATGGAAGATTTCATAGGAAAGCAAAAACGTTTTTGATGATAGAGCTCATGTGTTTCATTATAATATATGAATCATATTTGGGTCTTCTATGGTTACCTAGGATATTGTTAATGATAAACAATTATTTGGTACAAAGGCAAATTTGTTGATAGAGACCATGTGTACAATATAATTAGGGATAAGAGAAAGTAAGTACTAAATATTGATGATGATGTGGTATGGAGAGCTAAATACTTGATAAATATACCATAAATAATTTAAATGATAATGCTCAAATCAAAGCTAGATGGAAAATGAAAAGAGACCATTGAAATACAATGGAAATGATGAAGGGACTTGATGTGGACCCTCCTAGGGATATTAGATAGAGAATATATATGATGAGCTACATTAGATTGAGAAAAAAATAGAGGATTTTCATAAAAATGTGTAGGACCATAGGACCAGTCTTAGTGATATCTTTGTGGAGGTAGTCTCTGTTAGAATAAGTGAATATTCTCTTAAGTTCACTAGGATACACACTTGAGTTTCCACTCCTCCATGTGTCAGGAGAACTCTAAGTGGTGTCTTCATCAGGTTTGATGAGTTGTTGTAATCCAACGACTCTCAATGATCAACTCTGCTATTTATACAGAGTTGATCCTAGAGATAAATCAATCAGTTCCACTCTTCTCTTCATATTTTTGTGTAATACTTTGCATATCTATTATTGTGAAATTCTAACATGGTACCAGAGCAGGATAGATTTTGCTAGTATTCTCTCTTGAAGGTTCTAGGATCTGATTCATTTACTTTGGATAATTTTTTTTGGCTATCTAACTTCAAAGTTTGCATTAGTCTCTTTTTTATCCATTGTTATTTTACTATTTCAACATATTTATTTTTATATGTTGCATATTCTTTCATATATATTTTGAATTCGTGCTTGAGAAATTTTTTAAGAAAATAGAGCTATTTCCTTTCTTTAAAAAAAAACACGGATTACCCTGTGTGAAGGCGCTTTTCTCGCCCTTCTTTTCAAAGGAAAAAGAGCCCTTTTATTTTCTTTATTTATTTATTCTCTCTCAGCGTATTCATGTTATTCTAACTCTTAGTTATATCCATTTCTTTTCGATAGCAAAAATCTCGGATGAACCAAGTGTTAACTTAGGAAATATTTTGAATTTCTTTTATTCGCTCGTGGAGGGAATAAAATCCCTCCCTCATTAATATTTCACTCCTTGTTCTCTGGCGCTTGGCACCGTCTGTGGCGCTCTCAACGTACGCTCCAAAATTATATAGACGTTAGGGAATGCCTAACGCTCATTGGCACTCTCGTTACAACTTGGGCCTCTTCATTTCAAACTCTCTGGCGCACTCATCATTCATTTAGATGTCTCAGAGTTTACCCATTTGGCTCGTTGTTCATCTCGAAGTTTGTACAACTGGTGCTCTCTCTCTCAGATGGTATTTATACCACACCCCCTGCAGTTCAATTCAAAAAGTATATTGCTTTATATATTTTTATCTAAAGAGAACGTATTTTTTAGGAACAACGCTCTAGCTTCCGTTTACTTTTGTCAATTCAGACGGTATTTTTTTAGTCGTAATCTGTAGGAACAACGCTCTAGCTTCCACCCATTCGGCCCTCTGGAGGAGGCATCTCCATTTAACATTTTTTGCAGGTCTCCCGGCTTTCCGCAGGCTCACCACATTTGTTTTGAAATCTCCTTTTTTATTTTTTTCAAAACGTAAATTTAAATAATTGGTTTCCAAACATTTTTTTCATTTATTTAAGTAATTAGTTTCTTATTCTATCCTTTTTATCTAACGTTTCTGCAACATTACGTGATTAAAACTAGGGCATTTTTATCTAATCATTTTTCTACAGCGTTACATGTTTTAAGAAAAAGGATTGCTCCTTCTCTCTTTCGCCAGTGTTAGCCTCCACCCATACGACCCTCTGGAGAGGCATATCCTTTACGTATTCTGCAATGTTAGCTTGGTGGCCTCCCTCATGATGGTTTCCTCTCTCCAAGTTCCCTATTTTTTTGCTTTTCGCGCTTGTTGTTTCAAGCCGAAAGTCTGTAATTTTTTAATTTTTTGCATTTCCTTTTGTTAGATCTCGATTCGTTCGAATCGTGGGGTTTCGTAATCCATTATCTACATTTTTTTGATAGGCCCAATATTATTTATTGTGGCTCTCCTCAAAATGGCAGATAACCAAATTGTATATTTATAATATAATATTTCTTTGGGGGGGTTCTTAGAGTGCACATTTTCTGCACTCTTATGTGTCAAGGGGGTATCTTTTCTTTGCTTTAGCTCCTTCATAGTTTATTACATCTAGATATCTAAATATTTGTTTACCTTTTTTTCCTATAACATAGATTTACATATTGTTTTTTATCACATTAAAAGCTATTTCATTTTAAGCCTACAACTCTAATATTTGTTTATATTCTTAATTTAAAAATTATTACATTAAGGAATTTACAATATTGGATTATTTTAGAGAATATTTCATTTTAAGATAATATTTTTATTTTTTGTTAAACTTTTAAATAGTTTATCAAGATATCTACATTTCTTTCAAAGTAATTTAATTTATAATTTTTTAATAAAATCATATCTTTTAAAATTACTTTGATACACCATTTCACTCAAATATCTTTTGTCTACGTTCCATGTATCAAGCTCCTAAAAACTTATAGTCTCCCTCACGTAAGGGCAGGTTTTTTGGAAACTTGGTATAAAGGCCTGACAGATATTTTCTTATCAACAGTTTTCTTTGGAAATCTCAAAACTTATAGTCTCCCTCACGTAAGGGTGGTTTTGGAGAAGACCAATTAAAATAGTTGCCCCCTGCATTTCAAAACCAAAACCCTTCTTATGATCACATTACTTATAGTTTCCCTCAAGTAAGGGCGGGTACTGTGATCCTAAAGGATTTGGCAATCTAAGGCAAAACAATTATAGGCCTCATTATACTTATAGTTTCCCTCTCGTAAGGGCAAGTATATTTGATTCACCTATTATTGAACAAAGCTTCATTTTCCTTAAATCAATTAAATTTCTTTTTTGGAGTTTTAAAGGGGGGAGTATTAATAATTTTAAATCCTCAAAAATGAATTCAATTGAGCCTCTCACCCCTCATAATTTTCACACTTGGAAACCTAAAATTTTAAATCTCATCTCTCAAAAAGGTCTTACTCATTTATTAGAAGAAAATCAACTAGAATTTGATAAAGAATATGAAATCTTTGTTCATAAAGGAAAAATGCACGAAACTATGGGTATTATTAGTACCAATGTTCATGAAAGCTTGTGGTTTCATATTACAGATTGCAAAACTCCTCATGAAAGTTGGGAGAAATTAAAAACCTTGTTTGGAAAAGTAGATCAGATGAGATCAATGCAACTAGAAGCCGAACTAACTTCTTTATCTCCTAAAGATTTTAGTAGTATTATTGATTTCCTCACTAAGTTCAAAGAAATCCTCACTCAATATAAAGGCAGTGGGAAGACTAAGATAGAAGAAGAATGCATTTATCTAATCCTTTCTAAGCTAAATGGTGTTTTTCAAATTTTTGCAACCACCTTCATATCTACTAAAGATGCTCTTGGTGCAACCTTTAAAATGCCCTCTTTAGAAGAATTTTGTGATAGATTAACTAGGGAAGAAACCAAACTTGCTAGATATGAAAACTCTTCATCTTCTTCAAAAGCCTTAGTAGCCTCCACCTCCTCTAAAGAAAAATTCAAAAAGAAGGAAAAGACTCCCATTACCTGTACTCACTGTAAGAAGAATGGTCACTCTGCTAACAAATGCTGGAAAATATTACAACAACTAGAGGCAGCTATAAAGGATCAAAATATAGAAAATAATAAGCAAATAGGAAAAGCCCTTAATGTTCAAGGAAAAACCTCCAATTCTTCCTCTAATTATTGGGTCCTAGATTCTGGAGCAACTCATCACATGTCTGCTTCAGACAAGTCTTTCTCTTCTATCTCCTCTAGCTCTACTCATAGCATAGAAGTAGGGGACTCTTCCTTCATTCCTGTCAAAGGGAAAGGGGATATAACCATTGATGGTGGCTCTATAAACAATGTTCTCTATGTTCCAGACATTGCCACCAATCTCCTATCCATTTATCAAATTTGTACTTCTGGAAATGGGAAAATTGTTCTCTTCTCCCCAACAGGAGTTGAGATAAGAGATTTTCAACTCCCTAATTCTCTTGTGGCAAAAGGGAATATTGATCATAAATCTCATCTTTTCCACTTCAAAGGCTTTCAAAATCCAGAAGGAGCCTCCTATTTTGTGGCTCATAGTAATCTTGATAGTCAAATTTGGCATGAAAGGTTTGGTCATCTTAATTATAACTACCTAAAATATTTGTGCACCCATAATATGGTTAAAGGATTACCCCAAGTCTCTTCCAGTGATGGGGTTTGTCCTGGATGTGCTCTTGGAAAGCAACATCAAGATCCTTTCCACCCAAGTAGTTCTCTAAAAACCTCATCTCCTCTAGAATTAATCCATAGTGACTTAATGACCTTTCCTGAAACATATTTTAAAGGAGCAAAGTATGCTCTTACCTTTATTGATGATTTTTCTAGAAGGTCCTGGGTCTACTTCCTCAAATATAAAAGTGATGTGTTATCCCACTTTAAAATCTTTAAAGCCTTAGTTGAAAATCAGGCTTCTTGCAAAATCAAGAAGATTCGTACTGATAATGGGGGGAGTACTACAGTAATGAGTTCTCCATATTTCTTTCTAATCATGGTATAATACATCAACATTCTGTCTCCCATAATCCTCAACAAAATGGCATTGCAGAAAGAAAGAACCGGACATTAAAAGAGATGGCTAATTGTATGCTCCATTCAAGAGATCTTCCAAAATTTTTTGGGCAGAGGCTATTAACTATGCAAATTATATTCAAAATCGCACACCTCATAAAGCTCTTGACCAAATTACCCCTGAAGAAGCATGGTCTGGCTTAAAACCAGATGTTTCCAATTTCAATATTTTTGGATGTATTGCTTGGGCTCACATCCCAAAGAAGAAAAGGAAGGCTCTTGATAAAAAAAGTAGAAAGCTCATCTTTATCGGTTATTATGAAGAATTGAAAGCATACAGGCTTCTTGATCCCTCAACTCATGAGGTATTCTTTCATAGGAATGTCCAATTTGATGAAACATTCCCTCAAAAAGATCCTCCAAATGACTCTTCCTCCATTGAGCCTTCTCCTATAGTAGAACCTCAATATTATGAAGAGCCAACCCTTGAAGTTAATTTGGTTATTGATAATCAAGATGAAGAACCTGTAACTCCTTCTCAATGTCTTTCAACTCCTTCAACTCCCTCTTCTATGCCAAAATGGGCCCGCACAATTGTTAAAGAAGCTACTCCCTACATTCAAAATCTTCCTTCAAATAGATCATCCAACCCCATAGGTTCTAGTCTTGTATGTCAATCCATTTCCTCTGATCCTCAAACCTTCAAAGAAGCCTCAGGTATAAAATAATGGGAAGATGCCATGGATAACGAATTTTCTTCCTTGATCAAAAATGATACTTGGGATTTAGTTCCCTTACCTAAAGGAAGAAAATTAGTTCGATGTAAATGGATCTTCAAAATAAAATATGGGCCTAATGGAGAAATAGATAAACACAAGGCTCGTCTTGTAGCCAAAGGTTTTTCTCAAATAGAGGGTATTGATTATATAGAAACCTTTGCTCTGGTTGCTAAAATGGATTCTGTTAGATTGGTTCTTGCTCTAGCCGCTTCCCATAAATGGCCAGTCTATCAAATGGATGTAAAAAGTGCCTTTTTACATGGAAATTTAAAAGAAGAAATATTCATGGAACAACCCACTGGTTTTACTCAAGACTCCTCTCTTGTTTGTCGGCTTAAAAAATCTCTATATGGCCTCAAACAAGCCCCTAGAGCTTGGTATGAAAATATGGACTCCTTCCTTCTTTCAGCAGGTTTTTCTCATTGTGAGTCTGACAATACAGTTTACATTTGGAGAAGTAAAGGAAATATCACCATTCTTGTTCTTTATGTTGATGATCTTCTTCTCACTGGTAGTAACCTCACTCACATTCAGAATATAAAATATTCCCTCTCTAAAAAAATTGAAATGGCTGATCTAGGTCTAGCTCATTTCTTCCTTGGAATTCAAATAAAATAAAGTAAAGCAGGGATCACCTTATGTCAACAAAAGTACACTCAAGATCTCCTTCAAAAGTTTAAAATGATAGATTGCAAACCTTCTCCTACCCCCTTTCAATATGGCATTCATCTCAGTGCTTCCTGCTCATCCCCTCCTTGTGATGCTACTCTATACCGTCAGCTTGTAGGTAGTCTGTTATACCTTACTCATACTCGACCAGATATCTCCTATGTTGTTGGGCTCATATCCAGGTTCTCTCATAACCCTCATTTCAGTCATTGGCAAGCAGCTAAAAGAATTCTTCATTATTTGTAGGGTACTACACACTTTGGACTCATCTATAAGGGAGACTCCATGGATATCATTGGCTATACAGATTCAGATTGGGCAGGATCAATAGACGACAGATGTTCTACCTCTGGATATGTTTTCTGCCTTGGTTCTTCACCGATAGCCTGGTTATGCAAGAAACAACAAACAGTAGCATTATCTTCTACAGAGGCAGAATACAGAGCAATAGTTTCAGCCAGTCAGGAAGCCCTTTGGCTTCATCAAATTCTCAAAGAATTTGGTTTCTTCCATAAAAGGCCTATAACACTTTGGTGTGACAATCAAAGCACAATTCATATTGCACGCAATCCAGTTGAGCATCAACGCACCAAACATATTGAGATCCATATGCACTTCATCAGGCAACATATTCAAAATGGGGATATACACTTAGAATATATTCCAACAGAGAATCAAATTGCAGACATCTTCACCAAGTCATTTCCTTCTCCGCGTTACCTTCAGTTGCGAGAAAAACTTGGAGTATTACAACTGCATTGACAAAGAGGTCTTCCACCTCTCACTATATTGTACATGAGTACCTCATCAGGCCTTCTTGTCGGGACTCATATTTTATTTTGTTAAAGAGGACAATCTTCGCCATCCGAAGACAAGCCTCTTTCATACTTCTTTGCTTTTGATTGATGGCTTTTCCCACTGGGTTTTTACCATCATTTCAAAACAAAGAAGTGATAGTTGGTTTTTCCCCATAGGGGTTTTTTCCACCAACTATCTATGATGTACATGAGTACCTAATCAGGCCTCGTTGTCGGGACTCATTTGTAGAATCTCCCCTAGTATCACTTAAGGGGGGTGTTAGAATAAGTGAATATTCTCTTAAGTTCACTAGGATACACACTTGAGTTTCCACTCCTCCATGTGTCAGGAGAACTCTAAGTGGTGTCTTCATCAGGTTTGATGAGTTGTTGTAATCCAACGGCTCTCAATGATCAACTCTGCTATTTATACAGAGTTGATCCTAGAGATAAATCAATCAGTTCCACTCTTCTCTTCATATTTTTGTGTAATACTTTGCATATCTATTATTGTGAAATTCTTACAGTCTCAACTATTATTTTACCATACCTACAACTCCAAGGATGCACAACTAAAAATAATAATAAATATGAGATATGTATTATAATACTAAAATATGAAGGAAGAACCTTCTTTTATATTCTCAATTAAGATATAAATAATAATTTTCATAATAAAATAAAAATAGAATATTACTAGGGGTAAACCATTCATTTATTCCATTGTTTACTTGTTCCTTGAAATACTATATCAAATCTAGATAGATTTAATCTAACAACTTACCCCTTAATCTAAAAAATTAGATGTAAATACATTGAATATAACCACTTACCAAGACCATGGTACTAGGCACAAAATCCATAAACATAAACATGAAAATATTTTATTTTTGTATAAAAGATGTCCCTCACCTTTAAAGAGATTCATCTTTGAAGTGTTTCAATAAAGTAATAAGTATGACCTTTGCAAGACTCCTAAGAAGAAATGCAATGCACTATGTCAATATAATTCCATCGTAAGTCTTCTATGATATTAATACCTAGAAGGATATTTCTAATGTCATGGACAATTTAGTTAGAGTTTTTTTTTTTTTCTTTTTCAATGGCTTGAATTTGGATAATATTACATTGATTAAATTTATTCTCCTAAAATTTTTCTAAAAAAGGCTCACACTAGTGGTAGGTCTGGAGGTATGTTGATCTCGTCCAATTATGCTAGAGGGGGTTTAACAAGTAAGTCTAAATGATGTTTGGGTAAGAATTCCATTAAGAAAGACCCCAATCTCCTCATTATTCAATCAGACTCTGAGCCTCTACCCATAGATAAATATAAGGATAATTCTATGAAGGAGGTTTATTTTCCAGATGATGCTAGTGAGGGTAATTCTATCGCTATCCATAATTTTAATATTGTGGAAGTCAAACAACGTGTCTTTTTGGGATCGCTAAAAATTTCCATTAACTATATCGAGGAAGTGACTCAAATTATGGGAGAAATAATTCAGGAGGTGGAGTCGGTTGAGAAGATCTAGAACTAGCTCAATTCTATTCTTTCGGCATGGTTTGAGTTTTTCTCCTTTATTTTTAATTTTTTTGGTTGTCTTGGTCTCTTTTGTTCTCTCTCACTGTATCGAGCGGTTATTTTCGGTTGTGTGCTATTGTGGCTTTAGTGTTGTTTTCTCCTATAGTGGAGTTGATGTAAAAGGTTGAGGGACTCCTTTCAAAATCCTCCTTTCTTAATAGTACCAAAAATAATATTACATTGATTAGGATATTCAATTCATTAAATTTCTTATTATTTTAGTTTAATCTCTCCTTTAGCTATTAGATCTCCACCTAAAATTTATTTATTTCCTTTTTTTGACCATTTAGAATAAAATTCTTGTCCTACCATTTTTTTTATAAAATCTAAATCTACCCTTCTCAAGTCTATTCCATCAATTCTTTAATTCACTCTCAAGCATAATTATTATCATAGAGTATAAAATGATTTAGTGGAAAAATACTTTAACTTTAAGTAATTAATCTATCATATCTTCTTTTGTTTAAAGTATTTATATATTTTATTGACACATAAAAAATAATTTCTTGCCTACAAGGGTTTTAGAGCAAAAAATAAAAAAAAATAAAAAAAAAAAACATATTTTACACCAAAATTATGGAATATTAAACTATAGATAACTTGTTAGAAACATGTTTAAGTATTATTATCAATAGAAAAATATATTCATATTAAATTTTTAAATCAAATATATGTGATTGATATTAATGTACTCGCATAGAGTACATATTTAAACTAGACAGATAAATTATAATTGTAATATTTACCTCTTTGACTTGTTAGAAGTGACTTGACATTTTATTTCCAAAAAATAATTACCCCATTTATAAGCTTTAATGCAAAATTATGTTTTTTACACTAACTTGTCCTATTTCTAATGAAATATCTAAAATATAATCTCACATGACCTCTAGTGGTTTACCAACCACAAGACGGGTGCACTAAAATCCTAAGGTATGGAGGAAGAATATCTTGTATGTCTTTAACTAAGACATAAATAATATCTTCATTAATAAAAAATAAGATATTATTACAAGAGATTTCACTTACTTCATAAAATATAATAAGAGCTCTAAATGTACATAATCTAACCACTTTGAAAACCATGGGTTTATACACAAAATAGCCTATGAATATAACTATAAAAATATTTCATTTATATGTGCATAACTTATTTCTTTTGTGGTTTTGGTTGTTGTTGCTTAAGCAATGAATCAAAACAAGGGATCAACCTACTATAAATATGACATGATGATATATCTCCATACTTGTAATAATGAATACCATTTGATGTATTCTATAGTGGAAGGATGAGCTAGTAGTATTTGGTCTTGGTTCTATTAATATTTAGATTAAAATTCTATATAAGATTGGACTTATAGCCTGAAAGTCTAATTTAAAGGGTGCTAAAGGATCAATTATCTTCAATGGTTTTTATTATTATATGCACTTTTGGGATTTTATGGTAATAGGTAATATTTTTCATATAGTCAACTACGACAAAAAATAATATCTTTTTATTATTAAAAAATAAGAGATAAATACAAAAGAGATAAAATCCTTACTTATAGAAAGATTTGCTTGATCAAAATTTTATAGTAGGTTTAAATCCATTTAATCTGACCACTTAAAAAAACATGAGACATAAAATATTCCATAAATATAAATATGAAAATAGTGTATATTTTTGTCACGAGATGGATGCACATATACTTCAACATAATTTAAACTTAGGTCTCCTAAAAAATATCCAAAATACTATCTTTATGTATGCATCAATTATTTATGTAATGGTTTTGGTTGTTATTGCTTAAGCAATGAACAAGAACATAGGATTGACCTACTATAAACATGACATGATGAGATATCTTCAAACTTGAAAGAATTAATAAGAATTTATGTATTCTATAACGAAAAGGATGGCATAGTAGTGGTTTGTCTTCATTTTATTATGATTCTGATTTGGTTTCTATTTTGGATTGGATTTTCTTGTGTATTATACCCTAAAAGTCTAATTTTAGAAGGTGCTAAAGGATCAATTTATTCAATAGTTTATTATTATTTTATTTTTCTTTGTAACGATATTATCACATATTCACATGCTACATGGTTTGAATGTGGACATGCCTAAAAGAGAGACTAATAATTTTTTATTATTATGTTTTTTTTGGATTTTTGTCTTATTTGGTGATATATATTTGATTCTATATTAAAGCTGGACCAAGTAGGCTTAAAATTAATACCTATTTTATTATTTGGTTTGCTTGAATAGATTTTAATATTTTTCATGATATTGATTTAAAATATAATTTTAAAAAATATTTATAAGTTTAAAATATAATTAAAATAATTTAAAAATATTTTTAATGTTTTCATGAAATTGAGATAATATTTAATACATTTAGTTCAATAATCCATAACATATAATTATAATAAATTATTAATACTTGTTGTTATGGATATTTCAAAACTTTTGTCACAATCTATTAAGATAAAATCTAAATCAAGAGAATGAGATCAACAAGTAGATTATGAAAATATCATATTTTGTTGCCATAATTATTATGATATTAGAAATATGGTAAGAGTTTACAAAGTGAAAACTACGAATAAAGAGACCAAAATTTTTGTCCATAAGATAAAATTCAAGACAAAACAAGGAAATCATACACTATTAGAAGCTGGATAAAATCAAGGATATTCCACTCTCAAAGAAGAGGTAAGGAAAACCTATCTACCATATCATTTGGTAAGTTTAGAGGGAATTAAAGGTGCAAAAAAATATGTGAAGAGAAATCCTAAAACAAAGACAACAAAATAGGCCAATTCTATTCTAGGTAAATCATCTTTATTTTTCTCAAGTAGTACAAAATCCTCTCCAAGTAATAAGAGTGATAGGAATGAAGATGTTATCCCTTGCACTTCAAGGTTTCAAGAGTAGCATAATAAAGAAATAAGGATGGAGGAAACCCATCATAATTTAGGTTTTCAAAGTAGAATAAGAAGATAATTACTTCATAAGAGCATCCTTGCACTTTAGGGTTTCTAGGAAAACAAAAAGAAGATTGTGCTTTTGAGGTTATTTCTTGCACTTTGAGATCCTTCATAACAAGGTAAACCAAAATATGATAAGTATTACTATGAGAACTATGAGAAGATTGAAGAGATTGATGAAGTTGAAAGTATTATTGAGAATGCAAAAAAGAGAGGAAGATCCAAAAAGCAAAACCAAAGAGAAAAATAGACCCAAAGGAATATTGATATGGAAAAACAAAAGAAAATATCACAATTTCTAACAAGAAGTGGGGCTAAACCCACAAATAAAATTAAAAAATAACAATAAAAATAAATGTTGGAATATTAGGGAAACGATACGAAACTTAAAAAAAGTATTAAGAAATTGTGAGGTTGTTATAGACAAGATATTTATAGATATAGAAGTTGATCAGAAAATGTTTTAGCCATTAGGGGTATTAAATTTCATCTTGGCAAAATTTAAATTTCAAAAGGCATCTGATATAAAAGAGGTTGATTGTGGAAACTTAGTAGTTTGAGAAAGATGGAGATTGATAGAAAGGCAAATAAAGAATATCTTTGATCGAAAGGTAAAGTTGAATATGCTTTAATTAACTTGTTAAAAATGTAATGAAAACAATATAATGTTTTGTTTTTAAAAATGACTTCAATAAAAGCTACACATAACTTATTAAAAAACAAATAAAATTATAATTAATTTTTTTTTTCTAATTCATCTTACTATAATAATACACATTAAAATACGAAGATTTAAACTCAAATACTATTATTACTTTCTAATTCCATAATAATAATAATTTATTATTTAAAAAATACCAATATATAACTAATATAAAAATATTTCTTAAATAAAATTTTACCATCGAAGTAGAATATAAAATCTACAGATTAAAACCTCAACCAAATTTTACCATTGAGATATCACCGCTTATTATTTAAATTATTTTTATTTTCTTATAATTTTTTTTAGACCATTTATTTGTTTTGTTTTTTATATACGCATGTTTCAAACACAATGTGTTTTTTAAATGTTTGAATTGAAAATATTAAATAAAATGTTGAGTAGAATTTACTTAGTTTGAAACAAAGTTCTTCAATGTGAAGAATAGGTAGTGAGATATTTAGGCAAATAGTTTGTAATTTTACTTCAAACAAAGAATGTTGTATATTAATCAAAGATAGAGGTTGGTTTCCTCAAAAGTATATAAATGACCGTTCCATATTGTTTACCGAAAGTGAAATATGAGAACCGAAGTACAGGTGAGGTCAATTTAAAGAACTCTAATGCTCACCTCCGCGACCGTTAGTCATGAGTTTCAACTCAGTGGCAAAGAAGAAAGTGATTCTTTTGTTGAGTACCAATCGCTCCCCGGGATCTTTAAATATTTTTTTGCAGCGCCCCTAATTCTTTCTACGTTGGGTATGGAGTTTCATATGTCAATGAAATCTTGTTTCGAATTCAATCGTCAGAGCACGCGGGTCTCGGAGAGTTCAGAAGGCTTTTTTTTTTTTTTTTGGGTGGAGCTGTTCTCAAGTTGACAGCAACAGACAAATTAGAATTGAGATGAAATTGAAAGATCTACCACGGGTTGGAAGGCCCGATCTGAAGTCGTAAGGTCGTCAGGTAATTCCTCCGCTTGGGGGACCAGTTTTTGGATTAAATAATAATGGGAAATTTGGCTAGTGTGAGCATACATCATGATACTAAGAATTGACGCACTGTAGATGTCAATCTCCGTCGGCGCATATGCATGGAAACTGTGTCTCCATAAACCCATGCTGCATGCAACGTTCCAGAGAGCATTAATGGGTTAAGTTCATCGCCCCTGCAAGGAGTGGCATGTTGCAGGCATGTTTTTTTTTTTATGATTCATAAGGGAATCGGTTACATCCACAGCCATTAACAAGGAGTGGCATGCTATAAAGGCCTACAGATAAGTTGCAACCTCCATCCTCCCCTCTCTTGTGTGGTGGAAGACACTCGCATTTCCATGGCCGATATTGTCTCTATTGCAGATTTAGAGCCATTTGTTAATTCCCTCGCTGCCTAGGACAGTATTACTGTACGCTGTTCATAACAATAATAAGGGAGCTAGTTTGTCTGTATTATCGAAATTATTTGTGGGTCTTTGTAGGGGTCCATAGGATTAATGCAGCGATCCTTCCAGAAAAACAACAAGAGCAGTATGGATAATCAGAATCAGACCACCGTCTCTAGAGCTCAAGCCTGCACGTTGGTGGCTCGGAAATGGATGAGCTTCGTTGCCTTCATCTGGATCACGGCCATCAGCGGATCCAATTTTGATTTTTCGATATACTCATCCACTTTAAAGACCGTGATGGATATCGATCATATTAAGCTTAATAATTTGGCAGTGGCCTCCGACCTGGGAAGCTCATGGGCTGGGTTTCCGGGCTTGCCTCCATGGCTCTGCCAACCTGGGCCGTTCTCGCGATCGCCGTCTCCCTCGGCTTCGTGGCTACGGCGTGCAATGGCTTGTCGTCAGTGGCATCATCCACCCCTTGCCCTACTTCGTGGTAATAAACCATCGTTTCCGATCGCCGTTTTTAACTCTGTGTTCAGTTATTGTTGTTTCGGCAATTGGAATATAATTAATTAATTAATTATATCTATGGTCATAATAATAAAATAATATATTATAAAAAGGAAGGGCAAAGGGTGGATGATGCCCAAATGTAATATTAATAATAATAATATATTATATCTTATGGTCATAATAATAAAATAATATAATAATAAATAATATAATAATTAATTATATTATTATAAGATTAGGGTTAGGAAGCATTGCAACCTTTCACCTATAATCTTAGAGGAGTATAAAATATTGTAAGAACTTATCATTCAATCATCCATGAATATGAAATATAATACAATTTATTGAAGGGACTTCCCGACAATATAAAAGGCGATTCTCTTAGTTTTAGGTCTATTTATTATTTATTTATTATTTTATGTGCTAGGAACCTTAGGTTCCTACCATCTGGTATCAGATCCGTATGGATCCAGCCATATGGGACATAAATATCAAATGAATAAAAAATGACATTGCAGACATTAGAAGAATGATGGAACAACAACAAAATAAACAAATGGAACGTTCTGATCGTATTATACAATATTTAATGGAAATGCAAGAGGAGACCCTAGCCATGGAATCCCAGGAAGAAGAGGAGCCCATAGCCATGGAATATGAGGTGGAGGAGAAGCCCATTGCCATGGAATCCCAAAGGGTACTCATTGCACTTCCCAAAAATATTCCAAACCCTAAATTAATTTTTTTGAAAAAGCCCAAAGCCATAGACTTTCAAATAGTTCGGAATACATTCCCGAAAATTTTTAGTGAAATCCCTAAAATTACAAATATTTTTATGAAAAAAATGCATAAAGATAAAGTCTTCCAAAAGTATTGTTTTACAAATCTGCATTCGGTTAGCCATCAAGGCAGAAATAAATTTAAAATCACCCTAATTTAGCAAAAAAAATTGTTCAAAGGAGATAATTGTTTTACAATTATCTCCAAGGATGTTTACAATGTTTTTTTGAAAAATCTCATTAAAACTGAGGAAGATACAAAAGTTTCTGTAAATTTCAAAAATAAAACCACCATGATGGAAATACAAAATGTTGATTATCTCGTTGGTTTTATGGGGCAGTGCATTGCTCTCATCTATACACCCTCTACCATGGCCACCTCCTCTTCTCTCCTAACATAAAAATATAGTTGTGGTCTCCTCTCCAATCATGGATTAAAACTTGCAGGGCAATAAAATTACAGTTTTACTATAAACTATCCTACAAAAAAATCAAAATGTATAACCAGTTTACATCTGGAAAGAAGGAGCTTTTTCATACAACTTATTTTGGATATGTCACTCATGAATTATGTTCAATATCACAGTCATTTCCAGACTATATGAGTATGTAGACATTGATATATGATATCAAAAACATGTTCCACTCCATGGGGAAGGGGAACATAAAGCCCATCTACATATGATACTGCCTGGGTTGCATGAATACCCACCATTCACAATTCTTCCCAACCGCAGTTTCCAAAAACACTACAATGGGTTGGCTCCAATCAGTTAACTGATGGTTCTTGGGGGGAAGAATATTTTTATTTACTATATGATAGACTTCTTTGTACTCTTGCATCTGTCATGACCCTCAAAATATGGAGAGTTCAGGGAACCCAAGTGCATAAAGGCATAGACTTTGTTAACAACAAGACTCAACAGTTCAATGAAGCGAAGGATTGCAATATGCCACTTGGATTTGTCATTTTATTTGCTTCTATGTTGAAAGAGGCTCATAGTTTAAGTCTGGGTATTTCCCATGAACCATTGTTTATCAAGAGAATATTTGCAATGAGGAAGGATCAACTAAAAGGGATTAACATTTCGGCCTTACACAGTCTACCTATGTTGTTTCTTTTTTACTTGGAGGGCCTACACAAATTTGTCGATTGGGAAAAAATTATGGATCTTCTCTCCAAATATGGATCTGTAGCAGGCTCACCAGCATCCACAACTTGTGCATTTATGCACACACGGGAAGAAAGATGCCTGGATTTTATAGCATCTATCGTCAGAATCTTTGGAGACCATGTACTTGGATTTTATCCTTGTGATCTCTGTTAATGTCTTCGTGCCATTGACACCGTTGAACGCCTGGGAATCGGTTGCCATTTTGAAATGGAAACCAAGGATGCATTGGATTATATATACAGACATTGGATGCCGAAAGGAATAGGAAGGGGAAGACATGATACTATTACGAATATCAATGACCCAACTTTGGGATTTCGGATATTGAGACTGCATGAATACGATGTATCTTCAGAGGTTATTTTGAATTTTATGGATGAGAATGGAGAGTTATTTAGTTTTTCTGATAAAACACACAGAGACCTTGAAGGCATGTTGAGACTCTACAAATGCTCACAAGTAGCATTTCTGAAAAAATAATAATAATAATAATGAAAGAAGCACAAGCCTTTGTCGTAGTTTACTTGTAGCAAAATCTAAAGCAGCTAAACCATTTCCGAAAAGTTCTCGTTGAAGAGGTCAAGTATAAACTGAAATTTGGGTTTCACCGAAGTTTGCCCAAATGGAGGCAAGAACTTATATCGATATCTGTGGTCACGAAAATGAAGTGTTTTTAGGGAAGACTTTGTATAATGTGCCCTCACATATTTGCACATTGCCATATATTAACAATGAGAAATCTATGGAGCTGGCTAAAGTTGACTTCAATGCAATGCAGTCTATACACCAAATGGAGCTCCAAAAAGTGCACAAGTGGTGGATAGATTGTGGTTTTAGGAATTTGAAATTCACCCACGAGAGGCATATTGAGATATTTTTTCACAATGGCGGCCAGGATGTTTGAACCTGAATATGGCAGAGGTAGAATGGCCTTCACAAAAATTGGTTGCTTGCTTGTTGTTCTCGATGATATTTATGATAAGTATGGTTCTCGTGACGACACCATGTTACTCAATGAAGCATTTTCCAGGTGGGATCTCAATACATTGGACAGCATGCCTGATCACATAAAAGTTGCTTTCTTGGCTTGTACAATACTGTGAATGGGCTAGCAGATGAAGCTGGTGACCTTCAAGGACGCGACATGCTCCAGTACTTTAGAAACTTGTGGAAGATCTAGCTTGATGCTTTCAGCAAAGAAGTAGAGTGGTGTAAGCAGAAATGCATGTCGAGTTGGCATGAATACCTAGATGTCTCCAAAATATCGGTTGGATTTGCTACGGAGATTCTCACATTAATCCATTTAATAGGAGGAGTCGTCACTGATAACATTCTATGCTAGATTGATGAGAGATCCAAATCTCTCCATCTTGTGTGCTTTACTACGACATTGATCAACAATACCAAAACATATAAGGTAGAAGAAATCGTTTTAATTTATAGTCTATGAGGTGGTGCTCGAACTCTTTAAAGGAGATAATTTTTTATTAAAGTTCAAAAGGAGCTAAAGGTGAATTGTATAAAGTTTACTACTCCATTGGAGTCAAATTAACCTACTCCCTTAGTAAACCATAGAGCAAGTACTATTCCAAGGTGGAATATTTGAAGAGCATATACTTACACACTACAATTCCAATATTTGAGGACAAATCTTGTTTTAAGGAGGGTGGAATGTTAGGATCCTATCCTAACATTAATTAATAATCTTAATAATAATAATATATTATATCCTATGGTCATAATAATAAAATAATATAATAATAAATAATATAACAATTAATTATATTATTTATTATATTATTATAAGATTAGGGTTAGGAAGCATTGCAACCTTTCACCTATAACCCTAGAGGAGTATAAAACATTGTAAGAACTTATCATTCAATCATCCTTGAATATGAAATATAATACAATTTATTGAAGGGACTTCCCGATAATACAAAACGCGATTCTCTTATTTTAGGTCTATTTATTATTTATTTATTATTTTATGTGCTAGGAACCTTAGGTTCCTACCACATGCTATAAAGGCCTACAGATAAGTTGCAACCTCCATCCTCCCCTCTCTTGTGTGGTGGAAGACACTCGCATTTCCATGGCCGATATTATCTATATTACAGATTTAGAGCCATTTGTTAATTCCCTCGCTGCCTAGGACAGTATTACTGTACGCTGTTCATAACAATAATAAGGGAGCTAGTTTGTCTGTATTATCAAAATTATTTGTGGGTATTTGTAGGGGTCCATAGGATTAATGCAGCGATCCTTCCAGAAAAACAACAAGAGCAGTATGGATAATCAGAATCATACCACCGTCTCTAGAGCTCAAGCCTGCACGTTGGTGGCTCGAAAATGGATGAGCTTCGTTGCCTTCATCTGGATCACGGCCATCAGCAGGTCCAATTTTGATTTTTCGATATACTCATCCACTTTAAATACCATGATGGATATCGATCATATTAAGCTTAATAATTTGGCAGTGGCCTCCGACTTGGGAAGCTCATGGGCTGGGTTTTCGGGCTTGCCTCCATGGCTCTGCCAACCTGGGCCGTTCTCGCGATCGTCGTCTCCCTCGGCTTCGTCGGCTACGACGTGCAATGGCTTGTCGTCAGTGGCATCATCCACCCCTTGCCCTACTTCGTGGTAATAAACCATCATTTTCGATCGTCGTTTTTAACTCTATGTTCAGTTATTGTTTTTTCGGCAATTGGAATGTAATTAATTAATTAATTATATCTATGGTCATAATAATAAAATAATATATTATAAAAAGGAAGGGCAAAGGGTGGATGATGCCCAAATGTAATATTAATAATAATAATATACTATATCTTATGGTCATAATAATAAAATAATATAATAATAAATAATATAATAATTAATTATATTATTATAAGATTAGGGTTAGGAAGCATTGCAACCTTTCACCTATAATCTTAGAGGAGTATAAAACATTGTAAGAACTTATCATTCAATCATCCATGAATATGAAATATAATACAATTTATTGAAGGGACTTCCCGACAATATAAAAGGCGATTCTCTTAGTTTTAGGTCTATTTATTATTTATTTATTATTTTATGTGCTAGGAACCTTAGGTTCCTACCATCTGGTATCAGAGCCGTATGGATCCAGCCATATGGGACATAAATATCAAAGGAATAAAAAATGACATTGCAGACATTAGAAGAATGATGGAACAAAAACAAAATAAACAAATGGAACGTTCTGATCGTATTATACAATATTTAATGGAAATGCAAGAGGAGACCCTAGCCATGGAATCCCAGGAAGAAGAGGAGCCCATAGCCATGGAATATGAGGTGGAGGAGAAGCCCATTGCCATGGAATCCCAAAGGGTACTCATTGCACTTCCCAAAAATATTCCAAACCCTAAATTAATTTTTTTGAAAAAGCCCAAAGCCATAGACTTTCAAATAGTTCGGAATACATTCCCGAAAAATTTTAGTGAAATCCCTAAAATTACAAATATTTTTATGAAAAAAATGCATAAAGATAAAGTCTTCCAAAAGTATTGTTTTACAAATCTGCATTCGGTTAGCCATCAAGGCAGAAATAAATTTAAAATCACCCTAATTTAGCAAAAAACATTGTTCAAAGGAGATAATTGTTTTACAATTATCTCCAAGGATGTTTACAATGTTTTTTTGAAAAATCTCATTAAAACTGAGGAAGATACAAAAGTTTACGTAAATTTCAAAAATAAAACCACCATGATGGAAATACAAAATGTTGATTATCTGCTTTGGTTTTATGGGGCAGTGCATTGCTCTCATCTATACACCCTCCACCATGGCCACCTCCTCTTCTCTCCTAACATAAAAATATAGTTGTGGTCTCCTCTCCAATCATGGATTAAAACTTGCAGGGCAATAAAATTACAGTTTTACTATAAACTGTCCTACACAAAAATCAAAATGTATAACCAGTTTACATCTGGAAAGAAGGAGCTTTTTCATACAACTTATTTTGGATATGTCACTCATGAATTGTGTTCAATATCACAGTCATTTCCAGACTATATGAGTATGCAGACATTGATATATGATATCAAAAACATGTTCCACTCCATGGGGAAGGGGAACATAAAGCCCATCTACATATGATACTTGCTGGGTTGCATGAATACCCACCATTCACAATTCTTCCCAACCGCAGTTTCCACAAACACTACAATGGGTTGTCTCCAATCAATTAAATGATGGTTCTTGGGGGGAAGAATATTTTTATTTACTATATGATAGACTTCTTTGTACTCTTGCATCTGTCATGACCCTCAAAATATGGAGAGTTCAGGGAACCCAAGTGCATAAGGGCATAGACTTTGTTAACAACCAGACTCAACAGTTCAATGAAGCGAAGGATTGCAATATGCCACTTGGATTTGTCATTTTATTTGCTTCTATGTTGAAAGAGGCTCATAGTTTAAGTCTGGGTATTTCCCATGAACCATTGTTTATCAAGAGAATATTTGCAATGAGGAAGGATCAACTAAAAGGGATTAACATTTCGGCCTTACACAGTCTACCTACGTTGTTTCTTTTTTACTTGGAGGGCCTACACGAATTTGTTGATTGGGAAAAAATTATGGATCTTCTCTCCAAATATGGATCTGTAGCAGGCTCACCAGCATCCACAACTTGTGCATTTATGCACACACGGGAAGAAAGATGCCTAGATTTTTTAGCATCTATCGTCAGAATCTTTGGAGACCATGTACTTGGATTTTATCCTTGTGATCTCTATTAACGTCTTCGTGCCATTGACATCGTTGAACGCCTGGGAATCGGTTGCCATTTTGAAAGGGAAACCAAGGATGCATTGGATTATATATACAGACATTGGATGCCGAAAGGAATAGGAAGGGGAAGACATGATACTATTACGAATATCAATGACCCAACTTTGGGATTTCGGATATTGAGACTGCATGAATACGATGTATCTTCAGAGGTTATTTTGAATTTTATGGATGAGAATGGAGAGTTCTTTAGTTTTTTTGATAAAACACACAGAGACCTCGAAGGCATGCTGAGACTCTACAAATGCTCACAAGTAGCATTTCTAAAAAAAAAATAATAATAATAATGAAAGAAGCACAAGCCTTTGTCGTAGTTTACTTGCAGCAAAATCTAAAGCGACTAAACCATTTCCGAAAAGTTCTCGTTGAAGAGGTCAAGTATAAACTGAAATTTGGGTTTCACCGAAGTTTGCCCAAAATGGAGGCAAGAACTTATATCGATATCCGTGGGTCACGAAAATGAAGTGTTTTTAGGGAAGACTTTGTATAATGTGCCCTCACATATTTGCACATTGCCATATATTAACAATGAGAAATCTATGGAGCTGGCTAAAGTTGACTTCAATGCAATGCAGTCTATACACCAAATGGAGCTCCAACAAGTGCACAAGTGGTGGATAGATTGTGGTTTTAGGAATTTGAAATTCACCCACGAGAGGCATATTGAGATATTTTTTCACAATGGCGGCTAGCATGTTTGAACCTGAATATGGCAGAGGTAGAATGGCCTTCACAAAAATTGGTTGCTTGCTTGTTGTTCTCGATGATATTTATGATAAGTATGGTTCTCGTGACGACACCATGTTACTCAATGAAGCATTTTCCAGGTGGGATCTCAATACATTGGACAGCATGCCCGATCACATAAAAGTTGCTTTCTTGGCTTGTACAATACCGTGAATGGGCTAGCCAGATGAAGCTGGTGACCTTCAAGGACGCGACATGCTCTAGTACTTTAGAAACTTGTGGAAGATCCAGCTTGATGCTTTCAGCAAAGAAGTAGAGTGGTGTAAGCAGAAATGCATGCCGAGTTGGCATGAATACCTAGATGTCTCCAAAATATCGGTTGGATTTGCTACGGAGATTCTCACATTAATCCATTTAATAGGAGGAGTCGTCACTGATAACATTCTGTGCTAGATTGATGAGAGATCCAAATCTCTCCATCTTGTGTGCTTTACTACGACATTGATCAACAATACCAAAACATATAAGGTAGAAGAAATCGTTTTAATTTATAGTCTATGAGGTGGTGCTCGAACTCTTTAAAGGAGATAATTTTTTATTAAAGTTCAAAAGGAGCTAAAGGTGAATTGTATAAAGTTTACTACTCCATTGGAGTCAAATTAACCTACTCCCTTAGTAAACCATAGAGCAAGTACTATTCCAAGGTGGAATATTTGAAGAGCATATACTTACACACTACAATTCCAATATTTGAGGACAAATCTTGTTTTAAGGAGGGTGGAATGTTAGGATCCTATCCTAACATTAATTAATAATCTTAATAATAATAATATATTATATCCTATGGTCATAATAATAAAATAATATAATAATAAATAATATAACAATTAATTATATTATTTATTATATTATTATAAGATTAGGGTTAGGAAGCATTGCAACCTTTCACCTATAACCCTAGAGGAGTATAAAACATTGTAAGAACTTATCATTCAATCATCCTTGAATATGAAATATAATACAATTTATTGAAGGGACTTCCCGATAATACAAAACGCGATTCTCTTATTTTAGGTCTATTTATTATTTATTTATTATTTTATGTGCTAGGAACCTTAGGTTCCTACCACATGCTATAAAGGCCTACAGATAAGTTGCAACCTCCATCCTCCCCTCTCTTGTGTGGTGGAAGACACTCGCATTTCCATGGCCGATATTATCTCTATTACATATTTAGAGCCATTTGTTAATTCCCTCGCTGCCTAGGACAGTATTACTGTACGCTGTTCATAACAATAATAAGGGAGCTAGTTTTTTTGTATTATCAAAATTATTTGTGGGTATTTTTAGGTGTCCATAGGATTAATGCAGCGATCCTTCCAAAAAAACAACAAGAGCAGTATGGATAATCAGAATCAGACCACCGTCTCTAGAGCTCAAGCCTGCATGTTGGTGGCTCAGAAATGGATGAGCTTCGTTGCCTTCATCTGGATCATGGCCATCAATGGATCCAATTTTGATTTTTTGATATACTCATCCACTTTAAATATCGTGATGGATATTGATCATATTAAGCTTAATAATTTTGCAGTGGCCTCCAACCTAGGAAGCTCATGGGCTGGGTTTTCAGGCTTGCCTCCATGGCTCTGCCAACCTGGGCCATTATCGCGATCGCCATCTCCCTTGGATTTGTCAGCTACGATGTGCAATGGCTTGTCATCAACGACATCATCAACCCCTTGCCCTACTTTGTGGTAATAAACCATCATTTTTTATCGCCATTTATAACTCTGTGTTCAGTTATTGTTGTTTTGGCAATTGGAAGGAAACCTTAATTTATCGTTGGTAATACTTATCCCTATGCGTAGTATTTACTATGCGTGTCAGAAGATAAGCCTTATCCTTCCTTATAAATTAGTGTCATCCTCATAGTATTGTAGAAAAAAGGAAAGTAGTGAAATAGAAGTGAAAGAAATAGAGGAAGAAAAGATAGAGACTAAATATAGTACGAAGAGAAGAGAATCCGAAGAACCACATCGAAAAACAAGGAACTAAAGCAACAACATTCAAAGACTCCATATAAGTTTACCCTACAACTATGTTAAGTGAAATGCTTGAAATCTTCAAGATAAGAAGCACCCGCAGTAAAGGTTCTATTTTGTAAACCTGGGGAAATAGTTCGCTTTTGATTTATATATATATATATATATACAAGTTATTTCTTCGTGTTTTAGAAACTCTTGTGCAACATTGAGTCATAGTCACTTCTACGATATTTTTTGTTTTTGAAATTCCTTGTCCGTCTCTTCCTCGCAAAAATAGTGACGCATTTATTTTGCCTAAGTTATGCACCGAAAAGGTGTTGATGGCTTTGACTAGCGAAATATCCATTTTCATGCATTTCTCCTTCGAAAAGGTATTTTCGGGCAAGTTGTTTAAAAATTTGATATTGTTAGTGAAACTCTATTTTCACTATGATGTTCTTTCAAATTGGTATCAGAGCTAGCGTCAGATTCGTGAAAGATAAGAAGCAATCGCTTTCGAAGGTAACTCATTGCAGTTGCAACTCCCATGTTTAAATGGTAAGAATTATGATTACTGGATCATCTGGATGAAGATCTTGTTTAGGTCTCAAAAGCTATGGGACCTAGTGATGAATGGCATTCAGAACCAACAAATGTAGTAGCATTGAGTGCTCTCTCCCAAGCAGAGATAGATCTATTGAAGGAGAATCGAAAGAAATATGAGAAGGCATTATTTTACATAATGTAGGAATTCGAAGACATATTTTTTCTCGTGAATCGTAGTAGCAACCAAATAGAAGGAGGCATGGTAAATTTTATCACCAACAAAGTGAAATTGGTGATGTTGTAGATGCTGAGAAGAGAATTTGAGAACTTAGAGATGAGTGAGTTTGAGTCCATGAGCAATTTATTTACCAATACAATGGGTGTCATCAACCAAATGATGTTGAATTTCGAGAATGTGGAGAACCAAAGAATTATGGAAAAGATACTAAGGAGCCTACCAACAAGGTTCAACTTAGTGGTGATTGCAATTGAAGATCCAAGGAATTTTAACAATCCTCTTCGTAGATGAGATCATGAGTTCTCTGCAAACATGAGTATAGGCTAAGCATATTATATCAGTCCTCCTTAGAGCAAGTGTTTAAGACACGTATCATTCAAAGATGATAGTAGAAGAGAAGAATCCAACCAAGGTTCCTCTAGTTCTCAAGAAGGAAGAGGACAAAGCAATAGAGGTAAGCATGGAAGAGGTAACAAGCAAGGAGGAATGTCAAACTTAAGTGAAGAAGAAACTGTCTATAACTTCCATCAAGTAGGAGGAAGAGGCAATGGCAGAAATCAGCAAGGAGGATCAAATCAAAGATCCAATGTTATTACTACAAGAAATTTGTTCATTATAGTTCTATGTGTAGAAAGAAGATGACCAAGGAGAATAAACAGCAAGCCCACTATACAAAAGAAAATGAAAATGCAAAAATTAGAGATGCATGTGGAAATTTTTTGTTAACTTGTAGTATAGATGAAGAGAGCTAGAAGAATACCTGGTATCTCGACAGTGCTTGTAGTAACCACATGTATGGGAAAAAAGAGATGTTCTCACAGTTGGATGAATCCATCCAATCCAAAGTTAAGATGGGGAACAAAAACAAGGTACCTATCATGGGTAAAGGAAAAATCATTATCTGCACTAGGTAAGATGAAAGGAAGTAGATCACTGATGTGTATTATGTGCTTGGGTTGAAACACAGTTTGCTAAGTGTTGGACATATTATGTAGAAAGGACACACTGTGCAATTCAAGAATAAAGCATGTATCATCAGAGACAAAGAGAATGAGCTCATCACAAAGGTAGCCATGACAAAGAACAAAATTTTTCCCTTGTAAAATCAAAATGAATTGTTTCTATTATTTAGTGCAATAGTGAAGGATGCTACATGGTCATGGCATATCAGATTTGATCATCCCATTTTTAGTGGCCTGACCCTACTGTACAAGAAGCAGATGGTGAAGGGTTTAACCCTTATAGAGCAACCTAATCAAGCATATGAAGGTTGTCTAGTCAACAAGAAGTATAGGGATGTGTTCACTTCAAGATAGTCTTGGAGAGCTTAACAATCATTGGAGCTAGTGCATTTATATATTTGTGGTCCTATGTAAACCAATATTTTTACCAGTAACAAGTATTATTTGACTTATATAGGTGACTTCAATCGAAGAACATGGGTATATCCCACAGAGGAAAAGTCAAAAATTTTTGGTAAATTTAAATATTTCAAGGCTCTGGTTGAAAAAAAAAGTTGAAAGCACAAGGATACTGAAGAAAAAAGTGAAAGCTAACATGCGATATGCGAACAAAGGAACCGAATCTTAGCGCTAAATCCTAGAAACTTGAAAATACATGAAAAGAGGGAAAAGCATGATTGAATCAAAATGAAACAAATGGGAATAAAGAAGACAGCCCTTTTTATTGATATGTTTCAAACTCGGTTACAATGCGCATCCTCCCATTCCAAGGGCTAGGAGCATTTAAGCATGAGTTTTCGTTACAATCCATGGGCGCCTTTCCTTCTTTCGCGTGCCCACATGTAAAATGGGCTGACCAAAACATCGCTGCCACTTGGAATGATGAGTCTTGAATCCTCGCTGCTCCTCCGATGTCTGAAGCCTGCGTTCAAAGGAACAAGAAACGGTCAGTAGCACCTACGGATGAAACAAAGCACGCAATCCCCAAGCCTACGATAAGTGAATGAGAAAACGAATTAAACCAAGATTAAAACAAATCCAAATGCTCTAAAAATTTGACAGGGGCATCAAGATATCACCAAAAAGGTTCTGCAAAAATAATAGTCGGGAAATTCCTCACCAATTTGAATTCGCTCCGAGGCGGGATGAATTCACCTGCAACAAAATGCCGAAAAGATACTGTCCCAATGTCCTACTTAGAAAGCTCCAAAAGACCTGAAAACTGGGGATTAGCTAACTGGGGGAATTTTGGGAAGACCCAGATGGTCATATTTTCCCAATTTGGCCTCCATCAATGGGAATTTGATGATGCTACCTACGGATTAGTAAAAGCGAACAAAGCTAGAAATATGATCAAAATTGCTCAAAATGAGACGAAATTCGAATGACAACCTATTTAAACATCATATAATTGAATGTAAAAATTAAAGAAAGAAAATCTACCATGGAATTCCCATAACTCCGAAAGGGGACGATTAGGATTGTGGCAGTGTGGGAGGGGGCGCCCATGGGGCAGGCCGCCCACCATTTGAGGCCTGATTTCGACACCAATCCACTTGGGATGGGTCCAAAACCTCTTGTGTGGTATTGTCGGAAAATTTGGTGGGGTATTTTAGACACCAAAACAGCACCAATCCGATTATGTGACTGCAAACACTGATCGCTTTGACAAACACAGCCCCCAGTGGCAGCCCTCAGAGGTTAAACAATGGTCTTAACCACTTTCATAGCAATTTTGTAAGGTCAAGAAGCAATTTGGCACACTTGGACACTTTGCCCAGTATTCGTCTCACCCAGGGACGAATTCAAAATAGAATCCGTCCCACCCCAGGACGAATTCTGAATCCGTCCCCGGGTGGGACGAATTCTAAGCTTAACGGGCAAAAAGGCAAATGGTGCCAAGTGGCAGCCCGTAACAGCCGGCTAAGGACTCCTGCCTTGCACGCGTGTGTAGGTGGACAGAGGGGCCGTTAGAAGACTGTCACAAAAGGCATTTATCAAAGCTCAAGTCAATGGAGGACTCCCTCCCTCATGGGAAGACAAGACTGCCACATGGCGCCTATGGCCAACACATGGCATTTGTGCTTCCCTCCCAAAAGAGACCCCATGGGTCTATAAAAGGTGGGACTTTTCTCACCCAAAATATACAGGTTGAAGGAGTTTTCAAGCAACGAAGTGCTGCCGAATTGAAGACCCACTTGCATCCCTTTTGGTTCACCTTCCCACATCCACCAATCTCTTTTGCAAGGGAGGTTGTTGGGTGGCCTTTGGAAGCTCGAACCTTACCCAAATCCAACGCATGGACACCTGAACCAACCAATTCGCCGACCCCCCAATCCTAAAAGGTTTTGGGCCCATCCCCGGTGGATTGGCTCCAAAATCGAGTGCCAACGGTGGGAGGCCCACTTGGGCACCCCCGCACCTCCCAAGTCCTATTTTTAGTTTTTGAGCATTTTAGATTATTTTTTAGATTGCATTTTGTGTTATTAGGTTTGATTAATCCATAGCTGCAATTTTGTAACTTTTGGTCAGATTCTAGTATGTTTTGTATTGCTTTGTCGTTTCGCTGACTTGCAGGTGTCGAGGTCAAATTCCCGAGGGTGGAGGCCAAATTGGGAAAATCCGACCATCTGGGTCGTCCCAAAATGGCCCCAATTACATAACCCCCCTGTTTGCAGGCATTTTGCAGGTCTCGGGATCCGACATTGGAGCAGCAACAGGTCGGTTTCTTCAACACGAAGAATTCGTCCCACCCAGGGACGAATTTGCGTCGTAATTCGTCCTGCCCAGGGACGAATTCCAGTTGAAGGTAGATTGGCCAGCTGCCTCAGTGGCAGTGGCCTTCTGGTAACTTTTCTTACCTTCTGTCAAGTTTTGAAGCCATTTGGACTCACTGTAATTACTGTTTCAGGCAAATATTTACATGCATATTTCGTTAGTTTTAGAGAGCAAACGCTTTTCATTTGCAGCAGGTGCTACTGACATCTTGGTTGTTTCTTTGTTCGCAGGAGAAGCAGCAGAGGTGAAGAACTCATCGACATCAGCGACGGCATCATCTTGGCCCGCCCATTGCAATCGTGGGCACGCGGAAAGAGGAATCATTCAGTGATTGTAATCAAACTCTATTTGCGCTCCTAGCCCCTGAAAAGGGAGGAGACGTCATTGTAACAGAGATCAAGGGATATTAATGAAAGGGCTGTGTTTTCTCTATTTGATTGTGTCTCTTCCAATGTGTTTCTTTTCCATTTCATGCAATTTACATTTCTAGGACTTAAGCGTACTTAATTTTGAATGCAATCGCACTTGGTGTTTCCTTTGCCCGGAATCTCGTGCTTTCAGTGGCGATCACGGTGGGACTCTGTTCCCTGGTTTTTAAAATCATAGAAAACTGATCAAAGTTTTGTGTTTGTGCTTGACAGGTACATTTTTTTTGTTGCAGACTGCTATTCGTCTCTGACAGGGACGAATTCTTTTCTCAATTCGTCTCGACCCCGGGACGAATTCAAATTCGTCTCTGGGAGGGACGAATTCTGTTCTGCAATTCGTCTCCCGTAGGGACGAATTCTCGTCTGTGGATTTTCAGAGCAGAAATTCAGAAGCAACTGGAGCAGGCAGAGAAGAGGTAGGGATTTTTATCATCTCTGTTAAATTTTCTGTTTCTGTTTCTGTTTCTTTAATTGTTTTCATTTAATCTCGCATTGCATTAGGAAAAGTCATGTATGCTAGTTTCATTTTTGTTGAATAAAACGAATCCCACACACATCACGAAACAATTTTAAACCAAGGAGCCGGTCGTAAGACCCCAGCCCTTGATCAAGACCATTGGTGGATTTCATCACCACCTTGGCTTGATTTGCATCCATTTCCCGATTGTCAACTGTTGTTAGGCGTAAATCCCGACGAAGACAGACCGAGCGTAGCTGGGGTGATTCCCATGCGTGCGAGGATAAGTTTTCTATGGTAGGTGCCATTAACAGGACAATCCCCCTTCCGTACCGCCTACGTACCACGTACCTTCTCGCTCTCACGTACCTATAGTCTCCCTCTCGTAAGGGCGGGTATATAGAGAGGTTGGTATATCGGCCTGGCCGGTATATTGAAGGGGCGACCTTTTTGGAGTTATAAGAGCCTACATGATGCATTTAAACGTTCTACAAAACCTACAAAAACAAAACAAAACATCAAAATGCACTAAACCACTTTAGGACACACCAAGAATCCTTAAAAGAGATAATCACGGTTTTGTGAATGTGTGTGTTTAATTCTGCTTAGTGTAGACAAAAAAAAAGAAAATCATAAAAACGAGATAAAAACTTATTTAGATAGCATAGAAGCACCGCAATGGTGTACACCCGCAGTCAAGCCCAATCAAGGGCATAAGCTCCGGAAGGTACACAAAAAGCATGCACAAGTCGCCTTCACTTCAGTCCTGAGGATTTGGTCATACCGCCTTATAGGTCAAACCTACAAAAGAATCCAATTCATAATCCTCGTGGGGTATGCCTATTCAAAGCAGCCCCTTTCGGGAAGATGCCTTACATGTAGACCTTGACATAAATAGAGAATCACCTCTTGAAGTTAGGCATGAGTGGCCACCGCGCAATGAAGCGCTAAACAGGCACACCGTCCATTTAGAGGGGCAACGTGGATATGGCATCCCTTCTTTACCTATCATCAGAACAGAGAGACCAAATCCGGAGCGCAGGGCTCCTTACATAGGGCGACCTAACTCCGCCCACCCCATTTACACCCGTGAAAGGGAGTATGAGGAAAACCATCGCATTCCTCGAGGGCAACAAAACAACGCGGGAACCTTGCATTTCCGCACCAGCAGGATATCATGATCACCCCTTGAGGCCGTAACCTCGAGCACATACCGCCTACCTCGACAGAGGGAAGCGACCCCTTGAGATTTTAGAGCATCAAAACCGAGGTAAACCCATAGGAGGAACATTTGAACCTTCTGAACAAAATAGGGTAGATCAAATTGACCCGACTGTCGCCAGATATACCACCCGTCAAGCCCAAATCATGCGGCTTAAACAAAGTCAGCAAGAGATAGAGTATCAATACCGCTTGGATAAAGAACGCATGCAACGCGAAGCGGATGAGTTACGCTATGAAATACCTGAGAGGGGGCCAACCCCTCGCATCCAAAGAGCTGAACAATGATGAGAGGCGTAATCCGTTGGTGCAAGACAGGTCTCCACGACCTCGTCAAGCTCTGCCTCCAAGACCCCATAGATTCGAGAGGGAGGCAACTCCCCGAAACAATGATGGGTACCTTCAGGAAGAGCTTGATCAGGGTCATAGGTTTCGCCCTGAGACTCCTCAAGAATTTTATGAGGAGTATGAACCATAAGAGGAATATATTGAAACTCCCCATCAAGGCAGGAAGGATGCCATTCGGCCACCCCTCCATAGGCCTCCAGTTTATCGTAACTTGCAACAAGAGCGAACAAGAGAGGAAGAAATAAAATCTTCCGATGCATACCAAGCGCTATTGGAGCGTTTGGAGTCCGTGGAGACAAAAGCTGCTGGGCATCAAAAACCCACATTACTTCTACTCCGCAATAATCCGGTGCATCCCTCAGTGCCTACACCTCTTTACCCCGAACACTTCAAGTTGCCTCAATTGGCAGTTTTTAAAGGTGAAGAGGACGCACAGGAACACGTTACACGATTTCTAAGCCAATGCTTCGGCATTCAAGATAATGACGCATTATTGCTTAGAACATTCATAACCACATTCGCAGGCCCTACCTCGGATTGGTTCACACAACTTCCCAAACACAACATAAGCAGCTTAGATCAGCTAGTAGATGCGTTTCTTGAACGTTTCGCCTTCAACACAAGGAAGAAGGCATCACTTAGTGATCTTGCTAGCCTTAAACAATTTGAGGAGGAAACAATGGCAGCGTACGGGAACCGATGGAGAGCTTTGCTTTCTAAGTTACCCTACCGTCCTCCCATGTCGGACCTCACGCAAATGTTCGCAAAAAGTTGCTTAAAATCAATCTTCGGTCTATTGTTGTTGCGACAATACGACAGCTTAGAAGAAGCTTTGGCGCAAGCCGCAGTCATAGAAGAGATTAAGATAGGCGAAGGCGCAATTGCCAAGCCTAAGAAGAAAGAGTGGAATAAAACCACTAAAATTGGGACAACGCAACCACAACACGCTGCAGTCAACCAAGTTGCGATAAATGTCCCCGCGCCTGTGCAAGAAACGCAGCCTCAAAAGGCTAACTACTAGGCAAGTGCCTCCTGCTTACGAAAGAGATAACGAAGACGAGAGCAAGATTTCAGCGACGTCGCCCTAGGCGACAATTCACCCCGTATGCGGAGTCTAGGGACTCCTTATTTGACCGCTTGTCGACGGCAAATTTAGTTACTCTGCCAGAAATCCAAATTTTTGACCCTAACATTCCCAAGCCTAGGGGGTATAGGGAGGAATTGTATTGCAGATTCCATAGGCGCAGAGGACATGACCTAAATGGGTGCTGGAAATTCAAAGAACTAGTCCAGGATTTGATCGACAACCGAACATTGGTCGTGGACAACCCCATCGCACCAAACAACCAACAAATGGGGGTATTCAAGGACCCCTTGCCTGCCCACGAGGCACAGACAAAACCGCTCCATATTAACGAGGTGCGACAAGATCTTCCCGCGCAAGGATTTGTGGGAATGATTAGCATTGTAACAAGGAACAGAAAATACCCAACAGTTGCCCCCGAGGTAGCTACGAGGGAAGTTCCGTCGACATCGCAGCCTCAACAACGCCCAACGCAGTTACCTCCGCCTAGACCTGAGGTCACGATACGAACCAAACTCACGCAGAGTTTGCGGACCACGTCGGCTAGGCTGTCCATCTACGAGCTTATTCAACAATCAGCTCCCCATAGAGAAGCTCTTATGGACATTTTAAAAGCCATTGAAGTACAACCCCACGAAGCAAATTCTTTCAACGCCTTCGTGGGACATGTGAAACAATGTACGGAGCCTGTCATCACATTCAAAGAAGACGAGGTCAAAACGATATCAAATGACATGCCGGATCCACCCCCGCACGTTATCGCGTGGGTCAACGGGATCCCGTACAAGAGAGTGCCGATAGATACTGGCTCGTCCAGTAACATTATAACCACTGCAGCGTTGAAACATTTAAAACTGCCAGCCTCTCACATCACCGCTTCCACGTACACACTACGAGCTTTTAACGATGCAATTTGCTCGACAGTCGACACGGTTGTTCTGCCTATACAGGTAGGACAAAAGTCAATACCCACACTGTGCCATGTGCTGGAAGGCAAAATGGCTTATAATATACTGCTAGGGCGGCCTTGGATCAGGGACATGAAGTGTGTCCCCTCGATCGCACACCAATGCTTGAAGTATGCCTATGAAGGGCAAATACATGTAGTCCCAATGGACTTAGAGCCCTTCAAGTATTGCAATGCGGTACAATTCATACCTCAATCGACCCTCCCATCAACGCATTTGGATTTTCAATTAAATCCATCTAAACAAGGTCCGATACCGCAAGTACCACTGGTGGCCAACAAGGCAAAATCCCAGCCAGGTGAGACTTCATCACCTACTCCTTCATCATCAACGCCACCTATCGTGGCCCAACAAAAGGACAAGGGAAAGCAAATCATGGAAGAGGTTAAGCCTCTAGAAGAGGGGTTGCCCACGATTTCAGCGATATCAATAGAGGAAGCGCCCAACGCAACGGAAACCAAGATTCCTGAACCACCAAACATGGAATGGACTCAGGAAGGACTACCGTTTCCTCCCACCCAATCATCAACAATCACTGTTGAAATGGCCAGTACAGGCCTGGGGGAATACTTAGTGCAAAATGTTGTGGCAACCCCCACACTGGAGTCAATACAAGACATGGGAAGACCTCGCCTTCCCATTGGAACAATCGTCCCTCTAGGCTACCCACCGAACCAAACGAATTTTGTGTATGGGGGCCTTGATCATGGTTCTAAACCATGCGAACAAAAGGAAACAGATGAAGAGCCTTTTGTCGAAAACATCAATTATCTGTCGAACCCAGAATTTGCCCTAAAATATCTCGAACAATGCAATTGGCATGGGTATGGGCTAGGCGAGATATGAGCAAGGGATGCGGATCCTTTGCCAACCAAGATATCAGATGCCATATGACAAGTCAGGGGTAGGGTTCAACCATCCCCTACCATTAGACATCTTGGTTGAAAATATGCAAGGCCTAGAAATAGGCAACAAGGGGGGATTGGCACAAGACCCGTACGCCAATCCAAACACAGAATACACATTAGGGGATTATCTCCCATGGTCTACAAACACCCCTGGAAACAACAATAATCCCTCTCCTTTGCTAGAGAGAGGTGAAAGTTCAGAGAGCAATCCTCAAAGAGAACATCAACGGCTGCCAGACATTTTTTTGAAACTGTTCCCCTTAGAGGTTCCAGATGAAATAACACAGTCTCAAAAGAATCAGGTCCCTCCACTAAGAGTGGAACAACCGCAATGGGACCAGATTAATTCACTGGAACAGGAAGAGTCCTCAATGTCGCAAGCAACAGATGTCGAAGAGGATGAACAACTTTGGATCTATGAAAGTGATTCAGAAGACGAAACTAAAATGGACTATCTCAGACATGCGCGACGACATCACCGCGCTCTAACTCATGAAGATCTAATGGGACAAATGGGTATACGGTTAGGACATGAATGGCACGTAGACCCAACGAGGTGGGACCAAGTGTTAGGCCTATGGCTCCAAATTCAAGATGAGCATCGTCCACCTCGAGATCCCATCATGACAGCAGTGCCAAGGGAAGACCCCGCCTTCCTTTTCACACATAGAGATGAATTTGCACCTAGAGAGGATCCATTCATGCCTGTTCTCGTAGAGCCAGATCCAGAGTATAGGGAACATCTAAAAGAATCAAGTCATCACACCCGTGGTTCTGGAGACCAAATTCATTCCATCCACATGATCTCCATTGATTTGACCACACCCATCCGCAATCCGACCGATCCATCATGGTCATTGCATCTAAACATGGATGCCATTGACTGGGATCGTGTCAATTCACCATTGTCACCATCAGAGTACTGGCCTTTCGGTGAAATGCTTCATTTTACCCCAAGGACAACTCAAGATATTTTTCAAGCTAAAGAGGGACCCGAGGTTCCAAATGCAGATCTTAACTCAGCTAATGATATCCATTTAATCCCAACTCCACATCAGTTGGAGGACGGATCCCACATGTCAGTCGAAGAGACGACTGACGTAGACATCGACACAGACCAAATGAATCCACGGATTCTCAAGCTGGGGGTAAGCCTTTCCCCCTAAGAGCAAGCCGAATATATTGCCCTTCTCAAAGAGAAGAAGGAAGTTTTTGCATGGTCATACAAAGATATGCCAGGACTAGACCCGCAGCTAGTCATGCACAACTTAACGCTTGATCCGAAAATCAAGCCTGTAAAGCAAAAACTAAGAAATATGCACCCAACAGTGGCCTTGATGGTCAAAGACGAATTGCAAAAGCTATTGGATGCACAATTTGTCATCTGCGTGGATTATCCGCCATGGTTGTCCAACATGGTTCCCGTCAAGAAGCCCGACGGGAGGATTCGCATATGCACCGACTTTCGAGACCTAAACAAAGCAAGTCCTAAGGATGATTTCCCCTTGCCAAGCATCGACACATTGGTAGATGCTACAGCAGGTCACGAAATGCTCTCCCTAATGGACGGTTTCTTAGGATACAATCAAATTCGTATCAATCCTGAAGACCAACTCAAAATGGCATTCACAACGCCTTGGGGGACATTTTGTTATAAGGTCATGCCTTTTGGCCTTAAAAATGCTGGCGCTACATACCAACGTGCTATGGCTTATATCTTCCACGATTACATGCACAAAACTTGTTATTCTTATAATGGCACTAAGAGGGGGGGTGAATCAGTGCAGCTATTTAAAAACTTAATGCTTTAACTCTTAAAGCCAAAACAAAAGAAAGCTAAAACCAGAAATAGCAAGTACCACAAGAGAGCATAACATAACACAAGATGTAACGAGGTTCACCAGTTTTGGCTACTCCTCAAACTAGACTGCTTGGACTCCCATCCAAATCCAGTCATTGCAAAGCACCAACTTTACAATCAATTTACCAGCATCCACTGGAAGGAGCAACAACCCCTAATTTACCAGCAACAACTAGAAGGAGCACCAACCCCTGATTCCAACCACCAACTTGGATTTCTATTTTCAATTTTGATTGACATAAAAATGCCTTCAGTGTTACAAGATCCTCACTGATCTAGCTTAAATCAAATCAATCTCATGGAAGCATACACTCTTTTATAGTTCTACCTTCTGCACACTTACAGCCCTTTCATATGGCATGCTCTTGCAGCTCACATACAGCCAACCTCTTTCTGCAGCATCTTCTATCTCACAGCAGCAACTATCTTCTCTGTACGATTATTCTTTTATAACCTTTCAATCCTGCATGCAATCGAATCACATACTCTGACTGTTCGAATCCATGCAATACGGCTGTTCGGTTCCATGCATTTTGACTGTTCGAAACCCTGCAATACGTCTTTTGGAAACCATGCAATATGGCAATTCTGTTTCGTGCACTTCGACTGTTCAATTTCTTCGAATACAACTTTTCGAATGCTTTTTCGAAAACCTTTCGATACTTTAAATTTGATTCTTCGAATACGGCTTTTCGAATTCTTTTTTGAAACTCCATGTATGATTCTTCGAAAGCTTTTCGATTCTTCATGTTCAGATTTTTTGTATGCTTCAAATACGTCTGTTATAATGCCTGCAAATTCGACATTTCGAATGCTTTTATTATCCTTCAAATTCGGCTTTTCGAATGCGTTTCAATTATGCATGTTTTGCTGTTGCATTGCATGTCCAACACCTGTCAATGATTAAGCTGTCAGTCGACTTCGATTACTTTTTACGTAGCCGTTGCATGATTTTCCTGTCTGCTTTTTCGACACGTGTCACCTTGCATGTTCCTGCGGGTTTTACATGCCAGACTGTTACTTGTCATGATATTGCGACACTTTTGACTTATGCTGACGTCACCCTATAGGTTGTCGCGAAATCATGACCATTTTGGCCTTGAAAGCTTTTCCCCCGCTCATGTCGCGATATCGCGACACTTAGAACTTTTGCTGACATCATCCTTCAGCATGTCGTGAAATCATGACCGTTTTGGCTCTTGGAAGCTTTCCCTGCATCTTGTTGTGATATCACGACACTTTGAGCTTTTGCTGATGTCATCCTCAATGCTGTCGTGAAATCGCGACGCTTCTGGCTTCCAGCAGCTTTCCTTTCATCCTGTCATGAAATCGTGACACTTTTCAACTTTGCTGACGTCATCATCCTGCTTGTCGTGAAATCGCAACGCTTCTGGCTTCCATATGCTCTTTCTTCATGCAGTAGAAAAATCGCTACAACTTTGTGCCTTGTGCTTTTACCTTGCCTCTTTTCATGAAATTTTGACTTGTAATATCATTGCTGCATCTTTCAGTTCTACACTTTTGACTAGTAGCGAAATCGCTACACCTTAGTTTCTCTTTGTTTCAACCTGTAGCGAAATTGCTACACCTTAGTTTCTCTTTGTTTCAACATGTAGCGAAATCGCTACACCTTAGTTTCTCCTTGTTTCAACATGTAGCAAAATCGCTACACCTGAGTTCCATTCATTTCAACATGTAGCGATATCGCTACACCTTTGTTTCCATTCATTTCAACATGTAGCGATATCGCTACACCTTTGTTTCCTTCTCTGCTAGCATGTCACGAAATCGTGACAGTTTTGCTTGCATCTTCTCTCTCCTCGACCATGTTGCGAAATCGCGACAATTTGGCATGCATTTTCTCTCTCCTACTTTTTGTCGCGAAATCGCGACACATTTTCTCTCTCCTCAACGAAAACTCGACATGTCGCGAAATCGCGACATTTTCGGCTGCGCCTTCTCTCTCCTCGATTTTGTCGCGATATCGCGACACATTTTCTCTCTCCTCAGCGAAAACTTGACATGTCACGAAATCACGACATTTTCGGCTGCGCCTTCTCTCTCCTCGACCATGTCGCGAAATCGTGACAATTTGGCGTGCATTTTCTCTCTCCTGCTTTTTGTCGCGAAATCGCGACACATTTTCTCTCTCCTCAATGAAAACTCGACATGTCACGAAATCGTGACATTTTCGACTGCGCCTTCTCTCTCCTCAATTTTGTCGCGGTATCGCGATAGAAAACATGTCGCGATATCGCGACAGTTTTCTTCCTTGTCTCTTTTTGCCAGTTTCAGAATCTGGGTCACTTTTGTTTTCCTTGAAACTTTCTGCACTTGATCTGACTGACCTCTGAACTGCATCAACTGCATCAATCTAACTGTGTTTACAACAATGCCAATACTTTTGCAATTATTTTGCTGCACCTTGCTCAACAAACAACTCCTATCCATCACCTTGCTCACCAATCAACTTCTAACCATTGCATCAACTGATCAACCTGACTGTGTTGACAACAATGACAATACTTAGGTTGCACCTTGCTCATCAATCTCCCCCTTTGGAATTGTTGGCAACACACGTAATTGTCTGCAATTACCTGTAATTCTTCTCCCCATTTGACAATAATACCAAAGGGCGGTTGCAAAACTCCCCCTTAGTCCATGCACAACATTCACAGGTAAACAATTAATCCAATTAGCAAAAAGCATAAACATGAGCAGTATGATGAACAGATCCATAAATTCTCCCTCTAAGAATTTGATCCTGATGTATAGTCAAATCTTAGCCAATACTTGAGAAAAAATGACCTCTTCAGATCACGCTGTCTTCTGAGCCTCAACCCTCTGTACTCTGTCATAGACTCACTAAGAACCTGCTTAAGAAGCACACATAGAACTTGTCCGAGATCAGCACACAAGTTCTCACTAGAACCACGCTTAGCATGAACCCACAAAGATAATTGTTAGAGACCCAATGTGATTTATCAACTTCATAGAAACATACGAGAGAATTGTTAGAGACTCAATATGTTCTATACTTAATTCCCAATCTCAAACTCAACTATTAAACTCAAGACAACCAACCAAGGGTTCCACCAACTTAATACAAGTAGCTAGACTCACAAAAATAAGCCCTAGAGCACAAAGCTTCCACTATCTCAAACCAGAAATTAGGATTTACACCAAGCCAAGGGATACCTAGAAGAGTACCTTTTCACTCCAACCTTATTTCAGAAAACATACACCAATCATACTCATAAGAAGAATGAGTCCATACCTCATTTGAGTAGAAGATAATTGAACCTTCAAGCTGACACTACACACAACTCTCAAAATTTCAACCAATTTAGGGAAGGAATAAAAATAAATTAGCAATAAAGTGAACTTCCTTTATTACACCTTTTAGCTCCACTTCTTTAAACACAATCATCAAAACATGCCAATAAGATAATGTCAAAGCAAAATATGACAACTTAACCTTATACCTCCATCAATTATATTTGCCAAGTCAATTCAAAATACTCCAAGCAAATAATAATAAAAGATATACCTTGGCCAAACTTAGTTCTCCAACCTTTGGAGAAAGTGAATAACACCACCACAAAAGCTAAAGCGCTTTTATTGCTGCTATCCATGAGCATCACGACCAAGACGAAATTGCCCACAACATGGGTCAAACTTGGCACCTCTGCCCAATGCTTCTTCACTTCAACAAGCAGATTTCACATCTTTCAATAAAATTGATAGGAGACTCACTTGTACCAACTCTACAAATTTACTGCCAACTTAGTGCAAGCAATAAATATTGTATTGCGGCACAACCAGATTCCTTTTTAAACTTAAAACCTGATTTGAGTTTTCTACAGATACTGCAGATCACTTTACTTTTAACAGTGCAAATCTTGGAGAAGACATTTTGACAAACACTTTATGGCCAACCATAGAGCCCCTTTCTCAACCTCAACTTCTTAACCTCGGATTGATATTTTATCAACAGTTAACCCGAACTGTCTGTGAATTGAATAATCTTACCAATGCGACAAGAAGGATCTTGTAAGCTTTACCTCAAAGTGTAAAACAAATACACGCTGCTCGAAACACGTATATGCAGCTAGAGCAAACACGCAGAAAAAATTTTTTGAACTGTTATGATCCGAAGTAATGAACAGTTGGTGGAAGAATTATCAATAGTACAGCAGTGATATATCTCAACGCTACCAAATGTGACAACTCTTCAAATTAAACAGCACACTTCATAGCACCTTCAAAAATGACAACAAGAATTGACAACACACTTTAGCTGCAAACAACAATAACTCGGCTTCTTACCTTTCATCCTCAGAAAACTGGCCCAAAAACATAGGAGCATTAAAATAAAATTTTAAGATTGCTCCCCCTGAGGATGTGCCACCTGGAGCTGCTTAAAGCAGAAGAGGAGTAATCTCCTTCTGTCCAAGGAGACACGAATTCCTTTCTTTTGTCTTTCTCCAAACTTTCCTAAACTTGGGCTTGAGTTTTTCAACTACATCCCTATTTTGCCCCTGTTCGTGAACTTGAACATTTTTCTTGCGGGGTTGTCTCTTGTGCGTTCTTGAAGGATTATTATTTTCCTTTCTGCTGTGCACATGATTTATTCTCTGTTTGTATTGTATTCTTTGCGTCTGATGAAATCTAGGGTTTTGCCTTAGATTAGATACATAAGTGCTTGCATAGAACCTTGCTATGTGCCCTTGACCATTACATTTAAAACATTGCACATGTTTTATTCCCTGTCTATATTGCATTCTATGTGTCTGATGAAATCTATGGTCTGGCCTTAGATTAGATACAGAAATGCTTGGACAAAACCTTGCTATGTGCCCATGGCCATTACATTTAAAACATTGCACAGGGTGTTCACTCAGGAAAGCAGATGTGTTTTTATCAGTATAACTCTTTGATCTATTATTTTGTCCACAATAAAATGCCTTGTGACCATAGTAGTTGCATTTAGAACAATAGCCATTAAAAGCATTATTATTAAAAGAGTGAGAGTGAGAGAATTTATGTTGCTGTGGTTGCTTTGCTGTAGATTTTCTTTGATGATTTCTTCCTTTTGAGGATTCGACTTTCAGACTTTTCTTTTTTCAAACCTTCAACCGAGGACTTCTTCTTCTCTCGCATGTTTAGAGGATGAAGGTTGTTCAACTTCATATCCAAGACCAAACTTAGACGTGGAGCTTCTTTGTTGATTTATCATTGTATCTAGCAACTCTGTGCTTTTCTCAAATTTGAGATTTATATTGGCCTCTTTTAGTTGGTTCTTCAAAGAAACAATCTCTTCTTCTTGTTGGCAACAAGCAGTATTTTTCTCATTGAACTGAGACCTAAGAATTTTTTCAACCCTCTTGGACACATCTACTTGCAACTTTAGATTACTAAAAGTTTTGTTAGATTCTTCTTCACGTTTGCTATATACATCGACTTTATCATTCAGCTGTGTCTTCAAGGCTTCTTCTGCTTTCTTGGCCTCTTGAATTTGTAAACAAAGATTTTCAATCTCATCCCCGTATTCTTCCAACTTTTTGGACAGTATTTTGTTGCTTTTCTTTTGTATACTTAACTCTTCAAGAGCGGCGATCAACTCACCTTCTAGATCTACTTCAATCTTCAGGTTTTCATTGCAAACTTCAGAGTTCACTTCTTCTTCCTTATTTAGTGCAATTTTCTCTTCTAAAGGAATTGAAACTGACTGAGATACCTTAATGGAAGATAATCTATTCTTCTTACCCATTGTAAACTAATCCAAGATTAACCCTGACTGATTTAGCCTGAACTGGGAACCTGGCTCTGATACCAATTGTTAGTCTTACAATGGCACTGAGATGGGGGGTGAATCAGTGCATCTATTTAAAAACTTAATGCTTTAACTCTTAAAGCCAAAACAAAATAAAGCTAAAACCAGAAACAACAAGTACCACAAGAGAGCATAACATAACACAAGATGTAACGAGGTTCACCGAGCTTTGGCTACTCCTCAAACTAGGCCTGCTTGGACTCCCATCCAAATCCAGTCATTGCAAAGCACCAACTTTACAATCAATTTACCAGCATCCACTGGAAGGAGCAACAACCCCTAATTTACCAGCAGCAACTAGAAGGAGCACCAACCCCTGATTCCAAGCACCAACTTGGATTTCTATTTTTAATTTTGATTGACATAAAAATGCCTTCAATGTTACAATATCCTCACTGATCTAGCTTAAATCAAATCAATCTCATGGAAGCATACACTCTTTTACGGTTCTACCTTCTACACACTTACGACCCTTTCATATGGCATGCTCTTGCAGCTCACATACGGCCAGCCTCTTTCTGCAGAATCTTCTATCTCGCAGCTGCTACTATCTTCTCTGTACGGTTATTCTTTTATTACCTTTCAATCTGCATGCAATCGAATCACATACTCTGATCGTTCGAATCCATGCAATCTCTTTGTTCGGTTCCATGCATTTCGACTATTCGAAACCCTGCAATATGTCTTTTGGAAACCATGCAATACGGCAATTCTATTTCATGCACTTCGACTGTTCAATTTCTTCGAATACGGCTTTTCGAATGCTTTTTCAAAAACCTTTCGATACTTTAAATTTGATTCTTCGAATACGGCTTTTCGAATTCTTTTTCGAAACTCCATGTATGATTCTTCGAAAGCTTTTCGATTCTTCATGTTCGGCTTTTCTGTATGCTTCAAATACGTCTGTTAGAATGCCTGCAAATTTGACCTTTCGAATGCTTTTATTATCCTTCAAATTTGGCTTTTTGAATGCATTTCAATTATGCATGTTTGGCTGTTGCATTGCATGTCCAACACCTGTCAACGATTAACTGTCTGTCTGACTTCAGTTACTTTTTATGTAACTAGCTGCATGATTTTCCTGTCTGCTTTTTTGACACGTGTCACCTTCCATGTTCCTGCGGGTTTTACATGCCAGACTGTTACCTGTTGTGATATCGCGACACTTTTGACTTATGCTGATGTCACCCTATAGGTTGTTGCGAAATCACGACCATTTTGGCCTTGAAAGCTTTTCCCCCGCTCATGTCGTGATATCGCGACACTTAGAACTTTTGCTGACGTCATCCTTCAGTATGTCACAAAATCGTGACCGTTTTGGCTCTTGGAAGATTTCCCTGCATCTTGTCACGATATCACAACACTTTGAGCTTTTGCTGACGTCATCCTCAATGCTGTCACGAAATCGTGACGCTTTCGGCTTCCAGCAGCTTTCCTTTCATCCTGTCGTGAAATCGCGACACTTTTCAACTTTGCTGACGTCATCATCCTGCTTGTCACGAAATCGCGACACTTTCGGATTCCGTACGCTCTTTCTTCATGCAGTAGCGAAATCGCTACAACTTTGTGCCTTGTGCTTTTACCTTGCCTCTTTTCATGAAATTTTGACTTGTAATATCATTGCTGCATCTTTCAGTTCTACACTTTTGACTAGTAGCGAAATCGCTACACCTTAGTTTCTCTTTGTTTCAACCTGTAGCGAAATCGCTACACCTTAGTTTCTCTTTGTTTCAACATGTAGCGAAATCGCTACACCTTAGTTTCTCCTTGTTTCAACATGTAGCAAAATCGCTACACCTTAGTTCCATGTATTTTCATCATGCAGCGATATCGCTACACCTTTGTTTCCATTCATTTCAACATGTAGCGCTATCGCTACACCTTTGTTTCCTTCTCTGCCCCAGCATGTCACGAAATCGTGACAGTTTTGCTCGCATCTTCTCTCTCCTCGACCATGTCGCGAAATCGCGACAATTTGGTGTGCATTTTCTCTCTCCTACTTTTTGTCGCGAAATCGTGACACATTTTCTCTCTCCTCAACGAAAACTCGACATGTCACGAAATCGTGACATTTTCGACTGCACCTTCTCTCTCCTCGATTTTGTTGCGATATCGCGACACATTTTCTCTCTCCTCAGCGAAAACTTGACATGTCACGAAATCGCGACATTTTCGGCTGCGCCTTCTCTCTCCTCGACCATGTCGTAAAATCACGACAATTTGGCGTGCATTTTCTCTCTCCTACTTTTTGTCGCGAAATCACGACACATTTTCTCTCTCCTCAACGAAAACTCGACATGTCACAAAATTGCGACATTTTCGACTGCGCCTTCTCTCTCCTTGATTTTGTCGCGATATCGCGACAGAAAACATGTCGCGATATCGCGACAGTTTTCTTCCTTGTCTCTTTTTGCCAGTTTCAAAATCTGGGTCACTTCTGTTTTCCTTGAAACTTTCTGCACTTGATCTGACTGACCTCAGAACTGCATCAACTGCATCAATATGACTGTGTTTACAACAATGCCAATACTTTTGCAATTCTTTTGCTGCACCTTGCTCAAAAAACAACTCCTATCCATCACCTTGCTCACCAATCAACTTCTAACCATTGCATCAACTGATCAACCTGACTGTGTTGACAACAATGACAATACTTAGGTTGCACCTTGCTCATCAAAACTTTGGAAGATTACATGGATTATTTGTTAGCCAAGTCTCTCTTGCGCTCAGATCATCTCGATGACTTAAGCAAGATTCTCGATCGCCTCATAGAGCATAAGGTCAGACTGAATCCCAAGAAGTGCGTGTTTGGCGTAACATCTGGAAAACTCTTGGGTTTTATAGTCTCCAAGAGAGGCATCGAAGTGGACCCAAACAAAGTCAAGGCAATCCTTGAAATGGCTCCCCCAACCACTATCAAGCAACTCGAAGTCCGCAAGGAAAGGTCACGTCGATTAAACGCTTCATAGCGCAATTAGCTGACAAATTCCGACCAATGAACAAATTATTGCACAAGGGGGTCACATTTCATTGGGATGACGAGTGCCAGTCAGCATTTGACGAAATCAAACAATACTTGGCTTCGCTGCCAGTATTGGCACTGCCTAGACCAGGTGTGTCATTCTACTTATACATCTCGGCTACGAGGTGGCACGGGCGCAATGCTAGCCCGGAAGAATGAACTTCACAAAGAACAGGCTACTTACTATCTTAGCCACACCCTAGTCAGTTACGAACTTAACTATGCATACATTGAGAAACTACGCTTGGCAGTGGTGTTTGCTACCAAGAGGCTACGCCATTACATGTTGAGCAACACGACGTATGTTGTGTCTAAGGAGAATCCATTGCGATACATGATGAGTCGTACTTATCATAGTAGTCGCACGGTGAAATGGATCATGTTGTTGACGGAATTTGACATTGAGTTTATTGGGCAAAAATCTATAAAAGGACAAGTCATAGCCGATCAACTAGCAGAGGCTCCTCTTGAAGACGATCAGCCTCTGGTCATAGAACTACCCGATGATGAGGTCTTCCATGTCTCAGAATCGCCAGATTCTGAAGAGCTTGAGTCTCAGGCCGACATAACCTTATTTTTCGATGGTTCTAAATGCGAGCAAGGTGGTGGCGCAGGAATTGTATTCTTCACACCGCGAGGGCGCTCCAATGCCCCTGTCATTTAAATTAAACTTCGAGTGCACCAACAACAATGCAGAATATGAAGCCTTGCTCCTAGGTCTTCAGACAGCAATCGCCATGAACATCAAAAGACTGAACATCTTTGGTGATTCGTTGTTAATCGTCAATCAAGTCAAAGGGGTATATCAATGCAAATGCCCAGTCCTAAAAGCCTATAAAGCCCTCGTGGATAAATTCCTGGCAAAACTTGAGTGGTATGACATCGAGGCACTCCCTCGATCATCGAATCGTTTTGCGGACACAATGGCCTCCTTAGGGTCACTAATCCCGCAAGACCTTTCCGGTGATATAACAACCATTCGAGTCAAAACCTTATCGCAACCCGTGATGGAGCGCGCAAGCTCAGACTTGACGCCGAGGAATCCACATGATCCGAGATCGAACCATCTTCGGATAAGTTCTTTCGAATCCGAGACTATTTGAAACATGCCAAGCTGGGGGTCTTTGTTCTCCCCCACTCCCATTAATAGCAACACAACGCTATTCTTACAAGTTCTATCCCAATCAGCATTTGTTAGGGAAGAACTCCAAAAGGGATTGGCTGTTCAAATGCGTCGAGGTATCCGATCAACAGGATTGGTATTTACCCATAAGAGACTACCTCAAGTTAGGTAATCTACCCTTTGGATTGACGCAAGCCGCAAAACGAACATTCAAACAGAAAGCGGCAAAATATGTCTTGATAGGAGACATTTTGTATCGTCGCAGCTACGACGAAATTCTTCTTCGTTGCTTGGACCAGCAAGAGTCCACTTGGGCAGTCACCCAAGCGCATGACGGTACATGTGGCGGCCACTTCGGTGGTATGGCCATTGCAAAGCGCATTCTTCGCATGGGCTATTATTGGCCATCTTTAGAGCGAGATTGCTGCGCGTATGTCAAGAGGTGCGTAAAATGTCAACATCATGCCAATTTAATGCACGCACCTTCCCAGGCCCTACAGACAGTCCAGTCTGCTTGGCCATTTTTGCAGTGGGGCCTCGATCTAATCGGAAAGATCTCCCCTACATCGTCAGGCCGTCACACGTTTATCATAACGGCCACAGAATATTTTACCAAATGGGTGGAAGCAATTCCGTTAACCTCTACGACAGGACCCCGCATTGCGGAGTTCATTTTGCATTACATCATATGTCGTTTTGGTATTCCATCCAAAATAATCTCGGATAATGGGCCATCATTCAAGAACAAAGACGTGCGTGCTTTAACCACAAAGTACAAAATTCAGCACGACTTTTCAACACCCTATTATCCGCAAGCAAATGGGCAAGCAGAGGCGTCAAACAAAATGCTAGTCGCCATCCTTAAAAAGACCGTCGCAGACGAGTCATAAGGATTGGCACATACAAATCCCACTTGCCCTTTGGGCTTATCGCACTAGCATTCGGACGCCCACTGGGGCAACTCCGTTTTCACTAGTGTATGGCTCAGAGGCAGTAATGCCTCTCGAGTTGGAAATTCCTTCCCTCCGCATATCAATGCAGGAATTCATCGATGATGACACTGCACGGCAGGCCCGGTTAGACCAACTTACGTTGCTTGACGAAAGACGCGTTAATGCTCTCGAGCACTTACGTATCTATCAAGAGCGGCTTAAGAGAGCTTACAACATGAAAGTTCACCTAAGAGACTTTCGGGTTGGTGATCTGGTTTCGAAGGAAAACCAACAAAACTCTAATTTGCCGTCCCATATGAGAGACAAATTCGTGGCAAATTGGCTAGGTCCTTATGTCATTGATAGCAAAATAGGACCGGGAACGTACAGGCTAGCTTCTCTTGACGGTATCAAGGAAACAGAACCCTTGAATATCAGTCATTTGCGACCATTTCATATCTAAGAAAGCCATATACCAAAAAAAAAAAAAAAAAAAAAGCTCCAAGGATTATCGCAATCTCTTGGTCAATCCAAAAAGCTCCAAGGATTATCGCAATCTCTTGGTCAACCTAAAAGCTCCAAGGATTATCGCAATCTCTTGGTCAATCCAAAAAGCTCCAAGGATTATCGCAATCTCTTGGTCAACCTAAAAGCTCCAAGGATTATCGCAATCTCTTGGTCAATCCAAAAAGCTCCAAGGATTATCGCAATCTCTTGGTCAACCTAAAAGCTCCAAGGATTATCGCAATCTCTTGGTCAATACAAAAAGCTCCAAGGATTATCGCAATCTCTTGGTCAACCCAAAAAGCTCCAACGATTATCGCAATCGTTTGGTCAAAAAAAAAATCAAGAAATTCAACAAAAACAAAACAACAAAAATCATCAAAAACAACAAAGATTTGCATCTCAATTCTAGGCATACTCGAATTCATCAAAAACAACAAAAACACCAAGCATAACTTTTACCACACTACAGTCAGTGGTCCGGGAATGTACCAAGAGTTTCGAGTGATTCGAGTCATCATTTTCCTATTTAGCCATGTATTGTACCAAGTCGAGCAGATTTTACGAAGGTAGAGTCATACTTGAAATACACCTTGTTACGTAACATCCCAACACAAATCAAAACACTAAAATTCCCAAATTGTGTGAACGAAAGATGAAACACTGCAAAATAATCTAGGTCACCACAAGCGAAACGGTTATCTTGCTCATCCCCCTGTGCGAATGACCCCTAGAATGCTGAGAGTTGGCAAAAGGACAAGCATCCTCCCTACCCAATTCCCTAAGAATCCCTAAAGTTCTCAACGGTTGCAAAACACAAAAATTTGCAAAATGTCAAAACTCCAAATTTGACAAACTATAGTGCACACATCAAAAGGCACAAACAACAGTGATTTTCATCACTCCATATCCCCAATCCCTTGCTCAAAAGAAAAAAAAATAAATCAAAATAAACGGTGATCTCATCACTACAATGAGCAAGTATCCCAATACAATTGAAGAAAAGAAGGGAGTTGACCTTGAATCCCTGGAACTCTCAGCATTCTATAGGTCATAAGGCAAGCTTTAGTACCAATTTGGTTGATAGCCTATCGGTAATGAAGTAAACCTCCCGCATGATGATATATCTGTCACATTAACTTGCGTACAAGATCAATGTTTGCATGTGGATGAGCTAGCTTATGGCATCCTGGATTACACCGCAGATTAATCTTAGTACATATAACAAAGGAATTCGTGGAGCTAATTAGGTGATCCTCAGTACAGGTTCGGTTGAAAGCCCATCGGCACTTGGCGGTATCCTAACAAATACCACTAAATGAACTCAATTGCACACACGGGAATGTTAAATAACTTGGTCAAAAATAGGTCCGATTCATACCTTGTTCAAAAGTCTTGTAAGATAAAGTACGAGTCATGGATAGTGAGATAAAACTGTCTGAATCTCAGAAAATCATACATTCATCCCAAAACCATCTGCGCTACTTATCATCCTTATGATACCATCAAAAAATACAAAAACAGAAAAAAACCAAGGTAAATAAAGAGCTTCTTAAACAGCCTACAGTGCAATCACCACAAATATCATTCATCCATTTCAATTTGCATATCACATAGACATCAAAAACATTTGCATTCATCATAACATCTGCATTCATCAAAATAAATAAACATGCATAACAAAAAAAATCACATCATCACATGTACAAAACCAAAAATAAAACCGGTATATATATATATATATATATCGTCAAAAAGATGCCCGCAGGCTACAAAACCGGTCCTCAGACCCCGCAAGCATATCCAAAAACCCAACCTAAGGCGTCGACCACCATGATCACGTAGGATCGGTGCGACGGGAACTACCCCCCGTGGTGTGGGTCCGACGGGACCCTGCAGGGCGGCTACTGCTAGCCCCCGCATCATGCCTACTACCACCCCCCTCATCTAACCGCCTGCGACGAGATGATGCTGACTGCTCAGTCAAACTATCCCTCGTCCGTCGAGAAGATCTGCTGATCGAAGGCTCAGGGAGCCGCCCGCCAAGGCGGATGACCTCCCTCTCCAAGTCTATCCGGTACAGACACCACTCTGCCTCTCGTCGATGATAGATAGACAATGCATCATCGCGCTGCGCCAAAACTCTATCCCGCTCTGCCAACTGAGCCCGTGAGAAGATCCCTCTCCAGATCCCGCATCCGCAGCGGCTCTGTAAGTCATGCAACCTCATCGCCTACATCCGACCCCACCTCCTCTGTATCTTCCGGACGCATAGGACTCGCGGGGACAGTAGCCTGCTCAGGCTCCAAATGCTCCTCCACATCCTGCATGTCCGGTTGCTCCGGAACACCCAAGTCCACATCCTCATCTCCCACATCCACCATGTCTGCATCATCCAACGGCCCCCCCCAATCACCCCCTACCGCCTCAGCATCCTCCACTGCCGCCTCCGCGCCTCCCAGTGGACCCTCTCCTCTCCAGCGCCGCAATACCCACCACGAGTCATACTCAGTGGTAGTACCAACGTCATCCACATCCGGGACCTCAATCATCGCATCCGACTCCTCGCCCAATGGCACGGTGACCGGTGGCTCTAGATCCCTCTCATCTCCCCGACGTCGATAGCCTACGGGCTCACCAGGCAACCCCTGGCGCACCCCAAACTGTCGTGTAACCCGGCGGTACGGAAAGAACTCATGCTCCGTCCCGTGCCGCCCAGTCAACCATCGCTCCCTCCGTACCCGTCGGAGCCACTCTCCAGCCTCAGGCCGAGTCGGACAGTCCCGATAGGGACGCCAAAACACCTCCCCGGAGTGAGCCAAGAAAAGGCATCAATGTAGTGCTCAACGACACCTGCCCATCGCCGACTCTGCCCCTGCTCCGCAGACCGTCGCCACAAAGCTGCATAACCAATCTCCTCATCCTCCATCATCGCCCGAGTCATCCACGGTAACCCGGTAGGCCTCTCAACAGCTATGTGTTGCCAACCCCAGCACTGCAACAAAAAACTGCAACTGACACCCTTCCGCTGTCGACAGCGGACCCCGTACAGCTCCCCGTAAAGTTGTGCCAACAAAGTCTGTCCCCATCTCAGAATCAACGGTGCCTCTATCGGGCACTCTGCCAACTGCCACACCAAATCCAGCAGGTTCCACGGGAACCTCGCGCTGACGAATCAGGGATAAGAATGTTAGAAATGAGGCCCATCAAGAATGCGTGCCTCACTCCTAACAACCCCCTCTCCTTCCACCGGCTAACCAAAATCCCGCCCGCCTGGCAATCCGCCTCGGCTGTCTCCACTGGGTCTGCTACACCCGGCTCCCCCCATGCCCAAAACATCTCGTAAGTATAGCAGTCCACCGATCAAACGGAGATGTCCTAATAGGGAGACCATCTATCGGAATCCGAAGCAACCGATAGACGTCCTCAAGAGTCACGGTCATCTCCCCTGTCGGGAGATGGAAAGTATTGGTCCACGGATCCCAAAGCTTGATCGGGGCCGTCGGATAGGCCCGATCCGAAACCACGAGGCTCCGGTCGAGCCACAGCTTGAGCCCAAGGGCATCAAGCCATTCCCAGTCATCATCGGTCAATGCCAACCGCGCCTCAGTAAATGCAGCGGGTACACGGTACCGGCTCCTAACAACCTGCAAGAAAAAAAAAAAATAAATAACAGATCAAATTTTTAGTTCTAGGGTTTCTAACCTTAACTGTTAAACAAAAACATCACAAAAAAAAAAAAATCTTAAAGTTTTGAAAAGCGTCAACACAAAAACAATGCATTAAATTAAAGCAAAATAAACCCTAGGGTCACTTACAGGTCTCGCCTCGGCTCCGCCGCTCGAACCAGTTTGTGCACTCATGATGGCAGAGAGAATTCCAGCAGCGCTTCGCTTCGCAGAATTACCTCCTCCTCCCAGAGCTCCAAAATCGCAAGAAAAAAAATGACACAAATGAGCCCAAAATCAAGTTTTGGCCATTAAATAGGCCTTTTGCCCTTGGAATTCGTCCTTGAATGGGAGGAGCGCTCGATCAGCGCTCGTCCCACCCGGGGACGAATTCTCCAGTGGAATTCGTCCCACCCGGGGACGAATTCAGAGCCAGACACAAAAAAAATCAACAAAAATGACTAAAAATGCACTAAAAACAGGACAATAAAATTGCCCGACAGGATTGCTACTGCACTGACAACAAGGGCATACAAAATCGACATTGGAGTCACAAATTGTCACTATCATACTCCCTAAGAAGGCTACCATAGCCGGACCGCTCCACGGGAAGACGGATTTTAGACAATTTCATCCCCAAATGTCATCACCAAAAGGGCCAAAGCCCACTCAAAAACAGTACAAAATTCAACAAAAACACAACAAAAACATTGCCGGACATAAGTGCTCTTGCACTTAACCTCTAGGCAAAGAAAATCGATGTCGAGGTCCAAATTATCGCTCTCCTACTTCCCCAAGAAGGCTACAATAGCCGGACCGCTCCACGGGAAGTTAGATTTTCGATGATTTCACCTCATTACGGCATCACCAAAAGGGTTAACACCCACCAAAAACAGGTCCAAATGTTGGAAAAATTGCACACGCTTAACGGTAAACCCTCTAAAGGCACCCTTGCACAAGTCATCTTGGGTCAAGCGACTCGTCGCTTCTCTCACGAAGGTCATTCCCTCATCGATTCGTCGCTTGAGGGGGTAGTCACACTTAGTCACCAACCAACAATCACACACCCAATTAAGGAAAATGACATGCATTCAAAGAATCATTGACAAAGACAATCACGCTCCTGCTTGGGGCGGTAAACAAGCAACAATCAAATCAATCAAACACTTGGCATTTCGTGAATCATGAACACAAGGTTCCCCATGAGGATAAAAACGCCCTTCACTTGTTCATGAGTGATCAATGTCTAAGTTCAAGTCACACCTCACCAAAACAGGTTAATACTTGAAATCAAATTCCTTAGCTCGTCGGAAGCAAGGATTCAAGAATGCATGCCCTTTCCATACTTGGGGCATCAAAAGTTGGTTAGGTTACCAAGAAACCCTAATCATTAGTGCTTTGGTTATCTATTTTTGCTCAGCACTGCGTCACCCGCAGCGCTTCCCAAAAAGGGGCATCTGTAGACACCAAAACAGCACCAATCCGATTATGTGACTGCAAACATTGATCGCTTTGACAAACACAGCCCCCAGGGCAGCCCTCAGAGGTTAAACAGTGGTCTTAACCACTTTCATAGCAATTTTGTAAGGTCAAGAAGCAATTTGGCACACTTGGACACTTTGCCCGAGTATTCGTCTCACCCGGGGACGAATTCAAAATAGAATCCGTCCCACCCCAGGACGAATTCTGAATCCGTCCCTGGGTGGGACGAATTCTAAGCTTAACGGGCAAAAAGGCAAAGGGTGCCAAGTGGCAGCCCAGAACAGTCAGTTAAGGACTCCTGCCTTGCACGCGTGTGTAGGTGGACAGAGGGGCCGTTAGAAGACTGTCACAAAAGGCATTTATCAAAGCTCAAGTCAATGGAGGACTCCCCTCCCTCATGGGAAGACAAGACTGCCACATGGCGCCTATGGCCAACACATGGCATTTGTGCTTCCCTCCCAAAAGAGACCCCATGGGTCTATAAAAGGTGGGACTTTTCTCACCCAAAATAGACGAGGTTGAAGGAGTTTTCAAGCAACGAAGTGCTTTGCCGAGTTGAAGACCCACTTGCATCCCTTTTGGTTCACCTTCCCACATCCACCAATCTCTTTTGCAAGGGAGGTTGTTGGGTGGCCTTTGGAAGCTCGAACCTGACCCAAATCCAACGCATGGACACCTGAACCAACCAATTCGCCGACCCCCCAATCCTAAGAGGTTTTGGGCCCATCCCTGGTGGATTGGCTCCAAAATCAAGTGCCAACGGTGGGAGGCCCACTTGGGCACCCCCGCACCTCCCAAGTCCTATTTTTAGTTTTTGAGCATTTTAGATTACTTTTCAGATTGCATTTTGTGTTATTAGGTTTGATTAATCCATAGCTGCAATTTTGTAACTTTTGGTCGGATTCTAGTATGTTTTGTGTTGCTTTGTCGTTTCGCTGACTTGCAGGTGTCGAGGTCAAATTCCCGAGGGTGGAGGCCAAATTGGGAGAATCCGACCATCTGGGTCGTCCCAAAATGGCCCCAATTACATAACCCCCTGTTTGCAGGCGTTTAGCGGGTCTCGGGATCCGACATTGGAGCAGCGACGGGTCGGTTTCTTCAACACGGAAGAATTCGTCCCACCCGGGGACGAATTGCGGTCGAAATTCGTCCTGCCCGGGGACGAATTCCGGTTGAAGGTAGATTGGCCAGTTGTCTCGGTGGCGGTGGCCTTACGGTAACTTTTCTTATCTTCTGTCAAGTTTTGAAGCCATTTGGACTCACTGTAATTACTGTTTCAGGCAAATATTTACATGCATATTTCGTTAGTTTTAGAGAGCAAACGCTTTTCATTTGCGGCAGGTGCTACTGACATCTTGGTTGTTTCTTTGTTCGCAGGAGAAGCAGCGAGAGGTGAAGAACTCATCGACATCAGCGGCGGCATCATCTTGGCCCGCCCATTGCAATCGTGGGCACGCGGAAAGAGGAATCATTCAGTGATTGTAATCAAACTCTATTTGCGCTCCTAGCCCCTGAAAAGGGAGGAGACGTCATTATGTCAGAGATCAAGGGATATTAATGAAAGGGCTGTGTTTTCTCTATTTGCTTGTGTCTCTTCCAATGTGTTTCTTTTCCATTTCATGCAATTTACATTTCTAGGACTTAAGCGTACTTGATTTTGAATGCAATCGCACTTAGTGTTTCCTTTGCCCGGAATCTCGTGCTTTCGGGTATTGTGGCCAAATGTTAGGTTTTGGGATCAATATTCATCCTCCCAATAGTCACCCAATGACCTCCCTTCTAAAGGAGATCAAGGATGTGAAAGGCACAAATCCAAAAGGTGTGAGATGTGTAAATAAAATGACAGCACTTCGTTGCTCTAAAATGCTACTTCTCTCCATATTTTGGGGTGAGGAAACTCACCAATTTATAGACCTGGAGGTCTCTTGAAATGGGCATGCAGAGGCGCCACTTGGCAATCATGCCTTCCCAGGGGGAAGGAGATTCCTCCCTGAATAGGGACTTCATGACTGACCTTACAGATGCCTCTAACGCTTGAAAATGCTCACCCATACTCCCATGCGATGAAGGAAGCATTGGGTGGTGGACTTGAGCTGCCATTTGTCAAGATTTGACTTTTTTCCCATCAAACCTGCAATTCGCCCCACCCCGGAGCGAATTCAGAATTCATCCCTGGGTGGGGCGAATCCCAGTTTGAATTCGTCCCAAGTGGGACGGATACTGAGCAAAGTGCCCGAATGTGCCAAATTGATCTCTGACCTTTCAAAACTATTGTGAGAGTGGTTAGGACCACTTGTTTGACCTCTGGGGGCTGCCCTTGGGGCTGTGTGTGTCAAAGCGATCAGTGTTTGCAGTCACATAATCGGATTGGTGTTGTTTTGGTGTCTACAGATGCCCCTTTTTGGGATGCGCTGTGCATGGCACAGCATCGAGCAAAAATAGATAACCAAAGCATTAATGATTAGGGTTTCTCAATAACCTAACCAACTTTTGATGCCCCAAGTATGGAAAGGGCATGCATTCTTGAATCCTTGCTTCTGACGAGCGAAGGAACTCAATTCAAGTGTTAACCTTTTTTGGTGAGGTGTTACTTGATCTTGGACATTGATCGGTCATGAATAGGCAAAGGGCGCAACCTTTTGTCTGTGAGAACCTTGAGTTCATGATTCACGAAATGCCAAGTGATTTGATCAGGTTGTGATTATTGCTTGTTTACTGCCCCAACTAGGAGCGTAATTGTCTTTGTCAATGATTCTTTGAATGCATGTCGTTTTCCTTAATTGGGTGTGTGTTTGTTGATTGGTGACTAAGTGTGACTACCCCCTCAAGCGACGAATCGATGAGGGAATGACCTTCATGAGAAAAGTGACGAGTCGCTTGACCCAAGATGACTTGTGCAAGGGTGCCTTTAGATGTTTTAGCGTTAAGTGTGTGCAGTTTTCCGACATTTAGACCTATTTTTGGTGGGTGGTAACCCTTTTTGGTGATGCTTTTTGGAGCTGAAATTGGCAAAAATCCGTCCTCCCGTGGAGCGGTCCGGCTATGGTAGCCTTCTTAGGGAGTAGGATAGTGACAATTTGTAACCCCAACGTCTGTTTTGCATGCCCAAGAATGTCAAGTGCGAAGGCACATTTGTTCGGTAATTTTATTACTATTTTTGGGTGGTTTTTGACCATTTTTGTTGTTTTGGGGATGAAATTCTAAAATTCTCTGGAGGGAAGGGATAGGAGGAGGAGCGAACATGTTGCATGCCGATCAAGTGCCAAAGCACTCTCATCGGGCAAGTTTATTAGTTTTTTTGGTGCATTTTTGATGATATATACAGATGACTTTATTTTGTTTATGTGAGTGATGATTTGATTTTATGCATGATGAGTGATGAGTATGGATGTATGCATGTTAATTTATTTTGATGGATGCATATGTTATGATGAATGCAAATGTTTTTGATTTATATGTGATATGCAAAATGGAATGGATGAATTGAATTTGTGTTGTTTGGCGAGGGCACCATAGACTGTTTAGGACTTTTGTGGTTTTGTTTTTTTTTTGGCGATTGTTGATGGCAATGCGAGGATGAATGATAGCGCAGTTGGTTTAGAAATGTAGCTAAGGTTTTTTGAGACTCAGACGGTTTTAACTAACTAGCCATGACTGTACTTTATCTTACAAGACTTTTGAACAAGGTATGAATCGGACTTGTCTTTGACCAAGCTATTTCACATCCTTGTGTGTGCAATTGAGTTCATTTATGTGGTATTTGTCAGGATACCGCCAGTGCCAGATAGGCTGTCAACCAAACCTGTATTGAGGATCACCTAATTAGCTCCACTAACTCCTTTGTTGTATTTAGTCAGATTAATCTGTGGTGCTATCTAGGATACCATAAGCTAGCTCATCCACATGCAAACATTGATCTGTACACGAGTTAATGTGATAGATATATCATCATGCAGGAGGTTTACCGCTAGTGACCGATAGGCTATCCACCAAACCGGTACTGAGGTTTGCCTCATGACCTGTCGGAATGCTGAGAGTTCCAAGGATTCAAGTTCGACTCCCTTCTTTTCTTCAATTGTATTGGGATACTTGCTCTTTTGTAGTGATAAAAATCACTGTTTATTTTTATATATTTTTCTTTTGAGCAAGGGATTTGGATTTTGAGTGATAAGAATCACTATTGTATGTGCCTTTTGATGTATGCACTCTGGTGGTGATGTCAAATTTTTGGAGTTTTGACTTTTTGCAAAATTTTGATGTTTGCAACTTTTTGAGAACTTGGGATTCTTGGGGAATTGGGTAGGGAAGATGCTTGTCCTTTTGCCAACTCTCAGCATTCTTGGGGTCATTCGCACATGGGGATGAGCAAGATAACCGTTTCGCTTATGGTGACCTGGATTGTTGTGCAGGTTTCATCTTTCATTCACACAACTTGGGAATTTTTATGTGTTTTAATTTGTGTTGGGATGCTACGTAACAAGGTGTGATCCAAGTAGAACTCTACCTTCGTAAAATCTGTCTGACTTGGTACAGTATGTGGCTAGAAAGCTACATGATGACTGAAAGATGAAAACTCTTGATACATTAGAAGACCACTGACTCTGGTGTGGTAAAAAGTAGTGAATGGCATTTTTTTTTTTGATGGACTGCTTATAAAATGGAGAAATGTGGAACAAGATGGACTAGCGGAGTAATTACAGTCTATGGTGCCTTTGACCTGTAAGACCACAAATATGCAATGTATGGATGTGATGCTTAATGCAGCTACATATTTTTGTATTTTTGATGGATTGATTTTTGTGAATATGAAGATGAGATGCGAGAAGAGCTTTTTATTGATGAATTTGAGCATGCCTGGAAATGAGATGCAAATTTTTGTTGTTTTTGATGATTTTACTATTTTTGAATTTTCTTATTTTTGACCAAGCGATTGTGGGAATCCTTGGAGCTTTTGGGATTGACCAAGCGATTGTAGGAATCCTTGGAGCATTTTGGGATTGACCAAGCGATTGTAGGAATCCTTGGAGCATTTTGGGATTGACCAAGCGATTGTAGGAATCCTTGGAGCATTTTGGGATTGACCAAGCGATTGTAGGAATCCTTGGAGCATTTTGGGATTGACCAAGTGATTGTAGGAATCCTTGGAGCATTTTGGGATTGACCAAGCGATTGTAGGAATCCTTGGAGCATTTTTTTGGGGATATGGCTCTCTTAGATATGGAATGGTCACAAATGACTGATGTTCAAGGGTTCTGGTTCCTTGATTCCATCAAGAGAGGCTAGCCGGTACGTCCTGGGTCCTATTTTGCTATCAATTACATATGGACCTAACCAATTTGCCATGAACTTGTCCCTTAGGTGGGACGGCAAACTAGAGTTCTGTTGGTTTTCTTTTAAGACCAAGTCACCAATCCGAAAGTCCCTCAGGTGAACTTTCATGTTGTAAGCTTTCTTAAGTCGCTCTTGATAGATACGTAAATGCTCGAGAGCATTAACGCGTCATTCATCAAGCAACGTAAGCTGGTCTAACCGGGCCTACCGCACAGCGTCATCATCGATGAACTCTTGCATTGATATGCATAGGGAAGGAATTTCCAACTCGAGAGGCATGACTGCCTCGGAGCCATACACGAGCGAAAATGGAGTTGCCCCAGTGGGCGTCCGAATGCTAGTGCGATAAGCCCACAGGGCAAGTGGGATTTGGATGTGCCAATCCTTATGACTGTCTACGATCGTCTTTTTAAGGATGGCAACTAGCATTTTGTTTGATGCCTCTGCTTGCCCATTTGCCTACGGATAATAGGGTGTCAAAAAACTATGCTAAATTTTGTACTTTGTGGTCAAAGCACGCACGTCTTTGTTCTTAAATGACATCCCATTATCCGAGATTATTTTGGATGGAATACCAAAATGACATATGATGTTATGTAAAATGAACTCCACAATGCGGGGTCCTGTCGTAGAGGTAAGCGAAACTGCTTCCACCCACTTGGTGAAATACTCTGTGGCCATTATGATAAACGTGTGATGGCCTGACGATGTAGGGGAGATCTTTCCAATTAGATCGAAGCCCCACTATGAAAATGGCCAAGCGGACTAGACTGTCTGCAAGGCCTAGGAAGGTACGTGCATCAAATTGGCATGATGTTGACACTTCATGCACTTCCTAACATATGCACAACAATCTCGCTCTAAATATGGCCAATAATAGCCCATGCGAAGAATGCGCTTTACGATGGCCATACCACTGAAGTGGCCACCACATGTACCATCGTGCACTTGGGCGATCGCCCAAGTGGACTCTTGCTGGTCCAAGCAACGAAGGAGGATTCCTTCATAGCTATGATGGTACAAAATGTCTCCTAACAAGACATACTTAGCCGCTTTCTGCTTGAATGCTCGTTTTGCGGCATGCATCAATCCAAGCGGGAGATTACCTAACTTGAGGTAGTCTCTAATGGGTAAATACCAATCCTGCTGATCGAAAGCCTCGATGGTATGAACAACCAATCCCTCTTGAAGTTCATCCCTAGCAAACGCTGAGCGGGAGAGAACTTGTAAGAATAGCATTGTGTTGCTATTAATGGGAGTAGGGGAGAACAAGGACCCCCAGTTGGCATGTTTCAGACGATCGTGGATTCGAGAGAACTTATCCGAGGATGGTTCAATCTGGATCATGTGGATTCCTGGCGTCAAGTCAGAGCTTGCACGCTCCATCATGGATTGCGATAGTGTTTTGACTTGAATGGTTGTCATATCACCAGAAAGGTCTTGCGGGATTAGTGACCCCAAGGAGGCCATAGTGTCCGCAAAATGATTCGATGACCGAGGGAGTGCCTCGATGTCGTACCACTCAAGTTTCACCAAGAATTTGTCCACAAGGGCTTTATAAGCCTGCAGAACTGGGCATTTGCATTGGAATACCCCTTTGACTTGATTGACAATTAACAACGAATCACCAAAGATGTTCAGTCGTTTGATGTTCATGGTGATTGTTGTCTGAAGACCTATGAGCAAGGCTTCATACTCTGCATTATTGTTGGTGCATGGGAAATTTAATTTAAATGACAGGGGCATTGGAGTGCCCTACGGTGTGAAGAATACTATTCCCGTGCCACCACCTTGCTCACATTTAGAACCATCAAAAAATAGGGTTATGTCAGCCTGTGACTCAGGCTCATCAGAATCTGGCGATTCTGAGACATGGAAGACCCCATCATCGGGTAGTTCTATGACCAGAGGCTGATCGTCTTTGAGAGGAGCCTCTACTAGTTGATCGGCTATGACCTGTCCTTTGATGGATTTCTATCCAATAAACTCTATGTCAAATTCCATCAACAACATGATCCATTTCGCCGTGCGACTACTATGATAAGTACGACTCATCATGTATCACAATGGATTCTCCTTAGACACAACATACGTAGTGTTGCTCAGCATGTAGTGGCATAGCTTTTTGGTAGCAAACACCACTGCCAAGCAGAGTTTCTCGACGTATGCATAGTTAAGTTCATAACTGACCAGGGTGCGGCTAAGATAGTAAGTAGCCTATTCTTTGTGAAGTTCATTCTTCTAGGCTAGCATGGCGCCCAGTGCCACCTCAGTAGCTGAGATGTATAAGTAGAATGACACTCCTGGTCTAGGTGGTGCCAATACTGGCGATGAAGCCAAGTATCGTTTGATGTCATCAAAGGTTGACTGGCACTCGTCATCCCAGTGAAATGCTACCCCCTTGTGCAATAATTTGTTCATGGGTCGGCACTTGTCAGATAGCTACGCTATGAAGCGCTTAATTGATGTGACCTTTCCTTGCAGACTTCTGAGCTGCTTAATGGTAGTTGGGGGAACCATTTCAAGGATTGCCTTGACTTTGTTTGGGTCCACTTCGATGCCTCGCTTTGAGACTATGAAACCCAAGAGTTTTCCAGATGTGACGCCAAATACGCACTTCTTGGGATTCAGTCTGACTTTATGCTCCATGAGGCGATCGAGGATCTTGCTTAAGTCATCGAGATGATCCGGGCGCAAAAGAGACTTGGCCAACAAATCATCCATGTAATCTTCCAAAGTTTTATGCATGTAATCATGGAAGATGTACGTCATGGCACGTTGGTAGGTGGCGCCAACATTTTTAAGGCCAAAGGGCATGACCTTATAACAAAATGTCCCCCAAGGCATTGTGAACGCCATTTTTAGTTGGTCCTCGGGATTGATACGAATTTGATTGTATCCTGAGAAACCATCCATGAGGGATAGCATTTCGTGACCTGCTGTAGCGTCTACCAATGCGTCGATGCTTGGCAAGGGGAAATCATCCTTAGGACTCGCTTTGTTTAGATCTCAAAAATTAGTGCATATGTGAATCCTCCCATCGGGATTTTTGATGGGCACCATGTTGGACAGCCATGGCGGATAATCCATGCAGATGACAAACTATGCATCCAACAACTTTTGCAATTCATCTTTGACCATCAAGGCCACTTTTGGGTGCATCTTACGTAGTTTTTGCTTAACTGGCTTGATTGTCGGATCAAGCGTTAGATTATGCATGACTAGCTACGGATCTAGCCCCGACATGTCTCTGGTATGACCATGCAAAAACCTCCTTCTTCTCTTTGAGAAGGGCAATGTAGTCGGCTTGCTCTTCGAGGGATAAGCTTACCCCCAACTTGATAATCTATGGATTCATTGGATCCAAGCCGATGTCTACGTCAGTCATCTCCTCGATCGACATGTGGGATCCATCCTCCAACTAATGTGGAGTTGGGATCAAATGGATATCATTAGCTGAGTTTAAATCTACGTTGGGAACCTCGGGTTCCTCTTCAGCATGAAAGATATCCTGAGTTGTCCCTGGGGTAAAATGAAGCATTTTACCGAAAGGCCAGTACTCTGATGGGGATGGAGGTGAATTGACGTGATCCCAGTCAATGGCATCTATGTCTAGATGCAAGGACCATGTTGGATCGGCCGGATTGTGGATGGGTGCGGTTAAGTCAATGGAGATCATGTGGATGAAATGATTTTGGTCTCCATTACCATGGGTGTGATGACTCAAACATTCTGGATGTTCTTTGTGTTCTGGATCTGGCTCTAGAGGTACTGGCATGAATGGATCGGCCCTATGTGCTAATAGGAGGATAGGGTCTGCCCTCGACACTGATATCACCCTAGGGTCTCGAAGTGGAAGGTGCTCTTCGTGTACCTGGAGCAGCGGATCCAACACTTGATCCCACCCTGCTGGGTCTACGTACCACTCGTGCCCTGGCACTATGCCCATCTATTCAAATATGTCATTAATCTCCAAGGGGTATGGTTGCGGCCTCTACTGCATGTGATTAAGATATGTCATTTCTGTTTCATCTTCGTAATCACTATCGGAGATCCAAAAGCCCTCGTTGGCTTCGACAACTATTTGAGGCATTACAGGCTCATCCTGCTCAAGAAAATTAATCTGGCCCCATTGTGGTTGTTCCATGCTCCATGGGGGGACCTGATTCTCTTGACGCGACACTGGCTCGCTTGGAGCCTCTAGAGGGAACATTGTCAGGAGGGTCTCTTGACAGTTATTCATGGGGATCACTTGTGAGTGATCACTATCGGATTCGAAGGGATCATATGATGTTGGTTCATATTTTGATTCATCCTTCGAAGATCCCTCTTGACACTATTTATACTTTCCTTGAAAGTGAGTCCCTAAACTTTCGCCTCTCTCTAGCAAAGGAGAAGGGTTATTGATGTTAACAAGGGTGGTTGTTGACCATGGGAGGTAATCTCCCAATGTATATGTTGTGTTTGGGTTGGCATAAGGATCTGATGCCAATCCACCCTTGTTGCCTATCCCTAGGCCTTGCATGTTTTCCACCAAGATGTCCAAGGGCAGGGGGTGGTTGAACCCTACTCCCGACTTGTCATAAGGCATTTGGTATCTTGGTTGGCAAAGGACACGCACTCCTTGCTCATACCTGCCTAGCCCGTATCCATGCCAATTGCATTGGCCAAGATATCTCAGAGCGAAGTCCGGGTTAGACAGATAGTTGACATCTTCTGCAAAAGGCTCTTCATCCTCATCCTTTTGCATGCATGGCTCAGTACCATGATCAAGGCCCCCATACACAAAATTTGTCTGGTTCGATGGGTAGCCTAAAGGAACAATTGTACCGATGGGGAGGCGAGGTCTCCCCATGTCTTGCATGGACTCTAGCGTGGTCGTTGCTACAACATTCCGCACTAGATACTCCCCTAGGCCCGTACTGGCCATTTCAATAGTAATTGTTGGCGATTGAGAGGGAGGGAACGGAAGCTCTTCCTGAGTCCATTCCATGTTGGGTGGACTAGGAGCCTCAACTTCCATTGTGCTAGGCATCTCTTCGGTAGAGATGGTTGATATTGTTGGCAGTGCCTCTTCCAGGGGTTGAGCCTCTTCCAGGGTTTGCTTCCCTTTGTCCTTCTATTTAGCCATGATAGGTGGCATTGGTGGTGAAGGAGCTGACGATGAAGATGCACCTGGTTGGGGTTTTGATGGATTTATCACTAGTGGTGCTTGCGGCATCGGACCCTGTCTAGATGGATTTAACTAAAAATCCAAGTGCATCGATGGGAGGGTCGATTGCGGCATCAACTGCACCGCATTGCAATATTTGAAGGGTTCTAAGTCCGTCGGGACTACATGTACTTCCCCTTCAAATGCATACTTCAAACACTGGTGAGCTATCGAAGGGACACACTTCATGTCCCTGATCCATGGCCGCCCTAGCAATATGTTATACGCCATCTCGCCTTCCAAAATATGGCACAATGTAGGTATCATCTTTTGTCCTACTTGAATGGGTAGAACAATTGTGCCAACTGTCGAGCATATCGCATCATTGAATGCTCGCAGTGTGTAAGTGGAAGCCGTGATGTGAGAGGCTAGCAACTTCAGATGTTTCAATGTTGTTATGGTAATGATGTTACTGGATGAGCCAGTGTCTATCAACACCCTCTTATACGGGATCCCATTGACCCACACGATAACGTGCAGGGGTGGATCTGCCATGTCATCAGACACTGATTTAACTTCATCTTCTCGAAAGGTGATGACTGGCTCCATGCATCATTTGACATGTCCCACGAAGTTGTTGAAGGAATTCACTTCGTGGGGCTGCAACTCGATGGCTTTCAAAATCTCCATGAGAGCCTCCCGATGGGGCGCTGATTGCTGTATAAGCTCATATATGGAGAGCCTAGCCGACGTGGTCCTCAAACTCTGCGTGAGTTTGGTCCGAATCATGGCCATGGGTCTAGGCGGAGGTAGTTGCATAGGGTGCTGTTGAGGTTGTGACGTCGATGGAACCTCTCTTGTGGCTGCCTCGGGGCAACTCCTGGGTATTTCTTGTTCCTAGTCACTATGCTTATCATTCCTACATACCCTTGCATGGGGAAATTCTGTTGCACCTCATTGACTTGAAGGGGTTTTGCCTGTGCCTCATGGGCAGGCAAGGGGTCCTTGAAAACCCCCATCTGCTGGTTGTTTGGCGCTACGGGGTTGTCCACTGCCAATGTCTTATTGTCAATCAGGTCTTGTATCAATCCTTTGAACTTCCAACATGCATTCAGGTCATGTCCCTTTCGCCTGTGGAACCTACAATACAAGTCCTCTCTGTATCCCTTAGGCTTGGGAGCGTTAGGATCTATGGTTTGAATCTCTGGAAGGGTGATCAAGTTCACCGTTGACAAGCGATCAAATAGGGAGTCCCTAGACTCCGTATAAGGTGTGTACTGTCGCCTAGGGTGATGCTGCTGATTTTGCTCCTGCTTCTGATTTTCTCTTTCATAATTGTTAGGAGGCACTGCCTGATAGTTAGCCTTTTGAGGTTGTATTTCTTGTGCAGGCTTAGGGACATTTATAGCAACTTGATTAACCACAATGGGTTTTTGTTGCGTAGTCCCTATCTTTGTGTTCTTGTTCCATTCTTTCTTCTTAGGTTTGGCAATCTTGCCATCCTGTATCTTGATCTCTTCGATAATTCTGGCTTGCACCAGAGCTTCCTCTAAGGTGGCATATTGCTGTAGCTGCAATAGCACAGAGATCGATCTCAAACAACTTCGTGAGAACATTTGTGTAAGGTCGGACATAGGGGGAAGGTAGGGTAGCTTGGAAAGCAGAGTCCTCCATCGATTCCCGTAGGCCACCATGGTCTCTTCCTCATACTGCTTGAGGCTGGCCAGGTCACTTAGTGACGCCTTCTTCTTGGTGTTGAAGGCGAAGCATTCAAGGAACGCATCCACTAACTGATCCAAGTTATTGATGTTGTGCTTTGACAACTGGGTGAACCAATCCGAGGTAGGGCCCATGAATGTGGTTATAAATGTCCTTAGCAACAACGCATCATTGTCCTGAATGCCAAAACATTGGCTCAGGAATCTTGTCACATGCTCTTGGGCATCCTCTTCACCCTTAAAGACTGCCAACTGAGGCAGCTTGAAGTGTTCGGGGTAAGGGGGTGCAGGCACTGATGGATGCATAGGATGACTATGGAGTTGGCATAACGTGGGCTTTTGGGGCCCAGAAGCTTTGGTTTCCATAGACTCCAAATGCTCTAGCAACGCTTTGTATGCATCGAAAGATTTAATCTCTTCCTCTTTAGTTTGCTCCCATTGTGGGTTGTGGGAGACTTGAGGCCTATGGGGGGGTGGCCGGATAGCAACCCCTCCACCTTGGTAGGGCATTTCGGCCCGCTCTACTTCTTGTTCATACTCCTCGTAAACTTCCTGAGGAGTCTCTGGGCGAGACCTATGACCCTGGGTGGGTCCCCGTGGAGGGTACCCATCGTTGTTCCGGGAGTGGCCTCCCTCTCAGGTCTAGGGGGTCTCGGAGGCAAAACTTGATGAGGTCATGGAGACCTATCTCGCACCAAGGGATTATGCCTCTCATATGGTTCTGCTCTTTGGGTGCGAGGGGTTGGAACCCTCTCAGGTAGGTTATGAAGTAGCTCATCTATTTGGCATTGAATGCGCTCCTTGCTAAGGCGGTATAGACGCTCTAGCTGTTGTTGATCTTGCTCAAGCCACATGATCTGGGCTTGGTGGGTGGCATGTCTGGTGACTTCCAGGTCAATTTGGTCCACCATCTTGAGCCTAGGAGGCCTGGATGCCTCTCCTATACATTTACCTCGGTCGTGATGATCCGAGATCTCAATGGGTTGCTTCCCTCTGTCGAGGTTGGCGGCATTTACCCGAGGCTCTGGCCTCATTGGGTAACCATGGTATCTAGCTGGTGCGGAAGCGCATGGCTCCCATGCTATACATTGCTCTCGAGGAATGTGATGGTCTTCCTCGTACTCCCTTTCGTATGTGTGAAAGGGGTGGGCGGAGTTAGCTCGCCCTGTTTGGAGAGCCCTGCGCTCTAGGGTTTGTCTATTGGTTCTAACAGTGATGGGGGGCAAAGGAGGGATGCCATAGTCATGTGGCCTCTCCTCATGGACACTATGCCGCTCTAGCACTTCATCGCATGGTGGCCACTCATATCTAGCTTCTAAGGGAGCTTTTCTGTCTATGTTGAGTGCCACGTGTAAGGATTCTTCCTGAAAGGGGCTGTGATGAATGGGCATGTCCCCCAGAGGGGTGTCCCTATAATTCCACCTTGACATGGAATGATGTGGACTCTCTTGTGGGTTAGGCCGCCAAGGCGGTATGGCCAAGTCCTTAGGGCTATAGCGGAGGCGACTTGTGCCCCCTCCTTGTACACTTTCCATAGCTTCTGCCCTTGATTGGGCTTGGCTACGGGTGTACACCATGGTGTTGCTCTTCTACAAGCTAAGCAGATTTTTATCTCTTTTATGATTTTTTATGCTACACTTAAACAGAAAAGAACACACACATACACAAACAGTGATTATCTCGTTTAAAGATTGAGAGTGTGTCCTAAACCTGGTTTAGTGTGTTTTGTTGTTGTTTTTGAAGGTTTTTGTAAAGAACGTTTAAATGCAAAATGAGGGCTCTTATGACTCCCAAAATTGGTCGCCCCTTCGATATACCATTGCCAAATCGATATACCAACCTCTCTATATACCCGCCCTTACGTGAGGGAAACTATAGGTACGTGAGAGCAGATGGTACATGGAACATAGGCGGTATGGAAGGGGAATCACCCTGTTTATGACACCTACCATAGAAGACTTATCCTCGCATGCTGGGAATCACCCCAGCTACACTCGGTCAGCTTTCTTCAGGATTTACGTCTAGCAACAGTAGCGATCGGGGTTTATGAATGCAAAATTCAAGCCAAGGTGGTGATGAAATCCACCGTTGGTCTTGATCAAGGGCTGGGGTTTTACGACCAGCTCCTTGGTGTTTAAGTTTCCACGTGGTGTGTGGGGTTCCTTTTATTATGCATGGAACAAAATAAACATGCAGCAAAACTTTTCCTAAGCATGCAAAAAGAAACCAGAAAAATAGAAAAACTAAAGACAAAAAATGACAAGAAAAGTGCAGAATTCTTACCTCTTCTCTGCTCGAATCTGTCGGTTCTGAGTTTCTACCCGAAAACCTCATAGGCTGGAATTCATCCTAGGGTGGAATGAATTATAGGACTGTATTCATCATAGGGTGGGGCGAATTCCCATTCGTCCCTGGGTGAGACGAATTACAACTCTGCATTCGCCCTTTGCTGGAACGAACAACAGTCAACGTATGAAAACGTGGTACCTGCAAGCAAAAAACCAAGTTTGGATCAGATATCTGATCTTAAAAATAGAGGACAAGGTCCCACCATGATCGCCACTGAAAGCACGAGGATACGAAAGCAAAAAGGAAAGCGAATATGCGAAATGCAAACAAAAACCGGACTCAACGCTAAATCCTAGAAACTTGAAAGTGCATGAAAAGAGGGAAAAGCATGATCGAATCGAAATGAAACAAATGGGAATAAAGAAGACAGCCCTTTTTATTGATATGTTTCAAACTCGGTTACAATGCGCATCCTCCCCTTCCAAGGGCTAGGAGCGTTTAAGCATGAGTTCTTGTTACATCCATGGGCGCCTTTCCTTCTTCCGCGTGCCCACATGTAAAATGGGCGGACCAAAATATCACCACCACTTGGAATGATGAGTCTTGACTCCTCGCTGCTCCTCCGATGTCTGAACCCTATATTCAAAGGAACAAGAAATGGTCAGTAGCACCTACGGATGAAACAAAGCATGCAATCCCCAAGCCTACGATAAGTAAATAAGAAAACGAATTAAAATATGACTAAAATAGATCCAAATGCTCTAAAAATTTGATAGGGGCATCAAGATACCACCAGGAAGGTTCTACAAAAATAACAATCGAGAAATTCCTCACCAATTTGAATTCACTCCGGGGCGGGACGAATTCACCTACAACAAAATGCCGAAAAGATACTATCCCAATGTCCTACCTAGGAAGCTCCAAAAGACCTGCAAACTTGGGATTAGCTAATTGGGGGAATTTTGGGAAGACCCAGATGGTCATATTTTCCCAATTTGGCCTCCATCAATGGGAATTTGATGATGCTACCTACAGATTAGTAAAAGCGAACAAAGCTAGAAATATGATCAAAATTGCTCAAAACGAGACGAAATTCAAATGACAACCTATTTAAACATCATAGAATTGAATGCAAAAAATGAAAGAAAGCAAATCTGCCATGGAATTCCCATCACTCCGAAAGGGGGCGATTAGGATTGTGGCAGTGTGGGAGGGGGCGCCCATGGGGCAGGCCGCCCACCGTTTGAGGCTTGATTTCGACACCAATCCACTTGGGATGGGTCCAAAACCTCTTGTGTGGTATTGTCAGAAAATTTGGTGGGATATTGTGGCCAAATGTCAGGTTTTGGGATCAAGATTCGTCCTCCCAATAGTCACCCAATGACCTCCCCTCTAAAGGAGATCAAGGATGTGAAAGGCGCAAATCCAAAAGGTGTGAGATGTGTAAATAAAATGACAGCACTTCGTTGCTCTAAAATGCTACTTCTCTCCATATTTTGGGGTGAGGAAACTCACCAATTTATAGACCTGGAGGTCTCTTGAAATGGGCATGCAGAGGCGCCACTTGGCAATCATGCCTTCCCAGGGGGAAGGAGATTCCTCCCTGAATAGGGACTTCATGACTGACCTTACAGATGCCTCTAACGCTTGAAAATGCTCACCCATACTCCCATGCGATGAAGGAAGCGTTGGGTGGTGGACCTGAGCTGCCATTTGTCAAGATTTGACTTTTTTCCCGTCAAACCTGCAATTCGCCCCACCCTAGAGCGAATTCAGAATTCATCCCTGGGTGGGGCGAATCCCAGTTTGAATTCATCCCAGGGTGGGACGGATACTGAGCAAAGTGCTTGAAGGTGCCAAATTGATCTCTGACCTTTCAAAACTACTGTGAGAGTGGTTAGGACCACTGTTTGACCTCTGGGGGCTGCCCTTGGGGCTGTGTGTGTCAAAGCGATCAGTGTTTGCAGTCACATAATCGGATTGGTGCTTGTTTTGGTGTCTACAAAAGCAACTATTATGTGAAGACTCTTAGAACAAATGGAGGAGGTGAATACATCTCCAATAAATTCTATAATTTCTACATAGCAAAAAGAATTCAAAGATAATTCACATCTAGATAGACACCACATCAAAACGGTGTTGTAGAGAGGAAGAACAAAACAATAATGGAGATGGCATGAAGTATGTTGAAGGTAAAATAATTGCCACATGAGTTATGGGCAGAAGGTGTATTTTGTGTAGTTTATCCGCTGAACAAATGTCCCACAAAGAGTTTGAAGGATAAGATTCCTTATGAGGCTTGGAGAAACCAAAATCTGAGTGTTTCTCACTTATGAGTTTTTGGATGCATAACATATGCACACATCCCAGATGAGAAAAGAAAGAAACTAGATGACAAAGTAGATAAATAAATCTTCACTTGGTATAGTTAAGAATCAAAGGCTTATAGGTTGTATAACCCTGTAATAAAAAAACTAATCACTAGCCGAGATGTGAAGTTCATGGAAGATGAAGCTTGGAATTGGAAATCCAAGACTAGTGAGCAAGAGCCAATAGTTATTGAGTTTGAATACTTGGAGGAAAATAGAGTGCATCAACTTGTAGCTTCAAACAGTAATACTAGACATAACAATAGCACTACCTCATCTTCATGGTCACCTCCACTTGCAAGAAGGATCCCTCCACTTGCAATTAGGATCTCCAACTTGAAGACACCATCCAAGATAAGGAGCTTGCAAGACATATATGAGGTAACTAGAAATGAAATTGAAGAAGCAAAACATATTGATTTTGCTTTATTTTTGTAGTGTGACCCAATTTCATTTGAATATGTAATTAAGAATAGAAAATGGGTGAAATATTTGGATGATGAGATAGAAGATATAGAGAATAACTAGACCTATCAGATAATGGAGCTTCCACTAGAGAATAAGACCATTGGAGTGAAATGGGTATATAAAACCAAGTTTAATACCCAAGAGGAAGTTTACAGGCAGAAGGCTAGACTGGTGGCAAATGGCTACAAGCATAAATTAGAGATTGACTATCATGATGTGTACGCACCTATGACGAGACTTTATACAATCAGAACAATCCTGGAATTGGCAACCCAAAAGGGTTGGAATATTTACCATATGGATGTCAAGTTTAACTTCCTCAATGGAATGCTGGAAGAGGAGGTCTACATAGACCAACCACCCGACTATGAGTTGGAAGGGCCAGAAGGCAAGGTCTTGAAATTGAAAAAGGCCATGTATGGGTTGAAGCAAGCACCAAGTGCTTGGTATAGCCACATTGATGCTTTTTTCAAGAGAATATGTTTATCAAATGCCCATATGAGCACACTCTGTACATGATGATAAATGCAGAAGGGGAGATGATAATTGTGTGCTTGTATGTAGATGATTTGATATATAATGGCAATAAAAATATGCTATTTGAATAGTTTAGAAGTGCCATAAAGAAGGAGTTCGAGATGACATACTTAGGCTTGATGAAATATTTTCTAGGCATTGAAGTTGACCAATCTACGTATGGCATCTTCATATTTCAAGATAAGTATGCAGTAGATGTATTAAAGAGATTAAAAATGGAGGACATCAAACAAGTGATCACACTAGTTACAAAAGGCCTAAAATTGAGCAAAACAGATTGTAGCGACAATATTGATTCAACATTCTTCAAATGACTTATTGGAAGTCCCATGTATTTGATAGCAACTAGACCAGAACTAATGTTTTCAATGAGTCTGATTAGTAGATTTATGGAAGCACTAAAGAACACTTAATTGCAACTAGGGAAGAGGATTTTGTGTTATGTCAATGGGACCAAGAACCATGGAATTTTTTTATTCCAAAAAATACTAGCTGGAACTTATTGACTACACATAGATATTGGAAGGGTAGTATAGATGATAGGAAGAGCACTTTCGGATTTGCATTCCACCTTGGATCAAGTTTAGTATTTGCAATGAGTCTGATTAGTAGATTTATGGAAGCACTGAAGAACACTTACTTGTAACTAGGGAAGAGGATTTTGTGTTATGTCAATGGGACCAAGAACCATGGAATTTTTTTATTCCAAAAAATACTAGCTGGAACTTATCGACTACACATATAGATATTGGAATGGTAGTATAGATGATAGGAAGAGCACTTTCGGATTTTCATTCCACCTTGGATAAAGTTTAGTATCAAACTCATCCAAGAAGCAACCAATTGTTGTATTAAAGAGATTCAAAATGGAGGACATCAAACAAGTGATCACACTAGTTACAAAAGGCCTAAAATTGAGAAAAATAGATTGTAGCGACAATATTGATTCAACATTCTTCAAATGACTTATTGGAAGTCTCATGTATTTGATAGCAACTAGACCAGAACTAATGTTTGCAATGAGTCTGATTAGTAGATTTATGGAAGCACTGAAGAACACTTACTTGCAACTAGGGAAGAGGAATTTGTGTTATGTCAATGGGACCAAGAACCATGGAATTTTTTTATTCCAAAAAATACTAGCTGGAACTTATCGACTACACATATAGATATTGGAATGGTAGTATATATTATAGGAAGAGAACTTTCGGATTTGCATTCCACCTTGGATCAAGTTTAGTATCAAACTCATACAAGTAGCAACCAATTGTTGCATTATCAACTACTGAGGTAGAGAATGTTGTTGCCACTTCAACTGTATGCCAGGTAGTATGGCTACAAAATACTTTAGGTGAACTCAATCATCACTAGGAAGGGGCAAAAATGATATTTTGTGATAAAAATTCTGCCATAGCACTTTCAAAGGATCTAGTGTTTCATGGTAGTAGCAAGCACATTGATATCAGCTACCACTTCATCAGAGAGCTTGTAAAGTTTAATGAAATCATGTTATTGTTTTGTAGGTCCAAAGATCAAGTTGTAGATATCTTCACAAAACCTTTGAAGGAGGAAGACTTCAATAGGCTGTGGGAATGCTAGGTATCAAAGTCTTTGTGAAATATCATTTAAAGGAGGATGTTAGAAATTAAACTAGATTTCATGCCTATAAGATCTCTGTCAGATCTTAACTCAAAAATTTGATTGCAATTTTTAATAGTGTATGCAATTATTGTTGTTTCAACGATTGGAAGGAAACCCCACTTTATTTGGTTGGTAAGACATCCCTATGCCAGTCATTACTATGTGTGTCAGAAGATAGGCCTTATCCCTCCTTCGCCTGGCTATATAAGTCAATGTTATCCTTAGAGAATTGTAGAAAAAATGTAAGTGATGAAATGGAAGTGAGAGGAACATAGGAGGAGAAGATAGAGACTGAACAAAGTCTGGGAGAAAAGAATCCAAAGAACCACTTCGAAAAACAATGAGCTAAAGCAACAACATTGAGAGACTCCATATGAGTTCACCGTGCAACTCTGTTAAGAGAAATGCTTGAAAACCTCAAGATAAGAAGTACCGAGAGTAAAGGTTCCATTTTGTAAACCTGTGGCAATAGTCTGCTTTTGATTTATATCTATATAAAAGTTATTTTCTCCATGTTTTAGAAACTATTGTGTGACATTGAGTCATAATCGCTTCTACGATCTTTTTCACTCCTAAAACACTTGCAAAAAAAATAGAGACGTCACGTTATTTTCGTCCAAGTTATACACCAAAAAGGGTGTTGATGACTTTGACTAGTGAAATACCCATTTTCGCACATTTCTCCTCCAAAAAGGAATTTTTAGGCAAGCTGTTCCAAAAAGGGATATCGCTACCGAAACTCCGTTTTCACTGCATTTTTCTTTCACATGATCCCTCTCTTTTTGATAATTAGTTTTAGTGTAGATGTATATGAATTTTTATTTTTTATTTTTTTTATTGCAGTCGTTGGGAGCGCAGGGCAAAGGGGGGCCCCGAAGTCGAGCTACGCTCTCGAAGTCGGGTGGCGCACCCAAAGTCGGGTTGTGATCCCGAAGCTTGGTTATGCTCTTGAATTTTATGCAGTTGGGCTGCGCAAGTAAAACTTACACAGTCAGGCTACACAAGGAACAATGTGCACATTTGGGCTACGCATGAAAAATGTGTGCAATCAGGCTGTACACAAAATAAAGTACGTAGTCAAGGAGGAGGTGGTCAACTCCTGACTGCTCTAGTCAAAGGCAATGAATTCTGATTGCACTGCGTAGTCGGGCAGTTGGCTAAGACTTAGCCAAAAAACTACCCTTCTTTAAGCTGACCCATCCAACTGCGCTCAAAACTGATTGCATCATTGGACTGCGCTGCATAGTCTGGTGGATAGCTCCATACTTAGGAAATTTTGCCTTGTGAACTTTTGTTGTCCTAAGGCTTACACGTCTATAGTGATGGCTTGAATGGCTTGGAAAGAGCTGTGGGGCAAAAATCGCTCTGAGGTAGTTGTAAAAAAGAACAACAATAGATTTTATGCAGAAAAAGATAACCACAAACCCTACAGATGCCTTAAACAACAACAAATTTTATTCTTATAAGACGAGGGTTACAAAAGTCCTCAACTGAGGAAAACTAACATCTGGAGACTAAAGCTCCAGGATAAACTAAGAGGAAAAACAAATTTCGAGTTTGTTGCTCGAACATTAAACAGATGAGCTACATTGCTCACTAAAACGATCTCGTCTGCTGATCTATGAATGACTGCTTTTCTCTTGTCTGTTTCTCTAAATTTCCCCCACTCTCCACACTTTGTCTGAAGACCCGAAATGCCTTATATATCCATGGGGAGAGGAAGATAGAGGTTATCCTTTGACAAGTTCTGACAGACCCTAAACTAGGGTTTTTGACCAATCACCAAACTTGCATTAACTTATGCGACAATTGTATCTGTTAGACGTCACATCTGTTTGAAGGCACGTGTGACATCAAGTAAAAAAAAATTTCGGGATGCCCAACTTCACGAGCACAGTTCGGCTTCGCCCAAGTTCGGAGCGCAGTTGGGTAGAGCCATAAAATCTAGAGTAATATTTATAACACCCTCCTTTAAACCTGATTTCATGAGTGCTTTGACTCCAAGCTGCTCATGCAATCTGTTGAAGTCTTCCTCCTTCAAAGGCTTCATGAAAATATCTACCAACCGCTCCTTGGATATATGAAACTATAGTTGAATTTCTCTAGACTTCATCAACTCTTTGATGAAGTGATAACGAATATCGATGTGTTTTGTCCGAACATGGAACACATGATCCTTTGATAGTGCAATTGTTGAATTGTTATCACAAAAAATTGTTGTCACACCTTCTAGAGGATAGTTTAGTTCACTCAGAAATCTTCATAGCCAAACTACCTGGCATGCGATTGACATGGAATTGAAATATTCTACGTCAAATGTGGATAATACAATGATGGTTTGCTTCTTGGACACCCATGAGACTGTCCTTGATCTAAGATGGAAAGAATACCTGGAGGTGCTCTTTCGATCGTCGGTGCTACCAGCCTAGTCATTGTCTTTGAAGCCTACCAGTTTCAACTGGTCCTATCTGGCATAAAATAGGCCATTGTTCTTTGTCCCATTGACATAGTGCAAGATCCTCTTGCCTGATTGCTAGTGTGTGTTCTTCGAAGTCTCCATAAAATGACTGATCAGACTGACTCTGAACATCAAATCTAGCCAAGTTGTAGTTAAATACATCATATTGCAAACTAGCCTCTTGAACAGCATTGGATCTATATTCCTCCCTGAATCCAACTTGCTCAACTTCAAACATGTGGCTACAGGTGTGATGGTAGGTTTGCTATCCTCCATCTTGAACCACTTTAGGACATCCTTCACATACTTGCCTTGAGAAATTAATATGCCATCTACCGATTGGTCAACTTCAATGCCAAGAAAACACTTCATCAACCCTAAGTTTGTCATCTTGAACTCCTTCATGGTTGTTCTGAACTAGGCAAATAGCGTTGTGCTATTGCCATTGTAAATTAAATCATCCACATATAGGTAGATGATTATGAGCTTACCTACATCATTTGTATTCATGTACAGGGTGTGCTCAATAGGGCATTTTACAAACCCATTTTCTTGAAAATAACTATCAATCTAGATATACCAAGCCCGGGGTGCATGATTCAAACCATATAGGGCCATCTTTAGCTTCAGGACTTTGCCCTCTTGGACTTCAATTTCATAACCTGGTGGCTAGTCTATGTAGACTTCTTCCTCCAACACTCCATTGAGGAAGGCTAACTTGACATCCATCTGGTGCATATTCTAACCCTGCTAGGCTACAAATGCCAGGATCATCCTAACTATGTCAAGTTGGACTATAGGTGCATAAACCTGATGGTAATCGATACCTAACTTTTGATTGTAACCCTTCATCACCAGTCTAGATTTATGCTTGTAAACGCCTCCTTGGGCGTTGAACTTTGTCTTATACACCCAGTTGACCCCAATGGTCTTCTTCCCTACTTGAATATCTATCAGTTGCCATGTATCATTCTTTTCAATGGTTTCAATCTCCTCGTCCATCACTTGCACCTACTTTTGATTTTGACTTGTGTCTTCAAACTCTACTAGATCAACTTCAATAAAGAATGTAAAGTCATAGTACCCTTCAAATGCATGGGTTTGGGTTGCCTCGTTTCTTGCAAGCTCCTTGTCTTCAATGGCGTCACCAAGTTCTAGAATCTACTTGCATGTGGATGCGATCGAGATGGAGTGGTTGTGCTACTACTGCTAGAAACTTTGCTGTTGCTAGAGGTTGTAGGTGGTTGCACACTTTCTTCTTCCAATTTAATAGACTCTACTACTATTGGCTCTAACTGGCCAATCTATGACTTCCAGTTCTAGACTTCATCTTCAAGAAACTTTACATCATGGCTAATGATGAGCTTCTTCTTCATAGAGTTGAATAGCCTATATGCCTTCACCTGCTCACTATACCCTATGAAAATGCACTTCTCATCTCTATCATCCAACTTATACCACTTCTCTTCTAGAATATGTGCATATGCAATGCACCCAAACACACGCAAGTGAGCCACACTTGGCTTCACACCACTCCAGGCCTCTTGAGGGATTTTGTCCTACATGATTTTTGTGGCACATTTTTTTAGCAGGTAGACTGCACATGTTACAACATCTACTAAAAATTCATGTCGTAATCCCTTCACCTTCATCATGCTTCGTGCCATCTCCATGATGGTTCGGTTCTTCCTCTCAGCTATGCCGTTCTACTATGGCGTGTATATGGTAGTGAATTGCCTTTGAATTCTATGTTGCTTGCAGTAGTTATGGAATTCGATTAGATCTTGAAAATCAGTGCATATGCGAATCCTATGATCGAGATTTTTGATGGGCACCATGTTGGATAGCCATGGCAAATAATCCACGTAGATGACAAACTGTGCATCCAACAGCTTTTGCAATTCATCTTTGACCATCAAGGCCACTGTTGGGTGCATCTTACGTAGTTTTTTCTTAACTGGCTTGATTGTCAAATCAAGCGTTAGATTATGTGTGACTAGCTACGGATCTAGCCTCGACATGTCTCTGTATGACCATGCAAAAACCTCCTTCTTCTCTTTGAGAAGGGTAATGTAGTCGGCTTGCTCTTCGGGGGATAAGCTTACCCCCAGCTTGATAATCTGTGGATTCATTGGATCCAAGCCGATGTCTACGTCAGTCATCTCCTTGGTCGAAATGTGGGATCCGTCCTCCAACTGGTGTGGAGTTGGGATCAAATGGATATCATTAGCCGAGTTTAAATCTGTGTTGGGAACCTCGGGTTCCTCTTCGGCATGAAAGATATCCTGAGTTGTCCCTGGGGTAAAATGAGGCATTTTATCGAAAGGCCAGTACTCTAATGGGGATGGAGGTGAATTGACGCGATCCCAGACAATGGCATCTATGTCTAGATGCAAGGACCTTGCTGGATCGTTTGGATTGCGGATGGGTGCGGTTAAGTCAATGGAGATAATGTGGATGAAATGATTTTGGTCTCCATTACCGCGGGTGTGATGACACAAACATTTTGGATGTTCTCTGTGTTCTGGATCTAGCTCTATAGGTACTGGCACAAATGGATCGACCCTATGTGCTAATAGGACAGGGTCTTCCCTCGACACTGATATCACCGTAGGGTCTTGAAATGGAAGGTACTCTTCGTGTACCTAGTGCAACAGATCCAACACTTGATCCCACCCTACTGGGTCTACGTACCACTCGTGCCTTAGAACTATGCCCATCTGTTCAAATATGTCATTAATCTCCAAGGGGTATGGTTGCGGCCTCTGTCGCATGTGATTAAGATATGTCATTTTTGTTTCATCTTCGTAATCACTATCGGAGATCCAAAAGCCCTCGTTGGATTCGATAACTTTTTGAGGCATTACAGGCTCATCCTGCTCAAGCAAATTATTCTCGCCCCATTGTGGTTTTTCCACGCTCTGTGGGGGGACCTAATTCTCGTGACGTGACATTGGCTCGCTTGGAGCCTCTAGAGGGAACATAGTTAAGAGGCTCTTTTGACAGTTATTCATGGGAATCCCTTGTGAGTTATCACTATCAGATTTGAAGGGATCATATGACGTTAGTTCATATCCTGATTCATCCTCCGAAGATCCCTCTTGACACTATTTATACTTTTCTTGAAAGTGAGTCCCCGAACTTTCACTTTTCTCTAGAAAAGGAGAAGGGTTATTGATGTTAACAAGGGTGGTTGTTGACCATGGGAGGTAATCTCCCAATGTATATGTTGTGTTTGTGTTGGCATAAGGATCTGAAGCCAATCCACCCTTGTTGCCTATTCCTAGGCCTTGCATGTTTTCCACCAAGATTTCTAAGGGCAGGGGGTGGTTGAACCCTACTCCCGACTTGTCATAAGGCATTTGGTATCTTGGTTGGCAAAGGACACGCACTCCTTGCTCATACCTACCTAGCATGTATCCATACCAATTACATTGGCCCAGATATCTCAGAGCAAAGTCTGGGTTAGACAGATAGTTGACATATTCTGCAAAAGGCTCTTCATCCTCATCCTTTTGCATGCATGGCTCAGTACCATGGTCAAGGTCCCCATACATAATTTTTTTTTGGTTTTGTGGGTAGCCTAAAGGGACAATTGTCCCGATGGGAAGGCGAGGTCTCCCCATGTCTTGCATGGACTCTAGCATGGTTATTGCTACAACATTATGCACCAAATACTCCTCCAGGCCCGTACTAGCCATTTCAATAGTAATTGTTGGCGATTGAGAGGGAGGGAATAGAAGCTCTTCCTGAGTCCATTCCATGTTGGGTGGACTAGGAGCCTCAACTTCCAATGTGCTAGGTATCTCTTCGGTAGAGATGGTTGATATTGTTGGCAGTGCCTCTTCCAGGGGTTGAGCTTATTCTAGGGTTTGCTTCCATTTGTCCTTCTTTTTAGCCATGATAGGTGGCGTTGGTGGTGAAGGAGCTGACGATGAAGATGCACCTAGTTAGGGTTTTGATGGATTTATCACTAGTGGTGTTTGTAGCATCAGACCCTGTCTATATGGATTTAACTAAAAATCCAAGTTCATCGATGGGAGGGTCGATTGTAGCATCAACTGCACCACATTCCAATATTTGAAGGGTTCTAAGTTCTTCGGGACTACATGTACTTCCCCTTCAAATGCATACTTCAAAAACTGGTGAGCTATCGAAGGGACACACTTCATGTCCCTGATCCATGGCCACCCTAGCAATATTTTATACGCCATCTCACCTTCCAAAATATGGCATAATGTAGGTATCGTCTTTTGTCCTACTTGAACGGGTAGAACAATTGTGCCAACTGTCGAGCATATCACATCATTGAATGCTCGCAGTGTGTAAGTGGAAGCCGTGATGTGAGAGGCTGGCAACTTCAGATGATTCAATGCTGTTGTGGTAATGATGTTACTATATGAGCCAGTGTCTATCAACACCCTCTTATACGGGATCCCATTGACCCACATGATAACATGTAGGGGTGGATCTGCCATGTCATTAGACACTGATTTAACTTCATCTTCTCGTAAGGTGATGACTAGCTCCGTGCATCGTTTTACATGTCCCATGAAGTTGTTGAAGAAATTCGCTTCTTGGGGCTGTAACTCGATGGCTTTCAAAATCTCCATGAGAGCCTCTCGATGGGGCATTGATTACTGTATAAGCTCATATATGTAGAGCCTAGCCGACGTGGTCCACAAACTCTGCATGAGTTTGGTCCGAATCGTGGCCGCGGGTCTAGGCGGAGGTAGCTGCATAGGGTGCTGTTGAGGTTGTGATGTCGATGGAACCTCTCTTGTGGCTGCCTCGGGGGCAAATCCTAGGCATTTCTTGTTCCTAGTCACTATGCTTATCATTCCTACAGACCCTTGCATGGAAAATTTTTGTTGCACCTCATTGACCTGAAGGGGTTTTTCCTTTGCCTCATGGGCAGGTAAGGGGTCCTTGAAAACCCCCATCTACTGGTTGTTTGGCACTACAGGGTTGTCCACTGCCAACGTATTATTGTCAATCAGGTCTTGTATCAATCCTTTGAACTTCCAACATGAATTCAGGTCATGTCTCCTCTGCTTGTGGAACCTACAATACAAGTCCTCCCGGTATCCCTTAGGCTTGGGAGCATTAGGATCTATGGTTTGAATCTCTAGAAGGGTGATCAAGTTTGCCACTGACAAGCGATCAAATAGGGAGTCCCTAGACTCCGTATAAGGTGTGTACTGTCACCTAGGGTGACACTGCTGATTTTGTTCTTACTTCTGATTTCCTCTTTCATAATTGTTAGGAGGCACTGCCTGATAGTTAGCCTTTTGAGGCTATATTTCTTGTGTAGGCTTAGGGAAATTTATAGCAACTTGATTAACCGTAACGGGTTTTTGTTGCGTAGTCCCTGTCTTTGTGTTCTTGTTCCATTCTTTCTTCTTAGGTTTGGCAATCTCTCCATCCTGTATCTTGATCTCTTCGATAATTCTGGCTTGTGCCAGAGCTTCCTCTAAGGTGGCATATTTCTGCAGCTACAATAGCACATGGATTGATCTCAAACAACTTCATGAGAACATTTGTGTAAGGTCGGACATAGGGGGAAGGTAGGGTAGCTTGGAAAGTAGAGTCCTCCATCGATTCCCGTAGGCCACCATGGTCTCTTCCTCATACTGCCTGAGGCTGGCTAGGTCACTTAGTGATGCCTTCTTCTTGGTGTTGAAGGTGAAGAATTCGAGGAACACATCCATTAACTAATCCAAGTTACTGATGCTGTGTTTCGACAACTGGGTGAACCAATCTGAGGCAGGGCCTATGAATGTGGTTATAAAAGTCCTTAGCAACAACACATCATTGTCCTGAATGCCAAAGTATTGGCTTAGGAATCTTGTCACATGCTCTTGTGTATCCTATTCACCATTAAAGACTACCAACTGAGGCAGCTTGAAGTGTTCGGGGTAAGGGGGTGCAGGCACTAACGGATGCACAGGATGACTGTGGAGTTGGCATAACGTGGGCTTTTGGGGCCCAGAAGCTTTGGTTTCCATAGACTCCAAATGCTCTAGCAGCGCTTTGTATGCATCAAAAGATTTAATCTCTTCCTCTTTAGTTTTCTCCCATTGTGGGTTATGGGAGACTTGAGGCCTATGGGGGGGTGGCCAAATAGCAACCCCTCCACCTTGGTAGGGGATTTTGGCCCGCTCTACTTCTTGTTCATACTCCTCGTAAACTTCTTGAGGAGTCTCTAGGCAAGACCTATGACCCTGGGTGGGTCCCCGTGGAGGGTACCCATCGTTGTTCCGGGGAGTGGCCTCCCTCTCAGGTCTAGGGGGTCTCGAAGGCAAAACTTGATGAGGTCACAGAGACCTATCTCATGCCAAGGGATTATGCCTCTTGTATGGTTCTGCTCTTTGGGTGCGAGGGGTTGGAACCCTCTCAGGTAGGTTATGAAGCAACTCATATGTTTGGCGCTGAATGCGCTCCTTGCTAAGGTGGTATAGACGCTCTAGTTGCTGCTGATCTTGCTCAAGCCACATGATCTAGGCTTGGTGGGTGGCATTTTTGGTGACTGTTAGGTCAATTTGGTTTGCCATCTTGAGCCTAGGAGGCCTGGATGCCTCTCCTATACATTTACCTCGATCGTGGTGATCCGATATCTCAATGCCTTGCTTCCTTCTGTCGAGGTTGGTGGCATTTACTCGAGGCTCTGGCCTCATTGGGTAACCATGGTATCTAGCTGGTGTGGAAGCGCATGGCTCCTGTGCTATACATTGCTCTCAAGGAATGTGATGGTCTCCCTCGTATTCCCTTTTGTATGTGTGAAAGTGGTGGGCGGAGTTAGCTCACCCTATTTGGAAAGCCTTATGCTCTGGGGTTTGTCTATTGGTTCTAACAGTGATGGGGGGCAAAGGATGGATGCCATAGTCATGTGGCCTCTCCTCATGGACACTATGCCGCTCTAGCACTTCATCATGCGGTGTCCACTCATATCTAGCTTCTAAGGGAGCTTTTCTGTCTATGTTAAGTGCCACATGTAAGGATTCTTCCTGAAAGGGGCTGTGATGAATAGGTTTGTCCCCCAGAGGGGTGTCCCTATAATTCCACCTTGACATGGAATGATGTGGACTCTCTTGTGGGTCAGTCTACCAAGGCGGTATGGCCAAGTCATTAGGGCTAAAGCGGAGGCGACTTGTGCCTCCTCCTTGTACACTTTCCATAGCTTCTGCCCTTGATTGGGCTTGGCTACGGATGTACACCATGGTGTTGCTCTTCTGCAAGCTAAGTAGATTTTTATCTCTTTTATGATTTTTTATGCTACACATAAACAGAAAAGAACACACACATACACAAACAATGATTATCTCTTTTAAATATTGAGAGTGTGTCCTAAACCTGGTTTAGTGTGTTTTGTTGTTATTTTTCTTTGTTTTTGAAGGTTTTTGTAAAGAACATTTAAATGCAAAATGAGGGCTCTTATGACTCCCAAAATTGGTCGCCCCTTTGATATACCATTGCCAGACCGATATACCAACCTCTTTATATACCCACCCTTACATGAGGGAAACTATAGGTACATGAGACCAGATGGTACATGGAACATAGGCGGTACAAAAGGGGAATTGCTCTGTTTATGACACCTACCATAGAAGACTTATCCTCGCATGCTGGTAATCACCCCAGCTACACTCGGTCAACTTTCATCAGGATTTACGTCTAGCAATAGTAGCGATTGGGGTTTATGAATGCAAAATTCAAGCCAAGGTGGTGATGAAATCCACCGTTGGTCTTGATCAAGGGCTGGGGTTTTACAACCAGCTCCTTGGTGTTTAAATTTCCATGTGGTGTGTGGGGTTCCTTTTATTATGTATGGAACAAAATAAACATGTAGCAACTTTTCATAAGCATGCAAAAAGAAACCAGAAAAACAAAAAAATTGAAGACAGAAAATGACAGGAAAAGTGCAGGATTCTTACCTCTTCTCTGCCCAAATATGTTGGTTCTAAGTTTCTGCCCGAAAACCTCAAAGGACAGAATTCATCCCGAGGTGGAACAAATTATAGGACTGTATTCATCATAGGGTGGGGCGAATTCCCATTCGTCCTTGGGTGAGACGAATTACAGTTCTGCATTCGTCCTTTGTTGGAACGAACAACAGTCAACGTATGAAAACGTGGTACCTGCAAGCAAAAACCAAGTTTGGATCAGATATCTAATCTTAAAAATAGAGGACAATGTCCCACCGTGATCTCCACTGAAAGCACAAGGATATAGAAGCAAAAAGGGAAAGCTAACATGCGATATGGGAACAAAGGAACCGAATCTTAGCGCTAAATCCTATAAACATGAAAATACATGAAAAGAGGGAAAAGCATGATCAAATAAAAATGAAACAAATGGGAATAAAGAAGAAAAACCTTTTTATTGATATGTTTCAAACTCGGTTACAATGTGCATCCTCCCCTTCCAAGGGCTAGGAGCGTTTAAGCATGAATTCTCGTTACAATCCATGGGTGCATTTCCTTCTTTCGCGTGCCCACATGTAAAATGGGTGGACAAAAACGTCACCACCACTTGGAATGATGAGTCTTGACTCCTCGCTGCTCCTCTAATGTCCGAACACTATGTTCAAAGGAACAAGAAATGGTAAGTAGCAACTGCAGATGAAACAAAGCACGCAATCCCCAAGCATACGATAAGTGAATGAGAAAACAAATTAAAACAAGATTAAAACAGATCAAAATGCTCTAAAAATTTAATAGGGGCATAAATATATCACCATAAAGGTTCTACAAAAAGAACAGTCGAGAAATTCCTCACCAATTTGAATTCACTTTGGGGCGGGATGAATTCACCTACAACAAAATGCCGAAAAGATACTATCCCAATGTCCTACTTAGAAAGCTCCAAAATACCTACAAACTTGGGATTAGCTAATTGGGGGAATTTTGGGAAGACCCAGATGGTCATATTTTCCAAATTTGGCCTCCATAAATGGGAATTTTATGATGCTACCTACAGATTAGCAAAAGTGAACAAAGCTAGAAATATGATCAAAATTGCTCAAAACGAGACGAAATTCGAATGACAACCTATTAAAACATCATAGAATTGAATGCAAAAATGAAAGAAAGAAAATCTGCCATGGAATTCCCATCGCTCCGAAAGGGGACGATTAGGATTGTGGTAGTGTGGGAGGGGGCGTCCATGGGGCAGGCCGCCCACCGTTTGAGGCTTGATTTTGACACCAATCCACTTGGGATGGGTCCAAAACCTCTTGTGTGGTATTTTCAGAAAATTTGGTGGGGTATTGTGGCCAAATGTCAGGTTTTGGGATCAATATTTGTCCTCCCAATAGTCACCCAATGACCTCCCTTCTAAAGGAGATCAAGGATGTGAAAGGTGCAAATCCAAAAGGTGTGAGATGTGTAAATAAAATGACAGCACTTCATTGCTCTAAAATGCTACTTCCTTCCATATTTTGGGGTGAGGAAACTCACCAATTTATAGACTTGGAGGTCTCTTGAAATGGGCATGCAGAGGCACCACTTGGCAATCATGCCTCCCCAGGGGGAAGGAGATTCCTCCCTGAATAGGGACTTCACAGATGCCTCTAATGCTTGAAAGCACTCACACATACTCCCATGCGATTAAGGAAGCATTGGGTGGCATACCTGAGCTTCCATTTCTCAAGATTTGACTTTTTGCCCGTCAAACCTACAATTCGCCCCACCCTAAAGCGAATTCAGAATTCGTCCCTACTTGGTGCGAATCCCAGTTTGAATTCGTCCTAGGGTGGGACGGATAGTAAGCAAAGTGCCTGAATGTGCCAATTTGATCTTTGACCTTTCAAAACTATTGTGAGAGTGGTTAGGACCACTGTTTGACCTCTGGGGGCTGCCCTTGGGGCTGTGTGTGTCAATGCGATCAGTGTTTGCAGTCACATAATCGGATTGGTGTTGTTTTGGTATCCACAAAAGCAACTATTATGTGAAGACTCTTAGAACAAATGGAGGAGGTGAATACATCTCCAATAAATTCTATAATTTCTACAAAGCAAATATAATTCAAAGATAATTCATAGCTAGATACACACCACATCAAAACGGTGTTGTAGAGAGGAAGAACAAAACAATAATGGAGATGGCATGAAGTATGTTGAAGGTAAAATAATTGCCACATGAGTTATGGGTAGAAGGTGTATTTTGTGTAGTTTATCCACTGAACAGATGTCCCACAAAGATTTTGAAGGATAAGATTCCTTAGGAGGCTTGGAGAAACCAAAATCTGAGTGTTGCTCACTTATATGTTTTTGGATGCATAACATATGCACACATCCTAGATGAGAAAAGAAAGAAACTAGATGACAAAGTAGATATCTTCACTTGGTATAGTTAAGAATCAAAGGCTTATAGGTTGTATAACCCTGTAATAAAAAAACTAATCACTAGCCGAGATGTGAAGTTCATGGAAGATGAAACTTGGAATTGGAAATCCAAGACTAGTGAGCAAGAGCCAACAATTATTGAGTCTGAATACTTGGAGGAAAATAGAGTGCATCAGCTTGTAGCTTCAAGCAGTAATACTAGACATAGCAATAGCACTACCTCATCTTCATGGTCACCTCCACTTGCAAGAAGGTTCCCTCCACTTGCAATTAGGATCTCCAACTTGAAGACACCATCCAAGATAAGGAGCTTGCAAGACATATATGAGGTAACTAGAAATGAAATTGAAGAAGCAAAACATACTGACTTTGCTTTATTTTTTTAGTGTGACCCAATTTCATTTGAAGATGTAATTAAGAATAGAAAATGGATGAAATATTTGGATGATGAGATAGAAGATATAGAGAATAACTAGACCTGTCAGATAATGGAGCTTCCACTAGAGAATAAGACCATTGGAGTGAAATGGGTATATAAAACCAAGTTTAATACCCAAGAAGAAGTTTACAGGTAGAAGGCTAGACTGGTGGCAAATGGCTACAAGCATAAATTAGAGATTGACTATCATGATGTGTATGCACCTATAATGAGACTTTATACAATCTTAGAATTGGCAATCCAAAAGGGTTGGAATATTTACCATATGGATGTCAAGTTTAACTTCCTCAATGGAATGTTGGAAGAGGAGGTCTACATAGACCAACCACCTGACTATGAGTTGGAAGGGCAAGAAGGCAAGGTCTTGAAATTGAAAAAGGCCATGTATGGGTTGAAGCAAGCACCAAGTGCTTGGTATAGCCACATTGATGCCTTTTTCAAGAGAATATGTTTATCAAATGCCCATATGAGCACACTCTGTACATGACGATAAATGCAGAAGGGGAGATGATAATTGTGTGCTTGTATGTAGATGATTTGATATATACTGGCAATAAAAATATGTTATTTGAACAGTTTAGAAGTGCCATAAAGAAGGAGTTCGAGATGACATAATTAGGCCTGATGAAATATTTTCTAGGCATTGAAGTTGACCAATCCACGTATGGCATATTCATATTTCAAGATAAGTATGCAGTAGATGTATTAAAGAGATTCAAAATGGAGGACATCAAACAAGTGATCACACTAGTTACAAAAGGCCTAAAATTGAGCAAAACAGATTGTAGCGACAATATTGATTCAACATTCTTTAAATGACTTATTGGAAGTCTCATGTATTTGATAGCAACTAGACCAGACCTGATGTTTGCAATGAGTCTGATTAGTAGATTTATGGAAGCACTGAAGAACACTTAGTTGCAAATAGGGAAGAGGATTTTGTGTTATGTCAATGGGACCAAGAACCATGGAATTTTTTTTTTCCAAAAAATACTAGCTAGAACTTATCGACTACACATATAGATATTGGACTGGTAGTATATATGATAGGAAGAGCACTTTCAGATTTGCATTCCACCTTGGATCAAGTTTAGTATCAAACTCATCCAAGAAGAAACCAATTGTTGCATTATCAACTACTGAGGTAGAGAATGTTGTTGCCACTTCAACTGTATGCCAGGCAGTATGGCTACAAAATACTTTAGGTGAAATCAATCATCACTAGGAAGGGGTAACAATGATATTTTGTGATAAAAATTATGCCATAGCACTTTCAAAGGATCTAGTGTTTCATGGTAGTAGCAAGCACATTGATATCTGCTACCACTTCATCAGAGAGATTGTAAAGTTTAATGAAATCATGTTATTGTTTTGTAGGTCCAAAGATCAAGTTGTAGATATCTTCACAAAACCTTTGAAGGAGGAAGACTTCAATAGGTTGTGGGAATGCTAGGTATCAAATTCTTTGTGAATTCTCATTTAAATGAGGATGTTAGAAATTAAACTAGATTTCATGCCTGTAAGATCTCTGTCAGATCTTAACTCAAAAATTTGATTGCAATTTTTAATAGTGTATGCAATTATTGTTGTTTCAACGATTGGAAGGAAACCCTACTTTATTTGGCTGGTAAGACATCCCTATTCCAGTCATTACTATGTGTGTCAAAAGATAGGCATTATCCCTCCTTCTCCTGGCTATATAAGTCAATGTTATCCTTAGAGCATTGTAGAAAAAATGTAAGTGATGAAATGGAAGTGAGAGAAAAATAGGAGGAGAAGATAGATACTGAACAAAGTCTGGGAGAAAATAATCTGAAGAACCACTTCGAAAAACAAGGAGCTAAAGCAACAACATTGAGAGACTCCATATGAGTTCACCCTACAACTCTGTTAAGAGAAATGCTTGAAAGCTTCAAGATAAGAAGCACCCAGAGTAAAGGTTCTATTTTGTAAACCTGTGGCAATAGTCTACTTTTGATTAATATATATATATACATAAAAGTTATTTTCTCCATGTTTTAGAAACTATTGTGTGACATTGAGTCATAATTGCTTCTACAATATTTTTCGCTCCTGAAACGCTTGCAAAAAAAATAGAGACGTTGCGTTATTTTCGTCCAAGTTATACACCAAAAAGGGTGTTGATGACTTTGACTAGTGAAATACCCATTTTCGCACATTTCTCCTCCAAAAAGGAATTTTTAGGCAAGCTGTTCCAAAAAGGGATATCGCTACCGAAACTCTGTTTTCACTGCATTTTTCTTTCACATGATCCCTCTCTTTTTGATAATTAGTTTTAGTGCAGATGTATATGAATTTTTATTTTTTATTTATTTTTATTGTAGTCGTTGGGAGTGCAGGGCAAAGGGGGGCCCCAAAGTCGGGCTACGCTCTCGAAGTCGAGTGGCGCACCCAAAGTCGGGTTGTGATCCCGAAGCCGGGTTGCGCTCCTGAATTTTACATAGTTGGGATGCACAAGTAAAACTTGCGTAGTCAGGCTACAAAAGGAATAATGTGCACATTTGGGCTGCACATGAAAAATATGTGCAATCAGGCTATACATAGAATAAAGTACACAGTCGAGGAGGAGGTGGTCAACACCTGAATGCTCTAGTCAAAGGCAGTGAATTTTGATTGCGCTACGTAGTCGGGCAGTTGGCTAAGACTTAGCCAAAAAACTACCCTTCTTTAAGCTGACCCATCCAACTACGCTCAAAACTAATTGCGTCATTGGACTGCACTGCGTAGTCGGGTGGATAGCTCCACACTTAGGAAATTTTGCCTTGTGAACTTTTTTTGTCCTGAGGCTTGCACGTCTATAGTGATGGCTTGAATGGCTTGGAAAGAGCTGTGGGGAAAAAATCACTCTAAGGTAGTTGTAAAAAAGAACACCAATAGATTTTATGCAGAAAAAGATAACCACAAACCCTACAGATGCCTTAAACAACAACAAATTTTATTCTTATAAGACGAGGGTTACAAAAGTCCTTAACTGAGGAAAACTAACATTTGTAGACTAAAGCTCCAGGATAAACTGAGAGGGAAAACAAATTTCGAGTTTGTTGCTCGAACATTAAACAAATGAGCTACACTGCTCACTGAAACGATCTCGTCTATTGATCTATGAATGACTACTTTTCTCTTGTCTGTTTCTCTAAATTTCCCCCACTCTCCACACTTTGTCTGAAGACCCGAACTGCATTATATATCCACGGGGAGAGGAAGATAGAGGTTATCCTCTGACAGGTTCTAACAGACCCTGAACTAGGGTTTCTGACCAATCACCAAACTTGCATTAACTTATTCGACAATTGTATCTATCAGACGTCACATCTGTTTGAAGGCACATGCGACATCAAGTAAAAAATTTTGTCGGGATGCCCGATTTTGCGAGCACAGTTCGGCTTCGCCCAAGTTCGGAGCGCAATTGGGCGAAGGCATAAAATCTGGAGTAATACTTATAACACCCTCCTTTAAACCTGATTTCATGAGTGCTTTGACTCCAAGCTGCTCACACAATCTGCTGAAGTCTTCCTCCTTCAAAGGCTTCATGAAAATATCTACCAACTGCTCCTTGGATCTGTGAAACTATAGTTGAATTTCTCTAGACTTCACAAACTCTCTAATGAAGTGATAACGAATATCGATGTGTTTCGTCCGAACATGGAACATAGGATCCTTTGACAGTGCAATTGTTGAATTGTTATCACAAAAAATTGTTGTCGCACCTTCTAAAGGATAGTTCAGTTCACTCAAAACTCTTCATAGCCAAACTGCCTGGCATGCGGCTAACATGGAAGTGAAATATTCTATTTCAACTATGGATAATGCAATGATGGTTTGCTTCTTGGACACCCATGAGACTGTCCCTGATACAATATGGAAAGCATACTCGGAGGTGCTCTTTCGATCGTCGGTGCTACCAGCCTAGTCACTGTATGTGAAGCCTACTAGTTTCAACTGGTCCTATCTGGCATAAAATAGGCCATTGTTCTGCGTCCCATTGACATAGCGCAAGATCCTCTTGCCTGCTTGCTAGTGTGTGTCCTTTGGAGTCTCCATAAAATGACTGATCAGACTGACTCCGAACATCAAATCTAGTCAAGTTGTGGTCAAATACATCATATTGCCAACTAGCCTCTTGAACAGTGTTGGATCTACATTCCTCCTTGAATCCAACTTGCTCAACTTCAAACCTGTGGCTATAGGTGTGATGGCAGGTTTGCTATCCTCCATATTGAACCACTTTAGGACATCCTTCACATACTTGCCTTGAGAAATTAAGATGCCATCTACCGATTGGTCAACTTCAACGTCGAGAAAACACTTCATCAACCCTTAGTCTGTCATCTTGAACTCCTTCTTCATGGCTGTTCTGAACTAGGCAAATAGTGTTGTGCTATTTCCAGTGTAAATTAAATCATCCACATACAGGTAGAAGATTATGAGCTCACCTACATCATTTGTATTCATGTACATGGTGTGCTCATATGGGCATTTTACAAACCCATTTTCTTGAAAATAACTATCAATCTAGCTATACCAAGCCCGGGTTGCATGCTTCAAACCATATAGGGTCATATTTAGCTTCAGGACTTTGCCTTCCTGGACTTCAATTTCATAACCTGGTGGCTAGTCTATGTAGACCTCTTCCTCCAACACTCCATTGAGGAAGGCTGACTTGACATCCATCTGGTACATATTCTAACCCTGCTAGGCTACAAATGCCAGGATCATCCTGACTGTGTCAAGTTGGGCTATAGGCGCATAAACCTCATGGTAATCGATACCTAAATTCTACTTGTAACCCTTCACCACTAGTCTGGCTTTGTGCTTGTAAAATTCTCCTTGGGCATTGAACTTTGTCTTATACACCCACTTGACCCCAATGGTCTTCTTTCCTACTGGAATATCTGTCAGTTGCCATGTGTCATTCTTTTCAATGGTTTCAATCTCCTTGTCCATCACCTGCACCCACTTTTGATTCTGACTTGTGTCTTCGAACTCTACTGGATCAACTTCATTAAAGAATGTAAAGTCATAGTACTCTTCAAATGCATGGGTTTGGGTTGCCTCGTAGATTTCTTGCAAGTTCCTTGTCTTTGCTGACGTCACCAGGTTCTAGATTCTACTTGCATATGGAGGTGATCGAGATGGAGTGGTTGTGCTACTGCTGGAACCGCTTCTGCTGCTGGAGGTTGTAGGTTGTTGCACACTTTCTTCTTCCAATTCAATAGACTCTACTACTATTGGATCTAACTGGCAAATCTCTGATTTCCAGTTCTAGACTTCATCTTCAAGAAACTTTACATCATGGCTAATGATGAGCTTCTTCTTCATAGAGTTGAACAGCCTATATGCCTTCGCCTGCTCACTGTACCCTATGAAAATGCACTTCTCATCTCTATAATCCAACTTCTACTGCTTCTATTCTGGAATATGTGCATATACAATGCACCCAAACACACGCAAGTGAGTCACACCGTTCTAGGCCTCTTGAGGGATTTTGTCCTTCATGATTTTTGTGGCACATTTGTTCAACAGGTAGACTGCAAATGTTACAACATCTACTAAAAATTCATGTGGCAATCCCTTCGCCTTCATCATGCTTCGTGCCATCTCCATGATGGTTCGGTTCTTCCTCTCAGCTATGCCGTTCTACTATGGCGTGTATCTGGCAGTGAACTGCCTTCGAATTCTATGTTGCTTGTAGTAGTTATGGAATTCATTGGAGATGTATTCACCTCCACCATCTATCCTGATAGTCTTGATTTGATATCCACTTTGTTTCTCCATCAGAGCCTTGAAATCCTTGAATGTGGCAAATGCTTCTGACTTTAGATTGATGGCATATATCTAAGTATTCTGACTGAAGTCATCTATGAACATTAATAAGTATTTGTTATCAAAAAACATGTTGGTCTGCATCGAATCGTAAATGTCTGAGTGCACCAACTCCAGTGGTTGTGATGGTCTCCAAGACTGACCGAAAGGGAATGAATCCCTATGTTGTTTATCAACTAAGCAGCCCTCACAAACTTGATTTTGTTGCTCTATTAGGGGTAAATACTTCACCATCTGCTTCTTGTGCAGTTTGTTCAGGCCATTGAATTTCAGGTGACCAAATCTGAGATGCCATAGCCAGGTAGCATCTTTCACAACTACACTTAGAGACATCAATGATTCATTCTAAATCTATAGCGAAAACATTTTATTCTTCATCATGGACACGATAGCAATCTTCCCATGCGACTTGTCTATGATGGTGCAAGCTTCGTATTTGAACTAGATCGTATCTCCCTTCTACATGAGCTATCCAACACTCAACAGGTTGTGCTTTAGGCTAGGTACATCGTAGACATCACAGATCTGCTTTCGTTCGTCGTGCCTAGTGCGGATGAGGATCTTTCCTTTCCCCATTATGGGAACCTTGTTGTTGTTCCCCATATTCACCTCGATTGGACTATTTCATCCATTTGGGAGAACATATCCTTGTTCCCCGTCATGTGGTTGCTGCACCCACTGTCTAAATACCAAACATTCTTCTAGCACTCCTCAATGTTGCAAGTCAACAACATGTTTCCTCCTGCCGCATTTTTGGTTTCGTCCATGTAATGGGCCTGCTGCTGGTTCTCCTTGGCCATACATTTTCTACACTGTGAGATGTAATGGCTGAACTTCTTGCAAAAATAGCATTCGACCTTTGAAATGTCCTTCTAACTAGATCCAGCTTGCTAATTTTTTGAGCTGCCTCTTCCACATTGCTGATGGAAATTACAGTTGGTCTCTCCTTCGCTAGGGTTTGATCATCCTACTTGCTTGTTGTCTTTCCCATGCCTGCCTTTGCCTCTTGATTCGTGAGAACTAGAGGCACCATGGTGGGAATCTTATCTGTCGTTGTCTCAAAATGAGACCTGAGCCTTGAATGCTTACTCCAAAGAGGTCTGAGACGAACGACTCAGCCTCTGTTCATGTGTCTACAACAAACCCATGAGCTCATCTATCGAGAGGGTTGTCAGATCCCTCGACTCTTCGATTGCTATCACAACCGAGTCAAACTTGGTAGGCAGACTTTTGAGAATTTTCTCCATTATTCTTTGGCTCTGCATGATTTCTCTATTCAACCGCATCTAGTTGATAATGTCCATCATCTAGGTGAAGAAATCACTCATGGACTCAAACTCACTCATCTACATATTTTCAAACTCCCTCCTGAGCATCTGTAGCTTCACTAACTTTACCTTATTGGTGCCTTAGTACGAGATGGCCAAAATATCCTGGGCCTGCTTCGCCTTGGTGGCAGATGTGATCCGTGGGAAGATGGACTCATCGATCACTTGCATGATGTATAAGAAGGCCTTCTGGTCCTTCTTCATGTTCTCTTTCAATAGGTCTTTGTCTGCTTGAGAGAGGGCGACCAGTGCTACTGCATCTACCGGTTATGGGTAGTCATTGTTGACTAAATCCCATAGCTCTTGAGATTCGAATAGGATCTTCATCTAGATGCTCCAGTAATCGTAATTCTTCTCATTGAAGTGCGAGATCTGCAACTACAAGTTGTTGCTACTGGAAACCATTCTGCTTCGGTCTTCGCATCAAGGGATCAATGGATCTGATACCAATTTGAAGTTTTATTTTTATTTTTTTATTACAGTCATCGGGAGCGCAAGGCAAGGGGGGGCCCGAAGTCGGGTTGCGCTCTCGAAGTCGGGTGGCGCACCCGAAGTTGGGTTGTGCTCCCAAAGCTGGGTTGCGCTCCTGACTTTTGCATAGTCGGGCTGTGCATGGAATAATGTGCGCAGTCGAGTTACGCACAAAAAATATGCATAATCAGGCTGTACACAGAATAAAGTGTGCAGTTGGGGAGGAGGTGGTCAATGCCCAACTATGCTGGTCAAAGGCAGGGAAGTCCGATTGCGTTGTGCATTCTGATGGTTGGCTAAAACTTAGCCAAAAAACTGCCCTTCTTTAAGCTCACACGTCCAACTGCGCTCAAAACTGATTGCATCATCAGACTGTGTTGCGCAGTCAGGTGGACAGCTCCACACTTAGAAAATTTTGTCTTGCGAACTTTTGCTGTCCTGAGGCTTGCACGGCTACAACGATGGTTTGAATGGCTTGGCAAGAGCTGTAGGGCAAAAATCACTCCGAGGCAGTTCTAACAAAGAACAACAACAAATTTTATGCAGACAAAGATAACCACAAACCCTACAGATGCCTTAAACAACAACAATTTTTATTCTTATAAGACAAGGGTTACAAATGTCCTCAACTGATGAAAAACTAACATCTGCAGACTAAAGTTGTAGGATAAACTAAGAGGAAAAACAAATATCGAGTTTGCTGCTCGGACATTAAATAGATGAGCTACATTGCTCACTGAAACGATCTCGTCTGCTGCTCTGTGAATGACTGCTTTTCTCTTGCCTGTTTCTCAAAATTTCCCCCACTCTCCACACTTTGTCTAAAGACCCGAACTGCCTTATATATCCGTGGGGAGAGGAAGATAGAGGTTATCCTCTGACAGGTTCTGACAGACCCTGAATTAGGGTTTCTGACCAATCGCCGAACTCGCATTAACTTATGCAGTGATCGGATCTGTCAAACGTCACATCTGTCAGAAGGCACGTGCGACGTCAAGTCAAAAAATTTTGTCGAGATGCCCGACTTCGCGAGTGCAGTCCGGCTTCACCCAAGTTCAGAGCGCAGTTGGGCGGAGGCGTGAAATCTGGATTAATTTTTCCTGGCCGGCAATAGCGTCTGCTGGCTGAACACGGTGTGTTTCAGGGTTGCGATAAGCAATTTCCCGTCCAAGAGAGGAATCGCCTCGGGTCTTAGCACCAGCTGCTCCGGACTCAGCACTGTCGTCTACACCAACTCGTCCATCATCGATTCCGACAAACCGTCGTTTTACCTGCTTTTGAACGCGCTCGTGCCCGTCTAAGTTTGTGCCATTGGAGCGGTGTGCATCAGCATCCCACCATTCTTCTCCAAGCGCTTCTCTACGTCCCGTTCAAGGCAGCCCTTTGCCTGAAGAAGATTCAGAGGAACGCCTCCAGCCGCGTGACCGACCTCTGCACGGTTTTGGAAGTGCACGGCCCGGACCAGAGCTGGGAGCAATACATACAGGAAATCACCTCCGTGGATTTCTACATAGAACCGTCCCCCCTTGTGCATCAAAATTCAAAATGCGGCAACGATCTTCTGCAAAAGGAAAACTCTTTAGAAACCATCTCGACGGATCGTATGGAACAAGAGATCAAACCCGACGGAATTCCAAATACGGCCACTGCTTCCCGGCCGGTCGTCCCGTCGGTGGGAGAAGAGCACCGCGTGCTACAGTCGCTACGGAGCGTGGATTTCTGGTTATATTATTTCGTCTACTTCTGCAGAGGAACCGTGGGGCTGGTGTACATCAACAACCTCGGCCAAATAATTCAGTCTCTGGGCTATTACAAGACGCCCAAGTTGGTCTCCCTCGTGTCCTCGTTGGGATTTCTCGGCCCAATTGCCTCGGGGTTGTCGGAATACTTCAAGGTCTGTATTTATATTTCTTTTCTTTTTAACGCTTTTAATAATGTTCCTGTCGAAATCTGTGTATATTAACATTGAAACGGGCTTACAGAGTTTGAACCGGACATTGCCGAGAACGGCGTGGTTAGGATTGTGGACGCTGCCGATGGTGCCCGCCTTGTTCATGCTGGCGTTCTTCCACAAGCAGCAGTGGGTGCTGTACAGGAGCACCGCCATCATCGGGACGACGGCGGGAGCGATAACGAGCGTTGCAGTTCCAACGTCCTCGGAGCTGTTCGGGATACAACGGTTCGGTGTGAACCACAACATTCTCATCTCTAACATCGCCTTCGGCTCGCTTCTCTTCGGCAACATCGCCGGAATGGTCTACGACCACTCCGGGTCTCCATCTCCCATGCCGGCTACCAATGCCAACAACGGATTTGGCCGTGCCGGGCATATTTGCGTAGGACGAGTCTGCTGCGCAAAATCCTTAGTTAGCCTGTTTTGATTTGTAAGTTCGAGGGAAAACAAATTTGAAATAAAAAGAACCAGAAAATAACCCAAAATCAGAAGAGATCACTGCTTTTTCCCTGGTTCGAAGGCTGGTCGGGGAACCTTCGACGACTGTAATTTATTTCAAAATAGTTTATTCTTTCCCATCCTGTTCGTACTGTTCAACGTATATTCCTGTATTGTACATATATATATATATATATATATATATATATATATATATATATATATATAATTGGTATTATTAATTAATGTGGACACCCGTGCACACGGCACCCAAGATACTCACAATAAAACGGGAAGACAAAGTGGAAGAGGAGAAGCACTGGACATGAAAGTCATTGCAATAGAAAAGACGACGGTGGGTCTCTCGACCGATGGGTAGAAACCACAATGGCAGCAGGAGCACTACATGCACACAGGTTAACATGGTATATAATAAAGGAAAATATTATAGTAATAGAGGAAACAAGAATGTCCGCCATCTTCAGAGCAGCTAACTGATACCAGGGCTCTAGATTTAAGCTTATCACGTAAGATTGGTCTTTGTCTCAGATTCAATCAGATTGCCGGAGTAACTATCAAGGTAATATTAATTAGAAGTTGGTATCTAGACATCGAAATTAATATTTTAATAAAAAAATATTATTTCGAATTCGATTTCTTATAATTGAAACATTATTTAATTAGTTTTTACGGAAATCGTAATGTTATGGTTTTAAGGACCCAGATTCATAAATATGAAAAAACATAAAAAACAATACATTATTTAATGAAGGTCCTTCTCTCAAGTCAATTAGATTGCTCTAGTAACCATCAAGAGAATAGTAATTAGAACCCGGCATTAAATAATTCATAAATAAATAAATAAAAACATAATTTAAAATATATTATTATTATAATATTTTTAAAATTATTTTATTTAATTTTTTATTTTTATTTTTATATTATTAAGAAAAAAGGGTTTTGAAAGAAATCTTTTAACCTTTTACATCAACTCTAATACAATTGGAGAACCACCCAGAAAAACCACACTAAAAGTTGGAAACCACTCAAAAAGATGAGAGAGACCAAGAGAGACTAAAACTACTAACATAGAAAGAAACTAAAACATAGGGAGAGAACACCAGAAAATGCCGAGAAGATAGAACTGAGATAGTTCTAGACTAACAAATCCACCTCCTAGATAACATCCTCCACCATCCTAGATATTTCTATTGAATAGTCGACAACAATTTTGAACGAATCCCAAATAGCGTGTTGCTTTATCTCCATCATCTTCAGATTATGCATGATAGTACAACAATGTGACCCCCTTCACCTTACTTAAAAAATTACATATTATACATTTCGACAAAACAAAGATAAATAAAAAACAGAGACAAATAAAAGGATAGGCATGCAAATCCACTCCAAAAAAGATGCGCAACACCAAATCTCGAGAACAAACAATAAATGAGATCAAAGTAGCCCAAAAATCACCACAAGTTAGACTTTGAACAACCTTATATTCCCAATATTGATCAAACAGGGATAAAAATAGCAAGCCTTGCTTCTCATCCACCCACTGGTCCATCTCGTGAAAGCAAAAAACAAAAAATGAGAAACACCTAGGCCAATTGCTTCGAGCGGGCCGCCCTCATCGAAAAAGAAATACTAAAAGCCTTACTTTGAGTGAGCTGCCAACATAGCAAAGAAACTAAAAGTCACTGAATGAGACTTCCAAGACAGATAGGATAAAGGCCCACCACGTATCATGAATCAAATTCTAAAAGAAAGGCCAGCTCAACAAACCATGTGGGAACTGCAAAATAAGAGATTGAGACATATGATGTGCAACAACTCTCCCATCTAAGCTTCACAAGAAACAAAGAGAATTTGAATTTGGGACATTAAATATAGATTGAAATCCCATCACCGATGCAATATGAAAAGCAAGGAACATTGGAACTCAAAAAAATTCTAAAATCCGATGAGCTTTGCATGCTCAAAAAGAACATTGCTCAGAAGCCTCACTTTCAAAAAATAACCAATCTTCTGAAAATTATAAATTTTTCTCTTCATTGAAACGATGTAAAATGTCCTATGGGAAATTTCTTTTCCAAACCAAAAATCTTAGATAAGACATACCAAGATTTACCATAAAGTCAGCGATATAATTTTCCCCTAAGCACATGAATTACCCAGACTTGACTTATATGTTGAATACAAGATTTCACTTCTTCCATAAGATTTACCACTTTCCAGTTGGACTGAACATAATCATTGAGCATGTTAATTACGTTCATTGAATCACCTTCACTAACCACATTCAGGATCTCTAGGTCCATCAATAATAACACACCTTGGAATGCAGCTCTAGCTTTTGCAAACAGAGAGGTTTGAGATAATAAAATTTCTGCATACGACACTACCAACTCTCTCTTACGGTCTCTAATAACACTGTCAACCCCGACGATGTCATAATTACCTTTAGAGGTACCATCAAAATTTAATTTGAACCAACCTCTTGGAAGGGGGGACCATTTCACCATTCTCCTCATATTTGGAGCAACCATACCCAGAGAAATCGATGAAAATTCCAACTCCTCTTCCAATCGTGCTTCATTCGGAGAGAAAATATATCTATTGTTTCTAGGATCCTAAAATTTTGAAGAAATATTTACAATAATACTCCACAAAATCCTCCAGATAACCCGATAAACATTTTTTTTTTAACTTTTAAATATCCTTGCATTTCATTCTTTCCTTACCCCCAAAGGATGTGGGGAAGTAAGAATTTCCAGATACACTTGAGATGGGGGGAAGCAAAGGGAAAGGATCATTGCTGAATGCAGTTGACAAAAGAACCAGGAATCACCCACTGAACCCTAATATTACAAAAAATTAATGAGTAGATCTCTTGAAAGACAAAGCACCGAAGGAGCATGTGGTTCGTAGACTCCTAGTCTGTTTCACACAAAAAATATATGTTCACAATATTAAACCTCTTTTGTATAGATTTTTGATGGATAGAATTTTATTTTGTAATGCCAACCAAAAGAAAACATTAATCTTAGGAATTAGATTCTTTAACCGAAATTTTCCAACCACGATGGGGTTATCAACCTCTATGCCCAACAAATCATTAACTAAATTAACTGAATAGGTACCTTCACTATCCCCAATCCAAATCAATCTGTATTCAACCTCCTCCATTCTCAAAACTTAGAATTAAAGCTTGTTTGCATTTACACTCCAAGCTTGTTGGACGTTCACATCCTCAATTGAATATGGAAGTTGAAACCAAACTTTATGACCATTTAGCTTTGTAATAAAATTTACCACCTTAATTCTTCCCAACTCTTTGGTAACTAGTAAAATATTTTTGATCCACTAATCATATGATAACAAACTATCCCTAAGATAGGAATCACTCCAAAAATCTACAGATGCTCCATTTTCAATAATTGATCTACTATTATTACACAAAAGCCTTGGATTTTACTAAGCGAAGAGGATTCGAAAGAAAATTATAAAAATTATATTTGTACTTGAGGATGTGGATCCACTGCCTAGCTTAATTTGAGGTTACCTTCCAACCCAATTTGGTCACTAGGGTCTTGTTCATCTGAAAAGCTCTCTTGAGACTCAAATCACCCTTCCTCTTATGACAACAAATATGCTCCCATAATGCCAGGTGAAATTTACCATTCATCTTCGACGTCGAGAGAAAGGATTTGCAAATGCTTTCAAGTTTAGTAGCAATACTACCAAGAAGGCTGAAGAGAGACATAAAAAAAAATTGAAATACTTTGAAGAGTGCTTTGGACCAAAACCACTTTTCCAGCTTGACTCAAAAGGACTCCTTTCCACTATGCCAAATTTTGTTGCATCCTCTCAAGAATCGACAACCAGAAATAATACTTCATTCTTTCTAAGAAGAGTGGGAGGTCAAGATAAGTGGCTGGAAAATAAGCAATTCTATAGTTAAGAACTCTTACTATCTTTCTCTGACACTCCCCTAGAGTATTGATAAATAAAAGGCTACTCTTAATATAACTAATTAGCTGACTAGATGATTTATCATAGCAAGAAAGAAGAGATTTAATATCTCTAGCATGAATGACCGAAGTTATGCAATATAGAAGGGTATCATTTGTAAATTATTGGTGAGATATTGGTCTACATGGTAATGTAAGCGAAATACCCATGATAGAATGCCTAAGATACATATACCTTCCCAAATATTCTAACATAAGAATAAATAGGAAAGGAGAATGAGGATCACCTTGGTGAATGCTACGAAAAGATTTAAAAAAACAATTGGAGAACCATTGATCAGAATTGAGAATCAAGTAGAGGATACACAAGATTCGACTGAATCAATCCATCTAGCATCAAACCTAAATTTTCTTAGAAATCTAAATAGAAAATGCCAAGAGACCTTGTCGTAGACCTTATTCATATCCATTTTAAGGAGAAACCTAACCCTTCCACTTTTATGGATAGAATGCATCAGCTCGTGAACCATTATAGCACCATCCAAAATCTGCCTCCTAGGCACAAACCTATTTTGAGTGCTATCAATCAACATCGGTAGAGGGGTTTAATTCTATTGGCAAGAACTTCGGTCAAAATTTATAAACCATGTTACAAAGGTTGATTGGTATATAACCATTGAAATATGTAGATCTAGGGATCTTGGAAATAAGGGCTAACAAGGTAGCATTGAGCACTTTTAGAATAAGTATATTTGAATTGACCTTAATGCACTGCATACATCCCTCACACAAATGTGCGAGAATTTTGGGAATAAGAGCAGAGGAAATCTGTCTGGGCCAGAAGCTTTAAGAGGACCCATAGAATCCACATCCTTCTTAATTTCTTCATCCAAAATAGACTTTTGGAGACTAGCATTCATTTTATTAGAGACTAACCTTAGGATAGAAGCTAAAATCCCATATTTAGCCTAAATATCTCTAGCTAGAGGTGAACCCAGAAGAGAGCTAAGCCAACAATATCCTCTCTAATCTCTAAAATATCTTTCAAATATGAGCCGTCTGATCTGGAAATCTCCCTGATCCTATTGTGACTTCTGTGATGGAGAGTAGAAGCATGACATTTTTTTGAATTTTGATCTCCTTCCTTCAACCACAAGACCCTTAATGTTTATTTCTAGAATAATTCCTCCTCCGCTAATTTATTATGTAGATTCAAAAGGAGAAACATTTTTCTTCTTAAAGTTCAACTTAATATCCTTTAACTTCCATGACATCCTCTAGGTCCTTAAGTTCCATTATTAAAGTTTTTATTTAATGAGGTGATTAGACATAGATTATATACAAGAATTGAAATTTAAATAGTATGATCATGTAATTGTTCATACGATAATGATAAATAGAAGTAATTATACGAGTATGAATTATAACAAAAACCTAATAGTATGAATGAACCTATGAAAATATGATTTTACTGTATAATCATAGTGATATAGAAGTTGCATGATTTTAACCCAAAGAATTAATTAGAAAATATAAAATCACTTAAAAATAAAAATTTTTACGAAATAAATAAATAATAAAGGTATGAATTCATTATGGATTAAATTTATTTTAAAATGTAGACTCTTAAAAAGAACTTTTAGTACAAGTGAATGGGTAATTTATTCTAATAAGAAAGAGAAACATAATCAAATATCATGTAAGCGATGGTTTGATGGTGCATATTGTTGGCAATTTTGGGTTTGAGATCCTAGCTTCTTGTCTATGAGTTGTCATTGATGTCAAAAGGAAATGGCATGAATGTTAAGAGGATGTGTTGGCTTCAAAGGTGGAAGATTCCAAGAGAATCCGGAGAGATTCCATTGGCAAGGGTTTTTCATTAAAACCAAGTTAAATGGTTTTTATTAAAACCAATGGAGGTTCTCTTTATTATTTATTTAATTATTATTTAAAACCCTTCAAGGTTTTAATTAATTAATTAAGGGAGAAATTATTTTTAATTTATTAAAAATACTTAAGGGTTTTTAAACCCTTTAGAAAGCAAAATTCGATTAAATTCAAAATTACTTTTCTTTGCAACCAACGTGTTCTAAAGTCCACGTATGGACTATAAATATGAGAAGGTTCCTAAGGTTAAAGTCTCTTGGAAAATTGAAGGCAATTAATTGGTTTGGCTGCGATCGAATGTTCTATTTACGTTGCAAAATAGGAGAGCTCGTGGTTTGAAAAGCTTTCGAAAAGCTTGATCGTTTATGTGGAAGGAAGTCCATATTGGACTTTGTAAGCCTCTTGTGGGCTAGTGGTAGCGAAGGTTGCATTTGGGCTTTGCATAGGCGGAGGTCTATGTTTTGATCCCCGCAGAGGGAGCTGTGCATGGATTAGTTACATTTTTATTAAAACGTGTTTTGTGCCATAAATTTCGGATTCTTCAAGGGCAACCATTATAAGGTGTGATTATTTTCTTGATATGATTTTTGGCATTTTTTAGCATTGTTTAAAAGACATAGGAGAAATAAGGGGATATTTCATTGGTTGTATTTTTGAGATTAGTCTTTTGCTATGCTAAATTTAAAAATTGAGATATAAGGTGTAAGTTTTGGTTGTTGTGTTTTCGGCTTCTTTGGTGGTTGTTTTTAAAGAAGAGGAGCTAAAAGGTGTATTAAGGAAAGTTTTTATATATGCTCATTTATCTTGGTTCTAACCCTAACTTGGTTGGAAGTTTGAGGGTTGTGTGTGGTGACAACTTTAAGGATCAATTTTCTTCTACTCCAAAAAGGTATGGGCACATTTTTCTTATGAGTATGATTGGTGTATGTTTTTCTAAAATAAGGTTGGAGTGAAAAGGTTTTCAACTAGGTTTCCTTTGGTTGGGTGTAAATCCTATTTTCTGGTTTGTTGAAGACTACTTATGCATTGTTAGCCTTAAGGAGAGTTTTTGGTGAATGCATAATTTTTTGTTTGAGATAGTGGAAGCTTTGTGCACTAGGGTTTATATTTGTGAGTCTAGCTACTTGCATTGAGTTGGTGGAACCCTTGGTTGGTTGTTTGGAGTTTGATGGTTGAGTTGCTTCCATAGAGGTTGTTTGATCAAGTTATTGCTTTACTTGATTCATGATATCGGGCTTACTCCATTGAGTTGATTTGAGCAAGTTATTCTTTGCATTTGGTGATATTGTGTTGGTGGCTGTTTTGTTCAAATATCTTTGGAGGGAAAAGGATTTCTTCTTGTTTCCTTTTCTTGTGATGATTGGTTGAATGCTTCAAGGATGATGTTGAGTTGAATGGTGTTGGTTGACTAAACCTTGTTTGATGAGCATTGTTGTTGAAACCCTAATTGATGGTGAAAAGAACATGAGTATCATTGTTATGTGATTCTTTGCATAGTTGGCAATTATTGGGGTTTCATGTTCTTGAAAGAAAACATTCTATCCTATCCATTTCAGATATTGAGTTGGGTTTTCAGATTTGAGATTTAGATTGAGCTGAGTTGATTTGAGTTGAGTTTTGAGATTGGGATTTGAGTATAGAACATATTGAGTCTCTAACAATTCTCTTTATGCTTCTATGAGTTTGAAAAATCACATTGGGTCTCTAACAATTCACTTTGTGATTTCATACTAAGAAAGTTTTTCTTTGTGAGATTGCTAAGTTTTTGGACAGGTTCCAGTGGGGACTTGTGAGCAGTTTTGGACAGGTTCCAGTGGGGACTTGTGAGTAGTTCTTGGACAGGTTCCAGTGGGGACTTGTGAGTAGTTTTGGACAGGTTTCGATGGGGACTTGTGAGCAGTTTTGGACAGGTTTCAATGGGGACTTGTGAGCAAATTTGGACAAGTCCTAGTAGAGGACTTGTGAGCTGAGTTTGATAGTTCTATCAGAGAACTTGAGGACATAGGTGCATTGGTTCAATGAGAAGAACCTAAGAACAGATTTGGCAAGTCTTTGAGAAGGCTTGTATGCAGAGGATTGATTTGTTCAAGAGTTGGATAGATATGACAAACAAAGGAATACTTGTACTAGACTGACTGACTATGTTTGGTACAGGTTGCTGAGTTTCTATGGACATGATCATAGAAGGCAGAGGTATCTTAGGCTAAGCATTGAGGACAGGAGGTCTTCGATGGAAAGGAGTTCCATGTGCTGGCAAGAGGTAGAGGCGGTTGATCTTCCGAGGGATCATTTCCAGAGTAGAGGGGAAGGTATCTCCTTTGAGCAGAGGCTCATAAATTTTGATTGGGGGAAGGTATCTCCTTTGTGCCAAGGCTCATAAAAATTGTAATTGGGAAGGATTCCCAAAGAACTTTGAGATAACTTTTAGAGAAAAGTTTTGTGGACGTAGCCCAGCCATTCTGGGTGAACCACGTTAAAATTGGTGTCACTTTGTGGATGATATTATGTATTTCTTTGATATTGCTTTACTATTTTAAAGTATAAAGGAAAAATTAAAGAGGTATTATACTATTCACCCCCCCCTCTCAGTATAAGCTTGTGTTCTTCAATTGGTATCAAAGCCGATGCCTTCGAAAAGTTTAACAACTTGAAGGAAAAGCAAGTAAAGAACACAATGGATTATTCAAGTGGCAATGTAGCACCTATTCTTGATGGGTCTGATTTTGGTATTTGGAGTGCAAGGATGAAGGTTCATCTAATGGCACTTGGGAATGAGGTTTGGGAAGTGATTGAAGATGAGTACACTATTCCTGAACATGGTCCTAATACTAAATAAGAAAGGCTCCTACATCACAACAATTCAAAAGCAATGAATGCAATATTGAAAGGCTTATAGAAAGAAGATCTCACCAAAGTGATTCACTGCAAGACAGCTAGTGAAATGTGGAATCAGTTGAAGGTGGTTCATACAGGTGATACAAATGTCAAAAAGGCTAAGTTGAGACACTTCAAAGGTATGTTTGAACAACTCAAGATGAATGATGATGAAAATATTAGTGACTACATGCTTCGTATGGATGAGGTTGTTAACTCCATGAAAGACTTAGGTCTTGAGCTTGCTGAAATGATGTTTGTGATAAGATTTTAAGATCTCTTCCTAATAGATTTAGTGAAAATATTTTTGCTATTGAGGAAGCTAAAGATTTGGATAAGTTGAAAAAGGATGAGCTCCATAGTATACTTGCAGCATTTGAGTTGAGAACTCAAGTGAAGGTTGATGTCAAGAAAGAGGCAACTTTCAAGGCTACCAAGAATTCCAAGGGTAAACAGCTTCAAGATAGTGATGAGTCTTCTAGTGATGAAGAGGAATATTACAGCAAGAAAGACAAGTTCTCTAGAAAGCACAAAAGTATGAAAAATATATGATGTTTCAATTGTGAAAATTTTGGTCATTATGCTACTAACTGTACTGTTCCCAAGAATGAAAGTGATGAAGATAAAAAGGATTCTAAGAGCAAGGATTATGAAAAGCACAAGCATCACAAGAAAAACAAATATGAGCACAACAATCAAGGAAAGAGGTATTCTCACAAGCACAAGAAGAGTTTCTACCTAGACAAAGCAAGTTTCAAGATAGCTCCAAAAAGGTTAAGTCACTCATCAAAGGTCAAAGAAAGACAACAAATAAAACAGGCCTTGGTTTTGTTAAGCCACACAAAGAACAAGTTGGAGAGTCTAGTAAGAGACTCCAAAAGGAAGAGAGTTATGATGAGGAAAGTATTTCAGAAAAGGAGTCCTTGAATGATAGATGTATAGAAATAGAAAACAAAATTTAGAATGAGAAGAAGTTTTCAGAACCTAAGAGGTCAATTAAAGGAAAGTTTCAAGGCAAATGTTTTGCTTGTCACAGGTTTGGTCACATGGATTCACATTGCATGGCTCAAGTGAAGGAGGTAAATGACAGTTTCAGAAGTGCTAGTTACTTTCAAGGGTATTTCTACTCTTGTCAACGAGTTTGGGCACAAGGCGGTTTATTGCAAGGCAAATAACGAGGAACGGGTTTGGTCGGAAACGGGTTTAGCTGCAACGGGTTTGGTCGGAACGAGGTTTGGCTAGAACAGGTTTGGTCAGAATAGGTTTGGTCAGAACTGGTGGATTCAAAGATCAGGTTTACCTCAAAGAAACAACATCGTCAAGTGTTTCAAGTGGAACAATGAAGGTCACACAATCAAACAATGTAGAGCTGAAATTCCAAAATACAAGAACAGGAACAGTGGCATGATCAGGTCCAAGGATCAAGGCATGGACAAGAACAGGGATGAGAACAAGAACAAGAATAGTGACGAGAACGGGAATATGGACAAAGAGTTCAAGATAAGGCCAAAAAAGGAAATTATAGACGCTGATGATGATCAGTGCCTAATGGGAGTTTTACTCCCACCCAAGAATTAATCACCTCATCAGGAGGTGGGGGAGGGACTAAGCTAAGAGGTTCATTCTTAGTCCCGAGCCCCAAAGGTGACCCTTTGGCATTTATGACAAAGGGGGAGATATTTGAGTAAGGGGGAGAGCCTCAAGACAGGGGGAGCTGTTTATGTTGAGTTTCTGTGTTGTTGAGAAGAATGGTTTGCCATCAATGACAAAGGGGGAGATTGTTGGTAATTTTGGGTTTGAGATCCTAGCTTCTTGTCTATGAGTTATCATTGATGTCAAAAGGAAATGGCATTAATGTTAAGAGGATGTGTTGGCTTCAAAGGTGGAAGATTCCAAGAGAATCCGGAGAGATTCCATTGGCAAGGGTTTTTCATTAAAACCAAGTTAAATGGTTTTTATTAAAACCAATGGAGGTTCTCTTTATTATTTATTTAATTATTATTTAAAACCCTTCAAGGTTTTAATTAATTAATTATTTAATTAATTAAGGGAGAAATTATTTTTAATTTATTAAAAATACTCAAGGGTTTTTAAACCCTTTAGAAAGCAAATTTCGATTAAATTCGAAATTACTTTTCTTTGCAGCCGACGTGTTCTAAAGTCCACGTATGGACTATAAATATGAGAAGGTTCCTAAGGTTAAAGTCTCTTGGAAAATCGAAGGCAATTAATTGGTTTGGTTGTGATCGAATGTTCTATTTACGCTGCGAAAGAGGAGAGCTCGTGGTTTGAAAAGCTTTCGGAAAGCTTGACCGTTTGTGGAAGGAAGTCCGTCTTGGACTTCGTAAGCCTCTTGTGGGCTAGTGGTAGTGAAGGATGCATTTGGGCTTTGCGTAGGTGGAGGTCTGTGTTTTGATCCCCATGGAGGGAGATGTGCATGGATTAGTCATGTTTTTATTAAAACATGTTTTGTGCCGCGAATTTCGGATTCTTCAAGGGCAGCCATTATAAGGTGTGATTATTTTCTTGATATGATTTTTGGCATTGTTTAGCATTGTTTAAAAGACATAGGATAAATAAGGGGATATTTATTTGGTTGTATTTTTGAGATTAGTCTTTTGCTATGTTAAATTTAAAAATGGAGATATAAGGTGTAAGTTTTGGTTGTTTTTTTGGCTTCTTTGGTGGTTGTTTTTAAAGAAGAGGAGCTAAAAGGTGTATTAAGGAAATTTTTTATATATGCTCATTTATCTTGGTTCTAACCCTAACTTGGTTGGAAGTTTGAGGGTTGTGTGTGGTGACAACTTTAAGGATCAATTTTCTTCTACTCCAAAAAGGTATGGGCACATTTTTCTTATGAGTATGATTGGTGTATGTTTTTCTAAAATAAGGTTGGAGTGAAAAGGTTTTCAACTAGGCTTCCTTTGGTTGGGTGTAAATCCTATTTTCTGGATTTTTGAAGACTACTTATGCATTGTTATCCTTAAGGAGAGTTTTTGGTGAATGCATAATTTCTAGTTTGAGATAGTGGAAGCTTTGTGCACTAGGGTTTATATTTGTGAGTCTAGCTACTTGCATTGAGTTGGTGGAACCCTTGGTTGGCTATTTGGAGTTTGATAGTTGAGTTTCTTCCATAGAGGTTGTTTGATCAAGTTATTGCTTTACTTGATTCATGATATTGGGCTTACTCCATTGAGTTGATTTGAGCAAGTTATTCTTTGCATTTGGTGATATTGTGTTGGTGGCTGTTTTGTTCAAATATCTTTGGAGGGAAAAGGATTTCTACTTGTTTCCTTTTCTTGTAATGATTGGTTGAATGCTTCAAGGATGATGTTGAGTTGAATGGTGTTGCTTGACTAAACCTTGTTTGATGAGCATTGTTGTTGAAACCCTAATTGATGGTGAAAAGAACATGAGTATCATTGTTATGTGATTATTTGCATAGTTGGCAATTGTTGGGGTTTCATGTTCTTGAAAGAAAACATTCTATCCTATCCATTTCAGATATTGAGTTTAGTTTTCAGATTTGAGATTTAGATTGAGTTGAGTTGATTTGAGTTGAGTTTTGATATTGGGATTTGAGTATAGAACATATTGAGTCTCTAAAAATTCTCTTTATGCTTCTATGAGTTTGACAAATCACATTGGGTCTCTAACAATTCACTTTGTGATTTCCTACTAAGAAAGTTTTTCTTTGTGAGCTTGCTAAGTTTTTGGACAGGTTCCAGTGGGGACTTATGAGCAATTTTGGACAGGTTCTAGTGGGGACTTGTGAGCAGTTCTTGGATAGGTTCCAATGGGGACTTATGAGCAGTTTTGGATAGGTTTCGATGGGGACTTGTGAGCAGTTTTGGATACATTTTGGTGGGGACTTATGAGCAGATTTGGAAAGGTCCTAGTAGAGGACTTGTGAGCTGAGTTTGATAGTTCTATCAAAGAACTTGAGGACAGAGGTGCATTGGTTCTATGAGAAGAACCTGAGGATAGATTTGGCAAGTCTTTGAGAAGGCTTGTATGCAGAGGATTGATTTGTTCAAGAGTTGGACATATCTGACAGACAGAGGAAGACTTGTACTAGACCGACTGACTATGTTTGGTATAGGTTGCTTGAGCTACTATGGACATGATCATAGAAGGCAGAGGTCTCTTAGGCTAAGCATTGAGGACGGGAGGTCTTCGATGGAAAGGAGTTCCACGTGTTGGCAATAGGTAGAGGCGATTGATCTTCTGAGGGATCATTTCCAGAGTAGAGGGGAAGGTATCTCCTTTGAGCAGAGGCTCATAATTTTTTATTGGGGGAAGGTATCTCCTTTGGGCCAAGGCTCATAAACATTGTAATTGGGAAGGATTCCCAAAGAACTTTGAGATAACTTTTAGAGAAAATTTTTGTGGACGTAGCCCAACCATTCTGGGTGAACCATGTTAAAATTGGTGTCACTTTGTGGATGATATTATGCATTGCTTTGATATTGCTTTGGTTATATTGCTTTACTGTTTTGAAGTATAAAGGAAAAAGTAAAAAGAGGTCTTATACTGTTCACCCCCCCTCTCAGTATAAGCTTGTGTTCTTCAATGCAAGATTTTAACCCAAAGAATTAATTAGAAAATATAAAAACACTTAAAAATAAAATTTTTTATGAAATAAATAAATAATAAAGGTATGAATTCATTATGGATTAAATTTCTTTTAAAATGTAGACTCTTAAAAAAAACTTTTAGTACAAGTGAATGGGTAATTTATTCTAATAAGAAAGAGAAACATAATCAAAGATCATGTAAGCGATGGTTTGATGGTGCATATAAATTAGATTAAAAAAATATGTAACTCATGATTTTATATTGAATATAAGTTAAAAATATGCTATACTTAACGATCCAAATCATATTATATTAATGACTATCAAAAATATTTTACACTAAATTTAACATAAAATTAATACAATATCCTTCAATTTTTTGAAAGTAATTGCATTGCAATTAAATTCTTGATTTAGGTATTGAAATTATCATGGTATGTTTTTTTCTCAAAAACAAAATCTATTTTGAAGGATGATATGGCTTAACAAGTACTAAGCATATAACTAATGGAAATCCGCATGGACCACATGGTTTTATAGATAAATATGAGCATGGTTGTTAATACCCCAAATATATTATTGTCCAATTCATAGTTGCTAAAAATAATAACTATTCCACTTAAAAGACAAAATTGAACATTCACCTAGAGTTCAAATACTTATGAGGAGTGGTATATGGCACTGTGTAAAAATTTACCATTAACCTAGACAAATAAATAAAGTTTGATAAAACATATTAGAAATCCAAACAGATCATCATGTTTGACATATTTGATCCATACATTTGTGATGCTATATCTATAAAGGATGCATGGGATAAACATAAAGATGAAGAGTAGTGAGAAGCTAAAAGGATTTCCATGATATTTTTTAGTTGTGAGCCTTACTATAAATGTTAGGAAAACTATTAGTGATGATGTGCATATTTTAATAGTGTTACATGCACTATCACCAACATTTGGTGTTTTTGTAATAACTCTAAACTTAACAAATTATAGTCCCACTTTTGAGATTCTTGTGAAATTTTTATAATAGGAGGAAGTGATTTGAGAGAAAAATACTAAATGTGAATGTAATTTGATTATATATTAAAAAGGAAAGAAGTCTATGGAGTAAAATAAAGGTGTCCAACCCCCCAAAAAGCACCAAAACCAATAAAAATATAAAAGACAAAAACAACAACATCAAGGACAAAGAGATATTACATGTTTGATCTATGAGAAACTAGAATATATCCTTCAAGAGCATCAATACAAAACATTACCATAAGGATCATCCACGAATCCACTAAATAATTTATTAGGATGCAAGTAAAAGAGTTCTCATTGGAAAGGCAAAATGCACATCAATGTCAACATGGCAATATAGTTGAGGATGTTGATTCTAATGTATAGGGATAATAGTATATCTATTCAATTAAATATTTTGATGCTATTCCAAAAATAAACCCCAATTTAGTACATTTATTTAGGTGCTACCATACACATGACAGGTCAAAAGGAATGGTTCATGAGCCTTGAGTATTTATCTTACTATAGGTAAGTAATCATTGGAAACAATTAAACATACAATATTATTGGAATCATTGATGTTTGATTGAATCTTAAAGAGCATTCCCATTGCCTAAAATAAGTTTATTATATGTTTGGCCTTATAATTGTCAGCTTTTGAAGCTAAATATTCAAGATAAAATAACCACAAGATCTAAAATAAATTTACAATATCAAATATATGATAGTGGCAATCATCTAAGCATATAAAACTTATAAACAACTTCAGAAATAACTCATATAAGTACCATTAAAAATTGCTCATGAAAAATACTACAGGAAATTGAGATCTACTAATGCATGCTATGAGCAATACACTTTTCATTTATCAATTACAATGCTTAGTCACAAATATATAATAGTATGTGACTCTTCACTTTTTTACTTTAAGGACACATGTGCATTCTACATGATAGACACTTGTGCACATACACACCTAACTAAAGACACTTGTGCATTACCTACACATTATTATATTACATAAAGTAAAGACTTCTATACTAAATTAAGACGCCTAATTAAACCATGTACCCATGGTGATACATTGATACTTAATAATATAATATTCTCTAACACTCCCCTTAGAATTTCCCAAAATAGACATGCAAAGCATTACACAAAATATGAAGAGAAGAGTAGAACTGATTGATTTATTTCAAGGATCAACTTTGTATAAATAGAAAAGTTGATCATTGAGAGATGTTGGATTACAAAAACTCATAAAACCTGATAAAGACACCATTGAGAGTTCTCCTGATACATGGAGAAGTGGAAAATCAAGTGTGTCTATCCTAGTATAACTTTAGAGAATATTCACTTATTCTAACTCCCCTCCTTAAGTGATACTAGGGGAGCATTTTTACAAATGAGTCTCGGCAACAAGGCCTGATGAGGTACTCATGTACAATGACTTATTTTTGAAGATATGGTAAAAATCCTATGGGAAAAACCATCCATAAAAAGGATGTAAGGAAGAGTCTTGTCATTAGATGGAAAATATTGTCCTCTTAATACAATAAGAATGATGAGTCTTGGAAACATGTCCTGATAAGGTACTCAGTTACAATTAATATAGATGGTGAAAAACCCATTGGGGAAAAACCAACTATCACGACTTCTTTTTTGAAGATATGGGAAAAACCATCAATAAAAAAGGATGTAAGGAAGAAGCTTGTCTTAGGATGGTGAAGATTATCCTCTTAATACAATAAGAATGATGAGTCCCGACAACATGGCCTGATGAGGTACTCATTTACAATACATAGATGGTGAAAAAACCCCTTGGGAAAAAACCATCTGTCACATAAAAAATATCCAAGATAGAGGCATGTATTCGGATGGAAAATATTATCCTCATAATCTACATGTTGTTGGAGAGATGATAAAAAAAACCACAATAGAAAAAATCATTCTCCAAACAACATAATGAGTGGTGGAAGACCTCTTTGTCAATGCATTTGTATTACTCCAAGTTTATATCATAAATGAAGGTAACACGAAGAAGGGAATGACTTGGTGAAGATATCTGCAATTTGAATCTCAGTTGGAATATAGTCCAAGTATATATCCCTGTTCTGAATATGTTATCGTATGAAGTGCATGTGTATCTTAATGTGCTTGGTGCATTAATGCTCAATCAGATTGCATGCAATATGAATTGTGCTCTTATTTTCACACCAAAGAGTTATAGGCTTTTCATGGGAGAAACTAAATTCTCTCAAAATTTGACGAAGCCAAAGAGCTTCCTAACTAGCTAAAACTGCTGCCCTGTATTCTACCTCTGTAGAAGATAAGGCCACTGCTTGTTTTTTCTTGCATAACTAGGCTATTGGTGAAGAACCAAGGCAAAATACATAGCCTGAGGTTGAAAATTTATCTAATATTGAACCTGACCTATATGAATCCATGTAGCCAATGATATCCATGGATTTTACCTTATATAAGAGCCCAAAGTGCGTAGTGCTTTGCAAGTAACGAAGGATTCTTTTTGTTGCATGACAATGACTAAAGTTGGTTTATGAGAGAAACTAGATATTAGGCAAACAACATATGAGATATTTGGGTAAGTATGATTAAGGTATAATAGAATTCCTACAAGCCGACGGTATATAGTTGCATCACATAGAGGGATGAGTAGGAAGTACTAAGATTTATGCTAGATTGAAAAGGGGTAGGAGAAGGTTTACAATATATGATTTTAAAGCTTTGAAGAAGATCTAGTGTGTACTTTTGTTGACACAATGAAATTCTTGTATCTGTTTGACTTATTTGAATCCCAAGGAAGTAATGAGTTAAACCTAGATCAGTCATTTCAAATTTTTCAGAGAGGGAGTCTTTTATAGTCTAAATGTGAGTGAAGTTACTACCAATGAGAAGAAGATAATCAACATATAGAACAAGAATGGTGATTTTTCCTTCATCTCTCCAAATGTAGACTACGTTATCAGACTCACAATGAGAAAAACCTATTGAAAGAAGGAAGGAGTCCATATTTTCATACCAGGTGTAAAAAGCGAACCAACATTTTATTATTCAGCAGCAATGTTTATATAGAGTTTACAATTGCCGGGAATAGCACACCGACGGAAACAAAAGAAACAGAACTGTTACATGGTTGTAACAGTATGCTAAAGAATGTAATGCAAACAAAATATGAAGTATGCTAACATCCCCCTTTATTACATTATTTGGGTAATGTAATAACTAATAGCTATACTAACATCCCCTTACATCATTTTGCAATACAAAGAGAGCTGCGAAACAATTCAAATTTGACACGTCCAAGTGCCTTAGTGAAAATATCTGCAACTTGAGCATCGGTGGGAATGTCTTTGAAGCTGAATTCGGTGCTTTGGAACTTCATCTCGAATGAAATGACATTGTGTGTCAATGTGCTTTGTTCTTTCATGATGGACTGGATTCTTAATGAGGTTCAAAACACCCTGATTGTCGCAAAACAAGTGTATTGGAGATTTTTATGGATGGCCCATACTTGTTAGAATGCGACGTAACCATATCACTTCACACACAGCTTCACGTGTGGCGCAATATTTTGCCTCTGTTGATGAAATAGCAACCACCTGTTGCTTCTTGCTGTGCCAAGAGACAAGACCGGATCCCAGATGAAAAATGTATCCAGAAGTTGACTTGCGATCATCAAATGATCCGGCATAGTCGGAGTCCATGTATCCTTGCAAGAAGAATTTGTTGTTCCTCTTGTATTCTAGGCCATATTCCATAGTACCACAAACATAGTGAAGAACACGTTTTGCTGCTTTCCAATGAGTGGTCTTAGGCTCCTGCATGAACCTCGAAAGATAGTTGACAACAAATACGAGATCTGGCCTAGTATTGGTCAGATATATGAGACTCCCAATCAACTGTCGATAGAGAGTACCATCTACCTGATGTGAATCATCATATCGCGATAACTGAAGTCCATTCTCCATCGAAGTTGCCATTGGCTTGCAATCAGTCATGCGATATTTTTCTAGCAATGTCTTGGCATATTTTTTCTGAGACACTTTGATGGAGTGCTCCTTTTGGCTGAATTCCAGACCAAGACAATAATGGAGAAGTCCGAGATTTGTCATCTCAAAATATTTGCACAAGTTTCTTTTTACAGTAGAGATCATAGTTTCTGAACTCCCTATAATGAGCAGATCATCCACATAGAGTACAAGCAACACTATCTCAGAACCACTGTTTCTTGAAATAGAGGTGTGCATCTGATGGACATCTCTTAAATCCATGCTGCATAAGGTGATTGTCCATTTTTATATACCAAGCTCGAGGAGCTTGTTTCAGACCATATAAGGATTTGACCAATTTTCAAACCTTCTGCTCTTAGCCTTCCACTTCAAATCCTTCTGGCTGAGTCATGTAGACTTCTTCTTGGAGATCACCATTTATAAAGGCACTTTTGACATCCATCTGGTGAACTTTCCACCCATATTGTGCTGCCATAGCACACATAACCCGAATTGTGGTCATTCAAGCAGTAGGTGCAAAAGTTTCCTCGTAGTCAATGCCTTCCTTTTGAGCATAGCCCTTTGCAACAAGACAGACCTTATGCTTCTCAATTGTTCCATCTGCCTTGTACTTGACTTTATATACCCATTTGTAGCCAATGGGTTTCTTTCCATGTGACATATCAAAAAGCTTCCAAGTTTTATTTTTCATCAAAGACTCATACTCTGTATCCATAGCGGCCTTCCACTGAGGCTCACTGAGAGCATCTTGCACTGATGCAGGTTCAAGATCATCTATGGTAGACATGAACGCCCTGTCATCATCAATATCCATATCCTCTACTTCTGTACTTGGAGTTACAGAAAGTTCCTCAAAATATTGACAAAGATCATCAACCTCACCAGTTTCTTTGGCTTCTTTTTCCTTTTGAGCCATACTGCGTGTACGAGGTCTATCCAAGTTCAAATTGGGAGGAGTGGATAAATTTGTGTCTCTGATTGTATTTGTACATCATTTTGGATTCTTCTTCGATGGTGTTGAAGAAGATGTAGAAGGACCTCCATGCTGTGTTGACGAAGGAATCTTCTCTTCCTTAGATTCCACAATATCTTGGTGTACTTTAGATGTGCTCTGTGATGTGAAAGCTTCATCAAAGACAACATCTCTGCTGATATGAATTTTCTTGGTCAAAGGATCTATCAACCAATATCCTTTAGAGTGCTCATCATAACCAAGAAAAATACATCTCAGTGTTTTCTCATCTAGCTTCTTCCTTTTCTCTTTCGGTATGTGCATGAAAGCGTGACACCCGAAAATACGTAGATGAGATATGGAGGGTTTTCGACCACTCCATGCTTCTTGTGGAGTCATTCCTTTTAGGGCCTTTATGGGTGCCCTATTCAACGAGATATCTTGTAGTGGTGATAGCTTCCGCCCAATATTGTTGCCTAAGAGTAGCTCCTGTGAGCATACAACGAACCATTTCCATGATAGAACGGTTCCTTCTCTCAGCAACTCCATTTTGCTGAGGAGTATAGGCAGTTGTTAACTGTCTCTTGATTCCATGCAAAAATTCATTAGAGGTAAACTCTCCCCCTCGATCTGAGCGGAGGGTTTTAATAGAAGCTCCTGACTCCTTCTCAATGGATTTCTTGAACTGCTGGAAGAATGCGAAAGCTTTAGATTTCAGTTGGAGAAAGAAAACCCACATCTTTCGTGAGTAGTCATCTACGAATAACTAAAAGTACCTCTTCCCTCCACAACTGTTGGGTGTGAAAGGACCGCACAGATCGATGTGAATTAACTCCAGAGGTTTTCATGCTCTTGTTGAGATCTTCTCAAATGGTACTCCATGCTGCTTTCCTGCCAAGTAGTCAGAGCACACTGGCAATGTGGCAGAAAGGGAAGGAAGAACCTTTACCATCTCATACTTACTGAGCTCAAGTAAGTAGCCAAAACTAATATGCCCATATCTCTTGTGCCATAGAGAAGTTGCCTCCTTGGTAGAGACAGTCATGGCAACATGTGGAGTAGAGATAGCATCTAGTGCAAATAAGTCGTGCTTATATGAAGCTGTTGCAATATGCTTACCCTTCCTGGTAATGGTACAACACTTCTTGCCATTCTCAACATGAAAGTTGACAACCATATTTCTATCCAGGATTTGTGTGACTGACAACAAATTGTTAGCCAATCTCGGAACATAGAGGACTTTGTCAATCTGACACTTGCCATCAGGAAGAGTGACTGAAACTATACCCTCTCCCTAAACCCTATAGGTTTTATCATCAGCAATGGTGACAGGTTTGCCCTCTTTGGCCTCAAATGATTCAAACCATGATCTGTCGCCAGTCATATGTTTGCTAGCTCCAAAATCGACATACCAAACAAGATCCCTCTGTGTGGAATCTGTGGTAGTCATGAGCACCTTGTGTGCCCATTCAGAATCTGAGTCAGATTCTTCAACAACAACATTCACCTGGGGTTGCTTGTTTTTATTTTGTGGTTTGTTTTGGCCTTTTTGCTTGTTCTTATGCCAACACCTGTTGGTGTCATGGTTGTATTTCTCACAGATCTTGCACCACCTCTTCTTCTGTTGAGGTTGTTTGCCTTTTCCTTTCGTATCCTGTTGATAATTTCCTCCTTTCTGAAAGTTGCCTCCTTTTTGCCCATTACCTTTCTTCCTAGAACCCTGCTTGTTGGTGTATAGGGCTGTATTGGAAGAATCATCCTTGTGAAGTTGGCGTGCCTCCTATTGTTGAATCAGATTGACCAATTCGATGTAGGTAATTTGTCGTTGAGACACCTAGATGGAGGTTATCAACATATCAAATGAAGAAGGTAAAGCTCTCATCACAAGTGAAATGAGAAGCTTTTCGTCCAGAGTATCTCCCAAAGAATTCAATTTCTCTTTCAATTCAGACACTCTGCACAGAAAGAGTTCAACTGTTTCACCCTGTCTCAAACTCAGGTTATGAAGTTGTTGTTGAAGATGAAGAATGGTTGAATCATTCTTTCCCTCATAGATGGTTCTAAGGGCATCCCATGCCTCTTTACCACTTTCTTTGTCAACTATATGAGGTTACACTTCGTCTGAAATAACAAACAAAATGAGCACCTTTGCTCGACTGTCTTTCTTGTCAAAAGCTATCTAATCTATGGAAGGACCTGTGGATCCTGCTGTTGGTGAAGGCCTAGTTGTTATTCTAGTAAAAATATCCCATAAATCTTCCATTTGGAGAATTGCCTTCATCTTATGTTTCCATGGTGTATAATTTGGACCTTTCAATAACTGATGCAGATCAGTCATCAACTTTGCAACAACGACCATAGTGAAGGTTCTTTATATCACCAATTGGTCCCACTTTCGATATACCTTTTGCTAGGCCGTTATACCATACAAAATACCTACCCTTATGTGAGGGAAACTATAGGTATTTAGAAATATCAACAAAAATCACCCGCCCTTACGTGAGGGAGACTATAGGTGAGTTTTAGAGATCATACGATACGTGGAACATAAGCGGTATTGAAAGGGAATTGCCTTGTTGATGGCACCTACCATAGAAGATTCTTCTCATGCGTGGGGCGTAACTTCCCCTAAACACTATGAATAATATTTTTTCAGGATTTACGCCTAAACACAAGTGCGATAAAGGGTAGGGGATGGAGTAAAAAAATGCAAAAATGGCTAACTTATCTCTCCCCGACGATTTATAGAGAACAAGCTTAGACATCGTTGTAGCAGCTATATTAGGTGGCAGATACAGTAGCCAAATCACGACAGCTTTACCTGTAAGTGCTGGCCAGAGGTATCACAAATACCGAACACTACAGTGCAATAAATTGCACGGATGGGTTTTAATTATTCCGGGGACTTAGGGAGTGTTTTGTTTTTTTAAGTTTTTAATGTTATAGTGCAAAAATGAAATATGCAACATACAACATAAAAAAATGCCCACAAGAATAACCCACAAGGTGTCGGTCACAGCCGAAAATGCACCTTTTACAATTCGCCAAATTGCTTTTTCAGAAAATTACTCACATTCCCCCTTTGATTTTTTGAAAAAAATATCCCCCCTTAAAAAATTCTCCTTTAACAAAGCATTTTAATAATTACTATACATTTAATGTTAAAATAAATAATTTTAATTTATATAGTTTTTAAAAATTTATAAAAAAATAAATTAAAAATAAATTTTAATTTATAAAGTTTTAAAAAAATATAAAAAAATAAATTAAAATTAAATATTTTAACTAAAAAATAATAATTAAATAAAACCTTTGAATTTTTTTTTTTATACCTTAGGGGGGAGTCGGCGGGATTTGAACCCCCGACCTGCAGGCTCCCAGAGCCTTACCGCATAGCTCACTGCCAAGTGAGCTAGCGGGCTGATCCGAAGGGATCAGTGGAGCCCTCCTTTTTCAACTCTGGTTGTGCCTCCTCCTCTGCAAATCGTGGCCTCGCCGCTGAGCCTCCTTCGCGCGTTATTTCTTTCTTTTTTTTAAGTTCCCGCGGTCCTCTAAGCAGTGCGCGTTCAACCGCAGGGGGGGGGGCATTTCCACCTGCACGCATGTTCCACAGGGTGGGGGGGGCACGATTTTTTTTTAAATCTCCGTCATGCATTCAATAAGGGGGGAGGGCATTGGACGCATGATTTTTTTTAAATTCCTGTTGCGCATTCAACGGGGGGGGTTAGGCTTCTGCCCTGCATCCTCCAACAGTGGGAAGGGACGCACGCAGGGCTACGTCAGCCTTGTGTCCTCCCATGCAGATGCGTCGCAGCACGCATCCTGCGCGCTGCTACGTTTGCTCTACGAGGACACGGGTGACGCGGTGGCTGTGGAGCAGCCTACGCACGGCTGCGAAGCGGTCTGTGCACGGCTGCAGAGCGGCCTGCGCGTGGCTGCAGAGCGGCCTACGCGCGGCTGCGGAGCAGCCTGCACGTGGCTACGGAGCGGTCTGTGCTTCTCTGCTCAGTCGTGTGGATGCGCGACAAAAAAAAAACTTATTTTTTTAATCTCAAATTAATCACGATTGCGTGATTAAAAAAAAATTATTCACACTCAGAAAAAGAACGCAGCAACCTTCTCCCAGCTGAAAACGTAGCAACCTCCAGCCTTTCCCTTCACGCCTCCCAAAAAAAAATTCGTAGCTGGCTCTGATGCCATGTAAAACGTGAACCAACATTTTATTATTCAGTAGCAATGTTTATATAGAGTTTACAATTGTCGGGAATAGCACACCGGAAGAAACAAAAGAAACATAACTGTTACATGGTTGTAATAGTATGCTAAAGAATGTAATGCAAACAAAATATGAAGTATGCTAACACCAGGCTCTAGGGGCTTGTTTGAGGCCATAGAGAGACTTTTTTAGCCTACAGACAAGAGAGAAGGCTTGAGTGAAACCAGCAGGTTATTCCATGAATATTTATTCTTTTAAGTCCCCATGTAAGAAAGCACTTTTTACATCCATTTGATAGACATGCCACTTTTGGAAAGCAGTCAGGTCAAGAATAAGTCTAACAGAATCCATTTTAGCAACTGGAGCAAAGGTTTCTACATAGTCAATACCTTTAGTTTGAGAAAAACATTTGGCTACTAGGTGAGCTTTGTGTTTTTCTATTTCTCCATTAGGCCCATATTTTGTTTTGTAGATCCATTTACAACAAACTAACTTCCTTCCTTTAGGAAAGGGAACTAAATCCCATTTTTTTTTTTTTTGATTAAGGAAGAAAATTCGTTTTTCATGGCCTCATACCATTATTTAATTCCAATTACTTATTTGAAGTATTTAGGATCAGAGGAAATAGACTGATAGACAAGACCAATTGCTATGGGGTTGGTTGATCTAGTTAATGGAAATTTTTTGATGTAGGGAGTAGCTTCTTTAATAATGGTGCGGGCCCGTTTTGACATAGTGGAAGGAGTAGAAGAAGTAGAAATACATTGAGTTGGAGTTATAGGTTCCTCATATTGGTTATCAATTTCCAAGTTAATCTCAAGAGTTGTCTCTTCATAGTATTGAGGTTCTACTATAGGATAAGGCTTAATGGAGGAAGAGGAGGATTGAGGATATTTTTGAGGAAATGTTTCATAAAATTGGAAATTCCTATGGAATAATACCTCATGAGTTGAGGGATCAAGGATCCTGTATGCTTTCATTTCCTCACAATAACCGATAAATATGAGCTTTTTGCTTTTCTTATCTAGAGCCTTATTTTTCTTCTTTGGGATGTGTTCCCAAGAAGTACACCCAAATACCTTGAATAAGGAAACATCTGGTTTTGAGCTAGTCCATGCTTCTTCAGGAGTTAAATGGTCAAGGGCTTTATGAGGTGTGTGATTTTGAATATAATTGGCATAGTTAATAGCTTCTACCCAAAAAACTTTTGCAAGATCTCTTGAATGAAGCATACAATTTGCCATTTCCTTTAATATTCAGTTTTTCCTTTCTATAATGCCATTTTGTTGAGGTTTATGGGAGACATAATGTTGATGAATGATGCCATGACTTGATAGAAATATGGATCTTAGAGCTTACAATCTGTAATGTGAAACCATAAAATTTCATGAACATTAGAGCTTATAATACCCATTGTTTCATACATTTTTCCTTTGTGAATAAATATTTCATATTCTTTTTCAAACTCAGGTTGATTTTATTCTAATAGATGTGTGAGACCTTTTTGAGAAATGAGATTTAAAATTTTAGGTTTCCATGTATGGTAGTTATGAGGAGTGAGAGGATCAATTGTATTCATTTTGAATTTAACCCAAAGTTTCCCGCTTTAACTTTAATTTTTAGAATGTAATGGATATTAGTTAACAGAAGCCTGAAGGAAATACCAAATTGCTCAAAATTACCCACCCTAATGAGAGGGAGACTATAAGTAATATGAGAAAATTTGATATTCAATGAGGTTAATGAGAACAAATATGCCAAAGCTTTTAAGGAACACCAAATAACTCAAAAATACCTGCCCTAACTTGAGGGAAACTATAAGTATTTTGAGGATATTTGATATAAGTTTGGTTTAAAGAGAACAAATATGCCAGGCCTATATATCTTCTCTTCTCAAATACCCACCCTAACGAGAGGGAAACTATAAGTATTGATTAGATATGATACTTGGAACATAGGCTAATATCATCCAGGCCTATATTGGTTATCTTAATAACTCACCCTTACTTGAGGGAAACTATAAGTTATATAGGATGTCCAATATGGGTGATTGGTGATAAAATATTTGTGCTTTTTAGAAGGACAAATGCTTTTCTTTAGAATATATTAACAAGTTTATAAAAGAGATTTTAATTAAATTACTTTGTTTAATAATAGTAATTAATAAGATAATATTTGCCAAAAAATTAGTAAACAAAAAATAAAATTAGATGTTTAATATAGAGTTTTCTTAATGAATTTAAAAGAAAAATAAAATAGATATATTCTATTAAGTTCTTAATAATATTTAATTAAGCAAGAAATATAAACAAATTGATTAGCAAATTAAGTTCTTTTGTGAGAATGAGAAAAGAAGATAGACACATATAACACAAAAAATGAGCCCCCCCAATCAAAGCAAAAGTCGGTGCAAAAAATTAGCACCTTTAAACCCCCCAAATAGACCTTTGAATTAATGAGGTTACAAATTGAAACCAATACACAAATACGTATTTTTAAATAAAGGTGGACACACAACAAGGAAGGCACTGCATCATATTTATTACATAAAAAAATGGATGATCCAAAGCTAAAATCGGGAGAAGCCCTATGAAATTTTTTGGTACCTAGACGAAGAGGGGACCTTTGAAAAAAATGCGGTAAAAAAAATGGCCTCTTTGTTAAATAAAGTGGACAACCTACAAAAATAGTTAGAAGGAAAATGAAAGAACACTGGAGTCATCGAAGAATAGTACAAAGAATTCCTCTTGAAGACGTTTCATGTGTTATATTCTATGGCACCATGGGTGCTATGTGAAAGGCATTTATTCTCTATTATGTAGGGCGTTTGTCCTTTCTAAAACCTGCAGAAGATTATCTCTCTGCACCATGGGTGCCTTTGAGCAAGGTGTCCCTCCTTTGTATTGCAAGATGTCTATCCTTTTGAAAACTTGTAGAATAAAATATAACAGGAGAGGAAAAAATTTTTCCTATATGAAACAAGATGTATTATCAAATGAATATTTAAAAATTCAATAAATTTAGCATTGCCTGACGAACAAATCAAATGAGCTTAAACCTGCCAAAGAATCGAGATCAAGTTAAGCGAGCATATGAAAAGTAAATCAATGAAAGCAATGCAAAAGAGAGAGGACCCATATGAGTTTAATAGGAACCTTATGTTAGCCGTTACACCAATGCCAAATTATATAGGAGAGATTTGGAATATAAGAATTAAAATCCTACATGAGTTGGTTCCTACGAGGGTCGTCGATGAAAAAAGGAGATGTTAACACTTAGAACAACCCCTTGAAGAAAAAAAATTAAGGCAACTGAAAGAGACATATTCAAATCGCATGTGAGAAAGATATGGATTAAGGAGATCTTAACACCAATGTTCGTAAAAGTGAAGATTTGCACCAAATGGATGATAAGCGAAGAGTGCTATCTTAGATTTGCTAGAGAGATTGAAGAGAGGTGCGACGATGTGAAATTATGGTGCCCAAATAGGGTGCTGAGAGAACAAAAATCGAGCCTCTCTTTTGAGGTCTTTGCTTTCACTCTAAAGAGACAAAATAGAGGCACCATGATGTGCAGCTAAGGTGCCCAAAATGGGTTCCGAGAGCATGAAAAACGAGCCTATATTTGAGGTCTCCGAGTGCAGTCGACTGATATTTTACCTGCAAAAAAAACTTATGATAGGAAATATATCCTATTATATCAAGTTATATGCTTGAAAAAATGAGTTTTTTGTTAAGGTAAAAGATAAAAAAAAAGATATAATGTATGATTATTTCATAGAAGAGATTTGGACAAAAAGAATATTTTCCTTTTGTTATTTTTTTAAAACAGATCTATGAAAAAATGGGCAATATTTTTGAAAAAAATTTACTGTAGAAGATAATGAATCTTCCATTATTCAATTGATAAGGAGATAAATATTATCTGAATAACCCAAATACATATAAATCCAAAAAAATGTAGTTGAAAAAAAACTATATAAACTCTTATTGAAGGCTTTTAAAAAAATGAGAAGCCAACAAAAAGGTACAAAGAACTAGCTCCTAGAACCTCTACGATATAATGCTAGCAAATTCTATCCTTCTCTTGCTCCATGTTAGAATTTCCTAAAATAGACATGCAAAGCATTACACAAAATATGAAGAGAAGAGTAGAATTGATTGATTTATTCCAAGGATCAACTTTGTATAAATAGCAAAGTTGATCATTGAGAGCCGTTGGATTACAATAACTCATCAAACTTGAAAAAGACACCACTGAGAGTTCTTATGACACATGGAGGAGTGGAAAATCAAGTGTGTCTATCCTAGTAGAACTTCAAAGAATATTCACTTATTCTAACACCCCTGTATTAAATTATTTGGTTATTGAAGAATTTAGTTTTTAATATGGATCTTCATATTTGTCTTCATTCTTCAAGTGACCTTGCATTTGATCTTCTACTTTTGCTTCATCTTTTTGATTGAATTTGTATTCAGACTTTGGCATTGTTACTATTTTCTTTCTAGTTTTATTGTCAAAAAAGTTCATACCTTTCTTGTGCCCATTTTTAAAATTTGAGAAATATATTTCAGAAAATTTCTTGTTATTATGTATGTACATTCAAAAAAATAATTTTATTTGTACCAACAATATCTTTGAGAATGATTGTTACCTCCAAAATTTTTATAGCTATGGAGATTCCAACATTTCTCTATCTTATGCCCATATCTGCTACAATGACTACATTTATTTTCTGCTACCAAATCCATTTTATTATTTTATATTTCATTGCAAATATTATTATAAATCTCTATCATATATTTGATATCACTATTTCCTATCACAAACTTAGTTCCTTGCTTATTGTTGCAAGTCTGATATGTATATCCAAGACCTTCATATTTATGTTTTATTTTCTGGTATAATTGATTCTTTCATTCCCTATTCATGTTTACTAAACATGTATCTTTATATCTCATCAACTTTGAAAAAATCCTTATGCTTTTAAAATGACCAATACAATCATTAGAATGATCTTTGTTAACATCAATAATTATGAGGATCACTATTTATATCATCATTTGAACCTATGCCTTTATCAATTCTGATAGTATATTCAAATCACTTATATTACATATAGTATCAATATTTGTAACAAGTTCTTCTATATTTTTTATGAATTCAAAATCGCTAGTGTCATTGCTTGCATTAAAATATTTCCTATCATTTTGACAAGAATCATAGTTTACATATATTTTTCTTTTGAATAAGATCACTAGTATCACACCATGTATCAATCATAATTAGTTTTGATTCTATAGTATTATAATATAAGTCTACCATCATAGGCCTTAAGTCATTTGCATCATAATAAGAATATTTCATCATTGATTTATTCTCTACTTCTTAAACCTTTTCTTGTTTTCTCGTCTGAGAAATATTAAGAGTGATAATTCTTATGAATATTAATTTCCATAGACTAGTAGGTATATTAACAAAATATTCATAGCAATCATTAGAATCATTGAGTACACTTTGCATGTAGGAGCTTGTGAATGTGGACTTGAAGCCCACCCGTGTTTCTGTGGGTAGTGGCTTACGTAAATTTAAATGTCTACATAGTAATGGGGGTGAGGATGATGGCTCCTCCCTCTTGAATTTGGTGTTCTTTCGCACGACTACCATCGGGAGAAACCAGTTGAGGAGGTCTATGCCTCGGAGGTCTCTGAGGAGATAAAACATGTAGTCTTTCACAATTTTAAGCTCATTGATATTAATAAAAGGAAAATTTGGTGATCACTAAAGTCAACGATGGATCATTCTAAGGATATTTCTTGTCTGGTTGCTTTTTTTACTCAAGGGATGGGTATATTGGGGTAGAATTATCTTATTTCTCATCTTCTTATGTGTCCTCGGGTCTTAATTTTTTGCAGTATTTTATGGTCTACCTCATGGTGTTTGGTGAGGTTTAGTTATGGTATTTCTCACCAGGGTGGCATTTTAAATGTAGTGGTTGCGGGATAACTTTAAAACCCTCTCCATTTTTAATAATACAAAAAAAAAACATTAGATATAAAATAGTCCATAAATATAAATATCAAAATAATATATTTTTTGTCACAAGATGGATGCATAGATTCCCTAACATGGTTTGAACTTGGTCTCCTAAAAGAAAGTCCAAAATATTATCTTTATATGTGCATCAATTATTTTTGTAATGGTTTTGGTTGTTTTTGCTTATGCAATTAATGGGAATATAGGATTGACCTACTATAAACATGACATGAGATATCTTCATAATTGAAAGAATGAATAAGAATTTATGTATTCTATAATGAAAAGGATGATATAGTAATGGTTGGTCTTCCTTCTATCAGGGTTATGGATAAGGAGTTGGACTCAAATGTACTTGTAAAAAAATGGTAAATCCTAATTGAAATCAAGGTGAATTAAGCTAAATCCTAAGAAAATAAAATAAATCATATTCACACCAAAATTTTGGGTATTTTAAGCCCTAAAACGTAAGGTCATATTTGGAGTAAATTTTAACCTATTAAATCACCTTAAACTTCATAAAAATACCACCATTAGATCAAGCTCAAAAAGAGCTTTTCAACGAGTACAAATATACCTATGTTTGGATATATATTGTGGTGAATTGACCCTAAGAAAATATTGGTCCTAAAAATTTTAGGAAAATGGGTCGATGTTGAGGGTCCTCATATTCACCAATTTCCAATTTTGAAAATCCTAATATTCACCCAATTTGTGAATATTCGTCATTGTGTATAACCCTACCTTCTATTATGATTTTGATTTAGTTTCTATTTATGATTAGACTTTCTTGTGTATTATACCCTAAAAGTCTATTTTTTAGGTGTTAAAGGATTGATTCATTCAATAGTTTATTATTATTATTTTTCTTTGTAACAATCTCATCCACATATTCACATCCCACCATGGTTTGAACATGAATATCCTAAAAGAGAGACTAATGATTTTTTATTATTATATCTTTTTGGATTTCTGTATTATTTGGTGATATATATTTGATTATATATTAAAGCTATGGACAAGGCTTAAAATTAAGATCTCTTATATTTATTTGGTTTCCTTGAATAGATTTATTTTTTTGGTAAACTAAAGTTTATATTTACAGGAACGAGTTTTGAAAGGGACCCAAAACCTTATTATAAAATTAGCAAAAAGTGTTAAATTTCAAGACTAAATTTGAATGGGAAAAGACCCATAAAATGCTAAAAGACAAAAGCATGCAAAAAAAGGCTAAAGCAGTAACAAAAAGAAAAAGGAAACCAAAAAAGCTAGGGTTTATTTAAACAAAACCATAGAAAAAGAAACTAGAATGAAGGCAGTAGGAGTGCCAAAATTCCTTGAGTTGAATGTCCCTTCTTAGCCTTTTTTGTCTCCAATACCATATCATTCTATACAAATAACTCCATAGCATCAACCAAACTTGTGGAAAATTGGTTGATATTTATTTTCCTGTATCCTACACCAAACTGACAAATGCAAGAGTCATTCACCAAATTAAATCTACCGCTCTCCATATTTGTCTTGAATGACTATTTCAATGAGCCTTGTTAAGAACTGCTCTATCCACATGGAAAGGCCTAAAATGGTGACTACAACATTTACCAAATGGTCAGTTGAATGATTAGCTTCTCTGTATGCATACTGACAAGTGATTTCCTATTGTTTAGAGATGATTTCCTTAGATTCTTCAATGAGAGCTTTGATTCTCCAAGAGGGGACTTTATTATTTCTTATGAGATTTATTGTATTTAGTGAGTCTCCCTCAATTATCACCTTGTTGAATTTTCTTTGGATGAGATTTAGACCTCTCCATAGGGCTTTTACTTCGGTGTATTGATTTATTTGGATTCCAAATCTTTTAGCAAAATCAAGAATTGGATCTCCATTGTGATCTCTAACCACACTGCCTTCACTTGCTGGTATTGGATTCTCTTTGGAGGTGCCATCAAAATTAAATTATACTCATCCCATAGGGGGGACTCCAATTGGTTTTGATATGGAGGTTTTGCCTGGATTTTAACATTTTTCATGATATTCATTTAAAATATAATTTAAAATTTAAAATATAATTTAAAAACATTTCTATAAGTTTAAAATATAATTAAAATAGTTTAAATATGTTTTTTAATGGTTTTATGAAATTGAGACAATTTTTAATACATTTAGTTCAATAATCCACAACATATAATTATAATATATTATTAATATTAGAATATGTGTTGCTATGGCTATTTTAAAACCTTTGCCACAATCCATTAAGATAAAATCTGAATCAAGAGATTGATATCAACAAGTAGATTACGAAGATATCACATTTTATTGCCATAATTGTTATGAGATTGGAAACATTGCAGTAGTTTGCAAAGTGATAACTATGAATAAAGACATAAAAAATTCTAGCCATGAGATATACTTCAAGAAGAAATAAAGAAATCATATAGTAATAGAAGCTAGATCAAATCAAGGATATTCCACTCTGAAATAAGAGGTAAAGAAAGCCTATATACAATATCATTTGGCAAGTTTAGAAGGAATTAAAGGTGCAAAAGAAGATGTGAAGATAAATCCTAAAAAAAAGACAACAAAATAGGTCAATTTTGTTGTAGGTAAATCATATTTATTTTCTAAGTAATACAAAATCCTCTCCAAGTAATAAGAGTGATAGGAATGAATATGTTATCCCTTGCACTTCAAGGTTTCAAGAGTAGCATAATAAAGAAATAAGGATGGAGAAAACCCATAAAAATTTAGGTTTTTTAAAGCAAAATAAGAAAGTAATTGATTCAAAAGATCATCCTTGCACTTTAGGGTTTCTAGGGCAACAAAAAGAAGATTGTGCTTTTGAGGTTATTCCTTGCACTTTAGATTCTTTACAACAAGGTAAACCTAAAGATGATAACTATGAGCAATCTGAGAAGATTGAAGAGATTGATGAAGTTAAAAGTATTGTTGCGAAAGGAAGACCCAAGAAGCAAAAACAAATAGAAAAAGAGATCCATAGGAATATTGATATGGGAAAAAAAAAAAGATAAGTTCTAACAAGTAGTGGGGCTAAACCCACACATAAAATAAAAAATAAAATAAAAATAATATCTTGGAATATTAGGAGAATGGATAAGAACCCTAAAAAAGGTATTAAGGAATTATGAAGTTGTTATAGATAAGATATTTATAGCTATAGAAGTTGGATAGAAAATATTTTAGCCATTAGCGGTGTTGAATTTCATCTGGGCAAAATTTAAAATTCAGAAGACATCTGATATAAAAGGAGTTGATTATGGAAACTTAGAAAGGCAAATGAAGAATATCTTTGATCGAAAGGTAAATTTAAATATGCTTTAATTAACTTGTTAAAAATGTAATGAGAGGAATGTAATATTTTATTTTTGTAATGGGAATGGCCCTCAATAAAAGCTATACAACTTATTAAAAATAAATAAAATTATAATCATTTTTTTATTATAATCCATCTTGCTATACTAAATGAAGATTTAAAATGAGATACTATTTTACTTTCTAATTATTATATATGTTTTATTATTTTTTAAAATCATACCAATATATAACTAATATTAAAATATTTCTTAAATTAGTTTTTTCGTCAATGGGGAGGAATTTCTACCTAGAGTCCAGAATGGCTATAGCGTCAAGGCCCTATCTCCAAGATGGGATAGGGTGGTGAGAGTCATTATGGATTATTTTACTCTAGACTCTATGTATGATGTCATACGTAGCTTCCATGCCATGTTTTTGAACCATCTTAGGAGGCAAATATGGATGAACATTCCCTTATTTTTATTCCAATCTATGAAGAAGTCTATGGTGGATGTGCAAGGGGGTTGTGGTCAGTTTCCTCTCCACCAGGGATTGGCCCTTTTAGTGTTTGAGCAAGCGACGATGGATAAGGGGATGGTGGTGGAGGAAATTCTAAAATCTTTAGCTGATTTACCGGTCCTTGCACCTGGCCAGGCCAAGGTGATTTCTAAAAGCTCTAGTGAAGGCACTGAGGATGTTTATTTGTTCTCGCTGGGTTTTGGTCTGGATAAGATTTCTCGCAAGATTCAAGTATCGGTTAAAGGCATGAGGGGTAAGCATCGAAATGCAGCATTGATGATGTGGTAAAAAATTCATCAGTTTTTCCTACAACCTCACCTGAGGTGGGGGTCCTCCATTGGTTAGCTAGGCAGAAGGAAGTAGCACCTGAAAATCATTGCGTTTGCTCGACATAAAGCAGGATGAGGATGAGTATTTCCCCTTATCCCACCCTATTGATGTGGAGATTCTTCCTAGGGATTTCCATAAGGATAAATTGGTAAAAGATGTTTATACTTCGAGGGAGTCCTCTACAAGGAAGAGTGAAGTTCTGCATAGTCTGAAATTGACTGAAATTAAGCAGCGCACTGTTTGGAGTTCTATGAAGATGACGTTAGACTACTTTGAGGAGGTAGCACAGATGCCGAGAACAATAACCCACAAAATCGATATGCTATATCTCTTATTGTGTTTGTTTATGCCTCTCTGTCTTTGTAAGTTGTTTTGTATGGCTTTTTATTTTGGATGCCTTTTAAGAAGATTATTTTGTAAAAAGTTGTGGGGTCCCTTTCAAAACTCTCTTTTCTCTTAATAATATCAAATAAATATTTCTTAAATAAAATTATACAATCTAACTAGAATATAAAATCTACAATTTAAAACCTCAACCAAATTTTACCATTGACATATCAGCGCTTATGATTTAAATTATTTTAATTTTTCTTATAATTTTTAATTTTTATAGACCATTCATTTGTTTTGTTTTTTTATATACACATGTTTCAAACAGAATGCGTTTTTTAAATGTTTGAATTCAAAATTTTAAATAAAATGTTAAGTAGAATTTACCTAGTTTGAAAACAAAGTTCTTCAATGTGAAGAACAGGTAGTGAGATGTTTAGGCAAATAGTTTTTAATTTTACATCAAAGAATATTGTAGATTAATAAAACATAGAGGTTGGTTTCATGAAATGTATACCTTAAATTTAAATGACCCCGTTCCATATTGTTTACCGGAAGTAAAATATGAGAACCGAAGTACAGTTGAGGTCAATTTAAAGAACTCTGACGCTCCCCTCCGCTTAGTCATGATTTTCAACTCAGTGGCAAAGAAGAAAGTGATTCTTTGATGAGTACCAATCACCCCCCGGGATCTTTAAATATTTTTTGAAGCGCCCCTAATTCTTTCTACATCCCTCATGGAGTTTCATACGTCAATGAAATCTTGCTTGGAATTCAAGCGTCAGACCACGCGGGTCTCCGAGAGTTCAGAATGTTATTTTGGGGGGTTGGGGCGGTTCTGAAGTTGACAGCAACAGAAAAATTAGAATTGAGATGAAATTGAAGGATCTACGGCGGGTTGGAAGGCCGGATCTGAAGTCATAAGGCCGTTAGGGAATCCCTCTGCTTGGGGTAACAGTTTTTGGATTAAAAAACAATGGAAAATTGGCTAGTGTGAACATACAACATGCTTTCGTATGAATAATACTAAGAATTGCCGCCCTGTAGGTGTCAATCTCCGTCGGCGCATATGCATGACATCTGTGTCTCCATCAACCCATGCTGCATGCAACGTTATTAATGAGTTAATTTCATTGCCCCTGAAAGGAGTGGCATGTTGCAGGCATGTTTTTTTTTTTTTTATTCATAAGGGAATCGGTTACATCCACAGCCATTAACAAGGAGTGGCATGCTATAAAGGCCTACAGATAAGTTGCAACCTCCATCTGCAACCTCCATCCTCACCTCTTTGTGTGGTGGAAGACACTCGCATTTCCATGGCCGATATTATCTCTATTGCAGAGCCATTTGTTAATTCCCTCGCTGCCTAGGACAGTATTACTGTACGCTGTTCATAACAATAATAAGGGAGCTTGTTTGTCTGTATTATCGAAATTAATTGTGGGTCTGTTCATAACAAATACCCCCGGCACAAGCAAATCCAGGGTTTTCTTTTGATGTCCCATCAAAATTTAATTTAAACCATCTTACAGGATGTGGAGACAAACATACAAAATTTATAGGGTCAGGAGTAGGCAGAGGCCAAGCCATCAGACTAAAACGAAGTCTCTCCTCAAGCCTAATTTCACTCAGGTAAAGAGCCATAGAAGATTTCAAATCCTTGAAGGCAAATGAAACATTCTCCAGCACCTTCCATAATATTCTAAGGCTAATTCGATTGATCTCCCTTTTGTGTCTTTGAAGACTCTCACATTCTACTCCTTCAAAACACTCCAAAGCACATAGGATAAAAGGAGCTTCCCAAAACACTTGAGCCTAGGTGAGGAAAATAGAGATACTCATTGAGTAACACAGTCAAAAATAAAATTAGGCAACACCCACGACACCCCGTGAAGACTTGAGAATACTATTTTCGACAGTAGAAAGGACAAAATATTAAATAAATAATATGCAGTGAAAAACAAATGCTTTAAATTATTGAACCCCTCAACCTTACAACTTTAGCATATTGAATAATATATAGAGAAATAAGAAGTTGGTGGGAAAGAAAATGACGGAGGGATAAGGTGGGAGGTTGGAGAGATAGAAGGGAGAAGACGGCGAAGGAGGGATAAGGGGAGAAGAGGAAATGGAGGGATAAGGAAACGGAGATGAGATGGAGGGATAAGGGAGTTATGAAACGTGGAGGAAAAAGGAGAGGGAATATAGGAGGGAGTTAGGGTAGAAATTGCCGACAAAGAAATTGCCGACAACCATAGGAAGTGGAGTGTTCACACTTAGGCTTAGGAAAGGGATTTTTCTAAGCCTCTTTAGGTGAACCCCTATTCACACTTGCAACATTCTCCCCCTTAAAGTTGAGAGGACTGACTACACAGTCTCTCAGCTTTACAAATTGAGCTTTTGTCATCGCCTTGGTGAAGATGTCAGCGACGTTCTCCAAAGTGTGACAGTATTGAAGCTCAACAATTTCATGTTCCACCATATCTCTGATGAAGTGGTACTTCATATCAAAATGTTTCGTTCTGCTATGGTGGACAGGATTATATGCCAATTGAATGGCACTGATGTTGTCGTAGTAGATTCTGGTCGGACCACTTTGCTGTTCTCCAATCTCTTCTAGTACTTTCCTTAGCCACAAGGCTTGAGTACTTGCATAAGTAACCGCTATATACTCAGCTTCTGTTGAAGATAGCGCTACTACTGTCTGCTTTTTTGAACTCCAAGTTATTAGTCCTGATCCAAGACTAAAACAGTTTCTTGATGTTGACTTCCTGTCATCAATATTGCTACCCCAATCACTATCACTTGAAGCCTACAAGCTTGATAGTGTTACATTTATGGTATTGGATTCCAAAATCCAATGTACCCTTCACATATCTCAAAATTCTTTTAGCTGCCTGCAAATGCAGCTCAGAGGGGTTAGACATAAATCTAGAAACAAGAGATACAACATACTGAATATCTGGTCTGGTGTTGGCGAGAAACATCAAACTCCCAACCATGCTTCTGAAAGTGGTCACATCAACTTTTGGTGCTCCATCATCTTTGCTTAATTGGATCCCATGTCCAACTGGAGTTGCAACTGGTTTGCAATGCTCCATAGCAAACTTCTTGATCATATCCTGAGCATACTTATGTTGACAGATGAAGATCCCTGTATCTGATTGATGAACCTCCATTCCAAGGTAGTAGTGCATTAAACCAAGATCCTTCATCTCAAACTGAGTCATCATGGAGTGTTTGAACTCCATATTCATTTTCTCATTACTACCCATAAAAATGAGATCATCCACATACAAGCAAACTATGAGGATGTCATTACCTTGCTTTAGGTAGTAGAGTGTGGGTTCATTTTTGCTCCTGGTGAACCCATATTCTTTGAAGTACCCATCAATGCGTGAGTACCAAGCTCTTGGTGCCTGTTTGAGACCATAGAGTGCCTTCTTCAATCTGTAAACAAGGTGTTCCTTACCTTGCACTTCAAATCCCTGTGGCTGCTCAACATACACTTCTTCTGTCAAGTAACCATTGAGAAAAGCACTCTTGACATCCATGTGTTGGACTTTCCATCCTTTATGTGCAGCTAAGGCAAGAACTGTTCTAATTGTCTCCTGTCTGGCTACAGGAGCAAAAGTCTCTTCATAATCTATTCCATATTTATGAGTAAAACCCTTTGCCACTAATCTTGCCTTATGCTTCTCAATGCTTCCATCAGCATTAAACTTGGTCTTGAAGATCCATTTACAGCCAACACATTTCTTTCCTTTCGGAAGCTTCACGAGCTCCCAAGTGTCGTTGTTTTTTATAGAGGTTATCTCCTCTTTCATGGCATCTTGCCAAATCTTCTGAGTACATGCCTTCTCATAACTAGAAGGTTCAAGCTGTGCACTAGTTAACAAAGCATAGTTAACTTGATCTCCTCTGGGTTCTTTTTGGGATTCATCATCACCATACAAGTGCATACTTTCTAATCTGTGTAAAACAGAATCCATTTCACTAGCTTGACTCCTAGTATATCTTCTTGAAAAATTTTTATCCAACATCTGAGATGATGGATGATACTGTAAAGTTCTCTTACCTTTGGATGGAACATCAATATCCATTGGTGAGGAACTTACTGATCGCTTGTGGAGAAGGACTTGGTGAAGCAGTTGAATCAGAAGATGGACTTGGTGGATGTGTGGGCGGAGACTGCTTTCCTTTCTGTGGTAGTTGTGGTTGCACTTGCTGAGCTACTACATCAGTGGCTTCAACATCACTGAATATTTGGGGCTTACCCCACTCTCCCCCTTCATCAAAAATCACATCCCTTGAAATCACTATCTTTCGAGTTGTAGGATTGTAGAGTCTATACCCTTTTGTGTTTTCACAGTATCCTACAAAAATGCAAGCCTGACTCTTTGGATCCAACTTCTTTCTCAGCTCATCGGGAATGTGAGCATATGCCAATGAACCAAATACTCTGAAATACTTCACATTTGGTTTCTTACCATACCTAGGCTTGGTAAGGTGTCTTCCCTTTCAAACTTGAAGTAGGACTTCTGTTCAAGATGTGAACACTAGTCCTTGTTGCATCTCCCCAATATGCATTACTCAAATGCTTTGTCTGAAGCATTGATCTTGCCATCTCCACAATGGTGCGATTCTTTCTTTCTGCTACACCATTCTGTTGTGGAGTGTAGGCAGTTGTGAACTGCCTCTTGATGCCATGATGTTTACAAAAATTCAAAAACTGATTAGAGGAGTATTCTCCTCCTCTATATGATCTAAGACATTTTATAGAATATCCACTCTCACTTTCAACTTTTGCTTTAAAATCAACAAAGCATGCAAATGCTTCATCCTTATGCTTCAAAAAATATATCCAACACATTCTTGTGCAATCATCAATGAAAAGTAGGAAGTAAGAGTGATTACCTAGACTCTTGGTCTGCATCGGACCACAGATGTCTGAATGTACCAACTGAAGAGGATAGCTGGCCCTCCATGCTTGTCCATGAGGAAATTTCGATCTGGCATGCTTGCCCAAGGCACACCCTTCACAGACTTCCTTACTGTCTTGAACTTTGGGAAGTCCAGTCACCATTGCTTGTGAAGTTAGCATCTTCAAACTTGCTGAATTCAAGTGACCATATCTCAAGTGCCATAGGACACTTGGATTGGTAATTGCAACATTTGCTAACTTATTTCCTCCTGGCTGGCCAAACTTCAAAGGGAATAATCTATTCTTCGACATTGGCACTTGTGTAATGATTCTATTACTATTATTCTTGTCAAAAATGGTGCATTTACCCTCATCAAAAATCAACTTATAATTCTTTTCAAGCATTTGACCAACACTTAAGAGATTGTGTTGAAGATGAGGTGTGTAATAGATATCACTTACGTGCTTGATGCCTTCTTTCGTTGGAACCTCCATGGCTCCAATGCCTTCAACTGCCAATGACTTGTCATCTCCCAATCGGATTTTGGATTTGTATGAGGAGTCTAACTTAGCAAAGAGTTCTTCTTTGCCACTCATGTGATTTGAACACCCAGTGTCCAAAATCCATGTATCATTCATATTTTGCTCTGTCTGGCCATAAGAAAGAAAGAGATTTGAGGACTCTTCCTCTTCTCCAAAATTCCCAAACTGATTGCTCTGGTTGTTGCTGCTTCCTTGCGAAGTCTTTGACCAACAATCACGAGCATAATGGCCAGGTTTGCCACAATTGTAGCAAACTTGTTTTGATTTATCTCCTCCTTTTCCTTTGCCAGATTGTTTCCCTCTATATTGTTGTTGTCCTCCTCTATTCTGGTTTCCACCTCTGTTGGATGATCCTCCTCTGTTAGGAGTTCCCCCTCTTTGATTATTCCTACCTCTGCCTCTTTGTTGACCTCTGCCACGGCCTCTACCTCTTCCTTCATGTGTGGCAAAAGCTTTGTCATCTCCTCCATAGCTGGTGGTAGGAGTTTCCTGCAACCTCTCTTCATGTGAGAGAAGTGAACCGATTAATGCATCAAAAGACAATGTGGTTAAGTCTTTTGATTCTTCAATAATTATTGCAACAGAATTCCATTTTGGAAGAAGTGTTCTCAACACTTTCTTTACCATCATTTCTGGCTTAATATCCTCCCCTAGTGTGACCATTTTGTCGACTACTGCTTTCACTCGCACACGATAATCACCGACTCTTTCATTCTCTTGCATCTTGAGATTCTCAAAATCTCGTTTCAAGGTTTGCAGTTTTACCTGCTTCACTTGGTCACTTCCTCTATAGCTTTCTTTTAAGGCATTCCATGCATCTTGTGCAATTACATAAGATGCAACCCTAGGGAAGATACTTTTATCTAAGGCAGCATGAATGTGATATAGGGCAAAAGCATTATTCTTTTGTGCTTCTTTTCTTGTCTTTTTATCAGCATTAGAAAATGTTGCCCATTCGATGACGGTTGGTTCTGTATAACCTTCTTCAACTACATCCCAAAGACCTTTTCCTATCAACAAAGTCTTCATTTTTATAGACCAGTATTCATAGTCACTACCATTAAATTCAGGGATTGGTAGACTAGTGTTTGCAGCCATTGCTAAAAAACAAACTTTTATTGAGGCAAACTGGAAATACAAAGCAGTACAGAATGATTTAATGATTTAAATCAAATCTCGCCTTTTTAGTACATTCATGTTCTGCTTCAGAACTGCTGTTGATGACAATGATTTCAGGCTCTGCAGGATCTTCTTCTGCTGCTGCTGCTACTTCTTCTTCGTTTTCTTCTTCCTCCTTTTGCTTCCTCTTCCTCTTCTTCTTCCTCTTCTTCTTCTTCTGCCTCCGCTGGTTCAGATTCAGGCTCAGGAGAGTGTGGTGTATAGCCCTCACTCAATTCAGCTGTTGGTACACCTGGTGTATAACTGGCACCAGATTGTACGTCCGAAACAAATTGCACGGTCTCGGATTCTTCAATTCTCTTTCCGAAGATATTGTCTTCTGAATCTGCCTCGTATCCTGAATCCGGCTTTCTCAGGTGAGCAATCACCTGATTCTCCAACTGACAAAACACAGTATGAAGCCCTGATCGATGAACCCTTGCATCAAAGGATTCTGGCGTTTCTCTCTTCAAAAGAGAGAGAAGTGCATGATAGCACCCTTCAGATCGGATCATCTAACATTGCACAGGCCCATTAATTTTCTTTTTCTCAAATTCTCCTTAAAGGTTTGCAAAATAAAAGTTTTATAAAGGTTTTCCTTTTAAATAAATTTAATAATCTTTTTATTATTTTTTAAATTACCTTTTAAAAAACTAAATTAAAAAAGATAATTTTTAAAAAAATAATATAAAAAATTATTAAATAAATTTTAAAACCTTTAAAAAACAATTTAAAAAAAAAATTTACCTTTGCGTCACGGAGGGGATTCGACCCCGTGACCACCTCAAACAGCGGCGTGCTTTGCCGCTACACCACGGCGGCTGGCTAAGAAAATAAAGGATTGTCATCCTTTTAATTTCTTCGACGGCAGATTTAAAAAAAAAAAAAAAATTGTTCTAGAGTCGCGTCGGTGGGATTCGACCCCCGGACCTCCTCACGGCCAACAAACCCCTTAACCGCCACGCCAAACGCTTCGGCTGGGGATGAAAAGGAGCGCGGACGGATTTATATCAACCGCGGGCAATATTTTTTTTTTTTTAAACTATTGTGGGATTATCCCACATGCGGCGGATGGGAGGCTCAAAAAGGATTTTTAATCCTAAACACGCCCTGTTTTATCGATTGCCTTCGGGCAATCAGTCTTCACCCTGTTTTGTCGAATCCAACCAATTAAAAATTGCCACGCTGTCAGCCAATCGCGCTCCGCCACGTGGCATAATTTTTTGACCAATCGGATGTCGCCACGTCACCTTGTCTCGAACCGCGTGCTATCTCGTCAGCCAATCGGATGCTGCCACATGTCCTCGCCAGCCCCTCTGCCAGCTCAGCTGCCATGTCTGCTCTGTCGCCACGTGTCGCGTCCTCGTGTCGCCACGTGTCGCGTCCAGTTAGCGATCCGCCTCGGGATCCATGCCGAACCGATCCTCCTCGACTGCTGTGCCTGCCTCAGAAATCATGCCCGCCTCGGGATCCGTGCCCGAAGCTCGGCCACGGTCTCGGCATACCGGTGCTTGGATAACCGGTGAAGACCTGAGAATACTATTTTCGACAATAGAAAGGACAAAATATTAAATAAATAATATGCAACAAAAATTAAAATGTTTAATTATGGTGAACCCCTCAACCATACAACTTAAGCATTTTGAATAATATATAGAGAAATAAGAAGTTGGTGGGAAAGAAAATGACGGAGGGATAAGGTGGGAGGTTGGAGAGATAGAAGGGAGAAGACGGCGAAGGAGGGATAAGGGGAGAAGAGGAAATGGAGGGATAAGGAAACGGAGATGAGATGGAGGGATAAGGGAGTTATGAAACGTGGAGGAAAAAGGAGAGGGAATATAGGAGGGAGTTAGGGTAGAAATTGCCGACAAAGAAATTGCCGACAACCATAGGAAGTGGAGTGTTCACACTTAGGCTTAGGAAAGGGATTTTTCTAAGCCTCTTTAGGTGAACCCCTGTTCACACTTGCAACAACCCCAAGCCAGTTGAGAATGGATAAAGGCACTTCCTGAAAGACCTAAAAATTAAGTAACAAATGAGAACTCGATTCCTACTCTCTCTTATAGAGGAAGCATATATTAACTAAATTTAGGTCTCTTTTAAGAAGATTTTCTAAGGTCAAAATTTTATTTTGCACCACAATCTAGAAAAACATTATCAAAACCCTCTTTTTCTCTTAATAGTACTAAAAAAAAACAATGTCTAGATGTGGTATTTATGATAAACAAATACTTTAGGTGGTAATTTATATACAAAAGTTAAGTTGGGTAAGGGAGTCTCACTTGGAGTGTATAAAAGGATGAATGTGTTACGTCATTTTAGATGCAAAATTATCTTATCAAAGTTAGATATAGTGTTATTGATTAGATCTTTGAGCACTATAATAGAAAAAATGGAAGATTTCATAGGAAAGCAAAAATATTTTTGATGATAGAGCCCGTGTGTTTCATTATAATCTATGAATCATATTTGGGTCTTCTATGGTGACCTAGAATATTGTTAATGATAAACAATTATTTGGCACAAAGGCAAATTTGTTGATAGAGACCATGTGTACAATATAATTAGGGATAAGAGAAAGTAAGTACTAATTATTGATGATGATGTGGTATGGAGAGCCAAATACTTGATAAATATACTATAAATAATTTAAATGATAATGCTCAAATCAAAGCTAGATGGAAATGTAGACACCAAAACAACACCAATCCGATTATGTGACAACAAGCGCTGATCGCATTGACACACACAGCCCCTAGGGCAGCCCCCAGAGGTTAAACAATGGTCCTAACCACTCCCAAAAGTAGTTTGGAGGTCAAAGGTCAATTTGGCACCTTTTTGGCACCTTGCTCTCTACTCGTCCCACCCAGGGATGAATACAAACTGGCATTCGTCCCACCCAGGGACGAATATCAGCATTCACCCCAGGGTGAGGCGAATAGCAACTTTGACTGGCAAAAAGTCAAACCTCGACAAGTCCGCCAGTTAACTGAAGCTTCAGGCCATGCAATTGCGAGGAATGGCTCCAAATCAAGGAGAAAGACTTCAGTCATGCATGTCTTAGATTTTTGGAGGCCTCATGCAAGGAGACTCTAAATCAGGGAATAATATTTTTCTCAAAATAGGACATGCAACTCAAGTGGCGCCCTCGCATGCGCAATTCAAACAGAGAGACCCTAGGTCTATAAATTGGTGAGTTTTCTCACCCAAAATATATACAGAGAAGGAGCATTTGAGCAATGAAGTGCTGCCAATTTACATACCTACTTGCGATTTGTGCCTTTCACATCCTTAATCTCTCATTCAAAAGGGAGGTTATTGGGTGACTATTGGAAGCACGAATCAAGACCCAAAACCCAATTTTTGGCCACAATATCCCACAAAATTTGTCGAAAACACCCCATAACAGGTTTTGGACCCATCCCAAGTGGATTGGTGCCGAAACAAAGTCCCAAACGGTGGGCGTCCTGCCCCCGGGCGCTCCCCAAGCTGTCACAGTCCTAAACGCCCCACCCCGGGATGAATAGAAATATGTGATATATTTCTCTTATTTTTATTTTGCATATTATTCTAGGTTATTTAAATAGGTTGTAGTTTAAATTTCACTTCATTCTGAGCATTTTTGACCAGGTTTTTATCATTTCCCGCCTTTACTAATCTGCAGATGCCATCATCAAAATATGGGTGCTAGAGGCAAAATTGGAGAAATATGACCATCTGGGTCTTCCCAAAACACCCCCAATTAGCTAACCCCAACTTTTTAGGTCATTTGGAGCTTCCTAGGTAGGACATTGAAGAGGGTGCTTTCTGACAAATTGTTGTAGGTTAATTCGTCCCACCCCGGAGCGAATACAAATCTGTGAGGAATTTCTTAACTGTTCTTTTTGCAGTGGTCTCCTGGTAACATATTCATGCTTCTATCAAATTTTTAGGTCGTTCTGATGTTATTCGGTCATCGTTTTAATATTTTCATGCATACACTAACAGTAGGCCTTGGGAAACACATGTTTTATTCTATCTGTAGGTGCTACTAATATTTTCTGTTTCCTTGAATGCAGGTCTTCGACATCAGAGGAGAAGGAAGGAATCAAAAATCATACACACAAGTGGCGGTGATGTTTTGGTCCGCCCATCTTACATGTGGGCACGCGGAAGAAGGATTTGCTATCTATGGATGTGATAAAGAAACATATTTGACGCTCCTATCCCCTAAAAAGGAAGGAGATGTATTGTAACACGACTTTGAAAGCATATCAATAAAAAGGGCAGCATATTTCATATTGCTTTTATCTTGTGTCGATTCGTCTATGTTCTTTCTTTTCATGCATGTTGCAATATATAGGCTTTTAGCGTTAAGTTTGGTTTTAAACGCATCTTGCTTGGCATATTCCTTTTTGTTTCCGTATCCTCGTGCTTTCAGTGGTGATCATGGTGGGACCTCTGTCCCTTGATTTTTAAGATTAACTTTCTGATTAAAGTTGCTTGTTTTTGCTTACAGGTACCAAGTTTTCAAATGTTGGATTGTTGTTCGTTTTGTGTGGAATACAGAGGGAATTCGTCTTACCCAGGGATGAATAGGAATTTGTCCTACCTTGGAATGAATACATATCTGTTATTCATCTCACCCTGGGATGAATAGCTCTCTATGCACTTTTCAGGCAGAAATTCAGAGACATCCAATTTGGGTAGAGAAGAGGTAGGGGTCTTAAACACCCTCTGTCAATTTTTTGCTTTCTGTTTTCTGTTCTCTAGTTTTTTTTGCTTGCATAGGAGAGTTTAAATGCTTGCTTGTTTCATTTTTGCAACTTAAAAAGAACCCCACACACCACGTGGTAATTTAAACCAAGGAGTTGGTCGTAAAACCCCAACCCTTGAGCAAGACCAATGGTGGATTTCATCATCACCTTGGCTTGAGATATTGCATCCATAACCCCGATCGCGACTGTTGCTAGACGTAAATCCTGACGAAATCTGACCAAGTGTAGCTTGGGGTGATTCCTAGTGCATGAGGATAAGTCTTCTATGGTAGGTGTCATAAATAGAGCGATTCCCCTTCCGTACCGCCTATGTTCCACGTATCATCTGCTCTCACGTACCTATAGTCTCCCTCACGTAAGGGCGGGTATATAGAGAGGTTGGTATATCGGTCCGACAATGGTATATTGAAGGGGCGACCATTTTGGGAGTCATAAGAGCCATCATAATTGCATTTAAATGGTCTTCACAAAAAGCTTTCAAACAAACATCAAAACACACTAAACCAGATTTAGGGCACACTTTTAATCTTTAAACGAGATAATCATTGCTTGTGTGTGTGATATTTTCTATTTAAGTGTAGCATAAAAAATCATAAAAAGAAAAATAAAAAAATCTACTCATCTTTAGGAGCACATCACCATGGTGTACACTCGTAGCCAAGCCCAATCACGGGCAGAAGTTGTAGAGAGTGCACCAAGGGGGACAAATCTCCCCCGATATAGTCCTGAGGACTTGGTCATCCCGCCTTGGTGGCATGGCACACAAGATAGTCCACATCATGCCACCACAGAGGCACAGGACTCTAAAGGCACCTCTTTGAGAGGCACCCCCACTCAGCATAGGCCCTTTCAAGAGGATAACCTACACGTAGCACTCAACATAGACAAGAGACCTCCCTTAGACACTCGTTATGAGTGGCCTAGTGATGAAGTGTTAGAGCAACAGAGGGTCCAGAAGGAGGGGCCACATGACTTCGTCATCCCTCCTTTACCCCGTATTACTATTAGAAACACTAGGCAATATCCAGAGTATCAGGCTCTCCAGATAGGGCAAGACAATTCTGCCCGCACCTTTTATGCATACGAAAGAGAGTATGAGGAAGACCACTATGTTCCTCAAGAGCAATACACAGTGTGGGAACGATGCACTTCCGCACCCGCTGTGTATCCGGATCACTCATTGAGGCCAGAGCCTCAAGTGAATGCCGCTAACCTCGACAGAGGGAAGCAACCCATAGGGGTCTCGGATCACCATGACCGAGATAGACATGTAGGAGAGGCATCTAGGCTTCCTAAACAAGAGACGATGGAACAAATTGACTTGGCATTTGCCAAACTAGCCGCCCACCAAGCGCAAATCACGCGGCTCAGGCAAGACCAACAACAATTAGAACATTTGTGTCACCTTAACAAAGAGCGCATTCAGCATCAGACAACCGAGTTACTTCACAACAATGTGCCTGAGAAGGTCCCAACCCCTCATGCACATAAATTAGAAGTGTATGAGAGGCACAACCCCTTGGTGCGAGACAGGTCTCCGTGACCTCATCAAGCACTACCTCCAAGACCTCCTAGACCTGAGCGGGAAGCCACTCCCAGACACTATGATGGGCACCCTCCGTGGGCACCCATCAATGTTTACAAGCCTAGGCCAGACACTCCTCAAGAAGCCTATGAGGAGTATGAACAAGAAGAAGAGTGGGCTGAAACGCCCTATCAAGGCAGAAGGGGTGCTACCCAGCTACCCCTCCAAAGACCTCAAATTCCCTGCAACCCACAATGGGAGCAAACCAAGGAGGAGGAGATCAAATCCTCCGATGCATATAAAGCGTTGCTAGAGCACTTAGAGTCTATGGAGCTCAAGACTTCTGGGCCCCAAAAGCCCACTTTACGCCAACTCCGTAGTCATCCTGTGCATCCGTCAGTGCCGACACCTCCATACCCCGAACACTTTAAGCTGCCCCAGTTGGCACTCTTTAGAGGGGAGGAAGATGCCCAAGAGCATGTGACTCGATTCCTGAGCCAATGCTTTGGCATTCAGGACAACGATGCTTTGCTATTAAGAACATTTATAACCACATTCGTAGGCTCTGCCTCGGATTGGTTTACTCAATTACCAAAGCATAGCATCTGTAACTTGGATCAGCTAGTGGATGCGTTCCTAGAATGCTTCACCTTCAACACCAAGAAAAAGGCATCACTAAGTGATCTAGCTAGCCTCAGGTAGTATGAGGAAGAATCTATGGCGGCATATGGGAACCGGTGGAGGACATTGCTTTCAAAGCTGCCCTACCTCCCTCCTATGTCTGACTTGACTCAAATGTTCTCCAAGAGTTGTTTGAGATCGATCTCCATGCTATTGCAGCTGCAGCAATATGCCACTTTAGAGGAAGCTCTGGTGCAAGCCAGAATCATCGAGGAGATCAAGATACAGGATGGCAAAATTGCCAAGCCTAAGAAAAAATAATGGAACAAGAACACCAAAATAGGGACTACGCAACAGAAACCCGTCACGGTCAATCAGGTTGCTATAAATGTCCCTAAGCCTGCACAAGCAACACAACCTCCAAAGGCTAACTATCAGGTGGTGCCTCCCAACAACTATGATAGAGAAAACCAAATGCAAGAACAAAATCAGTAACGTCACCCTAGGCGACAATTTACACCTTACACAGAGTCCAGGGACTCCCTGTTTGACCGCTTGTCAATGGCAAACTTGATCAATCTGCCAAAAATTCAAACCATAGACCCTAATGCACCAAAGCCTAAGGGGTACAGGGAGGACTTGTACTGTAGGTTCCATAGATGAAAGGGACATGACCTTAATGCCTATTGGAAGTTCAAAGGTTTGGTGCAAGACCTCATTGACAACAATACATTGGCAGTGGATAATCCCATAGCGCCCAACAACCAACAAATGGGAGTTTTTAGAGACCCCTTGCCCGCACATGATGCACAAGCAAAACCCCTTCACGTCAACGAGGTGCAACAGAATTGCCCCATGGAGGGGTATGTAGGGATGATAAGCATAGTGACTAGGAACAAGAGATATCCCGGAGCTGCCCCCATGGCAGTCACAAGAGAAGTTCCATCGACGTCACAACCTCAACAGAACCCTACGCAGCTTCCCCCGCCTAGACCAGTGGCCATGATTCGGACTAGACTTACCCAAAGTCTAAGGACCACATCGGCTAGGCTCTCCATATACGAGCTTATTCAACAATCAGCGCCCCATCGGGAGGCTCTCATGGAGATATTAAAGGCCATTGAGCTGCATCCCCATGAAGAAAATTCTTTCAACAACTTCGTGGGCCATGTGAAACAATGTACAGAACCAGTCATCACCTTTAGAGAAGATGAATTGAAATCGATGGCTGGTGATGTGGCGGATCCACCCCTACACGTTATTGCGTGGGTCAACGGGATTCCGTATAAGCGGGTGTTGGTGGACACTGGTTCGTCCAGTAACATTATTACAACCGCAGCATTAAAACATTTGAAGTTGTCGGCCTCTCACATCGTACCTTCCACCTATACTCTTTGAGCATTCAATGATGCGATATGCTCGATAGTTGGCACAATTGTCCTACCCATCCAAGTGGGACAAAAGACCATTCATACATTGTGCCACATTTTAGAAGGTGAGATGGCTTATAATATCTTCTTGGGGCGACCTTGGATCCGAGACATGAAGTGTGTCCCTTCAATTGCTCATCAATGCTTAAAGTATACATTTGAAGGACAGGTGCATGTAGTCCCCGCAGACTTAGAGCCCTTCAAATACTGCAATTCGGTGCAACTAATGCCACAGTCGACCCTTCCATCAACGCATTTGGATTTTTAGTTAAATCCATCTAAACAGGGTCCGATTACGCAGGAATCCCCATTTCCAAGTCCTTCAAATTCCCAGTCGGGTCCATCTTCCTCATCTGGTCCTTCAACAACGATGCCACCTCCGGTGGCCACACCAAAGGACAAGGGAAAGAAACCCCTGGAAGAGGAACCACCCTTAGTCTCAACCATCTCGATAGAAGAGATGCCTAGTAGAATGGAAGTCGAGATGCCTAGTTCACCCCACATGGAGTGGACTCAGGGAGAACTCCCATTCGCTCCCCCTCAAATGCCAACAATCACAGTTGAGATGGCCAACACAGGATTGGGGGAGTATCTAGTGCAAAACATTATAGCAACGCCCACACTTGAGTCCATGCAAGACATGGGGAGACCTCGACTCCCCATCGGCTCTGTGGTTCCTCTAGGCTACCCACCCAATCAGACAAACTTTGTTTATGGGGGCCTGGATAATGGCGTTGAACCTCACCTGCAAGAAGAGGAAGATGAAGAGCCCTTTGTGGAGGACGTCAATTATTTGTCTAACCCAGACTTCGCATTGAGATATCTTGGCCAATGCAATTGGCATGGATATGGGTTGGGCAGGTATGAGCAAGGAGTGCGTGTTCTTTGCCAACCAAGATATCAAATGCCTTATGACAAGTCAGGAGTAGGGTTCAACCACCCCTTGCCCCTTGACATCTTGGTAGAGAACATGCAAGGCCTAGGGATAGGCAACAAGGATGGGTTGGCATTAGATCCATATGCCAATCCTAACACAACCTATACATTGGGGGATTATCTCCCATTACGAACAAACAACCTTGTTGACCTTAACAACCCTTTCCCTTCGGTCGAAAAGGGAGACAATTCAAGGACTCACCTCCAAGAAGGATATGGACAAGACCAAGAAGGGTCTTCAGAAGATGAGTTGGAATACGAGGTAACACCTTGGGATCCTTTTGAGTCTAATAACAATCATCCACAAGTGCATCCCATGGATGATGATCAGGAGAGCTTCCTGACAATGTTCCCTTTAGATGTTCCGATTGAGCATATGCTACCTCAAGAGAATCAGGTCCCCCTGCAAAGAGCGGAACAACCCCGATGGGACCATATTAATCTGCTTGAGCAAGATGAGCTTCATATGTCACAAATAGTTGTTGGTGCCAACGAAGGCCTTTGGATTTTTGATAGTGATTACGAAGATGAAACTGAGATGGCTTATCTCAATCATATGCGACAACAACAATATCCCTTGGACATAGATGACATGTTTGAACAACTACACCTAGGGCCAAGGCATCGGTGGCACCTAAACCAGGCGTAGTTATAGCAATTACTGCACCCGCCACTCTAGGTATACAGAGAACATCTTCCGCCTGGAGACCCTATAGCACCATCAGTGCCTAGGGCAGATCCTATCCTCTTATATGCACATAGGGCTGATCCATTTGTACCAGTGCCCATAGAGCCAGATCCAGAGCACCAAGAACATCCAGAATGTCAGAGTCATCACACCTATGGTAATGGAGACCACAATCATTTCATCAACATGATCTCCATTGACTTAACCACCCCCATCCATGATCTAGCCAACCCAACATGGTCATTGCATCTAGACATAGAGGCTATCGATTGGGATCACGCTGACACACCACCATCCCCATCAGAGTACTGGCCTTGCGGTGGGATGTTTCATTTCACTCCAGGATAGACTCAGGATGTCTTCCATGCTGAAGAGGAACCTGATGTTCCTAACGATGATCTTAATTCAGCAAACGATATCCACCTGATCCCAACTCCACACCAGTTGGAGGATGGATCCCACATGTCGATCGAGGAGACGACTGACGTAGACATCGGCTCAGATCCAATGAATCCATGGATTCTCAAGTTGGGGGTAAGTCTCTCCCCCGAAGAGCAAGCCGATTACATTGCCCTTCTCAAAGAGAAGAAGGAGGTTTTTGCATGGTCATACAAAGACATGCCGGGACTAGACCCACAGCTAGTCATGCATAATTTAACGCTTGATCCGACAATCAAGCCAGTAAAGCAAAAACTATGCAAGATGCACCCAACAATGGCCTTAATGGTCAAAGATGAATTGCAAAAGTTGTTGGATGCACAGTTTGTCATCTGCATGGATTATCCACCATGGTTGTCTAACATGGTGCCCATCAAGAAGCCCGATGGGAGGATTCGCATATGCACCGATTTTTGAGATCTAAACAAAGCGAGTCCTAAGGATGATTTCCCCTTGCCTAGCATCGACGCCTTGGTAGACACTACAACGGGCCATGAAATGCTTTCCCTCATGGATGGTTTCTTAGGATACAATCAGATTCGTATCAATCTCGAAGACCAACTAAAAATGGCATTCACAATGCCTTGGGGGACATTTTGTTATAAGGTCATGCCTTTTGGCCTTAAAAATGCTAGCGCCACCTACCAACGTGCCATGACGTACATCTTCCACGATTACATGCACAAAACTTTGGAAGATTACATGGATGATTTGTTGGCCAAATCTCTTTTGCACCCAAATCATCTCGATGACTTACGCAAGATCCTCGATCGCCTCATTGAGCATAAAGTCAGACTAAACCCCAAGAAGTGCGTATTTGGCATCACATCTAGAAAGCTTTTGGGTTTCATAGTCTCCAAGCGAGGAATCGAGGTGGATCCAAACAAAGTCAAGGCAATCCTTGAAATGCTTCCCCCAACTACCATCAAGCAGCTCAGAAGTCTACAGGGAAAGGTTGCGTCGATCAAACGCTTCATAGCGTAGTTATCTGACAAGTGCCGACCCATGAATAAATTATTGCACAAGGGGGTAGCATTCCACTGGGATGACGAGTGCCAGTCAGCCTTTGATGATATTAAATAGTACTTGGCTTTGCCGCTAGTATTGGCACCACCTAGACCAGGAGTGCCATTCTACTTATACATCTCAGCTACTGAGGTGGCACTGGGTGCCATGCTGTCCCAACACAATGAATTGCACAAAGAATAGGCTACTTACTATCTTAGCCACACCCTGGTCAGTTATGAACTTAACTATGCATACGTCGAGAAGCTCTGCTTGGCAGTGGTGTTTGCTACCAAGAAGCTATGCCATTACATGCTGAGCAACAAGACGTATGTTGTGTCTAAGGAGAATCCATTGCGATACATGATGAGTCATACTTATCATAGTAGCCGCACGACAAAATGGATCATGTTGTTGATGGAGTTTGACATAGAGTTCATTGGACAAAAATCCATAAAAGGTCAAGTCATCACCGATCAACTGGCAGAGGCTCCTCTTGAAGATGATCAGCCTCTAACCATAGAACTACCAGATGATGGGGTCTTCCATGTTTCAGAATCACCAGATTCTGATGAGCCTGAGTCACAGGCTGACATAACCCTATTCTTCGATGGTTCTAAATGTGAGCAAGGAGGTGGTGCAGGAATTGTATTCTTCACACCACAAGGGGCTCCAATGCCTCTATCATTTAAATTAGACTTCCCGTGCACCAACAACAATGCAGAATATGAAGCCTTGCTCATAGGTCTTCAAAAAGTAGTCACCATGAACATTAAACGTTTAAACATATTTGGTGATTCGTTGTTAATTGTCAATCAAGTAAAGGGGATATTCCAATGTAAATGTCCAGTTCTACAGGCCTACAAAGCCCTTGTGGACAAATTCCTGGCACAACTTGAATGGTATGACATCGAGGCACTCCCTCGATCATCGAATCATTTTGTGGATACTATGGCCTCTTTGGGGTCACTAATCCCGCAAGACCCTTCTGGTGAAATGACAACCATTCAGGTCAAAACATTATCGCAATCCATGATGGAGCGTGCAAGCTCTGACCTAACGCCAGGAATCCACCTGATCCAGATTGAACCATCTCAGGATAGGTTCTCTCGAATTCACGATTGTCTGACTCGAGCCAACTGGGGGTCCTTGTTCTCCCCGACCCCTCTTAATAGCAACACAACGCTATTTTTACAAGTTCTTTCCCGCTCAGCTTTTGCTAGGGATGAACTTCAGGAGGGATTGGTCGTTCATACCATCGAGGTTTCTGATCAGCAGGATTGGTACACACCCATAAGGGATTACCTCAAGCTAGGTACTCTCCCACTTGGATTGACACAAGCCGTGAAAAGATCATTCAAACAGAAAGCGGCAAAACATGTCTTGCTAGGAGACATTTTGTATCGTCGGAGCTATGAAGGAATCCTCCTCCATTGCTTGGACCAGCAAGAGTCCGCTTGGGCGATCACCCAAGCCCACGATGGTACGTGCGGTGGCCACTTCAGTGGTATAGCCATCGCAAAGCGCATTCTTCGCATGGGTTATTATTGGCCATATTTAGAGCGAGATTGTTGCGCATATGTGAAGAAGTGCGTGAAGTGTCAACATCATGCCAATTTGACACACGTACCTTCTCAGGCCTTGCAACCGATCCAATCGGCTTGGCATTTTTCATAGTGGGGCTTTGATCTAATCGAAAAGATCTCCCCTGCGTCGTCGGGTCATCACACATTTATCATAACGGCCACAGAGTATTTTACCAAGTGGGTGGAAGCAATTTCGTTAACCTCTACGACTGGACCTCGCATTGCGGAGTTTATTTTGCATAACATCATATGTCATTTTGGTATTCCATCCAAGATCCTCTCGGATAATGGGATGCCCTTCAAGAATAAATATGTGCATGCTTTGACCACAAAGTACAAAATTCAGCACAGTTTTTCAACACCCTATTATCCGTAAGCAAATGGGCAAGCAGAGGCATCCAACAAAATGCTAGTCACCATCCTCAAAAAGACCATCATAGATAATCATAAGGATTGGCACATTCAGATCCCGCTTGCCCTATGGGCTTATCGCACTAGCATTCGGATGCCCACTGGGGCAACTCCATTTTCGCTGGTGTATGGCTCCGAGGTTGTCATGCCTCTTGAGTTGGAAATCCCTTCCCTACGCATTTCAATGCAAGAGTTCATCGATGATGACACTGCATGGCAGGCCCAGTTAGACCAACTTACGTTGCTCGATGAACGACGTGTCAATGCTCTCGAGCATTTGCGTATCTATCAAGAGCGACTTAAGAGAGCATATAACATGAAGGTTCACCTAAGGGACTTTTAGGTTGGAGATTTGGTCTTAAAAGAGAACCAACAGAATTCTAATTTGCCATCCCATCTAAGGGACAAGTTCATAGCAAACTGGTTAGGTCCTTATGTGATTGATAGTAAAATAGGACCTGGAACATACCGGCTCGCCTCTCTTGAAGGAATCAAAGAGCTAGAACCCTTGAACATCAGTCATTTGAGGCCATTCCACATTTAGAGAGCCATAGTCCACCCAAAAGCTCCAAGGATTCCCACAATCGCTTGGTCAACCCAAAATGCTCCAAGGGTGTCCATAAACCCTTTGGTCAACCCAAAAGCTCCAAGGATTCCTATAATCGCTTGGTCAACCCAAAATGCTCCAAAGGCATCCATAAACCCTTTGGTCAAAACAAAAGCTCCAAGATTTCCATAATCTCTTGGTCAACCCAAAAATGCTCCAAAGGTATCCATAAACCCTTTGGTCAAACCAAAAGCTCCAAGGATTCCCATAATCGCTTGGTCAACCCCAAAATGCCCCAAAGGTATCCATAAACCCTTTGGTCAAACCAAAAGCTCCAAGGGTTACCATAACCGCTTGGTAAAAACAAATATTCAAAAACAAACAAAAACAATAAAATCATCAAAAAATAACAAAAAAAATTGCATCTCAATTCCATGCATACTCGTAAACATCAAAATACAAAAATATAGGTTGCATTAGGCATCACATCCATACATTGCATATTTGCTAGGTCATACATGTCCCACGCACCATAGACTGTAATTACTTGGCAATTCCCTCATTTTCCACAATCCATTTTATAAACGCATACATCCCGAATCACACCATCACCATTTTTAGCAAAGTCAGTTGTCTCCTAATGTATATAGGGTTTTCACCATTCAGCTGTCTTTAAATTGCTAGCCAAAAACTGTACAAAGTTAAACGGATTTTCCAAGGGAAAGTTTTACTTGGGTCAAGCCTCGTTACGTAACATCCCTACACAAGTTAAAACACATAAAATAATTCCTAAGTTGTGTGAATGCAAGAGAAACCTACAAAGCAGTCTAGGGTACCATAGGTGAAATATTAGCCTGTTCATCCCCCTGTGTGAATGGTTCAAGAGTGTTGAGAATTGACAAAAGGACAAGCTCTTCCCCATCCATTCCCCTAAATCAATAGTGGTTTTCACCACTACCACAACTCCCAATCACCGTTGGTCCTCAAAGTTGTAAGGATTCGTACTACACGTCCTTGCCAAGGATGGGTAGTCATCCCCAAGGCCTAAAAGGATCAATGACCATTCAAAAACAACATTTCCACAAGCCATCATCACAATAACCTTTCTCCATCCTACCCTTTGGTCTCCAAAGTCGTAAGGATTCGTACTACACGTCCCTGCCAAGGATGGGTAGTCATCCCCAAGGCCTAAAAGGATCAATGTTATTCACCAATCACAAACATACCAGCTTAACCTTACAAAGCTCAAAAGCCAAATCAAATAACAGTGGTTATCACCACTATTCAAAATCCTTTCTCCAAAAGAAAAACAAAAAAAGAACAAAATAAACAGTGATTTTCATCACTTTGTATACGAGCAAATATCCTAAACCATTGAGCCAATAAAAATCCCGAACTTGAATCCCTGGAATTCTCAGCATTCAAAAACCATCTAGGTGATCCTCATTACGGGTTTGGTGGACAGCCTACCTGGCAATGGCGGTATCCTACACGCATGATGATATGTCTATCACATTAGCTTTGCGTGTGAGCAGACCAATGTTTGCATGTGGATGAGCTAGCTTATGATACCTTTAGGTTGTCTCATGGATTAATCTTACTAAATACAACAACGGAGTTAGTGGAGCTAATTAGGTGATCCTCAGTACAGGTTTGGTTGATAGCCTATCTAGAACTGGCGGTATCCTGACAAATACCACATAAACGAACTCAATTGCACACACAGGGATGTGAAATAACTGGGCAAAACTCAAGTCTGATTTATACCTTGTTCAAAAATCTTGCGAGATAAATGTACAGTTTTGGCTAGTTAGGTAAAATATCTGAGTCTCAGAAAAGCTTAATTACATTTTAAAAACAACTGGTACATTTCATTACGTCCATCATCATCAAAAAATATGTAAAATACAAAAACAAAGTTATCACATGCAAAGTCCTCCCACAAAGCCATTCCATAAGTACAATAAGCCAGTCAATCTTGAACAGTCTATGGTGCCATCGACAAGTTATCACCAACTCATTTCATTCATTCCATATGCATACATCATCTAATTAGACACATCGCATTCATAATCCCATATGCATACATCATCATCAAAAATGCACAAAAATGCACCAAAACAAGCAATAAAATTGTCCAATGAGAGTGCTTTTGCACTTGACATTTCGGGCATGCAAAATAGATGTCGGGGTCACAAATCCTCACTATCCTACTCCCTAAGAAGGCTACCATAGCCGGACCACTCCACGGGAGGACGGATTGTCGAGAATTTCATCCCCAAATGGCGTCACAAAATGGGTCAAAACCCAACCAAAAATAGCAATAACATTGCCGAACGAAGGCGCTTTTGCGCCTGACATTCTTGGCATCCAAAATAGATGTTGGGGTCATGAATTGTCACTATCCTACTCCCTAAGAAGGCTACTATAGCCGGACCGCTCCATGGGAGAATGGATTTTTGTCAATTTCAGCTCCAAATGGCGTCGCAAAAAGGGTTTAAACCCACCAAAAATAGGTCAGAATGTTCGGAAACTGCTTGAGCATTCAAAGGTAAACAACTGAAGGCACCCTTACCTAAGTCATCTTGGGTCAAGTGACTCATCGCTTTTCTCATGTCGGTCATTCCCTCATCGATTCGTCGCTTGAGGGGGTAGTCACACTTAGTCACCAATCAACAAAAACACACCCAATCAAGGAAATGACACGCATTCAAAGGATCATTGACAAAGACAATCACGCCCTTGCTTGGGGCAACAAACAAGCAATAATCACAAGCTGATCAAACACTTGGCATTCATGAATCATGAACTCAAGGTTCCCATAGACAAAAGGTTGCGCCCTTTGCCTATTCATGACTGATCAATGTCCAAGCTCAAGTAACACCTCACTGAACAAGGTTAACACTTGAATTAAGTTCCTTAGCTCGTCAAAAGCAAGGATTCAAGAATGCATGCCCTTTCCATACTTGGGGCATCAAGAGTTGGTTAGGTTACTGAGAAACCCTAATCATTAGTGCTTTGGTTATCTATTTTTGCTCGACGCTGCGCCCTGCACAACGCTTCCCAAAAAGGGGCATCTGTAGACACCAAAACAACACCAATCCGATTATGTGACAACAAGCGCTGATCGCATTGACACACACAGCCCCTAGGGCAGCCCCTAGAGGTTAAACAGTGGTCCTAACCACTCCCAAAAGTAGTTTGGAAGGTCAAAGGTCAATTTGGCACCTTTTTGGCACCTTGCTCTCTACTCGTCCCACCTAGGGACGAATACAAACTGGCATTCGTCCCACCCAGGGACGAATATCAGCATTCGCCCTAGGGTGAGGCGAATAGCAAGTTTGACTGGCAAAAAGTCAAACCTCGACAAGTCCGCCAGTTAACTGAAGCTTCAAGCCATGCAATTGCGAGGAATGGCTCCAAATCAAGGAGAGAGACTTCAGTCATGCATGTCTTTATTTTTAGAGACCTCATGCAAGGAGATTCTAAATCAGGGAATAATATTTTTCTCAAAATAGGACATGCAACTCAAGTGGCGCCCTCGCATGCGCAATTCAAACAGAGAGACCCTAGGTCTATAAATTGGTGAGTTTTCTCACCCAAAAGATATAGAGAGAAGGAGCATTTGAGCAATGAAGTGCTGCCAATTTACATACCTACTTGCGATTTGTGCCTTTCACATCCTTAATCTCTCATTCGAAAGGGAGGTTATTGGGTGACTATTGGAAGCACGAATCAAGACCCAAAACCTGATTTTTGGCCACAATATCCCACAAAATTTGTCGACAACACCCCATAACAGGTTTTGGACCCATCCCAAGTGGATTGGTGCCGAAACAAAGTCCCAAACGGTGGGCGTCCTACCCCCGGGCGCTCCCCAAGTTGTCACAGTCCTAAACGCCCCACCCCAGGATGAATAGAAATATGTGATAGATTTCTCTGATTTTTCTTTTGCATCTTATTCTAGGTTATTTAAATAGGCTGTAGTTTAAATTTCACTTCATTCTGAGCATTTTTGACTAGGTTTTTATCATTTCTCGCCTTTACTAATCTGTAGATGCCATCATCAAAATCTGGGTGCTAGAGGCAAAATTGGAGAAATATGACCATCTGGGTCTTCCCAAAACACCCCCAATTAGCTAACCCCAACTTTGTAGGTCATTTGGAGCTTCCTAGGTAGGACATTGAAGAGGGTGCTTTCTAACAAATTATTGTAGGTTAATTCGTCCCACCCCGGAGCGAATACAAATCTGTGAGGAATTTCTCGACTATTCTTTTTGTAGTGGTCTCCTGGTAACATATTCATGCTTCTATCAAATTTGTAGGTCGTTTTGATGTTATTCGGTCATCGTTTTAATATTTTCATGCATACACTAACGGTAGGCCTTGGGAAACACATGTTTTATTCTATCTGCAGGTGCTACTAATCTTTTCTGTTTCCTTGAACGCAGGTCTTCGACATCAGAGGAGAAGGAAGGAATCAAAAATCATACACACAAGTGGCGGTGACGTTTTGGTCCACCCATCTTACATGTGGGCACGCGGAAGAAGGATTTGCTATCTATGGATGTGATAAAGAAACATATTTGACGCTCCTATCCCCTAAAAAGGAAGGAGACATATTGTAACACGACTTTGAAAGCATATCAATAAAAAGGGCAGCATCTTTCATATTGCTTTTATCTTGTGTCGATTCGTCTATGTTCTTTCTTTTCATGCATGTTGCAATATATAGGCTTTTAGCGTTAAGTTTGGTTTTAAACGCATCTTGCTTGGCATATTCCTTTTTGTTTTCGTATCCTCGTGCTTTCAGGGAAATGAAAAGAGACCATTGAAATACAATGGAAATGATGAAGGGACTTGATGTGGACCCTCCTAGGGACATTATATAGAGAATATATATGATGAGCTACATAAGATTGAGAAAAAAATAGAGGATTTTCATAAAAAGGTGTAGGACCATAGGACTAGTCTTAGTGATATCTTTGTGGAGGTAGTCTCTATTAGAATAAGTGAATATTCTCTTAAGTTCACTAGGATACACACTTGAGTTTCCACTCATCCATGTGTCAAGAGAACTCTAAGTGGTGTCTTCATTAGGTTTGAAGAGCTATTGTAATCCAATGGCTCTCAATGATCATCTTTGCTATTTATACAGAGTTGATCCTAGAGATATATCAATCAGTTCCACTCTTCTCTTCATATTTTTGTGTAATACTTTGCATATCTATTATTGTGAAATTCTAACATGGTAATAGAGAAGGATATATTTTTCTAGTATTCTCTCTTGAAGGTTCTAGGATCTGATTCATTTACTTTGGATAATTTGTTTTGGCTATCTAACTTCAAATTTTGCATTAGTATTTTTTTTATCCATTGTTATTTTACTATTTTAACATATTTATTTTTATATGTTGCATATTCTTTCATATATATTTTTAATTCATGCTTGAGAATTTTTTTTAAGAAAATAGAGTTATTTCCTTTCTTTTAAAAAAAAACACGGATTACCCTGTGTGAAGGCGCTTTTCTCGCCCTTCTTTTCAAAGGAAAAATAGCCCTTTCATTTTATTTATTTATTTATTCTCTTTCAGCGTATTCATGTTATTCTAACTCTTAGTTATATCCATTTCTTTCCCATAGTGAAAATCTCAGGTGAACCAAGTGTTAACTTAGAAAATATTTTGAATTTCTTTTATTCGCTCGTGGAGGGAATAAAATCCCTCCCTAATTAATATTTTAGTCCTTGTTCTCTGGTGCTTGGAACCATCTATGGCACTCTCAACGTACACTCCAAAATTATATAGACGTTAGGGAATGCCTAACGCTCGTTGGCACTCTTGTTACAACTTGGGCCTCTTTGTTTCAAACTCTCTGGCGCACTCATCATTCATTTAGATGTCTCAGAGTTTACCCATTTGGATCACTGTTCATCTTGGAGTTTGTACAACCGGTGCTCTCTCTCTAAGATAATATTTATACCACACCCCCTGTAGTTCAATTCAAAAAGTATATTGCTTTATATATTTTTATCTAAAGAGAACGCATTTTTTAGGAACAACGCTCTAGCTTCTGTTTACTTTTGTCAATTCAGACAATATTTTTTTAGTCGTAATCTGTAGGAACACCTCTCTAGCTTCCGCCCATTTGGCCCTCTGGAGGAGGCATCTTCGTTTAACATTTTCTACAGGTCTCCGGCTTTCCATAGGCTCACCACATTTGTTTTGAAATCTCATTTTTATTTTTTTAAAAACGTAAATTTAATAATTGGTTTCCAAATATTTTTTTCATTTATTTAAGCAATTAGTTTCTTACTCTATCCTTTTTATCTATCGTTTCTGTAGCATTACGTGATTAAAACTAGGTCATTTTTATCTAATCATTTTTCTGTAGTGTTATATGTTTTAAGAAAAGGATTGCTCCTTCTCTATTTTGCCAGTTTAGCCTCTGCCCATACGGCCCTCTAGAGAGGCATATCCTTTACATATTCTGCAGTGTTAGCTTGGTGGCCTCCCTCATGGTGGTTTCCTCTCTCCAAGTTTCCTATTTTTTTGCTTTTCGTCATTTGTTGTTTGAAGCCGAAAGTCCGTAATTTTTTAATTTTTTGCATTTCCTTTTGTTAGTTCTTGATTATTTCAAATCGTGGGGTTTCCTAATCCATTATATACGTTTTTTTTATAGGCCCAATATTATTTATTGTGGCTCTCCTCAAAACGACAGATAACCAAATTGTATATTTATAATATAATATTTCTTTGGGGGGGTTCTTAGAGTGCACATTTTCTGCACTCTTATGTGTCAAGGGGGGTATCTTTTCTTTGCTTTAGCTCCTTCATAGTTTATTACATCTAGATATCTAAATATTTGTTTACCTTTTTTTCCTATAACATAGATTTACATATTATTTTTTATCACATTAAAAGCTATTTCATTTTAAGCCTATAATTCTAATATTTGTTTATATTTTTAATTTAAAAATTATTACATTAAGGAATTTACAATATTGGATTATTTTAGAGAATATTTCGTTTTAAGATAATATTTTTATTTTTTGTTAAACTTTTAAATAGTTTATCAAGATATCTACATTTATTTCAAAGTAATTTAATTTATAATTTTCATATATTTTAAAATTACTTTGATACACCATTTCCTCAAATATCTATTTTCTACGTTCCATGTATCAAGCTCCTAAAAACTTATAGTCTCCCTCACGTAAGGGCAAGTTTTTTGGAAACTTGGTATAAAGGCCTAACATATATTTTCTTATCAAACATTTTTTCTTTGGAAATATCAAAACTTATAGTCTCCCTCACGTAAGGCCGGTTTTGGAGAAGACCAATTAAAATAGTTGCCCCCTGCATTTCAAAACCAAAACCCTTCTAATGATCACATTACTTATAGTTTTTATCAAGTTAGGGCAGGTACCGTGATCCTAAAGGATTTGACAATCTAAGGTAAAAAAATTAGAGGACTCATTATACTTATAGTTTCCCTCTCGTAAGGAAAATTATATTTGATTCACCTATTATTGAACAAAGCTTCATTTTCCTTAAATCAATTAAATTCCTTTTTTGGAGTTTTAAAGAGAGGAGTATTAATAATTTTAAATACTCAAAAATGAATTCAATTGAGCTTCTAACCCCTCATAATTTTGACAATTGGAAACCTAAAATTTTAAATCTCATCTCTTAAAAAGGTCTTACTCATTTATTAGAAGAAAATCAACCAGAATTTGATAAAGAATATGAAATCTTTGTTCATAAAGGAAAAATGCACTAAAGGATTTGACAATCTAAGGTAAAAAAATTAGAGGACTCATTATACTTATATTTTCCCTCTCGTAAGGAAAATTATATTTGATTCACCTATTATTGAACAAAGATTCATTTTCCTTAAATCAATTAAATTCCTTTTTTGGAGTTTTAAAGGAAGGAGTATTAATAATTTTAAATACTCAAAAATGAATTCAATTGAGCTTCTCACCCCTCATAATTTTGACACTTGGAAACCTACAATTTTAAATCTCATATCTTAAAAGGGTCTTACTCATTTATTAGAAGAAAATCAACCAGAATTTGATAAAGAATATGAAATCTCTGTTCATAAAGGAAAAATGCACAAAACTATGGGTATTATTAGTACCAATGTTCATGAAAGCTTGTGGTTTCATATTACAGATTGCAAAACTCCTCATGAAAGTTGGAAGAAATTAGAAACCTTGTTTGAAAAAGTAGATCAGATGAGATCAATGCAACTAGAAGCCGAATCAACTTCTTTATCTCCTAAATATTTTAGTAGTATTATTGATTTCCTCACCAAGTTCAAAGAAATCCTAACTTAATATAAATGCAGTGGGAAGACTAAGACAGAAGAAGAATGCATTTATCTAATCCTTTCTAAGCTAAATGGTGTTTTTAAATTTTTTGCAACCACCTTCATATCTACTAAAGATGCTCTTGGTGCAACCTTTAAAATGCCCTCTTTAGAAGAATTTTGTGATAGATTAACTAGCGAAGAAACCAAACTTGTTAGATATGAAAACTCTTCATCTTCTTCAAAAGCCTTAGTAGCGTCCACCTCCTCTAAAGAAAAAATCAAAAAGAAGGAAAAGACTTCCATTACGTGTACTTACTATAAGAAGAATGGTCACTCTGCTAACAAATGTTGGAAAATATTACAACAACTAGAGTCAGCTATAAAGGATAAAAAGATAGAAAATAATAAGCAAATAGGAAAATCCCTTAATTTTCAAGGAAAAACCTCCAATTATTTCTCTAATTATTACGTTCTAGATTCTGGAGCAAATCATCACACGTCTACTTCACATAAGTCTTTCTCTTCTATCTCCTCTGGCTCTAATCATAACATAGAAGTAGGGGACTCTTCCTTAATTCCTATAAATGGGAAAGGGGATATAACCATTGATTGTGGCTCTAAAAATAATATTCTCTATGTTCCAGACATCACCACCAATCTCCTATCCATTTACCAAATTTGTACTTCTTGAAATGGGAAAATTGTTCTCTTCTCCCCAATAGGAGTTGAGATAAGATATTTTTAACCCCTAATTATCTTATGGCAAAAGGGAATATTGATCATAAATATCATCGTTTCCACTTTAAACGCTTTTAAAATCCAGAAGGAGCCTCCTGTTTTATGGCTCATAGTAATCTTGATAGTCAAATTTGGCATAAAAGGTTTGGTCATCTCAATTATAACTACCTAAAATATTTGTGCACCCATAATATGGTTAAAGTATTAATGCAAGTATATTCCAGTGATGGGGTTTGTCATGGATGTGCTCTTGGAAAGCAACATCAAGATCCTTTCCACCCAAGTAGTTCTCTAAAAACCTCATCTCCTCTAGAATTAATCCATAGTGACTTAATGAACTTTCCTAAAATATATTTTAAAGGATAAAAGTATGCTCTTACCTTTGTTGATGATTTTTCTAGAAGGTCCTAGGTCTACTTCCTCAAATATAAAAGTGATGTGTTATCCCACTTTAAAATATTTAAAGCCTTAGTTGAAAATCATGCTTCTTACAAAATCAAGAAGATTCATATTGATAATGGGGGGAAGTACTACAGTAATGAGTTCTCCATATTTCTTTCTAATCATGGTATAATACATCAGCATTTTGTCTCCCATAATCCTCAACAAAATGGCATTGCAGAAAGAAATAACCGGGCATTACAAGAGATGGATACTTGTATGCTCCATTCAAGAGATCTTCCAATTTTTTTTGGGGTAGAGGCTATTAACTGTGCAAATTATATTCAAAATCACACACCTCATAAAGATCTTGACCAAATTACCCCTGAAGAAGCATGGTCTAGCTTAAAACTAGATGTTTCCAATTTCAATATTTTTGGATGTATTGCTTGGGCTCACATCCCAAAGAAGAAAAGGAAGGCTCTTGATAAAAAAAGTAGAAAGATCATATTTGTCAGTTATTGTGAATAATTTAAAGCATACAGGCTTCTTTATCCCTCAACTCATGATGTATTCTTTCATAGAAATGTCCAATTTGAAGAAACATTTCCTCAAAAATATCCTCCAAGCGACTCTTCCTCCATTGAGCCTTCTCCTATAGTAGAACCTCAATATTATGAGCCAACCCTTGAAGTTAATTTAGTTATTGATAATCAATATGAAGAACCTATAACTCCTTCTCAATGTATTTCAACTCCTTCAACTCCCTATTCTATGCCAAAATGGGCTCATACAATTGTTTTTTTTTTTTGAATTTACATGGTGGAATCGGTAGCCACCATGAATCTAAGCAGGTTGTCCAGCTTTTATGGCTGCCATAGTATTCTGCGTTGTCCACCCTAGAAGTCGCCACATAGATCTTCATGCAGTTCGCCCCTATAACCACCATGCCACAATCATTTTAAACCTTTTACGTTGCTGAAAGCACCAGGAAAGGGACAAGTGTTTAGTCTGGCAAAGGCTCGTACAATTGTTAAAGAAGCTACCCCCTACATTCAAAAAAATTCCTTCAAATAGATCATCCAACCCCATAGGTTCTAGTCTTGTATGTCAATCCATTTCCTCTAATCCTCAAACCTTCAAAGAAGCCTCGGGTATAAAAGAATGGGAAGATGCCATGGATAACGAATTTTCTTCCTTGATCAAAAATGATACTTGGGATTTAGTTCCCTTACCTAAAGGAAGAAAATTAGTTCAATGTAAATGGATCTTCAAAACAAAATATGGGCCTAATGGAGAAATAGATAAACACAAGGCTCGTCTTTTAGCGAAAGTTTTTTCTAAAATAGATGATATTGATTATACAAAAACCTTTGCTCTGTTTGCTAAAATAGTTTTTTTTAGATTGGTTCTTGCCCTAGCCGCTTCCCATAAATGGCCATTCTATCAAATGGATGTAAAAATTACCTTTTTACATGGAAATTTAAAAGAAGAAGTATTCATGGAACAACCCACTGGTTTTACTCAAGACTCCTCTCTTGTTTTTCAGCTTAAAAAATATCTATATAGCCTCAAAAAAGCCCTAGAGCTTGGTATGAAAATATGGACTCCTTCCTTCTTTTAGCAGGCTTTTCTCATTGTGAGTCTGACAATACAATTTACATTTGGAGAAGCAAAGAAAATATCACCATTCTTGTTCTTTGTGTTGATGATCTTCTTCTTACTGGTAGTAACCTCACCCATAATTAGAATATAAAAGATTCCCTCTCTAAAAAAATTGAAATGGCTGATCTAGGTCTAGCTCATTTCTTCCTTGGAATTCAAATAAAACAAAGCAAAGCATGGATCACCTTATGTCAACAAAAGTACACTCAAGATCTCATTCAAAAGTTTAAAATGACATATTACAAACCTTCTCCTACCCCTTTCAATTTGTCATTCATCTCAGTGCTTCTTGCTCATCCCCTCCTTGTGATGCTACTCTATATCGCCAACTTGTAGGTAGTCTATTATACCTTACTCATACTCGACCAAATATATGCTATGTTATTGGGATCATATCCAGGTTCTCTCATAACCCTTACTTCAGTCATTGGCAAGAAACTAAAATAATTCTTCATTATTTGTAGGGTACTACACACTTTGGACTCATCTATAAGGGAGACTCCATGGATATCATTGGATATACAGATTCAGATTGGATAGGATCAATAGACGACATATGTTCTACCTTTGGATATGTTTTTCACCTTGGTTCTTCATCGATAGCCTGGTTATGCAAGAAACAACAAACAGTAGCATTATCTTCTACAAAGGTAGAATACAAAGCAACAATTTTAGCCAGTTAGAAAGCCCTTTGGCTTCATCAAATTCTCAAAGAATTTGGTTTCTTCCATAAAATTCCTATAACACTTTGGTGTGACAATCAAAACATAATTCATATTGCACGCAATCCAGTTGAGCAGTAGTGCACCAAAAATATTGATATCCATATGCACTTCATCAGGCAACATATTCAAAATGGAGATATACACTTAGAATATATTAAAACAGAGAATCAAATTGCAAACATCTTCATCAAGTCATTTCCTTCTCCGCATTACCTTTAGTTACGAGAAAAACTTGGAGTATTACAACTGCATTGACAAAGAGATATTCCACCTCTCACTATATTGTACATGAGTATCTCATCAGGTCTTCTTGTCAGGAATCATATTTTATTTTTTAAAGAGGACAATCTTCACCATCCGAAGACAAGCCTCTTTCTTACTTCTTTGCTTTTGATTGATGGATTTTTCCCATTGGGTTTTTACCATCATTTCAAAATAAAGAGTGATAGTTGGTTTTTCCCCACAGGGGTTTTTTCCACCAACTATCTATGATGTACATAAGTACCTAATCAGGCCTAATTATCAGGAGTCATTTGTAGGATCTTCCCTAGTATCACTTAAGAGGGGGTGTTAGAATAAGTGAATATTCTCTTAAGTTCACTAGGATACACACTTGATTTTCCACTCCTCCATGTGTCAGGAGAAATCTAAGTGGTGTCTTCATTAGGTTTGATGAGTTGTTGTAATCCAATGGCTCTCAATGATCAACTTTGCTATTTATACAGAGTTGATCCTAGATATAAATCAATCAGTTCTACTCTTCTCTTCATATTTTTGTGTAAAACTTTGCATATCTATTATTGTGAAATTCTAACAGTTTCAACTATTATTTTACCATACCTATAACTCCAAGGATGCACAACTAAAAATAATAATAAATATGAGATATGTATTATAATACTAAAATATGAAGGAAGAACCTTCTTTTATATTCTCAATTAAGATATAAATAATAATTTTTATAAGAAAATAAAAATAAAATATTACTAGGGGTAAACCATTCATTTATTTCATTGTTTACTTGTTCCTTGAGATACTATATCAAATCTAGATAGATAGATTAGTTTTATTTTTTTTGGTTGTCTTCGTATCTTTTGTTCTCTCTCACTGTATCGAGTGGTTATTTTTGGTTGTGTGCTATTGTGGCTTTAGTGTTGTTTTCTCCTATAGTGGAGTTGATGTAAAAGGTTGAGGGGCTCCTTTCAAAATCCTCCTTTCTTAATAGTACCAAAAATAATATTACATTGATTAGGATATTCAATTCATTAAATTTCTTATTATTTTCATTTAATCTCTCCTTTAGCTATTAGGTCTCCACCTAAAATTTATTTATTTCATTTTTTTTGACCATTTAGAATAAAATTCTTGTCCTACCCTTTTTTTATAAAATCTAAATCTAGCCTTCTCAAGTCTATTCCATCAATTCTTTAATTCACTCTCAAGCATAATTATTATCATAGAGTATAAAATGATTTAGTGGAGAAATACTTTAACTTTAAGTAATTAATATATCATATCTTATTTTTTTAAAAGTATTTATATATTTTATTGTAATCCATTTTACTCACACATAAAAAATAATTTCTTGCCTACAAGGGTTTTAGCGCATAAAAAAATAAAAAAATAAAAAAACATATTGTACACCAAAATTATAGAATATTAAACTATATATAACTTGTTAGAAACATGTTTAAGTCTTATTATCAATAGAAAATATATTCATATTAAATTTTTAAATCAAATTGATTGTTATTAATGTACTCGCATAGAGTACATCTTTAAACTAGACAGATAAATTATAATTGTAATATTTACCTCTTTGACTTGTTAGAAGTGACTTGACATTTTGTTTCCAAAAAATAATTACCCCATTTATAAGCTTTAATGCAAAGTTATGTTTTTTACACTAACTTGTCCTATTTCTAATGAAATATCTAAAATATAATCTCACATGACCTCTAGTGGTTTACCAACCACAAGATGGGTGCACTAAAATCCTAAGGTATGGAAGAAGAATATCTTGTATGTATTTAACTAAGACATAAATAATATCTTCATTAATAAAAAATAAGATATTATTACAGGAGATTGTATTTACTTCATAAAATATAATAAGAGCTCTAAATGTACATAATCTAACCACTTTGAAAACCATGGGTTTATACACAAAATAGCCTATGAATATAACTATAAAAATATTTCATTTATATGTGCATATTGTGGTTTTGGTTGTTGTTGCTTAAGCAATGAATCAAAACAAGGGATCAACCTACTATAAATATGACATGACATGATGATATATCTCCATACTTGTAATAATGAATACCATTTGATGTATTCTATAGTGGAAGGATGAGCTAGTAGTATTTGGTCTTGGTTCTATTAAGATTTAGATTAAAATTCTATATAATATTAGACTTATAGCCTGAAAGTCTAATTTAAAGGGTGCTAAAGGATCAATGGTTTTTATTATTATATCCACTTTTGGTATTTTAACTTTTGGTATTTTATGGTAATAGGTAATATTTTTCATATAGTCAGCTAAGACAAAAAATAATATATTTTTATTATTAAAAAATAAGAGATAAATAAAAAAGAGATAAAATCCTTACTTATAAAAGGATTTGCTTGATCAAAATTTTATAGTAGGTTTAAATCCATTTAATCTGACCACTTAGAAAAACATGAGACATAAAATATTCCATAAATATAAATATCAAAATAGTGTATATTTTTTGTCACGAGATGGATGCACACATACTTCAACATAATTTAAACTTAAGTCTCCTAAAAAAAATTATCCAAAATATATGCATAAATTATTTATGTAATGTTTTTGGTTGTTATTGCTTAAGCAATGAACGAGAACATAGGATTGACCTACTATAAACATGACATTATGATATATATTCAAACTTGAAAGAATTAATAAGAATTTATGTATTCTATAATGAAAAGGATGACATAGTAATGGTTGGTCTTCGTTTTATTATGATTTTGATTTAGTTTCTATTTTGGATTGGATTTTCTTGTGTATTATACCCTAAAAGTCTAATTTTAGAAGGTGCTAAAGGATCAAGCTATTCAATAGTTTATTATTATTTTATTTTTGTTTGTAACAATATTATCACATATTCACATGCCACATGGTTTGAATGTGGACATGCCTAGAAGAGATACTAATGATTTTTTATTATTTTGTTTTTTTTGGATTTTTGTTTTATTTGGTGATATATATTTGATTCTATATTAAAGCTATGGACCAAGTAGGATTAAACTTAATACCTATTATATTATTTGGTTTGCTTGAATAGATTTTAATATTTTTCATGATATTGATTTAAAATATAATTTTAAAAAATATTTACAAGTTTAAAATATAATTAAAATAATTTTAAAATATTTTTAATGGTTTCATGAAATTGAGATAATATTTAGTACATTTAGTTCAATAATCCATAACATATAATTATAATAAATTATTAATACTTGTTGTTATGGATATTTCAAAACTTTTGTCACAATCTATTAAGATAAAATCTAAATCAAGAGAATGGGATCAACAAGTAGATTATGAAAATATCATATTTTGTTGCCATAATTATTATGATATTAGAAATATGGTAAGAGTTTACAAAGTGAAAACTATGAAGAAAGAGACCAAAAATTTTGTCCATAAGATAAAATTCAAGACAAACCAAGGAAATCATACAGTAATAGGAGCTAGATTTATCTTTATACGTAGTCTTTATTATGCATATCAGAAGATAAGTTTTATCCCTTCTTCACTCGGTTATATAAGTCTGTGTCATCCTCATAGCATTGTAGAAAAAAGGAAAGTAGTAAAATAGAAATGAAAGGAACAGAGGAGAAAATATAGACATTAAATAGAGTCCGAAGAGAAGAGAATCCGAAGAACCACATCAAAGAACAAAGAACTGAAGCAACAACATTCACAGACTCCATCTAAGTTCACCCTACAACTATTTTAAGAGAAATGCTTGAAATCTTGAAGCATCCGGAGTAAAGGTTCTATTATATATATATATATATATATATATATTCAATTTATTTCTTCATGTTTTAGAAACTCTTGTGCAACATTGAGTCATAGTCGCTTATGCGATATTTTTTGTTTCAGAAATTCCTTGTCCGCCTCTTCCTCGCAAAAATAGTGACGCATTAATTTTGTCCAAGTTATGCACCAAAAAGGGTGTTGATGGCTTTGACTAGAGAAATACCCATTTTCACGTATTTCTCCTTTGAAAATGTATTTTTGGGTAAGTTGTTTCAAAAAGGGATATTGTTAGTGAAACTCTATTTTCACTGTGATGTTATTTCAAATTGGTATTAGAGCTAATGTCAGATTCATGAAAGATAAGAAGCAATTGCTTTCGAAGGTAACTCATTGCAGTTGTAGCTTCCACATTTCAATGGTAAGAATTATGATTACTGGAGCATCTAGATGAAGATCCTATTTAGGTCTTAGGAGCTATGAGACCTAGTGATGAATGGCTATTCAAAACCAACAAATGTAGTAGCATTAAGTGCTCTCTCCCAAGCAGGGATAGATTTGTTGAAGGAGAATCAAAAGAAATATTAGAAGACATTATTTTACATAATGTAGGAAGTCGAAGAAATATTTTTTCCCAAGAATTGTAGTAGCAACCAAATCGAAGGAGGCATAGTAAATTTTATCCAACTCCTTTGAAGGCACAAACAAAGTGAAATTGGTGAGGTTGTAGATGCTGAGAAGAGAATTAGAGAACTTACAAATGAGTGAGTTTGAGTCCATGAGCAATTTATTTATCCATACAATGGGTGTCATCAACCAGATGAGGTTGAATGACGAGAATGTGGAGAACTAAAGAATTGTGGAGAAGATTATAAGGAGCTACTAGCAAGGTTCAACTCAGTGGTGATTGCAAATGAATAGTTGAGGGATTTAACAACCCTCTCCATAGATGAGATCATGGGTTCTCTACAAACACGAGTAGAGGCTAAGCATATTATATTAGTCCTCATTAGAGCAAGCGTTTAAGACACGTCTCATTCAAAGATGATAGTAGAAGAGAAGAATCCCACCAAGGTGCCTCTAGTTCTCAAGAAGGAAGATGACAAAGCAATAGATGTAAGCATAGAAGAGGTAACAAGCAAGGAGGAATGTCAAACTCAAGTGAAGGAGAAACTCGTTGTAATTTCCATCAAGTAGGAGGAAGAGGCAATGGCAGAAATCAACAAGGAGGATCAAATCAAAGATCTGATAAGTCAAAGATCCAATGTTATTACTGCAAGAAATTTGATCATTATAGTTCTAAGTGTAGAAATAAGATGTCCAAAAAGAATAAACAACAAGCCCACTATACAAATGAAAATGAAAATGTAGAAAGTAGAGATGCATGTGGAAATGTTTTGTTAACTTGTAGTATAGATGAAGAGATCTAGAAGAATACTTGGTATCTTGACAGTGCTTGTAGTAACCACATGTCTGGGAAAAAAAACATGTTCTCACAGTTGTATGAATCCATCCAATTCAAAGTTAAGATGGGGAACAACAACAAGGTACCTATCATGGGTAAAGGGAAAATCATTATTTACACTAGGTAAGATGAAAGGAAGTAGATCACTGATGTGTATTATGTGCTTGGGTTGAAATACAATTTCCTAAGCGTTGGATAGCTTATGTAGAAGGGACACACTGTGCAATTCAAGAATAAAGCATGTATCTTCAGAGACAAAGAGAATGAGCTCATCACAAAGGTAGCCATGACAAAGAACACATTTTTTCCCTTGCAAAATCAAAATGAATTGCTGCTATTATTTAGTGCACTAGTGAAGGATGTTACATGGTCGTGGCATCTTAGATTTTATTATCTGTTTTTTAGTGGGTTGAACCTACTACATAAGAAGCAGATGGTGAAGGGTTTAACCCTTATAGAGCAACCTAATAAAGCATGTGAAGGTTGTCTAGTCAGCAAGAAGCATAGGGATGTGTTCCTTTCAGGATAGTATTGGAGAGCTTCACATCCATTGGAGCTAGTGCATTTATATATTTGTGGTCCTTTGCAAACCAACATATTTACCAGTAACAACTATTTTTTGACTTTTATAGGTGACTTCAGTCAAAGGACATGGGTATATCCCATAAAGTAAAAGTCAAAAGCTTTTGGTAAATTTAAAGAGTTCAAAGCTCAAGTTGAAAAATAAAGGAACTATTATGTGAAGAATGGAGGAGGTGAATACATCTCCAGTAAATTCTATAATTTCTATAAAGCAAATGGAATTCAAATACAATTCACAGCTAGATACACACCACATCAAAATGGTTTTGTAGAGATGAAGAACAAAACAATAATGGAGATGGCATGAAGTATGTTGAAGGTAAAAGAATTACCACGAGTTATGGGTAGAAGCTGTAGTTTGTGTAGTTTATCCGCTGAACAGATGTCCCACAAAGAGTGTGAAGGATAAGATTCCTCAGGAGGCTCAGAGCAACCAAAATATGAGTGTTGCTTACTTATGAGTTTTCGGATGCATAGCATATGCACACATACCATATGAGAAAAGAAAGAAACTAAATGACAAAGTAGATAAATACATCTTCACTGAGTATAGTGAAGAATCAAAGGCTTATAGGTTGTATAACCCTGTAACAAATAAACTAATCATTAGCCGAGATGTGAAGTTCATGGAATATGAATCTTGGAATTGAAAATCCAAGATTGGTAAGCAAGAGCTAACAGTTATTGAGTTTGAATACTTGGAGGGAAATAGAGTGCATCAACTTGTAGCTTCAATCAGTAATACTAGAGGTAGCAATAGTACTACCTCATAATCATGGTCACCTCTACTTGCACGAAGTATCCCTCCACTTGCAAGTAGGATCTCCAACTTGAAGACACCATCCAAGATAATGAGCTTGCAAGACATATATGAGGTAACTAGAAATGAAATTGAAGAAGAAAAACATATCGATTTTGCTTTATTTTCTGAGTGTGACCCAATTTCATTTGAAGATGTAATTAAGAATAGAAAATGGGTGAAAGATTTGGATGATGAGATAGAATATATAGAGAAGAACTAGACCTGGTAGATAATGGAGCTTCCACTAGGGAATAAGACCATTAGAGTGAAATGGGTATATAAAACTATGTTTAATACCCAAGGAGAAGTTTACAGGTATAAGACTAGACTGGTGGAAAATGACTACAAGAAAAAATTAGAGATTGACTATCATGAGGTGTATGCACCTATAGCGAGACTTGACACAATCAGAACGATCCTAGCATTGGCAACCCAAAAGGGTCAGAGTATTTACCAGATGGATGTCATGTTTGGCTTCCTCAATGGAATGTTGGAAGAGGAGGTCTACATAGACCAACCATCCAACTATGAGCTGGAAGGGCAAGAAGGCAAAATATTGAAATTGAAAAAGGCCATGTATGGGTTGAAGCAAACACCAAGGGCTTGGTATAGCCACATTGATGCTTATTTTCAAGAGAATATGTTTATCAAATGTCCATATGAACACACTCTATACATGATGATAAATGTAGAGGGGGAGATGATAATTGTCTTCTTGTATGTAGACGATTTGATATATACTAGCAATAAAAATATGCTATTTGAATATTTTATAAGTGCCATAAAGAAGGAGTTCGAGATGACATCCTTAGGCCTGATGAAATATTTTCTAGGCATTGAAGTTGACCAATCTACGGATGGCATCTTCATATTTCAATACAAGTATGCAATAGATGTCTTGAAGAGATTCAAAATGGTAGACAACAAACCAATGATCATGCTAGTTATAAAAGGCCTAAAATTGAGCAAAACATATTGTAGTAGCAATATTGATTCAACATTCTTCAAACGACTTATTGGAAGTCTTATGTATTTGATAGCAACCAGACCAAACATGATGTTTGCAGTGAGTCTGATTAGTAGATTTATGGAAGCATCGAAGAACACTCACTTGGAAATAGGGAAGAGGATTTTGTGTTATGTCAATGGGACCAAGAACCTTGGAATTTTTTTATGCCAAAAAATACTAGTTGGAACTTATCGACTACACATATAGAGATTGGACTGGTAGTATAGATGATAGGAAGAACACTTTTAGATTTGCATTCCACCTTGGATAAACTTTAGTATCAAAGTCATCTAAGAAGCAACCAATTGTTGCATTATCAATTACTGAGGTAGAGAATTTTCTTGCCACTTCAACCGTATGCTAGGCAGTATGGCTACAAAAACTTTGGGTGAACTCAATCATCACCAAGAAGGGGAAACAATGATATTTTTTGACAATAATTCTACCATAGCACTTTCAAAGGATCTAGTGTTTCATGGCAGTAGCAAGCACATTGATATCCGCTACCAGTTCATCAGAGAGCTTGTAAAGTTTAATGAAGTCGTGTTATTGTTTTGTAGGTCCAAAGACCAAGTTGTGAATATCTTCACAAAACCTTTGAAGGATGAAGACTTCAATAGACTGAGGGAAATGTTATGTATCAAATTCTTTGTGAAATCTCATTTAAATGAGGATGTTAGAAATTAAACTAGATTTCACGCTTGTAAGATCTCTCACAGATCTTAACTCAAAAATTCGATCACCATTTTTAATAGTGTATGCAATTATTGTTGTTTCAAAGATTGGAATGAAACCCTAGTTTATTCGACTTGTAAGACATCCCTATGCGTAGTCATTACTATGCGTGTCAGAAGATAAGCCTTATCCCTCCTTCGTTTGGCTATGTAAGTCAATGTCATCCTTAGAGCATTGTAGAAAAAAGGTAAGCGGTGAAATGGAAGTGAGAGGAACATAGAAGGAGAAGATAGGGACTGAACAGAGTCTGGGAGAAAAGAATTCGAGGAACCACTTCGAAAAACAAGAAGTTGAAGCAGCAACATTGAGAGACTTCATCTGAGTTCACCCTACAACTCTGCTAAGAAAAATGCTTGAAAGCCTAAAGATAAGAAACACCCGAAATAAAAGTTATATTTTGTAAACCTTTAACAATAGTCTGCTTTTGATTTATATATATATATTCCAAGTTATTTCTCCATGTTTTAGAAACTGTTGTGCGACATTGAATCATAGTCGCTTCTACAACCTTTTTCGCTCTTGAAACCCTCGCGAACATAGAGACGTCCCGTTATTTTCGCCCAAGTTATACATTAAAAAAAAAGGGTGTTGACGGCTTTGACTAGCGAAATATCCATTTTCGCGCATTTCTCCTCCGAAAAGGCATTTTCGGGCAAGCTGTTCCAAAAAGGATATCGCTACCGAAACTCCGTTTTCAGTGCGTTGTTCTTTCACATGATCACTCTCTTTCTGATAATTGGTTTTAGTGCATATGTATACGCTGTGCGTGATGGCCGGCAACAGCGTCTGCTGGCTGAACACGGTGTGTTTCAGGGTGGCGATAAGCAATTTCCCGTCCAAGAGAGGAATCGCCTCGGGTGTTAGAACCAGCTACTCCGGACTCAGCACTGTCATCTACTCCAACCTCTCGTCCGTCATCGATCCCGACAAACCGTCGTTCTACCTGTTTTTGAACGCGCTCGTGCCCGTCCAAGTGTGTGCCATTGGAGCGCTGTGCATCAGCGTCCCACCATTCTTCTCCTAGCGCTTCTCTACGTCCCGTTCAAGGCAGCCCTTTGCCTGAAGAAGATTCAGAGGAACGCCTCCAGCCGCGTGACCGACCTCGGCACGGTTTTGGAATTGCACGGCCCGGACCAGAGCTGGGAGAAATACATACAGGAAATCACCTCCGTGGATTTCTACATAGAACCGTCGGCCCTTGTGCATCAAAATTCAAAATGCGGCAACGATCTTCTACAAAAGGAAAACTCTTTAGAAACCATCTCGACGGATCGTATGGAACAAGAGATCAAACCCGACGGAATTCCAAATACGGCCATTGCTTCCCGGCCGGTCGTACCGTCGGTGCGAGAAGAGCACCGCGTGCTACAGTCTCTACGGAGCGTGGATTTCTGGTTATATTATTTCGTCTACTTCTGCGGAGGAACCGTGGGGCTGGTGTACATCAACAACCTCGGCCAAATAATTCAGTCTCTGGGCTATTACAAGACGCCCAAGTTGGTCTCCCTCGTATCCTCGTTGGGATTTCTCGGCCGAATTGCCTCGGGGTTGTCGGAATATTTCAAGGTCTGTATTTATATTTCTTTTCTTTTTAACGCTTTTAATAATGTTCCTGTCGAAATCTGTGTATATTAACATTGAAACGGGCTTACAGAGTTTGAACCGGACATTGCCGAGAACGGCGTGGTTAGGATTGTGGACGCTGCCGATGGTGCCCGCCTTGTTCATGCTGGCGTTCTTCCACAAGCAGCAGTGGGTGCTGTACAGGAGCACCGCCATCATCGGGACGACGGCGGGAGCGATAACGAGCGTTGCAGTTCCAACGTCCTCGGAGCTGTTGTGAACCACAACATTCTCATCTCTAACATCGCCTTCGGCTCGCTTCTCTTCGGCAATATCGCCGGAATGGTCTACGACCACTCTGGGTCTCCATCTCCCATGCCAGCTACCAATGCCAACAACGGATTTGGCCGTGCCGGGCATATTTGCGTAGGACGAGTCTGCTACGCAAAATCCTTCCTGTCGTGGGGATGCGTATACTCGTTTGGCCTTTTTCTGAGCGTGATCTTGTCTATTCGAACACGCAAACTGTACAAACGTTTACGCAGAAAACACATAGATATGGCGACATGACAGTAAGGATGGAAGCCGGCCGTCTTAGTTAGCCTGTTTTGATTTGTAAGTTCAAGGGGAAAAAAATTTGAAAAAAAAAGAACTAGCAAATAACCCAAAATCAGAAGAGATCACTGCTTTTTCCCTGGTTCGAAGGCTGGTCGGGGAACCTTCGACGACTGTAATTTATTTCAAAATAGTTTATTCTTTCCGATCCTATTCGTACTGTTCAACGTATATTTCTCTATTTTATATATATATATATAATTGGTATTATTAATTAATGTGGACACCCGTGCACACGGCACCCAAGATACTCACAATAAAACGGGAAGACAAAGTGGAAGAGGAGAAGCACTGGACATGAAAGTCATTGCAATAGAAAAGACGACGGTGGGTCTCTCGACCGATGGGTAGAAACCACTATGGCAGCAGGAGCACTACATGTACACAGGTTAACATGGTATATAATAAAGGAAAAGATTATAGTAATAGAGGAAACAAGAATGTCCGCCATCTTCAGAGCAGCTAACTGATACAAGGGCTCTAGATTTAAGCTTAACACGGAAGATTGGTCTTTGTCTCAGATTCAATCAGATTGCCGGAGTAACTATCAAGGTAATATTAATTAGAAGTTGGTATTTAGACATCGAAATTAATATTTTAATAAAAAATATTATTTCGAATTCGATTTCTTATAGTTGAGACATTATTTAATTAGTTTTTACGGAAATCGTAATGTTATGGTTTTAAGGACCCATATTCATAAATATGAAAAAACATAAAAAACAATACATTATTTAATGAAGGCCCTTCTCTCAAGTCAATTAGATTGCTCTCGTAACCATCAAGAGAATAGTAAATAGAACCCGGCATTAAATAATTCATAAATAAATAAATAAAAACATAATTTAAATATATTATTATTATATTATTTTTAAAATTATTTAATTTAATTTTTTATTTTTATTTTTATACTATTAAGAAAAGATGGTTTTGAAAGGAATCTTTTAACCTTTTACATCAACTCTAATATAATTGGAGAACCATCCAGAAAAACCACACAAAAAGTTGGAAACCACTCAAAACGATGAGAGAGACCAAGAGAGACTACAACTACTAACATAGAAAGAAACCGAAACAGAGGGAAAGAACACCATAAAAGGTCGAGAAGACAGAACCAAGATAGTTCTAGACCAACAAATCCACCTCCTAGATAACATCCCCCACTATCCTAGATATCTCCATTGAGTAGTCGACAATAATTTTGAACGAGTCCCAAATAGCGTGTTGCTTTATCTTCATCATCTTCAAATTATGCATGATAGTACAAAAATGAGACCCCCTTCACCTTACTTGAAAATTTACAGATTATAAATTCCGACAAAATAGAGACAAATAAAAGGATGGGCTTGCAAATCCTCTCCAAAAAAGAGGCGCAACACCAAATCTTAAGAACAAACAACAAATGAGATCGAAGCAACCCAGAAATCACCACAAGTTAGACTTTAAACAACCTTTGATTCCCCATATAGATCAAGGAAACCCAACACAGATAAAAATAGCAAGCCTTGCTTCTCATCCACCCATTGGTCCATCTCGTGAAAGCAAAAAACAAAAAAATGGGAAACACCTAGGCCAATTGCTTCAAGCAGGCCACCCTCATTGAAAAAGAAATACTAAAAGCCTTGCTTTGAGCGGGCCACCAACATAGCAAAGAAACCAAAATTCACTGAATGAGACATCCAAGATAGATAGGATAAAGGCCCACCATGTATCATGAATCAAATTTCGAAAAAAAGGCCAGCTCAACAAACCACATGGGAACTGCAAAATAAGAGATTGAGACTTATGAGGTGCAACAAATCTCCCATCTAAGCTTCACAAGAAATAAAGAGAATTTGAATATGGGAAATTAAATATAGACTGAACTCCCATCACCGATGCAATATGAAAAGCATGAAACATTGGAACTCAACAAATTTCTAAAATACGATGAGCTTTGCATGCTCAAAAATAACATTGATCAGACCTCACTTTCAAAAAATAACCAATATTCTAACAATTATAAAGTTTTCTCTTCATTGAAATGATGTAAAAAGTCCTATGGGAAATCTCTTTTCCAAACCAAAAATCCTAGATAAGACATACCAAGATCTACCATAAAGTCAGCGATAGAATTATCCCCTCAGCACATGAATTACCCAAACTTGACTTATATGTTGAATACAAGATTTCATTTCTTCCATCAGATTTGCCACCTTCCAGTTGGACTGAACATAACCATTGAGCATGTTAATTACGTTCATTGAATCACCTTCACTAACCACATTCAGGATCTCTAGGTCCATCAATAATAACACACCTTGGAATGCAGCTCTAGCTTTTGCAAACTGAGAGGTTTGGGATAATAAAATTTTTGCATACGACACTACCAAATCTCTCTTACGGTCTCTAATAACACTGTCAACCCCGACGATTCCATAATTACCTTTAGAGGTACCGTCAAAATTTAATTTGAACCAACCTCTTGGAGGGGGGACCATTTCACCATACTCCTTAGATTTGGAGCAACCAGACCTAGAGCAATCGATGAAAAGTCCAACTCCTCTTCCAATCATGCTTCATTCAGAGAGAAAATATATCTATTGTTTCTTGGATGCTAAAATTTTGAAGAAATATTTACAATAACACTCCACAAAATCCTCCAGATAACCCGACAAACATTTTTTTTTAACTTTTAAATGTCCTCGCATTGCGTTCTTTCCATACCCCCAAAGGATGTGGGGAAGTAAGAATTTTCACATAAACTTGAGATGGGGGGGAGCAAAGGGAGAGGATCATTGCTAAATGCAGTTGACCAAAGAACCAGGCATCACCCACTGAACCCTAATATTATAAAAAATTAATGAGTAGATCTCTTGAAAGACAAAGCACCGAAGGAGCATGTGGTTCGTAGACTCCCAATCTGTTTCACACAAAAAGCATATGTTCACAATATTAAACCTCTTTTGTACAGATTTTAGATGGATAGAATTTTATTTTGCAATGCCAACCAAAAGAAAACATTAATCTTGGGAATTAGATTCTTTAACCAAAATTTTCCAACCACGAAGGGGTTATCAACCTCTATGTCCAACAGATCATTAACTGACTTAAGTGAATAGGTACCTTCACTATCCCCAATCCAAATCAATCTGTATTCAACCTCCTCCATTCTCAAAACTTGGAATTAAAGCTTGTTTGCAATTACACTCCAAGCTTGTTGGACGTTCACATCATCAATTGAAGATGGAAGTTGAAACCAAACTTTATGACCATTTCGCTTTGTAATAAAATTTGCCACCTTAATTCTTCCCAAATCTTTGGTAAGAAGTAAAATATTTTTTATCTACTAATCATATGATAACAAAATATACCTAAGCTAGGAATCACTCCAAAAATATACAGATGCTCCATTTACAATAATCCATCTATTATTATTACACAAAAAGCCCTGGATTTTACTAAGCGAAGAGGATTCAAAAGAAAATTATAAAAAATGTATTTGTACTTGAGGATGTGGATCCATTGCCTAGCTTAATTTAAGGTTACCTTCGAACCCAATTTGGCCACTAGCATCTTCTTCATCTGAAAAGCTCTCTTGAGAATCAAATCATCCTTTCTCTTATGACAACAAATATGCTCCCATGATTCCAGATGAAATTTACCATTCATCTTCAACGTCGACAGAAAGGATTTGCAATGCTTTCAATTTTAGTAGCAATCCTACCAAGAAGGCTGAAGAGAGACATATAAAAAATCAAAATACTTTGGAGAGTGCTTTGGACCAAAACCACTTTCCCAACTTGAATCAAAAGGACTCCTTTCCACTATGTCAAATTTCGTTGCATCCTCTCAATAATCAACAACCGAAAATAATCCTTCACTCTTCCTAAGAAGAGTGGGAGGTCAAGATAAGTGGCTGGAAAATAAGAAATTCTATAGTTAAGAATTCTTACTATCTTTCTCTGACACTCCCCCAAAGTATTGATAAATAAAAGGCTACTCTTAATATAACTACTTAGCTGACTGGATGATTTCTCATAGCAACAAAGAAGAGATTTAATATCTCTAGCATGACTAACCAAAGTTATGCAATACAAAAAGGTATCATTTGTAAATTATTGGTGAGATATTGGTCTACATGGTAATGCAAGCGAAAGACCCACAATAGAATGCCTAAGATACATAGACCTCCCCAAAGCTTCTAACATAAGAATAAATAGGAAAGGATAATGAGGATCACCTTGGTGAATGCTATGAAAATATTAAAAAAAAAAAAATTGGAGAACCATTGATCAAAACTAAGAATCAAGTAGAGGATACACAAGATTCGACTAAATCAATCCATCTAGAATTAAACCTGATTTTTCTTAGAACTCTAAATAGAAAAGTCCAAGAGACCTTGTCTTAGACCTTATTCATATCCATTTTAAGGAGAAACCTAACCCTTCCACTATTATGAATACAATGCATCAGCTCGTGAACCAATATAGCACCGTCCAAAATCTGCATCCCAGGCACAAACCCATTTTGAGTGCTATCAATCAACATCGGTAGAGGGGCTTAATTATATTGGCAAGAACTTTGATCAAAATTTATAAACCGTGTTACAATTGTTGATTGGTATATAACCGTTGAAATATGCAAAGCTAGGGCTCTTGGGAATAAGGGCTAAAAAGGTAGCATTGAGCACTTTTGGAATAAGTATATTTGAATTCACCCTAATGCACTGCATACATCCCTCCCACAAATGTGCAAGAATTTTTGGAATAAGAGTGGAGGAAATTTGTCTGGCCCAGGGAGCTTTAAGAGGACCCATAGAATCCATAGACTTCTTAATTTCTTCATCCAAAAAAGGCTCTTGGAGACTAGCATTCATTTCATTAGAGACTAACCTTGGGATAGAAGCTAAAAGCCCATCTTCGACCTAAATATCTCTAGCTAGAGGTGAACCCAGAAGAGAGCTAAGCCAAAAATATCCTCTCTAATCTATAATATATCTTTCGAAGACGAGCCATCTGATCTGAAAATCTCCCTGATCCTATTGTGACTTCTGTGATAGATAGTCGAAGCATGAATTTTTTTTTGAATTTCGATATCCTTCCTTCAACCACAAGATCCTTAATTTTTATTTCCATAATAATTCCTCCTCCACTAATTTATTATGTAGATTCAAAAGGAGAAATTTGTTCTTCTTAAAGTACAACATAATATCCTTGAACTTCCATGACATCCTCTAGGTCCTTAAGTTGCACTATTCAAGTTTTTATTTAATGAGGTGATTAGACATAGATTATATACAAGAATTGAAATTTAAATAGTATGATCATGTAGTTTTTCATACGATAATGATAAATAGAAGTAATTATACGAGTATGACTTATAACAAAAACCTAATAGTATGAATGAACCTACGAAAATATGGTTTTACGGTATAATCATAGTGATATAGAAGTTGCATGATTTTAAGCCAAAGAATTAATTAGAAAATATAAAATCACTTAAAAATAAATATTTTTACAAAATCAATAAATAATAATGATATGAATTCATTATGGATTAAATTTCTTTTAAAATGTAGACTCTTAAAAAAACTTTTAGTACAAGTGAATGGGTAATTTATTCTAATAAGAAAGAGAAACATAATCAAAGATCATGTAAGCAATGGTTTGATGGTGCATATAAATTAGATTAAAAAAATATGTAACTCATGATTTTAAATTGAATATAAGTTAAAAATATGCTATACTTAACGATCCAGATCATATTATATTAATGACTATCAAAAATATTTTACACTAAATTTAACATAAATTTAATACAATATCCTTCAATTTTTTGAAAGTAATTGCATTGCAATTAAATTCCTGATTTAGGTATTGAGATTATCATGGTATGTTTTTTTCTCAAAAACAAAATCTATTTTGAAGGATGATATGGCTTAACAAGTACTAAGCATATCACTAATGGAAATCCACATGGACCACATGGTTTTATAGATAAATATAATCATGGTTGTTAATACCCTAAAGATATTATTGTCCAATTCATAGTTGCTAAAAATAATAACTATTCCACTTAGAAGACAAAATTGAACATTCACCTAGAGTTAAAATACTTATGAGGAGTGGTATATGGCACTGTGTAAAAAATTACCATTAACCTAGACAAATAAATAAAGTTTGATAAAACATATTAGAAAGCCAAACAGATCATCATGTTTGACATATTTAATCCATACATTTGTGATGCTATATCTATGAATGATGCATGGGATAAACATAAACATAAAGAGTAGTGAGAATCTAAAAGGATTTCCATGATATTTTTTAGTTGTGAGCCTTACTACAAATGTTAGGAAAACTATCAGTGATGATGTACATATTTTAATAGTGTTACATGCACTATCACCAACATTTGGTGTTTTTGTAATAAATCTAAACTTAACAAATTAGAGTCCCACTTTTGATATTCTTGTGAAATTTTTGTAATAGGAGGAAGTGATTTGAGAGAAAAATACTAAATGTGAATGTAAATTGATTATATATTAAAAAGGAAAGAAGTCGATGGAGTAAAATAAAGGTGTCCAACCCCCAAACAAGCACCAAAACCAATAAAAATATATAGGATAAAAACAACAACATCAAGGACAAAGAGATATTACATGTTTGATCTATGAGAAACTAGAATATATCCTTCAAGAGCATCAATACAAAATATTATCATAAGGATCATCCACGAATCCACTAAATAATTTATTAGGATGCAAGTAAAAGAGTTCTCATTGGAAAAGCAAAACGCACATCAATGTCAACATGGCAATATAGTTGAGGATGTTGATTCTAATGTATAGGGATAAGAGTATATCTATTCAATTAAATATTTTGATGCTATTTTAAAAATAAATCCCAATTTAGTACATTGATTTAGGTGCTACCATACACATGACAGGTCAAAAGGAATGGTTCATGAGCCTTGAGTATTTATCTTACTATAGGTAAGTAATCATTGGAAACAATTAAACATACAGTATTGTTGGAATCATTGATGTTTGATTAAATCTTAAAGAGCATTCCCATTGCCTAAACTAAGTTTATTATATACCTGGCCTTATAATTGTCAGATTTTGAAGCTAAATACTCAAGATAAAATAACCACAATATCTAAAATAAATTTCCAATATCAAATATATGATAGTGGCAATCATCTAAGCATATAAAACTTATAAACAACTTCAGAAATAACTCATATAAATACCATTAAAAATTTCTCGTGAAACATAGTACAAGAAATTGAGATCTACTAATGCATGCTATGAGCAATACACTTTTCATTTATCAATTACAATGCTTAGTCACAAATATATAATAGTATGTGACTCTTCACTTTTTTACTTTAAGGACACATGTGCATTCTACAACATAGACACTTGTGCACATACACATCTAACTAAAGACACTTGTGCATTACCTACACATTAGTATATTACATAAAGTAAAGACTTCTAATACGAAATTAAGACACCTAATTAAACCATGTACCCATGGTGATACATTGATACTTAATAATATAATATTCTCTAACACTCCCCTTGTTAGAATTTCCTAAAATAGACATGCAAAGTATTACACAAAATATGAAGAGAAGAGTAGAACTGATTTATTTATTCCAAGGATCAACTTTGTATAAATAGAAAAGTTGATCATTGAGAGCCGTTGGATTACAAAAACTCATAAAACCTGATAAAGACACCACTAAGAGTTCTCCTGACACATGGAGGAGTGGAAACTCAAGTGTGTCTATCCTAGTAGAATTTTAGAGAATATTCACTTAGTCTAACACCCCTCCTTACGTGATACTAGAGGAGCATTTTTACAAATGAGTCTCGACAACAAGACCTAATGAGGTACTCATGTACAATGAATTATGTTTAAGAGATGGTAAAAATCCTATGGGAAAAAACATCAATCAAAAGGAATTAAGGAAGAGGCTTGTCATCGGATGGCAAAGATTGTCCTCTTAATACAATAATAATGATGAGTCTCGACAACATGGCCTGATGAAGTACTCATTTACAATTAATATAGATGGTGAAAAACCCATTGGGTAAAAACCAACTATCACAACTTATTTTTTGAAGATATGGTAAAAACCCTATGGGAAAAACCATCAATAAAAAAGAAAGTAAGGAAGAGGCTTGTCTTCGGATGGTGAATATTGTCCTCTTAATACAATAAGAATGATGAGTCCCGACAAAATGGCCTGATGAGGTACTCATTTACAATACATAGATGATGAAAAAACCCCGTGGTAAAAGACCATATGTCACATAAAAAATATCCAAGATAGAGGCATGTCTTCGAATGGTGAATATTGTCCTCATAATCTACATGCTGCTCGAGAGATGATAAAAAAAACCACAAGGGAAAAAATCATTCTCCAAACAATATAATGAGTGATGGAAGACCTCTTTTTCAATGCAGTTGTATTACTCCAAGTTTATATCACAATTGAAGGTAACACGAAGAAGATAATGACTTGGTGAAGATATCTGCAATTTGAATCTCAGTTGGAATATAGTCCAAGTATATATCCTCATTCTAAATATGTTGTCGTATGAAGTGCATGTGTATCTCAATGTGCATGGTGCACTAATGCTCAACCGAATTGCATGCAATATGAATTGTGCTCTGATTGTCACACCAAAGAGTTATAGGATTTTCATGGGAGAAATAAATTCTCTCAGAATTTGATGAAGCCAAAGAGCTTCCTAACTAGCTAAAACTACTGCCCTGTATTCTACCTATGTAGAAGATAAGGCCACTGCTTGTTGTTTCTTGCATAACCAGGCTATTGGTGAAGAAACAAGGCAAAATACATAGCCTTAGGTTGAACATTTGTCTTCTATTGAACCTACCTTATCTAAATCCATGTATCCAATGATATCCATGGATTTTCCCTTATATAAGAGACCAAAGTGTGTAGTGCTTTGCAAGTAACAAATGATTCCTTTTGTTGCTTGCCAATGGCTAAAGTTGGTTGATGAGAGAATATGGATATTAGGCAAACAACATATGAGATATCTGGGCAAGTATGAGTAAGGTATAATAGACTTCCTAGAAGCTGATGGTATAGAGTTGCATCACATAGATGGAATGAGCAGGAAGTACTAAGATTTATGCCAGATTAAAAAGGGGTAGCATAAGGTTTACAATCCATCATTTTAATCCTTTAAAGAAGATCTAGTGTGTACTTTTGTTGACACAATGAAATTCTTGTATCTATTTGACTTATTTGAATCCCAAGGAAGTAATGAGCTAAATCTAGATCAGCCATTTCAAATTTTTCATAGAGGGAGTCTTTTATAGTCTGAATGTGAGTGAAGTTACTACTAGTGAGAAGAAGATCATCAACATATAGAACAAGAATGGTGATTTTGCCTTCATCTCTCCAAATGTAGACTATGTTATCAGACTCACAATGAGAAAAACCTACTGAAAGAATGAAGGAGTCCATATTTTCATACCAGGCTCTAGGGGCTTGTTTGAGGCCATAGAGAGACTTTTTTAGCCTACAAACAAGAGAGAAGTCTTGAGTGAAATTAGCTGGTTATTCCATGAATATTTATTCTTTTAAGTCCCCATGTAAGAAAGCACTTTTTACATCCATTTGATAGACATGCCACTTTTGGAAAGCATCCAGGGCAAGAACAATTCTAACATAATCCATTTCAGCAACAGGAGCAAAAGTTTCTGCATAGTCAATACCTTTAATTTGAGAAAAACCTTTGGCTACTAGGCGAGATTTGTGTTTGTCTATTTCTCCATTAGGCCCATATTATGTTTTGTACATCCATTTACAACAAACTAACTTCCTTCCTTTAGGAAAGAGAACTAAATCCCAATTTTTTTTTATTAAGTAAGAAAATTTGTTTTCCATGGCCTCATCCCATTCTTTAATTCCTATTGCTTCTTTGAAGGATTGAGGATGAGAGGAAATAGGTTGGTTGATCTAGTTGATGGAAAATTTTGGATGTAGAGAGTAGCTTCTTTAAAAATGGTGCGGGCCCATTTTGACATAGTGGAAGGAGTAGAAGAAGTAGAAATACATTGAATTGGAGTTATAGGTTCCTCATATTTGTTATCAATTTCCAAGTTAATCTCAAGAGTTGTCTCTTCATAATATTGAGGTTATACTATAAGAGAAGGCTCAATGGAGGTAGATCATGATTGAGGATCTTTTTGAGGGAATGTTTCATAAAATTGGACATTCCTATGGAATAATACGTCATGATTTGAGGGATCAAGGATCTTGTATGCTTTCATTTCCTCACAATAACCGATAATGATGAGATTTTTTCTTTTCTTATCTAGAGCCTTCTTTTTCTTCTTTGGGATGTGCCCAAGAAGTACACCCAAACATCTTGAAGAAGGAAACATCTGGTTTTGAGCCAGTCCATGCTTCTTCAAGAGTTAAATGGTTAAGGGCTTTATGAGGTGTGTAGTTTTGAATATAATTGGCATAGTTAATAGCTTCTACCCAAAAAACATTTGGAATATCTCTTCAATGAAGCATAGAATTTACCATTTCCTTTAATATCCAGTTTTTCCTTTCTACAATGACATTTTGTTGAGGATTATGGGAGACATAATATTGATGAATGATGCCATGACTTGATATAAATATGGAGAACTTATTACTATAGTATTCTCCACCATTTTCTGTGAAAATTTGCTTAATGTTGTAGGAGGCTTGATTTTCAACTAAGGCTTTGAAGACTTTTAAGTGGGATAGAACATCACTCTTATATTTCAATAAGTGGACCCAAGTTCTTCTAGAAAAGTCATAAATAAAGGTTAGAGCATATTTTAATCCTTTGAAAGAAGGTTATGGAAAAGACATCAAGTCACTATGGATTAATTCTAGAGGGGATGAGGCTTTTAGAGAACTACTTGGGTGGAAAGGATCTTGTTGTTGCTTTCCAAGAGCACACCTAGGATAAATTCCATCAATAGAAGACACTTGAGGGAAAAATTTTACCATTTCATGGGTGCTTAATTCCTTTAGGTATTTGTAACTGATATGACCAAATATTTCATGTCAAATTTTGCTTTCAAGATCTCCATGATCCACAAAACAGGAGGCCCCTTCTATAGTTTTGAATACTTTGAAGTGAAATAGGCGAGTGTTGTGATCAATATCTCCTTTGGCTATGAGATAATGGAGATCTTGAAAGTCTCTTATCTCAGCTCCTGTTGAAGAGAAGAGAACTATTTCCCCTTTCTAGAGGTACAATCTGATAGACGGAGAGGAGATTTGTGGCAATATTTGGAACATAGAGAACATTATTGATAGAGCCACCATCAATGGTTATGTCACCCTTTCCTTTGACTGGGATAAAGGAATAGTTACCAAATTCTATGCTACATGTTGAACTTGAGGAAATAGAAGAGAATGACTTATCTAAAGTAGTCATGTGATGAGTTACTCTAGAATATAGGACCCATTAATTAGAAGAAGAATTGGAGGTTTTCCCTTGAATATTTAGGGCTTTTACTATTTTATTTTTATTGTTTATATTTTGATCCTTCATAGCTGCATCTAGTTTTTGTAATCTTTTCCAGCAATTGTTTGCAGAATGACCATTCTTTTTATAGTGAGTACAAGTTATGAGATTCCTTTCCTTATTTTTGAATTTTTATTTAGTAGATGTGGAGGCTACTAAGGCTTTGGAGTAAGAGGAAGATATCTCATATCTTGCAAGTTTTTTTTCTTCCCTAGTTAGTCTATAACAAAATTCTTCTAAGGAGAGCATTTTAAAGGTTGAACCAAGAGCATATTTTATAGATAGAAAGGTAGTTGCAAATATTTGAAATGCACCATTTAGTTTAGAAAGAATTAGATAAATGTATTCTTCTTCAATATTTTTCTTTCCACTGCCTTTGTATTGAGTGAGGTCTTATTTGAATTTAATGAGGAAATCAACAATATTACTGAAGTCTTAAGGAGATAATGTTGTTAATTCTGCTTCTAGTTGCATTGATCTTATTTGATCTACTTTCCCAAACAAGGTCTTTAGTTTCTCCCAACTTTCATAAGGATTTTTACAATATATAATGTGAAACCATAAACTTTCATGAACATTAGAGCTTATAATACCCATTATTTCATACATTTTTCTTTGTCAACAAATATTTCATATTATTTTTCAAACTCAGGTTGATTTTATTCTAATAGATGTGTGAGACCTTTTTGAGAAATAAGATTTAAAATTTTGGGTTTCCATGTATGGTAGTTATGAGGAGTGAGAGGATCAATTGTATTCATTTTGAAGTTAACCCAAAGTTTCCCCCTTTAACTTTAATTTTTAGAATGTAATGGATATTAGTTAACAGAAGCCTGAAGGAAATACCAAATTGCTCAAAATTACCCACCCTAATGAGAGGGAGACTATTTTTTTTTGGTAAATAAAATTATTCATTAATTATCGGGTTTTGCAGGTGAAAGCACGAGGATACGGAAACAAAACGGAAATGCCAAGTGCGATGTATGCAAAAGCAAAACGTAATGCTAAGTCCTACGAACTGAAATGCATGAAAGGAGAGAAACATAAACGAATTGAAACAAGATAGAAAGCAAATGTCGAGTACAACCCTTTTTATTAATTTTCTTTAAAATCGGGTTACAATATGTCTCCTCCCTTTTCGGGGCTAGGAGCGTTAAGTAGGGCTCTATTACACCACGGATTGGTACGCTTTCTTCCGCGTGCCCACATGTAAAGTGGGCGGGCCAAATGTCATCGCCGCTTGCATGAACGTGTCTTTGATTCCTTGCTGCTCCTCCGGTGTCGAGATCCTATGTTTAGAGAAACATAAAAGGATTAGTAGCACCTGCGGATGAAGTAAAACATGCGATCCCCAAAGCCTACGATTAGTGCATGCGTAAAATAAATAAAATGATAACTAAAACATATCAAAATGAGCTAAAAACTTGATAGAGGCATGAGAACATTACCAGGAAGGCACTGCAAAAGGAACAGTCAGAAAATTCACCATGGATTTCTAATCACTCCGGGGTGGGACGATTAGACCTACAACAAAATGTTAGAAAGCACCCTCCTAAATGTCCCATCCGGGAGGCTCCAAATCACCTGCAAAGTTGGGGGTTAGGTAAAATGGGGTATTTTGGAAAGACCCAGAAGGTCAGATTTTTCCAATTTGGCCTCTATCACCCGAAATCTGATGATGCTCCCTGCATGTTAGTGAAAGCGAGAAATAACAAAAGCATGATCAAAACTGCTCAGAATAACATGAAATTTGAATGAAAGCCTATCTGAACAACCTAGAAACAAATGCAAGAAAAATAGAAATGAAATCTACTACAGATTTCTAATCACTCCGGGGTGGGGCGATTAGGACTACAACAGTGCGGGGCGCCCGGGGGCAGGACGCCCATCGTTTGGGGCCTGGTTTCGGCACCAATCCACTTGGGATGGGTCCAAAACCTCTTGTGGGGTATTGTCAGCAAATTTGGGTGGGATACTGTGGCAAAATTTCGGGTTTTGGGTCCGGATTGTGCTTCCAATAATCACCCAATAACCTCCCTTCCAAAAGAGAGATCAAGGATGTGAAAGGCACAAGCAAAAGGGTGAGGACGTAAATCGGCAGCACTCCGTTGCTCCAAATGCTCCTGACCTATTCTCCTTTTTGGGGTGAGAAGACTCACCATTTTATAGACTTGAGGGTCTCTGTGAATGAGCATGCAGAGGCGCCACTTGGCGATCATGCCTTCTCAAGGGAGAGAAGATTCCTCCCTGATTAAGGACTCCATGACTGCCTCTTTGAGCTCAAAAATGCTCACTCACACTCCCATGCAATGAAGGAGGAGTTAAGTGGCGGATCTGAGCTACCATTTGTCAAGGTTTGACCTTTTTCCCGTCAAACCTGCTATTCGCCCCACCCAGGGGTGAATGCTGCTAATCGTCCCTGGGTGGAACGAATACCAGTTTGTAATCATCCCTGGGTGGAACGAATAAGGAGCAGAGTGCCTAAAAGGTGCCAAATTGACCTCTGACCTTCCAAAACTACTGTGAGAGTGGTTAGGACCACTGTTTAACCTCTAGGGGCTGCCCTGGGGGCTGTGTATGTCAATGCGATCAGTGTTTGTAGCCACATAATCGGATTGGTGTTGTTTTGGTGTCTATAGATGCCCCTTTTTGGGATGCGTTGTGCGTGGCGTAGTGCTGAGCAAAAATAGATAACCAAAGCACTAATGATTAGGGTTTCTCAGTAACCTAACCAAATTTTGATGCCCCAAGTATGGAAAGGGCATGCATTCTTGAATCCTTGCTTCTGACGAGCTAAGGAACTTAATTCAAGTGTTAACCTTTTTTGGTGAGGTGTTACTTGATCTTGGACATTGATCAGTCATGAATAGGCAAAGGGCGCAACCTTTTGTCTGTGGGAACCTTGAGTTCATGATTCACAAATGCCAAGTGTTTGATCAACTTGTGATTATTGCTTGTTTGCTACCCCAAGCAGGGGTGTGATTGTCTTTGTCAATGATTCTTTGAATGCATGCCATTTCCTTGATTGGGTGTGTATTTGTTGATTGATGACTAAGTGTGACTACCCCCTCAAGCGACGAATCGATGAGGGAATGACCTACATGAGAAAAGCGATGAGTCGCTTGACCCAAGATGACTTGTGTAAGGGTGCCTTCAGTTGTTTTTCTTTGAATGCTTATGTAGTTTCCCAACATTTAGACCTATTTTTTGGTGGGTTTTAACCCTTTTTGTGACGCATTTTGGAGCTGAAATTGTCAAAAATCCGTCCTCCCGTGGAGCGGTCCGGCTATGGTAGCCTTCTTAGGGAGTAGGATAGTGAGAATTTGTGACCCCAACATCTTTTTTGGATGCCAAGAATCTCAGGCGCAAAGGCGCCTTCGTTCGGCAATGTTATTGCTATTTTTGGGTGGGTTTGGACCCTTTTTGTGATGTCGTTTGGGGATGAAATTCTTGAAAATCTATCCTCCCATGGAGCGGTCCAGCTATGGTAGCCTTCTTAGGGAGTAGGATAGTGAGGATTTGTGATCCCAATGTTTGTTTTGTATGTCAAGAATTGAGAAGGGCTTGTTAAAAATGTTATTGCTATTTTTGGGTGGGTTTGGATTTTGATTTTTATGAAATTAAACATGTTGTGGAGCGGTCCGGTATGGTAGCCTTCTTAGGGAGTATGATAGTGAGGATTTGTGACCTCGATGTTTATTTTGTATGCCAAGAATTTCAAGTGCAAAAGCACTCTTATTTGGCAATTTTATTGCTATTTTTTGTGCATTTTGGTGCAGTTTTTGTTTTTTTTTATTTTCTTGCTCTGTAATCGTCCCAGGGTGGGATGAATACCAGTTTTGTAATCATCCTAGGGTGGTATGAGCGCTAACTAGAGCACTCATCCTAGGGTGGAATGATTATAGGCCTAAAAGCCTATTTAAGGGCCAAAACTAGGTTTTGGGCTCATTTGCAACTTGTTTTTCTAGCGATTTGGAGTTGTGAGGAGGAGGAGGTCGAGTTCGCGTAGCGGAGTGCTATTAAATTTTTTTTGGACACCATGAGTTCACGAACCGGATCAAGTGGCAGATCCGAAGTGAGACCGGTGAGTGCTCCTTCTCGTTTATTTGGTTGTTTTATTTGGACATTTTAAAACCATAATGATTTTTTTCTTTCTTTTGTATTTTGTTTTTAGATTTAAATATGAAAACCCTAGTTAAATGTTTGTTATTTTTGGTAATTTGTTTTGTATTTTAAACTATGGTAAACCTTTTTTGTGTATTTTGTTAAGGTTATGATAGAAACCCTAGATTTAAATGTGTTATTTGTTATTTGTTTTTGTTTTTAAACTAGGGTGAAAACCCTAGGTTGTAAACTAAGGTTGAAAACCTTGCTTAAAAATTGTTCTTAGTTTGTTTTTTTTGTTATGTTTGTTTTTTTTTCGTTTAAGGTTAAAAACTAAAAACCCTAGATTGAAATGACCCTAGTTGTGTGGTTGTTTTTATTTGAGACTAGAATATGAAAACCCTAGGTTATGTTAAAAAACGTAGTTTAAAAATTGATTTATTTTGTTGTTTAAATTTTGTTATTGTTTGTTTTTTGTCAATTTAAACTAAAGTTAAAAACCCTAGGTAATTGACAAGTTGTTATTTTTTTGAATTTTTTTGTTTTGTTTTTATTTATCAGTTTGATACTAGAGTTAAAAACCCTAGGTACTGACAAATTGTTATTTTTTTTTAATTTGTTTGCTTTTTTTTTGGATTGTTTTTAGTTGTAGATTTGTTAGATGTGGCTGTATAGTTTATTTACTGTGTTTGTTGTACAGTTTTTATGCATTGTTGTATATTTATGTTATTGTTGTACAATTTTGTTGTTTTTCATGTTTTTAATGTTTTTGTGTTGTTTCTGTTTTGCAGGTGGTGAAGAGCCGGTACCGTGTGCCAACGGTGTTCTCTGAAGCCTGGGAGGCGTTGACTGTGGTGGACTGGGAGTGGCTTGATGCCCTTGGGCTCAAGCATGTGACTCGACTAGAGCCTATGGTGGGGGATCGGGCCTATCTGACCGCCCTGATCAACTTGTGGGATCCTCGGACTAATACCTTCCATCTCCCAATAGGGGAGATGACAGTGACTCTTGAGGATGTCTATCGGATTCTATGGATTTTGATAGATGGGCTTCCTATCCGGACTACGCCATGTGATCAACGGACGGTAGTGCTGACACGATGCTTCGGGCATGGGGTGGAGATGGGGGTGGATAGCTCGATGGAGAGGGTAGAGGGTGATTGCCAGATTGGTGGTATTCTGGTATGGTGGTGGTTAGAGAGGGGCATGTTGGGGGTGAGGCATGCATTACTGATGACCCTCATCTCCAACATGCTGTTGCTCGACTCCTCAGGCATGAGGTTCCCTTGGAACCTATTGGAGGTTGTGTTTAGATTGGTGGAGTGTCCGACTTGAGGCACCCTTGATTATGAGGTGGGGTCAGACACTGTTGGCATAACTCTATGATGAGTTGTACGAGGTCCATTGCCGAAGGTGGAAGGGTATTGGTTGCAGTTACCTATTGCAGTGTTGGGCTTGGTAGCACATAGCTATGGAGAGGCCATTGGGTTTGTCATGGATGACTCGGGTAGAGATGGTTGATAGAGAGATAGGGTATGCGGCTCTGTGGAGACAGTCTGAGGATCAGGGGGAGAGTTGGTGATGGGTAGGTGTCGTAGGGCACTATGCTGATGCCTTCGCTCGGCTTGCTCTAGGGGAGGTGTTCTAGCACCCATACCGAGACTGTCCAGCCTGGCCTGAGGCTGGAGAGTGGCTTTGGCGTGTGCATGGGGGAGATGGCTGATCGGGCGGCACGGGACCGAGCAGGAGTACTTCTTGTATGTTCGAGTGATGCGATAGTTTGGGGTGCACCAGGGGTTTCCTGGTGAGCCCTTGATCTATCGACGTCGGGGCGATGAGAGGACTCTGGCCTGGCCGATCATCGAGCCACTGGGTGAGGAGTCGGATCCTATGATTGATGTCCTTGATGTGGACAATGTCGGGGCGACCATTGAGTATGACCAGTGGTGGACGTTGCGGTGGTACTGACGCAGCAGAAGTAGGTGGGGAGGATGCAGAGGCATCAGGGGAGGGTTGGGGGGCTCCACTGGAGGATGAGGACATGGTGGAGGTTGATGATTTTGTGGGGGATGATTTTGGAGTTCCAGAGTAGCTAGACATGCAGGACATCCTAGAGTAGTGGGTGTCAGAGCAGCCCACCATCCTGGAGATGCCCATGCCTCAGGCAGTACCTAGGGATATGGAGGCTAGGCATCACGCTGAGATAGCATGATTAGAGGATCTACTTCAGAGATGGGATGAGGAGCTTGGGGATGCTTTGTAGGAGAGGGATCTCCTACGGACTTAGTTGGTGGAGCGGGAGAACGCATTGGCTATATACCACTGGTGGGATGGGGACACAGATGCTATGCGGGAGAGGGATCTCCTATGAACTCAGTTGGCACAATGTGATGATGCATAGTGGCTATGTACCATCGATGGGAGATGGATTTGGTTTGGCATCGGATGGAGTTGGAGGTAGAGATTATCCGCCTCGATGGGCGGTTACCTGAGCTCCTTGGAGGTGGGTCTTCGCATCGGATGAGAGACAGCGATACTGAGCAGTCAGCATCTTCTCATCGTAGGCGGCTGGATGAGGGGGGCGCTAGTGGGCATGATGCGGGGGCTAGCAGCAACCACCCTGAGAGGTCCCATAGGACCCACACCATGGGGGTAGTTCTCGTCGCACCGATCCTGCATGATCATGGTGGCCGATGCCCTAGGCTTGGGGGTGGGGGGGTATAGCCTACGGGCATTTTGATGATATATATATACATGAATTTCTTTTTTTTATACACTTGTCATGAGTTATTGTTATTCTTATGTGATTATTTATGTTGATGTATGCATGTTTATTTATTTTGATGTATGCATAGGTTATTATGGATGTGATGTTTCTAATTATATGATGTATGCATATGGAATGGATGAAATGATTTGTTGATAACTTGTTGATGGCACCATAGACTTTACAGGATTTATTGGCTTTTTTTACTATGTGATTGCTTTATAAAATGACTTTGCATGATGTGTAATTTTGTTTTTGTATTCTTTCGTATTTTTTGATGGTGATGTAAGTAATGAAATGTACCAGTTGTTTTAAAATGTAGTTAAGGTTTTTTGAGATTCAGATGTTTTAACTAACTAGCCAAGATTGTACATTTATCTCACAAGACTTTTGAACAAGGTACAAATCAGACTTGAGTTTGACCAAGTTATTTCACATCCCTGTGTGTGCAATTGAGTTCTTTTATGTGGTATTTGTCAGGATACCGCTAGTGCCGAATAGGTTGTCAACCAAACCTGTACCGAGGATCACCTAATTAGCTCCACTAACTCCATTGTTGTATTTAGTAAGATTAATCCATGGGACAATCTAAGGTACCATAAGCTAGCTCATCCACATGCAAACATTGGTCTGCTCACACGCAAAGCTAATGTGATAGACATATCATCATGCATTTAGGATACCACCATTGTCAGGTAGGTTGTCCACCAAACCCGTAATGAGGATCACCTAGATGGTTTTTTGAATGTTGAGAATTCCAGGGATTCAAGTTCAGGCATCTTTCGGTTGCTCAACTTGTTGGGATACTTGCTCATATACATAGTGATGAAAATCACTTGTTTATTTTTTGCTTTTGTTTTTCTTTTTGAGCAAGGACTTTGAATAGTGGTGATAACCATTGTTATTTGATTTTGCATTTTAGGTTGCAAAGTTGAGCTCGTAGGTTTTTGGCTTGTGAATGGCATTGATCCTTTTGGTCTTGGGGATGACTACCCATCTTGTTCAGGGATGTGTAGTACGAATCCTTACGACCTTTGGGAATCAAAGGTGATTGGGGATGTTATTATGTAAGGGCATTGATATTTTAGGCCTTGGGGATGACTACCCATCCTTGTCAGGGGTGTGTAGTACGAATCCTTACGACTTTGGGGACCAAAGGTGTTTTGGAAGTTTGTGATGATGGATTGTTGGAATTTTGTTTGTAAATGGCATTGATCCTTTTAGGCCTTGGGGACGACTACCCATCCTTGTCAGGGGCGTGTAGTACGAATCCTTATGACTTCGGGGATCAAAGGTGTTTTGGGATTTTTGTTAGTGGTGAAGACCACTTTTTATTATGGGGAATTGGATGGGGAAGAGCTTGTCCTTTTGTCAATTCTCAGCATTCTTGAACCATTCGCACAGGGGGATGAATAGGTTAACCTTTCGCCTATGGTACCCTAGACTACTTTGTAGGTTTCTCTTACGTTCACACAACTTGGGAATTATTTTATGTGTTTTAACTTGTGTAGGGATGTTACGTAATGAAGTATGATCCAAGTAAAACTCTCCCTTTGTAAAATCTGTCTGACTTTGTACAGTTTTTGGCTAGAAATTTAAATACAACTGAATGACAAAAACCCTAAATACATTAGGAGACAACTGACTATGCTAAAATGTGGATGGTGTTATTCTGGATGGATGTGTTTATAAAATGGATTGAAAGTGGAAAATGATGGAATTGCCGATTAATTACAGTTTATGGTGCTTGTGACATGTATGACCAACAAATATGCAATGTATGGATGCGATGCCTAATGCAGTTTATTATTTTTTTGTATTTTGATTTTTATGAGTATGCATGAAATTGAGATGCAATTTTTTTTGTTATTTTTGATTATTTTATTGTTTTTGTTTGTTTTTGAATATTTGTTTTTGACCAAGCGATTGTGGGAACCCTTGGAGCTTTTGGTTTGACCAAAGGGTTTATGGATACCTTTGGGGCATTTTAGGGTTTGACCAAGCGATTGTGGGAATCCTTGGAGCTTTTGGTTTGACCAAAGGGATTATTGATACCTTTGGGGCATTTTGGTGTTGACCAAGCGATTGTGGGAATCCTTGGAGCTTTTGGTTTGACCAAAGGGATTATGGATACCTTTGGGGTGTTTTGGGGTGACCAAGCGATTGTGGGAATCCTTGGAGATTTTTAGGTTGACCAAGCGATTGTGGGAATCCTTGGAGCTTTTGGGGTGGGCTATGGCTCTCTAAATGTGGAATGGCCTCAAATGACTGATGTTCAAGGGTTCTAGTTCCTTGATTCCTTCAAGAGAGGTGAGTCGGTATGTTCCAGGTCCTATTTTACTATCAATTACATAGGGACCTAACCAATTTTCCATGAACTTGTCCCTTAGATGGGGTGGCAAGTTAGAATTTTGTTGGTTCTCTTTTAAGACCAAGTCACCAACCTAAAAGTCCCTCAGGTGAACTTTCATGTTGTATGCTCTCTTAAGTCGCTCTTGATAGATACGTAAATGCTCGAGAGCATTGACGCGTCGTTCGTCGAGCAACGTAAGTTGGTCTAACCGGGCCTGCCACGTAGTGTCATCATCGATGAACTCTTGCATTGAGATGCGTAGGGAAGGTATTTCCAACTCGAGAGGCATGACTGCCTCGGAGCCATACACCAGCAAAAATGGAGTTGCCCCAGTGGGCGTCCGAATGCTAGTGCGATAAGCCCACAGGGCAAGCGGGATTTGAATGTGCCAATCCTTATGACTATCTGTGACCATATTTTTGAGGATGGCAACTAGCATTTTGTTTGATGCCTCTGCTTGCCCATTTGCCTACGGATAATAGGGTGTTGAAAAACTATGCTAAATTTTGTACTTTGTTGTCAACGCATGCACATATTTATTCTTGAATGACGTCCCATTATCCGAGATGATCTTGGATGGAATACCAAAATGACATATGATGTTATGCAAAATAAACTCCGCAATGCGGGGTCCAGTCATAGAGGTTAGCGGAATTGCTTCCACCCACTTGGTGAAGTACTCTGTGGCCATTATGATAAATGTGTGATGACCCGACGATGCAGGGGAGATCTTTTCGATTAGATCTAAGCCCCACTACAAAAATGGCCAAGCCGATTGGATCGGTTGCAAGGCCTGAGAAGGTACGTGTGTCAAATTGGCATGGTGTTGACACTTCATGCACTTCTTTACATATGCACAACAATCTCACTCTAAATATGGCCAATAATAGCCCATGCGAAGAATGCACTTTGCGATGGCCATACCGCTGAAGTGGCCATCACATGTACCATCGTGCGCTTGGGTGATCGCCCAAGCGGACTCCTACTGGTCCAAGCAACAGAGGAGGATTCCTTCATAGCTCCGATGATACAAAATGTCTCCTAGCAAGACATGTTTTGCCACTTTCTATTTAAATGATATTTTCGCGGCATGCGTCAATCCAAGTGGGAGGTTACCTAACTTGAGGTAGTCTCTTATGGGTGTATACCAATCCTGCTGATCAGAAACCTCGATGGTATGAATGACCAATCCCTCTTGTAGTTCATCCCTAGCAAAAGCTGAGCGGGAAAGAACTTGTAAGAATAGCGTTGTGTTGCTATTAAGAGGGGTCAGGGAGAACAAGGACCCCTAGTCGGTATGATTCAGACAATCATGGATTCGAGAGAACTTATCCTAAGATGGTTCAATCTGGATCAGGTGGATCCCTGGCGTTAGGTCAGAGCTTGCATGCTCCATCGTGGATTGCGATAATGTTTTAACTTGAATGGTTGTCATTTCACCAGAAGGGTCTTGCGGGATTAGTGACCCCAAGGAGGCCATAGTATCCACAAAATGATTCGATGATCGAGGGAGTGCCTCGATGTCGTACCATTCAAGATTTGCTAGGAATTTATCCACAAGGGCTTTATAGGCCTACAAAACTGGGCATTTACATTGGAATACCCCTTTCACTTGGTTAACAATTAACAACGAATCACCAAAGATATTCAAGCATTTGATGTTCATGGTGATTGTTGTCTGAAGACCTATGAGCAAGGCTTCATATTCGGCATTGTTATTGGTGCATAGGAAATCTAATTTAAATGATAGAGGCATTGGAGCCCCTTGCGGTGTGAAGAATATGATTCCCATGCCACCCCCTTGCTCACATTTAGAACCATCAAAAAATAGGGTTATGTCGGCCTGTGACTCAGGCTCATCAGAATCTGGCGATTCTGAGACATGGAAGACCCCATCATCGGGTAGCTCTATTTCTAGAGGCTGATCATCTTCGAGAGGAGCCTCTGCTAGTTGATCGATGATGACTTGACCTTTGATGGACTTCTATCCAATGAATTCGATGTCAAACTCCATCAACAACATGATCCATTTCACCATGCGGCTACTATGATAAGTATGACTCATCATGTATCGCAATGGATTCTCCTTAGACACAACATACGTCATGTTGCTCAGCATGTAGTGGCATAGCTTTTTGGTAGCAAACACCACTGCCAAGCAGAGCTTCTCAATGTATGCATAGTTAAGTTCATAACTGACCGGGTGCGGCTAAGATAGTAATTAGCCTATTCTTTGTGTAGTTCATTTTTTTGGGCTAGCATGGCGCCCAGTGCCACCTCGGTAGCTGAGATGTATAAGTAGAATGACACTCCTGGTCTAGGTGGTGCCAATACTGGTGGTGAAGCCAAGTATTGTTTAATGTCATCGAAGGCTGATTGGCACTCGTCATCCCAATGAAATGCTACCCCCTTGTGCAATAATTTATTCATGGGTCGGCACTTGTCAGATAGCTGCGCTATGAAGCGCTTGATTGATGCGACCTTTCCCTATAGGCTTCTGAGCTACTTGATGGTAGTTGGGGGAAGCATTTCAAGGATTGCCTTGACTTTGTTTGGGTCCACCTCGATGCCTCGCTTTGAGACTATGAAACCCAAGAGTTTTCTAGATGTGACGCCAAATACGCACTTCTTGGGGTTTAGTCTGACTTTGTGTTCAATGAGGCGATCGAGGATCTTGCTTAAGTCATCGAGATGATTTGGGCGCAAAAGAGATTTGGCCAACAAATCATCCATGTAATCTTCCAAAGTTTTATGCATGTGATCATGGAAGATGTATGTCATGGCACGTTGGTAGGTGGCGCCAGCATTTTTAAGGCCAAAGGGCATGACCTTATAACAAAATGTCCCCCAAGGCATTGTGAACGCCATTTTTAGTTGGTCCTCGGGATTGATATGAATCTGATTGTATCTCGAGAAACCATCCATGAGGGAAAGCATTTCATGACCTACTATGGCATCTACCAATGCATCGATGCTAGGCAAGGGGAAATCATCCTTAGGACTCGCTTTGTTTAGATCTCAAAAATCAGTGCATATGCGAATCCTCCCGTCAGGATTTTTGATGGGCACCATGTTGGACAACCATGGTGGGTAATCCATGCAGATGACAAACTGTGCATCCAACAACTTTTGCAATTCATCTTTGACCATTAAGGCCACTGTTGGGTGCATCTTACGTAGTTTTTGCTTAACTGGCTTGACTTTCGGATCAAGCGTTAGATTATGCGTGACTAGCTATGGATCTAGCCCCGACATGTCTTTGTAGGACCATGCAAAAACCTCCTTCTTCTCTTTGAGAATGGCAATGTAGTCGGCTTGCTCTTCGAGGGATAGAATTACCCCCAACTTGATTATCTATGGATTCATTGGATCAGAGCCGATGTCTATGTCAGTCGTCTCCTCAACTGACATGTGGGATCCATCCTCCAACTGATGTGGAGTTGGGATCAAGTGGATATCAGTCGTTGAATTCAGATCTACATTAGGAACTTCGGGTCCCTCTTCAGCATGGAAGATATCTTGAGTTGGTTCTAGGGTGAAATGAAGCATCTCATCGAACGACCAATACTCTAATGGGGATGGTGGTGAATTGACGTGATCCCAGTCTATGGCATCTATGTCTAGATACAATGACCATGCTGGATCGGTTGGATTGTGGATGGGGGCGGTTAAGTCAATGGAGATCATGTTGATGAAATGATTTTGGTCTCCATTACCATGGGTGTGGTGACTCGGACTTCCTTGGTGATCTTTGTGCTCTGGATCTAGCTCTGGAGGTATTGGCATGAATGGATCGGCCCTATGTGCGGATAGGAGGATAGGGTCTACCCTCGGCACTGATATCGCTATAGGGTCTCTAGGCAGAAGGTGCTCTCTGTATGCCCAAAGTGGCGGATGCAGCACTTGGTCCAACTGTGCTGGGTTTAGGTGCCACCTATGCCTTGGCCCCATGTTTAGTTGTTCAAACATGTCATCAATATCCATGGGGTATTGTTGCTATCGCATATGATTGAGATAGGCCATCTCAGTTTCATCTTCATAATCATTGTCGGAGATCCAAAGGCCTTCGTTGGTTCCAACAACTATTTGCGACATGTGAGGCTCGTCTTGCTCGAGCAAATTGATATGGTCCCATCGGGGTTGTTCTGCTCTCTACGGGGGGACCTGATTTTCTTGAGGTGGCACTTGCTCGATTGGAGCATCCAAAGGGAACATTGCCAAGAGGCTTTCTTGATAGTCATCCATGGGGGTCACTTGTGAGTGATTGCTATCCGATTCGAAAGGGTCCCATGGTGCTACCTCATATTCTGACTCGTCTTCTGAAGATCCTTCCTGACCTTGTCTATATCCCCCTTGTAGGTGAGTTCTCGAACTTTCTCCTTTCTCGGTTAAAGGGAAGGGGTTGTTGAGGTCAACAAGGTTGGTTGTCAACAATGGGAGGTAATCCCCCAATGTGTATGTTGTGTTAGGATTGGCATATGGATCTAATGCCAACCCATCCTTGTTGCCTATCCCTAGGCCTTGCATGTTCTCTACCAAGATGTCCAAGGGCAGGGGGTGGTTGAACCCTACTCCTGATTTGTCGTATGGCATCTGATATCTTGGTTGGCAAAGAACGCGCACTCCTTGCTCATATCTGCCCAACCCATATCCATGCCAATTGCATTGGCCAAGATATCTTAAAGCGAAGTCTGGGTTGGACAAATAGTTGACGTCCTCGATGAAAGGCTCTTCATCTTCTTCTTCTTGCATGTAAGGTTCAATGCCATTATCAAGGCCCCCATATACAAAGTTTGTCTGGTTTGGCGGGTAGCCTAGAGGAACAATAGTGCCTATGGGGAGGCGAGGTCTCCCCATGTCCTGCATGGACTCAAGTGTGGGTGTTGCTACAATGTTCCACACCAGGTACTCCCCCAGGCCCGTATTGGCCATCTCAATGGTGATTGTTGGTGGTTGAGGGGGAGGGAATGGGAGTTCTTCCTGAGTCCACTCCATGTTAGGTGAACTAGGCATCTCGACTTCCATTCGGCTAGGCATCTCTTCGGTAGAGATGGTTGAGACTGATGGCGGTGCCTCTTCCAGGGGTTTCTTCCCATCGTCCTTCGGTGTGGCCACCGTAGGTGGCATCATTGGTGAAGGACCAGATGACGAAGATGGACCCGACTAGGGATTTGATGGACTTAACAGTGGGGATGTATGCGGAATCAGACCCTGTTTAGATGGATTCAACTAAAAATCCAAATGTGTTGATGGAAGGGTCGATTGCGGCATCAGTTGCACCGCATTGCAATACTTGAAGGGTTCTAAGTCCACTGGGACTACATGCACCTGCCCTTCGAATGTATACTTTAAGCATTGGTGGGCTATTGAAGGGACACACTTCATGTCCCTGATCCATGGCCGGCCCAACAAAATGTTATAAGCCATCTCACCCTCCAAGATGTGGCACAATGTAGGAATAGTCTTTTGTCCCACTTGGATGGGTAGGACAATTGTGCCAACTTTCGAGCATATCGCATCATTGAATGCTCGTAGAGTGTAGGTGGAGGCCACGATGTGAGATGTTGGCAACTTCAGATGTTTCAATGCCACTATTGTAATGATATTACTGGATGAGCCAGTGTCCACCAACACCCTCTTATACGAAATCCCGTTGACCCATGCAATGACGTGCAGGGGTGGATCCACCATGTCACCAGTCACTAATTTCAATTCATCCTCTCTAAAGGTGATGACTGGCTCGATGCATCGCTTGACATGCCCCACGAAGTTGTTGAAAGAGTTTGCTTCATGGGGCTGCAACTCGATGGCTTTAAGTATCTCCATTAGAGCCTCCCGATGGGGCGATGATTGTTGTATGAGCTCGTAAATGGAGAGCCTAGCCGACGTGGTCCTCAAACTCTGGGTGAGTTTGGTCCGAATTGTGGCCACTGGTCTAGGCGGAGGAGGTTGCGTAGGGTGCTGTTGTGGTTGTGACATTGTTGGCACCTCTCTTGTAGCCACCGTGGGGGCAGCTATGCTCGGGTACCTTTTGTTTTGAGTCACTATACTGATCATCCCTACATACCCCTGCATGGGGCAGTTCTGTGTTACCTCATTGACTTGTAGGGTCTTTTCCTGTGCATCATGGGTAGGTAGGGGGTCCTTGAAGACCTCCATCTATTGGTTGCTTGGTGCCATGGGGTTATCCACCACCAATGTCTTGTTGTCTATTAGGTCTTGCACCAAGCCTTTAAACTTCCAACATGCATTAAGATCATGTCCCTTCTATCGGTGAAACCTATAGTACAAGTCTTCCCTGTAGCCCTTAGGTTTTGGAGCATTGGGGTCTATGGGTCGACTCTCTGGTAGGTTTATCAAGTTTTCCACTGACAAGCGATCAAACAGGGAGTCTTTAGACTCGGTGTAAGGTGTGAATTGTCGCCTAGGGTGACGCTGCTGATTTTGCTCTTGCCGATGGTTTTCTCTTTCATAACTGTCAAGAGGGACCACTTGATAGTTAGCCTTTGGGGGCTGCGTTGCTTGTATAGGCTTAGGTATGTTTATAGCAACCTGATTGACCATAGTGGGTTTTGGTTGCGTGGTCCCTGTCTTGGCATTTTTAGACCATTCTTTCTTCTTTGGCTTGGCAATCTCACCATCCTGAATCTTGATCTCCTCAATGATTCTGGCTTGCGCCAGAGCTTCCTCTAGAGTGGCATATTGCTGTAGCTACAATAGCATAGAGATCGATCTCAAACAGCTCTTTGAGAACATTTGGGTAAGGTCGGCCATAGGAGGGAGGTAGGGCAGCTTTGAAAGCAACGTCCTCCATCGATTCCCATAGGCCACCATGGTTTCTTCCTCATACTGCCTGAGGCTGGCTAGGTCACTTAGTGATGCCTTCTTCTTGGTGTTGAAGGTGAAGCATTCGAGGAACGCGTCCACTAGCTGATCTAAGTTACTGATGTTGTGCTTTGGCAACTGAGTGAACCAATCCGAGGCAGGGCCTACGAACATGGTTATAAATGTTCTTAGCAGCAAAGCATCATTGTCCTGAATGCCAAAGCATTGGCTCAGGAATCTAGTCACGTGCTCCTGGGCATCCTCCTCCCCTCTAAAGATTGCCAACTGGGGCAGTTTAAAGTGTTCAGGGTAAGGGGGTGCCGACACTGACGGATGCACGGGGTGACTACGGAGTTGGCGTAAAGTGGGATTTTGGGGCCCAGAAGTCTTGGTCTCCATAGACTCTAAGTGCTCTAGCAATGCTTTATATGCATCAAAATATTTAATCTCTTCCTCCTTAGTTTGCTCCCATTGCGTATTGCGGGGAACTTGAGGCCTATAGAGGGGTGGCCGGATAGCACCCCCTCTGCCTTGGTAGGGCATTTCAGCCTACTCTTCTTCTTGCTCATACTCCTCATAGGCTTCTTGAGGAGTTCCTGGGTGAGACCTATAAACATGGGTGGGTCCCCATGGAGGGTGCCCATCATTTTTCCAGGGAGTGGCCTCCGCGCTCTGTAGGAGGCCTCGGAGGCAACATTTGGTAAGGTCATGGAGACCTATCTCGTACCAAGGGGTTGTGCCTCTCATACGGCTCTACCCTCTATGTGCGAGGGGTTGGAACCCTCTCAGGCATAGTGTTCTGGAGCAGCTCATCTGTTTGACGCCGAATGCACTCTTTACTAAGGCGATACAGGTGCTCCAACTATTGTTGGTCTTGCTCAAGCTGCGTGATTTGCGCTTGGCGGGCGGCATGTCTAGCAAATGCCAGGTCAATTTGTTCCATCGTCTTGAGTCTAGGAGGCCTAGATGCCTCTCCTACACATTTATCTTGGTCGTGATGATCCGAGATCTCTATAGGTCACTTTCCTCTATCGAGGTTGGCGGCATTCACCCGAGGCTCTGGCCTCAGTAGGTGATCCTGATAGATAGCAGGTGCGGAGGCGCATTGCTCCCATACTGTGTATTGCTCTTGAGGAATGTAATGGTCTTCCTCATGCTCCCTTTCATATATGTGAAAGGGGCGGGCAGAGTTGGCTCGCCCTGTCTGAAGAGCCTTGCGCTCTGGATTTGGCTTGTTATTCCTAATAGTGATGAGGGGTAGAGGAGGGATGACATAATCATGTGGCCCCTCCCTATGGACCCTATGCTATTCTAGCACTTCATTGCATGGTGGCCACTCATAACGAGCGTCTAAGGGAGCCTTCCCATTTATGTTGAGTGCCACGTGTAAGGATTCTTCCTGAAAGGGTCTATGTTGAATGGGAGTGTCCCTCGAAGGGGTGCCTCCATAGTCCCATTCTGTCATGGTATGACGTGGACTATCTTGTGGGTCAGGCCACCAAGGTGGTATGACCAAGTCCTTGGGGCTGTAGCGGAGGTGACTTGTGCCCCCTTGTACACTTTCCATAGCTTTTGCCCGTGATTGGGCTTGGCTACGGGTGTACACCATGGTGGTGTCTCTCTACAAGCTATGTAGGTTTTTATCTTCTTTTATGATTTTTATTCTACACTAAACAAAAAGGAGCCACACAATCAAAGAAGTGATTATCTTGTTTACGAATTAAAGGTGTGCCCTAAATCTGGTTTAGTGTGTTTTGATTTTTTGTTTTGAAAGCTTTTGTAAAGAACATGTTGTTGTTCATGCAATATGATGGCTCTTATGTCTCCCAAAATGGTCGCCCCTTCAATATACCACTGCCAGGCCGTTATACCAAACCTCTCAATATACCCACCCTTACGTGAGGGAAACTATTGGTACGCGAGAGCAGAATGGTACGTGGAACATAGGCGGTACGAAAGGGGGATCACCCTATTTTTGACACCTACCATAGAAGACTTATCCTCATGCATTGGGAATCACCCCAACTACACTTGGTCAGCTTTCGTCAGGATTTACGTCTAGCAACAGTAGCGACCGGGGTTATGGATGCAAAAATTCAAGCCAAGGTGGTGATGAAATCCACCGTTGGTCTTGATCAAGGGTTGGGGTTTTACGACCAACTCCTTGTTGTTTAAATTACCACGTGGTGTGTGGGGTTATTTTTACTTATGCAAGGAAATTAAACATGCAGTAAAACCTTCCTAAGCAAGCAAAGAAACTAAAAAATACAGAGACAGAAAATAGAAAAATGATAGAAGGTATTCAAAACCCCTACCTCTTCTCTGCCCAAACTGGATGCCTCTAAGTTTCTATTCTGAAAGTGCATAGAGGGCTTATTCATCCCGGGGTGGGATGAATAATAGAACTGTATTCATCATAGGGTGGGATGAATGCCCATTCATCCCTGGGTGACACGAATTCCAGCTCTGTACTCGTCACAGACTGGAACGAACAACAGTCCAACACTTGAAAGATTGGTACCTACAAGCAAAAACAAACACTTTTGATCAGAAATTTGATCTCAAAATTAGAGGACAGGGTCCCACCGTGATCGCCACTGAAAGCACGAGGATACGAAAACAAAACGGAAATGCCAAGTGCGATGTATGCAAAAGCAAAACGTAACGCTAAGTCCTACGAACTGAAATGCATGAAAGGAGAGAAACATAAATGAATTGAAACAAGATAGAAAGCAAATGTCGAGTACAGCCCTTTTTATTAATTTGCTTTAAAATCGGGTTACAATACGTCTCCTCCCTTTTCGGGGCTAGGAGCGTTAAGTAGGGCTCTATTACACCACGGATTGGTACGCTTTCTTCCGCGTGCCCACATGTAAAGTGGGCGGGCCAAATGTCGCCACCACTTGCGTGAATGCATATTTGATTCCTTGCTGCTCCTCCGATGTCGAGATCCTATGTTCAAAGAAATAGAAAAGGATTAGTAGCACCTGCGGATGAAGTAAAGCATGCGATCCCCAAAGCCTACGATTAGTGCATGCGTAAAATAAATAAAATGATAACTAAAACATATCAGAATGAGCTAAAAACTTGATAGAGGCATGAGAACATTACCAGGAAGGCATTGCAAAAGGAACAGTCAGGAAATTCACCACGGATTTCTAATCGCTCCGGGGTGGGACGATTAGACCTACAACAAAATGTCAGAAAGCACCCTCCTAAATGTCCCATTCGGGAGGCTCCAAATCACCTACAAAGTTGGGGGTTAGGTAAAATGGGGTATTTTGGAAAGACCCAGAAGGTCAGATTTTGCCAATTCGGCCTCTATCACCCGTAATCTGATGATGCTCCCTGCATGTTAGTGAAAGCGAGAAATAACAAAAGCATGATCAAAACTACTCAGAATAACATGAAATTTGAATGAAAGCCTATCTGAACAACCTAGAAACAAATGCAAGAAAAATAGAAATGAAATCTACTACAGATTTCTAATCGCTCCGGGGTGGGGCGATTAGGACTGCAATAGTGCGGGGGGCACCCGAGGGCAGGACGCCCACCGTTTGGGGCCCGGTTTTGGCACCAATCCACTTGGGATGGGTCCAAAACCTCTTGTGGGGTATTTTCAAAAATTTTGGGTGGGATACTATGGCCAAATGTCAGGTTTTGGGTCCGGATTGTGCTTCCAATAATCACCCAATAACCTCCCTTCCAAAAGAGAGATCAAGGATGTGAAAGGCACAAGCAAAAGGGTGAGGACGTAAATCGGCAGCACTCCATTGCTCCAAATGCTCCTGACCTATTCTCCTTTTGGGGTGAGAAGACTCACCATTTTATAGACTTGAGGGTCTCTGTGAATGAGCATGCAGAGGCGCCACTTGGCGATCATGCCTTCTCAGGGGAGAGAAGATTCCTCCCTGATTAAGGACTCCATGACTGCCTCTATGATTGCCTCTTTGAGCTCAAAAATGCTCACTCGCACTCCCATGCAATGAAGGAGGAGTTAAGTGGCGGATCTGAGCTGCCATTTGTCAAGGTTTGACCTTTTTCCCATCAAACCTGCTATTCGCCCCACCCAGGGGTGAATGCTACTAATCGTCCCTAGGTGGAACGAATACCAGTTTGTAATCATCCTTGGGTGGAACGAATAAGGAGCAGAGTGCCTGAAAGGTGCCAAATTGACCTCTGACCTTCCAAAACTACTGTGAGAGTGGTTAGGACCACTTGTTTAACCTCTGGGGGCTGCCCCGGGGGTTGTGTATGCCAGTGCGATCAGTGTTTGTAGCCACATAATCGGATTGGTGCTATTTTGGTGTCTACAGATGCCCCTTTTTGGGATGCGCTGTGCATGGCGTAGTGCTGAGAAAAAATAGATAACCAAAGCACTAATGATTAGGGTTTCTTAGTAACCTAACCAAATTTTGATGTCCCACCATGATCGCCACTGAAAGCACGAGGATACAAAAACAAAATGAAAATGCCAAGTGCAATGTATGCAAAAGCAAAACGTAATGCTAAGTCCTACGAACTGAAATGCATGAACGGAGAGAAACATAAACAAATTGAAACAAGATAGAAATCAAATGTTGAGTATAGCCCTTTTTATTAATTTTCTTTAAAATCGGGTTACAACACGTCTCCTCCCTTTTCGGGGGCTAGGAGCGTTAAGTAGGGCTCTATTACACCACGAATTGGTATGCTTTCTTCCGCGTGCCCACAAGTAAAGTGGGTGGGCCAAATGTCATCGCCGCTTGTGTGAACGCGTCTTTTATTCCTTGTTGCTCCTTCGGTGTCGAGATCCTACGTTCAAAGAAATAGAAAAGGATTAGTAGCACCTGCGGATGAAGTAAAGCATGCGATCCCCAAAGCCTATGATTAGTGCATACATAAAAAAAATAAAACAATAACTAAAACATATCATAATGAGCTAAAAACTTGACAGAGGCATGAGAACATTACCAGGAAGGCACTACAAAAGGAATAGTTAGGAAATTCGACATGGATTTCTAATCGCTCCAGGGTGGGATGATTAGACCTACAACAAAATTTTAGAAAGCACCCTCCTAAATGTCCCATCCAGGATACTCCAAATCACCTATAAAGTTGGGGGTTAGGTAAAACGAGGTATTTGTAAAAGACCCAAAAGGTCAGATTTTGCTAATTTGGCCTCTATCACCCAAATCTGATGATGCTCCCTACATGTTAGTGAAAGCGAGAAATAACAAAAGCATGATCAAAACTACTCATAATAACATGAAATTTGAATGGAAGCCTATTTTAACAACCTAGAAACAAATGCAAGAAAAACAAAAATGAAATCTGCTACAAATTTCTAATCACTCTAGGGTGGAGCGATTAGGACTGCAATAGTGCTGGGGACGCCTGGGGGCAAGACGCCCACCGTTTGGGGCTTGGTTTCGGCACCAATCCACTTGGGATGCGTCCAAAACCTCTTGTGGGGTATTTTTGGCAAATTTGGATGGGACACTATGGAAAATATCAGGTTTTAGGTCCGGATTGTGCTTCCAATAATCACCCAATAACCTCCCTTCCAAAATAGAGATCAAGGATGTGAAAGGCACAAGCAAAAGGGTGAGGACATAAATCGGTAGCACTCCATTGCTCCAAATGCTCCTGACCTGTTCTCATTGTGGGGTGAGAAGACTCACCATTTTATAGACTTGAGGGTCTCTGTGAATGAGCATACAGAGGCGCCACTTGGCGATCATGCCTTCTCAGGGGAGAGAAGATTCCTCCCTGATTAAGGACTCCATGATTGCCTCTATGACTGCCTCTTTGAGCTCAAAAATGCTCACTCGCACTCCCATGCAATGAAGGACGAGTTAAGTGGTGGATCTGAGCTACCATTTATTGATGTTTGACCTTTTTACCATCAAACCTGCTATTTGCCTCACCTAGGAGCGAATGCTGCTAATCGTACCTGGGTGGGACGAATACCAGTTTGCAATCATCCCAGGGTGGAATGAGTAGGGATCAGAGTGATTGAAAGGTTCCAAATTGACCTATGACCTTCCAAAATTGATATGAGAGTGGTTAGAACCATTGTTTAACCTCTAGGGGCTATGCTGGGGGTTGTGTATGTCAATGCGATTAGTGTTTGTAGCCACATAATCATATTTGTGTTGTTTTTGTGTCTACAGTAGGTTAACCCAAAACCTATTACAATATCCAGCCTTCTCTTGAGATTGTAGATCCTAGTCATCCTTGAAACTTTCTTACCAAAAATTGTGTTGAATCCCCTACAACACCTTACTAACAAAGCACACCCATACCTAAACATAACTGTAAACATTACTTACATTGACAGGAATTGAAGTTTGGAATTTTGTACTTGTGAAACCTGTTGCTTACCCATTTCATATTCTCTATCAAAAACTTCCAAGGCTTACACCCTGTTACCTTCATTTCCAATTTGGTATGATTTAGAGGGAAACCCCATAGTTATTACCAGCTCCATGGGGAAAGAAAACCCATTCATATTTCTCCTTAACGGGTAGGTTTCTTTTCATGACTAATAATGTTTTCCACTTCACATGGCACACCTTGTGTCCATGTCACCATACTACCAACATCAACACCTATGTTGGATAATTTGTCATTTGACCTGTTGGCCTCACGGTACATGTGATGAGCCCTCCTGTTCTGTCTTGCCGCAAAAAATATCCTCACTTCATAGATGACTCCCTCAATTCTCCATGGAGGTTTTTTTCCATTGGTTAACAGGTTGATGATGTTCATAGAATCACCTTCAATCATCAAGTTACCTTGAGTTGCTAGGGCTACTTGCAACCCTCTCCAAAGGGCTCTAGCTTCTACTTCATTATTAGTTCTGATTCCCAATGGTTCAGTGAAGGCCTTGACCAGATTTCCTTGATGATCCCTAATTATTCCTCCAGCTCCAGCTCTTCCTGGGTTCTCCTTGGCTGCACCATCAAAATTTAGTTTAAACCAACCCTAGGGGGGTGGCTCCCAAGAAATCCCATTTTTGGGATTGGGCAAAGGAATGGAAGGTTTGTCCTCGATACCTAAGACCCGAGCTAATTGTTTTTCTTGGGGAAGAATTGAGTGTTTCTCATCCACTAAGGTGCTAAGGTTTTATTTCACAAAGACAATAATCCTATTGAGGATGGTTTTTGGGTTGTGAATGGTATCCTTAAAGGCTCTATGGTTCCTTTCTAGCCAAATCTACTAGATAAAATGATGCCAACAGATTTTCCATAGGTACTTAATTTTTAGGCTAACAAAGGGTTTAGGCCATTGATGGAACACTTCAAATATAAGATCAAGATTAACCCACGAGATCCTAAAGGCTTGGAAAAGTTCATCCAAGATGGACTCTGCTATCGGACACTCCAGAAATAAGTGTTGGGTAGTCTCCCATATTGACCTACACATGTAGCAACGATTAGCAATAACCATACCTTTGGATAACATATTTTCCATGGTGAGGATTTTTCCTTGAATCACCAACCATGAAAAAAAGGATATTTAAGGAATTAATCCTTTGATCCAAACCAAAATCGATTGAAATTGTTGACCTTCCACATTGAGAAGCAAATTATAGGTAGACTTAACTGTGAAGTCACCACTTTTAGTCTCAGCACAAACAATGTGATCTTCATCCTCTCTAGAGGGAATAATTTGCTGAGTTAAAATGTTATAAAGCTCTTCTGACTCCGCATCAAAACCCTGTACTCTGATGTGTTTCCACCTGTTGATATTTATATCTTGCCACATATAATTTGCAACCTTCTTCCCAATATGCTGCTCCATATGCTCTTGAATCCTATCCAAACGAGGATTCTGGGATAACTCCTTAGCTCTCACCCATCGATCCTTACAAAAGTCTATTGTTTGCCCATTTCCTAGAATCCATCTAAGACCTTTCTTGACAAGATCCCTACTTGTGAGGATTCCCTTCCAAAAAGTAGACCCCTTGCTTGCTAAGTTGCCATTAAGGAAGTTCACACCTTGGAGGTATTTCCTCCTAACTATGGAAGTCCATTCATTATCGACCTTAGTCAATAACCACCATGCTTGTTTGGCTAACAGAGCTGTATGGAGATGAGCAACTCTCCTCAATCCTAACCCCCCATCAGATTTAGGTTTGCAAACCTTGTTCCAACCTACCAAATGAATCCTTTTCTTATCCTCAGTCCCTGACCAGAGAAATTTTTTTTGAAGCTGCTCAATTTTGTGATACACCTTGCTAGGAGCTCTGAAGACTAATAGGAAGTAAACGGGTATACTTTGAAGTGAAGCCATAGTTAAAACTGCTTTGCCTGCTTGAGATAACAGATGTCCTTTCCAACCTGCTAGCTTTTTTTGGATCCTCTCCAGAACTATGTTCCACATTGATCCTTTAGGTTTCCCCGTAAACAGGGGAAGACCTAAATAGGAGGTGGGAAGGGATGCAATCTGAAATTCCATGATCCTTGCTATGTTGTTTTGCCTAGGAATGGGGGTATTGATGAAATAAATTTTGCTCTTATCAAAATTCACTTTCTATCCAGCCGCTTATTCATACATTATGAGAATATTTTTAATCCTTCTTGCCTCAACCACAAAATCCAAAGTCAGTAGCAATGTATCATCAAAAAATTGCTGATGTGTCACCGGGGTAGTTTGCGACATGGCCTTGATACCTGATATGATTCCAGCTACCGTTTTTGCCTTAATGGTTCTTCCCAAGGCCTCAACTACAATGATGAACAAAATAGGACTTATGGGATATCTTTGTCTTAGACCACATTTGCTTTGAAAAAAAACCTGCTATAGACCCATTAACCAAAACTGAAAAACAAGGCTTAGAAATACACTCTCTTATTAACTTGACCCATTTCATGTTGAAGCCAAATTTTAATAAAAGCGCCTCTAGGAATTCCCAATTTATCCTGTCATAAGCTTTGTTCATGTCTAACTTTAAAGCCATGACTACTTTTTTGGTCTGAGCGACTGTATGAAGAGCCTCATGAACAATAATAACTCCATCTAAGATTGATATTCCTTGTACAAAACTTCCTTGACTTGGATCAATGATAACCGGTAGAACTTTCTTCAAACGGTTGGCTAAAAATTTGGACATAATTTTATAGGATATATTACACAGGCTAACCGACCTAAATTCAGCCATAGTCTTGGGGTTGGGGCATTTAGGGATCAAAGTAATGAAAGTTGAATTGAAACCCCTTGGAATATGATTTGAACTTTGGAACTCCTTGATTACAGCAATAACTTCTACTCCAACAATATCCCAACAAATTTGGAAGAACCGCAGTGAAAACCCATCCGGCCCAGGAGCTTTGTCAGGATCCATGTTAAATAAAGCCTCCTTGATCTCTTCGTCTAAAAAATATATTGTAAGAGACTCGTTAATCATTTCATCGATGAGTTGTGGAATGAATTGAAGGAGAGAATCCTTTGCTTTGGCATTACAGGCCCGTTATTCACCCAATAATGAACTGAAAAAATTAACATCCTCATCCTTGATCTCCTGAATGTTTTGAGTTGAGGATCCATACACCTTAGTTAAATTTATAATATAATTGTTGCTTCTATTGCTCAATGTGGTAACATGGAATTTTTTTGAATTAGATTCCCCTTCCTTTAACCATAATGATTTTTGCCTCCAATACATCTCTTCACAAGCTAAAATATTATAAAACTCACAAAGGTTTTCCTTCTCTTCAGTCCTTGTCGCCTCATCATAGGTTCCATTTTGGATTTTGCTTTCTATTATTCTCATTTTTTCCCCCACTGCTCTCTTATTCTCAAAAATATTTCCAAAGACTTATTTATTCCATATTCTAAGGTTGTTTTTCACCATCTTAAGTTTTTGAGATAGTTTGAAGGAAGCACTTACCTGGATAGGCTACTGCCACCATTCCTCTATTCGTTTCTTGAAGTCCGAATGTTTAACCCACATTGACAAAAATCTGAATGGATTTTTAAAGGAGTTAGCATGAAATACCTCCCATAGAATAAGATTATGGTCTGAAGCGCATTTAGGAAGGGCTTGTAACGCTGAATCACCAAACATTGTTGTAGCTTCCTTGGATAAAAAAAACCTGTCCAACCTTTCTTGAATCAGCTGACTTCCTATCCTCTTGTTACTCCATGTAAATTTGGCTCCTTTTAGTCTTACATCCATCAATTCATTTGTGTTAATGAATTTATTGAAGTCCTCCATGCTCCTTGAGGGTAACCCAGATCCTTCCTTCTTATCAGATGGGTAAAGGGGGGTATTGAAATCTCCCCCAATCACCCAAGAAATGTCTTTAAAAGCTTGGCTCAAATGCCCCAAAAAATCCCACAGTTCAGACCGCCCTTGGATAGAGGTGGGGGCATAAACATTTGACATAATCCAATTCTTATTAGTATCAAAATCATGAAATAATACGCTTAAGACTCTTTCATTTGCATGAATAATACTTCCTTCTATTTTAATAGGATCCCATAAGATCATGAGGCCCCAAGAAGCTCCTATTGCCTGTTGAAAGGCCACTTCCCCTTGCTTCCAAATCCTTCTAGTTATAAGTGCTGATTGTACCACATCTGTTTTGGTTTCTTGAAGAAAAATTATAGTAGGATTCCAATACTTCCTTATAGACTTCACCATCCTTTATTTTGGTGGGCCATTTAGGCCTCTCACATTCCATGAGAGAACCTTAATTTGGACTGTTTGATATTTTTTCCCCGCCCCCTTCCCTAATCCAAAGTGAGTTTGTCAATTTTTCTATTATCCTAGCCAGGAATAGCTTGTTGTAACAATGTTCTTTGCTTTCCGTTTACAATTTCTTCATTGATTCTCATTCTATAGTGCTTTGCTGTAGATATTCTCCCTTTGTTTATTTCATTTCCATAATCTATCGGAGGCTTGGTAGTGCTTCTAGTATGTTTTGGATTGAAATGAGGGGGCATATACTGTGATAGTCTAGGGCTTGAACCTTCTTCCTCATTTTGGGGGTTTTCAATTCCCTCTTCATCCTCAGCCTTGTTTTGGTTCACCTCTCCTATCTGGTTCCTAAATAGGGGGCTTTCCTTCAAGGAACCTTTTACCGTTGGGCTCATCTGATAAGGGATAATTTGCTCCACTATCGGATTAGGAGCTACATTCCTGGGTCTTGTTTCCACAACTTCGACTCTTGACTCTATTTTTTCCATGTTTAAACTGAAATGACCTGGCAATTTTTCTTCATTTTGAGCATAGTTTTTAGGGCTTTTTATCATAGCATAGCTTTTGGGGCTTTTATCATAGATTTTGGGACTTTTTATCATAGTTGTGGATGGTCACGATTTGGATGGGGAGTCTAGGGTTTCAGGAAAATTGACACTGATGGTATCATCCTTACTGTTTTCTTTTTCAACTTCTAGGTTTGATAGGATATCAAACATGTTCAAGTTGGGATATTTATTACGTACCTTATGATTTTTGCCTCCCTCATTATGTTGCTTTCCTTTCTCCTATATTTTTGCCAGTTCTGTATTGGATTGGTCAGCCTAGTTATTATTAACTTGTCTGTATCCTTCCAAGTTAAGACACGGTCCTTGAAAATTTGGGATCCCTCTCCCATTAGCTTTCCCAAGAAGACCTTCGCTTGTGTCTTCCTTGTTTGTAGTTATTGTCAGACATTGGGCTTGAAGGTGGCCCTAGGTTTTGCACATACTAAAAAATGTCGGCTTGTTCTCATACTCCATAGGATGAATCCTTAGAAACTCTCCATATGCTAGTTCCATCTAAGAAGGTAGATCAGAATCCAAGTTTACATTTACACATATCCTGGCATGTGTCAATCTAGTCATTTCTCGGGTAGAATGGTGTATTGCCACGAGCTCTCCTATCATATTTGCTATGCCACAAAGCCAATACTCATTAAAAAACTAGGTTGGGAGGTTTTTTAAGCAAACCCAAAGGGATGCTATATTAATGTTCTGCTTCTCAGGGTTGAAATCCTCCCCCCACTTCCTCAGAAAGAGGCTACGCATTCCTAGAAACCATGGTCCTCCTGTCAAGATGTGCTATGCATCATCTTTGTTGTTGAATCTTATCATAAAAAAACCTCTTGACATGGCTACGATTTCTAAGCTTCCTGAAGTTTTCCACTTTGCCGCGGCCCATGAGCGAATAGTCTCAATGTCCGGCCTTCCTCCCAAAAACTTGCCAACTAAGGATGATGCCTCCATATCCAAGAATCTTTCCATAATATCCACTGGTGCAGTTAACCTATTATTTTTTGGTATTAGGGGCAGTAGTTCACTGACTGGCTCTTTATTTTTCCTTTTCAGCATTTCCAAAAAGGTTGGGCCCTTGTTGCCAGCTCCCAAACCCCAGTGGGACCCTTTGTATGAAGGTTTATCTGGAGGATCTGTACCTTTAGCCTTTTCGAACTGAGCTGACAGAGAATCCTTTTCCTTTTCAGCTATAGCATTCTGCCCTGCCTCTAGATCTTCTCCTTCTGTTGGATCAAAATTCCTGCCTGTCGTTTTTGCTCCTCCTCCTCTTCCTCCATAGCTCCTCATATCTCCCCTTGTTTCTTTAGCCCGTATGAGAGGCAGAATATAAGTAATATGATAAAATATGATATTCAATGAGGTTAATGAGAACAAATATGACAAATATTTTAAGGAAAACCAAATAACTCAAAAATACCCGCCCTAACTTGAGGGAAACTATAATTATTTTGATGAGATTTGATATTATTTTGGTTTAAAGAGAATAAAAATGCTAGGCCTATATATCTTATCTTCTCAAATACCCACCCTCACAAGAGGGAAACTATAAGTATTGATTATATATGATACTTGGAACATAGGATAATATCATCCAGGCCTATATTGGTTATCTTAATAACTCACCCGTACTTGAGAGAAACTATAAGTTATATTTGTGCTTTTTAGAAGGATAACTGCTTTTATTTAGAATATATTAACAAGTTTATAAAAGAGATTTTAATTATTATTTTTTTTTTATAATAGTAATTAATAAGATAATCTTTGCCAAAATATTAGTAAACAAAAAATAAAATTATATGTTTAATATAGAGTTTTCTTAATGAGTTTAAAAGGAAAATAAAATAGATATATCTATTATGTTCTTAATAATATTTAATTAAGAAATAAATTTAAACAAATTGATTAGCAAATTAAGTTCTCTTGTGAGAATTAGAAAAGAAGATAGACACATATAACATAAAAAATGAGCCCCCTCAATCAAAGCAAAATTCAGTGTAAAAAATTAGCACCTTTAAACCCTCCCAAATAGACCTTTGAATTAATGAGGTTACAAATGACTCATATATTTTAAAAAGCCTTCAAAAAATATAAAGGCTTTAAAAAAGAGTCAACCTTCGAATTGAAGGGAAATTGAAACCAATACACAAATACCTATTTTTAAATAAAGGAGGACACACAACAACGAAGGCGCTGCGTCATATTCGTTACATAAATGAAGGGCTGATCCAAAACTAAAATCGAGAGAAGCCCTCTGAAAATTTTTGGTACCTAGACGAAGAGGGGACCTTTGAAAAAAATGCGTTAAAAAAATGACCTTTCTGTTAAATAAAGTGGACAACCTGCAAAAATAGTTAGAAGGGAAATGAAAGAACACTGGAGTCATCGAAGAATAGTACAATGAAGTCCCCTTGAAGACATTTTTTGTGTTCTCTTCTATGGCACCATGGGTGCACTGTGCAAGGTATTTCTTCTGTATTATGTAAGGTGTTTATCCTTTCTAAAACCTACAGAAAATTATCTCTCTGCGTCATGGGTGCCTTTAAGAAAGGCGACCCTCCTTTGTATTACAAGATATCTATCCTTTTGAAAACCTGTAGAAGAAAATATAACAGAAGAGGAAAATTTTTTACCTATATGAAGCAAGATGTATTATCAAATGAATATTTAAAAATTCAATAAATTTAGCATCGCCCGACGAACAAATCGAATGAGCTTAAACTTGCCAAATAATCGAGATCAATTTAAGTGAGCATATGAAAAGTAAATCAATGAATGCAATGCAAAAAATGGAGGGCCTATATGAGTTTAAGAGGAACCTTATGTTAGTTATTACACCAATGCCAAATTAGATAGGATATATTTGGAATTTAAGGATTATAATCTGGCATGAGTTGGTTCCTACGAGGGTCATCAATGAAAAAAGGAGATGTTAACACTTAGAAAAGCCCCTTGAAGAAATAAAATTAAGGCAACTAAAAGAGACGTCTTCGAAGCGCACGTGGGCAAGATATATATTTAGGAGATCTTAACACCAATGTTCGTAAAAATGCATATTTGCACCAAGTGGATGATAAGCGGAGAGCACTATCTCAGACTCGCTAGAGATACTGAAGAGAGGTGCAACGATGTGCAGTTATGGTGCTCAAATAGGGTACCAAGAGAATGAAAATTGAGCCTCTATTTTGAGCTCTCTGATTTCACTCTAGAGAGACAAAATAGAGGACCACGATGTGCAACTAAGGTGCCCAAAATGGATGTCGAGAGCACGAAAAATGAGCCTATATTTGAGGTCTTTAAGTGCAGTCGATTGATATTTTACCTAAAAAAAAAACTTATTATAGGAAATATATCGTATTATATCAAGTTATATGCTTGAAAAAATGAGTCTTTTGTTAAGGTAAAATATTTTGAAATAAAAGGTAGAATGTATGATTATTTCATAGAAGATATTTGGACAAAAATAATATTTTCCTTTCGTTATTTTTTTTAAACAGATCTATGAAAAAATGGGCAATATTTCTAAAAAAACAATTTACTCTAGAAGACAATGAATATTCCCTTCTTCAATTGAGAAGGAGATAAATATTATCAGAATAACCCACATACATATAACTCCAAAAAAATATAGCTAAAAAAAAACTATATATAAACTCTTATTGAAGGCTTTTCAAAAAAGGAGAAACCATAAAAGAGATACAAAGAACTAGCTCCTAAAAACTCCACAAGATAATGCTAGAAAATTCTATCCTTCTCTGGCATCATGTTAGAATTTCCTAAAATAGACATGCAAAGCATTACATAAAATATGAAGAGAAAAGTAGAACTGATTGATTTATTCCCAGGATCAACTTTGTATAAATAGAAAAGTTGATCATTGAGAGCCGTTGGATTACAATAACTCATCAAACCTGAAGAAGACACCACTGAGAGTTGTCTTGACACATGGAGGAGTGGAAAATCAAGTGTGTCTATCCTAGTAGAACTTCAAATAATATTCACTTATTCTAACACCCCTGTATTAAATTATTTGGTTATTGAAGACTTTAGTCTTTAATATGGATCTTCATATTTGTCTTCATTCTTCAAGTGACCTTGCATTTGATCTTCTACTTGAGCTTCATCTTTTTGCTTGAATTTGTATTATGACTTTGGCATTGTTACTATTTTCTTTCTAATTTTATTGTCAAAAAAGTTCATACCTTTCTTGTGCCCATTTTTAAAATTTGAGAAATATATTTTAGAAAATTTCTTGTTATTATGTATATACATTCAAAAAAATATTTTTCTTTGTACCAACAATATCTTTGAGAATGATTGTTACCTCCACAAATTTTATAGCTATGGATATTCCAACATTTCTCTATCTTATGCCCATATCTGCTACAATGACTACATTTTTTTTCTGCTACCAAATCCATTTGATTATTTTATATTTCATTGCAAATATTCTTATAAATCTCTATCACAGATTTGGTATCACTATTTCCTATCACAAACTTAGTTCCTTGCTTATTGTTGCAAGTTTGATATGTATATCCAAGACCTTCATATTTATGTTTTATTTCTGGTATAATTGATTCTTTCATTCCCTGTTCATGTTTACTAAACATGTATATTTATATATCATCAACTTTGAAAAAAGGCTTATGCTTTTAAAATGACCAATACAATCATTATATTGACCTTTGTTAACATCAATAATTATGAGGATCACTATTTGTATCATCATTTGAACCTATGCCTTTATCAATTCTGATACTATATTCAAATCACTTCTATTACATATAGTATCAATATTTGTAACAAGTTCTTCTATATTTTTTATGAATTCAAAATCGCTAGTGTCATTGCTTACATTACAATATTTCCTATCATTTTGACAAGAATCATAGTTTACATATTTTTTTCTTTTGAAGAAGATCACTAGTATCACACCATGTATAAATCATAATTAGTTTTGATTCTATAGTATTATAACATAAGTCTACCATCATAGGCCTTAAGTCATTTGCATCATAATAAGCATATTTCATCATTGATTTATTCTCTACTTCTTAAAATTTTTCTTGTTTTCTCATCTGAGAAATATTAAGAGTGATAATTCTTATGAAGATTAATTTCCATAGCCTAGTAGGTATATTAACAAAATATTCATAGCAATCATTAGAATCATTGAGTACAATTTGCGTTTAGTTTTAAAGTATTGAATATTCATCTTTTCTTGCTTTACTAGTAATATCAATAAGCCTATTTTTTAGAGTATTTGTTTCATCAAAAAACTTGGTCTTAAAATCTTTAATCATATCCTCTTGTCTTCTACGTTTTTATTTTAGAACTTTATTAGAAAGTAATGCCATTTTAATGATTGGTCCTATATCATAGGGTAATGTGAAAACTTTTTTAGAATCTAGAAATGCTTCATCAAGATTTGAATTTAGATAATTGTGAAGAATTCAAAAAAATCTCGTCTTTGGCTTCCCCCATAATAGTTTGTAATATTTTATTTTCCTTATTTGATGCATCCTTTTGTTCTTCAATTTTTGGTATCATGTATTTGATACAATATTTCAAATTTTGTAACATTTCATTAATTTATTCTAATGAGTCATTTTCAATGCATATTGGTTCTTCTTGAAGACATACATTTTCTATTTCAATGCTTTTTATTTTTTGTGTTTCTAGTATTGGATCATTTGTTTTCTCTTTCATTCCCCTCTTCTTTGCCATGTTACTTTAAATTTGACTACCTTATAATTCCCTAATTTTGAATATAGATTGAATCCTAAATTTTATAAAACTATGTTATGATGTTTAATACCTTATAGCTCCCAAATTAGAAACATAGGAATTTTGTAAAATAATGTTTGCAAAAATTAATATTTCAATTTGATATAGTAGTCCTTATTTCCCCACAATTAAAATTTGCAAAACAAAACTTTTAAGTTTCAAAATAGTTACTTCAAAAATTTAATAAAAATACTTTAATAAAATTTTATAACTCATTACTCCAAAAAAAAAAAACTAAAAAACCCTAAAAGAATTCAAATAAAACTTATACCTCCATTTTAAAAAGTATTCAACCTTCCTTTTTCTAATATTTGTTTTTAACTTTATAAAACTCCCTTATTGCTCCAATATAACTTTCAAGAAACCTTATATCTGTTAGAAATATTAAACCTGATGTTCACTTTTCGCCCAAGTTTGCTCCTCACTCTCCGCCAAAGTTCGCTTTGAAAGTTAGTGATGTCAGGCGTTGCTCACCAAAAGCAGGTACATTGGGCATCCCACCAAAAAAACATTGATTTGACTCCGTACGTGTTCATTTTCCAATCAGTATTTACTTCCCACGTATGGGGTTGGTGATTGGTATGTTATCTAGAACTATATAAACCCTTATTTTTCACTGGGTTTAGGAGGATGAAACAAAGTAGCCATAGAAGGGCAGATTAGTGTGCAGAGAGGAGACTTTCACCAGTGCTGAGTAGCAATCTCGTGTGTGCCTGTTATTTATTTGTTTAGACTGCAGTATAATCTGCAGACATTTGTAAATCCTCAGTTGACGATATTTGTAATCATTTCGTATAAATAATTACCTCTTTAATAGTTGTTCGAATATTTTAGAAGGTTTTTGACTATTTTTCTATGCATATCTCTTTTTCTTGCTCTTCTGCACTTAAAATTAGCATTGGTGTTGTTTTAATATAGCCATTTTTTCACAAACTTTGAATGCTAACTTTTGTTGACAGCTATCGCCGTCCTTCTGTGGAAATCCATCAATCGTCCCCTAAAAATAGTGATTTTAAAAAGTGTCTAAGTCTTTGACATGCATCGCCCGACGTCGCCACCACTCCCGCTAGCGCACCTCTCTATGTGCGACAAGTGATGTCCCCTAGACTTTGGATAATTCTTGGAAAGTTTTTTGACACCCGACGACATAACAACTTTCATCGATGTTGTTCTTGGCATGTGATGCCCAATAGCGCAGTGTCTTCCTTCAGTGCTAAGTTTCATGTGTGACGGTCGATAGTGCTTCTTCGACATGCAATGCCTAGTTTTGCAACAAGAAAGATGCACTGATTGGTATCATAGCTCATGGAGCATGATGCCCATTTTTACTGTAGGAGACGTGTTGCCCGTAGTCACTAGAAATTATTACGATGCTGGGTGACTTGAAAAGTTAGAAAAAAATTCAAAGTGGTATCAGAGTTGTTGTGTGCCTTGATGCGAAGATAGAAGCATATATTTCAATAGAAATCATTCATTGTAGTTGTACATCTCGTGCTCCAATGGCAAGAACTACGATTACTGGAGCATATAGATGAAGATCTTGTTTGGATCTCTAGAGTTGTGGGAGTTGGTCAAAAATGGCTATCCAAAATTGGTAGATATAGCAGCACTGGCCGCCCTCTCCCAAGTAGACAAGTACTTGTTGAAGGAGATGAAAGCATGAGATTTCGAAAACAAAAAGGGAAAACTCCAAACACAATGCAAGAACGAAACTAAACTTGATGCTATAAATTAGAAATGCGTAAAATGGAGAAAGCATAGACAAATTGGAACCCAAAATGGAATGAAACAACCCTCTTCTGTTATTGATGTAATCCAAATTCGATTACAATTAGCTTCCTCCCTTTTAGGGGAGAGGAGCATCAAACTTGTCTCTTGGTCACATAAATGGAAAGTCATCTCTCTTCCGCGTGCCCACATGTGAAATGGATGGGCCAAAGCGTCACCACCGCTGGTGTGAATGAAGACTTGATCCTTGCTGCTCCTCCTGCATTCAAAGAAACAACAAACTCGTTAGTATCACCTGTGGCAAAAGATGAAACGTTTGTTTTCTAAAAATAATGAAAGATTAATGCAAAAAATTGATTACAACGATAACTAAACGGATTCTAAACAACCTACACATTTGACAGAGATAAAGGAACATTACTAGAGGGCCATTGCCATCAGAACAGTCAAGAAATTGGCCACCGATTTGAATTCATTCCTGGGCGGGACGGATTCGACTGTAATTCATCCTTGGGTAGGACGAATTCTCCTGCGACAAAATGCCAAAGTGATCTTGCCCAAATGTCGCGTCTCGAGAACTCCAAAAGACCTGCAAGCTTGGGGGTTAGCTAATTGGAGGCATTTTGGGAAGATCCATATGGTCGGATTTCTCCAATTTGGCCTCCATCAACGGGAATTTGGCACCGCTACCTGCAAGTTAGTGAGAACAACAAAAGCGACAAAACATGATAAAGATTGATCAAAGCATTGTGAAATCAAAATTACAAGCTATTTAAACAGCATAAAATGGAATGCAAACTAAAAAAATAATGAAAATAACAATCTGCCATGAATTCCCAATCATTCTTAAAAAAGAAGATTAGGCTCGTAGCAGTACGGGGTGCCCGGGCGGGCCACCCACCGTTGGAACCTGATTTCGGCACCAATCCACTTGGGATAGGCCCAAAATCTCTTGTAATGGGTTGTCGACAAATAGGTGGGATAATGTGGTCAAGTGTCGGGTTTTGGATCCGGATTCACACTTCCAATAACCACCCAATGACCTCCCTTGTGAAAGAAATCAAGGATGTGGAAGAGGTGAATCAAAAGGGGTAAGGCATGGTATCAATTTGGTAGCACTTCGTTGCTTGAAAATGCTTCCAACCTCCCTTTTTGGGTGAGAAAGTTCACCATTTTATAGACCCAAGGGGTCTCTTTTGGATGGGCATGCAAGGGTGCCATGTGGCGGCCATGCCTTCCCAAGAGGGAGGAGACTCCTCCCTAACTTGGGCTTCCATGACTGCCCTTGTGATAGTCCTCTAATGCTCACTCTACCCACCTACACGTGCATGCAAGGCAGGAGGCATTAATGGACTGTCCTTAGCTACCACTTGTCAAGATTTTTCTTTTTGCCCATTGAACCTAGAATTCGTCCTACCCAGGAGCGAATTCAGAATTCGTCTTTGGGTGGGGCGAATCCCATTTTGAATTCGTCTCAGGGTGAGACAGATACTGAGCAAAGTGCCTGAAGGTGCCAAATTGATTTTTGACCTTCCAAAATTGCTGTAAAAGTGGTTAGGACCACTGTTTAACCTCTGAGGGCTGCCCTAGGGGCTGGGTGAGTCAATGCAATCAGTGTTTGCAGTCACATAATCGGATTGGTGCTGTTTTGGTGTCTACAGATGCCCATTTTTGGAAAGCACTGCGGGTGATGCAGTGCTGAGCAAAAATAGATAACCAAAGCACAAATGATTAGGATTTCTTGGTAACCTAACCAAATTTTGATGCCCCAAGCATGGAAAGGGCATGCATTCTTGAATCCTTGCTTTTGACGAGCGAAGGCACTCAATTCAAGTGTTAACCTTTTTTGGTGAGGTGTGACTTGAGCTTAGACATTGATCAGTCATGAATAGGCAAAGGGCACAACCTTTTATCCATGGGGGAACCTTGTGTTCATCTTCAGGAATGCCAAGTGTTTGATCAGTTTGTGATTATTGCTTGTTTGCTGCCCCAAGCAGGAGCGTGATTGTCTTTGTCAATGATTCTTTGAATGCATGCCATTGCCTTGATTGGGTGTTTATTTGTTGATTGGTGACTAAGTGTGACTACCCCCTCAAGCGACAAATCGATGAGGGAATGATTGCCATGAGAAAAGCGACGAGTCGCTTGACCCAAGATGACTTAGGTTAGGGTGTCTTCAGATGTTTTTCCATTGAATTTTCAAGCAGTTTCCCGACATTTGGACCTATTTTTGGTGGGTAAGAACCCATTTGGTGATGCCATTATGGGGTGAAAGTGTCAACAATCCGTCTTCCCGTGGAGCGGTCCGGCTATGGTAGCCTTCTTAGGGAGTAGAATAGAGACAATTTGCACCCCGACATCGATTTTGTATGCCAAGAGGTTAAGTGCAAGAGCACTTGTGTCCGACAATGCTTATTACTTTGTTTTTGTGTTGCATTTTTTGTTGTTTTAAGTTGTTTTGTTGTTCTTGTTGTTCGTGTTGTTTTTGAGTGGGCTTTGACCCATTTGTGACGTTGTTTTGGGGGTGAAATTGTCAAAAATCCGTCTTCCCATGGAGCGGTCCGGCTATGGTAGCCTTATTAGGGAGTAGGATAGCGATAATGTAGACCCCGACATTAGTTTTCTATGCCATTGAATGTTAGGCGCAAAGGTGCCTTTGTTCGACACTTTTATTGCTATTGTTTGTGGATATTTGTTGTTTTTGTTGTTTTGATTTTCTTGCTTTGTGTATATGTCATAATTTCATGTTATGCACAATGATTGATGTTGATGGATGCATGCTACTTTATATTGATGTATGCATATGGTATGATAAATGTGAATGTTGTTGTTTTATATGATAGGTAATGGAATGGATGAAATGATTTGTTGATAACCTTGCATTGGCACCATAGACTATACAGGACTTATGGCTTTGTGTACTGGGTGATTGCTGTGGTAAATGCTTTTGTGTATATATGTGGTTTTTTGTATTTTTTGATGGTAATGTGAGGATGAAAAGTAGTGCAGTTGGTTTAGAAATGTAGCTAAGGTTTTCTGAGACTCAGACGGTTTTAACTCACTAGCCACGACTGTACTTTGTCTTACAAGACTTTTGAACAAGGTATGAATCATACTTATTTTTAACCAAGTTATTTCACATCCTTGTGTGTGCAATTGAGTTCGTTTATGTGGTATTTGTCAGGATACCGCTAGTGCTAGATAGGTTGTCAACCAAACCTATACTGAGGATCACTTAATTAGCTCCACTAACTCCTTTGTTGTATTTAGTCAGACTAATCTACGGTGCTATCTAGGATACCATAAGCTAGCTCATCCACATGAAAACATTGATCTGTACACGAGTTAATGTGATAGATATATCATCATGCGGGAGGTTTACCGCCAATGACTGATAGGCTATCCACCAAACCGGTACTGAGGTTTGCCTCATGACCTGTCAGAATGCTGAGAGTTCCAGGGATTCAAGTTTAACTCCCTTCTTTTCTTCAATTATTTTGGGATACTTGCTCTTTTGTAGTGATAAAAATCACTGTTTATTTTTGTTTTATTTGTTTTTCTTTTGAGCAAGGGATTAGGATGTGGAGTGACGAGAATCACTGTTGTTTGTGCCTTTTGATGTGTGCACTTTGGGATATCAAATTTTGGAATTTTGACTTTTGCAAATTTTTGATGTTTTGCAACTTTTGAGAACTTTGGGATTCTTGGGGAATTGGGTAGGGAGGATGTTTGTCCTTTTGCCAACTCTCAGCATTCTTGGGGTCATTCGCACAGGGGGATGAGCAAGATAGCCGTTTTGCTTATGGTGACCTAGATTGCTTTGCAGGTTTCATATTTCGTTCACACAACTTGGGAATTTTGTTATATGTTTTAATTTGTGCTGGGATGCTACGTAACAAGGTGTGATCCAAGTAGAATTCTACCTGCGTAAAATCTGTCTGACTTGGTACAGTTCTTGGCTAGAGATCTAAAGACAGCTGAATGACGAAAACTCTAGATACATTAGATGACAACTGATTTATGATATGGCAAAATGGTGATTGTCGTTTATTTTTGTTGTATTGTTTTCAAAATGGAAAATGTGAAAGGTGGTGGATTTGCCAAGTAATGACAGTCTATGGTGCTTTTGCCTTGTGTGATCAACAATATGTAATGTATGGATGTGATGCTTAATGCAACTATTATTTTTGTGTTTTTGATCTTGAAGTATGCATGAAAATGAGATGCAGATTTTTTTGTGATTCTTGATTATTTGATTGTTTTTTTTTTTTTTGAATTTTCTTGATGATGACCAAGGGATTTCGAGAATCCGTTGGGGCCCTTTTGGGGTGACCAAGCGATTGCGATAATCCTTGGAGATTTTGGGGTGACCAAGCGATTGTGATAATCCTTGGAGCTTTTTTTTTGGGGTGACCAAGTGATTGCGATAATCCTTGGAGTTTTTTGGGGTGACCAAGCGATTGCGATAATCCTTGGAGATTTTTTGGGTTTTGACCAAGCGATTGCGATAATCCTTGGAGATTTTTGGGTTTTGACCAAGCGATTGCGATAATCCTTGGAGATTTTTGGTTTGACCAAGGGATTGCTGGAATCCTTGGAGCTTTTAGGTTTGACCAAGGGATTGCTGGAATCCTTGAAGCTTTTGGTTTGACCAAGGGATTGTTGGAATCCTTGAAGCTTTTAGGTTTGACTAAGGGATTGCTGGAATCCTTGAAGCTTTTGGTTTGACCAAGGGATTGCTAGAATCCTTGGAGCTTTTAGGTTTGACCAAGGGATTGCTGGAATCCTTGGAGCTTTTAGGTTTGACCAAGGGATTGCTAGAATCCTTGGAGCTTTTAGGTTTGACCAAGGGATTGCTGGAATCCTTGGAGCTTTTAGGTTTGACCAAGGGATTTTTGGAATCCTTGGAGCTTTTGGTTTGACCAAGGGATTGCTGGAATCCTTGGAGCTTTTAGGTTTGACCAAGGGATTGCTGGAATCCCTTGGAGCTTTTAGGTTTCACCAAAGGGATTGCTGGAATCCTTGGAGCTTTTAGGTTTGACCAAGGGATTGCTGGAATCCTTGGAGCTTTTATGTTTGACCAAGGGATTGCTGGAATCCCTTGGAGCTTTTAGGTTTGACCAAGGGATTGTTGGAATCCTTGGAGCTTTTAGGTTTGACCAAGGGATTGCTGGAATCCTTGGAGCTTTTAGGTTTGACCAAGGGATTGTTGGAATCCTTGGAGCTTTTAGGTTTGACCAAGGGATTGCTGGAATCCCTTGGAGCTTTTAGGCTTGACCAAGGGATTTCTAGAATCCTTGGAGCTTTTAGGTTTGACCAAGGGATTGCTGGAATCCCTTGGAGCTTTTAGGTTTGACCAAGGGATTGCTGGAATCCTTGGATCTTTTAGGTTTGACCAAGGGATTGCTGGAATCCTTGGAGCTTTTAAGTTTGACCAAGGGATTACTGGAATTCATGGAGCTTTTAGGTTTGACCAAGGGATTGCTGGAATCCTTGGAGCTTTTAGGTTTGACCAAGGGATTGCTGGAATCCTTGGAGCTTTTAGGTTTGACCAAGGGATTTCTGGAATCCTTGGAGTCTTTAGGTTTGACCAAGGGATTGTTGGAATCCTTGGAGCTTTTAGGTTTGACCAAGGGATTGTTGGAATCCTTGGAGCTTTTAGTTTTGACCAAGGGATTGCTAGAATCCTTGGAGCTTTTGGGTTTGACCAAGGGATTGCTGGAATCCTTGGAGCTTTTGGGTTTGACCAAGGGATTGCTGGAATCCTTGGAGCTTTTGTGCAATGAAGAGCTATATTTGTGAGGTAATATTTCCCAAGGTTTGAATGAGGACTGGTTTGAGCAAGCTTGGCTCTCCATCAATAAACCCTCATTTTGTGGCTATATAGCAAAAAAAAAAAACACCCAAAAATTGAAATGAATCGGATGGGGCCCAAAATTGGGGTACGCATCACTCTTATAATAGACAAGCCAAAAATAAATTTTCAAGTCCTAACTCTAAATACATTAGGATATATAGACCTCCGAACAGCTCAAAAAGCATAAAAAATTAGGTGAGTAATTCTAAAACCTAATTTCGGGGCACTAAATGATGGAATTTGGCCCCGAAAACTGGGTTTTCTGGGCAAATAGGACTCTAAGGTTGAGAAGTTATGGCCCTGACAAAATGTACTAAAATTTAGGAAAAAATAAAATTTTCCACATTTCATTGGATGTTCATGTATCACTTACAGGCGTCGTTGGGGCGCTTCTGGGTTGACCAAAGGGTTTATGGACACCTTTAGAGCTTTTTGGGTTGACCAAGTGATTGCGGGAATCCTTGGAGCTTTTTGGGATGAGTAAGCGATTACGGGAATCCTTGGAGCTTTTTGGGTTGACCAAGCGATTGCGGTAATCCTTGGAGCTTTTTGGGTTGACCAAGTGATTATGGTAATCCTTGGAGATTTTTGGGTTGACCATGTGATTGCGGTAATCCTTGGAGATTTTTGGGTTGACCAAGTGATTGTAGTAATCCTTGGAGCTTTTTGGGTTGACCAAGCGATTGTGGTAATCCTTGGAGATTTTTGGGTTGACCAAGCGATTACGGTAATCCTTGGAGCTTTTTGGGTTGACCAAGCGATTATGGTAATCCTTGGAGCTTTTTGGGTTGACCAAGCGATTGCGGTAATACTTGGAGCTTTTTGGGTTGAACTATGTCTCTTCAGGGGATAGAGGTACCTCCAGCTTGATGATCTTTGTGCACCAGATCTGGCTCTAGAGGGATTGGCACGAATGGATCGACCCTATGTACAGATAGGAGGATAGGGTATACCCTTGGTATTGATGTTTCTATGAGGTCTCTGGGCAAAAGTTGATCTCTATATGCCCAAAGTGGTAGATGTAACACTTGATCCCATTGTGCTAGGTTAACGCGCCACTCATGCCCTAGCCTTATGTTTAGCTATTGAAGTGCGTCATCAATATCCATGGGGTGTTGATGTTGTCGCATGTGATTGATGTGGGCCATCTCTATTTTATCCTTATAATCACTGTCAGAGATTCAAAAGCCTTTGTTGGCTCCGATAGCTGTTTGTGATATGTGAGGCTCTTCTTGCTCGAGCAAGTTGATATGGTCCCAACGGGGTTGTTTCGCTCTTAGCGGAGGGGTCAGATTGCTTTGATGTGGCACTTGCTCGATTGGCACCTCTAAGGGAAATTTTTCCATTAAGCTCTCTTGGTAGTCATCCATGGGGATCATTTGTGAATTATTAATGTAAGATTCGATCGAGTCCCCTGGTGCTACCTCATAGTTTGACTCATCTTTGGCCAGTGAGTCGGGCTCATCAGAATTTGGCAATTCAGAGACATGGATGACCCCAACATCAGGTAGCTCTATAGACTTTAAGCGCTCTAGTGGTGCATTGCATGTATTAGGGGATTTGATCTCCTCTACTTTGGTTGGTTCCTATTGAGGAACTTGGGGCCTATGGAGGGGTGGTCGGATAGCACCCCCCATGCCTTGGTATGGCGTTTCATCCCGCTCTTCTTCTTGCTCAGATTCTTTAGAGGATTCTTGAGGAATTTCTATGGGTGGCCCATAAACCTGGGTGGGTGCCTGAGGAAGGCGCCCGTCATTGGTTATAGGAGTGGCCTCTTGCTCATGTCTAGGAGGCGTCAGGGGCGGTGCTTGATAAGGTCGCGGAGACTTGTCTTGCACCCAGGGGTTGTGCCTCTCATAATGTTTTGTCTTATGCGTGTGAGGGGTTGGAGTCCTCTCCTGCATAGTGTGTTGGAAAAACTCACCTTCTAGCACTGAAGGCGCTCTTTGTTAATATGGTATAGTTCCTCTAACTGTAGTCGCTCTAGCTCAAGTTGCATGAGTTGCGCCCGACAGGTGACATGTTCGGAAAATTCTAAGATAATTTGTCTTGTTGTCTCATGTCTAGAAGGGCTAGATGCCTCTCCAGCATATCTATCTCGGTCATGACTATATGAAATCTCTATAGGCCACCTCCTTTCGTTGAGGGGAGCAGCATTTCCTCGAGGCTTTGGCCTCAGTATGCGATCTTGATAGCTAGCAGGTGTGAAAGCGCATTGCTCCCGCACTGTATATTGATCTCGAGGAAGGTAGGGGTCTTCCTTTTGGTCTCTTTCATAAGTGAAAAAGGTACAAACAGAGTTGGCTCGCCCTTCCTGATGAGCCGTGCACTCTGGATTTGACCGGTTGTTCTTAACAGTGATGCGGGGTGTAGGAGGGATGGCATAATCATGTGGCCCCCCCTTATGGACCCCCTACCATTCTAGCGCTTCATCGTGTGGTGGCCACTTATAGCAGGTGTCTAAGGGAGCTCTCCTATGGGTGTACCCCTCCTGAATGGGTGTGTGCTAGGTGTTGTGCTGGCAAGGAGTGCCCCTAGAAGGGGTGCCCTTATAGTCCCATTCCGTCGGGGCACGGAGGGGACTGCCTTGTGTGTCAGGCCGCCAAGGTGGTATGACCAAATCCTTGGGGCTGTATCGGAGGCAACTTGTGCCTCCTTGGATATTCCTCGCAGCATCCGCCCATGATTGGGCTTGGCTAAGGGTGAACACCATTGTGATACTTCTCTACAAAATGTGTAATTTTTTGTCTTTTGTTTATGATTTTTTTGATTTTTATGCTACACTAAGCAGAAAAGAATACACACACACAAGGCGATGATTATCTCGTTTAAGGATTAATGGTGTGTCCTAGACTGGTTTTAGTGTGTTTTTGGTGATTTTTGTTTTGTTTTTGAAGGTTTTTGTAAAGAACGTTTAAATGCATAATGAAGGCTCATATGACTCCCATAAATGGTTGCCCCTTCGATATACCATTGCCAGGCCGATATACCAACCTCTCTATATACCCACCCTTACGAGAGGGAAACTATAGGTATGTGAGAGCAGATGGTACGTGGAACGTAGGCGGTATGGAAGGGGGGTTGTCCTGTTTATGACACCTACCATAGAAGACATCCTCACGCATTGGGAATCACCCCAACGACACTCGATCAGCTTTCATCAAGATTTACATCGAGCAATAGTGACAATCGAGGTAGATGGATGCAAAAATCAAGCCAAGGTGGTCCACCGTTGGTCTTGATCAAGGGCTGGGGTTTTATGACCAACTCCTTGGTTTAAAAATGTTGTGTGAAGTGTGTGTGGTTATTTTTATTTAAGAAAAATGAAACATGCAGAAGCAACTACTTTCCCTAAGAAGGTGAAATTGACAGAAAATAGAAACAAAAAAGCAAAAAATGATAGGAAAAGTTTAGGACCCTTACCTTTTCTCTTCCTAGACCTGCTGTTTCTGATCCTCGACTCTAAAACTGCACAAAAAAAAATTTGTCCCTAGATGAGACGAATTCCAGAACAAGATTCGTCCTGGTCTGAGATGAATTCTAATTTGTCTCAGGGTCAGACAAATTTTGGTACTGTATTCCCCACAGGCTGGAACGAATAATAGTCAGTGCTCGAAAAAGGGTACGTGTAAGCACAAAAACCCAAATTTTTGATCAGTTTCTTGATCTCAAAAAGCAGGGGACAAGATCCCACCGTGATCGCCACTGAAAGCACGAGATTTAGAAAACAAAAATGGAAAACTCCAAACACGATGCAAGAACGGAACTAAAATTGATGCTATAAATTAGAAATGCATAAAATGGAGAAAGCATAGACAAATTGGAACCCAAATGGAATGAAACAACCCTCTTATTTTATTGATGTAATCCAAATTCAGTTACAATTAGCTTCCTCCCTTTTAGGGGAGAGGAGCATCAAACTTGTCTCTTGGTCACATCAATGGAAAGTCATCTCTCTTCCACGTGCCCACATGTGAAATGGACGGGCCAATGCATCGTCACTGCTAGTGTGAATGAAGACTTGATCCTTGCTGCTCCTACTGCATTCAAAGAAACAACAAACTTGTTAGTAGCACCTGTGGCAAAATATGAAATGTTTGTTTTCTAAAAATAATGAAAGATGCATGCAAAAAATTGATTACAACGATAACTAAACGGATTCTAAACAACCTGCAAATTTGATAGAGACAAAGGAAAATTACCAGAGGGCCATTGCCATCAGAACAGTCGGGAAATTGGTCGCCGATTTGAATTCGTCCCTGGGCAGGACGGATTTGACTGTAATTCGTCCCTAGGTAGGATGAATTCTCCTGTAACAAAACGTCGAAGTGATCCTACCCAAATGTCACGTCTCGAGAACTCCAAAAGACCTGCAAGCTTGGGGGTTAGCTAATTGGAGGCATTTTGGGAAGACCCAGATGGTCGGATTTCTCCAATTTGGCCTCCGTCAACGAGAATTTGGCACCGCTACCTACAAGTTAGTGAGAACAACAAAAGCGACAAAACATGATAAAGATTGATCAAAGCATTGTGAAATCGAAATTACAAGCTATTTAAACAACATAAAATGGAATGCAAACTAAAAAAATTATGAAAATAACAATCTGCCATGAATTCCCAATCGTTCTTAAAAAAGAAGATTAGGCTCGCAGCAGTGCGGGGTGCCCGGGCGGGCCACCCACCATTGGAACTTGATTTCGACACCAATCCACTTGGGATAGGCCCAAAATCTCTTGTAATGGGTTGTCGGTGAATGGGTGGGATAATGTGGTCAAGTGTCGGGTTTTGGATCCGGATTCACACTTCCAATAACCACCCAATGACCTCCCTTGCGAAAGAGATCAAGGATGTGGAAGAGGTGAATCAAAAGGGGTAAGGCATGGTATCAATTTGGCAGCACTTTTTTGCTTGAAAATGCTTCCAACCTCCCTTTTTGGGTGAGAAAGTTCACCATTTTATATACCCAAGGGGTCTCTTTTGGATGGGCATGCAGGGGTGCCATGTGGCGGCCATGCCTTCCCAAGAGGGAGGAGACTCCTCCCTGACTTGGGCTTCCATGACTGCCCTTGTGACAATCCTCTAATGCTCACTCTGCCCACCTACACGCGCATGCAAGGCAGGAGGCATTAATGGAATGTCCTTAGCTGCCACTTGTCAAGATTTTTCTTTTTTCCCGTTGAACCTAGAATTCGTCCTACCCAGGAGCGAATTTAGAATTCATCCCTGGGTGGGGAGAATCCCATTTTGAATTCATCTCAGGGTGAGACAGATACTGAGCAAAGTGCCTAAAGGTGCCAAATTGATTTTTGACCTTCAAAAATTGCTGTAAAAGTGGTTAGGACCACTGTTTAACCTCTGAGGGCTGCCCTGGGGGCTGGGTGTGTCAATGCGATCAGTGTTTGCAGTCACATAATCGGATTGGTGCTATTTTGGTGTCTACAAGAGAACATAAAGAAGGACTATAAGGCCCTATTATACATTATGCAATTAGTTGAGGATACCATATTACCACGGATCGCATCAGTCACCAAGGTAAAGCAGGCTTAGGATATTTTGGCCAGCTCGTATTAGGGCACCAAAAAAGTGAAGTTGGTGAAACTATAAATGCTCAGGAGGAAGTTTGAGAACTTGTAAATGAGTGAATTTAAATCCACGAGTGATTTATTCACTCGGACTACGAACATCATCAACCAGATGCGATTGAATGGAGATATTATGCAGAGGTAGATAATCATGGAGAAGATTCTTAGAAGTTTGACTTCCAAATTTGACTATCATGATTGAAATAGAATAGTCGAGGGATTTGACAACCCTCTCAATAGACAATCTCATGGGTTCCTTGTAGACACATGAGCAGAGGCTGAGCTGCTCAAATTAGTCCTCTTGGAGCAAGAATTTAAGGCATAGGTCTCATTATGAGACAATGACAGACAAGACTCCCACCAAGGTGCCTCTAGTTCTCAAGGAGGAAGAGGCAGAGATAGATGTGGGAGAGGCAACAAGCAAGGAGGACAGTCAAACCCTAATGAATGAGAGACCAACTACAACTTCCATCAGCATGAGGAAGAGGTAGTGCAAAGAACTAGCAAGGTAGATCCAATCTAAAAGAGGATAAGTCAAAGGTCCAATGCTATTTTTGCAAGAAATTTGACCATTACATCTCTGAGTGCAAAAAAAGGATGGCCAGGGAGAATCAGTAGCAAGCCCATTACACTGATGAAGCCAAAAATATGGTAGGAGGGAACGTGTTGCTGGATTGCAATATTGAGGAGAGCCAGAAGAACGTATGGTATTTGGATAGCAGGTGCAACAACCATATGACAGGGAACAAGGAGATGTTATCACAACTAGATGAGATATTCTAGTCCGAGGGGAAGATGGGGAACAACAAGTTTCTCGTGATGGGGAAAGGAAATATACTCATCCGCACTAGGCACGGTGAATGAAAGCAAATATGTGACGTATATTATGTGCTTGGTCTGAAGCACAACCTGCTGAGCATTGGACAACTCATACAGAAGGGTTATACGATCCAGTTCAAATATGGAGTATGCACCATCAAGGATAAAGCACATGGGAAGATAACTACAGTGTGCATGATGAAAAATAAAATGTTTTCGCTGCATATTCAGAATGAGTCTTTGATGTCCTTGAGTGTAGTCATGAAGGATTCTACCTAGTTATGGCACCTCGGATTCGGTTATTTGAGTTTTAGTGGCCTAAACTTGCTACACAAGAAGCAGATGGTGAAGGGTTTACCCCTCATTGAGCAGCAAAATCATGTTTGTGAGGGCTGCCTAGTTGGCAAACAACACAGGGATTCATTTCCTTTTGGGTAGTCTTGTAGAACATCACAACCATTGAAGCTGGTGTACTCAAACATTTATGGTTCGATGGAGACCAACATATTTTATAGGAACAAGTACTTCCTGACATTCATTGATGACTTCAATCGAAAGATATGGATCTATCTCATCAAGCTAAAGTCAGAAGCATTTGTAAAGGTTAAGGAATTCAAGGCTCTGGTGAAGAAACAGAGCGAGTACCAAGTGAAAATCCTCAGGACATATGGTGGAGGTGAATACATATCCAACGAATTCCATAACTTTTGCAAGACACACGAAATTCAAAGATAGCTCACTGCCAGATATACACCACAACTAAATGGTGTAGCTGAGAGAAAGAATAGAACCATCATGGATATGACACGTAGCATGATGAAGGCGAAGGGATTGTCACATGATTTCTGGGCAGAGGTTGTATCTTGTGCATTCTACCTGTTGAATAGATGTCCCACCAAAAGTGTGAAGGACAAAATCTCTCAGGAGGCTTGGAACGATCAAAATTCATGTGTGGCTCATTTATGTTGCATATGCACATGTTCCAGAAGAGAAGAGAGAAAAGCTAGATGATATATTAAAAAATGTATATTTTCATAGGGTATAGTGAGCAAGCGAAGGCATACAGGCTATACAATCCTATGATGAAGAAGCTCATCATCATCCATGATGTGAAGTTCCTGGAAAATGAAGCCTAGAACTAGAATTCAAAGATTGGCTAGTCTGAGCCAAAAATTGTCGAGTCTATTGACTTGGAAGAGAGTAGTGTATTACCACATATAACCTCAAGCAGTAGTAGTAGTGTCAGCAGCAACACAACCTCACCATCTCGGTTGCCTCCACATGCAAGCAGAATCCATAACTTAGTGACACCTATGAAAACGAGGAGCTTGCAAGACATCTACGAGGTAACCCAAAATCATGAAGATGATGAACATTTTGAATTTGCATTCTTCACTGAGTGTGATCCAGTTGAGTTTGAATATATAAGTCAAAATCAAAAGTGGGTGAAGGCAATGGACAAGGATATAGAAGCCATTGAGAAAAATGATACGTGGAAGCTGGAAGATCTTCCAGTAGGGAAGAAGACCATTGGGATCAAATGGGTGTATAAAACTAAGTTTAACGTCAAAGGAGAAGTTGATCAGCACAAGGTCAGATTGGTGGCGAAGGGATATAAGCAAAATTTAGGCATTGACTATCATGAGGTGTATGCACCTGTAGTCCAAATTGACATAGTGAGGATGATCCTGGCACTGGTAGCTCAGAAGGGCTGAAGTGTTTACTATATGGATGTCAAGTCAGCCTTCCTCAATGGATTTTTGGAGGAGGAGGTCTACATAGACCAGCCACTAGGTTATGAGATTGAAGGCCAAGAGGGAAAAGTCTTGAAACTGAAGAAGGCCCTATACAGGTTGAAACAAGCACCCCGATCATGGTATAGCCATATTGACAGCTACTTTCAGGAGAATGGGTTTGTTAAATCCCATATGAGCACACCCTGTACCTAAAGACAAATAAAATAGGGGAGATCATAATTGTTTGCCTGTATGTGGACGATTTGATTTACACTGGCAACAACAATTTCCTGTTTGACCAGTTCCAAACAGCCATGAAGGAGTTCGAGATGATAGATTTGGGGTTGATGAAGTATTTTCTCAGCATCGAAGTTGACCTAAAGTGGTTCAAAATGGAGGAAAGAAAACCTTCCATCACACCAGTAGCCACGAGTTTGAATCTGAGAAAGTTGGAATTTGGAAGAAATATTGACTCAACTTTGTTCAAGTGGCTAGTTGGTAGTCTCATGTATTTGATTGCAACTCGACCAAATCTAATGTTCGGATTCAGATTGATCAGTTAATATATGGAGAATCCGAAGGACATGCATTGGCAAGAAGGCAAGCGGATCTTGCACTATATCAATGGGATGCGGAACCATGACATATTTATGCCAGACGAGACCAACTAGAACTGGTGGGCTACACTGATAGCGATTGGGTTGGCAGCACTGATGATCAGAAGAGCACCTCCAGGTATGCCTTCCATCTCGGTTCAAGAACAGTGTCATGGGCGTCTAAGAAGCAACCGATCGTTGCATTGTCCACTATTGAAGCAGAGTATGTCGCCGCCACATCAGCCACATACCAGGCAATTTGGCTGTGAAGAGTTCTAGGTGAACTTAACCATACACCGGAACATGCGACAATAGTATTTTGTGATAACAATTCCACCATAGCACTGTTGAAGGATCCAATGTTTCATGGGTGGATGAAGCACATCGACATTCGGTATCACTTCATCAAAGGGCTAGTGAAGTCCGAGGAAATTCAGCTATAGTTTTGTAGATCCAAGGAGCAGATAACAGACATTTTCATGAAGCCTTTGAAGGAGGAAGACTTCAAGAGATTGCAAGAACATCTGGGAGTCAAATTTTTTATGAAATCATATTTAAAGGAGGGTGTTAGAAATATTAAACCGGATGTTCACTTTTCGCCTAAGTTCGCTCCTCACTCTCCGCCCAAGTTTACTCCGAAAGTGAGTGCCGTCGGGCATCGCTCACCAAAAGCAGCGACACTAGGCGTCCCGCTAAAAAAACATTGATTTGACGTCATACATGTTCTTTGTCAAATCAGTCTTTACTTCCCACGTATGGGGTTGGTGATTGGTATGCTATCCAGAACTATATAAACCCTTGTTTTTCACTGGCTTTAGGAAGATGAAGCCGAGAAGCTGTAGAAGGGCAAATTAGTGTGCAGAGAGGAGACTTGCACCAGTGCCGAGTACCAATCTCGTGTGTGCCTGTTATTTCTTTGTTTATCCTGTAGTCTCATCTGCAGACATTTGTAAATCCTCAGTTGAGGATCTTTGTAATCCTTTCGTATAAATAATTAACTCTTTAACAATTGTTCGGATATTTCAGAAGGGTTTTGACTATTTTCCTATGCATCTCTCTTTTTCTTGCTCTTCTGCACTTAAGCTTAGCATTGGTGCTGTTTTAACACAATCCTTTTTTCACCACCTTTGAATGCTAACTTTTGTTGACATCAATAGCTCTCCTTCTGTGGAAATCCATCAATCGTCCCCTAAAAAGAGCGATTTCGAAAACTTTCTAAGTCTTTGACGTGTGCCACCCGACGTCGCCGCAACTCCCACTAGCGCACCCCGTCCCACAAACTTTGGCTAAGTCTTGGAGAGTCTGCGATGCCCGATGGCTTAGTGACTTCCACCGGCACTGTTCTTGGCGTGCGACGCCCGACAACGCAGTGTCTCCCACCGACGCTAAGTTTCATGTGCGACGGCCGACGGTGCTGCTTCGCCGTGCGACGCCAGCATTGCCACAAGCAGGATGCGCTGCTTGGTATCGCAGCTTGTGGACTACGATACCCATTTTCGCTGCATGAGACCGCGCTGCCCGCAGTGGCTGGAAATTATTGCCACGCTGGGTGACTTGAAAAGTTAGAAAAAACTTCAATATCTCCTAAAGCTTAGTTAAAAAAGAATTAATAAAAATATTTTTACCTCCTACAAATGGAACACATAAACTATGATCAAAGATGTTTGACCTCTTCTTTTGCATCGCTTAGCCAAGGTTCTTTGTCTCATGCCTTTATTGGCCACGTATGCAGTATCCGCCAATAGAAAGCAAAAATGGTTGGAGGATTTCATCAATCTTTTTGGTGAACATCCAGTTGGCTTACATGCACTGATGTTACCCTGCCGCATACAACGAATGTCCTGCTACATTCCAAATTCTGTAACATTACACACTTCTCCACTGCATCTAAAAATGGCTAAGGGCATCAGTCAATCTGCACACATCCAAATGATCAATGAATTTCTCCAACGGTCACAAGCTTATCATCACATCGTGCTTCAACTTCTGATAAGTTTCTTAGAAATGAACTGGCATGGATATCTCACGTGTATCATTATCAAAATGTAGACCTGTAGATTTCTTCTTAATGTTCTCAAAGGACCATGTTGGCTATTGTTACCAATATTCACACTTTCAGCTCTTTGTTTGTAACAACTAGTATATGTAACGACTATCTACTATTAGTTTTCCAAATTCAATGGGTTTGTTGACCGGTGTCTTTGTTGCAAAAAACAATCGGCGTGCTCCTCCGAGAAGGTAATGACTACCTTCCAATGTTCCAAAATAGTCTATTCTTACTTTCTTCTATTGCGCGATGAGCAGACTTCTACTGCATCGATAATATCCCTCAACATTTCAATAAATACTGGAGGTGCTTGACCGTTTTAGTAGAAACTTCATTTGCACTTGGAATAGCTTGCCTTACACCTGAATCGATTACCTTTTCACTTCAACAAATGGTGCTTCGAATGACTTTGTCTACTTTTTTTAAGTATTAGGCTTTGTTTACTTTTTCTAATTCTGCAGCAATATGAAAAGAAAACATTTTAATCTGAAAATCAATATCAAAATCTACTGAATTGTTGGATAGACTACAGTTTTCAATCAAAAAAATTATTCATTTGGTTCTGATAGAAAAATATTATGAGAAACAAATATGAAAAATGTATTCTTTAAAGAAAAAATTAAATTATTATTTTTTTCTTTAAAAGAATTCTTCTTAAGATAGTTATTTGTATAATGTCTCTTTTGTTTGCAAGGATAACAATGAGGATAAATCTTGTGAAATCCTTTTTTTTTTCCTTTCTTCTTAAAAAGATATTTTTTTAATTTTTACTTGGACCCTGAAAACTAATATTTACAACTACATTATTTCTAAAATTTTTTTTGAATGTTTCATTTTACTGAATTCTTCATTAGTCCAATTAAATAGATCTATTTTTTATGTACAAGATTTTATCATTTGCTTATGAATTCACTACTCTTCTTCTTTCTCTTCCATTCTCTCATTGAGGAGATTTCTAGCTTTCTTGAGATCTTGAACAATTTCTCTAAATGATTGTTCTTCCAATACTTTTGGATGAACATATTCAATTTAATTTTGGAATGATTTGGATAAAAAAGTAACAAATTTTATTTTCATCAGAGGATTATGAATTTATCATGATTGATAATATAGTTCACCCATGTAACAAAAACAAATTTCAAAATATTTCACATTGCAGAGATTAGCTTTTATAAACTTATTCTTTACTTCCTTTTGGTATTCAACAATATTTCCAGTAAATTCTTTAAATATAGCTTGAGCAAGGGCTTATTTTCCTTGATTAGATAATATTTCTTTAAATTTAGTAGACAAATGATCATACTGTCCTTTAAGATCATATACAAAACCAATAGCTATAGAAAATGTAATCTCAAGATTTTTTTTTTCTGAATAAATTTCTATAGATATCACTCCAACCTATGATATAATGTGCTAATCAATGCACCTTATGGGGATTTCCACAAATGGGGATCTTCAAATTTGAAGGTTGGGAATTTTGTACACATGCCATAACTTAAAGAGGTTATGGATCAGTAGGTTGTTCTAAAGAAAATATTTTTGAAGTAACAGTAGGAATACCTAACTACTTTGTCTATATTATGGTCTCTACCATATTAATTTTTTCATATTTTATTTTTTGTAAATATTTTTCTAATATTTTCTAATCCTTTTCTTCTTGTTTCTTTTAAAAGTCAATCTAGTTTTTAGGCTGAAGTGTGGGATTAACAAAATGGTAATGATGGACTCTTTCTTCAGATCACTTATCTCATCCTTGAATATCTATAAATTATTATATATGATTTGATTGTGATGATTGACAGTGACTTGAATGTCATCAACTATCTCTATGACCTGACAGACTTGATCATTTAGATAGTTTAATAATAAATTTATCTAGGTTAGCATTTTGATAGGTTCTTCTTGATCAAAATATCTAAAAGAGATTCTCTAATGCCAAAACTATGATTTTGTAGAACCATTACCAAAGTATTTCTCAAACTTAAAGAACTTGGGAAGTTTACACTTATGGTATGACAGATCTCCTTGTGGAGTCTAATGTTATGTTCTTGAATAGATTTGGAACTACCTTCTATATTTATCTTTAGATTCTACAGCAAAGTCAACAAATTCCCAAATTTCTATGTTACCAAATTTTCTTACTATTGTGTGCTTTTTGACTAATGATTGTTTGATTGCAAAAGACTAAAGCATATTTATTTCCTTGTCTTTGCCAATAATATACTTTATGATTTATTTATATTTTTTACACTGTAGATGATTAGCCATGGGGTCAAACACAGGTTATAGATATTTGTGTGGATAGACTATTCTATTATTTTCTCTCTATTATTTCTTTTGTAACCACTTCTAAAATTTAGTTTATTCTGCACTATCGATTGAGATTCAACCAAAATTAGAGGTAACATCTATTAATTATATAAATAGAGAAGGAGCATATTTATAGATATTGAGGATGTTTAAAGGAATTTAAAAATAAAATTTCTATAGAATCACCATGATTTCACAGTGATTGAGAAGCATAAATGATTGGAGCACAAGGAAGTTGTTGTGTAGTTGACAAGGTCTAAGATTGAGGAATGGATAGTGTATTCTATGAAATACAGTTGGTTGCAATTACTTGATCCCTATTACATATTTTAATTAATAGAGAATATCCTTTTGGAGATTGAACTTTTAGTGCAGGATTTAAGGTAACTGTGATACATAGAATTAATCTCTAATGGATATTTAAACTATGTGATCCTTCAAGTATATAAATTCCATTTGATTTAATTTTGAGCTTGAATACCTTATCCAAATGAGTATATAAAATGGAAACATTAAAATTGGGATATATAGAAGTGCATATAGCTTCATTATTTAAGGGAACATTGACAATTCCTAATAATGAATCTAAAAAATTATTATGCCTAGCATCTAAACAAGCTAAAATTGTAGAGGTATCAATACCTTTATGGAAAAGGGCCTACAAACCAAATATAGTGATACCTATATAATGATATTTGTATTTTCCTTATTTTTGAGCCTTTTTAATTTCTTCATCATCAAGCGTATTTATTGTGATATCTTCATCAGTTGAATAGAGAGGAAATTTTATTTCAAAAATATTATATATTATCTTAGAAAATATTTTAAATGATAGATGAACTCAGCTAAAATATCTGGTAATATCCATTCTGAGGTAGGATCCTTCTCTTCAATGGTGATCTGACTGATATTTTATGCAAGCACTTTAATGGCTAGAATAAAATCTTCAACAAGATCATAATATGTGGATGCCATCTTTGTTCTCATCATGGTAACCCTCAAACGTGCCTTTAAAAAACCCTAAACATGACCACTTACCTAAAATGGTTATAAAAGGACATATTACATGGCTATTGGATTCAAGAACTCAATGAAAACCGATCTCAAATTAGGTTTATTTTCTAATTCAATAGATGTTTAAGAGCATAGTCACTACTGATATTTAATCATAGAATAAAATAACACGACTCTTATACCATTAGTAGATAAATGTCGAGTGAGCATGTTATAGACTATTCATGGGATAAGCTATATATTCCTTAGTATTGGTCCGTGTTGACATAACAACTTCCTCGTGCTCCAGTCCTTTCTGCTTCTCAGTCACTATGAAATCATGATGATTATGTAGAAATTTAATTTTCAAATTCCTTTAGACATCCTCACTCTCTATCAAGATGCTCCTCTATTTCCAGAATATTCACAAATGTCCCCTTTACTTCTAGTCAACTCTCAGTCGATAGTGTAGAGTAAACTGAATTTCAAAAGTGGTTACAAAAGAAAGAACAAATGAAAAGAATAGAACATTATATCCACATATAGATCTGCAACATGTGTCTGACCTCATGGCTAATCATATGTAGTGTAAATAATATAAATAAAACATAGATCACATCAATGGCAAATACAAGAAAATAAATATGTTCCAATATTTTACAATTAGAAAACCATCAGTTAAAAAGCATAGAGTAGTAATAAAAATTGGTAACATAGAAATTTAGAGGTTTGGTGATTGTCTGCTTAATATGTTGTACTGTTGCATTATGTAGAGATGACCAGGCTAGTACTTTTTTTTTTAACAATTGATTTAATATTAGTTGATCTTCCATTACATGATTATAGAAATCAACAATATAATTCATGTTGCCTAAAAATTGTTGAATATAAATTTTATCATTCAGAACATCGAGAAAATTAAAAAGTTTATTCAAGACATGTTCTTAAAGTTGGACTTGACCATTTTCTATGGTAATCCCAAGTAGCTTGATAGAATCCTTAAAGAATTCATATTTTGTAAGAGATAAAATGTAACCATTCTATTTGCAGATATTATAAAAAATTTGTAAATTTTGTAAATATTATTCCAAATTTTTTGAAAATATAAAGATATCATCTATATACACACATATAAAATCTCTATATTATTCAAATAAATCATCCATAGTCTTCTAAAAAATTGGTAGGTGGTTTTGAGACCAAAGGATAAGACTTTCCATTGATATTTTCCAAAATAAACAATGAAAGTAGTCTTATACTTGTCATCCTAATGAACCTAAATTTTCCATAAACTAGATTTTAGATCAAAATTTGAATAGATGTGACTTACTCTTATTCATCTCAAAAATTCATCTCGAAATGGAATGGGATGTTGAATGGACTTGACATATTTATTTATGTTCTTATAATTAATTACCAACCTATTTTTACCTCTAACTTGTTCTACTCCTTTTTTGATATAGAAATTTGAACAACCCCATTAGCTATGAGATTTTTCTATTAAATATTTTTGGAGAAGTTCATCAATTTCTACATTGTATTCTTTGGTCAGGGTCAGATTCATTCCACTGTGATAATCTTTGAATTGTGGTTGTTTTTGATCACCTATAACAGGATTAGTGACTAAATCTAAAGGAATTCTATAAACTAAATTCCTTTTTACTTTAGTAATATAATTAGAACATATATCAATCCTAATTTTTATAATGAGTATATCAATATGTGATTGAATATTACTAGTCCTATTCTAAATCCAAATATTATTAATCTCTTTGTGATGTTTCCATAAAGCAACCTAAACTTCATAAGAAGTTTTTAATGGCATAGTAACATTTTCAAGAATAATAAGTTTCTCAGAATGTAATGAAATTTTTCAAATTGTTGATGCCTATAAACATATCATACTTAGGTATTTCAAATTGCAAAAAATCATATTCTATAAGCTAATCATCAAATAGCAAAGGGACTATAGCTAAAAACTTTGAATTTAGCATTTATATATTGAAAGTTAGAATGTGTTCATTATGTTTCCACATATCTTCAGGAATATTTTTATATCTACAGAGGCTTGTGGCTACACCAGAATCAATGATAACATCAATTTTACAAGGTTTAAAATGATTATATTTTATTTGTACCTCACAAATGGGTAATTTTGTAGAAGGAATTATATTTACCTCTGTGTCACTATACTGTTGTTCAATCTACTGATATGCTACTTCTCTTTGATGTTGCTTAACCATTTTATAAATATCTTACTCATAGGTGTTTTTCACCTCATATTCTGCTTGTTCCCTAGATATCTCTTAAAATTCTTTTTTGGCTCAAGGAATATAGATTTCTAGAACCTCTAATATTTTGATACACCATTTATGGCACTTTAGATGCTTCTTTTTTGGATCTTTTAGATAAGACCTTCCAAGTTTTCTTGTGAAATATGACTATTGACTAATTTTTGTGGAACATAAATTACAAAAGGTTGCTTTTGTTTTCTAGATTCATTAATTTTATCATTCTATTCAATTTTTTGAAGTTGTTCTCTCAATATTTTAATATCTTTCTACAAATACATAATCTTGGTAGTATCCCAAGATTCTAAGTAATAGAATTTTTCCATTCCTCAATCTTAGACCTTGTCGACTCGACAACAACTTCCTTGTGCTACAGTCATTTTTGCTTCTCAATCAATATGAAATCATGGTGATTCTATAGAAATTTTATTTTTAAATTATTTTAAACATCCTCAATCTGTATCAAGATGCTCCTTCTCTATTTATAGAATATTCATAGATGTTCCCTCTACTTTTGGTTGACTCTCAATCGATAGTGCAGAATACACTAAATTTTAAGTGGTTACAAAAGAAAGAATGGAGAGAAAATAATAGAATAGTCTATTTACATAGAGATCTATAACATGTGTCTGATCCAATGGCTAATCATCTACAGTGTAAAAATTATAAATAAATTATAAAGTACATTAGTGGAAAAGATAAGGAAATAAATATGTTTTAGTCTTTTGCAATCAAACAATCATTAGTAAAAAACAAAGAGTAGTAAGAAAAACTGGTAACATAGAAATTTGGGAATTTGTTGATTTTGCTATAGAATCCCATTTTATAGTAATATATTCTATGTTATGAAAAGAAAACATGTTAATCTAAAAATCATTTTCAGAATCTACTAAGTTGTTAGACCAATTGTAGTCTTCTTCTTCATTTTTATTATCAAAAAAATTATTTATTTGGTTCTCAATATTTGATAGAAAAATATTATTAGAATCATACTCAGAATCAGATATGAAAATCTATTATTTTTTTAAATAAAGGGGTAAAAATTATTGATAAAAAATCTAGATTATAGAGTACAACTGAGCTTCCAACCAGGACTCAAATAAACAACCAAACAGGATAAAACCACTAGACTAGAATGACACCCAAAAAATACAACAAGAAAAAACCACATTAAGTCTATACATCCTTGTGGATCAACTCCCATAGGTGTTGAGAGTCCCCAGATGGGAGACTCTCCCAGTTATTTATACTCCAAGGATCCAACATCTCAGAAGCCCTTTTGGCCTGGTAATCAGCAACCACATTCCATTCCCTTGAAATGTGCACAAAGGATGTAAAGTCAAAATCTTCACTCATTTTGAGAATCTGAACGACTACAGAGGCCAACAGCCAATTAAGTTTCTCCACCCTTTTATTGTTTAAAATATTAACCACAATTTGAGAGTCAGAATTGCAGATAATACTACACCAGCTAAGATAAAACCCCCTCCATAAGGCCTCAATAATTGCAAGAGCTTCCATAAAATTATTGGAGTGAACACCTTTATAAATGGAAAATAAAAAATTGACACCACCAGTAGAATATCTCCCAACACTGCCAATGCCAGCATGTCTAGGATTACCTGTGGATGATCCATAAGTATTAATTTTTAAAACTCCTCTAGGGGCGGCCTCCACCTACCATCTCTCCTAACCTTATTGTTGAGCTGAGGAACCCTTCTAGGTCTAGAATATTTCACACCATCCCCAAAGATACCAAGGTCTTGTTGTACCTTCTCCTCCCTAGAATCCAAAAGAAGGTCCACATCACATTTGCTATGGATGGTTTCTTGAACCATATGCAGGATCCTTTTCCAGATCTGTTGAACAACCAAGTAACTGCCCTAAAAGATGCACCGATTTTTTTTTAGTCAAATATACCGGATAATGCAAGAAGGGCCCAAATTCTAAGCCACTCAAAGTAAGGGGGCCTTTGTCGGAGTTCTGCCCAGACAACTCCAAAACTCCACTAGGGATAGCACATGAAAACATGGATGGTTCCAGGAGATCCACCAATAGTGACAAATATCTCTAGAAAAGGAGTATTGAAAAAACAAATGAGAAGAGTCATCCTCATTCTTACTGCAAAGGACACAAAAAGAGGGACCCTGAAATCCCCTCTTCCTCACATTATCCCAAGTTAGGCATTTATTACAAGCTGCCACCCAGTGAAAGAAGTTACATTTTAGCTAGGAAAATTTGTTCCACACCTTTTTCCACCAAGTGACAGGAAGACTCCCATACTTTTGCTTATAAAGAACCTCATAACCATAGGCTACCAAGTAGATTCCATTAGGATCAGGGTTCCAAGCTAAAATATCTTTACCCCTCAAGAAGAACAAGGCCTCCCTATAAGAATAAGAGCAAGCACCTTTATGTACTTGGTTATTACCCCTTGGGGACATTCTTGCAGATCTTCCACTTATACATCTCCATATTTCCAAAAGGCTAGATTTTTTAAAGTCCTCCACACAAGACCAGCCTGCTTCCAAGAAAAAATGCTTATGGAATGTAACCTAGGATATTTATTCAATATAGGAGGGTGACCATCCCAATAATCCTCTCAAAAAAGAGCATCTGATCCCTGATTGCAAATCCATAACAAACCCTACTTTATTAAATTAGCTCCTCTTTTTAGAGTGTCCCAGATAACTGAATCTTTCCCAACCAAGCTGACTCTAGGGATCTTAGCCTCAAAAATACCTCTCAAGTATTTACAAGATAATATTTTAGCCTAAATTTGATCTTGAGAGGTACACCATCTCCAATAAAGTTTTGTAGCCAAATCCTACCCAAAAAGAGTTGTTTGTCGCAACCCAAGGCCTCCCTCTTGCATTATCCTACATATAGAATCCCATCTATCCAAAATCTATTTAGATTGATCAAGTTTTCTAGACCATAAAAATTATCTTGAAAAAGCATCCATGTCCTTGATGAAGTGAGAGGGAGATATTTGTACAAAACATATATAAATGGGTAAATCTTGAACAACAGATTTTAAAAGCAATTTGAAAGTCCAGTGATTCACCTTCCTTCTAAACTTATAAAGCATAGACTGCCAAGAAGATCTAGGTAGAGGATGAGATGAAATTGAAATACCAAGATAAATGAAGTGGGGAGTCCCAACCTAGAATCTTAGAATGTGAGCAATCCTAGCTTAAATAAGAGGAGGGGTATTGAAGAAGAAAATAAAAGACTTGTCCTCATTAATCAACTATCCAGAAGCACCAAGATATATGTCAAGGGACTGTCTAATATTGTCAGCTTCCTTGATAGTGTCAACTCCCAACAAAGCAGTATCATCAACAAATTGAAGGTGGGAAAGAGGTGGAAAACTACTATCCCACTTCCACCCCTGAATGAGACCTTGCATGACTTGAGACTTGAGCAATCTTCCCAACCCTTCTGCCATAATGATAAAAAAATAAGAAGATAAAGGATCTCCTTGCCTTAATTCCCTTGAGGCATCAAATAGCTTTGATGGCTCATTATTTACAAGAACAGAGAATGAGGAAGAAAAAATACAACTCATCACCCATCTAATCCATTTCTTCCTCAAATCAAAAAGTAGCAAGAAATTTTTGAAGAAAGAACCATCTGACCCGATCATAGTCTTTGTCCATGTCCAACTTAATGAACATAGTTTTCTCCTTATAATTTTCCATCAAGTGAATGGCTTATGTAGCAATAACAACCCCATCCAAGATTTTTTGGCCAACAACAAACCCTTCTTGCTCCTCAGAGATGATTTTGCTCAACCATATCTTCAGCCTCTCAACAATAATTTTTGTGATGATCTTATACACAACATTGCAGAGAGCAATAGGCCTGAACATATCCAATGAATTTGCTCCCTATTTTTTGGTTATAAGCACCACAAAGGTAGAATTTATGGTCCTTAGCATCTGTTTGTTATTTTGGGACTCATGGACCACATCCAAAAGATCAAATTTGATTAAATCCCAAAACTCCTGATAAAAATCAATCAAGAATCTATCTGGGCTTGGGGCTTTTCCTTTTTCATCTTGAATACAACATTTTACAACTCCTCAAGGGAAATTAGACCCATCAAGTGCTCATTCATCTCTTTAGAAATAATCGTTGGAATACAATTTATAATAATCCTTTCATTCTCATCATCTGATAGGGAGTCCTCCTTGAAGAGAGAGAAAAAATACCTCTTAGTATCTTATGAAATAACACTGAAATAAGAGAGCAGGATACCTTGAGAATTCACAAGAGAGATAATTAGGTTACCGTTACGACGAGCCTTAACTGAGTTATAAATAAGGTTGTGTTCCTATACCCTTCCTGAAACCAATCTACTCAAGCTTTTATTTTCAAAAAAATTCTTCCATTAGTTCCCATTCAGCAAGGTCTTTCACAGCCTTAGATTCCTAAAAAATAAGCTCCTTCATGAATCCCTGATATTTAATATTCCTTGAAGGTTATTTCATCCTCCTAAGAGCTGCCAACTTAGCCAAGGAAAGGTTCTCAAAATTTAGTCTATGCCATATCTTCAATTTATGTTTTACAAATTGTAGTCACTTCATAAAGGAATACATAGCGATGACATGAGGAGGTGTATCAATGGTCCACCAGCCTCGCATGAAATCCTGAAGCTTAGGATCACGAAGCCACATAAGTTGAAACTTAAAGGAGGGACTATTTTTTAGCCCTAAATCCAAAATAGAGAGTTTGATAGGTCAATGATCAGATCCCCTACCCTCCAGAATCATATAACTAGCACTTCTGTTATTACCCATCCAATAACTGGATATCAAAAACCTATCCAGTCTCTCTGATATGGAAGTTTTCCCACACCTTCTATTGTGAGAAGTAAATATACCATTATCTGGCTTGATGTCAACCAAGTTTAGGGTCTATATATGAGCACTAAATACAGAATAAAATGGCTTGATATGGTCCATCCCACCACGTTTCTCCTCTAGACAAGTGATAGTGTTGAAGTCTCCAGCCAAAATTCATGGGTACAGGGGTGTCAAACTTCTCACAAAGCAAATGTTCTCCCAAAAATTCACTTTACCATTGTAATCAATAGGAGCATACACATTTGTAAGTAGGATGGTTTCACCAGATTCATTATCATGTCCAACCATAAATATAGACCATTTTTTGGAAATACAAGTAAGAGAGGATATCTTAATCGGATCCCATAAACAAGCGACGCCACCAAAATATCCACATGCACCAATACACTGGCATTACCCCCTTCTCCACAAATTGGAAGCAATATTGAACATACTATCAATAGCCAATTTAGTCTCCTGAATAAACACCACATCCGAAGAATGCACACAAACCAAATCATGAACAACTTTTTTTTTGGGATGTTGTTCAACCCCCTTACATTCCATGAGAGGATAATCATTTTTTGGGGTTATAAAAATGGGAGTCCAATTTTATCACCAAGCCTAACTACACCAAAGTATCCCCCATTAACTTAATTTTATCCTGGTCCTTCTTTCAACCCACCTTCATATTCTTATTCGAAAAACATTTTTTAATTATTTTTTGCTGTAACCCCAACATCGTAGGATTTTTGCAGTCCAAGGATGACTGCATCAGTTCTTGAGTAGGATAGGACATAACTAAATCTTTACCACTTTCTAAAATAGTTTCCCTTATAGGGCTAGACCCAACCATGTCCCGTATACTCAGATCCAAATCCCTTTGTTCTTCATTTAAACCCCCTAGATCTTATTCCTTAAGTTCCACCTCAAGAAGAGACATTTGATTCAACCCTGTTATATTTGCATCATGTAGCAATGTTTCAGATATCTCCATGCACTGATCAAGATGATCTAATATTTCAAAATGGTTGAGTAGAGCATCTGGCTGGCTATCCTTAAGGTATTTGTTTGCCCTTCGTTCTCTGTTTCAAGATTTTATCGAAATAAAACCTTCCTTATCCCATTCCCCTTCCTTTATCGGGGATTTTCCTTTATCCAATCTTTGTCTAGATTGAGAGGGCCCAGGATTTGAAGCCACAAGTGGCACAAACTTGGGGCATTTTATTTGTAGGTGGCCATATTAATGATAAATCTAGAAACAAAATGGAAGAGCTTCATAGTCATGTTTTGGAACCCATGTAGTTGATCCAAACTGTATTTCAATAGAATATCGAATAGGATTATTTAAGTCAATTTCAACACAAATACGAGCAACAAAGATTACCTTTTTATCCATTGTCTATTGTGACAGTCTAACCGGCTTCCCAAGCAGAAGGGCAATCTTATGCAAGATATCATTTCTCTAGAATTCTAACGGAAGCCATAGAAGCCACACCTATACTGAAACCCACGATGACCGCTCCTCTTATGGGTTGAAACCCACATGTCAGGGTTTAAGAAAGAGTCCCAGTTGGTTATAAAAATAAGGACCCCCTTCAAATACTTTGTTACAATCTGCAATATAAGAGAAAACCACTATAAAATAGTTGTTCACACTCATTATCACCTCCATATTGCTTTTAGGATTCCAAGTCTTCCTGATCCAAGCCTCCACAAAAGGGAGAGAAATTCAGATGCCCAAAAATTTAACAATAAGGGTATGTTTGGTTAGATACTCCACATGTTTTGCCATCGAGTCTGGTTGAACCACTAGTACTGGCCTGACTTTACATCATTCCAAACATCCATTGTTCTTTAAAAAGTGTTTCTCGACATGCACTAGGAAATATTGTTCCTTCTAGTAATTTTCAAATGAAAAAACATCACAAGCATGCACTCTTTATGTCAGACCCGATGTCGTCACAACATTCCTCCAAATTTTTAGACCTCCTCTGAAAGTTACTACCATCCCTGTAGAGGATTTTTTCTTCATCAAACCCTAGTAGAGTAGTTTTTCCTCATCAAACCCTAGCAGAGCCGTTTTTCAATTTCCATGAAAATGTATTCTTTAATAGAAGGAATTAAATTAATTTTCTTTTCTTTTAAAGAATTCTTCTTAGGATATTTATTTGCATAATGTCCCTTTTGTTTGCAAAGATAATAGCAAGGAGAAAATATTTTGAAACATTTTTTTATTTTTCCTTTCTTTCGAAAAAAATATTTTTCTATTTTGATTTAGACCATGAAAAACATAGATTTACAACTCTGTTGTTTATAAAATTTTCTTCAATATATTTTTCACTGAATTCTTCATTAGTGCAATTAAATGGGTATGTTTTATATGTACAATATTTTCTCATTTGCTTATGAATTTTTTGTTCTTTTTATTTCTCTTCCATTATCTCATAGAGGAGATTTTTGGATTTCCTAAGATCTTGAACAATTACTCCAAATGTTTGTTCTTCTAACCCTTATAGATAAACATATTCAATTTTCTTTTGGAACCATTTGGGCAAAGAAGCAATAAATTTTATTTTCATCAGATAATTTTAAATTTCTCCTAACATGACAGTTACTACCATCCCCACAGAGGATTTTTGCTTCATCAAATCCTAGTAGAGTAGTTTTTGCTCATCAAACCCTAGCAAAGCCATTTTTCAATTTCCATGAAAATGTATTCTTCAATAGAAGGAATTAAATTAATTTTTTTTTCTTTAAAAGAATTTTTCTTAGGAAATTTATTTGCATAATGTCCAATTTATTTGCAAAGATAATAGCAAGGAAAAAATCTTTTGAAACATTTTTTTATTTTTCCTTTATTTCGAAAAAAATATTTTTCTATTTTGATTTAGACCATGAAAAACATAGATTTACAAATGTGTTGTTTATAAAATTTTCTTGAATATTTTTTTTATTGAATTCTTCATTAGTGCAATTAAATGGGTATGTTTTATATGTACAATATTTTCTCATTTGCTTATGAATTTGTTGTTCTTTTTCTTTCTCTTCCATTATCTCATAGATGAGATTTTGGCTTTCCTAAGATCTTGAACAATTTCTCCAAATGTTTGTTCTTCTAACCCTTATATATAAACATATTCAATTTTCTTTTGGAACCATTTGGGAAAAGAAGCAATAAATTTTATTTTCATCAGAGAGTTATAAATTCCTCCTAAATGTGATTTTTGTAATTTGAAATACCTAGGTATGATATGTTGATAGGTATCAACAATTTAAAAAATCTTATGCTAGTCATATTACATTTTGAAAAACTTATTGTTCTTTCAAATGTGACCTTGGAATTAAAAAATCTTATGAAGTTTAGGTTTGTTTATGGAAACCTCTCAAAGAGATTAATAATCTCTATATTCAAAACAAGACTAGTAAGATGCTATCACAGATTGATGTACTCATTACCAAAATTAATATTGATCTCTGTTCTGATGATATTACTAAAGAAAAAAGGAACTTATTTTACAAAATTCCTTTAGATTTAGTCACTAATAGAAAACAATAGTGGAGATAGGTCGAGTGTGCATGCTATAGAACAAGACAGGATGATTGTAATGTAATATAGATTATTTTGATGTGTTCAAAATATAGAAATGGATTATCCTTGGTTTCATCTACATAGTAAAATATTTCTATGTATGTACATAATTGATCATTTTTTACTCTTTCTATGATGTCAATCAATATAGAATATTTTTATTTATGTTCTATATTATTATGTTAAAGCACAATAACATTTCAATTAATATATATTATGTAATATTTTGTGACATGATATAGAAATCTGTGTTAGTCGACATTCATTTATGGTTACATCAAGTTGAATGCTTTTTTTAGTATTCTATATTTCACATAAAATAATTGACGTCTATAAAAAATATATAAATGATTCTAATAGGTTCTCATTGTTGATCGAGTCAATAAAAATATAGGTATAACTTAAAGATATAAATTAATTAAATTCCATCATAAAAAGTACATTGATATATATCTTGTTCATATATTTGTCTATACTATCTAATTTTAGGTTTAACACCTTCTCCTTGTCAAGTTTTAAACTAGATGTTTTGTATTACATTCTTTAGGAATTTTAGTACTATATTCATTTTCTATAGGTTTGATAAACACATTTCTTTAACAAATATATATAAAATTCTCCATCTAAAATATTTATTAGCTAATTATATTTTCATTGATGATTGTGTAAACACATGCTGGTGTCACATTTTTATTTCCATGATACATTTACAAGATGTGAAAATGGGGTGTTCACATCAACCGATTTCATGCTCTCTAAGCTATACTTAAGCCTTCATATGAGCATATTTTTGCAGGAAAATTTTTCTTATCATAATTACTGAGTTACCCAAGATATTTCATAATACTTGATATGGTAGGGGACAAAAGAGTAGGAAAATGGAGCAAAAGTGATTTTTCATGTAACTAGTTTCTTATGAAATCCTTTCATAGGGGCCCAAAAACTCCATTTACTTTTTATAAAATTATGATAGATGAGGAGCATCATAAAAAAATATTATTCACACAATCATGAAACTATGCCATGTATTACACCTTGGCAACTACGACATACCATGTAAGCATAACCAAACACTTCATCTACCATTTATAGTCCAGCTCAAACTAGGCTTGAAATAATTTCTATTTTGATTAAAAAGAAAGAATTTCATTTGAAAAAAAGAGGGTTTTTATTTTAAAAGGACGTTCTTTGAAAAGTATACAATATATCAACATTAAGGTATTTTAAAAAGTAGATTAGGTCTTATATTATATTAGTTTTATTTTGATTTTAGGAAATATACAGTGGATTATGTTCCAATCAAAATTGCTTGACATGTCATGAACAATAGAACACATGAGAAATTGTATTATTTATGAATATTTACCTTTATTACACAATAATATAAACAATTTTATTGAAATTATAATATAATTCAACCCTTTACAACTACACATTTTTACCATCATTAATGACACGTAGTGATATGTCATGAACAATAGAACACATGATAAATTGTATTATTTATGAATATCTACCTTTATTACACAATAATATAAACAACTTTATTGAAAGCACAATCTAATTCAAACCTTTACAACTACACATTTTTCCCATCATTAATGACATGTAGTGATAGATAGTTTTCAAGGGTAAATATATCATAAAGAGTTTGATGAGTCTTTACCTACGTTCTTGCTATTAGAGTATTGAGCTTGTGATGATGACACAACTAAAATTAGAGGGTGTACGATGATAAAATATGGTATGCCTATAAATGGTTGGCATGATCATTTATGGTTTATTTGTGTCTAAGGAAAACTACTCGACAATGATGAGCTCCCATGATATTATACCTTGACAATTCATGTTGATTTTTATTACAATGTTAGCGTTGAATGCAATTCGACACCACAATATGGAAGGTAGGTATTTATGTCATTTATGTAAATTCTACAATTGAGGAGGAGATTATTTAATGATGCTTTTCACCCTAGATTGTTATCTTAAGAGAAACTAATTTCCCTTAAAGTACCTAATCTATAAAGTTATTCAAAAGTGGAGGAGGTAGTTAATAAGATTCACTCATTACCTTTTGATAACATTAGTTGGATTATAGGAACCTTTTAGGATGGATATGAGTTGAAGTGAATCACCTATAGATACATAACTTCTATGTTTTCTCCTCAACACTCACTCTTCCTAAATATTTTGTATAAGGTGTTATAATTAATGATGATTTTTTCCTTTTAGTTTATCATATCAATCAATTAATTATTATATGAAGTAGCATATATTTTTTACTCTTACAATTTTTTTAGACTTACAAAATGTTAGTAATGTTATATATTTAACACAAGAATTATTATTATTGATGTAATTGATACATAGATTACTTGTATGATCATGATATTACATCCTTCTACAATAGATGCACCGATTTAAATGCTATTTATTCTACATACAAGGTTGGATACCATTCACTCCATCCCATGCTTTCGATGATCACTCAAGGGGACCTTGATATTTCCATTGATAGTGTAACAACCCTCCTCCCACGACCCATGATTGTAGTTAAATTAATGAACAATACTTACCTTTTTATTTTAGAATGTGGTAATGTTGATTGTCATTATGCATGCAAGACTAGGAGTAGACTTCGATGTGTGAAAGGTTGAGGGAGAAAAAGTAAGTGGTAAGAGATGGTTCAGACTGTGAGTACATGGAATCTCACAAGAAATTGCATTTCATATAAAAGATACATTATATGAGTGTTTTATTTTAAAAATACTTGATGAGTTTCAAAGTGGAGGTATGCATGTAATATTTGGTATGGCAATGAAAATACCTTGGGTTGGGTCATAGGAGACATTTTGGTGATTCAAAATATAATTTGGTGTTACATTGCTATTTTTTTGACAATATAAAGTTTATTAGATTTTGTTTAAAAATAAAAAAAATAATAATGAATAATATTAAAAAAAATTAAATCAAATAAAAGTAAAATTTGTAAGTAGTGCAAATGCTTGCATCATTAAAACGGTATGCTATAGAAATAATTATAAATTAAACACTTTTCATGCTCGAGTGTTGAGAATGTAGGCTGAGGGGAGAGGGATATTGTTATACTAGATACCTTGTTTTGGGATTATGATCATAATATTATTCGGGGTGTGCAACAATAAAATGAAAATCATCTGCAACTGGCTATGTAAGCTGAAGATCAAAAACACATAAACAAAAGGTTGAAATTGTTAGGTTGGGATTGTTTAATTTTCTTTCTTGTAAATTTTATTGATGTTGCGTGCTAAGAAACATTGTGGAATAATTGGTTTCCATTTAAGTTCTAATAGATAGGAATATGAATATTGTGTTGTTCTCTTCAAAGGCACCACATTTAAAGAGAATGTTTATGCTAAATTTATGTGCAAACTCCTATGTGAAAACAATGGGTATACTATGCTTGGTTCAGTGTTGATATCTGTCAATGTGTTTTAGATCCTGAAATGTTGATTTGCATGGGACTTGCGTGAACTCACTTATTTTCTCTGCATCATAGTTTAACTATTTGGTATGACTTGTTAAGATCGGGAAATTCCCGTTACGCTACCGAATAAATGAAGACTTTTCCCCAAATTGAATCTGAGTGCCAAATTTTTTTTAAAGAAGGATAAATTCATTCCATCTTAGATTGGAAAATTTTGGATAATTTTTTTAACCAATGTGAGAAGTTGGGTTGAAAATCTATCTAATTTTTTGGGCTATAGCCTTGTTATGAGTGGAAATTTTGGAACAATATAGAGTTTATTATGTGCTAGATGTTGTAAGTGCTTATTTAAATATTGATTTCTCTTTGAACTCTGACTCCGTGCTTGGTGACATAAATTGATGATGAAGTCTATTGATGCATTTTGCAACTATGTGTTAGATTATAGCTAGTGTGCATGCATTATACCTAGAGGTCAATTCTGATCTCATAAATTTAAATTATTCCCTCAATGATGATGTGGAAAACTATGGGTAAAGCGATAAAGTGCAGTCAATAACACTATGGAGGAGTGGAAATAAATGACCATCAGTTTTCCATGAGGGTCAGTAGTATTCTAGATTGAATCCAACTTGTAATTAGTTAGAATTTTTTGGAAAAAATAGCCTTATGTGTTTAAGGTGATTACCCAGCTGAGGTGTATATGTCTTTGTCCTACGAAGCCAATCAAGATGTAGAACAGAGCTAAACAAGTTTTACATGATGAAAGAAGATAAATTTTACGTTTATTTCTTTGTTACAGTTGCCATATGGCTGGGTATAGTGGTTTTATGAAAACATTTTATTTAATAATGTTGATGAATGAGCTTAAGGATGTCACTTACCCTTAACCCTTATTTTATATTGGAAACAAAGCATGTCTACTGTTCATTTTGATAACTGAAAGTGTGTGCTTGCTTCTATTGGAAACATGAATTGGGTTTTTCTCTCATTGTATTTAAAAGAGGGACGATTGATATAATGTTAATAAAATTACTTGTTTCTTTATGAGAAAATGATGTGCGATGAAAACCAAGTTTATTCCCTGTAGTGTATGCCACCTATAGTTGACAGATTGGCTTTGAATTTTGTAGGCAAAAAAAAGTATTTCCTAATGTTGAAATAAGTGTGACACTGAGAGGGGGGGTGAATAAGTGTGTATTAAAAATTTAATCCAACTATAAAATCAAATCAAAACAAGCAATCACACAAACATGCATCACATAACATCAGATTTATAGTGGAAACCTGATGTGGGAAAACCACTGTGCCAAAGGACTGTTTGGACTCCCATCCAAATACAGCCTCAAAAATATTTGGTCTTTACAATATTTTTGTAGCACCAACTATAGGGAATGAAAACAACCAACCCAGACTTTAGCAGCACCAACTACAAGGAGCACCGATCCCTATTGCCAAGCACCGACCTGATAAATTTAAAAAGCTTTGATAAAAGTTTTAAATATCATCAAAAGACCTTGAGTGGTCTAGCTCAAAAATATTTTCCTATAAAATATTTTGTCTAACCTTTTCAATCTTATCAACTCTGCACATTGATTGTCTCATACCTTGGACAAATTTTCAATGAAAATGCCAAAGAAATTTTTTTTCACAACATGCACCAACAATCCTTTCTCCAAAAAAAACCCCTTCTCCCTTTTCCTTTAAAACATATATATGCTTCACATTAAAAAACATAGCTCTTTTTTTTAGTTACACAAAAGTACCACTCAACCGTTATATTCTTATAAACTGCCAAAATTGCCAAAAAGAGCTGGCAAGACTTTTTGTAACAGTCATAACTTCCTCCTCAAATTTACAAATAGGCTAAAAATTGACACATATATTCTTGGATAAATTGAATACCTTCAGTTTAAATTTTAGATTTTAAATCTTCATGTATTATTCACATTACCTCTGAAAAAGTGGCCTCTAACGTTGATTTTACACCTGTCACATAAACTAGAAAAAGTGCTCCAAAGCCATTTTGCAACACTCACCGTTTCTTCTTCCGAACTCTGTTTGGGATAAAATTTATAACTTAAGTTCTCAGTGTATCCAGCTACCTCCAGTAAACAATTTAAATTCCAATTTATCATGGATTTCTTAATATTCCTCCCATAAAGTGACCTCCAATGCATATTTTACACCTGTCACATAAAGCATGAAATTGACCAACAATGCACTGTCAAAGTAACCGACCGTTCCAACATTGCAACCAAACTTTATAATAACAAAAAAAACTCCAAATAGTTTCTTGTGTTGTCTAACACATTCTGTTGACGTTGTTGCAACTTTGATGATTTTTGTAACTTTGACAATTTTGCTACTTTGACAACTTCCTCATGATTTTTGCAACTTTTGTAAATTTGCATTAAACAACCTGTAACAACTTCACCCGAACATCAAAAACATCCTCATAAGAATCGCAAACCACTTTACATACTCCAAATAATCTTTGAATAATTGTCCACTACATCACCCTGTCCATTTGAGTGTGTTTACAACAATGATAATATTGTCGCTACACCTTGCTCAACAATCTCCTCCTTTGGAATTATTGACAACACAAGACCAAAAGGCTGCTACAAACTCCCCCTGAGTCCATGCACGACATTCTTAGGCAAAAATTATTACACTTAGCAAGAATCACAAACATAAGAAAAAAGATAAACAAAGACACAAATGCTCCCCCTGAGAATGTTGCCCCGATAGCTAGTCAATGGTTGGGAAGTGTGACTACTCTCAATTTCTTGTGAAAGTACTCAAATACTTCCTTGGGAAATGGTTTGGTGAAGATATATGCTACTTTCTCTATTGTTGGAACAAATCCAACATAACCTCACCTTTCACAACTTTCTCCTTCAAAAATGATACCAAATAGCAATATGTTTTGTGTGAGAATGCATAACCAGATTCTTTGAGATATTGATTGCACTTGTATTGTCACACATGGTTGAGATGGGCTCACTAAAATTTATTTTTGTTAGGATTAAAAAATAAGACACCCTTTATTTACAAGTTATCTTACAATATATAAGCATCAAGCTTATGAGGGAGATATGACAAGTGTCATAAGATCCACTCCAATCGTCTTTCAGAAGACACCACTCCAACTCAAACTTAAGACAGGGACAAGTGGAAAAAGACAAATGTCAACCTATAAATTATAGGCATATTGCATATTATAACAATAATAATATTCTAACATTCCCCCTTAATGTGCACTATCCTAAAAAGATAAGTCAACATTAGATAACATTCCCCCTTAATGTTGACTTCTTTTACATATATATACAAAATTTCTAAACTGAGAAAACTTGTCTTTCCAAAGTGACTTGGTGAAGATGTCTGCCACTTGATATTGAGTTGGTACATACTTCATGTGTATAATGTCTTCTTGGACCATTTATCTGATGAAGTGATGATGGATCTCAATGTGTTTTGTTCTAGCATGGAAAACTAGATTCTTGGTCATCTTGATGGTACTTTGATTGTCATAATATATATATGTTCGATCGTGTATGAATAGCCCAATATCCTAAAGTAATTATCTCAACCATATTGCCTCCTTAGTTGCCTCAACTACTACTCTATATTTAGCTTCTGTTGAAGATAATGAAACTATGTTCTGCTTCTTTGGTCCAACTAAAAGTAATAACCTGATGTGGATCTTCTAGTTTCAGGACAACTAGCCCAATCTAGATCTATGTATCCAACCAATAAAAAATCATCACTTTATGTATAGATAAGGCCATGATGATGTGTGGCCTTGAGTAATCTCACAATCCTCTTAGCTACTATCCAATGGCTCTTCTTAGGATTGTGCATGAATCTGGAAATAAGGCCAACTGAATAGCAAATATCTGGTCTGGTTGAAGTTAAGTAGATCAAAATTCCAACTAGCTTCCTGTAAAGGGTACCATCAACCCTTTCTTCACAATCACTATTAACCAATTTCAACCTGGTTTCCATGGGAGTGAGAGAGGGCTTACACTCCTCCATGCAAAACCTCTCCAAAATAGACTGAATGTATTTAGCCTGTGAGATAAAAATCTTACCAGGATGTTGCCATACCTCTATGCCTAAGCAATAGTGGGGGAGGCCTAAATCTATCATCTCAAAGCTCTTACATAATTCCTCCTTGAGCAATCTTATTCCTTCTATGTCATCACCTGTAATGAGAAGATCATCCACATACAATGTAACCAAAATGATGTGGTTCCTCCAATTTCTCACATAGAGAGTAGATTCTGCTATAGCTAGTGAAACCAAGGTTGAGAAAATAGGAGTCAATATTTACATACCAAGCTCGGGGTGCTTGCTTCAACCCATATAGAGTTTTCTTTAATATGAGGACTTTGTTTTTTTTGCCTTCAACTATGTACCCTGGTGGTTGTTTCACATACACTTCCTACTTCAAATGACCATTGAGAAATGCACTTTTAACATCCATTTGATATATTGGCCAATGTTTTTGATCTGCCATAGCAATAATTATCCTGATTGTAGTCATCTTAGCCACATGAGAAAAGGTATCCTCATAATCAATTCCCTCTTGTTGCTTATAGCCTTGAGCTACAAGGTGAGCCTTGTAGCGATCTAGTGAGCCATCTGCTTTATATTTTGCCTTGTATACCCATTTTGTGCCAATGGTATATTTTCATTTGGGTAAATCAACTAACTCCCAAGTGTGATTCCTTTCAATGGAATCCAATTCTTGATCCATGGCATGAACCCATTTAGGATCACCAAGTTCTTATTTGACATTAGAAGGTTCAGGCTGGCTAAGGACTTTGGACATTAGGGCATAATTCACTTGGTGTCTTAGGGCTGAAGGCCTTTTACCTATATAGGTGGGCAAATGATTTTGGGCTTCATCTATTGTGGCTTGAACACACTTGGGTAAAGGATTTGATGATGTTACTTGATCATTAGGAAGATGAGATGGAGGACATGGATCATTTATAGGAAATTCTTCTTGTGGATGAATTTCTTGATTTACGAGTGAATTAGAATGACTAGATGATATTGTATGCATGAATGGAGCAACTATTTCATTAGTTATTTCTAAAGTGGGGGCCTTAGGAGGATTAGATGGGGGATACTCATGAAAGGTAACATCCCTAGCTAAAATTATTTTCTCGGAAATATGTTCATATAATTTATATGCATTGGAACTATCATTATAGCCAACAGAGATGCATTTTTGGTTCGTATCATCTAACTTCTTCCTTTTCTTATGAGGAATATGAGCATAGGCATCACATCCAAATATTCTCAAATGGCCCACATAGGGTGTCCTTCCACTCCATGATTCTTCAGATGTTATTTCATGTAATTCCTTTGTGTATGACCTATTAGTCAAGTATGCAATAGTAAGAACAAATTCTCCCCAAAATAAGTTAGGTAATATAGCAGCATGTAACATTGATTTTTCCCTATTTGTGATTGTTTGATTCATCCTCTCAGCAACTCCATTTTGTTGCAGGGTATAAGGGGTTGTGAATTGCCTCCTTATCCCATGATACTTACAAAAATTAAAGAATTCATTGGAGACATATTCTCCACCATTATCTAATCTTAAGGTGGAGATTTGATAACCACTTTCTCTTTCAACAAGTGTGATGAATTCTTTGAAATTATAAAGGGCTTACCACTTATATTGAATTAGGTAGATCCATACCTTTTTGTTGTAATCATTAATGAAAGTGATGTAGTATTTAGCCCCAGTATAATATTGAATAGACATTGGCCCACAAATGTCTGAATGAACCAATTGCAAAGGTCTATTGGCTCTCCATGCCTTTCCTATTTCAAATGGTTGTCTATGGTTTTTGTCTGTAGATGTGGAAGTCCTTTAACTAATCCTTTTGTAGCCATCATTTGAAGATTATTAAAATTTAAATGTCTCAATATTTCATGCCACATGTACTCCAAAGAGAAAGTAGTTGTTGTATGCAAAGATGTTTGTGTTGCAGATTTTGTAAGGAGGTAGTAAACACCATCCTTTTTGACTCCCATGTCCTTGACATTGCCATTAGGTTCCTTAATGTAGCATTTGTATTTTTCAAAATAGACATTATAGCCCTTATATATAAGATGTCCAATAGAAAGAAGACTCCTTTTAAGACTAGGCACATACAAAGTAAGTGGTGCCTCCCAAAAACCTTAAATGGGTAGAGCACTTTCATCACCAAAATTAATGAATTGATTTGATGTAGGCTGAACCTTGGTCAACCAATCTTGCCTTCTTGTCATGTGCTTTGTTGTTCCAGAATCCATATACCAACATTATTTATCTTCAATGTTAACTTGGTTGGCTGCATACAATGTGTTCAAATTATTACTTTGTGGTTCTCCCTATTCTCTTTGCATTTTATAACAATTAGCAACATTATTATTCCATTTTCCACAATATTCACACCCTTGTTGATTGTTGTTTTGACCCCCTTGAGGTCTTGTTTGCCATCTTGGCTGCTGCTAGTACTGCTACTGATGTGGTTGTTGATGGTAATACTGATTTGGTTATTGCTTGTACTATTGCTGACGTGGCTGCTGCTAGTATTGTTGATTTGGCTGCTGCTAGTACTATGGTTATCTCTAATGTTGTCTACCCCTTTGATTCTCATTATGCTAATTTTAACCTTTGTTTTGTTTAGGCTGTAAAGTTGCCTTGGTGGCAAAAGCTACTGATGTGGCTTCAATTTCTTCATCTTTGATTAGGGCTTGCTCACGTTTCTTAAGTAGGATCTCAATATCCTCAAGTGTGGAATTCATTTTTTTACCACTCAAGTCTAACATGGTAGCATAGGAGTGAAAATTTGAAGTAAAACCATACAACATTATTGGAATTAACTCATTATCATCTAGGGTTTTACCAGCAGCTAAGAAATCATTCTTAATAGACTTCACTTCCATAAGATAATTGGTAAGTGATCCTTTCATACATACATTGTGCAATTTTTTTTTGAGATACAAAATATTATCTTGACTTGGCCTATCAAACAATCTATTGAAATCATCCCATGCTTGTTTAGGTATTTTTGTAGCCCTTACAGTTTCTCTACATTGAATTCCTGTAGCTAGCTTGATTAGACTTAAAGCTATATTGGAATTCTTCTCAAATTGTGCTTTTTCTTTAGGGTCTATAGGTGCAGTGAGTGGGTCTTCATTAGCATGCCTATCTTTCACAAAGTCCCACATGTCATTCATCATTAATATTGATTCCATATCATACTTCCAATTTGCAAAAGTTTGTGCTCCTTCAAGTTTCTTTGTAAGTCCACTTAATAGATTTGTAGTAGCCATGATTTAGAAAAAGATCAAAAGAAAAGAGAGCTCAACAAAGGATGAAATAAGAATGACAAATGCCAAATTAAAGCGCTAAAAAAAATCTAGGGTACACTGTTGAATATCCAGAGGAGGGTTCGCCTAGTTTTTTCACTCTAAATCTTCAAGTGATTCCAACAGTGGGAGGGTTAAGTTGAACACAAGTGCCTTTTTCTATCCAAAGAGAGTAAGACTATAAGTAAGACCTTTATACCAAAATTCTCAATATACCTACCCTTACGTGAGGGAGACTATAAGCATTTGAACATTTGATACGTGGAACATAGGTGATTCTGAAAGGGAATAACCTGCCAAACCTTTATACCAAACTACACAATATACTCACCCTTACGTGAGGGAGACTATAAGTATTTGAGTAGTCGATACGTGGAACATAGGCAGTTATAAAAATGTGATGCTTGCTTTTTGTAGAATTATTATAATAAATGTGCCAATGTATTATTGCTTTATAAGAATTTTCCTGTATGTGTTTGCTTGCTTGTATATGGCATAGTGTCAAGTGTGTATGAAATGGAACTACACCTGATTACAATTATAAAACCCAAAGTCATGCAAGGGTAATAGAAAGCATAAAATATAGACAAAGCCCAAATAGAAGATGCAAGCAACAAACACCTAGTGGCCAAGAGAGTGCCACAAAATGTCTCCACAAGCAAGAGGTAAGGGGCCCTAAATCACCCCTTGAGTTTATGATTGTATTAGGAAATATGGCTCAATAATAGTCCCAAATATGCCTTGAAGTGTGATACATTTTCAATGCCACCAATGATGATAATGCCTCCAATTTTGCCAAATATAATGAAAAACTTGTCTTAGTGTCCCCCCAATGACTTAAAATTGAGATTCCCACAATTTTACCAAATATTTTGTCAAGTAGTGTCGGATACTACCAAAAATGCACTCCAAATTACAATGTCAACTTCAAACTTCAATTTAGCATATTAAATTATTTCAAAAATGAAAATAAACTGCACCAATAAATTCCTCTCAAAAATTATTTTCCAACGACTATATATAAGGCTATAGTCGGTTACAATTTGACCCTTGATTTTAATAAAATAAAACAAGACTTCTTAGAGGTAAAAAACAGGACAAATTGCCCTCTACAAATTTGAAATTTGAAATTTTGGCTTGAAACTGTTTCAACGGGAAACATTTGAAATGACCGAACAAAAAATTTTGGAGGGAATGACTGAAAATTTTGCAATATAGATTATTGTTACCTACTACAGTTGTAGATGTTTCTCAATTCAACAATTGGCAACTGATGTGCCTTAACAAAAAAAAAAATCCGTAGCCCCAAAAACTTTTGCAAACAGCCAACTTTGAGTAGTTGTAACTTGCTCAATATATTACCGAATGAATCAAGTGAGTACTTGATGTTGTAGTACTTCTCATAATCTATATTATGGTGCAAAAACATGAAGAAAATGACAGCTAAAAAAATTAATAAAAAAAAATTTGTTTCAGAAAAAATCGCGCAGGAAAAAAATAGCTGCAACAGTCCGTCTTCAAACAACCATATCTTGCTCATTTCTTATCGGATTTTTACATGTGAGTACTCTATTTTGTAGTACTCCTCCTGATATACATGCTGGTGTACTCATATTCTGAATATGATTGCTCTAAAAAAAAAATTGTTGTCACAAAATGTGATGTTTTTTTTTTAAATGTGCCTTCACCCTACAAAAAAAACCCTAAGGGTCTCCATAGGCAGATCTAACCGCTCTGATACCATATTTTGGGACTAAAAAATAAGGCACCCTTTATTTACAAGTTATATTACAATATATAAGCATCAATATTATGAGGAAGATATGACAAGTGTCATAAGCTCCACTCCAAGTGTCTTTCAGAAGACACCACTCCAACTCAAACTGAAGACAGGGACAAGTTGCAGAAGACAAATGTTAACCTATAAATTATAGGCATAGTGCACATTATAACAATAATAATATTCTAACAATTTCAAGATCTTTCAAAGTTTATTTCATCCAAAGAACCTGTGTACAACATGATATCGTTGCAATATACTCTACCTCTGATGTGGATAATGATATTGACTCCTAATTTTTGCTATTCCATGCAACAATATTATCACCAAGATAGAATGTACCTCCACTAGTACTCTTCTTATAATCTACACATCCTGCCCAATATGCATCTGAATATGCAATAAGGGTGAAGTCCTTACCTTTCGGATACCATAACCCATACTCTATAGTACCCTTGAGGTACCAAAAATCCTCTTCACTACTGACACATGAGTCTACTTGGGACTAGCCTAAAATCAAACTGCCATGCATATTACCTGTAAAATATTCGATATAGTAGTTATCAAGTATAGTAAGCTCCCAATATTGGATCTGTACATAGTTTGATCAATGGGTGGAGATTTGTCATCCTTGCTCAACTTGCAACCTGTCGTCATGGGAGTGCTAATTGGCTTGCAATTCTCCATTGTGAACTTTTTTAGCATCTCTTTCACATATTTAATTTTAAAAATAAATATGCCCTTCTCCTTTTGATTAATTTGCAATCCAAAAAAATACAAAAGTTCACCAATCATTGACATTTCGAACTCTTTTTGCGTCTTATTTTCTAAATATTTACACAACTCATCTTTGTTGCTGCCAAATATGATATCATCTATGCATACAACAACAATAATATGATGACTATTTTCTATTTTGATATACAAATTACTATCCACCATACCTTTCTTGAATCCTTGCTGAGTAAGATAATTTTCTAGCTGTGCATACCATGCCCAAGGTGCCTGTTTTAAGTCATATACCACTTTCTTCAACTTGCAAAACAATTTGGGATCATCACCAAGCTAAAAACCATTTGGCTACTCAGTATAAACCTATTCTTCAACTTTCCCTTTCAAAAATGTTGATTTCACATCCATTTGATAAAATTTGAAATTCTTGTAAACCGTTAAAGCAATAAACATTCTAATTGCATACCAATATTACTTTGTTCTTGACTACCTATCCGTATTCATTCAATTTTTTTTGAAATACCCATTTATTACCAATTACAATTTTATTTGTGGGTCTTGGTACTAACTCCCAAGTCTTGTTTTTCTTGATCTGATCTAATTACCCATTTATTGCCTTTATCCAACTTTCATATTTGCTTGCTTTGAAAACATTTTTGGGCTCAATGCTGGATAGTAAAGAGTAGTTACTTACTAATATTCTTCTTGTCTGAACACCAATTGTGGGGTCTCCAATTATTTTCTCTCTAGGATGAACTTTCTACCAGCTACCTATTTTGAATTTCTTGTTTTCTTCCAATTCTAAATCACTTTTCAAATCCTTTGAGTCAAATTTTTGTTTATTTTTTGTTTCCTCTTCCTCATATCCTTCAATGACCTCTTCATAAATTGGGTAGTTCTCTTCATAGCTAATTACTCATTCTCTTCCTTCATCAAATTTAACATCGACACTTTCCACAATTTTTCTTAGCCTCTTGTTGTAACATTTGTAAACTTTGTTTTTTGAGGAATAGCCAAGGAAAATACCTTCATCCACTCTATATTCAAACTTACCAAGGTTTTATTCAATTATTTTGATGTAACACTTGCTGCAAAATACTTTAAAATATCTTATTGTTGCCTTTTTATCAAACCACAACTCATAAGGAGTTTTTCTTTCATGCGTCCTCAACATGCACCTATTTTGTATGTATACTATAGTATGATCTTCCTCTTTCCAAAATCTATCTACTACTTTACTCTTAGTCAACATAGTTTGTGCCATTTCTTGCACTATTCTATTCTTTATTTCTACCACACCATTCTATTGAGGTGTCCTAACTACTGAAAATTGTCTCTTGATGCCATATTTTTCACAATACTCTGTGTCCACACCTATTTTATGTTTGACCTTAAAAATTTAATCATTTTTCTTGTTTGATTCTCAACATGGTTTTTGAAAACCTTGAACATCACAAAATATTTTGATTTATGCTTCAAAAACAATACCCATGTCATCCTAGAATAGTCATCTATACACAATATAAAATATTTGTCATCGTTTATTTTTTGCATTCTCATGGTTCCACATAAATTTGTATGTACTAGTTCCAAATGTTTTCCCGTGTAGTACTCTTCTATTTTAAATGAGACTCTAGTTTTCTTCATTTTTTAACATGAAGAACAAATGCTATTTGATGGTTTGCTAATGGTGGGAATATCTCTCACTACTTTCTTTGAATTGATTTTAACTAGGTTGTCAAAACTGATATGACCGAGCCTCTTGTGCCATAACCAATTCTATTCTTTCTGTACAATCAAGCAAGCTCCTTCTGAAGTATTCGAGAGAGTGTATAAGTTTCCATATGTCCTTGATATAGCTGCTATCAACTTCCCAATATTTGCCTTTCTGATTTCACAACCCTGCTTCTTAAAGATCACATCATGACCTCTGTCACAAATCTAACTTATGCTCAACAAGTTATGCTTTAGACCAACCACAAACAAGACTTCTTCTGACATGATTTTTTTGTCACTGATCTTAACTAAATCTTTGCCAACTATCTTAGCTCCATCATTGATTTAAAATTTCACTGAACCACCTTCATATTGCTGCAACTTCTCAAATTTTTGTTTATCACCTATCATATGACTAGAGCATCCACTATCAAGTATCCATGGTGTGGATTTATTCTACACTTTAAATACCATATGTACAATCAAGGATTCATTTTCTTCCTTAGGTTGCTCTTTTCATTTCCACTTCGGTTTGATTACAGTTTTGGGATCTTGTTTTGGATTTTCTTTTTTAGTAACTTGTGCATGTTTTTCATGAACTTTTCTATTTTGTCTTATTCCATTTGGCTGAAATTTTCTTCCCTAAAATTAATTTGATGCAAATGTACTTCTACAATTTCTAGCAATATGTCCAAAGTTATGAAAATTATAACATTCTACTGCATAATCCATCAAAGGTGAAAAAGCATTTCTACTGGAATTCCTTGGTCCTACATTATACTTACAATATGAAATCTTATGTCCATAACCATTGCATTTAAAATAGTAACCAGAAAAGGGATGATTGAACCTGGGTGGTGGTCTTTGCCATGTTGTTGTAGGAGCCATAAATCTTCTTCTTTGATGTGTGACATTGGTGAAACCATCATTGTCAATTCTCCTTTTTTGCCTTGCATTATTGTTTTCCTTTGTATGATTCATTGTTGGCTGATTAACTTGTTTCTTTTCTTCATTCTTTTTGGATTCTTAATTTGTGGCCTTTGATCCATTTTATGATTCTCCTTCATCAAAATCCAAACCAGACTTGATGCTTGTAGTCTTCTAGTTATTTATGATCTTATCCAGCTTCATAGAACTCTCTTCACATTTGTGATAAAATCTAATTTTTAGATTCATGTCTTCTAGTTGCATATCTTCTTGGATAACCATAATAATCTATTTTCATGGTTATTTACACTTCGAGATATTTGGATATCTTCTTGGATTCTGCTATCTGCATTTTCAAACTTGTTATTATTTCATTTGCATCCTCAAGATTTCTTAAAATTTTATTATTCCTTTTTCTTTGTCTTTAATTCATCCACAACTGCAATTAGTTTCTCTTCCAAATTCACTTCTGTGTCAGTTTCTTCGGCATCACATTCCTATTATTTTTCTAGTTTTTCTTATTTAAATTCCATGAAAAGAGCTTCACTTGTTTCTTTTTTCAGAATCCTCATTGGGGTTGTCTTCTGATGAACTGACCTTCTTGGAGATGAAACTTTTCTTCTTGAAGTTGCCTTTTCTAAAATTTGATTTTTTCTTCCAGACACTTCTTTCTCCGTGTGATCCTTCATCACTTATGTTCTTCTCATTAAGTGGACATTTAGATGCAAAATTCCCAATGCATCCATAGTTAAAACATTTAAACGATAACTTTCCTCTGTATTTTCCTTTTCCCCTTTTTAGTTTTCGAACAAAGTTTGCTTCCATTTCATATTATGTCTCTTCTTCCTCAGATTCTTTTTTTTTTCTTTCATATTTTTTTGGGCTTTAAAAGAAGCTTCTCTATTTGTGGGTTTAGATTTTCCTATTCTCATCTTATATGCAGTCAAATAACTATGCATCTCATCCATAATAAAAGAATTCAGATATTTAGATTCTTCTATAGCTAAAACTTTAGAATCAAATATTTAAGGAAGGGACCTTAATACCTTTTTCATGATGATAGAATCTTTCATTTCCTCACCGAGTCCTCTAATCGCATTAATGACTTCATTAACTCTCAATATATATACCTCTATATTCTCATCTTGATTCATCTTTAATCCTTCAAATTGAGCTCGATGTGTTTGTAACTTGGCCTCCTTGATCTTAACATCTTCTTCATGAATACTCTTCAGTTTGTCCCATATTTTATTTTCTATTTTACAACCCATAATCTTTACCAATTCACTATCCACTAATCCACACATGATAGCATTCTTTGCTTTTGAGTCATTCTCAAATAGTTTCTTACTAGCAGCATCGGTTGATGAAGTGGTAGGTATTGTGTATCCATTGTTTATTGAATCCCAAATATCGTATCCCAAAGCACAAAGATATGTCTACATCCTGAGTCTCCAAAATATGTAATTAGTTCTATCAAACAATGGTGCTTTGTTTTATGAGAAGCCTTCACCACCTACCATTGTATCACTTCCAAGATCACCCTAGCCGATTAAGCCTTTTCAGGACTTGGATCTGATACCAATTGTTGAACTAATCATGAAACTGAGAGGTGTTGTGAAGTCCTTCACAACGACCCCAAAATTAGGGACCCAACTTAAATTTTGTGATTTCAAGAGATTTTTGTTTATCTAATTTTGCTTGCATCAAAGTCTTGGAAAATTTGCTTTCACTTTGGAATTATTGACATATTTGCATTTTGAAGGTTTGAATGTAGTTGCAATGCTTGAAAACTGAATATTTTGATTATTTGCATATTAATTGCATTATTTCAAATCAAATAATTTGATTAAAATCATTTTCAAAGGTTTAAATGATTAATTTTTATTTAAATAATTAAATTTTATTTTAGGGTTAACCCTAAAATTAATGCAAAATTGAAATGGACATATCTTGAGGTAGGAAACTCCATTTGATCTCATTCAAAACTTGGTAAAAAAATATGAATTTTCTATTTCTAATGATACCAAACTTGCAAGATTCTAGATGTCAGTTTCACCAAAAAAATAGCAAGTTAGTTTAGCAATATGAGAACTTTGAATACTTCTGAAAAAAATTAAAGTTACAGGAAAGTAAAGTTTGGTTTTGTTTTGATATTATGATTATTGTTTCATTATGCAGGTAATACAAGGGCAAGGGTTTGAAGAAGATAGTCATAAAATTCATTCCCGATGAAGAAACAGATAACTAAAAATTTTAAATTGTAAATAAATCATTGAGATTCATGGAAAGGTTCAGACATTTTATACAGATAAGGAGAGGAAGGATTGGAAGGATCAAAGATACACATTCATTGGAGGAAAATTGAGAAAGCCATTTGCAGAACACTATAAATTATTGTATGATTTTATAAATGTGTTTAAGCATTTTGGATCTAGATTTGTGCATAGACTGTAGTTGGAATTAATAAAATGTTTATTACAATTTCTTAATAGTTTCTATACCTTAGAATATTTCATCAATTCATTTGATCTCATTGTGTGAATACTCATGAACATTGGATTGGTTTTAAAAATTTTTAGATGGAAATCTGATCTGTGGATTTTGTCCGAGACATTAATTTAATTTCTAAAGTTTAAAATCTTTTATTATTTTTTATTATTATTTAGTTTTGAGAACAATATTTTATAACTTAACATAATTTTTATAAAGAGAAATTATATGGTTAGATTAAAAATTTAATTTATTATTCAAATATTACATCAATTAATATTTGAATTAATAAATTTAATAAGGGATAAATGAATATTTTATTCCTCACCTTAATTTTATAAGGTTGAGGAACTAGGATTGATATCTCTAAAATTCAATTTGGATTTGGTTTACAATATAGTTCTATTTATTTCAAAAGTCCAAATTTCAAATCAGAGATCACATTTACTCTTTTGAATATTTAATTTCATAAATATTTCAAAAGATAAATATTATAAGCAAATCTAATTTATAAACTTTATTTTATTATAAATCCAAAGTTTATAGATTAGTTTCATATTAATCCCTCAGAATTTATCATTGACAAGGTTTTGGAACCTTATAAATTGGGCAAGACATTATTTCATTTATTCACCTCTTCTGGTTTTGATTTATAATTTCATAAGGGGGTTTGAATAAATAACTGCTTTATCAAATAGAAATTTGGGAAATGAATTTATTATAAATTTATTATATTCCAAATGTTTATTAAATCTATAAATTTCATTTACTTCGATCTTTATCAAATTTAAATTGAAATTTTATAAATTTAATAACCTTTGAAATATAATAAATTTATAATAAATTCATTTCCCAAAGGTTTATTTGATAAAGCAGTTATTTATTCAAACTCCCTTACGAAATTATAAATCAAACCCAGAAGAGGTGAATAAAAGTTAAATTGAAATTTAATACAAAATGCAAGATTATTTTTATGCTAATTTCATTTAAAGCATTTTGAGACATTAAATTTAAGAGAGGAAATAAAATTTGGTATACTTTAACCTAATATCATAAAACGAATTATATTTTGTTCAATTAATATAAAAGACATACTCCACATGATGGATTCGATATCATTTACATGATCCCAAGCCCCTTGTTAACAACAATTACAATACCCTAGAGTTTTATTCTTAGCACTTATATTATTTTATGCATAAAACATTGAATACAAGAATCTTGGAGATATATATATTTTTCTTTGCAAGAGAGAACTTAATGTTCTAAGTTTTCGAGTGGTTTTGTGACTTGACAAAATCGCACCTCAACAAGAGGGGGGGTGAATAAGTGTGTATTAAAAATTTAATCCAACTACAAAATAAAATCAAAACAAGCAATCACACAAACATGCATCACATAACACCAGATTTATAGTGGAAACCCGATGTGGGAAAACCACTGTGCCAATGGACTATTTGGACTCCCATCCAAATCCAACCTCGAAAATATTTGGTCTTTACAATATTTTTGCAGCACCAATTACAAGGAATGTCACCAACCAACCCATATTTTAGCAACACCAACTATAAGGAGCACCAATCCCTATTGCCAAGCATTGACCGAACAAATTTAAAAATATTTGATAAAAGTTTTAAATCTCATAAAAATACCATAAGTGGTCTAGCTCATAAATATTCTCCTCTAAAATATTTTGTCTAACCTTTTTAATATTCTCAACTCTGCACATTGATTATCTCACACCTTGCACATTTTTCAATCAAAATTCCAAAGAAAAAAATTCTTCACAACATGCACCGACAGTCCTTTCTCCAGAAAAAAACCCCTTTCTACATTTTATTTTAAAACATATATATGCTTCAAATTAAAAAACACAACTCTTTTTTTTCAGTTACACAAAAGTACCACTCAACCGTTATATTCTTAGAAACTACCAAAATTGCCAAAAAGAGCTGATAGGATTTTTTGTAACAGTGATAACTTCCTCCTCAAATTTCCAAATGGGTTACCAATCCTCTTTGATCTAGTTTGTTGACCTCTATCCAAAAGAGATACCAATCCCTTTTGCTCTGATTTGTGTACCTCTATCCACAGGACACACCAATCTCCTTTGCTCTGGTTTGTGGACCTCTATCCATAGGAGACACCAATCCCCTTTTCTCTGGTTCATACACCTCTATCCATAGGAGATGCCAATACCCTTTACTCTAGTTCTTGGATCCCTATTCATAGAAGACACCAATCCCATTTTATATGGTTCATGGACCTCTATCCATAGAAGACACCAATCCCAGTTGCTATGGTTTTTGGACCTCTATCCACAGAAGATACCAATGCCCTTTGCTCTAATTCATGGACCTCTATCTACAGGAGACTCCAATTCCATTTTCTCTTATTCATGGACCTCTATCCATAGGAGATACCAATCCCATTTGCTCTTATATACTCCAAAAACCTACTCAAATAAGCTCCAAGTCTACTCATAAGGATTTCTTAATTATACTCCAAGCCTAAAAACAAGGCTTGCTAAATTCTACTCACCAAAACCTTCTCAAACCTGCTCCAAGGCTATATAATGCTTGCTCAAATTTTCTCACCAAAATCCGCTCAAATCTACCCACAACTCTGCTCAAATATATTCATCAAAACCTGCTCAAATATGCTCCAAGCCTACACATAAGGCTTGGTCAAATATGATCAGCAAATCTTGCTCAAATCTACCCACAAATCTACCCAAATATGTTCATAAAAACATGCTCAAATATACTCCATAATCTACCCACAAATCTAAACAAATTTGTTCATCAAAACATGCTCAAATTTAATCCAAGCCTACTCTCAAGGCTTGCTCAAATCTACTCCAATCCTACTCACAAGGCTCACTAAAATTTGCTCAAACATTCCTAATTTCTACATAGAAACAATTGCATATATCTTTCCTAAAAGTACTTTCTTTAGCTAAAGTAATTTAGACATATTCTACCCAAATTTATTTTTCTTCATGAACATATAGAGAATGATATGCATTACAAATACTCAATAAGTTTTTCTCACATTCATTAATTTTGTTACGTTCACATGTCTCACGTTCATTGCATTCAAAAGGATACTCTAGTCTAGCACTTGATAGTTGACCTTCTTATGTACTTCCAAAATTAATCAAAACCAATACACATACTTGCTTCACAAAATTGGTCTATAGCCCTTGCAAATTTATTCCTAATATCACTCAAAACTAATGCATATATTTGCTTCACAAGATTGGTCTATAACCCTTACAAGTTCATTCCCAACTTGAATCAAATTTAATGTACCAATTTACTCTCAAATCCTTGCACATATATTTCCAATTTTATTCAATAATTATGCATAACTTTGTTCTCAAACCCTAGCACATATATTTACAATTTTATTCAACAATAATTCACAATTAATTCCAACTTCAATCAATCGCTAATGCACATTAAATCAATACTTATACCTCCACCATATGACATCAAAAATATTTTTCTCAAACAAAAACACATTGAGAAGGAGTTAAATCACCATACCTCTAAACATTCCCATGATGATGATCTATATTCAAAACCTATCTCAAAAATAATTTCCCTTTCTTGTGCCACTTCAAAAACTGGTTAGTAAATTTGTCTTTCAAATCATCCACATTAAAACCCTTCTCAAAAGACATGCATAATAAGACTTAAAAATTATGTTTTATAAATCTTTTTTATTCTCCAAAAATAAAGCTTTTAGTACTGACTAAACCCTAAAATTTCCTTCTTATATCATACACAATTACATTTAAAATTTAAACTATAATTACTCCTTATAAATCCTACTTCTATAATACACAAAAGACAATTTTCAATTCACCGCAATATACATTGTAACACCTACTAGCACAATGAGCAAATGATAATTTTTAATTCACTCCCATGCACCTTATAACTCCTACTTACTTAATGCAGAATATAAAAACAAATATAAATGTTGCACCTTATGACTCCCTTTGTAGATCAAAATATAAACAAAACCTTTCTTCTATTATAACCACATAAGCCATGTCAACTACCTTCTAAAAACAATCAAAAATTCAGCCAACAAATCCAGTGCATTAACCTTTTCACATAAACTTTATTCAAAAAAAAAAATTGCTCATACCTCAACCAAACAAGCCAGCAAACGCAATGGGAATCAAACACAAAAATTCTACCCCTACAATGCCTTACCACAGGTTGGGCTACCAGCTGGGCTACCCCAGGGGGTAATTCTAATCATATAGAATGAAATTATTAGATCATCCCTCATCTAAGATTCCAATCAAATTAGCATGTTTTGACCTTGTGACCTCTAACTTGGCAACACCTTAGCGCAAGCTAGGCAAACCAGCTGGACTAGCCACCTAGATAAAATTCTAATCTCAGTATAAATGTATTATTGTTATGCTCTCTACCTCAAAGCATATTTTTGTCTTGTATTTTCCTCTGCTTCAACTTTCACCTAAGGAAATGTTCGATTAGCGAATTCAAAAACATTGGACATAAATGAAAAATTTGCACACCTTATATAACTTTTCTCTTACAACCCAAGACTTCGACACATATTTGAAATATTTAACTTTTATTACATTCATAAAATTTTTAGCGCTTCCTCCTTTTTCAAATATTTATATTATAATATTTCAAATATTATAATATTAAATCTTAAACCTTTGTCTCAATACTTTAAACTTTTTGAATCAAGCTTTTAAACCTTTCGTCCCAAGCCTCTTAAATATTTTTCTTTATAATATTTAAATATGATATTTAAATATTATAATATTTTCCTTAAAAATATTTGCCTTGCTTTGTAATAAATCTTACCTTGAGTAATTTATCCAACCTCATAAACTCAACAACCTTGAAGAATATTTTTGCCTTGAATATCATGCACCTTTTGACATCAACCCTTTGACATCAATGACAACTCAATATACTCAATATTTCCAACAATCTCCCCCTTTGTCATTGATGGCAACCCTTACAAAAAATATCTTTGACTACAACTGGATTCCTAAATTGCTCCCCCTAACAAGCTACTCTCCCTCACTGAATTCCCTCCCCCTTTAATATCAATGGCAAAGGGCTCCTTTGGGCTAAAAATAATACACTTAGCATTGTCCCCTCACCACCTCATTTTCTTGAGGTGATTAATTATGATATGGTAGTGAAACTCCCAAATTACTATACTCTTCTTCTTTTTCAATCTTCAAAAAAAAAATTGAAGTCATACCTCTTTGAAAATTTTGAGCATCCTTTTTCTTCCTTATCTTTTAAAGTTTTGGAAATTATTTTCTACACCAATTTGCTCTATACCCAAAATTATTGCAATTGTAACACATGATGTTGTAGTCATTGAAAGGGGAAAATGAATTCTTAGTGAAGCTATAATTATTCTTACCATAAACCTTGCAATGTATAGCTTTATGACTAGAATTAATACAATTGAAATACATGATATTGTAATCCTTGGAAAGTGCAAGTGACTTGAAATTTCTCTTGTTGAAGCCATAATAATTTTTATCATGAACCCTGCAATGTATAGCTTTATGACCAAAATGATTACATGAGAAACAATAACCTTGGAAGAAATATCCATATTGCCTTGATCTCATGGTTCTTTCTTTGCTTTTCTTATGATGGTCCCTATTCCTTGGTGATTCTTCGTTTGCTTCCTCTTTGATACTACCACTTCTTAACTTATCATCATAGGTCTTAGGCTCTTCTTCAAATACCTTCTTTGATGATTTTATTTATTTTGAGCTTGAATCCTCTTCTTGTACTTCTTGAGCTTCCTCATAACGAATTCCAGTCTTCATAAATGGAGATCTTTATGTTTTAATAATATTATCCAAATATTTTGTGTTTTTCCTAAACTGATATATCTTTTTATTGAATTTCTCAAGTCCCTTCCTTATAATATCAGCTTCATGTTCTAGTCTTTCACATTCTAGATATTTTGTCTTTAACTATTCAACCATACCTTTTTAAACTTTCTTTGCATCTTCAACCTTCACTTTTAAGTCTATGAGATTTTGTAGGAGCTTTTTCTTTGTTTTCTCATCATCTTGAACTTGATATTTCAATTTTGAATTCTTCTTTCTAACCCTTTTCAATTCTCCATGAACAGCAACAAGTCCCTCCCCTATTTTAACCATGATTTCTTCTTCATTTTCTAAATCTTTTAGTTTTTCTATGTCTTTAATCACAAAAGCATATTCATTCTCTTCAATAGAAAATAATAGAATTTCTTTTTTTTTACTATCTAAGAGGCTTTCATGATTGCTACTGGAAGACTGCTTGCTTCTTCAACATAGAATATCTTCTTGTATCTTTTAAATATCTTATTCGCATGCTTGCCTTGACCGCACCAATTTTTATTTTCATAATAAAACTTTTTTTCCTTATTTTTATTGTAATAATTTTCTTCTTCACTGCTACTACCTCCATTTTATGGACAATTAGCTACATAGTGATGAATGTTACCACAATTAAAACATTTCACAAATTGCATACTTTTGTGTTTTGTTGGACCCTTCTTATTTTTTCTCACAAAGTTAACCTCTTCTTCAGTACTTGATTCATCACTTTATTCTTGTTCTTTATTCTTTTTCTTCTTTGAATATTTGAATGTTTCCTCTCTTTTTTATGTTTGTTATTTTTTTGTGCTCATCTCATAGACTGTGAGAATCCCATGTAGCTCATCCATGCTTAAAGTTTTGAGATACTTCATCTCTTCTATTGCTGAAACATTTGCATCATACCTCATATGGAGTGACCTCAATATTTTCTAAATAATAGTATATTTCTCAATATTTTCTCCAAGTACATGAATAGAATTGAAAATTTCATCAACATAAAGTAGATACAAAGCAATATCTTCATCATATTTCATATTCAATTCTTCAAACTTCCTTCTATGTGTTTTAATTTTTCCCATTTTGACCTTGTCATCTCCTTCAAATGTTCTTTGTAACTTATTCCACATTTTCTTTGCTGAAGTACATTGCATGACTTTCACAAACTCTGATTCACATAACCCACTCAAAATTGCATTCATTGCCTTGGAATTATATTCATATGATTTCTTACCATTTGTATCTATTTTTAATAGATTACCATGTATCATATCCATGTGCCATCAAATAATTCTTCATCCTCAAACTTCAAAAAATATAGTTATTTTCATCAAATAATCGAGGCTTATTTGATAAAAATCCTTCCTTATGAGCCATGTGTGTTCCTGTAAGATATTCCTTCAAGCTGTTAGGATATCACAAAGGAACCCACTCTGATAACAATTGAAAAATATAAGCTTATACTGAGAGGGGTGGTGAACAATATAAGATAAAACTTTTTATTTTTCTTTCCAAAATAGTATTATCCAATATTAGCAATTGCAATAATAAAAAAATGCTCAGATCATAACACATATAAGAGATAAATATTTAACATGGTTCACCCAATGTGGGCTACATCCACGGAGAAAATATTTCTTATAAATATTCTCCACAAATATCTTGGGAACCAATTATGTATTACAATATTTATAGGCACCAACCCAAAGGATATGCCAATCCCCTATGCTCGATTTAATGGAAATATATCCATATGAGACACCAATATCCTTTACTCTAGTTCATGGAACTCTATCCACATGAGATATCAATCCCCTTTGATCTAATTCATGTACCTATATCCACAGGAGATATCAATCCCCTTTGCTCTGGCTTGTGGACCTATATCCATAGGAGACACCAATCCCATTTGCTCTGGTTCATGGACCTCTATCAACAAAATATACCAATCCCATTTGCTATAGTTCATGGACCTCTATCCATAGAAGACACCAATCCCCTTTGCTATGGTTCATGTATCTCTATCCACAAAATACAACAATACCCTTTACTATAATTCATGGACCTTTATCCATAGAAGATACCAATCCCCTTTGATCTAGTTCATGGACCTCTATCTATAGGAGACACCAATCCCATTTGCTCCTATTCATGGATCTCTATCCACAAGATATACCAATCCCATTTCCTCTTGTCTGCTCCAAGCCTACTCACAAGGCTTGATTAAATCTACTCCAAGCCTACTCACAAGGCTTTCTCAAATCTTCTCCAAGCCTACACACAAGGATTGCTCAAATATGCTCACTAAAACCTACTCAAATATGCTCCAAGGTTATATATAAGGCTTGCTCAAATTTTCTCACTAAAATCTGCACAAATTTACCAAAAACATTGCTCAAATATGTTCATCAAAACCTGCTCAAATCTGCTCCAAGCCTACACATAAAGCTTTCTCAAATATGATCACCAAATCTCGTTGAAATATGCCAACAGATCTACTCAAATATGTTCATAAAAACCTACTCAAATCTACTCCAAGCCTACACACAAGGCTTGCTCAAATCAGCTCCAAGCCTACTCACAAGACTTGCAAAAATATTCTCCAATCCAACTCACAAGGCTCACTCACATTTTATCCAACATTCCTAATTTTTGCATAGAAACAATTACATATATATTTCCTAAAATTTCTTTCTTTGACAAAAGTAATTTAGAGATATTCTATCCATAATTCTTTTTCTTCATGAACATATAGAGAATGATATGCATTACAAATACTCAATATGTTTTTATCACATTCATTAAGTTTGCCACTTTCACATGTCTCATGTTCATTGCATTCAAACAGATACTATAATCTAGCACTTGCTAGTTGACCTTCTTATGTACTTTCAAAATTAATCAAAACCAATGCACATACTTTCTTCAAAAAATTGGTATATTGCCCTTGCAAATTTATTCTGAATATCACTCAAAACTAATACATAGATTTTCTTTACAAGATTGATCTATAACCCTTGCAAGTTCATTCCCAATATGACTCAAAGTTAATGCACCAATTTTCTCTCAAATCCTTGCTAGTATATTTCTAAACCCTTGCACATATATTTCCAATTTCATTCAACAATAATGCACAACTTTGTTCTCAAACCCTAGCACATATATTTCCAATTTTATTCAATAATAATTCACAATTACTCCCAACTTTAATTAATCACTAATTCACATAAAATCAATCCTTATACCTCCACCATATGACATAAAAATATTTTTCTCAAACAAAAACACCTTGAGAAAGAGTTAAATCACCATAGCTACAAAACTCCCATGATGATGATGTATTTTTGAAACCTATCTCAAAAATAATTTCCTTTTCTTGTGCCACTTCAAAAATGGCTTAGTAAAATTCTCTTTCAAATCATCCACATTAAAACCCTACTCAAAATATTTGCATAATAAGACTTGAAAATTATATTTTATAACTCATTTTTAGTCTTCCAAAATAAAGCTTTTAGTAGTGACTAAACCCTCAAATTTCCTTCTTCTATAATACAAAATTACATTTAAAAGTTAAACCCTAATTAATCCTTATAACTCCTACTTTTATAATACACAAAAGACAATTTTCAATTCACCCCAATATACCTTAAAACACCTACTAACACAATGATAAAATAACATTTTTTAATTCACTCCCATGCACCTTATAACTCCTACTTACTCCCTTTGTAAATCAAAATATAAAAAAAAACTTTTCTTCTATTATAACCACATAAGCCATGTCAAATTCCTTCTAAAAATAATCAAAACTTCAACCAACAAATCTAACGCATTAACCTTTTTAGATAAATTTTAATCAACAAATGATTTTGCTCATACCTTAACCAAACAAGCCAGTGAACACAATGGAAATCGAGCACTAAACCTCTACCCATACAATGCCTTACCATAGGATGGGCTACTAGTTGGGCTATCCTAGTGGGTAATGCTAATATTATAGCATGAAATTATTAGATCGTCCCTCGTCTAAGCTTCCAAACAAACCAACATGTTTTGACCTTGCGATCTCTGTCTTGGAAACACCTTAGTGCAAGCTAGGAAAACTAGATGGACTAGCCATCTAGATGAGATTTCAATCTCGGAAAAAATGTATTATCATTATGCTCTCTACCTTAAATTTCATTTTCATATAGTATTTTCCTCTGCTTCAACTTTCACCTAAATAAATGTTTGATTAGCGCATTCAAAAACATTGGATATAAATGAAAATTTGCACACCTTATGTAACATTTCTCTTACAACCCAAGACTTCGACGCATATTTGAAATATTTAACTTTTATTGTCTTCATAAAAATTTTGGCGCTTCCTCCTTTTTCAAACATTTATATTATAATATTTCAAATATTATAATATTAATTATTAAACATTTGTCTCAATCATTTAAAACTTTTTGTTTCAAGATTTTAAAACTTTCATCCCAAACCTCTTAAATCTTTTTCTTTATAATATTTAAATATTATATCTAAATATTATAATATTTCCCTTAAAAATATTTGCCTTGGTTTGTAATAAACCTTGTCTTGAGTAATTTATCCAACCTCTTAAACTCAAAAACCTTAAAGAATATTTCTTCTGTGAATATCATGCACATTTTGACATCAATGAAAACTCAATATACTCAATAATTTCTTCAGGATATTAATTATGATATGGGAATGAAACTCCCAAATTACTATACTTTGCTTATTTTTTAATCTATTTTAAAAAATTTGAAGTCATACCTCTTTGACCATTTTGAGCATCTTTTTTCTTGCTTGTCTTTAAAAGTTTTAGAAATTATGTTCTACACCACTTTTCTCTATACCCAAAATTATTACAATTGTAACACCTGATGTTGTTCCTTGAAAGGTACAAATTAATTATTAATGAATCTATAATAATTCTTACCATAAACCCTTCAATGTATAGCTATATGATAAAAATTATTACAATTGAAACCTATGATATTGTAATCCTTGGGAAGTGCAAGTGACTTGAAATTTCTCTTGTTGAAGCCATAATAATTTTTATCATGAAACCTATGATGTATAGCTTTATGACCAAAATTATTACGTGAGAAACAATAACCTTGGAAAAAATATTCATATTACCTTTATCTTATGGTTCTTTATTTGCTTTTCTTGTGATGGTCCCTATTCCTTTATGATTCTTCGTTTGCTTCCTCTTTGATACTACCAATTATTAACTTATCAGCATAGGCCTTAGGCTCTTCTTCAAATACCTTCTTTGATGCTTCTATTTATTTTGAGCTTGACTCCTATTCTTGTACCTCTTCAGCTTCCTCATAACTAAGTCCATTCTTCACAAATGGAAATATTTGTGTTTTGATAATGTTATACAAATATTTTGAGCTTTTCCTAAACTAATATACCTTATTATTGAATTTATCAAGTCCCTTCCTTAGAATGTCCGCTTCATGTTCTATTATTTCACATTCTAGCTATTTTACCTTTAAATATTCAACCATACCTTCTTCAACTTTCTTTGCCTCTTCAACCTTCACTTTTATGTCTATGATATATTGTAGGAGCTTTGTCTTTGTTTCCTCATCCTCTTGAACTTGGGATTTCAATTTTGATTTCTTCTTTCTAATCCTTTTAAATTCTCCAAGAGTAGAAATAAGTTACTCCTCCATGTTAACCATGGTTTCTTCTTCATTTTCTAAATATTTCTCTTTTTCTATGTCTTTAATCACAAAATCATCTTTATTCTCTTCAATGGCCAAAAATAGAATTTATTCTTTTTCACTATCTGAGAGGATTTCATGACTACTACTGGAAGCACTACTTGCTTCTTCAATATAGAAGCTCTTCTTGGGTTTTTGAAAGGTCTTTTTCTCATGATTACCATGACCATGCCTATTTTTCTTTTCATAATAAAACTTTTTTTCCTTATTTTTCTTGTAATCATTTTCTTCTCCACTACTAATACCTCCATTTTATGGATAATTAGCTACATAGTGATGAATTTTACCACATTTAAAATATTTCACAAACTCAATACTTTTGTGTTTTCTTGGACCCTTCTTATTTTTTCTCACAAAGTTAGCCTCTTCTTCACTACTTGATTCTTCACTTGATTCTTGTTCTTTATTATTTTTCTTCTTTGAATATTTGAATGTTGCCTCTCTTTTTTATTTTTCTTATTTTTCTTTGCTCATCTCATAGACTGTGATAATTCCATATAGCTCATCCATGCTTAAATTTTTGAGATACTTCATATCTTCTATTGCTGAAACCTTTGCATCATACCTCATAGGGAGTGACCTCAATATTTTATGAATAATAGTATATTTCTCAATATTTTCTCTATTTTTATGAATAGAATTGATAATATCATCAACATGAAGTAGATACATAGCAATATATTCATCATATTTCATATTAAATTCTTCAAAATTCCTTATGTGTTTGAAGTTTTACCATTTTGACCTTGTCATATCCTTCATATGTTCTCTGTAACTTATTCCATGTTTCCTTTGCTGAATTACATTGCATAACTTTCACAAACTCTGATTCATATAACCCACTCAAAATTACATTCATTGTATTGGCATTATCTTCATATGGTTTCTTACCACTTGTATATGTAGGAGGAGTTGTATATGGTATGAATCCATTTTTAATATATTGCCATGTATCATATCCATGTGCCATAAAATAATTTTGCATCCTCATACTTCAAAAAGTATAGTTACTCCCATCAAATAATTGAGCCTTATTTGATGAAAATTATTCCTTATGAGCCACGCGTGTTCCTGTATGATATTCCTTCAAGCTATGAGGCTTTCACAAAGGAACCTGCTCTGATACCAATTGAAACACACAATATTATAATGAGATGGGATGGTGAGCAATATAAGATAAAAAAAAATTACTTTTCTTTCCAAAGCAGTATTATCCAATATTATCAATTTCAATAATGAAACGATACTTAGATCATTACACACATAAGAGACAAAAATTTAATATGGTTGACCCATGTGGGCTCCATCATTGGAGAAAATATTTCTTATAAATTTTCTCAAAAAATATCTTGGCAACCAATTTCCTATTATAATGTTTATGAACATCAACCCAAAGGAGACACCGATCCCCTATGCTTGAGTTCATGGACCTCTATCTACAGGAGACACCAATCTACTTTCCTCTAGTTTATGGACCTCTATTCATAGTAGACATCAATCCCATTTACTCTGGTTCGTGGAATCTATCCACAAGAGACACCAATCACATTTTTTTTGATTCATGGACATCTATCCACATGAGACACCAATATCCTTTACTCTAGTTTATGGACCTCTATCCACAAGAGATTCCAATCCCCTTTTCTCTAGTTCATGAACCTCTATCCATAGGATACACCAATTCCATTTGATTTGGTTTGTGGACCTCTATCCATAGGAGACACTAATCCCATTTAATTTTGTTCATGGACCTCTATCCATAGGAGACACCAATTACCTTTTCTCTGGTTCATGGACCTCTATCCAGAGAAGACACCAATCCCCTTTGATCTAGTTCTTATAAATCTATCCATAGGAGATACCGATTCCTTTTTATCTAGTTCGTGGACCTTTATCCATAGGAGACACTACTCCCCTTTGATCTTGTCTACTCCAAAATGCTACTTAAATTTACTCTAAGCCTACTCATAATTCTTGCTTAAATTTAATCCAATCCTAGTCACAAGGCTTGCTCAAATAAGCTCCAAGCCTACTCACAAGGCTTGCTCAAATCTGCTCCAAGCCTACACACAAGGCTTTCTCAAATATGCTTACCAAAACCTACTCAAATCTACTCTAAGACTACACATAAGGCTTGCTCAAATCTGTTCACCAAAGCATACTCAAATACATGCACAACTATGCTCAAATCTACTCCAATCCTACACATAATGCTTGCTTAAATATTCTCACCAAAACCTACTCAAATCTGCTCATAACTCTACTCAAATTTTTACATCAAAACCTACTCAAATCTACTCCAAGCCTACACACAAGGCTTGCTCAAATTTTCTCAAAGACTATTCACATGAATTGCTCAAATATGCTCTAATCCCACTCATAAGGCTTGCTCAAATATGCTCCAATCCTACTCACAAGGCTTGCTCAAATCTGCTCTAATATTCCTAATTCTTGCATATCAAAAATTGCATATATCTTTCCCAAAAGTGCTTTCTTTGTCTAAAGTAATTCAAACATATTCTACCCAAAATTATTTTTCTTCATGAACATATAGAGAATGATATGCATTTCAAATACTCAATATGTTCTTCTCACATTCATTAAGTCTACTGCTTTCACATGTCTGAAATTCATTGCATTCAAAAGGATACTCTATTCTAGCACTTGATAGTTGACCTTCTTATGTACTTCCAAAATTATTCAAAACCAATGCACATATTTGCTTCACAAAACTGGTCTATAGTCCTTGCAAATTTATTCCAAATATCACTCAAAACTAATGCATATATTTACTTCACAATATTGGTCTATAACCCTTGGAATTTGATTCCCAATATGACTCAAAGTTAATACACCAATTTGCTCTCAAATCCTTGCTAGCATATTTCCAAACCCATGCACATGTATTTCCAATTTTATTCAATAATAATTCACAACTATGTTATCAAACCCTAGCATATATATTTCTAATTTTATTCAACAATAATTCACAATTACTTTCAACTTCAATCAATCACTAATGCACATCAAATCAATCCTTATACCTCTACCATATGACATCAAAAATATTTTTCTCAAACAAAACCACCTTGAGAAGGAATTAAATCACCATACCTCTAAAAACTATCTTGATGATGATGTACCTTCAAAACTTATCTAACAAATAATTTCCCTTTCTAGTGCCACTTCAAAAACTAGTTAGTAAATTTCTCTTTCAAATCATCCACATTAAAACCCTTCTCAAATGATGCGCATAATAAGTCTTGAAAATTATATTTTATAACTCCTTTTTAGTCTCCCAAAATAAATATTTTAGTAGTTACTAAACCCTCAAATTTTATTCTTCTATCATACAAAATTACATTTAAAAACTAAATCATAAGCACACCTTATAACTCCTACTTTTATAATACGCAACAATTTTCAATTCACCCCATATACCTTATAACAGCTACTAACACAATGAGCAAATGATAATTTTTAATTCACTCCCATGCACCTTATAACTCCTACTAACTTCATGCAAAATATAAAAATAAATAATAATGTTGCACATTATAACTCCCTTTCTAAATAAAAATATATAAAAAAAAAAATCTTCTATTATAACCACATAAGCCCTGCGAATTACCTTCTAAAAATAAATAAAACTTCAAACAAGTTCACCACATTAACTTTTTCACATAAAATTTAATCAACAATTTGTTTGTCTCATACCTCAACCAAACAATCCAACAAACATGATGGGAATCAAACACCAAACTTTTGCCCACGCAACACCATACCACTGGCTGAGCTACCAATTGGGCTACCTCAATAGGTAGTTCTAATATTACAATATAAAATAATCAAATCATTCCTCGTCTAAGCTTCCAAACATATATATTTTTCCTTCTACCAAAATGGCACCAACATGTTTTGACCATGTGACCTCTAGCTTGGTAGTGCCTTAGTGCCAGCTAGGCAAACCAGCTAGACTAGCCACCTAGATGAAATTCTAATCTCAGCATAAATGTATTATCATTATGCTCTTTGCATCAAAGTTCATTTTCATCATTTCTTTCCCTCTCCTTCAACTTTCACATAAATAAATGTTTGATTAGCGCATTCAAAAACATTTGGTATAAATGAAATATTTGTACACCTTATATAGCTTTTCTCTTACAACCCAAGACATCGATGCATATTTGAAATATTTAATTTTTATTACCTTCATAAACTTTTTGGTGCTTCCTCCTTTTTAAAACCTTTTATATTATAATATTTCAAATATTATAATATTAATTCTTAAACCTTTGTCTCAATCCTTTAAACCTTTTTGTTTCAAGCTTTTAAACCTTTCATCCCAAGCCTCTTAAACCTTTTTCTTTATAATATTTAAATATGATATTTAAATATTATAATATTTTCCTTAAAAATATTTTCCTTGCTTTGTAATAAACCTTACCTTGAGTAATTTGTCCAACCTCATAAACTCAACAACCTTGAAGAATATTCTTTGAATATCATGCACCTTTTGACATCAACCCTTTGACATAAATGACAACTCAATATACTCAATATTTCAAACAATATAGTAGTTTGATCTGCTACTTCAATTAATAATAATAATAACTTATCTGCCTTACCTTATTAAATATAGGAACTATAGTAGTGTAGGATAGAAATATAAATTTATGAGAACTAATATAATGTTTACGAGAGTTGGACCTAGGTGGAAAACGCTTCATAAACACCACAAATCTATTGCAAATATAGAACAAACCCTACTTAATTAAATTAGATTCTCTTTTTAGAGTGTCTCCCAATCTAGAAAAAACCTTTCCTAACCAAGTTAACTCTAAGGATATAATCCTCAAAAATACCTCTCAATTATTTACAAGATAAAATTTTAACGCAAATCTAATCTTGAGAGGTACACCATCTCCAATAAAATCTCATAACCAAAGCCTACCCAGAAAGAGATATTTATCGTAACCCTAGGCCTCCATATTGAATTGGCCTACAAATAGAATCCCACCTAACCAAACTCCATTTAGATTGATCAAGTTTTCCAGACCATAAAAACTATCTTAACAAAGCATCCATGTCCTTGATGAAACGAGAGGGAGGTGTTTGCATAAAACACTTGTAAATGGGTAAAGCTTGAACAACAGATTTTAAGAGCAACATTCTACCTACAAAGGATAGCCATCTCATGGTCTAGTGATTCACATTCCTTCTAAACTTATCAATCATAGACTTCCAAGAAGATCTAGGTAGAAGATAATATGAAATTGAAATACCAAGATAAATGAAGTGGGAGTACCAACTTGGAATCTTAGAATTTGAGTAATTCTATCTTGAATAAGAGGATGGGAATTGAAGAAGAAAATAGAAGACTTATCCTCATTAATAAACTATCCAAAAGCACCAAGATAAATGTCAAGAGAAAATCTAATGTTGACAGCTTTCCTAATAGTGGCAACTCCCAGCAAAGTAGTATCATCAACAAATTGAAGGTGGGAAAGAGGTGAAAAAATACTATCCCACTTCCATCCCTAAATGATACCATATCTTACCTGAGACTTAAGCATTATTTCCAACCCTTTTGCCACAATGATAAACAAAAAAATGGGATAAAGGATATTCATGCCTCAAACAGCTTCGATGGCTCATTATTAACAAGAATGAAGAACAAGGAAGAAATATAGCTCATCACCCATCTAATCCATTACTTCTCAAAGCCAAAATTAGTAATAAGTTTTTAAAGAAATGACCATCTGACCCGGTCATAGGTTTTGGCTATGTTCAACTTAATGAACATATTTTTATCCTTAGAATTTTCTGTCAATTAAATAGCTTCTATAGAAATAAAAACCCCATGTAGGATTTGTTGACCAACAACAAACCCACATTTATCCTTAGACATGATTTTGCTCAACCATATATTTAGCATCTTAGCAATAAAGTGATGATATTATACACAACATTGCATAGAGTGATAGGCTTGAACATATCCATGGAATTCTGTTAGGATCCTCAATCCTAACATTATTAGTTAGTATTATTAATCATTTAATTATTATATTTTTAACTCATAAAGTGAACCATCACAACCTTTCATAACATGAACCATCATGTCTCTTCACCAACGTAGCTTTAGGTTAGATATATATATTAGGTTGGACATCCATATCAAATCATCCAAGAAGAAGAATAAGAATATAGATTCTAAAGGAGGAAGCCCCCTATAGTGGTAAAGCGATTACAAGGGAGCCCTCTTTGAGTGGCCTGCGATTACATTTACATTAATTTGTTAATAATTTTATAGTAAGACCTTGGGGTCTTACCATTTGGTATCAGAGCCAATATATCAAATGGCCAATAGAGGAATATATCATGATACCAACCTAATTTTTCTGCTTAATCTTGCCCACCTACGTCAAGTCACATCAGTGCATGCATATAAAATTCAATTCCAGGATATCACCAATCGCATCATAGGGTTGGATGAATTAGTTCTTATAAGAAGTTTCATCAATGGATTAAAACAAGAAACTAGAGTGATGGTCATGATGTACACTCCTCACACTCTACAGGAAGCCATTGGATTAGCCTTGTTAGCTAAAGATAAATTTAATGTTCAATGTCAACACAGGGAGCAACCTATTGACAAATCATTGTTCCTGTCAACTATCCTAAAAACTAAAACCTTGCCAGTTAAGTACCTTAGCTTGCAAGAAATGGAGAAGCGACGATCGAAAGACCTCTGTTGTACTTGTGATGAGCAACTTGGGCCTCATCATCATTGTGCTACACCAACATTGTATTTATTAAATTTAGATGATCCTTTTCCATCCATAGGGGCCAAATATGAGATAGATGTACAATTGTTGAATGTAGTTGATTCCTATCGTTCCATAGAGGGAGAAGGTGAGGTATATGTGCAAGACATGAGCAAAGCACCTGATCACAAAAATGAAGGTAAATATATCGATGTACAAGAAGTGACCAATGAAGGCCAGTCATACACTCTAACAAGACTACACACAAGTTCTTCACAAATAGTGAGTTCTCACCACATGGTAAAACCTATCTAAAAACAAGGTAGAAAGATGACTACACACTCATTTTTCATTAACCCTCTTAGGGAACAACAGGAAGATACAGGGAACAACAGGAAGATGCAAAAGTGTTACCATCACTTTTCATGCATCATTTTGAAGTGTTTGAGGAACCCCAAGGGTTGCCCTCCCATCATCATCATGATTTTCCTAAAGAATATTATACTATTGTTCTTGTCAACACCTCGCTAATGCTTCATCCTTCTCGATATCCCTGCCTACAGAAGGATGACATTAAAAGAGTCCAAGAAATTACACAAATTCTTCTTAGAAAACAAAGGACAAAGCTTCTCAGTTTGAGCTTTGAGGACAAAGCTCTTTTTAAGGAGGGTGGCATGTTAGGATCCTCAATCCTAACATTATTAGTTAGTATTAGTTGGTATTATTAATCATTTAATTATTATATTATTAACTCATAAAGTGAACCATCACAACCTTTCATAACATGAACCATCACGTCTCTTCACCAATGTAGCTTTAGGGTAGATATATATATTACGTTGGACATCCATATCAAATCATCCAAGAAGAAGAATAAGAATATAGATTCTAAATGAGGGAGCCCCCTATAGTGGCAAAGCGATTACAAGGGAGCCCCCTTTGAGTGGCCTGCGATTACATTTACATTAATTTGTTAATAATTTTATAGTAAGACCTTGGGGTCTTACCAAATTCACTCCCTCTTTTTTAGGAATAAGCACCACAATGGTAGCATTTAGATCCTTTAGCATTTTTTTATTATTTTGTGACTCATGGACCACCTCGAGAAGATCAAATTTGATTAACTCCCAAAACTCCTAATAAAATTTAATTGAGAATCCATATGAGCCTGGGGCTTTTCATTTTTTCTTGAATATAACATTTACCAACTCCTCAAGGAAAATTGAACCCATAAAGTGCTCATTCATCTCTCTAGAAGAAATCAAGGGGATACAATTTAGAATAATTTTTTTCTCATCATTTGAGAGGGATTCCTTAAAGAGAGAGGAAAAATACCTCCTAGTATATTCTAAAATATCCCTAAAATAAGAGAGCAGGGCACCCTAAGAATTCACACTAGAGGTGATCAAATTACCATTATGGTGAGCCTTAACTGAGTCATAAAATAAGGTCATGTTCCTATCCCCTTCCTAAATCCAATCTACTCAAGCTTTTTGTTTGCAAAAAATTTCTTACCTCAGTTCCCATTCAACAAGGTCTTTCACAGTCTCAAATTCCTTAATGAGAAGATCCTTTGTGAGTCCTTGGTCTCTAATATTCCTTAAAGCTTCTTCCACCCTCGTCATAGCTTATAAATTAGCCAAGGAAAGGTCCCCAAAATTTAGTCTATTCCATCTCTTCAATTTATGCTTAATAAATTGTAGTTGCTTCATAAAGAAATACATAGTAGTGACATGAGGAGGTTTGCCATTGGTCCACCAACCTCACATGAAATCATGAAGCTTAGGAACTTGAATCTTAGGATTCTTATTTAGCCCTAACTCCAGAGTAGAGAGTTTGGTAGGCCAATGAGTAGACCCCCTCCCATCCAAAATCATAGAACTAGCACTTCTATTATTATCAATCCAAAAATTGGAGATCAAAAACGTATCCACTCTCTCTGAGATGGAATATTTTCCACATCTTATATTATGGCAGGTAAATATCCCCTTATCTATCTTGATGTCAACCAAGTTTAGGGCCTAAATATAAGCACTAAAGATAGAAGGAAAAGGATCAAGATGATAAACCCCACTACGTTTCTCCTCCATACAAGTGATAGAGTTGAAGTATCCAACCAAAATCCATGGGTATAGGGGAGCCAAACTTATCACAAAGCCAATGTGCCCTCGCAAATTTGCTTTTCCATTGTAATCAACATGAGCATACACATTTGTAAGTAGGATGGTTTCACTAGATTCATTATCATGCCCAACCATTGAAATATATCATCTACTGGAAATCAAAGTAAGAGGAGATATCTTAACCAGATCCCATAAACAAGTAATGCCACCAAAATATCCACATGCACTAATACACTAGTATTTACCCCTTCTCCACAACTTGGGAGAAATATTGAACATACTATTAGTAGATAATTTAGTCTCCTGAATAAACAACACATTCAAAAAATGAAGATGAACCAAATCACAAACAATTTTTTTTTCTAGGGATGTTGTTCAACCCCCTTACATTCGATGAAAGGATTATCATTTTTCGGGGTTATAAAAATGGAATTCTAATATTCTCACCAAGCCTGACTCCACCAAAGTCTTGTTGTGCTTGTTCCACAACTAGCCCCAATAATTGGGGATCCACTTTTTTATTTTTGTGTTTGGGTGTTTTATTTCATTTTGAGTGTCTAGTGGGTTTGCTTTGTTTTTATGTTGTAGTTTTTTGTTAGTTTGTTGTTAGCAATTTTTTGATGATTTTTATTGTCAATTTGTTGTTGACAATTTTTATTGTTAGCAAATTTTTGACGATTTTTATTATCAATTTCTTGTTAATGACTTTTATTGTTAATTTGTTGTTAGCAATTTTTTGACAATTTTTATTGTCAAATTGTTGCTGACGATTTTTACTATTAATTTGTTGCTGATGATTTTATTGTCAATTTGTTGTTGATGATTTTTATTGTTAATTTGTTGTTAGCAAGTTTTTGATGATTTTTATTGTCAATTTGTTGTTGATGATTTTTATTGTTAATTTGTTGCTGACAAATTTATTGTCAGTTTGTTGTGACATTTGCTTTTTTTTTTTGTTTATTAAGTTTTTTTTTTTCACAAAGAAATGTATTAAAAAAACAAAACAAATTTGAAAATTATATATATATATATATATAGATAATATAATATAAAAATAAAAAATACCTTATTGTTAATTTGTTGCTGATGATTTTATTGTCAATTTGTTGTTGACGATTTTTATTGTTAATTTGTTGTTAGCAATTTTTTGATGATTTTTATTGTCAATTTGTTGTTGATGATTTTTATTGTTAATTTGTTGCTAACGATTTTATTGTCAATTTGTTGTGACATTTTTTTGTTTTTGTTTATTAAGGTATTTGCTTTCACAAAGAAATGTATTAAAATTACAAAAGTGAAGACAAAGCCGCATTAGCCATGACAGTATTGGGAGTGAGGCCCACATAAATAATTGAGATGCATAGGACGTAGATAGTACCGGGCTTAGTCGATTACAACATGGACAAGGCTCAAAGCGGATTTCCCTATGGAAATTCTGAGATAATCGGTGAGTAATGCAAGGAAGCCTACAAAAAATAGAACAACGGTAATGAGGGGCTATTTGTTAGGGGATGGATTTTCATCTCTTCTTTGACAGTGATTATACAACATTAGAACGAATCCTCAATACTGGTAATGTAGACTCAACAAAAATGACATATGCGATGTAGAGGAAAATTTCTCTTACTACATCAGCATAGCATTGGCATTTTTAGACTAAACAGGGATATTGTCGGTAATAGCATTGTGTTGTCATAGTAGAAGGAAGTGAACAGTAGAAAAATGATGATGGGAAAAACCAGTGACGGGTGCATAAAGCAGATTTGTTGTGAGTGAATGACCACTGACCAAATTAGGGAGGTTTCACCGTCAGAGATACCGTGTAATGAAATATGACAGCCAACTATTCATTGTCGAAGATATCCAAGTGAGCCTAGTAGTCGAATGCAGTGGGGATAGCCTATAAATAGTACGTGGTGATGGTGGTATGGTCTACGATTCTATAACGTCTCAAACCGCATCTGATAGTCATTGTTTTTCAGTAGTAAGGCAGATGAAAGTTGTTTTACGTGATAAATGAGCACTGTGGGAGAACATAAACAGGCGTAGTTACTGGTAGTGATAATGTTGCCTCCCTATCAATGGCGGTTTCACCCTCGATATCATAGGAGGAGTGCAATGGATGTTCAAAATGTATGAAGTAGATTACGTGGATAACGTAAGTAAGATATGATGCCACATGGTTGTTGTAAACATATAATCACGTCGGTGACACATGATCGTTCCCAAAAAAAAAAAAAAAAAAAGGAAAAGGAAAAGAAAAAAAAAAAATGGCTATTTTCAAAATTTTGTTGTGTAGTCTTTATTGTTATAACGTATGAAAATATATATGATAAGGACAATAAAGTGCTTAGTGGGAACATTGAAGTGGTCTTAAAAAGGGGGACCTATCTAGGTGGACAAAGATGGTAACTTCATGTGGAGAAACACTTTGTGAAAATTAACCATGAAGAGTTAAATGAGGTATTTCTAATTGTGAACCAAAATAAAATGAAACGTTCAAGTTTGTATTGAAAAAAGAAAGAAAAAAAAAAAGACAGAAATGTAATAGTAGGGCCAAAAAATGAAATGAAAGTCGAGGAAGGAAAAAATAGGAGCAAATGCGATTGCAAGGGTTGGAATTTTTGTAGGCCATAGGTTGGACCATGTTATTTTGCCACTATGTTGGACTTTGTTTTTTACCACATGATATCAATTTGGGGTATTTTATTTTCTACACTTGTATGAGTGATGTTGAATACTTATTTTTTCAATATAATGGAGATATTTCAAGTTTTAATGCATGCTTATGGTTAAATTTGTCTTATTTTCGGTATATTGCACCATTTCCTTAGAAGATTGCACCGCATTAGCTATTTGACTGTGTGAATTTGGGTAACACTAATACTTGTTTTTGTGCAGAATACTAATGCTTGCAGGGTTTGTGGAGAATTTCTTGTATTATTTCTATATTTCTATTTTTATTTTTCTAACCCTTATTTTTGCAGTTAGTTTTTGGACATTAAAAAAAATCAAAATAAAATTAAAATTCAAAAAACAATTGTACATCTGCGTAAAATGAGCTTTAATGTTTCATCTTGTACATTTATGTTTTCATTTTGAAGCCAATCCAAATTTATAAAAATTATTCAAAGTTGCTATTTTTTTAAAGCATTTTATAATTTCGGATTTTCATAATTTTGCATTTTAAAGGTAAATTAATTTTCAAGCTTTGCATGTTTGTTTTGCAAGCAATAAATTAGCTTTCCTTAATGAAAATTACAATTTCATTAAAGGGATTTGATTTATATGGCATTCCATAGGCCATCATTTTTGGAGCAATAAATTCACCTCTCTTTATGAAAATTTTGATTTCATTAAAGAAAGGTAATTTATACATTATATCAAAGGCTATTGTTATTGAAGTAGTAAATTATTTCTTCTTTATGAAAAAAATTATTTCATTAAAGAGGGATAATTTATAAAGATATTTTAAGCCCATTATTTTAAAGTAATGAATTGTCATCTCTTTATGAAAAATTAATTTCATTAAAGAGGGGTGATTTATTTTATTATATCAAAGGCTATTGACATTTCTTTATGTTCAAAGCAACATCAAGTGAATCCTTTCATCATTTAAATTTTCAATTTAGAGATAGATTTTAATCTTCTATTTCATGCTTAAAGTAGGGTTTAATGCAAGATAAAACTTTTTTAAAATCTACTTAACAAATGAAGATAAAATCTACTAAAAAATGCTTCAATATAAAATGAACTAAGGCTTACATCGTGGTCATATGAGGGACATTCATATTTTCTCTTATTTTAAGTTTCATGAACAATAATAGTATAACATGATAAACTATATCAACACAGGCCCTTGTTAATAGTTACTTGCAATCACTAAGGTTTTCCTAACATTTATTCGATATATCTTCATAGGATTATAAATACACATGTGCAATGCTTATATAGCAGAACCTTGGAGAATTTTTTCTTTTAACTTATTTGCAAGAGAGGGTTTTGTGATCAAAATCTTAAGGTGAGTGTGGTTTTGCAAGTGGGTAAAATTATCACTCGACAAGTCTCCCCCATTAACTTTATTTTGTATTGGTCTTTCTTTCGATCCACCTTCATATTCTTATCTAAAACACCTTTTTTAATTTTTTTGTACTACAATCCCAACACTGTAAGATTTTTATAGTCTAAGGATGACTGCATCAATGCCTGAGTGAGGGCATAACTAAATTTGTGCCACTTTCTAAAATAGTTTTCCTTCCAGGGATAGATCCAACCATATCTCCTATACTTAGAACCAAAGCCCTTTATTCTTCACTTAAACACCCTATATCTAATTCCTTAGGTTCCACCTCAAGAAGAGATATTTGATTCAACCCTATTATATATGCATTAGGTAGTGAAGTTTTAGATATCTCCATGCACTGATCAATATCATCTCGTATTTCAAAATAGTTGAGCAGAGTATTTGGCTAGCTATACTTAAGGTCTTTTTTTGCCCTTCTTCCTCTTTTCTGAAGTTTTACTAGAATAAATATTTCCTTATCCCTATTCCCTTCCTTTATCAAGACTTTTACTTTATCCAGATTCTATGTAGACTGAGAGGGCCTATAATTTGAAGCCACGAGTAGGATGAACTTAGGGTATTTTATTTGCAGGTGGTCGTATATCTAGCAGATCTGAAAATAAAATGGAAGAGCTTTATAGTCAAATTGTTGAACCCATGTAGTTGATCAAAATTGTATTTCAATAGAATTCGGATAGGATTGTTTAAATTAATTTCAACATAGATACGAAAAATAGAGATTACCTTTATATCCATCATCTATTATGGTGGTCCAACTAGATTCCTAAGAAGAAGGGAAATCATATGCAAGATGTCATTTCTCCATAATTCCAATGGGAGCCACGAAAGCTGAACCCACATTGGAACCCACGATGGCCACTCCTTTGATGGGTTGAATCCCATATGCCAATGTTTAAGAAAGAGTCCTGCTTGGTTTTATAAATAAGGAACCCCTTCAAATGCTTTATTATGGTCTAAAAGCATGAGGATACGAAAGCAAAAAGGAAATGCCAAGATGCGATGTAAATGAAACCAAACTTAATGCTAAATCCTACAGACTGAAATGCATGAAAGGAGAGAAACATAAACGTATTGAAACAAGGTATAAAAGTGAATATGGAGTACAACCCTTTTTATTAATATGATTTAGGACCCAGTTAAAATCTGTCTCCTCCATTTTTAGGAGCGAGGAGCGTTAAATATGTTCTTGTCACATCAATAGATGGTATTTCTTCTTTCGCATGCCCACATGTAGAATGGGTGGACCAAACATCATCGCCGCTTGCGTTGATGAGTCTTGACTCCTTGCTGCTCCTCTAATGTCAATATCCTACATTCAAGGAAACAAAAAATAGTTAGTAGCACCTATAGATAAAATGAAACATGCAATCCCCAAGCCTACGATTAGTGCATGTGAAAAATAAATAAAACGATAACCAAATAGCATTAGAATGATCTAAAAATTTAACAAAAGCATGAGGACATTACCAGTAGGGCACTGCAAATAGAACAGTCAAAAAATTCACCATGGATTTCTAATCGCTCTGGGGTGGGACGATTAGACCTGCAACAAAACATCAGAAAGCACTATCCCAAATGTCACATCCGGGAAGCTCCAAATCACCTACAAAGTTGAGGTTAGGTAAAACGGGGTATTTTGGGATGACCTAGATGGTTGGATTTTGCCAATTTGGCCTCTATAACTAGGAATTTGATGATGCCACCTGCATGTTAGCAAAAGCGAGAAATGACAAAAACATGATCAAAACAACTCAAAATGATGTGAAATTTGAATGACAACCTATCTAAGTAGCATAGAATTAGATGCAAAAATAATAGAAAGTAAATATGCTACAGATTTCTAATCACTCTAGGGTGGGGCGATTAGGACTATAGTAGTGCGAGGGGCACCTGGGGGCAGGACACCCGTCGTTTGGGGCCTAGTTTTGACACCAATCCACTTGGGATGGGTCCAAAATTTCTTGTGGGGTGTTGTCGATAAATTTGGTAGGATTTTATGACCAAATGTTGGGTTTTGGTTTCGAATTTACGCTTCCAATAACCACCCGATGACCTCCCTTCCAAAAGAGATCAAGGATGTGAAAGGCACAAATCAAAAGGGTGTGAGGATGTAAAACAGGAGCACTTCATTTCTCAAAATGCTCCTTCTCTATATATTTTTGAGGTGATAAGACTCACCATTTTATAGACCTGACGGTCTCTTTGGATGAGCATGCAGAGGCACCACTTGGAAATCATGCTTTCCCAGGAGGGAGAAGATTCCTCCCTGATTAGGGGCTTCATGACTGTCCCTACAACTATCTCTTGTGCTCAAAAATGCTCACTCACACTCCCATGCAAGGAAGGAAGAGTTAAGTGGTGGATTTGAGATGCCATTTGTCAAGATTTGACTTTTTTCCCATCAAACCTGCTATTTTCCCCATCCTGGAGTGAATACTGTTAATCGTCCCTGGGTGGAATGAATACCAGTTTATAATCATCCCTGGGTGGAATGAGTAGAGAGCAGAGTGCTTGAAAGGTGCCAAATTGACCTCTAACCTTCCAAACTACTTTTGGGAGTGGTTAGGACCACTATTTAACCTCTAGGGGCTACCTTGGGGGCTGTGTGTGTCAATGCGATCAATGCTTGTTGTCACATAATAGGATTTGTGTTGTTTTGGTGTCTACAGATGCCCCTTTTTGGGAAGCATTGTGCAAGGTGCAACGCTGAGCAAAAATAGATACCTAAAGCACTAATGATTAGGGTTTCTCAGTAACCTATCCAACTCTTGATGCCCCAAGTATGGAAAGGGCACGCATTCTTGAATCCTTGCTTCTGACGAGCTAAGGAACTTAATTCAAGTGTTAACCCTTTTTGGTGAGGTGTTACTTGAGCTTGGACATTGATCAGTCATGAATAGGCAAAGGGCACAACCTTTTGTCTATAGGAACCTTGAGTTCATTATTCATGAATGCCAAGTGTTTGATCAGCTTGTGATTATTGCTTGTTTACTGCCCCAAGCAGGAGCGTGATTGTCTTTGTCAATGATTCTTTGAATGCATGCCATTTCCTTGATTGGGTGTGTACTTGTTGATTGGTGACTAAGTGTGACTACCCCCTCAAGTGATGAATCGATGATGGAATGACCGACATGAGAAAAGCGACGAGTCGCTTGACCCAAGATGACTTGTGTAAGGGTGCATTTCAGTTGTTTATCTTTGAATGTGTGTGTAGTTTCCCAACATTTAGACCTATTTTTGGTGGGTGTTAACCCGTTTGGTGACATCGTTTGGGGTTGAAATTCTCGACAATCCATCCTCCCGTGGAGTGGTCCGATTATGATAGCCTTATTAGGGAGTAGGATAGGGAGGATTTGTGACCCCGACATCTATTTTGTATACCCGAAAGAAAAGGTACAAAAGGCACCTTGTTCGGCAATGTTATTGCTATTTTTGGGTGGTTTTGGACCCATTTTGGGACACCTTTTGGGGATGAAATTCTCGGCAATCCGTCTTCCCGTGGAGCGGTCTAGTTATGGTAGCCTTCTTAGGGAGTAGGATAGTGAGGATTTGTGACCCTAATGTCTGTTTTGCATGCCCGAAATGTCAAGTGCAAAAGCACTTTTATTGGACAATTTTATTGCTTGTTTTTGTGCAATTTGGTGCATCTTTTTTGCTTTTTTTGCAATTTTGCTCTCTAATCGTCCCTGGGTGGGGCGAGTAATAGTTTGGTAATCATCCCAAGGTGGGATGAGTGCTAGCTAGAGCACTCATCCTAGGGTGAAATGATTTTAGTCCTAAAATCCTATTTAAGGGCCAAAACCAGGGTTTGGGCTCATTTGCATTCTATTTTTCTAGCGATTTGGAGCTCTAAGGAGGAGGAGGTCGATTCTGCAAAGTGAAGCAACTTCGAATTGTTCTCAAAACCATGATTTCATGAATTGGATCGAGTGGCAGAGCCGAAGCAAGACCGATAAGTGCTTCTCATCATTATTTGCTTTTGTTTTATGTTACAATTTGAAAATTGCAATGTATTTTGAATTTGTTTTTCCATTTTAAACTAAGGTAAAACCCTAGGCTAAAAAGAAATGTTTTTTATTTTTTGTTTGTAATTTTTTAATGTTACAAGAAACCCTAGGTTCAAATGCGTTTGTTTTTGTTGTTTTTTTTTTAAACTAAAACCCTAGTTTAAACTGAGAGCAAAACCCTAGCTTAGAAAAATTGTTTTAATTTTAATTTTTGTAATTTCGTTTTAAAAAAAAAAAACTCTAGATTTAAATGTGTTCTTTTTGTTGTTTTGTTTTTAAACTAAAACCCTAGGTTAAACTTAGAGAAAAACCTTAGCTTTAGAAAAATTGTTTTTATGTTGATTTTTGAATGTTTGTTACCTTTAGTTATAAACCCTAGGTTAAAAAATTGTTTGTTTATTTTATTGTTTTTAATTTATCAGTTTAAACGTAGAGTTAAAACTCTAGGTACTGACAAACAATTTTTGATTTTTTTTTTGTATTTAATTTATCAGTTAAACGTAGAGTTAAAAACCCTAGGTACTGACAAACATATTTTTGAAAATTTTTGTTTTTAATTTGTTAGTTAAACGTAGAGTTAAAAACCCTAGGTACTGACAAACTATTTTTTGAATTGTTTTTGAATTTTGTTTATCATTTTAAACGTAGAGTTAAAAACCCTAGGTACTGAAAAACTATTTTTTGAATTGTTGTTTTTAATTTGTCAGTTAAACATAGAGTTAAAAACCCTAGGTACCGATGAAGTGTATTTTAAATTGTTTGTGAATTTTTTTTATCAGTTTAAACGTAGAGTTAAAAACCCTAGGTACTGACAAACTATTTTTTGAATTATTTTTGAATTTTGTTGCTCGTTATTTGTCTGTTTTTAGCTATACATTGTTTTATGCATTGTTGTATATTCATGTTATTGTTGTATAGTTTAGCATGTTTTTAATGTTTTTGTTTTGTTTTCTTTTGCAAGTTGTGAAGAGCCAGTACCGTGTGCCTACGATTTTTTCTAAAGCTCGGGAGGCACTAACTTTGGTTGACTGAGAGTGGCTTGATGCCCTTGGGCTCAAGCAGGTTACTCGACTGGATCCTATGGTCAGGTATCGGGCCTATCTAATGGCCCTGATCAACTTGTGGGATCCCCAAACCAATACCTTCCATATCCCAATAGGGGATATGATAGTGACCTTGGAGGACATCTATCAAATTCTATATATTTTGATAGATGGGCTACCAAACAGGATGACACCATGTGATCAGCGGACAACTGTACTAACGCAATGCTTTGAGCATGGGGAGGATTTGGGTGTGGATAGCCTAGTGGAGAGGGCATAGGTCAACTGCCAGATTGGTGAGATTTTTGTACGATGCTGGCTAGAGAGGGGCATGTTGGGAGTGAGGCACGCAGTACTAATGGGCCTCATTTCCAACATCCTGCTACCCGACTCTTCGAGTGTGAGGTTCCCATGGAACCTACTGGAGGTGGTATTTAGGTTGGTGGAGTGTCTGACCACAGAGCCCCTGATTGTGATATGGGGTCAGAAAATTTTGGCACAACTCTATGATGATTTGTACGAGGTTCGCTGTCAGAGAAGGAATGGTATTGGGTGTAGTTACTTGTTGCAATGTTGGGCTTGGCAGCACATAGCTGTGGAGAGGCCTGTGGGGTTTTCATGGATGACTCAGGAAAATATGGTAGACAAAAAGATCAAGTACAGGGTACTATGGTGGCGATCTAAGGAGCAGGGACAGATTCAATGGTGGGCAGGTGTCGTAGGGCACTATGCTGATGCATTCACTCGGCTTGCTCTAGGGGAGTTGTTTTGGCACCCATACTGTGACTGTCCAGCCTGGCTTGAGGTGGTACAGTGGCTTTGATGGGTTCATAGGGGGAGGTTACTGATTGGGTGGCACAGGACCGAGCAGGAGTTCTTCCTGTATGTTCGGGTGACACGATAGTTTGGGGTGTGCTAGGGGTTTCCTAGTGAGCCCGTGATCTATCGATGCTGGGAGGACGAGAGGACTCTGGTCTATCCAATCATTGCATCGTTGGGTGAGGATTCGAATACAGTGATTGATGTCCCAGATGTGGACGATGTTGGGGTTACCACTGAGTACGACCAATGGTGGAATTTGTGGTGATGGCGAGGCGAGGGGCCTCTAGGGGGTGCAGAGGATGTAGCAGTAGGCGGGGAGGGTGTAGAGGCACCAGGAGAGGGTTGGGGGGTTCCACTGGAGGATGCAAACATGGTAGAGGTGGATGATTTTATGGGGGAGGATTTTGGGGTCCTGGGGCAGTCAAAGATGCAGGACATTTCGAATCAGTGGGAGCCAGAGAAGCCCATAGTATCGGATATGTCTATGCACCAAGCTATCCTGGAGGGTGTGGAGGGGAGGGCTTGCATAGAGATAGTGCGATTGGAGGATCTTCTTCAGAGGCGAGACAAGGAGCTGGGGGAGGCTCTGCAGGAGAGGGATCTCCTACAAACTCATTTGGATGAGTGAGAGAATCCATTTGCTACATACCACCAGTGGGATGGGGGCATAGATGCTATGCAAGAGAGAGATCTCCTATGAACTCAATTTGTGTAGCGTGATGATGTAGTGGCTACGTATCGACGATGGAAGTTAGAGTGGTTTCGACACCAGATGGATTTGGATGTAGAGATTATCCACCTCGGGGGGCGGTTACCTGAGCTCTCTAGAGGTGGGTCTTCACGCCAAATGAGGGACAACGATATTGAGTAGTCAGCATCATATCATTGTAGGCGATTGGATGAGGGGGGAGCTAGTGGGCATGATGAAGGGGCGAGCAACAACCACCCTGAGAGGTCCCATAGGACCCACACCACAGGGGGTAGTTCTCGTTTCATCGATCCTGCATGATCTTGGTGGCCGACGCCCTAGGCATGGGGGTTTTTGAGCTTTTGCCTTTTTGCGAGGTCAGAGGACCGGTTTATTGTAGCCTACGGGCATTTTTGATGATATATATATACAAATGACTTTCTTTTGTTTATACCCGTTTTGTGATTTGATTTTATGCATAGTGACTGATGTTTGATGTATGCATGTTAATTTACATTATGTATGGATATTTTGCGATGAATGCTAATGTTTCTAATTTATATGATATGCAAATTGAATTGATGAATAGAATTTGTGATCTTTGGCGGTGGCACCATAGACTATTTAGAATTGATGGCTTGTTGTCCTTGGCGATTGTTGCGTAAATGACTTTTTATGTATACATGTTATTTTTTTGTATTATCTGATGACGATGCAAGGATGAAAGATACCACCGTTGGTTTAGGATGTAGTTAAGGTTTTTTGAGACTCATATGTTTTAACTAACTAGCCAAGACTATACTTTTATCTTTACAAGACTTTTGAACAAGGTATGAATCGGACTTGTCTTTGACCAAGTTATTTCACATCCCTATGCGTGCAATTGAGTTTGTTTTTATGGCATTTTTCAGGATATCACCAGTGCCAGATAGGCTATCAACCAAAATTGTACTGAGGATCACCTAATTAGCTCCACTAACTCCTTTGTTGTATTTAGTCAGATCAATCTGTGGTGCTATCTAGGATACCATAAGCTAGCTCATCCACATGCAAACATTGATCTGGACACAAGTTAATGTGCCAGATATATTGTCATGCGGGAGGCTTGCCACTAGTGACCAATAGTCTATCCACCAAACCGATACTGAGGTTTACCTCATGACCTTTTGAATGCTGAGAGTTCCAGGGATTCAAGTTCAACTCCCTTCTTTTCTTCAATTGTATTGGGATACTTGCTCTTATATAGTGATAAAAATCACTGTTTATTTTTGTCTTTTATTTTGAGCAAGGAATTTTAATATTGAGTTATGAGAATCACTATTTTATGTGTTTTTTGATGTATGCACTTTGGTTGTTGTGTCAAATTTTGGAGTTTTGACTTTTGCAAATTTTGGATGTTTTGCAATTTTTGAGAACTTGGGATTCTTGGGGAATTGGGTAGGGAATATGCTTGTCCTTTTTCCAAATCTCAGCATTCTTGGGGTCATTCTCACATGGGGATGAGCAACATAACCTTTTCACTAGATGGTATCCTAGATTGTGTTGTAGGTTTCATCTTTCGTTCACACAACTTGGGAATTTTTATGTGTTTTAACTTGTGTTGGGATGCTACGTAACAAGGTGTGATCCAAGTAGAACTCTACCTTCACAAAATCTATCCGACTTGGTACAATATTTGGCTAGAAAGCTAAAGATAGCTGAATGATAAAAACTCTAGATACATTAGAAGACAACTGATGCATGATATGGTGAAACTATGGATAGCATTTGTTTTTGATGGACTATTTATAGAGTGGAAAAATGTGGAAAATGATGGATTTGCCGAGTAATTATAGTCTATGGTGCCTTTGACCTAGATGACCAATAAATATGCAATGTATGGATTTGATCTTAATGCAGCTATTATTTTTGTGTTTTCTATTGATTGATTTTTTTGAGTATCAAGATGAGATGCAAAAGAGTTCTTTATTGTTGTGATGATTTTGAGTATGCATGGCAATGAGATGCAAATTTTTGTTATTTGATGATTTTATTGTTTTTGAATTTTTTTTTATTTTGACCAAGCGATTGTGAGAATCCTTGGAGCTTTTGGTTTGACCAAAGGGATGATGGGTACCTTTGGGGCGTTTGTTTTTACCAAAGGGTTTGTGGGCACCTTTGGGGAATTTTGGGGGGACCAAGCGATTATGAGAATCCTTGGAGATTTTTGGGTTGACCAAGCGATTATGAGAATCCTTGGAGCTTTTGGTTTGACCAAAGGGTTGGTGGACACCTTTGGGGCATTTTGGGATTGACCAAGCGATAATGAGAATCCTTGGAGATTTTGGTTTGACCAAAGGGTTGGTGGACACCTTTGGGGTATTTTGGGATTGACCAAGTGATAATGAGAATCCTTGGAGCTTTTGGTTTGGGCTATGGCTCTTTTAAATATGGAATGGTCATAAATGACTGATGTTCAAGGGTTCTAGTTCCTTGATTTCGTCAAGAGAGGCTAGTCGGTATGTTCCAGGTCCTATTTTACTGTCGATGACATAAGGACCTAACCAGTTTGTTGTGAACTTGTCCCTTAGATGGGATGGCAAGTTAGAATTTTGCTAGTTCTCTTTTAAAATAAATTCACCAACCTAAAAGTCCCTTAGGTGAACCTTCATGTTGTATGCTTTCTTAAGTCGCTCTTGATAGATATGTAAATGCTTGAGAGAATTAACGCGTCATTCATAGAGCAACGCAAGCTGGTCTAATCGGGACTTCCATGCAGTGTCATCATTGATGAAATCTTGCATTGATATGCACAGGGAAGGTATTTCCAACTCGAGAGGCATGAATACCTCGGAGCCATATACCAATGAAAATAGAGTTGCCCCAGTGGGCATCCAAATGCTAGTGCGATAAGCCCATAGGGCAAGTAGGATTTGAATGTGCCAATCCTTATGACTATCTATGACCGTATTTTTGAGGATGGCGACTAGCATTTTGTTTGATGCTTCTACTTGCCCATTTGCCTACGGATAATAGGGTGTCAAAAAACTGTGCTAAATTTTGTACTTTGTGGTCAAAGCATGCACATCTTTGTTCTTGAATGACGTCCCATTGTTCGAGATGATCTTGGATGGAATACCAAAATGACATATGATTTTATGTAAAATGAACTCCAAAATGTGGGTTCCAGTCATAGAGGTAAGCGGAATTGCTTCCACCCACTTGGTAAAGTACTCTGTGGCCATTATGATAAATGTGTGATGAACTAACGATGCAAGGAAGATCTTTCTGATTAGATCTAAGCCCCACTACACAAACAGCCAAGCTAATTGGATTGGTTGCAAGGCTTGAGAAGGTACGTGTGTCAAATTAGCATGGTGTTGACACTTCACGCACTTCTTTACATATAAGAAACAATCTCGCTCTAAAGATGGCCAATAATAGCCCATGTAGAGAATGCACTTTGCGATGGCCATACCGCTAAAGTGGCCACCACATGTACCATCGTGCACTTGGGTGATTGCCCAAGTGGACTCCTGCTGATACAAGCAATGAAGGAGGATTCCTTTGTAGCTATAACGGTATAAAATTTCTCCTAACAGTACATGTTTTGTTGCTTTCTGTTTGAATTATATTTTCATGGCATGCGTCAATCCAAGTGGGAGGTTACCTAGCTTGAGGTAATCTCATATGGGTGTATACCAATCCTGCTGATAGAAAACCTCGATAGTATGAACAACCAATCCCTCTTGAAGTTCATACCTAGCAAAAGCTGAGTGGGAAAGAACTTGTAAGAATAGTGTTGTGTTGCTATTAAGAGGAGGAGGGGAGAACAAGGACCCCCAGTTGGTGTGATTCAGACAATCATGGATTTGAGAGAACTTGTCCAGGGATAGTTCAATTTGGATCAAGTGGATTCCTGGTGTTAAGTTAGAGCTTTCATGCTTCATCACGGATTGCGATAGTGTTTTGAATTGAATGGTTGTCATATCACCGAAAGGGTCTTGCAGGATTAGTGACCCCAAGGAGGCCATAGTGTCTGTAAAACAATTCGATGATCGAGGGAGTGCCTCGATGTCATACCATTCAAGATTTTCTAGGAATTTGTCCACAAGGGCTTTGTAGGCCTGCAGAACTGGGCATTTACATTGGAATACCCCTTTGAATTAGTTGAAAATTAACAAAGAATCACCAAATATGTTTAATCATTTGATGTTCATGGTGATTGTTGTCTGAAGACCTATGAGCAAGGCTTCGTATTCGACATTGTTTTTGGTGCACGGGAAATCTAATTTAAATGATAGAGGCATTGGAGCCCCTTGCGGTGTGAAGAATACAATTCCCATGCCACCTCCTTGCTCACATTTAGAACCATCAAAAAATAGGGCTATGTCGTCCTATGACTTAGGCTCATCAGAATCTGGTGATTCTGAGACATGGAAGACCCCATCATCAGGTAGTTCTATGGTCAAAGGCTGATCATCTTCAAGAGGAGCCTCTACTAGTTGATCGATGATGACTTGACCTTTGATGAAATTTTGTACAATGAACTCGATGTCAAACTCTGTCAACAACATGATCCATTTCACCGTGTGGCTACTATGATAAGTATGACTCATCATGTACCACAATGGATTCTCCTTAGACACAACATATGTTGTGTTGCTTAGCATGTAATGGCATAGCTTTTTGGTAGCAAACACCACTGCCAAGCAGAGCTTCTTAATGTATGCATAGTTAAGTTCATAACTGACTAGGGTGCGGCTAAGATAGTAAGTAGCCTATTTTTTGTGTAGTTTCTTTTTTTTGGGCTAGCATGGCATCCAGTGCCACCTCAGTAGCTGAGATGTATAAGTAGAATGGCACTCCTGGTCTAGGTGGTGCCAATAATGGCAGCAAAGCCAAGTATTGTTTAATATCATCGAAGGCTGACTAGCACTCGTTATCCCAGTGAAATGCTACCCCCTTGTGCAATAATTTGTTCATGGGTAGGCACTTGTTAGATATCTACACTATGAAGTGCTTGATTGACGTGACCTTTCCCTACAGTATTTTGAGCTGCTTGATGGTAGTTAGTGGAAGCATTTCAAGGATTGCCTTGAATTTGTTTGGGTCCACCTCGATGCCTCGCTTTGATACTATGAAACCCAAGAGTTTTCTAGATGTGATGCCAAATACACACTTCTTGGGATTTAGTCTGACTTTATGTTCCATGAGGCGATCGAGGATCTTGCTTAAGTCATCGAGATGATCTAGGTGCAAAAGAGATTTGGCCAAAAAATCATCCATGTAATCTTCCAAATTTTTATGCATGTGATCATGGAATATGTATGTCATGGCACGTTGGTAGGTGGCACCAACATTTTTAAGGCCAAATGTCATGACTTTATAACAAAATTTCCCCCAAGGTGTTGTGAACGTCATTTTTAGTTGGTCCTCGGGATTGATACGAATTTGATTGTATCCCAAGAAACCATCCATGAGGGAAAGCATTTCGTGGCCTGCTGTAGCATCTACCAATGCATCGATGCTAGGCAAGGGAAAATAATCCTTAGGACTCGCTTTGTTTAGATCTCAAAAATTAGTGCATATGCGAATCCTCCCATTAGGATTTTTTACGGGCACCATGTTGGACATCCATGGTGGGTAATCCACACAGATGACAAAATGTGCATCCAACAACTTTTGTAATTCGTCTTTGACCATTAAGGCCACTGTTGGGGGCATATTACGTAGTTTTTTCTTAACTGGATTGACTATCGGATCAAGCATAATATTATGCATGACTAGCTACCGATCTAGCCTCGACATGTCTTTGTAGGACCATGCAAAAACCTCCTTCTTCTCTTTGAGAAGGGCAATATAGTTGGCTTGCTCTTCAAGTAAAAGACTTTGCCCAGCTTAATGATCTATGGATTCATTGGATTAGAGCCAATGTCTACGTTAGTCGTCTCCTCGACTGACATGTGGGACCCGTCCTCCAACTGATGTGGAGTTGGGATCAAGTGGATATCATTCACTGAATTCAGATCTACATTGGGAACTTTGGGTCCCTCTTCACCATGGAAGATATCTTGAGTTGGTCCTGGGGTGAAATGAAGCATCTCACCGTAAGGCCAGTACTCTGATGTGGATGGTGGTGAATTAACGCGATCCCAATATATGGCACTTATGTATAGATACAATGATTGTGCTGGATCGACCGGATTGTGGATGGGGGTGGTTAAGTCAATGGATATCATGTTGATGAAATGATTTTGGTCTCCATTACCATGGGTGTGGTGACTTAGACATCCTTGATGATTTTTGTGCTTCGGATCTAGGTCTGGCAGTATGGGCATGAATGGATCGGCCCTATGTGCGGATAGGAGGACAGGGTCTACCCTCGACACTGATATCGCTATAGGGTCTCTAGGTGGAATATGCTCTCTTTATGCCCAAAGTGGAAGATTCAACACTTGGTCCCACTGCACTTGGTCTAGGTGTCACACATGCCTTGGCCTTATGTTTAGTTGTTCAAATATGTCGTCAATATCTAGGGGGTATTATTTTTGTCGTATATGATTGAGATAGGCCATCTCAGTTTCATCTTCATAATCACTGTCAGAGATCCAAAGGCCTTTGTTGGCTCCAACAACTATTTACGACATGTGAGGATCGTCCTACTCGAGCAAATTGACATGGTCCCATCGGGGTTGTTCCACTCTCCATGGGGGAGCCTGATTTTCTTAAAGTGGCCCTTGCTCGATTGGAGCATCCAAAGGGAACATTGTCAAGAGTCTTTCTTGATAATCATCCATGGGGGTCACTTGTGAGTGATTGCTATCTGATTCAAAAAGGTCCCATGGTGCTACCTCATATTCTGACTCGTCTTCTAATGATCCTTCCTGACCTTGTCTATATCCTCCTTGTTGGTGAGCTCTTGATCTTTCTCCTTTCTCAATCGAAGGGAAAGGGTTATTAAGGTCAACAAGGTTGGTTGTCCACAATGGGAGATAATCCCCCAATGTATATGTTGTGTTAGGATTGGAATATGGATCTAATGCCAACTTTTCCTTGTTGCCTATCCCTATGCCATGCATGTTCTTTACCAAGATGTCCAAGGGCAAGGGGTGGTTGAACCCTAATATTGACTTGTTGTATGGCATCTGATATCTTGGTCAACAAACAATGTGCACTCCTTGCTCATATCTGCCTAACCCATATCCATGCCAATTGCATTGGCCAAGATATCTCAAAGTGAAATCTGAGTTGGAAAAATAGTTGACATATTCAGAAAAGGGCTCTTCATCTTCGTCTTCTTGCATGTAAGGTTCAATTCCCTTATCAAGGCCCCCATACACAAAGTTTTTTTGGTTCGACGGGTAGCCTAGAGGAACAATAGTGCTTATGGGGAGGCGAGGTATCCCCATGTCTTGCATGGATTCCAGTGCAGGTGTTGCTATGATTTTCCACACTAGATACTCTCCCAGGCCCGTATTGACTATTTCAACAATGATTATTGGCAGTTGAGGGGGAGGGAATGGAAATTATTTTTGAGTCCACTCCATGTCGGGTGTTCTAGGAGCCTCGACTTCCATTCTGCTAGGCATCTCCTTAGTAGATATGGTAGATACTAATGGTGGTGCCTCTTCCAAGAGTTTCTTCACTTTGTCCTTCGGTGTGGCCATCGTAGGTGGCCTCGTTGGTGAAGGATCAAGCGATGAAGAAGGACTCAGCTGGGGATTTGATGGACTTTTCAACGGGGATGCCTATAAAATTAGACCCTATTTAGATGGATTCAACTAAAAATCCAAATGCGTTGATGGAAGGGTCGATTGCGGCATTAGCTACATAATATTGCAATACTTGAAGGGCTCCAAGTCTTCCAGAACTACATGCACTTGCCCTTCAAATGTATACTTTAAGCATTGATTAGCTATTGAAGGGACACACTTCATGTCCCTGATCCATGGCCAACCCAGTAAGATGTTATAGGCCATATTGACCTCCAAGATGTGGCACAATATAGGTAGTATTTTGTCCCACTTGGATGGGTAGGACAATTGTGCCAACTATCGAGCATATTGCATCATTGAATGCTTGCAGTGTATAGGTGGAGGCCACTATGTGAGATGCAAGCAAATTTAGGTGCTTCAAGGCCACTGTTGTAATGATATTATTGGATGAGCTAGTGTCCACCAATACCCCCTTGTACAGAATCCTATTGACCCGCGCGATGATGTGCAAGGGTGGATCCACCATGTCACCAGTCACTAATTTCAATTCGTCCTCTCTAAAGGTGATGACTGGCTCGGTGCACCGTTTGACATGTCCCATGAAGTTTTTGAAGGAGTTTACTTCATGGGGCTACAACTCGATGGATTTTAGTATCTCCATTAGAGCCTCCCGATGGGGTGATGATTTTTGTATGAGCTCGTATATGGAGAGCCTAGCCGATGTGGTCCTCAAACTATGGGTGAGTTTGGTCCAAATTGTGGCCACTGGTCTAGGTGGAGGAGGTTGCGCAGGGTGCTGTTGTAGTTGTGATTTTTTTGGCACCTCTCCTGTAGCTATCGCGGGGGCAGCTATGCTCGAGTACCTCTTGTTCCGAGTCACTATACTAATCATCCCTACATACCCCTGCATGGGGCAGTTATGTGTTACCTCATTGACTTGTAGGGTCTTTGCTTGCGCATCATGGGTAGGCAAGGGGTCCTTAAAGACCTCCATTTGTTGGTTGCTTGGTGCCATGAGATTATCCACCACTAATGTCTTATTATCTATTAGGTCTTGCACTAAGCCTTTAAACTTCCAACATGCATTAAGTTCATGTCCCTTTCATCTGTGGAACCTGTAGTACAAGTCTTCCATGTATCCCTTAGGTTTTGGTGCATTGGGTTCTATGGGTTGAATCTCGGGTAGGTTGATCAAGTTTACAATTGACAAGCGGTCAAACAAGGAGTCTCTGGACTCTGTGTAAGGTGTGAATTGTCACCTAGGGCAACGCTATTGATTTTGTTCTTGCCTCTAATTTTCTTTGTCATAACTGTTAAGAGGCACCGCCTAATAGTTAGTCTTTTGGGGCTATGTTGCTTGTGCAGGATTAGGGACGTTTATAGCAACCTAATTGACCGTAGCGGGTTTCTATTGCATGGTCCTTATTTTGGTGTTCTTAGACCATTCTTTCTTCTTTGGCTTGGCTATCTCACCATCCTGAATCTTGATCTCCTCAATGATTCTGGATTGCACAAGAGCTTCCTCTAAAGTGACATATTGTTGCAGCTACAATAGCATGGAGATCGATCTCAAATAGCTCTTTGAGAACATTTGGGTAAGGTCGACCATAGGGGGGAGGTAGGGCAACTTTGAAAGCAACGTCCTCAACTGATTCCCATAGGCCGCCATGGTTTCTTCCTCATACTACCTAAGGATGGCTAGGTCGCTTAGTGATTCCTTCTTCTTGGTGTTGAAGGCAAAGCATTTGAGGAACAATCCACTAGATGATCCAAGTTACTAATCCTGGGCCTTCAAACATGGTGATGAATGTTCTTAGCAACAAAGCATCATTGTACTGAATGCCAAAGCGTTGGCTCAAGAATCTAGTCACATGCTCTTGGTCATCTTCCTCCCCTCTAAATATTTCCAACTGAGGTAGTTTAAATTGTTCAGGGTAAGGGGGTGTCGACACTGACGGATGCACAATATGACTACAGAGTTGGCATAAAGTGGGATTTTGGGGCCCAGAAGTCTTGGTATCCATAGACTCCAAGTGCTCTAGCAACTCTTTATATGCATTGGAAGATTTAATCTCTTCCTCCTTAGTTTTTTTCTGTTGCGGGTTACGGGGAACTTGAGGCCTATAGAGGGGTGGCCGAATAGTGCCTCCTTTGCCTTGGTAGGGCGTTTCTGCTCGCTCTTCTTCTTACTCATACTCCTCATAATCTTCTTGATGAGTTCTTGGGTGAGACCCATGACCATGGGTGGGTGCCCGTGGAGGGTACCCATCATTGTTCCTAGGAGTGGTCTCCCGCTCAGGTCTAGGGGGTCTTGGAGGCAGCACTTGGTAAGGTCTTGGAGACCTGTCTTGCACCAAGGGTTTGTGCCTCTCATATAGTTCTACTCTTTGGGTGTGAGGGGTTGGAAATCTCTCAGGCATAGTGTTATGGAGCAGCTCATCTATTTGGCATCGAATGCACTCTTTGCTAAGGCGATATAGATGCTCTAGCTGATGTTGGTCATTCTCAAGCTGCGTGATCTACGCTTGGTGGGTGACATGTCTGGAAAATGCTAGGTCGATCTACTCTACCGTCTTGAGCCTAGGAGGCCTAGATGCCCCTCCTACACATCTATATCGGTCATGGTTATCTAATATTTTTATAGTTCACTTCCCTTTGTCGAGGTTAGTGGCATTCACCTGGGATTCTGGCCTTAATAGGTGACCTTGATAAATAACAAGTGCGAAGGCGCATTGCTTTCGCATTGTATATTTCTCTTGAGGAATGTAGTGGTATTCCTCATTTTCCATTTCATAAATGTGAAATGGACAGGCGGAGTTGGCTCACCCTGCCAGAAGAGCCTTGTGCTCTGGATTTGTCTTGTTGTTTTTGACAATAAGAGGGGGTAAAGGAGGGATGATGTAATCATGTGGCCCCTCCCTATGGACCCTGTGCTATCCTAGCACTTCATTGTGTGATGGCCACTTGTAGCAAGCATCTAAGGGAGATTTCCCACCTATGTTGAGTGCCATGTGTAGATAATCCTCCTGAAAGGGTCTGTGCTGAGTGGTCGTACCCCTAAAAGGGGTGTCTCTATAGTCCTATTCCGTCAAGGTACGATGTGGACTATCTCATGGGTCAGGCCACCAAGGTGGAATGACCAAGTCCTTGGGGCTTTAGCGAAGGTGACTTGTGCCCCCTTGTACACTCTTCGTAGCTTTTGCCCTTGATTGGGCTTGGCTACGGGTGTACACCATGGTGGTGTCTCCCTACAAGATGCGTAGATTTTTATTTCTTTTTATGATTTTTATGCTACACTAAACAGAAAAGATCACACACACACAAAGCAATGATTATCTCGTTTAAAGATTAAAGGTGTTCCCTAAACCTATTTTAGTGTGTTTTGATTTTTGTTTTAATAGTTTTGCAAAGAAATTTTTGTAGGAAATGCAATATGATGGCTCCTATGACTCCCAAAAATGTTTGCCCCTTCGATATACCATTGCCAGGCCGTTATACCAAACCTCTCTATATGCCCGCCCTTACGTGAGAGAAACTATAGGTACGTGAGAGTAGAATGGTACGTAGAACATAGGCGGTATGAAAGGGGGATCACCCTATTTTTTACACTTACCATAGAAGACTTATCCTCATGCACTAGGAATCAACCCAGCTACACTTGGTCATATTTCGTCAGGATTTACGTCTAGCAACAATAGCATTCAGGGTAGCTGGACCCTAATAAATCTAGTAGCAAGAAAAAACCTGATGGGATTGAGCGGGAAATGAGCTTTGGCGATTTCCTCCTCTGAACTAGGGTTTCTTGAACTTCAAAAAATCTAGGGCATCAGCTAGATTGCAAAAGTGCTTTCGGGGTATGATGGATCTGAAGGCTAGATTGGTGCCCCAGGAGGGTCCAATGGGGACTTCTCCGACTCCTTTTCTCAGGAGTAGCAGCTCATATGCAAATTTTTTTAAAGAAAACTCTCCTCCAAAGAACGATGAAGCTCAAAAAATGGCATATAAAATGCTCTTCACTGTTGCTAGGAATAGGTCAACAGCACATCGTGTGAATGGATGTTTGCCACAGGCCGATACCAGGCCAAAAATTTTCATTGAGCCAAGTATGGTTGAAGAATCAGTCATTTATAGAGTTAATCATGATTTAATCTGCAATTTCATGGGTATACGTCCTTCCCTAATTTTTTTGCACTCTTGGATCCACCAAAACTGGGAGCCTCATGGTGAGTATTCATTGTGGTTTATTAGCAATGGATATTTTATTGTTAGCTTTTCGTCTTTGGCCAATAGAAATAATGCTTTCGAGTCAAAGAAGAAAAATCATGGCTCAACAGGGCTATTTGTTCAACCATGGAGAGTGGGATTCAATCCCCGAGTTGAACCTACTATTTTCCCAGTATGGATCCAACTATATGCTCTTCCAATGGAATTTTGGAGTGAGCAGGTGTTGGAAAGGATTGGCAATTCTATTGGAATGCATCTGGGTGTTGCCAGAGACAAAATTGAAGGGAGCATGGCGGTGTATGCAAGAATATGTGTGGATATGGATCTCAGCCAGCCTTTGTCAATAGAGATGGAAATTGAATTGGTAGGTCTCTCCTGGATTCAACAACTGGACTATGAGGCCCTACCCTTTAGATGTAGGGTTTGTCACAAACATGGACATTTGGCCCATTTTTGCCCTAATAATATGAATGCTAAAATGGAGGCCCCTTTAGGAATGTCAAACCTACCTAAAGAGGATAATGCAACACTTAATAAAGATTCTAATAGCACCGTTCAGGGCCAGGAAGCTCAAAGAGAAAGTTTTGAAGAGCCAAGAAGAAAAAGACAAACAAAGAAAAAAGAGGGAAAGGAGCAATCCCATCTCATACTTGCCAATAGGTATGAGATATTTAAGTCACTGGTTGACGAAGAGGAACAATTTATGGAGGGCATGGAGGGTATTAAGTAAAATTCTAATATTCTTGGGCAACTCGCCCTCTCATCTCCTCCCGTCATACAGCAGGTAGTTGATCTATGTGAGGTATCATAGCCAGTGTGTTCATGGGCTTTAGTAGTGCATAACCAGGAGTAGATAGTACCTCAGGATGTCAGCATGGGAATACCAGAGAAGAACAGGGAAATGCCAACTATGGGGATAACCCAGGTAGAAAAAAGATCAAAAAACAACAATTCTTAGGGAGTAGGTAGAAGATCCAATAAGGAGTTGCTAGCATCCCAAGGAGACAAACTGATCACAGGAGGATCGGTGAGGACAATAGACTCTTATTGCTCCTAGGGTAACCAATGATTATACAATCATGGAATGTGAGGGGTTTAAATAGCAGAACCCATCAATCTATTGTTCGAAGACTTTTAGAGAATCATAATACTGATTTTTTGCTTTTACAGGAGACTAAGATGTCATTAGATCTTATGTCCAAAATAGTCAACAAAATTTGGAGGGGTGCTGGTCATATGGATGTAGCTTCCCAAGGTGCCTCAGGGGGGATTTTTACTCTATGGAACTCTCTTGAATGGTCTACAATAGAACATATTTCCTGGAGGGGTGTTCTCACTTCTCTTTTTAGGAATAATGTCACTGCGGAACACGTTCTAATCACAAACTTTTATGGGTCTCAAAACCTTGAGGGTCAGAGGCGGTAGTGGAAGGTTGTGCATAACATGTGAACCTCAAGGGAAGATCTAGACTGGATTATAGTGGGGGAATTTAATGCTAAATTATATTCTAGATATCAGGAAGTGGGAACACCATTTTTGGACTCAGGGGACCGTTTCATGATTGCCCAAGTCTAGGCTTTGCACTTAGTGGACATTAAATGTCCTAGCATTAACTACACTTGGACTAATAAAATATGGGAGCCACATAGCAGGAAGGTTAAGCTAGATAATTTTATGGTTTCAGAGGAGGCGTTTGTAAAATGGAATATAAATTTTTAGATTTTAGAAGGCCCAATTTTAGATCACTGTCCCATTCTATTGGAAGGCAGGAGTAGGATGGGGCAGCATCACAAACCTTTCAGATTTGAGAATTTTTGGCTTTAGAAAGAAGAACTTCAGGAGAAAATTCCACAATGGTGGGAAGAAGGCCGCCTAGCTTATGGGAGAGCAATGTTCAGAATCCACAAACAACTACAATATGTCAAAACTTAGTTGAAGTATTGGAGGCATGCTAATAAATCAGACTTCCAGGCCCAAAGAGCTCCTTTGGTGGCCAGATGGGATGAGGTCCAAAAATAGTTTAGAGAAGGAGTAATTACAGACCAGCTCAAAGCTGAGGATGATGTCCTACATACTGTGGTTGAGGACATTGACAACCAGGAGGAGACGTATTGAAAGCAGAGAGCAAGAACCACCTGGTTATTAGAAGGGGACATAAATACAAAATTATTTCATCGGACTACTTGTGCTCAAATACAGATGAACAATATGGAGGCCCTTCAAGATGAGAACGGTCTTTCCTTTGATACACTTCCTGGTATGCATTCCCATGCTATGGATTATTTTTCTAATATTTTTAAGGAAAGTGTGGTACAAGATGTAGAGGCCCAAAATGAAGTTATTTCTGTCATACCTATTGTTATTTCTAAGGATGAAAATTAGGCTCTACTCAAACCCATTGATAGAGATGAATTGAAAATTGTGGTCTTTGGAATGAGCACTGGTAAATCTCCAAGTCCAGACTGTTTCCCAATTGAGTTTTTTTAGGCTTTCTGGTACTACTTAGAGGAAGATGTAATGGTTTTTGTTGAAGAGTCCAGAGAAAACAAGATAATGCTTAAAGCTATAAACCACACTTTCATTACCTTAATTCCAAAAGGGGAGGAGGGGGTTCATATTTTAGATTATAGGCCTATTTCCTTATGTAATGTGATGTACAAAATAATCACAAAGGTAATGGATGAGTGCCTAAAACCTCTTCTTCACAACATTATCTCCTCTGAGCAAGGGGGTTTTATTGAGGGACAACAAATTCTGGATGGGGTGGTTGTGGCCCAGGAAGCAATCCATTCAATGCACACTTCTGGTAATAAAGGGATGTTCATAAAACTAGACATGTCAAAGGCTTATGACAGGGTTGAATGGAGTTTCCTGGCTAAAATTATGGCAGCCTTTGGTTTCTATCAGGACTGGATAGAGTGGGCCATGAGCTGTGTCTCTTCCCCGACTTACTCTGTGCTAATCAAGGGCCTTCCTTCGCAACATTTTGGAGCTACTCGGGGGCTACACCAGGGGGATCCTTGTTATCCTTATCTTTTTCTCATTTTTGTTGAAGGTCTTGGCAGACTTTTCTTGAAGAGAAGACAACAAGGTAGATTATTGGGTATCAGGGTGGGTGATGAAGTTTTAACGCACCTACAGTTTGTGGATGACACTAGTTTTGTGGGAGTGGCTAGCTTTAGGGAAGTAAGAATGATTAGGGATACTCTTAATGTCTATCTCAGGGCTACTCAATAGGTCATTAATGATAATAAATCCAAAGTGTTTTTTTTAACCTGGAGCAAAGGCTTCAGAATAGAATTTTAGAAATCCTGGGATTCACAAGGACTTCTCTCCCGAGTGGTTTACTTGGGGGTCCCCTTGCACTTTAAGAAGCTAAAATTAGACACATGGAGGAATCTGCTGGAGTGTATCAAGGACAAAATTAATCACTAGTCTCACAAGTGGTTAAGTTATGGTGGCAGATTAACATTCTTATAGTCAGTCATTCAAGCCATGCCAATTTACAAATTCTCTATCCTAGCTGCCCCGATTACAATTTGGAAAGAGTTGGATAGGATGGCTAGAAAGTTTTTATGGGAAGGATCAAATGGAGAGAGAAAGTGGGCCTTAGTGGGCTAGGAAAAAGTTACCCAGCCCAAGGCTAAAGGAGGTCTGGATTTAAGAAAATCTAAGCTGAATAATAAAGCTTTGGCTGGAAAGTTGTACTGAAGATGGATCTCCCAACCCTCCTCCCTTTTTAGTAGAATCCTAACTAGAAAATACCTAGGATAGGCCAGCCCAAATGATGTTTCTCGCATCCCCTTGGATGGTACTGGGTCCCTAGTTTGGCAGGCTCTCAATTTAGGGTCTCAGGTTGTTAAAGACCACTTATTTTGGAAAGTGGGAAGAGGGGAGAAGGCTCATTTTTGGACAGATTCTTGGGATCAGTTCCCACCCATCATTGCTGAATTTCCAAAATTACAACCAATAAAAGTAGCCATTGAAGCCAAGGGATGGATCCGTATTGAAATTTATTTCACAACTACTCAGCTAGGGGAGTGTAAGTTTAAGTAGTTCAAGAAGTTGGATGAGTGGCCCATTTCAATCCCTTTGGATTTGACTCCCATCATGACTAAAATTCTAACAGAAAGATTTCTTTTAGGGGGAGACGTGGAGGATGAATTAGCCTGGGGCTTTGGGAGTCTTGGCATCTATACAGTAAAGGATGAATATGACAACATTCTCCTAGAACCCCCCCTCATACTTTTCAAGTTGAGGACTGGAGGAAAATCTAGCACCCTAAAGGCTGCCCGAAAGTTAACTCTTTTTCCTGGCAGTGCATGCACAATGGAATCCTCACTTTTGATAATCTCAGATCAAAAGGTATCATCGGCCCTTCTCAATGTGTTCTATACTAAAAGAGCGAGGAAACTGCTGACCATTTGTTGTTTGGTTGCCCTTTCACCCAACAGATTTGGCGGAATTGGTTTGCATACTTTAGAATTCAAGTAAGTGATGACCTGAACTAGATGAATATCTAGGCAAAATGGTAGAAAGGTAGATTCAAATATAAAGCTCTTCATATTGGCTGGGAGCTCGGTTTAAGCTTTATCCGATGGCAAGTATGTCTGGAAAGAAATGCCAAAATTTTTAGAGAAACTTTTACTCCTCTAGATGGGGTTTGGCAGACCATTTGGAGCAAGGTTATCGAAACTGTGGTTGTTCATGCTGGGGAGGAAGCTCAAATTGACATTGGAGCTATGGAAGAATGCGTTGAACTGCAAGAGGGATAGGAAATTTTTTTTGGAAACCTCCCCCTGAAGGTTGGATTAAAATCAATACTGATGGAGCTGCAAAAGGCAATTCGGGTAGAGCCATAATTGGAGTGGTGTGCCGGAACCATGCTGGGACTACACTCTATTTAGAATTGCAAGGCCTGGGAAGAACCACTAACAATGAAGCTAAAGCCATTGCCATCAAGTACGCTTCTATTTGGGTAGTGAAACATGGCCACCACAGGATTATTCTTGAATAAGACTCCCAAATAATGGTTGGAGCTCTAGACTACATGAGGAAATTTTTTTTGAAAGCTTGGAGGTTGAGGGCTCTTGTTACCCAAATTAAGAATTTATGGAAGGAATTAGAGGACGTGATCCCAGTTTATGTGAGTAGATATTTGAACAAAATGGTTGACTTTATGGCTAAGATGGGTGCGAAAAATGAGGTTGGAGTTCAGTTGCATAGTGACATGGATATTGAGGATGAGGTGATTAAGTAGGGTCTTGAAAGGTCCTTGAGACAATGATCAAAGAAAAACCAAAGGGAGGAAATTTGTCGCGATATCGTGACATGTTGCACCGTCGCGGCCACTGGAGGAAAGTTGTCGCGATATCATGACATGTTGCGCCATCGCGGTCACTGGAGGAAATTTGTCGTGATATCATGACATGTTGTGTTGTCGTGGTCACTAGAGGAAAGTTGTCGTGATATCGCGACATTTTGCACCATCGCGGTCACTGGAGGAAAGTTGTGATATCGTGACATGTTGCGCCGTCGTCGTCTCTGGAGGAAAGTTGTCATGATATCGCAACATGTTGCTCTATCGCGGCCAAGGGAGGAAAGTTGTTGTAATTTCGTGACATGTTGCTTCATCGTGGCCAAGGGTGGAAAGGTGTCACGATTTCACGACATGTTGCTTCATCACAGCCAAGGGTGGTAAGGTGTCGCGATTTCACGACATGTTGCTTTGTCGTGATCAAAATAGAAAAAGTGTCACAATTTCGTGACATGTTGCTTCGTCATGGCCAAGGGTGGAAAGGTGTAGCGATTTCATGACATGTTGCTTCATCACGGCCAAGGTTGAAAATTTGTCACGATTTCGTGACATGTTGCCTCATCATGGCCAAGTGAGGAAAGGTGTCACGATTTTGTGACATGTTGCTTCATCATGGCCAAAGGAGAAAAAGTGTCGCTAATATCGCGACATGTTGCATCGGCATGACCAAAGGAGAAAAAGTGTCATGATTTCATGACATGTTTCGACAAGGCCAAAGGAGAAAAAGTGTCACGATTTCGTTACATGTTGCATCACTGTGACCAAGGGAGAAAGTGTCATGATTTTGCAACATGTTGCTTCGTCGTGGCGAGAGGAAGAAAAAGTGTTGCGATATCACGACATGTTGTATTTTCGTGGACAAAGGAGAAAAGTGTCGTGATATCGTGACATGTTGCATTTTGACGGCAAAAGGAGAAAAGTGTCGCGATATCACGACATGTTGCATTTTCATGACCAAAGGAGAGAAGTGTCGTGATATCATGACATGTTGCATTTTCACGGCCAAAGGAGACGAAGGAAAGAGGGTCACGATTTCGCGACTAGTTGCATCAACTGATCATGTTGATCCCCTTGTTAGCTAGTTAATGGTTCAAGATATTTGGATCCATTGCAAATCTTCTTTTACTATTGTAAGCATGTGTTCTCTCTGATTTTTGTTGGGAAGTGTCTCTTCCCAAATTGTAATTGTTCTTTGTTTTAATACAAGTTTTTTCAAAATTTTCAAAAAAACAATAGCGATCAGGGTTATGGATGCAAAATTTCAAGCCAGGGTGGTGATGAAATCCACTGTTAGTCTTGATCAAGGGTTGGGGTTTTACAACTAGATCCTTGTAGTTTATATTACCACATGATGTGTGGGGTTCTTTTTATTTTGCATAAAAGAGATCAAACATGCAGTAAAAACTTTCCCTAAGCAAGCAAATAACCAGAAAATAGAAAACAAAAAACATAAAATGACAGAAGGTGTTTAGGACCTCTACCTCTTCTCTACCCAAATAGGATGCATCTAAGTTTCTATTCTGAAACTACACAGAGAGCTATTCATACCTGGGTGGGATGAATGCCCATTTGCCCCAGGGTGGCATGAATTTTAGCTCTGTACTCGTCATAGACTAGAATGAACAGCAGTCCAGCGTTTAAAAACTTGGTACCTGCAAGAAAAAATAAACAAGTTTTGATCAAATTTATAATCTCAAAATAGAGGACCAAGTCCCACCATGATCGCCACTGAAAGCACAAGGATATGAAAGCAAAAATGAAATGCCAAGATGCGATGTAAACGAAACCAAACTTAATGCTAAATCCTACAGACTGAAATGCATGAAAGGAGAGAAACATAAACGCATTGAAACAAGGTATAAAAGTGAATGTGGAGTACAGCCCTTTTTATTAATATGCTTTAGGACCTAGTTAAAATTCATTTCCTACCTTTTCATGGGCGAGGAGCGTTAAATATGTTCTTGTCACATCAACAGATGGTATTCCTTCTTTCGTGTGCCCACATGTAGAATGGGCGGACCAAACATCACCGCCACTTGCATTGATGAGTCTTGACTCCTTGATTCTCCTCTAATGTTGAGATCCTATGTTCAAGAAAACATAAAATAGTTAGTAGCACCTGTAGATAAAATTAAACATGCAATCCCCAAGCCTACGATTAGTGCATGCAAAAAATAAATGAAACAATAACAAAATAGCATTAGAATGATATAAAAATTTAACAGAAGCATGAGGACATTACCAGGAGGGCACTACAAATAGAATAGTAAGAAAATTCACCACATATTTCTAATCTCTCCGGGGTGGGACGATTAGACCTACAACAAAACGTCAGAAAGCACTGTACCAAATGTCACATCTAAGGAGCTCCAAATCACCTGTAAAGTTGAGTTTAGGTAAAACGGGTTATTTTGGGACAACCCAGATGGTCGGATTTTTCCAATTTGGCCTCTATAATAAGGAATTTGATGATGCCACCTGTATGTTAGCAAAAGTGGGAAATGACAAAAACATGATCAATTTTAATGACAACCTATCTAAGCAGCATAGAATCAGATGCAAAAATAATATAAAATAAATCTACTACAGATTTCTAATCGCTCTGGGGTGGAAATATTAGGACTGTAGTAGTGCATGGGGTGCCAGGGGGCAAGATGCCCATCGTTTGAGGCCCAGTTTCGGCACAAATCCACTTGGGATGGGTCCAAAACCTCTTGTGGGGTGTTTTCGGTAAATTTGGTAGGATGTTATGACCAAATTTCAGGTTTTGGTTCCGGATTTGGGCTTCCAATAACCACCCAATGACCTCCCTTCCAAAAGAGATCAAGGATGTGAAAGGCACAAATCAAAAGGGTGTGAGGATGTAAAATGGCAGCACTTCGTTGCTCAAAATGCTCCTTATCTATCTATTTTTGAGGTGAGAAGACTCACCATTTTATAGACCTGACGGTCTCTTTGGATGAGCATGCAGAGGAACCACTTGGCAATCATGCCTTCCCAGGAGGGAGAAGATTCCTCCCTAATTATGGGCTTCATTACTGCCACTGTAACTGCCTCTAGTGCTAAAAAATGCTCACTCACACTCCCATGCAAGGAATGAAGAGTTAAGTGGCAGATCTGAGCTACCATTTATCAAGATTTGACTTTTTTCCCATCAAACCTACTATTTGCCCCACCCTAGAGCGAATACTACTAATCATACCTAGGTGGAATGAATACCAATTTTTAATCATCCCTGGGTGGAACGAGTAGAGATCAGAGTGCTTGAAAGGTGCCAAATTGACCTTTGAACTTCCAAAACTACTGTGTGAGTGGTTAGGACCACTTTTTAACCTCTAGGAGCTTCCTTGGGGGCTGTGTGTGTCACTGTGATTAGTGTTTGCAGTCACATAATCGGATTGGTGTTGTTTTGGTGTCTACATGGTCCACAAGAGAAGATAAAACCACCATAAAATAGCTATTCAAACTCAACATCATCTTTAGGGTTCCAAGTATTCCTAAACCAAGCCTCCACAAAGGGAAGATGATTTTTTTTTTAAGATAAAAATTGTTTGCGGGGCCGCCTTGGTCTGAGAGACCATGAACAGGGGGTTCTACATCATCAAAGTCACCCGAGAGTCGACCGGACCCTGCCCGCACCAATATTATCAATTGGATTTTGGATACCCAATTCAACTTTTTGGTAAGGTGGATATTTGAACTTGGGACCTCCCTTGGAGGATTGCCCTCTCCTCTCCAACTCACCTACAACACCTGGGTTTGTATTCCAAAGTGAAGAGAATTTTGAATGCCCATAAATTTACCAATAAGTGCATGTTTGGTTAAATACTCCACATATTCCTCCATCGAGTCTTGTAATAGATTTAGCAAATCTCCTCACTTACTTATAGTTTCCCTATCGTTATGGTGGGTAATTGAGGAGCTTGGTATCTCTTAAGGGTTTTGTTCCATTATTTAAAAGAACATTAAAATTGAAGTTAAGGAGGGGATTTTTGGTTTACTTCAAATTTTTTTAGCAAAATGAAGACAATTGATCCAATCACCCCTCATAACTATCATACCTAGAAACCTAAAATATTAAATCTCATTTTTCAAAAAGGGCTCATACACCTGCTAGAAGAAAAACAACCTGCATTTGATATAGAATATGAAATATTTGTTAATAAAGGGAAAATGTATAAAACAATGGGTATTATAAGCACTAATATAAATGAAATCTTATGGTTTCACATTACAGATTGTAAAACTCCTTATGAAAGTTGGGAGAAACTAAAAAATGTATTTGGAAAATTAGATCAAATAATGTCAATGTAATTAGAGGCAAAATTAACAACATTATCTCCGGAGGACTTTAGCAATATTGTTGACTTTATCACCAAATTTAAAGAAGTCCTTACTCAATTTAAAGGTATTTTCAAGGATAAAAAATATGAATAAGTCTATCTCTAAAATAAATGGTGTATTTCAAATATTCGCAACCACATTTCAATCTACAAAATATCCCTTGGTGCAAGTTTCAAAGTACCCTAAGAATTTTGTGAGAGACTAACTAGAGAAGAAGCAAAACTTGCAAAGTATGATATCTCTTCCTATTCCTCTAAATCCTTAGTAGCATCCACCTCCACTAAAGAAAAATTTAAAAAGAAAGAAATAATTCCCATAACTTTTACTCACTGCAAAAATAATGGTCATTCTACAAACAAATGCTGGAAAATATTACAACAACTAGAGGCAACTATGAAGGATCAATATATAGAAAATAAAAATCACATAGAAAAAACCCTAAATATTCAAGTTAAGACCACCAATACTTAATCTAATTACTGGGTCATAATTCTAGAGCAACTCATTACATGACTGCTTCATATGAGTCATTATATTCTATCTTCTCAAGTTCAACATGTAGCATAGAAGTTGGTGACTCTTCCTTTATCCCAATCAAAGGAAAGGGTGACATATCCATTGATGGTGGCTCTATAAATAATTTTATCTATGTTCCAAACATTGCAACAAATCTCCTTTATGTCTATCATATTTGTACTTATGGAAATGGGAAAATCATTCTCTTCTCTCCAACAGGAGTTGAGATAAGAGACTTTCAAGACCCCCACTCTCTTATAGCCAAAGGAGATATTGATCACAAAACTCGCCTATTTCACTTCAAAGGATTCAAAAATCTAGAAGGGGCCTCCTATTTTGTGGCTCATGGAGATCTTGAAAGCAAAATTTGACATGAAAGGTTTGGTCATCTCAGTTATAACTACCTAAAGGAATTGAACACCCATGAAATGGTAATAGGTTTACCTCAAGTATCTTCTATTGATGGAGTATGTCTTGTATGTGCTCTTGGAAAGCAACATCAAGATCCTTTCCACCCAAGTGGTTCTCTAAAAGCCTCATCCCCTCTAGAGTTAATCCATAGTGACTTGATGTTTTTTCCAGAGCCTTATTTCAAAGGAGAAAAATATGATCTAACCTTTATTTATGAATTTTCTAGAAGAACTTAGGTCTACTTCCTAAAATACAAAAGTGATGTTCTACCCCACTTCGAAATATTCAAAGCCTTAGTTGAAATTAAGGCCTCTTAAAAAATCAAGCAAATTCGCATAGATAATCAGAGGGAATACTATAGTAATGAGTTCTCAATATTTCTATCAAGTCATAACATCATTAATCAGCATTTTGTGTTCCATAATCCGTAGCAAAATGGCATTGCTTATAGGAAAAACTGAACATTGAAGGAAATGGCAAACTATATGCTCCATTCAAGAGATCTTCCAAACATTTTTTGGGCAGAAGCTATTTACTGTATAAACTATATTCAAAACAACATACCTCATAAAACTCTTGACCATTTAACTCCTGAAGAAGCATGGACTGACTCAAAATCAGATGTCTTCTTCTTCATGATTTGTGGGTGTACTTCTTGGGTGCACATCCCAAAGAAGAAAAGGAAGGATCTAGATAAGAAAAGCAAAAAGCTAATATTTTTTGCTTATTGTGAGCAAATGAAAGCATACAGACTCCTTGATCCCACAAATCATGAGGTCATTTTTCATAGGAATGTCCAATTTGATGAAACATTCCCTCAAAAATATCCTCAACCATCCTATTCCTCTATTAAGCCTTATCTTATAGTAGAACCTCAATATAATGAAGAACCAACTTTAGATATTAATTTAGATATTGATGATCAAGATAAGGAACCTATAAATCCAACTTAAAGTCTTTCCACTCCTTCTAGTCCATCCACTATGCCAAAATGGGCCCGCACCATTGTTAAAGAAGCTACTCCTTACATCCAAAATCTTCCATCATAAAGATAACCAACTCCATAGGCATTGGTCTTGTCTATAAGTCTATTTCCTATGATCCTCAATACTTCAAAGAAGCAACTGGTATTAAAGAATGGGATGATTCCATGGAAAATGAATTCACTTCCTTTATAAAAAAAAAACTTGGGATTTAGTTCCCCTACCTAAAGGAAGGAAATTAGTTCATTGTAAATGGATTTACAAAATAAAATATGGTCCTAATGGAGAAATTTACAAACACAAAGATCACCTAGTAGCCAAAGGTTTCTATCAAACTGAAGGAATTAATTATGCTTAAACCTTTGCATGTGTTGCCAAAATAGAATCTGTTAGACTGGTTCTTGCTCTGGCTACTTTCCAATAGTGGCTTGTCTTTCAAATGGATGTAAAAATTACTTTCTTACGTGGGGACTTAAAGGAAGAGATATTCGTACAACAACATGATGGTTTCACTCAAGACTCCTCTCTTTTTTGTAGGCTAAATAAGTCTCTCTATGGCCTCAAACAAGCCCCTAGAGATTGGTATAAAAAAGGAACTCCTTCCTTATTTTTTTAGGTTTTTCTCATTATGATACTGATAACATAGTCTACATTTGGAGAGATGAAGGAAAAATCACCATACTTGTTCTATATTTTTATGATCTACTACTCACTGGTAGTTACATTGCTCACATTCAGACTATAAAAGACTCCCTCTCTAGAAAATTTTATATGGCTAATCTGGGTCTAGCTCATTACTTCCTTGGGATCCAAATAAATCAAATAGATGCAAAAATTTCATTGTGTCAACAAAAATACACTCTAGATCTTATTCAAAGGTCTAAAATGATAGATTACAAACCTTATCCTACACCTTTTTATTCTAGAGTCAATCTAAGTACTTCTTGCACATCCTATCTATGTGGTGCAACTCTATATCGTCAGCTTATAGGGATTCTATTATACCTTACTCATACTCATCTAGATATCTCATATGTTGTTGGCTTGATATCCATATTCTCTCATCAACCTCATTTCAGTCACTGGCAAGAAGAAAAAATAATCATTCGCTACTTGCAAGGAACTACTCACTTTGGGATCTTATATGAGGTAAAATCCATGGATATCATTGGGGCTATGAATTCAGATTGGGCAGGTTCAGTAGAAGACAAATGTTCAAGTTTTGGCTATCTTTTTTCTTGGTTCTTTGCCAATTGCTTGGTTATGAAAAAATTAATAAGAAGTGGCCTTATCATCTACAAAGGTAGAATACGTGGCAGCAGTTTTAGCAAGTCAGGAAGCTCTTTGGCTTCGTCATATTCTAATAGAATTTGATTTTTCCCATGACAAATCTATTACTCTTTGGTGTGACAATCATAGCACAATTCATATTGCACGTAATCCAGTTGAGCATCAGTGCACCAAACACATTGAGATACACATGTACTTCGTTCAACAACATATTTATAATGGGGACATATACTTGGACTATATTCCAACAAAAAATCAAGTGCATATATCTTCACCAAGACATTTCCTTCTCCGCATTTCATACAGTTGTGAGAGAAACTTGGAGTATTACAGCTACATTGAAACAAAGGTATATTCACCTCTCATTTTATTATTGTATTCTTTGGAGGATGATTTTTTACCATGTACTTTTTTTTATCATCTCTTTATATATTATACATGAGTACCTCATTAGGCCATGCTGCTGGGACTCATTTTTTTTTTTATTAAATACAATGTTCACCATCTGAAGACATGCCTCTTTATTTCATAGCAGATGGTTTTTCCATGTGATTTTTCATCATATCTCTTATATATTGTAAATGAGAACCTCATCAGTCCTTGTTATCGGGACTCACCTTTTTTTGTATTAATAGGATAATCTTCGCAAACCGAAGATATGCCTCTTCCTTTTTTATTTTTTGATAGATGGTTTTTTCCCATGGGGTTTTTACCATCTCTTCTGAAAAGAAACCATTGTACATGAGTACCTCATCAGGCTCTGTTTTCGAGACTCATTTACATAATACATCGCTAGTATCACTTAAGGGGGGTGTTAGAATAAGTAATTATTATCTTAGGTTCTACTAGGATAGACTTACTTGAGTTTCCACTCCTTTATGAGTCATATGAAATCTCATTTATAGTCTACATAATATTTTATGAGTTGTTGTAATACAACAACTCTCAATGATCAATTTTATTATTTATACAAAGTTTATCCATGGAATAATCAATAAGTTCTACTCTTTCTTCATATTTTGTGTAATGCTTTGCATGTCTATTTTGGTAAATTCTAACATGGTGTAATGCTTTTATCTCAAGGAATTATATTTTATAAATTTTGGACGTTTGATGTAATGCTTTTACCACAAGGAATTATATTGTATAATTTTTGGACATTTTATGTAATGCATTTACCCCAAGGAATTAGATTGTGTAATTGTTGGATTTTCGATTTGATGCATTTGCCTAAACAAAATTATATGGTGTAATTGTTGAGAGTATGGCATCATGCTTTTGCTAAGCATCTAATGTCATGCTTTTATTCAAAGACTTAGATGGTGTTTATGCTAAACGGAGGGTGCTAGAACCTCACTTGTAGGGTCCCTATAGGAATTATAAGAGTATAGAATTGATATGGATAGCAAGGTTGTTTAGGATTGTTCAGATAAAGTAAATATGTTTTTTTAGGATTATTTTGTACCTAAGTTCATATCTTGAAGAATTCTTATGACAAATCCCCACCCTACCAATTTTGATCGGTTAGGTAAGTTCGATAATTCTAGGAAATTTTTGGTTGTCTCTAGTTTCGGAAGGACCATTCTTGATATGTTTTTGGGAGGGTCTTGTGTAATTGGAAACTCTAGTAAGGACTTGTGAAGGGTTAGTCAAATGCCTTTGTATTCCTTAAGGAAGTGGGTTTTTTTGTGGTACTATAACTTATTCTAGGTACTATTGTGAGCTCATTGATTCCTTTGAAATAGTAATATGATGAATTTTATTATTGGGAACATTGCATAATCAACCTTTATCTTATGACTATTATATTTTAGCTAGACGCTTTAGAGTTAACCTCGTAGTTAGGTCCATGTGAATTAGTGATATAGATTGAAAGCTACGTCATAAGGGCTCTATAGGAACACTCTGTGAGAATGTTGACTCTCATGTGTTCAATGCTAAGATTACATTTAATCTTCTTTTAGAATCAGAATAACTCAACAAGATTGATAACATTCAGATTTGCCATGCAAGTATTTTGGTTGTAAGTCTTTTACTTCAAGTTTGAGTTGGTGGTTATAGTGGGAATCATTCTAATAGTGGGTAGATACATCTTAGATAGAGATAATTTAATAAAATTATAGAAGATATCCTTCTATCGAGGTTGAATGTGATAGAAAGTTTAGATAGAGTATGTATTAAAGACTTTTATGAAGGGACATACTCAATCAAATCTGAAGTAGAGGTGCATATCAAGGTAGATGTGAAAATTTGTAAATTTCTTTTGATAGTAGAAAGGAACCATTGTTTGTGAAAAGACTTGCATAAATTTATCTCCTAGGCAAGGAGTAATTTGTAACTATTGAATTGATTGACCAATTATAATATGTAGAACTTTGGGATCATGGAATATCCCTAAGAAGGGAAAAGATAGAATGCAATGTCTTTTATTTTTTTGTAAATAATGAATTACCCTTAGAAAATAATAAATATGAAATGATTTTGGTTGGTTTTACCACACAATGAGGTTTCCCAAGATAAAATAATGTTGTACAATTTTTGTGGTGATTCCTTTTATGGTTCTTCTATTTTTAAAGCTTTATAATTGTTATGATTATTTATGTTAATGACCATTTTGTAAAATAGATAATATTGGTTATTTAATTATTAAATTATGGAATGAAGCCTTTATGATGTTCTTAATTAATAATAAATGAATTCCTTATGGTATATTTAATTAATGTGGTTTAATACTTCGTGAATAGATTATTTCATGTGGTAAAATAGACAATGTTGGTTAATTAAATGTTGAACTCTGGAATAGTATCTTCATGAAACTCTTAAATTATAATAAATAAAAATCCTCTTCGGGTATTTAATTGAATATGTACAATACTTTTTTGAAGTTTCTTATGTTGCAGTAGAGGGGTTAATGATAGAGTAGTTGTATGCTACCCCAAAATAATATTAAAAAGATTGATGAGTGTAGTTAAGGGATGCCCTTTAGGAACAACAAGTGTTTAGCCTTCTTGAATTAGATGAAATATCCTAAGGAGTAATAATATTCTGCATAAATAGATTAGACGAATAGATAGGCATAATGTTGTTCCTTAATGAAATAATTAAAATGAGGCTATTAGGGAATGTCTAGCTCAAAAGGATATGATATGGATGGACAACCCTTGCACACATAGACTACTCACATAGAATGACTTATGTGGGGTGTAAAGGTGGCATGCACCTTTTTATAGAATAAAAGGGAAGGCCAATATTAGTTCTTTGGATCCATGACATGGATAGATTGACTATGAAGTAAACACCTAGTACCCTTGCATATCTCGATTTATACCGAGAGTAGGGATGGGTGTGCCTCAAGAAATATATAGTTAGGTAATTAAAAAAATTATGATAGGAAAATTTAGGGTTGTGACATTTGGTATCATTTCACTTGATTTGTAAGGATACAAGTTCCCTTGTGTAAAATTAGATGATGTACTATAGGACATGCACATTGTAGATGCTATACCTATAAAATTAATGTATTTATTAGAGGTAGATCTTGACTATATAATTCGATCAACTAAGAATATAGTTGCTAGTAGGAGAATTAATTTAGAGTTGAAAATTGTAAAATTGACTCCTCCAATCTCTCCTTGTCTATGGCTAAGGATAATATAATCCAAGATAAGAAGAGGGGATGCTACCCCACCACCTAGGAAAACTTATAAAATGATGGAGAGGATAGGACCGTATATATAGGTTAAAAAAATATTAGTTATAAAGGGAGTATCTCACTAACACAATGGCTTTACTTCAAAAATAGATGGAAACATAGAAGTAATTATTAGAAGTTGTGTTGAATCAAGAAGTAAAAACCAAAAGTTTCAGAGGTAGGTGAGGTGATGAACCCTTTATAGAAGCTCAATTGGATCATATAAGGATAGAGGTAGAGTTAGGCAGGGACATGAAACATCATAGATCTTCCAAATTCAGTGGAGAAAAATGTGGCAACAAAGTTGAAGCTTGGATGAAAGAGATAGAAACCTACTGTAATATGAAGAACTATTCCACTAATACTTGAATGTCCTACAAAACACTTCATCTACAAGGTGTTTGTTTGGATTAGTGAGAAATATTTAGTAAGGGACAAGAGCTAGAGGTAGTAGTCGATTTGAAATAGGAAGAGTTTGTAATAGCCTCTAAGGAAAGAATCCTCATGGAGCACTTTTAAAATTATAACTTTGAAGAGGTCACTAAAATTCGACATGGAACTAGGATAGTGGATGCGTATACTAGGAGTAGACCTTAGATTAGGGTAAGAGGTAGACATGCAATAACCTACTACTTTGCAAAAGGCTTATGATTTTGCCATAAAAGTGAAAATACATCTAAAATCTTGTTTTTATTATGAAGTTTTAGACGAGTAGAGCAGAGAAGCACTAAGGAAAAGAGATAGTGTAGATTTTATAAAGTAGAAAAGTGATAAAGCAAACACAAGTCCCCATTGATAGCACAAAGGGAATAACAAGAAGTAGGGAAATTTCAGGAAGAATTTTCAAAGGAAGGAACATAGAAATAGAAACAACAAAATCCCATCATAGGAACAGGTTAATCTTCCACTAGCGGTGAAAGAAAAAGAAGGCTAGAAGAAGAAAACTCACCCTAAATGTAAAGAGAGATGCTACAATTTTAGAGGACCACACTATGCCAACCAATGTTTGTGCAAAGTTGAATCGAGTTTTGAGGAAAAGGAACTTGCCTAAAAGGATGTTGATTGAAAGGAACCTGCACACAAGATCTATGTAGCAATAGGGAGCTAGAATTTGGAAGGCCAAGAAAATCCACTAGTGATAAAAGATAAGACCTTTTGTAGAAATATTAGGATTTTTATTGATAGTGGTGCCATAGATAGTTTTGTTTCCACTAGACTAATTAAAGAGATACCAAAGAAGTCAAGAATCTTAGCACACAAGTGGAAGGTTGAGTATGGCTCAGGATAGACCTACTTTATAAATAAATGTTACCCTATCACTGATATTACCCTACATGGTGGTACAATAGTATGCTGCCTATATGTAGCACTGCTACATACCTTCAACTTAGTCCTAGGTATGGATTGGCTACAATCACATAAGGTCAAGATCAATTTACAAGAGATATGTATGGAATACTCAAAGGATGGTAGGAAAGTATAGAGAGTGTATAACCTACAAGGGGTTTTCTAACCTCATATTCTCTCTGCAATGTAACTTAGTAAGGCAATGAAAATGGGAGGAATAATTTATGTAGTAAAATTGAATGAAATAGAAAGAAAGAAGAAGAATGAAGTGTTTGAAAAATACCCAGTTATCCAAGAATTCAAAGGTGTATTTCTATAATAGTTACAAGGACTACCCCTGAAGCATAATTTAATTCACCATTGAGCTTCAACCAATAACAGAACCTATACATAGGGCTTATTACTTAATGAACCCCATAGGGATGTAGGATCTAAAGGTATAGTTGCAAGGATTACTGGAAAATGGGCTAATAAAACGTAGCATGTTACCTTGGGGTGCATCTATGCTATTTGTTAAATAGACAGATGAGTCCCTTTGACTGTGAATAGACTATATAATATTGAATAAGACAACCATCAATAAAATATATCCTCTCCCTAGAATTGAAGATCTCTTCGACCAGCTCAAAGATGCTACTATTTTCTTAAATATCAATCTTAAATTAGGATATCACCAATTGAGGATCCATGAGGAGGATACCTAGAAGAAAGCATTCAAAACTTGTGATGGACATGATGAGTTTATAGTCTTACCTTTTGGTTTAACAAATGCACCAACACCAATTATGAACATAATGAGTAGCATTTTTAGGAAGCTCTTGGATTGATTTGTACTTGTGTTCCTAGATGATATTTTGATATATTCCCAAAATAATTTAGAGCATGACCAACTATAGACACCAAAATAGCACCAATCTGATTATGTCACAACAAGCGCTGATCACATTGACACACGCAGCCCCTAGGGCAGCCCCTAGAGGTTAAACAGTGGTCCTAACCACTCCCAAAAGTAGTTTGAAGGTCAGAGGTCAATTTTGCACCTTTTTGGCACCTTGCTCTCTACTCATCCCACCTAGGGACGAATAAAAACTGGCATTCATCCCACCCAGGGACGAATAGCAGCATTCGCCCCAGGGTGAGGCGAATAGCAAGTTTGACTAGAAAAAATTCAAACCTCGGTAACTCCGCCAGTTAACTGAGGATTCAGGCCATGCAATTGTGAGGAATAGATTTTTTTCAAGAAGAGAGACTTCAGTCATGAATGTATTTATTTTATAAACCTCATGCAAGGATATTTTAAATCAGGGAGTTAGCTTTTCTCTGAAAATAGGACAAACAACTCAAGTGGCGCCCTCGCATGCGCAATTCAAACAGAGAGACCCTAAGGTCTATAAATTGGTGAGTTTTCTCACCCAAAATATATATAGAGAAGGAGCATTTGAGCAACGAAGTGCTGCCAATTTACATACCTACTTGCAATTTGTGCCTTCACATCCTTAATATCTCATTCGAAAGGGAGGTTATTGGGTGACTATTGGAAGCACGAATCCGGACCCAAAACCTGATATTTTGCCACAAAAATAAAAAAAATTGTCGAAAACACCCCATAATAATTTTTGGACCCATCCCAAGTGGATTGGTTCCGAAACAGTGTCCCAAACGGTGGATGTCCTGCCCTTGGGTGCTCCCCAAACTGTCACAGTCCTATTCGCCCCACCCCCGGATGATTAGAAATATGTGATAGATTTCTTTGGTTTTTCTTTTGCACTTTATTCTAGATATGTTAAATAGGTTACATTTTAAATTTCATTTCATTATGAGCAATTTTGACCAGGTTTTTGTCATTTCCCGCCTTTACTAACTTGCAGATGCCATCATCAAAATCTGGGTTCTAGAGGCCAAATTGGAGAAATATGACCATCTGGGTCTTCCCAAAACACCCCCAATTAGCTAACCCCAACTTTGTAGGTAATTTTGAGCTTCCTAAGAAGGACATTGAAGAGGGTGCTTTCTGAAAAATTGTTGCAGTCCTATTCGTCCCACCCTGGAGCGAATACAAATCTGTGAGGAATTTTAAGATTGTTCTTTTTGCAGTGGTATTATGATAAAATATTTATGCTTTTATCAAAATTTTAGGTAAATCCAAGGTCATTTGATAACCATTTTAATATTTTCATGCATATACTGACAGTAGGCCTTGGGAAATACATGCTTAATTCTATCTGCAGGTGCTACTAATATTTTTTGTTTCTTTGAACACAGGTTTTCGATATCATAGGAGCATGAAGGAATAAAAAATAATATACACAAGTGGTGGCGATGTTTTGGTCCCCCCATATTACATGTGGGCACGTGGAAGAAGGATTGCTATCCATGGATGTTATGATAAGAAACATATTTGACGCTCCTATCCCCTAAAAATGAAGGAGACATATTGTAACACAATTTAAAAAGCGTATCAATAAAGATATTACCATATTTCATATTGCTTTTATCTTGTGTCAATTCGTATATGTTCTTTCTTGTTCTTTCTTGTGGCATATTCCTTTTTTTTTCCGTATCCTCGTGCTTTCAGTGGCGATCACGGTGGGACTTTTGTCCCTTGATTTTTAAGATTAAATTTTTGATTAAAGTTGCTTGTTCTTTTGCTTACATGTACCAATTTTTCCAACGCAGGACTATTTTAGAGCAGAAATTCAGAGACATCCGATTTGGGCAGAGAAGAGGTAGAGGTCTTAAACACCTTTTGTCAATTCTTTGCTTTATGTTCTCTAGTTATTTGCTTGCATAGGAGAGTTTGAATGCTTGTTTGCTTCATTTATGCAACTTAAAAAGAACCCCACACACCACGTGGTAGCTGAAACTACAAGGAGTTGGTCGTAAAACCCCAACCCTTGAGCAAGACCAAAGGTGGATTCCATCATCACTTCAGCTTGAGATATTGCATACATTACCCCGATCATGACTATTGCTAGACGTAAATCCTGATGAAAGCTGACCAAGTGTAGCGGGGGTGATTCCCAGTGCATGAGGATAAGTCTTCTATGGTAGGTGTCATAAACAGAGCGATCCCCCTTCCATACCACCTATGTTCCACGTACCATCTGCTCTCACGTACCAATAGTTTCCCTCATGTAAGGGCAGGTATATAGATAGGTTGGTATATCGATCTGGCAATGGTATATCGAAGGGGCAACCATTTTTTGGCAGTCATAAGAGCCCTCATTTTGCATTTAAATTTTCTTCACAAAAAGCTTTCAAAACACACTAAACCAGATTCTAGGGCACACTTTTAATCCTTAAAAGAGATAATCATTGTGTTGATTATGTGTGTCCTTTCTATTTAAGTGTAGCATAAAGAAATCCTAAAAGAGATAAAAATCTACTCGTCTTTAGGAGCACATCACCATGGTGTTCACTCGTAGCCGAGCCCAATCATGGACAAGCGCTATAGAAAGTGCACCAAGGGGAACAAGTCACCTCCGATATAGTCTTGAGGACCTGGTCATCTCGCCTTGGTGGCCTGACACACAAGAGAGTCCACATCATGCCATAACAGAACAAGACTATAGAGGCACCTCTTTGAGGGGCACCCCCACTCAGCATAGGTCCTTTCACGAAGAGAACCTACACGTAGAACTTAACGTAGACGAGAGACCTCCCTTAGAAGCCCGTTATGGGTGGCCTAGTGATGAAGTGCTAGAGCAATAGAAGGTCCATATGGAGGTGCCATAGGATTTCATCATCCCTCCTCTACCCCGCATTACTATTAGAAACACTAGACAATGTCCAGAGTATCAAGCTTTCCAGATAGCGCAAGACAATTCTGCCCGCACCTTTTATCCATATGAAAGAGAGGACGAGGAAGATTACCATGTTCCTCAAGAGTAGTACACAGTGTGGGAGCGATGTACCTCTATGCCTACCATGTATCAAGATCACCCATTGAGGCTATAGCCTTAGGTTAATGCAGCTAACCTCAATAGAGGAAAGCAACCCATAGAGGTCTCAAATCACCACGACCAAGATAAACATGTAGGAGAGGCATCTAGGCTTCCTAAACAAGAGACGACGAAACAAAGTGACCTGGCATTTGCCAAACATGCCGCCCGCCAAGAAAAAATCACGTAGCTTAGGCAAGATCAAGAATAGTTAGAGCATCTTTGTCGGCTTAACAAAGAGCGCATTCAGCGTCAGACAGCCGAATTGCTTCATAACAATGTGCCTACAAAGGTTCCAATCCCTCGTGCACATAAAGTAGAAGTGTATGAGAGGCATAACCCCTTGGTACGAGAGAGGTCCACACGACCTTATCAAGTATTGCCTTTGAGACCTCCTAGACCTGAGCAGGAGGCCACTCCTCGAAACAATGATGGGCACCCTCCGTGGGCACCCACCCATGTGTATAGGTCTCGACCAGGCACTCCTCAAGAAGCTTATGAGGAGTATGAACAAGAAGAAGAGCGGGCTGAAATGCTCTATCAAGGCAGAGGGGGTGCTATCCAGCTACCTATCAATAGGCCTCAAGTTTCCCACAACCCACAATAGGAGCAAACTAAGGAGGAAGAAATTAAATCCTCTGATGCATACAAAGTGTTGCTAGAGTGCTTAGAGTCTATGGAGATCAAGACTTCGGGGCCCCAAAAGCCCACTTTATGCCAAATTCGTAGCCATCCTATGCATCCGTCAGTGTTGGCACCTCCATACTTGGAACACTTTAAGCTGCCCCAGTTGGCACTCTTTAGAGGGGAGGAGGACGCCCAAGAGCATGTGACTAGATTCCTGAGCCAGTGCTTTGGTATTCAGGACAATGATGCTTTGTTGTTAAGAACATTTATAACCACATTCGCAGGCCCTGCCTCGGATTGGTTCACCCAATTATCAAAACATAGCATCAGTAACTTGGATCAGCTATTGGACATGTTCCTAGAACGCTTCACCTTCAAAACTAAGAAAAATGTGTCATTAAGTGACCTAGCTAGCCTCAAGAAGTATGAGGAAGAGACCATGGTGGCATACGGGAACCGGTGGAGGACGTTACTTTCAAAGCTGCCTTACCTCCCTCCCATGTTAGATCTGACCCAAATGTTCTCAAAAAGCTGTTTGAGATCAATCTCCATGCTATTGTAGCTACAACAATATGCCAGTTTAGAGGAAGCTCTGGCACAAGCCAGAGTCATTGAGGAGATTAAGATACAGTATGGTGAGATCGCCAAACCTAAGAAGAAATAATGGACAAAGAACACTAAACCAGGGACCATGCAATAAAAACTTGTTGCGGTTAATCAGGTTGCCATCAATGTCCCTAAGCCTGCATAAGCAACACAGCCTCAAAAGGCTAACTATCAGGCAGTGCCTCTTAACAACTATGAGAGAGAAAACCAAATGCAGGAGCAAAATCAGCAGCGTCACCCTAGGCAACAATTTACTCCTTACACAGAGTCCAGGGATTCTTTGTTTGACCGCTTGTCAAAGGTGAATTTGATCAACCTCCCAGAGATTCAAACTATAGATCCCAATGCACCGAAACCTAAGGGGTATAGAGAAGACTTTTACTATAGGTTCCACAGGCATAAGGGACATGACCTTAATGCATGCTGGAAGTTCAAAGGTTTGGTATAAGATCTCATTGACAATAAGACATTGGCAGTGGACAACCCCGTAGTGCCAAACAACCAACATATGGGAGTATTCAGATACCCCTTGCCTACCCACGAGGCATAGGCAAAACCTCTTCAAGTTAATGAGGTGCAACAAAATTGCCCTATGTAGGGATATGTGGGGATGATAAGCATAGTGACTAGGAACAAGAAGTACCTAGGAGCTGCTCTCGCAGTAGCCACAAGAGAGGTTCCATCGACGTCACAACCTCAATAATCCCCTACGCAACTCCCCTCACCTAGACCAGTGGCCACAATTTATACTAGACTTACCCAAGGTCTAAGGACCACGTCGGCTAGGCTCTCCATATATGAGCTAATTCAATAGTCAATGCCCCATTGGGAAGCTCTAATGGAGATTTTAAAAGCAATCGAGCTACAACCCCATGAAGCAAATTCTTTCAACAACTTTGTAGGACATGTAAAACAATGTACAGAGCCTGTCATCATCTTTAGAGAAGATCAATTGAAAATAGTGACTGGTGATGTGGCAGATCCACCCTTGTATGTTATTATGCGGGTCAATGGGATTCCATATAAGAAAGTGTTGGTGGACACTGGCTCATCCAGTAATATCAACACTACAGTAGCTCTAAAACATTTGAAGTTGCCAACATCTCACATTGTGGCCTCCACTTACACACTGCAAGCATTCAACGATGCAATCTGCTCGACAGTTGGCACAATTGTCCTACCTATCCAAGTGGGACAAAATATTATTCATACATTATGCCACATCTTGGAAGGCGAGATGGCTTATAATATCCTACTGGGCCGGCCTTGGATTTGGGACATGAAGTGTGTCCCTTCAATAGCTCATCAGTGCCTAAAGTATACATTTGAAGGATAGGTGCATGTAGTCCCGGTGGACTTGGAGCCCTTCAAATATTGCAATACAGTGCAATTCATGCCGCAATCGACTCTTCCATCAACACATTTGGATTTTTAGTTGAATCCATCTCAATAGGGTCCAATTCCGTAGGCATCTCCAATGAGTCCTCAGCTGGGTCCATCTTCTTCCGCTAGTCCTTCCACAATGACGTCACCTACGGTGGTCACATCCAAGAACAAGGGAAAGAAACCCATAGAAGACAAACCACCTCTAGTCTCAACCATCTCGATAGAAGATATGCCTAGCAGAATGGCAGTCGAGATGCCTAGTTCACCCCACATGGAGTGGACTCAGGAAGGACTCCCATTCTCTCCCCCTCAACCATGAACGGTCACTGTTGAAATGGCCAGCACGGGCCTGGGGGAGTATCTAGTAAGGAACATTGTAGCAATGCCCACACTTGAGTCCATGCAAGACATGGGGAGGCCTCGAATCCCAATTGACTTAGTGGTTCCTTTAGGCTACCCACCCAATCAGAAAATTTTTTTTTATGGGGACCTGGATAATGGCATTGAAATTTGTATGCAAAAATATGAAGACGAAGAGCCCTTTGTGGAGGACGTCAACTATCTATCCAAACCTGATTTTTCTTTAATATATCTAGGCCAATGCAATTGGCATGGATATGGGTTGGGTAGGTATGAGCAAGGAGTGCATGTTATTTACCAACCGAGATATCAAATGTTGTATGACAAGTCAGGAGTAGGGTTCAACCACCCCTTGTCGCTAGACATCTTGGTGGAGAAAATGCAATGCCTAGGGATAGGCAACAAGGATAGGTTGGCATCAGGTCCATATGCCAATCCTAACACAAACTATACATTGGGAGATTATCTCCCATTGCTAACAACCAACCTTGTTGACCATAACAACCCTTTACCTTTGGCCGAATAGGGAGAAAATTCAAGTAGTCAACCACGAGAGGGATATGGACAAGACCAAGAAGGGTCTTCAGAGGATGAGTCAAAGTATGAGGTAGCACCTTGGGATACTTTTGAGTCTGATAGCAATCATTCACAAGTATATCCCATGAATGATGATCAGGAAATATTCTTGACAATATTCCCATTGGATTCTCTATTTGAGCATATGCCACTTCAAGAGAATTAGGTCCCCCCATAGAGAGCGGAACAACGTCGATGGGACCACATTAATTTTCTTGAATAATATGAGCCTCATATGTCGCAAGCAGCTGTTGGAGCTAACGAAGGCTTTTGGATCTCCGACAGTGATTTGAAAGATGAAACTAAGATGGCCTATCTCAACCACATGCAACAAATGCAACAACGATACCATTTGGACATAGACAACATGTTTGAACATTTACACATAGGTCCAAGACATAGGTGGCATCTCAACTCGACGTAGTTATAGCAATTACTACACCTGCCACTCCAGGTACAAAGAGAGCACATTCTGCCTGGAGACCCTATCAAACCATCAGTGCCTAGGGCAGACCCTGTCTTCATCTCTGCACATAGGGCTGATCCATTTGTGCCAGTGCCCATAGAGCCAGATTCGAAGCACAAAGATCATCTAGGATGTCTGAGTTACAACACCCATAGTAATGGAGACCACAATAATTTCATCAACATGATCTCCATTGACCTAACCACCCCCATCCATGATCCAGCCGACCCAACACGGTCATTGTATCTAGATCTAGATGCTATCGACTGGGATCGTGCTAACACACCACCATCCCCATCAGAGTACTGGCCTTGTGGAGGAATGTTCCATTTCACCCTAGGACAGACTCAGTATGTCTTCCATGCTGAAGAGGAACTTGATGTTCCAAACGATGATCTAAATTCAAAAAATGATATCCACTTGATCCCAACTCCACACCAATTGGAGGACGGGTCCCACATGTCGATAGAGGAGACGACTGATGTAGACATCGGCTCAGATCCAGTGAATTTGCAAATCATCAAGTTGGGGGTAAGTCTATCCCCCGAAGATCAAGCCGACTACATTGCCTTTCTCAAAGAGAAGGAGTTTTTTGCATGGTCATACAAAGACATGCCAAGACTAGACTCACAGCTAGTCATGCATAATCTAATGCTTGATTCGACAGTCAAGCCAGTAAAGAAAAAACTATGTAAGATGCACCCAACAGTGGCCTTAATGGTCAAAGATGAGCTACAAAATTTGTTGGATGCACAGTTTTTCATTTGCATGGATTACCCACCATGGTTGTCTAACATGGTTCCCGTCAAGAAGCCCGATGGGAGGATTTGCATATGCACCAATTTTCAAGATCTAAACAAAGCGAGTCCTAAGGATGATTTTCCCTTGCCAAGCATTGATGCATTGGTAGATGCTACAGTGGGCCATGAAATGATTTCCCTCATGGATGGTTTCTTAGGATACAATCAAATTCATATCAATCCTGAGGACCAACTAAAACGACATTCACAATGCCTTGGGGGACATTTTGTTATAAGGTCATGCCTTTTGGACTTAAAAATGCTGATGCCACCTGCCAACGTGCCATGACGTACATATTCCATGATTACATGCACAAAAATTTGGAGGATTACATGGATGATTTGTTGGACAAATCTCTTTTGCACCCAGATCATCTCAATGACTTAAGCAAGATCCTCGATCGCTTCATGGAACATAAGATCATACTAAACCCTAAGAAGTGAGTATTTGGCATCACATCTGGAAAGCTCTTGGGTTACATAGTTTCTAAATGAGGAATCGAGGTAGACCCACACAAAGTTAAGGCAATCCTTGAAATGCTTCCCCAAACTACCATCAAGCAGCTCAGGAGTCCACAGGGAAAGGTCACGTCGATCAAGCGCTTCATAGCACAGTTATCTGAAAAGTGTCGACCCATGAATAAATTATTGCATAAGGGGGTAACCTTTCATTGGGATGATGAGTTCCAGTCAGCCTTTGACGACATTAAAAAATACTTGGCTTCGTCACCAGTATTGGCACCACCTAGACCAAGAGTGTCATTCTATTTATACATCTCAACTACTGAGGTGGCACTGGGCATCATGCTGTTGCAGAAAAATGAACTACACAAAGAACAGGCTACATACTATCTTAGCCGCACCCTAGTTAGTTATGAACTTAACTATGCATACGTTGAGAAGCTCTGCTTGGTAGTGGTGTTTGCTACCAAAAATATATGCCACTACATGCTCAACAATACGATGTATGTTGTGTCTAAGGAGAATCCATTGTGATACATGATGAGTCGTACTTATCATAGTAGCCACACGGCAAAATGGATCATGTTGTTGACGGAGTTTGACATAGAGTTCATTGGATAGAAATCCATAAAAGGTCAAGTCATCATCGATCAACTGGCAGAGGCTCCTCTTGAAGATGATCAACCTCTGACCATAGAACTACCGAAAAATGGGGTTTTTCATGTTTTAGAATCACCAAATTCTGATGAGCCTGAGTCACAAGCTGACATGACCCTATTCTTCGATGGTTCTAAATGTGAGCAAGGAGGTGGCGCAAGAATTGTATTCTTCACTCCACAAGGGACTCCAATGCCTCTGTCATTTAAATTAAACTTCCCGTGCACCAACAACAATGCAGAATACGAAGCCTTGCTCATAGGTATTTAGACAACAATCACCATGAACATTAAACATTTAAACATATTTGGTGATTCGTTGTTGATTTTCAATCAAGTAAAGGGGATATTCCAATGTAGATGTCGAGTTCTACAGGCCTATAAAGCCCTTGTGGACAAATTCCTTGCACAACTTGAATGGTATGACATCGAGGCACTCCCTCGATCATCGAATCATTTTGCAGATACTATGGACTCCCTAGGGTCATTAATCCTGCAAGACACTTCTGGTGAAATGATAACCATTTAGGTTAAAACATTATCGCAATCTGCAATGAAGCGTGAAAGCTCTGACCTAACGCCAGGAATCCACCTGATCTAGATTGAACTGTCTCAAGATAGGTTCTCTTGAATTCATGATTGTCTGACTTGATCCAACTAGGGGTCCTTGTTCTCCTCGACCCCTCTTAATAGCAACAAAATGCTATTTTTACAAGTTCTTTACCACTCAGCTTTTGCTAGGGATGGAATTCAAGAGGGATTGGTCGTTCATACTATCAAGGTTTCTGATAAGCAGGATTGGTACACACCCATTAGGGATTACCTCAAGCTAGGTAACCTCCCACTTGGATTGACACAAGCCATGAAAATATCATTCAAACAGAAAGCAGCAAAGCATGTCTTGTTAGGAGATGTTTTGTATCATCAGAGCTATGAAGGAATCCTCCTCTGTTTCTTGGACCAGCAAGAGTCAGCTTGGGTGATCACCCAAGCACACGATGGTACATGTGGTGGCCACTTCAGCGGTATGGCCATCGCAAAGCACATTCTTTGAATGGGCTATTATTGGCCATATTTAGATAGATATTGTTGTGCATATGTGAAGAAGTGCGTGAAGTGTCAACACCATGCTAATTTGACACACGTACCTTCTTAGGCCTTGCAGTCGATCCAATCAGCTTGGCATTTTTTGCAGTGGGGCTTCGATCTAATCAAAAAGATCTCCCCTGTGTCGTCTGGTCGTCACACGTTCATCATAACAGCCACAGACTATTTTACCAAGTGGGTGGAAGCAATTCCGCTAACCTCTATGATTGGATCCCCGCATTGCGGAGTTTATTTTGCATAACATCATATGTCATTTTGGTATTCCATCCAAGATCTTGTCGGATAATGGGACGTCATTCAAGAACAAATATGTGCGTGCTTTGACCACAAAGTACAAAATTTAGCACAATTTTTCAACACCCTATTATCCGCAGGCAAATGGGCAAGCAGAGGCGTAAAAAAAAATGCTAGTTGCCATCCTCAAAAAGACAATTGCAGATAGTCATAAGGATTGGCACATTCAGATCTTGCTTGCCCTATGGGCTTATCGCACTAGCATTTGGATGCCCACTAGGGCAACTCCATTTTTGTTGGTGTATGGCTCCAAGGCAATCATGCCTCTTGAGTTGGAAATACCTTCCCTGCGCATTTCAATGCAAGAGTTCATCGATGATGATGCTACGTGGCAGGACCAGTTAGACCAACTGACGTTGCTTGACGAATGATGCATCAATGCTCTCGAGCATTTATGTATCTATCAAGAGTGACTTAATAAAGCATACAACACGAAGGTCCACCTAAGGGAATTTCAGGTTGGTGACTTGGTCTTAAAAGAGAACTAGTAGAATTCTAATTTTTTATCCCATCTAAGGGACAAGTTCACGGAAAACTGGTTAGGTCCTTATGTCATTAACAGTAGAATAGGACCTAGAACATACCGGCTTGCCTCTCTTGAAGGAATCAAGGAAATAGAACCCTTGAACATCAGTCATTTGAGGCCATTCCACATCTAGAGAGCCATAGTCCACCCAAATGCTCCAAGGATTCCCACAATCGCTTGGTCAACCCACAAATGCCCCAAAGGTATCTATAAACCCTTTGGTCGACCCAAAAGCTCCAAGGATTCTCACAATTGCTTGGTCAACCCAAAATGCCCCAAAGGTATCTATAAACCCTTTGGTCAATTGAAATGCTCCAAGTATTCCCACAATCACTTGGTCAACCCACAAATGCCCCAAAGGTATCTATAAACCCTTTGGTCAACCCAAAAGCTCCAAGGATTCTCATAATCGCTTGGTCAAACCAAAATGCCCCAAAGGTATCTATAAACCCTTTGGTCAACCCAAATGCTCCAAGAATTCCCACAATCACTTGGTCAAGCCACAAATGCCTTAAAGGTATCTATAAACCCTTTAGTCAACCCAAAAGCTCCAAGGATTCCCACAATCGCTTGGTCAACCCACAAATGCCCCAAAGGTATCTATAAACCCTTTGGTCAACCCAAAAGCTCCAAGGATTCTCATAATCGCTTGGACCACCCAAAATGCCCCAAAGGTATCTATAAACCCTTTGGTCAACCTAAATACTCCAAGGATTCTCATAATCGCTTGGTCAACCCTAAATGCCCCAAAGGTACCCTTTGGTCAACCCAAAAGCTCCAAGGATTCTCATAATCGCTTGGTCCACCCAAAATGCCCCAAAGGTATTTATAAACCCTTTGGTCAACCCAAAAGCTCCAAGGGTTCCCATACCCGCTTGGTCAACATAAATATTCAAAAACAAACAAAAATAATAAAATCATCAAAAATAACAAAAAAATTGCATTTCAATTCCATGCATACTCATAAAAATCAAAAATAACAAAAAAATTGCATTTCAATTCCATGCATACTCATAAAAATCAAAATACAAAAATATAGGTTGCATTAGGCATCGCATCCATACATTGCATACTTGCTAGGTCATACAAGTCAAACGCACCATAGACTGTCATTACTTGGCAAATTCCCTCATTTTCCACATCAAATCCATTTTCTAAATGCATACATCCAGCATAGCACCCTCACCATTTTTTTCTTTTTTCAGTAAGTTGTCTCCTAATGTATATAGGGTTTTTGTCATTTAGTTGTCTTTAAATTTCTAGCCAAAAACTATTCAAAGTTAAATAGATTTTACACAGGAAATTTTTACTTGGATCACGCCTTGTTGCATAGCATCCCAACACAAATTAAAACACATAAAATAATTCGCAAGTTGCGTGAACGCAAGAGAAGCCTACAAAGCAGTCAAGGGTATCATAGGTGAAAGATCAACGTTTTCATCCCCCTGTGCGAATGGTTCCAGAATGCTGAGAATTGACAAAAGGATGAGCTCTTCCCTATCCATTTCCCATAATAAATAGTGGTTTTCACCACTACCCAAAATCCCAATCATAGTTGGTCCCCAAAGTTGTAAGGATTTGTACTACACGTCCTTGCCAAGGATGGGTAGTCATCCCCAAGACCTAAAAGGATCAACGCCATTCAAAAAAAAATTCCAACAAACCATCATCACAACCATATCCACTCACCTTTGGTCTCAAAGTTGTAAGGATTCGTACTACATGTCCTTGACCAGGATGGGTAGTCATCCCCAAGGCCTAAAAGATCAATGACCTTACTTCATAATTTCCATCATCCCCTTGGTTCCCAAAGTCGTAAGGATTCATAGTACACGTCCATGAACAGGATGGGTAGTCATCCCCAAGGCCAACAGGATCAAGGCCATTCACAAGCTCAACCTTGCAAAGCTCACAATACAAAATCAAATAACAGTGGTTATCACCACTATTCAAAATCCTTGCTCAAAAATAAAAACAAAGAGAAAATAAACAGTGATTTTCATCACTATATAGACGAGCAAGTATCCCAACTCATTGAGCAAACACATAGCCTAAACTTGAATCTTTGGAATTCTCAGCATTTGAAAAACCATCTAGGTGATCCTCATTATGGGTTTGGTGGATAGCCTACCTAGCAATGGTGGTATCCTAACCGCATGACGATATTTCTGTCACATTAGCTTTGCGTGTGCGCAGATCAATGTTTGCATGTGGATGAGCTAGCTTATGGTACCTTAGATTGTCCCGTGGATTAATCTGGCTAAATACAACAACGAAGTTAGTGGAGTTAATTAGGTGATCCTCAGTACAGGTTTGGTTGATAGCCTATCTGGCACTGGCGGTATCTTGACAAATACCACATAAATGAACTCAATTGCACACACAGGGATGTGAAATAACTTGGTTAAATTCAATTTAGATTTATACCTTGTTCAAAAGTCTTGCGAGATAAATGTATAGTCTTGGCTAGTTAGTTACAATATCTGAATCTCAGAAAATCTTAACTACATTTTAAAACAACTGGTACATTTCATTTCATACATCACCATCAAAAAATATGCAAAATACAAAAATAAAGTTTTCACATGCAAAGTCATTCCACAAATTCATCCCGTTAGTCCAGCAAGTTAGTCAAATCTTGCACAGTCTATGGTGCATCGACAAGTTATCAATAACTCATTTCATTCATTCCATATGGATACATCATACAAATTAGAAACATTGCATTCATAATCGCATTTGCATACATCAATGTAAAAACATGTACATAAAAAAAAACCATGAAAAGTGCATAAACACCAAAAAAGAGTCATCTGTATATATATCATAAAAAAATGCCCGTAGGCTACAATGAACCAGTCCTCTAACCTTGCAACACAAAAATTCAAAAACTCAAAAACCCCCAAGCCTAGGGCATCGACCACCATGATCATGTAGGATTGGTGCGACGAGAACTACCCCCCATGGTGTGGGTCCTCTGGGACCTCTCAGGGTGACTGTTGCTCGCCCCTACATCATGCCCACTAGCGCTTCCCTCATCTAGCTGCCTCCGATGAGACGATGCTAACTGCTCAGTATCGTTGTCTCTCATCTGACATGAAGAGCCACCTCCATGGGGCTCTGGTATCCACCCACTAAGGCAGATAATATCTCCCTCCATATCCATCTAATGCCAATGCTAATCTACCTCCTATCGATGCCACTCTATCTCTCGTTGACCCCACTCTACCTCCCGTCGAACCCACTCTGCCTCTTGACGATGATAGTAGCCTACTACGTCATCGCACTATGTTAGCTATGCTCATAAGAAATCCCTCTCCCATGTAGCATCAGTATCCCCATCCTACCGGTGGGATGCATCCCATGCATTCTCCCGCTCCGCCAGTTGAGTCTGTAGGAGATCTCTCCTACAAAGTGAAGAACACAAGCTTATACTGAGAGGGGGGGTGAATAGTATAAGACCTCTTTTAACTTTATCTATCAATACAGCTTTCAAACCATTAACATGCAGAATAAGATAGCAGTAATAACAGCAGTAAAATAGTGCATAAGAAGCAATCCACAATGAGACACAACAATTTACGTGGTTCACCCAAGATGGGCTACTCCACGGATAAAAATTTTCCTCTAAAAGTTATATCAAAACCTCTGGGAATCCTTCCCAATTACAATGTTTATGAGCCTCAGCTCAAAGGAGACACCTTCCCCTAATTCTGCTTTGCTAGTGATCCTCTAGAAGACCTCTATCTCTTTTGCCCTTAGCAAGTGGAAATATTTCCACAAAAGACACCTGTCTTCCCTGCTCTGGCTGGAGATCTCTGTCCTCAACTCTATCACAGCAAGTTGGTCCTCTTTTTTGCACCAAAACACAGTCCTTCGGTCTAGCACAATTATGTCCTCTTCCTCTGTCTTTGATCTGCACTTGGTAGGAAAACAACTTTTCACTGTCTGCACAACTACAGTAGCACGTCTCTTTAAATTACAGCCGCACTATCTTCTCAACTTCTGCGCAAACACAATAGTGCAATCTTTGCAAAAATTGCAGTAGCACTATCACCATTCGTCCTTCACAACTGTTCGCAATTACAGCAACATCTACTTTGTGCCCTTTGCTTTTCTTTTACACAGACTGTGTGAACACAGTCACAATCACAGCTGTCCTTAGATCAAATTCCACCCTTTACATAATCTTCACAAACACTGCAGCATTCGAATGCACAGCAACTTATGCGCCTATGTGTAATCACAACAGCACACTCTCTTCGCACAGTCTTCTCATGAACAGTAGCACATTCTTCATGCATACAGCAGCACAGTCTTTGACACTTAGAAGATTCAACGAAATGCACTCTAATGCTGCAGTCGAACTTCGCTCTCTACTTTTTCAATAATCGAACCTCACTTGTCGCACTAACTCTGCAAACGCTACACTTCGAATGCACACATCGATGGATACTCAAAATTGCTCAAACAGTCCTTCTTTAATACTCACAATCTCAAGATGAAATCTTGTTCTTTAGTCGGCTGTTCAACCTTCTAACACGTCGACTGTAAAACCTTACACTTCGTCGGCAAAGGTTAACTTCGTTGGCTTCAACCGCCTCTGTTGTGCTATAGCTTTTCTCAGGCGAAACTCAAACATGTCATGATATCGCTACGCCTTTGTCTGCCATACACCTTCTTTGGTTTGTTGTCGTAAAATCGTGACACTATAGCCTTTGCTGACGTCACCATGAATCTTGTCGTGAAATCGTGACTCTCTAGACTTCAATGCCTTCTTCTCTACTGCTGTCGCAAAATAGTGACACCTTTGCCTCTTGCTGACGTCATCATGATTCTTGTCACGAAATCATGATGCTCTAGACTTCAAAGCCTTCTTCTCTGCTACTATCGTGAAATCATGACACCTTTGCCTCTTGCTGACGTCATCATGATTCTTGTCGTGAAATCGTGATGCTCTGGACTTCAAAGCCTTCTTCTTAGCTACTATCATGAAATCGTGACACCTTTGCCTCTTGTTGACGTCATCATGATTCTTGTTGCGAAATCGTGACACTCTGGACTTCAAAGCCTTCTTCTCCGCTACTGTCATGAAATCGTGACATCTTTGCCTTTTGCTGACGTCATCAGCAACTCTGTCACGAAATCGTGACACCTCTTGCTTCTTCATCCTTTTCTTGGTTTGCACTAGCAAAAATGAAACATGTCACGAAATCGTGACGCTTTCGTCGCCTTAAGCTCTTTCTTGCCAATCGCTCGCTGAAACCGGAACATGTCACGAAATCGCGATGCTTTTGCCAACTGCAAGCTGCCAACTCAACCTGTCATGAAATCATGACACTTTCTGCATCCGTACAACTTCTTCAAAACTTGTCACGAAATCGTGACACTTCCTGCAACTCAACACTGCCAACTCAACTTGTCGTGAAATCGTGATAGTTTTGCCCGTTCTGCCTCTGCCTTCCTGCATGTCACGAAATCATGACACTTTTGCCCACTTTGCCTCTGCCTTCTTGCATGTCGCGAAATCGCGACATTTTTGGCCAAACTTTCTCTCTCCTCAAACATGTCACGAAATCGTGATAGTTTTGGCCAAACTTTCTCTCTCCTCAAACATGTCGCGAAATCGCGACAGTTTTTCTAGCAGCCTGCAAACTTTTTCTAACTTATCTTTTTCTGGATTTTTGGCAACTAGGCTACTCTGATTTTCTTGGAGACTTACTGACCAGCTGAAACCTTCATCAAAACACATCCTTAGACATAAAAACAAATTGCTCCAAGAACTCCTTGACATCAAAAACAACATCTACCAAAAGCTCCTTGACATCAATGACAACAACTAAACTTAGGCAAAGGCAATGTACTCAAGGTACCCAAAATTGCCAACAATCTCCCCCTTTGTCATTGATGGCAACCCTTAACTAAAACACATCTTTCAAGAGCCAAAACTGAAATCAATCTCTTCAAGTTTTGCTCCCCCTGACTTGAAGCTTTCCTCTTCTCTTGAAAAACTCTCCCCCTTACTTAAATCTCTCCCCCTTTGTCATCAATGGCAAAGGGTCACCTTTGGGGCTTGGGACTAAGAATGAGCCTCTTAGCTTAGTCCCTCCCCCACCTCCTGATGAGGTGATTTAAAATAGGGTTGGGAGTGACACTCCCATTAGACACTCATCATCATTAGTGTCTAAGATTTCTTTGCCGGGCCTTCTCTTGAATTCTTTTCCTATATTTCTGTTCCTGTCACTGTTCTGATCCTCGGACCTGTTAATACTACTGTTCCTGTTTCTTTTATCTTTTCTGTTCTTATCCATACCTTGATCCTTGGACCTGTTCATGTCACTTTTCCTATTTTTGTTATCATTCCTATTTTTATCCATGCCTTGATCCTTGAACTTGTTCATGCTGCTGTTACTGTTCCTGTATCTTAGAAGATCAGCTCTACATTGTCTAGCTAGGTGTCCTTCATTGTTGCATTTATAGTAGGTAACAATATTAGACATGGTCTGTTCTTTGAATTCACCCGTTCTGACTAACCCAGTTCCCGTTATTTGCTTTGCAAAAAATTGCCTTGTGCCCGAATTGTTGACAAGAGTAGCAATACCCTTGAAAGAAATTAAGTCTCCTGAAACCTGTCATTTACTCTCTTCATTTGAGTCATGCAATGTACAACCATGTGACCAAATCTGTGACACTCATAACATCTATCGTGAAATTTTCTTTTATTCGACTTCATGGGTCCCGAAAACTTCTTCTTCTCAGTCTGAATATCGTTTTCTGTTTCTGCGTATTCATCACTTACGGACTCATGATCTGAAGTACTTTCTTCAATAGGACTCTCTTTCTTTTGAAATCTCTTGCTAGATTCCCCAACTTGTTCCTTGTGCGGCTCAACAAAAATGAGACCTATTTTATCTATTGGTTTTCTTTGTCCTTCGATGAGAAATTTAACCTTCTTGGAGCTATCCTAAAATCTGTAGAGCTTATCCTTGTACTCTTTATTTTCTTCTTTCAAAGAAGCCATTTCCTGTTCTAACTCACTATACTCTTGAATTTTAGAATCTAACTCATTCTTGAGTTCTTGTGACTTAGCCATAGATACTTCAAGATTTTCTACAAGTTCATCTATCTCCATACAACATTCATCTAACTTAATCTTGAGTCTATCATTCTTCTTTCTTTCCTTTTTCAAAACACTAAGAGCATTATTGAGTTCGCATTCAAGATCCTCTATTTGATGACACTTTGAATTATCACAGTCTTTTTCAGATTTCTTATCACTAGAGGTGCTACCTTTTTCAAAAACCATACATGCATCTTCATTGGGGTTTTCTGAAACATCCTCATACATACTAGCAGCCAAATCATTATTTCTGCAATCATCCTCAAGGTGCCCAAAATTTCCACATCTAAAACATTTCATGATAATGAATTTATGTTTCAGTTCTTCCTCTTTTTTTGAAATGAACAACATCTCATTTTCATCATCACTAGAAGAACTGTCACTTTCACTTCTAGAACACTCACTTGCTTTGTCTAAGTAGAAGCTCTTCTTATTCTTGTGAGAATGCCTCTTTCCATGATTGTTGTACTCATCTTTGCTTTTCTGGTGATTGTTGTACTCATTTTTTCTCTTTCTGTAATACCTGTGCTTTTCATAATCCTTGCTTTTAACATCCTGTATATCTTCATCACTTTCATCTTTAGAAACAATACAGTCAGTAGCATAATGACCAAATTTCCCATAGTTGAAACATCTTATATTTTTCTTGCTTTTGTGCTTTCTGGAAAACTTGCCTTTCCTCCTGTAATATGCCTCTTCCTCACTAGAAGACTCATCACTTTCTTGAATCTGTTTGCCCTTCGATTTCTTGATAGCTTTGAAAGTCGCCTCTTTCTTTACATCAACTTTTACTTGAGTTCTCAGCTCAAATGTTGCAAGAATACTATGGAGCTCATCCTTTTTCAATTTATCTAAATCTTTAGCTTCCTCAATAGCAAAAATATTTTCACTAAATCTATTAGGAAGGGATCTTAGAATCTTATCACACACATCATTTTCAGCAAGTTCAAGACCTAAGTCTTTCATAGAATTTACAACTTCATCCATCCAGAGCATGTAGTCACTAATATTTTCATCATCATTCATCTTGAGTTGTTCAAACATACCTTTAAAATGTCTCAACTTGGCCTTTCGAACATTTGCATCACCTGTATGAACAACCTGCAATTGTTTCCACATTTCACTAGCTGTCTTGCAGTGAATAACTTTAGTGAGATCTGCCTTTTGTAAACCCTTCAAGATTGCATTCATGGCTTTTGAATTGCTGTGATGTAGAAGCCTGTCTTCTTTAGTGAAAGGACCATTTGCAGGAATGGTATACCCATCTTCAACAACTTCCCATACCTCATTACCGAGTGCCATTAGATAGACTTTCATTCTTGCACTCCATAGACCAAAATCTGATCCGTCAAGAATAGGTGCTGCATTGCCACTCGAGTAGTCCATTGTGTTCTTTGTAAACTTTTCCTTCAAGCTGTTAAACTTTTCGAAGGCACTGGCTCTGATACCAATTGAAGAACACAAGCTTATACTGAGAGGGGGGGGTGAACAGTATAAGACCTCTTCTTACTTTATCTATCAATACAGCTTTCAAACCATTAACATGCAAAATAAGATAGCAGTAATAACAATAGTAAAACAGTGCATAAGAAGCAATCCACAATGAGACACAACAATTTATGTGGTTCACCCAAGATGGGCTACTCCACGGATAAAACTTTTCCTCTAAAAGTTATATCAAAACCTCTGGGAATCCTTCCCAATTACAATGTTTATGAGCCTCAACTCAAAGGAGACACCTTCCCCTAATTCTGCTTTGCTAGTGATCCTCTAGAAGACCTCTATCTCTTTTGCCCTTAGCAAGTGGAAATCTTTCCACAAAAGACCCCCCCCCCCCGGCTGGAGATCTCTGTCCTCAACTCTGTCATAGCAAGTTGGTCCTCTTTTCTGCACCAAAACATAGTCCTTCGGTCTGGCACAATTCTGTCCTCTTCCTCTGTCTTTGATCTGCACTTGGTAGGAAAACAACTTTTCACTGTCTGCACAACTACAGCAGCACAGTCTCTTTAAATTACAGCCGCACTATCTTCTCAACTTCTACACAAACACAATAGTGCAATCTTCGCAAAAATTGTAGCAGCACTATCACCGTTCGTCCTTCACAACTGTTCGTAATTACAACAACATCTACTTCGCGCCCTTTGCTTTTCTTTTACACAGACTGCATGAACACAGTCACAATCATAGTTGTCCTTAGATCAAATTCCACCCTTTACATAATCTTTGCAAACACTGCAGCATTCGAATGCATAGCAACTTATGCGCCTATGTGTAATCACAATAGCACACTCTCTTCGCATAGTCTTCTCATGAACAACAACACATTCTTTGCGCATACAGCAACACAGTCTTTGACACTTAGAAGATTCAACGAAATGCACTCTAATGCTGCAGTCGAACTTCGCTCTCTACTTTTTCGATAATCGAACCTCACTTGTCGCACTAACTCTACGAATGCCACACTTCGAATGCACACATCGATGGATACACAAAATTGCTCAAATAGTCCTTTAATACTCACAATCTCAAGATGAAATCTTGTTCTTTAGTCGGTTGTTCAACCTTCTAACACGTCGACTAAAAACCTTACACTTCGTCGGCAAAGGTTAACTTCATCGGCTTCAACCGCCTCTGCTGTGCTGTAGCTTTTCTCGCACGAAACTCAAACATGTCATGATATCGCTACGCCTTTGTCTGCCATACACCTTCTTTGGTTTGTTGTCATGAAATCGTGACACTACAGCCTTTGCTGACGTCACCATGAATCTTGTCACAAAATCGTGATGCTCTAGACTTCAATGCCTTCTTCTCCGCTGCTGTCACGAAATCGTGACACCTTTGCCTCTTGCTGACGTCATCATGATTCTTGTCATGAAATCGTGATGCTCTAGACTTCAAAGCCTTCTTCTCTGCTACTGTCATGAAATCGTGACACCTTTGCCTCTTGCTGACATCATCATGATTCTTGTCATGAAATACCAATGCTCTGGACTTCAAAGCCTTCTTCTCCGCTACTGTCATGAAATCGTGACATCTTTGCCTTTTGCTGACGTCATCAGCAACTCTATCACGAAATCATGACACCTCTTGCTTCTTCATCCTTTTCTTGGTTTGCACTAGCAAAAATGAAACATGTCACAAAATCGTGATGCTTTCGCTGCCTTAAGCTCTTTCTTGCCAACTGCTCATGAAACTGGAACATGTCACGAAATCGTGACGCTTTTGCCAACTGCAAGCTGCCAACTCAACCTGTCATGAAATCGTAACACTTTTTGAATCCGTACAACTTCTTTGAAACCTGTCGCAAAATCGTGACACTTCTTGCAACTCAACTTCTCACAAAATCATGATAGTTTTGCCCGTTCTGCCTCTGCCTTCCTGCATGTCGCTAAATTGTGACACTTTTGCCCACTTTGCCTCTGCCTTCCTGCATGTCACGAAATCGCGACAGTTTTGGCCAAACTTTCTCTCTCCTCAAACATGTCACGAAATCGTGATAGTTTTGGCCAAACTTTCTCTCTCCTCAAACATGTCGCGAAATCGCGACAGTTTTTCCAGTAGCCTGCAAACTTTTTCTAACTTATCTTTTTCTAGATTTTTGGCAACTAGGCTACTCTAATTTTCTTGGAGACTTACTGACCAGCTGAAACCTTCATCAAAACACATCCTTAGACATAAAAACAAATTTCTCCAAGAACTCCTTGACATCAAAAACAACATCTACCAATAGCTCCTTGACATCAATGACAACAACTAAACTTAGGCAAAGGCAATGTACTCAAGGTACCCAAAATTGCCAACACAAAGCCTCTCCCAGCTCCCCATATCATCTCCATAGTAGGTCCTCCAATCACGCTATATCAATGCCATGTCTTGCCTCCACATCCTCTGAACCTGCCTGAGGCATAGGCAAATTTAGGACAGTAGCCTGCTCTGGCTTCCACTGCTCTGGAACGTCCTGCATCTCCGACTGATCTGGTACCCAAAACTCGCCTCCAGCATCCTCAACCTCCATAAAGTCCGCATCATCCAATGAAACTCCCTAGCCCTCTCTCGGTGCCTCTGCACCCTCATCACCTGTTGCACCCCCTAGAGGCCCCTCGCCTCACCATCATCGTAAAGTCCACCACTACTCATACTCGGTAGTAACCCCGACGTCATCCACATCTAGGATGTCAATAGTCGTATCTGAATCCTTGCCAAGTGGCACAATGATTGGCCGGTCCAGAGTCCTCTCATCCCCCAACATCAATAGACCATGGGCTCACCAGGCATCCCCTGGCGCACCCTGAACTGTCAGGTCACCCGATCGTATGGGAAGAACTCTTGCTCATTCCCATGTCGTCTAATCAGCCATTGCCCCATCTGTACCCACCAGAGCCACTCTCCAGCCTTAGGCCAGGCTAGACAATCTCGATAGGGTCACAAAAACCTCTCCAAGAGTAAGCCAAGCAAAGGCATTGACATAGTGCCCTATGACACCTACCCATCGCCAAATCTATCCCTAGTCCTCTGAACTCTACCATAGTACCCTGTATATGATCTCCCTGTATGCCATCTCTGTTCGTGTCATCTAGGGCAGCCCCTTCGACCTCTCCATTGCTATGTGCTGCCAAGCCCAACACTACAACAAATAGCTGTAATTGATCCCCTTCCACTTCTAGCAGCGGACCTCGTACAACTCATCATAGAGCTGTGCTAGTAGAGTTTGTCCCCACATAATAATCATTGAAGCATCTATCGGACACTCCACCAACCGGAACACCAGCTCTAGTAGGTTCCATGGGAACCTCACACCCGAAGAGTCGGGGAGTAGCATTTTGGAAATGAGTCCCATGAGTAATGCGTGCCTCATTCCCAAAAAACCCCTCTCTAGCCACCATCGCACCAGTATGCCACTAATCTGGTAGTCACTCTCTACCATCTCCACGGGGCTCTCCACACCCAACTCCTCTCCATGCCTAAAAAAACGTATCAGTAATGTTGTCCTCTGATCCCATGGTGTCATCCGGATCGACAGTCCGTCTATTGGAATCCAAAGAATTCGATAGACATCCTCCAAGGTCACCGCATCTCCCCTATTGGGAGATGAAATATTGGTCCAAGGATCCCATAAGTTGATCAAGGCCATTAGATAGGCTCGATCCCTGACCATCGGCTCCAATCGAGTCACCTTCTTGAGCCCAAGGGCGTCAAGCCAATCCTAGTCAACCAAAGTCAGCACCACACGTGCTTCAGTGAAAATAGTAGACACCCGATACTGGCTCTTCACAAACTACAAAAGAAAACACCATAAAAACATTAAAACAATGAAAAAAAAACTGTACAACAATAACAATGAATATATAGCAATGCATCAAAACGTACAGCCAAAAACATCACAAAAATTCAAAAAACCTAATTTTTCAGATCTAGGGTTTTTAACTCTAACTGATAAATTAACAACAAAAAAATTACAAAACAAAAAATAATTTGTCAATCCTAGGGTTTTAACTCTAACTGATAAATTAAAAACAACAAACATTCAAAAACCTAATTTTTCTGATCTAGGGTTTTAAAATCTAACTGATAAATTAACAACAAAAAAAATTAAAAAATCATTGATCAGTTCTAGGGTTTTTAACTCTCACTGATCAATTCAAAAACATACAAAAAAAAGTCACAAAATAATTTTTCAGACCTAGGGTTTTTTAACTCTAAACTGGAAAATTAAAAACACAAAAACAACAACTAACTAGGGTTGAGCTACATTTTTACGTTCAGTTTTACCCTACGTTTCTCACCTAGGTTTTGAACTTTGTTCAATTCGGGTTAAGCAAGGTTTTAAGTTATGTTCTAAACTAAGTTTTTTAAGCTCAGTTTTCAACTCACTTTTGATCTTTGTTTGACTAGGGTTATACTAAGTTTTAAACTCAATGTTAAATTTTGATAGACTAGGGTTTCATTTTTAACCATAAACAACAAATAACAAAAGAACAAGAAATAAGCAAACCGTAGTTTTCCAATTGCAACACACAAATAATAAATAGGAAGGGAACTCAATGGTATCACTTTGGCTCTGCCGATCAATCTGGTTGATGGAATCATGGTCGCAAGAAAAATTTGACAGCGCTTCACTTCGCAGAATTGACCTCCTCCTCAGAGCTCCAAATCGCCAAGAAAAACAAATGCAAATGAGCCCAAAATTCAGTTTTGGCATTTAAAAAGGCTTTTTGAGCCTATAATCATTCCCCATTGGGATGAGCACTCTAGTTAGCACTCGTGCAACCCTGGGATGAATACTAAATAGGAATTTGTCCCACCCAAGGATGAATATAGAGCAAAAATTTCAAAAACAACAAAAAAATGCACCAAAACAAGCCCTAAAAGTGTCCGATAAGAGTGCTTTTGCACTTGAAATTTTGGGCATGAAAAATAGATGTCGGGGTCACAAATCCTCACTATCCTATTCCCTAATAAATCTACCATATCCGGACCGCTCCACGGGAAGACAAATTTTTGAGAATTTCATCCCCAAATGATGTCACCAAAATGGGTCAAAACCCATCCAAAAAGAGAAATAACATTGTCGAACAAAGGCACTTTTGCACCTGACATTATTGGCATCCAAAATAGATGTTGGGGTTACAAATTGTTCCTATCCTACTCCCTAAGAAGGCTATCATAGCTGGACAGCTCTGCAGGAGGACAGATTTTTGACAATGTCAGTTCCAAAAATGCATCACAAAAAGGGTTAAACCCACCAAAAATAGGTCAGAATATTTAGAAACTACTTTCAAATTCAATGGTAAACAAATGTAGGCACCATTACCTAAGTCATATTGGGTCAAGAGACTCATCGCTTTTCTCATGTCGATCATTCCCTCATCGATTCGTCGCTTGAGGGGGTAGTCACACTTAGTCGCCAATCAACAACAATATACCCAATCATGGAAATGACACGCATTCAAAGGATCATTGACAAAGACAATCATGCCCCTGCTTCGGGCAGCAAATAAGAAATAATCACAAGCTGATCAAACACTTGGCATTCATGAATCATGAACTCAAGGTTACCACTGACAAAATGTTGCGCCCTTTGCCTATTCATGACTGATCAATGTCCAAGCTCAAGTAACACCTCACCGAACAAGGTTAACACTTGGTTTAAGTTACTTAGCTCGTCAGAAGCAAGGATTCAATAATTCATGCCCTTTCCATACTTGGGGCATCAAGAGTTGGTTAGGTTACTAAGAAACCCTAATCATTAGTGCTTTGGTTATCTATTTTTGCTCGACGTTGTGCCTTGCACAACGCTTCCCAAAAAGGGGCATCTATAGACACCAAAACAACACCAATCTGATTATGTGACAACAAGCACTGATCACATTGACACACATAGCCCCTAAGGCAGCCCCCAAAGGTTAAAAAGTGGTCCTAACCACTTCCAAAAGTAGTTTGGAGGTAAAAGGTCAATTTGGCACCTTTTTGGCACCTTTTTGCAAGTTTGACTGGCAAAAAGTCAAACCTCGGTAACTCCGCTAGTTAATTGAGGTTTCAGGCCATGCAATTGTGAGGAATAGCTTTTATTCAAGAAGAGAGACTTTAGTCATGAATGTATTTATTTTAGAAACCTCATGCAAGAAGATTTTAAATCAGGGAGTTAAATTTTATTTGAAAATAGGACAAACAACTCAAGTGGCACCCTTGCATGCACAATTCAAACAGAGAGACCCTAAGGTCTATAAATTGGTGAATTTTCTCACCCAAAATATATACAAAGAAGGAGCATTTGATCAACGAAGTGCTGCCAATTTACATACCTACTTGCGATTTGTGCCTTCACATCCTTAATCTCTCATTCGAAAGGGAGGTTATTGGGTGACCATTGGAAGCATGAATCTGGACCCAAAACCCAATTTTTGGCCACAAAAATCCACAAAATTTGTTGAAAACACCTCATAATCAGTTTTGGACCCATCCCATGTGGATTGGTACAAAAATAGTGTCCCAAACGGTGGGCATCCTGCCCCCGGGCGCTCACCAAACTATCACAGTCCTATTCGTCCCACCCCGGTACAATTAGAAATATGTGATAGATTTCTCTGGTTTCTTTTGCACTTTATTCTAGATATGTTAAATAGGTTACATTTTAAATTTCATTTTATTTTGATCAATTTTGACCAGGTTTTTTGATGAAGATTGATGTTTGATCCCTCATATGACCCCTCTAGTAGTTCCTAGCTAGGTTTGCATAGTTTATTTCTTGCAAATTAATAATTGTAAGTGAGTCTCTTTCTCACATGCACTTATGGGCACTAGTTATCTTCTAGTTGTCATTTAGAGTGTTAGTTAGTAAGTGTGAACTTCTAAGTTAGTAAGTGTCTACTTCAAGATAGCTAAAATGGATCTTATAGTTAGCATTATTCCTTTCCTCTTAACTTAGAAGTTACGTGCATTCTCCCTTGCACTTTTGTAGCTTATGGTTAAGTATATTGGATCAAATCCATGATTTGATGGGTTTGGTTATGTATTTTGGGCCATTAGTGCCTATATAATGAGTTTGTAAATAATATGAAGTTAGTTGGATTTTCAATCCTTTTCATTGAGAGAAAAGCCAAGAGATTGCCTTTGAGAAACTCAAAAAGAAACTTTGTACAACACCTGTGTTAACTTTACCCGACCTCTCTCAACATTTTGAGATTGAAACAGATGCCTCTAAAGTTGCCTTAGGAGCTGTGCTCAAACAGAATGGTCATCCAGTTGCTTATCATTCAGAATTTTTTTTTGTTGCTAAGTTGAACTATTCTACATATGATAAGGAGTTGTATGCATTAGTTCAAGCGATCAAGTATTGTAGACATTATATTTTGGGAAAAGATACATTAGTACACACTGATCATATGCCTCTCAAGTTTTTACAATCTCAAAGTAAAATTGAAGAATCAAGACATATGAAGTGGGCCTCTCACCTCCAACAATTTCACTTGGTGATCAAGTACAAAAATGGGAAGAGTAATACTGTTGCTAGTTGTTTGAGTAGGCCTCCTACCGATTTTGCCTTAATAGTTATGTCCATTTCACACTTGGGATTTCAGACTTGGCCTAATTAGTATTCACAGGATCCTGATTTTGGGAAAATATTTGAGCAAGTGAGTAAGCCTTCTTCTTCCAATTTGCGTCCTTTCCAAGATTTCTACATCAAAGGACTTCTTTACAAATTGGACAAGGTTTGTGTTCCTTGTGAGCCTAGAGTGTCACTTCTTAAGGAAGCTCATTCTACACTTTATGGTGGTCACTTTGGGAAGCACAAAACACTTCATCACTTGCAAAGATTTTTCTATTGGCCTAAAATGCCGAGGGATGTGTTGAGATTTCTCAAATAGTGTGCAGTTTGTTGTCGCTCAAAACCAGCTAACAGGAAGTTTGGCTTAGGCATGCTTTTGCCCATTCCTTCCCATCCTTGGGAAAGCATTTCCATGGATTTGGTTAGTGGTTTTCCTATGAAAGTGCACCAACATGATTGTGTGTTCATGGTGGTTGACAGATTCAGTAAGATGGCTAAGTTTATTCCATGTCGCAAGACAAGTTCTGCAGCAGAATTAGCCCAATTTTTCTTTGATAGCATTTGGCGTTCCTTTGGTCTACCTACCAGCATTATCTCAGATCATGATTCATGCTTTGTGGATCACTTTTGGCATTCTTTTTGGAAACTTTTGGGAGTTTCCCTTAACTTTTACACTGCCTATCATCTACAGTTCGATGGGCAAACTGAAGTGGTAAACCGTACCCTTGTTCAAAGTTTATGAATCTATCATCACGCTTCACCAGCAAAGTGGGACTTGAGTCTCACTCATATTGAACATGCCTACAACAAGGCCCTACATTCTTCTATAGGTCATTCACCCTTTGAGGTTTGTATGGGATTTCAGCCCTTGGCACCTTATGAGTTACCTTTGTCTTTGCCTTCTCCTGTCACTTCACATATTCAGAAGGAGCAAGACAAGGCACACTCATTTATTTAGCATTTGCAAAATCTGCAATCAAATGTGGTTGAGATTTTGCAAAGGACACAACAGTAGCAGAAAAATGCCATGGATTGACATCGAATTCCTCATCCATTTCAGGTTGGTGACAAAGTTTTTTTGCATATTGACAAGTGGCATTTTACTGATAAGACTCAGTAAAATCAAACCGATTCGCTATGGGCCTTATACTATTCTTCAACAAGTGTCTGAGAATGCTTTTTGCCTTGATCTTCCCACACACTTGGGAATTCATAATGTCATCAATGTCGATCTTTTGAAATTTTACTTTGAATCTACATTGGAGATAGCACCAACTATCAGTCATCCTGTGGACGTGGTTCCTGATTCTCAGTTACCATTGGATTTCGATCAGGTCTATGACACAAAGACTCGACAGACTCACCAGGGGTCTACCACCTCATATCTTGTGGCTCAACGAGGACAACTGCTGCATCAGGCTCATTGGATTTCTTTTCATCAGATGTCCCGTGACTTTCCTACTCTTTTGAAAGCATTGGAGGCCAATGCTTCTATTATGGGGAGGCATGATGAGGATTGATGTTTGATCCCTCATATGACCCCTCTAGTAGTTCCTAGCTAGGTTTGCATAGTTTATTTCTTGCAAATTAATAATTGTAAGTGAGTCTCTTTCTCACATGCACTTGTGGGCACTAGTTATGTTGTCATTTAGAGTGTTAGTTAGTAAGTGTGAACTCAAAGTAGGAAGTGTGTACTTCAAGATAGCTAAAATGGATCTTATAGTTAGCATTATTTCTTTCCTCTTAACTTAGAAGTTATGTGCATTCTCCCTTGCACCTTTGTAGCTTATGGTTAAGCATATTGGATCAAATCCATGATTTTATGGGTTTGGTTATGTATTTTGGGCCATTAGTTCCTATATAATGAGTTTGTAAATAATATGAAGTTAGTTGGATTTTCAATCCTTTTCATTTTTGTCATTTCTCGTATTTACTAACTTGCAGATGTGATCATCAAAATATAGGTGCTAGAGGCCAAATTGGAGAAATATGACCATCTGGGTCTTTTGAAAACACCCTCAATTACCTAACCCCAACTTTGTAGGTCATTTGGAGCTTCCTAAGTAGGACATTGAAGAGGGTGCTTTTTGATAAATTATTGCAGGCCTATTCGTCCCACCCTAGAGTGAATACAAATCTATGAGGAATTTCTAGACTATTCTTTTTGCAGTGGTCTTATGATAACATATTTATGCTTTTGTTAAAATTTTAGGTCAATACCAAGTCATTTTATAATCATTTTAATATTTTCATGCATATACTGATAGTAGGCCTTGGGAAATACATGCTTTATTCTATCTGCGGGTGCTACTAATATTTTCTATTTCTTTGAACACAGGTTTCCAACATCATAGGAGCAGGAAGGAATAAAAAATCATATACGCAAGCGAAGGTGACATTTTGGTCCGCCCATCTTACATGTGGGCACGCGAAAGAAGGATTGCTATCCATGGATGTTGTGATAAGAAACATATTTGATGCTCCTATCCCCTAAAAAGTAAGGAGACGTATTGTAACACAATTTAAAAAGCGTATCAATAAAGATATTACCATATTTCATATTGGTTTTATCTTGTGTAAATTCATATATGTTCTTTCTTGTTCTTTCTTGTGGCATATTCCTTTTTGTTTCCGTATCCTCGTGCTTTCACCAACACTTCAAGATTGTGTTATAACTGCTATGAAAGAATTAGTTGTATGGGAATATATCAAAGTGTGAATTCTATATGTCAGAGGTGAAATATTTAGGACACATAATTTTAGAAGAATGGATCACAATGGATCCTAAGAAGATAGGAACCATCCTAAATTGGTCATGCCTACTAATGTGATGGAATTCTAAAGTTTCATGGAATTGAATGGATACTATAGGTGTTATATAAATGATTACATCGAGATAAATACTCCAATAAATAACCTCTAGAGGAAGGTAAAAGAGTAAAAATGGATGGATAAATATGATGTAGCTTTTCATATACTCAAGCAAAAAATCACCACGTCCCCTATATTGAAGATACAAAATACTCAAGATAGTTTTTCTATCTATATAGATGTATCATTGGAAGGTTTGGGAAGAGTGCTCTCTCAGGATAAAGTTGTGGTAGCATATGGTTCAAGGAAACGTAAATGAAATGAGGTTAATTATGCAACCCATGATCTAGAACTAGTAGCATTAGTTTTTGCACTCAAAACTTAGTGACACTATTTGTTAGGGAAATCCTTTGAGTTGAGAACATACCATCAATGCCTAAAATACATATTTACTCATCCTTTGCTAAATATCAGGAATAGAAGGTTGATGGAATTTCTCACTGAATATAATTTTGGTATTAAGTATATAAAAAAGAAAGAAAAAAAAGTCACTGATGCGCTGTGTAGGAGAATACACATAGTTTTTTAACATGTATCTATGTTGATTTTATAGAAAAAATTAGGGAAATGCAACATCAAGATGTGTTTTGAAATAAAATTGGAGAAAATATGAAAAGAAATCCTAAGAATAGTAAATATTTTAGCATCAAGGATGGATTTTTGTACTTTAAGGACATAGTAGTGATTCCTGAGAGTGGTGATCTAAGAAAAATTATCATGAATGAAGCACACCTATCTCTATATTTAGCTCACTCAAGACGGGTAAAAATTAGAGAGAACATAAAGAATATCTTGTATTGGTCAAGAATGAATAGGGACATAACTAAATTTATCACCCATTGCCTTGAATGCTAGAAAGTGAAGGCAAAAAATAAGCATCCTGTAGGACTATTGTACCCTCATGATGTACCTACATAGAAATGGTAGGTAATTTCAATGGATTTTATTGTAGTGTTGCCTAAAACCAGGTTTCAGCATGATGCAATCTTGGTTGTGGTTAACAGACTGGCCAAGTTTATGCATTTTATACCCAAAAACACCAAAAATGAAATCATGATTATGGCTAATAGATTTGCCAAGGAAATATTCAAACTTCATGGTTTCTTGATAGTTATCATTTAAGATAGACTCGAGATTCACATCCAAGTTTTGGTAAGCTCTACATCATGCTATTAGCACTAGACTAAACATTAGTTCTATATATCACCTAGAAACCAATGGATAAACCAAAAGGGTGAATTAAGTGTTATAGGACATGATTTACATGTATTTTATGGATCAAAAAACCTATTGAGAAGACTACCTACACTTGGTAAAATTTACCTACAACAATGGTCACCATTCGACCTTAAATATGGAACCATTTGAAGCCCTATATGGTAGGATATGTGAGATACTTTTATCTTGGGATAATCTAGAGCATAGGGTTGTGTTTTCACTATATATGGTCAAGGAAATGAAGCAACAATTAAGAACAATCAACAAATAACTTAAGCAAGTTGTATATCACTAGAAAAGCTATATCGATCTTAAGAGATTGCCAAGAGAGTTTTATATAGGCTATAAAGTATTTTTTAGGGTGAGATCGAATAAGAGTTCTATTCAATCCATAAAACTTGATCCGTATTTTGTGGGACCCTTTGAAATTATAGAGAAGATCAATCTTGTAGTATATCGGTTTGCCTTACGACCTAGTCTATCGAAGATTCACAAAACCTTTCACATTTAATTGCTTAGGAAATATGTATCTAATGATGAACATGTGTGGGAATTTTATAATTTGGAAATGGTGGATCCAAATGATATAGAGGTTCAAAAAATAAAAATAATTGAATTTTGATCCAAGTCAATGAGGAAAGGAATCTTGGAACAATGTAAGGTTTAGTGAGACCACTATTTTGAGAGAAACACTCTTTGGGAGAAAGTAGAAGATATGCAAAAATAATTTCCATATTTATTTGAAAGTAATATGTAATGTTATTTTATGTTAAACTTTGATGAACATAGGGGACTATGTTAAGCCTATGGGAGGAGGATGTCATGACCCTCCCTTGGAAGACATTTTATTTGATGAGTTATATTTTGCTACATAGATGTGCTGATGAAATGATTGATTATTTCATGCTTATTTTGTGCAAGATATATATACTTCATGATGGATAATGATGTAATCTATTGATGAAATGACTAATTTTTACATGTCTAGTTTCTTTAAGGATATACTTTTATGAAAATATGTGATATTGCTAATGAAATTGCTTGCATGATAGAAATATGTTTATTCATGGGTGGAAGGAAGACTTATCCACCAAGAGCAAGTTATCTTATAAAAAAAATTTATGAGATTGTCCTACGGTTTATATTACTTGGGCAATAGGGATAAATACCTTTTTGTAATAAGTTGCTTATTAAAAGATACAACTAACCTAGGATAGAATGTAATTGATGTTTAAATCTTCTTCTAATATTGGATGGTATCCAAAATATAAAATAAGTGTACTAGTATAAAGGAAATTGGACACTTAAAGTTGTTGGTTTCTTATAATGTCTAGAAAGGATGTTATCTATCTATATATATATATATATATACATAGATAGATAGATAGATATATTTTGATAGCTTGGTTATGGTAAATTAAAAGATAAGATATGAGACATTTGTTTCATGGAAATATGAGAAGAGCTTCTAATAAACCATCATATAAGGTAAGTATTATATGGAAAATTTCCCTCAATAATAGTCATATTGCCTTTACTTGTGTAATATGGGTTATTAGTCTAGTTCGAATGAAATATTATCATGGGACTAGTAGGAGAAGGATGTTGAACAACCTTAGGATTCCTGGTTTTATTAATGAAGGGAATATCCAATGAAAATCCAAGAAAAGTGGTGATCATTCACATAATTATGGATGGATGCAAGCGAGTTGAGAAAGAACATATTTTATGGAAGGAAAAAGAAAAGTCGAGTCCTATTAATATTTTTATCAAATTTTGTGGATGGATGGAAAGAGCAAAAAGAAGAAAATAGTTGTTGGTTTTCGAGAGAGCAAAAAATAGTGGTAGGCTTTGGGAGAAGAGAGTTGGAAAAAGGTTGACAAAAGGACTGCTGGTTTTTGGGTTGGTATATCTTTAAATTTGAAAGCACGAGATTTCGGAAGTTGAAAAGAAACACTAAAGCTATGCAATGCAAAACGAAATGTAACGCTTTAATCCTAGAAATTTGAAATGCATGAAATAGGGAAAAGAGACGAATTGAGACGAAATGAAAGAAGTATAGAAAGCACAACCCTTTTTATTTATACTCTCTCAATATCGGTTACAAAGACGTCTCCCGCCTTTTCAGGGGCTAGGAGCGTTAACATGTTTTGGTTACAATGGTGACTAGTGATCCTCCTTCCGCGTGCCCACATGTAAAATGGACGGGCCAAAGCGTCGCCACCACTGGTGTGAATGAATCCTTGATCCTTGCTGCTCCTCCTGCATTCAAAGAAACAACAAAATCGTTAGTAGCACCTGTTGCAAAGATGAAACGTTTGTTCTCTAAAAACAATGAAAGATGCATGCAAAAGATTGATTACAGTGATAAATAAACTGATTCTAAACAACCTGCAAATTTGACAGGAACCAGGGAACATTACCAGAGGGCCACTGCCATCAAAACAGTCAGAAAATTTGCCACCGATTTGAATTCACTCCTGGGCGGGACGGATTCGACTGTAATTCGTCCCTGGGTAGGACGAATTCGCCTGCGACAAAGCGCCGAAGTGATACTGCCCAAAATGTCGCGTCTAGGGAGCTCCAAAAGACCTGCAAACTTGGGGTTAGCTAATTGGGGGCATTTTGGGAAGACCCAGATGGTCGGATTTCCCCAATTTGGCCTCCATCAATGGGAATTTGATGTTGCTACCTGCAAGTTAGTGAGGACAACAAAAGCGATAAAACATGATAAGATTTGATCAAAGCATTATGAAATCGGAATTACAAGCTATTTAAGCAGCATAAGATGGAATGCAAAATAAACAAATGACAAAAAGAACAATCTGCCATGAATTCCCAATCGTTCTTAAAAAATAAGATTAGGCTCGTAGCAATGCGGGGCGCCCACCGTTGGAACCTGATTTCGGCACCAATCCACTTGGGATGGGCCCAAAATCTCTTGTAATGGGTTGTCGGCGAATTGGTAGATCTATGTGGTCAAGTGTCGGGTTTTGGATCCGGATTCACACTTCCAATAACCACCCAATGACCTCCCTTGCGAAAGAGATCAAGGATGTGGAAGAGGTGAATCAAAGGTAAAGCGTGGTATCAATTTGGCAGCACTTCGTTGCTTAAAAATGCTTCCAACCTGTCCTCTTTTGGGTGAGAAAGTTCACCATTTTATAGACCCAAGGGGTCTCTTTGGATGGGCATGCATGGGCGCCACGTGGCGGCCATGCCTTCCCAAGAGGGAGGAGATTCCTCCCTGACTTGGGCTTCCATGACTGCCCTTGTGACAGTCCTCTAACGTTCAACTTGCTCACCTACACACGCATGCAAGGCAGGAGGCATTAATTGACTGTCCTTAGCTGCCACTTGGTCAAGATTTCTCTTTTTCCCGTTGAACCTGGAATTCGTCCTACCCCGGAGCGAATTCAGAATTCATCCCTGGGTGGGGCGAATCCCATTTTGAATTCGTCCCAGGGTGGGACGAATACTGAGCAAAGTGCCTGAATGTGCCAAATTGATTTCTGACCTTCCAAAATTGCTGTAAAAGTGGTTAGGACCATTGTTTAACCTCTGAGGGCTGCCCTGGGGGCTGTGTGTGTCAAAGCGATCAGTGTTTGCAGTCACATAATCGGATTGGTGTTGTTTTGGTGTCTACAGATGCCCCTTTTTGGAAAGCGCTACGGGTGATGCAGTGCTGAGCAAAAATAGATAACCAAAGCACTAATGATTAGGATTTCTTGGTAACCTAACCAACTTTTGATGCCCCAAGCATGGAAAGGGCATGCATTCTTGAATCCTTGCTTCTGACGAGCGAAGGCACTCAATTCAAGTGTTAACCTTTTTCGGTGAGGTGTTACTTGACCTTGGACATTGATCGGTCATGAATAGGCAAAGGGCGCAACCTTTTGTCTGTGAGAACCTTGAGTTCATGATTCATGAAATGCCAAGTGATTTGATCAGATTGTGATTATTGCTTGTTTACTGCCCCAAGCAGGAGCGTAATTGTCTTTGTCAATGATTCTTTGAATGCATGCCATTTTCCTTAATTGGGTGTGTGTTTGCTGATTGGTGACTAAGTGTGACTACCCCCTCAAGCGACGAATCGATGAGGGAATGACCTTCATGAGAAAAGTGACGAGTCGCTTGACCCAAGATGACTTGTGCAAGGGTGCCTTTAGATGGTTTAGCATTAAGTATGTGCAGTTTTCTGACATTTAGACCTATTTTTGGTGGGTGGTAACCCTTTTTGCGACGCTTTTTGGAGCTAAAATTGGCAAAAATCCGTCCTCCCGTGGAGCGGTCTGGCTAAAGTAGCCTTCTTAGGGAGTAGGATAGTGACAATTTGTGACCCCAACGTCTGTTTTGCATGCCCGGGATGTCAAGTGCAACAACACTCTCATCGGGCAAGTTTATTAGTTGTTTTAGTGCATTTTTGTTCAATTTTTGTTATTTTTTGAAATTTTTGCCCTGAATTCGTCCCAGGGTGGGACGAATACCATCTTAGAATTCGTCCCAGGGTGGGACGAGCACTAACCAGAGTGCTCATCCTAGGGAGGACGAATATAAGCTCAAAAGGCCTATTTAAAGGCCAAAACTAGGGTTTGGGCTCATTTGCATCTGAATTTTCTTGCGATTTGGAGCTCTAGGGAGGAGGAGGTTAATTCTACGAAGCGAAGCACTGCCGAATTTCTCCCGACATCATGAGTGCACAAACCGGATCGAGCGGCGGAGCCGAAGCGAGACCAGTAAGTGCTCCCTAGTGTTATTACTTTTGTTTAAAACTGCAAGTGTTTTGTTTAATTTTCTTTGTGATGATGTTTTTCAAAATTTTAAAACTGAAACCCTGAAACTGAGCTGAACACAACCAAGACTTAGTGTACAACTAAATGACAAACGTAGTGAAAACCTAGGTAAAGAATTGTTATTTTGCTTATAACTAAAACCCTAGGATAAACGGAACGTAAAACCCTAGTTCTTAGGTTGAGCTGGTCAATTTTAAAATGTAGGTTAAAACCCTAGGTTTAAAACTGTTATTTTAATTTTATGTTGTTCGTGTAGACGTTTTAAACTTAAAATACAGAGATCCTAAGACTGACAAATAGGACTGACAAATTATTGTGTTTTTGTTAATTAATCAGTTTAGAGTTTAAAAACCCTAGGGCTGACAAATTAATTTTTGTTTTGAATTTTTGTTTTGTTTTTGAAATTTATCGATTAGGATTAGAAACCCTAGAAAAAATTAATTTTTTTTGAATTTTTTGTTTGTGTTTTTGTGTACATTGGTAGGCAATGTTGTATATTCATGTTATTGTGTTTTTTTTTTCATGATTTTAATGTTTTTGAATTGTTTTCTTTTGCAGGTTGTTAAGAGCCGGTACCGTGTACCCACTACTTTTACTGAAGTGCGGGGGCGCTAACTGTGGCTGACTGGGAGTGGCTTGATGCCCTTGGGCTCAAGCAGGTGGCTCGACTGGAGCCTGTGGTCGCGGATCGGGCTTATTTGATGGCCCTGATCAATCTTTGGGATCCCCGGACCAACACCTTCCATCTCCCAATAGGGGAGATGACCGTGACCTTGGAGGATATCTATCGGCTTCTATGGATTTCGATAGATGGACTGCCGATCAGGACGTCACCGCGTGATCAGCGGACAACTATACTGATGCGATGCTTCGGGCATGGGGAGGAGCTGGGTGTGGAGGATCCAGTGGAGAGGGCAGAGGGCGACTGCCAGATTGGCGGGATTTTGGTCCGATGGTGGCTGGAGAGGGGGGTGTTGGGAGTGAGGCACGCATTCCTTATGGGCCTCATTTCCAACATGTTGTTACCTGACTCGTCAGGCATGAGGTTCCCATGGAACCTATTGGATTTGGTTTGGCGGTTGGTAGAGTGCTTGACAGAGGCACCGCTAATCATGAGATGGGGACAGACGCTGTTGGCATAGCTCTATGGGGAGCTGTACGAGGTCCACTATCGAAAGCGAAAGGGGATTAGCTGTAGCTATCTATTGTAGAGTTGGGCTTGGCAGCACATAGCAGTGGAGAGGCCAGTCGGGTTACCGTGGATGACTCGAGCAGAGATGGAGGATAGGGAGATAGGCTATGCAGTTCTATGGCGGTGGTCCGGGGAGCAGGGATAGAGTCGACGGTGGGCAGGTGTCGTAGGGCACTATGTCGATACCTTCTCTCGGCTTACTCTAGGGGAGGTGCTCTGGCGCCCCTATCGGGACTGTCTAGCCTAGCCGGAGGCTGGAGAGTGGCTCCGATGGGTACGTAGAGAGCGATGGCTGATTGGGCGACACGGGACCGAGCATGAGTTCTTCCCCTACAGTCGGGTGACATGATAGTTTGGGGTGCGCCAGGGGTTTCTTGGTGAGCCCGTGGTCTATCGACATTAGGGGGATGAGAGAACTCTGGACCGACCGATCATCGCGCCACTAGGCAAGGATTCAGATACGGTGATCGATGTCCTGGACGTGGATGACGTCGGGACTACCGTAGAGTATGACCAGTGGTGGGTACTACGGTGATGGCGGGGAGAGGGGCCACTGGGAGGCACGGAAGGTGCTAGCGATGGGAGGGAGGGTGCCGAGGCACCAGGGGATGATTGGGGAGCTCCTTGGGAGGATGCAGACATGGTGGAGGTGGAGGATGAGGATGTGGATTTGGGGGTTTCGGATCAGCCGGAGATGCAGGACATCACGGAGTAGTGGGAGCCAGAGCAGGTTGTTGTCTCGGATTCGCCTATGCCTCAGGCAGGTTCGGAGGAGGTGGAGGCGAGGCTCAACGCTGAGATAGCATGATTGGAGGACCTACTATGGGTGTGATATGGGGAGCTGGGAGAGGCTTTGCAGGAGAGAGATCTCTTACGGACTCAGTTGGTAGAGCGGGAGAGCGCATGGGCGGCGTCTCATCGATAGGAGGGGGATACTGATGCTGCATGGGAGAGGGATCTCCTACGGATGTAGCTGGTAGAGAGGGATAGGGTTTTGGTGTAGCACGATGATGCAGTAGCTTACTACCATCGATGGGAGGCAGAGTGGGATCGACGGGAATTATATTGGTGATGACATCGGCTGGAGATGGAGGGAGAGATTATCCACCTCGGTGGGCGGCTACCTGAGCCGTCGGGAGGTGGATCGTCACGTCGGACGAGGGGCAGTGATACTGAGCAGTCAGCATCATCTCGTCGCGAGTGATTGGATGAGGGAGGGGTAGCGGGCATGATGCGGGGGCTAGCAGTAGCCACCCCGAGGGGTCCCATAGGACCCACACCATGGGGGTAGTTCCCGTCGCACCGATCCTACGTGATCATGGTGGCCGATGCCCTAGGCTTGGGGGTTTTTGAGCTTTTGGATTGTGCGGGGTCAGATGACCGGTTATTGTAGCCTACGGGCATTTTTGATGATATATATAGATGACTTTATTTTGTTTATGCGAGTGATGATTTGATTTTATGCATGATGAGTGATGAGTATGGATGTATGCATGTTAATTTATTTCGATGGATGCATATGTTATGATGAATGCAAATGTTTTTGATGTATATGTGATATGCAAAATGTAATGGATGAAATGAATTTGTGTTGTTTGGTTAGGGCACCATAGACTGTTTAGGACTTTGTGATTTTGTTTTTAGGCGATTGCTGTGGTAAATGACTTTGCATGTATACATGTGGTTTTTTTGTATTTTTTGATGGTAATGTGAGGATGAAAAGTAGCGCAGTTGGTTTAGAAATGTAGCTAAGGTTTTCTGAGACTCAGACGGTTTTAACTCACTAGCCATGACTGTACTTTATCTTACAAGACTTTTGAACAAGGTATGAATCGGACTTGTCTTTGACCAAGCTATTTCACATCCCTGTGTGTGCAATTGAGTTCATTTATGTGGTATTTGTCAGGATACCGCCAATGCCAGATAGGCTATCAACCAAACTTGTACTGAGGATCACCTAATTAGCTCCACTAACTCCTTTGTTGTATTTAGTCAGATTAATCTGCGGTGCTATCTAGGATACCATAAGCTAGCTCATCCACATGCAAACATTGATCTATACACGAGTTAATGTGACAGATATATCGTCATGCGGGAGGTTTACCGCCAATGACCGATAGGCTATCCACCAAACCGATACTGAGGTTTGCCTCATGACCTGTCGGAATGCTGAGAGTTCCAGGGATTCAAGTTCGACTCCCTTCTTTTCTTCAATTGTATTGGGATACTTGCTCGTTTGTAGTGATAAAAATCACTATTTATTTTTATATATTTTTCTTTTGAGCAAGGGATTTGGATTTTGAGTGATAAGAATCACTATTGTATGTGCCTTTTGATGTATGCACTTCGGTGGTGATGTCAAATTTTTGGAGTTTTGACTTTTTGCAAAATTTTGATGTTTGCAACTTTTTGAGAACTTGGGATTCTTGGGGAATTGGGTAGGGAAGATGCTTGTCCTTTTGCCAACTCTCAACATTCTTGGGGTCATTCGCACAGGGGGATGAGCAAGATAACCGTTTCGCTTATGGTGACCTGGATTACTGTGCAGGTTTCATCTTTCGTTCACACAACTTGGGAATTTTTATGTGTTTTAATTTGTGTTGGGATGCTACGTAACAAGGTGTGATCCAAGTAGAACTCTACCTTCGTAAAATCTATCTGACTTGGTACAGTACGTGGCTAGAAAGCAAAATGATGACTGAAAGATGAAAACTCTTGATACATTAGAAGACCACTGACTCTAGTGTGGTAAAAAGCAGTGAATGGCATTTTTGTTTGATGGACTACTTATAAAATGGAAAAATGTGGAACAAGATGGACTAGCGGAGTAATTACAGTCTATGGTGCCTTTGACCTATACGACCACAAATATGCAATGTATGGGTGTGATGCTTAATGCAACTACATATTTTTGTATTTTTGATGGATTGATTTTTGTGAATATGAAGATGAGATGCGAGAAGAGCTTTTTATTGATGAATTTGAGCATGCCTGGAAATGAGATGCAAATTTTTGTTGTTTTTGATGATTTTATAGAATTTTCTTATTTTTGACCAAGCGATTGTAGGGAATCCTTGGAGCATTTTTGGGATTGACCAAGCGATTGTAGGAATCCTTGGAGCATTTTGGGATTGACCAAGCGATTATAGGAATCCTTGGAGCATTTTGGGATTGACCAAGCGATTGTAGGAATCCTTGGAGCATTTTGGGATTGACCAAGCGATTGTAGGAATCCTTGGAGCATTTTGGGATTGACAAGTGGCCGGCATTTAGAAGATGATTTAGGAATCCTTGGAGCATTTGGGATTGACCAAGTGATTATAGGAATCCTTGGAGCATTTTGGGATTGACCAAGCGATTATAGGAATCCTTGGAGCATTTTGGGATTGACCAAGCGATTGTAGGAATCCTTGGAGCATTTTGGGATTGACCAAGCGATTATAGGAATCCTTGGAGCATTTTGGGATATGGCTCTCTTAGATATGGAATGGTCGCAAATGACTGATGTTCAAGGGTTATGTTTCCTTGATTCCATCAAGAGAGGCTAGCCGGTATGTCCCGGGTCCTATTTTGCTATCAATGACATATGGACCTAACCAATTTGCCGTGAACTTGTCCCTTAGGTGGGATGGCAAACTAGAGTTCTGTTGGTTTTCCTTCAAGACCAAATCACCAACCCGAAAGTCCCTCAGGTGAACTTTCATGTTGTAAGCTTTCTTAAGTCGCTCTTGATAGATACGTAAATGCTCGAGAGCATTAACGCGTCGTTCGTCAAGCAACGTAAGCTGGTCTAACCGGGCCTCGCCATGCAGCGTCATCATCGATGAACTCTTGCATTGATATGCGTAGGGAAGGAATTTCCAACTCGAGAGGCATGACTGCCTCGGAGCCATACACGAGCGAAAATGGAGTTGCCCCGGTGGGCATCCGAATGCTAGTGCGATAAGCCCATAGGGCAAGTGGGATTTGGATGTGCCAATCCTTATGACTGTCTACGACCATATTTTTAAGGATGGCAACTAGCATTTTGTTTGACGCCTCTGCTTGCCCATTTGCCTACGGATAATAGGGTGTCAAAAAACTATGCTAAATTTTGTACTTTGTGGTCAAAGCACGCACGTCTTTGTTCTTGAATGGCATCCCATTATCCGAGACTATTTTGGATGGAATACCAAAATGACATATGATGTTATGCAAAATGAACTCCACTATGCGGGGTCCTGTCGTAGAGGTAAGCGAAACTACTTCCACCCATTTGGTGAAATACTCTGTGGCCGTTATGATAAACGTGTGACGGCCTGACGATGTAGGGGAGATCTTTCCAATTAGATCGAAGCCCCACTACAAAAATGGCCAAGCGGACTGGACTGTCTGCAAGGCCTCGGGAAGGTACATGCATCAAATTGGCATGATGTTGACACTTCACGCACTTCCTGACATATGCGCAACAATCTCGCTCTAAAGATGGCCAATAATAGCCCATGCGAAGAATGCGCTTTGCGATGGCCATACCACTGAAGTGGCCACCACATGTACCATCGTGCGCTTGGGCGACTGCCCAAGTGGACTCTTGCTGGTCCAAGCAATGAAGGAGGATTCCTTCATAGCTACGATGGTACAAAATGTCTCCTATCAAGACATACTTAGCCGCTTTCTGCTTGAATGCTCATTTTGCGGCATGCGTCAATCCAAGCGGGAGATTACCTAACTTGAGGTAGTCTCTAATGGGTAAATACTAGTCCTGCTGATCGGAAGCCTCGATGGTATGAACAACCAATCCCTCTTGAAGTTCATCCCTAGCAAACGCTGAGCGGGAGAGAACTTGTAAGAATAGCATTGTGTTGCTATTAATGGGAGTAGGGGAGAACAAGGACCCCCAGTTGGCATGTTTCAGATGATCGTGGATTCGAGAGAACTTATCCGAGGATGGTTCAATCTGGATCATGTGGATTCCTGGCGTCAAGTCAGAGCTTGCACGCTCCATCATGGATTGCGATAGTGTTTTGACTTGAATGGTTGTCATATCACCAGAAAGGTCTTGCGGGATTAGTGACCCCAATGAGGCCATTGTGTCCGCAAAATGATTCGATGATCGAGGGAGTGCCTCGATGTCGTACCACTCAAGTTTTGCCAGGAATTTGTCCACAAGGGCTTTATAAGCCTACAGAACTGGGCATTTGCATTGGAATACCCCTTTGACTTGATTGACAATTAACAACGAATCACCAAAGATGTTCAGTCATTTGATGTTCATGGCGATTGTTGTCTGAAGACCTATGAGCAAGGCTTCATACTCTGCATTATTGTTGGTGCATGGGAAATTTAATTTAAATGATAGGGGCATTGGAGCACCCTGCGGTGTGAAGAATACTATTCCCATGCCACCACCTTGCTCACATTTAGAACCATCAAAAAATAGGGTTATGTCAACCTGTGACTCAGGCTCATCAAAATCTGGCGATTCTGAGACATGGAAGACCCCATCATCGGGTAGTTCTATGACTAGAGGCTGATCGTCTTCGAGAGGAGCCTCTGCTAGTTGATCGGCTATGACCTGTCCTTTGATGGATTTCTATCCAATAAACTCTATGTCAAATTTCGTCAACAACATGATCCATTTCGCCGTGCGACTACTATGATAAGTATGACTCATCATGTATCGCAATGGATTCTCCTTAGACACAACATACGTAGTGTTGCTCAAGCATGTAGTGGCATAGCTTTTTGGTAGCAAACACCACTGCCAAGCAGAGTTTCTCGACGTATGCATAGTTAAGTTCATAACCGACCGGGGTGCGGCTAAGATAGTAAGTAGCCTATTCTTTGTGAAGTTCATTCTTCCGGGCTAGCATGGCGCCCAGTGCCACCTAGGTAGCTGAGATGTATAAGTAGAATGACACTCCTGGTCTAGGTGGTGCCAATACTGGTGGTGAAGCCAAGTATCATTTGATGTCATCAAAGGCTGACTGGCACTCGTCATCCCAGTGAAATGCTACCCCCTTGTGCAATAATTTGTTCATGGGTCGACACTTGTCAGATAGCTATGCTATGAAGCGCTTAATTGATGTGACCTTTCCCTGTAGACTTCTGAGCTGCTTAATGGTAGTTGGGGGAACCATTTCAAGGATTGCCTTGACTTTGTTTGGGTCCACCTCGATGCCTCGCTTTGAGACTATGAAACCCAAGAGTTTTCTAGATGTGATACCAAATACGCACTTCTTGGGATTCAGTCTGACTTTATGCTCCATGAGGTGATCGAGGATCTTGCTTAAGTCATCGAGATGATCTGGGCACAAAAGAGACTTGGCCAACAAATCATCCATGTAATCTTCCAAAGTTTTATGCATGTAATCATGGAAGATGTACGTCATGGCACGTTGGTAGGTGGCGCCAAGCATTTTTAAGGCCAAAAGGCATGACCTTATAACAAAATGTCCCCCAAGGCATTGTGAACGCCATTTTTAGTTGGTCCTCAGGATTGATACGAATCTGATTGTATCCCGAGAAACCATCCATGAGGGATAGCATTTCGTGACCTTCTGTAGCGTCTACCAATGCGTCGATGCTTGGCAAGGGGAAATCATCCTTAGGACTCGCTTTGTTTAGATCTCAAAAATTAGTGCATATGCGAATCCTCCCATCGGGATTTTTGATGGGCACCATGTTGGACAGCCATGGCGGATAATCCATGCAGATGACAAACTATGCATCCAACAACTTTTGCAATTCATCTTTGACCATCAAGGCCACTGTTGGGTGCATCTTACGTAGTTTTTGCTTAACTGGCTTGATTTTCGGATCAAGCGTTAGATTATGCATGACTAGCTATGGATCTAGCCCCGACATGTCTCTGTATGACCATGCAAAAACCTCCTTCTTCTCTTTGAGAAGGGCAATGTAGTCGGCTTGCTCTTCAGGGGATAAGCTTACCCCTAGCTTGATAATCTATGGATTCATTGGATCCAAGCCGATGTCTACGTCAGTCATCTCCTCGACCGACATGTGGGATCCATCCTCCAACTGATGTGGAGTTGGGATCAAATGGATATCATTAGCTGAGTTTAAATCTACGTTGGGAACCTCGGGTTCCTCTTCGGCATGAAAGATATCTTGAGTTGTCCCTGGGGTAAAATGAAGCATTTTATCGAAATGCCAGTACTCTGATGGGGATGGAGGTGAATTGACATGATCCCAGTCAATGGCATCTATGTCTAGATGCAAGGACCATGTTGGATCGGCCGGATTGCGGATGGGTGCGGTCAAGTCAATGGAGATCATGTGGATGAAATGATTTTGGTCTCCATTACCATGGGTGTGATGACTCAAACATTCTGGATGTTCTCTATGTTCTGGATCTGGTTCTATAGGTACTGGCATGAATGGATCGGCCCTATGTGCTAATAGGAGGATAGGGTCTACCCTCGACACTGATATCACCCTAGGGTCTCGGAGTGGAAGGTGCTCTTCATGTACCTGGAGCAACGGATCCAACACTTGATCCCACCCTGCTGGGTCTACGTACCACTCGTGCCCTAGCACTATGCCCATCTATGCAAATATGTCATTAATCTCCAAGGGGTATCGTTGTTGCATTTGTCGCATGTGGTTGAGATAGGCCATCTCAGTTTCATCTTCCGAATCACTGTCGGAGATCCAAAAGCCTTCATTGGCTCCGACAATTGCTTGAGGCATATGAGGCTCATCTTGTTCAAGCAAATTAATCTGGTCCCATTGCGGTTGTTCCACGCTCCATGGGGGGACCTGATTCTCTTGACGTGGCACTGGCTCGATTGGAGCCTCTAGAGGGAACAGAGTCAAAAAGATCTCTTGATAGTTATTCATGGGAATCCCTTGTGAGTGATCACTATCGGATTCGAAGGGATCATATGACACTGGTTCATATTCTGATTCATCCTTCGAAGATCCTTCTTGACACTGCTTATACCTTCCTTGAAAGTGAGTTCCCAAACTTTCACCTCTCTCTAGCAAAGGAGAAGGGTTATTGATGTTAACAAGGGTGGTTGTTGACCATGGGAGGTAATCTCCCAATGTATATGTTGTGTTTGGGTTGGCATAAGGATCTGATGCCAATCCACCCTTGTTGCCTATTCCTAGGCCTTGCATGTTTTCCACCAAGATGTCCAAGGGCAGGGGGTGGTTGAACCCTACTCCCGACTTGTCATAAGGCATTTGGTATCTTGGCTGGCAAAGGACACGCACTCCTTGCTCATACCTGCCTAGCCCGTATCCATGCCAATTGCATTGGCCAAGATATCTCGGAGCAAAGTCCGGGTTAGACAGATAGTTGACATCTTCTGCAAAAGGCTCTTCATCCTCGTCCTTTTGCATGCATGGCTCAGCACCATGGTCAAGGCCCCCATACACAAAATTGGTCTAGTTCGGTGGGTAGCCTAAAGGAACAATTGTCCCGATGGGGAGGCGAGGTCTCCCCATGTCTTGCACTGACTCTAGCATGGTCGTTGCTACGACATTCCGCACTAGATACTCCCCTAGGCCCGTACTGGCCATTTCAATAGTAATTGTTGGCGATTGAGAGGGAGGGAACGGAAGCTCTTCCTGAGTCCATTCCATGTTGGGTGGACTAGGAGCCTCAACTTCCATTGTGCTAGGTATCTCTTCGGTTGAGATGGTTGATATTGTTGGCAGTGCCTCTTCCAGGGGTTGAGCCTCTTCCAGGATTTGCTTCCCTTTGTCCTTCTATTTAGCCATGATAGGTGGCATTGGTAGTGAAGGAGCTGACGATGAAGATGCACCTGGCTAGGGTTTTGATGGATTAGTCACCAGTGGTGCTTGCGGCATCGGACCCTGTCTAGATGGATTTAACTAAAAATCCAAGTGCATCGATGGGAGGGTCGATTGCGGCATCAACTACACCGCATTGCAATATTTGAAGGGTTCTAAGTCCATCGAGACTACATGTACTTCCCCTTCAAATGCATACTTCAAACACTGGTGAGCTATCGAAGGGACACACTTCATGTCCCTGATCCATGGCCACCCTAGCAATATGTTGTATGCCATCTCGCCTTCCAAAATATGGCACAATGTAGGTATCATCTTTTGTCCTACCTGAATGGGTAGAACAATTGTGCCAACTATCGAGCATATCGCATCATTGAATGCTCGCAGTGTGTAAGTGGAAGCCGTGATGTGAGAGGCTAGCAACTTTAGATGTTTCAATGCTGCTGTAGTAATGATGTTACTGGATGAGCCAGTGTCTATCAACACCCTCTTATACGGGATCCCGTTGACCCACGCGATAACGTGCAGGGGTGGATCTGCCATGTCATCAGACACTGATTTAACTTCATCTTCTCGAAAGGTAATGATTGGCTCCGTGCATCGTTTTACATGTCCCACGAAGTTATTGAAGGAATTCGCTTCATGGGGCTGCAACTCGATGGCTTTCAAAATCTCCATGAGAGCCTCCCGATGGGGTGCTGATTGTTGTATAAGCTCATATATGGAGAGCCTAGCCGACGTGGTCCACAAACTCTGCATGAGTTTGGTCCGTATCGTGGCCTCGGGTCTAGGCGGAGGTAACTGCATAGGGTGTTGTTGAGGTTGTGACATCGATGGAACCTCTCTTGTGGCTGCCTCGAGGGCAACTCCTGGGTATTTCTTGTTCCTAGTCACTATGCTTATCATTCCCACATACCCTTGCATGGGGAAATTTTGTTGCACCTCATTGACCTGAAGGGGTTTTGCTTGTGCCTCATGGGCAGGCAAGGGGTCCTTGAAAACCCCCATCTACTGGTTGTTTGGCGCTATGGGGTTGTCCACTGCCAATGTTTTATTGTCAATCAGGTCTTGTATCAATCCTTTGAACTTCCAACATGCATTCAGGTCATGTCCCCTTCGCCTGTGGAACCTACAATACAAGTCCTCTCTGTATCCCTTAGGCTTGGGAGCGTTAGGATCTATGGTTTGAATCTCTGGAAGGGTGATCAAGTTCGCCGCTGACAAGCGGTCAAATAGGGAGTCCCTAGACTCCGTATAAGGGGTGTACTGTCGCTTAGGGTGACGCTACTGATTTTGCTCCTATTTTTTATTTTCTCTTTCATAATTGTTAGGAGGCACTGCCTGATAATTAGCCTTTTGAGGTTGTATTTCTTGTGCAGGCTTAGGGACATTTATAGCAACTTGATTAACCGCAATGGGTTTTTGTTGCGTAGTCCCTGTCTTTGTGTTCTTGTTCCACTCTTTCTTCTTAGGTTTGGCAATTTTTCCATCCTATATTTTGATCTCTTCGATAATTTTGGCTTGCGCCAGAGCTTCTTCTAAGGTGGCATATTGTTGCAGTTGCAATAGCATAGAGATCGATCTCAAACAACTTCGTGAGAACATTTGTGTAAGGTCGGACATAGGGGGAAGGTAGGGTAGCTTGGAAAGTAGAGTCCTCCACCGATTCTCGTAGGCCGCCATGGTCTCCTCCTCATATTGCCTGAGGCTGGCCAGGTCACTCAGTGACGCCTTCTTCTTGGTGTTGAAGGCGAAGCGTTCAAGGAACGCATCCACTAATTGATCCAAGTTATTGATGTTGTGCTTCGACAACTGGGTGAACCAATCCGAGGCAGGGCCCATGAATGTGGTTATAAATGTCCTTAGCAATAGCGCATCATTATCCTGAATGCCAAAGCATTGGCTTAGGAATCTTGTCACATGCTCTTGGGCATCCTCTTCACCCTTAAAGACTACCAACTGAGGCAGCTTGAAGTGTTCGGGGTAAGGAGGTGCAGGCACTGATGGATGCATAGGGTGACTATGGAGTTGGCGTAACATGGGCTTTTGGGGCCCAGAAGCTTTGGTTTCCATAGACTCCAAATGCTCTAACAACGCTTTGTATGCATCGAAAGATTTAATCTCTTCCTCTTTAGTTTGCTCCCATTGTGGGTTGTGGGAGACTTGGAGGCCTATGGGGGGGTGGCCGGATAGCAACCCCTCCGCCTTGGTAGGGCATTTCGGCCCGCTCTACTTCTTGTTCATACTCCTCGTAAACTTCTTGAGGAGTCTCTGGGTGAGACCTATGACCCTGAGTGGGTCCCCGCGGAGGGTACCCATCGTTGTTTCGGGGAGTGGCCTCCCTCTCAGGTCTATGGGGTCTCGGAGGCAAAACTTGATGAGGTCACGGAGACCTATCCCGCACCAAGGGATTATGCCTCTCATATGGTTTCGCTCTTTGGGTGCGAGGGGTTGGAACCCTCTCAGGTAGGTTATAAAGTAGCTCATCTGTTTGGCGCTGAATGCGCTCCTTGCTAAGGTGGTATAGACGCTCTAGCTGCTATTGATCTTGCTCAAGCCGCATGATCTGGGCTTGGCGGGCGGCATGTCTGGCGACTGCCAGGTCAATTTGGTCCACCATCTTGGGCCTAGGAGGCCTGAATGCCTCTCCTATGCATTTGCCTCGGTCGTGATGATCCGAGATCTCAATGGGTTGCTTCCCTCTGTCGAGGTTGGCGGCATTTACCCGAGGCTCTGGCCTCAGTGGGTGACCATGGTATCTAGCAGGTGCGGAAGCGCAAGGCTCCCATGCTATATATTGCTCTCGAGGAATGTGATGGTCTTCCTCGTACTCCCTTTCGTAGGTGTGAAAGGGGTGGGCGGAGTTAGCTCGCCCGGTTTGGAGAGCCCTGCGCTCTGGGTTTTGTCTATTGGTTCTAACAGTGATGGGAGGCAAAGGAGGGATGCCATAGTCATGTGGCCTCTCCTCATGGACACTATGCCTCTCTAGCACTTCATCGCATGGTGGCCACTCATATCTAGCTTCTAAGGGAGCTCTTCTATCTACGTTGAGTGCCACGTGTAAAGATTCTTCCCGAAAGGGGTTGTGATGAACGGGCGTGTCCCCCGGAGGGGTGTCCCTATAATTCCACCTTGACATGGAATGATGTGGACTCTCTTGTGGGTCAGACCGCCAAGGCGGTATGGCCAAGTCCTTAGGGCTAAAGCGGAGGCGACTTGTGCCCGCTCCTTGTACACTTTTCGTAGCTTCTGCCCTTGATTGGGCTTGGCTACGGGTGTACACCATGGTGGTGCTCTTCTACAAGCTAAGCAGATTTTTATCTCTTTTATGATTTTTTTATGCTACACTTAAACAGAAAAGAACACACACATACACAAACGGTGATTATCTCGTTTAAAGGTTGAAAGTGTGTCCTAAAACTGGTTTAGTGTGTTTTGATGATTTTGTTTTGTTTTTGAAAATTTTTGTGAAGAACGTTTAAATGCAAAATGAAGGCTCTTATGGCTCCCAAAATTGGTCGCCCCTTCGATATACCATTGCCAGACCGATATACCAACCTCTCTATATACCCGCCCTTACGTGAGGGAAACTATAGGTACGTGAGAGCAGATGGTACATGGAACATAGGCGGTACGAAAGGGGGATTGCCCTGTTTATGACACCTACCATAGAAGACTTATCCTCGCATGCTGGGAATCACCCCAGCGACACTCGGTCAGCTTTCATCAGGATTTACGTCTAACAACAGTGACAATCGGGGTAAATGAATGCAAAATTCAAGCCAAGGTGGTGATGAACCCACCGTTGGTCTTGATCAAGGGTTGGGGTCTTACGACCAGCTCCTTGGTTTAAAAATGCCACGTGATGTGTGTGTGGTTCTTTTTATTAAAAAAAATGAAACAGGCAAACAAAAAGGAAACTTTCCCTAAGCCATACAAAAACTAAAAATCAAAAAACAGAAAACAAAAATTTGACAGAGGCTTGTTAAAAACCCCTACCTCTTCTCTGCCCAAAAGGATGTTTCTGATTCTCGGCTCTGAAACTGCATAGACAAAAATTCATCTCTGGGTGAGACGAATACCAAAACAGAATTCGTCCCAGGCTGAGACGAATTCGAATTCGTCCTAGGGTCAGACGAATTCCAGTACTGTATTCGCCACAGGCTGGAACGAACAACAGTCAGAGTTCGAAAAATGGTACCTGTAAGCAAGAAAACACAAATTTTGATCAGTTTCTTGATCTCAAAAATTAGGGGACAGGGTCCCACCGTGATCGCCACTGAAAGCACGAGATTCCGAAAGTTGAAAAGAAACACTAAAGCTATGCAATGCAAAACGAAATGTAACGCTTTAATCCTAGAAATTTGAAATGCATGAAATAGGGAAAAGAGACGAATTGAGATGAAATGAAAGAAGTATAGAAAGCACAACCCTTTTTATTTATACTCTCTCAATATCGGTTACAAAGACGTCTCCCACCTTTTCAGGGGCTAGGAGCGTTAACATGTTTTGGTTACAATGGTGACTAGTGATCCTCCTTCCGCGTGCCCACATGTAAAATGGGCGGGCCAAAGTGTCGCCGCCGCTGGTGTGAATGAATCTTTGATCCTTGCTGCTCCTCCTGCATTCAAAGAAACAACAAAATCGTTAGTAGCACTTGTTGCAAAGATGAAACGTTTGTTCTCTAAAAACAATGAAAGATGCATGCAAAAGATTGATTACAACGATAAATAAACTGATTCTAAACAACCTACAAATTTGACAAGAACCAAGGAACATTACCAGAGGGCCACTGCCATCAGAACAGTCAGAAAATTCGCCACCGATTTGAATTCACTCCTGGGCGGGATGGATTCGACTGTAATTCGTCCTGGGGTAGGACGAATTCACCTGCGACAAAGCGCCGAAGTGATACTGCCCAAAATGTCATGTCTAGGGAGCTCCAAAAGACCTACAAACTTGGGGTTAGCTAATTGGGGGCATTTTGGGAAGACCCAGATGGTCGGATTTCCCCAATTTGGCCTCCATCAATGGGAATTTGACGTTTCTACCTGCAAGTTAGTGAGGACAACAAAAGCGATAAAACATGATAAGATTTGATCAAAGCATTATGAAATCGGAATTACAAGCTATTTAAGCAGCATAATATGGAATGCAAAATAAAAAAATGACAAAAGAACAATCTGCCATGAATTCCCAATCATTCTTAAAAAAGAAGATTAGGCTCGCAGCAATGTGGGGCGCCCGGATGGGCCGCCCACCGTTGGAACCTGATTTCGGCACCAATCCACTTGGGATGGGCCCAAAATCTCTTGTAATGGGTTGTCGGTGAATTGGTAGATCAATGTGGTCAAGTGTCGGGTTTTGGATCCGGATTCACACTTCCAATAACCACCCAATGACCTCCCTTGCGAAAGAGATCAAGGATGTGGAAGAGGTGAATCAAAGGTAAAGCGTGGTATCAATTTGGCAGCACTTCGTTGCTTAAAAATGCTTCCAACCTGTCCTCTTTTGGGTGAGAAAGCTCACCATTTTATAGACCCAAGGGGTCTCTTTGGATGGGCATGCATGGGCGCCACGTGGCGGCCATGCCTTCCCAAGAGGGAGGAGATTCCTCCCTGACTTGGGCTTCCATGACTGCCCTTGTGACAGTCCTCTAACGTTCAATTTGCTCACCTACCCGCGCATGCAAGGCAGGGATCATTAATGGACTGTCCTTGGCTGCCACTTGGCGCAAGATTTCTCTTTTTGCCCGTTGAACCTGGAATTCGCCCTACCCAGGAGCGAATTCAGAATTCGTCCCTGGGTGGGGCGAATCCCATTTTGAATTCATCCCGGGGTGGGACGGATTTGGAGCAGAGTGTCTGAAGGTGCCAAATTGCTTTTTGACCTTCCAAAATTGTTGTAAAAGTGGTTAGGACCACTGTTTAACCTCTGAGGGCTGCCCTGGGGGCTGTGTGTGTCAAAGCGATCAGTGTTTGCAGTCACATAATCGGATTGGTGTTGTTTTGGTGTCTACAAAATTATCTTGAATTTTTTTTACCATAGATTGTTAAATGTTTGATGTAATGATTTTACCTCATTGAATTATATTGTGTAATTTCTAGACATTTGATGTAATGCTTTTACCCAAAGGAATTATATTATGTAATTGTTGGAAGTTTTATTTGATGTATTTACCTCAAGGAAATTAGATGGTGTAATTACTAAGAGTATGACATCATACATTTACTAAGCATCTATTGTCATGACTTAGATGGTGTTAATGCTAAATGGTTTTGGGGTACCATAACCTTACCTGTAGGGTCCCTATAGGAATGCTAAGTGTATAGAATTGATATGGATGGCAAGGTTGTTCAGGATTTTTCAAATAAAGTAAATAGGTTCTATTAAAATTCTTTTGTACCCGAGTTCATATCTCAAATAATTCTTATGATAAATCCCCACCATACCAATGTTGACTGGTTTTGTAGGTTCATCAATTTTGGGATATTCTAGGTAATATCTAGTTTTGAGAGGGTATTGTGTAACTAGAAACTCCCTGGTGATGTTGGTTATAGGTGGCTTGTTTTCATCTTAGATGACTAAGTCTCCTTCATGATCAGGATATACATAGAGAGATAATAGGTACACGAAAGTAAGGTCTTGTGAGGGGTTAGTCGAGTGCCTTTGTATTCCTTAAGGAAGTGAGTTGGTTTGTGGTACTCAGAATTCTCCTAGATACTATTGCGAGCTATTTGATTCCTTTGGAATCATATTGTGGTGACCTTTGTTCTTGAGAATATTGTTGAATCAACCTTTAGTTTACGACCATTAGGTTTTAGTTGGATGCTTTAGATTTGACCTCGAAGTCAAAACCATGTGAATCAATGATGTAGATTGAAAGCTACATTTTAAAGGGTCTACGAGGATTCTTTGTGAGAATAATGACTCTGATGTGTTCAATGATAATATTAATTTTCATCTTCTTTTAGAATTAGAATAACTCAACAAGCTTGATAAGGTTTATATTTGTCATGCAAGGATTTTGGTTGTAAGTCTTTTATTTCGAGTTTGAGTTGGCGGTTATAGTGGGAATCATTCTAGCAATGGGTAGATACATCTTAGATAGAGCTACTTTAATGATATTGTATAAGGTATCCTTCCATCAAGGCTAAATATGATAGAACATTTAGATAAAGCATGTTTTAAAGACTTTGATGAAGGGATATCTTCAATAGGATCTAAAGTGGATGTGCATATCAACGGAGATGTGCAAACTTATAATGTTGGTCTGATAGTAAAGAGGAACCATTATTTGTGAAAATAATTACAAAATTTTAACTCCAATTCTAATATTTAATTACGAGAAAATTGTGAATATTGAATTAATTGACCAATTCTAATATGTAGAACTTTGAGATCATGAAGTATTCCTAAGAAGGGAAAAATAGAATGAAATATTTTTGACTTTATTTGTAAAACATGAATCACCCTTTGAAATTAATAAAGAGAAAATTATTTTGGTTAGTTTTTCCCTGCAAGGGGGTTTCTAGGATAAAATAATATTGTACGATTTTTGTGGAGGATCCTTTTTCTAGTTCCTCTATTTTTAAAACTATAATTATTTTTATTCTTTATGTTAATGACCATTGTGTAAAATAAATAATGTTGGTTATTTAATTTATAAATTCTAGAATGAATCCTTTATGATATTCTAAATTAATAATAAAGGAATTCCTTATGGGACAATTAATTGATGTGGTTTACTACTTTTATGAATTACTTATTTCATATGGTAATATAAACAGTAATGGTTAATTAAATGTTGAATTATAGAATAATATATTTATGATGTTCTTAAATAATAATAAAGGAAAATAATCTTGGGGTATTTAATTGAAGATGCCTAATACTTTCTTGAAGTTATTTATATTGTCGTAAAGGGATGAATGATAGAGCAGTTGGATGCTACCTCAAATTAATATTAAAAACCTTGATGGGTGTAGTTAAGGAATGCCCTTTAGAAACAAGAAGTGATTAGCCTTCTTGAGTTATATTAAAGTGTTCATCGAGTAATAAGACTTTGTGCAACTGGATTAGAGGAATATATAGGCATGATGTTGTTCCTTAACAAAATAATTAGAAAAATATTATTAGAGAGTGTCTAGCACAAAATGATATGATATGAATGGAAAACCCTCGTATACATAAACTAATCACATAGAATGAATTAAATGGGGTGTAAATGTGACATGCATATTTTGAAAGAATGAAAGGGAAGGTCAATGTTAGCTCTTTGGATCCATGATATGGATAGCTTGATCATGAAGTAAACACCTATTACCCCTACATAGCTGGTTTTGTATCGAGAGTAGCGATGGGTGTGCCTCAAGGAATATTTAGTTAGGTAATTAAAAAAATGGATGACAAATTTGAGGGTTTTGATAGTTACCCTAGCAAAAGAGATTGCATGACTCTTCAAATTTTTATATTTTGTTTACCACATCAAGAAACAAGCAGGTAGAAGAAAAAATGGATGACAATGAGGAGATGATTGAAAAAGGATGGATGATAAAGATATGGGTGATGAGATATTATATAGTGATAGTGAAGAAATGAGCAAAAATAATGAGGTGGTAGTGGTTTGGTTGTCACTTACAGTTGAGTGTCTATTAGTGGTGGTTGACTGGTTGCCTAGTTGGAGGTGCATTGCGTTTTTGACTACAAGTAAGGTAGGCTATAAATAGGCAATAAGGGGGTCACCATTGTCATTTGCACTTGTTAGGTGAAGGTAGAGGAGAAGATAAAGTGAAGGAGAAATATGGCAAGTAAGAGTGTGGTGACGGAAGTAGGAGGGTGTGCAAGGAAGGTAAGTAATATGATGCTGCATTTTTAGATAGTTTCATTTTGTAATTATAGGTGCCTTTGTGTATTTTGTATTGTGTTTGTTGTTTTTTTTTGCTCTCTTTTTTTAAAATAAAAATAGAAGGGATGGAAAGCGATTTTTTTAGGGAGAAAAGGAATGGGAGAAGGGAAAGACGATTTTTTTTTTTTTTGAAAGTTGAATTTTGAATTTTGATGAATGCTAGTGACTTTGTGTTTTTAGTGTTTGTTATTTTTTTTTTGCAAGGGTAACCAATATGATGATGTGGTGGATTTATGTATAGCTTAGGATGTTGCAACCATGACACAGATTTATCCTAGATTTCCCTAAAAATTTTACTTCGTTGCCTTAATACTACTGCACTAGCCTTCACTACCTTAGCATTGTTGTGACACTCTTAAATTTTTTTAATTTTTCACCCTATCACTAACTCTTTGGGTAGTGGGTTTTTATGATAAAAAAAAGGAATTTTATTGAAATATTCCTTCCTCTTCTAGATTTCCTTAAAAAAAAAAGGAGCTAAGTTCCCTAAAAATATTTATGATATTTTGAAGAGGGTAAACTTAATTATATTTAAGAGAGGGAAAATATCTCTTAACAAATTGAAACTCATTTAAGGAGGTAATTAAAATAATGAAATTTCAATTAATGAAACTATTGAAAGCTGTGAAGGACCTACTGGACATCTTGAACGAAACAAAACTTCTAATCAAAAGGGAATTTGATAAAATATATCAAATTTATGCAGTGAAAATTTGCAAAAAAATCTTTGTATATTTTCGTCCAATATATAAGTATATATTCTATTTTCCATTTTATTTTCTCATATACTATATTATTTTAGTAATTGGTCTTCTCGTACTATACTATGTGATAATGTTTCTAAACTATTTGAGAAGCTATATATGGGCAAAGATATAATATTTTCTATCTCAATGAAATAAGAAACTTATTTTCCATAAAAAAATTGAAATCCTATTTTGTACAAGATTTTCTTAATGAAAAAGAAAATATTGTTTTTTATTATATGCCATAAATAAACCTAGGATCTTCTCTTGATGTGTCTAATATTTTGTCTTAATGTAATGATAATCCAAAAATTCATTTATTTCTTTGTCATTGTGGGATTGACAATAGCATATCGTGGAGGGATTTACAATGGCACGTTGTGCCATAGAATTAGTTTCTATATCAATAATATATATATATATATATATAATTTTTTTATTCATCTTTTTTCAATAATGAAGAATTCCAGATCATTTGATTTGATTCTCCTTTATTTTTTGGCATTTGCATAGGTTTATCCCTTTCATAGGAATAACTTTGTATTCCACTTCAATTCTATTTCTATCTTCAATAGATTCCAAATATGGGTTGCTAACTCAATGGTAAAGTACTCGGCTTTTAAGTGTGACTAAGGTCTTTTACACGTTCGGATGAAGTAAAAAATTCGTCCATATCATAGGTAAAGTTCGTAAGACTATGACTGATCCTGAAAGGAAAATGAATGGAAAAAACAGCATGTCGTTCTAACAATCTTGACTTGATGAGACTTGATTTGATCGTATTTGATCAGAACCAGATTTCATTCAAGGAATCGAATAGATGGGAAATATCTATTATATTTGTAGATGGATGTATAATATGCGTTCAAACAAATGTGATAATTTTTGAAGTAAAATTTGAATTCGTGGAGTGATTCAATGGACAAAGCTAGATGGCTTGAATCATAAGTAAAACCAGAGGAACGAGCTTCTGTTCCTCATTTTAACGAGAAATTCCCTTTGCTAATCAGAATTTAAAAGCATTTTAGTAACCGATTGGGGGAAGTTTTTCCATGAGTAGACCAGGGATTTATACACCCACAATGATTCCTAAGTACTCGAATATAAATGTGTAAGAGAAATAGTGTACTGACCAGGTCCATTTATTCCATGAGTCAGGATAGCGATCGAACCGCCAATATAAAAGATATTTGTTCTTCCTCATGACGAATGAGATCTTTGAATAGAGAATCTTCAGATAGAGATTTTCTATTCTGTCCCAACCAGATCGCAGCCTGTAAAATTTCATAATCCAATAAGTTATTATAGGGCCATAGCAGAGGTTTTTTTAATGAATGAGTTCCAAAGAGGTGGAAACAAACATGGATCTTGGCAACAATGCTTTATATATCGGCTCTTTTTTCAAGCAGATATTTATGCAATTGCTCATGATTATCATTTAGATAGTCGAGTTCTTCCGAGCGGAACGATTAATCGGATACGTCAACAGAATGAGTCAATTGTTTTATTTTGGAATTGTGATCGAAATCAATGGATTGATCGCAATAGGAGTTCTTCTGAATTGATATTAAAAGGCTTGGCAGTGGTCTTGGAAATTTTGCGATTAAAAAATGCACTCAGCTTCCAAACCATTAAACATGTTCAAAATACCTTATACGAGATAATTTAATTGATCATTCATAATTAAAAATAAATTATATAATATATATCAAAAACATTTTTAACTTATTATAATAAATTACAACAATTTTTTAAATATCTAATCAAAATTTAAATATTATATTATTATGAATATATTTATAATAAAATAAGTAATCAGTAATATAATATAATTATTATAATATAATAATTAATAAATTTAATACTTTAATCTTCTCTCTAAAATAATAAACAACAAGCAAAATCACTTCCGATTTAATTTGAATTAACATATAAAAATCAAAATCATTTTCAATCCTTTGCGATTGAAAGAATTTAAATAGACAATAATAGGAGCCCTTCAATGGCACACAAGGTGCTTGTTCTCATCTTTCTTGGAAAACGACTCTTTCGTGTGCGAGAAAATTATAATAATTGGATGCCAAAATTCCTCTTATGTAAAAGACAATCTACGTTGACTAAAAATAAATATTAAATATTATATTATAATTAATTTATTTCTTTATCATTACAAATCTAATTTCTTTAATCCAATATCATCAAAATATTGTATTAAGTCAAATAATGACATAGCTCGCCCGGCGGTACTCTTTTATTTTACTATCGTTGCTGTCATTTCCTATTCGTGTCAAAAGTTATGCAGCTCTATGTTGATGGAAATGGCACCTCAAAAGTCCAATTGTACATTTGTTACCGAGGAAAAAAATAAACCGTGGAAAATTTGGACATTTGTGGAGAAAAATAACGGAAACTATAAAACCTGTTATGATCGCAATTAAAAAAAAAAAAAAGAGAGTATGATTTGTAGGGATTAGTAGTAAATTTTTTATAATATATTGTGGCTTTTTCCTCTTATTATTAATACTAAAATCTATCTTTTAATATTAATATTAATATTTTTTATCTTGTAAAGGAGGTGCAATCTCTCACAACATGGCTAGTGTGTGTCACTCCTTTATTTTATTATCGATGTTGGCGTGCCAAAAATTATAGAACTCACAATCTATGGAAATGACGTACATTTGTTCCTATCGTTATTACGGAGAAAAATAAAGCAAACGAGACTACCGGCTATAATATAAATCACCTTTAACATAACTTTTAGAGATTGTGTCTGTTCTGCTCGCTAAGGATTTCCTGTTATGGTGCTATCCACAATCCATTCAAGTTTTACATCCCTTTTTATCCGGTTCAAAATGCATTTGGAATCGTTCATTATTTTTTAAAGGACACGGTCGCTTAATTTATATAATATCAATGGCTTTAAATTTGAAAATTAATTATTAAAAAAATTAACTCCTACCTTTCATTTTATCATTTAAAAGAATAAGTGATCAATCATTTAAAATTATTTTATAATATAATTATATTTATTACATATTCAAAAATAATTTAAGATTATTATATTTTTAAATTAAGTTTATTTGAAAAAATATTGTTGAATAAGATGATGCAGGTAGAGAACTTGACTTCAAGAAAAATAAATTTAAAGCAAAATTAAGTTTATTTTATTTCAACAATTGCATATTTGTCATGGTGAAGACACATATATCATTCATTTTAGATGTTTCAATTTCCTTTACAAATGATCAATTGGCATTAGCTCAACCTGTTAGATTCCTCAATATTTAGAAGAGGAGACCAAGGATAATATCTTGTCAAAGGAGGATAATATATAAGCTTTGTTGTAATACCACTATGTGGTGATGATGTAATATGGGTCGGGTCGTTTCAATCCCATATAATCAATTAAAAATTAAAAAAAAAAAATTGTCCTTAAAAACTAATAATGCTTAATGTTTATTTCACATGAATCAATATGAGAGGAGAATAAGGTGAGTTGTAGACAATAATTATATCACCAAAATCTTGAGTTGGTATAAGCATATTATTGTGTATTTTCACTTTTTTTGGCATCCATTAACTAAAAGAGACTCTAAATACCATCTACTTTAGAAAACTATAAGTATGCACTTGTAATAGTTTAGAAATTTTTTAACATAAGTTATTACAAATACCCCATCAAGTATCTACAACATTGCAATCAAGTGTTTGATAACAATTCATTACATTTTTGTGTGACTACAACACATTGGGACATATCTTAATGTAAGAAAATGAATAATCTTGTGATTGCTTAGTGAATTCTTTTCTTGTGAGCTTAACTAGAATAACATTAACTTGACCTTTAAGTTTTTATTATCCAATGCACTTTTCTCACACACATACACCCATAAGAGCTATACTGCATAAACTTTATGAATAATAGTAAGAAGAGGATGATATGTCTTCAAAACAATATCAAGATAGATTTAAGCATGAGATATAAGATAAATATATCCTAATATAGGGGTATTTCAATGCAACCCCTAGAGTCCATCCATAAATTAATGTTTGGTTTGGAAGATGATTGAACTACTATAGTTTTGTGTCATAGGATCAAATATTATGTACGACTAAATCCATTAGACAAAATTTACCTATTTAAATGACGATATAGATTAAGATCATCATAGTGTTTACTTTAGAATTAAGAGTTTGATAATGTTATTATGATACTACATATGTAGTACTACTATGTAGTTTATAATATCACATCAATTTCACATGTGATTTTGTTCATAACTAAAGACACTATAATGCCACATGTGACATTAAATTATATGGAAGAACTAGAACACATGTATAACGGTTTACAAAGTAAAGAAGAAAGAATAAGTATAGCTCAAATTAAATGGTATGACTAATAGTAGGCTAGGAAGGGTGATAATGTATAATTATGAAAGTACATATGTTAGAGATATATAGCCCAATTCACTTTAAATCCTTATGGCCTTATTATTCAATCTAATCATTCAAGAACATACCCTTTACATTATTTGATGTATGATCCATATTTTTTTAGTTGCTAAAGCTAAGACCATGTATATTGTGTCTTACCTTATAGTAGATGCATATATCTTATCATAATTTATGATAATTTATCATGCATGCATATTTGTTGCAAACCTTAATTTATGTCTTTCAATGGATCCATCATTATTGTACTTGGTGTTGAACACCTGCTTCACTCTAATTACCTCTTTACTCTTTGGAATTTCACATAACTCCCAAGTTTAAGAAATTTATTATGGAAAAGAAAAACAAGGAAGATAGTATTTTTTCACTATGTTGAAGGAAAACCAATGAAGGTTGAATATTTACCTATTCCAAGAGAAAATTTGTAATAGAAGTAAATTTATAGATCTTGAAGATGGACCTTAACATTGATGAGATTAAGATACCCAAGAAGAAGGCCCCATTAAAAATTTTGACATAGAGAAGGAGATTATAGATTGCTATTTGGCTAGTCTTTTCACAGGGTTGAAGGAAAACTCCTGAAGACTAGGATATAACATATATTTCCTTCAACTAGTTTTTTAGAATAACTAGTGAAGTTTATTTATTCTAAAATTCTAAAAATTTGAATGTATTTGGCTGCTACTATCTAAGTTATTATTACAAAAAATTAGTTCTCGGAAGTTGAGAATCTTCCTACAATAAGTAGATAATAATTCTACCTTCATTTTTCTATATTCTATGTGCTTTCCTCATGTAGGGATTAGTTTTTGAGTTGAAAAAATAGAGTAGACATTGTAGATTAAGGAGATCTAAGAAAGAGGCATCATTGAATATTGAAGACTGTAGAGACCCTAGATAGAGGTCTCCATAGAATATTGAAGTAATAAGAGAGAAAGAGGCCAAGAAAAGCCTTATTGAATATTAAATAATTTTAAGATACCCAAGAAAGATGTCACATTGAAGAATTTCCAAATTTGAAAGATTGAAGATAAAGGAGGACTATGAAAAGGTCCTATTACAAATTTGATATGCAACAGAATTTGGAGACCTAAGAAAGATATCTCATTGGAAAACTTCCATAGTTGGAATATTGGAGAGATCAAGGAAAGGTCTCATTGAAGTTTTAAGGAAAATAATTGAGAAGCTTCTAAATTAGTAGACCCAAGGGAAGAGGCCTCAAGAGAATTTGGATAATAAGAAGAAAGCTACGGAAAGCCTCATTTTAAAGTTGAAGAAGTGACCATTGGAGGATATTTAAAGAATGTTCATGAAATAATATTGCAAGCTAAAGAATCTCTCAAAAAAAATAATTTGGAATAATTGTCACCATCTGAAAACAAGCCTAAAAGGAATAAGGATTTGGCAAGAATTATGTCAAATTCTGGAAAGTATTTTTGAAGAGCTTAAGACATTCATATTCTTGAGAAAGAGGTCAAATTTAAAGTCAAAATTGATAAGAAGGTTGAAGGAGAAACAAGATTTGAAGAGACCACAAATTTGAGAAGTTTGAAGATAGTCATAAAGGGTTTTGAAAGACGATTTGTGGAGAAGAAGATTACTGATTTTTTAGATAAAAATTGAAGGGTCACAAGATAACAAATTGAAGAAGGCATAAAGCTATGATTTGGAGAATATTTAGGAATATTTTAAAGAGCCCTTCAATAGTAAATTTAAGTAAGGCTTAATAGCAAAAGAAGGTATCATTAGGAGCTACAAATTTTAGAGTTTGAACAATAATTGGAAGAAATAAAAATAGTTTTGGAGAACAAATTAAAGGAGAGGATAAATCTATTTTTTAGGCAGCAGAGGATATTCTTGGATGGAAAGATAAGGAGGAGAAATCATATTTTTTAAGCAACAAGTTGAAGATATTTAAGCTTTTAAATTGGGCAACATTAGAATGAGAAGAGAGTTGCATTTTAGAGAACTTTGGAAAGTGAGCAAGCTAATATTTGTGCAACAATTATAGCTACAAAAATGATAAGCTTGATGTAACAATTGAGTTTAAAAGAGAGCTATAAAATTTATAAAATTGAGATAGCAAAAAAAGTGAATCAAATCACCAAGGAGATTAACTACATAAGGAGACCAAAAAGGTATGTGATATTGTTGCTACAATATTTTATTATTTAAGCATTAAAAAAAACGAACATTAAGTATTTGAGAGAACCATATTTGCTTTATTAAATTAAAAAAAAAAAAAGGAAATTGAAATAGAGATTCTTCAATCAAAATAAGGTGGTCGCATTCTTGTCCTTAAATCTACAAAAATAAAATAACAAATATCAAAGTTAAAAATTGCTTGAAAAAGGAGTAATATGAAGAAAGAAAAAAATAATATATATGTTGTTATATAACCCAAAGTAGTGTAGACTGTATATTCTCATAAATATTATTGAAGGAAAGAGAAGATGAAGTAGTGCTAAATGTAAGACCAGGATTAAATGTGTCTAAAGACACCAAAAGGGATCAGTAAAGTTGTAAGAAAAATTGGTCAAGAAGATCCACCAAAGAAGTGGAAAAACCACCAAGTAAACATATAGGTACCACCATATTAAAGAGAAGACACCACATTTAATAAGAAGCCACCATTTAGTTGAGAATAAAACCAAATAGGAGCACCCCTAGTCGAGAAGCACTAGCCACCATTTTAGCCGATGTAAAACCACCTACTATTGAAAGTTATAACGTCACATCCACCAGAGAAGCCAAAGAGTTTTTTGGGACATTATGAGATTATGAAGAGTAATTTAAGGGAGATACATCATTAGCATAAGATAATTTTTGGTGAGCCAAATAGACTTCATACAAATTCAAAGCATTTGTTGGAAGAAAAGCAACAAATATATATTCAAAGTTTGTGCCACTTGGAGGAAAGTTAGGTTGAAACATTTGGTTAAAGTGAATATGAAAAGGTAAGATATGTAATGTACCATATGTAATGTATAGTAGTTGAGATGACACTTGGTATTACATATGTAAAAGCACCAATCATTTACAAAAGAATCAAAAATATTTCCAAGCTCCATAAAGTGCACGAAAGTTGAACTCCATATGAGATACATTTGTCTAGCAAAATTTGAATTTGATAGAAAGAGGAATTAATGTGCTTGAGTTTGGTAGAGTTGAGAATGTTAGTATTCATGAAATAGGAGTTTGTGTTTAATTTTAGAGAACACCTGAAAAAGGAGTGAAAGTAAGGAAGCACATTTGTTGAATTTTGAGTGCAAGTAAGGAGGAGATGTTCCATTTGGCCCATGCAAGAGGTAATCCAAGAAGCACCAATGAAAAAATTTGAAGGGTCAAATCCAAGTCCAAGTTATTAATCATGATTTTTGTGCACACTTGTTGGAAGGTAACGTCCATTATCCAAATATTTATTTATCTAAATTTATGAGTCATAAGATTGAGAAATATTTTAATTTATCTAAGGTTATTTTGATCAATTGATTTTTGTTAGAATAAGTGAATATTCTCTTAAGTTCTACTACTCCATGTCTTAGGAGAACTCTCAGTGGTGTCTTCATTAGGTTTGATGAGTTGTTGAAATCCAATAACTCTCAATGATCAACTTTACTATTTATAAAAAGTTGATCCTTGGAATAAAGCAATCAGTTCCACTCTTCTCTTCATCTTTTGTGTAATTCTTTGCATGTCTATTATTGTGAAATTCTAACATGGTACTAGAGCAAGATAGATTTTTCTAGATTTCTCTCTTGAAGGTTCTAATATCTGGTTCATTTGCTTTGGATATATATTTTTTGACTAACTTGCTTGAAATAATGTAGTAATCAGTTTTATCCATAATTTTTTTTTAGCAAAATCTTTACTGTTGGAAATATATGTATTGCATTTATTTTTCAAAGGATGATATTGTTTCATGCTCAAGGGTTATTTTTTTTTTATATTTTTGTGCTCTTCCTTTTTTTCATTCCTGGGTTTACAATCTGTATGCCTAAATCTGTTATATTCAAAAAGGAAGATCCCTTTTTTTTTTTTAAATCTCATCCCTCGTTTCGATTCAATATAGCGCTCATCTTTGGCAATGCTTAGATAGTGTCTTTAAGCTATTAAAGATGCTCTCTTATTCTTATCTAAGAGTAGCGTCTTTAAAGCCTTTATAGCACTCATCTTTTGCACTACGTATTTTTTAATTTTCGTGGCCCCAAATATTTTATTGGCGTTGCATCTTATTTTTGTGTCCCCAAATATTTTATTTGGCGCTTCCTCTTAGTTCATGGCTCCATATTTTTTGGCCCACTAAGATTGGAAACATGTTTTAAAATTTAGCTAACATATACCGTGAATCTCTATTGTCTCTAACTAGATCCGAATGTTATAGAACAACTACGAGTGTGAGTTTTTTTTAATCACATTGAGGCTTGGTGCACCACCCACGACGTGGCTCTCGGTGTCCTCCATGTCACCCTTGGTGCCGTTGACAATGTATCTCCATCTCTTCATAACTAGGTGATACCTGGATCAAACTCTCTTTATCAATGAAGCTCCATATATACTCCTCATCTAGTAGAAGAATAACATAAATACTCTACTGTTCTCAAGGTCTCTGGTTTGTAGCTATCATTTCTTGATTCGTCATAAGTTTAGCAAAAAAATTCTTTAACTTGTTCTACAGGGAAGATTGTTCAGAGGACTCAGTATCTTTAATTCTGGTAGAGCGCTCACCTCTGTGGCCTCTTTCGAGCTCACATCTCAGAAGAAAAACTAGAGAACTCAGGGAAGATTGTTCAGAGGACTCAGCGTTTTTAATTATGGTAGAGTGCTCACCTCTGTGGCCTCTTTTGAGCTCATGTCTCGAAAGAAAAACTAGAGAACTTAAGGTATATATATTTTTTATTTCTTTTATAAAATACTCTAGATCCTTTAATCTTCTCCACGTGCAGGTAGCATCTTATATTTCTTGGCATCCTCGGATCCTCCTGTCTGCTTTGTTTGACTCCACCTAGTTCGAACCAGCGATGCATCTTAAGGAAGGAAGGACACATTTTTTTTTTTTTCTTGTAGACTGTTCCATGGGATTCTTCTTCTTCTTGAGCATCTCCTCTGCTCCGATAAGCCTGTTCCTTTTTTCTGAGCTCATATCTTTTCTCAGAAGCCATAAGGCATTGTTTAAGAAAAAATTAAATTCCTCCTTGCTATTTTTTGTAAAGGTTATTAGAAACTTCAATTTCAAAGTATATAATTTGACTCCTTTTCAAAGAGCCTTTTAATTTTTTCAAAAGATCCTTTGAAAAGTCGTAGTCATATTGTAACCATTATAATAAAAAAAATTTGGGGAGGGTTTATGTGCAATTTATTGCACATTTGTGTCTCTTTAGGGGGGTTGTATAATTTTTTTCTATCTTCTTCTAAAAACTTTTTTTTCTCCCTTTTAGGTAATTTTTTAAAAAAGGTGTAATTGTTGAAATATTAGATAATATATTCCATATAGAATACACTCTCTAATTAAAAATTACACTCCTTTTATGTTTATTAATTTTTAAAAATTAATATTTAAGGAAGAGCTATATAACTTTTAATCTATCTTCTTCTAACTTCATTTGGTTCTACTTAAGTAACTAAGAGGTGTTATTGTTGAAATATTAAAATATTTCAAAAGAAGATTCTCTATTTTTTTTTAAATCAACTTCAAATCCATATTTGTTAATTTAACTCTCCTTTTATATTTATTAATTAAAAAAAAAAAATTAATATTTAAGGAAGAGCTATATAACTTTTTATCTATCTTCTTCTAACTTCATTTGGTTCTACTTAAGTAACTAAGATATGTTATTGTTGAAATATTAAAATATTTCAAAAGAAGATTCTCTATTTTTTAAAATCAACTTCAAATTCATATTTGTCAATTCTTAACCTTAACAAATATTTTTTTTTAGTAATGTGTTACTATTTTATCTCTTAAATTTTCTGCATATTTCTATAAGTTATCAAAAATCTTTAAATACTTATAATTTTTTCCTCAAAATATATTTTCCTACGTTCCATGTATCATTACCACTAAAAAGTTATAGTTTCCCTCATGTAAGGACGGGTTTTTGGAGGCAATTGGTATAAAGGCCTGGCATATATTTTTCATTCAACCTTTTTTTTGATATCTCTCTCACTTATAGTTTTCCTCTCGTAAGGACAAGTATTGAGAAAATCCAAATTAAAATCTGGTTGATATCACTGAATTTCAAGCCTACAAACCTTGAAAAATTCTTCTCTATACTTAAAGTTTCCCTCAAGTAAGGGTGGGTATTGAGAGGAACTAAGAGGATTTGGCATTTCAAAAGCAAAAATATTACAAACCTCATTATACTTATAGTTTCCCTCTTGTTAGGGTGGATATATTGAGTTTAAAATATTGAAGAGATTCATTTTTTCCCTTATAATAATTGCATTAATAAAAAAGAAGTTTAAGTTCTAAGGGGGGATATATTGGTTAATTAAAACTTCAACTTTTCTTTTGTGTTAAAATGCTGAATTCAATTGAACCTCTCACCCCTCATAACTTTCACACTTGGAAACCTAAAATTTTAAATCTTATCTCTCAAAAAGGTCTTACTCATTTTCTAGAAGAAAAGCAACTAGAATTTGAGAAAGAACATGAATTTTTTGTTCATAAAGGAAAGATGCATGAAGAAATGGGTATTATTAGCTCTAATGTTCATGAAATTTTGTGGTTTTACATTAAAGATTACAAAACTCCTCATGAAAGTTGGGAGAAACAAAAGACCTTGTTTGGGAAAGTAGATCAGATGAGATGAATGCAACAAGAAGCATAACAAACATATTTATCTCCTAAATATTTTAGTAGTAATGTTGAATTCCTCACCAAGTTCAAATAAGTCCTCACTCAATACAAAGATAGTAGGAAGACTAAGACTGGAGAAGAATACATTTATCTAATCCTTTCTACGCTAAATGGTGTTTTTTAAAAAATTTCTACCACCTTTATATCTACCAAAGATGCTCTTGGTGCAACCTTTAAAATACCTTCTTTAGAAGAATTTTGTGATAGATTAACTAGGGAAGAAACAAAAAATTGCTAGATATGAAATCTCTTCTTCTTCCTCTTCCTCAAAAGCCTTAGTAGCCTCCACCTCTTCTAAAGAAAAATTAAAAAAGAAGGTAAATACCCCCATAACTTGTACTCACTACAAAAATAATGGTCACTCTACAAACAAATGATGTAAAATATTACAACAAATAGAGGCATCTATGAAGGATCAAAAGATATACAATAAAAAGAAAATAAGAAAAACCCTTAATGTTCAAGGAAAAACATTCTTCCTCTTATTACTGGGTCCTAGATTCTGGAGCTACTGATCACATGAATGCTTCAATAAGTCATTTTCTTCTATATCCTTTAGCTCTACTTGTAGCATAGAAGTGTGTGACTCTTATTTTATCCCTTTCAAAGGAAAAGGGGACATAGACATTGGTGGTGGCTCTATAAATAATGTTCTATATGTTCTAAACATTGCCACAAATATCCTCTCCATCTATCAGATTTGTACTTATGGAAAGGGGAAAATTGTTCTCTTCTCTCCAACATGAGTTGAGATAAGATACTTTCAAGATCCCCATTCTCTTATAGCCAAAGGAAATATTGATCATAACTCTCACCTATTTCACTTCAAAGGTTTCCAAAATTTAGAAGGATCCTCCTATTTTGTGGCTCATGGAGATCTTGAAAGCCAAATTTGGTATGAAAGGTTTGGTCATCTTAGTTACAACTACCTAAAGGATTTGAGCACCCATGATATGGTAACAGGTTTACCCCAAGTCTCTTCTATTGATGGATTTTTTCTTGGATGTGATTTTGGAAAGCAACATCAAGATCCTTTCCACCCAAGTAGTTCTCAAAAAGCCTCATCCTCTCTAGATTTAATCCATAGTGACTTAATGTCATTTCCAAAACCTTATTTCAAAGGAGCAAAGTATGCTCTAACCTTTATTGATGATTTTTCTAGAAGATCTTGGGTCTACTTCTTGAAATATAAAAGTGATGTTCTATCCCACTTTAAAGTTTTTAAAGCCTTAGTTTAAAATCAGGCATCTTGCAAAATCAAGAATATTTACACAGATAATGGGGGGAATACTGCAGTAATGAATTCTCCATATTTCTATCAAATCATGATATCGTTCATCAACATTTTGTCTTCCATAATCCTCAAAAAAATGGCATTGCAAAAAGGAAAAATCGAACATTAAAAGAAATGGCAAATTGTATGCTCCATTCAAGAGATCTTCCAAAAATTTTTTAGGCAGAAGCTATTAATTGTGCCAATTATATTCAAAATCGCACACCTCATAAAGCTCTTGACCACTTAAGTCCTGAAGAAGCATGGTCTAGCTCAAAAATAGATGTTTCCTACTTCAATATTTTTGGGTGTACTACTTGGACTTGCATCCCAAAGAAGAAAAGGAAGGCTCTTGATAAGAAAAACAAAAAGCTCATCTTTATCGATTATTTTGAAGAATTGAAAGCATACAGGATTCTTTATCCCTCAAATCATGAGGTCTTATTTCATAGGAATGTGCAATTTGATGAAATATTTTCTTAAAAATATCCTCAAATGCCCTCTTCCTCCATTGAGGCTTCTCCTATAGTAGAACTTCAATATTATTAAGAGCCAAATCTTGAAGTTGACTTGGTCATTGATAATCAAGATATGGAACCTGTAACTCCAACTCAATGTCTTTCAACTACTTTCACTCCTTCCTCTATACCAAAATGGGTCCGCACCATTGTTAAAGAAGCTACTTCTTACATCCAAAATATTCCTTCAACCAGATCATCCAACCTCATAGGCATTGGTCATGTCTATCAGTCTATTTTCTTTGATCCTCAATCCTTCGAATAAATCTCATGCTATGTCTTTTGCCTTGGTTCTTAACCAATAGTCTGGTTATGCAAGAAATAATAAGCAGTAACCTTATCTTCTATAGAGGTAGAATATAGGGCAATAGTATTAGCTTATCAGGAAGTTATTTGGCTTCATCAAATTTTGAGAGAATTTGGTTTTACCCATGAAAATCCTATAACTCTTTGGTGTGAAAATTAGAGCACAATTCATATTGCACGTAATCCGGTTAAGAATCGGTGTACTAAGCACATTGAGATACACATGCACTTCATATAGTATCATATTCAGAGAGAGAATATATACTTGGAATATATTTCAATTGAGAATCAAATTGCATATATCTTCACCAAGTCGTTTCCTTCTCCGTGTTACCTTTAGTTGTGAGATAAGCTTGGAGTAATATAGCTACATTGATTGGTTTTATAAAGACAATCTTCGCCATACGAAGACAAGCCTCTCTTCTTCTCATAGTTGGTTTTTCCCCGCAGGGATTTTTTCCCCAACTATATGTTGTATATGAGTACCTAATCAAGCCAATTTTCGAGGACTCATCTTTCTTTTTGTATAAATAGGACAATCTTCACCATATAAATACAAGCCTATATTATTCTCATAGTTGGTTTTCCCCACAACGATTTTTTTCACCAACTGTATATTGTATATGAGTACCTAATTAGGCCAAGTTGTCGAGACTCATATTTCTTTTTGTATTAAGAGGACAATCTTCACCATACGAAGACAAGCCTCTCTTCTTCTCATAGTTGGTTTTTCCCCAAAGGGGTTTTTTCACCCACTATATATTGTAAATGAGTACCTCATCAAGCCATGCTGTCGGGACTCATCTTTCTTATTGTATTAAGAGGACAATCTTCGCCATACGAAGACAAGCCTCTTACTTTCTTTTTGATATATGGTTTTTTCCCATTGGGTTTTTACCATATCTTCAAAAATAAGTCATTGTACATGAGTACCTCATCAGGCCTTGTTGTCGGGACTCATTTGAATGAATCTCCCCTAGTATCACTTAAGAGGGGTGTTAGAATAAGTGAATATTCTCTTAATTTCTTCCAGGATAGACACACTTGAGTTTCCACTCCTCCATGTGTCAGAAGAACTCTCAATGGTGTCTTCATTAGGTTTGATGAGTTGTTGAAATCCAACAGCTCTCAATGGTCAATTTTTCTATTTATACAAAGTTAATCCTTGGAATAAAGCAATTAGTTCCACTCTTCTCTTTATATTTTGTGTAATACTTTGCATATCTATTATTGTGAAACTCTAACAATTTTATACCTTAATTAATAAGGTAATTGGAGGAATAAGAAGTTAAAGTGAAAATTAGAACCTTAGAAAGTAAATTATTTATTTTTGGAAAGTATAGAAGGAAGTTAAAAGTTAAATTTCAAGTTTTTGGAAAATTTTGAAATTGAATTATAAAGTTTTGTAAAGCTTTTTTAAATATTTGCAAATATTGCTATTTTGGAGAAATAAGGTTTTCAACATCAAATTAGGAATACAAAAATTACAAAAATTCTCTTTGTAGAATTTCTAAATTTCTAAATTTGGAGTTATAAGAAATTCAAAACCAACATAGGATTGGGATATTTAGAAATTATATTATTTATATTTTGGAGATAAAAGGAATTCAACCTAAAAGTTTTGAAGAATTGAAACTTATATCAAAATGATTGATTGTCTATTCGTAACTAGAGGAAAATAAGGTATTTACCTGAAAGAGTAGAAATTAAAGTTTAAATAAAATTTGTCATCCAAAAATTAGAGAATATAATATATTCTACATAATTTGATATTTTATCATATATTCAAAACTATGGAGACATAAGGTAGTCAACCTCAAAGGTTTAGACATTTGAAATTTTTTATCAAAATTATCTAATAAGTTACAAGGAAGTTTAAGGAACTTTTATGATGACTGTTGATTGTAATCAAAATTTTGAACATATTATTTATGCTCATATTTGTGTTTTAATGGATTCTGAAAAACCCCTACCTAAAAATATCATGTTACAATTTGGGGAAGACACTTGGGAGCAAGTAGTGGACTATGGGAACATTCCTTTTCATTGTAGAAATTGCCATGAATATGGTCATTTGGCCAATGCTTGCCCAAATAAAATCCCTGATCAAAAGAAAGAAGATATGAACTCAACAGGTTTCCAAATACCTAAGAAGAAGAAAACTCAGAAAAAACCAGTTATGAAGGATCAATCAAAGTCATCTGCTAATATGTTTGAAATCCTTTCCACAAATGATGTCCCAAGTGAGGAAGAGGAAATAATAAAAACTGAAATCTTAGAAACACAATTTAAATATGAAGGGAAGAACTCAGAGATAAACCAACAAATCAAAGGTTTTCAACAGAAAAAAAGGAGAAAATTTACACAAGAAAAACAATCTTTCAAATGTCAAAACTTCAAATAATGCAGGTTCCAATATAGACTCCGTTGAACCATCTAGTAAAATTTTGGTTGTGTACGAGCATTCTTCAAGGTTAGAAGCCATCTCAGTTCAATTAGAATAAGTCATGAAATAGGAAAAAAGAAATGAAGATGGATTCTAATCAAAAAGCAAGTCGCAAGACCAATCAATATCATATGGTAAAAGAAGGTGAAAAGCTTGTATAGGAAGGTAATATTAATGCCCTTCCCAACTTTTTTAGCCCTGGTATTAATTAATATCATCACTTGGAATATTAGAGGACTCAAAGGGAGTCTTTCAAAACAAAATGAAATTAGAAGAATGATTCAGATAAATCATACACATCTTGTTTTCATTCAATAAACAAAGATGTCAATGGAGGATATGGACTCAATTGCCAGTAAAATTTTTCCAGCTATAAAAGTGGTTTCCCTCAGTTCCCAAGGGCCTTCAGGTGGCATTGCTTGTCTTTGGGACCCAAAAGAGGTAGTTATTCACCATATGGTTGGCAGTTGCGGTTTTTTGGCTATAGCTATTCAAAGTAGATATTCCAACCAGATTATGCTCTACATTACTGTTTATGCTCCAACTTCTTTGGAGGGAAAAAGAAGACAGTGGAAGGATATTACTCATATTATCTCTCATTTTCCTAAATCTTGGATCTTGATCGGAGGAAATTTCAATACCATATTCTCTCTGGATGAGAAAAGGGGGGGAAATAGAAATTTGGACAAAAGCACTGACCTCATGAGCGAATATATTGCAAATCTCCATATTCTGAATATCCAACCAGATAATGGCCTTATGACTTGGTCTAAAAGAAGGCAAGGCTTAGCTTGTATAATGGAGATATTGGATAGGTTTTTGCTCTCTAAAAATTTCTTAATCCATGGTCACATTCCTAAAGTGAAGAATCTTAATAATGTTGGTTCGAATCATTGGCCAGTCATGGTGGAAATGTGGAAAACCAATGTGAGTTTCTCTCCTTTTTGTTTTCAATTAATGTGGCTTAGAGACATTTCCTTCATACCTCGTATGCAACAATGGTGGAAGGAAGGTAAACCTAGGCATGGGACTAAGATGTTCTATTTTGCTAAAATATCGCAATACATTAAATCCAAAATCAAGACTTGGAACTGGAAAGAGTTTGTGGATGTTCATAAAAAAACATGAAGTTATTGCTCATATTGAAAATTTGAATAAGAAAATCTGTTTAGATGGCCTCATAGAGAAGGGAAGTGTAGATGAAATTAAACTCACAACTCAGTTAGAGGAATGGGAAAAAAGAGAAGAAATATTATAGAAGCAAAAATCTAGAATTCAATGGCTCAAAGAAGGAGATCGAAACACAAATTTCTTCCACAAATCTCTTCTAGCTCGAAGATCTCACAACTTTATTTATTTCTTAAAATCAGATTTTGGAGATGTTGTTTATACTTGGGATGGCATGAACTCTATTGTTTTTTATTACATTTCCAATCTTTTTACTGCTACTCCTCTTGACTCAGCTTCACAACAAAATGTTCTTCAAGCAATCTCTTCTCTTATCACTTCTGAGGAGAACTCTATTTTGACTGCTCCTGTTACTATTAATGAGTTTCAACAAGTAGTTTTTAAAATGCAAAAAGGGAAAACCCCAGGTCCTGATGGTTTTCCCATTGAGTTATACCAAGAGTTATGGGATATCCTTCATGTTGATTTTTAGAGGTTGTGGAAGAAGCTAGGAAAGCCAAAGAAATTTTGAAGGTTATCAATAAAACTTATATTACTCTTGTTCCAAAATATGAAGAGGTTGATCATATCTCAGCTTTTAGACCTATTGCTTTACGTAATGTTCTTCTCAAAATCATTACTAAAATCATGGCAGAAATATTGAAGCACCTTTTGCATAAGATTATTTCCCCAGAGCAAGGGGGTTATGTGGAAGGACATAAAATAGTAGATGAGATGGTTCTTGATCAGGAATCCATCCATTCCATGGATATGCAAAATTCTCCTTCCATTTTCATTTGGTTAGACTTATCCAAAGCTTATGACAGAGTGGATTGGCACTTCCTTATCAAAGTTTTGAGGCAATTTGGTTTATCTAAGGATTGGATGGATTGGATTATGGGATGTGTCTCTTCAGTTTCGTACTTAGTTTTTATCAATGGTAGACCTTCTCAGTCATTCCTAGCTTCCATAGGTATTAAGAAAGGTGACCCGCTATCCCCTTATTTATTCATCATTCTTGTTGAATGCTTGTGTAGGAATATAACCAAAAATATGGAAAACAAAACCCTTGAGGGAGTTACCATTGCTCATGGAGCTAGACCTATCTCTCATCTTCGATTTGTGGATGACTCTACTCTTTTAGGTAAAGCTACAGTTAAGGAAGCTTCTAATATTAAACAAATCATTAGCTATTTTTCTAAGGCTACTGGGCAGTTTATCAATAAAGACAAATCTAAAGTTATTTTCTTTCACTGATCTACTAGATAGGAATCCATGGTCTTGGATAAATTAATATATAAGAAGACCTCTCTTTCAATAAATTATTTAGGTATTCCCAAAAATATTCAAAGGCAGAAAAATAAATATTGGAATTGGTTGTTGGACAAAGTCAAGAAGAAAATTGGAAAGTGAACCAACAAGTGGCTTTCTTCTGGGGGTAGAATCACCTTGGTAAAATCAGTCCTTAAAGCTATTCCTATTTATTTTTCTCCTATTTTGAATATCCCAAAGGTTGTTCTTCAAGAATTGGATCAAATTAGTCATCGTTTCCTTTGGAGTGGTACTAAGGAGAAAAGAAAATAGGCCTTGGTGAAATGGGATACTTTGTCTTCCTAAGAGTGAAGGGGGTTAGGATTCCAGTCTTATATTAATAATGACAAAGCTGTAGCTACTAAATTATATTTTAGTATGTTCCATAACCCCAATGTTCTTTGGGCCAATAATCTCCATGCTAAATATGCTGAGAACAAAAGTTTTGAAGACCTTATTTGTTATCAACTTCCTACCAAAGGTTCTCCTATTTTAGCAGTTCTTACGACTGGTGAGGATTTGATAAAGAAAAAATTATTTTGGATCATTCATTATGGTCAACAGGTAAATTTTTAGACATATTCTTGGGATGGTCACAAGCCTTTGATAACTCAGTTTCCCAATAGGAGGCCTTGGATGAAGGAGCTTCACCGAGCTAATTGGATAAATGTGGCTAATTACTATCGATACCATACTAGTAATTCAAAAATTGATAGATATTGGATCCCTATTAAGGACTGGCCTATTCAAATCCTAGAAAGGCAAAGACAAGATACCCAAGGTATCCTTCATATGAGATCCCTCTCTTGGTCCCATGAAAAAGATTATTTTGGATGGAACAACACTACTAAGGGTGAGTATTCAGTTGCTCAAAGTTATTTGACCTTATGCCATAATAATCCCAACCATTATTATAACATATTTTCTCGATTGTGGGCTCAAAATATTTGGCCTAAGGTGAGGTTCTTTAATTGGCTTTTATTGCATCGAAGGGTGATTACTTGTGAGCAACTTATGAAGAGTGGTTTTCATGGCCCTTTTAGATGTGAAATGTGTGAAGAGAACGTAGAAAATCTCAACCATATTTTTATCGAGTGTACTTTAGCCTCTGAGCTATGGAGGAGAACGACCACTTTACTTGGCTTACAGTGGTCCAATTTTTTTACTTTTGAACATATTTGGAGGGATTGGCATAATCAAGAGGGTGTTGATCATTTTATTAGGCAGTTAGTTTGGATGGGTTCTACCATTCTTCTTTGGAATATTTGGAATGAAAGGAACAACCTATTTTTTAATCAAGATAGGAAGGATATTCACTATATTTGGCAAAAGACCATAGCCAACTTAGTTGAATCATTCCATCAACTCCTTAATCACCCCCAAAACTCCCACCAAATATGGGATCAAGTGATGCAAATATTGAAGATTAAATCTTCTAAGCGCAACCAACTTAAAGGGAATGTGAGTATTAGTATGAGGGGTAGAACTAGAAATTGGCAACCTCCTCCTAAGGATTTTGGAAAATTTAATACTGATGGAGCCTCTAGAGGTAACCTTGGAAAATCTAGTGTGGAAGGAATTGGTAGACTTTTAGATGGCTCCATGGTTTTTACTTTTGCTTAGAATTTGGGTATTCTTTCCAATAACCTTGCTAAGGGGTATGGTATCCTCAGAGGCCTTCAAGAGGCTACTAATATTGGATGCGAAAAGGTGTTAGTTGATTTTGACTCTCAACTTCTGATTAATCTCTTGAAGACTCCTTCTAAGAATCATAAGGTTGATTGGAGAATACAAATAATTATTGAGAAGATTCAATTAATCCAGATGGGATTTTTGAAAGTTGATTACAATCATGTGGTCAGAGATCAAAACAAGAGTGTTGATTCTTTAGCTAATTGGTCTTTGGACAAAGGTGATCTTACTTGTTATGGCCATCCTCCTATATGGTGGGCTTCTCAAATTAGGGAAGCTCTTCTTTCTATCATTTCTTTGGATGGCTCCAATTCTGAAGGTACCTAGTTTCTTCTTGTTTTTTGTTTTTTCTTCTCTTTGGTTCTTTCAGGTTTTTTTAGTTTCCTAGCTCATTCTATTCTTTATTTTGTTTCCTCGGTTGATTCTTGCCTTAATAGTCTTCTGGTCTAGATAGGTGATTGTTATGTTCATTTTTTTTTTCATTTTTTTTTTTTTTTAAGTTTTTTAAGGTGGGTGGGTTCTTTTTTTTTGTTTTGTTTTCGTGTTCTTTGTGTTGTTTTTTTTTTTCATGTGTTTTTGTTGTTTTGTGTTCTTTTTTATGTTTTTTGTTATTATTATTGTGTTTTTTTCGTTCTTGTTCTTGGGTTTCTATTTTTTTTGTGTTAATTCGTGTTATTATGTGTGAGTGTTTTCTATGTTTTTTGCTTTTTTTTATTGTCTGTTGTTGGTTGTTTTTTATTTTATTTTATTTTTATTTTATAGGTTTTTGTTGTGTTTATTTTTCATGTTTTTTTTTTGTTATGTCTTTGTAGTGTTTTGTTGTTTTTGTCTTGTTTGTGTTTTGTTATGTGGTTCTTGTGTTTTTCTATGTGGTTTGTGTTTTGGTTTCTTTTATCTTATTATGCGTGTTTGGTTGTGCTTTTGTTTTTGACACACTCAAGGACCATGTTTTTTATTTTATTTTATTATTTTTGTTGTTATTTACTTATTTTTAAATTGGTTTTGTGTGCTTGTTTGCTCATTTAGTATGTCAAAGGTGGTAGGCCAGGTCCGAGTTCTGGGTATTTTTTGCGGAATGGATAACCCTGCCTCCTTAGGTCTTACCCGAAAGTGGCATCCCTTTTGGGATGTTTTTCACAAATTAAAAAAAAAAACAAGGAAGTTTACATCAAAAGCAACATGGATGAAATATTGAAGAATACATTTAATGATGAATAACTACTTCAAGAAATAAATTTTTGTTCACAAAACCTAATAGATACTTTTTATGGTTACAAATATTTGCCTACCATTTTAAAGGACATTTTTTTTTTTAATTTTTCAAGGAAGCAAAAGAAGAGAATTTTATGACATTGATTGGTTATCTTCATGAAGCACTTTTTAATACCAGGTGGAATGCTCAAAATATAGTTATGCTTTCTTAAAAATAATGTTCAATTATTTATCTATCATTAATTATTTTTGAATATTTTCAAGAGATAAAACAAAAGAAAGATCAACATGCTAGCAATGAAGTATTGAATTCTCATCAATACTATTGTGATGATGCACTAACTCACTATATTAATGATATAAGAGTGTAGGAACAAATAAGGAAAAGAAACAAAAAAAAAAATCAAATAAAGAAAGGCAAGATGAAGACTAAATCTAGAGAAGATGTTTATTTAAAGATTCCATGACAAGAATCAAAGTTGTATTATTGTGATAATTTTCTAACGCAATAATTAGAAGGATAATGATCAATGAACATACAAAAGAAAATAAAGGAAAAGTACAAAAGGAGTCACATTAGAAAGATTAAATAGGAATCGTTTTGTGTAAATTGAAAAATTGATCTTAAAGAGATAGATTGAAGACAAGATATAAAGATCATATTGAAGACTAAAGTTTTCAATAACCAAATAATGTGACACAGGGGAATGTTGAAATATATTACATTATTTTTTACATGTTAATGTAACATATTGGGTACATATTTAAATTAGGAGAGTGTCCTCTATTAGAGTGAGTATTTAATTTATGTAATGTAATAAATGCACAAGTATTATTAAAGTGTGCAAAGTATTTTGGTAATGTAAATGTGCATAATTGTCCATATGCACATGAGTTCATAGAGTAGTAAGAAGAGTTTCTAGAGAGAGAAGTTCAAGAGTGCTCCATATGAAGAGTCACATTCCATTATATATATCTATGTGTGTGTGTGATATATATCGTAGAATGAGAGTGTTTTGAAGTATGGTGTATTTGAGATCTTTATTCAATTGAGATATAACTTTCATGAGAATTTTTTAATAGTAATTATTTTGATTTATTGCATAAGTTATTTATATGTTTTATATGTTTAGACTATTGCCATTATCATATATTTCATATTGTAACTTTATTTTAGATCTTGTGGTTATTTTATCTTAAGTGTTTAGCTTCAAAAGCTAACACATTTAGTCTTATGTCCTTCCTTTATGTAAAATTCATAAGTGAGTTTCTTGAAGGGGTTGGATTTTTCTCATTGTTTTTATGATTTTAATCATTCTGAACTTTAACAACTTTTTTGGATAAGCATAAGTTCAAAAAGTTTGTCCTTATACCTCTTTATTCTAGCGTAATGATGCAAAAATATTTAAACACCATAACAATCGATATTATATGAAAATAAAAATTACATACTTAGCATCTTGAAAACCATAACTATTTTATATATCTTTTATACATTTTAAAGATATTATTAAGCAACTCTATATTTATTTATTTCTTCAATATTTTCTTTCCTTTCGTTTTTTCCTTATGTAGTCCTCTTGTAGTTCATATGTTCTCTTATAATTTGTTATGGACTAACATGCTCATCAATGATATAAAAAAACCCATGGACAAGGTTCCAAGCTTTATTTCTAGTTAGTTGATTTGAGTATAATAAATTCGATCACACGACTCTTGAAACTTTTCATGTAATACCTTAGGTTCTGTAGTGCTGCTAACATACGTGTCATATACAATGTCCATGTAAAAGGCAATAACACCCCAAGGATCGTCCTTTTACATATAAAGCTACTTTCCCTCTTTAACTGTCTTCAGGTTATTCATTCCATAAAAAAAACGTTATACCAAATGAAACTACTGTTCTCTGAGAGGCCCAAATTGACCAGAACGTCTATAGATCTATTACCTCCTCTAGACACATGTTTGGATTGAACCACTTCCAATGTTTAGATCATTTGTAAACTTCATATAACAAATTTGAAATAATCCATGTGGGTTGATGGGTCCTTTTAACTTTATATGGATTAATATTAATTTTTTTTATAAACGATGTTATCATCAAAAAAAAATATTGTATTAATCGAAATAATGGCATAGCTTGCGCGGCGGTACTCTTTTATTTTCCTATCGCTGCCGTCATTTACTTTTCGTGTCAAAAGTTATGCAACTTTATAGTGATGGAAATGGCATCTCAGAGTGCAATTGATAGAGAGTATGATTTGTAGGGATTAGTAGTAAAAATTAAATAATATCTTGTGGCTTTTTCCTCTTATTAGTAATACTAAAATCTATGTTATTAATTCTCACTTCAAATTTCCACAACACGTGGTCATTTTTGTGTCATCTTTTTATTTCTTAGTCACTTGTCCTCTCACCATCAAAAATAAAAATAACATATGACATCTCAAATGTAAGTAATAATAGTACGTTTGTCCCTTCTCACTATTAAATATATATATATATATATATATATCTATATCTGAAATGTAAGTAATAATTGTACGTTTGTCCCTGTCGTTAATACGGATAAAAATAAAGAAAACGAGATTACTTGCTATAATATGAATCCCATTTAACATAACCTTTAGGCTAAAGCGTAGCATAGATTCTGGCTAGTTTATTCTCCTCGCTAAGCATTTACAGTTACAGTGCCAGCAACAATCCATAGAAGTTTTACATCCTTTTTACCCAATTTAAAATACATTTAGAGTCATTGATTATTTTTTCAAGGACACCGTTTGCTTAATTTATATAATATCAATGCCTTTAAATTTGAAAATTAACTATTAAAAAAAATTAATGTTATTCTTGTGAGTTTGGTTTACTAGTAAAGACACCACTTGCATTATTAGTGATGTGACTTGGGTTCAAACCCTGTAGATGTGAAAAAATAAAAATAAATAACATTTATAGGGTGTTGATGACACCTTTCATTTTGTCATTTAAAATAATAAGTGATCAATCATTTAAAATTATTTTATACTATAATTATATTTATTATTTTATTTAAAATAATTATATTTTAAAATTAAGTTTATTTTAAATAATTATGTTGAGTAAGACTATGTAGGTAGAGAAGTTGCTTTAAAGTAAAATAAATTTAAAATATTGTTTGTCATGCTTCCAAAAATTGTATATTTGCTATGGTGAAGACATAATATATTATTCATCTTAGATGTTCCAATTGTCTTTACAAATTATCAAGTGACATTAGCTCAACCTGTTAGATTCCTCAATATTTAAAAGAGGAGACCAAGGTTCAAATATTGCCAAGCGATACATGGATAATATCTAAGCTTTGTTGTAATGCCACTATGTGGTGATGATATAATTGTAAAAGCCCACATTACCAACCAAACCTGAGATATATATTTTTTTGGTTCATGTCTAACATGTTAAGTTACAACCAAGTAAGCTTGAATCAATATCATGCAGAGTAATAAGTAACCGAAAGGATTATAACATGGTCAGTTTCAACTCTCGTGATAGGAGTGACCAAATCCTATCCAACCTTACATCCCATCATTATATGTATGATCCCTTGGTTTAACTATTTCTACCTCTTCTTTTATTAGGAAGTTTAGTTACTTAATCAATTGAATGTCATTTCAATCTTACTTCCTAAGTTCCATTATTTTGCAGCGAAATATCATGCATGTATTATTTAAACAACACATAAAGATTACTTTATTCACATCAAGAATTTCACTTGATTTAAATACTAAACTATATATCATAATAAAGGATTCATTCATTGGAAATCACAAAGGCATCAATTATCATAATCCATCATCATCCATAGAAAATTGCTTATTAACAAAATATTACATCATGTGACATTCTAGTAATCACTTTATAAGAATGTAAATGCATCATTCCATTGGAATGCAAATAGAATTTGCTTCTTTCATCATATTCAATATCTTGGCCTATTCTAGAGAGTAAATACATCATCCATGTTTAAAATCATTTACAAACCATAAAATAAAAGTACACAACATATACCCTGGGAACCCTCACAGGGAATAAACTCAGCCTCCAAAATATTTTTCTCCTCTCATTTCATAAACTTAAATTGTCATAAATACAAGCAGGGTTATGCATAAGGGGTCGGCCCCAAAATCTATTCATGAAATCAAGGTGAATTGTATTGGAATCCTGGTGAAATTTGTAGAAGTATACATGGTGAATTGCATTCATTTATCTCCAAATAATTTCAAACCATAGTGAATTTCATTAATTTGTCTCCAAAAATTTTCAAATCGTGGTGAATTTTTTTGTGTTGGGGTCTATGAATATCTGTTTGCAAAATATAAAAATGTATGACATAATTAAAAGTTATAGGTCAATATGAAAGACTTTAGGCTGACATGATGACCGTAGCATGGCGATCGGTTGCATGTATGACGATCGACTACAAGAATGCTGATCGGTTGTAAGCATGACGATCGGTTGAAGGCATGATGATCAGCTACAAGAATATTGATCAGTTGTAGGCATGACGATTAGCTACAAACATGGATATCGACTATAGGAATGTCGATTGGATGCAAACATGACGATCGACTGTAGGCATGACGATCAGCTGCAGGTATGACGATCAACTTTAGGAATGTTGATCAACTATAGGCATGACGATCGACTACAGGTATGATGATCCGCTATAGGAATACCGATTGGTTGCAGGTATGACAATCAATTACAGGCAAGACGATCAGCTATAGGAATATCGATCGGTTGTAGACATGATGATCAACTATAGACATGATGATTGATTGTAGGCATGCGATCAACTATAGATATGATGATTAGCTACAGGCATGACGATTGAATTCAAGCATGAAAATTAAATTTAAGTATGATGATCGACTATAGGCATGACGATCTACTATAGAAATGCTGATCGACTATAGGTATGACAATCACCTACAGGCATGACAATCAGATGCATACCTCTACAACCGATCGGCTTATGTCGATAGACATACCGCTACAATTGATCAGCTTATGCCAACAAACATGACTCTGCAACCGATCGGTTTATGTTGACAGACACAAATCTTCAATCGATCGACTTATGCCAATAGACATGACTCTACAACTGATCGACTTATGCTGATAGACACTGCTCTACAACTGATTGGTTTATATCGATCGTCTTGCACCAATCGACACTCATCTGTAATTGATCGATTTATTTTGATAGACACTCCTCTGCAAACTTCTCATTTTTTTTGTTGTTTCAAAGCTATTTTTGAGTTAGATTATTTTTTATGTATGTTTATTGGTACCTAGTACAATCTATATATTTACGAGTAGTATATGAGGCGATTTGGATAGGAAAAATAAAATCATTTATAATTTGAAGGCGATTTGGGTGAGAAATATAAAATCATTTATAATTTGAAGGTGAATTGGGTGGGAAAATCAAAATCATATGTAATTTGAGGTCGATGAATTAAAATAAAATTAGGTTCATGATTATCAATGACAAGTAAATTTAGCACAAAAAAAATTCCACCTCGTAAATTTTGAGCGAATGGGCCCCAGTGAATGATCCTAAATAGAGCCAATTTAAAATCTTAAAAATCCTAAATAGAGCCAATTTACGATATTTTGCACTTATGCATAACCCTGAATACAAGTATACGAAGGCACCCCACGACCGCTTTTGTATATCAAATATACAATTAAAGGGATCAATTTGTCCCGTTTTCAAATGATAATGCAAATAATGAAATACCACATTTCATTTTTTTAAGCCATCAATACAATACATAAGAATCTCATAATATATTATAACTACATGTTTATGAATGATCATTGGTTTCATATTAAGGATAAGTTTCATTAATTTTTTAGAGGGAACCTCATAATTCCCTCCAAAATGAATCCCATGTTCATTCTCCAAACTTGATATCATTATCCCTTTTAAATTAATGTGATATAGAACTCATATAAGGTTTTGTAACACATGGAGAAATATCATACTCTCTCCAATATTAGACTCCATATCTAATCTCCCACATCCATTAGCATTTCATAATTTAGACAGTACTCTCCATATTATAGTTTGGTCATAAGTCAAACTTATAGTTCTCATAATCCATCAACAAGATCAACCTGTGTTCCTCATAGTTTGACATTAATTATGTTTCATGACCAACCCATATGGTTATACTAGAGTCTACAAATTTTACCTTTTGATCTATCAATGAAGATTACATCTTATTTATCTTGTAACCTATAAAAAAAGGTTACCTCATAGTCAGACATAATTTATTTTAAAATATTTTAAAAAAGATTACACCTTAAACATAAATTAGTCTTGTAATCTATTACACAATATTACACCTTTAAACTTAGAACAACCTTTGTAACCTATCATACAAGATTACATCATTTCCTCAAATCCTGACACCCATTTGTCCATTTTATCGTAAACTCGATATATAATCTATTGACTAGATTACATTATAGTTAGTCATAAATTTTGACTAAAGAATACTTTATAGTTTCTCATAAATTATTTCTCAAATTTATTCATAGTTTTTCACAAAGTGAGCCATGATTTCTTCACAAATTTGATTTCTACCATTTTATCATAATGGTCATTATATTTATCTTTTGGCTTCTCAATTTGCTTTCTATAATTTTACCATAATGGTCACTATTTTGATCTTAAATGGTCACATTGATATTTTTCATTTGTCAATTTACTTTTTACTATTTTACCATAAAGGTCATTATATTGATATTTTTGTGATATATTGATCATTTGGTTACACAAATTGACACAAAGCATAGTTTCATCCCCTATGGTATGAATATTGGCATAAATGTTAATTTTTTACTTTTGACTTCGGTGACATAATTAACTCACATAATGTTTTTCATATTCATAATCGAATAGGGGTCATTTTTAACAACTGATCGAGCAACCAAGTTCAAACACATGTTTACGATACACTCACTCGAATTAGTGCCCAATCCATTAACCTCTTGATTAATATGACCACTATTAGTGGTACTTATTATAGGAGAACCCCTTTTTTTAATTAAAGTCCTCACAGTAGTATAAAAAAGGGTTGTATTAGGGTAACCACTAAGCTAGTCGACATTATACATAACTTCAATAATTGATTTGTATAGAATCTAGCCATTCTCAGAAAGCCACATGGTACTTAATTAAGAAAACAATATACAATCCAATGAGGTCAATCACAGTAGTGGCATTCATCGTGCAAGGGAGGTTATCCCTCGAGAGGTAGATATTACTAAGGAGGGTGACTCTCCTTTTTAAATTGTATCCCATCATCAACATATCCCATGTGGGATAATGGTGTGAGAGGGTTGGATGAGTCTACCTCTCGTTCGCTATGATGAGGTAGACATGACATCCACGATATGAGCAAGATTATATAATCCTATATTTTTATTTGGCTCTAGGCACTAACCAAAGTGAATTGGTCAATAATAAACATGTTGAATGCAAATCAATTCTTAGGTTTGAACTGCTTTTACAGGATCATATAAATAAACCAAGGTGCACGATGAATGTTTGAACCTCAAATTACCTCTACAAACATAGTTATAAAGCATCTCAGAAAGGTTACTATTAATATTTTATTGAAGGTTTTCCCCTAACCTGATTACAATGAACTAGCACCCAAATTCTGCAATGTGGGTGATGTGGGTGTATATCCCACATATAATATGTGGTCAATAAACCATACAATGAAAGCACTCTTGCATGATAGTAGAAATAGCCACCCATTAGTGAGAACGAAGGCTCCATTGAGTGTAGTGATGGTGGGGATTAGAATCCATTGAAGCTATCATATTTAATGAAACGCAACCCAAAGAAGAGCCCCCCATGAAGTACTAATTTTAAATATAGTGATTGCAAAGGCATACCAAGGCCTAAACCTCTTTTATAAGGAAATTTTAGGGAAAAAAAGCCCTAATCCGAGGTTTATCCCAAAGGTTTAAAAAACCAAAAACAACCAATAAGGGTTTTATGACATCACACCAAACAAAATTAATGTTAAACTTATATGGGAGACTTTAATAAGGGAATAAGGCTTTCATTCTGGATTAATTTAGCACTTTCTAAAAGGCTAAAATTTAATCACAACATGATATAATTTACTTTATGAAAAGCTAAATACAAGCATAATTTAATCAAAAGAGGATCAACCTAATCTCTCTCTTTATTGAAAGTTTCTTAAGCCATGGTGAAAGCATGAGGATACGGAAACAAAAAGGAAAATGCCAAGTACGATGCGTGTAAAACCAAACTTAACGCTAAAAGCCTATGTATTGAAAAATGCATGAAAGGAAAGAACATAAATGAATCGACACAAGATAAAAGCAATATGGAATACGGCCCTCTTTATTGATATGCTTTTAAAGTCGTGTTACAATACGTCTCCTTCCCTTTTAGGGGATAGGAGCGTTAAATATGTTTCTTGTCACATCCATGGATAGCAATCCTTCTTCCGCGTGCCCACATGTAAGATGGGCGGACCAAAACGTCACCGCCGCTTGTGTATATGAGTGTTGACTCCTTACTGCTCCTCTGATGTCGAAGACCTACGTTCAAGAAAATAGAAAAGATCAGTAGCACCTGCAGATAGAATAGAACATGTGTTTCCCAAGGCCTATTGTTAGTGTATGCATGAAAATATTAAAACGATAACCAAATAACATCAGAACGACCTAAAAATTTGACAGAAGAAATAAAACCTTACCAGGAAGCCACTGCAAAAGGAACAGTCGGGAAATTCCTCACATATTTGTATTCGCTCCGGGGCGGGACGAATAAACCTACAACAAATTGTCAGAAAGCACCCTCTTCAATGTCCTATCCAGGAAGCTCCAAATGACCTGCAAAGTTGGGGTTAGCTAATTGGGGGTATTTTGGGAAGACCCAGAAGGTCATATTTCTCCAATTTGGCCTCTATCACCCAGATTTTTATGGTGCCATCTGCAAGTTAGTAAAGGCGGGAAATGATAAAAACATGGTCAAAAATGCTCAAAATGAAGTGAAATTTAAACTACAACCTATTTAAATAACCTAGAATAAGATGCAAAAAAAAAATAAAGGAAATCTACCATAGATTTCTATTCACTCCGAGGTGGGGCGTTTAGAACTACGACAGATTGGGGGGCGCCCGAGGGCAGAACGCCCACCGTTTGGGACTTTGTTTTGGCACCAATCCACTTGGGATGGGTCAAAAACCTCTTATGGGGTGTTGTCAGCAAATTTTGTGGGATATTGTGGCCAAATGTTTGGGTTTGGGCTCCGGATTTGCGCTTCCAATAATCACCCAATAACCTCCCTCCAAAAGAGAGATCAAGGATGTGAAAGGCACAAATAAAAAGGTATGTGTGTGGATGTAAAATTGCAGCACTTCGTTGCTCAAAATTCTCCCTCTCTCTCTATATTTTGGGTGAGAAGACTCACCAATTTATAGACCTAGGGTCTCTCTGTTTGAATGCGCATGTGAGGGCGCCACTGGAGTTGCATGTCCTATTTTGGGAAAAATATTATTCCCTGATTTAGAGTCTCCTTGCATGAGGCCTCCAAAATCAAAGACATGCATGACTAAAGTCTCTCTCCTTGATTTGAAGCCGTTCCTCACAATTGCATGGCCTGAAGCTGCAGTTAACTGGCGGACTTGTCGAGGTTTGACTTTTTTGCCAGTCAAACCTTCTATTCGCCTCACCCTAGGGCGAATGCTGATAATCGTCCCTGGGTGGGATGAATGCCAGTTTGTATTCGTCCCAGGGTGGGACGAGTAGGGAGCAAGGTGCCAAAAAGGTGCCAAATTGACCTTTGACCTTCCAAACTACTTTTGGGAGTGGTTAGGACCACTGTTTAACCTCTAGGGGCTGCCCTAGGGGTTGTGTGTGTCAATGCGATCGGTGCTTGTTGTCACATAATCGGATTGGTGTTGTTTTGGTGTCTATAGATGCCCCTTTTTGGGAAGCGTTGTGCAAGGTGCAACACTCGAGCAAAAATAGATAACCAAAGCACTAATGATTAGGGTTTCTCAGTAACCTAACCAACTCTTGATGCCCCAAGTATGGAAAGGGCATGCATTCTTGAATCCTTGCTTCTGATGAGCTAAGGAACTTAATTCAAGTGTTAACCTTTTTCGATGAGGTGTTACTTGAGCTTGGACATTGATCAGTCATGAATAGGCAAAGGGTGCAACCTTTTGTCTGTGGGAACCTTGAGTTCATGATTCACGAATGCCAAGTGTTTGATCATCTTGTGATTATTGCTTGTTTGCTGCCCCAAGCAGGGGCATGATTGTCTTTGTCAATGATCCTTTGAATGCATGTCATTTCCTTGATTGGGTATGTTTTTGTTGATTGGTGACTAAGTGTGACTACCCCCTCAAGCGACGAATCGATGAGGGAATGACCGACATGAGAAAAGTGATGAGTCACTTGACCCAAGATGACTTAGGTAAGGGTGCCTTCAGTTGTTTACCGTTGAATGCTTAAGCAGTTTTTGAACATTCTGACCTATTTTTGGTGGGTTTTAACCCATTTTGTGACGCATTTTGGAGCTAAAATTGTCAAAAATCCATCCTCCCGTGGAGCGGTCCGGCTATGGTAGCCTTCTTAGGGAGTAGGATAGTGACAATTTGTGACCCCAATGTCTGTTTTGGATGCCAATAATGTCAGGCGCAAAGGCACCTTCGTTCGGCAATGTTATTGCTATTTTTGGTTGGGTTTTGACCCTTTTTGTGACATCGTTTGGGGATGAAATTCTCGAAAATCCGTCCTCCCATGGAGCGGTCCGGCTATGGTAGCCTTCTTAGGGAGTAGGATAGTGAGGATTTGTGACCCCGATATCTATTTTGCATGCCCAGAATGTCAAGTGCAAAAGCACTCTCATTGGATAGTTTTATTGCTTGTTTTTGGTGCATTTTGTGCAGTTTTTTGTTGTTTTTGAAATTTTTGCTCTATATTCGTCCCTGGGTGGGACGAATACCTATTTAGTAATCATCCTAGGGTGGGACGAGCACTAACCAGAGTGCTCGTCCTAGGGAGGAATGATTACAGGCTCAAAAAGCCTATTTAAGGGCCAAAACTAGGTTTTGGGCTCATTTGCATTTGTTTTTCCTGGCGATTTGGAGCTCTAAGGAGGAGGAGGTCAATTCTGCGAAGCGAAGCACTACCAAATTTTTCCCACCACCATGAGTTCACGGACCGGATCATCCAGCGATGGAGCCAAAGCGAGACCAATGAGTGCTCTTCCTCTTTATTGTTTTGCTTGGCACTTTGAAAACCGTAATTTGTTTTGTTTTTGTCTTTTGTATTTTGTTTTTCAAATTAAAAATGAAACCCTAGTCTATCAAAAATTAACACTTAGCTTAAAACTTAGTTGAACCCTAGTTAAACAAAGATCAAAAGTTTAGTTTAAAACTTAGCTAAAAAACTTAGTTTAGAACATAACTTAAAAACTTCGCTTAACCCTAATTGAACAAAGATCAAAACTTAGGTTAGAAACGTAGGGTAAAACTAAGCGTAAAAAAATGTAACTCAACCCTAGTTATTGTTTGTTGTTTTTTGTTTGTGTTTTTAATTTATCATTTGACCTTTAGAGTGAAACCCTAGGTACTGACAAATCATTTTTTGTAAATTTTTTTGTTTGTTTTTAATTTATCAGTTTAGAGTTAAAAACCCTAGAACTGACAAATTATTTTTTGAATTTTGTTGTGTTTTTTAATTTATTAGTTTAGAGTTAAAACCCTAGAACTGACAAATTATTTTTTGAATTTTGTTGTTTTTGTTTAATTTATCAGTTTAGAGTTAAAACCCTAGAACTGACAAATTATTTTTTGAATTTTGTTGTTTTTGTTTAATTTATCAGTTTAGAGTTAAAAACCCTAGAACTGACAAATTATTTTTTGAATTTTGTTGTTTTTGTTTAATTTATCAGTTTAGAGTTAAAACCCTAGAACTAACAAATTATTTTTTTGAATGTTGTTTTTGTTTAATTTATCAGTTTAGAGTTAAAAACCCTAGATTGACAAATTAATTTTTGACTTTTTTTGTGTTTGTGTTTAATTTATCAATTTAGAGTTAAAAACCCTAGGAATGACAAATTAATTTTGAATTTTTGGAATTTTTGTGAATTTGGTCACTCATTATTTGTTTGTTTTTAGTTGTACATTGTTTTATGCATTGTTGTATATGCATGTTATTGTTGTACCTTTTTTCATGGTTTTAATGTTTTTATGTTGTTTTCTTTTGTAGGTTGTGAAGAGCCGATATCGTGTGCCCACGATTTTCACTGAAGCGCGAGAGGCGCTAACTTTGGCTGACTGGGAGTGGCTTGATGCCCTTGGGCTCAAGCAAGTGACTCGGCTGGAGCCTATGGTTGGGGATCGGGCCTATCTGATGGCCCTGATCAACTTATGGGATCCCCGGACCAACACCTTCCATATCCCAATAGGGGAGATGATAGTGACCTTGGAGGATGTCTATCGGATTCTTCAGATTCTGATAGATGGACTACCGATCAGGACGATGTCACGGGATCAGAGGACAGCAGGCGACATGCTGCTTGGGCATGGGGAGGAGTTGGGTGTGGATAGCCCAATGGAGATGGCAGAGGGCGACTACTAGATTGGGGGCATTTTGGTTCGATGGTGGTTAGAGATGGGTGTGTTGGGAGAGGAGCAGATGGGATATTTGTTTCTATTTGATAAAAAATGATTTTGTGTATCCTAGGATGGGGACAGGATGTTGATAGGAGAGTGATCTACGGAGAAGGTAGAGAGGGAGAAGGTGTTGGCACAGTGCGACGATGTAGTAGTGATGTATCATCGATGGGAGGCAAAGTGGTGTCGGTATCGAATGGATCTAGAGGGAGAGATCATCCGCCTCGGGGGGCAGGTACCTGAGCCCTCAAGAGGTGGGTCTTCACATCGGACGAGGGACAGCGAGACTGAGCAGTCAGCATCCTCTCGTCACAGGTGATTGGATGAGGGGGGGCTAGTGGGCATGATGCGAGGGCGAGCAGCAGTCGTCCTGAGGGGTCCCATAGGACCCACACCATGGGGGGTAGTTCCCATCGCACCGATCCTGCGTGATCATGGTGGCCGATGCCCTAGGCTTGGGGGTTTTTGAGTTTTTGCTTTGTTGCGAGGTCAGAGGACCGATTCATTGTAGCCTACGGGCATTTTTGATGATATATATATAGATGACTTTCTTTGTGTTTATACACTTTTCATGGTTTGTTTTTCTGTTTATGCACAGTTATTTATGATGATGTATGCATGTGGTATTATGAATGCGATGTTTCTAATTATATGATGTATGCATATGGAATGAATGAAATGAGTTGTTGATAACTTGTCGATGGCACCATAGACTGTACAAGATTTACTGGCTTGCTGTACTTATGGGATGGCTTTGTGGAATGACTTTGCATGTGATAACTTTGTTTTTGTATTTTGCATATTTTTTGATGGTGATGTATGTAATGAAATGTACCAGTTGTTTTTAAAATGTAGTTAAGCTTTTCTGAGATTCAGATATTTTAACTAACTAGCCAAGACTGTACATTTATCTCGCAAGACTTTGGAACAAGGTATAAATCCGACTTGAGTTTAACCAAGTTATTTCACATCCCTGTGTGTGCAATTGAGTTCATTTATGTGGTATTTGTCAGGATACCGCCAGTGCCAGATAGGCTGTCAACCAAACCTATACCGAGGATCACCTAATTAGCTCCACTAACTCCATTGTTGTATTTAGTAAGATTAATCCATGGGACAATCTAAGGTACCATAAGCTAGCTCATCCACATGCAAACATTGGTCTGCTCACACGCAAAGCTAATGTGATAGACATATCATCATGCGTTTAGGATACCGCCATTGCCAGGTAGGTTGTCCACCAAACCCGTAATGAGGATCACCTAGATGGTTGTTCGAATGCTGAGAATTCCAGGGATTCAAGTTCAGGATTTTTATTTGCTCAATGTGTTAGGATACTTGCTCGTATACATAGTGATGAAAATCACTATTTATTTTTCTCTTTTGTTTTTTCTTTTTTTGAGCAAGGATTTTGAATAGTGGTGAGAACCACTGTTATTTGATTTTGGATTTTGAGCTTTGTAAGGTTGAGCTTGTAGGTTTGTGGCTTGTGAATGACCTTGATCCTTTTGGCCTTGGGGATGACTACCCATCCTGTTCAGGGACGTGTAGTATGAATCCTTACGACTTTGGGAACCAAAGGGGATTAGGGAGATTATGAAGTAAGGGCATTGATATTTTAGGCCTTGGGGATGACTACCCATCCTTGTTCAGGGATGTGTAGTATGAATCCTTACGACTTTGGAGACCAAAGGTGATTGGAGATGGTCGTGATGATGGCTTGTTGGGATTTTGCTTTTGAATGGCATTGATCCTTTTAGGCCTTGGGGATGACTACCCATCCTGTTCAGGGACGTGTAGTACGAATCCTTACAACTTTGGGGACCAATGGTGATTGGGATTTTTGGTAGTGGTGAAAACCACTGTTTATTAGGGGGAATTGATGGGGAAGAGCTTGTCCTTTTGTCAATTCTCAGCACTCTTGAACCATTCGCATAGGGGGATGAACAGGCTAATCTTTCACCTATGGTACCCTAGACTACTTTGTAGGTTTCTCTTGCATTCACACAACTTAGGAATTATTTTATGTGTTTTAACTTGTGTAGGGATGTTACATAACGAGGCGTGATCCAAGTAAAATTTTCCCTTGTAAAATCCGTTTAACTTTGTATAGTTTTTGGCTAGAAATTTAAAGACAACTGAATGACGAAAACCCTATATACATTAGGAGACAACTGACTATGCTAAAAATGGGGATGGTGTTATTCTGGATGTATGTGTTTATAAAATAGATTTGATGTGGAAAATGATGGAATTGCCGAGCAATTACAGTCTATGGTGCTTGTGACATGTATGACCAACAAATATGCAATGTATGGATGCGATGCCTAATGCAACCTATATTTTTGTATTTTGATTTTTACGAGTATGCATGGAATTGAGATGCAATTTTTTTTGTTATTTTTGATGATTTTATTGTTTTTGTTTGTTTTTGAATATTTATTTTGACCAAGCGGTTATGGTAACCCTTGGAGCTTTTGGTTTGACCAAAGGGTTTATGGATACCTTTGGGGCAATTTTTGGGGTTGACCAAGCGATTGTGGGAATCCTTGGAGCTTTTGGTTTGACCAAAGGGTTTATGGACACCTTTGGGGAATTTTGGGTTTTGACCAAGCGATTGTGGGAATCCTTGGAGCTTTTGGTTTGACCAAAGGGTTTATGGATACCTTTGGGGCATTTTGGGGTTGACCAAGCGATTGTGGGAATCCTTGGAGCTTTTGGTTGGGCTATGGCTCTCTAAATGTGGAATGGCCTCAAATGACTGATGTTCAAGGGTTCTAGCTCCTTGATTCCTTCAAGAGAGGTGAGCCGGTATGTTCTAGGTCCTATTTTACTGTCAATCACATAAGGACCTAACCAGTTTGCCATGAACTTGTCCCTTAGATGGGATGGCAAATTAGAATTTTGTTGGTTCTCTTTTAAGACCAAGTCACCAACCTGAAAGTCCCTTAGGTGAACCTTCATGTTGTATGCTTTCTTAAGTCACTCTTGATAGATACGCAAATGCTCGAGAGCATTGACGCGTCGTTCATCGAGCAACGTAAGTTGGTCTAACCGGGCCTGCCGCACAGTGTCATCATCGATGAACTCTTGCATTGAAATGCGTAGGGAAGGGATTTCCAACTCGAGAGGCATGACTGCCTCGGAGCCATACACCAATGAAAATGGAGTTGCCCTAGTGGGCGTCTGAATGCTAGTGCGATAAGCCCATAGGGCAAGCGGGATTTGAATGTGCCAATCCTTATGACTATCTACGATGGTATTTTTGAGGATGGTGACTAGCATTTTGTTTGATGCCTCTGCTTGCCCATTTGCCTGTGGATAATAGGGTGTTGAAAAACTATGCTAAATTTTATACTTTGTTGTCAAAGCATGCACATATTTATTCTTGAATGACGTCCCATTATCCGAGAGGATCTTGGATGGAATACCAAAATGACATATGATGTTATGTAAAATAAACTCCGCAATGCGGGTTCCAGTCATAGAGGTTAGCGAAATTGCTTCCACCCACTTGGTGAAGTACTCTATGGCCGTTATGATGAACGTGTGACGACCCAACGATGCAGGGGAGATCTTTTCGATTAGATCAAAGCCCCACTATGAAAAATGCCAAGCCGATTGAATCGGTTGCAAGGCCTGAGAAGGTACATGTGTCAAATTAGCATGGTGTTGACACTTCACGCACTTCTTTACATATGCACAACAATCTCGCTCTAAATATGGCCAATAATAGCCCATGCAGAGAATGCACTTTGCGATGGCCATACCGCTGAAGTGGCCACCACATGTACCATCGTGGGCTTGGGTGATCACCCAAGCGGACTCTTGCTGGTCCAAGCAATGGAGGAGGATTCCTTCATAGCTTCGATGATACAAAATGTCTCCTAGCAAGACATGTTTTGCCACTTTCTATTTAAATGATCTTTTCGTGGCTTGTGTCAATCCAAGTGGGAGGTTACCTAGCTTGAGGTAATCCCTAATGGGTGTGTACCAATCCTACTGATCAGAAACCTCGATGGTATGAACGACCAATCCCTCTTGAAGTTCATCCCTAGCAAAAGCTGAGTGGGAAAGAACTTGTAAAAATAGCATTGTGTTGCTATTAAGAGGGGTCGGGGAGAACAAGGACCCCTAGTTGGCTTGAGTCAGACAATCATGGATTCGAGAGAACCTATCCTGAGATGGTTCAATCTGGATCAAGTGGATTCCTGGTGTTAGGTCAGAGCTTGCATGCTCCATCATGGATTGCGATAATGTTTTGACCTAAATGGTTGTCATTACACCAGAAGGGTCTTGCGGGATTAGTGACCCCAAGGAGGCCATAGTATCCGCAAAATGATTCGATGATCGAGGGAGTGCCTCGATGTCATACCATTCAAGTTGTGCCAGGAATTTGTCCACAAGGGCTTTGTAGGCCTGTAGAACTAGGCATTTACATTGGAATACCCCTTTACTTGATTGACAATTAACAATGAATCACCAAAGATGTTTAAACGTTTAATGTTCATGGTGATTGTTGTTTGAAGACCTATGAGCAAGGCTTCATATTCTGCATTGTTTTTGGTGCACGAGAAGTCTAATTTAAATGATAGAGGCATTGGAGCCCCTTGTGGTGTGAAGAATACAATTCCCATGCCACCTCCTTGCTCACATTTAGAACCATCGAAGAATAGGGTCATGTCAGCCTGTGACTCAGGCTCATTAGAATCTGGTGATTCTGAAACATGGAAGACCCCATCATCAGGTAGTTCTATGGTCAGAGGCTGATCGTCTTCAAGAGGAGCCTCTACTAGTTGATCGATGATGACTTGACCTTTTATGGATTTTTTTCCAATGAATTCTATGTCAAACTTCGTCAACAACATGATCCATTTCTCCGTGCGGCTACTATGATAAGTATGACTCATCATGTATCACAATGGATTCTCCTTAGACACAACATACGTCGTATTGCTGAGCATGTAGTGGCATAGCTTTTTGGTAGCAAACACCACTGCCAAGCAGAGCTTCTCAACGTATGCATAGTTAAGTTCATAACCGACCAGGGTGTGGCTAAGATAGTAAGTAGCCTGTTCTTTGTGTAGTTCATTTTTTTGGGACAGCATGGCGCCCAAGTGCCACCTCAATAGCTGAGATGTATAAGTAGAACGACACTCCTGGTCTAGGTGGTGCCAATACCGATGGTGAAGCCAAGTATTGTTTAATATCATCAAAGGTTGACTGGCACTCGTCATCCCAGTGAAATGCTACCCCCTTGTGCAATAATTTATTCATGGGTCGGCACTTGTCAGATAGCTACGCTATGAAGCGCTTGATTGACGCGACCTTTCCCTGCAGACTTCTGAGTTGCTTGATGGTAGTTGGGGGAAGCATTTCAAGGATTGCCTTGACTTTGTGTGGGTCTACCTCGATTCCTCATTTGGAGACTATGAAACCCAAGAGCTTTCCAGATGTGACGCCAAATACACACTTCTTGGGGTTTAGTCTGACTTTATGTTCCATGAGGCGATCGAGGATCTTGCTTAAGTCATCGAGATGATCTGGACGCAAAAGATATTTGGCCAACAAATCATCCATGTAATCTTCCAAAGTTTTGTGCATGTGATCATGGAAGATGTACGTCATGGCACGTTGGTAGGTGGCGCCAGTATTTTTAAGGCCAAAGGGCATGACCTTATAACAAAATGTCCCCCAAGGCATTGTGAACGCCATTTTTAGTTGGTCCTCGGGATTGATACGAATTTGATTGTATCCCGAGAAACCATCCATGAGGGAAAGCATTTCATGGCCCGTTGTAGCATCTACCAATGCGTCGATGCTAGGCAAGGGGAAATCATCCTTAGGACTCGCTTTGTTTAGATCTCAAAAATTGGTGCATATGCGAATCCTCCCATCGGGATTTTTGATGGGCACCATGTTAGACAACCATGGTGGGTAATCCATGCAGATGACAAACTATGCATCCAACAACTTTTGTAGCTCATATTTGACCATTAAGGCTACTGTTGGATGCATCTTACATAGTTTTTGCTTTATTGGCTTGACTTTCGGATCAAGCGTTAGATTATGCGTGACTAGCTACGGGTCTAGCCCCGACATGTCTTTGTAGGACCATGCAAAAACCTCCTTCTTCTCTTTGAGAAGGGCAATGTAGTCGACTTGCTCTTCGAGGGATAGACTTACCCCCAGCTTGATGATTTGCAAATTCATTGGATCTGAGCCGATGTCTACGTTAGTCATCTCCTCGATCGACATGTGGGACCCGTCCTCCAACTGGTGTGGAGTTGGGATCAAGTGGATATCGTTTGCTGAATTTAGATCATCATTCGGAATGTCGGGTTCCTCTTCAGCATGGAAGACATCCTGAGTCTATCCTGGGGTGAAATGGAACATCCCACCGCAAGGCCAGTACTCTGATGGGGATGGCGGTGTGTCAACGTGATCCCAGTCTATAGCATCTAGGTCTAGATGCAATGACCATGTTGGGTCGGCTGGATTATGGATGGGGGTGGTTAAATCAATGGAGATCATGTTGATGAAATGATTGTGGTCTCCATTACCATGGGTGTGGTTACTCGGACATCCTAGATGATCTTTGTGCTCCGGATCTGGCTCTGTGGGTACTGGCACAAATGGATCGGCCCTATGTGCGGATAAGAGGACAAGGTCCGCCCTAGGCACTGATGGCTCTATAGGGTCTCCAGGTGGAAGATGTTCTCTATATACCTGGAGTGGCGGGTGCAGTAATTGCTATAACTGCACTGGGTTGAGGTGCCACCTATGCCTTGGCCCTATGTGTAATTGTTCAAACATGTCATCTATGTCCAAGGGATATTGTTGCTATCGCATATGATTGAGATAAGCCATCTTAGTTTCATCTTCATAATCACTATCAGGAGATCCAAAGGCCTTCGTTGGCTCCAATAGCTGTTTGCGACATATGAGGCTCATCTTGCTCGAGCAAATTAATGTGGTCCCATCGAGGTTGTTCCGCTCTCTACGGGGGGACCTGATTCTCTTGAGGTGGCATATGCTCAATTGGAGCATCCAAAGGGAACATTGTCAGGAAGCTCTCTTGATAATCATCCATGGGAGTCACTTGTGAATGATTGCTATCAGACTCGAAAGGATCCCAAGGTGCTACCTCGTATTCCGACTCATCTTCTGAAGACCCTTCTTGGTCTTGTCCTATATCCCTCTTGTAGGTGAGTCCTCGAATTTTCTCCCTTTTTGATCGAAGGGAAAGGGTTGTTAAGGTCAACAAGGTTGGTTGTTAGCAATGGGAGATAATCCCCCAATGTATATGTTGTGTTAGGATTGGCATATGGATCTAATGCCAACCCATCCTTGTTGCCTATCCCTAGGCCTTGCATGTTCTCTACCAAGATGTCTAGGGGCAAGGGGTGGTTGAACCCTACTCCTGACTTGTCATACGACATTTGATATCTCGGTTGGCAAAGAACACGCACTCCTTGCTCATACCTACCCAACCCATATCCATGCCAATTGCATTGGCCAAGATATCTCAATGTGAAGTCTGGGTTGGACAAATAGTTGACGTCCTCAGCAAAGGGCTCTTCATCTTCGTCTTCTTGCATGTAAGGTTCAATGCCATTATCCAGGCCCCCATAAACAAAGTTTGTCTGATTGGGTGGGTAGCCTAGAGGAACCACAGAGCCGATGGGGAGTCGAGGTCTCCCCATGTCCTGCATGGACTCAAGTGTGGGTGTTGCTACAATGTTTCACACTATATACTCCCCCAGGCCCATGTTGGCCATCTCAACGGTGATCGTTGGCGGTTGAGGGGGAGTGAATGGGAGTCCTTCCGGAGTCCACTCCATGTAGGGTGAACTAGGCATCTCGACTTCCATTCTGCTAGGCATCTCTTCGGTAGAGATGGTTGAGACTAGGGGTGGTTCCTCTTCTAGGGGTTTCTTTCCCTTGTCCTTCGGTGTGGCCACCGTAGGTGGCATCGTTGGTGAAGGACCAGATGAGGAAGATGGACCCGGTTAGGGATTTGATGGACTTGTCAACGGGGATGCCTGCGGAATCGGACCCTGTTTAGATGGATTCAACTAAAAATCCAAATGCGTTGATGGAAGGGTCGATTGTGGCATGAATTGCATCGTATTGCAGTACTTGAAGGGCTCTAAGTCTATCGAGACTACATGCACCTGTCCTTCAAATGTGTACTTTAGGCACTGATGAGCTATAGAAGGGACACACTTCATGTCCCTGATCCAAGGCCGGCCCAACAAGATATTATAGGCCATCTCACCTTCCAAGATGTGGCACAATGTATGAATAGTCTTTTGTCCCACTTGGATGGGTAGGACAATTGTGCCAACCGTCGAGCATATCGCATCATTGAATGCTCAAAGAGTATAGGTGGAGGCCACGATGTGAGATGCCGGCAACTTCAGATGTTTCAATGCTACTGTTGTAATTATATTACTGGATGAGCCAGTGTCCACCAACACCCTCTTATACGGAATCCCGTTGACCCATGCAATGACGTGCAGGGGTGGATCCACCACATCACCAGTCATCGATTTCAATTCATCTTCTCTAAAGGTGATGACTGGTTCTATACATTGTTTTACATGTCCCACGAAGTTGTTGAAAGAGTTTGCTTCATGGGGTTGCAGCTCGATGGCTTTTAATATCTCCATTAGAGCCTCCCGATGGGGCGCTAATTGTTGAATGAGCTCGTATATGGAGAGCCTAGCCGACGTGGTCCTTAGACTTTGGGTAAGTCTAGTCCGAATCGTGGCCACTGGTCTAGGCAGGGGAGGTTGCGTAGGGTGTTGTTGAGGTTGTGACGTCGATGGAACCTCTCTTGTGGCCGCCGTGAGGGTAGCTCCTGGGTACCTCTTGTTCCTAGTCACTATGCTTATCATCCCTACATACCCCTGCATGGGGCAATTCTGTTGCACCTCATTGACTTGAAGGGGTTTTGCCTGCACCTCATGGGCAGGAAGGGGGTCTCTGAAGACTCCCATCTGTTGGTTGTTTGGCGCTACGGGGTTGTCCACCGCCAATGTCTTGTTGTCGATTAGGTCTTGCACCAAGCCTTTAAACTTCCAACATGCATTAAGGTCATGTCCCTTCCGTCTATGGAACCTACAGTACAAGTCCTCCCTATACCCCTTAGGCTTTGGCGCATTGGGGTCTATGGTTTGAATCTCTGGTAGGTTGATCAAGTTTTTCCTATGACAAGCGGTCAAACAGGGAGTCCCTGGACTCTGTGTAAGGTGTGAACTATCGCCTAGGGTGACACTGCTGATTTTGTTCTTGCCTCTGGTTTTCTCTGTCATAATTGTTAGGAGGCACCACCTGATAGTTAGCCTTTTGAGGTTGTGTTGCTTGTGCAGGCTTAGGGACATTTATAGCAACTTGATTGACCGTAGCGGGTTTCTGTTGCATGGTCCCTATTTTGGTGTTCTTAGTCCATTATTTCTTCTTTGGCTTGGCAATCTCGCCATCCTGTATCTTGATCTCCTCAATGATTCTAGCTTGCGCCAGAGCTTCCTCAAGAGTGGCATATTGCTGCAGCTGCAATAGCACAGAGATCGATCTCAAACAGCTCTTTGAGAACATTTGGGTCAGGTCGGACATGGGAGGGAGGTAGGGCAGCTTTGAAAGCAACGTCCTCCATCGGTTCCCATATGCCACCATGGTTTCTTCCTCATACTACCTGAGGCTAGCTAGGTCACTTAGTGACACCTTTTTCTTGGTGTTGAAGGCGAAGCATTCGAGGAACGCGTCCACTAGCTGATCCAAGTTACTGATGCTATGTTTTGGCAACTGAGTGAACCAATCCGAGGTAGGGCCTACGAATGTGGTTATAAATGTTCTTAGCAACAAAGCATCATTGTCTTGAATGCCAAAGCATTGGCTCAAGAATCTAGTCATGTGCTCTTGGGCATCCTCCTCCCCTCTAAAGAGTGCCAACTGGGGTAGTTTAAAGTGTTCAGGGTATGGGGGTGCCGACACTGATGGATGCACAGGGTGACTATGGAGTTGGCATAAAGTGGGCTTTTGGGGCCCAGAAGTCTTGGTCTCCATAGACTCTAAGCACTCTAGCAACGCTTTATATGCATCGAAAGATTTAATTTCTTCCTCCTTAGTTTGCTCCCGTTGTGGGTTACGGGGAACTTGAGGCCTATGGAGGGGTGGCTGGATAGCACCCCCTCTACCTTGGTAGGGCATTTCAGCCCACTCTTCTTCTTGCTCATACTCCTCATAGGCTTCTTGAGGAGTTTCTAGATGAGACCTATAACCATGGGTGGGTCCCCACGGGGGGTGCCCATCGTTGTTCCTAGGAGTGGCCTCCCGCTCAGGTCTAGGAGGTCTTGGAGGCAGCACTTGGTAAGGTCGCGGGGACCTATCTCGCACCAAGGGGTTGCACCTCTCATACACTTCTACTTTATGCACACGAGGGGTTGGGACCTTCTCAGGCATAGTGTTATGAAGCAATTCGGCTGTCTAACGCTGAATGCGCTCTTTGCTAAGGTGGTACAGATGATCTAACTATTGTTGATCCTTCCTGAGCTACGTGATTTGCGCTTGGTGGGTGGCATGTCTGGCAAATGCCAAGTCAATTTGTTTCGTCGTCTCATGTTTAGGAAGCCTAGATGCCTCTCCTACATGTCTATCTTGGTCATGGTGATCCGAGACCCCTATGGGTTGCTTTCCTCTATCGAGGTTAGCGACATTCACCCGAGGCACTGGCCTCAATGGGTGATCCTGATACATAGCAGGTGTGGAGGTGCATCGCTCCCGTGTTATGTACTACTCTTGAGGAACATGGTGGTCTTCCTCGTACTCCCTTTCATATGTGTGAAGGGTGCGGGGAGAATTGTCTTGCCCTGCCTGGAGAGCCTTGTGCTCTGGATTTTGTCTAGTGTTTCTAACAGTAATAAGGGGTAAAGGAGGGATGACAAAATCATGTGGCCCCTCCTTATGGACCCTATGTTGCTCTAGCACTTCATCACTAGGCCACTCATAACGAGCGTCTAAGGGAGGCCTCCTTTCTATGTTGAGTGCCACGTGTAGGTTCTCCTCTTGAAAGGATCTATGCTGAGTGGGGGTGCCCCTCAAAGAGGTGCCTCTATAGTCCTATTCTATGGTGGCATGATGTGGACTATCTTGTGTGTCAGCCGCCAAGGCGGGATGACCAAGTCCTTAGGACTATATCGGAGGTGACTTGTCCCCCTTTGTGCACTCTCTGTAGCTCCTACCCGTGATTGGGCTCGACTACGGGTGTACACCATGGTGATGTTTTCCTACAAGATGCGTAGATTTTTATCTCTTTTTATGATTTTTATGCTACACTAAACAGAAAGTATCACACACACAAAGCAATGATTATCTCGTTTAAAGATTAAAAGTGTGCCCTAAATCTGGTTTAGTGTGTTTTGATTTTTGTTTTGAAAGCTTTTGTAAAGAACATTTAAATGCAATATGATGGCTCTTATGACTCCCAAAAATGGTCGCCCCTTCGATATACCATTTCCAAGCCGATATACCAACCTCTCTATATACCCGCCCTTACGTGAGGGAAACTATTGGTACGTGAGAGCAGATGGTACGTGGAACATAGGTGGTATGGAAGGGGAATCACTTTGTTTATGACACCTACCATAGAAGACTTATCCTCATGCACTGGGAATCACCCCAACTACACTTGGTCAGCTTTCATCAGGATTTACATCTAGCAACAATCGCGATCGGGGTTATGTATGCAATATCTCAAGCCAAGGTGGTGATGAAATCCACCGTTGGTCTTGCTCAAGGGTTGGGGTTTTACGACCAACTCCTTGTTGTTTTAAATTACCACGTGGTGTGTGGGGTTCTTTTTAAGTTGCATAAATGAAGAAAACAAGCATTCAAACTCTCCTATGCAAGCAAATAACCAGAAAATAGAAAGCAAAAAATGACAGAAGGTGTTTAGGACCCCTACCTCTTCTCTGCCCAAATCGGATGTCTCTGAATTTCTACCCTAAAATTGCACAGAGAGCTATTCATCCTAGGGTGAGATGAATAATAGATCTATATTCATTCCAGGGTAGGATGAATTCCTATTCATCCCTGGGTAAGACGAATTCTAGCTCTGTACTCGTCATAGACTGAAACGAACAGTAGTCCAACGTTTGAAAACTTGGTACCTGTAAGCAAAAACAAGCAACTTTGATCAAAAATTTAATCTTAAAATCAAGGGATAGAGGTCCCACCATGATCGCCACTAAAAGCATGAGGATACGGAAACAAAAATGAAAATGCCAAGTACGATGCGTGTAAAACCAAACTTAACGCTAAAAGCCTATATATTGAAAATGCATGAAAGGAAAGAACATAAACGAATCAACACAAGATAAAAGCAATATGGAATATGGCCCTCTTTATTGATATGCTTTTAAAGTCATGTTACAATACGTCTCCTTCCCTTTTAGGGGATAGGAGCGTCAAATATGTTTCTTGTCACATCCATGGATAGCAATCCTTCTTCCGCGTGCCCACATGTAAGATGGGCGGACCAAAACATCACCGCCACTTGTGTATATGATTGTTGACTCCTTCCTACTCCTCTGATGTTGAAGACCTGCGTTCAAGGAAACATAAAATATTAGTAGCACCTGCAGATAGAATAGAACATGTGTTTCCCAAGGCCTATTGTTAGTGTATGCATGAAAATATTAAAACGATAACCAAATAACATCATAACGACCTAAAAATTTTACAGAAGCAATAAAAACTTACCAGGAAGCCACTGCAAAAGGAACAGTTGGGAAATTCCTCACAGATTTGTATTCGCTCCGGGGCGGGACGAATAAACCTACAACAAATTGTTAGAAAGCACCCTCTTCAATGTCCTATCTAGGAAGCTCCAAATGACCTTCAAAGTTGGGGTTAGCTAATTGGGGGTATTTTGGGATGACCCAGATGGTCATATTTCTCCAATTTGGCCTCTATCACCCACATTTTGATGATGCCATCTGCAAGTTAGTAAAGGCGGGAAATGATAAAAACATGGTCAAAAATGCTCAGAATGAAGTGAAATTTAAACTACAACCTATTTAAATAACCTAGAATAAGATGCAAAAATAAAATAAAGGAAATATACCACATATTTCTATTCACTCCGGGGTGGGGCGTTTAGAACTACGACAGCTTGGGGGGCGCCCGGGGGTAGGACGCCCACCGTTTGGGACTTTTTTTTGGCACCAATCCACTTGGGATGGGTCCAAAACCTCTTATGGGGTGTTTTCGGAAAATTTTGTGGGATATTGTGGCCAAATGTTTGGGTTTGGGCTCCGGATTTGCGCTTCCAATAATCACCCAATAACCTCCCTCCAAAAGAGAGATCAAGGATGTGAAAGGCACAAATCAAAAGGTATGTGTGTGGATGTAAAATGGCAGCACTTCATTGCTCAAAATTCTACCTCTCTCTCTATATTTTGGGTGAGAAGACTCACCAATTTATAGACCTAGGGTCTCTCTGTTTGAATGCGCATGCGAGGGCACCACTGGAGTTGCATGTCCTATTTTGGGAAAAATATTATTCCCTGATTTAGAGTCTCCTTGCATGAGGCCTCCAAAATCAAAGACATGCATGACTGAAGTCTCTCTCCTTGATTTGAAGTCGTTCCTCGCAATTGCATGGCCTGAAGCTGTAGTTAACTGGCGGACTTGTCGAGGTTTGACTTTTTTGCCAGTCAAACCTTCTATTCACCTCACCCTAGGGCGAATGCTGATAATCGTCCCTGGGTGGGATGAATACCAGTTTGTAATCGTCCTAGGGTGGGACGAGTAGGGAGCAAAGTGCCAAAAAGGTGCCAAATTGACCTTTGACCTTCCAAACTACTTTTGGGAGTGGTTAGGACCACTGTTTAACCTCTGGGGGCTGCCCTAGGGTCTGTGTGTGTCAATGCGATCGGTGCTTGTTGTCACATAATCGGATTGGTGCTGTTTTGGTGTCTACACATGGGCTCCATAATATTTTTCAGTATTGCTTCCCAATAGTTAGGAGTCCCATTAATCGTAATTTTACGTTCTAATATCACTTATATTGGGCATTTTCCTATTGTGAAGGACTTAGTACTCTCTGGGGACTTTTTGGTTTCTGATCTACGAAGAAGGTAGAGAGCATACTCCCTAAGCTCAATATTTCATCTCCTTATTTCATTGCTTGTCTCCCCTTTTATAATTTTTCCCAACCCTTATTCCCTCCATGAGCAATAAAATGACCTATTATTAAAATACTAAATGGAGCCTTCTTGGGACCATCCCAAATAGTAAGATTTCATTTTATCATTTAAATATTAGGGATAAGACAAGATAGGGTAAGGTTGGAGTACTTTGCTCATTTTTTTCCCTCCCTTTTTCCAAGTGCACCTGCAAATCTTACATTAATACTATTGGGAAGGAATAATGTAAAATGTAGAATAGTTTACCCACTAGACAAATATGTATATTTTATTATTAATTTATAACCTTGTTCTTTTGGGGCCCAATTTAAAATTGGATAAATCTATGTAGGAACCTAATTGCAATTCTAATAAGTTACTTTTGTGAAATATAATTTCCCCAAATTAATCCTTTTTGTAAAAGCCTTATTTTATTTTCCCAAAACCTTACCAAAATTCCAATTGCATTCAAAACCCTTCCAATTAACTTGGTAGAGTGTAATTAGTTTTTAATTAGGGATTTTATAGGATCTTTAGGTTTTACCATCCTTCAAGATTTATTAAATTGATCCTCTTATTAATGCTTAGTATCATTAGTACGTTTTAGTCAATGTTTAAAATTCAAGTATCAATTTATATTTTGGATCAATTAATGTTTTCTAGGAATTCCAACGATGGGTTGTGACAATAGTACAGGTGGGGGTTTGTTTCAATCCCATATAAACAATTTAAAAAAATACCATATAAATAATAATATAAATTGTCTTTACAAATGAATAATGCTTAATGTTTATTTCACATGAATATATATCAAAAAGACTAAGCAGAGTTGTATACAATAATTTTATCATCAAAATCTTGAGTTGGTATAAGGATGTTATATTGTGCCTTTTCTCTTTCTTTGGTATTTTCTCACCAAAATAGACTCTAAATACCATCCACTTTACAAAATTATACATATGCACTCATAGTAGTTTAGAAGATTTTTAAGATTCATTATTAGAAATACCTCAACAAGTAACTAGAACAATGTAATGAAGTATTTGATAATAATTCATTAAATTTATGTGAATTCATTACATTTGTGTGTGGCTACAACACATTGGGTTGGATATTAATGTGTAAAAATGAATAATATTATGATTGCTTTATGAATTCTTTTGTGAGCTTAACTAGAATAACATTAACTTGACCTTTAAATTTTTATTATCCAATGCTCTTTCCCTACACACATACAGCCATAAGAGTTATACTGCTAAAATTTATGAATAATAGTAAGAAGAGCATGACATGTCTCCAAAATAATATCAAGATAGATTTAAGCATTATATATAAGATAAATATATCCTAATATAGGGATCTTTCAACATAACCCTATGGAGACCATCCATAAAATAATGTTTGATTTAGAAGATGATTGAACTACTATATTTATGTGTCATATAGTCAAAATATATGTTGGACTCAAATTCATTAGCCCAAATTTTATATTTTTAATGATAAATTAATATCATCATAGTGTTACTCTAGCATTAATTTTTTTGATAATGTTACAATGATACTACATAGATGATACCACTATGTTGTTTAGAAAGTGCATCGGATTTGAACTCCATATGAATCATTTACAAATAAATCTAAAATATTTCCAAGCTCCATAAAGTGCATGAGATACATTTGTCTAGCAAAATTTGAATGTGACAAAAAAAAAAATTAATGCATATGAGTTCGGTAGAGTTGAGAATGTTAGTGTTCATGCAATAGGAGTTTGTGTTTGATTTTAGAGAACACTTGAAAAATTATTGAAAGCAAGTAAGCATATTTATTGAAGTTTGAGTGCAAGTAATGAGGAGACGTTCCATTCACCTCATGCAAGAGGTAATCCAAGAAGCACCAACGAAATAATTTGAAGGGTCAAACCCAATTCCAAGTTATTCATCATGATTTTTGTGCACACGTGTTGGAAGGTAACATCCATTATCCAAATATTTATTTATCTAAAGTTGTGAGTCATAAGATTGAGAAATAGTTTAATTTATCTAAGATTAATTTGATCAATTGATTTTATACCTTATTTAATGAGTTAATTTGAGGAATAATATGTTAAAGTGAAAATTAGAACCTTAGAAAGTAGATTATTTAATTTTGGAAAGTATAGAAGGAAAAAAATTAAATTTAAACTTTTGATAAATTTTGAAATTGAATTATAAAGTTTTGTAAAGCTCCTTTAAATATTTGCAAATATTTCTATTTTAGATAAATAAGGGTTTCAACATTAAATTAGGAATACAAAACTTGCAAAAATTATTTTTGTAGAATTTCTAAATTTCTAAATTTGGAGTTATAAGAAATTCAAAACCAACATAGGATTGGGATATTTAGAAATTATATTATTGATATTTGGAAGATAAAAGGAATTAAACCTACAATTTTTGAAGAATTGAAACTTATATCAAAATTATTGATTGCCTATTCGTAATCAGAGGAAAATAAGGTATTTGCCTGAAAGAGTAGAAATTGAAGTTTATATTAAATTTGTCATCCAAAAATTAGAGAATATAATATATTCTACATAATTTGAGATTTAATCATATATTCAAAACTAGGAAGACATAAGGTAGTCAACCTCAAAGGTTTAGAGATTTGAAAAGTTTTATCAAAATTATCTAATAAGTTACAAGGAAGTTTACATCATAAGAAACATGAATGAAATATTGAAGAATACATTTAATTATGAAGAACTACTTCAAGAACTAAAGTTTTATTCATAAAACCTAATAGATACTTTTGATGGTTACAAATATTTGCCTATGAGTTTAAAGGAAATATTTATTTTTTTTTATTTTTGAAGGAAGCAAGAGAAGAGAATTTTATGACATTGATTGGTTATCTTAATGAAGCACTTTTTAAGACCAGGTGAAATGCTCAAAATATAGTTATGCTTTCTTCAGAAGAATTTTTAAATGATTTATCTATCATTAATTATTTTTGAATACTTTCAAGAGATTAAAAAATAAAGATCAACATGCTATAAATGAAGTATTGAATTCTTGTCAATAGTATTATGATGATGCACTAACTCACTACATTGAAGATATATCACTAGTAAGAGTGTAGGAAAAAAGAAGGAAAAAAATGAAAAAAAAATCAAATCAAGAAAAGCAAGATGAAGACTAAACCTAGAGAAGATGTTTATTTAAAGAGTCCAATACAAGAATCAAAGTTGTATTACTGTGATAATTTTCTAATGCAATGCTTAGAAGGATAATCATCAATAAAGATACAAAATAAAATAGCAGGAAAAGTACAAAAGGAGTCACATTAGAAATGTTAAATAGGAATCATTCTTTGTAAATTCAAAAATTGATCTTAAAGAGATAGATTGAATACAAGAGACAAAGATCATATTGAAGACTAAAGTATTCAATAACCAAATAATGTGACATAGGGGAATGTTGGAATATATTACATTATTTTGTACATGTTAATGTACTATATTGAGTAGATCTTTAGATTAGGAGAGTGTACTATATTAGAGTGTGAGTATTCACTTTATGCAATGTAATAAATGCACAAGTATTATTAAAGTGTGCAAAGTATTTTGGTAATATAAATGTGCATAATAGTCCATGTGCACATGAGTTCATAGAGTAGGAAGATGAAGAGTCTAGAAGAGTGAAGGTCAAGAGTGCTCCATATGAAGAGTCACATTCCATTATATATATGTCTATGTGTGTGTGTGACATATATTGTAGAATGAGAGTGTGTGGAAGTATGGTGTATTTGAGATCTTTATTCAATGGAGATATAATTTTTATGAGCATTTTTTAATGGTAATTATTTGATTTATTGCAGAAATTATTTATGAGTTTTATATGTTTAGACTATTGCCATTATCATATATTTCATATTGCAACTTTATTTTAGATCTTGTATAATTTTATCTTAAGTGTTTAGCTTCAAAAACTAACAAATTTAGTCTTATGTCCTTCCTTTATGTAAAATTCATAAATGAGTTTCTTGAATGGATTCATGGGATTTTTCTTATTGTTTTTGTGATTTTAATCATTCTAAACTTTAACAATTTCTTTTGAATGTATCTAAGTTCAAAAAATATGTCCTTATACCTTTTTCTTCCTTATAACTTAATGATGCAAAAATATTTAAACATAATAACAATAGATATTATATTAAAATAGAAAATACATATGAAGCATTGAAAACCATAACTATTTTATATATGTTTGACACATTTTGAAGATATTATTAAGCAACTCTATATTTATTTCTTTGTTCAATATTTTCTCTCCTTTCGTTATTTTCTTAGATAGCCCTCTTTTAGTTCATATGTCCACTTAAAATTTGTTACTGACTAATGATATAAAAAACCAATGGACAAGGTTCCAAGCTTTATCTCTACTCAGTTGATTTGAGTATAATAAATTCGGTCAGACAACCGTTGACACTTTTCATGTAATACCTTATGTTATGTAGTGCTGCTAACATAAATGTCATATACATTGTCGGCGATGACAACCCACGATGACAACCCAAGCCTCATCCTTCTTTTACATATAAAGCTACTTTTCCTCTTTAAATTCAGTGTCCTAAGGTTATTTCATTCCTTTCGAAAAATCGTTATACCAAATAAAAATACTGTTCTTTGAGAGGCCCAAATTGACCAGAAAGTCTATAGATCTATTACCTTCTCTAGAGACATCTTTGGATTGAACCACTTCCCATGTTTGCATCATTTGTAAACATCATATAACAAATTTGAAATAATCCATGTGGGTTGATGGGTCCTTTTAACTCATTTTATTTTTTATGGACGATGTTAAGATTAATATTTTGTTTTTAATAAACGATGTTGTCATCAAAAATATTGTATTAATCCGAATAATGACTTAGCTTGTGTGGCAGTACTCTTTTATTTTACTATCGCTGCCGTCATTGTCAAAAGTTATGCAAGCTTTATAGTGATGGAAATGGCATCTCAAAGTGCAATTGATAGAGAGTATGATTTGTAGGGATTAGTAGTAAGAATTAAATAATATCTCGCGGCTTTTTCCTCTAATTATTAATACTAAAATCTATGTTATTAATTTTATCTTGTCCCTTGCAACATCTCACTTCAAATTTCCTCAACACGTGGTCATTTTTATGTCATCTTTTTATTTTATTATCACTTGTCCTCTCACCATCAAAAATAAAAATAAAATAAAATATGACATCTCAAATGTATGTAATAATTTTACGTTTGTCCCTTCTCACCATTTAAAAAAAATATAATAAAATATGATATCCGAAATGTAAGTAATAATTGTACGTTTATCCCTTCTCACCATCATTAAAAATAAATTAAAAAATAAATATATATGTGTACATATGACATCTTAAATGTAAGTAATAATTATACGTTTGTCCCTGTCGTTAATAGGATAAAATAAATAAAACAAGATTACCTGCTATAATATGAATCCAATTTAAAATAATTTTTAGGCTAATAGCATAGACTGTGCCTAGTTTATTCTGCTCGCTAAGCATTTCCGGTTACGGTGCTAGCGACAATCCATAGGAGTTTTACATCCCTTTTTACCCAATTCAAAATACATTTAGAATCATTGATTATTTTTTCAAGGACACTGTTTGCTTGATTTATATTATATCAATGCCTTTAAATTTGAAAATTAATTATTTAAAAAAATAATATTATCTTTGTGAGTGTGGTCTATTGGTAAGGACATCATTTGCATTATTGGTTATGTGATTCGGTTGTGATCCTAATAGTGGATGTGTATAAAAATTATTGATCAAAAAGATAAAAAATTAACATTTAGATTGTGTTGAAGATACCTTTCATTTTATCATTTAAAAGAATAGGTGATCAATCATTTAAAATTATTTTATAATATAATTAAATTTATTATTTTATTTAAAATAATCTAAAAATATTATATTTTTAAATTAAGTTTATTTTAAATAATTATGTTGAGTAAGACTATGCAGGTAGAGAAGTTAATTTAATGTAAAATAAATTTAAAATTATTTTTTGGCATGCTTCCAACCTTTTTATATTTTTTATGGTGAAGACATAATATATTATTCATCTTAGATGTTTCAATTGTCTTTACAAATTATCATGTGACATTAGCTCAACTTGTTAGATTCCTTAATATTTAAAAGAGGAGACCAAGGTTCAAATATTGACAAGCAATATATGGATAATATCTAATATTTGTTGCAATACCACTATGTGGTGATGATGTAATTGTAAAATCCCACATTACCAACCAAACCTAAGATATAATTTTTTTTGGGTTCATATCTAACATGTTACGTTACAACCAAGTATGTTTGAATCAATATCATGCAAGGTAGTAAGTAATCGAGGTGATTATGACATGGTCAAAGTCAACTCTCGTGATAGGAGTGACCAACTCATATCCAACCTCTATCCAACCTTACATACCATCATTATATGTATGATCCCTTGGTCTAAAAGTTTCTACCTCTTATTTTATTAGGAATATTAGTTACTTAATCAATTGAATGTCATTTCAAGATTACTTACTAAGTTCCATTATTTTACAAAGAAATATCATGCATGTATTATTTAAACAACACATAAAGATCAATTTATTCACATCAAAACTTTCACATGATTTAAAGAATAAACCATATATCATAATAAAGGAATCATTTGTTGGAAATCACAAAGGTATCAATTATAATAATCCATCCTTATCCATAAAATATTGCTTGTTAACAATATATTACATCATGTGAGATTCTAGTAATCACTTTATAAGAATGTAAATTCATCATTCCATTGCAACACAAATAGCATTTACTTCTTTCATCATGTTCAATATATATGTCTATCTAGAGAGTAAATACATCATCCATGTTTAACATCATTTGCAAAACATAAAATAAAAGTACACAACATATACCTTGGGAACCCTCACGAGGAATAAACTCAGCCTCTAAAATATGTTTCTCCTCTCATTTCATAAACTTAAATTGTCATAAATACAAGTATACGAAGGCACCCCATGACCGCTTTTGTATATCACATATACAATTAAAGAGATAAATTTGTCCCTTTTTCAAATCATAATGCAAATAATGAAATACCACATTTAATTTTTTTAATCCATCAATACAATACATAAGAATATCATAAGATATTATAACTACATGTTTATGAATAATAATCGGTTTTATATTAAGGATAAGTTTCATTATTTTTTTAGAGGGAACCCCATAATTCCCTCGAGAATGAATGCCATGTTCATTCTCCAACCTAGGTGTCATTATTCATTTTAAATTAATATGATATAGCACTCATATAAGTTTTTGTAACACATGGAGAGATATCATACTTTCTCCAAGATTAGAATCCATATCTAATCTCCCACATCCATTAGAATTTCATAATTTAGACAATACTCTCCATATTATAGTTTTGTCAGAATTCAAAATTATAGTTCTCATAATCCATAAACATGATCAAATTGTGTTCCTTGTAGTTTGGTCATTAATTGTGTTTCATTGACCAACCCATATGGTTATACTAGAGTCTCTACAAATTTTGCCTTTTGATCTATCAAGGAAGATTACATCTTCTTTATTTTATGACCTATCAAATGAGGTTACATCATAGTCAGACATAATTTATTTTAAAATATTTCAAACAAGATTACACCTTAAACACAAATCAATATTGTAATATATCACACAATATTACACTTTTAAACTCAAAATAATATTTGTAACCTATCATACAATAATACATCATAGTTTCCTCAAAACCCGACACTCATTTATCCATAATTTTATCGTAAAATTGATATATAATATATTGACTAGATTATATTATAGTTAGTCATAAATTTAACTAAAGAATACTTTATAGATCTTTATATATTATTTCTCAAATTTATTCATAGTTTTCACAAAGTGAACCATGATTTCTTCACAAATTTGCTTTCTACCATTTTACCATAATGGTCATTATATTTATCTTTTGGCTTCTCAATTTGCTTTCTACCATTTTACCATAATGGTCACTATTTTGATGTTAAATGGTCACTACATTGATCTTTGAGTTTGTTAATTCATTTTTTACTATTTTACCGTATAGGTCATTATATTGATATTTTTGTGATATATTGATCATTAGGTTACACAAATTAACACAAAGAATAGTTTCATCCCCTATGGTATGAAGATCGGCATAAAAATTAATTTTTTACTTTTGAATTTCAAAGACATAATTAACTCACCTAATGTTTTTCATATTCATAATCGAATACGAGATATTTTTAACATCTAGTCGACCAACCAAGTCCAAACACATGTTTACTCGAATTAATACCCAACCCATTAACCTATCGGTTAATATGACAACTATTAGTGGTCCTTCCTATAGGATACCCCCTTTTTTTTTTTTTTAAATTGAAGTCCTCATAGTAGTATCAAAAAGGGTTGCATTAAGGTAACCACTAAGCCATTTGACATTGTACATTAACTTCGACAACTAATTCATATAGAATCCAACCATTCTTAGAAATCCACATGACAATTAATTAAGAAAACAACATACAATCCGATGATGTCAATCACAAGAGTGGCATTCATCATGCAAGGGAGAGTGTCCATAGAGAGGGATACATTACTAAGGGGGTGACTCCCATTTTTAACTTGTATTCCATCGTCCACATGTCCCATGTGGGATAATGGTACGAGAGGTTTGGATGAGTCCACCTATCATCCGCTATGATGAGGAAGATATGGCATCCATGATATGAGCAAGATTATATAATACTTTTTTTTATTTGGTTCTAGGCACTAAACAGAGTGAATTGGTCAAGGATAAACATGTTGGATGGAAATCAATTCTTAGGTCTGAACTACTTTCACAGTTTTGGATGAATAAACTAGGGTGCATCTGAGTACTCATCTAGAGTAACTCAAAATTACTTCTATAAATATATTTAGAAAGCATCTCAGAGGAAAGGTTACTACTAATATTTTACATAAGGTTTTCCCTTGACCTGATTACAATGAACCAACACCTGAATTCGATGATGTATATCCCACATATAATATGTGGTGGGTAAACCATACAATAAAAGTACTCTTGCATGATAGTAGAAATAGCCACCCAACAGTGACCAGGAAGGCTTTGCTAAGGGTAGTGATGGTGGGGATTAGAATACATTTGAGCTATTGTGTTTAATGAAACACAAGCCAAAGTAGATCCCTCCATGAAGTACTAATTTTAATCACTTAAACACAAGCCAAAGTAGATCCCTCCATGAAGTACTAATTTTAAATATAGTGATTACAAAGGTATACCAAGGCCTAAACCTCTTTTATAAGGATATTTTAGGGAAATAAAAGCCCTTATCCGAGGTTTATACCAAAGGTTTAAAACATCCAAAAACAACCAATAAGGATTTTATGACATCATACCAAACAAAATAATGTTAAAATTATATGAGAGACTTTAATAAGGGAATAAGGCTTTCATTCTGGATTAATTTAGCCAGGTTTATACCAAAGGTTTAAAACATCCAAAAACAACCAATAAGGATTTTATGACATCATACCAAACAAAATAATGTTAAAATTATACGAGATACTTTAATAAGGGAATAAGGCTTTCATTCTGGATTAATTTAGCACTTTCTAAAAGGCTAAATTTTAATCACAATATGATATCATTTAATCTATGCAAAGCTAAATACAAGCATAATTTAATCAAGAGAGGACGAACCTAATCTCTCTCCTTCTCGGAAGTCTCTTAAGCCATGGTCTCCATACTCCTTTTTCCAATATTAATTCCCAATAGTTAGCAGTCCCCTTAATCATATGTTTACCTTCTAAAATCACTTATATTGGACATTTACCTATTGCTAAGGACTTAGAACTCTCTTGGGACTTTCTAATTTATGATCTATCCAGAAGGTAGTTAGCATACTCCCTAAGCTCAATATTTCCTCTCCCCATTTCATTGCTTGTATCCCATTTTATATTTTTTCCCAACCCTTCTTCCCTCCATAAGAAATAAGGTGGCCTATAATTAAAATATTAAATGTAGCCTTCTTGGGACCAACCCAAATAGTAAGATTTCAAATTTATCATTTAAATGTTAGGGACAAGACAAAATAGGGTAAGGTGGGAATACTTTGCTCATTTTTGGCCCTCCCTTTTTTCCAAGTGCACCAGCAAAACCTACATTAATACTATTGAGAAGGAATCATGTGAATGGAGAATAGTTTACCCACTAGACAAATTTGTATATTTAACTATTAATTTATAACCTCATCCTTTTGGGGGGCCCAAAAATTGGATAAATATTTGTAGGCACCTAATTGTAATAAATTAGGATCATCCTAATAAGTTACTTTTGTAAAATATAATTTCCCCAAATTAATCTTTTTTTGTAAAAGCCTTATTTTATTTTTTGAAAACCATACCAAAATTTCAATTGCATTCAATACCCTTCCAACTAACTTTGTAGAGTGTAATTTAGTTTTAATTAGGGATTTTATAGGATCTTTAGGTTTCACCATCCCCTAGGCTTTATCAAATTGATCCTCTTTAGGTTTCACCATCCCTTAGGCTTTATCAAATTTATCCTCTTATTAATGCTTGGCATAATTAGTACGGTTTGATCAATGTTTAAAATTCAAGTATCAATTTATATTTTGGATCAATTAATATTTTCTAGGAAGTCCAATGTTTGGGTTGTGACAATAGTACAGGTGGGGGCCCATTTCAATCCCATATAAACAATTTAAAAAAATACCATAAAAACAATAAAAAAAAATTGTCTTTACAAATGAATAATGCTTAATGTTTATTTCACATAAATATATATAAAAAAAGACTAAGGAGAGTTGTAGACAATAATTTTATCACCAAAATACTGATTTGGTATAAGGATATTATATTGTGCCTTTTCCCTTTCTTTGGCATTCGCTCACCAAAAGAGACTCTAAATACCATCGACTTTAGAAAATTATACATATGCACTCATAGTAGTTTAGAATATTTTTAATATTAGTTATTACAAATACCTCAAAAAGTAACTAGAACATTGCAATTAAGTGTTTGATAAGAATACATTACATTTGTGTGTGGTCAAAACATATTGGAATGGATATTAATGTGTAAAAATGAATAATGTTGTGATAGCTTACTGAATTCATTTATCAGCTTAACTAGAATAACATTAACTTGACCTTTAAGTTTTTATTAGCCAGTGCACACACATACACCCATAAGAGCTATACTACATAAAATTAATAAAAAATAGTAATAAGAGCATGATATGTCTTCAAAATAATATCAATATAGATTTAAGCATGAGATATAAGATAAATATATCCTAATATAGGGATATTTCAATGCAATCCCCTAGATACCATCCATAAAGTAATGTTTGATTCAGAATATGGTTGAACTACTATATTTATGTGTCATAGAGTCAAACTTTATGTTGGAATCAAATCCATTATCCCAAATTTAATATTTTTAATGAAAAATAAATTTCATCATAGTTTTACTCTAGCATTAAAAGTTTTGATAATATTACAATGATACTAAATAGACGATACCACTATGTCATTTATAATGCCACATTAACATCACATATGACATTATTCATAACAAATGATACTAGAATACCACATGTGAGATTATATTATATGGAAGAACTAGAAAATATGTATAACACTTATTAAAATCAAGAAGAAGGAAAGAACCTAGATAAAATTAAATGGTACAACTAATAGTAGGCTAGAAAGGAGGATGATGTATAATTATGGGAGTATATATGTTAGATAGATATAGTTGTAGAGCAAAAAAATGGTGTACCTAACAATGGGAAATGAAATGCATATATTTTTATATTTATTTAAGCACTAAAGAAACAATAATTTAAGTAAGCATGAGAGGCAAATAAGTGAAATAAATGGGGGTCCTCTCTATATTATTTGATTCATAAAATTCAAGATTACAAAACATCCCCTTGAGGGATCTAAATTGATACACTCATTAAAAATATACCAAAATATTAAATTATCTAAAAACATAGGTGCGCTCCAACGTCTTCCTTACACACGAATAATTTGAGAGCGGGATTTCGATGATGTCGTAATGTTATATCAATGTTCTAACTTTTTTCTCCTTCCTTGCATGTTGTGATACTTGGATCTACACACAAAGAAATCAGATTTGTTAATAGCATGTGCAGATTGAAATGCAATCAAAGAGATATATGTGATAATGAGCTTGAAAGAGGAAATATATAATAGATGATGCAATACTATTCTAAATGATGCCAAAACTTAGTATAATGCATATAATATTCTCTATAAATGATATAATCAAAAATAGAAATAAATTTACACACATATTTAGGGTCATCCCTTAATGTACTGATTAGTACTACAAAACAAGAAATGCATAATAATAGGTGCAAAACAACTCAAAATTGCACCAAAACTTGAAATAAGGTATAAAATCTACTCTAGAATTGATATATATAAAAATAGAAGATAAATTATTCTCAAATTCATGGTCATCCTTGGGTGTGTCATTTAAGACTGCTAACCATCCCAGGTGCGGATGACCACCAAATCTGGTGGTTTTTACCACCAATTCCTCTGTGATTTGGTCTAAAATACTCATAGGAGTATTGTCATAAACTTTTGGTATATGATTCACTTAAATGGGTTGGTTTTGTAAATGGATTGTTTGTTTTAGAATCACTTGAAAACCTCCTTTGCTTTATGAAGATCTCAAGGGAAAACATGTAGTGAATTGGGGATAAATCTTGGTAACACTTCATGGTGAAATATTGAGAAGACTCCTCTATAAAATTGGGTGGAATGACTCCACTTTGTAGTTCAAGTGAGCATATGGTCAAATGGGAATTCTTGGCCATGTGAGGCAGGTGTCGCCATTTGTCCAAATCTCACCATGTGTTGGAGAGGGAATAATCTCCAATTTGGACCTCTAATTTACAACTTGGCATGGGATTTATGCGCCCTCATATTGGTATGCTTCAATGGGAAGGTTAAATAGCAGAATATAAGTGCCATTTGTATCACCTTTGACTTTTTAAGGTTTCAAAGCCATGGCCATCCCACCTAGGTATAGTTGCTGGTGGCCATCCCTAGGTGAGACAACCATGAATTATGGTCATCTTGGTATGGTACAGACAATCCTACATGGCTTACATCTTTCCAAAAGTAGGGTAGAACTTTCTAAAGTGGTTAGGACCACTATTTAACATCTGAAGGTTTCCCAAGGGGCCATATGGTGTCAATTAGAATGTGTCTTGGAAGTGTAATCGTATTGAAATGATTTTAGTGTCTATAGATGCCTATTTTTTGGATGCATTATATGTAGCAAAGCGTGGAGCAAAAATAGATGACTAAAATATCAAATTATTAAGGTTATTCAGTAACCTAACCAACTAAGTGAAAAAAATGAAACACCTAACAATGGGAAATGAAATGCATCTATTATTCTATCGATTTAAGCACTATAAAAACTACATTTTAAGTAAGCATGAGAGAGAAATAAGCGAAATAAATGAGCGTACTATCTATATTATTTGATTCATCCCTTGAGGGCTCTAAAATGATACACTCATTACAAATATTCCAAAGGATTAAATCCTTCAGAAAATCAAATGTGGTCCAACATCTTTCTCACACTCATGAATCATTCAAGAGTGGGATTTCGATGCTACCATAATATTTTATTTATGTTATGACATGCTCATACTTCCTTGTGCACTATGATACCTATATCTACCCATAGATAAATAAAATTTGTTAATATCATGGGTGGATTGAAATGTAATCAAAGAGATATATGCGATAGTGAGATTGAAAGAGGAAATGTATAATATATGATGCAAAATTGTTCCAAATGTTACCAAAAATTAGGATAATGCATATAATATTATATATAAGTGATCTAAGAAATAATATAAGGAAAATTGCACACATATTTGTGGCCATCCATGGCCATGCTGATTAGGACTACAAAACAAGAAATGCATAATAACAGGTGCAAAACATCTCAAAATTACACCAAAACTTGATAGATGACATACAATATACTCTAGAATTTATCTATGCAAAAATATAAGAGAAATAATGCTCAAATTCATGGTAGTCCCCGAGTGTGCCATTTAATATTGCTAATCATCCTAGGTGGAGATGACCACCAAATCAGGTGGTTTTTGCCATCAATTCCTTTGTGATTTGGTCTACAATACTCCTAGGGTTGTTTTCATAAAATTTTGGTATCTAATTCACTCAAATTGATCAGTTTTGTAAACATATTACATATTTTAGAATCACTTGAAAACCTTGTTTGCTTGATGGAGATCTCAAGGGAAAACATGTAGTGAATTGGGGATAAATTTTGGTAGCACTTTGTGGAAAAATATTGAAAAGAATCCTCTCTAAAATTGGGTGGAATAACTTCACTTTATAGCTCAAGTGAGCATATGGTCAAATGGGTATGCTTGGCCATGCGAGGCAGGTGCCACAATTTATCCAAACCTTGTCATGCATTGGAGGGGGAATAAAATCCAATTTGGGCCTCTAAGTTATAACTTGGCATAGGTTTTATGTGCTCTTAGATTATCATTCTTCAATGGGTGGGGTAAATTGTAGAATATAGGTGCCATTTGTCTCACCTTTGACTTTTTAAGGGTCCCATGACATGGTCATCCCACCCAGGGACGGTTGCTGATGGTTGTCCCTGGATAGGATGACCATACACTATGGACATCCTGGGTGGGACGGCCATGCCTACATGGCCCAAAAAATTCCAAAAGTGGGGTAAAACCTCCCAAAAGTGGCTAGGACCACTATTTAACCTCTTAGTGTTGCCCAAGGGGGGCATATGGTGTCGATTAGAATGTGTCTTGGTAGTCTAATCAGATTGATGTAATTTTATTATCTACAATAGCCCAATTCACTTTAAATAATTATGGACTTCTTATTGAATATTATAATTCAATAATGCACCCATTACATTATTTGATGTATGATCCATATTTTTTTATCTGCTAAAGCTAAGACCATGTATGTTGTGTCTTATCTTATAGTAGATGCATATGTCTTATAATAATGTATGATAATTTGAAATGCATGTATCTTTATTGATAGACTTATTTTATGTCTTTCTAGGGATCCATCACTATTATACTTGGTGTTAAACACCTAATTAACTCTAATTACTTCTTTATTATTTGTAATTTTACACAACTCCCATGTAAAATTCTTTTCAATTACATTTAATTCTTTTTTCATGGATTTGATCCACACATTATGTTAGGTTACTTCTTCAAAATTTTAGGGATTTAGTTCAATATTGGGCGATGGTGCATATTATCTTCTTATTATTTTTACATTTACACTTGGGATTGTTGTTTCCTTCTTGTGAACCTAAAATATTTTTATAATATAATGTTTGTATTTGGAGAAATGTTGAGACTACAATCATTTGCATGCCTTGCTTTCTTCAAAATAACCATTAAAAATGCATGTTTCAATCTTTGGATCTAAATTATTTAATTTCTTATCTTCAACATGAACATAATCCAAACAAATAAACATTATAAAGTGACTTAAAAAAGGCTTATTTTGATACCATGCCTTATGAGGAATCATTCTTCAATGCAATTGTGGGATTTCTTTTAAAAATGTACACTATTCTTTCAATTTTCTTAACCCATAAATAATTTTCCAAACCTTTTTCTATTACCATGCTTCTTACCATATCCATTTTTATCCTATCCTTTCTTCCTATTATTTTACTTTGTTGAGGTATATAGACTGTTTTCATTTGTATTCTTATCAAATGATCATCATAAAATTTATTGATTTTATTGAAACAATACTCACTATGATGATTAGTCTTTGACATTTTGATTCTATATCTACTTCCATTCTCTACTGTGGATTTGAAGTTACTGAATATGCAAAAAAAAATATTCATATTATTTGAAATATATATCCATGTTTTTAATATGATCGTCAATGAAAATTATCAAATAGAAGGATTTATCAACATTTGTTTTGCATTGGGCCATAAATATATGAATGAATTAATTATAATAAATATGATTCTCTCCTTGATAGTCCTTTTCAAAATATATCTATGATGTTTTTCCATTATGTATCCTTCACACAATGCACTTTTTGCCTCTCCACTAGGCAATGTGTGGGCAATTATCAAACTGGATATTCTTTACACACTATCAGATTACATATTCTCTCCAAAATCAGATTAGATATTCTCTATAATATCATACTAGTTAATAATTATGTAGTTTTAAAGTGTTCATATTACCTTTGTTAAATATACATTGTAGGTTTCAATGTGCTTATATATAATATCTTGGCTATGATTGTAGTAACCTATTATACAATATGCTTAAATATATTTTTGTTTTTGAATGAGAAAGGACTAAAACAACATTTCAATAGGGAAAACCTAAGTTGGATGTGTTCGATTTTATGGGATATATAATATAAAATATTTTTTGTGATTAGTAATTAGTTAAATATTATAGACCCTTAACTATGGAAGGTTCCATCATACTCATAGTCACACTCTCCATTTTAAAGGGTACTATGAGAGTAACATCTTGATGTTAACCACTTAGTGATGAATGATACTTTTAGATGGTTCAAGGCTTCCTGAGGTTATTTTATTTTATTTTAACCTAGTATTATATTGTGACATACATCATATTATATTGAATTCTAAATCCACAAATAACCAAAGTAGTAATGTAAGAATTAATGGAAATGCTCACAAATTGAATATAACTAAATGATCACAAAAATAAAAGTAACAAAAGTTCCCACAAAATATAATTGAACAAATATAAAAATAAAATTATATTAATCAAGTAGAATAGATATTGTAGGTCTCTTCAAGGGGTAACCTTTTTAAAATTAAAGTTTTAATATAGAATGAGAAAATATGAGATACCTTCTACTTCGACTGCATGTGCTTATATAGAGTCACATTTACCCTAATCCTAATGCTTAAAGGTTGGACCACATGAAAGAGGGGACCAAAGACACTAACTACTAATTACAATAAAAGTAATGATTACATTATAATAGGCCAATTCATTCTAGGTATCCATGGTGTAAACATAACATGAGAACTAGAGAATTACATAGTAAAGGTTATGTTAGGATAGAGTCATAATAAAATAGTATAAAAGGTAGGTCTTTCAACCAACTTATACATGTGTTCAACTTCATCACAATATCTAAAAGCAATAGTTTTGAACCAATATTTTCTATCGTTAATCACCCATATATCAGGCTAGAATTCTACTTTCTTATTTATCTTAATGATGTAATAAAGAGACAAATGGTTAGGTCCAATATTAGAAACATGAAGCACATCATCAAATGATGAATATAAAATAGTGATGTATAGATCTCCTACAATTTCTAATTAATAGTCATCTCCAATCACAACATATTCCCCTATATGAGTTTTCTATAACCTTGAAGAAGGTGCTTGTGCTTTCTCATGTGTCTAGTATCCCCTAAATTAGGTAACCACTCTTCTAAAGAGATGGGTTTCAATTATGTAGAATGAACTACAACATGTGTCTATGTAGTTTATCCATAAAAACTATCCACACCTTATGGATAGAAGAGAGCAACACCAATACCCCCTTTCTTGGTGCTTCCTCCGATTTCTTGATCTAAACCCTATACATTTTTGTTTTGTATCCTTTCTTTTTGTAAAAGTGACAAGTAAGTTTATTTAAGGGATTATTGGAATTTTTACATTATTTTGGGGATTATAATCATTCTAAATTTTACCAAATTATTTTGGATATGCTTAACTAAAAATAAAATTGTCCCTATACTTATTTCTTCTAGCTTAATGATGCAAAAATATTTAAAGACCACATCAATAGATGTTGTATGAGAATATAGAAAATACACATGTAGCATCTCGAAAGCCATAAATATTTCATATATATTTTCACATATTTTTTAGATAATATTGAGCATATCTATATATATTTCTTGTTATATTTTGATACTGCATATTAAAGGAAATGCAACCACAAGAACTAAAACTAGAAAGAAATATTAACTTTATGATAATGGCAATATAATATGCAAGAAAAAATTATAATAAAATTTTTCAATAAATCATAAAATTGTCATTAATGAAAGCTCACAAAAATAGTAACTCCATACAAAAAGTGGAGATTTTAAATACTCCATGCTTCATATAAGTTCTACGTTGTATCTACTCTAGTCTATATTAAACATCTCTATATCTTCTATTACTCTAAAAAATATATCAAAGGACTATGTATAAGAGATATGTCTCTTGACATTTTACCTACCTATGGCTCTTCATATTCCTATTATGTACATGTGGACTATATCCACATTTACAAAATCAAGTACTTTGCACATTGTAACACTTGTGCATTTATTACATTGCATAAAGTAAATACTCAAATCCTAATATAAGATAAACTCCTAATCTAAAAATGTACCCAAGGTGGTACATTAGCATGTACCAAATAATATAATATATTCCAACACCCCCCTATATTACATTATTTAATTATTAAAGACATTAGTCTTCACCTTTAAAATGTTCTTTAGCTTGATAAAGTTATTTGTATTATATTCAATTTACATTGCACTGTATGCCTCCTTGGATAGGTTCCTCTTCTTCATATTTTTTATCTTTATCTTTGGAGTCAATTTTTGTTCTTTCATGAGCTATCATGCTATCACTAGATTCCTGCAAAAGTATTTTCTCTTTGCCTTTGTCCTTATCACAATTCTTCTTTAGTATAGAATATTCTAAGAAATCACTTAAAGAATAATGATAATATATTGAGTTAGAATAAGTTGAAGTATCAATACTACATTAAGAATTAAATATCTTCTATAATAAAGGTTCTTCTATTGTGGTTTTCTCTTTAAGTGATTCACTCAATTCCTTTTGCTTCATATTTTCTTCTTTGTATTATTTATTTGTAAGTAATGTGATATATAATATGTTACCAATATCTAAAGGAATTTTAATATCATATTTTTAATTATAAATTGATTCAATTATTGTAGCATGTAGATAATATTATAGATTTTTAAAGTTTTCATATAAGGCTTCAATATAGATCACTTTTTAAGTAAGATCTAAGTTTCCTTCAGTATTTGAAAGTAAATTATTGATTCTAATTTTTTATGGTATTTTCCCTTTCCTTTCTAATCATGTTTTCCATATAATTATTCCTTGAATCCTTTGAAGTAGATATCCTTATTCCTCCTAATTTTTTAATATTAAAAAATAGGTTTTGATAGAGTCTTTTAACTTTAAAAAACTTTGAGGTTGACTATCTTATGACTCCCTAGTTTAGAGATCAAATTCAATGAACTCTTTTTAATTCTCATATTTGTAGAACCCCTTATATATCCCAAGTATTTTGAATGTACTATGGTCTTGATAAAGTACTTAGATTTTGTTAAGTATTTCCTTTGAGTTGAATCCCTTTTATCTCCCTAATGTTTAACTACTACTTTTCACCTTATTTATCCCTATTTGTGAATAGAAAGCTAAAGATAATATTACTGAACATTCAATTGATGAAATTTTTTATCTTCAGGCCCTATAGTTGGATTTCTTGAGTCTCATTAATTTAAGAAAGAGACTAATTCCAATTTAGTTTTCCAAACTTTTCAATTATTTATGTTTTACTTCCTATATCCTTTAATTCTCAATTATATGGTTTCTAAATTTAAAGATGTTTAATTTGGTGTTGAACTCCTTATATCTCCCTAATTAGAAATTTAGAAATTTAGGATATTTATAAAATTATTCTTCAATTTAAATGTAGAAAATATTATTCCTCCTAGTTAAATAATTTGCAAATATTTTCATTCTTGAATTTCAAATAATGCAATTTTCAAAAATCTCTAAGTTATAATTTTCTTACATAAATAACCTTTCTAATCCATAAATAAATTATATAAGGTTATAATTTACTTATATCTCCATGCATCAAATAACTAAACATAACCTTAGAAATAACAGACTTTATGCCTCCTTAAAATTGATGGAATGCACATGATAATCAAATGTTAATATACCTTTCTTGTAAGATGAGGTGCTACGTATTGATTGGCTTCTCCTTTGACTGCAATTTCCATTCTATTTGGGTATTATATTATTCTCAATCCTCAAGGTATGGTAGTTTTCTTCCACTGCATTAATCACTCTTTTTTAGGATGCACTCTTTTGCTTTTGACTATCCTCCTTATCCTATTTGATGTTATTTGGCCTAAGATTCTTGGTATACGTGATCTATTTAGATTTGGGATATTAATACTTGGCTATATCCTTTGAATTCCATGCCACATTGCATTTAATGTAACCTTTTGATGTTATTATTCTCTATTAGATGGTTCAGGTGTTACATATTACCATTTAGACATTACTTCAATATTTGTATGTTGCTCTTCTATATTAGGTGGTGTAGGCATTACTTAAATATTTGGATGTTTCTCTTATTTGTTAAGTGGTGTAGGTGTTACTTCAAAATTTGAACAGTGAAGGTTTATGATAATATATTCCCTCCTTTATCAATTAGCACTTGTTTTGAGGCATTGTTAAATAATGTTGGTACTCTTCTCTTTTGTACCAAGGGGCATACAATTTCTTTGTCCACTATGACATGTGGTGGATCCTTTCTCTTGCATGTATCCAATGCTTAGCACTCAAAATTCCTTTATTTTTCGTAATGTTCTTTGCCAACTCTTTGTAAGTTGTTTTTTCTTTCTTTTGAAACTATTGAGTGGTTCTTGATTTACAATGTATGGTGGTGGCTCCTCCTTTAGTGGTGCTTCAATTCTTATTTCCTTGGTGAACATTTAAATTCTATTATGATGGATGTTCAACCTCTTTTGATTGGGTAAAAACTTGCTACTTGATTTATTTTTTCTACCTTAATACTTACACCTTTGTCCTGACTATATTTCTTTATTGATTTTGTATTTATTTTATTTCTCTTGTAGCAGGTTTTGATCCAAAATGGATGTTACCTTCTTGGAGTTTTGGCACCCTATAGGGTGTCTTTAGACACCTTGAATATTTTAATATTGAGACCTTATTTAGCTCTTTATTTTTCACTCCATGGCTTCTCCTTTTTAGCTTGATAATTATACAACTAAAGGCTACAACTCTTGTGTCTATTTGGTGTATTTAGACACTTCAAATATTGTACTTATTTCGCTACTTTAGGAATGAAAAATATGGTGCTTTTATAAAATGGAAATGAATATTTTTTAGAATAAGATAAAATACCTTTATTGCACCAAAAGTTTGAGATCTATTTAGTCTTATTTTGTAGCTTACCTTCTAGTATTTATCAATTGGATTTTGCTTTAATATGATGGCACCTCCTCTTTCTCTTGGTGGTTCATCTTCACCAAAACTTGTTGCTGCTTTTACCTATGCTTTATGGTGTCTTTGGACACTCTAACTCAACCTTGCTCTTGTGCACTATTTATTCTCCCCTTGATTGAGAATATTGCACTTTGATATTTTTTAAAACTAACATGCATTGAGCACTATCAACGTATTATTATTACTCCTTTCAAGGAATTATTTAACACTATATTTTGTTGGTGTATTTTATAGGTTTCAAGATGATAATTCCACCTCCTTTCTTGACTTTGAAGACCTTTAAAATTAAAATACTTGTGCTACCTTTAATAATTATAATATGGTGTTTTCAAGAAAATTAAACAATACTTGAATAAAATTTTTAATAACACCAATTTTAAATCCTTATTTTGGACTCCTTTGTAGCAATATTTCTTGGTGATTTGGTTCACCTATTTGCTTCTCTCGATATGTAAACTTTGTAGCTTCTATTATATGATTTTCTTCCATAGACTTGTCTATATTGTAGCTCTATATTTCATTTCAAGAAGCTTCAATTTTTTGAATACTTATCCTAATCTTGTTTTCCAAGAATGTATAATTTTATAGCTATAATACTAGCCAATTCTCTCTATATGTTAGCCATTATTTTACTATACAAAAATGATTCAATTCTAAAACTTTGCAGCTATTAATGTTGTCCTCTTGCTATACAATATATTACCTTTAACTTATAAAATTTGTAGCACCTTTCCTTGACCAAATTTTGTCTAAAATTTTACCCCCTTGCTATCCTAAAATTCTTTAATTTGTAGCATTCAGTGTTGCCAAATGATAAACTTATCTATTGTCCAATGCTTCTCCTAACTTCTCCAAATTGCAACATTCAATTTTCTATTTAAGGGCTCTTCAAAATATACCCAAATCTTCTTCATATTGCAGTTATATGCCACCTTCAATTTACTGGTATGCAAATCTTCAATTTTTGCTACAAAATCAATAATCTTCTCTTCCACAATTCAGCCTACAAATCCTTTGTGGTTATCCTCAAATCTCTCAAGTATTTTGCCTTCTTCTAGATTATTTCTCCTCTTTAGTTCTTTTTGAACTCTGACTTCAAACTTGGCCTATTTAGTGGCCTTGTTTCTCAAGAATTTGAATTCTTGATATATTTAAAAAAATCTTCCAAAATTTGGAAAACTTCTTACCAAATCCTTCTTCCTTTTGGGCTTCTTGTTGAATGGCAAAAATTGTCCCAAATACTTTTTTTTTTTTTGGATCTTCTCCTTATTTATCCCTTCAATTTTACTTGAGGTCTTCTTATGAAAACTTCAATGAGATATTTATTTTATCTCTCCAATATTTCAACTATGTATGTTATGCAATGATATCTCTTTCCTAGATCTCTAAATTCTATTGCTTCATTAAATATGCAATATGAACTTTTCTAGTTATTCTCTTTCTTTAATATTCTAAATCTAGATGTTCTTCAATAAAACCTCTTTCTTGGGACTCCTGGATCTCCAATATCCAATCTTCTATAGGACTCTTTTTTTGTTGGGTCTCCTTTTTCTTCAATCCTCAATAGGATCCTTTAGCCTCTTTCTCTCTTCTCAATCTTCAATATCCTATGTGGAGATCTCTTTCACGAGTATCCTTAATATTCTATCTTCAATGTACAAATCCTACAATGGGACATTTTCCTTATACCTCCAAAATCTTCAATATTGAACTTGTTGCTTCAAGTATTGGATTGATTCCAAAGTACTTTTTGCTCATCATTCTACCAAAGGTAATTTTTTTGAAGATGCATTCCCACACTAGACTTGAGGTAGTTAACATTGATTTTGATTTGGGATATTTTTATCCACTAACCACTCCTCTCCACCATCTATATTTAGATAATAATCTTGTGGGCTTCATATCTTTCATCTTCCATCCATTCTCTGCTTGATAGGGTAAGCTAAAACTAAAATTTTCATTGGTCATTCAATCCTCGCACTAGGGAAACAAAATCAACTCTTCTATACAATAAATAAGTGTCTCTTTTTTCTACACCATATTGTGTTTTATTAAACACATTATAAAAGGGACATCTAAAAATACCAAATTTTAACCACTCACATAGCTAATAATATTAATATGTCTTATGCTTAGGAATAGCTTTTGCTCACATTATTCCATTTTCTAGATTTGATAAAATCCAATAAATTTCTCCTAGGATGCTCTTAATTTGCCACGTATCTTAACTACCACTACCCCTACCCTTGCCACATCTCGTAGCACTCATCAATATACTGCTTGCCACCTTTCCTCCTAAATGAGACACCTCAAGTATCCCACTCTAACTACACTTGCCACTTGGCTACCCTAGCTTGTCACCTATCCTCACACCCCTCACTTCCCATAATCCTATAAGTACTCCCATAATTCCATCCACCAAAAAAGGAGATACTATTTCATATTTTTACGTTGTTAAATTCATACCAAAAATTTCACATCCTCTTTGAGGTCTGAACTATAGTATCTGAGGAGTGATCCTGTGAAGTCTAGTCGAGTCTTCCTGCTAGTGAGCCCCAAACATAGCCCATTTTGTTTGCACAATACCAAATTTACCCCACTAAGTTTATATAGTCCCAAATGCACCCTATTACATTTTAATAGTCCCAAATGTACCCTACTAAATTTACATAGCCCTAGGTGACGAAAACCCCGAAATCATATTAGCATAGGAAAAACAATCAAAAAGGAATATTTTGTTTATGTTCAATCTCTACAAGTGATTTCATGCTTTTTAAGATTTTTGTGTTCAATAGCATTAGGATTTTGCATATATTTCATGATTTTAGGCCTTATTTTATGAGTCTATGTCCATGCTATTAAATTTTTTTTTTAAGCTTTGATGTAGGTTGTAGGTTGAAGGCTATTGAAGCTAGGGTGGCCTGCAAGGATACACAAGCCCACCCACTTTTTTATTGTAGCATGAAGACATTGGCACCCAAATTCATTGATTTATAAAAATGTTTTTTCACCCTTTTGTTGTTTTCAAAGCAATATTTCTTATAATCTCACCCCTAGACATTGGGTTATTTTATTTATAAAAATAAAATGTGGTTTATACATCTCAATATAAAATACAATCTTTTCATTGCATTATGCTTTCTTTGTACTTTCACTATTAGGGTGTTGTTTTTGTTGCTACAATATTCAATGACTCTTCCTCAATTATTAATCTCGTATCCTCTATTTAAATTGTAATAATTACTCTTACCAATATACTCTAACTTTAGCTTGATGATTGATCATTATGCCCAAGTACTCACTAACAGGTTATATCACCATTCCCTAACACTACTCCTCCTCTAGAATTTCCTAGATTTCCTTTAGAAGCCCCATAAAAATTTAGGTTCATCCATCCTTTTATTATTTTTTTCCACTTGATAAATCTACTCAAGCCTCCTTGAGGATTCACATTCCCATAAACTGGACTTAGGTTCTAATTTATGCTTAATTTAGCCTCCTCAAATGACTCTAAAATCTCATGCACTTTCACTGCTTTGATATTATCCACTATGATGCATTCTCTATTCTTGGCTATAGATATTTTCTCCCATTTAAAAATCCTTCTATTTCTCTTCAGTAAAACTCCCACACATCATGAAATAAAATTATATTATATATTTGATTCAATCTTGGGCTTTGAAAAGGCTTATCTCATTATTTTATCCATGTTGCCATGTTTCTAGACATCACCCATGCCACCCCCATATTATTATTATATCATACAATATTTTATGAAGAACACAAGCTTATACTGATAGGGGGTGAACAGTATAAGACCACTTTTTAATTTTCTTTTCAAATCAATATTATGCAGTGTATAGATAGCAGTACTAATAGTAGTTTTCAAAGTAATGCACAAAACACCATATACAATAGAGAAACAAATTTAATCTGGTTCACCCAATGTGTGATACCTCCACAGAGAAAATATTTCTTCTAAATATTTCTCAAATAATATTTTGTGAATCCTTCCCAATTATAGTATTATGGACCTTTGTCCAAAGGAGATGTTGATCCCCTAAATCTGGTTTATGGATATCTATCCATAGGATAACTCCTTCTCCTCTACTCTAGCTAGTGATACTATAGAAGATACTACATCCACTACACTGACTATGGATCTCTCTCCACTTGAAGACTCTTGTACTCACTCAGAAGATCTTTCCTCAATGTCATGGTTGATGGTTCTCTATCTACTAGATACATTGTACTCTCTACTTTGTCACCTCAAAATATTTGTTAAAACAATTGTACTAAACACAGTCCACTTAGTATAGCACAAATCTACTCAATAGGTTCACTCAGAACCTTATCAAATATGCTCAAAAAGTCCACTTGGAACCTGCTCAAATTTTCTCAACAAGTCCACTCATAACCTGCTCAAATATGCTCAATAGGTCCATTTAGAACCTGCTCAAATATGCTAAATAGGTTCACTCATAACCTACTCAAATATCCTCAACAGGTCCACTCAGAACCTGCTCAAATCTGATCAATAGGTCCACTCAGAACCTGTTCAAATCTGCTCAACAGGTCCACTCAAAACCTGCTCAAATATGCTCAACAAGCTCACATATAACTTGTCTAAATCTACTCATTAAGTCCTCTCTAGAAATTGCTCAAATCTGCATTGCAATCTTCCACAAAATCTCACACAAAAATAGTCCACAAGCATTCTCAAATACTTACCTCAAATCAGCTTAACAAGTCCACACAAAAATTGTCCAATCTCATAGAATCATAAAGATAATTTTTAGACACTCAATATGTTCTATACTCAATGCTCAATTACTTTATCAACTCAATCTCATATAAGCATAAAGAGAATTTTTAGAGACTCAATATGTTCTATTATCAAAGCTCAATCTCAACTCAATATCATAGAAGTATAAAAAGAATTTTTAGAGACTCAATATGTTATATTCTCAAAGCTCAATCTCAAATCAATCTCATAGAATCATAAAGATATTTTTTAGAGACTCAATATGTTCTATTATCAAAGCTCAATCTCAAATCAAATTAGAGTATAGAATAGTTTGTTTTATGGAACTTAAACAATCAACTCACACATTCACTTGACTAGGCTCAATCAACTCTACTCAATTAATCATCTCAAGGAACAACCCTTTCTCACAAACCCTAGTCCAAGAATATATCAACCAACTCAAAATATTTCCAACAATACTCAATAACAAATCTCACATAACAATGATACTCATGTTCGTTTCTAACTCAAGTTAAAGTTCTTTGCATAACCCATTGGTTTGAACAACAATGCTAATAATACAAGGTCTTAATCACAACTCTCAAATAAGAAAAACTTGAAGCATAAACTCAAAGTACTTCACTCAACCAATGGTCTAAACAACAATGCTTATCAAATAAGGTTTAATCACAACTCTCAATACAAAAAAACCTTGAAGAATTAACTCAACCACTTTCGAAAATGAAACCCTAATCAAATCCTTTTCACTCCAAACTTAATTTTCAATCAAGTCAATCACCTAACTCAAAAAAGAAGAATTTTTACCGTAAATTTTATTGAATAGTAGTTGCCCTTAAAAATATGCCACACTCACAATTACTTCTTTGAAAAACTCAATAAGGGTTAGAGGATAATTTTTATATCACAAAAATAATATCACAATTACACCTTATCACTCCAACTTAAACAATAAGCAATATCCTCACAATAATAACAAAACCCTTTATTCAAAATAATATACAACCCACAAAGTGTTAACCTTTCAATATTCCATAATAGCACAATTTAAGACTTGAAAATAAAAATAGAATTCTCCTTATAACTCCTAATGGTATTTCTCAACTACCAACCTTTATCACAAAGTACCTTATACCTCCAACTTAGGCATTAATAAATAAAACATAAAAATGTATCTTTGCCTTTGGAGAATTTCAAAATCTCAACGCAGCCCACACAAACCTCTTTTCCCATGGTGCAAACCACCACATGAGATACAAGATCATTGGGAAGGAAGAAGCACCACGTGTTTCAACACCCCTTCCTTGCCTTGCAAAATATATGCACCTAATGATTGGTGCCTTCAACACGTCCACCAAAAGCTTTCGTGAGATTCGAACACTATCGACCATACACACCAAAATGTAATCTTGCAGCCCACTTGCCACTAGGCCAAGATTCCTTATTGGCTTTCAAATAATCAATGTGCTTGCTTTTGTTTCCTTTCATCGTCAAGTCAAATATGAATTTCACAATTCTATCTCACAAGCCCTACATTTAATCCGTATGCTTTCTCTTTCCAATTCGAGCAAGGATAATTTGGAAATCCACTTTGGGCATGGTATTTATATGCATTTCCACTAAATGAAAAACATCGGTTCTTCCATTTGGCTTCTATGACGTTGGTGGAAATAAACTTTGCCTTGTTTAAAACTTTATATCCGACCTTTAGATTTATTAAAATATTCTTTGGTCTTAAACCTTTAAACCCAACCTTTGGGTTTATTAAAATAATTTTAGACTTTATAAACCCACTTTTGCAATATAAAATATTGTAATGAAAATTACAAATAATTTATTCTGGGTTTTCACCATGGCGCTTCTAATAATTATAATATTTCACCTTTGATAAAGTACCTTTTAATATTTATTTATAAAATAAATATTATAACTCCTTTTTAACTTTTGCCTTCTTTCTAAATATCAAATGACCATATTTTTCGCTTTTATTTCCCGCTGAAATATTTGGTATTAATGATGACTCCATCTAGTGCCATCAATGGTGACACCAATGACAACTTTTACTTAGGGACGCAAAATGTCCAACAATATCCCCCTTTGTAATTAATGGCATCCCATATCCTTTTACTGAAAGCTGACCTTTGTTTTTCTTCTACTTGCCCTAGGACATTGCTCCCCCTGGGACATTGCTCCCCCTCGATCAATGCTCTCCCCATATCAAATCTCTCCCCAATATACACAAATCTCTCCCCCTTTGACATCAATGGCAAAGGGTTACCTTTGGGTATCAGGGCTAAGAATGAGCCTCTTATCTTAGTCCCTGCCCCACCTCCATATGAGGTGGTTAATTATGGGGTGGGAATATTTCTACTCCTCAAAATCACTGTTCTTTGACTTTATATTTTTCTCCTTTTTTGAGTTTTCTTAATCCTCTGACTATTTCTTTCCAAGTCATCATTCTTGTTCCTGTCATCACTTCTATTCCTTTTTTCTATTCTTTTTCTCATCCATGTTCTTGTTCTTGTTCCTATTCTCATCCATGTTTCTATTTTTGTTCTTGTTCTCATCCATGTTCTTGTTCCTATTCCTGTTCTTGTTCATATTCTTATTCCTGTTCATGTCTATTTCTGAAATATTTGCTCTACACGATATTGTTGTGTGACCATCATTATTGCACTTATAACACTTAATGTTATTATTCCTTAGAGGTGCAACTATATTAGGATTTCTCCTAGTGAAGTCATATCTTCTTCTGTCATGAACCCTGCAATTCATTGCCTTGTGACGAAACTCATTACATGCATAGAAATACCCTTGGAAAAACAACCATTTTCCATATTCTTGTCTTTCATGTTTCCTGCACTTTGAAGCCATGTGCCCAAACTTGTGACATGAAAAATATCTTCCATTGAATCTTCCTTGTATTTACCTCATTGGTCTACTGTTATGATTGTTGTTCCATCTGTATATTTTCTATGCATTGTTACTATCGTTGAACTCTTTATTTTCCAACTCATCCTTTGATGTCTCACTCCCACTTACATTGTCTTCTTTTGATGTATCTTCTTCTAAAGATTTTTCTTCTTCAAGAATTGAAGTATATTCTTCTTCCTTTTTATTTTGAATCTATTTAGAACCAAGACCTATCTTGTTTTTTTCTCTTCTTTGTATCTTGACTATTTTAACCACACTCTTTGCACTTTTTACATACTTGTATAGCTTATTCTTGGAGTACTCTAAATATTCCTTTAGTAGGGACACTTTTGGTGATAACTTTTCACATTCTAGAATCTTTGCTTCTAACTTATCTTTGAAATTGCTTGCCTTAGCCTTTGAATTTTTTAAATCCTCTATGAGCAATAATCTTTCTTCATCACATTCTTGAAACTGATTTTCAATCTTAGAGTGTTTCTTGCTTACCTTATTTACTATGTCAAGGGCATAGATAAGTTCTCCCTTGAGATCATAACCATTCTCTACTTAATAATCCTCTATTTTTTTACATTTTTCCATATCATTTCTTTCTTTTGGCTTATCTTCTATAGGATCACTCACTTCTTCTTCTAATTCCAGAAGAATATTTTCATCTAGTCTATCAAGTGTATCTTCAAAATCATCATCACTAAAACTATAACCATCCCTTGTCCAATCATATTCAAGATGTCCAAATTTACTACATCTAAAACACTTGAGAATAATTGGAGTGCTTTTATTAACTAGATATTTCTCTTCAACCATAAATAGGACTTCATATCTATCATTGTCTGAGAAACTAGCATCATTATCATTTGAGTACTTACTTGCATTATCCACATAGTAGCTTCTCTTTTGCATTTGGAAGAACTTCTTTCCTTATCTGTTTTTTCCATCCTTGCTTTTCTTTTGGTATTTGTGTCTTTATGTTTCCTTGTACGTATGATCCTATTTTTCTTCATCATTGTTGCTCTTTGGCTCTTTGCACTCTGTTGCATAATATCCATACTCTCCATAATTAAAACACTTAATAGATATTATATCTATGTGTCTTCTGGAACCTTCATCTCTTTTGCCATAATTTTCTTCTTCATAATTGGAAGACTCGTTGCTTGATCATGATTTCTTGCCATTTATCTTTTTGTTCACTTTGAATGCAACTTATTTCGAAGGAATAGGATCTTTTGTTCTTATCTCAAAAGTTGTAAGAATGCCAATTAAAGTATTTCTTTTTAGAATATCACTATCAATTGATGTTTCTATAGCAGATACCTTTTCACTACACCTTTTTGGAAGAGTTCTCAAGATCTTATCACAAGCATCGACTTCATCAATATTCATTCCAAGACCTTTCATCTCAATTATAAGTTCATCAACCTTGCTGAGATAGTCACAATTTTTTTCATCATACTGCATTATTAGGTTCTCAAATTATCCTTTGAGATTTTTGATATTAGATTTCTTGACACTTTTTTCTCCTTCATATATTATATGCAATAGTTTCCACATATATTTTATTGTTTTACAATCCATAACCTTCATAGATTTTGATCTTCATAATCCTTTTATAATTACATTCACACCTCTTGAATTTGCATGCATTAGAATCTTACCTTCCTTATTTGTAGGAGGATTGACTGTTGAATCATATTCAAATTCCACTGCATCCCAAGCTTCATTGCCAAGTGCCATTAGGTGAAATCTCATCAGCACACACCAATACAAGAAGTCACTTCCATCAAATACTAGTAATGCATTATTGATAGACTCATCCTTTTGATCCTTTTGATCCATTGTGTTCTTAGACCGCTTTTCCTTCAAGATATCAAATTCTTCTGAAGGAACCCGCTCTAATACCAATTGAATAACATAAGCTTATACTGAGAGGGGGGATGAACAATATAGGATCACTTTTTAATTTTCTTTTCAAATCAATATTATGCAGTGTATAGATAGCAGTATCAATAGCAGTAATAAAAGAAATACAAAAAACACCATACACAATAGAGATACAAATTTAATATGGTTCATCTAATGTAGGCTACTTCCACAGAGAAAATATTTCTTCTAAATATTTCTCAAATAATATTTTGGGAATACTTCCCAATTACAATTTTTATGGACCTATGTCAAAAGGAGATGTTGATACTCTAAATATGGTTTGTGGATCTCTATCTATAGGAGAACTTCTTCTCTTCTGCTCTAGATAGTGATCCTATAGAAGACACTACCTCCACTACACTGACTTTGGATCTCTCTCCACTTGAAGACTCTTGTCCTCACTGAGAATACCTTTCCTTAATATCTTATCTGATTGATATCTATCCAATGAAGACTATGTCTTCTCTGCTCTATCACATCCAAAGATCTATCTCAAATATTATACTAAATACATTCAAGTAGGTCTAGAATAAATCTACTCAATAGGTTCACTCAAAACCTTCTCAAATATGCTCAATAGGTCCAATTAGAACCTACTCAAATCTGCTCAATAGGTCCACTTAGAACCTACTAAAATATGCTCAACAGTTCCACTCAGAACCTATTCAAATATGCTCAATAGGTCCACTCAAAACCTACTCAAATCTCCTTAATAGGTCCACTCAGAACCTGCTCAAACCTACTCAACAAGTCCACTCAGAACCTGCTCAAATCTGCTCAATAGATCCACTTAGAACCTACTCAAATTTTCTCAACAAACTCACATAGAACTTGTCTAAATTTGCTCAATACGTCCTCTCTAGGACTTTCTTAAATCTGCATTGAAAGCTTCCATAAAATCTCACACAAAAATAGTCCACAAGCCTTCTCAAATACTTACCTCAAATTAGCTCAACAAGTCCACACAGAACTTGTCCAATCTCATAGAATCATAAAGAGAATTGTTAGATACTCAATATGTTCTATACTCAATGATCAATTACTTTCTCAACTCAATCTCATAGAAGCATAAAGATAATTGTTAGAGATTCAATATGTTCTATTCTCAAATCTCAATCTCAACTCAATCTCATAGAAGCATAAAGAGAATTATTAGAGACTCAATATGTTCTATTCTCAAAGCTCAATCTCAACTCCATATCATAGAAGCATAAAGACAATTTTTAGAGATTCAATATGTTCTATTCTCAAAGCTCAATCTCAACTCAAATTATAGTATAGAATAGTTTATTTTATGGAACTTGAACAACCAACTCACACATTCACTTGACTAGGCTCAATCAACTCTACTCAAGGAATAACCCTTTCTCACATATCCTAGTCCAAGCATATATCAACAAAATCAAAATATTTCCAATAATGCTCAATAACAAATCTCACATAACAATGATACTCATGTTCTTTTCTAACTCAAGTTCAAGTTCTTTGCATAACCCATTTGCTTGAACAACAATGCTAATAATACAAGGTCTTAATCACAACTCTCAAATCAGAAAACCTTGAAGCATAAACTCATAGTACTTCACTAAACCAATGGTCTAAACAACAATGCTTATCAAAAAAGGTTTAATCACAACTATCAATCCAGAAAACCTTGAAGCATTAACTCAACCACTTTTGAAAAGGAAACTGTAATCAAATAATTTTCACTCCAAACTTAACTTTCAATCAAGCCAATCACCTAACTCAACAAAGAAGAATTTTGCCCATACTTTTTCTTGAAGAGTAGTTGCCCTTACAAATCTACCACACTCACAATTACTTCTTTGATAAATTCAATAAGGGTTAGAGGATAATTTTTATATCACAAAAATAATATCACAATTACATCTTATGACTCCAACTTAAACAATAAGCAATATCCTCACAATAATTACAAAACCCTTTATTCAAAATATTATACAACCCACAAAGTCTTAACCTTTGAATATTCCATAATAGCAAAATTTAATACTTGAAAATAAAAATAGAATTCTCATTATAACACCTAATGGTATTTCTCAACTACCAACCTTTGTCACAAAGCAAAGACTTCAACCACCAAATACCTTATACCTGAAACATAGGCATTAATAAAATACCTTTGCCTTTAGAGAGTTTCAAACTCTCAATGCAACCCACACAAATGTATTTTCCCATAGTGCAAACCACTACACAAGCTACAATATCATTGGGAAGGAAGAAGCACCATGTGCTTCAACACCCCTTCCTTGCCTTGCCTAACGTATGTGCCAAAATCTTCCATGGGATTCGAACACTATCCACCATGCACACCAAAACGAAAGCTTGCAGCCCACTTGCCACTACACCAAGGTGACTTGTTGGATTCCAAATAATCAATGTGCTTGCTTTTGTTTCCTTTCACCGTCAAGTCAAACACGAATTTTTCAATTCTATCTCACGAGCTCTGCATTTAATTCGTATACTTTCTCTTTCCAATTCGAGCAAGGATAATTCAAAAATCAACTTTGGCCATGGTATTTATATGCATTTCCACTAAATCAAAAATATCGGGGCTTCCCTTTGGCTTCTATAACATCGGCAGAAATAAAATTTACCTTGTTTAAAACTTTAAATCCAACCTTTGGATTTATTAAAATATTATTTGGTCTTAAACCTTTAAACCCAACCTTTGGGTTTATTAAAATATTTTTAGACTTTATAAACCCATTTTTGCAATATAAAATATTGTAATGAAAATTACAAATATTTTATTTTTGGGTTTTCACCATGGCACTTCTAACCATTATAATATTTCACCTTTGATAAAGTGCATTTTAATATTTATTTATAAAATTTAAATTCATCCTTAAATTAAATAATTTATAAAATAAATATTATAACTCCTTTTTAACTTCTGTCTTTTGCACTGTTTCACTCGAACTTCTACCTTCTTGCTGAATATCAAATGACCATATTTATTGCCTTTATTTCCTACTGAAATCTTTGGTATTAATGATGACTCCATCTAGTGGCATGAATGGTGACATCAATGACAACTTTGACTTAGGGACTCAAAATGTCCAACATTTTGATCAAGTAATTATAATCTAAGAATATATAATACATTGATTCTTCATGATATTTACAAAAGTAACATGTATTGGGGAATTGGAAACCCCTTTTATGAAGGTTATATTTTATTAAAATATTAGTTTGGGCTATCAACCAAAGAAAAATTGCCAACTTTGGAATGGTTTTTCTTCCCCGTAATCTTTTCCATTGAAATCTCCCCTCAAAAATTGCATGTGATAAATCATAAGCTAATTGAATAGTGAAAATACTTTCTTGAGTATATCCTTATACTATTGTATCCTCATATAAATTAGGGCTTACATAATGTACCCTTAATTTATTTTTTAGCATTTGGAGCTCTTCCTCATATTGGTTATGCACTTTTATCTTATTGTGTCTTACCTCTCCTCATCCAAATTAGGGCATACATAAACTACTAGCATGGAAAGGTAGATAACTATAGTTAGAATTCTTGGTAATGATAATTATCTACCTTTCCATTATAATATTTTATTTTAATATTTATTTATAATTAGAATCCATAATTATATCCTAATTATCCGCTCAAATAAGACCATCCCTAGATACTTTTCTAGTAAACTTACCTCCATTTGATGTAACTTGCATATCCTTACTTTGATTCTATCTAGGGTATTTAAGATGTAATTTTGAATTTTGTCCTATTATTTTTCTATCCAGATGCTCTTTCATATTCCTTTAATAAGTAATTCAAATATTTGGACTCATTTTTTCTTACCCTTCCAAAAAGGGTTGTGTCATCTATAAAGGGTTAATGGGTGATGTTATTATTATCGTTAAGTTTACGTATTGGCCCATATTTGTATTATTTATTTATGTTCCTTCGCAATACCTCTACCATAATAATGAATAGCTATGATGGTAGAGGATCTCCTTGTCTAATATCCCTCTTGGTTTTAAATGATTATATTACTAGCACATTGACTAGCACTAAATACAATACTATAGAGACATAAGATTTAACTCATATAGCTCATTTATTTCTATATTCAAACTTCTCTAATACTACAAAAATTAAATTTAACCCTATCATAGGCTTTGTTCATATCAAGTTTTGAGATCATTATTATCTCTTTTCTAGAAATTATTTAATGCATTATTTCTTGAGCTACTAAGATCCCATCTAGAATTTGTCTACCTTTCACAAATCCTCCTTGCTCTTCTAATATATATATTTTTAATAGTGGTCTCCACAAATTTTCCATCACTTTGGAGATTACCTTATATGTCATATTACATAAGCTTATGGTCCTAAATGAATCAAATAAATTTACATCCTTCTTTTTTGGAATTAGTGTAAGATTTATTACATTTATTTTAGGACATATTGTTTTACCATAGATTGTTCCATTACCAAAAATAAATAATCCTTCACTATTTCCAAGTTATGTTGATATAATACTATAGAAAGTCCATCCAAACCTTAATATTTATCCTTATCAAAAGAACATAAAACTTAATGAAATTCTTCTAGAGTAATAGGCTCCATCAATTTTCTATTATCTTCATTTATTATGTCTAAAGGTACTTCTTGTAGTAGTTTATCATAGAACATCAATCTCCTCCAATCCTAGAATGTGTTTGTGAAAAAGTCTTATCATTATTTTTTTTTCCTCTATTCTTAAATCCGAACCCCTTCTATTAATTTAATTCTACTCATCCTAGATGCTAATCTATGTATTAATCCTATAAGTTTTTAAATTTATTTTTATATTTTTTTAACCAAATCTATCTTGATTTTAATCTCAAAATTTCTTTCCTTATTCATAATATTATGATATTCACTAAACCTCTCCATTTCCTTCGATCTTGGATTATTGTGTTCATATTTTTGGAATTTTAAAATTTTATCTTTTCATTTTTCTTTCTTCTCAAAAATGTACCTAAGAGTGTTCTCATTCCATTCTTTTAATCTATATGTCATTAATTTAATTTATTTTGGAACTTTATAAAACCCGTTATTTATTGAATAAATATATGTTTACACTATCATATCAAGAAATTGAGGATGACCTTCCCACTTTTGTAGTTACCATGATTTTAACTCTTACTGGCTAGTGATTTGAATAAATATTTATCAAGGCATTAATTTTAACATAGCCACTTCATCTAAAAAATAATATAAGATTATGGATCTATTTTATTTTATTTATTTATTTTGGCTATAATATAACCTAAAATTTATTTAACTATAATTTTACATTTTAATAAACAATTATAAATAATTATAAATTTTCTAATAAGAATAAGCTCAAATTAATTTTTTATATAAAAAAATATGTTTTAATAATATAAATATATTTTTAATCAAACAAGTAAAACTACGTTATACGTCATCCTAATAAATTGATTAATTCAAATGCTTACCAAGATAAAGAGTTAAGGATGAATTGGTAGTGCACTAACAAAATTTATTTGATCCAAATAGTAAGTACGCATAAATTCTATGTCTAGATAAAAATAAGATAAAAATTCTATGTTTAGGCATCATTGATCCTCTTACCTAAGGTAAAATTTTGGTTGTGAAATGAAAACTGGAAACACCTATTTGGTTACAAAATATCTCTAGCTACTCAAAACGGTAAATGGAAAGAAATCCCATGAGAGAATAAGGTGCTTAATGTGCCTTAATTTAAGATTAAAAGATCTATTCCAATTACCCAAAACTCAAAATCCTTGCAATCAGTTTCTCATTTATTGGCTTGGAAGTCTGACTCCTCGATGCATGGTCTAAATAGTCTTTGGTGGAATAAACTTATCCCCCATAATAATATACCTTTAGATTTATGTAGTGCTATTCAAGGTCTAACATTTTTGAAGAAAGGTATTAGCATAATTAGAGATATCTGATATTTGGGCAGCTTCTTAATTCTTACTTGGAACTAGATATTCAATTATTACTCTCTTCATTCTAGGTTCAAAGAGTCTTATGACTTATTTATGGGTTTGATGCCTTATGAGATCCTTATGATATTGGGAACAACTACCGATTATATATGGAAAGACTAGAGATGGCTTAATTGTCATAGAATCTCTTCCGTTACTTCCAGTTGGATATACAAAAATATTTTATGTCCTCCTTTAGAATCTAAGCTCGATATCAAGTTGCAAGTGAATTTTATTAATGCCCAATGGAAGTCTCTTGCTATGCAAAATTTCGAAAGTTCCTGCTGAATCCAAAACTCAACTTCTTGGATGGTGAATTTTGCATCAAAAACTTTCAACTTTGGAAAGTCTATCTTCATTTTTTTATGTTCTCCCTCTATGTAATTTTTTTAATGCTTTAGAAACTCTTATTCACTTGTTTTAGTTTTGTGACATGGTTAAACAATTTTGGCATATCTTCTACATATTTTTTCCCTCTTTCACTAGATATTGAAAGCTTTCATTGCTTGGTTTTTCTTAGCTTGATCAGTACCCAAAACTCTACGATATTTTTAGACTCATCCTTCTCAAGCACATTTGGAAGTGCAAATACAAAAAAGTGTTTACTGTATGTGTTCCTCTATGGGATATAGTTTTAATAGACTTGACATTTGCTATTTTGTTACATATGGGATGCATTTATTTCCAAGTCTATTGAACTACTAGCACACCATGATTTTTTTATATTAAAGGAATTGGTAACTCATTAGAATTTTCTATGCCTCTTTGTGGGTTCAAATCTCACTCCTTCTCACAACTATATCCTTCAGTTGCATTGGGTAAACCTTTTACATAGCTACTATATTGACGGGACATGGCCATTGGTACTATGGGGCCTGAGAGATTGAAACCCTAGAGGAAATGGCAACTTGTTACAATTTTCTATGCCTCTTCATGGGTTTAAATATCACTCTTTATCGCCACTATAACCTCTACTTGCGTTGGGTAAACCTTTTATGTAGTTGAGTATGCTGATGCGACACTCCCACCAATACTACTAGATACAAGGGATTGAAACCCTGGTCTCCACGCTCCTACAGTGCTTTGACAACCGAACCAAGCCCTCAAACCCACACCCCACTAGATGTTATTGATAGTTTTATCATATGATTCAAGATCTTTAAAAGGTCCAACATGAAACTAAAAAGAAGGCAATTAACAATGATGAGCAAGTTCAAATTTTGATCACTTCTCATTTTTCTTTGAAGACTTCAAAAAATATCACATAAAACATACCTAGAATTTCTCCATATAAGAGGCTCTCCTAGAGATGAGTGTTGATATCTAGTATATGGCAACAAATTATAACGATAACTTTTTTGTTGCTATTAGCATCTATTCATATATATATATTATATTTAGTTATGGATACTTTATTGCTTATCCACTTAATTTTATAGTGGATAATGTTAACTTTATAATATTGTAATATTCTGATTAATAAAATAATATAATCTAATTTTTTATTTAAAAATAAAATAGATAAGATATAGTATAGTAAAAAATGGTAACGTGATGGCATCTCAATTCCACCAAATATCAACATTATATAAGAATTTCATTGTGGTCGGCAGCATTACAGTGACCATGTAATGCATTGTCTGCCCAAAATCAATGTCTCAAAATCATGAGTTGTAAAGCTCCGTGTAGAGAAAAAAACCTATTTTTTATGTTCAGCAATTAAATGTGAAAGGATAAATCTTTTGTATTTGCCCATCAAGACATTAAATAAATAATTATTCGGTGGACAAAAGGGAATCAAGCAAACATGTCATGAAATCTATCATTCAACAAATTACAGTTCCGTAATTAAAGATGGAGCTTTCAATTAATCAACACATTATAAATTACTGTAATTTACAGAGGACTCGAATCTGGATTTGGGCAGCACATTGACCCATCCTTTGCGCTTCATACGTTAGAACATTATGTTTTTAATTATCTAAAAGTAAAGGCTTCACCGAACTCTCCACTATAATTCTAAGTATATTTCATTACAAGCATCTGTCACGTTGTTTCACTAGCCCACGGTATTCAGTCCATACAGTAACCCTAAATCCCAAGTATCCTGGAACTTTTGAAGAGAATAACTTTTAGACGTATGGTATGATTCGCACGAGTTTGAATTTTTGTAAGACATCGAAATAATACATCATTTTAATTAAAATATTAATTTTGGATGTGTTAATCCCCGGTTCTAATTACTATTTTCTTGATGGTTTACGGTATGATTCGCACGAGTTTGAATTTTTGTATGACATCGAAATAAAAGATCTTTTTAAGTAAAATATTAATGTTGGATGTCTAAATCACGGGTTCTAATTACTATTTTCTCGATGGTTTACGGTATGATTCGCACGAGTTTGAATTTTTGTAAGACATCGAAATAATAAATATTTTTAATTAAAATATTAATTTTGGGTGTCTTAATCCCGGGTTCTAATTACTATTTTCTAGATGGTTACGGCAATGTAGTTAACTGTCAGACAAGGGCGTTAAACTAAATAATGTTTCAATCTTACGTGTTAAATTTGAAATACCAAGTTTTCTGGAACTTTGGAAGTGGTACATCCATCGGAGGAGGGTGTACTATAATGATCATATTAGTCATCTATGTAACAATCAAATCTTATGCGTTAACCTTTAAATATCAAGTATGCCGGAACCCTGGAATTGTAATCGTCGGAGAAGAGTGAGAAAGAATGTGCTATCAGCCATCTACGTAACAATGACATTAGTAATAAGAATCTATGCAATAATATTATACCATAGCCAACATTCTAAGTATAATTAACATTTTAGAAACTAAAAAAACTTAAAAATAAAAAAGAAAGCTACTTCATATTATAGGTTTGTAATTCCACTGGAGAAGGATGTAATATCATAACTATATTAGTCATTTATGCAGAATTACATAACAAGTCATCCAATAAATTTATAGTATAAATAAAATTTGAGAAGCTTCAAAATAATGTAAGAGTAAAAAAAGAAAGCTACTTCATATCATAAGTTTGTAATTCCATTCGAAGAGGATGTAATATCTACTAGTCATTTAAGTATCAATCATATGAGTAATAGGAATCCATGCAATAAATTTATAGAATAATTAACATTCTATAAACCTTAAAAAAATATAAGAGTAAAAAGAGAAAGCTATTTTATCTCATAGGTTTGTGAGTGATAAGATGCTCTAAAAATAATTGACTATAATACCTTATATGAAATCTGAGGGAACAATGGGTCCTAGAGGAGAAAACACAAAAACCATGTATCTATAGGTGATTTGCTCTCTAACTCATACAAATCTTAGAGGGTTGCTATAATCCAATTTATGTTATCAAAAAGTGATGAATGAATCTTATTAATTGTTTCCTTCAATTTTAAATACCTTGCTAGAGTAGGGACTTCAAGGGATATTAGTTTATCTAAACATAATAGCCTAGGATGCAAAATATCACTAAGGAATCTCCTCCTCAAATCTAGAAGATTACATAAATGGCCTAAATACCTATCTTCCATAATGGGGTGTCAACATAAGATTGTAATAAAACTCAACATGGATCATTAAGGATATGGGAGCTCATCATTGTTGGGTAGTTTTCCTTAGATACAAATAAACCATGGATAAGTCATGGTAGCAATTTATACATGTACCACATTAGGTCACCCTACATTCTCTAATCTTCCTTGTATCATAACAAGCTCAATACTCTATTAGCAAGAACTTAAGTAAATACTTGTCAAAATATTCATGATTTATTTCCCCTTGCACGCTATTTATCATTGTATCTTTAATGATGGATAAATGCTTACTTATAAAGAGTTGAATCAGTTTATTATTTCAATAAATTTATTGATATTGTCATAGGATAAAGTTAGTTTTTCATTAACAATAGAGTTAATTTTTGGTCTATCATTCATGATATATTAAGCAATTTTGCTTGGAATATAATCCACTCTATATTTGCTACATCAAAATAAAAATAACATAATTTATGATCTAATCTACTTTTTAAAAGACCTTAAAGTCAAAATTTTATTTACTTTTCAAGGAACCTCTTTTCAAATAAAAAGCACTCATTCCTTTTAAAATGAAACTCTCTCTCTTTAAATGAAATAGAAATGATTTCAATCCTAGTTGAACCTAGATTGTAAGTGATAGATGAAATTTTTTGGCATGCTTTTATAGAAGGTGTTAGTTGGCATGGTCTCACAATTTATGTGAATAAGATTTTGTGATGAAGGTCTTCATATGTCATAATTTTATAAAGAAGAAATGGAGTTCTTGGGTCCCCATAAAAGGATTTAATAAGAATTTTTTTTCATGCAAAATTACTTTTGTCCCATTTTTCTACATCCTTGTCCCCTATCATATTAGTTTCCATGGAAGAGGGAAGGTAACTCAATAATTATGATAAAAAAGTATTATCACTTAAAAATATGCCTAGGTGAAGGCTTAGGTACAACATAGAGATAATGAATTAGTTTCATGTGAATGCCCTCTTTTTCACATCTTGTAAATGTGTCATAGAATTGAATTGTATGCCACAATCATATGTTTACACAATCATCAACAAAAATGTTAGAATACGTAACTATTCTCTTAAGTTCTACTATGATAGACATACTTGAGTTTCGACTCCTCCATGAGTCAGGTGAACTCTCAGTATAGTCTAGATAAAATTTGATGAGTTGTTGTAATCCAATGGATCTCAATGATCAACTTTGCTATTTATACAAAGTTGATCCATGGAATAAAACAATCAATTCTATTTTATTTCTTTAAATCTTGTAATGCTTTGTAGTTCTACTCTTGGGAAATTCTAATATGGTACCAGAGTAGGATAGATTTTGCTAGGCATTCTCTCTTGAAGGCAGTTTCACAAACTGGTTCTTATATTTTATCTTTAAAAAAAAAAGTGTTTTTTTTCATATATATTGTAGACTGCTCATATTTTATCTACAATTTATTTTTTGTAAAAAAAAAAAAATTTATGGTTCTATCTAATATTGTTTTACAAGTTTGTTTTACCATAAAAGAGATTCTCCTTATTTTTCAAAATATATTGATATTTTCTTCGCTATAGGAACAAGTATTTAATTTTTTTTTGCCTAATTGCAATCACAATATAGGCATATCATTTTTTCCTTTGTTCCTGCCATTTTTTTCTTGTTCTCTGTAGATCTCAGTTCAAGAAACACAGATCCACCTCTCTTGACATCACTCTTTGCCTTGGATCCCCTTTGCATTCATTACGTCGTCTTAGTGGGCGTTCCTTTTCTTTCATGGAGAACATAGAGTTTTATGGCATCTATTTATCTATCAAATATTTGTATTTAAATTAAAATCCAAAGTGTATTTTGGTGAGATCTAGTATTTTAAAAAAGCATATATTTCACATCTCATTTCAAGAGACGTTTGGTCATTAATATTAGAGACCATAGTACTTTAAATATAATATTAGATGTGGCATATTGTCTCCATATTTGCCAACGTCATTTTCTTGGCATGCTAAGATTTCTTCTTGTATTCCCTCAACGAGAATTTTGAATGGATCCTGGAGCTTTCAACTCAGAGGAAACTGGGTCAATTTCGATCTTCCTTCTTCACCTTTATCTAATATCCACATATTTAACCATTCTCTGCAGGTTCAAGTGAGCATATTCAAATTACATTTTACATCTTTGATGTCTATCTTTGCATATGCTCTACCATCGTAGCCTTACAAGTTTTAATATTTTTTTATGTGTGTGTTTGGATTTATTTTGTTGTGTGGTACTTACCTTATCTCATGCAGCAAAAATTTAAAGATCTTCATACCATCGTAGCCTTCTCTGCGCCTTTCCTTCATCAGTTGACAAAGCATCAACTCAATATGAGCTACTTTACCTTCAATTTATTCTCTGATGTGGTGCATATACTAAGAGTGTAGTGGAACATTACCTTTTTCACATCTTCTGCATCGCATTATAGAGAAATATCAAACGTAATTTTCCAAATTATTTTACCTTATTTAATATCTTATCGAAAGTTTAGTGTATTCATAGGTTTCCTTAATGTTTTTGTGATATTTTTCCGAAGTATAGTGAAATACTGTAGTAATCAACGTGAACTTTCATGTCTTTTGAAATACCTCCTTAGAGATGTAGTGGAACGTTGGTTATTGTGCTCTTTTGAACATTTCGAAGACCTCTATCATACTGCTCGTAGATGTCTTCTCAGGATTTCAGGTCCTATTTTCAAACCTGATATTCAATGGGCTTTATCGAAGGCATCGAAGTGCTCTATCGAGCCTTTAATCCATTTAAGGGTTAATATTTAAATAAATCAGATCTTTAGTTTCAAACTGGTTTTTAATATAAAAAAAATAGTCCTTTATAAATATTTACCCCTTCTATTTAATTGTATCATCCTCTCTAAGTCTCCTATCCATTTTTTTTTTTAGTGCCTTTTTTTTGCCATTACAAAGAAAAAATGACACTTAAATTGTAACCTCATAAATAAAATATTTTTTTGGGGGGGTTTCTTTAGAGGGTGCCATATTCTTACACCTATTCAAAAGGATTCAAGGGGGGTTGTTATTATTGTTGGTCATTGCCTCTTTCCTTTTTTTTTTATTTTTGATCATTGCCTTTGCTCTAATCATTTTTTAAAGTTCCTTGCTTTAACAACTATAGGAGAAATATTTTTTGGTGAACCCTAATGTGTGCCATTTACTTTTAGCCACTTGGTTTATTGCTTTCATCTCATTTCAACACTTTCAAATAAGAAGAAATATTATTCATACATTATAAAATTCCTTTTCATAATATAGTAAGAAAATTTAAAAATATAGGACACTTGAAAATTTATAGTCACATTTTTCCCAAATATTGGACTTCTCATTAACTTATAGTTTCCCTCACGTAAGGGTGGATAAATTGAGAAATACAATATATTGATCTGGTTGATTGTCCTTACATCAAAAGCCTATGTTCCAAGTATCAATTCTACTCATTACTTATAGTTTCCCTCATGTAAGGGTAGGTAATTGAGAGAATAGGTATAAAGGCCTGGCCAATCTCTCTTGTTCTATAAGCCAATTTCATTATATCAAATTCTCTCATTTACTTATAGTTTCCCTCATGTTAGAGTTGGTAATTTGAGGAGATTGGTATTACTATGAGGATTTTGTTCCCTTCTTTAAAACTCCTTGTATTCTCTAATAAAAACAAAACTTGAAGTTAAATCCAAGAATTATTGGTTCACTTAAATTTTCTTTGGCAAAATGAATACAATTGATCCACTCACCCCTCATAACTATCACACATGGAAACCTAAAATATTAAATCTCATTTCTCAAAAAAGGGTCACACACTTGCTAGAAGAGAAACAACCAAAATTTGAAAAGGAATATGAAATATATTTTCATAAAGGGAAGATATATGAAACAATATGTATTATAAGCACAAATGTAAATGAAAGCTTATGGTTTCACATTTCTGAATGTAAAATCCCATTTGAAATTTGGGAAAAAATAAATAAATTGTTTGGTAAATTGGATAAAATATGGTCAATGCAGCTAGAGGCAGAATTGACAACATTATCTCCTAAAGACTTCAACAATATTATTGACTTTCTTACCAAATTTAAAGAAGTCCTCACTCAACTAAAAGGTAGTGGCAAGGATGAAATAGAAGAATAATGCATCTATCTTATACTTTCTAAGTTAAATTGAGTGTTTTATTTTTTTTCTACCACCATTCTATCTACAAAAGATGATCTTGGTACAAGTTTTAAAATGCCCTCCTTAGGGGAATTTTGTGATAGGCTAACTAGAGAAGAAATGAAACGTGCTAAGTATGAGATATATTCCTCAAAATCCTTAGTAGCATCCACCTCTACTAAAGAAAAATTCAAGAAGAAAGAAAGGAGTCCCATAGCTTGTACTCACTGCAAAAGAATGGTCATTATGTGAACAACTATTGAAAAATACTACAACGACTAGAGGTAGAAATAAAGGATCAAAATAAAGACACTAATAAGTAGATAGGAAAATTCTTAAATATTCAAGGCAAAGCTATAAAAAAATCATTAAAATATTGGGTTCTATATTGGGGAGCAACTCATGACATGACCTCATCATATAAGTCATTCACTTCAATCTCCTCAAGTTCAACATGTAGCATAGAAATTGGTGACTCATCCTTTATCCCAGTCAAAGTAAAAGGTGACATATCCATTGATGGTGGTTATATATTATATAAATAATGTTCTCTATGTCCCAAATATAGCAACAAATCTCCTCTCTGTCTATCAGATTTGTACTTAATTAAAGGGCAAACTAGTTCTCTTCTTCCCAATAGGAGTTGAGATAAGAGACTTTCAAGACCCTCACTTTCTCATAGAAAAAAATAGATATTAATCACAATACTCACATATTTCACTTCAAAGGATTCAAAAATTCAAAATGGGCCTCCTATTTTGTTGCTCATTGAGATTTTGAAAGCAAAATTTGGCATGAAAGATTTGGATATCTTAGTCTTAACTACCTGAAGGAATTGAACACCCATTAAATGGTAACAGGATTATCACAAATATTTTCTATTTATGGAGTATGTATTGGTTCTGCTCTTGGAAAGCAACATCAAGATCCTTTCCACCCAAGTAGTTCTCTAAAGGCCTCATACCCTCTAGAGTTAATCCATAGTGACTTGATTGTCTTCCCAGAACCTTTTTTCAAAGGAGTAAAATATGATTTAACCTTCATTGATGATTCTTCTGTAACTTGGGTCTACTTCCTAAAATACAAAAGTGATGTTCTATCCCACTTAAAAATATTCAAAGCCTTAGTTGAAAATCAGGCCTCTTGTAAAATCAAGCAAATCCGTACAAATAATGAGGGGAATACTTCAGTAATGAGTTCTCTAATTTTCTGTCAGGTCATGGCATAATTTATCAAAATTCTATCTCCCATAATCTACAGCAAAATAGAATTTCAAAGAAGAAAAACTGAACTTTAAAAGAAATGGCAAACTGTATGCTCCACTCAAGATATCTTCCAAAAGTATTTTGGGTAGAAGAAATTAACTGTTCCAACTATATTCAAAACCACACACCTCATAAAGCTCTTGGCAATTTGACTCCTGAGGAAGCATGGACTGGATCAAAGCTTGACATCTCTTTCTTCAATAATTTTGGGTCTAATTCTTGGGTGCATATCCCAAATAAGAAAAGGAAGGCTCTAGATAAGAAAAGTAACAAGCTCACCTTTATTGGTTATTGTGAGGAGATGAAAGCATACAGTCTCCTTGATCCCACAAATCATGAGGTATTTTTCATAGTAATGTCCAATTTGATGAAACATTCCCTCATAAATATCCTTAACCATCCACTTCCACCATTGATTCTCTTGAGCCTTCTCCAATGTTAGAGCCTTAATATAATGAAGATCCAAATTTAGAGATTAACTTAGAGATTAATTATCAATATGAGGAACCTATAACTCTAACTCAAAGACCTGCCACTCCTACTACTTCTTCCACTATGCCCAAATGGGCCCACACCATTGTTAAAAAAGCTACTCCATACATCTAAAATATTATGTCATCCATATTAGGCACCTCTGTAGGCACTGGTCTTTTCTGTAAATCCATTTCCATAGATCCTTAATCCTTAAAAATGGCAACTGGTATCAAAGAATGGGATTATACCATGGAGAATGAATTCTCTTCCTTAAAAAATAAAACTTGGGATTTAGTTCCCATACCTAAAGGAAGGAAATTAGTTTACTGTAAATGTATTTACAAAACAAAATATGGATCTAATGGAGAAATTAACAAACACAAAGCCCACCTGGTAGCCAAAGGTTTCTCTCAAATTGAAGGTATTGATTATTTTGAAACTTTTGCACCAGTTGCCCAAATGGATTCTACTAGACTGGTTCTTTCTCTAGCTGCTTACCAAAAGTGGCATATCTTTCAAGTGGATGTAAAAAGTGCTTCAAGGTTATGCATAAGGGGTCAACCCCAAAATGTATTTATAAATTTTTGGCTAATTAGTTTCAAAATCTAGGTGAATAGTATCAAAACACATATACAAGGTTAACTATTATTAGGGGTAATGTTGGAAATTTAAACATAAAATGGTCAAATTATTATAAAATTGGGGTGAACCGAGCCACCCAAAACAATTGCACAAAAATTTGTTTGGCTAATGAGCCTTGGTCAAGGGTCTCAAATATTATCCAATTCCAAATTTTGAAAATCCTAATTTTAGCCAATTGGCTATAAATAACCGCTATGCATAACCCTGAAGTGCTTTCTTACATGAGGACTTAAAAGAAGAGATATCCATGGAACAACCTACTTGTTTCACTCAAGACTCCTCCTTTGTTTGTAGGCTAAGGAATTCTCTCTATGGCCTCAAACAAGATCCTAGAGGTTGTTATAAAAAAAAGGACTTCTTCCTTCTTTCCTCAGGTTTTTCTCATTGTGAGTATTATGCCACAATCTACATTTGGAGAGATGAAGTTAAAATCACCATACGTGTTCTCTATGTTGATGACCTAATACTCAATGGTAGTGATATCGCTCACATTTAAACTATCAAAGACTCCATTTAAAAAAAAAAAAAAATTATTGATCTAGGTTTTTCTCATTACTTCCTTGGGATTCAAATAAATCAAATAGATGTAGGAATTTTATTGTGTCAAAAAATATACTCTAGACCATTTTCAAAGCTTTAATATGACATATTGTAAACCTTCTCCTATACATTTTTAGTTTTGAGTCACTCTAAGTACTTCCTACACATCCCCTATATGTGATGCAACTCTATACCGTCAGATTGATATCCAAATTCTCACATCAACCTCATTTAAGTCATTGGTAAGCAACAAAAGAATCCTACACTACTTGAAAGAAACTCCTCACTTTGGAATATTATATGAAGAAAAATATATGGATATCATTGGTTACACAAATTCTGATTGGGAAGGTTCAATAGATGATATAATTTAAACTTATGGCTATGCATTTTTTCTTGGTTCTTCATCAATTGCTTGGTTATGCAAAAAACAACAAGCAATGGCCTTATCGTCTATAGAGGCAGAATACAAGGTAGCAATTTTTGCAAGTCAAGAAGCTCTTTGGCTTCATCAGATACTAAGAGAATTTGATTTTTCCCATGTTACTATTTGGTGTGAAAATCATAGCACAATTCATATTGCACATAATCTAGTTGAGCATCAGTGCACCAAGCACATTGAGATTCACATGAAATTCATTCGGCAACATATTCAGAGAGGGGAAATATACTTGGACTATATTCCCACTAAAAATCAAATTGCAGATATATTCACCAAGTCATTTACTTCTCTATGATACATTCAGTTGTGAGTGAAACTTAGGGTAAATCAACTACATTAAAACAATAGTATCTCACCTCTCTGTTCTTATTATTGTTGTATTCTTTGGAGAATGGTTTTTTACCATGTGGTTTCTTTTATCATCTCTCATAAAGTATAAATTATACATGAGTACCTCATCAGGCCAATTTGTCGAGACTCATTCCTTTTTTTCATGAGGATAATCTTTACCATCCAAATACAATCATCTATATTTATTTTTCTAACAAATGGTTTTTTCCAAGAGGTTTTTTCACCATATATATATTATAAATGAGTACCTCATCAGGCCCTATTTTTGGGACTCATCATTTTTTTGTCAATGAGGACAATATTCACAAATTGAAGATATGCTTTTTTTTTTTTTTGATATATGGTTTTTTCCCATTTAGTTTTTACCATCTCATCAAATAAGATCATTGTACATGAGTACCTCATCGGGCCTTTTTTCAGGACTCATTTGTATCATACACCCCTAGAATCATTTAAGGGGGTGTTAGAATAAGTAATTATTCTCTTAAGTTCTACTAGGATAGACATACTTGAGTTTCCACACCTTCATGAGTCAGGTGAACTCTCAGTATAGTCTAGATCAAATTTGATGAGTTGTTGTAATCCACTGACTCTCAATGATCAACTTTGCTATTTATACAAAGTTGATCCATAGAATAAAGAAATCAGTTCTATTTTGTTTCTTCAAATATTGTAATGCTTTGTAGTTCTACTCTTGGGAAATTCTAATAGAAAATATAATTTCCTCAAAAAGATATTAGTTAAAAAAATTAAAATATTTAAAATAAAATTATGTATTTAACCAATATAAGATGAATATAATAGTGTCAATCCTAAAGAATGGAGTACAAGATATATAGTTAAAAACTTGAGAAGGATAAGATATTAAACCTAAAATTAGATGCTATAGATAAATATATGAACAAGATGTACTCAAATTATCGTGATGATAGAATTTCACTAATTTATGTTTTGGGTTATAACTATATTTCATTGAATAAATCAACAATAAAAACTTATTAACATTATTTATGTAATGTTTATAGAGACCAGTTTTCTATGTGAATTGTGTATGGAATAAAAAATATCAATCAACTTGATGTAAGTATAAATATCTATTGATTTTACACATATTTATATATCATGTCATAAAATTTTATGTAATATATGTCAATTGAAATGGTATAGTGCTTTAACATAATAGTGTAATACACAAATAAATAGATTGCAAGTTGATGGACATAATAAAAATAATAAAAAACAATCCATTATGTACCTAAATAGAAATAAGTTATCACATAAATGAAACCAATGATAAACCATTTATAAATTCTAAATACGTAAAAATGATCTATATTAAGTTTAAATTTATAAAAATGAAAAATTAAAATAAAATAAAAGTGATGCCTATGATACCTATGATACTTATAAAAATGAAAATAAAATAAAAGTAATGCCTATGATGCCTATCATACTTATAAAAAACTCTCACCTCAAGAAAAAAATTTGAATATGATGCCTATGATTTTTTAATTTAGTAAACATTGGTATACATATGATTTTGATCATTTTATTTACCCCTCTGAGTGGAACCCAAATATGATTCTCATTTCATATTTAATTTCAATATGAACTGGAGTAAAATATTCATAAATTGCACAAATCATAGTATTTTATTAGATCAAATATTTTAATAAATATGAGATAGGATGGTTTAAGAATGAATATCAAATAAGTAAAACTTGGATAAATTTGAGAATTTCACGAACCTTATATTCTAATATTTTAAAAAATTAGTGAATATTTATCACTAATTTTCTACATACCATCTCTAGTATATTTATCTATACAAGAATTCCAATCATACCTAGTGTAGACACCAAAACAACACCAATCCGATTATGTGACTGCAAACACTGATCGCTTTGACACACACAACCCCAAGGGCAGCCCCCAGAGGTCAAAAAGTGGTCCTAACCACTCTCACAGTAGTTTTGAAAGGTCAAAGATCAATTTGGCACCTTCAAGCACTTTGCTCAATATCCGTTCCACCCTGGGACAAATTCAAACTAGGATTCGCCCCACCCAGGGACGAATTTTGAATTCGCTCCGGGGTGGGGCGAATTGCAGGTTTGACGGGAAAAAAGTCAAATCTTGACAAATGGCAGCTCAGATCCACCACTCAACGCTTCCTTCATCGCATGGGAGTATGGGTGAGCATTTTCGAGTGTTAGAGGCATTTGCAAGGTCAGTCATGAAGTCCCAATTTAGGGAGGAATCTCCTTCCCCCTGGGAAGGCATGATTGCCAAGTGGTGCCTCTGCATGCCCATTTCAAGAGACCTCGAGGTCTATAAATTGGTGAGTTTCCTCACCCCAAAATATAGAGAGAAGTAGCATTTTAGAGCAACGAAGTGCTGTCATTTTATTTACACACCTCACACCTTTTGGATTTGCGCCTTTCACATCCTTGATCTCCTTTAGAGGGGAGGTCATTGGGTGACTATTGGGAGGACAAATCTTGATCCCAAAACCTGAAATTTGGCCACAATATCCCACCAAATTTTTTGACAATACCACACAAGAGGTTTTGGACCCATCCCAAGTGGATTGGTGCCGAAATCAAGCCTCAAACGGTGGGCGGCCTGCCCCATGGGCGCCCCCTCCCACACTGCCACAATCCTAATCGCCCCCTTTCGGAGCGATGGGAATTCCATGGAAGATTTGCTTTATTTAATTTTTGCATTCAATTCTATGATGCTTAGATAGGTTGTCATTTGAATTTCGTCTCGTTTTGAACAATTTTGATCATATTTCTAGCTTTGCTCGCTTCTACTAATCTATAGGTAGCATCATCAAATTCCTATTGATGGAGGCAAAATTGGGAAAATATGACCATCTGGGTCTTCCCAAAATGCCCCCAATTAGCTAACCCCAAGTTTTCAGGTCTTTTGGAGCTTCCTAGGTAGGACATTTGGATAGTACCTTTTTGGCATTTTGTTGTAGGTGAATTCATCCCGCCCCGGAGTGAATTCAAATCGGTGAGGAATTTCTCGACTATTCTTTTTGCAAAGCCTTCCTGGTGGTGTCTTGATGCCCCTGTCAAATTTTCAGAGCATTTGGATTTGTTTTAGTCATAGTTTAATTCATTTTTCTCATTTACTTATCGTAGGCTTGGGGATTGCATGCTTTGTTTCATCCGCAGGTGCTACTGACCGTTTCTTGTTCCTTTGAACACAAGGTTTGGACATCAAAGGAGCAGTGAGGAGTCAAGACTCATCAATCCAAGTGGCAGTGATGTTTTGTTCGCCCATTTTACATGTGGGCATGCGGAAGAAGGAAAGGCGCCCATGGATGTAACAAGAACGCATGCTTAAACGCTCCTAGCCCTTGGAATGGGAGGATGCACATTGTAACCGAGTTTGAAACATATCAATAAAAAGGGTTGTCTTCTTTATTCACATTTGTTTCATTTTGATTCGCTCATGCTTTTCCCTCTTTTCATGCACTTTCAAGTTTCTAGGATTTAGCGCTAAGTCCGATTCTGTTTGCATTGCATATTAGCTTTACTTTTTGCTTATATATCCTCATGATTTTAGTGGTGATCATGGTGGGACCTTGTCCTCTATATTAGGTTGTTGCATGTTTATTTTGTTTAATGCAAAATAAAAGGAACCCCACACACCACGTGGAAAATTAAACACCAAGGAGCTGGTCGTAAAACCCCAGCCCTTGATCAAGACCAACGGTGGATTTCATCACCACCTTGGCTTGAATTTTGCATTCATAAACCCCGATCGCTACTGTTGCTAGACGTAAATCCTGATGAAAGCTGATCGAGTGTAGCTAGGGTGATTCCTAGCACACGAGGATAAGTCTTCTATGGTAGGTGTCATAAACAGGGCGATTCCCCTTCCATACCACCTATGTTCCACGTACCATCTGCTCTCACGTACCTATAGTTTCCCTCACGTAAGGGCGGGTATATAGAGAGGTTGGTATATCGGTCCTGGCAATGGTATATCGAAGGGGCGACCAATTTTGGGAGTCATAAGAGCCCTCATTTTGCATTTAAATGTTCTTTACAAAAACCTTCAAAAACAAAACAACAAAAAAACACACTAAACCAGGTTTAGGACACACTCTCAATATTTAAACGAGATAATCACTGTTTGTGTATGTGTGTGCTCTTTTTTGTTTAGTGTAGCATAAAAAATCATAAAAGAGATAAAAATCTGCTTAGCTTGTAGAAGAGCAACACCATGGTGTACACCCGTAGCCAAGCCCAATCAAGGGCAAAAGCTATGGAAAGTGTACAAGGAGGGGGCACAAGTCACCTCCGCTATAGCCCTAAGGACTTGGTCATACCGCCTTGGTGGCCTGACCCACAAGAGAGTCCGCATCATTCCATGTCAAGGTGGAATTATAGGGACACCCCTTTGGGGGACACGCCCGTTCATCATAGCCCCTTTCAGGAAGAATCCTTACATGTGGCACTCAACATAGACAAGAAAGCTCCCTTAGAAGCTCGATATGAGTGGCCACATGCAATGAAGCACTAGAGCAGCATAGTGTCCATGAGGAGAGGCCACATGACTATGGCATCCCTCCTTTGCCCCCCATCACTGTTAGAACCAATAGACAAACCCCAAAGCATTGGGCTCTTCAAGCAGGGCGAGCTAACTCCGCCCACCCCTTTCACACATACGAAAGGGAGTACGAGGAAGACCATCACATTCCTCGAGAGCAATGTACAGCGTGGGAGCCATGCGCTTCCGCACCCACTATGTACCATGGTCACCCACTGAGGCCAGAGCCTCGGGTAAATGCCGCCAACCTCGATAGAGGGAAGCGACCCATTGAGATCTCGGATCATCGCGACCGAGGTAAATGCATAGGAGAGGCATCCAGGCCTCCAAGGCTCAATATGGCAAAACAAATTGACCTGGCAGTCACCAGACATGCCACCCGCCAAGCCCAAATCACGTGGCTTGAGCAAGATCAGCAGTAGCTAGAGCATCTATACCGCCTTAGCAAGGAGCGCATTCAGCACCAAACAGATGAGCTGCTTCATATCCCAGCTGAGAGGGTTCCAACCCCTCGCACCCAAAGAGTGGAACCATATGAGAGGCATAATCCCTTGGTGCGAGATAGGTCTCCGCGACCTTATCAAGTTTTGCCTCCGAGACCCCCTAGACCTAAGAGGGAGGCCACTCCCCGAAACAATGATGGGTACCCTCCGCGGGGACCCACCCAGGGTCAAGACTCACCCAGAGACTCCTCAAGAAGTTTACAAGGAGTATGAACAAGAAGCAGAGCGGGCCGAAATGCCCTACCAAGGCGGAGGGGTTGCTATCCGGCCACCCCCCAATAGGCCTCAAGTCTCCCACAACCCACAACGGGAGAAAACTAAAGAGGAAGAGATTAAATCTTCCGATGCATACAAAGCACTGCTAGAGCATTTGGAGTCTATGGAAACCAAAGCTTCTGGGCCCCAAAAGCCCATGTTACGCCAACTTCGTAGTCATCCTGTGCATCCGTTAGTGCCTGCACCCCCTTACCCCGAACACTTCAAGCTGCCTCGGTTGGCAGTCTTTAAGGGTGAGGAGGATGCCCAAGAGCATGTGACCAGATTCCTGAGCCAATGTTTTGGCATTCAGGACAATGATGCATTGTTGCTAAGGACATTTATAACCACATTCGTGGGCCCTACCTCGGATTGGTTCACTCAGTTGTTGAAGCATAGCATCAATAACTTGGATCAGTTAGTGGATGCGTTCCTCGAATGCTTCACCTTCAACACCAAGAAGAAGGCATCACTAAGTGACCTGGCCAGCCTCAGGCAAGTATGAGGAAGAGACCATGGTGGCCTACGAGAATCGGTGGAGGACTCTGATTTCCAAGCTACCCTACCTCCCTCCTATGTCCGACTTTACACAAATGTTCTCACGAAGTTGTTTGAGATCGATCTCTATGCTATTATAGTTGTAGCAATATGCCACCTTAGAGGAAGCTCTTGTGCAAGCCAGAATTATCGAAGAGATCAAGATACAGGATGGCAAGATTGCCAAACCTAAGAAGAAAGAATGGAACAAGAACACAAAAATAGGGACTACGCAACAAAAACCCGCTGCGGTTAATCAAGTTGCTATAAATGTCCCTAAGCCTGCACAATAAATACAACCTCAAAAGGCTAACTATCAGGCAGTGCCTCCTAATAATTATGAAAGAGAAAACCAGAAGCAGGAGCAAAATCAGTAGCGTCACCCTAGGCGACAGTACACACCTTATACGGAGTCTAGGGACTCCCTATTTGATCGCTTGTCAACGACAAACTTGATCAACCTTCCAGAGATTCAAACCATAGATCCTAATGCTCCCAAGCCTAAGGGATACCGGAAGGACTTGTATTGTAGGTTCCACAGGTGGAAGGGACATGACCTAAATGCATGTTGGAAGTTCAAAGGATTGATACAAGACCTAATTGATAATAAGACATTGGTAGTGGACAACCCCATAGCGCCAAACAACCAACAGATGGGAGTTTTCAAAGACCCCTTGCCTGCCCATGAGGCACAGGCAAAACCCCTTCAAGTCAATGAGGTGCAACAGAATTGCCCCATGCAAGGGTATGTAGGAATGATAAGCATAGTGACTAGGAACAAAAGATACCCAGGAGTTGTCCCCGAGGCAGCCACAAGAGAGGTTCCATCGACGTCACAACCTCAACAACACCCTATGCAGCTACCTCCGCCTAGACCCGTGGCCATGATTTGGACCAAACTCATGTAGAGTTTGAGGACCACATCGGCTAGGCTCTCCATATACGAGCTTATACAACAATCAACGCCCCATCGGGAGGCTCTCATGGAGATTTTGAAAGCCATCGAGTTGCAGCCCCATGAAGCGAATTCCTTCAACAATTTCATGGGACATGTCAAAAGATGCACGAAGCCAGTCATCACCTTTCGAGAGGATGAAGTTAAATCAGTGTCTGATGACATGGCAGATCCACCCCTACACGTTATCACGTGGGTCAATGGGATCCCATATAAGAGGGTGTTGATAGACACTGGCTCATCCAGTAACATCATTACCATAGCAGCATTGAAACATCTGAAGTTGCCAGCCTCTCACATCATGGCTTCCACCTATACACTGCGAGCATTCAATGATGCGATATGCTCGATAGTTGGCACAATTGTCCTACCCATTCAAGTAGGACAAAAGACGATACCTACATTGTGCCATATTTTGGAAGGCGAGATGGCTTATAACATCTTGCTAGGGTGGCCATGGATCAGGGACATGAAGTGTGTCCCTTCGATAGCTCACCAGTGTTTGAAGTATACATTTGAAGGGGAAGTACATGTAGTCCCGACGGACTTAGAACCCTTCAAATATTGCAATGCGGTGCAGTTGATGCCGCAATCGACCCTCCCATCGATGCACTTGGATTTTTAGTTAAATCCATCTAGACAGGGTTCGATGCCGCAAGCACCACTGGTGATAAATCCATCAAAACCCCAACCAGGTGCATCTTCATCGTCAGGTCCTTCACCACCAACACCACCTATCATGGCTAAATAGAAGGACAAAGGGAAGCAAACCCTAGAAGAGGCGCTACCAACAATATCAACCATCTCTACCGAAGAGATGCCTAGCACAATGGAAGTTGAGGCTCCTAGTTCACCCAACATGGAGTGGACTCAGGAAGAGCTTCCGTTCCCTCCCTCTCAATCACCAACAATTACTATTGAAATGGCCAATACGGGCCTGGGGGAGTATCTAGTGCGGAATTTTGTAGCAACGACCATGCTAGAGTCCATGCAAGACATGGGGAGACCTCGCCTCCCCATCGGTACAATTGTTCCTTTAGGCTACCCGCCAAACCATACAAATTTTGTGTATGGGGGCCTTGATCATGGTATTGAGCCATGCATGCAAAAGGACGAAGATGAAGAGCCCTTTGCAGAAGATGTCAACTATCTATCTAACCTAGACTTCGCTTTGAGATATCTTGGCCAATGCAATTTGCATGGATACGGGCTAGATAAGTTCTTCCATGAGCGTCTAAGGAGTGCGGTGTCCTTGTTCTCCCCTAGATACCATTAATAGCCTTATGCCATGTCTTAGAAGGTTCTCTCCCACTCAATGCCTTGGAATCTTGGTGGATGAACTTCAAGGGCCTAGGGATAGGCAACAAGGGTGGATTGGTATTCGATCCTTATGGACCCAAACACAAGATAGGTACATTGGGTGGATTAACTCATGGTCAAAAATGATCTATTAAGTTCAATAAAGCTTGTCTTTCTAGAGAAGGTGAAATTTTAGGAATCACTTTGAAGGTATAATTAGTGCATTTTAGAGGAGATTGTGGAGATGATGTGTATGAAGAGCATCATAGTGATCCCTTGTAATTGATAGTGATCATCACAAGTGATGATCCCATGAATGATTTTCATAGTGAGGCTTTGATCTAATGTGGGAGACTCCTCTAGGGCTCAAGGAGTGTCGCATGTTTATTATAATGGTCACTTTCCAAGTGGAGTGGAATAGTTCATTACCTTACATATGGTGGCCTATAAAATAATTTATTGATCATAATGGGACGTCATTCAAGAACAAAGATGTGCGTGCTTTGACCACAAAGTACAAAATTTAGCATAGTTTTTTGACACCCTATTATCCGTAGGCAAATGGGCAAGCAGAGGCATAAAAAAAATGCTAGTTGCTATCCTTAAAAAGATAGTCGTAGATAGTCATAAGGATTGGCACATCCAAATCCCACTTGCCCTATGGGCTTATCGCACTAGCATTCGGACGCCCACGGGGCAACTCCATTTTTGCTCGTGTATGGCTCCGAGGCTATCATGCCTCTCGAGTTGGAAATTCCTTCCCTATGCATATCAATGCAAGAGTTCATCGATGATGACATGCATGGCAGGCCCGGTTAGACCAGCTTACGTTGCTTGATGAACGACGCGTTAATGCTCTTGAGCATTTACGTATCTATCAAGAGCGACTTAAGAAAGCTTACAACATGAAAGTTCACCTAAGGGATTTTCGGGTTGGTGACTTGGTCTTAAAAGAAAACCAATAGAACTCTAGTTTGTCGTCCCATCTAAGGGACAATTTCATGGCAAATTGGTTAGGTCCATATGTAATTGATAGCAAAATAGGACCCGAGACATACCGGCTAGCCTCTCTTGATGGAATCAAGGAACTAGAACCCTTGAACATCAGTCATTTGTGGCCATTCCATATCTAAGAGAGCCATATCCCAAAAAAAATGCTCTAAGGATTCCTACAATCGCTTGGTCAATCCCAAAATGCTCCAAGGATTCCTACAATCGCTTGGTCAATCCCAAAATGCTCCAAGGATTCTTACAATCGCTTGGTCAATCCCAAAATGCTCCAAGGATTCCTACAATTGGTCAATCCCAAAATGCTCCAAGGATTCCTACAATCGCTTGGTCAATCCCAAAATGCTCCAAGGATTTCTATCGCTTGGTCAAAAATAAGAAAATTCAAAAATAGTAAAATCATCAAAAATAACAAAAATTTGCATCTCATTTCTAGGCATGCTCAAACTCATCACAACAATAAAAAGCTATTCTCGCATCTCATCTTCATATTCACAAAAATCAATCCATCAAAAACACAAAAATATGTAGCTGCATTAAGCATCACATCCATACATTGCATATTTGTGGTCATACAGGTCAAAGGCACCATAGATTGTAATTACTCCGCTAGTCCATCTTGTTCCACATTTCTCCATTTTATAAGCAGTCCATCAAAAATAAATGCCATTCACTTCCTTTTTACCATACCATAGTCAGTGGTCTTCTAATGTATCAAGAGTTTTCGCCCTTCAGTCGTCATTTTGCTTTCTAGCCACGTACTGTACCAAGTCAGATAGATTTTATGAAGGTAGAGTTCTACTTGGATCACACCTTGTTACGTAGCATCCCAACACAAATTAAAACACATAAAAATTCCCAAGTTGTGTGAATGAAGGATGAAACCTGCACAGCAATCCAGGTCACCATAAGCGAAACGGTTATCTTGCTCATCCCCCTATGCGAATGACCCCAAGAATGCTGAGAGTTGGCAAAAGGACAAGCATCTTCCCTACCCAATTCCCCAAGAATCCCAAGTTCTCAAAAGTTGCAAACATCAAAATTTTGCAAAAAGTCAAAACTCCAAAAATTTGACATCACCACCAGAGTGCATACATCAAAAGGCACATACAATAGTGATTCTCATCACTCGAAATTCAAATCCCTTGCTCAATAGAAAAAAAAAGAAGAATATATAAAAATAAATAGTGATTTTTATCACTACAAAAGAGCAAGTATCCCAATACAATTGAAGAAAAGAAGGGAGTCGAACTTGAATCCCTGGAACTCTTAGCATTCCGACAGGTCATGAGGCAAACCCCAGTACCGGTTTGGTGGATAGCCTATCGGTCACTAGTGGTAAACCTCCCGCATGATGATATATCTATCACATGAACTCGTGTACAGATCAATGTTTGCATGTGGATGAGCTAGCTTATGGTATCCTAGATAGCACCGCAGATTAATCGACTAAATACAACAAAGGAGTTAGTGGAGCTAATTAGGTGATCCTCAATATAGGTTTGGTTGACAACCTATCTGGCACTGGCGGTATCCTGACAAATACCACATAAATGAACTCAATTGCACACACAGGGATGTGAAATAACTTGGTCAAAGACAAGTCCGATTCATACCTTGTCCAAAAGTCTTGTAAGATAAAGTACAGTCATGGCTAGTGAGTTAAAACCGTCTGAGTCTCAGAAAACCTTAGCTACATTTCTAAACCAACTGCGCTATCTTTCATCCTCGCATTGCCATCAACAATCATGAAAAACACAAAGGTCTAAATAGTCTATGGTGCTCTCACCAAACAACACAAATTCAATTCATCTATTCCATCTTGCATATCATATATAAATTAAAAACATTTGCATTTACCATAACATATGCATCCATCAAAATAAATTAACATGCATACATCCATACTCATCACTCATCATGCATAAAATCAAATCATCACTCGCATAAGAAAAATAAAGTCATCTGTATATATCATAAAAAAAAATGCACCAAAACAGCTAATAAACTTGCCCAATGAGAGTGCTTTGGAACTTGACATTTCGGGCATGCAAAATAGATTTCGGGGTCACAAATCCTCGCTATCCTATTCCCTAAGAAGGCTACCATAGCCGGACCACTCCACGAGAAGACGAATTTTCAAGAATTTCATCCCCAAATGACGTCAGCAAAAGGGTCAAAACCCACCCAAAAATAGTAATAACACTTGCCGAACGAAGGCGCCTTCGTGCCTGACATTCTTGGCATCCAAAATAGATGTTGGGGTTACAAATTGTCACTATCCTACTCCCTAAGAAGGCTACCATAGCTGGACCGCTCCATGGGAGGATGGATTTCTGCCAATTTTAGCTCCAAAAAGCGTCACAAAAAGGGTTAACACCCACCAAAAATAGGTCTAAATGTCGGAAAACTGCACACACGTTCAACGCTAAAACATCTAAAGGCACCTTTGCACAAGTCATCTTGGGTCAAGCGACTCGTCACTTTTCTCATGAAGGTCATTCCCTCATCGATTCGTCGCTTGAGGGGGTAGTCACACTTAGTCACCAATCAACAAATACACACCCAATTAAGGAAAACGACATGCATTCAAAGAATCATTGACAAAGACAATTACGCTCCTGCTTGGGGAAGTAAACAAGCAATAATCACAACCTGATCAAATCACTTGGCATTTCATGAATCATGAACTCAAGGTTCTCATAGACAAAAGGTTGCGCCCTTTGCCTATTCATGACCGATCAATGTCCAAGATCAAGTAACACCTCACCGAAAAAGGTTAACACTTGAATTGAGTTCCTTCGCTCGTCAGAAGCAAGGATTCAAGAATGCATGCCCTTTCCATACTTGGGGCATCAAAAGTTGGTTAGGTTACTGAGAAACCCTAATCATTAGTGCTTTGGTTATCTATTTTTGCTCGACGTTGCGCCATGCACAGTGCATCCCAAAAAGGGGCATCTGTAGACACCAAAACAACACCAATCCGATTATGTGACTACAAACACTGATCGCTTTGACACACACAGCCCCAAGGGCAGCCCCCAGAGGTTAAACAATGGTCCTAACCACTCTCACAATAGTTTTGAAAGGTCAGAGATCAATTTGGCACCTTCAGGCACTTTGCTCAATATCCGTTCCACCCTGGGACGAATTCAAACTAGGATTCGCCCCACCTAGGGACGAATTCTGAATTCGCCCTAGGGTGGGGCGAATTGCAGGTTTGATGGGCAAAAAGTCAAATCTTGACAAATGGCAGCTCAGATCCGCCACTCAACGCTTCCTTCATCGCATGGGAGTATGGGTGAGCATTTTCGAGCGTTAGAGGCATTTGCAAGGTCAGTCATGAAGTCCCAATTCAGGGAGGAATCTCCTTCCCCTCGGGAAGGCATGATTGCCAAGTGGCGCCTCTGCATGCCCATTTCAAGAGACCTCCAGGTCTATAAATTGGTGAGTTTCCTCACCCCAAAAGATAGAGAGAAGTAGCATTTTAGAGCAATGAAGTGTTGTCATTTTATTTACACACCTCACACCTTTTGGATTTGCGCCTTTCACATCCTTGATCTCCTTTAGAGGGGAGGTCATTGGGTGACTATTGGGAGGACGAATCTTGATCCCAAAACCCAAAATTTGGCCACAATATCCCACCAAATTTTTTGACAATACCACACAAGAGGTTTTGGACCCATCCCAAGTGGATTGGTGCCGAAATCAAGCCTCAAACGACAGGCGGCCTGCCCCATGGGCGCCCCCTCCCACACTGCCACAATCCTAATCGCCCCCTTTCGGAGCGATGGGAATTCCATGGTAGATTTTCTTTCTTTCATTTTTGCATTCAATTCTATGATGCTTAGATAGGTTGTCATTTGAATTTCGTCTCGTTTTGAACAATTTTGATCATATTTCTAGCTTTGCTCGCTTCTACTAACCTACAGGTAGCATCATCAAATTCCCATTGATGGAGGCTAAATTGGGAAAATATGACCATCTGGGTCTTCCCAAAATGCCCCCAATTAGCTAACCCCAAGTTTGTAGGTCTTTTGGAGCTTCCTAGGTAGGACATTGGGACAGTACCTTTTTAGCATTTTGTTGTAGGTGAATTCGTCCCGCCCCGGAGAGAATTCAAATCGGTGAGGAATTTCTTGACTGTTCTTTTTGCAGAGCCTTCCTGGTGGTGTCTTGATGCCCCTATCAAATTTTTAGAGCATTTGGACTTGTTTTAGTCATAGTTTAATTCATTTTTCTCATTCACTTATCGTAGGCTTGGGGATTGCATGCTTTGTTTCATCCGCAGGTGCTACTGACCATTTCTTGTTCCTTTGAACGTAGGGTTTGGACATCGAAGGAGAAGCAAGGAGTCAAGACTCATCAACGCAAGCGGTGGCGATGTTTGGTCCGCCCATTTTACATGTGGGCACGCGGAAGAAGGAAAGGCGCCCATGGATGTAACCAAAAATGCATGCTTAAAAGCTCCTAGCCCTTGGAAGGGGAGGATGCGCATTGTAACCGAGTTTGAAACATATCAATAAAAAGGGCTGTCTTCTTTATTCACATTTGTTTCATTTTGATTCGCTCATGCTTTTCCCTCTTTTTCATGCACTTTCAAGTTTCTAGGATTTAGCGCTAAGTCCGGTTTTCGTTTGCATTTCGCATATTAGCTTTCCTTTTTGCTTCCGTATCCTCGTGCTTTCACCTAGAATCAATTTAAAGATATAATATAGTTATAAAAATAAATTGCCTTTGATTTATCATATTTGAAAGTGATATTTATATCCTTATAAGAAGAACAAATTATCCCTATTGGTTTTTTCTTGTGTTTACTTTTTTAATTGCTTATATGAGATTGCGATAGGCCCCACATATATTACTTCAAGACCCTACAGTGGTCTTAAAATAGCTTGGTTGTTATGCATATATTTCTTGGTAATATTTAAACTAGGGTGTCCTCTTTGAATCTCAAGGGAATTTAACTAGTTAAGCTAATGCCATTTGATTTTACTTATATTAACTTTTATTTTAAGATAATTATCAATTTTCCTAATGAGGCTAATATGTTAGAAACACAAAATAGATTTGTGCACTTTGATTAATATTTATATTAATGTGATAGATGTTTATATACATATAAAATCAAAAAATTTGAGATTCACAATTACATCAATGCTTAATCAAAGTACATACAAGAAAATATCCATTTTTTTCAAACTTTAGATGTGTAAGAGACTATCAAAATATCTGTAAGTTTCTCCTCTATGGGAAAACAATTGAAGTTGTATATTATATTCTTGAACATGTATGCATAAGAAATGATAGTATACCTCAATGTGTTTTGTGTGCCCATGAAAAACTAGTTTGCAAACAAGATTTAGGACTCCTTGATTATCACAACTCAGGATCATTTGATTTCTTTTATGGGATGCCCTTTCTTACCAAGATACGATGTAACTAGATTACCTCATAGATAGTTCATCCTATAACATGATATTTAATCTCTATGGAATAATGAGAAACAATATACTACTTCTTACTTCCCTAATAAATCAAGTTGATCATAGAAATAATACATATCCTGACGTGGATCTAAGGCCAACCTTATATAGTAGTGATATTATTAGTATCTAAGGTCGCCTTTCATATCTATCATATTTACTTTTGTGATATGATATACTAAATTCTAAGTAATGTGTTTGATCTAATTTATTACTAAATATGTTATAAAGTCCAATGATATGCAATGGTTGACTAGTTTTCCTTAACAAGGCTAGATAGTTTATGGTAGTTTATCATGTATAATCAATTATTATTGATATTGTCTACGTTTTCTTTATAGATCTATACATTTATAATTATATATTTAATTTTTTATTTTTTTAACATCGATATCATGAAATGTAATGGTGTCTAGTAGTAATTGATAATTGGTGGATAATATTGCATATGTTTGAAAGATATATTTTAATTAATAGTATATAATTTAGCATTTTAAACATAATAAAAAGGTCTTCATATATTGTCTCAATATTTATGTATTAAAAAGTATAAAATTATTCAATAAACCATACGTAATATCAAAACACATACAATAGTATAATATTGATAGAAATTAACATAAAAGTAATATGTATCAACTTTATGAAATTGTTAAAATTATTCATTTTTAGGGGAAACTAAACATATTTTTAACCAAGTGATAGGAAGTTACATTTTGGACAGGAAAATTTGTTCCACACCTTTTTCCACCAAGTGACAAGAAGACTACCATACTTTTGCTTATCAAGAACCTGATAACCATAGGCTACCAAGTAGGTTCCCTTAGGATTAGGGTTCAAATCCAAAATATCTTTATCCCTCAATGAAGAACAAGGCCTCCCCGTAAGAATAAGAGCAAGCACCTCTCTGTCCTTAGCCAGTCCCCCCTGGGGCCATTCTTGCTGATATTTCCACTTGTACATCTCCATATTTCCAAAATATTAGATTTTTTTAAAGTCCTCCACATGAGACCAACCTGCTTCCAAGAAAAAAATGCTTAGGGAATGTAACCAAGGATATTTATTCAATATAGCAGGGTGGCCATCCCAAGAATCCTTCCAAAAGAGAGCATTTGATCCTTGATTGCAAATCTAGAATAAACCCTGCTTGATTAAATTAGCTTCTCTTTTCAGAGTGTCCCAGATAACTGAACCTTTCCCAACCAAGTTAAATCTAGAGATCTCAGCCTCATAAATACCTCTCATGTATTTACAAGATAATATTTTAGCCCAAATTTGATCTTGAGAGGTACACCATGAAAGCACGAGATTCCGGGCAAAGGAAACACTAGTTATGCAACATAAGACGAAAATGTAACGCTTTGATCCTATGCACTAAAACAGAGAAAGGAGACAACTTGGAAACGAAAGACAAGATGTAAAGAAATCACAGCCCTCTTTATTCAAATATCTTATCCTCGGTTACATAGACGTCTCCTCCCCTTTTGGGGGCTAGGAGCGTTAAATTTGTCTTCATTACAATGTGTGACCTAGTCTTCCTCTTCCCGCGTGCCCACGATTGCAATGGGCGGGCCAAGATGCTTGCCGTCGCTGATGTGGATAAGTTCTTCACCTCTGATTGCTTTTCCTGCAGTCAAAGAAACAATGAAAATGTCAGTAGCACCTGCTACAAATGAAAGGGGTTCGTTCTCTAAAATCAACGAAATATGCATGTAAACATCTGCCTGAAACAGTAAATACAGTGAGTCCAAATGGCTTGAAAACTTGACAGAAGACAGAAAATGTTACCAAAAGGCCATTGCCCCTGAGACAGCCGGCCAATCTACTTTCACCTGGTAATCGTCCCTGGTAAGGACGATTGCTACTATTAATCGTCCCCCGGCAGGACGATTGCTGCTATTAATCGTCCCCTGCAGGGACGATTGATACTGTGTTGAAGAAGCCGACCTGCCGCTGCTCCAATGTCGATTCTCGAGACCTGCAAAATGCCTGCAAACAAGGGGGTTATGTAATTGGGGCCATTTTGGGACGACCCAGATGGTCGGATTCTCCCAATTTGGCCTCCATCACCGAGAAATTGGACGTTGTTACCTGCAAGTCAGTGGGACAACCAAAATAACAAAAGCATGATAATATTCGATGAAAACCTTTTGAAATCAAGATTCAAGATTCTGAACTATTGAACAACAGAGAATAACATGGAATATGAACAAATGACAAGAAAATGAACTACAACTAAATCCAAAAGGTGCGGGGTGCCCAAGTGGGCAGCCCACCGATGGAACTTGATTTTGGCACCAATCCACTTGGGATGGGCCCAAAATCTCTTAGGAGTGGGGGGTCTACGAATTGGTTGGTTCAGGTGTCCATGTGTTGGAATTGGGTCGGATTCAAGCTTCCAAAAGCCAACCAACAACCTCCCTTGCAAAAGAGATTGGTGGATGTGGGAAGATGAATCAAAGGGGATGCAAGTGGGTCTCCAATTCGGCAGCACTTCGTTGCTTGAAAACTCCTTCCACCTCTATGTTTTGGGTGAGAAAAGTCTCACCTTTTATAGACCCAAGGGGTCTCTTTTGGGAAGGAAGCACAAACGCCATGTGTTGGTCATAGGCGCCATGTGGCAATCATGTCTCCTCATGAGGGAGGGGAGTCCTCCATTGACTTGTGTTTTCATAATTGCTTCTTGTGACAGTCCTCTAATGACCCTTCTGTCCACCTACACACGCATGCAAGGCAGGAGTCATCAAGCGACTATTCTGGGCTGCCACTTGGCGTCGTTTGTCGTTTTTCCCGTTAAACTTGGTAATCGTCCCTGGGTGGGACGATTACAACAATCGTCCCTGGGTGAGACGATTGCAAGTTAGTAATCGTCCCTGGGTGAGACGAGTACTGGGCAAAGTGTCTAAATGTACCAAATTGCTTCCTGACCTTACAAAATTGCTATGGAAGTGGTTAGGACCACTGTTTGACCTCTGAGGGCTGCCCTGGGGGCTGTGTTTGTCAAAGCGATCAGTGTTTGCAGTCACATAATCACAGATGCCCCTTTTTGGGAAGCGCTACGGGTGACGCAGTCGTTGAGAAAAAATAGATAACCAAAGCACTAATGATTAGGGTTTCTTGGTAACCTAACCAACTTTTGATGCCCCAAGTATGGAAAGGGCATGCATTCTTGAATCCTTGCTTCTGACGAGCTAAGGAATTTGATTTCAAGTGTTAACCTATTTTGGTGAGGTGTGACTTGAACTTAGACATTGATCAGTCATGAATAGGCGAAGGGCGTTTTTACCTCGGGGGAACCTTGTATTCATGATTCACGAAATGCCAAGTGTTTGATTGATTTGATTGTTGCTTGTTTACTGCCCCAAGCAGGAGCGTGATTGTCTTTGTCAATGATTCTTTGAATGCATGTCCTTTTCCTTAATTGGGTATGTGATTGTTGGTTGGTGACTAAGTGTGACTACCCCCTCAAGCGACGAATCGATGAGGGAATGACCTTCGTGAGAGAAGTGACGAGTCGCTTGACCCAAGATGACTTGTGCAAGGGTGCCTTTAGAGGGTTTACCGTTAAGCATGTGCAATTTTTCCAACATATGGACCTGTTTTTGGTGGGTGTTAACCCTTTTGGTGATGTCATAATGAGGTGAAATCGTCGAAAACCTATTTCCCGTGGAGCGGTCCGGCTATGATAGCCTTCTTGGGGAATTAGGAGAGTGATAATTTGAACCTCGACATCTATTTTTCTATGCCAAGAGGTTAAGTGCAAAAGCACTTGTGTCTGGCAATGTTTATTGCTATGTTTTTGTGTTGCTTTTTTGTGATGTTTTTGTTGTTTTGTGACACCATTTGGGGATTTAATTGTCTGAAATCCGTTTTCCCGTGGAGCGGTCCGGCTATGGTAGCCTTCTTAGGGAGTAGGATAGTGACAATGTAAACCTCGATATCAGTTTTGCTATGCCAAGAGGTTAAGTGCAAGAGCACTTGTGTCGGCAATGTTTATTGCTTTTTGTTTTTGTGTTGCATTTATTTGTTGTTTTTGTTGTTTTGATTTTCTTTGATCTTGTGCATGATGGTTGATGAATATGGATGTATTATGTTGATTTATTTTGATGGATGCATATGCTATGATGAATGCAAATGTTTTTGATTTATATGTGATATGCGAGAGATGAAATGGATGAATGGGATTTGTGATGTTTGGCTATGGCACCATAGATTGTTTAGAACTCTGTTATTTTGTTTTTAGGCGATTGTTGTGATGCATGAATTTGTATGTATACATGTGGTTTTTCTTTTTTTTTGTATTTTCTGATGGTATTGCAAAGACGAAAAGTAGCGCAGTTGGTTTAGAAATGTAGCTAAGTTTTTCTGAGACTCAGACAGTTCTAGCTCTCTAGCCACGATCGTACTTTATCTTACATGATTTTTGAACAAGGTATGAATCGGACCTATTTTTGACCAAGCTATTTCACATCCCTGTGTGTGCAATTGAGTTCATTTATGTGGTATTTATCAGGATACCTCCAATGCCAGATGGGCTTTCAACCGAACTCGTATCGAGGATCACCTAACTAGCTCCACTAACTCCTTTGTTATGTTTAGTTAGATTAATCCGCGATGTTTTCTAGGATGTCATAAGCTAGCTTATCCACATGCAAACATTGATCTGTACGCAAGTTAATGTGACAGATATATCGTCATGCGAGAAGACCTTTAGAATGCTGAGAGTTCCAGGGATTCAAGTTCAACTCCCTTCTTTTCTTCAATTGTAATAGGATACTTGCTCGTTTGTAGTGATAAGATCATTGTTTATTTTGATTTGTTTTCTTTTTTTTTTTTTGAGCAAGGGATTGGAGTGATAAAAATCACTGTTTCTTAGTGCATTTTGATGTGTGCACTGTAGGATGTCAAATCTTGATGTTTTGACGTTTTGCAAATTTTTTGATTTTTTTGCAACTATTGAGAATTAGGGATTTTTGGGAATTGGGTAGGGGTGATGCTTGTCCTTTTGCCAACTCTCAGCATTCTTTGGGTCATCCGCACAGGGGGATGAGCAAGATAACCGTTTCGCTTATGGTGACCTAGATTACTTGTGCAGTTCATCTTTCTTTCACATAACTCTGGAATTGTTAATGTGTTTAGTTTGTGTTGGGATGTTACGTATCAAGGTGTATTTCAAGTATGACTCTACCTTCGTAAAATCTGTTCGACTTGATACATTACATGGCTAAAGAGGAAAATTTTGGCTGAACTACGAAAACTCGTGATACATTAAAAGACCACTGACTCTAGTGTGGTGGAAGCAATGCATGGTGTGTCTGTTGTTTTTATGAAATGGAACAGTGGGGAACAAGATGGATCATGTATGAATGCAATGCTTAATGCAGCTACATATTTTTGTATTTTCGATGAATTGAGTTTGGCGAGTATGAAGATGAGATGTGAGAAAACTCTCAATTGATGAATTTGAGAATGCGTAGAAATGAGATGCAAATTTTTGTTGTTTTTGATGTATTTTGTTGTTTTTGAAATTTTTTGATTTTTGACCAGGCGATTACGATAATCGTTGGAGCTTTTTAGGTTTTGACCAAGTGATTGCGATAATCCTTGGAGCTTTTTGGGTTTGACCAAGAGATTGCGATAATCCTTGGAGCTTTTTGGATTGACCAAGAGATTGCGGGGATCCTTGGAGCTTTTTGGATTGACCAAGAGATTGCGATAATCCTTGGAGCTTTTTGGATTTGACCAAGAGATTGCGATAATCCTTGGAGCTTTTTGGATTTGACCAAGAGATTGCGATAATCCTTGGAGCTTTTTGGGTTGACCAAGAGATTGCGATAATCCTTGGAGCTTTTTGGATTGACCAAGAGATTGCGATAATCCTTGGAGCTTTTTGGATTGACCAAGAGATTGTGATAATCCTTGGAGCTTTTTGGATTTGACCAAGAGATTGCGATAATCCTTGGAGCTTTTTGGATTTGACCAAGAGATTGCGATAATCCTTGGAGCTTTTTTTTTTTGGGATATGGCTTTCTTAGATATGAAATGGTCGCAAGTGACTGATATTCAAGGGTTCTGTTTCCTTGATACCATCAAGAGAAGCTAGCCGGTATGTCCCGGGTCCTATTTTGCTATCAATGACATAAGGACCTAACCAATTTGCCATGAATTTATCCCTCAGGTGGGGCGGCAAATTAGAATTCTGTTGGTTTTCCTTCAAAACCAAATCACCAACCCGAAAGTCCCTTAGGTGAACCTTCATGTTGTAAGCTTTCTTAAGTCGCTCTTGATAGATACGTAAGTGCTCAAGAGCATTAACGCGTCGTTCGTCAAGCAACGTAAGTTGGTCTAACCGGGCCTGCCGTGCAGTGTCATCATCGATGAATTCCTGCATTGATATGCGGAGGGAAGGAATTTCCAACTCGAGAGGCATTACTGCCTCTGAGCCATACACTAGTGAAAACGGAGTTGCCCCAGTTGGCGTCCGAATGCTAGTGCGATAAGCCCAAAGTGCAAGTGGGATTTGTATGTGCCAATCCTTATGACTGTCTACGACGGTCTTTTTAAGGATGGCAACTAGTGTCTTGTTTGATGCCTCTGCTTGCCCATTTGCTTGCGGATAATAGGGTGTTGAAAAGTTGTGCTGAATTTTGTACTTTGTGGTCAAAGCACGCACGTCTTTGTTCTTGAATGATGGCCCATTATCCGAGATTATTTTGGATGGAATACCAAAACGACATATGATGTGATGCAAGATGAACTCCGCAATGCGGGGTCCTGTCGTAGAGGTTAACGAAATTGCTTCCACCCATTTGGTAAAGTATTATGTGGCCGTTATGATAAACGTGTGACGGCCTGACGATGCGGGGAGATCTTTTCGATTAGATCGAGGCCCCACTAAGAAAATGGCCAAGCAGACTGGACTGTCTGTAAGGCCTAGGAAGGTACGTGCATCAGATTGGCATGATGTTGACATTTTACGCACCTCTTGACATACGCGCAACAATCTTGCTCTAAAGATGGCCAATAATAGCCCATGCGAAGAATGCGCTTTGCAATGGCCATACCACTAAAGTGGCCGCCACATGTACCGTCATGCGCTTGGGCGACTGCCCAAGTGGACTCTTGCTGGTCCAAGCAACGAAGGAGAATTCCGTCATAGCTGCGACGATACAAAATGTCTCCTATCAAGACATATTTTGCCGCTTTCTGTTTGAATGTCCGTTTTGCGGCATGCGTCAATCCAAAGGGAAGATTACCTAACTTGAGGTAGTCTTTGATTGGTAAATACCAGTCCTGTTGATCGAAAACCTCGACAGTATGAACAACCAATCCCTTTTGAAGTTCTTCCCTATCAAGTGCTGATTGGGATAAAACTTGTAAGAATAGCGTTGTGTTGCTATCAATGGGAGTGGGGGAAAATAAGGACCCCCAGTTGGCACGTTTCAGACTATCTCGGATTCGAAAGAACTTATCCGAGGATGGTTCGATCTGGATCATGTGGATTCCTGGCGTCAAGTCTGAGCTTGCACGCTCCATCGCGGATTGCGATAATGTTTTGACTTGAATAGTTGTCATGTCACCGAAAAGGTCTTGCGGGATTAGTGACCCCAAGGAGGCCATTGTGTCCGCAAAATGATTCGATGATCGAGGGAGTGCCTCGATGTCATACCACTCAAGTTTTTCCAGGAATTTGTCCACAAGAGCTTTATAGGATTTCAGAACTGGGCATTTGCATTGATATACCCCTTTGACTTGATTGACGATTAACAGCGAATCACCAAAGATGTTTAGTCTTTTGATGTTCATGGCGATTGCTGTTTGAAGACCTAGGAGCAAGGCTTCATATTCTACATTGTTGTTGGTGCACTGGAAGTTTAATTTAAATGACAGGGGCATTGGAGCACCCTGCGGTGTGAAGAATACGATTCCTGCGCCACCCCCTTGCTCGCATTTAGAACCATCGAAGAATAAGGTTATGTCGGCCTGTGACTCAGGCTCTTCAGAATCTGGCGATTCTGAGACATGGAAGACCCCATCGTCGGGTAGTTCTATAGCCAGAGGCTGATCGTCTTCAAGAGGAGCCTCTGCTAGTTGATCGGCTATGACTTGTCCTTTGATAGATTTTTGCCCAATAAATTCAATGTCAAATTCCGTCAACAACATGATCCATTTCGCCGTGCGACTACTATGATAAGTACGACTCATCATGTATCGCAATGGATTCTCCTTAGACACAACATACGTAGTGTTGCTCAGCATGTAGTGGCGTAGCTTTTTGGTAGCAAACACCACTGCCAAGCAGAGTTTTTCATGGGTGCGGCTAAGATAGTAAGTAGCCTGTTCTTTGTGATGTTCATTCTTCCGGGCTAGCATGGCGCCCGATGCCACCTCGATGGCTGAGATGTATAAGTAGAACGGCACTCCTGGTCTAGGTGGTGCCGATCTGGCGACGAAGCCAAGTATTGTTTGATTTCGTCAAAGGCTGATCGGCACTCGTCATCCCAATGAAATGTGACCCCCTTGTGCAATAGTTTGTTCATTGGTCGGCATTTGTCAGATAATTGCGCTATGAAGCGTTTAATCGACGCGACCTTTCCTTGCAGACTTCTTAGCTGCTTGATAGTGGTTGGGGGAGCCATTTCAAGGATTGCCTTGACTTTGTTTGGGTCCACTTCGATGCCTCTCTTTGAGACTATAAAACCCAAGAGTTTTCCAGATGTGACGCCGAACACGCACTTCTTGGGATTCAGATTGACCTTATGCTCTATGAGGCGATCGAGAATCTTGCTTAAGTCACCGAGATGGTCTGAGCGCAAGAGAGATTTGGCTAACAAATCATCCATGTAATCTTCCAAAGTTTTGTGCATGTAATCGTGGAAGATATACGTCATAGCACGTTGGTATGTAGCGCCAACGTTTTTAAGGCCAAAAGGCATGACCTTATAGCAAAATGTCCCCCAAGGCGTTGTGAATGCCGTTTTGAGTTGGTCTTCAGGATTGATACGAATTTGATTGTATCCTGAGAAACCGTCCATTAGGGAGAGCATTTCGTGACCTGCTGTAGCGTCTACCAATGCGTCGATGCTTGGCAATGGGAAATCATCCTTAGGACTCGCTTTGTTTAGGTCTCAAAAATCGGTGCATATGCGAATCCTCCCGTCGGGCTTCTTGACGGGAACCATGTTGGACAGCCATGGCGGATAATCCATGCAGATGACAAATTGTGCATCCAACAACTTTTGCAATTCGTCTTTGACCATCAAGGCCACTGTTGGGTGCATCTTTCTTAGTTTTTGCTTTACAGGCTTGATTTTCGGATCAAGCGTTAAATTGTGCATGACTAGTTGTGGGTCTAGTCCTGGCATATCCTTGTACGACCATGCAAAAACCTCCTTCTTTTCTTTAAGAAGGGCAATGTAATCGGCTTGCTCTTCGAGGGAAAGACTTACCCCCAGCTTGAGAATCCGTGGATTCATTGGATCTGTGCCGATGTCTACGTCAGTCGTCTCCTCGACTGACATGTGGGATCCGTCCTCCAACTGATGTGGAGTTGGGATCAAATGGATATCATCAGCTGAGTTAAGATCTACGTTTGGAACCTCGGGTCCCTCTTCAGCTTGAAAAATATCCTGAGTTGTCCTTGGGGTGGAATGAAGCATTTCACCGAAAGGCCAGTACTCTGATGGTGATAATGGTGAATTGACGTGATCCCAGTCGATGGCATCCATGTCTAGATGCAATGGCTATGATGGATCGATCGGATTGCGGATGGGTGCGGTCAAATCAATGGAGATCATGTGGATGGAATGAATTTGGTCTCCAGAACCGCGGGTGTGATGACTTGATTCTTTTAGATGTTCCCTATACTCTGGATCTGGCTCTACGGGAACGGGCACGAATGGATCCTCTCTAGGTGCAAACTCATCTCTATGTGTGAAAAGGAAGGCGGGGTCTTCCCTCGGTACTGCTGTCCTGATGGGATCTCGAGGTGGACGATGCTCTTCTTGAATTTGGAGCCATGGGTCCAACACTTGGTCCCACCTCGCTGGGTCTACTTGCCATTCATGTCCTAATAGGATGCCCATTTGTCCCATTAGATCTTCATGCGTTAAAGCGCGATGATGCCGTCGTGCATGTCTGAGATAGTCCATCTCAGTCTCGTCTTCTGACTCACTTTCATAGATCCAAAATTGTTCATCCTCTTCAGCATCTGTTGCTTGTGACGTTGAGGACTCTTCTTGTTCCAATAAGTTAATCGAGTCCCATTGTGGTTGTTCCACTCTTGGTGGAGGGACCCGATTCTCTTGACATTGTGTCATTTCATCCGGAATCTCTAGGGGGAACAGCTTCAAAAAGATGTCTGGAAGCCGTTGTTGTTCTCTTTGAGGATTGCTCTCTGAACTTTCACCTCTCTCTAGCAAAGGAGAGGGATTATTGCTATTTCCGGGGGTGTTTGTAGACCATGGGAGATAGTCCCCCAATGTGTATTCTGTGTTTGGATTGGCGTACGGGTCTTGTGCCAATCCCCCCTTGTTGCCTATTTCTAGGCCTTGCATATTTTCAACCAAGATGTCTAAGGGCAAGGGGTGGTTGAACCCCACTCCTGACTTGTCGTATGGCATCTGATATCTTGGTTGGCAAAGGATTCGCGTCCCTTGCTCATATCTGCCTAGCCCATACCCATGCCAATTGCATTGTTCGAGATATTTTAGGGCAAATTCTGGGTTCGACAGATAATTGATGTTTTCGACAAAAGGCTCTTCATCTGTTTCCTTTTGTTCGCATGGTTCAAAACCATGATCAAGGCCCCCATACACAAAATTTGTCTGGTTGGGAGGGTAGCCTAGTGGAACAATTGTCCCTATGGGAAGGCGAGGTCTTCCCATGTCCTGCACTGACTCCAATGTGGGGGTTGCCACAACGTTTTGCACTAAGTACTCCCCCGGGCCCGTATTGGCCATCTCAACAGTGATTGTTGATGATTGGGTAGGAGGAAACGGTAGTCCTTCCTGAGTCCATTCCATGTTTGGTTGTTCAGGAGTCTTGGTTTGTGTTGTGTTGGGTGTTTCCTCTGTTGATATCATTGAAATCATGGGCAACCCCTCTTCTAGAGGCTTAACCTCTTCCATGATTTGCTTTCCCTTGTCCTTCTGTTGGGCCACGATAGGTGGCGTTGATGATGAAGGAGTAGGTGATGAAGTCTCACCTGGCTGGGATTTTGCCTTGTTGGCCACCAGTGGTGCCTGCGGTATCGGACCTTGTTTAGATGGATTTAATTGAAAATCCAAATGCGTTGATGGGAGGGTCGATTGAGGTATGAATTGTACCGCATTGCAATACTTGAAGGGCTCTAAGTCCATTGGGACTACATGTATTTGCCCTTCATAGGCATACTTCAAGCACTGGTGTGCGATCGAGGGGACACACTTCATGTCCCTGATCCAAGGCCGCCCTAGCAGTATATTATAAGCCATTTCGCCTTCCAGCACATGGCACAGTGTGGGTATTGACTTTTGTCCTACCTGGATAGGCAGAACAACTGTGCCGACTGTCGAGCAAATTGCATCGTTAAAAGCTCGTGGTGTGTACGTGGAAGCGGTGATGTGAGAGGCTGGCAGTTTTAAATGTTTTAACGCTGCAGTGGTTATAATGTTCTTGGACGAGCCAGTATCTATCAGCACTCTCTTGTACGGGATCCCGTTGACCCGCGCGATAACGTGCAGGGGTGGATCCGCCATGTCATTTGATATCGTTTTGACCTCGTCTTCTCTGAATGTGATGACAGGCTCCGTACATTGTTTCACATGTCCCACGAAGGCGTTGAAAGAATTTGCTTCGTGGGGTTGTACTTCAATGGCTTTTAAAATGTCCATAAGAGCTTCTCTATGGGGAGCTGATTGTTGGATAAGCTCGTAGATGGACAGCCTAGCCGATGTGGTCCGCGAGACTCTACGTGAGTTTGGTCCGTATCGTGACCTCGGGTCTAGGCGGAGGCAAGCTGCGTTGGGCGTTGTTGAGGCTGCGATGTCGACGGAACTTCCCTCGCAGCTACCTCAGGGGCAAGCTGCTGGGTATCTTCTGTTCCTTGTTACAATGCTAATCATTCCCACAAATCCTTGCGCGGGAAGATCTTGTCGCACCTCGTTAATCTGGAGCGGTTTTGTTCTGTGCCTCGTGGGCAGGCAAGGGGTCCTTGAATACCCCCATTTGTTGGTTGTTTGGTGCGATGGGGTTGTCCACGACCAATGTTCTATTGTCGATCAAATCCTGGACTAGTTCTTTGAATTTCCAGCACCCATTTAGGTCATGTCCTCTGCGCCTATGGAATCTGCAATACAATTCCTCCCTATACCCCCTAGGCTTGGGAATGTTAGGGTCAAAAATTTGGATTTCTGGCAGAGTAACTAAATTTGCCGCTGACAAGCGGTCAAATAAGGAGTCCCTAGACTCCGCATACGGGGTGAATTGTCGCCTAGGGCGACGCTACGATCACTGCTCCTGTCTTCTGTTATCTCTTTCGTAAGCAGGAGGCACTGCCTGGTAATTAGCCCTTTGGGGCTGCGTCTCTTGCACAGGCACGGGAACATTTATCGCAACTTGATTGACTGCAACGTGTTGTGGTTGCGTTGTCCCGATTTTAGTGGTTTTGTTCCACTCTTTCTTCTTAGGCTTGGCAATTGCGCCTTCGCCTATCTTAATCTCTTCTATAAGTCTGGCTTGGGCCAAAGCTTCTTCTAGGCTGTCGTATTGTCACAGCAACAATAGACCGAGAGATTGATTTTAAGCAACTTTTTGCGAACATTTGCGTGAGATCCGACATGGGAGGACGGTAGGGTAACTTAGAAAGCAAAGCTCTCCATCGGTTCCCGTACGCTGCCATTGTTTCCTCCTCAAATTGTTTAAGGCTAGCAAGATCACTAAGTGATGCCTTCTTCCTTGTGTTGAAGGCGAAGCGTTCAAGAAACGCATCTACTAGCTGATCTAAGCTGCTTATGCTATGTTTGGGCAGTTGTGTGAACCAATCCGAGGCAGGGCCTGCGAATGTGGTTATGAATGTTCTAAGCAGCAACGCGTCATTATCTTGGATTGCGAAGCACTGGCTTAGAAATCTTGTAACGTGCTCTTGTGCGTCCTCCTCACCTTTAAAAACTGCCAATTGAGGCAACTTGAAGTGTTCAGGGTAAAGAGGCGCAGGCATTGAAGGATGCACCGGATTACTGCGGAGTAGACGTAATGTGGGTTTTTGATGCCCAGCAGCTTTTGTTTCCACAGACTCCAAACGCTCTAATAGCGCTTGGTATGCATCGAAAGATTTTATTTCTTCCTCTCTTGCTTGCTCCCGTTGTACGTTATGATAAACTGGGGGCCTATGGAGGGGTGGCCGAATGGCAGCCCTCCTGCCTTGATGGAGAGTTTCAACATGTTCTATCTCTGGTTCGTACTCCTCATAAAATTCTTGAGGAGTTTCTAGGCGAAACCTCTGACCTTGATCGAGTCCCCGCTGAAGGTACCCATCATCATTTCGAGGAGTAGCCTCCCTCTCATGTCTATGAGGTCTCGGAGGCAAAGCTTGACGAGGTCGTGGAGACCCGTCCTGCGTTAAAGGGTTATGCCTCTCATGTTGTTCGGCTCTTTGGACGCGAGGGGTTGGCCCTCTCTCAAGTATTTCATATTGTAACTCATCCGCTTCACGTTGCATGCGTTCTTTATCCAAGCGGTATTGATACTCTATCTCTTGTTGACTTTGTTTAAGCCGCATGATTTGGGCTTGACGGGTGGTATATCTGGCGACAACCGGGTCAATTTGATCTACCCTATTTTGTTCAGAAGGTTCAAATGTTCCTCCTATGGGTTTACCTCGGTTTTGATGCTCTAAAATCTCAAGGGGTCGCTTCCCTCAGTCGAGGTAGGCAATATGTGCTCGAGGTTCCGGCCTCAAGGGGTGATCATGATATCCTGCTGGTGCGAAAATGCAAGGTTCCCGCATTGTATGTTGTTGTCCTTGAGGAATGAAATGATCTTCCTCATATTCTCTCTCATAGGTGCGTAAGGGGCGGGCGGAGTTAGGTCGCCCTGTGTAAGGAGCCCTACGCTCTGGATTTGGTCTCTCTGTTCTGATGAGAGGTAAAGAAGGGACGCCATATCCACGTTGTCCCTCCAAATGGACAGTGTGCCCCGTTAGCGCTTCATCGCGCTGTGGCCACTCATGTCTAGCTTGAGAGGGCGATTCTCTATTTACATTAAGGTCTGCATGTAGGGCGTCTTTTTGAGAGGGGCTGCTTTGAATGGGCATACCCCACCGAGGATTTTGAATTGGATTCTTTTGTAGGTTAGACCGATAAGGCGGTATGACCAAATCCTCGGGACTGAAGCGAAGGCGACTTGTGCCTGCTTCTTGTGTACCTTCCGGAGCTGCTTGCCCTTGATTGGGCTTGGCTGCGGGTGTACACCATTGCGGTGCGTCCACACTATCTAAGTAGATTTTTATCTTGTTTTTAATGATTTTTTTTTTTGTCTACACTAAACAGAATTAAACACACACATTCACAAAACCGTGATTATCTCTTTTAAGGATTCTTGGTGTGCCCTAGACTGGTTTAGTGTATTTTGGTGTTTTGTTTTGTCTTTGTAGGTTTTGTAGAACGTTTAAATGCATCATGTAGGCTCTTATAACTCCCAAAAGGTCGCCCCTTCAATATACCAGCCAGGCCGATATACCAACCTCTCTATATACCCGCCCTTACGAGAGGGAGACTATAGGTACGTGAGAGCAGAAGGTACGTGGTACGTAGGCGGTACGAAGGGGGATTGTCCTGTTAATGGCACCTACCATAGAAAACTTATCCTCGCGTGCATGGGAATCACCCCGGCTACGCTCGGTCTGTCTTCGTCAGGATTTACGCCTAACAACAGTTGACAATCGGGAAATGTATGCAAATCAAGCCAAGGTGGTGATTAAATCCACCAATGGTCTTGATCAAGGGCTGAGGTCTTACGACCAGCTCCTTGGTTTAAAATTGTTTCGTGGAGTGTGTGAGGTTCATTTTATCCAACGAAAATGAAACATGCATGAATGACTTTTCCTAAGCAATGCAAGCTAAAAATGAAAACAGTCAAAGAAACAGAAACAAAAACAGAAAATTTCAACAGAGATGATGAAAATCCCTACCTCTTCTCTGCCTGCTCCAGTTGCCTCTAAATTTTTGCTCTGAAAAGTTGCAGACAGAAAATCGTCCCTTGGTGAGACGATTAACAGAACAGAAATCGTCCCTTGCAGAGACGATTTTACAATCGTCCCAGGGTGAGACGATTTCCAGAATAGAAATCGTCCCTTGCAGAGACGATTAACAGTCTGCAAGAAAAAAAATGTACCTGTCAAGCACAAACACAAAAATTCAATCAGTTTCTATGATTTTAAAAATAGGGGACAGGGTCCCACCGTGATCGCCACTGAAAGCACGAGATTTCGGGCAAAGGAAACACTAGTTATGCAACATAAGACGAAAATGTAACGCTTTGATCCTATGCACTAAAACAGAGAAAGGAGACAACTTGGAAACGAAAGACAAGATGTAAAGAAATCACAGCCCTCTTTATTCAAATATCTTATCCTCGGTTACATAGACGTCTCCTCCCCTTTTGGGGGCTAGGAGCGTTAAATTTGTCTTCATTACAATGTGTGACCTAGTCTTCCTCTTCCCGCGTGCCCACGATTGCAATGGGCGGGCCAAGATGCTGCCGTCGCTGATGTGGATAAGTTCTTCACCTCTGATTGCTTTTCCTACAGTCAAAGAAACAATGAAAATGTCAGTAGCACCTGCTGCAAATGAAAGGGGTTCGTTCTCTAAAATCAACGAAATATGCATGTAAACATCTGCCTGAAACAGTAAATACAGTGAGTCCAAATGGCTTGAAAACTTGACAGAAGACGAAAAATGTTACCAAAAGGCCATTGCCCCTGAGACAGCCGGCCAATCTGCTTTCACCTGGTAATCATCCCTGGTAAGGATGATTGCTACTGTTAATCGTCCCCCGACAGGACGATTGCTGCTGTTAATCGTCCCCTGCAGGGACGATTGATATTGTGTTGAAGAAGCCGACCTGCCGCTGCTCCAATGTCGATTCCCGAGACCTACAAAATGCCTGCAAACAAGGGGGTTATGTAATTGGGGCCATTTTGGGACGACCCAGATGGTCGGATTCTCCCAATTTGGCCTCCATCACCGAGAAATTGGACGTTGTTACCTGCAAGTCAGTGGGACAACCAAAATAACAAAAGCATGATAATATTCGATGAAAACCTTTTGAAATCAAGATTCAAGATTCTGAACTATTGAACAGCAGAGAATAACATGGAATATGAACAAATGACAGAAAATGAACTACAACTAAATCCAAAAGGTGCGGGGTGCCCAAGTGGGCAGCCCACCGATGGAACTTGATTTTGGCACCAATCCACTTGGGATGGGCCCAAAATCTCTTAGGAGTGGGGGGTCTACGAATTGGTTGGTTCAGGTGTCCATGTGTTGGAATTGGGTCGGATTCAAGCTTCCAAAAGCCAACCAACAACCTCCCTTGCAAAAGAGATTGGTGGATGTGGGAAGATGAATCAAAGGGGATGCAAGTGGGTCTCCAATTCGGCAGCACTTCGTTGCTTGAAAACTCCTTCCACCTCTATGTTTTGGGTGAGAAAAGTCTCACCTTTTATAGACCCAAGGGGTCTCTTTTGGGAAGGAAGCACAAACGCCATGTGTTGGTCATAGGCGCCATGTGGCGGTCATGTCTCCTCATGAGGGAGGGGAGTCCTCCATTGACTTGTGTTTTCATAATTGCTTCTTGTGACGAGTCCTCTAACGGCCCTTCTGTCCACCTACACACGCGTGCAAGGCAGGAGTCATCAACTGACTGTTCTGGGCTGCCACTTGGCGTCGTTTGTCATTTTGCCCGTTAAACTTGGTAATCGTCCCTGGGTGGGACGATTACAACAATCGTCCCTGGGTGAGACGAGTACTGGGCAAAGTGTCTAAATGTACCAAATTGCTTCCTGACCTTACAAAATTGCTATGGAAGTGGTTAGGACCACTGTTTGACCTCTGAGGGCTGCCCTGGGGGCTGTGTTTGTCAAAGCGATCAGTGTTTGCAGTCACATAATCGGATTGGTGCTGTTTTGGTGTCTACACACCATATCCAATAAATTTTTGTAGCCAAAGCCTACCCAAAAAGAGCTATCTATCACAACCCAAGGCATCCCTATTGCACTGGCCTACATATAGAATCCCACATAACCAAAATCCAGTTATATTGATCAAGTTTTCCAGACCATAAAAACTATATTTAAAAACATTCATGTCCTTGATGAAGTGAGAGGGAGTTATTTGTATAAAACATCTATAAATGGGTAAATCTTGAACAACATATTTTAAAAGCAACACTCTACTTGCAGTGGATAGCCATATTATAATGAAGGGGGGATTCCTAACCTAGAATATTAGAATACGAGCAATCTTGGATTGAATAATAGAAGAGGTATTGAAGAAGAAAATAGAAGACTTGTCCTCATTAATCAACTGTCCAGAAGCACCAAGATATATGTCAAGAGATTGTCTAATATTGCCAGCTTCCCTGATAGTGGCAACTCCCAACAAATTAGTATCATCAACAAATTGAAAGTGGGAAAGAGGTGGCAAACTACTATCCCACTTCCACCCCTAAATGAGACCCTGCATGACTTGAGACTTGAGAAATATTCCCAACCCTTCCGCCATAATGATAAACAAATAAGGAGATAAAGGATATCCTTGCCTCAATCTCCTTGAGGCCTCAAATAGCTCTGATGGCTCATTATTAACAAGAACACAAAATAAGGAAGAATAAAAATAGCTCATCACCCATCTAATCCATTCCTCGTCAAATCCAAAAGCAACAAGAACTTTCTTAATAAAGGACCATCTGACCCGATCGTAGGCTTTGGCCATGTCCAGCTTAATGAACATAGTTTTATCCTTAGAAGTTTCCATCGAGTGAATAGCTTATGTAGCAATAACAACCCCATCCAAGATTTGTCGACCAACAAAAAACCCTCCTTACTACTTAGAGATGATTTTTCTCAACCATATCTTTAGCCTCTCAATAATAATTTTTCTGATGATCTTATGCACAACACTGCAGAGAGCAATACGCCTAAACATATCCAAGGAATTTGCTCCCTCTTTTTTGGGTATGAGCACCACAAAGGTAGCATTTAGGGACCTTAGCATCTGTTTGTTCTTTTGAGACTCATGGACCACCTCCAAAAGATCAAATTTTATTAAATCCCAAAACTCCTGATAAAACTCAATTAGGAATCCATCTGGACCTAGGGCTTTTCCTTTTTTCATATTGAATACAACATTTTCCAACTCCTCAAGGGAAATTGGACCCATCAAGTGCTCATTCATCTTTCTAGAAATAATGACTAGAATACATTTTAGAATAATATTTTCATTCTCATCATCTGATAGGGAGTCCTCCTTGAAGAGAGAGGAAAAATACCTCTTAGTATCTTCTGAAATATCCCTAAAAGAAGAGAGCAGGGCACCTTGAGAATTCACAAGAGAGGTAATCAGGTTACCATTACGACGAGCCTTAATTGAGTTATAAAATAAGGTTGTGTTCCTATCCCCTTCCTAAAGCCAATATACTCGTGCTTTTTGTTTCCAAAAAATTTCTTCCCTCAGTTCCCATTCAGTAAGGTATTTCGCAGCCTCAGATTCCTCAACAAGAAGCTCCTTCATGAATCCCTAATCTCTAATATTCCTTGAAGCTTCTTCCATATTCCTAAGATCTTCCATATTAGCCAAGGAAAGGTTCCTAAAATTTATTCTATTCCATATCTTCAATTTATGTTTTACAAATTGTAGTCGCTTCATAAAGGAATACATAGCAGTGCCATGAGGAGGTTTTCCAATGGTCCACCAGCCTTGTATGAAATCATGAAGCTTAGGATCATGAATCCACATAAGTTGAAACTTAAAGGAGAGATTTTTTTTAGCACTAACTCCAAATTAGAGAGTTTTATAGGCCAATGATCAAATCCCCTACCCTGTAGAATCATAGAACTAGAACTTCTGTTATTACCCATCCAATAATTGGATATCAAAAACCTATCCAGTCTCTTTGAGATGGAACTTCCCCACACCTTCTATTGTGCCAAGTAAATATCCCATTATCTGGCTTGATGTCAACCAATTTTAGGGCCTAGATATGAGCATTTAAGATAGAAGAAAAAGGCTCGAGATAGTCCACCCCACCACGTTTCTCCTCTAGATAAGTGATAGAGTTGAAGTCTCCAGCCAAAATCCATGGGTATAGGGGAACCAAACTTCTCACATAACAAATGTGCTCCCATAAATTTACTTTACCATTGTAATCAATAGGAGCATACACATTTGTAAGTAGGATGGTTTCACCAGATTCATTATCATGCCTGACTATCGAAATAGACCATCTGCTAGAAATCCAAGTAAGAGGAGATATCTTAACTAGATCCCATATACACATGCACCAATACATTGGCATTGCCCCTTCTCAAAAAATTGGGAGTAATATCAAACCTACTATCAATATCTAATTTAGTCTCCCAAATAAATACCATATCCAAAGAATGCACACGAACCAAATCATGAACAACTTTTTTTTACGGGGATGTTGTTCAACCCCCTTACATTCCATGAGAGGATAATCATTTTTGGGGGTTATAAAAATGGGAGTCCAATGTTCTCACCAATCCTGAATCCACCAAAGTCTCCCCCATTAACTTAATTTTATCCCGGTCCTTCTTCCGACCCACCTTCATATTCTTATCTGAAAAACTTTTTTTAATTATTTTCTGTTGCAATCCCAATACCATAGGAGTTTTGCAATACAAGGATGACTGCATCAATGATTGAGTAGGAGAGGGCATAACTAAATATGTACCACTTTTTAAAATATTTTCCCTTATAAGGCTAGACCCATCTATGTCCCTTATACTCAGATCCAAAGCCCTTTGTTCTTCATTTAAACCCCCTAGATTTGATTCCTTAAGTTCCCCCTCAAGAAGAGACATCTAATTTGGCCTTGTTATATTTGCATTAGGTAGAGATATTTTAGGTATCTTCATGCATTGATCAAGATCATCTAATATTTCAAAATAATTTAGTAGAGCATCTAGCTAGCTATCCTTAAGGTCTTTGTTTGCCCTTTATCCTCTGTTTCAAAATTTTACTAGAACAAAACCTTCTTTATCCCATTCCCCTTGCTTTATTGGGCCTTTTTATTTATCCAAAATTTGTCCAGACTGAGAGGGCCTAGGATTTGAAGCCACAGGTAGGATAAACTTAGGGTATTTTCTTTGCAGGTGGCCATATTCATGGCAAATCCGATAATGAAATGGAAAAGCTTCATAGTCAAGTTTTTGAACCCATGTAGTTGATCCAAATTGTATTTCAATAGAATTTGGAATAAGATTATTTAAGTCAATTTCAACACAAATACGAGAAACAAAGATTACCTTTTTATCCATTGTCTGTTGTGGCGGTCCAACTGACTTCCCAAATAGAAGGGCAATCTTATGCAAGATATCAGTTCTCCAAAATTCCAATGCGATCCATGGAAGCCACACCCATACTGGAACCTGCGATGGCTGCTCCTTTGATGGGTTGAAACCCACATGCCAGGGTTTAATAAAGAGTCCCACTTAGTTATGGAAATAAGGATCTCCTTCAAATGATTTGTTAGGATCTGCAATACAAGAGAAAACCACCATAAAATAGTTGTTCGCACTCAACATCACCTCCACATCACCTTTAGGATTCCAAGTCTTCCTAACCCAAGCCTCCATAAAGGGGAGAGAAATTTGGATACCCAAAAATTTTCCAATAAGGGAATGTTTTGTTAGATACTCCACATCTTTCGCCATCGAGTATGGTTGAACCACTAGAACTGGCCTGGCTTCACATCGTTCCAGACATCCATTGTTCTTCAACAAGCGGTTCCCAACATGCACTAGAAAATCTTATTCCTTCCAGTCATTTTTAGATGAAAAAACATCACGAGAATTCACTCTCTGTGTCGAAATCGATGCCATAACGACATTCCTCCAATTTTTAGACCTCCGCCGAAAGTTGCTGCCATCCCCGCGGAGTAGTTTTTCTTCATCAAACCCTAGAAGAGTATTTTTTCCTCATAAAACCCTAGAAACTCTCCTTTTTTCAATGTGATAGACTCCCCATACCTGCTTTGATAACATATCAAAATTCATCACTGATAATCCAAGTTACTATTAGTTGTTAAAAATATAGATATATGGTATTTGTGATAAACAAATACTCTATGTGGTAATTTATCTAAAAACGTTGAGTTGGGTAAGTGAGTCTTAACACTTGGAGTGTGTAAAAGGTATTGTGTTAGGACAAATTGGATGTAAAACTATGTAACAATAAATGTAGATATAATGATAATTATAGGATATTTGAGAACTATAATAGAAAAATAAAGTTCATAGGAAATAATTTTTTTTTGATAAAGGTAATGTGTCTCATTATAGTCTATGAATTATATTTATGTGTTCTATGGTGACATAGGGACATGTTAGTGATAAATAGTTATTTGGTACAAAGGTAAATTTGGTGATAGAGGTTATGTGTGCAACATAATAAAGGGTAAGAGAAAGTGAACACTAACTATTGATGATAATGTGGCATGGAGAATCAAATACTTGAAAAATATGCCATAAAAAATTAAATATTGAAGTTCAATTCTTTGTGGAATAAGTGGTAGAATTTATGGTGTATTTTATGTAACCCAAGCTCTAAAAAAAACTATGAAGGGTAAGTGGTGGAATAAAATCTAAAAAGGTGTGTTCGAACCCACCCCTTGTTGGAATATATTATATTATTTGGTTCTTTGCTAATGTAGCTTCATGGGTACATATTTATATTAGTATTATATTAGGAGTTAAGCACTGTATTAAAGCATTGTAATAAATGCACAAGTGTTAGAATGTACAATGATGTAAATGTGCATGAGATCCACATGTACACGAGTCCTTAGAATATAGTAGTGAGGTTTTAAAGGAATATTTAAGGTAAAGAGTTGCATCTCATTGTAAATAGGCCTTCATAGAATATAAAAGGAAGAGGTATTTGGAGGGCATAGGCGAGAATAATAGTAGATACAATGTAGAGCATATTTTACAAAATAGAGAGGTTGTTGCCTTCATTTACATGTATTTGTATATTTTCATTAGCTTTCTTATATGATAATTTATTGATAATTGTAACAAGTTTTCTTTTGTATTTCTATGCATATTAGTTAGAAATTATCATAGTTATAACATTGCATGCTTATTTCCATACTTGTAGCAACATTTTCATTAAGTTTAAAGATTCAAAAACTAATAGTGGTATCATATCCATAAGGGATCAATGTTACTACTATTAGCCTAAAATTTACTGCATCTATGCAAATTGAATATGCCATTGTGCACTGCTACATGCAAACACCTATGTCTTAGTTTATTTGATAGAAGGCCTTGTTGTAGAAGTTGAAACAAGTTTTATTTAAATAAATATAAAATTGTGAGAGACACAAGAGTGATTTAAAGGAGATTATAAATCTCATTTCCAAATTTTTGAATTTTTTGTTGTCCAGAGTTTTTTCACAAATTTATAGAAAAACTTGTGAATACTAGAACTCAACATTACTTACACTAGATTGGTATTCCAACTAGTGAATATTTTTTTCTATAGATTTGTAAAAATTTCTATTATCATTGCCTTATACTTGTTGTAGAAGAAAGGAGATTCAAATAAAGTAGGAAATATTCCTATAAGAGCTACAAAGAAGATATTTGTTAGAATCAACCTGGTACATGAAGCAACAAGTTGTATATTGAAGACTTGAAGGATTGAGGAGAGATCTAGTGACCAAGGAAGTCATTAGAGATTGTAAATCTAGGAAGGGGTATCCTAGAAATAAGACCCCATTGGAGGTAGAATAGACTATAGGAGATATTCTTGGTCAATATTGTACATAGAAGGTCTCCACTAAAAGTTAAAAACTTTACATTGAAGAAGAGGTTCATAGAAGGCAATATTAAAGAACTTACATAGTTTGAAGATTTAGGCTAAGGAATAACAAAAGTTCTATTACATATTTCAATAGCAAAGGATTTAGAATATCCAAGAATAAGATAAAGGAATGTCTCATTGAAGTATTTTGAAGCTACAATATTGAAGACCTTGGAGACGTTTCAAGGAGTAAAAAGGAAAATGCTTGGAGAACCTTATTGAAAGAGTTTCTAGAAAATCTCATTGGAGATATTTACTACCAAGGATTAGCTCCTAATAGTAAAAGTGTTGAAATAATTATCATCATCCAACAACAAGACCAAGGTAGAAGGATTTGGAAAGAATATTATCAAAATTTTAAGACTTTGGATAAGATCTCAACACTTTCAGATTTTTGAGAAGGAGATCTAGTTTGAAGTCATAATTTGACAAGTCATAATTTGACAAGGGAAGGAGATATAAAACCATCAAATCCAATATATTTAGAAATTGTTATTTAAGTGTTCTTGAGGAATACCTCAGATACTATTTGGAGGATCTTCCTACCAATTTTTTTATATTAAAGAATAGTGTTTCAATGAAGGCATTGATTTCTTTATAATCTAAAAACAATTAGATTTAAGGACAATAAGAAAGCAATTTTTTGAATGGCATTAGTGCCTACTAAGGATCAGATTTTAGAGGTACATCTTGAAGTAAAATTGTAACCACCAAATCAAATTTTTTTATAGAAAATTAGTGGAGTGTCAAATCTGCAAAAAGGTGAGCTACAGATCTATTTTTGTATAGCCTATAAGTGCTGCAATATCATCTACGAAAGGTAGCAAGTTAGGTGACTAAAATCACCATCATATTCATAGTCTATAGAGTTAGAAAGGGTGTGCAACAAAAGGTTTAGAAATTTTATTAGTTGGAATTTTATATTTGAAATCTTATGAAGTTTTTAAGTATCAATTTCATGGTTTATGAGGTTGCATAAATAGTGTTAATTCAAGTATTCAAGGTAGTGCAGAAATTATAGTCTACAAGGTTCAACCTGCACAAAAGAATATAAGCTATATATTTTCCGAGAGAAAGAAAAATATCAAAATTCTATTGATAATTATAAGTAAAGGAAGAATTTACAAATTTGCATATACTATAGTGCAAAAATGTTATTGAAAAACTTGGATTAATTAGAGTGAAAGTAACCAAGCAAGGGATGTATTACCAAAGGTTTAAGGTAACATCAACTTTGGTTTTATCTCATCCTATAAAGGAAGTTGAAGCTTCCATTTTGAGAAGTAAAGAATCTTGGTATTATAGCATAGGGGGGTAAACTTCTACACCATCCTACTCTACATTCGTATAGTATATCATTAGAACTATTCAAAATGGCTCTAAAGTGAAGCATCTCCAAGGAAAATGAGATAGATTTTAGGAGCATCAACCCACATTCATCACCCAAGCAAAGAAGATATTATTTATAAGTTGTAAATAGCAATAATATGAAATAAATAGGTAAAATTTATAGCTATACAAAGGATATTTGATTGAATATGTCTAGATTTAAAATAGCATTTGGTGAAGGAAAAATAAGCTATATCAAATAGCCTTTTGTGAAGGTAGAATATTGTGCACTTGATAGTTGTAATCCACTGAAGAAGGCATCACAAGATATACTTATGCAATTCATACCACCGAGATGAGTTACCCATCATAGAAGCCACCACATACATCTGGTTGAGCATTTTAAGGATAGCATATATTTGGTTGATACTCTTTAGGAGTGATTAGAAAGATAATCATATTTACCAAAGGAAATTTAAGAGAATAACCATCATTTATTTCCCTTAGAAGTATTAGGAGAAAATGTTTAGTTGAAGCACTAGACAACTATTAAACCTACAATGAAAAAACATTAATATATCAAGGTGAAAGTATTTTTATAGTCCGACGGAGTTAGGGTAAAGTGGTGAAGGAATCACACAATGTGGAAGAATGTGTTTCATGCAAGTGTTAGATTAAGAACTGTGAAGTAGAAGGCAATACGAGTGGATAGAGAAGGGTACACTCAAGTAACAATATCAATTTTATAATGAAGATAAGGAGTATTTATTAGAGGACTAAAGAAAATGACTGAATTCCCAATACCACTTGTCATAGGTGTTGAAGAAGGTTGCAGTAGAATCTCATAAAGAAGGTAGAAAACGTAAATGCCACATGGAACTACTTCTCTTTTACTATGTTGTATCTTAAAGAAGATATTTGTAATAGTGGATGCTTATATATTGTACATTAAAGTGAATCCAAAGGCAGATAGAAGAATTGTGAATCCAACTGCATGTAATACGTTGAAGATAATATGAAGATCAAGAAACAAGCCCAGTTGCAAAAATCTGTTAGTCAATTGAGAAAAATAAACCAGAGTATTTATACCAAGAAGAACTCATCCATCATAGGCCAAAGTAAAGAGCACAGTAGAAACATTAAGGTTAAGAGAGGGGACTGTCAACTATTGAAGAGAAGAAGAGCATTGATGTAGGAGAAGAGCTCAAAAAATAGTGATAAAAATGAGTGAATAACTTATGTCTCACTTCAAAGTATAAACCATAATTAATTTATCATCGAGTTGATTACACTTGCAAGATTGATTAATTTTTTGACCTTAATAAAATTGCTATATAGATCTTATATTATATGTGACCAATTCATTGATGTAGGAGAAGAGCTCAAAAATTAGTGATAAAAATGAGTGAATAACTTATGTCTCACTTCAAAGTATAAACCATAATTAATTTATCATCGAGTTGATTACACTTGCAAGATTGAATTGGTCACATATAATATAAGATCTATATATCAATTTTATTAAGGTCAAAATCAACTACACTTTATAATACAGAGATGTTGGATTGATAGGAGTAATAAGGTGTTAATCTCTAGAAAGTTTATTTTAAAAAGAGAGTTGAAACTAGAAGCATCTAAACTATTTCTATTGCTTCAAATATTTGTAAATTTTAAATTCAAGGAGTTGTAAGGATTAGTAAAACTTAATTTGCAAATACATAGTATTTCTAAAACTTCTAACTTGGGAGATACAAGGTATCCTATACCAAACTATTATCATAGAAGTTTAGAATTTTTCTCATAGCATTTATTTAAAAGTTGAAGGTTATTGATTACATAAATACTAGCTGTAAAGGTGATCTTATTAGTCTTATACTTAAATAATAGAGACATAAACAATCCAACTAAATATATTAGAAGTTTACTTTTTGATAATGCATTTATAAGACCCAGGTGTTGTAGGTGAGTTGGAGAGGAGACGACAATCCTCCAAGGGAGGTCCTAGGTTCAAATCTCCAACCTACCAAAAAGTTGAATTGGGTATCCAAAATCCAATTGATAATTTTAGTGTGGGTAGTGTTGGGTGCAGCTCCTGGGTGACTTTGACGATGTAGAACCCCATGTTCATGGTATCTTAGACCAATGCAGCTCTGCAAGGGGTTTTTCGCTTTAAAAACAAAAAATAAAAAGATAATGCATTTATAAGCTTACTACAGGAAGACATAAACAGTTGATTGCAAATGATAGTAGTGAATCATATTCATAGCATATTTCATTGCTAGGGAGATACAAGGAATTCAAATCAAATGGAAACTAGAAAAACTAATTATAACCATCAAGTATATTACTCACTCATTAACTTGAAAAACTTGAAAAGTATTTCCAAGACAAAATCTTCAAATTAAAGAATAGTATTTAAAATTAGGAGGGAGATATAAGGTAGACTACTTCAAAGGTAATCTCAAAATATATTAAAAAATGGATACTAATGAAATTATCAACTAGATTTCATTTATATACTTCAAATATCAAAGAGCAATTCACCTCAAAAGGTTAAATTAGAATAACCTTGGATGAAATTGTAAAGAATGTATTTTATAGTGAGGAGCTATTACATGAGTTGGAATTATATTCTCAAAATATAATAATTTTTTTAAGGATACAAATACTTATCCTCTAGTAAGAGAGATATTCTTACAATTTCTTAAACAAGCAAAAGAAGAAAATTTTATAACATTAATTGGTTATCTTCATGAAGTTCTTTTTAGAGCTTGGTGGAATACACAAAAAATAACTACACTTACTTAGAAAGAATGCTTGATGATATATCTATCATTAATTTTTTTTTAATTATTTTAAAGCAATAAATAAAGAAATTACTCTATTAAATATTATTGTCATGATATACTAACCCATCATGAAGAAGACATATTAAAATTTTTGAAACATAAAAGAAGAAGAAGAAAAAATAAGTATAACAGAAAAATGAAGATGAGAGAGAATACCTTCACACTGGATACATCTACTAGTGAATCAAGGACACAAGATGGAGGAACACATCCAAATACAAATAACAAGCACACTAAACCAAGGAATAAAGAAGAATTCAAACTTCAAAAACAATATCCATATTCAAGTCTAAAGTATTCAATAACCAAACAATGTAATATAGGGAGGTGTTGGAACATATTACATTATTTGGTTATTTACTAATGTACCTTCATGGGTACATATTTAGATTAGGATTATATTAGAATTTAAGTATTTTTTTAAAGAAATGTAATAAATTTACAAGTGTTAGAATGTGCAATGATGTAAATGTGCATGTAGTCCACATGTACATGAGTCCTTAGAATAAAGTAGTTGGGTGTCATAGGAATATTAAATGCAAAGAGTTGCATCTCATTATAAATAGGACTTCATAGAATAGAAGACGAAGATTTTTTTGGAGTGCATAGGTGATATTAGTAGTAGTCACAATGTAGAGCATCTTTTGCAAAATGGAGAGGTAGTTGCCTCCATTGCATGTCTTTGTATATTTTTGTGAGCTTTCTTATATGAGCATTTCTTGAGCATTGTAACAAGTTTTCTCTCACATTTTCATGCATATTAGCTATCCATTATCATATTTATAACATTGCATGCTTATTTTTATACTTGTGGTAACATTTTATTTAATTTTAAAGCTTCAAAAGCTAGCACCCCTCTCATGAAGGATGAATAAAAATGGCTGAAAGAGCTTCCTAGATGAGGCCTGGTGATAGGTGTTACCTAAGGGATCAAAATAACTATCTAAATAGGTCGTCTTGTCACGTGCCTTGTTGTTTGTCCACATGGAATTTCACTTCACTATATTTTTTGAGCTTGGATATAAAAATATCTATGATTTTGTAGATTATTAAGCCCTATGAATGAGGGACATCTAGCCTTGATTATCCTGAGCTAATATCAAGAGTAACTAGTTTCTTGGTGATGAATTCCAAAAAAATATTGTACTAACTATAGATTATTCTTAGGCTCTACTTACGGTTGGTGATGAAGTCTGACATGTTCAAGAGGTTTTCATCACACTTGTCATTTAACAATGTGGAATGATAATTCTTGTAAAGTGTGTGGAGTGTTTTGTTTAGTTTTTCTATGGTTTTGTAAAGTAAAGAACAAAATTAATCCTAAAATGCAATATAGGATGCAATTTTAATTTTTATACATATAAATATAGTCAAATATATTAAAAAATAGATAGAATGACAAAAAAGATAAAAATCCAAATTAAAATGCAAAACACAAGCTCCAAAAAGGCCCTAAAATATTTTTGAAACATAGAACCAAACATAAGGATGTATTTGGGGATTGATCACACGTAGATCTGTATTTGATCAAATGAAGGGCTACATTTGGGATCTCCCAAATATGGATCTATGTTTCTAACTATGTGTTAAAAATATAACAAAACAAGTTCAACACCCTAATATGACCTAAAATACACATAATAATGTAAAACTAACCCTAGATGCAACTGATATGACTTTTGTAACTTAAAAGTAGGGCAAGTTCCCTAAGATGCAATCTCAATTTAATTTTACAAAAATGGCTACCAAATATTTCAAAATACCTATAGAAACACTTAATCAAATACTTACAATAAATGAACAAAGACAGAAAATAAATAAAAATAAATAAATTCTTTTCTTTTATTTCTTTTTAGAAATAAATTTTAAACTAGAGTTTCATGTTACTCACTTGGAGTCCTTTCGCTTTCTTCTCCAACTCCTCAAATATAGAGCCACATTTGTACAAGCTTCCAAATGCAGGTCTATATTTTCTTAGGATACCAAATGCACTACCACATTTGCATAGGTGTCCCAAACATATTTCCATGTTTACAAAGGTCTATATGCAGATCGAACAGGCTGTAAAACTCCTAAAATGGATTTTCAATATTCACATAATAGAATTTCAAAAACCTATAACAAGAACACGTACACAAATTAGCAAGCAAAAATAGCAAGGAAACAACACAAAGAACCCTGTAGGGTTACTACCATGATTATAATTTTGTATGCAAAATAATATGACACCAAACAAATGACAAGACAATAAAAATAGTTGATTTTTGTATTGAATTAGTGGAGCCTTCATCTCCTTTTTACAATGCTCTATGCCTCGAGTGTACAATAGTATTATTATAATATTTTCTCTTTCAGAATACAATAGATAAAAAAAGGGAAAACTCTTTTTTGTAAGTCACGATGTAGGTGGTGCCCATCATATTTTTTGCTCTAATCAAGATGTTCGATGGGTTTTGGTATCCTTGTAGGCCATCCTTTCTTTAGCATCTCTTCAAAAACCTATCACCTCCACATATATGAATGTAAAAAAGAAATAAATATTACTATCAAATGAAGGGTCTCCACTAGGTGAGGTCTATTTTGATATGGATAAAAGACCATAAAACCATATTGTAAATATTTATAAAATGTATCAAATATGTAAAAAATAGAATATAATGAAAGGAAATACCTTGTTGTTTTACCTTCTTAGACCTATGTCTGTCAATGATTGAAATTATCCTTGGTCAAATATAGGATCATGCTTGGGGATGATTAACAGCAGAGTCACATTTTCTTGTGTAAACCACTCCCACATTTTTTATTAAGTTACAAAAGTGTTAGGATTTAATCCACGACTTCAATGAGTTGATCTTCGATATTGTTCATGAAATCCTATAGTAATTTTGATAGTGTGATGGTGTATTTTTTAGCCTCTTAATTTTATGAAGTGATGGTACCTTTATAGACCTTTTGGGGGTGAGGAGGGAAAGGATAGGTGGTAAGCCAGGATTACCAATTGGTAAGCCAAGGCAACCAAGTGTTAGGGGTAGTTTAAGTGAGTGACTAGGAGTGTCTCACTTAATTTGAGAGATATGGTAAGTGGGTAAGTGAAATAGGAGTGATGTGATGCAAGAGCATCCAACGAAAGGCAAAATACAGCAAAATAGAAAAAGTGTCACGATATCGCGACATGTCGGCAAAGAAGAAAATTGTCGCGATATCACGACATGTCATAGGATCATGAAAAAAATTCGAGAGAAGGCTCAAGTAGAAAAAGTGTCACGATATCGTGACATGTCACAAAATCGCGACCAAAAACCAAAAGAAGGCATAAGAGAGAAAAGTATCGCGATATCGCGACATGTCACAGAATCGCGACCAAAATCCGAGAGAAGGCTTAAGAGAGAAAAGTGTAACGATATCACGACCAAAAAGCTGAGCAAGGGCGCAAGAGAGAGAAGTGTCGTGATATCATGACATGTCGCATTTTCATGACTCAGGAAGGAGAGAGAAAGCGCAGAGCAAAAATGTCACGATATCGTGACATGTCGCATTTTTGTGACCCAAGAAGGAGAGAGAAAGCATGGAGCAAAAATGTCACGATATCGTGACATGTCACATTTTTGTGACTTAGGAAGGAGAGAGAAAGCATGGAGCAAAAATGTCGCGATATCACGACATGTCGCATTTTCATGACTCAGGGAGGAAAGAGAAGACGTGGAGCAAAAATGTCACGATTTCGCGACATGTCGTGAAATCACGATCGAAAGAAGACCAAAAGGGCCAGAGAAGAAAATTTCATGATTTCACGACATGTCATGAAATCGTGACCGACAGAGCAGAAAGAAGGTGAGGAATGAAACTGTCGTGATATCATGACATGTCGCGTTATTGCGACCAAAAATAGAGAAAGAAGGCAGAGAGCAAAGTTGTCGCGATATTGCAACATGTTGCGATTTCACGACCTAAGAGGCAAGGAGGAGTTAGAAAGGAAAGATGTCACGATATCACGACATGTCATGATTTCACGACCGAAAAGGAGAAAGAGGAACTGGAAAGGAAAGATGTCACGAAGGAAAGCGCAAAGGAGAAAAATGTCGTGATATCATGACATGTCACATTTTTGTGACAAAAAGGTGAAGGAAGGCGCAGGAGAGAAAAGTGTCATGATATCGTGACATGTCTCATTATCATGACCAAAGGACGAAGGAAAGCGCAAAGGAGAAAAATGTCACGATATCGCGACATGTCGCATTTTCACGACCAAAAGGCGAAGGAAGGCGCAGGAGAGAAAAGCGTCACGATATCACGACATGTCGCATTTTCGTAACCAAAAGGCGAAGGAAGGTGTAGGAGAGAAAAATATCACGATATCGCAACATGTCACATTTTCGCGACCAAAAGGTGAGAGGAGGCGCAGGAAAGAAAAAGTGTCGCGATATCACGACATGTCGCATTTTTGCGACTCAAAAAGGGCAGGAAGGCCGAAAAGAAAAAAGTGTCACGGTATCGTGACATGTCACATTTTTGCAACTCGACAGGGGGCAAGAAGGCAGTAAAGCAAAAAATGTCACGATATCACAACATGTTGCATTTTTGTGACCAAACGAAAGAAAATAAATGACAGGCGGTTACAGGGTCCGTTATAGAGGGAATCATTGAGCGATGTGTATCTCAAACGTCATCATGGGTTGACAAGTGGATAGAGTCCATAGTGGCAGCACTAGAGAAGCACGTGGCACCAAGGTGCAGTAGAAGTAGATGAAGACCAAGAGTTAGAATGTTTCGAAAGCCAGAACAACGAAGAGGCACAGGAGATGAAAGAAAGGGTCTAAAAATGGAAATAGAGATTCACACCCAAAATTTTAAAATGGGGAAGCAAAGTCATGCACAAGAGTCGGAAAACAGCACAGACAAAGTTGCAGTCGAGAAACTACGGAGATGGAGTTGCAGCTGTGAAGGCAAGAGGGCCATATTGGACCCGTTAGGCTATTTTTCTTCTAGAATTGGAATAATGTAATGTAATGTAAAACATAATAAACTATATTTCTATAAAAGAAGTTTATTTGGCAGAGTCTACCATTTTTGTAAATTTTTCCAAGTTTAATGAATGAGATTTGTGAGTATTTGGGCTGAGAGATTTTGGCTCCCCCATCAAGTGGTATCAGAGCTAGAAGTTCCTGAGCATGTAAATAGATCGCAAAACATGAGGAAGTTTGCACCAGGATCTATGGAAAATATTAGAGTTTCTGAGCGTGTAAATAGATCACCGAAAGTGAGGTAGTTTGCACTAGGATCAATTGAAAAGCTTAGAGTTCCTGAGCATGTAAATAGATCATCGAAAGTGAGGCAGTTTACACCAGGATTTGTGGTTAAGATTTATGAGAAGAGAGAAAGGAGAAGCTATGGTCACAAGGAGAACCTTGTTGAATGAGGAGAAAGGACCATACCAGAGGAAGAGCCTATTCTGCACAAGGTGCAAATGTTCAGGAAAGGTCTGTAATGTTATCATAGATAATGGTAGCATAGATAATTTTGTTTCAAAAGAAATGGTTGCTAAGTTGAAATTGGAGAAGACGACGCACCCGCATCCATATCGGATTGCGTGGTTGCAGAAAAATCATAAAGCATTAGTCAGTGAGCAGTGTTTAGTTAAATTTCATATTGGAACTTATCAAGATGAGGTTCTGTGTGATGTTTTGCCTATGGATGCTTGCCATTTGTTGTTGGGGAGGCCATGGAAATTTGATAGAAGTGCGGTGAATGATGGGCATGCAAATACATACTCTCTGACAAAATATGGAGTGTGTCACAAGTTGAAGCCATTGAAGGAGATGGATAAAAAGAGTTTGCTGACAATAATGAGAGTGGAAGTGGTGGGATCTGAAGAACTTAAGGGTTTGTGCCTTGCAGATGCAGACTTTGCTGAAGCTTGGAGAGCTTGTACAAGCCTAGTTAAAAATAAGGGGATAGAACAGTATAGAAGTGAAGGTCACTTCTCCATCCACCTTAGTTGTCTGATGCAGGAGCATCCAACGAAAGGCAAAATATAGCAAAGTAGAAAAAGTGTCGCGATATCGCGACATGTCGGCAAAGAAGAAAAGTGTCGCGATATCGCGACATGTCGTAGGATCGCGACCAAAAGCCGAGAGAAGGCTCAAGTAGAAAAAGTGTCACGATATCGCGACATGTCATAGAATCATGACCAAAAGCCGAGAGAAGGCATAAGAGAGAAAAGTGTCGCGATATCGCGACATGTCATAGAATCACGACCAAAATCCAAGAGAAGGCTTAAGAGAGAAAAGTGTCACGATATTGTGACATGTCGCAACATCGTGACAAAAAAGCCAAGCGAGGATGCAAGGGAGAGAAGTGTCATGATATCGCGACATGTCACATTTTCACGACTTAGGAAGGAGAGAGAAAGCATGGAGCAAAAATGTTGCAATATCGTGACATGTCGCATTTTCGCAACTTGGGAAGGAGAGAGAAAGCATGGAGCAAAAATGTCATGATATCGAGACATGTCGCATTTTCGTGACTCAGGAAGGAGAGAGAAGGCGTAGAGCAAAAATGTCGTGATATCGCGACATGTTGCATTTTTGCGACTCAGGGAGGAAAGAGAAGACGCGGAGCAAAAATGTCATGATTTCGTGACATGTCATGAAATCGTGACCGAAAGAAGACCAGAAGGGCTAGAGAAGAAAATGTCACGATTTCATGACATGTCACGAAATCGTGATCGACAAAGCAGAAAGAAGGCAAGGAAGGAAACTATCATGATATCACGACATGTCACATTTTTGTGACCAAAAATAGAGAAAGAAGGCAGAGAGCAAAGTTGTCGCGATATCACGACATGTTGTGATTTCACGACATGTTGCAATTTTGCGACTCGAGAGGCAAGGAGGAGGAAGAAAGGAAAGATGTCGTGATATCACGACATGTCATGATTTCACGATCGAAAAGGAGAAAGAGGAATTGGAAAGGAAATATGTCGCAATATCGCGACATGTCGCATTATCGTGACCAAAGGACGAAGGAAAGCGCAAAGGAGAAAAATGTCGCAATATCGCAACATGTCACATTTTTACGACCAAAAGGCAAAGGAAGGTGCAGGAGAGAAAAGTGTTGCGATATCATGACATGTCTCATTATTGCGACCAAAGGATGAAGGAAAGCGCAAAGGAGAAAAATGTCGCGATATCGCGACATGTCGCATTTTCATGACCAAAAGGTGAAGGAAGGCGCAGGAGAGAAAATTGTCACGATATCGCAACATGTCACATTTTTGTGACCAAAAGGCGAAGGAAGGCACAAGAGAGAAAAATGTCGCAATATCACGACATGTCATGTTTTCGCGACCAAAAGGCGAGAGGAGGTGTAGGAGAGAAAAAAATTTGCGATATCGTGACATGTCACATTTTCACGACTCGCAAAGGGCAAGAAGGCTGAAAAGCAAAAAGTGTCGTGGTATCATGACATGTCGCATTTTTGTGACTCAACAGGGGGCAAGAAGGCAGTAAAGCAAAAAATGTCACGATATCGCGACATGTCACATTTTCACGACCAAACAAAAGAAAAGAAACGACAGGCGGTTACAGGGTCCGTTATAGAGGGAATCATCGAGCGATGGGTATCCCGAACGTCATCATGGGTTGACAAGCGGACAGAGTCCATAGTGGTAGCACTGGACAAGCACGTGGCACCAAGGTGCAGTAGAAGCAGACAAAGACCAAGAGTCAGAACGTTTCGAAATCCAGAACAACGAAGAGGCACGAGAGATGAAACGAAGGGTCCGAAAAGGGAAACATAGAGTCACGCCTAAAATTTTAAAAGGGGGAAGCAAAGGCATGCACAAGAGTCAGAAAACAGCACATACAGAGTTGCAGTCGAGAAACTGCGAAGACGGAGTTGCAGCCGTGAAGGCAAGAGGGCCATATTGGACCTGTTAGGCTATTTTTCTTCTAGAATTGGAATAATGTAATGTAATGTAAAACATAATAAACTATCTTTCTGTAAAAGAAGTTTATTTGGCAGAGTCTGCCATTTTTGTAAATTTTTCCAAGTTTAATGAATGAGATTTGTGAGTATTTGGGCTGAGAGATTTTGGCTCCCCCATCATGATGTGTATGAGATATGGTAAGAGAAGGGGTAGTGGTGGATAGGACATGTATCATAAGGAGACGTTGGGTATCCTAGGGAGATATTTCATAGATTTAATAAAATCTGAAAAATAGATTAATGTGTAGGATTAATATGCTTAAGTTGAACCTTCGACACATTATTATTATGCAAAATTATGAGGTGGAAGTGGTTTTGCAAGTGATTAGGATTTGGTGTCTACAAATATTATCTCACATTATCAAATGCTTTAATGAAAAAATACTTAGATACTTAAATTATCATATCTTCCTTTATTTAGATTATTTTTATATTTTATTCTAATCCATTTTAATCACACATGAAAATTAGTTTCTTGTCTACAAGGATTTTAAGACATAAAATAATATAAATTAAAGACACATTGTACACCAAAAATTTTTAATATATTTTTTTTTTGGTAATATTAAGTAACGGGGGTTAAAAAAACTCCACCAGGGAGACACACATCCACCCCCTCACGCACTCATCCACCCTATGGTTTGAACCTTGGACCTCTCGAAAAAAATCCAAAATCCAAACCTTTACGTTGCACCCCTAAATAAATTACAATGATAATATTTACAATAAGTATTCAAAATTTACAATTATTAACTTGTTAAAAGTGACTTGATGTCTTATTTCTAAGAAAAGGAAAAATTGCCCCAATTATATGCTTTAACACAAAGTTATAATTTTTTACACTAGATTTTTCTTTTTTAAGCTAAAGATATAACATGACCTCTAGTGTTTTATCAATCACATGATGTGTGCACTACAATTCTAAAGCATGGTGAAATAAAATTTTACATATGCTTAATTAAGATAAAAATAATATCTCGTCATTATTAAAAATAAAAGATAATTACAAGAAATTTTGCTTACTTCTTAAAATATCATAGTAAATTTAAATGTATGTAATCTAACCACTTTAAAAAACCATGGGCTTAGACACAAAATAATAAATAAATATAAATATAAAAAATTTCATATTTATGTTTAAATAATTTTTCTTGTGGTTTTGGTTATTATTTCTCAAACAATATATAGGAACAGGCGATCAACCCACTATAAATATGACATAATGATATATCTTCAATAATAAATGAGATTTGATGTATTCTATAGTGGAAGGGCGATCTAGTACTATTTGATCTTGGTTCTATTAAAATCTAGATTTAAATTTTTGTATAAGATTAGATTTTCTAATGTCTTATAGCATAAAAGTCTAATTTAAAGGGTGCTAAAGGATCAGTTCTCTTACATGTTTATTACGTATTTTTCTGTAGTTTTTGGTTTTAGTATGAGCTAATAGTTTGTTTTAACAAATATTTAATAAAAAGATAAAAATAATATATTTTTATTATTAAAAATGAGAAATAATGATAAAAGGATAAACCCCTTATTATTAGGTTTAATCTAACCACTTTGAAAAACAACGGACTTACACATAAAATAACCCATAAACATAAATATTAAAAAAAATGATTAATTTTTGTTAGGATAGATTAACACAACTTCGTTTGAACTTTAATATTCTAAACAATGAACACATGATTGACCTATTATAAACATAAAAAAAATTGTAGGGTCCATAGGATTTATGCAGCGATCCTTCCAGAACAACAACAGGAGTATGGATAATCGGAATCAGATTACCGTCTCCAGAGCTCAAGCCTCGCCTTTGGTCGCTCGGAAATGGACGAGCTTCGTTGCCTCCATCTGGATCATGGCCATCAGCGGATCCAATTTTGATTTTTCGATATACTCATCCACTTTAAAGACCGTGATGGATATCGATCAGATTAAGCTCAATAATCTGGCAGTGGCGTCCGATATGGGGAAGCTCATAGGCTGGGTTTCCGGGCTTGCCTGCATGGCTCTGCCAACCTGGGCAGTTCTTGCCATCGCCGTTTCACTCGGCTTCGTCGGCTACGGCGTGCAATGGTTTGTCATCAGCGGCATCATTCATCCCTTACCCTACTTCGTGGTAATAAACCATTTTGTCTCGTTTCCCACCACATTTATTCAATTCACATGATCCCCCTCTTTTTGATATTTGGTTTTAATGCAGATGTATATGCTGTGCATGATGGCCGGCAACAGCGTCTGCTGGCTGAATACGGTGTGTTTCAGGGTGGCGATAAGCAATTTCCCGTCCAAGAGAGGAATCGCCTCGGGTCTTAGCACCAGCTACTCCGGACTCAGCACCGTCATCTACACCAACCTCTCCTCCGTCATCGATCCCGACAAACCGTCGCTCTACCTGCTTTTGAACGCGCTCGTGCCCGTCGTCGTGTGTGCCGTGGGAGCGCTGTGCATCAGCGTCCCACACCCGAATGCCGTCACCGGCGACGAGGAGGAGGAGGACAACATGTACATATTCACTTTCACGGCTGTGATCACGGCCCTCTGGTCGATAGTCTTTGAGTTCCTCCCTCACGGGGATCGCGCGAACGAGGGTCTCTACATGGGCGTCGTCGCCTTTCTTCTCCTAGCGCTTCTCTACGTCCCGCTCAAGGAAGCCCTTTGCCTGAAGAAGCTTGACAGGAACGTCTCCAACCGCGTGACCGACCTTGGCACGGTTTTGGAAGGGCACGGCAAGGACCAGAGCTGGGAACAATACATACAGGAAATCAACTCCGTGGATTTCTACATAGAACCGTCCGCCCTTGTGCATCAAAATTAAAAATGCGGCAACGATCTTCTGCAAAAGGAAAACTCTTTAGAAACCATCTCGACGGATCGTATGGAACAGGAGATCAAACCCGACGGAATTCCAAATACGGTCGCTGTTTCTCAGCCGGTCGTCCCGTCGGTGGGAGAAGAGCACGGCGTGCTACAGTTGCTACGGAGCGTGGATTTCTGGTTATATTATTTCGTCTACTTCTGCGGAGGAACCGTGGGGCTCGTGTACATCAACAACCTTGGCCATATAATTCAGTCTCTGGGCTATTCCAAGACCCCCAAGTTGGTCTCCCTCGTGTGCTCGTTGGGATTTCTGGGCCGAATTGCTTCGGGGTTGCCGGATTACTTCAAGGTCTGTATTTATAATTCTTTTATTCTTAACGTTTCTAATAATATTCCTGTCTAAATCTGTGTAAATTAACATTTGAATGGCCTTACAGAGTTTGAACCGGGCATTGCCGAGAACGGCGTGGTTAGGAGTGTGGACGCTGCCGATGGTGCCGGCCTTATTCATGCTGGCGTTCTTCGACAAGCAGCAGTCGGTGCTGTACACGAGCACCGCCATCATCGGGACGGCGGCGGGAGCGATAACGAGCGTTGCAGTTCCAACGTCCTCGGAGTTGTTCGGGATGCAGCGTTTCGGCGTGAACCACAACATTCTCATCTCCAACATCGCCTTCGGCTCGCTTCTGTTCGGCGAAATGGCCGGAATGGTCTACGACCAGTCTGGGTCTCCATCTCTCATGCCGGCTAGCTATGCCAAAAACGGATTAGTCCGTGACGGGCATAGCTGCATAGGACGAGTCTGCTACGCTAAAACCTTCCTGTCATGGGGATGCGTATGTTCTTTTGGCCTTTTTCTAAGCATGATCTTGTTTATTCGAACACGCACACTGTACAAAAGTTTACACAAAAACACGGAGATATGCTGACATGATGAACTCTCCTATGTACTATTGTTGTTATAATTATTTTTATTTTCATTTCCTACTACTGAAAGTATTATTTAATTTAAAAAATTTTAAAGTTATTTAACCGCTTATTTTTAACAATTTAAATAAGTTTAAATTATTAAAAATTTATTTCTTTACAATAAAAGAAAACATAATTTAAAATATATTATTATTTTAAAATTTTATTTTGTTCAATTTTTTATTTAATGAGGTAATTAAGCATACATTATATACAAGGGTGGATTATCCTAGCTCTCTTTGTGGTGGTTCTAGTTCGGGCTCTCTCGGACGGATTCTGATGGCAGTGAAGATATTTATTCTTTTTCCTTTGGGAAGGGTTTTGAAAAAATTTATAGGAACATTCAAGTCTCTTCCAAGGGTGTTTGGGGAAGGCCTCGCTTGTGGAAGCCCTTACTCCTTCGACAGGTCCCACTGTTAAATTCTTAAAGTGTTCTTGGAAGATTTTGTAAATTTGGATATGAGGCCTTCTCCTCCTGTTGTTGATTGTGGTCGACCTAAGTCCAAGCCTTTCTATTGCAAAGAAGGTGTGACTGTCAATTCCCCCCATCCCCCTGTCCTCTTGGATTTTGATGTTCTTCTTGGGGAGTGCATTCAAGAGAAATATTTGGAGGAGGTCTATGCTCTAGAGGCCTCTAGGGAGCTCAAACATTCTATTTTTCATGATTTAAAGTTAATTGATATCAATCAAAGAAAAATATGGAGCTCTTTGAAATCGGCTCTGGATATGTCTAAAAATGTTTCGCGGTTAGCTACTTCTATTGCTCAGGGTATGGAGAAGCTGGTGTCGAACTATCTCAGTTCCCCCTTCTTTGGTGCCTTGAGCACTTGGTGTTAGCAATTTTCTCTGTTTGCATCATTTGAGGTTTTGTTTTGTTTCTTACTCTTGTGGTTTTTTTTGTAGTGTTTGTGGGATCTCGTTAAAACCCTCTTCACTTTTATATTTTAAGGACACATGTGCACTCTTACATAATGGACACTTGTGCACATCCACACTCACAACACTTGCACACTTAATTACATGACACTTGTGTATTTCTTGTACATTATTATATTACATGAAATATAAACTCACACTCTAATATAAGATACACTTAATCTAATATTACACCAAGGTTGTATATTTTCATGTACAAAATAATGTAATATTCTCCAACACCTCCCTATATTACATTATTTGGTTATTAAAGACTTTAGTCTTCAACACACTCTTTGTATTTCAATTTATTTTGCATTGTATGCCTCCTTCATATTGATTAGATTCCTTTTCTTCTTACTTGTCTTCATATTTAATTTTAGCTTCATGTTCTTGAACTATCTTCTTATCATTAAAAAATAATTTTCCTTTTGTATTTGTTCTTTATATTGCATGTCTTGTTTGACATAGTGTCTTCTAAAAATTCACTTGCAGTATCATGATAAGTTCCTAAATTATATGAGCTTGATGTATCAATATTGAATGAATAATGAAATATCTTTTTTTTAAAGTATTTATCTATTTTTTCTTTCCTCTTAAGAGATTCAATCAATTTTTTTTGTTTCATTCTTTCTTCTTTGTAATATTTGAGTGTTAGCAATATCATATATAATATTCTACCAATATCTAAAGGATTTAGAATATTATATTTTCTAGTATTAATTTTTTCAATAATTCTAGCATGTAGATAATATTCCAAAGTTTCAAATCTTTCTCCTATTGCTTCACTATAGATTAATTTTGTAGCTAGATCTATGCTTCCTTCAGATTTTGTAAGTAAATTTTGTATTCCAATTTTAATGATATTTTATCTTTATTTTATAATTATGTTTTCGATATAATTATCCTTTGACTTCTTGAACATAGACATCCTTTTTACTTCCTAGTTTTTCAATAACAAATTCTAATTTTTCATGTTTAACAAGAACCTTTGTATTTGAATACCTTATGGCTCCCTAATTGAATAGAAAATGTTTGTAAACTTATAGATTCCTAAATTTTAAGTAGAATTCCTTGTCTCTCCATAATTATTTTATTGCAAATATTCTATGGTTTTTGAATTTCAAGAAATAATTCAATAAAGCTTTTGCTTAACCTTTTGAAAAAAACAAAACTTCAAATTAAATAAAGCCTACTTATTACTCCAAAAATAAATTAAGGCATTGATTTATCTATTAAACTACTTATCTCTCCATTAGAATTATTTAACCTTAGAAAAGAAATAATATCTTAAAACTATACACTCCTTATTTCTCCTTTTAAGAAAAAAATTAATAATCTTTAGAAACCCTAATTTACCTCTTTAAAGGTGTGTAGCTTGGTAAATGATGTATGAGCTACATTATTGTGCTCCTCTTATCTTTGAAAGAATAATTTATTGACTATAATTGTGTGAGGATTATTGTGTCAGGACTATTTGCATGAAATACTATTTAAAATTCTCTCCAAAAATATTTTAAAATCTACCCATTTGCTTCGTTGTCACATGGCACAATGCATGCAAAGAGGATTAGCGCTTGATTTTATTTCAAATATTCCAATATTGAGGTGAAAGTAACACTTTACTAGCTTCTGATACGTGGTTCATGTGTATATTAAACTCTTTTATTATCATTTATTTGGTACTTGAAGTTAGACTTTCTTAACTCTTCTCCTTCATTACGTATGATATAAATGCTTCACCTTATCTTGGTTTCTCTTGATATCCCTATGATTTTTTCATTGCTTTAAAATGGTGGTTCTTCTCTATGGCACTACGTTTCTTATATTATTCCTTATCACCTTTGTTTCCATATTGTTCCTAACAATACTATGCTATTGTTCTTATATTTCAATGTTGGTCACCTAGACGGTGTTATACCCTGAGAAAATATTATCTAGTTTACACTATGTTTAGCTATGATATTTGGTATCTATTGTGTACTGTATTTTACACTATGTTTTACTATGGCACTGGTCATCTAGTGAACATTGGTCACCTAAATAATTCTTAACACTTTGAAGGAGCTTGTCTCCTTGCATGCTAAATATCATGAGTGCTATTGCACTCCCTTCAATTTTTTTACATGGATTTCTACCTTCTATGTTACTATAGCTTATATTGTAGGTTTAGGTGATGTTGGAGATGCAAAAACACACAACCTTAACCCATCCTAATTTATGCTATCATGGTTGTGCTTCACTAATGGCTTAGCTTGGCTATGTGCTTTCTAATAGTTGTGTCGTTGTTAATGTTTATCTTATTGCTAATGTTAATGTTATTGCTTTCTCTTACTACATGTTCTTAAGCAATATTTTTCACATCTCTTTATATTTCATACAATGTATCTACAATTCGTAGATGTCTATCAACTATAATATTAGGTCTTCATTATTATATTACATAACTTGCACTTCTATGTAATTTATTGCTACTTGTGTTATGCTTTAACAATAATCTTATTTTCCTTCTTGATGCAAGTGCAAGTACACGCGGTGATTCTATTATCTAGTGGAATATGCTTATAAATTTACATGAGAAACTCCTATGAAGTATCCTTAGAATGATTGTGTTCTAATACATTGCTTACATTTAATAATTGTCTTTGTTGCCTTTAATATTGTTGCTCTCATGTTCTCTTTCTACTTCATTTAGCTTTGCACTGTTGCTTTGCTTGGCATGTTTTTCTATATCCAGTTTGATCCTCCTTTATGTCTTGTTTTATCCCTTTAACCTTCTCTCATGTGTTATATTTGATGTTGGTTATTCTTTCCTATTACCGTATTGCTATTATCTTCTTGCTAATCTCATTTTTCCACATAGGTTACATATATGTAGGGTACTCAAAGATAAAAATCAAATTATATTATGTCTCCTTTAATGGTTGTGTTGTTACCTTTAAAATTTAAACTTTTTGCTTTTGAATGCAATATTTTTAATTCTTAAGTTTGCTACCCTTTTTAATTTTGTTGCTCTAATAATTTTCTTTAATATTGTAGGTGCAAGAAGTTAAGACTTCATCAAAGAAAATTCTTACAAGCTTCAAAAATAAAAACTTCTTATATGCAAATAACGTAATTATACAATAGTGGTTTGCTTGTCCAATCTTTCCTTCAATGTAATATTTTTGAAGTCTTGAAATGCTACCAAAATTATGCTCTTTTAATGTTGTTTTCTTACTTGCTTAGGAGTGTTGTGTATGCTATATTTTATCTTGAACTACTGCTTTCTCTTCTACTATCCACATATGATCTCTATCAACCCTCAATTATGCCTTTAAACTCATTTTTCTTTGATTTCTATACTTTTAATTTGGAAATATACTTTTCATACATATGCTTTTACTATAATATCCTTAAATGGATTTCTACAATACCTTATGGGATTTTCGTCGAATAACAATAATTATCCTAAATCTAGTAAGATGTTTCTTGAAACTCCTTTAATTATCTTGAAATTATTCTCTGTCTATTTCTATGTATTCAATATTGTTCTTCTATATTTTAGTCTTTTTATTGACTATATATGTTACCCTTTCTATCTTTAGTTCTTCTTGTTATGATGCAATTATGACACTTCACTTTCTTATGGAAATACTATGAATGTTTCCTTGCTTCTCTAAACTTATTGTTTCTTTTCTTTAACATTGTATTTATGGATTTTAAATGCTACCTTTCTCTTTAATTTTGTCCTTGTGACATTTAAAAACTTTTAATATTTCCCTTGTGGCCTTCACTCTTTTCCTTCTAAATACTTACTACCTTGCTATTTTATTATCTTTAATTCTATGGTTTCTTTGTTGTCCAATGTAGACTAATAGTATGTTGCCTTTGATGTGCTAAGTTTTGTCATTTAGCTAGGACTATCTTCAATACTCCCTGCTATCTTGAAGTCTTATTTATTCTATCTTTAATATTTAGTAGGACCTTCTTTTTGGTTCTCTAAATCTACCTTCAATGGGACTTCTCTTTCGGAGTCTCCAAAGTCTTATCAATATAAAGGTCTATCTTCAAGAACTAAAACTATGTTGTAGATTGACTTCTATTTTGAATTTATTGTTGGAATAGGTAAATGAATTCTATTTAAACATTTTCAATATTGAATCTTTAATCTTCATTGGTTGTCCTTCAGCCTAGTGATATTAATTGTTGCCTTCGCTGGTTTTTCTTCGACTCTCTAGAAATACTTATCTTCACTATTTTTTCTTATCTAGTGGTAAAATCCTCAACTTCAATGGTATTTCCTTGGTAGTGGAAATATCCTTAGACTATTTGCATTTTTTTTTAACTCATGTAAGTAAACTTGTTGTGGATAGATTTTGAGACCTAAAACTTAATGTAAATCTAACATGAAAATAACTACAAGATTGAAGTAAATATGCAATATAAAGAACTCAATGAAGATAATTATAATAACAAGAATAACTATAAAATGCTCATAAAATAATCACATGTAAATGCTTACAAAAATACTAAAAATACTATTGAACAAATGTCTACTAATGCATGCTATGTGTTGTGCATTTTGTATACTAATTATAATGCTTTACCATAAATATATAGTAGTATATGACTCTTCACATGAGGTACTATTAACATTCACTCTTCTTTGTAACTCTTCACTTTCCTATTCTAAGGATACATGTTTACTCTTACATAATGAACATGTGTGCACATACACACTCAAAAAACTTGTACACTTTATTACATGACACTTGTGCATTTCCTACACATTATTATATTACATGAAATATAAACTTACATTCTAATATAAGACACACCTAATCTAATATTGTACCAAGGAGGTACATTTGCATGTACCCAATAATGTAATATTCTCCAACATAGACCAAAAAATCAAAGCAACATTTAAAATGAGGTCAATGTAGCCTTTATGAGTACTATGGTGAAAACATATAAACCTTAAATATTTTATAAATATTTTGTATAAAAATAGTAAAAGGGTGCTAAGAATGCCTTTTTTAAAGCATTGATGAAGAACAAGACTTAGTGACTTGTTGATGTTCCACCTAACAAGAAATCCATTTGTTACAACTAGTTACTCAAAACCAAATATAAAGCTAATGTGATAATTGAAAAGTACAAAGCAAGACATTTTACTAATATATATGCACAAAATAAAAATGTTCACTATGATGAAACATTTGCACCAATAACAACGATCAAGACTATTTAGATGGTTTTCAAAATAATCACATAATTTAAATGGAAACTAACCCAAATAGATGTGAATAGTTCATTTATCAAGGATGACCTCAATGAAAACTTCTACATGGTCTTGATCATTAATGTTGGTGAAAATTTTCTTAAGTATGACCTTAATAAAAATTTCTATATGGCATAGCTATATGTATTCTACATATCTAGTAAGAAGAAAAAGGTATGTAGGTTTGTTAAATCTCTCTATGAGTTGAATTAGACACCTAGAGCTTGGTATGCAAAGATACTTTTTTTTTTTGGTAGGTAAAATTTTTATTAAAAGTGGGTTTTGAAAGGACCCGAAAATTTTTTTACAATAGGTAAACCAACCAAACCAAATTTCAAGAAAAATAAATTTGAAGAATCTCGCCTAGCGAGAAACCACCAATTTTTGAAAAATACCACCCAGTGGGAAACCACCGGTTTTGAAAAATCCCGCCTAGCAAGAAGTAGCCAAAAACCACTAGGTTGGAAATCCTACCCAGCGGGAAAATAGGTAGATTGGAAAATCCTACCTAGTGGGAAACCCTAAATTTTGAAAAATCCCACCCAGCGGGAAACCACCAGTTTTGAAAATTCTGTCTAACGGGAAAAAATGCAGGATGAAAATTTTGAAAATCCCGCCCAGTGGAAAGTAGCTAAAAACCACCAGATTGGAAATCTTGCCCAGTGGGAAAACCAGAATATTTGAAAATCCTACCCAGTGGGAAATCCCGTCCCGCCCAACAGGAAAACCAACAAAAAAATGGGATTGAAAAATCCCACCCAACGGGAAAACCAGAATATTTGAAAATGTTGCCCAACAGGAAATCCCATCCCACCTAGCAGGAAAACCAGCAAAAAAATGGGATTGAAAAATTGCATCCAACAAGAAAACTAGTAGGAATGGAAAATCCCGCCCATAAGGATAATTAGCAGAAGAATGGGTTTGGGAAATTACAACACTAGAATCCCACCAACAAGAGTACGAGGAAGCTAGAAGGATCCATGGAAAACAAACGCAGCCATAAATAAAATATCCCAAAATCTACAAAGGACTAGGGACCCACCATCCTTGCTCACAAATAGTTATAGGGAAGAGGAACTATGACTGGGAACAACTCAGGAACAAAAAAAGGTCCCCCAAGGCCAAGAACAAGCTCTGAGAGTCCACCAAGAAGCAATACTAGAAAGTTGAATCCCTCGAACAAAAACTAAAATGAAAACCTACGAAGCCCAAGAATAAAGCAAAATCAGACACAAAGATGAGATCCATGAAAACCTAAACTAATGGATCTAGGGGTCTGCATGCATAGATCACCGATCCTCCCAAGATCGAGACATGTAGCAAAAAACCCAAAGCACCCTTATAGAAAGGACTAGGAATCCCCATCCTTGCACACAAATAGATTCAAGAAACTCAGATTGGGGCTAGGAACAACTCAAGAATAGGAAGAGGCCCCGTAAGGCCATGTAAATGAAACCCTAGAGGATCCCTGGGAAGCACCAGGCTTGGGATCCAAACGAGGAAACTCCAAAAACTACTGGAAAATGAGCAGAAAGTGGGCAAGGATCTCCCCCAAGGAGATCATCTACTACAAACCATTCCCAGAGTGGGATGACCTGGGATGAATCAGGGACTGGGCAAGAACTAGGGAAAGGGGAGCAAGGAGAGGGAGTAGGTACCTCCCCCTCTAGCATGCAAAGATAATTGAGCATATTCTATGCAATTTATTTCATTGTAACCTATATGATTTAAACCTATAGTTCAAAAGGAAAGGAAGAGAGGTCATGATTTCCATTGTATATGTTGATGACTTGGTCATTATTGGAAGTTTAATTTACCTGATTGAAGAGACCATGAAAGCATTGAAGCATTTATTCAACATGATTGTTCTTAGGCTAATACACTATTATATTATCTTGGATGTATAGTACATTAAAAATCATGTTCTCATGTCACATATAAAGTATGTTAGGGCATTTCCTAAGAAATTTTAGATGATAGATTGTAATCCCATGGATACTCCTATGGAAGCGAGGTTACAACTATCACATTATGAACCATATTTTTAGGTGAATGAAACACTCTATAAGCTATTGATTGGGAGTCCCATTTATCTAGTATAAATTGGATCTAATATTAGCTACACTATGAGATATGTTTAATGGGTCATGTAAGAGCCATAGTTTTGTCATTAGAAAGTAGTAAATAAAGTACATACATATATCCATGGTATGACTAAGTACCATCTAGAGTATAAGAAGAATGATCAATTATTCTCAATAGGTTTCATATATGCTAACTATGTAAGATACAATAATAACAGAAGATTCACTTTTATTATTTCTAGGATCTAATTTGATTTCTTTGGTAAGTAAGAAGTAACATGTTGTTTCCTATTCTTCCATAAATTATGTATATTATGTTGTAAGAGGAGCTATATCCAAAATTATATGCTTATTTTATATCTTGTTATGAATTTGCATTCCTCTAAATAAACCAACGATCCTAATTTGTGATAATCAAGGAGTTCTAATGATTGATTTCAATCTAATTTTTCATAAGCACACAAAACACATTGATTTTTAGTGTCATTTTATGTACATATATGATCAAGAACAAAACATATAACTCTAATTTGTCCCACGGAGGAGTAAAATGAAGACATTTTTATAAAGTCTCCCACATGTGTAGATTTTGGAAAACTTAAGAAAATTTCTTGTATGTAGTTTTATTGAGAATTGATGTTATAAGAGATAAATGTAGTAAATATTATGTATTTACTTTATGGTTATGTAGACACCAAAACAGCACCAATCCGATTATGTGATTGCAAACACTGATCGCTTTGACAAACACAGCCTCCAGGGCAGCCCTCAGAGGTTAAACAGTGGTCTTAACCACTTTCATAGCAATTTTGTAAGGTCAAGAAGCAATTTGGCACACTTGGACACTTTGCCCGGTATTCGTCTCACCCGGGGACGAATTCAAAATAGAATCCGTCCCACCCCGGGACGGATTCTGAATCCGTCCCTGGGTGGGACGAATTCTAAGCTAACGGGCAAAAAGACAAATGGTGCCAAGTGGCAGCCCGGAACGATCGATTAATGACTCCTGCCTTGCACGCGTGTGTAGGTGGACGAGAGGGGCCGTTAGAAGAGCTGTCACAAAAGGCATTTATCAAAGCTCAAGTCAATGGAGGACTCCCCTCCCTCATGGGAAGACAAGAGCGCCACATGGCGCCTATGGCCAACACATGGCATTTGTGCTTCCCTCCCAAAAGAGACCCCATGGGTCTATAAAAGGTGGGACTTTTCTCACCCAAAATAGACGGGGTTGAAGGAGTTTTCAAGCAACGAAGTCTTTGCCGAGTTGAAGACCCACTTGCATCCCTTTTGGTTCACCTTCCCACATCCACCAATCTCTTTTGCAAGGGAGGTTGTTGGGTGGCCTTTGGAAGCTCGAACCTGACCCAAATCCAACACATGGACAACTGAACCAACCAATTCGCCGACCCCCAATCCTAAGAGGTTTTGGGCCCATCCCTGGTGGATTGGCTCCAAAATCAAGTGCCAACGGTGGGAGGCCCACTTGGGCACCCCCGCACCTCCCAAGTCCTATTTTAAGTTTTAGAGCATTTTAGATTACTTTTTAGATTGCATTTTGTGTTATTAGGTTTGATTAACCCATAGCTGCAATTTTGTAACTTTTGGTCAGATTCTAGTATGTTTTGTGTTGCTTTGTTGTTTCGCTGACTTGCAGGTGTCGAGGTCAAATTCCCGAGGGTGGAGGCCAAATTGGGAGAATCCGACCATCTGGGTCGTCCCAAAATGGCCCCAATTACATAACCCCCTATTTGCAGGCGTTTTGCAGGTCTCGGGATCCGACATTGGAGCAGCGACGGGTCGGTTTCCCCAACACGAAGAATTCGTCCCACCCGGGGACGAATTGCAGTCGAATTCGTCCTGCCCAGGGACAAATTCCAGTTGAAGGTAGATTGGCCAGCTGTCTCAGTGGCGGTGGCCTTCTGGTAACTTTTCTTATCTTCTGTCAAGTTTTGAAGCCATTTGGACTCACTGTAATTCTTGTTTCAGGCAAATATTTACATGCATATTTCGTTAGTTTTAGAGAGCAAACGCTTTTCATTTGCGGCAGATGCTACTGACATCTTGGTTGTTTCTTTGTTCGCAGGAGAAGCAGCGGAGGTTAGGAACTCATCGACATCAGCGGCGGCATCATCTTGGCCCGCCCATTGCAATCGTGGGCACGCGGAAGGAGGAAGACTAAATCGCACATTGTAACAATGACAAATTTAACGCTCCTAGCCCCTAAAAAGGGAGGAGACGTCTATGTAACCGAGGATAAGATATTTGAATAAAGAGGGCTGTGATTTCTTTACATCTTTTCTCTCCTTTCCAAATTGTCTCTTTCCTTTGTTTTGGTGCATAAGGTTAAAGCGTTACATTTCGTCTTACATTGCATAATTAGTGTTTCCTTTGCCCGGAATCTCGTGCTTTCAGTGGCGATCACGGTGGGACTCTGTTCCCTGGTTTTTAAAATCATAGAAACTGATCAAAGTTTTGTGTTTGTGCTTGACAGGTACATTTTTTTGTTGCGGTGCTATTCGTCTCTGGGAGAGATGAATTCTTTTCTGCAATTCGTCTGACCCTGGGACGAATTCAAATTCGTCTCCGGGAGGGACGAATTCTGTTATGCAATTCGTCTCCCAGAGGGATGAATTACTGCCTACAGATTTTCAGAGTAGAAATTCGAAGACAACTGGAGCGAGCGAGAGAAGAGGTAGGGATTTTTATCATCTCCGTTAAATTTTTTGTTTATGTTTCTGTTCCTTTAATTGTTTTCATTTTATCTGCATTGCATTAGGAAAAGTCATGTATGCTTGTTTCATTTTTGTTGAATAAAATGAATCCCACACACATCACGAAACAATTTTAAACCAAGGAGCTGGTCGTAAGACCCCAGCCCTTGATCAAGACCATTGGTGGATTTCATCACCACCTTGGCTTGATTTGCATCCATTTCCCGATTGTCAACTGTTGTTAGGCGTAAATCCTGACGAAGACAGACCGAGTGTAGTTGGGGTGATTCCCATGCGCGCGAGGATAAGTTTTCTATGGTAGGTGCCATTAACAGGACAATCCCCCTTCTGTACCGCCTACGTACCATGTACCTTCTGCTCTCACGTACCTATAGTCTCCCTCTCGTAAGGGCGGGTATATAGAGAGGTTGGTATATCGGCCTGGTTGGTATATTGAAGGGGCTACCTTTTGGGAGTTATATGAGCCTTCATGATGCATTTAAACGTTCTACAAAACCTACAAAAACAAAACAAAACATCAAAATGCACTAAACCAGTTTAGGACACACCATTTAATCCTTAAAAGAGATAATCACGATTTTGTGAATGTGTGTGCTTAATTCTGCTCAGTGTAGACAAAAAAAAAAAAAATCATAAAAACGAGATAAAAACTTATTTAGATAGCATAGAAGCACCGCAATGGTGTACACCCGCAATCAAGCCCAATCAAGGGCAGAAGCTCCGGAAGGTACACAAAAAATAAGCACAAGTCACCTTCACTCAGTCCTGAGGATTTGGTCATACCGCCTTATAGGTCTAACCTACAAAAGAATCCAATTGAGAATCCTCGGTGGGGTATGCCTATTCAAAACAACCCCTTTCAGGAAGATGCCTTACATGTAGATCTTGACATAAATAGAGAATCACCTCTTGAAGTTAGGCATGAGTGGCACACCGTCCATTTGGAGGGGCAACGTGGATATGGCATCCCTTCTTTACCTATCATCAGAAGAGAGAGACCAAATCCGGAGCGCAGGGCTCCTTACATAGGGCGACCTAACTCCGCCCACCCCATTTACACCCGTGAAAGGGAGTATGAGGAAAACCATCGCATTCCTCGAGGGCAACAACATAATGCGGGAACCTTGCATTTCCGCACCAGCGGGATATCATGATCACCCCTTGAGGCCAGAACCTCGAGCACATACCGCCTACCTCGACAGAGGGAAGCGACCCCTTGAGATTTTAGAGCATCAAAACCGAGGTAAACCCATAGGAGGAACATTTGAACCTTCTGAACAAAATAGGGTAGATCAAATTGATCCGGCTGTCGCGAGATATACCACCCGTCAAGCCCAAATCATGCGGCTTAAACAAAGTCAGCAAGAGATAGAGTATCAATACCGCTTGGATAAAGAACGCATGCAACGCGAAGCGGATGAGTTACGCTATGAAATACATGAGAGGGGGCCAACCCCTCACATCCAAAGAGCTAAACAGTATGAGAGGCATAATCCGTTGGTGCAAGACGGGTCTCCACGACCTCGTCAAGCTCTGCCTCCAAGACCTCATAGATTCGAGAGGGAGGCAACTCCCCGAAACAATGATGGGTACCTTCAGCAAGAGCTTGATCAGGGTCATAGGTTTCGCCGAGAGACTCCTCAAGAATTTTATGAGGAGTATGAACCGGAAGAGGAATATGTTGAAACTCCCCATCAAGGGAGGAAGGATGCCATTCGGCCACCCCTCCATAGGCCTCCAGTTTACCGTAACTTGCAACAAGAGCGAACAAGAGAGGAAGAAATAAAATCTTCCGATGCATACCAAGCGCTATTGGAGCGTTTGGAGTCTGTGGAGACAAAAGCTTCTGGGCATCAAAAACCCACATTACGTCTACTCCGCAATAATCCGGTGCATCCCTCAGTGCCTACACCTCTTTACCCCGAACACTTCAAGTTGCCTCAATTGGCAGTTTTTAAAGGTGAAGAGGACGCACAGGAACACGTTACACGATTTCTAAGCCAATGCTTCGGCATCCAAGATAATGACGCATTATTGCTTAGAACATTCATAACCACATTCGCAGGCCCTGCCTCGGATTGGTTCACACAACTACCCAAACACGGCATAAGCAGCTTAGATCAGCTAGTAGATGCGTTTCTTGAACGTTTCGCCTTCAACACAAGGAAGAAGGCATCACTTAGTGATCTTGCTAGCCTTAAACAATTTGAGGAGGAAACAATGGCAGCGTACGGGAACCGATGGAGAGCTTTGCTTTCTAAGTTACCCTACCGTCCTCCCATGTCGGACCTCACGCAAATGTTCGCAAAAAGTTGCTTAAAATCAATCTCCGGTCTATTGTTTCTGCGACAATACGACAGCTTAGAAGAAGCTTTGGCGCAAGCCGAGTCATAGAAGAGATTAAGATAGGCGAAGGCGCAATTGCCAAGCCTAAGAAGAAAGAGTGGAATAAAACCACTAAAGCGGGACAACGCAACCACAACACGCTGCGATCAACCAAGTTGCGATAAATGTTCCCGCGCTGTGCAAGAAACGTAGCCTCAAAAGGCTAACTACCGGGCGGTGCCTCCCCTTACGAAAGAGATAACGAGAAGACGGGAGCGGTATCGGCGGCGTCGCCCTAGGCGACAATTCACCCCGTATGCGGAGTCTAGGGACTCCTTATTTGACCGCTTGTCGGCGGCAAATTTAGTTACTCGCCAGAAATCCAAATTTTTGACCCTAACATTCCCAAGCCTAGGGGGTATAGGGAGGAATTGTATTGCAGATTCCATAGGCGCCAGAGGACATGACCTAAATGGGTGCTAGAAATTCAAAGAACTAGTCCAGGATTTGATCGACAACCGAACATTGGTCGTGGACAACCCCATCGCACCAAACAACCAACAAATGGGGGTATTCAAGGACCCCTTGCCTGCCCACGAGGCACAGACAAAACCGCTCCAGATTAACGAGGTGCGACAAGATCTTCCCATGCAAGGATTTGTGGGAATGATTAGCATTGTAACAAGGAACGAGAAGATACCCAACAGTTGCCCCCGAGGTAGCTGCGAGGGAAGTTCCGTCGACATCGCAGCCTCAACAACGCCCAACGCGGTTACCTCCGCCTAGACCTGAGGTCACGATACGAACCAAACTCACGCAGAGTTTGCGGACCACGTCGGCTAGGCTGTCCATCTACGAGCTTATTCAACAATCAGCTCCCCATAGAGAAGCTCTTATGGACATTTTAAAAGCCATTGAAGTACAACCCCATGAAGCAAATTCTTTCAACGCCTTCGTGGGACATGTGAAACAATGTACGGAGCCTGTCATCACATTCAGAGAAGACGAGGTCAAAACGATATCAAATGACATGCCGGATCCACCCATGCACGTTATCGCGCGGGTCAACGGGATCCCGTACAAGAGAGTGCTGGATAGATGCGGCTCGTCCAGTAACATTATAACCACTGCAGCGTTGAAACATTTAAAACTGCCGACCTCTCACATCACCGCTTCCACGTACACACTGCGAGCTTTTAACGATGCAATTTGCTCGACAGTCGGCACGGTTGTTACGCCTATCCGGGTAGGACAAAAGTCAATACCCACACTGTGCCATGTCTTTGGAAGGCGAAATGGCTTATAATATCTTGCTAGGGCGGCCTTGGATCGGGGACATGAAGTGTGTCCCCTCGATCGCACACCTGTGCTTGAAGTATGCCTATGAAGGGCAAATACATGTAGTCCCAATGGACTTAGAGCCCTTCAAGTATTGCAATGCGGTACAATTCATACCTCAATCGACCCTCCCATCAACGCATTTGGATTTTCAATTAAATCCATCTAAACAGGGTCCGATACCGCAGGCACCATTGGTGGCCAACAAGGCAAAATCCCAGCCAGGTGAGACTTCATCACCTACTCCTTCATCATCAACGCCACCTATCGTGGCCCAACAGAAGGACAAGGGAAAGCAAATCATGGAAGAGGTTAAGCCTCTAGAAGAGGGGTTGCCCACGATTTCAACGATATCAACGGAGGAAACACCCAACACAACACAAACCAAGACTCCCGAACAACCAAACATGGAATGGACTCGGGAAGGACTACCGTTTCCTCCTACCCAATCATCAACAATCACTGTTGAAATGGCCGGTACGGGCACAGGGGGAATACTTAGTGCAAAATGTTGTGGCAACCCCCACATTGGAGTCGGTGCGGGACATGGGAAGACCTCGCCTTCCCATAGGGACAATTGTTCCACTAGGCTACCCTCCCAACCAGACGAATTTTGTGTATGGGGGCCTTGATCATGGTTCCGAACCATGCGAACAAAAGGAAGCAGATGAAGAGCCTTTTGTCGAAAACATCAATTATCTGTCGAACCCGAGAATTTGCCCTAAAATATCTCGAACAATGCAATTGGCATGGGTATGGGCTAGGCGAGATATGAGCAAGGGATGCAGATCCTTTGCCAACCAAGATATCAGATGCCATATGACAAGTCAGGGGTAGGGTTCAACCATCCCCTGCCATTAGACATCTTGGTTGAAAATATGCAAGGCCTAGAAATAGGCAACAAGGGGGATTGGCACAAGACCCGTACGCCAATCCAAACACGAGAATACACATTAGGGGATTATCTCCCATGGTCTACAAACACCCCTGGAAATAGCAATAATCCCTCTCCTTTGCTAGAGAGAGGTGAAAGTTCGGAGAGCAATCCTCAAAGAGAACAACAACGGCTTCCGGACATTTTTTTGAAGCTATTTCCCCTAGAGGTTCCAGACGAAATAACACAGTCTCAAAAGAATCGGGGTCCCTCCACTAAGAGTGGAACAACCGCAATGGGACCAGATTAATTCATTGGAACAGGGAAGAGTCCTCAATGTCGCAAGCAACGAGATCCTTGAAGAGGATGAACAATTTTGGATCTATGAAAGCGATTCGGAAGACGAAGCTGAAATGGACTATCTCAGACATGCGCGACGACATCACCGCGCTCTAACTCATGAAGATCTAATGGGACAAATGGGTATACGGTTAGGACATGAATGGCACGTAGACCCGGCGAGGTGGGACCAAGTGTTAGGCCTATGGCTCCAAATTCAAGATGAGCATCGTCCACCTCGAGATCCCATCATGACAACAGTGCCAAGGGAAGACCCCGCCTTCCTTTTCACACATAGAGATGAATTTGCACCTAGAGAGGATCCATTCGTGCCTGTTCCCGTAGAGCCAGATCCGGAGTATAGGGAACATCTAAAAGAATCAAGTCATCACACCCGTGGTTACGGAGACCAAATTCATTCCATCCACATGATCTCCATTGATTTGACCACACCCATCCGCAATCCGACCGATCCATCACGGTCATTGCATCTAGACATGGATGCCATCGACTGGGATCGCGTCAATTCACCATTGTCACCATCGAGTGCTTGGCCTTTCGGTGAAATGCTTCATTTTACCCCAAGGACAACTCGGGATATTTTTCAAGCTGAAGAGGGACCCGAGGTTCCAAACGCGAGATCTTAACTCGGTGATGATATCCATTTAATCCCAACTCCACATCAGTTGGAGGACGGATCCCACATGTCAGTCGAAGAGACGACTGACGTAGACATCGGCACAGATCCAATGAATCCACGGATTCTCAAGCTGGGGGTAAGCCTTTCCCCCGAGGAGCAAGCCGAATACATTGCCCTTCTTAAAGAAAAGAAGGAGGTTTTTGCATGGTCGTACAAAGATATGCCGAGGACTAGACCCGCGGCTAGTCATGCACAATTTAACGCTTGATCCGAAAATCAAGCAAGTAAAGCAAAAACTAAGAAAGATGCACCCAACGGTGGCCTTGATGGTCAAAGACGAATTGCAAAAGCTGTTGGATGCACAATTTGTCATCTGCGTGGATTATCCGCCATGGTTGTCCAACATGGTTCCCGTCAAGAAGCCCGACGGGAGGATTCGCATATGCACCGACTTTCGAGACCTAAACAAAGCGAGTCCTAAGGATGATTTCCCCTTGCCAAGCATCGACGCATTGGTAGACGCTACAACGGGTCACGAAATGCTCTCCCTAATGGACGGTTTCTTGGGATACAATCAAATTCGTATCAATCCTGAAGACCAACTCAAAACGGCATTCACAACGCCTTGGGGGACATTTTGCTATAAGGTCATGCCTTTTGGCCTTAAAAATGCTGGCGCTACATACCAACGTGCTATGACTTATATCTTCCACGATTACATGCACAAAACTTTGGAAGATTACATGGATGATTTGTTAGCCAAGTCTCTCTTGCGCTCAGATCATCTCGGTGACTTAAGCAAGATTCTCGATCGCCTCATAGAGCATAAGGTCGGAGCGAATCCCAAGAAGTGCGTGTTCGGCGTCACATCTGGAAAACTCTTGGGTTTTATAGTCTCAAAGAGAGGCATCGAAGTGGACCCAAACAAAGTCAAGGCAATCCTTGAAATGGCTCCCCCAACCACTATCAAGCGGCTCGAAGTCTGCAAGGAAAGGTCGCGTCGATTAAACGCTTCATAGCGCAATTATCCGACAAATGCCGACCAATGAACAAATTATTGCACAAGGGGGTCACATTTCATTGGGATGACGAGTGCCAGTCGGCCTTTGACGAAATCAAACAATACTTGGCTTCGCCGCCAGTATTGGCACCGCCTAGACCGGGTGTGCCGTTCTACTTATACATCCCAGCTACTGAGGTGGCATGGCGCAATGCTAGCCCGGAAGAATGAACTTCACAAAGAACGAGGCTACTTACTATCTTAGCCGCACCACAGTCGATTACGAACTTAACTATGCATACGTTGAAAAACTACGCTTGGCAGTGGTGTTTGCTACCAAGAGGCTACGCCACTACATGTTGAGCAACACTACGTATGTTGTGTCTAAGGAGAATCCATTGCGATACATGATGAGTCGTACTTATCATAGTAGTCGCACGGCGAAATGGATCATGTTGTTGACGGAATTTGACATTGAGTTTATTGGGCAAAAATCTATAAAAGGACAAGTCATAGCCGATCAACTAGCGGAGGCTCCTCTTGAAGACGATCAGCCTCTAGTCATAGAACTACCCGATGATGAGGTCTTCCATGTCTCAGAATCGCCGGATTACGAAGAGCCTGAGTCTCGGGCCGACATAACCTTATTTTTTGATGGTTCTAAATGCGAGCAAGGTGGTGGCGCGGGAATTGTATTCTTCACACCGCGGGGCGCTCCAATGCCCCTGTCATTTAAATTAAACTCCCAGTGCACCAACAACAATGCAGAATATGAAGCCTTGCTCCTAGGTCTTCAGACAGCAATCGCCATGAACATCAAAAGACTGAACATCTTTGGTGATTCGCTGTTAATCGTCAATCAAGTCAAAGGGGTATATCAATGCAAATGCCCAGTTCTGAAGGCCTATAAAGCCCTCGTGGATAAATTCTTGGCAAAACTTGAGTGGTATGACATCGAGGCACTCCCTCGATCATCGAATCATTTTGCGGACACAATGGCCTCCTTAGGGTCACTAATCCCGCAAGACCTTTCCGGTGATATAACAACCATTCGGGTGAAAACTTTATCGCAACCCACGATGGAGCACGCAAGCTCAGACTTGGCGCCGGGAATCCACATGATCCGGATCGAACCATCTTCGGATAAGTTCTTTCAAATCCGAGACTATTTGAAACATGCCAACTGGGGTCTTTGTTCTCCCCCACTCCCATTAATAGCAACACAACGCTATTCTTACAAGTTCTATCCCAATCAGTATTTGTTAGGGAAGAACTCCAAAAGGGATTAGTTGTTCAAACTGTCGAGGTATCCGATCAACGGGATTGGTATTTACCCATAAGAGACTACCTCAAGTTAGGTAATCTACCCTTTGGATTGACGCACGCCGCAAAACGAACATTCAAACAGAAAGCGGCAAAATATGTCTTGATAGGAGACATTTTGTATCGTCGTAGCTACGACGGAATTCTTCTTCGTTGCTTGGACCAGCAAGAGTCCACTTGGGCAGTCACCCAAGCGCATGACGGTACATGTGGCGGCCACTTCAGTGGTATGGCCATTGCAAAGCGCATTCTTCGCATGGGCTATTATTGGCCATCTTTAGAGCGAGATTGCTGCGCGTATGTCAAGAGGTGCGTAAAATGTCAACATCATGCCAATTTAATGCACGCACCTTCCCAGGCCCTACAGACAGTCCAGTCTACTTGGCCATTTTTGCAGTGGGGCCTCGATCTAATCGGAAAGATCTCCCCTGCATCGTCAGGCCGTCACACGTTTATCATAACGGCCACAGAATATTTTACCAAATGGGTGGAAGCAATTCCGTTAACCTCTACGACAGGACCCCGCATTGCGGAGTTCATTTTGCATTACATCATATGTCGTTTTGGTATTCCATCCAAAATAATCTCGGATAATGGGCCATCATTCAAGAACAAAGACGTGCGTGCTTTAACCACAAAGTACAAAATTCAGCACAGCTTTTCAACACCCTATTATCCGCAAGCAAATGGGCAAGCAGAGGCGTCAAACAAAACGCTAGTCGCCATCCTTAAAAAGACCGTCGTAGACAGTCATAAGGATTGGCACATACAAATCCCACTTGCCCTTTGGGCTTATCGCACTAGCATTCGGACGCCCACTGGCAACTCCGTTTTCACTAGTGTATGGCTCAGAGGCAGTAATGCCTCTCGAGTTGGAAATTCCTTCCCTCCGCATATCAATGCAAGAATTCATCGATGATGACACTGCATGGCAGGCCCGATTAGACCAACTTACGTTGCTTGACGAAAGACGCGTTAATGCTCTCGAGCACTTACGTATCTATCAAGAGCGGCTTAAGAGAGCTTACAACATGAAAGTTCACCTAAGAGACTTTCGGGTTGGTGATTTAGTTCTGAAGGAAAACCAACAAAACTCTAATTTGCCGTCCCATATGAGAGACAAATTCACGGCAAATTGGTTAGGTCCTTATGTCATTGATAGCAAAATAGGACCGGGAACGTACAGGCTAGCTTCTCTTGACGGTATCAAGGAAACAGAACCCTTGAATATCAGTCATTTGCGACCATTTCATATCTAAGAAAGCCATATACCAAAAAAAAAAAAAAGGATTATGCAATTCTTTGTAAAAAAAGCTCCAAGGATTATCAACTCTTGTCAATATCTCAAAAATCTCAAGGATTATTCGCAATCTCTTGGTCAATCACAAAAACTCCAAGGATTATCGCAATCTCTTGGTCAACCTAAAAGCTCCAAGGATTATCGCAATCTCTTGGTCAATCCTAAAAGCTCCAAGGATTATCGCAATCTCTTGGTCAATACCAAAAAGCTCCAAGGATTATCGCAATCTCTTGGTCAATACCTAAAAAGCTCCAAGGATTATCGCAATCTCTTGGTCAATACAAAAAGCTCCAAGGATTATCGCAATCTCTTGGTCAAAAAAAAAAAAAAAAATCAAGAAATTCAAAAAAACAAAACAACAAAAATCATCAAAAACAACAAAGATTTGCATCTCAATTCTAGGCATACTCGAATTCATCAAAAACAACAAAAACACCAAGCATAACTTTTACCACACTACAATCAGTGGTCTGGGAATGTACCAAGAGTTTTAGTGATTCGGTCATCATTTTCCTCTTTAGCCATGTAGTGTACCAAGTCGAACAGATTTTACGAAGGTAGAGTCATACTTGAAATACACCTTGTTACGTAACATCCCAACACAAATCAAAACACTAAAATTCCCAAATTGTGTGAACGAAAGACGAAAACTGCAAAATAATCTAGGTCACCACAAGCGAAACGGTTATCTTGCTCATCCCCCTGTGCGAATGACCCCTAGAATGCTGAGAGTTGGCAAAAGGACAAGCATCCTCCCTACCCAATTCCCTAAGAATCCCTAAAGTTCTCAACAGTTGCAAAACACAAAAATTTGCAAAATGTCAAAACTCCAAATTTGACAAACTATAGTGCACACATCAAAAGGCACAAACAACAGTGATTTTCGTCACTCCATATCCCCAATCCCTTGCTCAAAAGAAAAACAAATCAAAATAAACAGTGATCTCATCACTACAATGAGCAAGTATCCCAATACAATTGAAGAAAAGAAGGGAGTTGACCTTGAATCCCTGGAACTCTCGGCATTCTATAGGTCATAAGGCAAGCTTCGGTACCAATTTGGTTGATAGCCTATCGGTAATGAGTAAACCTCCCGCATGATGATATATCTGTCACATTAACTTGCGTACGAGATCAATGTTTGCATGTGGATGAGCTAGCTTATGGCATCCTGGATTACACCGCAGATTAATCTTAGTACATACAACAAAGGAATTCGTGGAGCTAATTAGGTGATCCTCAGTACAGGTTCGGTTGAAAGCCCATCTGGCACTGGCGGTATCCTAACAAATACCACTAAATGAACTCAATTGCACACACGGGGATGTTAAATAACTCGGTCAAAAACAGGTCCGATTCATACCTTGTTCAAAAGTCTTGTAAGATAAAGTACAGTCATGGATAGTGAGATAAAAGCTGTCTGAATCTCGAGAAAATCATACATTCATCCCAAAACCATCTGCGCTACTTATCATCCTTATGATACCATCGAGAAAATACAAAAAAAAAAAAACCAGGTAAATAAAGAGCTTCATAAACAGCCTACAGTGCAATCACCACAAATATCATTCATCCAAATCAATTTGCATATCACATAGACATCAAAAACATATACATTTATCATAACATCTGCATTCATCAAAATAAATAAACATGCATAACAAAAAAAATCACATCATCACATGTACAAAACCAAAAATAAAACAGGTATATATATATATATATATATATCGTCAAAAAGATGCCCGCGGGCTACAAAACCGGTCCTCAGACCCCGCAATCATATCCAAGAACCCAACCTAAGGCGTCGGCCACCATGATCACGCAGGATCGGTGCGACGGGAACTACCCCCCGTGGTGTGGGTCCTACGGGACCCTACAGGGCGGCTACTACTAGCCCCCGCATCATGCCTGCTACCACCCCCCTCATCTAACCGCCTGCGACGAGATGATGCTGACTGCTCAGTCAAACTATCCCTCGTCCGTCGAGAAGATCTGCGATCGAAGGCTCGAGGAGCCGCCCGCCAAGGCGGATGACCTCCCTCTCCAAGTCTATCCGGTACAGACACCACTCTGCCTCTCGTCGATGATAGATAGACAATGCATCATCGCGCTGCGCCAAAACTCTATCCCGCTCTGCCAACTGAGCCCGTAGAAGATCCCTCTCCAGATCCCGCATCCGCAGCAGCTCTGTAAGTCGCGCAACCTCATCGCCTACATCCGACCCCACCTCCTCTGTATCTACCGGACGCATAGGACTCGCGGGGACAGTAGCCTGCTCAGGCTCCAACTGCTCCTCCACATCCTGCATGTCCGGCTGCTCCGGAACACCCAAGTCCACATCCTCATCTCCCACATCCACCATGTCTGCATCATCCAATGGCCCCCCCAATCACCCCCTGCCGCCTCAGCATCCTCCACTGCCGCCTCCGCGCCTCCCAGTGGACCCTCTCCTCTCCAGCACCGCAATACCCACCACGAGTCATACTCAGTGGTAGTACCGACGTCATCCACATCCGGGACCTCAATCACCGCATCCGACTCCTCGCCCAATGGCACGGTGACCGGTGGCTCCAGATCCCTCTCATCTCCCCGACGCCGATAGCCTACGGGCTCACCAGGCAACCCCTGGCGCACCCCAAACTGTCGTGTAACCCGGCGGTACGGAAAGAACTCATGCTCCGTCCCGTGCCGCCCAGTCAACCATCGCTCCCTCCGTACCCGTCGGAGCCACTCTCCAGCCTCAGGCCAGGCTGGACAGTCCCGATAGGGACGCCAAAACACCTCCCCTGGAGTGAGCCAAGAAAAGGCATCAATGTAGTGCTCAACGGCACCTGCCCATCGCCGACTCTGCCCCTGCTCCGTAGACCGTCGCCACAAAGCTGCATAACCAATCTCCTCATCCTCCATCACCGCCCGAGTCATCCACGGTAACCCGGTAGGCCTCTCAATAGCTATGTGCTGCCAACCCCAGCACTGCAACAAAAAGCTGCAACTGACACCCTTCCGCTGTCGACAGCGGACCCCGTACAGCTCCCCGTAAAGCTGTGCCAACAAAGTCTGTCCCCATCTCAGAATCAACGGTGCCTCTATCGGGCACTCTGCCAACTGCCACACCAAATCCAGCGGGTTCCACGGGAACCTCGCGCTGACGAATCAGGGAGAAGAATGTTAGAAATGAGGCCCATCAAGAATGCGTGCCTCACTCCTAACACCCCCCTCTCCTTCCACCAGCTAACCAAAATCCCGCCAGCCTGGCAATCCGCCTCGGCTGTCTCCACTGGGTCTGCTACACCCAGCTCCCCCCCATGCCCAAAACATCTCGTAAGTATAGCAGTCCGCTGATCAAACGGAGATGTCCTAATAGGCAGACCATCTATCGGAATCCGAAGCAACCGATAGACGTCCTCAAGAGTCACAGTCATCTCTCCTGTCGGGAGATGGAAAGTATTGGTCCACGGATCCCAAAGCTTGATCAGGGCCGTCAGATAGGCCTGATCCGAAACCACAAGCTCCAATCGAGCCACCTGCTTGAGCCCAAGGGCATCAAGCCATTCCCAGTCATCATCGGTCAATGCCAACCGCGCCTCAGTAAATGCAGCGGGTACACGGTACCGGCTCCTAACAACCTGCAAGAAAAAAAAAAAAAATATAACAGATCAAATTTTTAGTTCTAGGGTTTCTAACCTTAAGCGTTAAACAAAAACATCACAAAAAAAAAAATCTTAAAGTTTTGAAAAGCGTCAACACAAAAACAATGCATTAAATTAAAGCAAAATAAACCCTAGGGTCACTTACAGGTCTCGCCTCGGCTCCGCCGCTCGAACCAGTTTGTGCACTCATGATGGCAGAGAGAATTCCAGCGGCGCTTCGCTTCGCAGAATTACCTCCTCCTCCCCGAGCTCCAAAATCGCAAGAAAAAAATGACACAAATGAGCCCAAAATCAAGTTTTGGCCATTAAATAGGCCTTTTGCATTGGAATTCGTCCTTGAGTGGGACGAGCGCTCTGATCAGCGCTCGTCCCACCCAGGGACGAATTCTCCAGTGGAATTCATCCCACCCGGGGGACGAATTCAGGCCAGCACAAAAAAAATCAACAAAAATGACTAAAAATGCACTAAAAACGACAATAAAATTGCCCGACGGGATTGCTACTCACGACAACAAGGGCATACAAAATCGACATTGGAGTCACAAATTGTCACTATCATACTCCCTAAGAAGGCTACCATAGCCGGACCGCTCCACGGGAAGACGGATTTTAGACAATTTCATCCCCAAACGACATCACAAAAGGGTCAAAGCCCACTCAAAAACAGTACAAAATTCAACAAAAATACAGAAAAACATTGCCAGACATAAGTGCTCTTGCACTTAACCTCTAGGAAAATAAAATCGATGTCGAGGTCCAAATTATCGCTCTCCTACTTCCCCAAGAAGGCTACAATAGCCGGACCGCTCCACGGGAAGTTAGATTTTCGATGATTTCACCTCATTACGGCATCACCAAAAGGGTTAACACCCACCAAAAATAGGTCCAAATGTTGGAAAAATTGCACACGCTTAACGGTAAACCCTCTAAAGGCACCCCTTGCACAAGTCATCTTGGGTCAAGCGACTCGTCGCTTCTCTCACGAAGGTCATTCCCTCATCGATTCGTCGCTTGAGGGGGTAGTCACCTTAGTCACCAACCAACAATCACACACCCAATTAAGGAAAACGACATGCATTCAAAGAATCATTGACAAAGACAATCACGCTCCTGCTTGGGGCAGTAAACAAGCAACAATCAAATCAATCAAACACTTGGCATTTCGTGAATCATGAACACAAGGTTCCCCACTGAGGATAAAAATGCCCTTCACTTGTTCATGGTGATCAATGTCTAAGTTCAAGTCACACCTCACCAAAACAGGTTAATACTTGAAATCAAATTCCTTAGCTCGTCAGAAGCAAGGATTCAAGAATGCATGCCCTTTCCATACTTGGGGCATCAAAAGTTGGTTAGGTTACCAAGAAACCCTAATCATTAGTGCTTTGGTTATCTATTTTTGCTCGGCACTGCGTCACCCGTAGCGCTTCCCAAAAAGGGGCATCTATAGACACCAAAACAGCACCAATCCGATTATGTGACTGCAAACACTGATCGCTTTGACAAACACAGCCCCAGGGGCAGCCCTCAGAGGTTAAACAGTGGTCTTAACCACTTTCATAGCAATTTTGTAAGGTCAAGAAGCAATTTGGCACACTTGGACACTTTGCCCGGTATTCGTCTCACCCGGGGACGAATTCAAAATAGAATCCGTCCCACCCCGGGACGAATTCTGAATCCGTCCACTGGGTGGGACGAATTCTAAGCTTAACGGGCAAAAAGACAAATGGTGCCAAGTGGCAGCCCGAACGGTCGATTAAGGACTCTTGCCTTGCACGCGTGTGTAGGTGGACGGAGGGGCCGTTAGAAGACTGTCACAAAAGGCATTTATCAAAGCTCAAGTCAATGGAGGACTCCCCTCCCTCATGGGAAGACAAGGGCGCCACATGGCGCCTATGGCCAACACATGGCATTTGTGCTTCCCTCCCAAAAGAGACCCCATGGGTCTATAAAAGGTGGGACTTTTCTCACCCAAAATATACGAGGTTGAAGGAGTTTTCAAGCAACGAAGTGCTTGCCGAGTTGAAGACCCACTTGCATCCCTTTTGGTTCACCTTCCCACATCCACCAATCTCTTTTGCAAGGGAGGTTGTTGGGTGGCCTTTGGAAGCTCGAACCTGACCCAAATCCAACACATGGACACTTGAACCAACCAATTCGCCGACCCCCCAATCCTAAGAGGTTTTGGGCCCATCCCTGGTGGATTGGCTCCAAAATCAAGTGCCAACGGTGGGAGGCCCACTTGGGCACCCCCGCACCTCCCAAGTCCTATTTTAAGTTTTAGAGCATTTTAGATTACTTTCAGATTGCATTTTTGTGTTATTAGGTTTGATTAACCCATAGCTGCAATTTTGTAACTTTTGGTCGATTCTAGTATGTTTTGTGTTGCTTTGTCGTTTCGCTGACTTGCAGGTGTCGAGGTCAAATTCCCGAGGGTGGAGGCCAAATTGGGAGAATCCGACCATCTGGGTCGTCCCAAAATGGCCCCAATTACATAACCCCCCTGTTTGCGGGCGTTTTGCGAGGTCTCGGGATCCGACATTGGAGCAGCGAGCAGGTCGGTTTCCCCAACACGGAAGAATTCGTCCCACCCAGGGATGGATTGCGATAGAATTCGTCCTGCCCAGGGACGAATTCCAGTTGAAGGTAGATTGGCCAGCTGTCTCAGTGGCAGTGGCCTTCTGGTAACTTTTCTTATCTTCTGTCAAGTTTTGAAGCCATTTGGACTCACTGTAATTACTGTTTCAGGCAAATGTTTACATGCATATTTCGTTAGTTTTAGAGAGCAAACGCTTTTCATTTGCGGCAGATGCTACTGACATCTTGGTTGTTTCTTTGTTCGCAAGGAGAAGCAGCGGAGGTTAGGAACTCATCGACATCAGCGGCGGCATCATCTTGGCCCGCCCATTGCAATCGTGGGCACGCGGAAGGAGGAAGACTAAATCGCACATTGTAACAATGACAAATTTAACGCTCCTAGCCCCTAAAAAGGGAGGAGACGTCTATGTAACCGAGGATAAGATATTTGAATAAAGAGGGCTGTGATTTCTTTACATCTTTTCTCTCCTTTCCAAATTGTCTCTTTCCTTTGTTTTGGTGCATAAGGTTAAAGCGTTACATTTCGTCTTACATTACATAAATTAGTGTTTCCTTTGCCCGGAATCTCGTGCTTTCAGGTTATGGAGTTTATGGAAAGTTAAAAATTATTTGTAACTCCTAACCTCATACCTTATTGATTTGACATGTATATATACTTATATCACATCATTATAAATTTTAATCAAATTGCATAACTCTATTACACATTTCTAACACAAATAACCTCATTAGAAAAATTATAATTATTTTAAAATAAATTTATTGCATCTAGAAAATATATAATTTCTTCATTTAACTCTAATTAGACTACTTCAATTAATGACATAGAGAAAAAAAATCTATACAAAAGCATCTACAATCAAATCAAAATAGAAAGTATTAAAACACTTTGAAAAAATGTAGCCCTCTCCCTTATTCATTTGGGCCAAAGTAACACATCTGAAACATCCCAATGTTAGTATAGAACATCCAAATGATATTTTATATTATCCATAATATTATTCAAGTCCTCTGTAGATGAATAATATCGTTTTTAGTTTCTTGTAGTTTTGAAAAAGGAGCTTAATTTAGTTGATTCCTTTATTGGCTTAGCACTCTTGATATTTGTATAACATCTAATAATTTCCTTATGTATAATAGTTATTTCCACCTTGGCTTTCCCCTACTTCTTAATGGATTGATCACCCTCAATTGACTATTTTTTCTTCATAGACTACCTGTTTGGTATGAATTTTATAGAAACACATCCAAATATAGGGACATATAGACAACTAAACAATTGCATAACTAGAAAAATTAATAGCTTTCCTTGTCCAATATTTAGTAGAGATACTCCATCCACAAAAAAAGAAATGAATATACATGAACACCTAGAAAACCATAAAACTCAAATTAAGCATGCTAACTCTCTCCCAAAACTACAAAAACCATCCAAAATAAAACCTATAATAGAAAAGGACAAATATTGACTGGTTAATAACTGTAAAATGATCTAATACTATTCTTAATGATTAATTTTACTATTCCTTACTTTTTTTCACAATTATTAGTAGCATGATATTTCTCCTTATTAAAAATAGTGTTCAAGGCCACAAGAATATGTTCCCTCCAAAACATCAAATGAGGACTCTCAATTTTCTTATTCAATAACTAGTTGGTTGTCCCCTTACCTTCCCTATATACATAATTAATTTATAATCCCTCAAGAGAGGCTAGACTAATCTTAGCATCCTCAATTATTTAATTGATATTCCAATTAGATGCATTCCAATTCTATATGGAGTTTAAAATGTTCATATAATCACCCTCAACAATGATTTTCTTAATATTCATTTATTTAACTAATTTGATGAATGTATACAAAGTTCTAGTCTCTATAAAGTGCTTAGTCTACACCCCTTAAATTTCCTCATAGGAAACAACAACTTATCCCAATTGGTCTCTTATATTCCACCTTCTCTTACCCTACATGGGTTACCTTTTGTAGCACCATAAAAATTTAGTCTAAGCCAACCAAATCTAGGGGAGCACCAATAGGTGATTTTCTAGCAATACTTTTTGTATATATTTATTGATTATGAAGAAGTGTAAGACCACACAAAGAGGCTATCCTAGCCTGCTTAAAATTATCATAATATTTTATATCTTCTACAATAGAAAATTTGTCTTTAAAAACTAATATTTTTCTATGGAGAGTAACCATATCACTTCGAAAAACTTCCTTAAATATTATATTATTTATCTCAAACCAAACACCCCAAATGAAATGAGGTAATAAAATTTTCCATAATACTATTAACATACTACTAAGAAAGAGGGAATTCCATTGTTCAAAGATTGCAACAAAACTATTTGGAAACCCAAAATAAAGATAAAGACCTTAACAACAACTAAAAAGCATTAGAAGAAAAAGGACAATGAACAAAGATTTGATCGACTAATTATTCATTGGACTTACATAACACACACATATTTTGGAACTAGAAACCTTTTTTCCTCAAATTATCAATAGTTCAAATATTGTTCTACATAAGTAACCAAGAAAAAAAAAGAGATCTTAGGAGTCAAAAGCTTCAATTAAATTGTGGAGTTTAGAAATTCAATACCAGAAGAAGAAGATATATTTTCATAACTTGATTTAACTAAGTAAATTCTATAAGATTAAAAATCCCAATTGATGACATCATAGTGGGAGGTTTGACTTGAATGATAAAATTTTAAAATACTAATGAGGTTTATCATAGCTTGTTGAGTTATTTGTGCATTTGGTTATAAAGAAAAAAAATCTCTCTTGAAGTTGTTATCCATATCAATGTAGTCCTTAAATTTTATTCCATACAACCTTACCAAGGGTTATTTAATGACAACCAAGTCATCAAAAGAGATGGAATTTTTTTCCGCTAACCAAGTATCTTTCCAAAACGCAAATTTGATTTCCATTTCCCACTCTCAATTTAAGTCCCTTCCATAACATAAGCTTGATTTTCATTATGCTATTCCAAAAGGTAGAGCTTATTGGGGAATTTTCACATCTCACAAATAAAAGTATTTATCCTTAATAATTATTTTCCAAATAGAAAATTTATTGTCAACTAGCCTTCACCCCACTTTATTTAAAATATCTTTATTAAGATTACTCATATTTCTTAATCCTAAACCTTCCTCTTTCTTGGAAATACAAAAATTATCCCATGCAACTAAGATTATTATTTGTTTCACTTCTACTCATGTCCATAGAAATTAGAATTGAATATGTTCTATTCTTTCTACAACATTAGCAAGGATTTTGAAAATAGATTTCAAAACAGATTAATAAACTTTGTATAGTAGATTTAACTGGTTGAAGCCTACCTACTTGCCTCAAAAAAACTCCTTTACACCCTACTTGTTTGTTTTGAAATATGTATAGTATTGGATGCCATAATTCCTCTTTAATAATACCTTTAAAGAGTGGTATAGCAATAAAGGTGGCTGGAAAGTTATGCATGCTACAACTAAAACTCATTGAACTTTACTGGTGCCTTTCAATTATAGTATTGATATAATTTATTTTTTTTTTGTGTTATTTATTTTTTGGTTTGAATCCTTCTCATAATATTCCAAGATATTTGTAATCTCTTTTTCTTCCTTGACCGAAGCTTGACCCACTATGACAATATCATCAACAAATTTTTAAGGCTAGTTCAACAATTTTAATGATTGTTGCTTTTATTGCTATATTAAATGTTATTCCTAGTTCTTCTACCATAGTAATAAATAGATAAGGGTATATTTGGTCCCCTTGACTTATCCCTCTTTCACATGGAAAAAAAATATAGGTAATCCATTAATATTAAAAAAATATATAGAAGGAATACATAATTGGATCCAAGATCTCCATTGAAGGTGAAAAAAAGTTTTTTCTTAAAATATATTTAAAAAATACCATGAAACTCTATTATAGACCTTATTCATATCGATATTGAGAATCATCCCTACAGAACCACTTTTTCAGTTGAGTTGATAGATTTTTGTATTGATATAATGTCATCTAGAATCTATCTACCTTGTGCAAAGTCCCCTTAATGATTGGAAATACTTCTAGGAAGAATTATTTTTAGTCTATTAGATACAAGTTTAGTTAAAAATATGAAATTATTTTGCATAGACTAATCAACCAAAATTATTTAAAATCCGATGCACCTTGCTTTTTTGGAATGAGAACCAAAAAGGTGGAATTTCAATTTCTTACAAGGGTATTAACAACTTGAAATTTTCTAACTACTACCATAATCTCTTGGAATTCATCCTATGAGAAGGGTTTCACTAGAGCTTCATTCATCTTATCTTATACAATTTTTGTAAAATTACTTAGGATGTAATTTACCATCTCTTTTTCTATATGATTGTTATTTAAAAATAGTTCTTTAAGAAACTCATTGCTACATCTTTAATTTCTTCTTCATTTACTATATTACTTCTATTATTTTCAATAATTTCTTTGATTCTATTGGTTTTTCTATGTATTAAGGTAGATAAATGAAAAAATTAGAGTATATATCACTTATTTTAACCATAGGGCTCTAGATTTTTGCATCTAAAAGGTTTAATCCTTATATATAATTGAATAAAATTATCTAATTAAATATTTTTTTGTATGTCTATATCTTCTAACATTAATCGAGATTGAAATTATTTTTTAATAAACTATAATTTCTTAATCAAAAATTCCTTTTGCTACAAAATAATACTAAAAAAAACATGTTCTATTTTTAAATATTATTCTTTAACATTTTCTAAAATATTTATCATTTTGAACATACAAGTTCCAAGAACTTCACAATTCCTTAATTAGTTTCTCTAATCTTACATGAAAAAGCCACATGAGTTCAAAATAGAAAGGAATTCTTACCAAGAATCAACATATTGTGATTAGATCTAATTTTTGGCTAAGCATAGAGAGAAGAATTGCTATGCCTCATAAAATAGTCATGAAACACCAAAACTCTATGCAATCTAATCTGAATTAGGTTGTCTCCCATATTTTTATTAGATCAAGTGTATATGGTCCCTCTTAATTTCATGTCCATAGGACCAAAATGGCCAATTAAAGTGTTAAATTATTCTATATTATCATTAAAATCCTAATTTTTCTCTTTTTATCACTTGGTGAAAGGGTACTGTTAAAATCCCCTACTACCACCCATTGGAAATCAATTGTATTCTATCTAATATTTTTCTCTTCCCATTGAGTTATCTTACGTATGAGAGAATTAGGAGCATAAAAATTAGTTAAAACTCAACTAAAGTTTGATAATTTAGAGAATAAAACAACTGATATATGTATTTCATAATTTTGAAGACAACCCCATTAATCGAGTTTGGGTTTTATAAATTCTAGAGGCCTCCTAAGGCTCCATTCACTACTATAACTACATAGTTTATATTTTTTTATATATTATATTAACTACTAATAAATTCTTTCTATCAATATTAGTCTCTTGTAGAAGAAGAATTTTTGGGTAATTATCCTTCCTATGATTTTCTATTACCCATTGTTTGGAAGGGGCATTCATGCCCCTTACATTTCAAGAAACATTTTTCTTTTCTTACCCTGGGTGGAGTTTTTTCCTCCACTTAGATATAAAATGCATTGTGTTCAATTTTTCATATCCTTGTCAATTTCTTTACTTCTAACTTTAATGGATTTAGGTATTCCTAGTATGGTCTTACTTCCTACATCTATTATTCGTCTTGACTTTCTAGTGGGATTCATAAAAGGGTTTTCCTATTTTTTGTTACCATAGGTTTAACTAGAGACTTTTCTCAAAAAATATGAAGAACATAAAAATAATAAGGGACTATATATTTAGTCTCAAACAATATATTCATACCTTATTTCTATTGATATGGACCCTAGAAAGTGGTGCCTTTCATTTATTGATTCCATTATGCATTTGTTTTCTCTTGAATTGATATATGCTTAGGATTTTATGTAGAAATAACCTCATCTTCCTAATATTGTATTTATGGTGTTTGGTTTTGCTCTAAGGATTTAGTTTCTAGTAGACCATTGATTTGACAATCTCTTTCTTTCTCCTCTATTGGTTCATTTTCCATTTTTGATGCTATTTCTCCTTCCTCTTGCTCCTTATCTAGAGAAAAAAATTTAGTACCTTCCATGTAAGGGGTTTTTCCCTCACATTCCTCATCCTTATTATATTTATCTTCGTCGAAATTTTCTTTCTTTCTCCAAAATTTACTCAAGGGTTTCTTTGAAGGACAATTTTTAGCTAAATATCTAGATTTATTGCACACTCTACACATATTTGACAAATTTTCACATTCAATTTGTTGCTCCTAAAACCTAAATTTATACATAAGTCTTATAGATATCAGTAAATGTTTTCCCATGTCAGCATTGACATAAAATCTAACCAAAATTAGCTTAGTTTGAGCTTTCACTATTGAGTCACAGGGTAAAACTTGACCTATTAATTTTTCCATTCCTACAATTATGTATTCATGTTAGAATTCTATACACAATATCAAAATTCTTAACCAGATCGGGATGATACTTATGTTTTCCATTTTTATATTGAAACTTGATTTCCACCTTCTTAAAAAAAAGACACATTTTCCTTAAAACACAGGGTCCTCCCAAATATGTTTTAACATAGTCCCCATAGTTATAGAACATGATGAGGAAAAAACATTTAGGGAGATGTTATCCCCATGTATCCTTGAAGTTTTTATTTCCTTTCTACCCACTTTTTTATAGAGTCTAGATGCAGGTGAGTTTTTATAAAATTTCCAACTAGATTGTTAGCCCTTGGAGAAACTAACCTTTCTACAAGCTTATCTGGAACCTATAAACAAAAAATACCTTTTTTATTAAAGGTAGATATATCATATATTTCTATAGAAGTTGGAGCTTTTCCTTTGATCTTATCATCCCAACTAATTATAAAATTATCCTTGTCATGGGATGATCTTAGGTCAAATTTCTAGGTTCCTCCACCATTAGCTTCCCCTTCATTATCTAATGGATCAAATTACGAGGGTCCTACCTCATATATGGAATTACTTTCCCCCATCACTTCTAAACTAGATATGCCTAAATAAGTCACACAATTATTATCTCAAGGTAATTTATTTTTATAACTGCCTTATACCTTGAATTTAATTCTAGATATTATTTGAATTCTTGTATATAAATATTAAATATAGTATGAAATATTTATATATATATATATAGATAGATATATAAATGGTGGTAAATCTTCACTAATCTATTTTTAAAACATTAGACTATATGGCTAGAAAAATTCACAAATTCATCCACATTTTAAATGCTTCTTGATATTTTATCTTAAAACATCCTATCTCAATTTTATTAAAATATTTGATGCAATAAAATAATATGATCTTATAATATTTATGAATATCTTAGTCTATTCCATATTGAATTTAAATATGAAATGAAAATCATATTTGTGTTCCACTTATAGGTGTAACTAAAATGATCAAAATCTTATGTATACTAAATATATGATAAAGTTTCTAAAGATATGATTGGCTTGAAATAAATAGTAGAGTTTTCTCCCTAAAGCCTAAAGTCCCCAAGCTTATCTCTTCTACAATCTTGGCCTTTTCTTTGGAAAATTCTTTCCTCATTTTCCCCTCTTCCAAGCTAGCCTCCAAGTCTGAATCCGATCTTGGCAAGGAGCTTGGTATGTCCTTAGGGGATTTACATCCTCCTTCCAACATCTATCTTGGTTCAGTATGGAATCCTTCACTGATGGGATGGTTCAAACATAATTTTTATGGAGCAGCTAAAGGTAATCCAGGGAAAGTTGGAGCAGGAGACGTTCTGAAAAATCACCAAGGAGAAATCATCCTTGCTTTTGATGAAGGGTTAGGTGAGCATACTAACCATGTTGTTGAAGCCAAAAGTATATGGAGGGGTTTATGCCTTGTTAAGAACCTAACCACCAATCTAATAGTTGAAGGTGATTCTCTCAACATTATCAATTACCTCAAGAATAGGAATTGCAGACCTTCCTGGAGAGTCAGAGACTATATTGAGGAAGCAAGGACCTTAGTCCTTGAAATGCAAGAATTTATCTTTCATCATACTTACAGAGAATCAAATAGGGTTGTTGACAAGTTAGCCAACTTTGGGGTCAACATGGTTAATTCCCATATTTGGTATGATGACATCCCTAAGGAAATTCAAGCCATTGCAGATCAGGAGAAATCTCAAAGGAACCTTCCTCAGTAGGAGGTCATTCCCCAAGATGTCCAACCTCATCCTCATGTGTAACATCATCATATTTTCAAGAATTTTTATGCTCCTCATGATTATTCCCATCTAATTTTGCAAGTGGAAAGTTCCCCTCACCGCTTTGAATGACATTATCCATGTGTCCTTCCACCTCATTCCTCATAACCACCAATAGTGTGTCTAGCTATATTTTTCAATTACCCTCACTCATCATCGCCTGAACTCCCAAATGCCTACCCACATCATCCCCCACTACCATCAATCCATCCACCATTTCATCCTTGTCATCATCTGGCAAACGAATTTTTCTCTTTGGGTTAATTTGTGTGGAATGTACGCTGACATCATTTTCAATTATTGGTACTTTTTGTCTACCCTTTGTGTTAGCATATCTTAGTGATATCTGATTTATTTCATTATTTAGTTTTTATTTTAGGCGTATTGTTATTTTCTATAACAATCCCTATTTTTACCTCGGGTGGTTCCACAACCTCCGGGTTTATTTTTAGCTGCCAATGTATTATTTAAATGTTGCTTCCATAATGAAATACAGTTCGCATTTCAACATGGCATCAGAGCCAGAAGGGTGAGAGAGAGAGGACGCAATTTTTTGGACCTGGTCTTGTCTAGAGAAACGCAGTTTTTTATTGGGAGGAAGCGGCATCTTGTTGGTCTATTTTTTTCCAATGCTGGTCTTGGAATTTTTTTTCCCAACGCTGGTCCGTGCGTGTTTTTTTTTTTGAGCATGCATTTCAAAAAAAAAACACACTCAACTCCCCCCCTCCCCACCTGCTCTATGCACCTCCTGTGCATGAAATTTTTTTTCCTAGCACCCCCCCCGCGCGTGATATAAAAAAAAAAAAAATTTCCATGCCCCCCCTCCTCCCTGCGCATGATTTTTTTTTTCATCATGCGTGGCATCCTCCACTCCCCCCCGCCACGACGTGATTTTAATCACGCACGGCCGCGCACCCCTTCCCCCCTGCTATGACATGATTTTAATCATGTGTGGCCATCGCGCCACATGCCACCCAATGTGTCGTCATGTGAATTATTTTATCACACAATGTGCGTCGCATACCCCCCCTTCCCCTCCCCTCCCCTACGTCATGCACGCACTGTGACGGGCGATGCACGACAGTTGTAGTTGTGACCACAAACAGCCATCGTGGCAACCTGTAGCCACAATAGCCACGGGCTATCCAGCCGTTGACTGCCTACTACAGCCATGATATGTCCAACCATCGGTCGCCTACTACAGTCGCGGGCTGTCCAGTCGCAGGCTGCTTGTTGTAGCCGCGTGCTGTGGACGTCGCCACCAGCCATGGAGGAAGCCGCGGCCAGGCGGCCGTGCACGGGCAAAGGGCTGGGGACCCTCCTCAAATAGGAGGGGGTCCCTGATCCTTTCGGATCAGCCCGCTAGTCCACCTGGTGGTGGACTGTGCGGTAAGGCTCAGGGAGCCTGCAGGTCGGGGGTTCAAATCCCGTCGACTCCCCCTTGGAGAAAAAAAAAGGTAAAAAAAAAATTCTAAAGTTTTTTTTTTATTATTATTTTTTTTAGTTAAATTAAAATTTTAATTTATTTTTCTATAGTTTTAAAACTATATAAATTAAAATTTAATTTTAATTTATATTTTCATAGTTTTTTAAACTATATAAATTAATTTTTTTTTTTAACTTTAAAAATATATAATAATTATAAAAAATGCTTTGTTAAGAGAATTTTTTTGGGGGTATTTTTTCCAAAAATCACAGGGGGGAAAGTGAGTAATTTTTTGAAAAGCAAATTTGGCATTATTGTAAAGGTGCATTTTGGCTATGCCCGACACCTAGTGGGTTATTTATGTGGGCACTTTTATGTTGTATGTTGCATATTTCATTTTTTGCACTATAACATTAAAAGTTAAAATGAAATTCACTCCTAAGTCCCCGGAATAATTAAAACCCATCCGTGCAATTTATTGCACTGCAGCGTTCGGTATTTGTGATACCTCTGGCCAGCACTTACAGGTAAAGTTGTCGTGATTGCGCTACTGTATCCGCCGCCTAATATAGCTGCCACAACGACGTCTGAGCTTGTTCTCTATAAATCGTCGGGGAGAGATAAGTTTGCCATTTTGCATTTTTTTTACTCCATCCACTACCCTAATAGTTCTTGTGTTTAGGCGTAAATCCTGACGAAAGTTCTGAAATCCAAAGTGTTTAGGGGAAGTTACGCCCCATGCATGAGGATTGCAGACTTTCTATGGTAGGTGCCATCAACAAGACTATTCCCTTTCGATCTTGCTTAAGTTCCACGTATCGTATGATCTCTAAAAATTACCTATAGTTTCCCTCACGTAAGGGCGGGTGATTTTTTTTTATCTTTCTAAATACCTATAGTTTCCCTCACGTAAGGGCGGGTATTTTGTATGGTATATTGGCCTAGCAAAAGGTATATCGAAAGGGGGACCAATTGGTGTTATAAGGAACCTTCACCATGTCTGCAAAATTAATGACTGATTCTCATCAGTTGTTGAAAGGTCCTAATTACACACCATGGAAAAACAAGATGAAGGCTATCCTAGTCATGGATGACTTATGGGATGTTGTATCTGGAGCAACAACAAGACCTTCATCTGCTACTGGTGCTACAACTCCATCTACTGCTCAAAGAGACTTTGACAAGCTAGACAACAAAGCAAAGGTGCTCATTTTGCTTGTTGTGGCTGATGAAGTTCAACCCCATATTGCTGACTATGCAAATAGTAAAGAGGCATGGGATGCCCTTAATACTATCTATGAGGGAAAGAATGATTCCACTATTCTATTTCTTCAATCTCAATTACATAGTCTAAGCATGAAGTAGGGGGAGACAGTTGAATTTTTTCTTTGCAGAGTGTCAAAATTGAAAGCAAAGTTGAATTCTTTAGGAGAACCAGTTGAAGATAAGCTCCTTACCTCAATTGTATTGAGAGCTTTACCTGATTCTTATCGGGTGTTGATTACTTCCCTTCAGGTGTCACAACGGAAAGTTACTTTTGTAGAATTGGTTAATATGCTTCAAGAGGAGGAGGCACGCCAACTACAGCGAGATGATTCTTCTAACACTGCCCTCTACATCAACAGGAAAGGGCAGAACCAGAAGAAGGGTAATTTTTAGAAGGGAGGGAATTCACAAAAGGATTCAAAAGGGAAACAAACTCAACAACCTCAATAGAAAAAGCGCTATTGCAAGATCTGTGACAAAGAAGGTCATGATACAAACAGATGTTGGCATAAGAATAAACAATCAAAATAGAAAGGTCGGAACAAACCACAAAAGAACAAACAACAAGTGAATGTTGTTGTTGAAGAATCCGACATGGATTCTGAGAGAGCCCACAAAGTTCTCATGACTACCACAGTGTCCAAGCGAGAGGGATCCTATCTGGTATGTTGATTCTGGAGCCAGTAAGCACATGACTGGTGACAAATCATGGTTTGAGTCTTTTGAGGCCAAAGAGGGCAAACTTGTCACTATTGTTGATGATAAAACCTACAAGGTTTAGGGAGAAGGTACTATTTTAGTCACTCTTCCTGATGGCAAGTGTCAGATTGACAAAGTTCTCTATGTTCCAGGATTGGCAAACAATTTGTTGTCAATCACACAGATTCTGGACAAAGATATGGTTGTGCACTTTAGTGTTGAGGGAGGCAAGAAGTGTTGTTCTATTACCAGGAGGGGTAAGAACATTGCCACTACTTCATATAAGCATGGCTTATTTGCCTTAGATGCTATCTCTACTCCACATGTTGCCATGACAGTCTCTACAAAGGAGGCAACTTCCCTATGGCACAAGAGATATGGACATTTGAGTTCTGGTTACTTACTTGAGTTAAGTAAGTATGAAATGGTAAAAGGTCTTCCTTCCCTTTCTACCACTTTACCAGTTTGCTCTGACTGCTTGGCAGGAAAGCAGCATAGAGTGCCTTTTGAAAGGAGCTCTACAAGAGCAAAGAAACCTCTGGAGTTGATTCACACCGATCTGTGCGGTCCCTTCACTCCCAAAAGTTATGGGGGTAAGAGGTATTTTTAGTTATTCGTAGATGATTACTCACGAAATATGTGGGTATTCTTTCTTCAACTGAAATCTGAAGCATTTGGCTTCTTTCAACAATTCAAGAAATCTGTTGAAAAGGAGTCAGGGACTTCTATAAAGACCCTCCACTCAGATCGAGGGGGGGAGTTCACCTCTAAATAATTCTCTGAGTTCTTGAAATAAAATGGGATCACACGATAGTTAACTACTGCTTATACTCCTCAGCAAAATGGAGTTGTTGAAAGGAGGAATCGTTCCATCATGGAAATGGTTCGTTGCATGCTCACAGGAGCTAGGATTGAGCAACTATATTGGGCAGAAGCTGTCACCACAGTAGTATATCTATTGAATAGGGCACCCACAAAGGCTCTACAAGGAATGACTCCACAGGAAGCATGGAGTGGTAGGAAACCCTCCATTTCTCATCTACGCATTTTTGGATGTAAAGCTTTCATGCACATACCAAAAGAGAAAAGGAAGAAGCTAGATGTGAAGACACTGAAGTGTATTCTTCTTGGGTATGATGAGCACTCTAAGGGTTATCGTTTGATTTATCCCTTAACCAAGAAGATACACATCAGTAGAGATGTAGTTTTTGATGAGGCTTTCACATCAGAACCCACATCAGATGTATACCTAGACCTTGTGGAACCTAAGGTTGATAAATCTCCTTCCTCAAAAGTTGGAGGTTCATCTTCATCTTCTTCAACACCTCAGAAGAAGAATCCAAAGTGGTATACAAATACAATCAAAGACTCTAAGCTATCCACTCCACCAGATTTGACATTGGATAGGCCTCGTACTCGCAGCATGGCTCGACAGGAGAAAGCTGCAACAGAGAATACTGGGGTTGATGAGCTGTGTCAATATTTTGAGGAACTTTCTGTAGATCCAGAGAGAGATACAGAAGATATGGATATTGATAGTGACAGGGTATTTATGTCTTCCATAGACGATCTTGAACCCGCATCAGTGCAAGTTGCTCTTGGTGAGCCTCAGTGGAAGGCTGCTATGGATGCAGAGTATAAGTCTTTGATGAAAAACAAAACTTGGAAGCTTGTCGATCTGCCATACGAAAAGAAGCCCATAGGCTACAAATGGGTGTATAAAGTGAAGTATAAGGCAGATGGTACAATAGATAAGCATAAGGCCCGACTTGTTGCAAAGGGCTATGCTCAAAGAGAAGGCATTGACTATGAGGAAACTTTTGCACCTATTGCTCGGATGACAACCATTCGAGTTCTTTGTGCTATGGCAGTGCAATATGGGTGGAAAGTACACCAAATGGATGTCAAGAGTGCTTTTCTAAATGGTGATCTCCAAGAAGAAGTCTACATGACTCAACCGAAAGGATTTGAAGTGGAAGGCCAACAGCAGAAAGTTTGCAGATTGGTAAAATCCTTATATGGTTTGAAACAAGCCCCTCGGGCTTGGTATATAAAAATGGATCATCACCTTTTGCAGCATGGTTTTAAGAGATGTTCGTCAGATGCAAACCTCTATTTTAAGAAATAGGGTTCTGAAATAGTGTTGCTTGTACTCTATGTTGATGATCTGCTCATTACAGGGAGTTCAGAAACAATGATTTCTACTTTCAAAAGAGACTTGTGTCAATATTTTGAGATGTCAGATCTCGGACTTCTCCATTATTGTCTTGGTCTGGAAGTCAGCCAGAAGGAGCACTCCATCAAAGTGTCTCAGAAAAAATATGCCAAGACCCTATTGGAAAAATATCGCATGACTGATTGCAAGCCAATGTCTACTCCGATGGAAACAAGAATTCAGTTATCGCGATATGATGATTCACCTCAGGTAGATGGTACTCTCTATCGCCAGTTGATTGGGAGTCTCATATATCTAACCAACACTAGGCCAGATATCATATTTGTTGTCAACTATCTTTTGAGGTTCATGCAGGAGCCTAAGACTACACACTGGAAAGCAACAAAGCGCGTTCTTCACTATGTCCATGGCACAATGGAATATGGCCTAGAATATAAGAGGAACAACAAATTCTTCTTATAGGGATACACGGACTCTGACTATGTCGGATCATATGATGACCGTAAATCAACTTCAGGATATTTGTTTCATCTTGGATCTGGTCCTGTCTCTTGGCACAACAAGAAGCAATAGGTGGTTGCTATTTCATCAACAGAGGTAGAATATCATGCCGCACGTGAAGTTGTGTGCGAAGTGATATGGTTGCGTCGCATCCTCACAAGTATGGGTCTTCCATCAAAATCTCCAATACACTTGTTCTGCGACAACATGGGTGTTTTGAATCTTGTCAAGAATCTAGTACATCATGAAAGAACCAAGCACATTGACACACAATGTCACTTCATTCGAGACGAAGTTCCAAGGCACCGAATTCAGCTTCAGCACATTCCCACCAATGCTCAAGTTGCAGACATTTTCACTAAGGCACTTGCACGTGTCAAATTTGAATTGTTTCGCAGCTCTCTTTGTATTACCAACTGATGTAATCAGGGGGATATTAGTAGTTCTTCAATTACATAAATAATGTAATAAGGGGGGATGTTAGCATATCTTAGTGATATCTGATTTATTTCATTATTTAGTTTTTATTTTAGGCGTATTGTTATTTTGCATTTCAACACTTTGTAGGTTTTGAAATGTGGTTTTTAATGCTGCAAGCATGAAGTATTCTAAATATCCTCAATATTATCAATTATTACACCAGATCCAACATCAAAAACCCACTTTTACTAGGACTCACAACTCCAACCACCATCCCACTACAGACATCCGAGCAGAGATTATTACCATCATTTACAACTTGCAAACATGGCATAGCATGAAGGATTCTACCATGGCTAATGTTTTTTTTGAGAGGGATATGAAATATTTGAAATTTATTTCCCAAAGGAATCTGGTAGTTGCACCTTTTTCTTCCATATTTTCAATACAAATCATTGTTGATATCTCTGACAAAGGCATATTTCCAAGTTACACCTTTTTCCATGATGTGTGTCCTCGCATGAGTTGGCTGGCCTTTACTACATGTAAGCCTACTTATTCCCATGAGTCACCTTTATTTTTCTCCCATGCCTGCTTTTTATTATTCTTGCCATGCTCAATTTTGATTTCTTTTACTATATCCCACCTTTATTGGTTCATTACCCAAGCCCTTGTCCTTTTCATCACCGAAGGTCTATCCACATTTGTCCCCATTTACTTGTCTGATCCCCCTTGTCCATGATTTTCATTGTCTCTTTCATCCACTCCCTTTCCATTTGGCCAATAGATCACCATTCCCATTCCTCCTTCCACCATGTCAAACTACTTCATTGAGCCAAGCTCTTTTTCCTATGATTTAATGGCTTGAAAGATTCTCCAGGATAGACATTTCTTCCCTTTCCTCTACATGTTCAATGGTGAGGAACTTGATATTACGATGGCCTTCCTGGAGTCTTGGGAAAATGGGTATGTCTTTGTGCATGGTAGGAAATTCACAGTTGATGTCCATCTGCTAGCCTCCATTAATGGCCAAAACCCTAAGGTTTGCTCAATTTACAGGTATAAACATAATTGGGAGGTTGAATTAATTGAGTTTAAAGGAAATGAAAAAATACAAAAAAAATATAATAACCCCAAGATCTTTAGGAGTGACCTCAATACTCCTTGGGATGTTGTGATGAAGCCCATCATGGAATTTGTCATCGTCAATAACCTGGATAAAGCTCTCAAAACTTATCATTTGGCCTTTGTCAATCATTTTAGAGATATTAATCCTCTTAGTATCCCCATTTTTCTCCTTAATTCCATGAATAAATCCATCACTTCCTGTAGAGAAAATAAAATTCATGACCTTCCTTGCCACTAGGGTTTGTTTAAGGTTATCTACACCTATGTCATGGCCAACAGTCCTAAACCAAACCCCATCATTCCTAGTCCTAAAAAACCTGGTTCTTCCTCGGCTCGCCTGACCCTAGCTGAGAAAAAAAGAAAGGCCATTGATGCCATCACAGAAATGAGGGCTAGAAAGAATATATGTTTTGACAGTGTTGAGGAACCAGTGAGGAAGTCTGTCAGGCTTCAAAAACTAGCAACTAAGTGCAAATTTATTGAGATCAAGAATGAAGAAGAGGAAATTTATGATGAAAACAAATGTCTAAAGGAATTCATCATCTCCTACACTACAACAATGATGAATACGATGGCTAATTCCATCATGAATATCTAAGAAGGATTACAGAAATTGTTCTATGATGGTCATACTAGCTAGGAAGCTAATGGGGGTTCAAAAGTGGATAAGGTTGTTGTTAAGAATGATTCCAAGGACAATGAGCCTAAGGATACCGAAAAGGAAGTGTAGACACAAAAATAGCACCAATCTGATTATGTGACAACAAGCACTGATCGCATTGACACAAATAGCCCCAAGGGCAGCCCCTAGAGGTTAAACAGTGGTCCTAACCACTCCCAAAAGTAGTTTGGAAGGTCAAAGGTCAATTTGGCACCTTTTTAGCATCTTGCTCTCTGCTCATCCCACCCAGAGATGAATACAAACTGGCATTCATCCCACCCCAGGACGAATAGGAGCATTCGCCCCAAGGTGAGTCAAATAGTAAGTTTGACTGGCAAAAAGTCAAACCTCGACAACTTCGCCAGTTAACTGAGGCTTCAGGCCATGCATGCAATTGTGAGGAATAGTTTTTATTCAAGAAGAGAGACTTCAGTCATGCATGTCTTTATTTTAGATACCTCATGCAAGGAGATTCTAAATCAGGGAACTAGCTTTTCTCTAAAAATAGGACAGTTAACTCAAGTGGCACCTTCGCGTGCGCAATTTAAAAAAGGAGACCCTAAGGTCTATAAATTGGTGAGTTTTCTCACCTAAAAGTGATATAGAGAAGAATAATTTGAGCAATGAAGTGCTGCCAATTTACATACCTACTTGGGATTTGTGCCTTTCACATCCTTAATCTCTCATTCGAAAGGGAGGTTATTGGGTGACTATTGGAAGCACGAATCAAGACCCAAAACCCAAATTTTGACCATAATTGTTGGCAATTTTGGGTACTTTGGGTACATTGCATTTGCTCAAATGAATAAGTTGTCATTGATGTCAAGAAGCTTTTGAAGGAATTTGATTTGATGTCAAATAATTTGTTTTGATGAAGGTTACGACATGACAGTTTCAAAGGTCTTTTGCAAACCCCAAGCTGATAGGTTCGAAAGAAAGTAAGTTGGAAAAGTGTCACGATATCGCGACATGTCGCAATTTTGTGACTCAAATAGGAGAGAGAATGTATAGAGTCAGAAATGTCATGATTTCATGACATATTACAAGGAAATTTGTACGGACAAAAAAGTGTTGTGATTTCACGACATGTTGCAGAAGAGAGAGTCCATAGTGTGAATTGTCATGATTTCATGACAAGTTTGAAGAGAGAGAAAGTAATAGGAAAAGTGTCACAATTTCACAACATACTACAGAGTTTGAAGTGAGAACTATCATGATTTCGCAACATGCTATAGAACTCGAAGGGAGAACTGTCACGATTTCATGACATACAGCAACAGAAAGAGTTCAAAGTGAGAACTGTCATGATTTCATGACATGCTATAGACGAAAGTGTTCGAAATAAGAAATATCATGATTTCATGACAAGTTGCAAAGTAAGCGTACAGAAAGTTGATAGCATCACGATTTCATGACATGTTGAAGAGAAAGCTTACGGATGCAGAAAGTGTCGTGATTTTACGATAGATTGAGAAGGCAGCATACGGTTGGATAAAGTGTCACGATTTCATGACAAAAATAGAAAGTAGGTCTTCAACAGGAGAAGAGTCATGATTTCGTGATAGAAGCAAAACAAAAGAGCATGGAAGAAGAAGCGTCACGATTTTGCAACAAATTCAAGAAGGAAGAGCTCAAAGGTGAAAGCGTCATGATTTCGTGATATGTTCCATTTTCGTGGGTGTAAGGCAAAGAAAAGCACAAGGCAACGAAAGTGTCGTGATTTCGTGACATGTTCTACTTTCGTGGGTGCAAGCCGAGAAGAGGTTAAGAAAGCAAAAAGTGTCGCGATATCACGACATGTTGTATTTTTACGACAGAAGCTATAGAAGAGTTATAGAGGTAGTGAAGCTGACAAAATCAAATCTTAGCCAACGAAGATTAGGGCTTGCAGTCGACGAATATTAGGGTTTTATTTTGTTATAACAGCTGACTAAGATTAAAGTTTTCATCATGAAAATTTTGTTATAAAAGGGGGGCTATTTGGAGATTTGAGTAGTGTATGTATGTGTGTTGAAGTGTGACGTTCATAGATAGTGCGAAGAGCAAGAAGTTCGATCGTCGAGAGAAGAGTCCAAAATTCAATCATAGTGTGCAGAGTGCATTTCATCGAATCATTCTAAGTGTGAAAGATCGCAAAGGAAGCAGAGTGTGCGAAGACGATGCTGCTATAATTGCGAAGAGTTGCAAAGGTTGAAGTTCAACCAAGTGCGACTGTGATTGTGCAAAGAGAGTAGAGGGCGTAGAGAGAACAAAGGGCAAAGACGAATGCAAAGTGCTGCTACTTGAGGAAATTGGTGCACTAGTTCTTTGAGAAGAACCTAAGGACAGATTTGGCAAGTCTTTGAGAAGGCTTGTGTGTAGAGGATTGATTTGTTCAAAGTTGGACATATCTGACAGACAGAGGAAGACTTGTACTAGACCGACTAACTGTGTTTGGTATTGGTTGCTGAGCTACTGTGGACATGATCATAGAAGGCAGAGGTCTCTTAGGCTAAGCATTAAGGACATGAGGTCTTCAGTGGAAAGGAGTTCCACATTCTGGCAGAGTAGAGGGGAAGGTATCTCCTTTGAGCCAAGGCTCATAAACATTGTAATTGGTAAGGATTCCCAAAGAACTTTGAGATAACTTTTAGAGAAAAGTTTTGTGGACGTAGCCCGACCATTCTGGGTGAACCACGTTAAAATTGATGTCACTTTGTGGATGATTTTGTGCATTGCTTTGATATTTCTTTGGGTATATTTCTTTACTATTTTGAAATATAAAGGAAAAAGTAAAAAGAGGTATTATACTGTTCACCCCCCCTCTCATTATAAGCTTGTGTTCTTCAATTGGTATCAAAGTGGGTGCCTTCCAAAAGTTTAACAGCTTGAAGGAAAAGCTAGTAAAGAACACAATGGATTATTCAAGTGGCAATGCAGCACCTATTCTTGATGGGTCAGATTTTGGTCTTTGGAGTGCAAGGATGAAGGTTCATCTAATGGCACTTGGTAATGAGGTATGGGAAGTAATTAAAGATGAGTACACTATTCTTGTACATGGTCCAAATACTAAAGAAGAAAGGCTCCTATATCACATCAATTCAAAAGCAATGAATGCAATTCTAAAAGGCTTACAAAAAGCAGATCTCACCAAAGTGATTCACTGTAAGACAACTAGTGAAATGTGGAAACAGTTGCAGGTGGTTCATACAGGTGATACAAATGTTAGAAAGACCAAGTTGATACACTTCAAAGGTATGTTTGAACAACTCAATATGAATGATGATGAAAATATTAGTGACTACATGCTTCGTATGGATGAGGTTGTTAACTCCATGAAAGACTTAGGTCTTGAGCTTGCTAAAAATGATGTTTATGATAAGATTTTAAGATCTCTTCCTAATAGATTTAGTGAAAATATTTCTGCTATTGAGGAAGCTAAAGATTTGGATAAGTTGAAAAAGGATGAGCTCCATAGTATACTTGCAGCATTTGAGTTGAGAACTCAAGTGAAGGTTGATGTCAAGAAAGAGGCAACTTTCAAGGCTACCAAGAAATCCAAGGGTAAACAACTTCAACAGAGTGATGAGTCTTCTAGTGAAGAAGAGTCATATTACAACAAGAAAGGCAAGTTCTCTAGAAAGCACAAAAGCGTAAAAAATATAAGATGTTTCAATTGTGGAAAGTTTGGTCATTATGCTACTGACTGTACTGTTCCCAAGAATGAAAGTGATGAAGACAAACATGATTCTAAAAAGCACAAGCATCACAGAAAGAACAAATATGAGCACAACAATCAAGTAAAGTGGTATTCTCACAAGCATAAGAAGAGTTTCTACCTAGACAAAGCAAGTAAGTGTTCTAGTAGTGATAGTGAAATTTCTTCAAGTGATGATGAAAATGAGATGTTGTTCATATCAAAAAAGAGGAAGAACCGAAACATAGATTCATTATCATGAAATGTCTTAGATGTGGAAATTTTGGTCACCTTGAGGATGATTGTACAAATAATGATTTGGTTTCTAGTATGTATGAGGATGCTTAAAAAAACTATAAGGAAGATGCATGTATGGTTTTTGAAAAAGGTAGCACCTCTAGTGATAAGAAATCTGAAAAAGGCTTTGATGATTCAGAAAGCAAACAAATAAAGGATCTTGAAAGTGAACTTATTAGTGCTCTTAGTGCTTTGAAAAAGGAAAGAAAGAAGAATGCTAGACTCAAGGATAATTTAGATGAATGTTGTATGGAGAGAGATGATCTTATAGAAAATCTTGATTTCTCTATAGCTAAGACACAAGAACTCAAGGATGAGTTAGATTCTAAGGTTCTTGAGTATAGTGAGTTGGAACAGAAAATGTCTTTTTTGAAAGAGGAAACTAAAGAGTACAAGGATAAGCTTTACAAGTTTCAAGATAGCTCCAAAAAGGTTAAGTCACTCATCAAAGGTCAAAGAAAAACAATAGATAAAATAGGCCTTGGTTTTGTTAAGCCACACAAGGAACAAGTTGGAGAGTCTAGTAAGAGACTCCAAAAGAAAGAGAGTTCTGATGAGGAAAGTATTTTAGATCATGAGTCCTTGAATGATAGATGCACAGAAATAGAAAATAGAATTCAGAATGAGAAGAAGTTTTCAGGACCTAAGAGGTCAAATAAAGAAAAATTTCAAGGAAGATGTTTTACGTGTCACAGGTTTGGTCACATGATTTCACATTGCATGGCTCAAGTGAAGAAGGTAAACGACAATTTTAGAAGTGCTAGTTTCTTTCCAGGAATTCTATTGTGAGGTAAATAACAAGAATAGGTTTGATCAAAATAGGTTCGGCCAGAATAGGTTTGGTCAGAATAGGTTTGGGCAAAACTGGTGGATTCAAAGATCAGGTTTACCTCATAGAAACAACATCGTCAAGTGTTTCAAGTGCAACAATGAAGGTCATATAATCAGATAGTGTAGAGCTAAAATTCTAGAATACAGGTACAGGAACAGTGGCATGATCAGGTCCAAGGATCAAGGCATGAACAAGAACATGGATGAGAACAAGAACAAGAACAATGACAAGAACAAGAATATGGACAAAGAATTCAAAAGAAGGCCCGACAAGGAAGTTATAGACGCTGATGATGATTAGTGCCTAATGGGAGTTTTACTCCCACCCCAAAATTAATCACCTCATCAAGAGGTGGGGGAGGGACTAAGCTAAGAGACTCATTCTTAGTCCCGAGCCCTAAAGGTGACCCTTTGCCATTGATGATAAAGGGGGAGAAATATGAGTAAGGGGGAGAGTTTCAAAGTGAAGAGGAAAGCTTCAAGTCAGGGGGAGCAAAACTTCAAAGGAAGATTCTCAGTTGTGGGCATAGTTGGTCAGTTGTTAGCATAGTTTTTTTCAGTTTTGGCTCTTGAGAAGTGTTTTCAGTAAAGGTTTGCCATCAATGACAAAGGGGGAGATTGTTGGCAATTTTGGGTGATTTGGGTATATTACATTTGCTCAAATGAATAAGTTGTCATTGATGTCAAAATATTTTGAAAGAATTTGATTTGATGTCAAATAATTTGTTTTGATGAAGGTTACAACATGATAGTTTCAAAGGTCTTTTGCAAACCCCAAGCTGATAGGTTCAAAAGAAAGAAAGTTGGAAAAGTGTCATGATATCGCGACATGTTGCAGTTTCACGACTCAAAGAGGAGAGAGAATGTACAGAGTTAGAAATGTCATAATTTCATGACATATTGCAAGGAAGGTTGTACAGACGAAAAAGGGTCATGATTTCATGACATGTTGTAGAAGAGAGAGTCCGTAGTGTGAATTGTCATGATTTCATGACAAGTTTGAAGAGAGAGAAAGTAATAGGAAAAGTGTCACAATTTCACAACATACTACAGAGTTTGAAGTGAGAACTATCATGATTTCGCAACATGCTGCAGAACTCAAAGGGAGAACTGTCATGATTTTATGACATATAGCAACAAAAAGAGTTCGAAGTGAGAACTGTTGTGATTTCGTGACATGCTATAGATGAAAGTGTTCGAAATAAAAAATGTCATGATTTCGTGACAAGTTGCAAAGTAAGTGTACGAAAAGTTGATAGCATCGTGATTTTGTGACATGTTGAAGAGAAAGCTTACGGATGCAGAAAGTGTCATGATTTCATGATAGATTGAGAAGCCAGCATACGATTGAAGAAAGTGTCACGATTTCATGATAGAAATAGAAAGCAGGTCTTCAATAGGAGAAGAGTCATGATTTTGTGACAGAAGCAAAATGAAATAGCATGGAAGAAACATCATGATTTCATGACAAATTCAAGAAGGAAGAGATCAAAGGCGAAAGAGTCACGATTTCATGACATGTTCTATTTTTGCGGGTGTAAGCCAGAGAAAAGCACAAGGCAACGAAAGTGTCGTGATTTCATGACATGTTCTGCTTTCACGGGTGCAATCTAAGAAGAGGTTAAGAAAGTGAAAAGTGTTATGATATCGCAACATGTATTTTCGCAGCAGAAGCTACAGAAGAGTTATAGAGGCAGTGAAGCCGACAAAATCAAATCTTAGTCGACGAAGATTAGGGCTTACAACCGACAAATATTAGGGTTTGCTTTTGTTATAACAGTCGACTAAGATTAAATTTTTCATCATGAAAATTTTGATAAAAAATGAGGGTTGTTTGGAGAGTTGAGTAGTGTATGTATGTGTGTTGAAGTGCGACGTTCACAGATAGTGCGGAGAGCAAGAAGTTTGATCGTCGAGAGCAGAGTGCAAAATTTGATCTTAGTGTGCAAAGTGCATTTCGTCGAATCATTCAAAGTGTGAAAGATCGCAAAGGAATCAGAGTGTGCGAAGATGGTGCCACTGTAATTGCGTAGAGGTGCAAAGGTTGAATTTCGACCAAGTGTGGCTGTGATTGCAAAAATAGAGCAGAGGGCGTAGAGAGAACAAAGGGCAAATACGAATGTGGAGTGCTGCTGCTTGAGGACAGAGGTGCACTGGTTCTTTGAGAAGAACCTAAGGACAGATTTGGTAAGTCTTTGAGAAGGCTTGTGTGTAGAGGATTGATTTGTTCAAAGTTGGACATATCTGATAGACAGAGGAATACTTGTACTAGACCGATTGACTGTGTTTGGTACAGAGTTGTTTGAGCCATCGTGGACATGATCATAGAAGGCAGAGGTCTCTTAGGCTAAGCATTGAGGACAGGAGGTCTTCGGTGGAAAGGAGTTCCACGTGCTAGCAAGAGGTAGAGGCAGTTGATCTTTTGAGGTATCATTTCCAGAGTAGAGGGGAAGGTATCTCCTTTGAGCTAAGGCTCATAAACATTGTAATTGGGAAGGATTCCCAAAGAAATTTGAGATAACTTTTAGAGAAAAGTTTTGTGGACGTAGCCCAGCCATTCTAGGTGAACCACATTAAAATTGATGTCACTTTGTGGATGATTTTGTGCATTGCTTTGATATTGCTTTGGGTATATTTCTTTACTATTTTGAAATATAAAAGAAAAATTAAAAAGAGGTCTTATACTATTCACCCCCCCTCTCAGTATAATCTTGTGTTCTTCAACAAAATCCAATAAAATTTGTTGAAAACACCCCATAAGGAGTTTTGGACCCATCCCAAGTGTATTGGTGCCAAAACAGTATCCCAAACGGTGGGCATCCTGCCCCTGGGCGCTCCCCAAACTGTCACAGTCCTATTCGCCCCACCCCAAGATGATTAGAAATCTGTGATATATTTCTCTATTTTTTCTTTTGAATTTTATTCTAGATATATTAAATAGATTACAGTTCAAATTTCATTTCATTTTGAGCAATTTTGACCAGGTTTTTGTCATTTATCGCCTTTACTAACTTGTAGATGCCATCATCAAAATATAGGTGCTAGATGCCAAATTGGAGAAATCTGACCATCTGGGTCTTCCCAAAACACCCCAATTAGCTAACCCCAACTTTGCAGGTCATTTGGAGCTTCCTAAGCAAGACATTGAAGAGGGTGCTTTTTGACAAATTATTATAGGCTTATTCGTCCCACCCTAGAGCGAATACAAATCTGTGAGGAATTTCTAGACTGTTCTTTTTGTAGTGGTCTTCTTATAACATATTTATGCTTCTGTAAAAATTTTAGGTTAATACGAGGTCATTTTATTATCGTTTTAATATTTTCATGCATAGACTGACAATAGGCCTTGGGAAATACATGCTTTATCCTATCTGCAGGTGCTACTAATATTTTTTATTTCTTCAAATGTAGGTTTTCAACATCAAAAGAGCAGGAAGGAGTGAAAAATCATACACACAAGTGGTGGCAATGTTTTGGTCCACCCATCTTACATGTGGGCACGCGAAAGAAGGATTGTTATCATGGATGTTGTGATAAGAAACACATTTGACGCTCCTATCCCCTAAAAATGAAGGAGATGTATTGTAACACAACTTAAAAAGAATATCAATAAAGATATTACCATATTTCATATTGCTTTTATCTTGTTTCCATTCGTCTATGTTCTTTCTTTTTATGCATCTTTCAATACATAGGCTTTTAGTGTCAAGTTTGGCTTTACACACATCGTATTCGGCATATTCCTTTTTGTTTCCATATCCTCGTGCTTTCAATGGTGATCATTGTGGGATGCTCTATCCCTTGATTTTTAAGATTAAATTTTTGATTAAAGTTGCTTATTTTTTTGGCCTACAGGTACAAATTTTTCAAACACTGGACTATTTAAGAGCAAAGATTCAGAGACATCCGATTTGGGCAGAGAAGAGGTAGGGGTTCAAAAACACCTTTTGTCAATTTTTGCCTTTTTGTTCTCTGGTTATTTTCTTGCATAGGAGAGTTTGAATGCTTGTTTGTTTCATTTATGCAACTTAAAAAGAACCCCACACACCATGTGGGAAGTTAAAACAACAAGGAGTTGGTCATAAAACCCCAACCCTTGAGCAAGACCAACAATGGATTTCATCACCACCTTGGCTTGAGATACTGCATACATTACCCCGATCATGACTGTTGTTAGAAATAAATCCTTATGAAAGCTGACCAAGTTTAGTTGGGGTGATTCCCAATGCATGAGGATAAGTCTTCTATGGTAGGTGTCATAAACAAAGCGATTCCCCTTCTGTACCTCCTATGTTCCATGTATCATCTACTCTCACATACCTATAGTCTCTCTCACATAAGGGCGGGTATATAGAGAGGTTGGTATATCGATCCAACAATCGTATATTGAAGGGGCGACCATTTTTGGAGTCATAAGAGCCATCATAATTGCATTTAAATGGTCTTTACAAAAAGCTTTCAAAAACAAAAAAAATCAAAACACACTAAACCAGATTTAGGGCACACTTTTAATCTTTAAAAGAGATAATCATTGCTTGTGTGTGTGATATTTTCTATTTAGTGTAGCATAAAAAAATCATAAAAAGAAAAAAAAAATCTACACATTTTTAGGTAAAAATCACCATGGTGTACACCCGTATCCAAGCCCGATCATGGGTAGAAGCTGCAGAGAGTGCACCAAGGGGGACAAGTCACCTCCGATATAGTCTTGAGGACTTGGTCATCCTGCCTTGGTGACCTGACACACAAGTTATGATGAGGCCCAAAAATGCCTCATTATTGCACAATGTTTGACTACCATATGATAAGTTAATTGCCAAATAGTTGACTAGAATATACTATTTGTTAAGTGTTTGCATGATTTTATGTTAGGAATACTATATCTCTGTTTTTGACTATTTTCAGCATTTTATGACTGATTTTGCGTGATTAAGTAGCAAGTAATAACATGCATTTCAATTAACCAAATGTGGTATGCTGATATCCATTAACTTCTCAATGGTTTTTGAATGTTTTCCTGCCCTTCAACTTGTTTCAAATCCACATTGAAGACAAAAGTTTAGGATTTGTCATAAATCTGAAAATCTGGAAAAAATAGCCATATAAAAATCAGCAAGTTGTCACTTTATAGGAACACCTTGAAGTTGTCAAGCAAAGCATGAGGATATGGATGGAATGAGTTCAGAAGGACTACAGAAGACATCTGACCTATTTAGAAGCATTCCCACATGGTCTAAATAGGCAGCAACAGGGTATAACAGAGCAAGGGCAATTGTGCAGCACTGTTGCACTATTTCAGCATGGTTACTTGGTGAATGAAGTGTATAAATTTAGTAGCAGCTTGATGTACTCCTTCATGTTGATATTTTAATAAGTTTTCCATGTTCTAATTTGATTGAATTTGCAAGAAATGCCAATATTCTACAACTGTGCAGCAGAACTGGAAAATGCAATAATTTACCATGTAAATTCCAGCAAGCTACCAATGAATGGCAAGGCATGAAATTCACATCCAAGGAAGAATGAAGACTATTGCAATCTGATCCTGAAGGCTAATCCACCTTAGAAATGCAGCCAAAACCATTTGGAGTCAACAGAGTTGGTCATTCTAAAGATCTTCGAAATGAACACAATGTCTTCGGAATGAGAATTGCAGTATCTTCAGAATGAGCCACTTATCTTCGAAATGAAAACAGAATGTACTTTTTGACTTGTTGACTGAATTTTGGCGGTGGAAAATGGGATAAGAAGGTTGATAAAGTTAAGGGAAAATATCTTCCATCTAATTTTGTTGTCCTTGCCGTCCAAAGCCACCATGCATGGAAAAGATCAATTTGATCCTCTTCTAGGATAAACCCAGAAAAACTACAGCATAATAGAAAGTTGTTTGCAAGATAGGAATGGCATATTCTGAAGTGGAGAATTATGTGTGAGATATTTCTAGACTCCTCCCACGTACTCCCACCACTGAAGATGCTTTCTAAGGGCCAATGACTACTACTGCAACACAAACTGTCCAGATTTGCATTTATTTCAGATCCAGAATTATTGGCAAATGACTGTAAAATAGCACATAGGCTGATTTGAGCATGGGATATATTGTAAATATTTATATAAATAACATAGCTCCCTCCTTGGTTGAGCCAGTTAGGAATTAGAATAGAGGAGAGTTTTCAGTAGCAGCAATTAGGACTGTACAGTGATTTTCTGTAACAGTTTTCAGCATGTTTTGTCATCAATAAAAGTGCAGTATTTTATCATTTTATGTTCTGAGTGTTAATTAGTTAAGGAGTGCTTTTCACCTCCTTCTAGATCAGGAAGTATGGGCCCACTTTCAGATCTAGAAGGAGGGATTTTATGGCAGGTTTTAATCTGTAATTTTGCTGTAGCAGAATTAATAGATTGCTTGCCAGATTTCATTTTCTTGTTTTTATTTTGTGTTGTGTGATTTATGTTTCCTATTATGTTTGTGTACAGCATTTGTGTGTATGTCAGCTGACAAATTATATTAAGCATTTTCCTTTATGTTTTCCCTGCTTTCTATTTTAGCAACTTTCCATTTTTAGCATATTTCATTTTGCTGTCAATTCCTGTAGCAGAAGCTTGACGACCTTTTGTGGCAGGGCATTGACAAGTGTTTTAGAATAAGTTTCAATTCTGCAAAAGTAGATTAGATTTCAATTACAAAAGTAGATTAGATTTCAATTTAGCAATTTCAATTATGCAAGAGTAACTAGATTTCAATTCTGCAAAAGTAACTTAGGATTTCAATTTAGCAATTTCAATTCATGCAATTGTAGTTAGATTTCAATTCTTGCAAACTTAGATTTAGTTTTCAATTCTTGTACTTTATTTCAGTTTCCATTCTTCAGACTAGGTTTAGTGTGACACCAAAAGGCTAAACCAAAATCTGCTTCACCAATAATTGCTTGAAATCTGAATGCCTGAATTGTACTCTGCCCTAACCTTCTATCGTAGACAGACCTTGGACACCACCCCGGATTGATAAATCATTGAGATTAAATGATGAGACTCAACGACACTCATCATTTTGGCATCGTTGTCGGGGAACATGGTGTTGTTAGAGGGTAAAAGTAGTCAAATAATTATTATTGTGCTAAGTTATGAAGTTCAGAGTTAAATCTGAATGTAATAGCTGGTATAAATAATAATTATTGATAGTTGCATTTCAGTCCATTTAGAAAACAAGCAACCACCACCTTCAACCCAACCTGGACAGACAACCCCTGTCTATGTAAGCTGAATCTATTAAAAAAAAAAATCACAAAAACTTTTGCACAATCAAAATAGGAGTTTACAACTTAATGATGATCCTAGAGTTTTTCATTATTACTTAAAGATTGTTTGGATTTTACCGCGCTAAACCGCAACCTAGCAATTCTTAGCCTACACAGACAATAGTTGATCTCATTAGAGGTGATCCTACCTAACAAGTAGTTGATCTGCTAAAGTTGTACACTTCTTGTCTTATTATGCAAACCAAAAATATTTTTTTAGCCCAACCTATGATCATTCTGAATAATACAGGATAGGCAACCCCTGTCTATGTAGCTGAATCTGGTATAAAAAGAAAAAAACCTGCAGGAAATGTTATTGACTGCAGCAACATCCAACTGTGCTAAAATAAGAACTTACCTGAGCTTGAAGAGACAAAAATCAATGGAGATACACAGAAAACCTTTAGTCCAAACACACAGAAATTAGCCTTGGATAAAGGAGAAAAACTAGAAAAACTGCACATAGAAAATTTACTTCCATTTTACAAAGGGGTAAATTATGTCCTCCTAGGAATGAAACAAATTGAAGTGCAGCCAAGAAAATTCTTGAACATTATTAGTTGGCTGACTTATAAACAAAAAGCAAAATTGTTGCTATTTTGAAACAATATTTCAATCCCTTTACATGGAATTACAAGGGTATATCAAGATTTTATCTTGATGTAAGCACTTAACATCTTTTGGGAATTGGTATTTAATTGTTTCAAGAATAGATTGACAAGATTTTGCAGACTAGGAGGCATGGACAACACTTGATTGAAGAAGTTTTCAGATATGGAGCAGTGCTTCTTTCTCCCATTGGTAATTCATGGAGGATGTTAGTGGTGAATGGACATTGCCTTCGGGTATACCATGCACCATTAACTAAGGAGGAGTTCTTGAAGGAGATTCCATTGGATGTACACATAATGGAAGAGAATTTCTCTTCAATATCAGATTCAGAGTGATGATAAAAAGTATGACAAAAAAAAAAAAAGGAAAAAAAATACAAGAAAAGCAAAAAGAAGAATAGTCTTGTTTGTGAACTTCCTTTTTGGGTACAAGCAAGACAAGAAAATTTGAAAAAAAAAAAAAAAAATTGCAGCAAAGGCATGTCCCACAAAATGGGGATACATGAGGACAAGCATCAATTTCAGCAAGAAATAGGAACAATGGAGCCAATACTTCATTTCCAGCAATAAGGAGGCAATGATGATGTAAGAAGATTCTTACTGGTCATCTAGTAAGGAAGGTTGCATCAATGTTGCAGGTTTCAACAGAAAGAGATGGTGTTTTCATACAACAATTGACATGTTTTTGCAGAATAAGGATTGGTCTTATCCAAATAAGAGAGAGAGATTTTCTCTCATTGAAGCACTTGAAAAAAAAAAAAAGGACAGAAGTTGGTTGAAAACCAGAAATGGCAGCCTCTTCTGATGAAAAAATGAAAAAAAAGATGAAAAAAAAAAAAAAAAAAATGAATAATTCAGTAGTGAAAACCTTCTTGGAGGCGCTACTGAGTTGGCTTGCATGAAAACCGATTTTTCGGCATGCATTGCCTTGTTGATCTACCCATCATTGTTCCACCATTGTACAAATCTCACACTGCACATGTGTTATGTTTATGTTTTCAGATAGCCTGCTAACAATCATCAAAAGCAGCTTGTAAGGTGCATGACCAATTTTCAGGACAGTAAGGTATGTGTTTCTTGCATTTAATTCATAGTAAACATTTAGCATTTAGTGTATGATAGTCGGTATTTGGCATAAACTATTCATACAATATTGACAAGTTGAAAAAGGAACATGTTCAAGATGTCAAGAAACACCCCCTTATGCCCTTAATTGCATAGAAATTCCAAAACTATGCAAAAACCTGATTTTGGGACAGACATGGCAGCAATTCTATTTCAATTTGTAGGGCAAATTTTAGAAGGAAAACTACAAGTTTATATCTCATAATTGTCTGATAAATTGAAGGAGGATAATCAACAAAATGCACCCGAAGGTTCTATTTTAGTACTACTTGAATAAAACAACAACATACAAAACAAAGAATAGCATCTAAACAAAAGGATGAAGAAGGGATTTTTTTGATGTTATGGAAGGCTTATACACTCTAGATATGGACCCACAATAGAATCTATAGCTAACTTTTGCATAGGAGGTCATTTCTGCATTTTTTGAAGATCTTCAGAATGAGAAATGCAATCTCTTCGAAATGAACAGACATCTTCGAAATGAGAAATGCAGTCTCTTCGAAATGAACAGACATCTTCGAAATGAGAATTGCAGTATCTTCGAAATGAGCAGATCTTCGAAATGAGAATTGCAGTATCTTCGAAATGAGCGGATCTTTGAAATGAGAATTGTAGTATCTTCGAAATGAGCGGATCTTTGAAATGAGAATTGCAGTATCTTCGAAATGAGCGGATCTTCGAAATGAGAATTGCAGTATCTTCGAAATGAGCAGGATATCTTCGAAATGAGCAGAAACTGTACCAAAATTGTTGAAAATGCTACAGAATAGCAAAAAGAGTAGGGTACATCAAATATTGAGGTTTATAAGGCTCTACCACAAGTAAGTACATCCCTCAAGCATTTCAAATAAAAAAAAAAAAATTCAATTTTGTTCAAAAGGTGCAAACAACAAAAATAAGCATTCAGGCTGAAATGTTGTTAAGAACAGAAAATTCCATCAGTAGTAGTGCATCTTCCAAATACGGTTCCACAATAAGACTATTGCAAGATGAATCATATGATATCAAGCCTTTAAGAGGTACCTTGCAGCACTAAAACTTGTAGAAAAATAGAAAAAAGTCATACATGTGCTTAATTGCAAAATACTTGATATAGTGCAGCAAGGAGGAATTTCTCGGTTAGCGAGGTAGCAAAAGATGTTGTTCATAAGAATAAAACCTGCATATTACTATGGCCTACTAAGATGCATGAGGGCATGCATCAGTTCAAGTTGGGGGGATGATGAGGCCCAAAAATGCCTCATTATTGCACAATGTTTGACTCATTATTGCACAATGTTTGACTACCATATGATAAGTTAATTGCCAAATAGTTGACTAGAATATACTATTTGTTAAGTGTTTGCATGATTTTATGTTAGGAATACTATATCTCTGTTTTTGACTATTTTCAGCATTTTATGACTGATTTTGCGTGATTAAGTAGCAAGTAATAACATGCATTTCAATTAACCAAATGTGGTATGCTGATATCCATTAACTTCTCAATGGTTTTTGAATGTTTTCCTGCCCTTCAACTTGTTTCAAATCCACATTGAAGACAAAAGTTTAGGACTGTCATAAATCTGAAAATCTGGAAAAAACAGCCATATAAAAATCAGCAAGTTGTCACTTTATAGGAACACCTTGAAGTTGTCAAGCAAAGCATGAGGATATGGATGGAATGAGTTCAGAAGGACTACAGAAGACATCTGACCTATTTAGAAGCATTCCCACATGGTCTAAATAGGCAGCAACAGGGTATAACAGAGCAGGGGCAATTGTGCAGCATTGTTGCACTATTTCAGCATGGTTACTTGGTGAATGAAGTGTATAAATTTAGTAGCAGCTTGATGTACTCCTTCATGTTGATATTTTAATAAGTTTTCCATGTTCTAATTTGATTGAATTTGCAAGAAATGCCAATATTCTACAACTATGCAGCAGAACTAGAAAATGCAGTAATTTACCATGTAAATTCCAGCAAGCTACCAATGAATGGCAAGGCATGAAATTCACATCCAAGGAAGAATGAAGACTATTGCAATCTGATCCTGAAGGCTAATCCACCTTAGAAATGCAGCCAAAACCATTTGGAGTCAACACAGTTGGTCATTCTAAAGATCTTCGAAATGAACACAATGTCTTCGAAATGAGAATTGCAGTATCTTCAGAATGAGCCACTTATCTTCGAAATGAAAACATAATGTACTTTTTGACTTGTTGACTGAATTTTGGCGGTGGAAAAGGGGATAAGAAGGTTGATAAAGTTAAGGGAAAATATCTTCCATCTAATTTTGTTGTCCTTGCCGTCCAAAGCCACCATGCATGGAAAAGATCAATTTGATCCTCTTCTAGGATAAACCCAGAAAAACTATAGCATAATAGAAAGTTGTTTGCAAGATAGGAATGGCATATTCTGAAGTGGAGAATTATGTGTGAGATATTTCTAGACTCCTCCCACGTACTCCCACCACTGAAGATGCTTTCTAAGGGCCAATGACTACTACTGCAACACAAACTGTCCGATTTGCATTTATTTCAGATCCAGAATTATTGGCAAATGACTGTAAAATAGCACATAGGCTGATTTGAGCATGGGATATATTGTAAATATTTATATAAATAACATAGCTCCCTCCTTGGTTGAGCCAGTTAGGAATTAGAATAGAGGAGAGTTTTCAGTAGCAACAATTAGGATTGTACAGTGATTTTTTGTAACAGTTTTCAGCATGTTTTGTCATCAATAAAAGTGCAGTATTTTATCATTTTATGTTCTGAGTGTTAATTAGTTAAGGAGTGCTTTTCACCTCCTTCTAGATCAGGAAGTATGGGCCCACTTTCAGATCTAGAAGGAGGGATTTTATGGCAGGTTTTAATCTATAATTTTGTTGCAGCTAGAATTAATAGATTGCTTGCCGGATTTCATTTTCTTGTTTTTATTTTGTATTGTGTGATTTATGTTTCCTATTATGTTTATGTACAGAATTTGTGTGTATGTCAGCTGACAAATTATATTAAGCATTTTCCTTTATGTTTTCCCTGCTTTCTATTTTAGCAACTTTCCATTTTTAGCATATTTCATTTTGCTGTCAATTCCTGTAGCAGAAGCTTGACGACCTTTTGTGGCAGGGCATTGACAGGTGTTTTAGAATAAGTTTCAATTATGCAAAAGTAGATTAGATTTCAATTCTGCAAAAGTAGATTAGATTTCAATTTAGCAATTTCAATTATGCAAGAGTAACTAGATTTCAATTCTGCAAAAGTAACTTAGGATTTCAATTTAGCAATTTCAATTCATGCAATTGTAGTTAGATTTCAATTCTTGCAAACTTAGATTTAGTTTTCAATTCTTGTACTTTATTTTAGTTTCCATTCTTCAGACTAGGTTTAGTGTGACACCAAAAGGCTAAACCAAAATCTGCTTCACCAATAATTGCTTGAAATCTGAATGCCTGAATTGTACTCTGCCCTAACCTTCTATCGTAGACAGCCTTGGACACCACCCCGGATTGATAAATCATTGAGATTAAATGATGAGACTCAACGACACTCATAAATTTAGTCCACATCATGCTGTAACAGAACAGGACTATAGAGGCACCTCTTTGAGGGGCACCCCCACTCAGCATAGGTCCTTTCAAGAGGAGAACCTACACGTAGCACTCAACATAGACAGGAGACCTCCCTTAGATGCTCGTTATGAGTGGCCTAGTGATGAAGTGTTAGAGCAACAGAGGGTCCACAAGGAGGGGCCACATGATTTCTTCATCCCTCCTCTACCCCAGATTGTTGTTAGAAACACTAGACCAACTCTAGAGTATCAAGCTTTCCAGACAGGGCAAGACAATTCGGCCCACACTTTGCATGCATATGAAAGAGAGGACGAGGAAGATTACCATGTTCCTCAAGAGTAGTACACAGCATGGGAGCGATGTACCTCCACACCTGCTATGTATCAAGATCACCCATTGAGGCTATAGCCTCGGGTTAATGCCGCTAACCTCGATAGAGGAAAGCAACCCATAGGGGTCTCGGATCACCATGACCGAGATAGACATGTAGGAGAGGCATCTAGGCTTCCTAAACACGAGACGGTGGAACAAAGTGACTTGGCATTTGCCAGACATGCCACCCGCCAAGCGCAAATCATGCAGCTCAGGCAAGATCAAGAATAGTTAGAGCATCTTTGTCGCCTTAACAAAGAGCGCATTCAACGTCAGACAGTTGAATTGCTTCATAACAATGTGCCTGCGAAGGTTCCAATCCCTCGTGTGCATAAAGTAGAAGTGTATGAGAGGCATAACCCCTTGGTACGAGATAGGTCCATGCGACCTTATCAAGTATTGCCTCCGAGACCTCCTAGACCTGAGCGGGAGGCCACTCCCAGAAACAATGATGGGCACCCTCCGTGGGCACCCACCCATGTGTATAGGTCTCGGCCAGGCACTCCTCAAGAAGCTTATGAGGAGTATGAACAAGAAGAAGAGTGGGCTGAAATGCTCTATCAAGGTAGAGGGGGTGCTATCCAGCTACCTCTCAATAGGCCTCAAGTTCCTCGCAACCCACAACGGGAGCAAACTAAGGAGGAGGAAATTAAATCCTCCGATGCATATAAAGCGTTGCTAGAGCGCTTAGAGTCTATGGAGATCAAGACTTCTGGGCCCCAAAAGCCCACTTTACGCCAACTCCGTAGTCATCCTATGCATCCGTCAGTGTCGGCACCTCCATACCCGAAACACTTTAAGTTGCCCCAGTTGGCACTCTTTAGAGGGGAGGAGGATGCCCAAGAGCATGTGACTCGATTCCTGAGCCAATGCTTTGGTATTCAAGACAATGATGCTTTGTTACTAAGAACATTTATAACCACATTCGTAGGCCCTACCTCGGATTGGTTCACCCAATTACCAAAACATAGCATCAGTAACTTGGATTAGCTAGTGGACGCGTTCCTCGAATGCTTCACCTTCAACACTAAGAAAAAGGTGTCATTAAGTGATCTAGCTAGCCTCAGGTAGTATGAGGAAGAGACCATGGTGGCATATGGGAACCGATGGAGGACGTTGCTTTCAAAGCTGCCTTACCTCCCTCCTATGTCCGATCTGACCCAAATGTTCTCAAAGAGTTGTTTGAGATCGATCTCCGTGCTATTGCAGCTACAGCAATATGCCACTTTAGAGGAAGTCTAGCGCAAGCTAGAGTCATTGAGGAGATTAAGATACAAGATGGCAAGATTGCCAAACCTAAGAAGAAATAATGGACCAAGAACACTAAACTAGGGACCACACAACTAAAACCTGCTATGGTTAATCAGGTTGCCATCAATGTCCCTAAGCCTGCACAAGCAACACAACCTCAAAAGGCTAACTATCAAGCGAGTGCCTCCTAACAACTATGAGAGAGAAAACCAAATGCAGGAGCAAAATCAGCAGCGTCACCCTAGGCAACAATTTACTCCTTACACAGAGTCCAGGGACTCTCTGTTTGACCGCTTGTCAATGGCAAACTTGATCAACCTTCCAGAGATTCAAACTATAGACCCCAATGCACCGAAGCCTAAGGGGTACCGAGAGGACTTGTATTGTAGGTTTCATAGGTGTAAGGGACATGATCTTAATGCATGTTGGAAGTTCAAAGGTTTGGTACAAGATCTCATTGACAACAAGACATTGGCCATGGACAATCCCGTAGCGCCAAACAACCAACATATGGGAGTATTTAGAGACCCCTTGCCTACCCACGAGGCACAAGAAAAACCCCTTCAAGTCAATGAGGTGCAACAGAATTGTCCCATGGAGGGATATGTAGGGATGATAAGCATAGTGACTAGGAACAAGAGGTACCCAGGAGCTGCCCCCACGACAGCCACAAGAGAGGTTCCATCGATGTCACAACCTCAACAGCACCCTACGCAACTTCCCCGCCTAGACCAGTGGCCACGATTCGAACTAGACTTACCCAAAGTCTAAGGACCACGTCGGCTAGGCTCTCCATATACGAGCTTATTCAACAATCAACGCCCCATCGGGAGGCTCTCATGGAGATATTAAAGGCCATCGAGCTACATCCCCACGAAGCGAACTCTTTCAACAACTTTGTGGGGCATGTAAAACAATGTACCGAACCAGTCATCACCTTTAGAGAAGATGAATTGAAAATAGTGGCTGGTGATGTGGTGGATCCACCCCTGCACGTTATTGCGTGGGTCAACGGGATTCCGTATAAGCGGGTGTTGGTGGACACTGGTTCGTCCAGTAACATTATTACAACCGCAACATTGAAACATTTGAAGTTGTCGGCCTCTCACATCGTACCTTCCACCTATACTCTTCGAGCATTCAATGATGCGATATGCTCGATAGTTGGCACAATTGTCCTACCCATCCAAGTGGGAAAAAAGACTATTCATACATTGTGCCACATCTTAGAAGGTGAGATGGCTTATAATATCTTGCTCGGGCGGCCTTGGATCCGGGACATGAAGTGTGTTCCTTCAATTGCTCATCAATGCTTAAAGTATACATTTGAAGGACAGGTGCATGTGGTCCCTGTAGACTTAGAGCCTTTCAAATACTGCAATTCAGTGCAACTAATGCCACAGTCGACCCTTCCATCAATGCATTTGGATTTTTAGTTAAATCCATCTAAACAGGGTTCGATTACGTAGGAATCTCCATTTCCAAGTTCATCAAATTCCCAATCGGGTCCATCTTCCTCATCTGGTCCTTCAACAACGATGCCACCTATGGTGGCCACACCAAAGGACAAGGGAAAGAAACCCCTGGAAGAGGAACCACCCTTAGTCTCAACCATCTCGACAGAAGAGATGCCTAGCAGAATGGAAGTCGAGATGCCTAGTTCACCCCACATGGAGTGGACTCAAGGAGAACTCCCATTCACTCCCTCTCAATCGCCAATGATCACCGTTGAGATGTCCAACACGGGCATGGGGGAGTATATAGTGTGCAATGTTGTAGCAACACCCACACTTGAGTCCATGCAGGACATGGGGAGACCTCAACTCCCCATCGGCTCTGTGGTTCCTTTAGGTTACCCACCCAATCAGACAAACTTTGTTTATGGGGGCCTGGATAATGGTGTTGAAACTTACATGCAAGATGATGAAGATGAAGAGCCCTTTGTGGAGGATGTCAACTATCTATCCAACCCTGATTTTGCTTTAAGATATCTAGGCCAATGCAATTGGCATGGATATGGGTTGGGTAGGTATGAGCAAGGAGTGCGTGTTCTTTGCCAACCAAGATATCAAATGTCGTATGACAAATCAGGAGTAGGGTTCAACCACCCCTTGCCCCTAGACATCTTGGTGGAAAACATGCAAGGCCTAGGGATAGGCAACAAGGATGGGTTGGCATCAGATCCATATGCCAATCCTAACACAACGTATACATTGGGGGATTATCTCCCATTGCTAACAACCAACCTTGTTGACCATAACAACCCTTTCCCTTCGGTCAAACAGGGAGAAAATTCAAGGACTCACCCACAGGAGGGATATGGACAAGACCAAGAAGGGTCTTCAGAGGATGAGTCGGAGTATGAGGTAGCACCTTGGGATCCTTTCGAGTCTGATAGTAATCATTCACAGGTATATCCCATGAATGATGATCAGGAAAGCTTCCTGACAATGTTCCCATTGGATGCTCCAATTGAGCATATGCCACCTCAAGAAAATCAGGTCCCCCCGTAGAGAGCGGAACAACCTCGATGGGACCACATTAATTTGCTTGAACAAGATGAGCCCCATATGTCACAAACCACTGTTGCAGCAAATGAAGGCCTTTGGATCTCTGACAGTGATTACGAAGATGAAACCGAGATGGCCTATCTCAACCACATGCGACAAATGCAACAACAGTATCCCTTAGGCATAGATGACATGTTTGAACACCTGCACATAGGGCCAAGACATAGGTGGCACCTCAACCCGATGCAGTTATAGCAATTACTGCACCCGCCACTCCAGGTACATAGAGAGCATCTTCCTCCTGGAGACCCTATCAAACCATCAGTGCCTAGGGTAGACCCTATCTGCATGTCCACACATAGGGCCGATCCATTTGTGCCAATGCCCACAGAGCCAGATCCAGAGCACAAAGATCATCTAGGATATCCGAGTCATCACACCCACGGTAATGGAGACCAAAATCATTTCATCAACATGATCTCCATTGATTTAACCACCCCCATCCATGATCCAGCCAACCCAACATGGTCATTGCATCTAGACCTAGATGCTATTGATTGGGATCGTGCTGACACACCACCATCCCCATCAGAGTATTGGCCTTGCGGTGGGATGTTCCATTTCACCCTAGGACAGACTCAGGATGTCTTCCATGCTGAAGAGGAACCCGACGTTCCAAACGATGATCTAAATTCAGCAAATGATATCCACTTGATCCCAACTCCACACCAGTTGGAGGATGGATCCCACATGTCGATCGAGGAGATGACTGACGTAGACATCGGCTCAGATCTAGTGAATTTGCAAATCATCAAGCTGGGGGTAAGTCTATCCCCCAAAGAGCAAGTCGACTACATTGCCCTTCTCAAAGAGAAGAAGGAGGTTTTTGCATGGTCATACAAGGACATGCCGGGACTAGACCCATAGCTAGTCACGCATAATCTGACGCTTGATCCGATAGTCAAGCCAATAAAGCAAAAACTACGTAAGATGCACCCAATAGTGGCCTTAATGGTCAAAGATGAGCTACAAAAGCTGTTGGATGCACAGTTTGTCATCTGCGTGGATTATCCACCATGGTTGTCTAACATGGTTCCCATCAAGAAGCCCGACGGGAGGATTCACATATGCACCGATTTTTGAGATCTAAACAAAGCGAGTCCTAAGGATGATTTTCCCTTGCCAAGCATCGATGCATTGGTAGATGCTACAACGGGCCATGAAATGCTCTCCCTCATGGATGGTTTCTCAGGATACAATCAGATTCGTATTAATCCCGAGGACCAACTAAAAATGGCATTCACAATGCCTTGGGGGACATTTTGCTATAAGGTCATGCCTTTTGGCCTTAAAAATGCTAGTGCCACCTACCAACGTGCCATGACGTACATCTTCCATGATTACATGCACAAAACTTTGGAGGATTACATGGATGATTTGTTGGCCAAATCTCTTTTGTGCCCAGATCATCTCGATGACTTAAGCAAGATCCTCGATCGCCTCATGGAGCATAAGGTCAGACTAAACCCCAAGAAGTGCATCTTTGGCATCACATCTAGAAAGCTCTTGGGTTACATAGTCTCTAAATGAGGAATCGAGGTAGACCCACACAAATTCAAGGCAATCCTTGAAATGCTTCCCCCAACTACCATCAAGCAGCTCAAGAGTCTGCAGGGAAAGGTCACGTCGATTAAGCGCTTCATAGCGCAGTTATCTGACAAGTGCCGACCCATGAATAAATTATTGCATAAGGGGGTCACATTTCACTGGGATGATGAGTGCTAGTCAGCCTTTGATGACATTAAACAATACTTGGCTTCGCTGCCAGTATTGGCACCACCTAGACCAGGAGTGTCATTCTATTTATACATCTCAGCTACTGAGGTGGCACTGGGTGCCATGTTGTCCCAAAAAAATGAACTTCACAAAGAATAGGCTACGTACTATCTTAGCCGCACCCTGGTCAGTTATGAACTTAACTATGCATACATTGAAAAGCTCTGCTTGGCAGTGGTGTTTGCTACCAAAAAGCTATGCCACTACATGCTCAACAATAAGATGTATGTTGTGTCTAAGGAGAATCCATTGCGATACATGATGAGTCGTACTTATCATAGTAGCCGCATGGAGAAATGGATCATGTTGTTGACGGAGTTTGACATAGAATTCATTGGACAGAAATCCATAAAAGGTCAAGTCATCGCCGATCAACTGGCAGAGGCTCCTCTTGAAGATGATCAACCTCTGACCGTAGAACTACCGGATGATGGGGTTTTTCATGTTTTAGAATCGCCAGATTCTGATGAGCCTGAGTCACAGGCTGACATGACCCTATTCTTTGATGGTTCTAAATGTGAGCAAGGAGGTGGCACGGGAATTGTATTCTTCACTCCACAAGGGGCTCCAATGCCTCTGTCATTTAAATTAGACTTCTCGTGCACCAAAAACAATGCAGAATATGAAGCCTTGCTCATAGGTCTTCAAACAACAATCACCATGAACATTAAACGTTTAAACATCTTTGGTGATTCGTTGTTAATTGTCAATCAAGTAAAGGGGATATTCCAATGTAAATGTCCAGTTCTGCAGGCCTACAAAGCCCTTGTGGACAAATTCCTGGCACAACTTGAATGGTATGACATCGAGGCACTCCCTCGATCATCGAATCATTTTGTGGATACTATGGCCTCCTTGGGGTCACTAATCCCGTAAGACCCTTCTGGTGAAATGACAACCATTCAGGTCAAAACATTATCGCAATCCATGATGGAGCGTGCAAGCTCTGACCTAATGCCAGGAATCCACCTGATCCAGATTGAACCATCTCAGGATAGGTTCTCTCGAATCCATGATTGTCTGACTCGAGCCAACTAGGGGTCCTTGTTCTCCCCGACCCCTCTTAATAGCAACACAACGCTATTTTTACAAGTTCTTTCCCGCTCAGCTTTTTCTAGGGATAGACTTCAAGAGGGATTGGCCATTCATACTATCGAGGTTTCTGATCAGTAGGATTGGTACACACCCATTAGGGATTACCTCAAGCTAGGTAACCTCCCACTTGGATTGACACAAGCCACGAAAATATCATTCAAACAGAAAGTGGCAAAACATGTCTTGTTAGGAGACATTTTGTATCATCGGAGCTATGAAGGAATCCTCCTCCGTTGCTTGGACCAGTAAGAGTCCACTTGGGCGATCACCCAAGCACACGATGGTACATGTGGTGGCCACTTCAGCGGTATGGCCATCGCAAAGCGCATTCTTCGCATGGGCTATTATTGGCCATATTTAGAGCGAGATTGTTGCGCATATGTAAAGAAGTGCGTGAAGTGTCAACACCATGCTAATTTGACACACGTACCTTCTCAGGCCTTGCAACCGATCCAATCGGCTTGGCCTTTTTCATAGTGGGGCTTTGATCTAATCGAAAAGATCTCCCCTACGTCGTCGGGTCATCACACGTTTATCATAACGGCCACAGAGTATTTCACCAAGTGGGTGGAAGCAATTCCGCTAACCTCTACGACTGGATCCCGCATTGCAGAGTTTATTTTGCATAACATCATATGTCATTTTGGTATTCCATCCAAGATCTTGTCAGATAATGGGACGTCATTCAAGAACAAAGATGTGCATGCTTTGACCACAAAGATTTCCCCCCCTTTTGGGGGAGGGGGGGGGGGGGGGGAAAAAAGGCCCTCAAAAAAGAGATAATGGTCATAAGGATTGGCACATTCAGATCCCGCTTGCCCTATGGGCTTATCGCACTAGCATTCGGATGCCCACTGGGGCAACTCCATTTTCGTTGGTGTATGGCTCCGAGGCAGTCATGCCTCTTGAGTTGGAAATCCCTTCCCTGCGCATATCAATGCAAGAGTTCATCGATGATGACATTGCATGGCAGGCCCGGTTAGACCAACTGACGTTGCTCGACGAATGACGCGTCAATGCTCTCGAGCATTTGCGTATCTATCAAGAGCGACTTAAGAGAGCATACAACATGAAGGTCCACTTAAGGGAATTTTAGGTTGGTGACTTGGTCTTAAAAGAGAACCAACAGAATTCTAATTTGTCATCCCATCTAAGGGACAAGTTCACGGAAAACTGGTTAGGTCCTTATGTGATTGATAGTAGAATAGGACCTGGAACATACCGGCTTGCCTCTCTTGAAGGAATCAAGGAAACAGAACCCTTGAACATCAGTCATTTGAGGCCATTTCACATTTAGAGAGCCATAGCCCAACCAAAATCTCCAAGGATTCTCATAATCGCTTGGTCAACCCTAAATGCCCCAAAGGTATCTAAACCCTTTGGTCAACCCAAAAGCTCCAAGGATTCCCACAATCACTTGGTCAACCCAAAAGCTCCAAGGATTCCCACAATCGCTTGGTCAACCCAAAATGCCCCAAAGGTGTCCATAAACCCTTTGGTCAAACCAAAAGCTCCAAGGATTCCCGCAATCGCTTGGTCAACCCCAAATGCTCCAAAGGTACCCATAAACCCTTTGGTCAAAATCAAAGCTCCAACGGTTACCATAACCGCTTGGTCAAAATAAATATTCAAAAACAAACAAAAACAATAAAATCATCAAAAATAACAAAAAAATTGCATTTCCATTCCATGCATACTCGTAAAAATAAAAAATACAAAAATATAAGTTGCATTAGGCATCGCATCCATCCATTGCATATTTGCTAGGTCATACAAGTCAAAAGCACCATAGACTGTCATTACTTGGCAACTCCATCATTTTTCACATCAACTCCATTTTTACAAACGCATACATCTAGCATAACACCATCACCATTTTTTTAGCATAGTCAGTTGTCTCCTAATGTATATAGGGTTTTCGTCATTCAGCTGTCTTTAAATTGCTAGCCAAAAACTGTACAAAGTTAAACGGATTTTACACGGGAAAGTTTTACTTGGATCATGCCTTGTTACGTAACATCCCTACACAAGTTAAAACACATAAAATAATTCCTAAGTTGTGTGAACGCAAGAGAAACCTACAAAGCAGTCTAGGGTACCATAGGTGAAAGATTAGTCTGTTCATCCCCCTATGCGAATGGTTCAAGAGTGCTGAGAATTGACAAAAGGACAAGCTCTTCCCCATCCATTCCCCATAATCAACAGTGGTTTTCACCACTACCACAAATCCCAATCACCGTTGGTCCCTAAAGTTGTAAGGATTCGTACTACACGTCCCTGCCAAGGATGGGTAGTCATCCCCAAGACCTAAAAGGATCCACGCCATTCAAAAACAAAATTCCAACAAACCATCATCACAACCATCTCCACTCACCTTTGGTCTCCAAAGTCGTAAGGATTCATACTACACGTCCCTGCTAAGGATGGGTAGTCATCCCCAAGGCCTAAAAGATCAATGCCCTTACTTCATAATCTCCATACTACCCTTTGGTTCCCAAAGTCGTAAGGATTCGTACTACACGTCCCTGCCAAGGATGGGTAGTCATCCCCAAGGCCTAAAAGGATCAATGTTATTCACCAGTCACACACATACCAGCTTAACCTTACAAATCTCAAAAGCCAAATCAAATAACAGTGGTTATCACCACTATTCAAAATCCTTGCTCCAAAAGAAAAACAAAAAAAGAACAAAATAAACAGTGATTTTCATCACTTTGTATACGAGCAAATATCCTAAACCATTGAGCCAATAAAAAGCCTGAACTTGAATCCCTGGAATTCTCAGTATTCGAAAACCATCTAGGTGATCCTCATTACAGGTTTGGTGGACAGCCTACCTGGCAATGGTGGTATCCTACCCGCATGACGATATGTCTGTCACATTAGCTTTGCGTGTGAGCAGACCAATGTTTGCATGTGGATGAGCTAGCTTATGGTATCTTAGATTGTCCCATGGATTAATCTTGCTGAATACAACAACGGAGTTAGTGGAGCTAATTAGGTGATCCTCAGTACAGGTTTGGTTGATAGCCTATCTGGCACTGGCGGTATCCTGACAAATACCACATAAACGAACTCAATTGCACACACAGGGATGTGAAATAACTTGGTTAAATTCAAGTCGGATTTATACCTTGTTCAAAAGTCTTGCAAGATAAATGTATAGTCTTGGCTAGTTAGTTAAAATATCTGAATCTCAAAAAAGCTTAACTACATTTCAAAAACAACTGGTACATTGCATTTCGTACATTACCATCAAAAAATATGCAACATACAAAAACAAAGTTTTCACCTGCAAAGTCATTCCACAAAGTCATCCCATAAGTACACCAAGCCAGTAAATCTTGCACAGTCTATGGTGCCATCGACAAGTTATCAAACAACTCATTTCATTTACTCCATATGCATACATCATATCAATTAGAAATATCACATTCATAATAGCATATGCATACATCATCATAAATCAATACATAAAAACAAACCATGAAAAATGCATAAACACCAAAAAAAGCGTCATCTGTATATATATCATCAAAAATGCCCATAGGCTACAATGAACCAGTCCTATGACCCCGCAACAAAAAGTCCAAAACTCAAAAACCCCAAGCCTAGGGCGTCGGCCACCATGATCACACAGGATCGGTGCGACGAGAACTACCCCCCATGGTGTGGGTCCTATGGGACCTCTCGCAGGTGAACGCTACTTGCCCCTGCATCACGCCCACTAGTGCCCCCTCATCTAGCCACCTACGATGAGATGATGCTGACTGCTCAATATCACTACCCCTCGTCCGATGCGAAGAGCCCCCTCTAGGAGGCTCAGGTATCCACCCACCAAGGTGGATAATCTCTCCCTCCATATCCATCCGATGCCGATCCATACTTGCCTCCACCGACATCCACTCTACCTCTCATCGATGGTACATCAGCTACGTACTCATCACGTTGTGCTAGCTACGTTCGTAGGAGATCCCTCTCCCATGCAGCATCGGTATCCCCCTCCTATCGGTGGGACGCAGCCCATGCGTTCTCCCACTCTGCTAGCTAAGTCCGTAGGAGATCCCTCTCCCTACATCCCGAGCTCCTCATCCCTCGGACCCTCCAATCTCATTCTCCTCATCTCGCCTCCATAGCAGCCTCCCAATCATGCATTCTTAGCATGCAACCCTACCTCCATGTCCTTCGACACTGCCTGAGGCCTTGACAAATCCGGGACAACAGCCTGCTCTGGCTCCCACTACTCCGGGACATCCTACATCTTCGGCTGGTCTAGAACCCCATAATCCCTGCCCTACATCCTCAACCTCCACCATCTCTGCATCATCCAACGGAGCACCCCAACCCTCATCTGGTGCCTTTGCACCCTCATCCCCTGCTGTTGCCACCTCTGCACCGCCTAGAGGCCCCTCGCCTCGCCACCGTCGCAAGGTCCACCACTGCTCATACTCAGCCATCACCCCGATGTCATCCACATCTGGGACGTCAATCATAGTATCTGCATCCTCACCAAGTGGCGCAATGACTGGCCGGTCCAGAGTCCTCTCATCCCCCGATGCCGATAGACCACGGGCTCACCAGGAAACCCCTGGCACACCCCAAACTATCATGTAACCCGGCCATATGGGAAGAACTCCTACTCGGTCCCATGTCTCCCAATCAGCCATCGCTCCCTCCGTACCCATCGAAGCCACTCTCCAGCCTCAGGCCAGGCTGGACAATCCTAGTAGGGGCGCCAGAACACCTCCCCTGGAGTAAGCCGAGCGAAGGCATCGGCATAGTGCCCTACGACACCTGCCCATCGTCGACTCTATCCCTGCTCCTCAGACCTCCACCAAAATGCCCCATATCCAATCTCTCTATCTACCATCTCCACTCGAGTCATCCATGGTAACCCTACCGGCCTCTCCACCGCTATGTGCTGCCAAGCCCAACACTACAACAAGTAGCTGCAACTAATCCCCTTTCGCTTTCGGCAGTGGACCTCGTACAACTCATCATAGAGCTATGCCAGTAGAGTCTGTCCCCATCTCATGATCATCGATGCATCCGTAGGACACTCCACCAACCTGAATACCACCTCCAGTAGGTTCCATGGGAACCTCGCCCCCGAAGAGTCGGGTAGCAGCATGTTGGAAATGAGGCCCATGAGTAATGCGTGCCTCACTCCCAACACACCCCTCTCTAGCCACCATCAAACCAGTATGCCACCAATATGACAGTCGATCTCTGCCCTCTCCACTAGGCTCTCCACACCCAACTCCTCCCCATGCCCAAAATAGCGTATCAGTACTGCTATCCTCCGATCCCACGGTGTCGTCCGGATCGGTAGTCCATCTATTGGAATCCAAAGAATCTGATAGACATCCTCCAAGGTCACCGTCATCTCCCCTATTGGGAGATGGAAGGTGTTGGTCCAAGGATCCCATAGATTGATCAGGGCCATCAGATAGGCCCGATCCCCGACCACCGGCTCCAACCGCGTCACCTGCTTGAGCCCAAGGGCGTCAAGCCAGTCCCAGTCAGCCAAAGTCAGCGTTGCACACGCTTCAATGAAAATAGTGGGCACCCGGTACCGGCTCTTCACAACCTGCAAAAGAAAACAACACAAAAACATTAAAACAATGAAAAACATGTACAACAATACCATGGATATCCAACAATGCATCACAATATATAGCCAAAAACATAATGAAAAAAAAAAAAAAAAACTACTTTCTCAGTTTTAGGGTTTTAACTTTCAACTGATAAATTCAACAAACACATAACAAAATTCAAAAAACCTAATTTCTCAGTTCTAGGGTTTTAACTCTACACTGCTAAATTACAAAAACATAACAAAATTCAAAAAACCTAATTTCTCAGTTCTAGGGTTTTAACTCTACACTGCTAAATTACAAAAACATAACAAAATTCAAAAAATCTAATTTCTCAGACCTAGGGTTTTTCACTCTAACTGATAAATTACAAAAAAAAAAAAAAAATTCACAAGAAACAAAAACACCAACTAACTAGGGTTAAAGCTACGTTTTATGCTCAGTTTTACCCTACGTTTCTAACCTAAGTTTCGATCTTGGTTCAATTCGGGTTCAACACAGTTTTTACGTTATGTTCTAAACTAAGTTTTTTAGCTCAGTTTTCAACTAACTTTTGATCTTTGTTTAACTAGGGTTATACTAAGTTTTAAACTAAGTGTTAATTTTGATAGACTAGGGTTTCATTTTTAACTTTAAACAACAAAAAAAAACAAAAACACAAGCAATAAGCAAATTGCGGTTTTCAAATTGCAACATAAAACAATAAAGAGGAAGGGCACTCACTAGTATCGCTTCGGCTCCGCCGCTTGATCCGGTGTGTGAACTCATGGTCGCAAGAAAATTTTGGCAGTGCTTCGCTTCACAGAATTGACCTCCTCCTCCTCAGAGCTCCAAATTGCCAGAAAAACAAATGCAAATGAGCCCAAAACTCAGTTTTGGCCTTTAAATAGGCTTTTTGAGCCTGTACTCGTCCCCCCTAGGATGAGCACTCTAGTTAGTGCTCGTCCCACCCTGGGACGAATACTAAATAGGAATTCGTCCCACCCAGGGACGAATACAGAGCAAAAATTTCAAAAACAACAAAAAAATGCACAAAATGCACCAAAAACAAGCCCTAAAATTGTCCAATGAGAGTGCTTTTGCACTTGACATTCCGGGCATACAAAACCGATGTCGGGGTCACAAATCCTCACTATCCTACTCCCTAAGAAGGCTACCATAGCCGGACCGCTCCACGGGAAGCCGGATTTTTGAGAATTTCAGCCCCAAACGACATCACCAAAAAGGGTCAAAACCCAACCAAAAATAGCAATAACATTGCCGAACGAAGGCGCCTTTGCGCCTGAAATTCTTGGCATCCAAAATAGATGTTGGGGTTACAAATTTTCACTATCCTACTCCCTAAGAAGGCTACCATAGCCGGACCGCTCCACGGGAAGACGAATTTTTGCCAATTTCAGCTCCAAAATGCGTCACAAAAAGGGTTCAAACCCACCAAAAATAGGTCAGAATGTTCAGAAACTGCTTTCGTATTTAATGGTAAACAACTGAAGGCACCCTTACCTAAGTCATCTTGGGTCAAGCGACTCGTCGCTTTTCTCATGTCGGTCATTCCCTCATCGATTCGTCGCTTGAGGGGGTAGTCACACTTAGTCACCAATCAACAACAACATACCCAATCCTGGAAATGACACACATTCAAAGGATCATTGCAAAATACAATCATGCTCCTGCTTGGGGCAGTAAACAAGCAATAATCACAAGCTGATCAAACACTTGGCATTCGTGAATCATGAACTCAAGGTTCCCATAGACAAAAGGTTGCACCCTTTGCCTATTCATGACTGATCAATGTCCAAGCTCAAGTAACACCTCACCAAACAAGGTTAACACTTGAATTAAGTTCCTTAGCTCGTCAGAGGCAAGGATTCAAGAATGCATGCCCTTTCCATACTTGGGGCATCAAGAGTTGGTTAGGTTACTGAGAAACCCTAATCATTAGTGCTTTGGTTATTTATTTTTGCTCGACGCTATGCTTTGCACAACGCTTCCCAAAAAGGGGCATCTGTAGACACCAAAATAGCACCAATCCGATTATGTGACAACAAGCGCTGATCGCATTGACACAAATAGCCCCCAGGGCAGCCCCCAGAGGTTAAACAATGGTCCTAACCACTCCCAAAAGTAGTTTGGAAGGTCAAAGGTCAATTTGGCACCTTTTTGGCACCTTGCTCTCTGCTCGTCCCACCCAGGGATGAATACAAACTGGCATTCGTCCCACCCCAGGACGAATAGCAGCATTCACCCCAGGGTGAGGTGAATAGAAAGTTTGACTGGCAAAAAGTCAAACCTCGGCAACTCCGCCAGTTAACTGAGGCTTCAGGCCATGCAATTGCGAGGAATAGCTTTTATTCAAGAAGAGAGACTTCAGTCATGCATGTATTTATTTTAGAGACCTCATGCAAGGAGATTCTAAATCAGGGAACTAGCTTTTCTCTGAAAATAGGACAGTTAACTCAAGTGGCACCCTCGCATGCACAATTTAAACAAGGAGACCCTAAGGTCTATAAATTGGTGAGTTTTCTCACCCAAAAGATATACATAGAAGGAGCATTTGAGCAACGAAGTGCTGCCAATTTACATACCTACTTGCGATTTGTGCCTTCACATCCTTAATCTCTCATTCGAAAGGGAGGTTATTGGGTGACTATTGGAAGCACGAATCCAGACCCAAAACCCAATTTTTGGCCACAATATTCCACAAAATTTGTCGACAACACCCCATAAGGAGTTTTGGACCCATCCCAAGTGGATTGGTGCCGAAACAGTGTCCCAAACGGTGGGCGTCCTGCCCCCGGGCGCTCCCCAAACTGTCACAGTCCTATTCGCCCCACCCCGGGATGATTAGAAATTTGTGATATATTTCTCTAGTTTTTCTTTTGCATTTTATTCTAGATATGTTAAATAGGTTACAGTTCAAATTTCATTTCATTCTGAGCAATTTTGACCAGGTTTTTGTCATTTCCCGCCTTTACTAACTTGCAAATGGCACCATCAAAATATGGGTGCTAGAGGCCAAATTGGAGAAATATGACCATCTGGGTCTTCCCAAAACACCCCCAATTAGCTAACCCCAACTTTGCAGGTCATTTGGAGCTTCCGAAGCAGGACATTGAAGAGGGTGCTTTCTGACAAATTATTGCAGGCTTATTCGTCCCACCCTGGAGCGAATACAAATCTGTGAGGAATTTCTAGACTGTTCTTTTTGCAGTGGTCTTCTGATAACATATTTATGCTTCTGTCAAAATTTTAGGTCAATCCGAGGTCATTTGATTATCGTTTTAATATTTTCATGCATAGACTGACAGTAGGCCTTGGGAAATACATGCTTTATTCTATCTGCAGGTGCTACTAATATTTTATGTTTCTTTGAATGCAGGTTTTCAACATCAGAGGAGTAGGAAGGAGTGAAAAATCATATACACAAGCGGCGGCGATGTTTTGGTCCGCCCATCTTACATGTGGGCACGCGGAAGAAGGATTGTTATCCATGGATGTTGTGATAAGAAACACATTTGATGCTCCTATCCCCTAAAAAGGAAGGAGACGTATTGTAACACAACTTAAAAAGCATATCAATAAAGAGATTACCATATTTCATATTGCTTTTATCTTGTGTCCATTCGTCTATGTTCTTTCTTTTTATGCATCTTTCAATACATAGGCTTTTAGCGTCAAGTTTGGTTTTACACACATCGTATTCAGCATATTCCTTTTTGTTTCCGTATCCTCGTGCTTTCAGGAAGACACTAAGTAAGAGGACAAAAACCTCGACTGAGGATTGATTTCCTTTATTCCTTGTTTGCTGTTTTCAAGACTACCCAGCGTAGAGTCTATTTTCTACCGGATTATAGGTTCTTTTTTGGTTTCATGCCTTCCCTACGTGGAAGCCCTTACGTATTCTACTGTAGTTTTTTGGTTCAGTTTCTATCTTTGTCTTTAGTGCTCTTAAGTATGAGGTTGTGCCCTCACCTTTTTGTTTTCTTCTACTTTATCTGGATCCTCAAGCCTGAGGTTGCATCCTCATATATGGCTCATGTCAGTCAAGGTTGTGTTAGGGGTCATTTCTATGTCCTTTATCATGGTATAAATTTTCTTTTTGCTTTTGTAATTAGATGAAGGTATCCTTAAAAATCCTACTAGCAATATAAATATTTTAATTTACCAAAAAAAAAAGTTTCTAAATATATTATATACTATATTTACAACAATATATTAGATATAAAAATTCATATAAATATTTTTCTCATGAGTTTTCCAAAAACATCTATTATCCCATGTTTATTACAAGCTTGAATGAATAACACTCAAAATCCATTTGAATTGATAAATAAAGCAAAAATATCTATTGACTTAAACTATATGAAAGTACCACCCTTATTTTTTTAAGGAGATAGAATTGTGTTGAAGTCCCCACCAAGAATCCATAGATCAAAATAGTTAATTATCATTAATATTGACATAAATAAACTGAGGTCCTTCCAACATATGTTATGAATATTAACTATAGTTCAAGTATATATATTTATAACTCTAAATACTTTATCTCTTCTCCAAGAAAGACTAAAAATTCTCTATCCTATCCACGTTTTTCCCATATTCTTACATTACGTTCTTAAGATCCTATAGTAGAAATAGCTAGGCAAAATCCCATCTCAATTTTTATTTATTTTTATAATATTGTTGACTACTTATTTTATTTTTTGTATTAAAAGAAACCCATTTTTTGTGAAAATCTATTAATTGCATAGTAATTTATTTTAGGGTCTTATTCATACTCCTATATTCTAAGATACAATATTCATCATTACTTTTTATTCTTATATATTGGGCTTAAGTCCATGTTTTGTTAATACTTGTGATATTTATTTTTGGTTTATTAATTTAAAATCCCTATGAGTTTCCTTTTATACTTGTTGTTTCTTTGAGATATTCTTCTATTTATTGAATACCCAAAAACACTTTCATCCTCATTAATCTAATTGAGTGTTCTAAACTAGTTTATCGAAACTTATCATCCATAGGTTTATACTATCTTGGAGAACTTGAAATGTAATAAATAATCTTAAAAATGGTTTCTTATTTATGTTACCCTAAAAACCCTAATGTGAAAGGACCATCCTCCATAATACCTACATTCATATGATTCCTTAAAAACTTCAATTATCACGGTATCTTTCACACTTTTATATTTATTAGGATACTCATGAAACCCTAATGTCTAAGGATTAAAATCTATGTTAGTCACAAGAAAAGAATTGAAGAACACAAGCTTATACTGAGAGGGAAGGGTGAACAGTATAAGATAAAACTTTTTACTTTTATTTCCAAAGCAGTATTATCCAATATCATCAATTACAATAATGAAACAATGCACATATCATCACACACATAAGAGACACAGATTTAACATGGTTCACCCAATGTGGGCTACGTCCACGGAGAAAATATTTCTTATAATTTTTCTCAACAAATCTCTTGGGAACCAATTCCCTATTACAATATTTATGGGCACCAACCCAAAGGAGACACAAATCCCCTATGCTCAAGTTCATGGATACCACTCCACAAGAGACACCAATCCTCTCAGCTCTAGTTTTGTGGACACCACTCCATAGGAGACACCAATCCCCTTTACTTCAGGTTTTGTGGACACCACTCCATAGGAGACACCAATCCCCTATGCTTTAGGTTTTATGGACACCACTCCATAAGAGACACCAATCCCCTCTACTTATGGTTTTGTGGACACCACTCCATAGGAGACACCAATCCCCTCTACTTCTAGTTTTGTGGACACCACTCCATAGGAGACACCAATCCCCTTTGCTTCAGGTTTTATGGACCTCTATCCATAGGAGACACCAATCCCCTTTGCTCTAGTTTGTGGACCTCTATCCATAGGAGACACCAATCCCCTTTGCTCTAGTTTGTGGACCTCTATCCATAGGAGACACCAATCCCCTTTACTCTAGTTTATGGACCTCTATCCATAGGAGACACCAATCCCCTTTGCTTTGGTTTGTGGACCTCTATCCACAGGAGACACCAATCCCCTTTGCTCTAGTTCATGGACCTCTATCCATAGGAGACACCAATCCCCTTTTCTCTGTTTTGCTCCAAAGAATTCTCAAAATTGCTCCAAACCTACACAAAAGGCTTGCTCAAATATTCTCACCAAAACCTGCTCAAATTTACTCCAAGCCTACACACAAGGCTTGCTCAAATCTTCTCACCAAGACCTACTCAAATCTGCTCCAATCCTACACACAAGGCTTGCTCAAATATGCTCATCAAAACCTTCTCAAATCTACTCCAAGCCTACACACAAGGCTTGCTCAAATCTTCTCACCAAGACTTGCTCAAATCTACTCCAAGCCTACACATAAGGCTTGCTCAAATCTGCTCACCAAGACCTACTATCAACTCTACTCAAATATGCTTCAAGCCTACACACAAGGCTTGCTTAAATCTGCTCCAAGCCTACACACCAGGCTTGCTCAAATATTCTCACCACAACCTGCTCTTAACTATGCTCAAATCTGCTCATAATTCTGCACCAAAACCTACTCACAACTCTGCTCAAACCTACTCATAACTTTTCTCAAACCTTCTCATAACTTTCCCAAATCTTGCATACAAACAATGCTCATATCTTTCCCAAATATTGCATACAAACAATGTTCATCTATATAATGATGTCATCAAGTGCTTTATCTAATATTCAATGTGCTTTCTTCAACTAAAGTAGTTTAGACATATTCTACCCAGAATTCGTTTAACCTCTTGAACATATAGAGAATGATATGCACTAACAAATGCTCAATATGTTCTTCATATTCATTAAGTCTATCACTTTCACATGTCTCACATTTATTTCATTTTAAAGGTAGCTCTAGTCTAGCACTTGAAAACTGACCTGGTAATTGTTGATTTGCACCTTCACTCCAAAACCAATCACAATGCACAAGTTTACCTTTTTCATCTATTCCCAAAATCAATCATGAAGATGCACAAATTTGCTTCACAAATATGATCTATTATACTTGCACATGCATTCCCAAATCCTCTCAAAATCAATGCATAGATTTGCTTTACAATATTGGTCTATAACCCTTGCAAGTTCATTTTCAAATCCATTCAACAATAATGCACAACTTTGTTCTCAAACCCTAGCACATATATTTCCAATTTCATTCAACAATAATTCACAATTACTCCCAACTTCAATCAATCACTAATGCACATCAAATTTACTTTCAAACCCTTGCACTTTTATTTCCAATTTCTATCAAAGCAATGCACACTCAATCAATCCTTATTTCTCCAAACATATGACAACTCAACCACCTTAAGAAGGAATTAAATCACCATACCTCTAAAACTGCCTTGATGATGATGTGCCTTCAAAACCTGCTTCAAAATAATTTCCCTTTCTTGTCCCACTTCAAAAACTGGTTAGCAAATCTCTTTTTCAAATCATCCACATTAAATTCCTTCTCAAAAATATGTGCACAATAAGACTTGAAAATAATGCTTTATAACTCCTTTTTAGTCTCCAAAATAAAGCTTTCAATAATGAACAAAACCCCTCAAATTTTCCCTTTTCTATCATGCAAAGAATACAATCAACAAATAAACCATAATCACACCTTATAACTCCTACTTTCACAATACACAAAAATAATTTTCAATACACCCCAAAATACCTTATAACACCCAATAACATAATGTGCAAATGACAACTTTTAATTCAACCTCATACACCTTATATCTCCTTTACTAATGCACAAAATAAATTTAACTTTATACTCCCTTACACAATATCTGAAATGCAATTTTCAATTAATCACTATATACCTTATGACTCCAAACAATATGCAAAATATAATTAATTCCAGCACACCTTATGACTCCCTAACATAATCAAACATGATGCATACCTTATAACTCCTAAAATAAATTTTAATCAAAATTTTGCCCTTACCAACACACAACTACCATGAATCGAACCTACCACCTCTTGCTTGCCCATGCCCTAGTGCAAGCTAGGCTACCGCTTGAGCTAGCTGCCCACATGAAACTTAAAGCACGTGAATAGCCTCTTCAACATCTTCTGCAATTTCTTTGACCAAAATTTCAACCAAAATAGAGCCACTACGAATTGACCCCGTGACCTCCTTCTTGCCCACGTCTTAGCGTAGGGACGACCTACCGTCTGGGCTAGCCACCCATATGGAACTATGAACATACTGTCTTCTATTTGTCTTTGATTTCAGCTCTACCTCAAATGATGTGTGCACTTCCCCTTTCTTTTCTTCTACCCTCTATGAACTTTGTGTGAACGGATTTCGATTGGTGCACATTCAAAACCTTAGCTCAATGAATTATTTACCCTCATTTAAATATGCATTTCGATTACTCCTTGGAAACGTTGATGTTGTATTTGCTTTTTGATTTTTTGATTTTACATTGGCACCTTTTAACCTTACACTTGTTTATATTATAATATTTAAAAAATATTATAATAATAGCTTTTAACCTTTTGCCTCCCTTTGTGGTATTTAAATATTTTTCAAGCAAATAAAACCTTGTCCTTTTCTTGCAATATTTAATCCCAAGCCTTTTAAACTTTTGTCTTTCTTCATAATATTTAAATTTGACATTTAAATATTATAACCCTTCTCTTAGAAAAATAACTTCTTTTGCCTTGAATTTTTGTTCATTGCTTGCTATCAAAACCATGGGGAATATTTTTGCCTTGACAACCATGCACCTTTGACATCAAAATATTTTTGCCTCATGTACCCTTTGACATCAATGACAACTCAATATGCTTAATATTTCCAACAATATCCCCCTTTGTCATTGATGGCAACCCTTCCAAAAAATTTCTTTTACTGCAACTGGATTCCCAAACTGCTCCCCCTGACAAGATGCTCCCCTTACTGAAATTCTCCCCCTTACTAAAATCTCCCCCCCCCCTTTGACATCAATGGCAAAGGGCTCCTTCTAGGGCTAAAAATAAAACACTTAGCGCATAGCCCCTCACCACCTCCTTTTCTTGAGGTGATTAATTTTGGGATGGGAGTGAAGTTACTCCCAAATTACAATGCTCTTCTTCTTTTTTAATTTTCTTTTTCCAAACTTTTGAAGTCATACCTCTTTGAACATTTTGAGCATCCTTTTTCTTGCTTGTCTTTGGAAGTTCCAGAAATTTTGTTCTACACCACTTTGCTCTATGCCCAAAATTATTGCAATTGTAACACCTGATGTTGTAGTCCTTGAAAGGTGCAAATGACTTGAAATTTCTCTTGGTGAAGCCATAATCATTCTTACCATAAACCCTGCAATGTATAGCTCTATGACCAAAATTGTTGCAATTGTAACACCTGATGTTGTAGTCCTTGATAGGTGCAAATGAATTGAAGTTCCTCTTGGTGAAGCCATAATCATTCTTTCCATGAACTCTGCAATGCACAAATTTATGACCAAAATGATTACATGAGTAACAATAACCTTGGAAGAAATATTCATCTTGCCTTGGAGGGTATGGTCGCATGGTTCTTTCATTGCCTTTTCTATGATGGTCCCTGTTCCTTGATGATTCTTTGTTTGCTTCCTCTTTGATACTATCACCTCTCAACACATCAACATAGGTCTTAGGATCTTCTTCAATTTCTTCCTTTGATTCCTTTATCCCTTTTGATCTTGACTCCTCTTTTTGTTTCTCTTGACCTTCTTCAAAACCAAGTCCTATTTTTATAAATGGAGATCTTTGTGCCTTGATAATGTCATCCAAGGTTTTTGAGCTTTTCCCAAACTTATGTAGCTTATCATTAGAATATTTCACTTCCATCCTTAGAGAAACCACTTCATGTTCTAATCTTTCACACTCTTGCTCTTTTGACTTTAGCTACTTAGCCATACCTTCTTCAACTTTTCTTACCTCTTCAACCTTAACCTTTAAGTCAGAGAGATCTTGTAGAAGCTTTGCCTTTGTTTTCTCATCCTCTTGTATTTGAGCCTTCAATTCTAAGTTCTCCCTTTTTAACTCTTCAAGATCAACAAGTTCCTTTTCCATATCAACTATGACATCCTCTTCCTTTTCTGGATCTTTCTCATTTTCTAGGTCTTCAATTATAGGATCATCTACTTTTTCTTTTTCTTGGTCTTCAACAGGAGCATCTTCTTTCTCTTTTACTTGGTCTTTGACAACTGGAGCATCTTCATTCTCTTCTATGGCCAAGAATCAATTTTCTTCTTTTTCACTATCTGAGAGACCTTCATCATTGTCACTTGAAGCACTTCTTGCTTCTTCAACATAAAAACTCTTCTTGTGTATTTGAAATATCTTCTCATGCTTACCTTGACCATGCCAAGTTTTTATTTTCATGATAGAATTTCCTTTCCTTATTTTTCTTGTATTCCTTTTCTTCTTCACTGCTACTACTTCCATCTTGTGGATAATTAAATGCATAGTGACCAAAGTTACCACAACTAAAATATTTCACAAACTGCATATCCTTCTTGATTCTTCTCATAAAGTTAGTCTCTTCTTCACTGCTAGATTCTTCACTTGATTCTAGTTCTTTATTCTTAAAGGTTGTGAGCATTCCATGTAGCTCATTCATACTCAAGTGAGCATAGTTAGTCCCTTCAAATAATGAAGCTCTATTTGTTGAAAATCCTTCTTGATGAGCCATCTGTGTTCTTGTAAGATCTTCCTTCAAGCTGTTAGACTTTCATGAAGGAACCCGCTCTGATACCAATTGAAGAACACAAGCTTATACTAAGAGGAGGGGTGAAAAGTATAAGATAAAACTTTTACTTTTCTTTCCAAAGTAGTATTATCCAATATCATCAATTGCAATAATGAAACAATGCACAGATCATCACACACATAAGAGACATAGATTTAACATGGTTCACCCAATGTGGGCTACATCCACAAAGAAAATATTTCTTATAAATTTTCTCAACAAATATCTTGGGAACCAATTCCCTATTACAATATTTATGGGCACCAACCCAAAGGAGACACCAATCCCCTATGCTCAAGTTCATGGACACCACTCCATAGGAGACACCAATCCCCTTAACTCTAGTTTTGTGGACACCACTCCACAAGAGACACCAATCCCCTTTGCTTTAGGTTTTATGGACACCACTCCATAGGAGACACCAATCCCCTCTACTTTAGGTTTTGTGGACACCACTCCACAGGAGACACCAATCCCCTCTACTTTAGGTTTTGTGGACACCACTCCATAGGAGACACTAATCCCCTCTACTTCTAGGTTTTATAGACACCACTCCATAGGAGACACCAATCTCCTTCTATCTTTCTGGACTCTATCCATAGAGAAACCAATCCCATTTGCTCTGGTTCATGGACCTCTATCCACAGGAGACACCAATCCCCTTTGCTCTGGTTCGTGGACCTCTATCCATAGGAGACACCAATCCCCTTTGCTCTAGTTTATGGACCTCTATCCATAGGAGACACCAATCCCCTTTTCTCTGGTTCATGGACCTCTATCCATAGGAGACACCAATCCCCTTTGCTCTAGTTCACTCCAAATCCTACTCAAAACTTCTCTAAACCTACACAAAAGGCTTGCTCAAATATTCTCACCAAAACCTGCTCAAATCTACTCCAAACCTACACACAAGGCTTGCTCAAATCTACTCACCAAGACCTACTCAACTCTACTCCAAGCCTACACAAAAGGCTTGCTCAAATATGCTCACCAAATATTCTTCAAGCCTACACATAAGGCTTGCTTAAATATGCTCACCAAGACCTGATCAAATCTACTTCAATCCTACACACAAGGCTTGCTCAAATATGCTCATCAAAACCTGCTATCAACTCTACTCAAATCTGCTTCAAGCCTACACACAAGGCTTGCTTAAATCTGCTCCAAGCCTACACACAAGGCTTGCTCAAATTTTCTTACCACAACCTACTCTTAACTATGCTCAAATATGCTCATAATTTTGTAGCAAAACCTACTCACAACTCTGCTCAAACCTGTTCATAACTTTGCTCAAGCCTGCTCATATATTTCCCAAATCTTGCATACAAACAATGTTCATCTATATAATGATGTCATCAAGTTCTTTATCTAATCTTCAATGTGCTTTCTTCAACTAAAGTAGTTTAGACATATTCTACCTAGAATTCGTTTAACCTCTTGAACATATAGATAATGATATGCACTAAAAAATGCTCAATATGTTCTTCATATTCATTAAGTCTGTCACTTTCACATGTCTCACATTTATTTCATTCTTAAAGGTAGCTCTAGTCTAGCACTTGAAAACTGACATGGTAATTGTTGATTTGCACCTTCACTCCAAAACCAATCACAATGCACAAGTTTACCTTTTTCATCTATTCCCAAAATCAATCATGAAGATGCACAAATTTGCTTCACAAATTTGATCTATTATACTTGCACATGCATTCCCAAATCCTCTCAAAATCAATGCATAGATTTGCTTTACAATATTAGTCTATAACCCTTGCAAGTTCATTTTCAAATCCATTCAACAATAATGCACAACTTTATTCTCAAACCCTAGCACATATATTTCCAATTTCATTCAACAATAATTCACAATTACTCCCAACTTCAATCAATCACTAATGCACATCAAATTTACTTTCAAACCCTTGCACTTTTATTTCCAATTTCTATCAAAGCAATGCACACTCAATCAATCCTTATTTCTCCAAACATATGACAACTCAACCACCTTAAGAAGGAATTAAATCACCATACCTCTAAAACTACCTTGATGATGATGTGCCTTCAAAACCTACTTCAAAATAATTTCCCTTTCTTGTCCCACTTCAAAAATTGGTTAGCAAATCTCTTTTTCAAATCATCCACATTAAATTCCTTCTCAAAAATATGTGCACAATAAGACTTGAAAATAATGCTTTATAACTCCTTTTTAGTCTCCAAAATAAAGCTTTCAATAATGAACAAAACCCCTCAAATTTTTCCTTTTCTATCATGCAAAGAATACAATCAACAAATAAACCATAATCACACCTTATAACTCCTACTTTCACAATACACAAAAATAATTTTCAATACACCCCAAAATACCTTATAACACCCAATAACATAATGTGCAAATGACAACTTTTAATTCAACCTCATACACCTTATATCTCCTTTACTAATGCACAAAATAAATTTAACTTTATACTCCCTTACACAATATCTGAAATGCAATTTTCAATTAATCACTATATACCTTATGACTCCAAACAATATGCAAAATATAATTAATTCTAGCACACCTTATGACTCCCTAACATAATCAAACATGATGCATACCTTATAACTCCTAAAATAAATTTTAATCAAAATTTTGCCCTTACCAACACACAGCTACCACGAATCAAACCTGCCACCTCTTGCTTGCCCATGCCCTAGTGCAAGCTAGGCTGCCACTTGAGCTAGTTGCCCACACAAAACTTAAAGCATGCGAATAGCCTCTTCAATGTCTTCTGCAATTTCTTTGACCAAAATTTCAACCAAAATGGAGCCACTGCGAATTGACCCCGTGACCTCCTTCTTGCCCACGTATTAGCACAGGGACAACCTACCGTCTAGCTAGCCACCTATATGGAACTACAAATGCGTTATATTCTATTTGTCTTTGATTTCAGCTCTGCCTCAAACGACGTGCGCACTTCCCCTTTCTTTTCTTCTTCCCTCTGTGAAATTTGTGCGAATGGATTTTGATTGGCGCACATTCAAAACCTTAGCTCAATGAATTATTTGCCCTCATTTAAATATGCATTTCAATTACTCCTTGGAAACATCAGCGTTGTATTTGCTTTTTGATTTTTTGATTTTACATTGGTGCCTTTTAACCTTACACTTTTTTATATTATAATATTAAAAAATATTATAATAATAGCTTTTAACCTTTTGCCTCCCTTTGTGGTATTTAAATATTTTTCAAGAAAATAAAACCTTGTCCTTTTCTTGCAATATTTAATCCCAAGCCTTTTAAACTTTTGTCTTTCTTCATAATATTTAAATTTGACATTTAAATATTATAACCCTTCTCTTAGAAAAATAACTTCTTTTGCCTTGAATTTTTGTTCATTGCTTGCTATCAAAACCATGGGGAATATTTTTGCCTTGACAACCATGCACCTTTGACATCAAAATATTTCTGCCTCATGTACCCTTTGACATCAATGACAACTCAATATGCTTAATATTTCCTATAGGGATTGTATGCTACTTGAGAAAAATGGATATGATTTACTTGAATTAAACTTGACCTCTTTCAACTTCTTTATTTTATAATTTTCTTCCATATATGTTCACACCATTAATTTCTTCTTAATATGAGCTTGAGCATTGTAGTTCCATCCATGTTATCTATATTTAGTTCTTCTAGTGGTTTGTTTGAGTTAATGAATATAAACCCCATATAATTACAAATATAAGTCTTCTTTACCCAAATATTAAAGAGGAAATCCTTTGATCTAATTTAGCTTATACTATTATAATATCCTAGATCTGACTTGGTTATACAACCCAATCTAGCTCACTGGTTCATCAATATAAATTTTTTTATGGATTCTTCGACTAGACTTGATATAAGGTAAAAAAAAATGAGTTAGATTGGTTTTAATGATCACCCAATGTTTAATCAGTATGATATATAGAATACCACTTTTGTAATACAACCTACAGGATTGATGCATAATTTCCCTCCCTTAACATGTGGAACCTGAGCTTAATTATGCTCACCTATTCCAAATTTAACATGTAAGGGTGTTTAGTGTATATGCCTAGTGCCTAGTTGATTGTCCACTTCATTGGAGTCAACTAGGGCCATGCTATTTCTCTGGATTTGGACTTAGTTTCACTTGCTAAGTTATGAATAACGATGAGCTATCTTATACCAGATATTGTAGATTAGTCTAGCTCCTTTTATCATGTTGGGTTAATCATATTCATACATTGTAAAAGGATCCATTATCATACTACTCATACAATGGCTAAGAGAAGAACTCCCATACTGCCCCTTGTTACCCACTCATCCTGACCTATCTTGTCATAAGGTGGTCATTCTTGATTAACATTGATTACTTATGTATAACCACTAGTATTGGGAATATAAGTTTTTTAAAAGGTATATGTTTTGTTTCAAAGTAAAAAAGGTATCTCTAGCTAGAGTTGGAATTATTCTATATAACTCCGATGATTCTCCATTTTACCAAAATGGATCTTCAACAATTTTTAAATACAAATTAATATAACAACTAAATTTAAGGTTACCCAATCTAAGATGTCTTAATCTCATTTATAATAATAAATATTCAATATTTTAAAACATAAAGGAGATACAGACTTTGACAACATGTAATGTCTCTTTTTAAATCAAAAAAATAATTCTAACTATTCACATTTTTCCATTATATACTCAAATCATTTCTCTATTCATGATATAATAAAAAGTATATACTTAAATCTTTTCCTTTAGAAAGAAAACACTTCTTTCAGCATTTAAAATAAATAAAGGAATAAATGCACCATTTTTTTTTAATGGGTGAAGTCTCAAATTTTAATAGAGAATTTTTTTCTTTAAAAGACTTCTATAATTAAAAAGCTACTTGCTTACAATAAAGTTACTTCCTTTAAAGAAAAATATATATTTCTAAAAGAATTTAAGAACATATATAAACTACATTTTAAACATGACATTTTAAAATGTATTTTCTAAATTATATATTTTTTTAAAATTACTTTACGAAAATAAAAATAAAAATATTTTACCAAATTAAAAAAAAATTAACCATTATTTTATTTTACATGTAATCTCTTTACCATTACTTTAAGAGATTTAAAGAGAACTCCTATAAAATCTAAAAGAAGAATTTTATAAAGTCTAACCATTTTCTTTTTTACATAATAATAAACCAGGTCTAATAATACTACTATAAAGTCTAATATTTTCTTTTCAATTTTGGATAACTAATAACTAACTGAGTCAAGAAAAGTACTTCGAATCATTCTTTTATTTCCAATTTACTTAAACTAATCATTTTCTGATGGATGCAAGGCTAGCTTTTAAAAAATAAACTCTTTTCAATATTATCCTAATAAAATATTAATGTTTTCTATATGGTTACATATAAAAACTGAGGTAAATAATATAAATAAAAATGTGCACCGGAAGATTAATTAATATCTCCCCTTGTCACCCAATAATGAGCATTAAATAAAATATAATATTTAACACAACTTTCTTTAACCATTGATATAATATAATTTTTTTACAATCGATTTTATCCTTGGTTAACAAGAATGAAGAGAGATCATTTTTGTATGCTCTAATTTTCATTCTCTATTGGAGTTAATGATTGGGGGATCAAAGTGGCTCTACATGATGCTATATGAATGCATTACCCTAAATATACTGACTTAAATTTTATAATATATTCTATTCAATATATACTCAACAGAAAATTTTATTTCCCTACTCTATTCACCTAGAACTCTCAATACAAATATATTTACCATGTTTCACTTTAAAATAATATATCTTAAAGATTTTTTTATTAAAGTCGGATACTTTTAACTAAACTTACTTTATAACAAAATATTTTAACTCAAATGTTGTCTAACAGATGTCAATATATAAAGCATGGATAAGCTAGTTTGAGAGTCGTACACTATAACTATATTCATCTGAGAAGCAATAATTAAATGCAAACTACTCACAGTAAAAGAAGTTAACTTCCTTTTCAAACATTAAAGCCACCCTCAAGCCACCCTCGGTAGATTCCAATTTAATAACAATTTATTCATAGCAAAGAAAAGTCAGACACAACTCAAAATATTAATGGATTGTTAAAAAAAGGAAATATTATCAAATCAGATCCGTTTACAAAAACCATTTGCAACAACTCATAAATGAGCTACTCGTAGCAAAGGAGTGAATAAAATATTAATGATCCGCTCACAACAAGAGAAGCAAATTTAAAGCATCAAGGAGTCGCTCTCAAGAAAGGTAAGTGAGTTGTTTATGAAAACCATTCGTAGTAAATTAAAAATAAAAATGAACCACTCAAAGAAAACGAGAAATGTTTACAAAAACCATTCATAGAAACTCAAAATATTAATGAATCATTCACAACAAAGTGAATGAATAGTTTACAAAAACCATTCGTAGCAAAAGTTAAAACATCAATGAACCACTCAAAGCAAAGGAGAATGTTTACAAAAGCTATTTCACAACAAAATCAAAATATAAATAAATTATTACGTAGACCACTCACAACTGCAAATGATAATGGAAACGAAACGATAATAAAATAGCTTATACCGTATTTTAAAAAAAAAAAGCAATAATCAAGTTTCAAGTAAATATTTTAATGTAAGATAATTATTGTAACTTCCTTCAAGCAATTTTAAATTTAATTTTATTGTTACATAGTAGACTTCATCATACAAAAAAATAAATAAAATAACATACAACATATAGAAAGTCAATATGAATCCATAGGAAAACAATACGTATAAGCCTCTTTTTATTTTTTTCTTTTGTTTCTCTAATTTTCTTCCTTCCAAATTCCCAACATTCACGCACACCTCTCCCCATGCTTACCAACTCTTTTAAAGTAAGAAATGGGTAATCTAAAATGCATTCATTAGGCCACCTCAACAAGTCTTATTCCACCAAGTAGAAAGATGATCTCTTTCCATTTTGCCTAGAACGAAAAAAAAAAAAAAAAATCAAAGCCTTTTAAAGTAAATTAAAATTTCATATTCATAGAACTAAAAATAATCCCCCCATTTATTTAAAATATCATTTTTTTTCATAATAACCATTAAACTAAATAAATTTTATAAATAATTAAATATTCATGCAAACCATCACACATATTTTTACCTCCAATTTAATTTTTATATAAGCAACCTGATCATAGCCAAGGATATCATCTACCTGACAAGAATAGCTCCCATGCTCATGGCACTTTCCTTAACATTGAAGGAAAAATGTAAGCAATCATTTATTTCACACACACACAAGAATACATTCACAAGCAACTACATGATTCTACATGAATGCATCCGTAAGTGCTTCCATATACCCTGAGCCACTGGTGAATGTTTTACTTCCAAGGCTCATTTTACCTTTAGCCAATAGCAAATACATAACCTCAAGTGAAAGTTTTCACCCACCATCATTTTCCATTTGAGGACTTGTACTTGCAACATAAAAGTCATTAGCAGTTCTCATCCAAGAAGCATAAAATATTAATTTAAAGTAAAGACATTTATAGATGAAATAAAAATACTCATTTTAGAGTGGGACATGAAATTCTCCCTCACTTGAAATTAACACAGTCTCTTATGTTATGAAAAATTATACAATCCAATATGTATATATGGATATATTCAAAAAGAAAAGAAAATTATTTCTTCAGATCGTCTACATTTTTCCATGTGGTACTTTTTTAAGAGTATTGATCCCATTGGATCTTACATTGCTCTAAATTATTTTATTTAACTTTTTATCTTGAAATCCAATATTTTAAAAGGATGAAATTCAATGTGTAGAGGATCAAACATCTAAAAATTTGAAATATTTCATGCGTGAATTGGATCAATATTTTTATTTTCTAAGGAGGGATACATTGAAGGTGTCATGAAATTTTGATAAGCTAGGTGGTAAAGCAAGCCTATAGCCAATAGCATTAATCTTATCTATAACTTCAAAAGGTCCCATAAATCTAGGGTCAAGATTAGAGGACTTAATAGAGCTTTTATAGGTTTCATCCTTATGAAAACTTAGTCTCCCATAGAGAATTCTCTTGGTGTCCTTTGTAGATTTGCATAGCTCTTTTGATGATTTGAGGCTTGTTTGAGCCTTTGGTATATTATTTTTAATTATTCCTTCATCTCTTTTATAATATCTAGCCTGATCACTACTCTATCCCTAAAATTATCCCAATATAGAGGAGTTATGCACCGTCTCCCATATAGAGACTCAAATAGAGCCATACCCAGAGAAGCATGAAGGCTATTATTATAATCAAATTGAACCAAATAGATATAGCCTTCACATTTGGTATTATGGTCCATTCAGTACATGCATAACATGTCTTCAAGGAACTCATTGACTCTTTTAGGATGGTCATATATTTATAGATATTTTGAAGAACTAACATTAAGTTTTGTATCCAAGTGTTGATACAATGCTTACTAAAATTATGATTTAAATCAAGAATATCTATCTATGATAATGAATTTTGGAAATCAATGCAAACAAAATATTTCTCTAGTAAACTTATTTTTGATGGTAGGTGCATCGTATTATATATTTCTAAGTATGAAATGTGCAACTTTAGTCAATTTGTCTACCACCACAAGTATAACATCATGTCAAAATATAGTTTTGGGTAAACCAACCACAAAATCCATGGAGATGACTTGCAACATTGGGTTGGAATAGTATGTGGGTACAACAAACTTGTTGGGTGCAAATATTTAGCTTTTACTTTCTAACATTCCAAACACCTAGCCATAAAATTATCGATATCCCTATTCCTTTCCAACAAAAATAAATTATCTTACATTTTTACCCCACCTATGTGTGCAAAGTAAAGAGTACAACGACCCTCTTTTTATATTAACATTCCTCAACCTACCTACATCTAGAATAACCAACTTATCCTTTTAATACAAAAAAACATCCCTAATTAAAAAAATTGGTCCTTGTTGGGTTCAAACTCAATTCATACTTAACACTTATCATAGTAAGCATCCTTCTATTGATGCCTTTTGAATTTTTCATATTAGTCATAATGACATTAAGACATAGTAGTTATGTGCCCTCTCCTACTTAAGACATATTCTATCTTATTTTTATTTCCCTTAATGTATTTAATATAAAAATTATATTCCACTAGGAATTCCATCCATAAACGTTATATTGCTTCAAAAATGGTTGTGTAAAGATGTATCTCTATCTTTGATTATCTGACTTAAGTTCAAAGGGATTTTCCAGCAAATAATACCTCTAAATTTTATGTACATGAATAACAACTACTAATTCTAAGTCATAAATAACATAGTTCATCACATGCTTTTTAATATTTCGATATTTGTAGGTGATGACTACCTAATATTGTGTTAGGACTACTCTTAAACCTTCAATAGAAGCATCAACATAAATCATAAATTTTAAAGGGTCGGGTATCTTTGAGTATCGGAGTAGTCATTAGTTTCTTCTTCAAAATTTTGAAGGTTGGTTTATCCATTTGAATACCTTCCTTTTTCTAAATAGGATGGATAATTTTAGAAAAAATTCTTAAAAAATGTTTGTAATAATCTACCATACTCATAAAACTATGTACTTTAGTTATATTGGTGGATGCAAGATAATTATCATATTAAAAGAGGGAATTATTATGAATCCAAATAAAATTGAGGCTATATTAAGTTGAACTCCACCAAAAAATATAGGATAAGTTACGAGTTTCGTAGGACTCATTGATTATTATAGAAATTTTATGAGATATTACAAAAAGCTTGTCTACTTCATCACCAATATTAAAAAAAGTGGAAAAGATTTCAAATGGATGTATAAAAGTGAGGATGAATTTGGGGATCTAAAAAACAATTTAACAACAACATCAATTCACAATATACCAGATCCTCTTGGTAATTTTACCATGTTTATAAATGCATCCTTAGAAGGGTTGGGAGGAGTATTAACCCAACATGAGAATTTATAAATCTCAAGAAGCATGAGGTAAATTATGCTATACATGACCTCGAGTTGGTAGTAGTGGTGCATACATTAAATTTTTAGACATATTGTTTGTTGGGTAGACCATTTGAGGTAATAATAGACCCACAAAGTCTTAGATATATATATTTACCCAAACTATGCTAATTGTAAGACAAAAAAGGTGGATAGAGTCCCTAGTAGAATATGACTTTGGTTTTGAATATATAAAAATGAAATAAAATAAGGTCGTATATAACTTGAGTAGGAGATGGCACATAGCCATATTGACCTAAAGCCATATATACTTTATGGATAGGATCAAGGAAATATACTTATAAGACTCGTATTGCATAGAAATCCAAGATAAAACTAGAGGAAATCCTCAAGAGATTAAGGATTTCAACATAAAATATGGACTTTTATGCTTTAAGGATAAGATAGTAATACCCAAAACTAGTGATCTAAGGATATTGATTATGCAAGAGGTACATAAATCTCCCTATTTTTCTCATATAGGAGGGTAAAAAATTAAGGGAAAACATGTAAAATATATTCTATTAGCTTAGAATGAAGAAATATATCATTTTTTTTATTGCACATATTTAGAATTCTATAAGGAAAAGTCAGAATATCAACATCCAATAGGGAAATTGTACCCGCATGATATTCTATACAATAGTCGTAGATAATTTCTATATATTTTATTGTGTGTTGACCTAAGATTAGGTAATAGCATGATGTAATCTTGGTAGTGGTTGATAATTTGACCAAGGTTGCACACTTCATACTGAAGAACATAAAGGATGATGCACTAGTGGTGGAAAAAAAAAAATTATAAAGGAATCTTTAGGTTACATGGGTTTCCTAAGGTGATCATATCAAACAGGGACTCTATGTTCACATTTTAATTTTGGTAGACCCTACATCATGCAAAGGGTAATGAGATAAATATTAGTTTTGCATATCATCCTAAAATATATGGTCATACTAAGAGGGTAAACCAAGTTTTAGAATATATGCTATGCATGTATTACATGGACCAAAAGTCAAAATTGGAAGAATTTTTGCACCTTATGTAATTTGCATATAATAATGGATACCATGCATCATTAGGGATGGTCCCGTTTGAATATTTGTATGGTAAAACATGAAGAACACATATATCATGGGAAAATATTTAAGATCAGGTGATGATATGACTGGAAAATATCTGAGAGATGCAGGAATAACTCAAAGCAATTCAACTTAGGGTCAAAGAAGCGGTTGATCGCCAAAAGAACTATGCTAATCTAAAAATATCACAAAGATAATTCTCTATACGAGATATTTTTTCTTAAGGTTAAGACCCATGAAAAGTACCATCAAGTCAATCAAGTTGTATGCTCTTCTTGTTGGACCCTTTAAGATCTCTGGTAAGATTATCCCAATAGCCTATATGCTCGCTCTGTCACCCAACCTATCAAATATCCATGATACTTTCCACATATATCTACTTAGGAATATGTTTCTAATCCTACTTATGTGTGGAATATTTCTAAATTTTAGATGGTAGATCCCTTAGCCATTGAGGTGAGATGAGTAAATATTTTAGGGCTTCATTCCAAGATGTTGAGGAAATGAACCCTAGATCAATGAAAGGTCCACTAGGAGCATTGCTCTAAGAAATGTATCAAATGGAAAAATGCTAAAAAAATGGGATAATAGTTTCCATATTTATTTGAATGAAACAATTGTTTACTCAATTGAAGAAAACATAGAGGACTATGTTTTGTCCAAGGGGGGAGTATGTAACATTCCTCCTTGGAAAAATTCTTTATGGACAATAAACTATGTTTTGTTATGAATATTTAATGGCATAGATTTATTTTATGATGCTTTTATGATGGAATGATTTCATTTTTTAGATCTTAAAAAATGGTATTACTCACTTTAATAAAACATAGAGGACTATGTTTTGTCCAAGAGGGGAGTATGTAACATTCCTCCTTGGAAAAATTCTTTATGTATAAGAAACTATATTTTGTTATGAATATTTAATGGCATATATTTATTATATTATGATTTTATGATAGAATGATTTTATTATTTAGATCTTAGAATATGGTATTACTAATATATTTGTGGGTGTAGGACCAAGTTCTCTCTCTAGTGGGATCATATAGGTGAACTACCTACAAAGAGAGATATTTTAGAAAATTATGGTGATGAATTGCTCATCAATAGATCATGGTAACAAAATACCCTTCATGTAGATGCATTTGCATTTTTTTTGTTTTTATGTTGACACCATTGGCTTAAGAAGTATCTATGCAAGATGTCTTCTTAATAGGTTGGCAATGACATTAAGAATATATTAAAAGGGACCACCTACTTAGGGATAAAACAATGGTGTGTAATATGGTTGGTGTGAACCTATGTGTGTATGTGGTATGCATTGATTTTTGGATAAAAACTATTAAAGTATTAAATTGTTGGTAATTATATTACTTGAGATTTAGTATCAATCTTGTAATTTTTGGGCTTGTTTTTTATATTTACTGATTTAATGTAATATTTCCTCTTCCTCCCTTTTATTTATTTTTCTAATGTAAATAAATAAGGTATAGTTTCATCCCTGGAAATAAACAACTAGTGTTTTATCGATAAAAAATTAATGTACAAGGGCAAGAAAAACTATGGGTAAAATATAAAGGGGAAATGCAAAGAAAAATAATGTCTTATGATCAAAGGAGAAGCTAAAATAATTAAGGCATCAACACAAAATTTGATAAAAGGAAAGCACCAAAAAAGGAAATGAAATACATTTTTACCACAAGGGGTAAAAATCATTCTTGCCTTTCTATTGAGCGAAATACATTATTGAGATAGTTTTGCCCAAGTTTCTTCTAATTTGAAGCAAAAGCAATAAAAATTGCCAAGCTAGAAAACAAAGAGACGAGTTCACAAAGATAAAATTTAATGATTTCACCCTTTTTGGGAAAATTAGGATATTGGTTAGTTTCAGAGAAAAATTAAAATAAGTCAAAGTCAATTTCACCCCAGAAAGGGGTAAAAATCATTTTTCCTTCTTTCTAGAGAAATTCTATTTTAAGGTAATTTTGGAGTGAAAGAATTAAGTAGATAGTGTTTGTACAAAAGCAATGCACCAGTCAAAGTCAAACTTACTCCGTGATAAGCAAGGAAGATTATGAAGGAATTCCATAAGTGATTTCATCTTGTTTTTAGTAAGTTTAAATATTTTGTTACATTTTGGGCAAAATCAATGGAAGTGCCCAAGTTCGGAGTGAAAGTAGCAACAAGGCATCCTCATGCACTGGTCAAAGTCAAATTCACCCCAAAATGGGGAAAAATTTATTTTCTCCCTCCCTTGGGGTGAAATTTCATTTTTTGCTTATAAGTCAAGCAAGATAGCATTATGGGGTAAAATTCCTTAGAGAGGATGTTTTTTGGGTGCAATTACCTAGGTTGAAAGTATATAGATGGGCAAAAATTTTGAACGAACTTATGTTTTGCTCCTGATGGAAATGAAAAGGATTTTTGCCTCACTGCCTAGGAAAAATTAATTTATGTTTCTTCTTCTCATCAAATTTGCTTTCAAAGGTGCCATTGCTCCAGATAATTTTAGGAAAAGTTAGAGATTGATCGAATTTAATTCTTGGTGCAATTAAAACAATATTTCCAAAAAAAATTCTGAAAAGTTACCAATATTAAATTCTATGTCCCTGAGCTTGGTGTGATCTAGTTTATTTTCAAGGTGTTCTCCACTGATTTCACTCTTTTCAAGATAAAATTAATTTTCATTGGGCATCCCTTGGAAAAGATAAATTTTTAAGGCACAAAATGATGATATGGTGAACAAAATTTAATATTCGAGCTCTTTATTGTCATGTGATATTGCTGATTTTCGATGCACCAATATTTGGAATGATCTTCCTATCACCTATTTTAGTTAATTTCCCAGTGCACTCCATGAAAAAGGGATCACTATTTCCTGAGGAATGTTTTTATTCGTTCACCGTTGCTAATGAGAGAATTTCTCTTGTTGGTCTTTGAATAGCCAGTGTTTTGTTTTAATACACATTTAATTTCAAAGGCGAAATCCTCTATAAATACTAAGCACTTTGATGTAATGAAAAAGGATGAAAATTTTGCAAAAAATACTTTGATTTTTCAGTATCAATTGAAGGATTCTTGGCTTTTGGTTCCTGCAGTAGTGTTATATGCAATTATTTTTTACATTTCATTTCTGTTAAGTTCATGATCTTTTTTAGGTAAATTTAAATTCTGCATTTCTGAATTTAATTCCTGGTAGAGAATTGAATACTAAAATGATCATTGAAAATTATCCCTACAATATCTGAGTGGTTTCTAGGATGTTCCTTTCCATTACATGCTGGTTAAAACTTGATTTGGATTTTAGCTGCTAGTTTATGCCCACCTTTCATCTTTGGATCATAGCCATATTTCCCATTCTTTTTGTCATTTCACATATCTTTACTATTTCCCTAATATTTAAACCAAATTATATTAGTAAGGGAACCAACCCTCTCTAGATATTGGCCTGAAGGACATCTCTCTCCTTCGGCCTTTCAATGTTGGTCGGGTCTAGGACGCATATATTTTATGATTAGTCAAATTAGTGACCAACACTAATAAGTGATAATGAAAAACCAATAATATAAAAATTATAGAGAAGATAGTAATAAGATAAAAATAGTCATTAAAAACATCAATCAAGGTAAGTCAAGCCTACAATCAACAAAATATAATAAGGTAAAAGTATAGGTTAGATCAAAATATATAAAGTAAAAAGGTCCCAATGAGTAAGAAAAGAGAGAGAATTATATACCAAACGAAATAACCTATATAAAATAGAAAAAATATTCTAGAGTGAGGCTTCCTAGATTTTCCATAGGGTCAATTGCATTGCTAGTGCAAATGCCTTTATGTGGTGCCAATGTTGGACTTGAAAAATAGATAGATAAAAGTAAAAATTACAATAGAAAATTATGCATGACCTAAGAGGATACGAAGAGCTCCTTTAAATGGCTAGCCAAAACATTTCCTTCTTGATAAATTGCTAAAAATTAGAAGAGACCTATGATAAATTCACAAGTTGTGTTTGTACTACCTACCTATAGCTAGAAAATGCAAATGATTTTAAGAGTGAAATATGTAGATGAAACAAAATATGATTAAAAATATAAAGGGTTACAAATTCATGGAACCCTATGGATGGATGAGCACCCTAGTATATGATACAAAAATAGCATTAACTAGATCAAATGCTTAAAAACGTGGAGATATATCTAAGATGAAGTGATAAAACAATAATGAGAATAAGAAAACACTATCAAATATAAAGATATAGCAATATGGATTAATCAAGGTGATCCAATCAAGAACCACAAAGTGTAAAAGGATGATTTAGATCAAAGATCTAATATAAGAGAGATCAAACAAGCAAGAGAGAAGGGAAGATGATACAACCCAAGACCATAGTTTTTTTTTTTTTTTTCTAAGTGGATATCCATTGGATTCTTAATAATAGTGATAGTGGTTGGTCTTAGAAGCTCAAATGCATCAAAGAATGCAAGAAAAAAATTATAAAATTACAAAGTTTGGCAAAATTTCCCTATTATATAAGTTTTATTGAAAGAAATTTTGATAGAGTTCTAGTGCTTTCAAAATTTGATGATATATCCTTATTAAGGTATGCATTTATAGATTATTTAGGGGTCTCTTGGAGGTAAAATGCAAGGAGAGAGAAGGTTATTAAAGTTGCTTGGAAGGATTAGGAAGCTTATAGGCATGGTATAAATATTAGTAAGCATAATCACACTTGTTAGTGGTGATAATATTGGGCATGAGATGGATATATACCTCTAAGATTCCATGCATGCCAAATAACTTATGCTTTCCACATTTGAACTACTAGTGCAAATGAGCTAGTGCATATGCTTCATGACTATTGAAGTTCATATTTGGATAGAAATAGGTCAAATAGTGAAACTAGTAATTTTAATTGAAAATAAAAATGTATGTTGGCCAACATAATTACTTAGGATTAATAAATGCTCTAAATATGGTGATGATGAATATTGGGCTAGTTTGGTTGGTTGTAAGAGTTTATGATGATGGTCATGTGGATTGTCAACTCACTTGGTGCACAAAATTGGATATCTATATATGTCTTTGACACTAACCCCTTTACATTCCACACCACATGCCCATAGGCTAAATAATTCACCATGAAATAAAGTACTAATCTATGTGTAATCAAATTGCATTCAAATATAATTTGCACCCTTTTTACCCCTAAAAACAAGATTCCATGGACTATTATTTAGTTTAAAATTTAAATTTTTGAATGTAAATAGAGCAAATATTTAACATATAAAATTAGGTACCTAGAATCAAACTAGGAAAAGGAGTTTAACTAGGATCCCCTTAAAATTTTATTAAGAATTTAAAAATTCTAAGGATTAATTTATTTTTATTATAGTTTCCCTATATAGCTTTTTTCATATGTAACCAATTAGGCCCTCTTCTCATGTCAGCGTAACAAAAATATTGTCAAGCCATTTTACTAACTATGTTAAATGGATCAAAGAAATTTTCCATGCATGTAAGTTTATCCAATTTTTCTCTAGAATAGATGTCTTCCTTAAACTTTCATCATCTTCTTTTCTTCATCAATGATCATGTAGATTACCTTTCCATTTGTGTTGCCTCTACACAAAAAATGCCAAAATAAAAGTAAATTGATTTTTTTGAAAAGTTTATTAATGACAAATGAGGGATTTAAGAAACCTTAGAAAAATAAATCATGTAGGTAGGACATCCATATAGATAGTGAAAGCATGAGGATACAAAAAAAAAAGGAAATGCCAAGGTGCGATGCAAACGAAACTAAACTTAACGCTAAATCCTACGAACTGAAATGCATGAAAGGAGAGAAACATAAACACATTGAAACAAGGTATAAAAGTGAATATGGAGTACAACCCTTTTTATTAATATGCTTTAGAACCCGGTTACAATCTGTCTCCTCCCTTTTTAGGGGCTAGGAGCATTAAATATGTTCTTGTCACATCAACAGATGGTATTCCTTCTTCACATTCGTTGATGAGTCTTGACTCCTTGCTGCTCCTCTAATGTCGAGACCCTACGTTCAAGGAAACAAAAAATAGTCAATAGCACCTGTAGATAAAATGAAACATGCAATCCCCAAGCCTACGATTAGTGCATGCAAAAAATGAATAAAACGATAACTAAATAACATCAGAATGATCTAAAAATTTAATAGAGGCATGAGGAAATTACCAGGAGGGCACTGCAAATGGAATAGTCAAAAAATTCACCACGGATTTCTAATCGCTCCGGGGCGGGACGATTAGACCTGCAACAAAACGTCAAAAAGCATTGTCCCAAATGTCCCATCCGGGAGGCTCCAAATCACCTGCAAAGTTGGGGGTTAGGTAAAATGGGGTATTTTGGAAAGACCCAGAAGGTCATATTTTTCCAATTCGGCCTCTATCACCGGGAATTTGATGATGCTACCTGCATGTTAGCAAAAGCGTGAAATGACAAAAACATGATCAAAACAGCTCAAAATGATGTGAAATTTGAATGACAACCTATCTAAGCAACATAGAATCAGATGCAAAAATAACAGAAAGGAAATATGCTACAAATTTCTAATCGCTTCGAGGCGGGGCGATTAGGACTGCAATAGTGTGGGGGGCACCGGGGGTAGGACGCCCACCATTTGGGGCCCGGTTTTGACACCAATCCACTTGGGATGGGTCCAAAACCTCTTGTGGGGTGTTGTCAAAAAATTTGGTAGGATGTTATGGCCAAATGTCGGGTTTTGGTTCCAGATTTGCGCTTCCAATAACCACCCTATGACCTCCCTTCCAAAAGAGATCAAGGATGTGAAAGGCACAAATCAAAAGGTGTGAGGATGTAAAACGGCAGCACTTCATTGCTCAAAATGCTCCTTCTCTGTATATTTTTTGGGTGAGAAGACTCACCATTTTATAGACCTGACGGTCTCTTTGGATGAGCATGCAGAGGCGCCACTTGGCAATCATGCCTTCCCAGGGGGAGAAGATTCCTCCCTAATTAGGGGCTCCATGACTGCCCTTGTAATTGCCTCTAGTGCTAAAAAATGCTCACTCACACTCCCATGCAATGAAGGAAGAGTTAAGTGGTGGATCTGAGCTGCCATTTGTCAAGATTTGACTTTTTCCCCGTCAAACCTGCTATTCGCCCCACCCTGGAGCGAATACTGCTAATCGTCCCTGGGTGGAACGAATACTAGTTTGTAATCATCCTTGGGTGGAATGAGTAGAGAGCAAAGTGCCTGAAAGGTGCCAAATTGACCTCTGACCTTCCAAAACTACTGTGTGAGTGGTTAGGACCACTGTTTAACCTCTAGGGGCTACCCTGGGGGCTGTGTGTGTCAATGCGATCAGTGTTTGTAGTCACATAATCGGATTGGTGTTGTTTTGGTGTCTACAGATGCCCCTTTTTGGGATGCATTGTGCGTGGCGCAGTGTTGAGCAAAAATAGATAACCAAAGCACTAATGATTAGGGTTTCTCAGTAACCTAACCAACTTTTGATGCCCCAAGTATGGAAAGGGCATGCATTCTTGAATCCTTGCTTCTGACGAGCGAAGGAACTTAATTCAAGTGTTAACCTTTTTCGGTGAGGTGTTACTTGAGCTTGGACATTGATCAGTCATGAATAGGCAAAGGGCACAACCTTTTGTCTATGGGAACCTTGAGTTCATGATTCATGAATGCCAAGTGTTTGATTAACTTGTGATTATTGCTTGTTTACTGCCCCAAGCAGGAGCGTGATTTTCTTTGTCAATGATTCTTTGAATGCATGCCATTTCCTTAATTGGGTGTGTATTTGTTGATTGGTGACTAAGTGTGACTACCCCCTCAAGTGACGAATCGATGAGGGAATGACCTACATGAGAAAAGTGATGAGTCGCTTGACCCAAGATGACTTAGGTAAGGGTGCCTTTCAGTTGTTTATCTTTGAATGTGTGTGCAGTTTCCCAACATTTTGACCTATTTTTGGTGGGTGTTTAACCCTTTTGGTGACGCCGTTTGGGGATGAAATTGTCAAAAATCCGTCCTCCCGTGGAGCGGTCCGGATATGGTAGCCTTCTTAGGGAGTAGGATAGTGACAATTTGTGACCCCAACATCTGTTTTGCATGCCAAGAATGGCGGGCACAAATGCGCCTTTGTTCGGCAATGTTATTGCTATTTTTGGGTGGGTTTGGACCCTTTTTGGGACGCCATTTGGGGATGAAATTCTCGACAATCCATCCTCCCGTGGAGCGGTCCAGCTATGGTAGCCTTCTTAGGGAGTAGGATAGTGAGGATTTGTGACCCCGACGTCTGTTTTGCATGCCCGAAATGTCAAGTGCAAAAGCACTCTTATTGGACAATTTTATTGCTTGTTTTTGGTGCATTTTGGTGCAGTTTTTTTTTTTTGAAATTTTTGCTCTGTAATCATCCCAGGGTGGGACGAGTGCTAACTAGAGCGCTCATCCTAGGGAGGAACGATTACAGGCCTAAAAGCCTATTTAAGGGCCAAAACTAGGGTTTGGGCTCATTTGCATTCAATTTTTCTGGCGATTTGGAGCTCTGAGGAGGAGGAGGTCGATTCTGCGAAGCAAAGCGCTGCCAAATTTTTCCCGACACCATGAGTTCATGAACCGGATTGAGTGGCAGAGCCGAAGCGAGACCGGTAAGTGCTCCTCTTTGTTATTTGCTTTTGTTTTATGTTACAATTTAAAAATTGCAATTTATTTTGAATTTGTTTTTCGTTTAAACTTAGGTAAAACCCGAGGCTAAAAAGAAATTGACAAAAACTAAAACTATAACCCTAGGTTAAACTGAAACCCTAGGTTGTGTCATTTCTTCTTTTTGTTTTTGTTTTTTATTTTCTATTAAACTAGAACCCTAGGGTAAATTGAATGAAAAACCCTAGCTTAGAAAAATTGTTTTAATCTAACTATTTGTTTTTAAACTGAAATCCTAGGGTAAGCTGAGAGCAAAACCCTAGCTTTAGAAAAAAAATTTATTCTAATTTTTCATTTGTAAACTTTAGTTATAAACCCGAGGTTAACGAAAAATGTTATGTTGATTTTTTTTGTTTTGTTTTTATTTATCAGTTTAAATGTAGAGTTAAAAACCCTAGGTACTGACAAATTATTTTTTGAATTTTTGTTTTTAGTTATCAGTTTAAACGTAGAGTTAAAAACCCTAGGTACTGACAAACTATTTTTTTTTTTTGTTTTGTTTTTAATTGTAGAGTTAAAAACCCTAGGTACTGACAAACTGTTTTTGATTTTTTTTGAATTTTGTTTATCAGTTTAAATGTAGAGTTAAAAACCCTAGGTACTGACAAACTATTTTTTGAATTGTTTTTTAATTTTGTTTATCAGTTTAAACGTAGAGTTAAAAACCCTAGGTACTGACAAACTATTTTTTGAATTATTTTTGAATTTTTTTATCAGTTTAAATGTAGAGTTAAAAACCCTAGGTATGAATTTTGATTTTTTTTAATTTTGTTTATCGTTATTTGTCTATTTTTAGTTGTACATTGTTTTATGCATTGTTGTAGATTCATGTTATTGTTGTACAATTTATCATGTTTTTAATATTTTTGTTTTCTTTTCTTTTGTAGGTGGTGAAGAGCCAGTACCGTGTGCTTACGATTTTCTCTAAAGTGTGGGAGGCATTGACTTTGGTTGACTGGGAGTGGCTTGATGCCCTTGGGCTCAAGAATGTGACTCGGCTAGAGCCTGTGGTCGGGATCGGGCCTATCTAATGACCCTGATCAACTTGTGGGATCCTCAGACCAATACCTTCCATCTCCCAATAGGGGAGATGATAGTGACCTTGGAGGACGTCTATCGAATTCTATGGATTCTGATAGATGGGCTACCGATTAGGATGACGTCGTGTGATTAGCAGATAGCTATAATGACGAGATGCTTCGGGCATGGGGAGGAGTTGGGTGTGGATAGCCTAGTGGAGAGGGCAGAGGGCGACTTCCAGATTGGCAGCATTTTGGTACGATGGTGGCTAGAGAGGGGCATGTTGGGAGTGAGGCATGGTGGTGGGGGGGGGGGTGGGGGGGGGGGGGGGGGGGGGGGGGGGGGGGGGGGGGGGGGGGGGGGGGGGGGGGGGGGGGGGGGGGGGGTGGGGGGGTGTTTTGGTGCCCATCACTGTCCAACCTAGCTTGAGGCTGGAGAGTGGCTTCGGCGGGTGCATAGGGGAGGTGGCTGATCAGGCGACACATGACCGAGTAGGAGTACTTCCCATATGTTTGAGTGACATGATAGTTTGGGGTGCGCCAGGGGTTGTCTGGTGAGCCTGTGATCTATCGGCATCGGGGTGACGAGAGGACTTTGGTCTGGCTAGTCATTGCACCATTGGGTGAGGATTCGGATACAACGATTGATGTCCTAGACATGGACGATGTCGGGGCTACCGTGGAGTACAACCAGTGGTGGACTTTGCGATGGTGGCAAGGTGAGGGGCCTCTAGGGGGTGTAGAGGCGGTAGTAGTAGGTGGTGAGGATGTAGAGGCATCAGGAGAGGGTTGGGGGGTTCCACTAGAGGATGCGGACATGGTAGAGGTGGATGATTTTGTGGGGGAGGATTTTGGGGTTTTGAAGTAGCCAGAGATGCAGGACATTCTGGAGTAGTGGGAGCCGGAGCAGCCCACAGTCCTGGATATGCCTATGCACCAGGCTGTCCTGGAGGGTGTGGAGGGGAGGGATCACACTGAGATAGCACGATTGGAGGATCTACTTCAAAGGTGAGATGAGGAGCTAGGGGAGGCTCTATAGGAGAGGGATCTCCTATGGACTCAGTTGGATGAGCGAGAGAATGCATTTGTTGCGTACCACCGATGGGATGGGGATACAGATGCTACACGGGAGAGGGATCTCCTACAAACTCAGTTGGCGTGGAGCGATGATGTAGTGGTTGTGTACCGACGATGGGAGTCGAAGTGGTTTCAACATCGAATGGATTTGGAGGGAGAGATTATTCACCTTCGGGGGCAGTTACCTGAGCTCTCTATAGGTGGGTCTTCGCATCGAATGAGGGATAGTGATACTAAGCAGTCAACATCCTCTCATCATAGGTGATTGGATGAGGGAGGCACTAGTAGGCATGATGCGGGGGCTAGTAGCAGCCACCTTGAGGGGTCCCATAGGACCCACACCACGGGGGGTAGTTCCCATCGCACCGATCCTGCGTGATCATGGTGGTCGACGCCCTAGGCTTGGGGGTTTTTGAGCTTTTGCCTTTTTGTGAGGTCAGAGGACCGGTTTATTGTAGCCTACGGGCATTTTTGATGATATATATATAGATGACTTTCTTTTGTTTATACACATGTTGTGATTTGATTTTATGCACAGTGACTGATGTTTGATGGATGCATGTTAATTTACATTATGTATGGATATGTTGCAATGAATGCTAATGTTTCTAATTTATATGATATGCAAATGGAATGGATGAATTGAAATTGTGATTGTTGGCAATGGCACCATAGACTGCTTATGGCTTTTTGTCCTAGGCGATTGTTGTGGTAAATGACTTTTTTATGTATACATGTTATTTTTTGTATTTTTTGATGGCGATGCAAGGATGAAAGATATCACAGTTGGTTTAGAATGTAGTTAAGGTTTTTTGAGACTCAGATGTTTTAACTAACTAGCCAAGACTATACTTTTATCTTACAAGACTTTTGAACAAGGTATGAATCCGACTTGTCTTTGACCAAGTTATTTCACATCCCTGTGTGTGCAATTGAGTTTGTTTATGTGGTATTTGTCAGGATACCGCCAGTGCCAGATAGGCTGTCAACCAAACCTGTACTGAGGATCACCTAATTAGCTCCACTAACTCCTTTGTTGTATTTAGTCAGATTAATCTACGGTGCTATCTAGGATACCATAAGCTAGCTCATCCACATGCAAACATTGATCTGCACACAAGTTAATGTGACAGATATATCGTCATGCGGGAGGTTTGCCACTAGTGACCGATAGGTTATCCACCAAACCGATACTGAGGTTTACCTCATGACCTTCTCGAATTCTGAGAGTTCCAGGGATTCAAGTTTGACTCCCTTCTTTTCTTCAATTGTATTGGGATACTTGCTCTTCTATAGTGATAAAAATCACTGTTTATTTTTGTTTTTTCTTTTGAGCAAGGGATTTGAATATTGAGTGATGAGAATCACTATTGTATGTGCCTTTTGATGTATGCACTTTGGGTGTGATGTCAAATTTTTGGAGTTTTGACTTTTGCAAATTTTTGATGTTTTGCAACTTTTTGAGAACTTGGGATTCTTGGGGAATTGGGTAGGGAAGATGCTTGTCCTTTTGCCAACTCTCAGCATTCTTGGGGTCATTCGCATAGGGGGATGAGCAAGATAACCTTTTCACTAGATGGTATCCTGGATTGCTTTGCATATTTCATCTTTCGTTCACACAACTTGGGAATTTTTATGTGTTTTAACTTGTGTTGGGATGCTACGTAACAAGGTGTGATCCAAGTAGAACTCTACCTTTGTAAAATCTGTCTGACTTTGTACAGTATTTGGCTAGAAAGCTAATGACAGCTGAATGACGAAAAACTCTAGATACATTAGAAGACAATTGACTATGATATGGTGAAAATATGTGAATGGCATTTATTTTTGATGGACTGTTTATAGAGTGGAGAAATGTGGAAAATGATGGATTTGCCGAATAATTACAGTCTATGGTGCCTTTGACCTGTATGACCAACAAATATGCAATGTATGGATGTGATGCTTAATGCAGCTATTATTTTTGTGTTTTTGATGGATTGATTTTTGTGAGTATGAAGATGAGATGCAAAAAGAGTTCTTTATTGTTGTGATGATTTTGAGTATGCATGGAAATGAGATGCAAATTTTTGTTATTTTTGATGATTTTATTATTTTTGAATTTTCTTATTTTTGACCAAGCGATTGTGGGAGCCCTTGGAGCTTTTGGTTTGACCAAAGGGATGATGGGTACCTTTGGGGCTTTTTGGTTTGACCAAAGGGTTTGTGGGCACCTTTGGGGCATTTTTGGGTTGACCAAGCGATTATGAGAATCCTTGGAGCTTTTGGTTTGACCAAAGGGATTATGGGAATCCTTGGAGCTTTTGGGATTGACCAAGTGATTATGGGAATCCTTGGAGATTTTGGGTTGACCAAGTGATTGTGGGAATCCTTGGAGCTTTTGGGGTTGACCAAAGTGATTATGGGAATCCTTGGAGCTTATTTGGTTTGACTAAAAGGGTTTGTGGGAAATTTGGGACAAGTGGAACATTGAGTTTGATTTGGGAACTTTATGGAACGTTTGTGTGTTAGCTGGGATGGTGGTGAATTAGTCTATGGCATCTATGTCTAGATATAATGACTATGTTGGATCGGCCGGATTGTGGATGGGGTGGTTAAGTCAATGGAGATCATGTTGATGAAATGATTTTGGTCTCCATTACCATGGGTGTGGTGACTCGAACATCCTTGATGATTTTTGTGCTCTGGATCTGGCTCTGGAGGTATTGGCATGAATGGATCGGCCCTATGTGTGGGGAGGAGGACAGGGTCTACCCTCGGCACTGATATCTCTATAGGGTCTCTGGGCGGTAGGTGTTCTCTATATGCCCAAAGTGGTGGATTCAACACTTGGTCCCACTACGTTGGGTTTAGGTGCCACTCATGCCCTGGCCTTATGTTTAGTTGTTCAAATATGTCATCAATATCTAGGGGGTATTGTTGCTGCATCTACCGCATGTGATTGAGATATGCCATCTCAGTTTCATCTTCATAATCACTATCAGAGATCCAAAGGCCTTCGTTGGTTCCAACAACTGTTTACGACATGAGAGGCTCATCTTGCTCGAGCAAATTGATCTGGCCCCATCGGGGTTGTTCCGCTCTCTATGGGGGGACCTGATTTTCTTGAGGTGGCACTTGCTCGATTGGAGCATCCAAAGGGAACATTGCCAAGAGGCTTTCTTGATAATCATCCATGGGGGTCACTTGTGAGTGATTTCTATCCGATTCAAAGGGGTCCCATGGTGCTACCTCATATTCTGACTCGTCTTCTAAAGATCCTTCTTGACCTTGTCTATACCCCTCTTGTAGGTGAGTTCTCAAACTTTCTCCTCTCTCGATTAAAGGGAAGGGGTTGTTGAGGTCAACAAGGTTGGTTGTCAATGATGGGAGAAAATCCCCCAATGTATATGTCGTGTTAGGATTGGCATATGGATCTAATGCCAACCCACCCTTGTTGCCTATCCCTAGGCCTTGCATGTTCTCTACCAAGATGTCCAAGGGTAGAGGGTGGTTGAACCCTACCCTTGATTTGTCGTATGGCATCTGATATCTTGGTTGGCAAAGAACGTGCACTCCTTGCTCATATCTGCCTAACCCATATCCATGCCAATTGCATTGGCCAAGATATCTCAAAGCGAAATCTGGGTTGGACAAATAGTTGACGTCTTCAGTAAAAGGCTCTTCATCTTCATCCTCTTGCATGTAAGGTTCAATGCCATTATCAAGGCCCCCATATACAAAGTTTGTCTGGTTTGGTGGGTAGCCTAGAGGAACAATAGTGCCTATGGGGAGGCGAGGTCTCCCCATGTCCTGCATGGACTCAAGTGCGGGTGTTGCTACAATGTTCCACACCAGGTACTCCCCTAGGCCCGTATTGGCCATCTCAATGGTGATTGTTGGCGGTTGAGGGGGAGGGAATGAAAGTTCTTCCTGAGTCCACTCCATGTCGGGTGAACTAGGAGCCTCGACTTCCATTCTGCTAGGCATCTCCTCAGTAGAGATGGTTGAGACTGATGGTGGTACCTCTTCCAGGGGTTTCTTCCCTTTGTCCTTCGGTGTGGCCACCGTAGGTGGCATCGTTGGTGAAGGACCAGATGATGAAGATGGACCCGATTGGGGATTTGATGGACTTGTCAATGGGGATGCCTATGGAATCGAACCCTGTTTAGATGGATTCAACTAAAAATCCAAATGCATTGATGGAAGGGTCGATTGCGGCATTAGCTACACCGTATTGCAATACTTGAAGGGCTCCAAGTCTATCGGGACTACATGCACTTGCCCTTCAAATGTATACTTTAAGCATTGATGAGCTATCGAAGGGACACACTTCATGTCCCTGATCCATGGCCGACCCAGCAAGATGTTATAGGCCATCTCACCCTCCAAGATGTGGCACAATGTAGGTATAGTCTTTTGTCCCACTTGGATGGGTAGGACAATTGTGCCAACTATCGAGCATATGGCATCATTGAATGCTCGCAGTGTATAGGTGGAGGCCACTATGTGAGATGCGGGCAACTTTAGGTGCTTCAAGGCCATTGTTGTAATGATATTACTAGATGAGCCAGTGTCCACCAACACCCTCTTATACAGAATCCCATTGACCCACGCGATGACGTGCAGGGGTGGATCCGCCATGTCACCAGCCACTGATTTCAATTCATCCTCTCGAAAGGTGATGACTGGCTCAGTGCATCGTTTGACATGTCCCACGAAGTTGTTGAAGGAGTTTGCTTCATGGGGCTGCAACTCGATGGCTTTTAGTATCTCCATTAGAGCCTCCCGATGGGGCGATGATTGTTGTATGAGCTCGTAGATGGAGAGCCTAGCCGATGTGGTCCTCAAACTCTGGGTGAGTTTGGTTCGAATCATGGCCACTGGTCTAGGTGGAGCAGGTTGCGTAAGGTGCTGTTGTGGTTGTGACATTGTTGGCACCTCTCCTGTAGCTACCGTGGGGGTAGCTGTGCTCGGGTACCTCTTGTTCCGAGTCACTATACTGATCATCCCTACATACCCCTGCATGGGGCAGTTCTGTGTTACCTCATTGACTTGTAGGGTCTTTGCCTATGCATCATGGGTAGGCAAGGGGTCCTTAAAGACCTCCATTTGTTGGTTGCTTGGTGCCACGGGATTATCCACCGCTAATGTCTTGTTATCTATTAGGTCTTGCACCAAGCCTTTAAACTTCCAACATGCATTAAGGTCATGTCCCTTCCATCTGTGGAACCTGCAGTACAAGTCTTCCCTATAGCCCTTAGGTTTTGGTGCATTGGGGTCTATGGGTTGACTCTCGGGTAGGTTGATCAAGTTTGCCACTGACAAACGGTCAAACAGGGAGTCTCTGGACTCTGTGTAAGGTGTGAATTGTCGCCTAGGGTGACGCTGCTGATTTTGTTCTTGCCTCTAATTTTCTCTGTCATAACTGTTAAGAGGCACCGCCTGATAGTTAGCCTTTTGGGGTTGTGTTGCTTGTGCAGGCTTAGGGACGTTTATAGCAACCTGATTGACCGCAATGGGTTTCTATTGCGTGGTCCCTATTTTGGTGTTCTTAGACCATTCTTTCTTCTTTGGCTTGGCTATCTCACCATCCTGAATCTTGATCTCCTCAATGATTCTGGCTTGCGCTAGAGCTTCCTCTAAAGTGGCATATTGCTGCAGCTGCAATAGCATGGAGATCGATCTCAAACAGCTCTTTGAGAACATTTGGGTGAGGTCGGACATAGGAGGGAGGTAGGGCAGCTTTGAAAGCAAAGTCCTCCACCGGTTCCCATAGGCCGCCATGGTTTCTTCCTCATACTGCCTGAGGCTGGCTAGGTCACTTAGTGATGCCTTCTTCTTGGTGTTGAAGGTGAAGCATTCGAGGAACGCATCCACTAGCTGATCTAAGTTACTAATGTTGTGCTTTGGCAATTGAGTGAACCAATCCGAGGTAGGGCCTACGAACATGGTGATGAATGTTCTTAGCAGCAAAGCATCATTGTCCTGAATGCCAAAGCATTGGCTCAGGAATCTAGTCACATGCTCTTGGGCATCCTCCTCACCTCTAAATATTGCCAACTGAGGTAGTTTAAAGTGTTCAGGGTAAGGGGGTGTCGACATTGACGGATGCACAGGATGACTACGGAGTTGGCGTAAAGTGGGCTTTTGGGGCCCAGAAGTCTTGGTCTCCACAGACTCCAAGCACTCTAGCAGTGCTTTATATGCATCAAAATATTTGATCTCTTCCTCCTTGGTTAGTTCCCATTGTGGGTTGTGGGGAACTTGAGGCCTATGGAGGGGTGGCCGGATAGCACCCCCTCTGCCTTGGTAGGGCATTTCGGCCCGCTCTTCTTCTTGCTCATACTCCTCATAGGCTTCTTGAGGAGTTTTTGGATGAGACCTATAACCATGGGTGGGTCCCCATGGAGGGTGCCCATCATTGTTCTTGGGAGTGGCCTCCCGCTCAGGTCTAGGAGGTCTCGGAGGTAGCACTTGGTAAGGTCGTGGAGACCTATCTCGTACCAAGGGGTTGCGCCTCTCATACGATTCTGCTCTTTGGGTGCGAGGGGTTGGAACCCTCTCAGGCACAGTGTTATGGAGCAGCTCATCTGTTTGGCACCGAATGCGCTCTTTGCTAAGGCGATATAGATGCTCTAGCTGTTGTTGGTCTTGCTCAAGCTGCGTGATCTGTGCTTGGTGGGTGGCATGTCTAGCGACTGCCAGGTCGATTTGTTCTACCATCTTGAGTCTAGGAGGCCTAGATGCCTCTCCTACACATTTATCTCGGTCGTGATGATCCGAGATCTCTATAGGTCGCTTCCCTCTATCGAGGTTGGCGACATTCACTCGAGGCTCTGGCCTCAGTAGGTGATTCTGGTAGATAGCAGGTGCGGAGGCGCATTGCTCCCATGCTGTGTATTGCTCTTGAGGAATGTAATGGTCTTCCTCGTGCTCCCTTTCATATATGTGAAAGGGGCGGGCAGAGTTGGCTCACCCTGTTTGAAGAGCCTTGTGCTCTGGATTTGGCTTATTATTCCTAATAGTGATGGGGGGTAAAGGAGGGATGACATAATCATGTGGCCTCTCCTCATGGACCCTATGCTGTTCTAGCACTTCATCGCATGGTGGCCACTCATACCGAGCTTCTAAGGGAGCCTTCCCATTTATATTGAGTGCCACGTGTAGGGACTCCTCCTAAAAGGGTCTATGTTGGATGGGAGTGCCCCTCGAAGGGGTGCCTCTATAGTCCCATTCTGAAATGGCACGATGTGGACTATCTTGTGGGTCGGGCCGCCAAGGTGGTATGACCAAGTCCTTGGGGCTATAGCGGAGGTGACTTGTGCCCCCTTGTACACTCTCCGTAGCTCCTACCCGTGATTGGGCTTGGCTACGGGTGTACACCATGGTGGTGTTTCCCTACAAGATGCGTAGATTTTTATTTCTTTTTATGATTTTTATGCTACACTAAATAGAAAATATCACACACACACAAAGCAATGATTATCTCATTTAAAGATTAAAGGTGTGCCCTAAACCTGGTTTAGTGTGTTTTGATTTTTGTTTTGACAGTTTTGTAAAGAACATTTTGTAGCAAATGCAATATGATGGCTCTTATGACTCCCAAAAATGGTCGCCCCTTCGATATACCATTGCCAGGCCGTTATACCAAACCTCTCTATATACCCGCCCTTACGTGAGGGAAACTATTGGTACGTGAGAGCAGAATGGTACGTGGAACATAGGCGGTACGGAAGGGGGATCACCCTATTTTTGACACCTACCATAGAAGACTTATCCTCATGCACTGGGAATCACCCCAGCTACACTTGGTCAGCTTTCGTCGGGATTTACGTCTAGCAACAGTAGCGATCGGGGTTATGGATGCAAAAATTCAAGCCAAGGTGGTGATGAAATCCACCGTTGGTCTTGATCAAGGGTTGGGGTTTTACGACCAACTCCTTGGTGTTTAAATTGCCATGTGATGTGTGGGGTTCTTTTTATTTTGCATAAAAGAAAGCAAACATGCAGTAAAAACTTTCCCTAAGCAAGCAAATAACCAAAAAATAGAAAACAAAAAGCAAAAAATGACAGAAGGTGTTTAGGACCCCTACCTCTTCTCTGCCCAAATCGGATGGCTCAGAGTTTCTACCCTAAAACTACATAGAGAGCTATTCATCCCTAGGTGGGATGAATAATAGAACTGTATTCATCATAGGGTGGGGCGAATGCCCATTCGTCCCTGGGTAAGACGAATTCCAGCTCTGTATTCGTCACAGACTGGAACGAACAACAGTCCAGCATTTGAAAACTTGGTACCTGCAAGAAAAAACAAGCAATTTTTGATCAGATTTCTGATCTCAAAAATAGAGGACAAGGTCCCACCGTGATCACCACTGAAAGCACGAGGATACGAAAACAAAAAGGAAATGCCAAGGTGCGATGCAAATGAAACTAAACTTAACGCTAAATCCTACGAACTGAAATGCATGAAAGGAGAGAAACATAAACGCATTGAAACAAGGTATAAAAGTGAATATGGAGTACAACCCTTTTTATTAATATGCTTTAGAACCCAGTTACAATCCGTCTCCTCCCTTTTCAGGGGCTAGGAGCGTTAAATATGTTCTTGTCACATCAACAGATGGTATTCCTTCTTCCGCGTGCCCACATGTAGAATGGGTGGACCAAACATCACCGCCACTTGCGTTGATGAGTCTTGACTCCTTGCTGCTCCTCTAATGTTGAGACCCTATGTTCAAGGAAATAGAAAATAGTCAGTAGCACCTGTAGATAAAATGAAACATGCAATCCCCAAGCCTACGATTAGTGCATGCAAAAAATGAATAAAATGATAACTAAATAACATCAGAATGATCTAAAAATTTAACAGAGGCATGAGGACATTACCAGGAGGGCACTACAAATGGAACAGTCAAAAAATTCACCACGGATTTCTAATCGCTCCGGGGCGGGACGATTAGACCTGCAACAAAGCGTCAAAAAGCACTGTCCCAAATGTCCCATCCGGGAGGCTCCAAATCACCTGCAAAGTTGGGGGTTAGGTAAAATGGGGTATTTTGGAAAGACCCAGAAGGTCAGATTTTTCCAATTCGGCCTCTATCACCAGGAATTTGATGATGCTACCTGCATGTTAGCAAAAGCGGGAAATGACAAAAACATGATCAAAACAGCTCAAAATGATGTGAAATTTGAATGACAACCTATCTAAGCAACATAGAATCAGATGCAAAAATAACAGAAAGGAAATCTGCTACAGATTTCTAATCGCTCCGGGGTGGGGCGATTAGGACTACAACAGTGTGGGGAAGCGCCCGGGGGCAGGACGCCCACCGTTTGGGGCCCGATTTCAGCACCAATCCACTTGGGATGGGTCCAAAACCTCTTGTGGGGTGTTTTCAACAAATTTGGTAGGATGTTATGGCCAAATGTCGGGTTTTGGTTCCGGATTTGCGCTTCCAATAACCACCCTATGACCTCCCTTCCAAAAGAGATCAAGGATGTGAAAGGCACAAATCAAAAGGTGTGAGGATGTAAAATGGCAGCACTTCATTGCTCAAAATGCTCCTTCTCTGTATATTTTTGGGGTGAGAAGACTCACCATTTTATAGACCTGACGGTCTCTTTGGATGAGCATGCAGAGGCGCCACTTGGCAATCATGCCTTCCCAGGGGGGAGAAGATTCCTCCCTGATTAGGGGCTCCATGACTACCCCTGTAACTGCCTCTAGCGCTCAAAAATGCTCACTCACACTCCCATGCAATGAAGGAAGAGTTAAGTGGCGGATCTGAGCTACCATTTGTCAAGATTTGACTTTTTGCCCATCAAACCTGCTATTCGCCCCACCCTGGAGCGAATACTGCTAATCGTCCCTGGGTGGAACGAATACCAGTTTGTAATCATCCCTGGGTGGAACGAGTAGAGAGCAGAGTGCCTGAAAGGTGCCAAATTGACCTCTGACCTTCCAAAACTATTGTGTGAGTGGTTAGGACCACTGTTTAACCTCTAGGGGCTGCCCTGGGGGCTGTGTGTGTCAATGCGATCAGTGTTTGCAGTCACATAATCGGATTGGTGCTGTTTTGGTGTCTACAGATAGATAAAAAACAATATATTGGACTCAGTACTAAGAGAGAACCTTTCGACGAATATATCTCCTAGAGAAAATCCTTTGGAAAATAGTGATATATTGTGATCCAAGCCCTTCTATGGTTTTAATAAGAACCCTTTTAAAACATTGCCAATGACACTAAGAATTTTCTTTTAACTATTACAAAATTATACTAATGCAAATGAACTATTGTAAATTTTCTAGCATATATGATTAAAAGGTTAAATAGTCAAAATAATCATTTTTGGTTCCCAAGTTCGTTTGCACTATTAGTGCAGATGTTTATTAATCAACATGAATTCTTAGAAGAAATAAACATTCCAAATTAGGGTATGGGAAAGATTAGGCTAGTTTTATTTTTTATAAGACTAGTATATGAGGGTTGAGGAGGATTGTTTATTAGCCTAGTGCACAAATTGGTGGTTAAAATTTATTTTTAATGTATTATTCACATAATAAATGCATCAAAATTGTCATATATGTGCTAATATTATAATGGAAAACTTTATAATGATCAAGGTCAATGATAGAAAGTGCATGGTGTTAAAAATAGTTGTATAAAAGTATAATAAAATATTATATTTAAGAAGCATTAAATGTAATCATGCCCTAGCCTAGGATATCCCCTTGTGTTTTGAAGGAAAAACAAAATTTCTTGAGGAAACTCTATTTTATAGGGAATATGTATAGGAGCAATGAAGAGATAAAGCAAGGGGTAATAAATCTAGACATGGGTAGGTCAAGTGGATTAATAAGTTAGGGGATAAAAATAATTATTTTTTACTATTTTATTTAATATATTATAAATCTCTAAGCCCTTATTGCTCTAAAATATTTGAAGGTATAGCAGAAAATGAAATATTTTTTGGATAAAATGTGAGCACTGACAAGAGGACCAGGCTCTAGGATTTAGGTACGTTTAGAAAACAATTGCTATTAAATTTTATTTTTTCTTGAAAATAATATTGAGAAATATTTTTAGTGCATTTTATGTTACCAACATATTTTTCATAGTGTAAACATCAACAAGCAACACAAATGTTAGGTGGTACAAAATTCATCTGGTAGTGCAAATATTGTTTGATGACACAAATTCGAGATAGTGCAAATGTGGATTGGTAGTGCAAACACTAGGTAAAACATCTAGACCTAGGTAATATTTTTACACGAGAAGATAATTTTCTTCTTGAGTTTGTTTTAGATTTATTTTTGGGTAGGTGGAAGAACATATTTTTTTTTATTTTCAATGTAGGTTAGATATGGATTTCTAGATTGTTGGGAGAACCATCCTTATTCTAAGGATACTATCTAGATTTTATTAGATATAGATAACTTAAGCATTCTTTTGATAGTAGGAATCTACCTTGTGGTCTTAAAATCTAAGGAGGATTTTGATAGGAAGCTTATTAATACATTGGAAAAATATTGGTACATAGAGATGAGTATTTTTTTGCTCCCCCATATGGGAGATGACTATCATTCTAGATTATTTTTAGCAAATATTTTAAATTCTCATAAGAGTAGTTTTTTGAGTGGCATATGACTAGCAACAACTATCAATAATACTTACAAGGGACATAGCATTCCTAGTGGTAGGGTCCAAAATTAACATCAATGCTATCTATCTTGAAAAATTTATAGATCAACTAATGACCCTTCTTTGTGCAATAGTGTCATCGGTGCTAGTGGGAGATACCAATAGAAGGGTTATCCATTGTTCATGAGGTGAGGTTTTCACTAATATGTGCAACTAGTAGACAATTTTTACTTTAGGACCATTATCATAGCTTGAATATACCACACACAACATAGGATGGTATATTAGGAGGACAAATATCATATTACTACACTTTAATCAAATTATATATTTTGGATAAGTTAGATATGTTGCAAGTACTAGGGATACTATAAGGAGTGTACCACATGTGAGGCACCTGCATCACATAAGTGGGTGATTTAGTTGGAGGAAGGTCAAAGGAGACTTGGCAGGGGATCTTTGGTAGTGGATTGACATGTTATAGATGATATATAGCCTAGGTAGATCACATGGAGAGTATGTTAAAGGAACCTAGGATGAGTAGAGGATACGCACAAGTTGGTACATATGTGGAGGATCTAGTGGTTGGTGCATCCTAAGAGGAGTAGGAGTTATTTCACTTTGACCAAGTTATTTGATATTTCCATACTATATAGGGAATACCAATAGGACTATTTTGGTATTGAAGGATGAACCATGAAAAGGGATGTTATGGACATATAAATCCATATTGTTACTAGGGTATTGACATATATGAATAAATGATTGCATATCCTAGGAACAATTATGTGGATGTGGTTATTGGATATTTGTAGTGGTATATGGGGATCTACTTTGCATGAGTGATAGCACCAAAGCCTCAACTATAAATGACTAGATAGAGGATAATATTCATTTTGATGAGGTATGGTAGGGAGGCACATATGCATTAGAGGAGATATATAAAAACTTAGTTGATGGAAACATAGGTAGCAATGTTCCTTGTTGCAGTACCTAATTTTGAGATTGCAATGACCAAGGTAAGGTTGAGTTAGTCACATGATGAGGTGATAAAAAATAGTATTATATTATTATGGTGAATAGTGTATCTTGAGGATACCTTTGTGGAAATGAAGAAATATATGACTATTTAGGAGTTCACTTGATATATTGAGGATTATGAGTTATAAGCATAGATGTCAAAACTATAGAGGTATTAAGATCCATAGTTGACATATCTATGGTAGGAGAGGAACCATCTTACTAGAGAGATTTCCTTGATGTACCATATGATCACTTGTATAACAATGGAGCAAGATATGTCAATGACATAGATAATAGTGATAAGGTTGGCTAGTAGGAATATCACTATAAAGATGTTTGTGGATTAGCTAACATAGGGCTTGGAAAATATATAGTTTGTATTAGAGAGAGTTATGTTTTCCTAAGGTTTCTACTTTACTACTTTACTAGAGGGTCAAAAAGGTCCATTGCTATTAAGTTTAGGGCTACAAACTTGGTCTAGGTTGGTGACTTATTAGTCCTAGAGGCCTCTCCACATGCCACTAGTATCACCACTAATCAAAGAATGGGGAACTAGATATAGGCTCTCATAGTTGAGAATGTTTACTAGTTTTGGATTCTATCACCATTTTTTAGATTATCAATTTATTGGAGTCTAGGAGTGCACTTGGCCAATTTCATATTAGTTAAAATATTGATATACACTTTTTTCATGTATGACTGATGTATCCCATATTTTTTCATAGTAGGTATGATGATATATTTGTATCATTTATGATAGCATGTGTACCATTGTTCTATATGTATGGTTTTTATAAGATAAGTGTACATTATATTTATTATTTATGGTGTATTTATTGATACTTGTAGGCGATGTTATTATGATGCATGATGATTGCACTTATGATTGGACAATGAGATGATGTGGTAACGGTTTGGTTTTGATATGATAAATAGTAATAATTTGCTATTCTACTTATGAATGATGGTGTAATTAATTATGATTGATGAATAAATTAATTAATTATTTGAATAATGTTTCTTATATTGGTAAAAAAAAAAAATTGAAAGCCCCAAACCCTTTTACAAGTCGAGACTAGTCTATCCAGTCTTATGTTCTATTTGTACTCTTCTCAAAATCATCAATGCATACTAAAATCGTGATGTATATTCTAATAACATACCATAGCTAGTATTTCTTTTATTTCAACTATATCAAAATTGCTAAAACTTTAATATATTCATCGAATTATATCTTTAGTTTATTTTGGTGCATAAACATGCAATATACTCTAGCACAAAAACCAAATTCAATATCATTACATTTATAAGATCCTAAATATGAAATCTATAGTAGATATGTTCATAGAGCTTTAGAAAATAGATCCATTAGCACAAAAATCCATAGATCTTTAAAAAATGGAATCCTAAGTAGATAGATCTATAGATCTATAAAAAATAAAATCCTTGACAAGGAACTAAAATAAGAAAACACTAATGATAATTTATTTTTTCCAATTTGTGCTTAAATTGCACTATTTACAACAATAATATTCCAAAAATGTAATATGCGTAACAAAAAACTATAGTTAAGAAAAACATTCCAACAAAATTATCTTTCTAACTCTTAAAATAAGAACAAATCCTAGCCAATAACTTATGCCATTTTGATGTGCCAACATTTATAAGTTGGAATAGAATATTAATAAATCAAACCTATACTTTATACTTAATCGTATAAGTAAAATATAAACACCTAGTCTATTAAAACATGTTTCATAAGTGATCCTCATCATCCTTGTCCACCATAGAATCATTGGGCTCCAATGCTTTTAAAAAAAAGAAAAAAAGAAAAGGGTGAGAGATAGAATGCAAAAACAGAGCCCACCAAGAGGATAAAGTGAGGCTTAATCGGGTGGTTGATCTATATTATTGAGTCCATGAGAGGTATATTCCATAATACCATGCTAAAGAGCAACTCTATCACCAATCTATAAAACAACTTGGTGAGATAATGATGAAGCACCCATAGGCTACTACAAAATCTATAAAATTTATGGTGCAATAGGAACCATTGAAGGTGGTGATGAATAAGGTCATGCTAAAACTAGAGGAAGAAACACAAGAAGAACAATTGGAATAGCAATATCATTAGAAGGGGATGTTGATGATGAAATTACCTCCTGGGGAGAAGGTGATTCAGTGGAATATGATGAAATCATCTTATTGGGAGGAAGCAGTGTAGAGAAAGCAAGTGTATCTTGAGGTTGATTGAAGACTAATGCTATCTTATGTGATGGATAATAATAAGGTATAATTATGGCTTGTGGAAATTTATGAATAATAAATTGCTTTTTCTTATGATGCAAAGTGTAGGTTTGGTTGTATGCATCATATATAGCCCTTTTATCAAATTGATAGGTATAGCTAAGAATAAGACCATAATAGTCCATGGGAGTCACATAAGAGGTGAATATATCCACATAATGAGGCGTAAAAGTGAAGGACATAGTGCAAGTGTTTGTTATGTATGAGTTAGAACCCCTATCCTTCCATACAAATGGATATGTATGGGGATGTGGTTCCATAGGTAATTTGAGCCTATCGATAATAGATTATGAAATCAAACTTGTTTGCAATCCATTGTCGATAATACAATTCACAAATAAGTCATGAGTGAGGTGGGATTTTGTGACAAAAAATTATCACAACCACCTTTATGATTCATCAAGGTAACATTGTTCAATTTACCCCATAACTCAACATATTCTCTTCCTTCTCCCATAACCTCAAGGGGATCTTTTTGGGGTTGCTTCATTGGATATTTTACAAGTTCTTAAGGATCAAAATCCAAATGAAAATTTAATTTGATTAACAAACTAAATAGGCATTTAAAATGTCACATTATAAAATATCTATCGACAAAACAATAATTGTTTATATTACAAACTATCAAAAATTCATAGCAACATTTAATAAAATCTATAAATATTTTATTAAATTTAACTATAAACTTTATATAAATAAATCAAAATGCTATACTTATATTTATCCTTATCATCCCTATCCATCATAGAAGCATTGGACTCCTATACTTTTAAAAGGAAGTGGAAGAGAAGATATTACAAGTATATGTACCCAAAAAATGAAATCCTCCAAAGTGCTTCAGAAGATAAGAGAGAGAGACAATGTACAAGAGACCCAATGAGATCACTAAAGATCCATAAAAGGGAGTATCAATGAGCAAAACACATGCTCAAAAAAGGTCCAATAGGAATCCCCAATGGGATCTCAAAACATGTTGCCTCTTGGGTCAACCTCTAGCATGTAGGAGTGATCACTTCTATGTTTAACCATAAGTATGCTAAACCATAAGCATGTACCCAAAACTTAGTACAAAAAATATTTTCAAGCAAGCATCTTGTAACTATAGTCAGTGGAGGAAGAGTGGAGAAATTATCCTTCAAGTTTCCTTATGGTAATGCGCTCGTATTACCGTATTGCATGGATAACTAGTCACTACAATCACCAAGTGTGAAATAGAATATTACTAATTATGAGGTTCACTTGAGGAAGAAGACACAAATAATTGTGATTCAAAACAAGGCAAAGAATGGAGTGTTGGATACCATTGAACTACATTTATTATTACAAAACTATAATATTGAGAAGAAGAATTCAAAATTTGAATATAGATAAGAATCTAAAGCAAAAAACTAATGCAAAAGTGATGCTTAATGTAGTTCTAAGAGCAAAAAAATCAATGAAGAGAAAATTCAACTAGGGTCAAATACAACTCCAATATACAGAGTACCCATGTGGTAACAATGATCACATAGAAAGGGCCAAAGATCTTATGAAGGAAGGAATATTTCCAAAAATATTTCAAAATATGATGGTGGATTGAAGGAGTATTGGATTCAATCAAAAATACATTCCATACATTTCAAAAAAATAGGGGACAAATAGACCATTACAAAACATAAAAAACTTCTTCTATTGGATCCATTACAGAAAGAGATTTCCAATGACTAAAAATATGCTTATATTTAGGGCAAGAAAAATCCTTCAAAAGTAAGAAAAACTAGGAGGCTCTTGGGAAAAAACAAAATAGGAAAAATGCCCTTTACATGATGGAATATTCTCTATAATATTCTTAATTCAATAATTTGGTGATTTTAAATTATCATGGAACGATGACATTTTATAATTAAATAAAATAACTTAGAAAGCCACATAAGCATGGCTAATCATTGCTTTTACCCCATGGCATAGATGGACCACAACCCAAAGGCATGTAATTTAAAAAATTGCAATATAAAAAATTTAAAAGGCACCATGGTGAAGCCAAACTTGATGGATGTCATATGTTAGGGGTGGAAATATAGGGCCAAGCCATGTGTGCATCATGGTGGTGGGTCATAGTCAAACTAGTGGGGTCATCCCCACTATCCATGGGGAAAACAATATGATAGGACATGTCACATGACAAGCCATGAATCTTGATTGCTTTGGTTTTAAAAATTATTACACATTGATTAAGAAAATGTAAACATAAAATAAAATATTCACACTACACATTCAATAGTAAGCTATTTCTAATTTAATCCATAGGAGGCTATGCTAGGGAAGGTATAGTACAACTCAATCGATAGAGGAGGCAATTACAAATGATATGAATAGGCAACTAGACATGTAGTAATTTTTCAATCCCTTATATATTGGTGATTAGCACAAAGTAGTAGTTGTGGCATAATCCTAGAGGTCCAAGTCTCTAAATAAATTAGAAGTAGATAGTGGGTTCCACTGTAGGGGCAGGAAGATAGCAAGCTACTTTAGAAAAAATAAATTTAGATCACTTTGATTCCTTACAATCCACAATGTAGGTAGAAAACCTTTTTTAACTCCAAGCCTAATAATTGTAGCGATATTACATGGAAGTGAGCAACCAAGGGCAAATGTGCTATTGGATGCATATTTGTGCTCACTGATGGAAAATATGGATGAGGATGGGGTAACCATTTCTCTTGGGTAGTTATTTCTCATATTTGTATTGAACATATGTTAGATGTATCTATGGCCTGATCTATGCAACTCCATGTGTGAGAACAAGGTACAGGTGTTGATGGTGTCCACGAGAATATTGGAGAGAAAATTTTAAGCCTAGCCATGGATCTCCACATGTTTCTCATGGCCTTTGGTCAATCCTTATCACATAACAAGGAAGCAAGATCTACATCCTATCATTTTCATCATTTCAGACCATAACTAAGGATGATGCATACATATTTATAGAAAAAGATAGGTTGTTAAAGCATAATAACCCAACATAAGACCAATACAACACAAATAGTAGAGTGGAAGGATGTACATGAAAAGCCTTCATGCTATCATCTGAATCAAGGAGGAAAAACCCAATAGATATGAGGGTTTCATATACTATGTTCTAGGGTACCTACATTGCAACAAATAATAAACAAGGAGTAAACCCAAATAACCAAAAATAAGGAAAATCAAGGATGAATATAGGAGGAATTACAAAAGGGAAGTACAAAGTAAATTTTGTGAAAGAAAAAGGGAGGGGAAATTTCCATGAGGTAAATTTCCCTTCATAGCTAGATCGTGATTGTTATAATACCAATGCAAGGAACTAAACTAATAAAATGTAGACACAAGGAAAATTGTGTTCTTTTCCTCTTAAATATAATATAATGTCATGTGTGCATGGGGGAGATTCACTGGAATCTATGCCTCCCTACTTGAGGATATTTTTCCAAAGGAGACCCTAATAATAAAAATTCCCAACATAACCAAACTCCTACTCAATGCTTTTATCTCAGGTTTTATAGAAGTTGATGTTTTGCTTGTTTGATCGGTGTTTTATGGGTATATTCAAAGAAAATACCTAAAATTTTGAATTGATATCTATCTTGACTATTTTTTTAGCCTTAATAGTTATTTAAACCTACATCATCAATGATCATCTAAATGAAATGCAAAATATTTTATCATAAAAATACAAGAATACAAGAGCCATCGTATATGATTTTCAAGTTTGTGTGATCTAACTAAGGAGATTTTGATATTTCAAGGTAAACAAGGTAAAATGCAAGAAGACAAGTTAACCTAAATGCAACAAATGTACTTGAAAATATTAGCCTAAATGCAACTAAGGAGTTGATTCTTTGCCTATGTACTTGAAAATGATTAATAAGCAAAAATTAAGTCTAGGATTTCTTTATTGACTAGTTTAGAAATGTTTTGTAAAGTAAATGAGACATTTTGTAAAGCAATTAAAATATTTTGTAAACAATTTAAATTTCCTAGTTAAGATTCCTTAATTTCCCAAATGAAATGTGATTTCAAAGAACAAAATAGCAAAAAAAACATAAGGTAAACATAGAGAAATGAGAAATGCAAGGCTAGGAAAGTGCCAAGTTGTAGAATCACCTCTTTTTGTAGTATGTTACAAAATTCACCACTGAATCTACCAAATGTACCACTACTATCAAATTTACCACTGGGGTGGCAAATTTTGGTAAATGTGCACAAAAGACCAAAAAATAGGGTTTTATGTTTTGAGAGATTTCCTAAGGTATGGATAGGTTAGGAACTTGTCTAAACAGTTGATTAGACCCCTATTTGATGAAAAAAATTAGTATGCTTATCTCCTAAAGTGGATTTTGATATTTTGCCAAATTCACCACTAACAAATATGGTCAGTGGCGAATTTGGTTTAGAGTGTTTCTGGTTGTCAAATTCACCACTAGATTGGGCAAAGTGGTGAATTTGGTCTGAACACAATATTTTGAAGATCTAAGGGGTTGTTTTGGATAGATTTCAATAGGGTTTGAGCTAATATTTTAGGGAAATGATCTTGATAGTTTTTTCTAGGTCTATAACTAAGAAAATCAGAGATCTAAACTACTTATTTAAGAAATTTTATGACTCAAAATTAATGTATGTAAAAGAGAGTGAAATTCCAAATGTGACTTAAATTTTAATTAAATAGGGGTGCAAGAGAGTGGTAAATGTAGTCTATGGTGTTAGGAATAATTTCAAACAACTAATTCAACTTCTACTTAGAGAAAATTAGTGTTTAAATGGTGAAATCAAATTAAAATGCTAATATACGTGAATGCTACCCAAAACTTGTAAAATATACAACAGTAAGCAAAGGAAGGAGGGAAATTACAATAGAAAGTTCTTGAGTCTTGACATAAGGGTGAAATAAAAAGGCAATAACAACCTTAAATATTCCACACCTTGCCTTGAGATATTTAAATAAAATGATATGTGAATGCAATATAAACTTTACATATAACATATGAAACATAAATTGCAATAAGATAATGGCTATTTTAATCCTATGTTTGTAAGTAAAAGAAACATGAAATAGATGAGAATGGAAGGAAATAGAGAAGTTAGTTTGCTAGACATATAAACAATATGACTAAAAATAAAAGTACAAAAAAAATTATGATATGTAATGCAAAGAAAGATATAGTAAAACCCTACAAAAAAATGAGGATTAATATGAAAATATAGGTGACAAAATAAACGTTAACATAAACCTACAAAAGATATGTTAGTGATAAAATAGGAGATATTTTATTGAAGAAAAGGAACTACAAAAAAATATTAGAAGGCTTCAAATAGATATTAGAGAGCTAAAAAATAGAGATTATAACCTACAAGAAAGAGTTAGATGCAATAAAAAGGGAGAAACACTAAAAGGAGAACACAAGTTAGCAAGGCTACAACCTAGAGGGAAAAATATAGTGAAACAAAGATGAGTGGGAGAAGAAAGAGTTGGAAGTGTTGGAAATTTAAGGTATTTTATGTTGTCATTGATGTGAACACGCATGCGCAACCATGCACGTGGAACCATCTATTAAATTTCAAGGCAAAAAGGTGTACAGTTCACAAGTTATGGCTCCAACAAGGTGCATCATTCTCCTCTGGTGAAAAAGAACTCAACTCTTATGAGTTCAGCTGAATTGAAATCCTGTAGATTCTAGTTATCAATTTTCTTTAGCTCTGACTGTAAAACCCAAGTGTTATCTGACTATGGTAATCCTTCCCACTGAACCAAGAATTTTTTGTAGCTCCCATGTCTGGTGGTGATCACCTTCTTATTGAGCACCTGTGCAACTCTATATTTTTTCTTCTTAGGCATATGTGATGCCCAATTTATTGTCTCTTGTAATTCCTCATCCTCAGCAGTACTAAAATAAACCAAAAACATTAAAAATGGGTGAAATATCAAATTCATCAAGCAGCTCCACTTTATAGGCATTATCATTGATCTTCTTCAAAATCCTACTTGGCCCAATTTTCTTAAGTTTTAGTTTTTTATACGTTCCCTTAGGAAATATTTATTTCCTAAGATGAGCCATACCCATATCACCCTCTTCAAACACTTTTACCCTTTTGTGTGCATCATCAGACTCTTTGTAGTGAGAATTACTACTCTACAATTTTTCCCTCACTGCCTCTTGCACTTTTTGGATATGCTTAACAAATGCTTCTGCATCATCACTAACTTGTTCCATAATTGGTAACTCAACCAAATCTTATACACCTCTAGGATTTTGACCATAAATAATTTGAAAATGAGATTTACCTGTCGACCTATTCACTAAAATGTTGTATGAAAATTCAGCTTGTGACAAGGCTAAATTCCATTGTTTTGGTTTTTCTCCAACTATGCATCGTAAGAGGTTTCCCAAGATTCTATTCACTACCTTTGTTTACCCATCAGTCTGTGGGTGCTAAGCACTACCGAACTGCAACCTGGTGTTCAAATTTTTCCACAACATCCTCCAAAAGTGACTCAAGACTTAGTATCTCGATTAGAAGTAATAGTCTTTAGAACACCATGCAACCGCACAATCTCATAAAATAATAAGACTGCAGTCCTAGTTGCATCATTAATTTTTTGAAAAGCAATGAAATGCACCATTTTTGAAAATTTTTCTACCACAACAAAAATTGAATCCTTACCCCTCTATGTCTTGGGCAACCCCAACACAAAATCCATACTCAAATCAGTCCATGGTCCTGTAGGAATTGGCAATGGCATATACAACCCCGTATTTTGTGTATGGTCCTTCGAAATTTGATATACTCTACATCTAGATACAAACTTGATTATGTCTCTATTAATTTTTAGCCAATAGTACTTCTCCTCTACAAGAGTGGTAGTTTTGGCTACTCCAAAATGACCATCCAAACCCCTACTATGTAATTCCCTCAAGATTTTATCTCTCATAGAGCCATTGGGAATGCATAATCGATTACCTTTAAACAAGTAACCATTACATAAAAAATACTCTTCAAAAATAGTATGGGACTCACCCCCTACCACACTTTTACACTATTGCACAATATTCCCAAAATCTACATCAAATTCATACAGATCTTTAATCCCCTCAAATCCTACCAATTCATTCTCCATAGTGGTCAACAACAAGACTCTCCTACTTAATCCATCAGCAAACTTATTCTATTTTCTTGACTTGTGTTTTTGGGTAAATGTATATTGTTACAAAAATGAAACACATTTGGCATGCCTGGTATTTAAATTTTTCAAAGAATTGACATACCTCAATGCTTCATGATCAATAAACAACACAAACTCCTTTGAGATTAAGTAGTGCAACCAATGTTGCAATGCTTGCACAATTGCATAAAATTCCACATCATATGTAGAATAATTCTTCCTTGCATAATTTAGCTTCCCACTAAAAAATTCTACAGGTCTTCCTTCTTGACTTAAGACACCACCAATTCCAACAAATGAGGCATCACAAGTAACCTCAAACACCTTGCTAAAATCTGGTCACACTAGAACAAGGGCTTTCGACACCTTCTTCTTCAATATTTCAAAACTTTGTGTTGCTGTCGTAGTCCATACAAACTCTTTCCCCTTTGTGCACTCGATTATAGGGGCAGCTATACTATTGAAGTTCCTGATGAACTTCCTGTAAAAGGTAGCTAGTCCGTGAAATCTCCTTACTTCTGTTATAGATCATGGAAGAGGCCATTCTAGAATCACCTTCACTTTCTCATCATCCATCCTCATTCCATCTCTTGAGATTACAAATCCCAAAAATACTAAACTATCTTGAAGAAATATACATTTCTTCTGGTTGACATACAATTTCTCATTCCTGAGCACGTATAACACTAATTTTAGGTGTAACAAATGCTCTTCTTCACTTTTACTATAAATAAAAATATCATCAAAATACACAACCACAAACTTACCATTATATTCCCATAGTACTCTGTTCATCAATCGCATAAATGTACTTGGTGCATTAGACAACCCAAATGACATCACCATCCACTCGTACAATCCATATTTTTTCTTAAAAGTTGTCTTCCATTCATCCCCTTATCGAATTCTAATCTGGTAGTAGCCACTCTGTAGATCAATTTTACTAAAGTATTTATCTCCAGCCAATCCATCCATCATGTCATCCACTCTCGGCATAGGATACCGATACTTTATTATGATTTTGTTTATGGCTCTACTGTCCACACACATTCACCAGTAACCATATATCTTTAGGGTCAAAAATGTTGGAGTCGCACATGGACTCATACTCTCCCTAACTAATCCCTTATTTATCAACTATGTCACTTGCCTACTCAACTCTGCATTCTATGTCAGGTTCAACCGATAAGTTGCCTGATTTGGGAGCGTTGATCTTGGAATCAAATCTATGTGATGTTGGATATCCCTTTTTGGTGGTAGCCCATTTGGTAACTTCTCTGGTGTGACATATTTATATTCACTTAGCAAATTAATTGCTACTGTAGTCATAACCACTTCCTCTATTTCTAGCTTCCTAGTTGTTAAGGCATAACAGAAGCTAGCATCCTTGGTCTCTACAAGAAACTCCTTCATCGTCAATAGCCTCTCACTTGGCCCATCCTCCTTCAGAGGTACAAGAACTATCTTTACACCATCCTTCCAGAATGTGTAAGTATTATTTATCCCATTATGGTTAGTATCCCTGTCATACTGCCAAGGTCTTCCTAATACAATGTGACATGCATCCATCGAGATCACATAACACAACACTTCATCCTTGTAAGTGCTCCCAATTGAAAATTTAATTAAACACCTCTAAGATACTATTACCTCATTCCCCTTATTAACCCATGATATGCGATATGGATAAGGATGTTTTTCACATTTCAGGTGCATTTTATCAACCATGACATTTGACACCATATTCTCACAACTACCACCATCAATGACAATGTTACATACCTTCCCTCCTGATGTACACCTTGTTCAAAATATGTTCATTCATAGCCAAGAATATTTACCATCTATGGTATGCCCCTTTACTTTGCTTTGCACCATCTCTTTCTTAGGAGCAATCAACGTCCTCCTTATCATAAGTGCTTCCCCCATGTCAGCAACAACTTCATTCTCATCCTGCTCTTCCATCTCAACCATATTGACCTTTCCTTATCCTCCTTGATCCCTTTCTTGGACATCACATTGGGGACACTAAAATGCTTCGTGTACCTCCTCACCACATCCATAACAAGTATACGACCTCCTCATATCATTCCAATTTTGTCTACCATCGTAACCTCTACCTCGTTGGTATCCTTTTCCTCTTAGATTCTGCCCATATTCTTATTTAGTAGGCATTGAGGATTCTCCCTTGAGAAAATTAGATCCACTTCAACCCCGACCTGAAGAGGGTGTGAATCCCTTCTTACCTATTCTATTAATCCTTTTCAATTTATCCTCTGTCTTGAGGGCCATTTGATACGCATCCTCTACTGTAAGAGTGCGATGCATGCTCATCTTATCTTGAAGAGCAAAACTTAGGCCATTTACATACCTGGCAACATTTTGGTCCTCCCTATCATTGTGCTCCACTTGAATGGATAGCTTGTAGAATTCATTAGTATAGTCCTCAATGGTTTGATTCTTCTGTCAAAGATTCTGAAATCTATGAAATAGGGTTTGGGAGTAGTCTACAGGTATAAATTTTTCTTGTAACTTCTTCTTCATCTTTGTCCAATCCCTAATATTTTCCTTTCCATTCTTCTGTTGTGTAGTCTGTAAATGATCCCACCAAATGAACACATGTCCCTTCAACTTTGTGCATGCAAGCTTAACCTTCTTCTCTTTAGCAAGGTTACTCCATTCAAAATATTTTTCTAGGCTATTGATCCAATTGATCAACTCCTTTGGTTTCAACCCACCAACATACTGAGGAACCTCGATCTTAATCCCATATCGATTCCCCTTAAGCCCCTCTAGAGCTCATATTAGTTGATTTTCAAAATCATACCCTTATTACTCTGGTTCCTCTAGTTTTGCTTCTTTATGGACCTTAGATCCATGTTCTTTAGGTATGTTTTCATCATCAGATCCTTGATATGCATGTGCCCTGAGACATATTTCTCATATGCGATCAATCACACCAGTCAGTCATGCTATTTTTGCATTCAGATCCTCGATCTGCCTATTCATCTGGGCATATCTTCTAGGTGGCATCTTCCCTTCACTAGCGAGATCGCGCCTGCTCTGATACCAAATGGTGTAAACTTAGCTACAAGATACCAACAAAATGGACTCGAGTTACATAACACAAATGCAATAATGGAATAAAATTACAAATTGATATTTTTCTCATTCTTGAATTCACACCCCTTCTACAAAAGCATACAATCCATCATATAGCAACCAAAAATAAAAGAAACCCTAAAAACATATTTTTTCTAAAAACTGCTAAAAATATATCTTTTTTCTAAAGACCACTAAAAATAGAAATGAATCGGACTGCACCCAAATTCGGTGCACACATCCCTCTTACAATAAGTAATCTTAATTTAAAATATTAGGTCTCAACTTAAGGTATAACAAAATATAATAAACTTCTAACAACAAAAATAAACCCAAAAATCTCGAGAACCTATTCTAAAAGCTAATTTTGGGGCATTAGATGTCGGAGTTAGGTCCCAAAAACATGATTTTTGGAGGTTCATGAGGATCAGAGATCATCTTGATGCAAAACAAACACATGGAACCACCTGTTAAATTTCAAGGCAAACAGATGTACGGTTCACAAGTTATGGCTCTGGTAAGGTGCATCACCTTGCCCGATGTGTGTAAAAAGAATTATATATGCACATAATATGGAAAAAAAATCTCTTATTCTAGGATATCCATGTGATAGCACGGTATATAGTTAGAAGGATCTTATTTGCATGAAATAATAGATAGTATTCATACTAGCTTATAGGCCATTAGGAGGCACAAAAATATAATAATCAACTATTTAATGTAGTCATAAATGATTATGGGTACATGAAATGCTGATCACCAAATCTCAATGCTTCCTAAGGATCCATTAGTCAATCTAGATGTTTTAATTTTGAATAAAATAAGAAATTATTTCTTGTTTTCACACATCAAGATGGAGGAAGTACTCTTTTTATTTACTGATATTTTGTACAAACAGATAGATAATATCTAGCATTCTTGATGACTGATTATTTTGAGATTCATACATTTGTATAATAACTAGTTGGAGATGAAAATTTTGTTGATCCAACAATATATTATGCAAATATCTGATGAAGAGAGTATGATTTACACATGGTATGTTGTTGTAGAAGACTAGACAACTATGAAGATATATAGATCTAGTATTTGGTGAAGCATGCAAATAATTGTATGCTCACTAGACATTAGATCTATGGAGCCTCGTAGTCCGATAGACCTATTTGAATAATAGTTTGTGAGAGATCTTGAATTTTAATTTATATAATGCCAATGACATGAACCAGGTGTCTATGAGGATATTATCAATCTGATGTTTGGTAATACTTACAACTCATTGTAAATCTACAAGATATTGGATCAATATAGTCTTCAAAGCTGCATGGACTATCAAAGGCAATTAGTGAGATTTATAAAATATAATAGCCTTTTGATATAATATATCAAAGATAAAATAAAGATACCATTGATCCATTGCCTAATGATATTCATAAGAAATTGTAAACCTATGAGATATTAGATCAAGAGAAACCTATGATCCATGTGATTTATTGTCATAACAGCACGTGGGGATTTGAATTATGTTTGATTGCATACTAAAAATAATATGTAAAATGGGGAAGAGCATCCATAGTCATCCATTCCCATATAAATTTGATAAGTAATTATTAATCCATATGATAATGGATGATTAAGGATTTCTTGACGTTTACAACTTACCAAATGAGTAATATGACAATGATATATTAGGTATGATATCATGAACTCATATGATAGGCCAATTAGGGAAGAGAATCCCATTAAACCAATGACTAGTGAAATCCACAAATTGTTATGAATTCACAAAATATTGATTTAATTTCATTTCCCATCCCTAGATGGTATATCATATGAGTTGCATTTGAAGAACGTGATGAATAGTTGTCATGATACATTTAATAGACTGCTATTTTAAATTATCTTATGCAATACATGATTTTGCAAGAGATTTTGCAAAATTTGTTGATGTATTATAGGAGATAAAATGGTGTCTTTGAGGAGTCTATTAAAAAATTGTGAGTGTTAGTTAAAAAGAGACTCTTTTGTTGAAATATATTGTATTTTTGATGGCATTTTCATGAAATATTTGTTGATATTAATGATGTGACTATGTATGAAATAGAGGAAAGAGGTTTTTAAAGTTGTAAGTGATCATGAAAACTTATTTTGAAGAGAGCAAATAAGTACGATGGATGAAAGAGAAGGAGATAGAAACTTTTAATTGATTGTCATTTATTGTTTGGTGTCCCAAGATTGGGATAGAAGAAAGGGAAAAGGTTAGGTCATCAAGGCCATGAATTATCATATTATACATCACTTAATCTAAGGATGAGAGAAGAAGAGAAGAAGCATAACAATAATAAAGTGGGATGTAAAATTTATACATAGCTAATTTTTATAGTCCCTATTTATACATAGCCAATTTTTGAGAATTTTAGGGTTATTTCTACTATTTTATATCCACCATTGTGTTCTTTTTAAAATTGGCAAAATTTGCAAAGGTATTGTCGATGTATAACATTTATGGAAACTTTATGGGATGCCAAAATTTATTGGCATAATATTATAGATCATTTATTTATATTTAGGCATAAAATCTATAAAATGGGGACCTATGCTACAAAATTATCAAAATTATCATTTCTCTCTTAGCTAGTCTTTGGTGATAGTAGCCCTAATAACTTCTCTCACTCATTGTTCTCTAGAAATTGTACTACTTTGAGGTCTTTTTCCTTATCTGTTAAATTTTCACATGGAGTTTTGGTTAATTATTCTCTCTTATAAACTAGCTCCTTCAAATTATAGTAAACTTGTTTTATCCTATCATATATTTTAGCTTTATTCTCTTAGTTGACTTGGTCTTTTCATTCCTCAATCATAGCACTAATAACATCATCATCTAGGAGGTACTTCTTTTCATTGAAAATGTTAGGCATTCTAAATTTAGTCAACCCTTATAGGTTCCTTTGGACATCCAATATCCTTATTAACTTCTTGAACAATTAATTTTGGTCTACCCCTTGATGTCATGCTTATATTTTAGTCATTCATACAAGGAGTTTAATAACTTTATATTGTTCCTCCCTTTTGCATGTTTGATGGTCTTTTTCATGTATTATATTATTTTTTCTATGGAAGAGGTCAATAAAAAGTATTCATAGGAAGTCCTCATATCCTATTTGATCTAGTTTGAAAAGATCCTGATGTTCTAGATTTCCCATTTTAACTTTGGGTCTTCAACTATAACTTTTGGTATTGAGGCTATCAACTCCTTGATCTATTGGTTTTTTACTCAAGGATTTATAGTAGTTGACTCTATTCTTAGATAAACTATTGCATAAGTTTATTAATTTTGGCAAGTTGTATTTAAAGGTCATCAACTCGCTTCTCTAAATAACTGCTTTTAGAGACCTCTTTATTCAACCCTTCATTCTCACATTGAAGTAGGCCACTTTATGCCTTCATCATTTCCAATTTACCTCTAGTTATTTATTTTTTATCTCTATTGCTTTATCCTCAACTTATAGTTTTATCATACTTCTTTGCAATGATAATTGTGAATTGGTTAGCTAGTTGTACTATTTTGTATGGGTCCATATTTTCTATATGTAGTTGGGATGCCATAGTAGGTAATTTAAATAATGGTCATGCTACTTTTATGAGGTTAGTTTGCATTTTCTTAGTAAAGTATACTTTTCTCTTTCTTAATAGTTGTGAATGGTGGACCAATGAAGCCTCAGAGGTATTTTCAATCAGTCATCTACACTCCTTCCACCTCTTATACTCAATGGATAGAACATCTAACACATTGATAATGTAAATTTCTTTGGCCTTGACAATGTCATCTATACTCCAACTACCTCTTATCCTCAATGGAAAGAACATCTAACACCTTGATAATATCAAAATCTTTGTCCTTTATTAAAGTTAATGTGTACTTTACCACTTATTTCTCCTTGACGTGTTTCCTTGACACTTGTCATGTTTCCATATAGGCTTATACCTATAAATTGTACTCTTTTTATGTGTAATATAACTCATCTCTTTTAGTTTCAATACTCGGTATCAAAGTAGGTTTTCCTACTCTATAGGTTTGAGGGGGAGGTTAATTCCCCCATTTTTTCCCTCCCCATTTTTTTTGAAATATTTGGAAATATGCTCTCCATTTTTTTATGGATCATAAACCACAAGCTTGAAGCAAAAAAGTTCATGTCTTCTCCCTTTTATCATTCATGGTGGAGTAGTTCAAAATATATTATGTGAGGTGCATTATAAAAAAATGGGTGCAGCCCTAGGAATTCCCCTTCTATCATTCATGGTGGAGTAGTTCAAAAAATATTATGTGAGCTGCATTATAAAAAAATGGGTGCAGCCCTAGGAATTCCCCCTTCTATCATTCATGGTGGAATAGTTCAAAAAATATTATGTGAGGTGCATTATAAAAAAATGGGTGCAGCCCTTGGGCTTCACAAGTGGTCACCCAAATTCTTAACTCTGAAGTTATAATGGCATTCGATATCAAGAGACCCTCATAAGCATATGTGAATATTTATTTCATGACAGTGGATTTTATCCCTATGGAGAATCATAGGTGGTTTGGTTTAATGTTTATGTTTTCGTTCTCCACCCATTACTATAGATCTTGAAGGTTCTTCACCCTAATGCAGACCTGTATATAGTTTTATCATAAGTCTCCAATAGATTTGGAGTACGTAGATCTGGAGTAAGCTGCTCGACTTCACATATGCCACTATTTTTAGAAGATGTATACAACCATAGTGAAATTTGCAGCTTACAACCCTACATATCTTCGAGCTCATTCGGTTGCATAATGTAGCTTTATTAAGCCCTTGCTACCACCCACCCTCGATGTGATGCAATGAACCCCTCCTTGGCACTCTTCCCAATATATTATGTCATTTTTTCACTCTCATTGTTTGAAAGTAAATTTTTTTTAACATGGATAATGACTTGAGATTGCTAAATTTCTTAACACATGAGAGAGGGTAACAAGAGTATATAAGTTTATTATCTAATGCATATGTAAAATATTTACATGTACTTGAGGAATTAGAATTAATCCTCATTGCCACATTTGATGTGTTGAAATATTCAAGAATTTGTGTGGTAAAAAAAATATCTTAGACTAAGAATAACGTTCTCACATGGATAATCTCAGGAAAGAAAAAGTTCTTCTACCTTACCCGATTTGTTTATGAAGAATTGTATATGCGCAGAATATGGAAATAAAATCTCTTGTTCTAGGAGATCCATGTGATAGCATGGTATTTAGTCTAAAGGATCTTATTTGTATGAAATAATAGATAGTATTCATACTAGCTTATAGGCCATTAGGAGGCATAGGAATATAATAATCAACTATTTGGTGGTCATTAATGATTATGGGTACATGAAATGTTGATCACCAAATCTCAATGCTTCATAAGGATCCATTAGTCAGTCTGGATGTTTTCATTTTGAATACAAGAAGAAAAAAAAGTTTTTTTTCACACGTCAATATGGAGGAAGTACTCTTTTGATTGATTGATATTTTATATAAACATATAGATAATATCTAGCATTCTTGATGAGTGATTATTTTGAGATTCATACATTTGTATAATAACTAGTTGGAGATGAAAATTTTGTTGATCCAACAATATATTATGCAAATATTTGATGAAGAGAGTATGATTTACAAATGGTATGTTGTTGTAGAATACCAAACAACTATGAATATATATAGATATAGTATTTGGCGGAGCATGTAAATAATTGTATGTTCACCAGACATTGGATTCATGGATCCTCATAGTACGATAGACCTATTTGAATAAAAGTTTGTGAGAGATCTTGAATTTTAATTTATAGAATTCCCATGACATGAACAAGGTGGATATGAGGATATTATCAATTCAGTGCTTGCTAATATTTATAAATAATTGTAAATATACAAGATATTGGATCAATGGAGTCTTCAAAGATGCATGGACTATCAAATGTAATTAGTGGGATTTATAAAATGCGATAGCGTGTTGATGTAATAAATCAAATATAAAATAAAGATAACATTGATCCATTTCCTAATGAGATTCATAAGAAATTGTAAACCTATGAGATATTAGATCAAGATAACCCTACGATCCTTATGATTTATTGTCATAATAATATGTGGGGATTTAATTTATGTTTGATTGCATACTAAAAATGATATTTCAAATAGAGAAGAGCATCCATAATAATTAATTCCCATATAAATTTGATAAGTAATTATTAATCCATAGGAGAATGGATGATTAAGGGTTTCTTGACGTTTACAACTTACCAAATGAGTAAGCTGACAATGATATATTAGGGATGATATCATGAACTCAGATGATAGGCCAATTAGGGAAGAGAATCCCATTAAACCAATGACTAGTGAAATCCACAAATGGTTATGAATTCACAAAATATTGATTTAATGTAATTTCCCATCCCTAGATGGTATATCATATGAGTTGCATTTGAATAACATGATGAATAGATGTCATGATACATTCAATAGACTGATTTTTAAATTATCTTATGCAATACATGATTTTACAAGAGATTTTACAAAATTTGTTGATGTATTATAGGAGATAAAATGGTGTCTTTGAGTAGTCTATTTAATAATTGTGAGGGTTAGTTGAAAAGAGACTCTTTTGTTGAAATATATAGTATTTTTTATTGTATTGTTGTGAAATATTTGTTGATATTAATCATGTGACTATGTATGAAATAGAGGAAAGAGATTTTTAAAGTTTTAAGTGATCATGAAGTACTTATTTTTAAGAGATGAAATAAGTATGATGGATGGAAGAGAAGGAGGTATAAAATTTTAATTGATTGTCGTTTATTGTTTGGTGTCCCAAGATTGGGATAGAATAAAGGGGAAATGTCAGATCATCAAGGCCATGAATTATCATATTATGCATCACTTAATCCAAGGATGGGAGAACAAGAGAAGAACCATAACAATAATAAAGTGGGATGTAGAATTTATACATAGCTAATTTTTATAATCCCTATTTATACATAGCCAATTTTTGAGAATTTTAGGGTGATTTCTACTATTTTATATCCACCATTGTTTTCTTTTTAAAATTGGAAAAAATTGCAAAGGTATTGTTGATGTATAACATTTATGGAAACTTTATGGGATGCCAAACTTGATTGGAATAATATTATAAATCCTTTCTTTATATTTAGGCATAAAATCTACAAAATGGGGACCTATGCTACAAAATTGTCAAAATTATCATTTCTCTCTTAGCTAGTCTTTGGTGATAGTAGCCCTAATAACTTCTCTCACTCACTGTTCTCTAGAAATTGTACTACTTTGAGGTTTTTTTCCTTATCTATTAAATTTTCACATGGTTTTTTAGTTAATAATTCTCTCTTAGCAACTAGCTTTTTAAAATTAGAGTAAATTGGTTTTATCCTATCATATATTTTAGCTTTATTCTCTTATTTGACTTGGTCTTTTCTTTCTCAATAATAGCACTAATAACATCATCATCTAGGAGGCACTTATTTTCATTAAAAATGTTAGGCATTCTAAAACTAGTCAACCCTTATAGGTTCCTTTGGACATCCAATATCTTTATTAACTTCTTGAATAATTAATTTTGGTCTACCCCTTGATGTCATGCTTATATTTTAGTCATTAATACAAGAAGTTTAATAACTTTATATTGTTCTTCCTTTTACATGTTTTATGGTTTTGTTCATGTATTATATTCTTTTGTCTATGAAAGAGGTCAATAAAAAGTATTCATAGGAATTCCTCATATCCTATTTGATCTAGTTTGAAAAGATCCTGATGTTCTAGATTTCCTATTCTAACTTTGGGTCTTCAACTATAACTTTTGGTATTAAGGCTATCAACTCCTTGATCTATTGGTTTTTTACTCAAGGATTTATAGTAGTTGACTCTATTCTTAGATCAACTATTGCATAAGTTTATTAATTTTGGCAAGCTGTATTTAAAGGTCCTCAACTTGCTTCTCTAAATAATTGCTTTTAGAGACCTCTTTATTCAACCCTTCATTCTCCCATTACCAATTTATGCCTTCATCAATTCCAATTTACCTCTAGTTCTTTATTTTTTTATATCTATTGCTTTATCCTCAACTTATAGTTTGATCATACTTCTTTACCATGATAATAGTGAATTGGTTAGCTAGTTGTACTATTTGGTATGGGTCCATATTTTATATATGTAGTTGGGATACCATATTAGGTATTTTAAATAGAGGTAATGCTACTTTTATGAGGTTAGTTTGCATTTTCTTAGTAAAGTGCACTTTGTTGCTCTTTCTTAATAGTTGTGAATGACGGACCAATGAGGCCTCAGAGGTATTTTTAATTAGTCATCTATACTCCTTCCACCTCTTATCCTCAATGTATAGAACATCTAACACCTTGATAATGTCAATTTCTTCGGCCTTGATGATGTCATATATACTCCTTCTACCTCTTATCCTCAATGGAAAGAACATCTAACACCTTGAAAATTTCAATATTTTTGTTCTTTATTAATGTTAATGTGTACTTTACCCCTTATTTCTCCTTGATATATTTCCTTGATACTTGTCATGTTTTCATGTAGACTTATACCTATATATTGTACTCTTTTTATGTGTAATATAAATCATCTCTTTTAGTTCCAATATTTGGTATCAAAGCAGGTTTTTCTGCTCTATAGGTTTGAGGGGGAGGTAAATCCCCCCATTTTTTCCCTCCCTAATTTTTTTGAAATCTTAGGGAATATGCTCTCCATTTTTTTATGGATCAAAAACCACAAGCTTGATGCAAAAAGTTCATTTCTTCCCCCTTTTATCATTCATGGTGGAGTAGTTCAAAAAATATTATGTGAGGTGAATTATAAAAAAATGGGTATAGCCTTAGGACTTCCCCTTCTATCATTCGTGGTAGAGTAGTTCAAAAATATTATGTGAGGTGCATTATAAAAAATGGGTGCAGCCCTAGGACTTCCCCTTCTCTCATTCATGATGGAATAGTTCAAAAACTATTATGTGAGGTGCATTATAAAAAAATAGATGCAGCCCTAGGAATTCCCCCTTCTATCATTCATAGTGGAATAGTTCAAAAAATATTATGTGAAGTGTATTATAAAAAAAAAATATTAGGACTTCCCCTTCTATCATTCATAGTGGAATAGTTCAAAAAATATTATGTAAGGTGCATTATAAAAAAATGGGTGCAGCCCTAGGACTTCCCCTTCTATCATTCATGATGGAGTAGTTCAAAAAATATTATATGAGGTGCATTATAAAAAAAATATGCAGCCCTAGAAATTCCTCCTTCTATTATTCATAGTGGAATAGTTCAAAAAATATTATGTGAAGTGTATTATAAAAAAAAGGATGCAGCCCTAGGAATTCCCCCTTCTATCATTCATGGTGGAATAGTTCAAAAAATATTATGTGAGGTGTATTATAAAAAAAATGGCTGCAGCCCTAGGACTTCACAAGCGGTCACCCATCTCAATTCTACTCTAGTAGAAGTTAAGATGGCATTCAATATCAAGAGACCCTCATAAGCATATGTGAATATTTATTTCATGACAGTGGATTTTATCCCTATGGAGAATCACAGTTGGTTTTGTTTAATGTTTCTGTTTTTGTTCTCCACCCATTACTGCAGATCTTGAAGGTTCTCCACCCTAATGCAGACCTGTATGTAGTTTTATCATAAGTCTCCAATAGATTTAGAGTATGTAGATTCGGAGTAAGCTGCTCGACTTCACATTTATCACTATTTTTGGAAGATGCATACAACCATAGTGAAATGTGCAGCTTACAACCCTACCTATCTTTGAGCTCGTTTGGCTTCATAATGTTACCCACCCTCGATGTGATGCAATGAACCCCTCCTTGGCACTCTTCCCAATATATGGCTCTGCATAAATGCTCACCAACCACGGTGCCTCCCCATGGCTCACCAGACTGAGATTAGTCCACACAATCATTGAGTCTTTGATAGATATACAGTTTCATCGAGGTTAGAGCCTCCATTGAGATAAGAAGTGATCCAGTATGTGAAATCAACGCATAGAAAGATGTCAAAAGTTTCAAAGATGTCAAAAATGGGATTTGTAGTTAAATAAAGTTTGGGAGATCTGATTACTCATGGTGGCCCATGACAAGCCCACGCCACTTGGTGCCCACACTCCATCCTCTAGAAGCAGTAAGAGTTTTTAGATACATGGTGGCATTATTTTCATCATACTTGCAGATTTCTCCTCCCGATGTTCAGTTTCCACCCAAAAAAAAAATAGTTAGCCCATATTTAAGCATTGATATCACTTTGAGGTTTTAACTTGATTCTAGATGTCATTCACATCAAAGTCTCAGTGTCGACGCAACAATCATTCCAGATCCATCGACATGTTATAGCAGTCTTCGATGTACACCAATCCAACAAAGTCATGGAGGTTCTATAATGTGGTGGAGTGGATGCAAGGGACACACAGATTTGGCTATGCTTGTGCAACAACGTCTGTGTCTTGTGCCCTTGCTTAAAATGATTTTGTTGTGGCTACAAACAGCCCAAAAATACAAAGGTTTAATATTGATGTGGAGCTTGATGTTGCGCACGCACCATGGATCTCAAATGATGTAGCACTATAATGGATCATAGATTTGATTGTTTTTAACAAGCTATCTGGTGTGCAGCTTGATGCTACGCACACAACATGGATCTCAAATGATGTAGCTCTATGATGGATCTCGGATTTGATTTTTTTAACCTGTTGTCTGAACTGTATTTTCATCAAAAACCAGATTTCTGATGTCAACTATATTTTCATTGAAGACTAGTTTGATAATGGAGATCTCGATGAATTTTATATAGTTTTTTAAATCTTCCCAATTCAAACAGCTGTGACCAAGAGGTCCATTTCTTGGTTTTGGCAGGAAGTAAATTTTTTTTTTTCAAATTATAAATTTTGAATGCACAATTTTCAAAATATTTTTCTACGAGGGAAAATTGAAAAGTGCTTGTTTTACTGTCAGAGAGTGATGCCAGAAATATTTTAGATTCTTTATGTAAAAGTATGTTGTTGCTTGTCAAGTAGATGAAAGTTCCATTCAAATCCAAACATAAGGGTGTTTATGCTCATCGGAAAGATTTTCTTGAACTGGACACATTGGTGGTGTCCAATTTTAAATTTGAGGTTGTTTCATATATATATTTTATGACTCAAATATTGTTGTACTATGGAGTGCACTCTCGGTTGAACCCAACACTCCAAGGTAACTGTAAGTGATCCTAGTACCTAGTCACCTTCTCTATAGCACCTGGCAGATGTAGTGACTAGTTATCCGTACATTTCGATAGGATGAGAAGGTCACCATAAAGACACTTACCACTCTATCTAAATACTATTCCATGAAGGCACTTCAGATTAACTTCTGAAGACTTAGAATATTCTCTTTTTCCTATAATTTTGGTTTATGGTTTTTTTTTTGTAATATAGAATGCATTTTTGGTAGAAAAAAACACTCTCCAATGGCTCATTTTTTTGTATTAAGATGCATTTTTGACACGACCACAGTTTGGTAAAGATCGAAACCTTCTACATAAGGATTCACCATGAGGGGGGATGATATTCATGGTGAACCTAGTCAAAGACCTGAATGTCTCTAATGTTGACTTACTTTTTTTGGAAAGTACACATTAAGGGGGAATGTTAAAGTTAATGTGTACTTTACCCCTTATTTCTCCTTGACATGTGTCCTTGACACTTGTCATGTTTTCATATAGGCTTATGCCTATATATTGTACTCTTTTCATGTGTAATATAACTCATCTCTTTCAGTCCAAAAAACCTCGATGATGTTATTTCTACTCCTTCCACCTCTTATACTCAATGGGAAGACCCCTTCAACATTGATGATCCTGGATCTAGAGACCTTGAGGTGATCGACAAATTAAATGTGGGTATGGATCTCTCACACAATTTTGGAGGGAAGGTGCTCCCCCAATTTTATCTATAAATAGCAATGTATTCTGCATTGTAAGGCATTAGAAGTGGCATACTAATACCTAGCCTTGTATACATCTTATTTTATTTTCTTTTTTATAGTAGTCTGGACTCAAGTGTCAAGTCATTCTCTTTTCATTAATGAATGTCTTTTGTTATAGCATAAATGTATGTAGCATTGTGATGAAACAAGATGTATACAAGGCCATGTATTAGGCATGTGTATACCACTTCTAATACCTTACAATGTAGAATATATTACTATTTATAGATAATATTGGGGGAGCACCTTCCCTCTAAAATTGTGTAAGAGATTCAAAATGCAAAATACAAAATAGCATATTTTATACCAAAAATAAAGCATAATACAAAATAATTCATGTCAATAGTGTGAAGAACACATAATGCATCCCTAATAAAGTGGTAAATTCAACTCTCCTAGATCTCATCCCTAAGAAAGACTTTGTGTCTTCCTTCAGATATTTTAGGCCTATAAGCTTATGTAATATTGTTTATAAGATTTTGACTAAGGCCATAGCAAATAGACTCAAGTCAATTTTACCTTTGTTGATTGATCCTGCTCAAAGTGGGATTATTTTGGGAATATAGATTTTGGATGGGGCTATTGTTATTCATGAATTAATGCATTTCATCCAAAAAAGTGGTAGAGTGATATTTTTCTCAATCTGGACGTTAACAAGGCTTATGATTGGGTTTCCTGGGTGTTTCTTTCTAGTGTCTTGAGGAAATTTGGTTTTTGTGAAGAATAGATTAAGTTGGTGGAGGCTTGTATTTCGATGGCATGATTTTCGGTCCTTGTTAATGGCTCTCATGTTGGGTTTTTTCATTCTTGTCAAGGAATTCATCAAGATGATCTACTTTTCCTCTTTTTGTTCATCCTCATGGTAGAAGCTCTTGGAAGGTCTATTTCTCGACATAATGATGAGTTTGGTTTACATCTTGTGCTCCTTTGTAACCCAATTTCTCATTAATAATTTATTGATTACACTTTGATTTATTTTACTACTTCGGTTGTCCTCGCTAGGGAAGTTAAATTCCTTTTAGACTACTATGAAAGGGTGGCTGGTAAACAGATTAGTTCTTTTAAAAGTTATTTATTTTTCATTAATACTTTGGAGGTAAGGCAAAGGAATATTGTTGATATTTTGAATTGTAGGAATTCTTCTCTCCCAACCTCCTATATGGGTCTTCTTCTTTTTATTGGTCATGCTAAGGATGCTCTTTAGACTTTGATGGTTGAAATATTTTAGCGCAAACTAGCCTCCTCGAAAGGAGCTCTTCTGATTCAATCCGGTAAGGTGGTTTTGGTCCAAAGTACGTTGCAAAGCATTCCTATTTACTTTCTATCCCTTTTCATATTCCTAATAAAGTTGCAGTAAATTTGGATAGCATTTGCAAGGTATTTACTTTCTATCCCTTTTCATATTCCATCTGGTTTTGTGGGAGTAGATTTATAGAAGGAAAATATATGGTGGTCTAAATTTGAAAAATGCAACTAGGATGAACACGATCTTGGTGGAAAAGCTTGGCTGGAGGTTTACCTCTAATGTAGAGCATATTTGGTGTCAAATTTTGAAGTCCAAGTACAGTTTTGATTCCTTCATTTTAGATTTTCTTCCTTATGATGGTTTGGCTTTCTGGAACATTCTTTTTAGGTCCCATGAGTTTATTAAACGTAATTGCAGATGGATTTTTGGAATTGGGAGGGATGTAAATTTTTGGGAAGGGTCATGGTTGAGAGATCATCCTTTTATAGAGGATATGCATTTTAGAGACTTGATTCATTTATCAAGATTAACTAGGCTTATTTAAGTGGTTGATTTTACAAAATTTCAAGGAGGTATAATTGTTTGATCCAATATCCCTCCTATTGTGAGGAATGCCATTGAACTTCAATTTTAGAATTTACTGATGGAAGAGCTTTGTATTTATGTTTTGCATCAAGGGAACATGGAGGATCAACTAGTTTGGAATGTAGATAGTGCTAGTTTGTATTCCTTTTAGTCATATTATGAGCTTCTAAGCACTGATGGGAAGGTCATTTTCCTCATGGCTTAATTAGGTTAAAGAATTTAACTCCCAAAGTTAATATGTTTTTCTAGTTGATGGTGCAGAATTAGATTCTAATAATTGAAAATATTCTCAAAAGAGGCATGATCCTAGTTAATAGATGTTATTTGTGCAAATATTCTTGGAAATCATCCTCTCATTTGCTTCTCAATTATCAGGTCTTTCAGGAAGTATTGTTGTCCATCCTTTTTTGGCTTGGATTGTCTTGGGTGTTTTCCAATTCAATTTTTGATTGTGTCTCTCAATGGAATCCTCCTTTTTCCTTGCCTAAAATTAGGTTTTTTTGGAGGTATCTTCAACATCATGTTATGTGGGGTGTTTGGAAGGAGTGGAACACCAGAGTTTACAAAGATAAATAATTGATGGCCTTTCTACTGAGCTCTCATATTCTTGGACGGACAATTGAAAATGTGTCATGTGCGTTAAAGGAGATCGATATTTTGGTGGCTCTCATCCCAAATGAAATCTTTCTTGAGGAGAGACTTGGTTTTGGACATGTGGATTGTCCTCCGCCAGCTCCTGATCCTAGAATTTTTTTTGGTGGACTCCTCCTCCTAATGGCTGGTGTAAATTGAATTTTTATGGGGCATCTAAAGGAAACCCCGGAGTGGCTGGTTCTAGGGGGTCATTCATGACAACAATGGTAGTCTTATTCTTGCGTTTCCTAAAAATATTGGTGTCTATTATTTCCAGTTTACCGAATCTAGAGCTACTTTTTAGGGGTGTCTTTGATTAAGGACTTGGAAATTCAAAAATCTATCATAGAGGTGATTTTTTAAATATCATAAATATACGAAGGAATTGTTAGATTAGTTGGAAGGTGGCCAACCTGATTGATGAAGCCATAGGGATTATTTGATCTTTGGACAACGTATTTATTGTACACATGTTTAGGGAAGGTAATGCAGTGGTAGAATTGATGGTAAATATTGGAGTTTCTCATCTAGTCACTTTTGTTTTGTAGAGGTAATTTCCTCCTAAGGTAATTCATTGTTCTAATAATGATATCCATTAATTTTTGTTAGAAGGCTAGTCTTCAACTACTATGGTTGGGACTGTTGTGGTGTAGTCAAAGATATTGTTTGAAGTGCAGGGTTGCGGTCGATATTTATTTTCTAGGCATAGTAGGATTTGTCTCTATTAAAAATTTAAATTTTGAATGTTTTCCCCCTTCGTTGCTTGCATTCGGATCCATCCTAAAGCTTACTTAGCTTTCATTAGAATTCCTTTTCTTATCAGTACCTTGTCCTTGTCCCTTTTCTTTTTTATCCTTTTTTTCATTCTTGGGATGGGGTTCTTGCCTTGTTTTATAGTTTGGTTTTGGAATACCCCTATCGTATCTCTTATTGAGCTTCAGTGGTGGTGTGGTGTGGAGTTATATGAAAATATCTTAGATTATGTTGATGAGGTTGCACAGATGTTTAGAATAATTGCCCATGAGATTGATTTGATGTTGTAGAACTTCCTCGGTTATCTTATTGCTTGATCTCATCTTTATTTTTCCTTGTGTTTGGTGGTACCTTTTTGTTTCTTTGGTTGCTTTTGCGGTTTGCTCTTCTAGCTACCTTAGTGGCAATTTAATCTATAAAAGGTTGTGGGATCGCTTTCAAAAACCTTTTTTATATTAATAATTAAAAGGAAACACATAACACATTTTGGATGTGGTTTGCTAGTCTATTAAATGCTTAGTATATCCAATATCATATAAAAATATATGCCATGAATGTTACAATTGAATAATTCATGTGTTTAACAAGATCTTGACAATGGATGATTATTTTATTCAATTTTGTATATGTAAACTAAATCACAATCCTTATTTATTCTTAAGTAATGAAGATTATCATGTATCAAGGTGCTATATTTTTTTAAATTAGATTGAGAAGAGGGTTTTGAAAGGGGCCCCAAAACCTTTTACATTAGAAGACAAACACTACTCATAAAGTTGTCCCACCTAGAGATAACCCTCAATAACCCATAACAACCCAGAAAACCAAAAGATACAATATAGTAGAATAGACAACACATCCCTACCACTCAACCATCCATTAAATCGAGTCATTTCCTTTATCAAGGTGTTATCTTTGTAGGCACATCAAATATCCTTCTTTAACAAAAAAAATGCTACCTATTTTCTAATCTAAGCGATTCATACATAATAAGAGCCTAACAATAGAAAATCATGATTCATTCTATTTACAAGTATTAAATTACAATCATTATCTAGATGTAGCTATTTAAGATTACTATGGGTCATGTTGCTACCTACCTAGATATATATTTAATATCCATATTAAAAAAAATATATGTTTCATTCATGTTCCTACATAAATGTGCCTAATAAGATACACAAAATGGATGTGCATAATTTATTTATGAAAATTAAATTAAAACTCGAGGTTATGGTGTGTTGAGTTGATATTGTTATGGATCAAAGTAAATCACATGGTAATAATAATTAATGTATTCTATTTTTTAATTATTAAATATATTTGTATTTTCCCTTACAAAATAAAAAGCCTTTTAAAAATACCCAAGATTTTATGGCAAGTAGTGAGAATTTTTTCACAATAAACCAAGGTTCCAATATCACAAGCAAACCTAAACATTTTTAGAAGTATCATATCATAAACCAAAGTTCCAATGCTATGGGTGAATCTTAAATTTTAGACGATGGTATTTTGATCAAGCAATGGGGAATATAGAGTTTAGGGTAAGCAATGAGAAAAATATAGTTTCACACCATAGAACAAAATTCTAATTGCATGAGATCTTCTTAACATTTAATCAAATAGTATGAGCTCTAGTGGTTAAAAATATGGACTCTCAAGGCAATGAGTAAGCTTCAAATCTTGTCAAGCAATTTTAGACATCTAATTTTGACACGTTTGATCAATTAGCATTTCAATATTGACACCCAACAATTAATCTATAACCAACCAAATCAATTTAGCCAAAACCTTACTCGTTTCCTACCTTAGAGCTAAAGCATTGTTCTTCTATGATAGCAATATATGCAACACTGTAATTTAAATTATTTTATTAGTTTGAACATTCAATAGTCAAATCAATCAAAATAATTGATATTCAATGATAGTGCTACTACCAACGCTAATACAAAAATATAGTTTTATTGCTATCATGAGTTGAATCTCTATAACACAAGCTAGAAACATGTATATTCCTTCCTGCTACTTTATAGTTTGGTTATGTATACTACCTCTCATCTAGACATACAAAATTTAAATTCTTTACCAAGGGCATACTTAACCCCTCTTTTCTCTAAGAAAATCATTCCTAAATTATGAAAACTCTCTCTCTCTCTCTCTCTTTATATATATATATATATATATATATATATATATATATATATATATATATATATATATATATATATATATATATATATATTTTTACTCTCGCTCTCTTCCATTGGTATTTTTATATTTTCTAGCATTTTTAGCAATATTTTGAGGTAAGTTTTGAGCAAGGCATAGGGTCATATCATATAGATCATCCTCCTATTGTTGCATCAAGATCTTTGAGGCTTCTTAGGCTATGTATGAGGTATTCATAGGAGTTTGATTGTATTAATCCACTTTACATTCCTGTTTTATTTATATTTTTTTTTTTATGTTATTTCTATTACATTGCCTTAATAAAAATCTTGGCATCTATAACTATTACGTGTCATTTTATTATAGTTTCATATGCTTGCATTTATAGATTCATAACTTATTATCCATTTCATGCATTTTGTATTTATTTTGTTGCATCTTATCATTATTACCTGTTCATCTCTTTTGATTTATCAATAGAATTTTATTTATCATATAGATCTTCTTGGGATGTAGTTCTTTTATTAGAATTATCCTTAACAATTACTATTTTCTTTCCTTACCACATTGGGTTTAGTTTTTGGGTCATTGATATTCTTATCACTTGTTATATTTTGGAGCTATTCTCATCTAGGCCATCTTGTCAAGCTTTTACCTTAGTAATTTATCCTATTTTATGGTATTTACATTTGAATCATAGTTTCATGTTTGCCATTTGTTGTCTTTACCTTTTATTGTGTTAGCTCCTGATAATTGCATCTATTAGGCCATTGTTTGATGTTCAAATCTGCTCCTAGGAATCCTATCATGAGATCTATTTATAGTAATCATCTTTAGGTCTATTTTACTAGTTTTTCTTTATCCTAGAACCCATAGTCAAGTTGTAGGAACAATAGGGCTAACTATCCCTAATAATCCCAATGATTTTTACTTTCCATATATCATACAACAATACAACCATATTTGTATGATAGCACCACCTTGTATGGTAGTTTCACCTTTCTACAATAACACCACTATTAGAACTACTGTAGAGAGTACATGCTTCTATTTTTAGCAATAAAATTTATTTTCATAAGAAAAAATGGTATGGGACTCTGATAATAGTCATCTACTTCTCTATGGTTAGATATACCCTCTAAACATAATACCATATGCATTTTTGTCTTGTTTTTGTAGGTGCAGTCATGATAGCATTGGAAATCTATGATAGCACTAGTATGAATGCTATTATGGAAAATTAGTGGTATTTTCAAACACCAAAATTAAGTAATTTCTATCTTTGGTTGTATTTTTTCTATTTTATATGATTTTGTACTAGTTACCTTTATCTCTATCATTATATTTTGCTTTCTATTTTTATTACTTTAATCATAAAATTAAAAAGAATCAAGCCTAGGTTACTTTATTTTGTTAAAAAAATTCTTAAGAATCAAAAGAATTTAGTTGCACTTAGGATACTTTATTTATTTGTGTCATATCTTTGTTTACCCTTCAAAAGGAAAGAATATTTCACTTTATTTCAATCACCAAAATAAAAAATATAACATAATCTAGGACTTTGTTTACTTGCATACGCGTATTCTTACATTCTTTTATCTTTTATTTTAACTTATAGTGGTCATTTTTATAATATATTAAGTCTAGGTGACACAAACATATGTGATTTGAAAAATTGACACATAAAACATGCATATACATGTGATGTAGTGAAAACACGAGATTCCAGAAGAAAAGCAATACTAAGATGCAATATAAACAAAACGAATATGCAAAATGCAAACAAAGAAACCGAACTTAGCGCTAAATCCTAGAAACTTGAAAGCGCATGAAAAAGAGGGACAAGCATGAGCGAATCGAAATGAAACAAATGTGAATAAAGAAGACAACCCTTTTATTGATGTGTTTCAAACTCGGTTACAATGCGCATCCTCCCCTTCCAAGGGCTAGGAGCATTTAAGCGTTCGTTCTTTGTTACATCCATGGGCGCCTTTCCTTCTTCCGCATGCCCACATGTAAAATGGGTGGACCAAATGTCACTGCCGCTTGCATTGATGAATCCTGACTCCTTGCTGCTTCATCGATGTCCAAAAACTACATTCAAAAGAGCAAGAAATGATCAGTAGCACCTGCAGATGAAACAATCCATGCAAATCCCCAAGCCTACGCTAAATGAATGAGAAAAATGAATTAAACTATGATCAAAACAAGTCCAAATACTATGAAAATTTGACATGGGAATCAATAAATCATCAGGAAGGCTCTACAAAAAGAACAGTCTGAAAATTCCTCACCAATTTGAATTCATTTCGGGGTAGGACAAATTCACCTACAACATAACGCCGAATAGGTACTGTCCCAATGTCCTACATAGAAAGCTCCAAAAGACCTGAAAACTTGGTGTTAGCTAATTGGGGGCATTTTCGAAAGACCCAAATGGTTGGATTTTCACAAATTGACCTCCATAAATGGGAATTTGATGATGCTTGTCTGCAAGTTAGTGAGAGCGAAAACGCGATAGCATAATGGCAATTAATCAAAATGAAATGAAATCAAAATTGTAGACTACCTAAACAGCATAAAAATCAAATGCAAGAAATTAAAATGATCGAAAGAAAAATCTGCTACAGATTCCCAATCGTTCCTAAAAGGGCGATCAGGCCTGTAGCAGTGTGGGGCGCCCTGGCGGACCATCCACTGTTTAGGACCTGATTTCAGCACCAATCCACTTGGGATGGGTCCAAAATCCCTTACAAGGTGTTGTCGATAGATTGGGTGGTATTCTATGGCCAAATATCGAGTTTTGGGCTCAAGATTCAACCTTCTAATAGTCACCTGACGACCTCCCCTCTAAAGGAGATCAAGGATGTGGAAGGTGCAAATCCAAAATGTGTGAGGTGTGTAAATAAAACAGCAGCACTTCGTTGCTCTAAAATGCTCCTACTCTATATATTTTAGGGTGAGAAAACTCACCAATTTATAGACCTAGAGGCCTCTTGAAATGGGCATGCAAGGGCACCACATGGCAGCCATGCCCTCCCAGGGGGAAGGAGATTCCTCCCTGAATTGGGACTTCATGATTGACCTTGAAGATGCCTCTAACGCTTGAAAACACTCACCCATACTCCCATGCGATGAAGAAAGTTTTGGGTGGTGGATCTAAGCTGCCATTTGTCAAGATTAGACTTTTTATTCGTCCAACCTGCAATTCGTCCCACCCTGGAGTGAATTTAGAATTTATCCCGGGGTGGGACGAATCCTAGATTGAATTCGTCTCAAGGTGGGACGGATCCTTAGCAAAGTGCTTGAAGGTGCCAAATTGACCTCTGACCTTCCAAAACTACTGTGAGAGTGGTTAGGACCACTGTTTGACCTCTGGGGGCTGCCCTTAGGGTTGTGTGTGTCAAAGCGATCAATGTTTGTAGTCACATAATCGTATTGGTGTTGTTTTGGTGTCTACAGATGCCCCTTTTTGGGATGCACTGTGCATGGTGCAGCGCCAAGCAAAAATAGATAACCAAAGCACTAATTATTAGGGTTTCTTGGTAACCTAACCAACTTTTGATGCCCCAAGTATGGAAATGGCATGCATTCTTGAATCCTTGCTTTTGACGAGTGAAGGAACTTAGTTCAAGTGTTAACCTTTTTTGGTGAGGTGTTACTTGAGCTTGGACATTGATCAGTCATGAATAGGCAAAGGGTGCAACCTTTTGTCTGTGAGAACCTTGAGTTCATGATTCATGAATGCCAAGATAATCTTGTGATTATTGCTTGTTTACTGTCCCAAGTAGGAGCATAATTGTCTTTGTCAATGATTCTTTGAATGCATGTTATTTCTATGATTGGGTGTGTATTTGTTGATTGGTGACTAAGTGTGACTACCCCCTCAAGCAACGAATCGATGAGGGAATGACATTCATGAGAAAAGCGATGAGTCGCTTGACCCAATATGACTTGTGCAAAGGTGCCTTTAGATTCTTATCCTTGAATGTGTGTGCAGTTTTTCGAAATTTAGACCTATTTTTGGTGGGTGTTAACCCTTTTTGGTGACGCTTTTTGGAGCTAAAATTGGCAGAAATCCATTCTCCCATGGAGTGGTCCGACGATGGTAGCCTTATTAGGGAGTAGAATAGTGACAATTTGTAACCCCAATGTGTATTTTGGATGCTAAGAATGTCAGGCATGAAGGTGCCTTCGTTTGGCAATGTTATTACTTATTTTTGGGTGGGTTTTTGACCCTTTTGCTGATGCCGTTTAGGGATGAAATTCTCAAAAATCTGTCTTCCTGTGGAGCGGTTCGGCTATGGTAGCCTTCTTAGGGAATAGTATAGCAAGGATTTGTGACCCTGACCTCTGTTTTGCATGCCCAGGATGTCAAGTGCCAAAGCACTCTCATGTAATATTTGATTTTATGCATGATGGTTGATGACTATGGATGTATGCATGTTAAGTTATAGTGATGAATGCATATGTTGTTGATGAATGCAGATGTTTCTAGTTTATATGATATGCAAATGGAATTTATGGAGTGAATTTGTGGTTTTTGGTTGTCGCACCATAGACTATGGAGAACTTTATGGCTTTTTTTTGTCCTAGGCGATTGCTGCGGTGAATAGCTTTTTTTTTTTTTGGTAGTGGCCACAAGGGGTAAACAGAGTGTGACCATGAGGGAACCATTACATAACATATCCGCAACATGTGAGGCGAGAGATTTGAACCTGGGCCTCTCAGCAACTAGAGAGGTTTAACTACCCACTTGCTCTCCAACTCCTCTACATGGGCGGATGCTGCGGTGAATAGCTTTGTAGGCATACATGTTTTTTTTTTTCTTGGTGAGGCTAAAATATAGCAAGTTGGTTTCAAATGTAGTTAGGTTTTTTGAGATTCAAATGTTTTAACTAACTAGCCATGATTGTACTTTATCTCACAAAAATTTTGACCCAAGTATGAATCGGACTTGTTTTGGACCAAGTTATTTCACATCCCTGTGTGTGCAATTGGGTTCATTTATGTGGTGTTGGTCAGGATACCGCCAGTGCCAAATATGATATCAACCAAACCTTTACTAAGGATCACCTAATTAGATCCAATAAATCCTTTGTTTTATTTAGTCAGATTAATCTGTGGTGCTATCATAGGATACCATAAGCTAGCTTATCCACATGCAAACATTGATCTGCACACAAGTTAATGTGGCAGATATATCATAATGCAGGAAGTTTACCACCAGTGACCAATAGGCTATCAACCAAACCGGTACTGAGGTTTGCCTCATGACCTGTCGAAATGCTGAGAGTTCCAAGGATTCAAGTTTGACTCCCTTCTTTTCTTCAATTGTGTTGGGATACTTGCTCTTTTGTAGTGATAAAAATCACTATTTATTTTTGTATTATATTTTTCTTTTGAGCAAGGGATTAGGATATGGAGTGATGAGAATCACTATTGTTTGTGCCATTTGATGTGTGCACTTTGGGATATGAAATTTTAGAGTTTTGACTTTTGCAAATTGTTCTGATGTTTTGCAATTGTTTTTTTTTTTTTTTGAGAACTTTTGGGATTCTTGGGGAATTGGGTAGGGAGGATGCTTGTCCTTTTGCCAACTCATAGCATTCTTGGGGTCATTCGCATAGGGGGATGAGCAAGATAATTGATTCACTTATGGTGACCTGGATTTCTTTGCAGGGTTCATCTTTTGTTCACACAACTTGGGAATGTTTTATGTGTTTTAATTTGTGCTAGGATGCTACATAACAAGGTGTGATCCAAGTAGAATTCTACCTGCGTAAAATCTATCTGACTTGGTACAGTATGTGGCTAGACAGCTAATGACGACTGAATGATGAAAACTCTCGATACATTAGGAACAACTTACTATGATGTGGGAGAATAATGTGAGTGGCGGTTATAGGTGATGAGCTATTAGATAAAGCGGAAAAATGTGGAAGATGATGGTTGCTACCAAGTAATGACAGTCTATGGTGCTTTGACCTTTAGGACCACAAATATGCACTATATGGATGTGATGCTTAATGAAGCTATATATTTTTGTATTTTTGATGGATTGATGTTTATGAGTATACAGATGAGATGCAAATGAACTCTATACTATTATGATGATTTTTGCATATGCATGGAAATGAGATGCAACTTTTGTTTATTTATGATGATTTTATTGTTTTTGAATTTTTCTTGTTTTTGACCAAGTGATTATGGGAATCCTTGGAGCCTTTTGGGTTGACCAAGTGATTATGGGAATCCTTGGAGCCTTTTGGGTTGACCAAGCGATTATGGGAATCCTTGGAGATTTTTGGGTTGACCAAGCGATTATGGGAATCCTTGGAGCTTTTTAGGTTGACCAAGCGATTATGGGAATCCTTGGAGCTTTTGAGATTGACCAAGTGATTATGAGAATCCTTCGAGCTTTTTAGGTTGACCAAGCGATTATGGGAATCCTTGGGACTTTTTAGGTTGACCAAGCGATTATGGGAATCCTTGGGGCTTTTTAGGTTGACCAAGCGATTATGGGAATCCTTGGGGCTTTTTGGGTGGGCTATGGCTCCTTAGATATGGAATGGCCACAAGTGACTGATGTTCAAGGGTTCTAGTTCCTTGATTCCATCAAGAGAGGCTAGCCGGTATGTTCTAGGTCCTATTTTGCTATCAATTACATAGGGAACTAACCAATTTGCTGTGAACTTTTCTCTTAAATGGGACGGCAAACTAGAGTTCTATTGGTTTTCTTTTAATACCAAGTCACCAATCCGAAAGTCCCTTAGGTGAAATTTCATGTTGTATGCTTTCTTAAGTCGCTCTTGATAGATACGTAGGTGCTCAAGAGCATTAATGCATCGTTCGTCAAGCAACGTAAGTTGGTCTAATCAAGCCTGCCGTGTAGTGTCATCATCGATGAACTCTTGCATTGATATGCGTAGGGAGGGAATCTCCAACTCGAGAGGCATGACTGCCTCGAAGCCATACACAAGCGAAAATGGAGTTTCCCCAGTGGGCATCCGAATGCTAGTGCGATAAGCCCATAGGGCAAGTGGGATCTGAATGTGCCAATCCTTATGACTATCTATGACTGTATTTTTAAGGATAGCAACTAGCATTTTGTTTGATGCCTCTACTTGCCCATTTGCTTACGGATAATAGGGTGTCAAAAAATTGTGCTAAATTTTGTACTTTGTGGTCAAAGCATGCACATCTTTGTTCTTGAATGACATCCCATTATCCAAGATTATCTTGGATGGAATACCAAAATGACATATGATGTTATGCAAAATGAACTCCACAATGCGGGGTCCAGTCGTAGAGGTTAGCAGAACTGCTTCCACCCACTTGGTGAAGTACTCTGTGGCCATTATGATAAACGTGTGACGGCCGAACGATGTAGGGGAGATCTTTTCGATGAGATCTAGGCCCCACTATGAAAAAGGCCAAGTCGATTGGATCAGCTATAAGGCCTAGGAAGGCACGTGTGTCAAATTGGCATGATGTTGACACTTCATGCACTTCCACACATCTGCGCAACAATCTCACTCTAAATATGGCCAATAATAACCCATGTGAAGAATGCGCTTGGTGATGGTCATACCACTGAAGTGGCCATCGCATGTACCATCGTGTGCTTGGGCAATCGCCCAAGTGGACTCTTGTTGGTCCAAGCATCGAAGGAGGATCCATTCATAGCCACGATGGTACAAGATGTCTCCTAACAAGACATACTTTGCCACTCTCTACTTGAGTGCTCATTTTGTGGCATGTGTCAATCCAAGTGGGAGATTACCTAACTTGAGGTAGTCCCTAACGGGGGAATACCAATCCTGCTGATAAGAAGCCTCGATGATATGAACAACTAGTCCCTCTTGAAGTTCATCCCTAGCAAAAGCTAAACGGGAGAGAACTTGCAATAATAATTTTGTATTGCTATTAAGGGGAGTAGGGGAGAACAAGGACCCCCAGTTGGCATTTTTCAGACGATCGTGGATTCAAGAGAACCGGTCCATGGATGGCTCAATCTAGATCAAGTGGATTCCTAGCATTAAATTAGAGCTTGCTCGCTCCATCGCTGATTGCGATAGTGTTTTGACTTGAATGGTTGTCATATCACCAGAAATGTCTTGTGGGATTAACGACCCCAAAGAGGCCATAGTGTCTGCAAAACGATTCGATAACCGAGGGAGTGCCTCGATGTAGTACCATTCAAGATTGGCCAGGAATTTGTCCACAAGGGCTTTGTAGGCCTACAAAACTAGGCATTTGCATTGGAATACCCCTTTGAATTGATTGACAATTAATAGTGAATCACCAAAGATGTTTAATCGTTTAATGTTCATGGTGATTGTTGTCTGAAGACCTATGAGCAAGGCTTCATACTCTACATTATTGTTGGTGCATGGGAAGTTTAATTTAAATGACAAGGGCATAGGAGTGCCCTATGGTGTGAAGAATACTATTCCCGCACCACCACCTTGCTCACATTTAGAACGATCAAAAAATAGGGTTATGTCGGCCTGTGACTCAGGCTCATCAGAATCTGGTGATTCTGAGACATGGAAGACCCCATCATCGGGTAGTTCTATGACCAGAGGCTGATCATCTTCGAGAGGAGCCTCTGCTAGTTGATCAGCTATGACCTATCCTTCTATGGATTTCTATCCAATAAACTCTATGTCAAATGTCTTCAACAACATGATCCATTTTGTCGTGTGACTACTATGATAAGTACGACTCATCATGTATCGTAATGGATTCTCCTTAGACACAACATACGTCTTGTTGCTCAGCATGATGAGGCCTGGAAATGCCTCAATCATAACATGTTTTGAACACTAAAAATGCCTATAAACTCTTATGTTTTATCTGATATGTTAGTTAAGTTGATTCAATATGTTGTATATTAACCATTTTGCATGATCAATGTATTTGGAATATTATATGCTGATTTTATAGCTTTTTGCATAGTTTTGTGTTCTTTTTGCTATGATTTGCTACAATGGGATATGCTTAGAATAATAGCAGCATTTCACTAATCATGTTTTGATTTGTCTCAAGCATTTATTTCACCTAAATCTGGCAACAAGTGCAAGCAAACTATTGTTGTGTAGCAAAACTGGTCTTTCCCATGTAAATTCCAGCCACTTGTCCATAAATAGCAAGGCATGGAATTCACATGAGGAAAGAGATGAAGACCATTGGAATTTGATCTTAAGAGATAACCCACCTGAGAGATGCAGAAGAAATCACTGGAAAAGCACACATTTGTTCATTCCGAAGTATCTTTGGAATGAACAAATATCTTTGAAATGAGAGAACACAACATCTTCGGAATGAGCGGATCTTCGGAATGAAGAATGCAGTATCTTCAAAATGAGAAATCTTCAGAATGAGAATGTAGTATCTTCGAAATGAGCGATCTTCTAAATGAGAATTGCATTATCTTCGAAATGAAGCCACTTATCTTCGAAATGAAAACAGAGTGTGCTTTTTGACTTGTTGACCAATTTTTGAAGCCAAAAAAGGGAAATAAAGGTTGGAAAAAGTAAAGGAAAAGATCTTCCATCTGTCTTTGCCGTCATTGCCGACCAAAGCCATCATTAAGGGAAAGATCAAGTTTTAATCTTCTTCTAGGATAAAACCAGAATTTGTTGCAGCATTGTAGGATTAGATCTTTTGAGATATTCTTTGTTTGTAATCAGACCTTAGGACATCTATAAATATTGCTCCCATTCAGGTTGAGCCGAGTAACATATAGAGGTAATAGTAAGTAGTAGCAGCAGGAAGTAGAAAGTAAGGAAGAAGCAAAAAATAGGTAGAAATATAGTCCTGTAATAGTTTTTCAGCAGAATTATTGTAATCATGTCTTTTAATCAATAAAGTACACCAGTTCTATTTCATATTGCTTGTAAATGAGTGTGATTAAGATTTAGAGAGAGAGAGAGAGACTTATACCTTCTTCTAGACAAGGAGGCTGGCCACTTCCAGACATAGGAGGAGGACTAACAAGCAGGTTTTTATTCTGATTTTGCTGCAACGAGAATGAGTTGTAGAACTTGTTATTTCAATTGCTTGTAAACAGCTGACAATATTTGTGATCTTAGTTTATTTATGTTTAGATTAAACTTGTGCTTAATGTTTTAGTTGTAATCTCTACTTTCAGCAAAGCTTCCATTTTATTTCGATACTGTTATTCCTAGAATTTACTGTTTTTCAGCAATTTCTTGCATTTTATGTTTTGCTGTCAAATCCTGCATAGAAGATTGACAACCTTCTGTTACAGAGCTTTGACAGTTTTTATTTCCACATTAGATCTAGACTTTCATTACTACAAAAGTAATTAGATTTCCTTTCTGCAATTAGGATCAGACTTTCAATTCTACAACTATTATTTCTACAATATAATTAGGTCTTATTCTGCAATTGTAATTAGGACTTCATTTCTGTAGTTAATGATTAGTTTCCAATTCTGCAACTTAGATTAAGATTTAATTCATGCAATTTAGAGATAGGAATGTCCCAAAACCCCCCACACAACCGGTTCCACCAATAAGACCTGTTGCTCTAGATTGACCTAAGTTATAGTTGTTTCACTTCTTCTTTCATAGATAGCCTTGTACACTGCCCTGGATTGACAAATTCATTGAGAATTAATGATGGTATAATGACTACGCATCATTTTGGCGTCGTTGCTGAGGAATAGTGTTGCCAAAAAAAACAAACAGTCCAATAGCTGTAATCAGACTAAGCTATGAAAATTTAGGTTAAAATCTGAATACAACAACTGAGGAAGGTAACAACTATTGACTTAATTTATGTCATTCAAGAGTAAACATGAATGAATAAGTCTAGGGATGAAAAAGGTAGAACTACCCCAAAGGATCCCTGGCTTGTTCCATTAAGGAGATCTTCACGCTTAAGGGGTGAATCACCTATGTTTGAACTACCTAAAATATTGATAGAAAAATCACCAGTCTCACCATCATTAGAACATTCTGAGATAGGAAAATCACCAATTTTATCATCATCAAAATATCCTAAGAAAGACAATTCATCAGACTCATCATCAACAGAGGGTCTTGGACCTCTTGAGAGAACAATTTGGAAAGCTTTAACTTCTCCTAGGAAACAAGAAACTATGGCAGAAGGAGGCAATGTAGATGGCCAACATGGCTATGTCCATAATGAAGGAGATGATCAGGATATGCTCCAACCTTCTAGAACATTTGAATATCCTATTCGTCTGAATCCAACACAAAACTCTCCCATGAAGACCATTTCACCTTCAATACTTCCAACCTTTCGAGGTGTTGTATCTGAAGATCCTGATCAATTTTTGTTTGAATTCAAGGTAGTGTGTCAGACCTATGATTATATAAATGACAATCAGAAACTTAAGGTTTTTCCCTCAACACTCAAGGATTCAGCACTACGTTGGTTCATGAGCTTAGAGCCAAATTCCATAAGAACCTGGGATCAAATGGAAACTATCTTTTTAGATAAATATTAGGAATATTGCCGTGTAAGGAATAGAAAAGATGAGTTATTCAGAATCAAGCAGGAAGATGATGAAACATTGGAAGATTATCTTGATAGGTTCTCCTTTGTTCAAAGGAGATGTGGACTTGTAGAACCAGAATTATGTAAAACCATATTTTTGAGAGGATTGCAAGATGAATCCAGAGAAGTTCTAGATTTGATGGGAAAAGGGGATGTAACCACTCTCAGTAATGAGGAAATTATGGATCTTTGCAGGAATTACTCTCGCACTAAACAGAGAAGAAGAAAAAGCCACACAAATGGCACTGATGTAAAGGACCTGATAGAGGAACTTGCAAATTTCAAAACTGATATTCTAGTGCACCTAAACACTACTTTGGGGGAAATGTCTGCAAAAGCAAAAAACACAGAACCTTTGGCAATTTATTGCCCAAGATGTAGAAATAAACATGCTTTGTAGGAATGTCCTTTGAATAAAACATCTATCTCAGCCATTTGTAGTATCTGTTCAAAAAGGCATTCAAGCCGATCAATGCCACCTCGCTACCACAACTCAAAACTGTGTTAGAAAATCGGACCGAGGAACTCAACTATATTGGACCAAAACAAGGGGGAAATTTCTCTCAATATCAAAATCCCCCTCGTTTTCCTACAAATTGGGGGCATAATCCTGGTACTATGCCTTGGGGACAATCAGAACCACCCCAACGTCCTTGGAATTATCCTCAATGGACAAATTCCCAAGAATGGCCACAAGCAAATTGGAGTAACCCAACTGGAATCGAATCAAAACAACCCCTCATGGAATCAAAACAACCCATCTTGGAATCAAAACAATCTAGCTTGGAATCAAAATCAGACTAATCCACATTGGATGCAAAACCAACCACAGTGGAATCAACAATACCAGTCCTATCCAAGGCAGCAAAGGAATCAAGGTCAAAATCAGCATTTGTTGCTTGCACCTAATCAAAATTTTCAAGAAAAATAATAGAAAACATAGCAAGTGAAACAACCTCAATTGCCGACTCAGCCAGTCACTAATCCAAACAGCATGAGACAGACACATCCTTGTCTATGTGGCTAAAGCTAAAGAAAATGTTGAAATTAATGTTCTTGATTGTAGTAACATCCAACTTCATTCAGGAAAAGTTGTACCTAAACCAGTTTCAATTGAAATCAAAGAAAATGAAGAGCAAGAATCATCAGAACCAGAGAAAATTCAACCAACAATGGAGACAGAAGAAAAATTGGAACCAGAGATAGAGAAAGAGACACAAGCAGAACAATTACCAAGGATAATTCCATATCCTGAAAGACTTAATGCAATACCAAAAAATTCTGAGTCAGAATTGGTCAAAGAACTCAAAAATTTGACTATATCATTGCCCTTATTGCAAGCTATTAAGGAAATACCAGAGATTAATAGTACTATCCAAAATTTGTGCATTAAAAGAGCAAGAAGAAAAAAGAAGGCATTTCCCAAAACTGTGCAGGTTGAAGGGAAGATAGCTGATCTCTTATCCGAAAACTAGTACCTCCAAAGTATAGTGATCCAGGAAGCCCAATTATCACAGTCACCATAGGTTCAATACCAATATCAAATGTCTTAGTAGATCTAGGAGCTACAATAAATGTCATGACCAAGGATACAATGGAACAATTACAGCTCAAACATCTCAGCCCCACATTTACAGTTTTAGAAATGGTTGATAGGTCAGTTGCAAAACCTGAAGGAATCATTGAAGATGTCCCTATAGAAGTTTCTTCTTGGGAATTCCCTGCAGATTTTCTGGTTTTACAGCCAAGAAATTCAGCACATGGATATCCCATTATTTTGGGAAGACCTTGGCTTGCAACTGCAGCAGCCTTCATAGACTGCAGATCTAGAAATATGACTATTTCAAATGGTATTGATCTGAAACAGATTTCTTTATATCCTCCTGCAAAACCATCTAGCAAATTTTTAGGTCAGTTATGGTTTTCTGACTCAGATGAGGAACCAGAAGAGGTCATTTCTACACTAGCTACCTTAGTAGTAAGAGAACACACGGAAGACCTCGATGACACAGAAAATTTAGAAAATGAAACAATCCTGATGAATGTTCTACATGAACAAGGTTTAGAAGGGGAAGCAACAAATATCCAATAGTTAAGTAATGAGGAGAATCAAAAATTTGAAGATGAACCATCTGTACTATCACAGGGAAACTCTGTTTCACTACCACATGGATGGCACCATCATCTGATTTTTCCTTCTCACTGTTCCATACAAGATATGCTTCCCTCAAGCAGCAATAAAATAGAAACTGCTTCTTTTCTCCCATCTCAACAATGTCCTCTTAATCCCTTAATTACCAGGTATGAAGGAGTGAACTCAGTCCTTCTAAATACAAAACAAATAGAAGTCCAGCCAGGCAAATTTTTGAACATTTACAGCCAGCTTACTAGGGAAGAGGAAGAAAAATTGATAGTTGTCTTGCGAAGCATGTTCATGCTTTTGCTTGGAACTACAAAGATATGTCAGGAGTTCATCCTGATATATGTACCCATAGAATCTATACTGAAGAAGTCAAGCCAGTTAGACAACCCCAAAGAATATTGAATCCTGCCTTAAGAGATATTGTGAAAGAAGAAATTGAAAAACTCTTGGAAGTAGGATTCATTTACCCAATTTCTGATAGCCAATGGGTTTCTCCATTGGTAATAGTTCCTAAGAAAAATGGAAAAATGAGAGTATGTGTAGACTATAGAGAGTTGAATAAGGTGACATACAAAGACCATTTTCCATTACCTTTCATAGATCAGGTGTTAGATACTCTTGTCGGAAAAAGATACTTTTGTTTTCTTGATGGATTTAGTGGATATAATCAAATTCAGATTGCACCTGAAGATCAAGAGAAGACAACTTTTACATGTCCATGGGGAACATTTGCCTATAGGGTTTTACCTTTTGGTTTGTGTAATGCCCCAACAACTTTTCAGCGAGCAGTCCTAGCAATTTTTGCTGATCTAACCACCAAAAGTGTTGAAATATACATGGATGATTTCACAAGTATGTGGACAAACTTTTGATTTTACATTGGAAAATCTTGACAAAGTCTTAAATCATTGTGAAACATACCACTTATCCTTGAATCCAGATAAATGCTTCATGATGATGAAGGAAGGGATAGTTCTTGGTCATCACATCTCTCCTGAAGGGATCCAAGTTGATCCAAAGAAGGTGGAAATTATCAAGAATCTCCTTCCTCCTAAAACTCAGACTAATGTTAGAAGCTTCCTAGGACACATTGGTTTTTACCGTAGGTTTATTCCCAACTTTAGCACAATAGCCAGTCCTATGTTTGCCCTATTGACTAAAGATTCTGAATTCTCCTGGACTGCAAAGTGTCAGGAAGCATTTGAAGCTCTGAAAGAGAAATTGATAACTCCACCTGTGCTCAGAGGACCTAATTGGACATTACCATTTCACATACAAACTGATGCCTCCAATACAACAATTGGAGCAACATTAGGACAAATTGACAATGGTGAACACTATACCATCTACAACATTAGCAAGAACTTGACAGGAGCCGAGAAAAATTATACAACTGAGAAGGAATTCCTAGCAATAATTTATGCCATCAACAAATTCAGGCATTACATCACAGGTTATCAAATATTTATTCACACAGATCATACAACCATTAAATATTTGATGAATAAACCTATGGTAAGTGCAAGAATTATTCGTTGGTTGCTGTTGCTGCAAGAATTTGATATCACTATAATCAACAAACCAGGAAAAGCTAATGTTGTGGCAGATTTCTTGTCCAGGTTACAAGAACACAGATGAAGGGGAATTAGTTGATGACACTTTTCCTGATGAAAAACTATTTGCTATATCAGTCCAATCACCTTGGTTTGTAGATATAGCCAATTATTTGGTCATAGGGAAAGTTCCTCCACATTTCACTTCAAAACAGAAAAAACAATTGATCAAACAGAGTTCTTCTTTTGAATGGATTAAGGGTATGCTTTTTAAGTGCAGTCCTGACCATGTGTTACGTAGGTGCATCCGAAAGGATGAAGTGTATGATATCCTTAGAGCTTGTCATGATGAACCCTCAGGTGGACACTATTCTGTAAAAAGCACAGTTAGGAAAATCCTAGGGACAGGATATTATTGGCCATCTCTTCACAAGGATGTGAAAAAGTACATCAGGCATTGTGATGCATGCCAAAGAATGGGGAAACCCACTCATACAAATGAGATGCCACTACAGCCTCAAATGGTTTTAGAACCATTTGAGAGGTGGGGGCTTGATTTTGTAGGACCTATTGATCCACCTTCTCAAGGAAAGGTGCATATTCTAGTATGCACTGATTACCTGACAAAGTGGGTAGAGGTGCGTGCTTTCAAACATGCTCGTGAAGAGAAGGTCACTGATTTCTTGTATACTCAGATTTTTTAGAGATTTGGAGCTCCACGGTCTATCACCACAGACCAAGGACCCCAATTTGCATCCAAAGTCATAAAGGCATTTATAGAATTGTATGAAATCAAACATAGGAAATCATCACCTTACCACCCACAAGCAAATGGCCAGGTTGAAGTAACAAACAGGGAACTAGAACGTATCTTGACAAAAATAGTAGCTTTTCATAGGAGAAATTGGCTAGATAAATTACCTGAAGCAGTTTGGGCCTACAACACTACTTGGAAGTCCACTACTGGATTCACACCTTATGAACTAGTCTTTGGTAAAAAGCCTCTCTTACCTATTGAATTTGAGCTACTAACATTGCGCACAACACTAGAAATTGGAATTGAATTGTCGTAGGCACAGATAGACAGGATTCTGCAGCTGAATGCATTGGATGAACTTAGATTGGATGCTCTACACCAAACTGAGGTAATTCAGGAGCAGAGGAAGCTGTGGCATGATAGTCACATTCAGCAGAGGAAACTTCAACAAGGAGATTGGGCTTTACTGTTTGATTCTCATTATGAGGACTTCCCTGGAAAACTAAGAACTAGATGGTTGGGACCTTACTGGATTGAGGAGGTATTTGACAATGGAGCAGCTCGTCTATCTCCTATTGATGGGTCATGAAGAAAGTTGGTAGTAAATGGACATCGCCTCAAAGTGTACCATACACCTCTGACTAAAGATGAATTCTTGCAGCAACTTGATAGTTTGAATACACAATAGGTGGAGGAGATTCCCTCTTCCACTTCAAAACAATCAGCATGATCATGGATTTCAAGAAAAAGCAGAAAATACAAAAAAATAAAAAAAAATAGAAAACAAAAAGATGAATAAATTCTGAGTATGAATTCCTTCATGGGCATGGTTTCAGGGAAATCATGAAATTCCTTCATGGGCATAGTCAGGATCAAGAAAAAAAAAAGAGAGAAAAGGAGAGGTAAAAATAAAAAAAAAAAAGGGAAAATCAAGAAAAAAGAAGAGAGAAAAATGAATAACTCAGCAGTGAAAACCTTTTCTTAAGGCACTACTGGGTTGGTATGCATGAAAACCAGTTTTATGGCATGCATAACCTTGAGAAATTTCTGAACCATCATTGTACAAATTCACCAAGTGCACTTGTTTTGAAATGTTGCAGAAAATCACAGTAGAATATCAACAAAGGCAGTCATTCTTCAAAATTGGCATTAACTATTTTTATCAGGTATATATTTCTTACATTTCTTCATTGTAAAATGATTAGTGTATAGTATATGACAATTAACCATTAGCATAAAAGGTACTCATAAGAGTTGGCATATTTAAAACATGTTTTGAGAATGAAAATATTGATTTCTGCCTAATCTTCCGAACAAGAATGCCAAAAACAGTGCCTGATGTATTATCTTCAGATTGAAAATTGTCTTCGGAATGATAGCAAAATGAATGTTGCACTTTGTCTTCAGAAAGAAACTTTTTCTTCGAAATGACAATTTGTCTTCAGAATGAAACTTGATCTTCGGAATGACGACTTGCTGCATCATCTTCGGAATGAAGATCTGTCTTCGAAATGAAGATCTGTCTTCGGAATGACGATTTACCTTCGCAATACAACCTGATCTTCGGAATGAGGATTGATCTTCGAAATGAGGACTAATCTTCGGAATGAAGATTTAAAATTGCAAAGAGGATTTGTCTTCGAAATGAAGACCTATCTTCGGAATGAAGATATAATCTTCGGAATGAGGATTTGTCTTCGAAATGAAGACTCATCTTTGGAATGAAGTCATAATATTCGGAATAAAGTTTTGTTTGTGCAATAAGTTATAATCTTCGGAAAGAGCATTTCCACGTGGCATCCAAGAAGACAAGGTATGACAAAATCAAATTTTTTAGTTGCATGCGATGAAGGAACACATGTCAGTCAACACATGGTTTGTTTTTGCACCCATTGGAAATACGGAGGACGTGACCAACCATATGCCACCAATTTTTAATGACAATACACATGCACGTGAGAATCTACGGACTGAACAAAAAAATTAAAACCAAATGAGGTGGATCTGATGGCAAGGACATCCAAGCAATCATTGATGGACAGGTGTTCGATGCAATAGTAGAAATGTGTGCCACCTTTCTTTTCGAAGACGTGTTTGCGAAGTACAGTGCTCAGGTTACGATTCATTCCAAAGAAGCAGACGAGAAACAAGGCAACGAAGGTTTCAAACTAAAACTCTGCAAATCTGCAACATAAAAAACCAGAGATCCAACAAAAAAATAGCAGCAGCAATGAACAAAAAAATGGGGTGAAAGATCAGAACAGAACCTGCAGATACCACCTACCTCCGAGAAAATCCGACAGTCGTGCAAATTTTTGAAGATGGAGGGTTTATGCCATTTCTGGATAAGTTTAATGGGTCTTCTGAAGATTTGGCTGGCATGTTCGCCCATACATTCAAAAACAACCGAGCACATGTAAACGACATGACTATTGAGGTAAGCCCTAAAATTTTAAGTCAAATTACTTGAGCTGCCATTAGAAGGGATTTCAATTTCTAGATCTGGCAAGAATACATTGGCAAATGTAGTTAATCAGTTTGTAGAGGAAAATGATAGAGAGCCAGAGTACTTAACCCATAACAACACATGCAAAGGGTTAAAAAGGGCCAGCCTGTAGGAACCCTGGGATGAAGTAGCCACCTAGGTAATTAAATTCCTAACCTATGAAGGCCAGTATGTGCTATTGTCAGGGCATCATCTACGAATTTTGAACCATCTCAGACATGGTGAACAATAGTCGAAAGTTAGGGTAAATCTTCCCCTATATCTGTATCAAGAATTAAAGAACATGGCAAAGAGATATCAGGAGGGCAAAGGAAGCCTTCGCCACCATGGCCTCATCAAACTAGTTTGCCAACACCATTTTAGAGGAAACCCTAGGAGTTTTGATAGGTTTTACTCTACCCTAAATGATGTCATTTTTAGGGATGAAGATGAGGAAGAAGAAGAACCAGATACTGCTGATGTTGTTGTAGAAGAGGAAACAGCTGCTGTAGAAGATGCTGCAGAAGAAACTGCAGAAGGTGCCCCTGAAGCTGTTACAGAACCACACCCAACAACAATAGCAGAAAACCTTGCTCCTAAACCCTCAACTTCATGAGCCAAGAAACAAAAGAGAAGAGGATCTGGAACTGGTAGCAAAGCAAAAAAACAAAAGAAAGTTCATTTTTTTGGAGTGACCACTGATTTGATAGAACAGAGAAGTGAAGCACTTAACCAAATAGAGGCAGAAATAACAAGGGAAATAGAGGCATCTAAAACTGACCCCATGACCCCTACTGTCACCAAAAAATAGAGCAAAAAGAAGAAATTTGCATCTAGAACTAGGAGGTCTACAAGAATCCATTTGAAAGAAACAGCAGAATAGGTTATGGAGGAAGAAGATAGACCAAGCAGCCCAGATGTCACAGAGATACAACCAGCATCTAAAAACTTTCTAGAATTCCCTAAATAGATAGCTGAGGTAGAAACTGAGTAGGATGGTTTGGAGGAGGCTACAGTTCAACAGGCTACAGATATGGTAGATACCCTTATAGACAGTCTCATAGAGCCTCCTGAACAAGAACAAATTGTTGCAGAAGAAGAATTGGTTGAGCAGCCAACTACAACTGATTTGTCTACATCAGCTTCTGAAGCAAAAATAGAAGTGGAAGACATCACAGAGCAGCTGAGGGCAGCAAGGAGTGTTGTCAAAACATAGACCAGATGGATTTCAGAGAAAGAAAGCATCATTGAGATGCAAGAAAGAAAAATTGTAGAGCTTCAGCAGGAAGTAGCAGAATTAAGAAAAATGTTGTCACAATTAGAAAAACAGCCAGCTGTATCCATTGATGAAGACAATCTGGCTCAATTGCTTCTGGGTTTATCAAGGGCAGATGACTCTATTGAGGCAGACATAGGAGTTCATCCTGAAACAGCACTCCTTCATTCTGAAGAAGTGCCTGTTCATTCTGAAGTAGCACCATCTTATTCTGAAGCATTGCCTTCTTGTTCTGAAGATGCTTCAAAAATGGTAAAGAGCATAGCAGAGGATGTTGAAGATGAGCCACCAACACAGGAACAGTCCCAGCAACAAGAAAATGTTCAAGTAAGTACTCCTATTGAGGTCCCTGCATTCCAAACTGTTACATTTTTAGTAGAAACAAGTAGATAAGGGGGTACAAGTAGAAATACTATCTGATGACAACCCCATAGAAATAGCAAATAAGGAGGTACAGGTAGAATTATTGATAGATGATCAACCAGTAGAAGTGGCAGAAAAAGGAGTTCAAGTTGATCTGATACCTAGGATTCCACCTATAGTCAGACCACCTAATACTGTGTCTCTAGAGCAATACAATGCAGACATAGCTAGCTGGATGATTAGATATGAGCAACTTGCCACTAAAACTAAAAAGTTCAAATTGGAAGCAAAATAGCTAGAAGCCAAGGACACAAAAATTTAGGCATTGAAAGAAAAGGTGTCTGACTTATGCCAAATTGCTGAATTTTTAGTCCAATTTAGACGACCAGCCAGATTTTACAGCCTTATTTTGAAGGAAAAATACCTCAGATGGCAGGTCATGAGGATTACTTCAAACCTCCCATATAAATTGGACACTATTGCAGATTTTTTGGAGGCATATTTTGACAGTCCTTTTGAGCAGAAAAATCTCCTGTGTGAACTATTTTTACACAGTTTCTTCATTCCAGAGGAAGTTGACTCTCATCCTCAAATCTACATTGGAGATGTTCAGTTGAGAGCATTTATGTCTACTTTGCAGAATCAGCTTTACTGGGATCAAGAGAAAAAGCAGAATAAAGTGATTGAAACAAGGGCTGAGTTGTTAGTCAGAGCAATCCAGCCAAACCACCTAGTTATCACCAAGCAACACTTCTCAATGATGAACAGGGATGATATAAAGAGAATGTACTTGAACAACTTAAGGGACTATGTGGCCAGATTTAACAATTTTTGTGATCATAATTTCTTCCCAGCATTGTCAGTATGCAGAGACAGATGGGCTGAACTTTCCATGTCTTTGAGGAAAAGAGAACCTATCTCCCCCATCAACTTAGAATGGTCCAGAAGAAGAGTAGAAGGTGTAATCCAACTGATTCAGATCATGCAACATAACTGGATAGGTCTCAGGTTCAGGCCTCCGACCATCATTACTCCTGTTCCATTCTACTTTGAGGAAGATGCCCAGCCTGATGAACAATTTGAAGATTGGCTCAGAAACATTCAAGAAAATAGGGGGTATTACATAGGCAAGAAATTATTCTACAGGTCATGGAATCTAAACATGGACATATGTGATTCCATAGCCCAACAGAATGCATGAGGGCATGCATTAATATAAGTTGGGGGAAAATGATGAGGCCTGGAAATGCCTCAATCATAACATGTTTTGAACACTAAAAATGCCTATAAACTCTTATGTTTTATCTGATATGTTAGTTAAGTTGATTCAATATGTTGTATATTAACCATTTTGCATGATCAATGTATTTGGAATATTATATGCTGATTTTACAACTTTTTGCATAGTTTTGTGTTCTTTTTGCTATGATTTGCTACAATGGGATATGCTTAGAATAATAGCAGCATTTCACTAATCATGTTTTGATTTGTCTCAAGCATTTATTTCACCTAAATCTAGCAATAGTGCAAGCAAACTATTGCTGTGCAGCAAAAACTGGTCTTTCCCATGTAAATTCCAGCCAGCTGTCCATAAATAGCAAGGCATGGAATTCACATGAGGAAAGAGATGAAGACCATTGGAATTTGATCTTAAGAGATAACCCACCTGAGAGATGCAGAAGAAATCACTGGAAAAGCACACATTTGTTCATTTCGAAGTATCTTCGAAATGAACAGATATCTTCGAAATGAGAGAACACAGCATCTTCGAAATGAGCGGATCTTTGGAATGAAGAATGCAGTATCTTCAGAATGAGTGATCTTCGAAATGAAGAATGCAGTATCTTCAGAATGAGCGATCTTCGAAATGAGAATTGCATTATCTTCGAAATGAAGCCACTTATCTTCGAAATGAAAACAGAGTGTGCTTTTTGACTTGTTGACCGATTTTTGAAGCCAAAAAAGGGAAATAAAGGTTGGAAAAAGTAAAGGAAAAGATCTTCCATCTGTCTTTGCCATCATTGCTGACCAAAGCCATCATTAAGGGAAAGATCAAGTTTTAATCTTCTTCTAGGATAAAACCAGAATTTGTTGCAACATTGTAGGATTAGATCTTTTGAGATATTCTTTGTTTGTAATCAGACCTTAGGACATCTATAAATATTGCTCCCATTCAGGTTGAGCCGAGTAACATATAGAGGTAATAGTAAGTAGTAGCAGCAGGAAGTAGAAAGTAAGGAAGAAGCAAAAAATAGGTAGAAATTGACTGTTACAGTCCTGTAATAGTTTTTCAGCAGAATTATTGTAATCATGTCTTTTAATCAATAAAGTACACCAGTTCTATTTCATATTGCTTGTAAATGAGTGTGATTAAGATTTAGAGAGAGAGAGAGACTTATACCTTCTTCTGGACAAGGAGGCTGGCCACTTCCAGACATAGGAGGAGGACTAACAAGCAGGTTTTTATTCTGATTTTGCTACAATAGAATGAGTTGTAGAACTTGTTATTTCAATTGCTTGTAAACAACTGACAATATTTGTGATCTTAGTTTATTTATGTTTAGATTAAACTTGTGCTTAATGTTTTAGTTGTAATCTCTACTTTCAGCAAAGCTTCCATTTTATTTCAGACTGTTATTCCTAGAATTTATTGTTTTTCAGCAATTTCTTGCATTTTATGTTTTGCTGTCAAATCCTGCATAGAAGATTGACAACCTTCTATTACAGAGCTTTGACAGTTTTTATTTCCACATTAGATCTAGACTTTCATTACTGCAAAAGTAATTAGATTTCCTTTCTGCAATTAGGATCAGACTTTCAATTCTGCAACTGTTATTTCTACAATATAATTAGGTCTTATTCTGCAATTGTAATTAGGACTTCATTTCTACAGTTAATGATTAGTTTCCAATTCTGCAACTTAGATTAAGATTTAATTCATGCAATTTAGAGATAGGAATGTCCCAAAACCCCCCACACAACCGGTTCCACCAATAAGACCTGTTGCTCTAGATTGACCTAAGTTATAGTTGTTTCACTTCTTCTTCCGCAGATAGCCTTGTACACTGCCCTGGATTGACAAATTCATTGAGAATTAATGATGGTATAATGACTACGCATCATAGCATGTAATGGCACAACTTTTTGGTAGCAAACACCACTGCTAACCAAAGTTTCTCAACGTATGCATAGTTAAGTTCATAGCTGACCAAGGTGCGGCTAAGATAGTAATTATCCTGTTCTCTATGAAGTTCATTCTTCTGGGCTAACATGGCTCCCAGTGCCACCTCAATAGCTGAGATGTATAAGTAGAATGAAACTCCTGGTTTAGGTGGTGCCAATACTAGTGATGAAGCCAAGTATTTTTTGATGTCATCAAAGGCTGACTGGTACTCGTCATCCCAATGAAATGCTACCCCCTTATGCAACAACTTATTCATTGGTTAGCACTTGTTAGATAGCTATGCTATGGTGCTTCCTTGACAGGATTTTGAGCTGCTTGATGGTAGTTGGGGGAACCATTTCAAGGATTGCCTTGACATTGTTTGGGTCTACCTCAATGCCCTGTTTTGAGACTATGAAACCCAAGAGCTTTCCAGATGTGATGCCAAAAATGCACTTCTTGGGATTCAATCTAACTTTATGATCCATGATGCGATCGAGGACCTTACTTAAGTCACCGAGATGATCCAGGCACAAAAGAGATTTGGCCAACAAATCATCCATGTAATCTTCCAAATTTTTGTGCATGTAATCATGGAAGATGTATGTCATGGCACGTTGGTAGGTGGCACCAACATTTTTAAGGCCAAAGGGCATGACCTTATAGCAAAATGTCCCCCAAGGCATTGTGAACACCATTTTGAGTTGGTCCTCAGGATTGATATAAATTTGATTGTATCTCGAGAAACCATCCATGAGGGAAAGCATTTCATGACCTGCTATAGCATCTACCAATGCGTCGATGCTCGAAAATGGGAAATCATCTTTAGGACTCGCTTTGTTTAGATCTCAAAAATTAGTGCATATGCGAATCCTCTTGTTAGGTTTCTTGACGGGCACCATGTTGGACAACCATGGTGGGTAATCCATGCAGATGACAAACTATTCATCCAATAGCTTTTGCAATTCGTCTTTGACCATTAAGGCCACTGTTGGGTGCATCTTGCGTAGTTTTTTATTAACTGGATTGACTTTCGGATCAAGCGTTAGGTTATGCGTGACTAGTTGTGGGTCTAGTCCCAACATGTCTTTGTATGACCATGCAAAAACCTCCTTCTTATCTTTGAGAAGGGCAATATAGTCGGCTTGCTCTTCGGGGGATAAACTTACCCCTAGCTTGATGATCTATGGAATCATTGGATCTGAGCTGATGTATACGTCGATTGTCTCCTCGATCGACATGTGGGATCCGTCTTCCAACCGATGTGGAGTTGGGATCAAATGGATATCATTTGTTGAGTTAAGATCATTGTTAGGAACCTCAGGTTCCTCTTCGACATGGAAGATATCCTGAGTTGGTCCAGGGGTAAAATGAAGCATTTCACCAAAAGGCCAGTACTCGGATGGGGATGGAGGGGAATCGACGTGATCCCAGTCTATGGCATCTATGTCTAGATACAATGACTATGCCAGATCGACCGGATTGTGGATATGGGCAGTTAAATCAATGGAGATCATGTTGATGGAATGATTTTGGTCTCCATTACCACAGGTGTGGTTACTTGGATGTCTTGGATGCTATTCATGCTCTAGATCTATCTCTATAGGGATGGGCATGAATGGATCGGCCCTATGTGCAGATAGGAAGACAGGGTCTACCCTCAGCACTAATGTCACTATAGGGTCTATGGGCAGAAGGTGTTCTTCGTATGCCCAAAGTAGTGGATCCAACACTTGGTCCCACTGTGCTAGGTCTACGTACCACTCATGCCCTGGAACTATGTTTAATTGTTCAAATATGTCATTAATATCCAAGGGGCATTGATGCTACATCTTCCGCATGTGATTAAGATATGCCATCTCTATTTCATCTTCATAATCACTATCGAAGATCCAAAGGCCTTCGTTGGCTCCGATTGCTTGTGGCATTAAAGGCTTGCCTTGCTCAAGAAAATTGATGTGGTCCCACCTAGGTTGTTTCACTCTCTATAGGGGGACTTTATGTTCTTGGAGCAACGCTTGCTCGATGGGAGCATCCAAGGGGAACATTGTCAAGAGGCTTTCTTGATATTCATCCATGGGGATCACCTATGAGTGATCGCTATCTGATTCAAAGGGGTCATACGATGCTATTTCATATTCTGACTCGTCCTCTGAGGATCCTTATTGACATTATATAGAGCTTCCTTGAAAATGAGCTCTCGAGCTTTCTCCTCTTTCGAGCAAAGGGAAGGGATTACTAGAGCCAATAATGTTGATTGTTGTTAATGAGATATAATCCCTCAATGTATATGTGGTTTTAGGATTGGCATATGGATCTGATGCCAATCCCCCCTTGTTGCCTATCCCTAGGCCTTGCATGTTCTCCACCAAGTTATCCAAGGGGAGGGGGTGGTTAAACCCTACTCGTAACTTTTTGTATGGCATTTGGTATCTTGGTTGGCAAAGAACACGTATCCCTTGCTCATATCGGCCTAACCCATACCCGTGCCAATTACTCTTCATATTCATCCTCTTGCATGCATGGTGCAACACCATGATCAATGCCCCCATACACAAAAATTTTCTGGTTCGGTGGGTAGCCTAGGGGAACAATGGTGCCGATGGGAAGGCGAGGTCTCCCCATGTCCTGCATGGACTCTAGTATGGGTTTTGCTACAATATTCCACACTAGATACTCCCCTAGGCCCATATTAACCATTTCAACGTTGATCGTTGGCGGTTGAGGTGGGGGAATGGAAGTTCTCCTTGAGTCCACTCCATGTCGGGTGGGCTAGAATCCTCGACTTCCATCCGGCTAGGCATCTCATCAGTAGAGATAGTTGATACTAATGGCAATGTTTCTTCCAAAGGTTTTGCCTCTTCCAGGGGTTCCTTCCCTTTATCTTTCTATCTGGCCTCCATAGATGATGTTGTTGGTGGAGGACTAGACGATGAAGATGATCTCGACTAGGATTTTGAAGAACTTGCTAATGGGGATGCTTGTAGAATCAGACCTTGTTTAGATGTATTTAACTAAAAATCCAAATGCGTTGATGGCAGGGTCGATTGCGACATCAGATGCACTACATTACAATACTTGAAGGGTTCTAAGTCCGTCGGGACTACATGCACCTCCCCTTCAAATGTATACTTTAAACATTGGTGAGCTATCGAAGGGACACACTTCATGTCCTTGATCCACGGCCGTCCCAGCAAGATGTTGTAAGCCATCTCACCCTCCAATACATGGCATAATGTGGGTATGGTCTTTTGTCCCACTTGGATTGGTAGGACTATTGTGCTGACTGTTGAGTAGATTGCATCATTGAATGCTTGTAGAGTGTATGTGGAAGCTGTGATGTGAGATGCGGGCAACTTTAGATGCTTGAGAACCATAGTTGTGATGATGTTGCTAGACGAGCCAGTGTCTATCAACACCCTCTTGTATGGGATCCCGTTGAATCACACGATAACATGAAAGGGTGGATCTGCCATGTCATCATTCACTGATCTTAGTTTGTCTTCTCGAAATGTGATGATCGGCTCAGTGCATCATTTTACATGTCCCACAAAGTTGTTGAAAGAATTTGTCTCATGGGGCTGCAACTCGATGGCTTTCAAAATATCCATTAGAGCTTCTCGATGGGGCGTAGATTGTTGTATAAGCTCATATATGGAGAGCCTAGCCGAGGTGGTCCTCAAACTCTGAGTTAGTTTGGTCCAAAGTGTGGCCATCGGCTTAGGCGAAGGAGGTTGTGCAAGGTGTTGTTGTGGTTGTGATGTTGTTGGCACCTCTCCTACCGCTATCGTAGGAGCATTCATGCTCGGATACCTCCTGTTCTGAGTCACTATACTTATCATCCCTACATATGTTGGCAATTTTGGGTACTTTGGGTACATTGCCTTTGCTCAAGTGTATAAGTTGTCATTGATGTCAAAAGGCATTTTTGTGTTGATATCAAAAAGAGTGTGATGTCAAAAATATCTTGAGAAGCTTCATAATGTTAAAGGGTTTTTATTAAAACCATGGTGACAAGGTTAAAGGTTTTTCTTAAAACCATTTGGACTCATTAAGGGTTTTTATTAAAACCAAGCTTAACTTAATGCAAAGGTTTTTACTTCTTGAAAAACCTTGAAGGTCCATGTTTATTATTAATAATTAAATTAACTCAAACCTTTGACAAGGGTCTAAGTTTAATTTATTATTAATAAAATAATAATAATTATTATTTTAATTATTATTAAAGGGTCTTTCAACCCTTAAGCGACGGAGAAAAAAGAATTCTTTCGTCGATGTGTTGCCATCGTTGGAGGAGCGCCGACGTCAAACAATTAAGGAGAAATGGCTATATAAGTGGGGATGATTTTCTAAAGTGATTGTAACTCCGAGTAATGAAAATCATAGCTCTGTGATCTTCGAGAAAGCGTTGTATTTCATTGAGAGTTGATTATCGATATTGAGTTGCCCAAGTAATTTCTTGCATTTTCAGTTTGCGCTTTGACATCCGACAGATTGCGCTTCACCTACAATTGTTGGGACTGCACTCGAATTACATTTTTAGTTTGCGCTTTGACATCCGACAGTTTTCTTTCACCTACGATTGATTGGATTGCACAAAGGATAAAAGTTTTCTATTTGCACTGTGTGGATGATTAAATTTGTTGCCCAATAAGTTACGTTTTGGACAGCGCTCACCGGTTTGCATGTGGCTTGAGGAAGACATTTACGTTTTCCAGATTCTTGGCGTCAAAGGAAGATAAAATATAGGGCAACACTGTATTTCTTCATTGGGCACTTGTGACCCAATGACGGTGGCGTTTAAGCGAAGGCGCTAGAAGGCAGAGGTGCCGAGTTCGATTCTCTTCGTGGGTAATTTTCTTTTGGTCGCGGTGTGCAAAGGATAGTGGTTGTGAATGTGCTGGAGGTATAAGGTTAAGTTATCATATTTGCTTTGACATTGTTTTATTGATGCTTGATGTTTATGTGGAGTAATAAGGTGTAAAGAGGTTTTACTTTGTATGTATATTATACTTCCGGTGGTTTTTATTAAGTTGGAGAAATAAGGTGTTAATTTGGATCTTTATTATTGTATATTGTTGTATAGTTGCTAACTCTAATTGGTGGCAAATTGAGAGTTAGTGTTGTGACAGATTTTGAGTTCTCCTTCTTCATCAAAGTAAAGGTATGGGCAACTTCTTCCATGTATATTGTTGATGGTATATTTTTTGAAATTGAGTTTGGAGTGAAAAGGTTGTCTACTAGGTATTTTTGGTGTAAATCCTATTTTCTGGATATTGAAGATTGTTTATGCATTAAAATCATTGATGAGTTTTTGGGTGAATGCATAATTCTGGTTGAGGAAGAGGAAGCATTTTTTGCACTAGGGTTTATGTTAGTAAGTCTTGCTACTTGCATTGAGATGATGAAACCCTTAGTTGGCTGTTTTGATATTGATGGTTGAGTTGCTTCCATAGAGGTTGTTTTGATCAAGTTAGTGCTTTACTTGATACATGATATTGGGCTTACTCCATTGAGTTGATTTGAGCAAGTTATTCTTTGCATTTGGTGATATTGTGTTGGTGGCTATTTTGTTCAAATATCCTTGGAGGGAAAAGGATTTCTACTTGTTTCCTTTTCTTGTGATGATTGGTTGAATGCTTCAAGGTTGATGTTGAGTTGAATGGTGTTGGTTGACTAAACCTTGTTTGATGAGCATTGTTGTTGAAACCCTAATTGTTGGTAAAAAGAATATGAGTATCATTGTTATATGAGATATTGCATGGTTGGCAATTGTTGGGTTGTGTTTCATATTCTTGAGAAAAGCATACTACATCTATCTTATTCTTTTGAGATTGAGATTGAGTTGAGATTGATATTGGGAGTTAAGTATAGAACATATTGGGTCTCTAACAATTCTCTTTATGTTTCTATGAGATTTGAGATTGAGATTGGGAGTTAAGTATAGAATATTAAGTATAGAACATATTGAGTCTCTAACAATTCTCTTTATGCTTCTATGAGGTTTATGAATCACATTGGGTCTCTAACAATTCTCTTTGTGGGTTCATGCTAAGCAAGTTTTTCTTGGTGAGCTTGCTGAGGTTTTGGACAGGTTCTGATGGGGACTTGTGAGCAGGTTTTGGACAGGTTCCGATGGGGACTTGTGAGCAGATTTGGACAGGTCCTAGCAGAGGACTTGTGAGCTGAGTTTTTGATAGTTCTATCAGAGAACTTGAGGACAGAGGTGCATTGGTTCTTTGAGAAGAACTTGAGGACAGATTTGGCAAGTCTTTGAGAAGGCTTGTGTGCAGAGGATTGATTTGTTCAAGAGTTGGACAGATCTGACAGACAGAGGAAGACTTGTACTAGACCGACTGACTATGTTTGGTACAGGTAGTTGAGCTACTGTGGACGTGATCATAGAAGGTAGAGGTCTCTTAGGCTAAGCATTGAGGATAGGAGGTCTTCGGTGGAAAGGAGTTCCACGTGTTGGCAAGAGGTAGAGGCAGTTGATCTTCTGAGGGATCATTTCCAGAGCAGAGGGGAAGGTATCTCCTTTGAGCAGAGGCTCATAAATTTAGATTGGGGGAAGGTATCTCCTTTGAGCAGAGGCTCATAAATTTAGATTGGGGGAAGGTATCTCCTTTGGGCTGAGGCTCATAAACATTGTAATTGGGAAGGTTTCCCAAAGAACTTTGAGATAACTTTTAGAGAAAAGTTTTGTGGACGTAGCCTAGGCTTTCTGGGTGAACCACGTTAAAATTGGTGTCACTTTGTGGATGATATTGTGCATTGTTTTGATATTGCTTTGGGTATATTGCTTTACTGTTTTGAAGTATAAAGGAAAAAGTAAAAAGAGGTCTTATACTGTTCACCCCCCTCTCAGTATAAGCTTGTGTTCTTCAATTGGTATCGGAGCGGGTGCCTTCGAAAAGTTTAACAGCTTGAAGGAAAAGCTAGTAAAGAACACAATGGATCATTCAAGTGGCAATGCAGCACCTATTCTTGATGGGTTTAGATTTTGGTCTTTGGAGTGCAAGGATGAAGGTTCATCTAATGGCACTTGGGAATGAGGTTTGGGAAGTGATTGAAGATGAGTACACTATTCCTGAACATGGTCCTAATACTAAAGAAGAAAGGCTCCTACATCACAACAATTCAAAAGCAATGAATGCAATCTTGAAAGGCTTACAGAAAGCAGATCTCACCAAAGTGATTCACTGCAAGACAACTAGTGAAATGTGGAATCAGTTGAAGGTGGTTCATACAGGTGATACAAATGTCAGAAAGGCCAAGTTGAGACACTTCAAAGGTATGTTTGAACAACTCAAGATGAATGATGATGAAAATATTAGTGACTACATGCTTCGTATGGATGAGGTTGTTAACTCCATGAAAGACTTAGGTCTTGAGCTTGCTGAAAATGATGTTTGTGATAAGATTTTAAGATCTCTTCCTAATAGATTTAGTGAAAATATTTCTGCTATTGAGGAAGCTAAAGATTTGGATAAGTTGAAAAAGGATGAGCTCCATAGTATACTTGCTAGCATTTGAGTTGAGAACTCAAGTGAAGGTTGATGTCAAGAAAGAGGCAGCTTTCAAGGCTACCAAGAAATCCAAGGGTAAACAACTTCAAGAGAGTGATGAGTCTTCTAGTGATGAAGAGGCATATTACAACAAGAAAGGCAAGTTCTCTAGAAAGCACAAAAGTATGAAAAATGTAAGATGTTTCAATTGTGGAAAGTTTGGTCATTATGCTACTGATTGTACTATTGCCAAGGATGAAAGTGATGAAGATAAACAGGATTGTAAGAGCAAGGATTCTGAAAGGCACAAGCATCACAGGAAAAACAAAGATGAGCACAACAATCAAGGAAAGAGGTATTCTCACAAGCACAAGAAGAGTTTCTACCTAGACAAAGCAAGTAAGTGTTCTAGTAGTGATAGTGAAAGTTCTTCAAGTGATAATGAAAATGAGATGTTGTTCATATCAAAAAAAGAGGAAGAACCAAAACATAGATTCATTATCATGAAATGTCTTAGATGTGGAAATTTTGGTCACCTTGAGGATGATTGCACAAATAATGATTTGGTTTCTAGTATGTATGAGGATGCTTCAGAAAACTATAAGGAAGATGCATGTATGGTTTTTGAAAAGGGTAGCACCTCTAGTGATAAGAAATCTGAAAAAGGCTTTGATGATTCAAAAAGCAAACATATAGAGGAAGGTGAAGTAGATCTTAAAGGTGAACTTATTAGTGCTCTTAGTGCTTTGAAAAAGGAAAGAAAGAAGAATGCTAGACTCAAGGATAAGTTAGATGAATGTTGTATGGAGAGAGATGATCTTATAGAAAGTCTTGACTTCTCTATAGCTAAGACACAAGAACTCAAGGATGAGTTAGAGTCTAAGGTTCTTGAGTATAGTGAGTTAGAACAGAAAATGGCTTCTTTGAAAGAGGAAACTAAAGAGTACAAGGATAAGCTTCACAGGTTTCAAGATAGCTCCAAAAAGGTTAAGTCACTCATCAAAGGTCAAAGAAAGACAACAGATAAAATAGGCCTTGGTTTTGTTAAGCCTCACAAGGAACAAGTTGGAGAGTCTAGTAAGAGACTCCAAAAGGAAGAGAGTTCTGATGAGGAAAGTATTTCAGATCATGAGTCCTTGAATGATAGATGCACAAAAACAGAAAATAGAATTCAGAATGAGAAGAAGTTTTCAGAGCCTAAGAGGTCAAATAAAGGAAAGTTTCAAGGCAGATGTTTTGCTTGTCAGAGGTTTGGTCACATAGCTTCACATTGCATGGCTCAAGTGAAGAAGGTAAATGATAGTTTCAGAGGTGCTAGTTACTTTCAAGGGTATTGCTACTCTTGTCAACAGTTTGGGCACAAGGCGGTTTATTGCAAGGCAAATATCAAGAACAGGTTTGATCGTAACAAGGTTTGGTCAGAATAGGTTTGGTCGGTAAGCGAAGGTTTGGTCAAAACAGGTGGATTCAAAGAACAGGTATGCCTAAAAGAAATAACATTGTTACTTGTTATAAGTGCAACAATGAAGGTCACACAGCTAGACAGTGTAGAGCTGAAATTCCAGGATACAGGAATAGGAACAGGAATAGTGGTATGAACAGGTCCAAGGATCAAGGCATGGATAAGAACAGGGATGAGAACAAGAACAAGAACAGTGACAAGAACAGGAATATGGACAAAGAGTTCAAGAGAAGGCCCGACAAGGAAGTTATAGACGCTGATGATGATCAGTGCCTAATGGGAGTTTTACTCCCACCCCAAAATTAATCACCTCATCAGGAGGTGGGGGAGGGACTAAGCTAAGAGGCTCATTCTTAGTCCCGAGCCCCAAAGGTGGCCCTTTGCCATTGATGACAAAGGGGGAGAGATATGAGTAAGGGGGAGAGCTTCAAAGTGAAGAGGAAAGCTTCAAGTCAGGGGGAGCAAAACTTCAAAGGAAGATTCTCGGTTGTGGGCACAGTTGGTCAGTTGTTAGCACAGTTGGTTTCAGTTTTGGCTCTTGAGAAGTGTTTTCAGTAAAGGTTTGCCATCAATGACAAAGGGGGAGATTGTTGGCAATTTTGGGTACTTTGGGTACATTGCCTTTGCTCAAGTGTATAAGTTGTCATTGATGTCAAAAGGCATTTTTGTGTTGATATCAAAAAGAGTGTGATGTCAAAAATATCTTGAGAAGCTTCATAATGTTAAAGGGTTTTTATTAAAACCATGGTGACAAGGTTAAAGGTTTTTCTTAAAACCATTTGGACTCATTAAGGGTTTTTATTAAAACCAAGCTTAACTTAATGCAAAGGTTTTTACTTCTTGAAAAACCTTGAAGGTCCATGTTTATTATTAATAATTAAATTAACTCAAACCTTTGACAAGGGTCTAAGTTTAATTTATTATTAATAAAATAATAATAATTATTATTTTAATTATTATTAAAGGGTCTTTCAACCCTTAAGCGACGGAGAAAAAGAATTCTTTCGCCGATGTGTTGCCATCGTTGGAGGAGCGCCGACGTCAAACAGTTAAGGAGAAATGGCTATATAAGTGGGGATGATTTTCTAAAGTGATTGTAACTCCGAGTAATGAAAATCATAGCTCTGTGATCTTCGAGAAAGCGTTGTATTTCATTGAGAGTTGATTATCGATATTGAGTTGCCCAAGTAATTTCTTGCATTTTCAGTTTGCGCTTTGACATCCGACAGATTGCGCTTCACCTACAATTGTTGGGACTGCACTCGAATTACGTTTTTAGTTTGCGCTTTGACATCCGCAGTTTGCTTTCACCTACGATTGATTGGATTGCACGAAGGATAATAGTTTATGTTTGCACTATGTGGATGATTATTTCTGTTGCCCAGTAAGTTACGTTTTGGAAAGCGCTCACCAGTTTGCATGTGGCTTGTGGAAGACATTTACGTTTTCCAGATTCTTGGCATCAAAGGAAGATAAAATATAGGGCAACATTGTATTTCTTCATTGGGCACTTGTGACCCAACGGCGGTGGCGTTTAAGCGAAGGCGCTAGAAGGCAGAGGTGCCGAGTTCGATTCTCTTCGTGGGTAATTTTCTTTTGGTCGCGGTGTGCAAAGGATAGTGGCTGTGAATGCGCTGGAGGTATAAGGTTAAGGTATCATATTTGCTTTGACATTGTTTTATTGATGCTTAATGTTTATGTGGAGTAATAAGGTGTAAAGAGGTTTTACTTTGTATGTATATTATACTTCTGGTGGTTTTTATTAAGTTGGAGAAATAAGGTGTTAATTTGGATCTTTATTATTGTATATTGTTGTATAGTTGCTAACTCTAATTGGTGGCAAATTGAGAGTTAGTGTTGTGACAGATTTTGAGTTCTCCTTCTTCATCAAAGTAAAGGTATGGGCAACTTCTTCCATGTATATTGTTGATGGTATATTTTTCTGAAATTGAGTTTGGAGTGAAAAGGTTGTCTACTAGGTATTTTTGGTGTAAATCCTATTTTCTGGATATTGAAGATTGTTTATGCATTAAAATCATTGATGAGTTTTTGGGTGAATGCATAATTCTGGTTGAGGAAGAGGAAGCATTTTTTGCACTAGGGTTTATGTTAGTAAGTCTTGCTACTTGCATTGAGATGATGAAACCCTTAGTTGGCTGTTTTGATATTGATGGTTGAGTTGCTTCCATAGAGGTTGTTTTGATCAAGTTAGTGCTTTACTTGATACATGATATTGGGCTTACTCCATTGAGTTGATTTGAGCAAGTTATTCTTTGCATTTGGTGATATTGTGTTGGTGGCTATTTTGTTCAAATATCCTTGGAGGGAAAAGGATTTCTACTTGTTTCCTTTTCTTGTGATGATTGGTTGAATGCTTCAAGGTTGATGTTGAGTTGAATGGTGTTGGTTGACTAAACCTTGTTTGATGAGCATTGTTGTTGAAACCCTAATTGTTGGTAAAAAGAATATGAGTATCATTGTTATATGAGATATTGCATGGTTGGCAATTGTTGGGTTGTGTTTCATATTCTTGAGAAAAGCATACTACATCTATCTTATTCTTTTGAGATTGAGATTGAGTTGAGATTGATATTGGGAGTTAAGTATAGAACATATTGGGTCTCTAACAATTCTCTTTATGTTTCTATGAGATTTGAGATTGAATTTAGATTGGGAGTTAAGTATAGAACATATTGAGTCTCTAACAATTCTCTTTATGCTTCTATGAGGTTTATGAATCACATTGGGTCTCTAACAATTCTCTTTGTGGGTTCATGCTAAGCAAGTTTTTCTTGGTGAGCTTGTTGAGGTTTTGGACAGGTTTCGGTGGGGACTTGTGAGCAGGTTTTGGACAGGTTTCGGTGGGGACTTGTGAGCAGATTTGGACAGGTCCTAGCAGAGGACTTGTGAGCTGAGTTTTTGATAGTTCTATCAGAGAACTTGAGGACAGAGGTGCATTGGTTCTTTGAGAAGAACCTGAGGATAGATTTGGCAAGTCTTTGAGAAGGCTTGTGTGCAGAGGATTGATTTGTTCAAGAGTTGGACAGATCTGACAGAACAGAGGAAGACTTGTACTAGACCGATTGACTGTGTTTGGTACAGGTAGTTGAGCTACTGTGGACGTGATCATAGAAGGCGGAGGTCTCTTAGGCTAAGCATTGAGGACAAGAGGTCTTCGATGGAAAGGAGTTCCACGTGCTAGCAAGAGGTAGAGGCAATTGATCTTCTGAGGGATCATTTCTAGAGCGAGAGGGGAAGGTATCTCCTTTGAGCGAGAGGCTCATAAATTAGAGGGGAAGGTATCTCCTTTGAAGAGGCTCATAAATTCAGATTGGGGGAAGGTATCTCCTTTGGGCCGAGGCTCATAAACATTGTAATTGGGAAGGTTTCCCAAAGAACTTTGAGATAACTTTTAGAGAAAAGTTTTGTGGACGTAGCCCAGGCATTCTGGGTGAACCACGTTAAAATTGGTGTCACTTTGTGGATGATATTGTGCATTGTTTTGATATTGCTTTGGGTATATTGCTTTACTATTTTGAAGTATAAAGGAAAAAGTAAAAAGAGGTCTTATATTGTTCACCCCCCTCTCAGTATAAGCTTGTGTTCTTCAATTGGTATCAGAGAAGGTGCCTTCGAAAAGTTTAACGGCTTGAAGGAAAAGCTAGTAAAGAACACAATGGATCATTCAAGTGGCAATGCAACACCTATTCTTGATGGGTCTGATTTTGGTCTTTGGAGTGCAAGGATGAAGGTTCATCTAATGGCACTTGGGAATGAGGTTTGGGAAGTGATTGAAGATGAGTACACTATTCCTGAACATGGTCCTAATACTAAAGAAGAAAGGCTCCTACATCACAACAATTCAAAAGCAATGAATGCAATCCTGAAAGGCTTACTGAAAGCAGATCTCACCAAAGTGATTCACCTGCAAGACAGACTAGTGAAATGTGGAATCAGTTGAAGGTGGTTCATACAGGTGATACAAATGTCAGAAAGGCCAAGTTGAGACACTTCAAAGGTATGTTTGAACAACTCAAGATGAATGATGATGAAAATATTAGTGACTACATGCTTCGTATGGATGAGGTTGTTAACTCCATGAAAGACTTAGGTCTTGAGCTTGCTGAAAATGATGTTTGTGATAAGATTTTAAGATCTCTTCCTAATAGATTTAGTGAAAATATTTCTGCTATTGAGGAAGCTAAAGATTTGGATAAGTTGAAAAAGGATGAGCTCCATAGTATACTTGCAGCATTTGAGTTGAGAACTCAAGTGAAGGTTGATGTCAAGAAAGAGGCGACTTTCAAGGCTACCAAGAAATCCAAGGGTAAACAGCTTCAAGAGAGTGATGAGTCTTCTAGTGATGAAGAGGCATATTACAGCAAGAAAGGCAAGTTCTCTAGAAAGCACAAAAGTATGAAAAATGTAAGATGTTTCAATTGTGGAAAGTTTGGTCATTATGCTACTGACTGTACTGTTGCCAAGGATGAAAGTGATGAAGATAAACAGGATTGTAAGAGCAAGGATTCTGAAAAGCACAAGCATCACAGGAAGAACAAAGATGAGCACAACAATCAAGGAAAGAGGTATTCTCACAAGCACAAGAAGAGTTTCTACCTAGACAAAGCAAGTAAGTGTTCTAGTAGTGATAGTGAAAGTTCTTCAAGTGATAATGAAAATGAGATGTTGTTCATATCAGAAAAAGAGGAAGAACCAAAACATAGATTCATTATCATGAAATGTCTTAGATGTGGAAATTTTGGTCACCTTGAGGATGATTGCACAAATAATGATTTGGTTTCTAGTATGTATGAGGATGCTTCAGAAAACTATAAGGAAGATGCATGTATGGTTTTTGAAAAGGGTAGCACCTCTAGTGATAAGAAATCTGAAAAAGGCTTTGATGATTCAAAAAGCAAACATATAGAGGAAGGTGAAGTAGATCTTAAAGGTGAACTTATTAGTGCTCTTAGTGCTTTGAAAAAGGAAAGAAAGAAGAATGCTAGACTCAAGGATAAGTTAGATGAATGTTGTATGGAGAGAGATGATCTTATAGAAAGTCTTGACTTCTCTATAGCTAAGACACAAGAACTCAAGGATGAGTTAGAGTCTAAGGTTCTTGAGTATAGTGAGTTAGAACAGAAAATGGCTTCTTTGAAAGAGGAAACTAAAGAGTACAAGGATAAGCTTCACGAGGTTTCAAGATAGCTCCAAAAAGGTTAAGTCACTCATCAAAGGTCAAAGAAAGACAACAGATAAAATAGGCCTTGGTTTTGTTAAGCCTCACAAGGAACAAGTTGGAGAGTCTAGTAAGAGACTCCAAAAGGAAGAGAGTTCTGATGAGGAAAGTATTTCAGATCATGAGTCCTTGAATGATAGATGCACAGAAATAGAAAATAGAATTCAGAATGAGAAGAAGAAGTTTTCGAGCCTAAGAGGTCAAATAAAGGAAAGTTTCAAGGCAGATGTTTTGCTTGTCACAGGTTTGGTCACATAGCTTCACATTGCATGGCTCAAGTGAAGAAGGTAAATGACAGTTTCAGAAGTGCTAGTTACTTTCAAGGGTATTGCTACTCTTGTCAACAGTTTGGGCACAAGGCAGTTTATTGCAAGGCAAATATCAAGAACAGGTTTGATCAGAACAGGTTTGGTCAGAATAGGTTTGGTCAGAACAGGTTTGGTCAGAACAGGTGGATTCAAAGAACAGGTATGCCTAAAAGAAATAACATTGTTACTTGTTATAAGTGCAACAATGAAGGTCACATAGACAGTGTAGAGCTAAAATTCCAGAATACAGGAACAGGAACAGTGGTATGATCAGGTCCAAGGATCAAGGCATGGATAAGAATAGGGATGAGAACAAGAACAAGAACAGTGACAAGAATAGGAATATGGACAAAGAGTTCAAGAGAAGGCCCGACAAGGAAGTTATAGACGCTGATGATGATCAGTGCCTAATGGGAGTTTTACTCCCACCCCAGAATTAATCACCTCATCGGGAGGTGGGGGAGGGACTAAGCTAAGAGGCTCATTCTTAGTCCCGAGCCCCAAAGGTGGCCCTTTGCCATTGATGACAAAGGGGGAGAGATATGAGTAAGGGGGAGAGCTTCAAAGTGAAGAGGAAAGCTTCAAGTCAGGGGAGCAAAACTTCAAAGGAAGATTCTCGGTTGTGGGCACAGTTGGTCTAGTTGTTAGCACAGTTGGTTTCAGTTTTGGCTCTTGAGAAGTGTTTTCAGTAAAGGTTTGCCATCAATGACAAAGGGGGAGATTGTTGGCAATTTTGGGTACTTTGGGTACATTGCCTTTGCTCAAGTGTATAAGTTGTCATTGATGTCAAAAGGCATTTTTGTGTTGATATCAAAAAGAGTGTGATGTCAAAAATATCTTGAGAAGCTTCATAATGTTAAAGGGTTTTTATTAAAACCATGGTGACAAGGTTAAAGGTTTTTCTTAAAACCATTTGGACTCATTAAGGGTTTTTATTAAAACCAAGCTTAACTTAATGCAAAGGTTTTTACTTCTTGAAAAACCTTGAAGGTCCATGTTTATTATTAATAATTAAATTAACTCAAACCTTTGACAAGGGTCTAAGTTTAATTTATTATTAATAAAATAATAATAATTATTATTTTAATTATTATTAAAGGGTCTTTCAACCCTTAAGCGACGGAGAAAAAAGAATTCTTTCGCCGATGTGTTGCCATCGTTGGAGGAGCGCCGACGTCAAACAGTTAAGGAGAAATGGCTATATAAGTGGGGATGATTTTCTAAAGTGATTGTAACTCCGATTAATGAAAATCGTAGCTCTGTGACCTTCGAGAAAGCGTTGTATTTCATTGAGAGTTGATTATCGATATTGAGTTGCCCAAGTAATTTCTTGCATTTTCATTTTGCGCTTTGACATCCAACAGATTGCGCTTCACCTACAATTGTTGGGACTGCACTCAAATTACGTTTTTAGTTTGCGCTTTGACATCCGGCAGTTTGCTTTCACCTACGATTGATTGGATTGCACGAAGGATAAAGTTTTCTATTTGCACTTGTGGATGATTATTTCTGTTGCCCGATAAGTTACGTTTTGGACAGCGCTCACCAGTTTGCATGTGGCTTGAGGAAGACATTTACGTTTTCCAGATTCTTGGCATCAAAGGAAGATAAAATATAGGGCAACACTGTATTTCTTCATTGGGCACTTGTGACCCAACGGCGGTGGCGTTTAAGCGAAGGCGCTAGAAGGTAGAGGTGCCGAGTTCGATTCTCTTCATTGGTAATTTTCTTTTGGTCACGGTGTGCAAAGGATAGTGGTTGTGAATGTGCTGGAGGTATAAGGTTAAGGTATCATATTTGCTTTGACATTGTTTTATTGATGCTTAATGTTTATGTGGAGTAATAAGGTGTAAAGAGGTTTTACTTTGTATGTATATTATACTTCCGGTGGTTTTTATTAAGTTGGAGAAATAAGGTGTTAATTTGGATCTTTATTATTGTATATTGTTGTATAGTTGCTAACTCTAATTGGTGGCAAATTGAGAGTTAGTGTTGTGACAGATTTTGAGTTCTCCTTCTTCATCAAAGTAAAGGTATGGGCAACTTCTTCCATGTATATTGTTGATGGTATATTTTTCTGAAATTGAGTTTGGAGTGAAAAGGTTGTCTACTAGGTATTTTTGGTGTAAATCCTATTTTCTGGATATTGAAGATTGTTTATGCATTAAAATCATTGATGAGTTTTTGGGTGAATGCATAATTCTGGTTGAGGAAGAGGAAGCATTTTTTGCACTAGGGTTTATGTTAGTAAGTCTTGCTACTTGCATTGAGATGATGAAACCCTTAGTTGGCTGTTTTGATATTGATGGTTGAGTTGCTTCCATAGAGGTTGTTTTGATCAAGTTAGTGCTTTACTTGATACATGATATTGGGCTTACTCCATTGAGTTGATTTGAGCAAGTTATTCTTTGCATTTGGTGATATTGTGTTGGTGGCTATTTTGTTCAAATATCCTTGGAGGGAAAAGGATTTCTACTTGTTTCCTTTTCTTGTGATGATTGGTTGAATGCTTCAAGGTTGATGTTGAGTTGAATGGTGTTGGTTGACTAAACCTTGTTTGATGAGCATTGTTGTTGAAACCCTAATTGTTGGTAAAAATAATATGAGTATCATTGTTATATGAGATATTGCATGGTTGGCAATTGTTGGGTTGTGTTTCATATTCTTGAGAAAAGCATACTACATCTATCTTATTCTTTTGAGATTGAGATTGAGTTGAGATTGATATTGGGAGTTAAGTATAGAACATATTGGGTCTCTAACAATTCTCTTTATGTTTCTATGAGATTTGAGATTGAGATTGGGAGTTAAGAATAGAACATATTGAGTCTCTAACAATTCTCTTTATGCTTCTATGAGGTTTATGAATCACATTGGGTCTCTAACAATTCTCTTTGTGGGTTCATGCTAAGCAAGTTTTTCTTGGTGAGCTTGCTTGAGGTTTTGGACAGGTTTCGGTGGGGACTTGTGAGCAGGTTTTGGACGAGGTTTCGGTGGGGACTTGTGAGCAGATTTGGACGAGGTCCTAGCCAGAGGACTTGTGAGCTGAGTTTTTGATAGTTCTATCAGAGAACTTGAGGACAGAGGTGCATTGGTTCTTTGAGAAGAACCTGAGGACAGATTTGGCAAGTCTTTGAGAAGGCTTGTGTGCAGAGGATTGATTTGTTCAAGAGTTGGACAGATCTGACAGACAGAGGAAGACTTGTACTAGACCGACTGACTGTGTTTGGTACAGAGTTGCTTGAGCTGCTTGTGGACGTGATCATAGAAGGCGAGAGGTCTCTTAGGCTAAGCATTGAGGATAGGAGGTCTTCGGTGGAAAGGAGTTCCACGTGCTTTGGCAAGAGGTAGAGGCAGTTGATCTTCCGAGGGATCATTTCCAGAGCCAGAGGGGAAGGTATCTCCTTTGAGCGAGAGGCTCATAAATTCAGATTGGGGAAGGTATCTCCTTTGAGCAGAGGCTCATAAATTCAGATTGGGGGAAGGTATCTCCTTTGGGCCGAGGCTCATAAACATTGTAATTGGGAAGGTTTCCCAAAGAACTTTGAGATAACTTTTAGAGAAAAGTTTTGTGGACGTAGCCCAGGCTTCCTGGGTGAACCACGTTAAAATTGGTGTCACTTTGTGGATGATATTGTGCATTGTTTTGATATTGCTTTGGGTATATTGCTTTATTGTTTTGAAGTATAAAGGAAAAAGTGAAAAGAAGTCTTATACTGTTCACCCCCCCTCTCAGTATAAGCTTGTGTTCTTCAACATACCCCTACATGGGGCAGTTTTGTGTGACCTTGTTAACTTGCAGGGTCTTTGCCTGCGGAGCATGAGCAGGCAATGGGTCTTTGAAGACCTCCATTTGCTGATTTCTTGGTGTGACAGGATTATCCACCTCTAGGGTCTTGTTATCAATCAGGTCTTGCACCAAGCCCTTAAATTTCCAATAGGTATTTAGTTCATGTCCCTGTCGCCTATGGAACCTGTAGTACAAGTCCTCTCTATACCCCTTAGGCTTGGGCGCATTGGGATCTATAGTCTGAATCTCTGGTAGGTTGATCAGGTTTGCCGCTAACAAACGGTCAAATAAGGAGTCCCTAGACTCTGTGTAGGGTGTGAATTGTCGCCTAGGGTGATGCTTCTGACCCTGTTCTTGCCTCTTATTTTCTTTTTCATAGTTGTTGTGAGGCACTACCTCATAATTAGCCTTTTGAGTCTGAGTTGCTTGCACAGGCTTAGGGACATTGATAGCAACTTGGTTAACTGCAGTGGATTTTTGTTGCATAGTCCCAGCTTTAGTGTTTTTAGTCGACTCTTTTTTCTTAGGTTTGGCTATCTCACCATCCTATATTTTGATCTCTTCAATAATTATGGTTTGCGCCAGAGCTTCTTCTAGGGTGGCATATTGTTGTAGCTGCAATAGCATCGAGATCAATCTCAAACAACTTTTGGAGAACATCTGAGTGAGGTCGGACATAGGAGGGAGGTAGGATAGCTTTGAGAGCAATGTCCTCCATCAATTCCCATAGGCCACCATGGTCTTCTCCTTATACTACCTGAGGCTGGCTATGTCACTTAGTGACACCTTCTTCTTGGTATTGAAGACGAAGTGTTCAAGGAACACATCCACTAACTAATCTAAATAGTTAATGTTGTGCTTCAGTAACTGAGTAAACCAATTCAAGGTAGGGCCTACGAATGTGGTTATAAATGTTCTCAATAACAAAGCATCATTGTCCTAAATGTTGAAGCATTGGCTCAGGAACCTTGTCACATGCTCTTGAGCATCTTCCTCCCCTCTAAAGGTTGCCAACTGAGGCAGCTGAAAGTGATCAGGGTAAGGAGGTTCTGGCACTAATGGATGCATAGGATGACTGTGAAGCTGGCATAAAGTGGGCTTTTGGGGCCCAAAATTTTTTGTTTCCATAGACTCCAGCCGCTCTAGCAGCACTTTATATGCATCTAAGGATTTAATCTCCTCCTATTTAGTTTGCTCTTGTTGTGGGTTGTGGGAGACTTAAGGCCTCTAAATGGGTGGTCAGATGGCAACCCCTCTGCCTAGGTAGGGCATTTCAGCCCGCTCTTCCTCTTGCTTGTATTCCTTGTAAGCTTCCTAAGGAGTCTCTGGACGAGACCTATGACCCTGGATGGGTCCTCGCAGAGGGTATCCATCGTTGTTCTATGAAGTGGCCTCCCGCTCAGGTCTAGGAGGTCTCAGAGGCAGCACTTGGTAAGGTCACGGAGACCTATCTCGCACCAAGGGATTATGCCTTGCATATGGTTATGCCCTTTGGGTGCGCAGGGTTGGAACCCTCTCAAGCACTAGGTTATGCAACAACTCATATGTTTGGCGCCTAATGCACTCTTTTCTAAGGCGATATAAATTCTCTAACTACTGCTGATCTTGCTCAAGCCGCATGATTTACGCTTGGTAGGTGACATGTCTGGTGGCTACTAGGTCAATTTGCTCTGCCATATTGAGCCTAGGAGGCCTGGATGCCTCTCCTATGTACTTACCTTGGTCTCGATGATTTGAGATATCAATAGGCTGCTTCCCTCTATCAAGGTTGGTGAAATTCACCCGAGGCTTTGGCCTTAGTGGGTAATCATGGTATCTAGTTGGTGCGAAAGCAAATGGCCCCTGTGCTGTATATTGCTCTTGAGGAATGTAATCATCTTCCTCATGCTCCATTTCATACATGTGAAAGGGGTGGGCAGAGTTAGCTCACCCAGTTTGAAGAGCCTTACGCTCTGGATTTTGTCTATTGGTTCTAACAGTGATGGGAGGCAAATGGGGGAAGCCATCATCACGTGGCCTCTCCTCATGGAAACTAAGCTGCTCCAGCACTTCATCATGCGGTGGCAACTCATATTGAGCTTCTAAGGGAGCTTTCTTATCTATGTTGAGCGCCACGTGTAAGTACTCTTCCTGAAAGGGCCTATGATGAACGGACGTGTCCTTCACAGTGCTGTCCCTATAGTTCCATCTTGACATGGACTGATACGGAATCTCTTGTGGGTCAGGCCGCCAAGGTGGTATGACCAAGTCCTTGGTGCTGTAGCGGAGGTGACTTGTGCCCCCTTGTACACTTTCTGTAGCTTTCGCAATTGATTGGGCTTGGCTACGTGTGTACACCATGGTGGTGCAATGCCATAAACTAAATGGATTTTTATCTCTTTTATGATTTTTTATGCTACATTAAACAAAAAAGAGCACACACATACACAAACAGTGAGTATATTATTTAAAGATTGAGAGTGTGTCCTAAACCTGGTTTAGTGTGTTTTGATTTTTTTGTTTTTGTTTTTGGTTTTGAAGGTTTTTAAAGATTGTTTAAATGCAAAATTGGTCGCCCCTTCGGTATACCATTGTCAGGCCAATATACCAACCTCTCTATATACCCGCCCTTACATGAGGGAAACTATAGGTACATGAGAGCAGATGGTAAGTGGAATGTAGGCGGTACGAAAGGGGAATCACCCTATTTATGACACCTACCATAGAAGACTTATCCTTGTGTGCTGGGAATCACCCCAACTACACTTGGTCAGCTTTCGTCAGGATTTACGTCTAGCAATAGAAGCGATCGAGGTAATGGATGCAAATATTCAAGCCAAGGTGGTGATGAAATCCACCATTGGTCTTGATCAAGGGCTAGGGTTTTACGACCAACGCCTTGGTTTTTAAGTTGCCACATGGTGTGTGGGGTTATTTTTACCTTTGTAAAATGGAAACAAGCAAACAAAAAAAAGGAAAACTTTCCCTAAGAAAACAAGTAATCCAAAACAGAAACACTGAATAGAAAATGACAGAGAAAAATGCAGGATCCTTACCTCTTCTCTGCCCAAATCTATCGATCCTGAGTTTCTACCCGAAATCTTCACAGGCTAGAATTCATCCCAGTGTGGAATGAATTATAGGATTGAATTCATCCCAGGGTGGGCGCATTCCAATTCGTCCCTGGGTAAGATGAATTACAGTTCTAGGTTCGCCACAGACTAGAATGAACAATAGTCAGCGTATGAAAATGTGGTACCTGCAAGCAAAAAAGAACCAAGTTTGGATCAGATATCTGATATTAAAAATAGAGAACAAGGTCCCACCATGATTTCCACTAAAAGCATGAGGATATGGAAGCAAAAAGGAAAGCGAAGATGCAATATAAACAAAACAAATATGTGAAATGCATCCGAAGAAACCAAATTTAGCGCTAAATCCTAGAAACTTGAAAGCGCATGAAAAAGAGGGACAAACATGAGCGAATCAAAATGAAACAAATGTGAATAAATAAGATAGCCCTTTTATTGATGTGTTTTAAACTCAGTTACAATGTGCATCCTCCCCTTCCAAGGGCTAGGAGCGTGCCCACATGGACGCCTTTCCTTCTTCTGCGTGCCCACATGTAAAATGGGCGGACCAAAAATTGCCGTTGCTTGTGTTGATGAATCTAGACTCCTCGCTGCTCCTTTGACATCCAAACCCTACATTCAAAAGAACAAGAAATGATTAGTAGCACCTACGGATGAAACAATGCATGCAAATCCCCAAGCCTACGCTAAATGAATGAGAAAAATGAATTAAACTATGATCAAAACAAGTCCAAATTCTATGAAAATTTGACAGGGGAATCAAGACATCATCAGAAAGGCTCTGCAAAAAGAATAGTCCAAAAATTCCTCACCGATTTGAATTCATTTCGGGGCGGGATGAATTCACCTACAACATAACGCCGAATAGGTACTATCCCAATGTCCTACCTCGAAAGCTCCAAAAGACCTAAAAAATTGGGGTTAGATAATTGGGGGCATTTTTGGAATACCCAGATGGTTGGATTTTCCCAATTTCACCTCCATAAATAGGAATTTGATGATGCTTGTCTGCAAGTTAGTGAGAGCAAAAACGCGATAGCATAATGGCAATTAATCAAAATGAAATGAAATCAAAATTGTAGACTACCTAAATAGCATAAAAATAAAATGTAAGAAATGAAAATTACCGAAAGCAAAATCTGCTACAGATTCCCAATCGTTCCTAAAAGGGCGATCAGGCCTATAGCAGTGTGGGGCGCCCTAGCAGGCCACCCACCGTTTGGGACTTGATTTTGGAACCAATACACTTGGGATGGGTCCAAAATCCCTTACAAGGTGTTGTCGATATATTGGGTGGTATTATATGGCCAAATATTAGGTTTTGGGCTCAAGATTCGACATTCCAATAGTCACCCGATGACCTCCCCTCTAAAGGAGATCAAGGATGTGGAAGGTGCAAATCCAAAAGGTGTGAGGTGTGTAAATAAAACGACATCACTTCGTTGCTCTAAAATGCTCCTACTATGTATATTTTGGGGTGAGAAAACTCACCAATTTATAGACCTAGAGGCCTATTGAAATGGGCATGCAGGGGCACCACATGGCAGCCATGCCCTCCTAGGGGGAAGGAGATTCCTCCCTGAATTGGGACTTCATGACTGACCTTGTAGATGCCTCTAATGCTTGGAAATGCTCACCCATACTCCCATGCGATGAGGAAGCATTGGGTGGTAGATTTGAGCTACCATTTGTCAACATTTGACTTTTTGCCCATCAAACCTGCAATTTGCCCCACCCTGGAGCGAATTTAGAATTCATCCTGGAGTGGGGCGAATCCCAAATTGAATTTGTCCCAGGGTGGGACAGATCCTTAGCAAAGTGCCCGAAGGTGCCAAATTGACCTCTGACCTTCCAAAACTACTGTGATAGTGGTTAGGACCACTGTTTGACCTCTGGGGGCTGCCCTTGGGGCTGTGTGTGTCAAAGCGATCAGTGTTTGTAGTCACATAATCAGATTGGTGCTGTTTTGGTGTGACGAGGGACCAAAAAACACACTTCTACAAACCCTACTTTTTCATTAAAAATCAACTAAAAATATACAGCAAAAATAAACAGCCCATAGGCTTTACCAGGACCAGCGCTCGGCTTGGTCATCTCTCTCACTTCTACGCTCTCAGTGCATTCTCTGATCCACCATCCCGAAAAATACAACAAACTGGGTTTTTATAGAGGCCCCGACCCTCTAGAACACCAACTCCCACGTAAACGGGTTCACCAAACCCGATTAATTACATTTTCAAAAATCGGGACACCAACCCGATTAAATTCTTCATCCCACATGGCCTCTGTCACTATAGATTTCGTTAGAAAATTCTATACGACACATCCTTTTCATTCCCCGCACTCCTGGAATTCCCTGCTCTACCTTCAGCTCATGCCACATGTCGTCCATATCCACTTTTGAAAATTCTGCCTCCGTGGTTTCCTGCCACCTCTTTCTCTTTCTCCCGTGCCTTCTATCTCTGTCATGATCTCACGACATGTCGCGATATTGCGACATTTCTGTCTCCCTGCGCTCTTTTGCCATTTTGGTCGTGATATCACGACATGTCGCGATATTGTGACCATTTTTCTTTCGTGCTTTGATTCCTGAATCTTGTTGCAATATCGCGACGTCACGATATCATGACCGTTCTGCCACCTCACCTTGGCTCCCCTTTGACGTCATGATTTTGTGACGTCGTGAAATTGCGACGTCTTGATTTTGCTGTAGTTTTTTCGACTTCATCTTTGCCTTGCCAAGACGTCATGATTTCGCGACGTCGCAAAATCACGACGTTGCGATTTCACTACAAGAACCCTACCTTGCCTTAGGTTCTTTCTGCCTTAGACTTCTCATCCAACTTTTGCCTTCACCTTTGCCTTCGTCTTCCTTGCCATATCCCATCACGTCTCTACTCCAACATCGCGATTTCATGATGTCGCGAAATCGTGACGTTGCGATTTCGCTACACTTGCCAGCTCCTACCCCTGCTTCACCCTGACGTCACAATTTTGCGACGTCATGAAATTGCGATTTCGCTACTCTTTCCTTCTTCTGCCCTGGCCCCTCTTCCGCGTCATGATTTCGCGATGTCGTGAAATCGTAATGTCATGATTTCGTGACGTCGCAAAATCACGACGTCGCGATTTCGCTCCTGCTACCCACTTCTGCTTCCACCTTGTCGAGACATCACGATTTTGTGACATCACAAAATCGTGACGTTGTGATTTCGCTACAACTTCTCTCCTCTGCTTTCGCCTAGCCGAGATGTCGTGATTTTGCGACATTGCGAAATTGCGACGTCGTGATTTCACTACAACTTTCTATCTTCGCCCTCGCCTTGCCTGGACGTCACGATTTCATGACGTTGCAAAATCACGACATCATGATTTCGCTACCATTTTTTGCCTTCTCGTCTGCCTTGTCGCTGCTGTCATGATTTCACGACGATCACGATTTTGCGACATGTCACAAAATTGTGGCCCCTTCTGCTATACTTTCTCTCTCCTGTCGACTATCGCGATTTTGCGACGTAGCAAAATCATGATAGTTTTTGCTCTAAACTCCCTCCTTGCCTTCTGCTTTCTCTTCCTTGGCCGACTCTTCAGCACCGTTTTTCCTGCAACTCGATGCTTCTGCTGCTGGTGTTGTTGGATGCTCCTGCATCATGGTGTCTACATGTAGACTGTCCCATATGAAATGGAAGTCCCTCTGGAAAGGTATTTAGGGTCTTAACCTATTCAACCCATTTCCTTGGTGAACTTGATAAGAGATAATTTAATTTAAACTTAAGTCAAACCATTTAAATGTATTTATTTATATTAGATCATATTAATTGAGATTAAAAATTTTTGCTTTGTACTGGTATTAAAAGTAGCAATAATAAGTCATGTATATATGTGTGGTTGATCCTTGTATTGGATGACATTCATGTACCTCAAGGTCTACCCCCATGTTTGATCATGTATATTGGAGCAAAATAGGTATCTCATCAAGGAAGGTATAATGAATTGGTTCAAGTATATCAATAGATCCTCCTAAGATATATTGGTATCTTTTTTATATTCATAGCATTTGCTAACTGTATTAATCAAGATCTAACTAATTAATTAAATCTATTCTCATGAACCTTTATCCATGGTTGTACATTGATATAATATCCATAGTAAAGGATTATCATCAACTTCTTACCCTTATTTTTTAAATGCCCAATAAAAGAATAAAATCCATGGGTAAAGCCTAATTGTGGAAAAGAGATTTATAGAAAACATAATTTTTAATTTTGTAGACATATTAGGAAATATGTAATATCAAATAAAAATATTTTTTTAGATGTACTTAGAGAGGACCTTGAAAGTTAAAATAGGGAAGAACTTACAAATTCTATTTCAAGAAATGAGAATGTCAAACATTCAAATAGTCAATTTATCATTTTCTAGTAAGTGAAAGCCAAGATAGTAATTTAGGTCTTAATGTAGTTATGGCATATCCCATTTATTCCACATTCCTACTATAATTTCTATAGGAATTACCTCTAAATATTTTATTAGAGGTAATGTATAAAGACAATAGATAGGAAAGAGCCTTGAGATCACCTACTTGCACCACTTAGGTAGGTCAATCTAAGGAGGCAATTTGGCATATTAAATATTATGGTGGTGGAAGACACAATAATGGTATTCTTGATCCTAATAAATATTGATTACAAAAGGCTCCCATAGTCAGTTGTAATGTCCCCTCTTTGGTTATGGAGATGAGTTAGATGATGATAACCTATTCAGAGTCCCTATAGGTTGATCATCCAATTATTAAGGGTCTCATTATGCTATGGAGGTAAAAATTTTGTGAGCTTCAACATGGAGTTTTTAGTTGCAATGTCATATTCTTGTGTGGATGCATAATTTGGCTAAGTATGAGTTTATTTTCCCTTTATTATAATGTAATTTTATAATATTAAAATATAAAGAGAAATTGTAATACAAATTTTAAAAAATGCCAAAAGTGTTTTAAAACAACGTTGTGGCTACTAGTACATGGTGGTCTACTTTTGGAGAGATAAGGATTAAAAACAAAATAAACCCTGGTCGACCTTGTGGCGAAAAAAAGATAAATAGAGGTGAGATGGGACATTTGTAGCATCAATTTTTTATATCATTTGAGTCTATTTTCTAAATACATTGCAGGTCTTGCTGAATATTGCATTGTTGAGGCTTGTGGAGATGTACACCTTCATAAGTTATAGTGGTTTTGTGTGTGAAATATCACACCTAGCCATTATTGTGGAGAGTTTACTTGAAAACTCTCATTTGTGCTTCAAAGATTTCATCTAGGTTTGTATATTTTGGAGGGTCAATCATTTGGAAAACCATTTTTGGGTTTTGTTGGCCTTCATCAGCCATACAAGAATCCATAGTTATTTTGGATAACTAAGGACCTATTGAGGTAATTTAAGACTTTCATTCATGACCGATTTTCCTACAGCTGATCCAAAATTTCACTCATAACTTCAGATTTTGGCATCATATGATTGTGGTTATTTTTACATTGTGTTCCTTGTGACTTGAAAATAATTTCAAGCACCAATTTGGGATAATTTGGATGAGGAATTATTTTAATTTGCAGGTCATAGGGTATGCTGGCCACATCTTGCCATGGTGACAATTCATTCACAAATTCAGATTTTTGCTGTAGAATTTTGTGGGTACTTCACCAAATGAATTTCCTATTAAATACAAAGAGAACAAGTGTAAATTTGAATGATTTTAGTTGAGATATTATTTAGTGGAAGATGAATAACTACCTACAGGTTTGCCATCCTTTTGAGACACTTTGGGCTTGTTAGAAATGGTGATTTGTAGGTATTATGGTTGCAACATGGGTGGCTAGCATTGAAGATCATTTTGCATCCTTTTAATTGTCATTTTTGCATCATTTTCTACACCTAACAAGTCTAAAGTACACATAACAGTCCATAGACTTCTCAGATCAGACCTTGCATCTTCAACAGTTTGGATTCACCGTGGTCTCCATTCATTGGCCATTGATAGTGGACTTCACATATAATACCTAGGGCAATTTTGGGAGCGTTTGAGCATTTTTTACACACTCTTACAAGTATGAAGACAAATTATACCAGGTCTGAAAATTAAAAATCAGAACTTGTAATTATTTTATTTGGTGATTAATAAAATGTTGCAGTTTCTCTATCTTGCCTTGCATATGTTTTAAAATTAGTTTAGCATTGTATTTCATGGTTTATGTTTCAAAAATCTATTGCAATTCATAAATAGCAACAAGACATCATTTTCAAAACAAATCAAACAAACACATCAAAATCAAACAAATATTTATCAAGGGGTGTATATTACAGTGGTATCAAAGCACCATTATTTCTTACTAGCATGTGGCTAAGTTTGAACTCATGATGGCATCATCAGTTGATTATAAGTTTTGGGGTGAAGTTCAGCATGATATGCAAAATATCTTTGATATTATGAAGGATCCATAATTCAAAAGGTATTTGTTTTTGAAGTTTGCAAGGGAAGAGTCTGAAAGGTTGAACTTAGTATCAGGACACCATGATAATGAAGCTGAAAAAACAAAGGTATTTGTAGAAGAAAAAATTAGATCAGAAATATGTGATGAAGGAAGTGACATTTGACATGAGGTATGTATGACCGAATGCCAAAATGAGTCCTTAGTCATACATGCAACTTTTGATGATGAAATTGTGCATGAGAAAAAATATCAAATAGCAGACACAGTTTCATATTTGAACCTACCAAATAAAATTTCTAAGTATGCCAATTGCTTTGATGAGACTAATGGTATTGATGAATCAACTACTGATACAATTGTTGATTCTGAGGATGAGCACGGATATATCATAACTTCAGAGTATGAGGTTGGTGCGTGCAATGTTGTCAGAGAGTTTGAGACCAATCATGGTGCATTGGAGAGTGCTTTTGAGGGTTTATTGTGTGATGTCAATGTCGAATCATTGGAGAATCAGTTACAAGTTTCAAAGGGTCACATTGTACATACATTGAATCACTTGGATAACACACATAAGTTGGTTGAGTGCCTTTTTCGGAAAACTCAGTTGGGGGATATAAGGCATGAGAGGATAGTTGGATTTATTGCTATAGATTTGCAGGCTATCAAGCAAGTGTTAGAGGTGATCAAATAAAATTACTTAAGTCTACTATATGACAGGGATCAAGCTTTGCAATTGGTATATATACTTCATCAATAACTCATTAGGAAATATGAGGAAATAGATGAGCTTTACCTTGATTTGTGTTTATCCCATCACTTAGCAAATCAAGAGTTCGTTGCAGCTATGTCACGAGATTCAAATACCATGATGGTCAAGTAGTTAATTGAGGAGATCAATGAGATTATGAATGAGGAATGTTTGAGCAGTAATGTAGATGATGTTTCCACACTCATTCAGGTAGAGCAGTATGAGCATGATCATGGTGACAATATGCTTTCTTTTGTGGATGCATATTTCTAATTTGGTGCCTTGGATGATGATACTCCTATTGATTCCAGTATTGATGATGACAACCATCATATTGATGATTGTTTGGAGCCTCATGGGGATCCAATTAGTCATTTTTACATAGATGGCATTGTGAGGTATGAACATTATTTTTCTTTCAGTCCTCATGTTAATGAATTTAGCATGACACATATGAGTGGGAATAGAGATTTTGATGATGGATTATATAGTTCCCTTAGCTATAGGTCACCTCCCTTATCATCAGGAGAGTTGGATTTTTTCTAGGATGATCAATTTTTTCCCCATAATGGGTCTTATGCAGGGATCAAGTTATGGCCGAGTTGTATTTCACCTATGTGCAGGATAGCCCAACAACATTCTTTAGATAGTAGGAATGTAAGATTTCTTGAGTATGGGTTATCTAGGAGTGTCTATGCAGTACCAAGAGACACTTGGTTCAACAGACTATTGATTTTATAATGTGGATATGGGGCCCAAGAATTGCATTGGGACTTGTTGAGTGATTGCTTGAGGATAAGCAATCTTGGGAAGGGAGGAATGTAATGTCCCTCTAGGTTGATCATCCAGTTGTTAAGGATCTCATTATGCTATGGGGGTAATAATTTGGTGAGCTTCAGCATGGAGTTTTCAGTTGCAATGTCATATTCTTGTGTGGATGCATAATTTGGCTAAGTATGTGTTTATTTTCTCTTTATTATAATGTAATTTTATAATATTAAAATATAAAGGGAAATTATAATATAAAGTTTAAAAACGACCAAAAGTATTTTAAAACAATGTTGTGGTTACTAGGACATGGTGGTCTACTTTTGGAGAGATAAGTATTAAAAACAAAATAAACCTTGTCCGACCTTGTAGAGGAAAAAAGATAAATAGAGGTGAGATGGGACATTTGTAGCATCCATTTTTTATATCATTTGAGTCTATTTTCTGAAGACATTGCAGGTCTTGCTAAATATTGCATTCTTGAGGCTTGTGGAGATGTACACTTTCATAAGTAACAATGGTTTCATGTGCGAAATATCACACCTAGCCATTATTGAGGAGATTTTACTTTAGAAATCTCATTTGTGCTTCAGAGATTTCATCTAGGGTTTGCATATTTTGGAGGGTCAATCATTTGGCAAACAATTTTTGGGTTTTGTTGGCCTTCATAAACCATACAAGAATCCATAGTTATTTTAGATAACTAAGGACCTATTGAGGTAATTTAATACTTTCATTTGTGACTAGTTTTCCTACAGCTGATCCATATTTTCACTCATAACTTTAGATTTTGGCATCATATCATTGTGGGTATTTTTGCATTGGGTTCATTTGGGATACTTTGGAGGAGGAATTATTTTAATTTTCAGGTCGTAGGGTTTTTTGGTCATATCTTGCCATGGTGATAATTTCATTCACAACTTTATATTTTTGAGGTAGAATTTTGTGGGTACTTCACCAAACGAATTTCCTATTAAAGACAAAGAGAATAAGTATAAATTTGAAGGGTTTCAACCAAGATATTATTTATTGGAAGAGGAATAACTACCTACAGGTTTTCCATCCTTCTGAGACACTTTGGGAATGTTATAAGGGGTGATTTTGAGGTATTATGGTTGCAACTTGGGCGGCTATTATTGAATATCATTTGCATCCTTTATTGTTATTTATCCATTATTTGCTACACCTAATAGGTCTGAAGTACACATAAAATTGCGTAGACTTCTCAAATAAGACCTTACATCTTCAACATTTTAGCTTCACCATGGTCTCCATTCATTGGCCATTGATAGTGGACTTCACATATAATACCTAAAGCGATTTTGGGAGCGTTTGAGCATTGTTTGCACACTATTACATGTTTGAAGATAAAGTATACCAGGTCTGAAAATTAAAATTCAGAACTTGTAATTATTTCATTTGGTGATTAATAAAGTGTTGCAGTTGCTCTATCTTACCTTGTATATGTTTTGCAATTAATTTAGCATTGTATTTCATGGTTTATGTTTCAAAAATCTATTGCAATTCATAAATACCAGCAAGACATCATTTTCAAAACAAATTAAACAAACACATCAAACTCAAACCAATATACATCAAGGGGTGTATATTACATCAGTCTTCAAGTATAATCAAGAAGGATAACTAAAAATATTAGTGATTGATGCACATATAGAGGCATAGAACCCTTAAACATTGATGATTCTAGATCTATATACCTTGAGGAGATAAAAAATTCAAATGCATCTTTGGCTTAACACACAATTAATAAGGTATTTTCAATCTCTTGCACAATTTAATAGGGAAGGTTCTCCCTCAATTTTATCTATAAATAGCAATGTGTTCTACATTGTAAGGAATTATAAGTGGCATGCCTTACAATGTAGAATACAAAGGACTTTTGCATTTGTTACTCTAAGTCATGTATCATGCCAAAAGGATGTTTGGATTTGTTACTCTACACAAGGTATAATTATCAGTTGCATTCAACAATTATAATGGATGATCATGGTATTCTAAGATGAGAACAATTTAATGGTATCCCAATTGGAACCACTTCATGTATCATTTTAAGATTCAAATGGTCTCAACTTATTTGCTTATTGAAGCATACAAAAAATTTACCTTAAACTCCATTGAGAAGGAAGGATTCAAAATTTTTATGAGAATAAGACTTACCACTAGGTTTATTATAAGAGCAAATTAGCAAGTGCTAGTGTCACCCCTCAATATTAGTTCAAGGATGTTGAAGGGCATTATATTATTTAGTACATGCAAATGTACACCCATGGTACCTTCATGGTACAAATGTAAATATATAATAGATTAGGGTTTGTGTCTATAGTTTAAATGATTGATTTACATTTCCTGTTTATGTAAGTGTCTATGTGTAGTATATGCACAAGTATCATGTAAAAATACAATGTGCAAGAAATGTACATTTAATGAAAGTAAGAGTGAAAGTGTGTGGACAAGTGTCATGTATGTAAGTGTGCAAATATGTAAAGTTAGGATGTGCACAAGAGTGTCATGTAGATGTAAAATAGTAAGAGTCATGTAGATGTGTCATTGAGTCAAGTTTGCATGTAAGAAGAGAATGAAGAGTCTAGTATACAAGTGGCAAGATGAGAAGCCAAAGATCAAGAATAGGAAAGGTTGTATCTCTTGGATATAAAATGAGAGCAATACATAAGTATTGAAGATTTGCATTACTATGGATATATTCTATATATAAAGCTCCATACAATGTAAGAGAAAAAGGTCTGTAGCGATCACCACATAACAAGCATTGATAATAAATCTTGTATATATATTTTGAGAAATTTTCATATTATAAGTTCCATAAGACTTGGTACTTGATACTAGATGAAATTTTTCCTATGGCATTTATCTACTATCTAAAAACCATTAATTCAAAAATATCTATAATTATCAAGTTTAAGGGAGGGAAGTTTTTACTAGTGGCCTACAAGATAGCTAATTGAGTTGAGAATGACTTTATTCAAATAGCAAGGTTGAAACCTAGGTATCCTATGCCCCTATTATCAACATATTCAATCATCATACTAGCCCCCTAAAACCATCCAACTCACAACTTGTCATCCAACTTCCAATGTGAACCCAGATTGAGTCCTTGATTCTATCTGTATTATTCAACATCCCTCTATAATTTGCTACTCCTTTGATTTGGAGGATACTAATGCATGTTACTACCCATACCATATTACCTATTATGCAAACATAGTATGGAGGAGACTCTTAGCAATTAAATATAATTCCAAATAAAATACTTCTTGTCTAGGCATCTATATCTCATTTAGGGTAGAACCACAAGCATACAATCAACTTGCCAGTACTCCATCCCTCCCTTATTCAATCTTCACACTAGAGTAGACTCTAGTTACATGGGATATTGAGGAGGTATATATTGTATCCAATAACTTAAGTATCTTAGCACCTATAGGGCCATAAACTAAATGATGTTATATAACAAGGAGTAAAATCAAGTCAAGTGAGGAGTAGAGGAGACTAACCAATGAATCATTAATACCCAATGTGAACTAGTTAGTTCTAGAAGGTATGCCACCATGTAGAACATTTTGATAACCATAAAAAATGATGGTCTTAAAATCTTGAAGTAGCATATGCTAAAGAAAAAACCTAATAAAAGTTTTTAGTTAGCTACAACAAGGCCTAAACCTCCTTTATTATTGAATTCCACTCAATAGATCCACCCCATTATCATTTAACATAATTCATCATCTAAAAAGATCTATTGTGGCCATGCCTCTCTAGGGTACCCCAACATTTTCCAAGTAGAAGGAACACCTAATGAAATCCCTAGAGGAATCAAATGGACTAGGACTCATGCCATAAGACTATTGATTTTGGAGTAATAAATACTTCAAATTTGGGCATAAAAATGATTGATTCAATTAGCTAATTAAAAGGTTGATTGATAAAGGAATTGACAATTTTATAAATTGACTGTGTTTTTAAAATTAGGTGTCTATAGTTCCATCATACTATGAGACTTTTCTCATGGTTAAAACTCATATAATTACTTATATTTATCATAACCTGATGGAAAACTATATAAACATATTATTTAACTTTGAATTATCATATATAATCTATGTCTAGTCACCTCATTAGATAAATATTTGAATAAAATAATCTTTAAAAAAAAATTAGAGAAAAAGAGGTTGTACTTGTGTCCCCTACCCTTTATAAATTATATCTCTCTCTTTTATTTATTGATATTTTACACACATATTCAATTATTATCTCAAATGTGTTCCTATAGCTAGATACCTACAATTTTTTCATAAAAAGTTTGAATTCTTGATTTTAATTTTCTATATCTTCTTCAATTTTCATTGTAAATACGAGTATTCTAGAATTCAACATCATTTTTCTTGAAATTTTTCTAGAGTGGTCATCACAATACCAAAACTCCACCTCTACTATCTATGCATTTTACCTCAGTAGAGTGATATGTCTAAAACTTCACATTATCATAGTTTACTTTACCAACTCTAGATTGTTAGTTCCCTTCTTGAACCATAAGTGCAACAACGAGAATTATAATAAATTGCTTAGCAATATCAAAAGGTTGAAATTTTATTTTTAAATCTTATCAAAAGATATATTCATAATAGATATAGTAGAAATCACTAAATAATACAAGTGGAATTTTTTTTAATACTAAATAACCAATTAAAAAATATATCATTTTAATGAGCTACAAAATATATGACATTCATATTATAATGATATTTTAAAAAATCATAATGGTATTATTTTTAATATACTTTTTAGTAGTCTCAAAATGTTCAAAGTATCAATCTATACTTTATCTTGTAATTTAACCAATAAGCAATATCTTCAATAATCCATTCATCCATGAAGTCCATATGATATCATCATTTTCTTTTGCTTTAGCATACAAAACATCTACTCACTTCATGAAATCATAGTCTAATTTACCAAATCTAGACTATTAGTTTCCTCCAATGCATTGATTTATAAATGTATCCCCTTGAACAATTTTTAGTCCTCTAGAATAAAATTTTAATTTTTTTCTTTCATATTTTTGTCAACTTCAAATAAACTTACTACTTACTTTAACCATAGAAAAGAGAATTTAACTCCATGATCCTCTATTAAAACCTATATATTATGTAGCTTATCTACACACTTGTTTCCTTTAGGTAACGTACGTATAAATATAATTTCTTCAAAATCTATAGCATCTTTTACTTACATAGTGATCTCTTATATGTTTTATGAAGCCTTTGATTTCCTTAAAATTATATATTACTATAAGTGAATTGCCTTCCATCCATACTCTATTCCATTTCATTTTTCTACATTTTATTTATCTTTCCAAAGCTACCTATGCTTAAACTTAATTATTTGTCCTAAATCCACTATTGATTGTGGAATGTAATAAAACCTCACCCATACTATTTTTTCTTCTTCCTTCTATTGTTTGTCCTAGATTTCTTTTATAAGCTCCATCAAAATTCAATTTGACCAAGTTTGCTTTTGGTGGATTTAACTTTATATTATTTCCCTTCCTTTTGCTTCTTCTACACCCACCATCATGATTCTAATTTATGACTTGAATCCATCTATCTAGGCTCTTTGATTCAATATTAGGAATTGGGTGAGTTGATAAGACTAGTTTAGACTCCTTTATGGCTAAACAAATCTTTCTTTTTATTAGCTCTAAATTTCTTTCCTTTGCTTTAAATATTTTTTTTGTTCCTTTTAGCCATACATTTCAAAGTATTGTATCTTTTGATGTATACTAGATTATCTGCAATACCTAACTTTTCAAAGTGCTCTACCATTGCTTTAACCATTCAAAAATTCTATCAGTCATCACCATGCATTTACCAAATATATTAAGAATCCATTTTCATAATTCTCAAATTATAAAGTAATGTACCAAGATATTATCTATACTCTCCTCAATTTTACATAAAATGCATTCTGAGGGACCATGAAAACTCCTTCTCATTAGGTTAACATAGGATACAATTTTCCTTTTATCGACTAGCTATATGAACATTTTGACTTTTGGAATGCTCATGCTATCTCAAATATCTCTTTGTATTATTGCATTATTCTTATTTTAATGGATCAATATATTATATTTGATTCTTATTATGTATTATCCCTAGTTATTCAAATCCTAAATTAGCTTATTGTTGGCTTCCATTAGAATAATCATTGTTGTTATCATTCTACTCAATCGCCTCTTAGAAATAATATCTAGTATCATTGTAAAAGAATATTCTTTCAATTTGTATCTTCCTATTTGATCCTTGTACATATGTTCGAAACCCTATCACCATATTTATATTGAATTAATCTCATCCATAGTTTGATAATTATATCTAGATTGAGTTATCTTTTAACACACCAAGTATCCATCCAAATCAATTTTTATTCTCTAGTCTCACCACCCATATTAGACATTTAATCACTAGATAAATTACATTTTTAATGAGTTCCATAGTGCAAAACCATCCAATAGTGAGAATGTAGTAAATATTAATCTTGGGTCATTGGGATCAACAAACTTAGAAGAATTCTTGTCCATTGTCTTTGACTCTCTTTGTACAATATCTAAATTTTTTTCCTCATAGAGATAAATTTGCATTTGTAAGAACTCTTAAGGTGAGACCTCCCTAGTTTTATAACTATATGCCTTACTCCATTTCATGATAGGAAATATCCTCTTATCATGTAATCGTAACCATAAAAATGATTGTATAATATAGATTAAATATTTTCCTATCAATTTTGGCATAATATACAAGGATATATAATATGTTGGAATGGTCTATAAGACTAATTTAATTAATTGCACTCTTACTACTAATGATAACCATATACATTTCTATGATATTAGTTTATTCCAAAGTTCACTTAAAATTGGATTCCACTATTTTGTCTTCATTGTCCCCTTAAATAAGGGCATCCCTAGATATGTTGCTGATAAATTTACGTCCTCATTTTGAAGTAACATGCATGCCCTACTTTAATTTTAACCATATACATTTCTATGATATTAGTTTATTCCAAAGTTCACTTAAAATTGGATTCCACTATTTTGTCTTCATTGTCCCCTTAAATAAGGGCATCCCTAGATATGTTGCTGATAAATTTACCTCCTCCATTTGAAGTAACATGCATGCCCTACTTTAGTTTTAGCTAGACTATTTAGGAAACAAATTATAGATTTTGTCCTCTTAAATTTTTGTCCATATGATATTTCATATTACTTTAATAAGTTATTCAAATATCTAGCCTTGTTTATTCCTATGCTCTCAAAAAGGGTTGTATCATCTACAAAATCTTGATGGGTGATGTTGTCAATGTTATTACTAGCCTTAATTCTAGGATTTGGTTTATATTTGTGTGCCTTCTTTAGGTTACTTTCTAATACCTCTTCCATAATAATGAACAAATATGGTGATAGAGGATCTCCTTGTCTAAGACCCCTCTTAACTTTAAATGATTTTATTACCAACCCATTGACCAAGATTAATATGATAATGTAGAGACACAGGCTTTAATTCATCTAATTCATTTCTTCCCAAATTCAAACCTTTCAAATACTAAAAAAGAAAATATAATTTAACCATATCATAGGCTTTATTAATATCAAGATTTAAGATGATTGCTCTATTGTATAGATGTTGTCGAATGCATTACTTCATGAGCTATTATGATTTTACCTAGAATCTATTTCCTTTCACAAATCCTCCTTGCTATTCTAAAATAATGTTTTTATAATAATGATCTTAAATAATTTTTGATCACTTTGAAGATTATGTAATATGACATATGACATAGTCTTATGAGTTTGAAAGAATCAAACAATTTTGATTTTTTTTTTTTGACATGATAAGATATGTTGTTTTTTTTATAAGGTATGTACTATTTTACTTTAGATTGTTTCACATCTTTAAAATATCAATAATAATATGTTTTTATTTACTGTAAAAAAAAATAAGTTTTTAACAGTTCAATATTATTTATATTGTTAAACATAAGTGGTTAATTGACTTTGACACCAGGAATTTAAACTAAATAATGTTTCAGTCTGAGGACATCGAAATAATAAATCATTTTAATCCAAATATTAATTTGGATGTCTTAATACCATGTTCTAATTACTATTATCTCGATGGTTACTAAGGCAAACTATTTGACTTTGAGACCAGGAATATAAAATAAATTGACTTTGAGACGAGGAATATAAAATAAATTATGATTCAAGTTGTAGGAGATAGATATAATAAATCTTTTTAATTTAAATATTAATTTGGATGCGTTATTATCGCATTCTACTTACTATTATCTCGATGGTTACTTTGGAAATCTAATTGACTTTGAGACAAGGACCAATCTTACCTGTTAAGATTAAATCTAGAGCCTGTGTATAGGACCTTTTTGTATCAGTTACCTGCTCTGAAAATGGCGGACATTCTTGTTTCTTCCATTGCTATGATATTTATTATATAACATGTTAACCTGTGTGCATGTAGTGCTCCTGCTTCTGTAATGGAATCTAATCTGCAGATACCTGCCAACTTTTCGAGTGACTTTGGCTCACGAAAATATAAAATTTAAATAGATAGAGAAATATAAAATTTGGTTTCCATTGCAGTTGATATATTCCACCGGCTATCCCCGGCAAACAAAAAATGTCTCCTTGATGATGACAAACGAGACCCAAATACAGGGATCCGTCATTTTGCAGGAAGGAAGCTCAAAAATGGTGTATATACATATATTTGTCTTTTTTATTTAATTTTAATTATAGAATTCCAATCATTATTATTTGATCTATATTCTAAGCATAGTGACTAGGAACAAGAGGTACCCAGGAGCTTCCCCCACAATAGCCACAAGAGAGGTTCCATCGATGTCACAACCTCAACAATCCCCTACGCAACTTCCCCTGCCTAGACCAGTGGCCATGATTCGGACTAGACTTACCCAAATTCTAAGGACCACGTTGGCTAGGCTCTCCATATACGATCTTATTCAACAATCAGTACCCCATCGAGAGGCTCTAATGGATATTTTAAAAGAAATCAAGATACAGCCCCATGAAGCAAACTCTTTCAACAACTTCGTGGGACATGTAAAACAATGTATAGAACTAGTCATCACCTTTAGAGAAGATGAATTGAAAACAGTGACTAGTGATGTGGCGGATCCACCCCTGCACATTATTGCATGGGTCAACGAGATTCCGTATAAGAGAGTGTTGGTGGACACTGGATCATCCAGTAATATCATCACTACAGTAGCACTAAAACATTTGAAGTTGCCAACATCTCACATTGTGGCCTCCACTTACACACTGTGAGAATTCAACGATGCAATCTGCTCGATAGTTGGCACAATTGTCCTACCTATCCAAGTGGGACAAAAGAGTATTCATACATTGTGCCACATCTTGGAAGGTGGGATGGCATATAATATCCTGTTGGGCTGGCCTTGGATTCAGGACATGAAGTGTGTCTCTTCAATAGCTCATCAGTGGCTAAAGTATACATTTGAAGGATAGGTGCATGTAGTCCCGACGGACTTGGAGCCCTTCAAATACTACAATATAGTGCAATTCATGCCGCAATCGAATCTTCCATCAACACATTTGGATTTTTAGTTGAATCCATCTCAAAAAGGTCTGATTCCATAGGCATCTCTAGTGATTAATCCATCGAGTCCTCAATCGGGTCTATCTTCTTCTGCTAGTCCTTCAACAACGATGCCACTTACGGTGGCCACATCCAAGGATAGGGGAAATAAACCCATAGAAGAGGAACCACCTCTAGTATCAACTATCTCGACAGAAGAGATGCCTAGTAGAATGGAAGTCGAGATGCCTAGTTCACCCCACATGGAGTGGACTCAAGAAGGGCTCCCATTCGCTTCCCCTCAACCACCAACGATCACCGTTGAAATGGCCAACATAGGCCTAGGGGAGTATCTAGTGAGGAATATTGTAGCAACACCCATGCTTGAGTCCATGCAAGATATGGGGTGACCTCGACTCCTCATCAGATCTATGGTTCCTTTAGGCTACCCACCCAATCAGACAAACTTTGTTTATGGGGGCCTGTATAATGGCATTGAGATTTGTATGCAAGAAGACGAATACGAAGAACCCTTTCTTGAGGATTTCAACTATCTATCCAACCCAAACTTTGCTTTGAGATATCTTGGCCAATGCAATTGGAACGGATATGGGTTGGGCCGGTATGAGCAAGTAGTGCGTGTTATTTGCCAACCAAGATATCAAATGCCTTATGACAAGTCAGGAGTCAGGTTAAACTACCCCTTGCCCCTAGACATCTTCGTGGAGAGCATGCAAGGCCTAGGTATAGGAAACAAGGATGGGTTGGAATCAGATCTATATGCCAATCCTAACATAAACTATACATTGGGAGATTATCTCCCATTGTTAACAACCAACCTTGTTGACCATAACAACCCCTTCCCTTCGGTCAAACAGGGATAAAGTTTAAGGACTCACCCATAAGCGATATATGAACAAGACCAAGAAGGGTCTCCAGAGGATGAGTCAGAGTATGAGGTAGCACCTTGGGATCCTTTCGAGTCTGATAGCAATCATTCACAAGTATATCCCATGAATGATGATCAGGAAAGCTTCATGACAATGTTCCCATTGGATGCTCCATTTGAGCATATGCCACCTCAATAGAATCAGGTCCCCCCGTAGAGAGCAAAACAACTTCGATGGGACCACATTAATTTGCTCGAACAAGATGAGCCTCATATGTCACAAACTGTGGTTGGAGCTAATGAAGGCATTTGGTTCTATAATAGTGACTACAAAGATGAAATTGAGATGGCTTATCTCAATCATATGTGATAGATGCAACAACGATACCCTCTGGACATAGATGACATGTTTGAACATTTAAACATAGGTCAAAGACATAGGTGACACCTCAACCCGACGTAGTTATAGCAATTACTACACCCGCCACTCTAGGCACACAGAGAGCATCTTTTTCCTGGAGACCCTATACAACCATCAGTGCCTAGGGCGGACCCTATCTTCATCTCCATGCATAGGGTTGATCCATTTGTGCTAGTGCCCACAGAGCCAGATCTAAAGCACAAATATCATCTAGGATGTTCGAGCAGTCATACCCACAATAATGGAGACCACAATCATTTCATTAACATGATCTCCATTGATTTAACCACCCCCATCCATGATCCAGCCAACTCGACACGGTCATTGTATATAGATCTAGATGCTATCGACTGGGATCGCACTGACACACCACCATCCCCATCAGAGTACTGGCCTTGCGATGGGATGTTCCATTTCACCCCAGGACAGACTCAGGATGTCTTCCATGCTAAAGAGGAACTTGATGTTCTGAATGATGATCTAAATTCAACAAATGATATCCATTTGATCCCAACTCCACACCAGTTGGAGGACGGGTCCCACATGTCGGTCGAGGAGACGAATGATGTAGACATCAGCTCAGATCCAGTGAATTTGCAAATCATCAAGCTGGGTGTAATTCTATCCCTCGAAGAGCAAGTCGACTACATTGCACTTATAAAATAGAAGAAGGAGGTTTTTGCATGGTCATACAAAGACATGCCGAGACTAGACCCATAGCTAGTCACGCATAATTTAGTGCTTGCTTCGACAATCAAGCCAGTAAAAAAAAAACTATGTAAGATGCACCCAACAGTGGCCTTAATGGTCAAATATGAGCTACAAAAGCTATTGGATGCACAGTTTGTCATCTGCGTGGATTACCCACCATGGTTGTCTAAAATGGTTCCCATCAAGAATCCCGATGGGAGGATTCGCATATGCACCGATTTTTGAGATCTAAACAAAGTGAGTCCTAAGGATGATTTTCCATTGCCTAGCATTGACGCATTGGTAGATGCTACAATGGGCCATGACATGCTTTCCCTCATGGATGGTTTCTCAGGATACAATCAGATTCGTATCAATCCCGAATACCAACTCAAAATGGCATTCACAATGCCTTGGGGGAAATTTTATTATAAGGTCATGCCTTTTGGCCTTAAAAATGCTGGTGCCACCTACCAACGTGCCATGACGTACATCTTCCATGATTACATGCACAAAAATTTGGAGGATTACATGGATGATTTGTTTGCCAAATCTCTTTTGTGCCCAGATCATCTCGATGACTTAAGCAAGATCCTCGATCGCCTCATGGAGCATAAGGTTAGATTAAACCCCAAGAAGTGCATATTTTGTGTCACATCTGGAAAGCTCTTGGGTTACATTGTCTCTAAACGAGGAATCGAGGTAGACCCACACAAAATCAAGGCAATCCTTGAAATGCTTCCCCCAACTACCATCAAGCAGCTTAGGAGTCTGCAGGGAAAGGTCGCATCAATCAAGTGCTTCATAGTGCAGCTATCTGACAAGTGTCGACCCATGCATAAATTATTGCATAAGGGGATAACATTTCATTGGGATGACGAGTGCCAGTTAGCCTTTGATGATATTAAACAATACTTGGCTTTAATGCTAGTATTGGCACCACCTAGACTAGGAGTTCCATTCTATTTATACATCTCAGCTACTGAGGTGGCACTGGGTGCCATGCTATCCCAAAAAAATGAACTATACAAAGAACAGGCTACATACTATCTTAGCCACACCCTGGTCAGTTATGAACTTAACTATGCATACGTTGAGAAGCTTTGCTTGGCAGTGGTGTTTGCTACCAAAAATCTATGCCACTACATGCTCAGCAATATGACATATGTTGTGTCTAAGGAGAATCCATTGCGATACATGATGAGTCGTACTTATCATAGTAGCCGCACGACAAAATGGATCATGTTGTTGATAGAGTTTGACATAGAATTCATTGGACAGAAATCCATAAAAGGTCAAGTCATCGTCAATCAACTGGCAGAGGCTCCTCTTGAAGATGATTAGCCTCTGACCGTAGAATTACCGGATGATGGAGTTTTTCATGTTTCAGAATCACCAGATTTTGATGAGCCTGAGTCACAGGCTGACATGATCCTATTCTTTGATGGTTCTAAATGTGAGCAAGGAGGTGGCACAGGAATTGTATTCTTCACTCCACAAGGGGCTCCAATGCCTCTTTCATTTAAATTAAACTTCCCGTGCACCAAAAACAATGCAGAATACGAAGCCTTGCTCATAGGTATTCAGACAACAATCACCATGAACATTAAATTTTTCAACATCTTTGGTGATTCGTTGTTAATTTTCAATCAAGTAAAGGGGATATTCCAATGTAGATGTCCAGTTCTACATGCCTACAAAGCCCTTGTGGACAAATTCCTAGAACAACTCGAATGGTATGACATCGAGGCACTCCCTCGATCATCGAACCATTTTGCGGATACTATGGCCTCCTTGGGGTCACTAATCCCACAAGACCCTTCTGGTGAAATGACAACCATTCAGGTTAAAAAATTATCGCAATCTATGATGGAGCGTGCAAGCTCTGATCTAACACCAAGAATCCACTTGATCCAGATTGAACCATCTTAGGATAGGTTCTCTCGAATCCACAATTTTCTGAATCAAGCCAATTAGGGGTCCTTGTTCTCCCCGACCCCTCTTAATAGCAACACAACACTATTTTTACAAGTTCTTTCCTGCTCAACTTTCACTAGGGATGAAATTCAAGAGGGATTGGCCATTCATACCATCAAGGTTTCTTATCAGTAGGATTGGTACACACCCATTCGGGATTACCTCAAGCTAGGTAACCTCCCACTTGGATTAATGCAAGCCATGAAAAGAGCATTTAAACAAAAAGTGGCAAAACATGTCTTGTTAGGAGACATTTTGTATCGTCGGAGCTATGAAGGAATCCTCCTCTGTTGCTTGGACCAGCAAGAGTCCACTTGGGCGATCACCCAAGCACACGATGGTACCTGTGGTGGCCACTTCAGTGGTATGGCCATCACAAAGTGCATTCTTCGCATGGGCTATTATTGGCCATCTTTAGAGCGAGATTGTTGCGCATATGTAAAGAAGTGCATGAAGTGTCAACACCATGCTAATTTGACACACGTACCTTCTTAGGCCTTGCAGTCGATTCAATCGGCTTTGCCTTTTTTGTAGTGGGGCTTCAATCTAATTGAAAAGATCTCTCGTGTCGTCAGGTCATCACACATTCATCATAACGGCCATAGAGTACTTCACCAAGTGGGTGGAAGCAATTCTGCTAACCTCTACGATTGGATCCCGCATTGTGGAGTTTATTTTGCATAACATCATACGTCATTTTGGTATTCCATCCAAGATCCTATCAGATAATGGAACACCATTCAAGAATAAAGACGTTCGTGCTTTGACCACAAAGTACAAAATTCAGCACATTTTTTCAACACCCTATTATCCACAGGTAAATGGGCAAGTAGATGCGTCAAAAAAAATGCTAGTCGCTATCCTCAAAAAGACAATCGCAGATAGTCATAAGGATTGGCACATTCAGATACCGCTTGCCCTATGGGCTTATCGCACTAGCATTCGGATGCCCACTGGGAAAACTCCATTTTTGCTGGTGTATGGATCTGAAGCAGTCATGCCTCTTGAGTTGGAAATCCCTTCCCTACGCATTTCAATGCAAGAGTTCATCGATGATGAAACTGAGTGGCAAGCCCAGTTAGACCAACTGACGTTGCTCAATGAACGACACGTCAATGCTCTCAAGAATTTGCGTATCTATCAAGAGTGACTTAAGAAAGCATACAACATGAAGGTCCACTTAAGGGAATTGCAGGTTGGTGACTTGGTCTTAAAAGAGAACCAACAGAATTCTAATTTGCCATCCCATCTTTCGAACAATTTCATGGCAAAATAGTTGGGTCCTTATGTCATTGACAGTAGAATAGGACCTAGAACATACCGGCTTGCCTCTCTTGAAGGAATCAAGGAAACGGAACCCTTAAACATATGTCATTTGAGGCCATTCCACATCTAGAGAGCCATAGTCCAACCAAAAGCTCCAAGGATTCTCATAATTTCTTGGTCAAACCAAAATGCCCCAAAGGTATCTGTAAATCCTTTGGTCAACCCAAAAGCTCCAAGGATTCTCATAATCGCTTGGTCAACCCTAAATGCCCCAAAGGTATCTATAAACCCTTTGGTCAACCCAAAAGCTCCAAGGATTCTCGCAATCTCTTGGTCAAACCAAAATTCCCCAAAGGTATCTGTAAACCCTTTGGTCAACTCAAAAGCTCCAAGGATTCTTGTAAACTCTTGGTCAACCCCAAAAATACTCCAAAGGTCTCCATAAATCCTTTGGTCAAAACCAAAAGCTCTAAGGGTTACCATAACCTCTTGGTCAAAAAAAATATTCAAAAAAAACAAAAACAATACAATCATCAAAAATAACAAAAAAATTGCATTTCAATTCCATGCATACTCGTAAAAATCAAAATACAAAAATATAGGTTGTATTAGGCATCGCATCCATACATTGCATATTTGTTAGGTCATATGAGTCCATACCACCATAGACTGTCATTACTTGGCAAATCCATCATGTTCCACATCAAATCCATTTCATAAATGCATACATCCATAATAACACCATCGGCATTTTTAGCATAGGTCGTTGTCTCCTAATGTATATAGGGTTTTCCTCATTTAGCTGTCTTTAAATTGGTAGCCAAAAATTGTACATAGTTAAATAGATTTTACACGGGAAAGTTTTACTTGGATCACGCCTTGTTACGTAGCATCCCAACACAAATTAAAACACATAAAATAATTCCTAAGTTGTGTGAATGTAAGAGAAACCTACAAAGCAGTCTATGGTACCATCGATGAAAGATTAGCCTGTTCATCCCCCTATGCGAATGGTTCCAGAATGCTAAGAATTGACAAAATGATGATCTCTTCCCCATCCATTCCCCCTCATAAATAGTGGTCTTCACCACTACTCAAATCCCCATCACAGTTGGTCCCCAAAGTTGTAAGGATTCATACTACACGTCCCTGCCAAGGATGGGTAGTCATCCCCAAGACCTAAAAGGATTAACGCCATTAAAAAACAAAATTCCAACAAACCATAATCACAACCATCATCACAATCACCTTTGGTATCAAAGTTGTAAGGATTCATACTACACGTCCTTGAACAGGATGGGTAGTCATCCACAAGGCCTAAAAGATCAATGCCCTTACTTCATAATCTCCATCGTCCCCTTGGTTCCCAAAGTCATAATGATTCGTACTACACATCCCTGAATAGGATGGTTAGTCATCCCCAAGGCCAATAGGATCAAGGCCATTCACAAGCTCAAACTTACAAAGCTCAAAATACAAAATCAAATAACAGTGGTTCTCACCACTATTCAAAATCCTTTCTAAAAAAAAAAGAAAAACAAAGAGAAATAAATAGTGATTTTCATCACTATATAGACAAGCAAGTATCCCAAATCATTGAGCAAAGACACAGTCTAAACTTGAATCTCTAGAATTCTTAGCATTCGAAAACCATCTAGGTGATCCTCATTACCGGTTTGGTGGATAGCCTACCTGGCAATGGCGGTATCCTACCCGTATGATGATATGTCTGTCACATTAGCTTTGCATGTGCACAGACCAATGTTTGCATGTGGATGAGCTAGCTTATGGTACCTTAGATTGTCCCATGGATTAATTTGGCTAAGTACAACAATAGAGTCAGTGGAGCTAATTAGGTGATCCTCAGTACAGGTTTGGTTGATAGCCTATCTGGCACTGGCGGTATCCTGATAACTACCACATAAATGAACTCACTTGCACACATAGGGATGTGAAATAACTTGGTTAAATTCAAGTCGGATTTATACCTTGTTTAAAAGTCTTGCGAGATAAATGTACAGTCTTGGCTAGTTAGTTAAAATATCTGAATCTTAGAAAAGATTAACTACATTTTAAAACAACTGGTACATTGCATTCCGTACATCACCATCAACAAATATGCAAAATACAAAAATAAAGTTTTCACATGCAAAAGTCATTCCACAAATTCATCCCATTAGTATAGCAAGTCAGTCAAATCTTGTACAATCTATGGTGCATCGACAAGTCATCAACAACTCATTTCATTCATTCCATATGCATACATCATACAAATTAGAAACATCGCATTCATAAAATAATTTGCATACATCAATGTAAATACATGTACATAAAAACAAACCATGAAAAGTGCATAAACACCAAAAAAGAGTCATCTGTATATATATCATCAAAACTACCCGTAGGCTACAATGAACTGGTCCTCTGACCTCGCAACAAAATCCCAAAACTCAAAAACCCCTAAACCTAGGGCATTGACCACCATGATCACGTAGGATCAGTGTGATGGGAACTACCCCCTATGATGTGGGTCCTATGGGACCTCTCTGAGCGACTTTTGCTCACCCCTACATCACGCCCACTCATGCCCCCCTCATCTAGCCACCTATGATGGGACGATGCTGACTACTCAATATCACTATCTCTCATCCACTGTGAAGAGACACCTCCATGTGGCTCATGTATCCACCCACAAATGCAGATAATCTCTCCCTCCATATCCATCTGATGTCGACGTCAATCTACCTCCTATCAATGCCACTCTGTCTCCTGTCGGTCCCACTTTGCCTCCTGTCGAACCCACTCTACCTCCTGCTGATGATAGTATGCTACTACATCGTCATGCTATGCTAGTTGCATCTACAGGAGATCCCTCTCCCAAGTAGCATTGGTATCCCCCTCCTACCGATGGGACGCAACCCATGCGTTCTCCCGCTCCGCCAGCTGAGTTCGTAGATCTCTCTCCTACAAATCCTGTCTCATCTCCCCATATTGTCTCCACATTAGGTCCTCCAATCATGCTATATCAGTGCTATGTCTTGCCTCCACATCCTCTGAACCTACCTGAGGCATAGGCGAATCCGAGACAACAGCCTACTCTGGCTCCCACTGCTCTGGGACGTCTTGCATCTCTGGCTGATCTGAAACCCCAAACTCCCCTCCAACATCCTCAACTTCCACCATGTTTGCATCATCATGCAGGGCACCCCAACCCTCATTTGGTGCCTCTGTACCCTGATCCCCTGATGCTACCACATCTACATCGCCTAGAGGCCCTTTGCATCGCCATCACCATAGAGTCCACTACTGCTCATACTCGATCATGACCCCAATGTCATCCAAATATAGGATGTCAATAGTTGTATCTGAATCCTTGCCAAGTGGTGCAACGACTAGTCGGTCCAGAGTCCTCTCATCCCCCCAACGCTAATAAATCATGGGTTCACTCGGCAACCCCTGGTGCACCCCGAACTATCAGGTCACCCGATCGTATGGGAAGAACTCCTAATCAGTCCCATGTCGCCCAATCATCCATCACCCCCTTCATACCCATAAGAGCCACTCTCCAGCCTCAAGCCAGGCTGGACAGTCTTGGTAGGGGTGCTAGAACACCTCCCCTAGAGTAAGCCGAGCGAAGGCATCGACATAGTGCCCTACGACACCTACCCATCATCGACTCTGACCCTGCTCCTTCGACATCTACCATAGTACCCCGTATCTGATCTCTTGGTATGTCATCTCCACCTACGTCATCCAGGGAAGCCCCATCGACCTCTTTACTGCTATGTGCTACCAAGCCCAGCACTGCAATAAGAAGCTGCAACTAATCCCATTCTGATTTTGGTAGCAGACCTTGTAAAGCTCATCATAGAGCTATGATAGCAGAGTCTATCCCCATCTCATAATCATCAGTGTGTCTGTCGGACACTCCACCAACCAAAACACCACCTCTAGCAGGTTCCACGGGAACCTCACGCCCGACGAGTTAGGAAGCAGCATGTTGGAAATGATGCCCATGAGTAATGCATGCCTCACTCCCAACACACCCTTCTCTAACCACCATCGAACCAGTATGCCACCAATCTGACAGTCGCTCTCTGACCTCTCCACGGGGCTTTCCACACCCAACTCCTCCCCATTTCTAAAACAACATATTAGTACTACTGTCCTCCGATCTCGTAGTGTCATCCGGATCGGTAGTCCGTCTATTGGAATCCAAAGAATTCGATAGACATCCTCCAAGGTCACCGTCATCTCCCCTGTTGGGAGATGGAAGGTATTGGTCCGGGGATCCCACAGGTTGATCAGGGCTATCAGATAGGCCCGATCCCTAACCACTGGCTCCAGTCGATTCACCTACTTGAGCCCAAGGGCATCAAGCCAGTCCCAGTCATCCAAAGTTAGTGCTACACGCACTTCAGTAAACATAGTGGGCACCTGGTACCCGCTCTTCACAACCTGCAAAATAAAACAACATAAAAACATTAAAACAATGACAAACTGTACAAAAATAACATGAATATACAACAATGCATTAAAATGTACAGCCAAAAACATAAAAAAATTCAAAAAAATCATTTGTCAGTCCTAGGGTTTTTAACTCTAACTGATAAATTCAAAAAACAAACAAAAACATTCCAAAAATATATATTTGTCAGTCCTAGGGTTTTTAACTCTAACTGATAAATTGAAAAACAAACAAAACATTCAAAAACAATAATTTGTCAGTCCTAGGGTTTTTAACTCTACACTAATAAATTAAACAAAAACATAACAAAATTCAAAAAACTAATTTGTCAGTTCTAGGGTTTTTAACTCTAACTGATCAATTAAAAAAAAAACAAACAAAAAAATATTCACAAAATAATTTCTTAGACCTAGTGTTTTTAACTCTAAACTGGTAAATTAAAAACACAAAAACAAAAACAAAAAATAACGAGGTTTAAAGCTACGTTTTTACGCTCAGTTTTACCCTACTTTTTTAACTTAAGTTTTGATATTTGTTAAATTCGGGTTGAGCGAGGTGTTTAAGTTACGTTCTAAACTAAGTTATTTTAAGCTCATTTTTCAACTAACTTTGGATCTTTGTTTAACTAGGGTTAAACTAATTTTTAAGCTACGTGTTAATAGACTAGGGTTTCATTTTTAAAAAATTGACAAACAAGAAAAACAAAAAGACAAAAAAATAATTAACTTGCGGTTTTAACAACCGTAAAGTAAAACAAACAATAAAGAGGAAAATCACTTACTGGTCTTGCTTCGGCTCCACTGCTCGATCCAGTTCATGCACTCATGGTCACAAGAAAAGTTCGGCAGCGCTTCGCTTCGCAGAATTGACCTCCTCCTCCTCAGAGATCCAAATCACCAAGAAAAACAAATGCAAATGAGCCCAAAACTCAGTTTTGGCCTTTAAATAAGATTTTGAGCCTGTACTCGTTCCCCATTGGGATGAGCACTTTGGTTAGTGCTCGTCCCTCCCTGGGACGAATCCTAAATAGAAATTTGTCCCACCTAGGGACGAATACAGAGCAAAATTTTCAAAAACAGCAACTGCACAAAATGCACCAAAAACAAGCAATAAAACTGTCCAATGAGAGTGCTTTTGCACTTGACATTTTGGGCACGCAAAATAGATGTCAGGGTCACGAATATTTGCTATCCTACTCCCTAAGAAGGATACCATAGCCAGACTGCTCCATGAGAAGATGGATTTTCAAGAATTTCATCCCCAAATGATGTCACCAAAACGGGTCAAAACCCATCCAAAAATAGCAATCACATTGCCAAACGAAGGCGCTTTTGCACCTGACATTCTTGGCATCCAAAATAGATGTTGGGGTGACAAATTGCTCCTATCCTACTCCCTAAGAAGGCTATCATAGCCGGACCACTCCGCGGGAGGACATATTTTTGACAGTTTTAGCTCCAAAATGCATCACAAAAAGGGTTCACACCCACCAAAAGCAGGTCAAAATGTTCGAAAACTACTTTCGCATTAAATGGTAAACAACTAAAGGCACCCTTACCTAAGTCATCTTGGGTCAAGCGACTCATCGCTTTTCTCATGTCGGTCATTCCCTCATTGATTCGTCTCTTGAGGGGGTAGTCACACTTAGTCGCCAATCAACAACGACATACCCAATCAAGGAAATGCCACACATTCAAAGTATCATTGACAAAGACAATCGCGCCCCTGCTTGAGGCAACAAACAAGCAAAATCACAAGCTGATCAAACAATTGGTATTCGTGAATCATAAACTCAAGGTTCCCATAGACAAAAGGTTGTGCACTTTGCCTATTCATGACTGATCAATGTCCAAGCTCAAGTAACACCTCACCTAATAAGGTTAACAATTGATTTAAGTTCCTTAGCTTGTCAGAAGCAAGGATTCAATAATGTGTGCCCTTTCCATACTTGGGGAATCAAGAGTTGGTTAGGTTACTGATAAACCCTAATAATTAGTGCTTTGGTTATCTATTTTTGCTTGGCACTGCGCCTTGCATAGTGCTTCCCAAAAAGGGGCATCTATAGACACCAAAACAACACCAATCTGATTATGTGATGACAAGCGCTGATCGCATTGACACACATAGCCCCTAGGGTAGCCCCTAGAGGTTAAACAATGGTCCTAACCACTCCCAAAAGTAGTTTAGAGGTCAGAGGTCAATTTGGCACCTTGCTCTCTGCTCGTCCCACCTAGGGATGAATACAAACTAGCATTCGTCCCACCCAAGGACGAATATCAACATTCATCCCAAGGTGAGGCGAATAGCAAGTTTGACTAGCAAAAAGTCAAACCTCGGTAACTCCGCTAGTTAACTGAGGCTTCAGGCCATGCAATTGCGAGGAATATCTTTTATTCAAGAAGAAAAGACTTCAGTTATGAGTGTATTTATTTTAGAAACCTCATGCAAGGATATTCTAAATCAGGGAATTAGATTTTCTCTAAAAATAGGAAAACAACTCAAGTAGCGCCCTCGCATGCACATTTCAAACAGAGATACCCTAAGGTCTATAAATTGGTGAGTTTTCTCACCCAAAATATATATAGAGAAGGAGCATTTGAGCAATGAAGTGCTGCCAATTTACATACCTACTTGCGATTTGTGCTTTTACATCCTTAATCTCTCATTCGAAAGGGAGGTTATTGGGTGACTATTGGAAGCACGAATCCGGACCAAAAATCCAATTTTTGGCCACAAAGATCCACAAAATTGGTTGAAAACACCCCATAATCAGTTTTGGACCTATGCCAAGTGGATTGGTGCCCAAACAATGTCCCAAACGGTGGGCGTCCTGCCCCCGAACGCTCCCCAAACTATCACAGTCCTATTCGCCCCACCCCAGGATGATTAGAAATCTATGATAGATTTCTCTGGTTTTTCTTTTGCATTTTATTCTAGATATGGTAAATAGGTTACAGTTTAAATTTCATTTCATTCTGAGCAATTTTGACCAGGATTTTGTCATTTCTTGCCTTTACTAACTTGCAGATGCCATCATAAAAATCTGGGTGCTAGAGGTAAAATTGGAGAAATATGACCATCTGGGTCTTCCCAAAACACCTCCAATTAGCTAACCCCAACTTTGTAGGTCATTTGGAGCTTCCTAAGCAAGACATTGAAGAGGGTTCTTTCTGACAAGTTCTTGCAGGCCTATTCGTCCCACCCTGGAGAAAATACAAATCTATGAGGAATTTCTAGACTGTTCTTTTTGTAGTGGTCTTCTGTTAACATATTTATGCTACTGTTAAATTTTTAGGTCGATCCGAGGTCATTTCATTATCGTTTTAATATTTTCATGCATTTACTGATAGTAGGCCTTGGGAAATACATGTTTCATTCTATCTGCAGGTGCTACTAATATTTTCTATTTCTTTGAATGCAGGTTTCCGATATCAGAGGAGCAGGAAAGAGCAAAGAATCACATACACAAGCGGCGACGACGTTTTGGTCTGCCCATCTTACATGTGGGCACGCGGAAGAAGGATTTTTATCCATGGATGTTGTGACAAGAAACATATTTGACACTCCTATCCCCTAAAAAGGAAGGATACGTATTGTAACACACTTTAAAAAGCGTATCAATAAAGAAATTACCATATTTCATATTGCTTTTATCTTGTGTCAATTTGTATATGTTCTTTCTTGTCCTTCCTTGTGGCATATTCCCTTTTGTTTCCATATCTTCGTGCTTTCAGTTTCTTGATTTTCAAGTTACTAATTCTTAATTAGAGTGCTTCATAGATAGATCTATGCTTATTTTACATGCTTTATTACGATTTCCTCATTTCTTAAATAGATTGATAGTTTTACATGCTTTCTTGATTTTATGTCATTCATTATGAAAGATTCCTCCAAAAGCCTCATCAAGAGAGGCCTCCATTGTTACTAATTGCTTCTTATTATTTCTTTATCACAGGGAACAGGATTTGAAGGAGAGATAAAGCATCCAATTCCTTCCTCAACACGAAGGAGAGGGTCATCGACACCCTAGAGTAGTTTGTGTCACCCTGAGGAGAATTTTGATCACACCTATACTTGATAAGGATTAAACACTATTGTAATTGATGTATCAAATGGGTATCCCTAAGAGGGATGAATCTGTAATTTGACTCCATTGAAATTAATAAAGGATTCCTTGTATGCATGTTATTTCTTGTTATCAATTTATGCATGCCTATTTGTGTATATTTCTTCAATTACAATAGTTAGATCGAGTGTGAGCCTTTTTGGTGGTTATAGTGTGTGATTTTGAATATAATTTACACAGTTAATAACCTCTGCCCAAAAAAAATTTGGAAGATCTCTTGAATGGAGCATACAATTAGCCATCTCTTTTAAAGTCTTGTTTTTCCTTTCAACAAATGTCATTTTTTGAGGATTATGGGAGACAAGATGTTGATGTATTATACCATGATTAGAAATAAATATGGAGAACTAATTACTATAGTATTCCCCCCCCCTTATCAGTACGAATCTTCTTGATTTTTCGAGAAGCCTGATTTTCAACTAAGGCTTTAAAGACTTTAAAGTGGGATAACACATCACTTTTATATTTGAGTAAGTAGACCCAAGACCTTCTAGAAAAATAATCATTAAAGGTAATATCATACTTTACTCCTTTAAAATATTTTTAAGGAAAGGTCATTAAGTCACTATGGATTAAATCTAGAGGAGATGAGGTTTTTAGAGAACTACTTGGGTGGAAAGGATCTTGATGCTACTTTCCAAGAGCACATCCAGGACAAACCCCATCACTAGAAGAGACTTGGGGTAATCCTTTAACCATATTATGGGTGCACAAATCCTTTAGGTAGTTATAATTAATATGACCAAACCTTTCATGCCAAATTTGACTTTCAAGATTACTATGAGCCACAAAATAGGAGGCTCCTTCTGGGTTTTGAAAGCATTTGAATTGGAAAAGATGAAATTTATGATCAATGTTCCCTTTAGATACAATAGAATGAGGGAGTTGAAAATATTTTATCTCAACTCCTATTGGGGAGAAGTAAACATTTTTCCCATTTCCAAAAGTAAAAATTTGATAAATGGATAGGAGATTGGTGGCAATGTCTAGAACATAGATAACATTGTTTATAGAGCTACCATTAATGGTTATATCCCAATTTCCTTTGACAAGTATGAAGGAAGAGTCCCCTACTTATATTCTATGAGTAGAGCTAGAGGAGATAGAAGAGAAAGACTTTTTTGAAGAAAAAATGTGATGAGTTGCTCTAGAATATAGGACCCAATAATTAGAGGAAGCATTGGAGGTTTTTCCTTGAACATTAAGGGCTTTTCCTATTTGCTTATTATTTTCTATCTTTTGATCCTTTATAGCTACCTCTAGTTGTTGTAATATTTTCCAGCATTTGTTAGCAAAGTGACCATTCTTTTTATAGTGAGTATAGCCAATGGGATTCTTTTCATTATTTTTGAATTTTTCTTTAGAGGAGGTGGAGGCTACTAAGGCTTTTGAAGAAGAAGAAGATATTTCATATCTAGTAGGTTTGGTTTCTTCCCTAGTTAATCTATCAAAAAATTATTCTAAAGAGGGTATTTTAAAGGTTGCACCAAGAGCATCTTTAGTAGATATGAATGTGGTTGCAAAAATTTGAAAAACACCATTTAGTTTAGAAAGGATTAGATAAATGCATTCTTCTTCTGTCTTAGTCTTCCCACTACCTTTGTATTGAGTGAGGACTTCCTTGAACTTAGTGAGGAAGTCAAAAATACTACTAAAATATTTAGGAGATAGATATGTGAGTTCGACTTCTAAATGCATTGATTTGATCTACTTTCCCAAATAGAGTCTTCAATATCTCCCAACTTTCATAAGGATTTTTGCAATATGTAATATGAAACCACAAACTTTCATGAACATTAGAGCTAATAATACCCATAGTTTCATGCATTTTTCTTTTATGAACAAATATTTCATATTCTTTATCAAATTTTGGTTGCTTTTCTTCTAACAAATGAATAAGACCTTTTTGAGAGATAAGATTTAAAATTTTAGGTTTCCAAGTGTGAAAGTTATGAGGGGTGAGAGGTTCAATTGAATTCATCTTTTTAAAAATATTGAAGTTTTATAATTAACCAATATATCCCCCATTAGAACTTCAATTAATTTATTAATGCAAATGGAAGAAAGAAAATATATGAAGCTTTTCAATATATATTACTCAAAATACCCGCTCTAACGAGAGAAAAAATATAAGTATAATGAGTTTTTAATATGGTTTGCTTTGAGTGAGTCAAATCCTTATATTCTTCACAATACCCACCCTTACTTGAGGGAGACTGTAAGTAGAGAGAATAATTTGGAAGGGTGTTGGCTTGATATGCAGGGAAACAATCAGTTTATTTGGTGTTTTCTCAAAAACTTACCCTTACGAGAGGGAAACTATAAGTTAGAGAGATACCCAAAGAAACGGTTTATAGAAAAATATTTGCCAGGCCTTTATACCAATTGCTTCAAAAAACTTGCCCTTATGAGATGGAAACTACAAGTTTTTATAGGTATTGATACATCGAACGCAGGCAAAAGATATTTGAAAAAAGAAGGAATTATTTTGAAATCTTGTAAATTTAAATTAATGATATTTTTTTTAAAACTTAAAAGGAAATTATGGGAGAAACAAAATTTTCTTTTAAAAAATAATCTTATCTATGAAATAAACAAAGTTATAATGAAAAAATATAATTTATAATTGCCAAAGAGAAAATTGTTTTATAAAATAGATGGGCCTCTTAAATGTTTTGAATTTTATAGTATACTTGAGAAATTTTAAAGTGTATATTAAATCAAATAAAAGACAAATATAACCCCCCCTTTTTGTATAAATCAATTAAGGATTTAATGTGAATTTATCTATGAAATTTAAATTAACATTTAAAAAATATAAACTCATAAATTTAATTGAAATAAAGAAAATGCATACATGAAGATAGACAAAAGAAAGCACACCCACCCTTAAATGATGGACCAATTGAGTGCAAAACATGCACTCATCCCCTTCCCCAAAAAAAAACTTTTATTAAAAATTGATAGTATGTGTCATCTGTCATTTTTTTGGAGAGCCACAATAATTAATTTGAGGCCTTCAAAAAAATGTAGACAAAGGAACTTCGAAACACCACGATTCAAAGGAATCAAATGCTAACAAAAGGAAATGCAAAAAAAAAATTATCAACTTTCAGCCAGAAATAGCAAGTGGTGGAAAGCAAAACCAGGGAACGTGGAGAGAGGAAACCACCAAGAGAGAAGTCACTAATGATGTTACACCGACGAAAGAGATAATGATCAATCCTTAGCTCTCAAAAAATGTAATGCTATAGAAATCGTTAGATACAATATCCCTAGCTCTCTAAAAACGTAATGTTGCAGAAATTGTTAGATAAAATTAAAAAATGATAATTTAAAACAATTTTCAATAAGCATTTTCAAAAGAAAGAAAAAGTTTTGGAAACTATATGTAAGCAGTGAAATATTTCAAATAAATGTGTTGTTGCCTGCGTTTAAACTGAGAGACCTACAAAATATATTAAAAGGTGATACCTCTTGCTAAATTGTTGTATGGGTGAAAGTTAGAGTGTTTCCTGGATGAAGAGTGAACCTACACAATACAACTAAAAGGAAGGAACACAATTTCACATTCACTTTAGACAACAAAAATAATAAAAAAAAAATAATATTTTGAAATTAACTGCAAGGAGATTGATATAAATACTGACTGAGAGAGAGAGCATCGGTGGAAAATGACTCTGATAGGAACAATGAACCAGAAGGGCAAACAAGAGACGTCTAAATTCAACTTTGAGTGTGCCAGAGAGATTGTTAGAGGTCCAAGTAGTAACGGAACCAAGAACTCTTATTAATCCACCACAAACCTATAACTCAACATTAATTAATAATAACATCAATGAGAGTGCCAGGCCCTCTCTAACATCAATATTATAAATTTAATAATAATACAGAGCACTAGAGAACTTTGAGGTCCAAAATTGAGAGCGTCAGATATCTTTGACTTTAATAATAATGAGTGAGGGATTTTATTTCCTCCTCAAGCAAATAAAAGAAACTCAAAAAAAATCTCTAAGATAACACTTGGAGTTAATCCAAGATTTTTGCTATAAGTATAATAAAAAAAATAGATATAACTAGAAATGTGGGCCTCTAAGTGTTAGAAAAAACATGAATACGTTAAAAAAAAATAAATAAAGAAAATAAAGAGGCTATTTTCCTTTGAAAAAAAAAGGTTAGAAAAGCGCCTTCACACAAGGTAAACCACATGTTTTAAAGAAAGGAAATAGCTATATTTTCTTTAAAAAAATTCAAGTATGAATTCAATATAGATATGAAAGAATATGCAACATATATAAAAATAAATATGCTGAAAGAGTAAAAAAATAACAATGAATAAAAGGAGACTAATGCAAACTTTTAAGTTAGATAGCCAAAAAAAATTATCCAAATTAAATGAATCAGATCCTAGAACCTTCAAGAGAGAATACTAGCAAAATTTATCCTACTCTGGTACCAAGTTATAATTCCACAATAATAGATATGCAAAGTATTACACAAAATATGAAGAGAATAGTGGAACTGATTGATTTATCTCTAGGATCAACTCTATATAAATAGCAGAGTTGATCATTGAGAGTCGTTGGATTACAACAACTCATCAAACCTGATGAAGACACCACTGAGAGTTCTCCTAACACATGGAGGAGTGGAAACTCAAGTGTGTATCCTAGTGAAACTTAAGAGAATATTCACTTATTCTAACAATCTAAGGATGAAAAGGTTGATCTAAGTCATTTCTCTCCAACAATAATTGCCACCAATTAAATTTTAATTCAATATTCCACATGATATCAAGATATTTAAATTTAAATTTAACCCCCTTCTATATTTTCCAAATATTTATCCAATTTAGATCATCATTGGCTTAGATTTTATAACCTAAAAACTATCTCTCCTAGATTTGGCATAATTGAACATTAGGTTAGATTTTTTTCTCACTTTTATAGCATAAAACACACTAGGATGGGTCAAAATTTTTCCTACATCTAAAATTATCAAAAGTAAGAATTTCATCATGCATGAACTTCCAAGTAAATAAGTTTACTTTTGGTAAACCCTTGGACTATCAAATATTTCTCTAATCCTCAATCTAATATGGATGACGAGAAGGTTCTAGAAGGATATTTTTATATACGTACTTCACCATGTAGACTACAAGTCTCCAACAGACCCAAGCTAACTCCTCTTGCTCATCCCTACCTGTGAAAAATTCTTTTGATAATATTTTAGTCATGACAAATGATGATTTTAAAGGAATTGGAATTGACCACTTGTACAACTTCTTAAGTTGCTTAAACGTATGATCCCCTAGCTAGTTTTTGTTGAAATAAATTTCAATCATGATCCGACCTATGCTTTCCATGGTTATTTGTATTGGTTGTAGTTTTAGGAATTGAATAATGATAATAGATATAGTGTAAATCATTAAATAGTTACAAGTGGAATTTATTTTAATCCTAAATAATCAATTAAAAATATATAATTTTAATGAGCTACAAAATATATGACATTCATATTATAATGATATTTTAACAAATCATAATGGTATTATTTTTAATATATTGTTTAGTAATCTCAAAATGTTCAAAGTATCAATCTATACTTTATCCCATAATTTAACCAACAACTAATAACTTTAATAATTCATTCATTCATGAAGTCTATATGATAGCATCATATTCTTTTTCTTTGGCATACAAAACTTCTACTCACTTCATGAATCATAGTCTACTTTACCAAACATCAACTATTAGTTTCCTCTAATGCATTGATGTTTAAATGTATCCCTTGAAATGTTTTGTAGTCCTTTGAAATAATATTTTGAAAAAAAATCTTTCATATTTTTCTCGTCAACTTTTACTGAGCCTCTTACTTCCTTTAATCGTAGAAAAGAGAATTTAACTTCATGACCCTTTATTAAAACCTCTCTATTAGCTAGCCTATCTACACACTTATTTCCTTTAGTTAATGTATGTTTTAATCCTATTTCTTCAAACTTTGTTGCAAGGTCTTGTATTTCCATAGTGATATCTTGTATGTTCCATGGAACCTTTGGTTCCCTTAAAATTACATTTATTACTATAAGTGAATTTCCTTCCATCCATACTCTATTCATTTTTATTTTTCTACATATTTTTTATCCTTCCAAAGCTACCTAAGCTTCAGATTCATTATTTGTCCTAAATCCACTACTAAAAGTGTAATATCATAAAATATTACCCATAATATTCTTTATTATTCCTTCTATTATTGGTCCTAGATTTATTTTAGACACTCCATCAAAATTCCATTTGAACAACTCTAATTTTTGTGGATTTCATTTTATATTCTTTGCCTTTCTTTTGATTCTCCTATACGCACCATCATGATTCCAATTTATGACTTGAATCAATATATTTATGCTTTTGATTAAATATTAGATATTGAATGAATTGATAGGGATAGTTTAGACTCCTCTATAGCTAAAGGAGTATTTATTTTTATTATCTCTAAACTACTTTCCTTTGCTTTAAATTGTTTTTATTCCTTTTAGCCTATAATTGAAAGTATTGTATCTTTTGATGTATCCTAGATTGTCTACAACACCTCACTTTTAAAAGTGCTCTACCTTTTCTTTAACCATTCATAAATTCCATCATTCATCACCATTCATTTACCAAATATATTAAGAATCCATTGCCATAATTATTATATTAATTTATAATGTACCAAGAGATTATCTATACTCTCCTCATTTTTACATAAAACACATTGTGAGGGACCATGAAAACCCCTCTTCATTAGGTTATCCCAGGATATAATTTTCCTTTTATCTACTAGATATATAAATATTTTGACTTTTGGAATGCTCAAGCTATCCCAAATATATCTTTTTATTTTTGCGTTATTCTTATTGTGTTGGTTCAATGCATTATATTTGATTCTTATTATATATTCTCTAAAGTTATTCAACTCATAAATTCGCTTATCTTTGGATCCACTTAGAATAATCATTGTTGTTATATTTCTACTCAATTGCCTCTTAGAAATAATGTCCAGTATCATTGTAAAAAATATTCTTTCTATTTTTATCTTCCTCCTTAATCCTTGTACATTTTTTTGAAACCCTATCACCATATTTATCTTGAAGTAATATAATCCATGATTTTAAAATTAGATCTAGATCAATTCATATTTTATCACACCATGTATCCATAACAATATAATGTTTTATCTAGTTCTCACAACCCATATTGGACCTTTAGTCACTAGATAAATTGATTTTTTAACGAGTTCCATAGTGCAAAACTATCTCGTAGTGAGAATGTAGTAAATATTAATCTTGAGGTTATTGGCCTCAACATACTTAGAATAATTCTTGTCCATTGTCTCTAACTCTCTTTGTACATTATCCAAATTACTTTTCTCTGTAGATATAAATTTGTAGTTGTAAGAACTCTTAAGGTGAGACCTCCCTAGTTTTATAATCACATACCTTGTTCCATTTCACCATAGAAAATATCCTTTTATCATGTAATCCTAACCATTAAAATGATTGCATAATATAAATTAAATATTTTCCTATCATTTTTGTCATAATATACAATGCTATATAATATGTTGGAGTGGTCTGTATGAATGATTTAATTAGTTGCACTCTTACTACTAATGATAACCATCTACATTTCTATGATAGTAGCTTATTGTAAATTTTACTTAAAATTGGATTCCATGGTTCTATCCTCATTATCCCATTAAATAAGGGAATCCCTAGATATGTTGATAAATTTATCTCCTCTATTTGAAGTAACATGCATATCTCTACTCTTATTTTAGTTAGAGTGTTTAGGAAATAAATTTTAGATTTTTTCCTCTTAAATTGTTTTCCATATGCTCTTTTATATTTCTTTAGTAAGTTATTCAAATCTCTAGCCTTATTTGTTCGTGTCATCTCAAAAAGAGTTGTATCATCTACAAAAACTTGATGGGTGATGTGGTCAATGCTATTACTAATCTTAAGTTTAGTTATTGGTTTATATTTATATACCTTATTTAGGTTCCTTCCTAATACCTCTTCCATAATAATGAATAGATATGGTGATAGAGGATCTCCTTGTCTAAGACCCCTCTTGGCTTTAAATGATTTTGTTACTAGCCTATTGACCAACATTGAATATGATAATGTAGAGATGCAAGCTTTTTGAGTGGTAATTTTTTCCAATTGCAAAACCACACTCACCTTAGGATTTTGATCACAAAACCCTCTCTTGCAAAAAAGTCAAAAACCAAAAAAAATTCTCCAAAATTTTGCTCGATAAGCATTGCATATGTGTATTAGTAATCTCACTGAAGATATATGAATTAAATACTAGGAATACCTTAGTGATTGCAAATAACTGTTAACAAAGGGCATGTGTTGGTGTATTTTATTATGCTATACTTATGATTGTTCATAAAACTAAAGAAAAGTAAATATGAATTGGTCCTCATATGACCACGATGTAAAGCATTAATTATTTTTATATTGAATATTTTTAGGTAGATTTTATCTTCTTTTGATTAGGTTGATTTTAAACAATTTTTTATCTTGTATTAAATCTTACTTTGAACATAACAATGAAGATTAAAATCTATCTATGAATGTGAATATGAAATGATGAATGAATTCATTAAATGTAGCTTCTATCATGAAGATAAAAATAGCCTTTGATATAATTAATAAATTGTTCCTCTTTGATGAAATTAATTTTCATAAAAAGACAACAATTTATTGCCTTAAAATAATGGCCTTAAAATGTCATTATTAATCATCCCTCTTTAATGAAATCATAATTTTCATAAAAACATAATTTTCATAAAAATAAAATAATATAATGCTTTAAAACAATAACCTTTTGATGTAATGTATAAATTACTTTCTTTAATCAAATCAGAATTTTCATAAAGAAAGGCAAATTTATTTCTCCGAAAATGATGGCCTATGGAATGCCATTAAAATTTACCCCCCTTTAATGAAATTGAAATTTTCATAAAGGGAAGTTCATTTATGCTTGCAAATAAAAATGTAAAGCTGAAAACAAATATGATTTACCTTCAAAATGTGAAAAAATTAAAATTTCTAAATTATAAAAATCTGCATAAAGCAGCAATTTTAAATAATTTTTATAAATTCGAAATGGATTCGGAATGAAAAAATAAATGTGCACGATGAAACTTTGAAGTTCATTACATGCAATTATTTTTTGATTTTTTAATTTTATTTTTATTTTTATTTTTATTTTAATCACTAAAGTTTAAAAAAAAATTAAAAAAAAAAAAATCTGAAAAATGAACCAGAAAGTTCAAAATGCTAAAACACACTATAGTATGTCATCCTATTCCTGCAAAACCGAATATGTGAGACATTCATGCATGCAACCTAGTTTACCCGAATCTGCATTTGCACAACTCATAATAACCTAGGTGCGAGCTTCTAAGGAGTGAAAATGGATTTCATGTTTTAAACATTCTATGATGCAACCTTAAATGCATTAAACATCATTTATAAGCCTGAAACATGAAAACAGAAAAATAAACATTTAAAACAAGCATGTAAAATCGGACTCCTTAAATCTTGTTAATAAAATGCAAATTTATGAACTCTACATTGAAATTGAAAGAATATTCTGATTTACAAAAGAGATTTCTAACTCCTTTTCCAAAAACTCCAGCATCTAGCGTGACTCTTCGTTTTCATTTTCTCCTTCAACTGTTCGTACGTGATGCACCCTCGCAGAGCATCCACTTCCTATTCCTATTACATTTCCCTTGGTCTTAGTAACGCTTACCTTTGTTCCACAACGCTTTTGCTCGATGGTAACGTTTCATAATGCTTCTTCTGCGCATGCGTATGTTTTCGTTTTACCTTATTTGGCCTTTTTAATCTTCGATGATTTCGTCATTATATCCCCCAACATAATGACACTTCGATAATCTTAATTAAACATTGTTTCACTGAGAACGCTCTATCCTTTGTTATGACATTTCTGACCGTGCATTCCATGGGACTCTTGATTCGGTGCATTCCCACATTAGCCACCTACTTACACCTTTGGAGGCGGTGAATTTGAAATTAACGTTCCATCACAATGCACAATACGGCCATTTGTATTACTACACACTGTGCAGTTTGTCCTATAGCGCTTCGTCTTGTATAGCCCAATTCGTCAATTCCGTGAGCCATGTCATCCTGTATGTCCCGGCTTACACACCAGGTTCCTGCGTTTACGTTCAGGCGCTGATGGAATCGTTGCTATTAAGAAACTTTCCTTCTCATACATCGCTGGCATTCTCTCTTCAATACCCTGAACACCTTTTTACAATACTCGAAATTAAACTTGTCACCGGCCTTTGCATTGCCCGGTATTAAGATCTACAACGGATCTTGCTCGTCGAGGAATTTCATCCGAATATCCTCTGCCATGCTGTTCGAACACACTCCACAATACCTGCTGCACCTCATTGAACATTCGAGGTATTTATCAGTAATGGGCCAGGCTTGACCATCTTGTGTGCTCACTTCGGTATTTTCTTCAATCGCTTCAAGAATGTTGATTGCAATTGATTAAACAAGGCTTTGACACCGCCCAAAATAAAAGCCATTTCCACAGCTCGACTCTTCCTCGTCCGCAAATGGTGCCGTCAGTTTGCGCCACCACACTTCTAATTCGACGTTTTCTTCCACAACCGGATCTGCCGCAATATCCAAACTCCACATGAAAACAAAACCAACCAGGTCTGATTCAATGCTTGTTTTGTAAGATACAACTGACCCTCGGTGATTCCATGTCGTCCTCTCCGAACCAGACCGCTCACTGCCCGTGTATCTCCAGGATTATCCACCCTGCACTTACGTCAGCGACCTTATTTGTCACCGACCACTGTGAGTTCCTGTTTCCAGAACCCGGGCGTCCGATTATCCAATTCCGAGCTGTCTTCGTCCGTGTTTACCATATTATCTATATCCGTGTCTCAATTTGAGGACATGGCACTCCGAAGGACGCGACCGAAATGCCAGATCATTATCGCCGAACAGAATCCCTACCCGCGTGGGCTGACTTGTCTCCCGGCACAGCCGCTATGGCTTCTTCAATCTTTCTCTGTGGCAACTACCTCCTCAGGTGACCATTCGCTAGATCGACTCTGGCTCATGTTCGTTCACGTTAATTTGCCCAACGCTGTTTTCGTTGTTTCAGCACCTACCGAAGTCAAACAATGTGAAACATTGCCCACTGCACGCTGCTCGGATATCTCCATTTGTGTACTTTGCCATTCACGTCTGCGTCGCCTGCGATTTGGGCTTAGATTAAGTGATTGTCCACTTTTCATTGATGATGGCAATCATTTAACAATCTTTCCATTGTAACCCGCCGCATGGTAATTACATCTGCGTCCTTACTGCTGGAAAATCCCTCCACCATTTTAGAAACTGGCTGCCTACGTGAAAACAGTCCGCGTCTTCGCCTGATGCCGCGTTGAATAGGCCTGTCGGGGCGAGGAAAGATCGTCCACGGAGGTCGTTGAGAAACTCCCGTTCTCGCCACATTATCTTCAACCTATGTTCGCATCCTTCATTTAACGCTGGCTTCTTCGCACAGGACGCCCTAATAGGCCCACTTCATCGCGCTGTCATAAATCTTATCGCTTCAATCTACGGTTAATCCCAATAGCTATATCTTCGCCATTGACTCCGTCGAGCTTCCTCACGCTCGGACAACAGTGATGGCGCAGGACATAAACCTGGTCGACGGTAGTCTGTTCTTCATCCTATAGTGTCCTCGACAACATCGTCCTCGGTCTTTCGCATTGGATACTCCACTGTCGCCCTTGATATTACTCAGACTGTGATGCGCCAGGACCATACGACCAATCTGCCCGAGTGAAGATGAATCATTCTTAACGCAATCCCTCGGATGCTATATCCCCAACTTCACATCACGATATTCCTTTTCAAATATGGATCTGACTTCCCGTTTGGCGCTTGTCACCATTTCGATCAATGCCTTCAAACTATCGTGAAACTAGTTTCTCGATCCGGAGGCATCATATGCTCACTGTGCATCCTGAAAACCATTCGATCCCTGTACAAGTTCATTGTCTTCACTTCGGCTGCGGTCCAGGTTGTTTGGGACTGAATGTACACTATCGTCCATCGCGGTGGCCCCGTTGGGCCATGTTGCCCACACCTTCGGATTTTTCCGTCCCACAAACATTCTTCGTATGTTGCCCACACCTTCGGATTTTGCCGTCCCACAAACATTCTTCGTCTCCACAACTTGCTGCGTTGTCCGGCGGGACCCGACGTCGTCATCCGCCTGCGTTAACATACTCCGTCCACGCGGTGCTCGTCATGTGGTAACGGCTGCCTTGCTTGAAACCTCACCGGAGGCCTCGATTTGTACAGGATATCACGTCCATACTTCCGCCGCTGGCTACGTTTCTTGACCCTCGTCCCTGGTAAAGTACGACCTTGTTGTGGCCAAGTCACAATTCCGTTGATACTGCCGTATCCCACTGCTCACTGACGCCAAACTGCATACATAATGTCCTTCCCTCGCTGGTGCCGAGTTTTCACAACGCAGAGAGTGTCCTCGTCAAGCTTACATGGCCGCTCACTATCGCTTCCGTAGACTCGTCCGCAGGCTAGTTAGCGGATCCATCTCAACCCATCGCCGCTGCCGCTGGCTACTGCCGAGTGTCTTCACTGCCGCGCCCGTACCTTGCATCACCGAGGAGAACAAAACATTAGTTCCAAAACCTTATTTCAAAACTAAATTATTGAAACCCTAATTAGCGTGAATACTAAAAGCACACATTAGTACAACTTGACCTACGAAGACCCATCCAAATTTCATGAGAAATAAATTTCTTTAAATTTTTTTTTTATTATTATTATTTTTTATTGGTGGTGGCCACAAGGGGTAAACATAGTGTGACCACAAGGGAACCATTACATAACATATCCACAACATGTGAGGCGAGAGATTTGAACCTGGGCCTCTCAGCAACTAGAGAGGTTTAAATTTTTTTATTATTAATAATATTATTATTTTTTAATTTTCATTTTATTAAAATGTTGTATTTATACATATAAAATATATGTATATTTTATTATTATTATTTATTATATATATATATATATATATAAGTGTAATACATATATATTTAATTTTTTATTTGTTTATTATTTTTATATGTTTAAAATATAGCTCAATAACTCGAATTAGAAAGTTGGAAACACCAAGATCCATATTTAAAACCAAAACCATAAATCTTAACACAAGACAATAAAAATTAAAAACTTGAAATTAAGCACTAAATCTAATCAACCCAAAACATTTTGGAAGAAAACTGAGGAAAACCTTAACCCACGAAGATACTGAGAACCTACATAGCATGCCCATGGTGAGAGGTTTCTCAAAATTATCACTCAAGGACAACGAAATCTACAAACTCCAAATTAAAAGGTGGGTCCCCAAGCTTTAGGGCTACTTGTGGAGCAGCCATAACAAAACTTTAATTCATCTAATCCATTTCTTCCCAAATTCAAACCTTTCTAATACTACAAAAAGAAAATCTCATTTAACCCTATCATAAGCTTTATTCATGTCAAAATTTAATGATTGCTCATTTTTTTTTCGAAAAAGGTGATAATTTTATATTAAGTAAATATGAAATTACATTCTTCAAATGCCTTTGGCATTTTTCAAAATTTCAATAGTGACCTAAAATTTAGGTCATTTAAACATCATAACTAGTTATATCTATCATTCTAAGTTCTATCCTTAGAAACCTTCCCAATTTATAAAATAATGTCCTTTAAATCACTAACTTTTGAGTTTTCTGAAAAGTTGTTTTATTTGTGCTTTGTTTTAACTAAAGTGTTTGATCCCGTAGATAGATATTTGGACCAATTGCAGTGCATTACCCTCATTGAATTCTTGTACTAAGCACGTACTTGGATCAATCTAAAGTGCCTCCTTTGAGAGTTCATCTACTTCCCTATTTAGTTCTAAATATACCAAAAAGTAAAAGTTTCACTTCGATCCATAGCTTTTTTCATTTGAGAGAAGATGAGTTGTAGAATCATGTTTTCTATCCTAAAAACACCAAGCATTGAATTTATTACCACTTGTGAGTCTCCATAAATTTGATTTTTTTGTATTCCTTTTGATTTTTCCAACTAAACCAACAATTTGAGGGCCATAATTTTAGCATAATTATTAGAACCTTCTCCCAATCCAGCCTTGAATTTAACATAATGAAAGTAAAAAATATATAATAATCCTCCTACTCCACAAACTCTAGGGACCCTCTGTATAGCCCCATCAAAAAATCCCCAAGACACAAATAATGGGAGAGATATAAAATCTTTCAAAGACATATTTTCAAACCAATATTATAAGCACTCTTCTAAAGAATATTCTTGTCATCTTATAAGAAGCTTTAATTGTGCTATAAATTCCCTCCAAACCTGTCTAGTAAAGGAGAAAGCAACCAATAAATGATCAATTATTTCATTGTTTGACTTACAGAAATGGCACCTTCCTAGTCCATTCTAGTTCTTTTGTAAGACCTCCCATGTTTGAACCTTATTTTTCATAGCAAGCCATAGGAAAAATCTTATCTTTAATTGGGATTTGTACTTTGAGTGTCTTCCATCATCATGTTGGATTTACATTTTTATATTCCAATAGTCTTATACCCCAACTTTGGAGTGTACTCTCTTATAGCTCCATTATTTGTCCATACCAATTGATCAGTTTCCTCTTGCAACTTGATATGTCTAGCTTTAAGTCTTCCCACATATTCTTCGACTAGTGTGCCTCTTGGCTTTGAAGCCCTAACTTTGTTACTACCTTGAATCCATAACTCAAGTTTGGAAAAAATTCTAGGTTAGTTTCTTGGGCAAGATTTCCAATCCCCTAAGCTCCTTAGGGTATAAATTACATTATTCGGTAGTCTATGCATATCTTCACAATCAATCCAAGGGTCTAATCCTAGTCTTATCCTTGAACCATCACCTATTTTCCAAGCAAGCCAATCACCTACAGTATAAATGGCCTAAATCATTACCTTCCAACAAATTGAAAGATTATAGGTTTACTTCATTGAGACACTTATCCACTCCTCAACTAAGTGGCTCTAAATACTTTTCGTGTATGATTTTGTTCCATAAGACTTCCTTTTATATTATTTTCCAAACACACTTTGTTGCTAGAGCCTTTCTAAATAGAAATATGTTCTTAAGACCCCATCCTCCAATTTCCTTGGGCTGGGCTAAGGATTGTCATTTAACCAAAAGAATACCTTCCCTTTTCCTTATCCATAAGAACCTATAGCTTAACTATCTATTTTTTCAAAAATTCTTTTGGTACGAGCCAAAGATTACCAATATCCTGGTAGTACATCCGACACATACTTGACTAAAGTCAATCTCTGCCCAAAGAGAGCCATTTGTTGCACCATATATTAATTCTTCCTTCCACCCTTATCAATCAATTCTAGTCTTGTTTAGTGTAGTCATTGGGTTTAAAAAAGAACCCCAAATATTTAAACCCCTATTGAAGATCAAATCTATTAAAGGGGAAAAACTGAACTATTAGTATGGTTTGATTCTAATCCACGTAGTTAAAAGAGATACTTGAATTTTGTGCATTACTTCATGGGATATTATGATCATGTCTAGAATCTATTTACCTTTCAAAAATCTTCTTGTTCTAAAATATATATTTTTAATAATGGTCTTAACCAATTTGCCATCACTTTCAAGATTATCTTATATGCCATATTACATAAACTTATGAACATGAACCATTCAAACAATATTTTTTTTTAAATAAGATAAAATATGTTAGAGTATATATTATTTTACCTTAGATGGTTCCACATCTTAAAAATAACAATAATCACATATTTTAAACATGTTTTTATTGAACGTAAAGTAAGTTTTTAACAGTGTAATATTATTTACATTGTTAAGTATACATGGTTAACTGACTTTGAGACAGAATTCAAAATGAATAATGTTTCAGTCGTAGGACATCGAAATAAAAAAAAAAATTAATTAAAATATTAATTTTGATGTCTTAATATCGGGTTCTAATTACTATTATACAATCTAATATACTTTGAGCCGAGGAATATAAAATAAATTATGTTTCAGTTGTAGGAGATAGAAATAATAAATCTTTTTAATTTAAAATATTGATTTGGATGTGTTAATACCGCGTTCTACTTACTATTATCTTGATGGTTACTCCGGCAATCCAATTGGCTTTGAGACAAGGACCAATCTTACCTGTTAAGCTTAAATCTAGAGCCTGTGTATAGGACCTTTTGTATGGTTACTCCGGCAATCTAATTGACTTTAAGACAAGGATCAAAATCGTATCGTTCATTTGTAATGTTTTTATTTGTTAAGATTTGTTAAAATGTTTGCTTTCCATTCCAGTTGATATATTCGACCCGTTGTCCCGGCAAACAGAAAATGTCTCCGTGACGATGACGTGACCCAAATACAGGGATCCGTCAGTTTGCAGGAAGGAATCTCAAAAATGTTGTATATACATATATATTTGTTTTTATTATTATTTGATCTATATTCTAAGCACATACTCTGTTTACAGGCTGTTTTAATGTGTCCCAGTGAGTGGATGTGGAATCTTCGAATTCTACAAAGGCAACCTCCTTCAGAGGTTAAGTTGGAAAGCCAGTGTATATGTGCTAAAGCCTACATTTTGTGGGGGTGTGGAAGCGATTTCTAGAGGTAGGTTTACCCTCGGCTCGTGTGTTAAGTTGGGCGGGCCGATAGGAAAGGCTTGGTGTAAGAACATGCCCTAGAGGCGTCGTCTGAGCATCTCTTCTTTCCTTTCCTGCTGGAAGATTATTCATTCAATGTAGTTTAATTTGTTTTAATGTTTTACGCATTTCATTGAATGTATATAGATTTTCGTCCCCTTGGGACACATGACAAATAAAACTAGATTTTCTTTTGGTGTATTGTTATATTTCAAGTTTCTACCAAAAAAAAATTGTAAAAATTTGTTGGTCAACTCTCATATTTAGCCTGAAACCCATGAATGAACTTTAAGATTTAGGTTGATAGATTTTAAGCAATGAGACAATAGAATTTCTCACCTAAACCAAAATTCCAATTGTATAGGAAAGCCGTAACATTTAATTAAATAACATAAAATTAAGTGGTTAGAAAAAATGGACTCTCAAGGTAATGAGTAAGTTTTAAATCTTGTTAAACATTTATACACATATAATTTTGACATGTTTGATCAACTAGCACTTCAATCATGGCACTCAATAATAAACCTTTAACCAACCAAATCAATCCAACCAAAACCACACTCATTTCCTACTTTAGAGTTAAAGAATTGTTCTTCTATGATAGCCCTAGATGCAACACTATTACCAAAACATGGTCCTATTGTAATTTGACTTATTTTTATTGATTAAAACTTTAACAATTAAATTAGTCAAAAACATTAACATTAGAAAGTAGCGACTACCAACACTGTTGCAAAAAAATATAGTTTGGCATGCTTCAAATCTTTATAGCACAAGCCAAAAGGATGTATTTTCCTTCCTTCCACTCTCTATTTTTATCATGCATGCTGCCTCTCATCCCATGCATGCAAAATTTGAATTCCCTATGTTATTTAAAGGTATTTTTGACCATTTTTTCCTTCCAAGAATTACTCTCCCAAAAAATTATATATTGAGCCTATGGAATAAACATTTAACAAGAATACCTAAAATATCAAAATTCTACTAAAAATTATCTCTCTCTCTTATTAACATTCTTGCATTTCCAAGCATCTCTAGCATTATTTTAGAAAATATTTTGAGCAAGGCATAGAAGCATATCATCTAGGTCATCCTTCTACTATTCCATCAACCTCTTAGAGGCATCCTAGGCTATGAACTAGACATTTATAGGAGTTTGCTTGTGTTATGCCTCTTTCCTTACCTTTCTAACAATATTGGTGTCTATAGCTATTAGTTTCCATTTTATTATAGTTTCATATGTTTGAAGTTGTACATTATTAACTTATGATCACTTTCATGCATTTTTTATTTACATTGCAACACCTTATCATTATTATTTGTTCATCTCTTTTGATTTATTAATAGCATTTTGTTTATCATATTGATTTTGTTGGGTTGCAATTCTTTTATTAGTATGCTCCTTAATAATTACTATTCTCTTATTTTACTTTATTAGTTTTACTAATTAGGTCATTTTTGCTCTTATTGTAACAACCCCAGTTTACTCACCTCGTTGTACGACCAAAAACAAGATAGACTTTTAATAGGGATTTTATTTTGTGATACAAGCGACCTCCTGTCTATAAGGGAAGATATCAGTTGTAGAATAGGTGATCTCGTTACAAGAGCAGATTTTTCTTATGACACCAGTGACTTTAAATTTGAAAATTCTAAAAATGAGCTTCATAATCTCATCAACAATTACAAATGCCATATTGTTAAAAACATTGATGAATATGAAGAATTTGGGTGTTTTGAAAAATACACTAGAGGCATTGTATTCAAATTGATGAAAAAAATGAGATTCAATGGTAAAGGATTAGGTAAATATGGGAAAGGCAACTAACACTCCTTTAATGCAAAATGTTAGGCCAAATAATGAAGTCCTTGGCTATTCCAGACAAGCAAGTAATAGTAAAACCATGTTTGTAAACCGTAAATATTCTTCAACTCCTACAAAGCATTGATATAGTCATTATGGAAGAACATGATATGTAGCAACTAGGTGTTGGAAACTACATTCTTGTGACTCATGTGGATGTACAAATTGTTGGTACAAAGTGAAAGTGACCAACAAGGATCATATTGATTGTGGATGGATAGATCTCATACAATGGACCAAAATGAAGGAAATGTTGTTTGGATTCTATAGAAAAGGTAAAACCTATGGTAGATCTAGTGGCAGATCTAATGGCATACCAAGTGGTAGTCCCAGAGGTAATGATCCAATGATAGGTCTAAAGGACAGACCTAGCGACAATGATCCAAAGGTAGACCTACAGGTATATCCACAAGTAGATCCAAAGATAGACCTAGAGGTACTAATCTAGAGGTACATGTAGAACAATATTCCAACAACAACCTTAGAGCCAAAGCCGAAGCTATAATCCAGAGCTAAAACCCAAGATAGAGCTAGTACAAAAACCTCTTTTATTTTCTCTCCTTCAACATTAAGGCAGGAGGATTTCATTATGTTATCCCAAATAATGTAATAAGTGGGGATGTTAGCATATAACGCATAGTGTTTATTACATTATGTTCATTTCCATCTAAGTAGTTGCATAGGTGGTTATGGCTAAGTTGGTTATATCAACTACATATCAACCACATATCAACTACATGTACTATATATTGTACTTCATGCAAGAATACAATCCAATGCTCATTCAAATCATTTAAAAGAAAATCAGTAATGATAATTTTTTTCTCGGTTACATAAGAGAGTTGGTCACAATGACACTATTTTTAGTAATTGAGAAACGTGGGGTTCAAACAACAAGGGTTGCTTCCACCAAACTTATTTTTCTTTCTTATTGTTAACCCGACGTGAGGGGACCATTGATCACTCACAAGGATAAAACCATAGGTTTTGCTTCCACCAAACTTATTTCGCTTCATTATTGTTGACCTGACATGAAGGGGACCACCTCGAGGTTCATATCGTCATCACCGATTGCTCAGGATTCATACCATTATCATCAATCTAGCATGCACTCAAAGGATTCATATCAGACTACTACATTTACATACAGGTTGCCCCTAAGATTTGGACCTGGGTGTCTTCTTGGTAAGTGTTTGTCAAGACAAGCATTTACTAATCCACCCAATATAGAAAAGATTATAATTCTTATTTTTTACAAAAAGCATCTTTACATACAGTTTCACTCATCACTCTATTCAAAGATATGTACTGCTTCACATCTCTACCAAATAGTTTGCAAAGTGCAATTCTTGTTTGGTATCTATCCTTGTGGAAAAAAAATGCACTATTTGTCTTTGTAAGTTGCAAAAAAAAATTATGCTTCTAGGATTGGTTTGTAAGAAAATGATGCAAGGTATTTAAAAAAATACCTTTTCCGCTTCTCCTTCAACAAAAAAAATCTCTTCCTTGAGAAAAATCTCTTCTTCCTTGGGAAAACAAAAAATCGCTTTCTTGAGCAAAAAAAGGTCTCCTTGAGCAAAAATTTCGCTTCCTTTAGCAAAAAAAATGCTTTATTTGCTTTTGATGGTGTGCACAGGGTTTGAAACCGTGACCTAACACAACTCAAAATCTTAGCGTGACCTACCAACCGTTCCAACTACTGCTCAGTATGTGAGTAAAGGGGTGACAATTTTATTTTATTCCCTTCAACATCAAAAGGTCAGGAATAAGAACTTTAGGACTTTTTGTCCCGCATGCATCCACAAGATGCAATTTGGTCGATTTAAAAATGGCTCCCCTCCATTTTTAACATTATTGCCATTTGGGCAATCAAAAATCTCTGACTATGATTTTTAGGTAAGGACAACGAATTGCAAGATGACACGTCAGCAAGAGAAGAACCTATTACGATGTGCCACATCACTACCCCATTAGTGTTTGCACCATATTAGCTGCCAATCACCTCGCACCATGTTAGTAGGCATGTGTCCCTCGGAGTTTGCATTGCGACGTTAGATGCCCCACTAGACCAATTAGATCATGCCACGTCAATTACTCCTTGATTTGTGTGCCATCAGGTATCCACCATGTTTGTGCCTCAGGATAAGTGCCTAGGGTGACGTTTGTAAGAGATGATCACTGATAGTTATCAGGATGCATGCAAGTGGAGTTACGTGCTACATTAGGGATTGTCGGGTTTTGCACTGGTTCCAATGTATCACTACAATCAGAGGGTCCCCACTGTTAGGGTTGTAGGTGAGATTCTGTGCAATTCAATGTGTGGAACTCAAAGTTCACACCAATTTAGATGATATCATTCAGATCGTCGGTTCGCCAAGAGATTCACACTATCCATCAAATATTTGATATCCCATCAAGAGTCTAATTCAGTGGAGTTTGAGTTGGACACAATCCATCCCCCTCAGGAAGTGTGTTTGGTCCAGTCCTTGCATCAGTTTGAGTTTGTCCAATCGATTCAAGGGTCTCAAAGGATTTGTGCCCTACATCAAAAAACGTAGTCATACATTCGTAGCTGCTCTGATACCATAAAGGATTTGAATGAGCATTAGATTGTATTCTTGCATGAAGTACAATGTATAATACATGTGGTTGAGCTGCAGTTGATATAACCAACTTAGCCCTAACCACCTATGCAACTACTTAGGTGAAAATATACATAATGTAATAAACACTATGCGTTATACACTAACATCTTCTTCCATGGAAAGATATTTAAATTTGTAGTTACATTATTAAATGTTTTTTAATGTCATGCATTCCAAGTTATTATATCAAAATGTGCAACCCATGATGACGATACGAAACCCACGGTGGTCCCCTTCAGGTCGGGTCAACAATAACAAAGCTGAATAACTTTGGTGGAAGTAGCCCTTGTGGTTTGAACCTTACGAGCAACCGGTGGTCCCCTTCATGTCAAGTACGGAATAAGTTTGAAAAAAACAATCCCTATAATTTAAAACATGTACTTAGTAACAAAAAAAAATAAAAAAAACATCATTAGTGGTTTTCTTTCATGGAAAGATATTTACATCTTTAGTGCACCCACAGATTTTACATCATCAAATGTTTTTTAATGTCACGCAGTCGAAGTTGTTCTATCGAAATGTTTTTATAATGTCACATTGCAAGTTGTTCCACCGAAATCAAGGATAATTTACATGTAAATAATGTTGTTTGACCGAAATGTCATTTCAAAGTCAGCCTTATCGAAAAAACAATTGATTCATAAATCCCAACGTTGTCCAGCACCCCGGTCAGGGGTGCACTAAAGTTTAAATATTCTTTTCCAACCGACTTTTATGTCCTGAAATGAAAAGTTTTGTAATAATTCGATCATGTGTTGTAATGTGATCATGTGCTGTAATGTGAACACCGCAGAAAACCATAATTGACTGCCTCCACGCCTCCTTTATAAGGCAGTTCAGATCTCTCATAGTCATCACAGCCTTCTCTTGTAGGCATTACTGTCTGAGACATAGAATAGCATAGCATAGGTTTTGTTGAAAGGATATAATGGTTCACACTGTGAGTTGGGACGCCCAGTTAAATGTTCCGGCACACGAGTATGGAAAGCCTTTGAGAATTCAGCACATATTTTCCCAGAGTTGATGCCCAAAGACTTCAAAAGTATTGAAATACTGGAAGGTGATGGCATCAGCCCTGGTACTGTGAGACTTATTAAATATGGCGTGATGGCATCAGCCTTGGCATCCTCTAACCATCATTTATTGTAGTGCCTCATCATATCTATATATTAATATTTTGTTTGATGACATGGCAACGGTGTAGCTATGGTGAAGTATCTTCTAAATTCTTTGTGTATCTGTCATGCATCTCTACTTGTTCTATGGAGATACCAATATCACAGAGAAGAACTGGTCAGGTTTAATTACCAACTTTTATCAACATTAAAACTTTGTTTTTTTCCTCTCTTGTTAATAGTAGTTGAGTTCTAATGTTCCTGGCTTCCATTTTTTTCTCTCTTGTTTATGGTAGTTGAGTTCTAATGTTCCTGGCTTCCCATACACATTGTTTTTATTTTAGAAAACATTGTCTGCATTTGCGCAAACCCTATGATTTAAACTTTTGCATTCTTTAAAACATCTGAGAAAACCATCAAAATACATCATTACATGAATAGCAAACCATAGTTAAAAGCTGAACATCATGAATAAAAGTATCACTAAATTTAATTTTGTGGATACGAAGCACCAGAAATAGCAAAATAGCAAGACTATGGTTGAAATTGAACATAAAGACATTATTTACAGCTGAATATTCTTTGAGACATCCAAGTCAATTATATCTTCAAAGGTTTAAATTTAAAAGAGTTAAACAAGAGATCAAAACCTATGAACTGAACTAGGTTTTAAAAACTTTAAATAATATTCTTAAAAATAAATATCCAATCACGAGTATTTGAAATTTTAAATAAGAGATACAAACTTATAAACTAAACCTTGTTTTAAAAAATCTAATTAATATTTTTAAAAATAAATATGCAATCTCAAGTATGTTGGATTGGAGAAATGGATTAACTGTAAATAATTTTTCAATAAATATTTTCCGTATGCATACGGAATGATGGATAAATACCTTTGGTGTCAGGCTATTTAACCTTTAACCTTTAGTAAGTAATCTAACTTTAATTTTAAATTAATATTTAAAATTTTTAATTTTAACATTAATATAAATATTAAATTAAAAATATTTTTTTATTAAAATTTGATTATACTTTAATATTTGTATATTAGTTGATTATGTTTTTTTTTATATACTATTAAGAAAAGAAGGTTTTGAAGGGGTCATCTCAACCTTTTACAAAACCTTCGTACCAAACGGAGAAAACCAGAAGCAAACCAAAGCCATTAAGAAACCACCCTCCACCCACATAGGGGACCAAAAACACCAATGAACAAAGAAAAGCAAAAGCACACCAGAAAGGAGAGACAACGGACAAGAAGGATCAAGGGGAGAACCGAGGAAGTTCTACACCAATGAATCGACTTCTTGAACAACCTTACCTGCCATCCTAGACACTTGTTTTGAGTAATCTAACGCAATCTTCAACGAACTCTGGAAAGCACACTACTTAGTCTCTATCAGATACAGACTATGAATCACTGAATTCTTTCAAAACGTAAACATATTTACCAGCATGTCCTTATGAAATTATCTTGGCAAGAACTCGAGGTTAGAAGGAGGAGAAATGGGGGTTGAGCCATCCTCCTCCTTCCTCTTGCTAAGCAAACACTTGGACTTACGCATATCGCTCCCTTTTGCCTTGCTAGCAAACTTCTACATAATAGTCTTCCATGAACCACACATAGTAGAAACTGAACCCAAACATTTAGAATCCCATAAAACTTTCCAGAGCAAAGCAAAGAAATTATAGATGACCACATCCCAAATAATCCATCCTGGGCCACAAAAATAGCTCTCAAAAAATATCAACCATAGAAACCTAGGCCCCCAAAAAAATATCATTGTGAAAACTTTACTCATTCTGCAAATTCCCATATTGATAAAAGTTTCTAGGAGTAGAAAAATTACCCCACCCTTCAAAAAAATCTTGCTTTTACGAGGCTCGTGATAGAAGGAATAAAAAACCATACCACCTTCCTCACGCCCACCTCCTTCCAAACTAAGAGAAAAAGAGCAAAGATCATGGACCCTGACACCCAAAAATCCATGAGGAAACCACCTATTGGTGTAAACTCAGCTACAAGAGACCAACAAAATGGACTCTAATCACATAACACAAATGCAATATAATGGAAGAAACCTACAAATCAATATTCTTCTCATTCCTAAATTCACACCCCTTCTCCAAGAGAATACAATCCATCTTATAGCAACCAAAAACCAAAGAAACCCTAAAAAATGTCTTTTTTCTAAAAACTACTAAAAATAGAAATGAGTCGGATTGCACCCAAATTTGATGCACACATCCCTCTTACAATAATGAACCTTACTTTAAAATATCCAGTCTCAACTTAATGTATAACAAAAGATAATAAAATTCTAACATTCAAAAAAACCCAAAAAACCTGGGAACATAAATCAAAAGCTAATTTTGGGACACTAGATGGAGGAGTTAGGTCCCGAAAATATGATTTTTGGAGGGTTTAAAATTCGAATTTGAAATTTCCCTTCCTTAATCAGTGCATTAAATCCTCCATTTCACTAACCACCACCGCCAACTTTATTGCAACATGCCATAAGCACATTAGTTGACTATATTTTTATCTATAACAATAGTTCAATTTTTGTTGTACAATCATTAAACATAAACAATATTTGCAATAAAATTATAATACCTATTAATATAGCTTTATAAGATGAAGGTAAAACTAAAATTGAGAGGTAGAAATTTATATTATAAGAAATATAGATTTATAGAACAATATTGCATGTCCATGTTTAATATACATATGTTATTATTTTATAAAATATTTATACCATATTAAACAATATATTTAAAACAATAAGCGCATTGCAATGATAAGGGCTTTATCTGCTTGTTGTGGTGCAGTGGTAAATACCCTGGGTGCTGGTAGAGGCCGACCTAGGTTCCATTCCCCTTGTATCCATCTTGTAGATATATGGTATAGTTAGGAATGTCCTATGTGCTGGTAGAGGCCGAAAAAGCTCCATTCCTCCTATGCCCAACCTGTTGAAAGTGACACCTCAAAAGGGGTGTTTTCCACTATAAATTATTATTTTTACCCAGGTGTTGTAGGTGAGTTGGAGAGGAGAGGGCAATCCTCCAAAAGAGGCCCCAAGTTCGAATATCCACCCTACCAAAAAACTGAATTGGGTACCCAAAATCCAATTGATAATGTTGGTGCGAGCAAGGTCGGGTATGACCCCCGGGTGACTTTGACGGTGTAGAACCCCTTGTTCATGGTCTCTTAGACCAAGGTGGCCTTGTAAGAGGTTTTTCGCTTTAAAAAAAATGATAATGGCTTTGACCTCTCCTTGGAAGGTCTAAGGTTCAAACCCCACTCAGTATAAGGACTGCAAGGTTATGCATAAGGAGTTGGATTTAAAATGTACTTATAAAAAAATTGTGAATCCTAATAAAAATCAAGGTGAATCAAGACGAATTCTAAGAAAATAAAATTAGTCATATTCACACCAACATTTGGGGTATTTGAAGCCCTAAAAAAGTAATCTTATCTTTGGGATATATTTTGACCTATTAAATCACCTTATAACTTCATAAAACACCACCATTAGATCAGGATTGAAAAGAGTTTTCTAGCGAGTACAAATATGCCTATGTTTGAATATATATTATGGTGAATTCACCCTACGAAAAAATTGGTCCCAAACATTTTAAGCTAATGAGCCAATGTCCAGTGTCCTCATATTCGCCAATTTCTAATTTTGAAAATCCTAATATTCACCCAATTTGTGAATATTTGCCACTGTGCATAACCCCGATAAGGAGACTATAATTCCTTATAAAAACTTGTGTGAACTCATTAAAAAATAGTTTTAAACAAATTTGATAATATAAATACCTTTAAGTAAACTTGTAATTTTTTTTTTAACATGGTGGAATTGGTAGCCACCACGAATTTGGGCAGGCTGTCTAGCTTTTATGGCTGCCACAGTATTCTGCATTGTCCATCCTGGAAGCCGACACATAGATATTTGTGCAGTCCACCCCTATAACCACCATGCCATAATAATTTTAAAGCTTTTACGCCTCTGAAAGCACTAGGAAATGGACAAGCATTTAGTCTAGCAAGGTCTCGAGATTTGAACCTTGGACCTCCACCCCCCTTATGAGGTTTGGATGAACCAATTGGTCTACACCTCAAACATTTAACCTGTAAATTTTGAAAGTGATGGAAATGCCAATTTTAAAACTTTATTTTAATTCTTATTGTAATATATAAGACCTAAAATTCCTACTTAATTTAGAATTTGTTGTTAATAGGTATTTAAAACATGTAGATATATTTTGACTTATATTTTTAATATGTTTATATTAGATTATAAATTTGACTATTAAGGGGTGGTTTAGAGTCTAAAATTTGAATTTAATCATGATATATATGAATATTAATTATCATTTTTCATCATTATTAAAAAACTATTGATATAGATAAAATTAATATTTTACGCAATAAATCATTCAACAGCTCATAGGTGTTGCTTTGTTGATAACCTAAGCTTACATTATTGGGTACACCCACTTGCTATGATGTAATTTGAGACTCTATAGGTCAGAATACAGATTGTGTATAACAATTGAAGTATTTTGGTATATAAATGGTAAAATACATCAAGACAATAACCATGAGGTATTGATATATTGTAATTATTAAGATTAAAAAATCAATTTTTTAAAAAAATATTTAAATCATCTTAGTGATAGCCTATAGTACGATAGGAACATTGATGAAAATCTCTTATACCTAATTTTTATTGAAGCATAACCTTTATCCATTAACAATTAGGGAATACTATAAAATTAGTCTTACCATTAAATTTTTAAAGTAACATAATGAAGGAAATATAATAGAAAATGATTAGAAAATATAAATTATAATATTTTACAAACCAAATTACTATTTCTCTCTCTAAATTAGCTTTTTAAAAATATATATTAGAACTAATATTATTTATAAGCTATGATGGGACTCTTTCCAAACTTAGCCATCAAGAGCACCAATTTACTCCTTTTAAATTTTCAACAAACTTTCATAACTCTAAAGATCTTAAGAACTAACCACTTTTGTTTACAACACTACAAAGAGATCTACATTGGAGCCAAATCTCCTAAACCATATATTTGTTTATGTATATTAATTATCCTTTTCCATCATTATGAAAAAACTATTGATATAGATAAAATTAATATTTTATTCAAGAAATCATTTAACACCTCATAGGTGCTAATTTTTTTTATAACCTAAGGTTGCATTATTAGGTACACCCACTTACTATGATGTAATTTGATACTTCATAGGTCAAATAGAGATTATGTATAACACTTCAAGTATTTTGGTAAGTAAATGATAAAATACATCAGACAATAACCATGAGGTATTGATATATTATGAACTTTAAGCATTAAAACTACATTTTGTATCTAAATTAAAATAAAATATATATATTTAAATATTCTTGATAATCTACAGTACGATAGGAACATTGATGAAAATATCTTATAGTTACTTTTGATTTAAGCATAACCTTTATCCTTAACAATTAGAGAATATTATAAAATGTCTTACCATTAAATTTTTAAAGTAACAAATAAAGGAAATACCAATATAAAATAATTAAAAAATATAAAATATAATATTTTACAAACTTAATAACTATTTCTCTAGCCAAATTAGTTTTTTAAAAATATATATTAGAACAAATATTATTTATAATCTATGATGAGACTCTTCCCAAACTTAGGCATCAAGAGCACCAATTTGGTCCTTTTAAATTTTCAATAAACTTTCTTAACTCCAGAGCCCAAGATTCTAATAACTAACCACTTTTTTTTACAACACTACAAGGAGATATGCATTGGAGCCAAATATCCTAAACCATATGTTTGTAATTGTTGTTTAAATTAGCCAAATGCTAGATGTTATCACTAACCTATCTAATCTACTTATCCTCAACAACCTTGTTGTTACACAATTGAACTCCTACCTCATTTGTAATGACCCAAAAATACACAAATAGAAAAATAAAAAAATCACTTTTTTTTTTTTTTTACTAAGTAGAGAGATACATGAGCCCTTCATGAACCCCAAACCCAACTAATATTTGCCTAAAGTTTCAATCCCCTAAGTTTTTCTAAAAGATACATCTCATGAAGTACCCTAAAACGAGTCCCTATGTGTATGCGTATCATGTGTTACTACAAATAAGCCCATCTATAACATCACTCTTGATGAGCTAGACGTATCACCCTTAGTCCATAGAAGGTATACATGCATCTCCATACCATACACAATTCATTATGTATAGGTATGCTACGAGTATTGAGAGTTAAGCTATCCATATCGTCTACACGATGCACTATCTTATCTTAGATGTAGTCTCTCCAAAACTTAGTCCTTTATCTCCCTAAGGGGGTCTCAATTCCCTTAGGTCTCGTATGTTCACCCTAGGGGGTTCTTAATTCCATTAGGTCACCTATGTTCACCGTAAGGGGTTCTTAATTCCCTTAGGTCACCTCTGAGTTCACCCTAGAACTCTACTTTTGGATTTATATTATTAAGAAACCAAACAAGAATACATCTAGATACTAAAACAACAAAGAGTAATCACTAAGCATCCAAAAAATAAATAAGGATTAACACTAAAAGAGAATGTCATCCATGAAAAGAGAATTAGTTACCTATTATAACCAAACATGGAAATAAATTAAAAGTACATTCTTTTTTTTTAAGCGAAAAACCCCTTATGGGGTCGCCTTGGTCTGAGAGACCACGAATAGGGGGTTCTACACCGTCAAATTCACCCGGGAGTCACACCCGACCTTGCCCGCACAAACATTATCAATTGGATTTTCAATACCCAATTTAGCTTTTTGGTAGGGTGGAGATTTGAACCTGGGACCTCTCTTGGAGGATTTCTCTCTCCTCTCCAACTCACCTACAACACCTAGGTGTAAAAGTACATTCTCTAAACCAATAAATAGTTGTTGCATTAAATATTGCATGGTAAATTCTCCTTACTTTACATAATATTGTAGACACCAAAACAGCACCAATATGATTATGTGATTGCAAACACTGATTGCTTTGACACACACAGCCCCCAAGGTAGCCCTTAGAGGTTAAACAGTGGTCCTAACCACTTTTACAACAATTTTGGAAGGTCAAAAATCAATTTGGCACATTCAGGCACTTTGCTTAGTATCTGTCCCACCCTGGGACGAATTCAAAATGGGATTCGCCCCACCCCGGGATGAATTCTTAATTCGCTCCAAGGTAGGACGAATTCCAGGTTCAACGAGAAAAAAGAAAAATCTTGACAAGTGGTAGCTAAGGACAGTCCATTAATGCCTTCTACCTTGCATGTGCATGTATGTGGGCAGATTGAACGTTAGAGGACTGTCACAAGGGCAGTCATGGAAGCCCAATTCAGGGAGGACTTTCCTCCCTCATGGGAAGGCATGACTGCCACATGGCGCCCATGTATGCCCATCCAAAGAGACCCCCTGGGTCTATAAAATGGTGAAATTTCTCACCCAAAAGGAGAACAGGTTGGAAGCATTTTCAAGCAACGAAGTGCTACCAAATTTGATACCATGCTTTACATTTGATTCACCTCTTCCACATCCTTGATCTCTTTCGCAAGGGAGGTCATTGGGTGGTTATTGGAAGTGTGAATCCGGATCCAAAACCTGAAAATTGACCACATTGATCTACCAATTTTTCGACAACACATTACAAGAGATTTTGGGCCCATCCCAAGTGGATTGGTGCTGAAATCAGGTTCCAACGGTGGGCGGCCCGCTCGAGCGCCCTGCACTCCTACGAGCCTAATATTTTTTTTAAGAATGATTGGGAATTCATGGCAGATTGTTCTTTTGTTATTTTTTTAGTTTGCATTCCATCTTATGCTACTTAAATAGCTTGTAATTTCGATTTCATAAAACTTTGATCAAATCTTAGCATGTTTTATCGCTTTTGTTGTCCTCACTAACTTGCAGGTATCAGCATCAAATTCCCATTAATGGAGGCCAAATTGGGGAAATCTGACAATCTGGGTCTTCCCAAAATGCCCCCAATTAGCTAAACCCAAGTTTGTAGGTCTTTTGAAGCTCCCTAGATGTGACATTTTTGGTAGTATCACTTCGGCGCTTTGTCGTAGGCGAATTCGTCCTACCCCGGGACGAATTACAGTCGAATCCGTCCTGCCCAGGAGCGAATTCAAATTGGTGGTGAATTTTTTGACTATTCTGATGGTAGTGGCCCTCTGGTAACATTCCTTGGTTCCTGTCAAATTTGCAGGTTGTTTAGAATTAGTTTAGTTATCGCTGTAATCAATCTTTTGCATACATCTTTCATTGTTTTTAGAAAACAAACGTTTCATCTTTTGCCATAGGTGCTACTAACGATTTTGTTGTTTCTTTGAATGCAAGAGGAGTAGCAAGGATCAAATATTCATTCACACTAGCGGCAACAACACTTTGGCCCACCCATTTTGCATGTGGGCACGCGGAAGAGAGATGACTTTCCATTGATGTGACCAAGAGACAAGTTTGATGCTCCTCTCCCCTAAAAAGGGAGGAAGCGAATTGTAACCAAATTTGAAATACATCAATAAAATAAGAGGTTTTTTTCGTTTCATTTGGGTTCCACTTTGTCTATGCTTTCTCTATTTTACGCATTTCTAATTTGTAGCATCAAGTTTAGTTTTGTTCTTGCATCGTGTTTGGAGTTTCCCTTTTTGTTTCTAGAATCTCATGCTTTCAGTGGCGATCACAGTGGGACTCTATCCCATGGTTTTTGAGATCAAGAAACTAATCAAAACTTGTGTTTTCTTGCTTGTAGGTATCGTTTTTCAAACTCTAACTATGGTTCATTCCAGCCTATGGCGAATATAGTATTGTAATTCGTCTAACCCTGAGATGAATTTGAATTCGTCTCAGATTGGGACAAATTCTGTTATGTTATTTGTCTCACCCAAATATGAATTTATGTCTATGCAGTTTCAGGGCCAAGGATCAGAAACATCCTTTTGGGCAGAGAAGAAGTAGGGGTTTTTAACAAGATTTTGTCAAATTTTTGTATTCTGTTTTATGATTTTCAGTTTTTGTATGGCTTAGGGAAAGTTTCCCTTTTGTTTGCCTATTTCATTTTTTGCAAATTAAAATGAACCCCACACACATCATGTGGCAATTTTAAACCAAGGAGATGGTCGTAAGACCCCAGCCCTTGATCAAGACCAACGGTGGGTTCATTACCACCTTGGATTGAAGTTTGCATTCATTTACCCCGATTGTCATTGTTGTTAGACGTAAATCCTGACGAAAGCTAACCGAGTGTCACTGGGGTGATTCCCAGAACGCGAAGATAAGTCTTCTCTGGTAGGTGTCATAAATAGGGCAATCCCCCTTTCGTACTGCCTATGTTCCACATACCATCTGCTCTCACATACATATAGTTTCCCTCATGTAAGGGAGGGTATATAGAGAGGTTGGTATATCGGTCTGGCAATGGTATATTGAAGGGGAAACCATTTATGGGAGTCATAAGAGCCCTCATACTGCATTTAAACGTTCTTAAAAAAAAAATTCAAAAACAACAACAAAACACACTAAACTAGTTTTAGGACACACTTTCAACCTTTAAACGAGATAATCACCGTTTGTGTATGTGTGTGTTCTTTTCTGTTTAAGTGTAGCATAAAAAAAAATCATAAAAGAGATAAAAATTTGCTTAGCTTGTAGAAAATCACCACCATGGTGTACACTCGTAGCCAAGCCCAATCAAGGGTAGAAGCTACGAAAAGTGTACAAGGATCGGGCACAAGTCGCCTCCACTTTAGCCCTAAGGACTTGGCCATACCGCCTTGGTGGTCTGGCCCACAAGAGAGTCCACATCATTCCATGTCAAGGTGGAATTATAGGGACACCCCTCTGGGGGACACGCCCATTCAGCACATCCCCTTTTGGGAAGAAGCTTTACATGTGGCACTCAACATAGACAGAAGAGCTACTTTAGAAGCTAGATATGAGTGGCCACCACGCTATGAAGCGCTAGAGAGGCATGGTGTCTATGAGGAGGGGCCACGGGACTATGGCATCTCTCCTTTGCCTCCCATCACTGTTAGAACCAATAGAAAAAATCCAAAGCGTAGGGCTCTCCAAATCGGGCGAGCTAACTCCACCCACCCCTTTCACACCTATGAAAGGGAGTACGAGGAAGACCATCACATTCCTTAAGAGCAATACATAGTGCGGGAGCCTTGCGCTTCCACACCTGCTAGATACCATGGTCACCCATTGAGGCCAGAGCCTTGGGTAAATGTCGCCAACCTTGACAGAGGGAAGCAACCCATTGAGATCTCGAATCATCACGACCGAGGCAAATACATAGGAGAGGCATTTAGGCCTCCTAGGCCCAAGACGGAGGACCAAATTGACTTGGCCATCACAAAACATGCCACCCACCAATCCCAGATCATGCGGCTTGAGCAAGATCAGCAGTAGCTAGAGCGTCTATACCACCTTAGTAAGGAGCGCATTCAATGCCAAATAGACGAGCTACTTTATAACCTACCTGAGAGGGTTCCAACCCCTCACACCCAAAGAGTGGAACCATATGAGAGGCATAATCCCTTGGTGTGGGATAAGTCTCTGAGACCTCATCAAATTTTGCCTTTGAGACCCCATAGACCTGAGAGGGAGGCCACTCCCCAAAACAACGATGAGTACCCTCCGCGGGGACCCACTCAGGGTCATAGGTCTCGTCCAGAGACTCCTCAGGAAGTTTATGAGTATGAACAAGAAGTAGAGCGGGCTGAAATGCCCTACCAAGGTGGAGGGGTTGCTATCCAACCACCCCCCCATAGGCCTCAAGTCTCCCACAACCCACAATGAGAGCAAACTAAAGAGGAAGAGATTAAATCTTCCGATGCATACAAAGTGTTGTTAGAGTGTTTGGAGTCTGTGGAAACCAAAGCTTCTATGGAAACTAAAGAGGAAGAGATTAAATCTTCTGATGCATACAAAGTGTTGTTAGAGTGTTTGGAGTCTGTGGAAACAAAAGCTTCAGGATAATGATGCACTGTTGCTAAGGAAATTTATAACCACATTCATGGGCCTTGCCTCGGATTGGTTCACCCAGTTGCCGAAGCACAACATCAATAACTTGGATCAATTAGTGGATGAGTTCCTTGAATGCTTCACCTTCAACACCAAGAAGAAGGCATCACTGAGTGACCTGGCCAACCTCAGGCAATATGAGGAGGAGACCATGGCGGCCTATGGGAAACCATGGAGGACTCTACTTTCTAAGATACCCTACCTTCCCCCTATGTCTGACCTTACACAAATGTTCTCACGAAGTTGTTTGAGATCGATCTCTATGCTATTGTAGCTGCAATAATATGCCACCTTAGAAGAAGCTCTGGTGCAAGCCAAAATTATCGAAGAGATCAAAATATAGGATGGCAAAATTGCCAAACCTAAGAAGAAAGAGTGGAACAAGAATACAAAGACAGGGACTTCGCAACAAAAATCCACTGTGGTTAATCAAGTTGCCATAAATGTCCCTAGCCTGCACAAGAAATATAGCCTCAAAAGGCTAATTATCAGGTAGTGCCTCCTAACAATTATGAAAGAGAAAATAAAAAATAGGAGCAAAATAAGTAGCGTTGCCCTAAGAGATAGTACACCCCTTATACGGAGTCTAGGGACTCCCTATTTGACTACTTGTCAGCGGAAAACTTGATTGCCCTTCCAGAGATTCAAACCATAGATCCTAATGCTCCTAAGCCTAAGGGATATAGAGAGGACTTATATTATAGGTTCCATAGGCGAAGGAGACATGAACTGAACACATGTTGGAAGTTCAAAGGATTGATACAAGACCTGATTGACAATAAGACATTGGCAATGGACAACCCCATAGCGCTAAACAACTAGCAAATGGGGGTTTTCAAGGACCCCTTGCCTACCCATGAGGCATAGGCAAAACCCCTTCAGGTCAATGAGGTGTGACAAAATTTCCCCATGCAAGGGTATGTGGGAATGATAAGCATTGTGACTAGGAACAATAAATACCTAGGAGTTGCCCCCGAGGCAGCCACAAGAGAGGTTCCATCAACGTCACAACCTCAACAACACCCTATGTAGTTACCTCTGCCTAGACCCACGGCCATGATACGGACCAAACTCACGCAGAGTTTGCGGACCACGTCGGCTAGGCTCTCCATATATGAGCTTATACAACAATCAGCACCCCATTGGGAGGCTCTCATGGAGATTTTGAAAGCCATCGAGTTGCAGCCCCACGAAGTAGATTCCTTCACTAACTTCATGGGACATGTAAAATGATGCATGAAGCCAGTCATTACCTTTCGAGAAGATGAATTTAAATCATTATCTGATGACATGGTAGATCCACCCCTGCACGTTATCATGCGGGTCAACGGGATCCCGTATAAGAGGGTGTTGATAGACACTGGATCGTCAAGTAACATCATTACTACAACAGCATTGAAACATCTAAAGTTGCCAGCCTCTCACATCATGGCTTCCACTTATACACTACGAGCATTCAATGATGCAATATGCTCGATAGTTGGCACAATTGTTCTACCCATTCAGGTAGGACAAAAGACGATACCTAAATTGTGCCATATTTTGGAAGGTGTGATGGCATACAACATATTGCTAGGGCGGCCATGGATTAGGGACATAAAGTGTGTCCCTTCTATAGCTCATTAGTGTTTGAAGTATGCATTTGAAGGAGAAATACATGTAGTCCCGATGGACTTAGAACCCTTCAAATATTGCAATGCGATGCAGTTGATGCCATAATCGACCCTCCCATTGACACACTTGGATTTTTAGTTAAATCCATCTAGACAATGTCCGATGTCATAAGCACCACTGGTGACTAATCCATCAAAACCCCAGCCAAGTGCATCTTCATTGTCAGTTCCTTCACCACCAATGCCACCTATCATTGCTAAATAGAATGACAAAGGGAAGAAAATCTTGGAAGAGGATCAACCCCTGGAAGAGGCGCTGCCAACAATATCAACCATCTCAATCAAAGAGATTCCTAGCACAATGGAAGCTGAGGCTGCTAATCCACCCATAATGGAATGGACTCAAGAAGAGCTTTCATTCCCTCTCTCTCAATCACCAACAATTGCTGTTGAAATAGCTAGTACAGGCCTGGGAGAGTATCTAGTGCGAAATGTCATAGCAACGACTGCACTAGAGTCAGTGCAAGACATGGGAAGACCTCGCCTCTCTATCGGGACAATTGTTCCTTTAGGCTACCCACCAAACCAGACCAATTTTGTGTATGGGTGCCTTTACCATGGTGCTAAGCCATGCATGCAAAAGGACGAGGACGAAAAGCCTTTTGTAGAAGATGTCAACTATCTATCTAACTTGGACTCTGCTCTGAGATATCTTGGCCAATGCAATTGGCATGGATATGGGCTAGGTAGGTATGAGCAAGGAGTGCGTGTCCTTTGCTAGCCAAGATACCAAATGCCTTATGACAAGTCGGGAGTAGGGTTTAACCACCCCCTACCCTTGGACATCTTGGTGGAAAACATGCAAGGCCTAGGAATAGACAACAAGGGTGGATTGGCATCAGATCCTTATTCCAACCCAAACACAACATATACATTGGGATATTACCTCCCATGGTCAACAACCACCCTTGTTAACATCAATAACCCTTCTCCTTTGCTAGAGAGAGGTGAAAGTTCAGGAACTTACTTTCAAGGAAGGTATAAGCAGTGTCCAGAAGGATCTTCGGAGAATGAATCAGAATATGAACCAGTGTCATATAATCCCTTAGAATCTGATAATGATCACTCACAAGTGATACCCATGAATAACTTGCAAGAGATATTTTTGAATTTGTTCCCTCTAGAGGCTCTAGTTGAGCCAGTGCCACGTCAAGAGAATTTGGTCCCCCCACGGAGTGTGGACCAACAACAATGGGACCAGATTAATTTGCTTGAACAAGATGAGACTCTTATGTCACAACCAATTATCAGAGCCAATGAAGGTTTTTGGATCTCCGACAGTGATTCGAAGGATGAAACTCAGATGGCCTATCTCAACCACATGCGACAAATGCAAAAAATGCAACAAATGCAACAATGATACCCATTGGATATTAATGACATATTTGCATAGATGGGCATACTACTAGGGCATGAGTGGTACGTAGACCCAGAAAGGTGGGATCAAGTGTTGGATCCGCTACTTCAGGTACAAGAAGAGCACCTTCCACTCTGAGACCCTAGGGTGATATTAGTGCCGAGGGTAGACCCTATCCTCTTATTAGCACATAGGGCAGATCCATTCATGCTAGTACCTGTAGAACCAGATCCAGAACACAGAGAACATCCAAAATGTTTGAGTCATCACACCTGCGGTAATGGAGACCAAAATCATTTCATCCACATGATCTCCATTGATTTGACCGCACCCATCCGCAATCCGACCGATCCAGCACGGTCCTTGCATCTAGACATAGATGCCATTGACTGGGATTGTGTCAATTCACCTTTGTCCCCATCAGAGTACTGGCCTTTCGGTAAAATGCCTCATTTTACCCTAGGGACAACTCAGGATATCTTTCATGCTAAAGAGGAACTCGAGGTTCCTAACGTAGATTTAAACTTAGCTAATGATATCCATTTGATCCCAACTCCACATCAGTTGGAGGATGGATCCCACATGTCGGTCGAGGAGACGACTGACGTAGACATCGGCTTAGATCTAATGAATCCATAGATTATCAAGCTGGGGGTAAGCTTATCCCCTGAAGAGCAAGTCGACTACATTGCCCTTCTCAAAGAGAAGAAGGAGGTTTTTGCATGGTCATACAGAGACATGCCTAGGCTAGATCCATAGCTAGTCACGCATAATCTAATGCTTGATCCAACAATCAAGCCAGTTAAGCAAAAACTACGTAAGATGCACCCAATAGTGGCCTTGATGGTCAAAGATGAATTGCAAAAGCTATTGGATGCACAGTTTGTCATCTGCGTGGATTATCCGCCATGGCTATCCAACATGGTGCCCGTCAAAAAGCCCGATGGGAGGATTTGCATATGCACTAATTTTTGAGATCTAAATAAAGTGAGTCCTAAAGATGATTTCCCATTGCCAAGAATCAACGTGTTGGTAGATGCTACAGTAGGTCACGAAATGTTATCCCTCATGGATGGTTTCTCGGGATACAATCAAATTCATATCAATCTTGAGGACCAACTAAAAATAGTGTTCACAACACTTTGAGGGACATTTTGTTATAAGGTCATGCCCTTTGGCCTTAAAAATGCTGGTGCCACCTACCAACGTGCCATGACGTACATCTTCCATGATTACATGCATAAAACTTTGGAAGATTACATGGATGATTTGTTGGCCAAGTCTCTTTTGTGCCCAGATCATCTTGATGACTTAAGCAAGATCCTCGATCACTTCATGGAGCATAAAGTCAGACTGAATCCCAAGAAGTGCGTATTTGGCATCACATTTGGAAAACTCTTGGGTTTCATAGCCTCAAAGAAAGGCATCGAGGTGGACCCAAACAAAGTCAAGGAAATCCTTGAAATGGTTCCCCCAACTACCATTAAGCAACTCAAAAGTTTGCAAGGAAAGGTCTTGTCAATTAAGCACTTCATAGTGCAGCTATCTGACAAGTTCCGACCCATGAACAAATTATTGCACAAGGGGGTAGCATTTCACTAGGATGACGAGTGTCAGTCAGCCTTTGATGAAATAAAATGATACTTGGCTTCATTGCCAGTATTAGCACCACCTAGGCCAGGAGTGTCATTCTACTTATACATCTCAGCTACTGAGGTGGCACTGGGTGCCATGCTGGCCTAGAAGAATGAACTTCACAAAGAATAGGCTACTTACTATCTTAGCCGCACCCTGGTTAGTTATGAACTTAACTATGCATACATTGAAAAAATCTGCTTAGCAGTGGTGTTTGCTACCAAAAAGCTATGCCACTACATGTTGAGCAACACTACGTATGTTGTGTCTAAGGAGAATCCATTATGATACATGATGAGTCGTACTTATCATAGTAGTCGCATGACGAAATGGATCATGTTGTTGACAGAATTTGAAATAGAGTTTATCGGACATAAATCCATCAAAGGACAGGTCATAGCCGATCAACTAGCAGAGGCTCCTCTCAAAGACGATCAACCTCTATTCATAGAACTACCCGATGATGGGGTCTTCCATGTCTCAAAATTTCCAGATTCTAATGAACCTAAGTCACAGACTGACATAACCCTATTTTTTTATGGTTCTAAATGTGAGCAAGGTGGTGGCATGGGAATAGTATTCTTCACACCGTAGGGTGCTCCAATGCCCCTATCATTTAAATTAAATTTCCCATGCACCAACAATAATGCAGAGTATGAAGCCTTGCTCATAGGTCTTCAGACAACAATCACCATGAACATCAAATGACTAAACATCTTTGGTGATTCGCTATTAATTGTCAATCAAGTCAAAGGGGTATTCCAATGCAAATGCCCAATTTTGTAGGCTTATAAAGCCCTTGTGGACAAATTCCTAGAAAAACTTGAGTGGTACGACATCGAGGCACTCCCTCGATCATCGAATCATTTTACGAACACAATGGCCTCCTTGGGGTCACTAATCCCACAAGACATTTCTGGTGATATGACAACCATTCAAGTCAAAACTCTATCGCAATCTATGATGGAGCATGCAAGCTCGAACTTGATGCCAAGAGTCCACATGATCTAGACTAAACCATCCTCGGATAAGTTCTCTCTAATCCATGATCATCTGAAACATGCCAACTAGGGGTCCTTATTCTCTCCTACTCCCATTAATAGCAACGCAATGCTATTCTTACAAGTTCTCTCCCGCTCAGCGTTTTCTAGGGATGAACTTCAAGAGGGATTGGCTATTCATACCGTCAAGGCTTATGATCAGTAGGATTGGTATTTACCCATTAGATACTACCTCAAGTTAGGTAATCTCCCACTTGGATTGACGCATGCTACAAAACGAGCATTCAAGCAGAAAGTAGCTAAGTATGTCTTGATAGGAGACATTTTGTACCATCATAGCTATGAAGGAATCCTCCTTCATTGCTTGGACCAGCAAGAGTCCACTTGGTTAGTCGCACAAGCGTACGATGGTACATGTGATGGCAACTTCAGTGGTATGGCCATCGCAAAGTGCATTCTTTGCATGGGCTATTATTGGCCATCTTTAGAGCGAGATTGTTGTGCATATGTCAGGAAGTGCATGAAGTGTCAACATCATGCCAATTTGATGCACATACCTTCCCAGGCCTTGCAGACAGTCCAATCCGCTTGGCCATTTTTGCATTGGGGTTTTGATCTAATTGGAAAGATCTCCCCTGCATCGTCAGGCCATCACACGTTTATTATAACGGCCACATAGTATTTCACCAAGTGGGTGGAAGTAGTTTCGCTTACCTCTATGACAGGACCTCGCATTGTGGAGTTCATTTTGCATAACATCATATGTCATTTTGGTATTCCATCCAAAATAGTCTTGGATAATGGGACGCCATTCAAGAACAAAGATGTGCATGCTTTGACCACAAAGTACAAAATTTAGCACAGTTTTTTGACACCCTATTATCCGCAGGCAAATGGGCAAGCAGAAGCGTCAAACAAAATGCTAGTTGCCATCCTTAAAAATATGGTCATAGACAGTCATAAGGATTTGCACATCCAAATTCCACTTGCCCTATGGGCTTATCGCACTAGCATTCGGACACCCACTGGGGCAACTCCGTTTTCACTTGTGTATGGCTCCGAGGCAATCATGCCTCTCGAGTTGGAAATTCCTTCCCTATGCATATCAATGCAAGAGTTCATCGATGATGACACTGCGTGGCAGGCCCAGTTAGACCAGCTTACGTTTCTTGAAAAACGACACGTTAATGCTCTCAAGCATTTACGTATTTATCAAGAGTGACTTAAGAAAGCTTACAACATGAAAGTTCACCTGATGGACTTTCGGGTTGGTGATTTGGTCTTGAAGGAAAACCAATAGAACTCTAGTTTGTCATCCCACCTACAGGACGAGTTTGCGACAAATTGGTTAGGTCCATATTGTTAAAATGCAGGCACTTTTGACATCCATCTGGTGAACTTTCCACCCATATTGTGTTGCCATAGCACACATAACTCGAATTGTGGTCATCCGAGCTGTAGGTGCAAAATTTTCCTCGTAGTCAATGCCTTCCTTTTGAGCATAGCCCTTTGCAACAAGATGGGACTTATGCTTATCAATTGTTCCATCTGCCTTGTACTTGAATTTATATACCCATTTGCAGCCAATGGGTTTCTTTCCATGCAGCAAATCAACAAGCTTCCAAGTTTTATTTTTCATCAAAGACTCATACTCTGTATCCATAGCGGCCTTCCACTGAGGCTCACTGAGAGCATCTTGCACTGATGCAGGTTCAAGATCATCTATGGTAGACATGAACACCCTGTCATAATCAATATCCATATCCTCTGCTTCTGTACGTGGAGTTATAGAAAGTTCCTCAAAAGATTGACAAAGATCATCAACCTCACCAGTTTCTTTGGCTTCTTTTTCCTTTTGAGCCATACTGCGTGTACGAGGTCTATCCAAGTTCAAATTGGGAGGAGTGGATAAATTTGCATCTCTAATTGTATTTGTACACCATTTTGGATTCTTCTTCGATGGTGTTGAAGAAGATGTAGAAGGACCTCCTGTTTGTGTTGACGAAGGAATCTTCTCTTCCTTAGATTCCACAAGATCTAGGTGTACTTTAGATGTGCTCTATGATGTGAAAGCTTCATCAAAGACAACATCTCTGCTGATATGAATTTTCTTGGTCAAAGGATCTATCAAACGATATCCTTTAGAGTGCTCATCATAACCAAGAAAAATACATCTCAGTGTTTTCTCATCTAGCTTCTTCCTTTTCTCTTTCGGTATGTGCATGAAAGCGTGACATCCGAAAATAAGTAGATGAGATATGGAGGGTTTTCGACCACTCCATGCTTCCTGTGGAGTCATTCCTTTTAGGGCTTTGGTGGGTGCCCTATTCAATAGATATATTGCAGTGGTGATAGCTTCTGCCCAATATTGTTGCCCAAGAGTAGCTCCTGTGAGCATACAACGAACCATTTCCATAATAGAACGGTTCCTTCTCTCAGCAACTCCATTTTTCTGAGGAGTATAGGTAGTTGTTAACTGTCTCTTGATTCCATTCTTATCTAAGAATGCAGAAAATTCATTAGAGGTAAACTCCCCCCCTCGATCTGAGCGAAGGGTTTTAATAGAAGCTCCTGACTCCTCAACGGATTTCTTGAACTGCTGGAAGAATGCGAAAGCTTCTGATTTTAGTTGGAGAAAGAAAACCCACATCTTTCGTGAGTAGTCATCTATGAATAACTAAAAGTACCTCTTCCCTCCACAACTGTTGGGTGTGAAAGGACCGCACAGATCAGTGTGAATTAACTCCAGAGGTTTTTGTGCTCTTGTTGAGATCTTCTCAAATGGTACTCTATGCTGCTTTCCTACCAAGCATTCAGAGCACACTGGCAATGTGGCAGAAATGGAAGGAAGACCCTTTACCATCTCATACTTACTGAGCTCAAGTAAGTAGCCAGAACTAAGATGCCCATATCTCTTGTGCCATAGGGAAGTTGCCTCCTTGGTAGAGACATTCATGGCAACATGTGGAGTAGAGATAGCATCTAGGGCAAATAAGTCATTCTTATATGAAGTTGTTGCAATCTGTTTACCCTTCCTGGTAATAGTACAACACTTCTTGCCATTCTCAACACGAAATTTGACAACCATATTTCTATCCAAGATTTGTGTGACTGACAACAAATTGTTAGCCAATCCTGGAACATAGAGGACTTTGTCAATCTAACACTTGCCATCAGGAAGAGTGACTGAAACTGTACCCTCTCCCTAAACCCTGTAGGTTTTATCATCAGCAATGGTGACAGGTTTGCCATCTTTGGCCACAAATTATTCAAACCATGATCTGTCGCCAGTCATATGTTTGCTAGCTCCAGAATTGACATACCAAACAGGATCCCTCTGTGTGGAATCTATGGTAGTCATGAGCACCTTGTGTGCCCATTCAGAATCTAAGTTAGATTCTTCAATAGCAACATTCACCTGGGGTTGCTTGTTTTTATTTTGTGGTTTGTTTTGGCCTTTTTGCTTGTTCTTATGCCAACACCTGTTGGTGTCATGGTTGTCTTTCTCATATATCTTGCACCACCTCTTCTTCTGTTGAGGTTGTTTGCCTTTTCCTTTCGTATCCTATTGAGAATTTCCTCCTTTCTGAAAGTTGCCTCCTTTTTTCCCATTACCTTTCTTCCTAGAACCTTGCCTGTTGGTGTATAGGGCTATATTGGAAGAATCATCCTTGTGAAGTTGGTGTGCCTCCTGTTGTTGAAGCAGATTGACCAACTCGATGTAGGTAATTTGTCGTTGAGACACCTGGATGGAGGTGATCAACATATCAAATGAAGAAGGCAAAGCTCTCATCACAAGTGAAATGAGAAGCTTTTCGTCCACAATATCTCCCAAAGAATTCAATTTCTCTTTCAATTCAGACACTTTGCACGAAAAGAGTTCAAGCTGTTTCACCTGTCTCAAACTCAGGTTATGAAGTTGTTGTTGAAGATCAAGAATGGTGGAATCATTCTTTCCCTCATAGATGGTTCTAAGGGCATCCCATGCCTCTTTACCACTTGCTTTGTCAGCTATATGAGGTTGCACTTCATCTGAAACAACAAACAAAATGAGCACCTTTGCTCTACTGTCTTTCTTGTCAAAAGCTATCTGATCTGCGGAAGGACCTATGGATCCTGCTATTGGTGAAGGCCTAGTTGTTACTCCAGTAACAATATCCCACAAATATTCCATTTGGAGAATTGCCTTCATCTTATGTTTCCATGGTGTATAATTTGGACCTTTCAATAACTGATGAGGATCAGTCATCAACTTTGCAACAGTGGCCATAGTGAAGGTTCCTTATATCACCAATTGGTCCCCCTTTCGATATACCTTTTGCTAGGTTGTTATACCATATAAAATACCCGCCCTTACGTGAGAGAAACTATAGGTATTTAGAAAGATCAACAAAAATCACCCGCCCTTACGTGAGGGAGACTATAGGTGAGTTTTAGAGATCATACGATACGTGGAACATAAGCGGTACTAAAATGGAATCGCCTTGTTGATGGCACCTACCATAGAATATTCTTCTCATGCGTGGGGCGTAACTTCCCCTAAACACTATGAAGAATACTTCGTTAGGATTTACGCCTAAACACAAGAGCAATAAAGGGTAGTTGATGGAGTAAAAAAAATGCAAAAATGGCTAACTTATCTCTCCCCGACGATTTATAGAGAACAAGCTCAGACGTCGTTGTAGTAGCTATATTAGGCGGTGGATACAGTAGCCCAATCATGACAACTTTACCTGTAAGTGCTGGCCAGAGGTATCACAAATACCGAACGCTGTAGTGCAATAAATTGCACGGATGGGTTTTAATTATTCCGAGGACTTAGGGAGTGTTTTGATTTTAATTTTTAATGTTATAGTGCAAAAATGAAATATGCAACATACAACAAAAAAAATGCCCACAAGAATAACCCACTAGGTGTCGGGCGCAGCCGAAAATGCACCTTTTACAATTCGCCAAATTGCTTTTTCAGAAAATTACTCACATTCCCCCTTTGATTTTTTGAAAAAAATATCCCCCCTTAAAAAAATTCTCTTTAACAAAGCATTTTAATAATTATTATGTATTTAAAGTTAAAATAAATAATTTTAATTTATATAGTTTTAAAACCTTATGAAAAAAATAAATTAAAATTAAATTTTAATTTATAAAGTTTTAAAAACTATAAAAAATAAATTAAAATTAAAAATTTTAACTAAAAAATAATAATTAAAAAACCTTTGAAATTTTTTTTTTTACCTTTGCAAGGGGGGAGTCGGCGGGATTTGAACCCCCGACCTGCAGGCTCCCAGAGCCTTACCGCACGGCTCACGACCACGTGAGCCAGCGGGCTGATCCGAAAGGATCAGTGGAGCCCCCTCTTATATCCCTCCTCTATTTTCCCGAGCCCTCTGTGGCTACCTCCGCTCGTGCTTTCTCGTCCTCCTCTCTGCTTCCCGAGCCCACTGTGGCTGCCTCTGCACTTCGTGACTCGCAGGCGTTTTCCTTTTCTTTTTCTTTCTTTTTTTTTCGACAACTTCCTCGCTGCCTCGACGCAGGGGGGGTCCTGTTGGATGTGACAACGCTGCTACGGACTTCCCGCGCAGCGCATCGTCCAACGGGGGGGGTCCTGTTTTGGACGTGGCAGCGCTGCCGCAGACTTCCCGCGCAGCACAGCGTCCAACAGGGAAGGGCCTGTGTTGGACGTGGCAGCGCTGCTGCGGACTTCCCATGCAGCGCACCGTCCACGGGGGGGGCTGTTTGGACGTGGCAGCGTTGCTGCGGACTTCCCACGCAACACATCGTCCAATGGGGGGGGGCCTGTTTGGACGTGGCAGCGCTACTGCGGACTTCCCGTGCAGCACATCGTCCAACGGGGGGGATTCATGCACTCTGCGTATGTGCGCTATGCGCGTTCCAGCACCCTACGCCCCTCTCCTCAGTCACGCGTGGATGTGCGATGCCTGTCGCACGTCTGCGCGTGACAAAAAAAAAATTGTTTTTTTTAATTCACTCGGCTTCGCGGTAAGGAGACGAGATAGCCCGCGGGCAAGGAAAAAAATCACGCCTGCAAAAAAAAAACTTTGTCTGCAATTACCTCGCCCAAAAAATCAGAATGACTCTGATGCCATGTTAAAATGCAAACTTGATTGTATTATTCAGCAGGTGTTTAAATAATACAGTAGCTGGAACTGCATTCCTGGATTAGCTCGGGTTGGGCGCATCTCAATAGGATGCAGGTATAACAATATACCAGCCATACCATCCAATGTCTAATTAGAAATATAGTACGCTAACACATATGTAATTGATAGCAAAATAGGACCCGATACATACCAGCTAGCCTCTCTTGACGAAATCAAGGAAATAGAACCCTTGAACATCAGTCATTTGTGACCATTCCATATCTAGAAGAGCCAATCCTAAAATGCTCCAAGGATTCCTATAATCACTTGGTCAATCCCAAAATGCTCCAAGGATTCCTATAATCACTTGGTCAATCCCAAAATTCTCCAAGGATTCCTATAATCGCTTGGTCAGTCCCAAAATGCTCCAAGGATTCCTATAATCGCTTGGTTAAATCCCAAAATGCTCCAAGGATTCCTATAATCACTTGGTCAATTCCAAAATGATCCAAGTATTCCTATAATCGCTTGGTCAATCCCAAAATGCTCCAAGGATTCCTACAATCGCTTGGTCAATCCCAAAATGCTCCAAGGATTCCTATAATCATTTGGTCAATCCCAAAATGCTCCAAGGATTCCCACAACCGCTTGGTCAAAATAAGAAAATTCAAAAATCATCAAAAACAACAAAAATCTCATTTCCAAGCATGCTCAAATTCATCAATAAAAAGCTCTTCTCGCATCTCATCTTCATATTCACAAAAATCAATCCATCAAAAATACAAAAATATGTAGCTGCATTAAGCATCACACCACTACATTGCATATTTGTGGTCATATAGGTCAAAGGCACCATACACTGTAATTACTCCAGCAATCCATCTAATTCCACAAACAGTCCATCAAACATGAACGCCATTCACTGTTGTTTACCACACTAGAGTCAGTGGTTTTCAAATGTATCAAGAGTTTTCATCTTTCAGTCATCATTTTTTTTCTAGCCACGTACTGTACCAATTCAGACAGATTTTATGAATGTAGAGTTCTACTTGGATCACACCTTGTTACGTAGCATTCCAGCACAAATTAAAACACATAAACATTCCCAAGTTGTGTGAATGAAAGATGAAACCTACACAGTAATCCAGGTCACCATAAGCAAAACGGTTATCTTGCTCATTCCCCTGTGCGAATGACCCCAAGAATGTTGAGAGTTGGAAAACGGACAAGCATCTTCCCTACCCAATTCCCCAAGAATCCCAAGTTCTCAAAAAGTTGCAAACATAAAAATTTTTGCAAAACGTCAAAACTCCAAAAATTTGACATCACCACCAAAGTGCATACATCAAAAAGCACATACAATAGTGATTCTTATCACTCAAAATCCAAATCCCTTGCTCAAAAGAAAAATATATAAAAATAAACAGTGATTTTTATCACTACAAATGAGCAAGTATCCCAATACAATTGAAGAAAAGAAGGGAGTCAAACTTGAATCCCTAGAACTCTCAGCATTCCGACAGGTCATGAGGCAAACCTCAATACCGGTTTGGTGGATAGCCTATCGGTCATTGGCGGTAAACCTCCCGCATGATGATATATCTGTCACATTAACTCATGTACAGATCAATGTTTGCATGTGGATGAGCTAGTTTATGGTATCCTAGATAGCACCACAAATTAATCCGACTAAATACAACAAAGGAGTTAGTGAAGCTAATTAGGTGATCCTCAGTACAGGTTTGGTTGACAACCTATCTAGCACTAGCGGTATCCTGACAAATACCACATAAATGAACTCAATTGCACACACAGGGATGTGAAATAGCTTGGTCAAAGACAAGTTCGATTCATACCTTGTTCAAAAGTCTTGTAATATAAAGTACAGTTGGGGCTAGTGAGTTAAAATCGTCTAAGTCACAAAAAAAATTAGCTACATTTCTAAGCCAACTGTGCTACTTTTCATCCTCACATTACCATCAAAAAATACAAAAAAAACACATGTATACATGAGTGTCATTTACCACAGCAATCGCTTAAAAACCAAATCACAAAGTCCTCAACAGTCTATGGTGCCCTAACCAAGCAACACATTCATCCATTGCATTTTGCATATCACATATACATCAAAAACATTTGCATTTATCATAACATAGGCATCCATCGAAATAAATTAACATGCATACATTCATACTAATCACTCATCATGCATAAAATCAAATCATCACTCACATAAACAAAAAAGAGTCATCTGTATATATATATCATATCAAAAATGCCCGCAGGCTACAATAACCGGTCATCTGACCTCGCACAATCCAAAATCTCAAAAACCCCCAAGCCTAGGGTGTCGGCCACCATGATCATGTAGGATCGGTGTGACGAGAACTACCCCCCATGGTGTGGGTCCTATGAGACCCCTCAGGGCGGCTACTGCTAGCCCCCGCATCATGCCTGCTACCCCCTCCCTCATCCAGTCGCCTACAATGAGATGATGCTGACTTCTTAGTATCACTGCCCCTCATCCGACGTGACAATCCACATCCCGATGGCTAAGGTAGCTGCATATCGATGCAGATAATCTCTCCCTCCATCTCCCATCAATGTCATTGCCAATATGATTCTCGTTGGTCCCACTCTGCCTCTTGTTGATAGTAGTAAGCTACTGCATCATCACGTTGCACCAAAAACCTATCCCTCTCTACTAGCTATGTCTGTAAGAGATCCCTCTCCCATGTAGCATCAGTATCCCCCTCCTACCGATGAGACACCGCCCATGCACTCTCCCGCTCTGCTAACTGAGTCCACAAGAGATCTCTCTCCTGCAAAGCCTCTCCCAGCTCCCCATCTTGCACCCATAGTAGGTCCTCCAATCATGCTATCTCAGCATTGAACCTCGCCTCCACCTCCTTTGAACCTACCTGAGGCATAGGCAAATTTGGGACAGCAACCTGCTCTGGCTCCGACTGCTCCGTGATGTCCTGCATCTCTAGTTGATCTGAAACCTCCACCTCCACCATGTTTGCATCCTCCCAAGGAGCCCCCCAATCATCCCCTCATGCCTCAGCACCCTCCCCACCCTCTGCTACTGCCTTCGTGCCTCCCAGTGGCCCCTCTCCCTACCATTGTTGTAGTACCCACCAATAGTCATACTCTGTGGTAGTCCCGACGTCATCCATGTCTGAGACATCGATCACCGCATCTAAATCCTTGCCTAGTGGCACGATGACCGGTCGGTCCAGAGTCCTCTCGTCCCCCCAGTGTCGATAGACCACGGGCTCACCAGGCAACCCCTGGTGCATCCCAAACTATCATGTCACCTGACTATAGGGGAATAACTCATGCTCGGTCTCGTGTCTCCCAATCAGCCATCGCTCTCTACGTACCCGTCGGAGCCACTCTCCAGCATTTGGCCAGGCTGGACAATCCTAATAGGGGTGCCAGAGCACCTCCCCTAGAGTAAGCTAAGAGAACGTATCAACATAGTGCCCTACAGCACCTGCCCACCGTTGACTCTATCCCTGCTCCTCGAATCGCTGCCACAGAACTGCATAGCCTATCTCCCTATCCTCCATCTCTGCCTAAGTCATCCATGGTAACCCGGTTGGCCTCTCCACTGTTGTGTTGTCAAGCCCAACTCTATAACAAATAGCTACAGCTAATCCCCTTCCGTTGTCGATAGTGGACCTCGTACAACTCCCCATAGAGTTGTGCCAATAGCGTCTGTCCCCATCTCATGATTAGCGGTGCCTTTGTTGGGCACTCTACTAACCGCCAAACCAAATCTAGCAGGTTCCATGGGAACCTCGTGCCTGACAAGTCAAGTAACAGCATGTTGGAAATGACGCCCATAAGGAATGCGTGCCTCACTCCCAACACCCCTCTCTCCAGCCACCATCATACCAAAATCCTATCAATCTGGCAGTCGCCCTCTACCCTCTCTAGTGGATCCTCCACACCCAGATCCTCCCCATGCCCGAAGCATTGCATCAGTACAACTATTCGCTGATCATGCGACAACATCCTGATCGACAGTCCATCTATTGAAATCTGTAGAAGTCGATAGATATCCTCCAAGGTCACGGTCATCTCCCCTATTGGGATATGGAAGGTGTTGGTTTGAGGCTCCCAAAGATTGATCAGGGCCGTCAAACAAGCCTGATTCACGACCACAGGCTCCAGTCGAGCCATCTGCTTGAGCCCAAGGGCATCAAGCCACTTCCAGTCAGCCACAGTCAGCACCCCCCGTGCTTTAGTAAAAGCAGTGGGTACACGATACCGAATCTTAACAACCTGCAAAATAAAAAAATTCAAAAACATTAAAATCATGAAAAAAAAATTGTACAGCAATAACATGAATATACAACATTGCCTACCAATGTACAACAAAAAAAAAAAACATACAAAATCAAACAAAAATTAATTTGTCAGTCCTAGGGTTTCTAATCCTAACTAATAAATTCTAAAAAAAAAACAAAACAAAATTCAAAAATTAATTTGTCAAACCTAAGGTTTTTAATCCTAACTGATAAATTTAAAAAACAAAACAAAAATTAATTTGACAATCCTAGGGTTTCTAATCCTAATGGATAAATTTAAAAACAAAACAAAAACTCAAAAAAATTAATTTGTCAGCCCTAGGGTTTTTAAACTCTAAACTGATTAATTAACAAAAATACAAATATTTTGTCAGTCCTATTGTCAGTCGTAGGATTTCGGTACTCTAAGTCTAAAAAGTCTACACAAACAAAATAAAATTAAAATAACAGTTTAAACCTAGAGTTGTAACCTACGTTTTAAAACTGACCAGCTCAACCTAAGAACTAGGGTTTTACGTTCCATGTATCCTAGGGTTTTAGTTATAAGAAAAATAACAGTTCTTTACCTAGGTTTTCACTACGTTTGTCATTTAGTTGTAGACTAAGTCTTGGTTGTGTTCAACTCAGTTTCAGGGTTTCAATTTTAAAATTTTGAAAAACATCACAAAAAAAAAAAAAAAAAACACTTATAGTTTTAAACAAAAGTAATAACTCTAGGGAGCACTTACGGGTCTCGCTTCGGCTCCACTGCTCGATCCGGTTTGTGCACTCATGATGTCGGGAGAAATTTAGCAACGCTTCACTTCGCAGAATTAACCTCCTCCTCCCTAGAGCTCCAAATCGTAAGAAAATTCAGATGCAAATGAGCCCAAACCCTAGTTTTGGCCTTTAAATAGGCCTTTTGAGCTTAAATTTTTTCTCCCCTAGGATTAACACTCTGGTTAGTGCTCGTCCCACCCTGGGACGAATTCGAGGCAGAAATTTCCAAAAACAGCAAAAATTGAACAAAAATGCACAAAAACAGCTAATAAACTTGCTCGATGAGAGTGCTATTGCACTTGACATACCGGGCATGCAAAACAGACGGTGGAGTCACAAATTGTCACTATCCTCCTCCCTAAGAAGGCTACCATAGCCGGACCGCTCCACGGGAGGATGGATTTTTGCCAATTTTAGCCTCAAAATGCATCACAAAAAGGGTTACCACCCACCAAAAATGGGTCTAAATGTTGGAAAACTGCACACGCTTAACGCTAAACCATATAATGGCACCCTTGCACAAGTCATTTTGGGTCAAGTGACTCGTCACTTTTCTCATGAAGGTCATTCCCTCATCGATTCATCGCTTGAGGGGGTAGTCACACTTAGTCACCAATCAACAAACACACACCCAATTAAGGAAAACGGCATGCATTCAAAGAATCATTGAAAAAGACAATTATGCTTTTGCTTGGGGAAGTAAACAAGCAATAATCACAATCTAATCAAATCACCTGGAATTTCATGAATCATGAACTCAAGGTTCTCATAGACAAAAGGTTGCACCCTTTGCCTATTCATACTGATCAATGTCCAAGGTCAAGTAACACCTCACCGAAAAAGGTTAACACTTGAATTGAGTGCCTTCGCTCGTCAAAAGCAAGGATTCAAGAATGCATGCCCTTTCCATGCTTGGGGCATCAAAATTTGGTTAGGTTACCAAGAAATCCTAATCATTAGTGCTTTGGTTATCTATTTTTGCTCAGCACTACGTCACCCGTAGCACTTTCCAAAAAGGGGCATCTGTAGACACCAAAACAGCACCAATCCGATTATGTGATTGCAAACACTGATTGCTTTGACACACACAGCCCCTAGGGCAGCCCTCAGAGGTTAAACAGTGGTCCTAACAACTTTTACAACAATTTTTGAAGGTCAGAAATCAATTTGGCACATTCAGGAACCTTTCTCAGTATCCGTCCCACCCTGGGACGAATTCAAAATGGGATTCGCCCCACCCAGGGATGAATTCTTAATTCGCTCCGGGGTAGGATGAATTCCAGGTTCAATGGGAAAAAAGAAAAATCTTGACAAGTGGCAGCTAAGGACAGTCCATTAATGCCTCCTGCCTTGCATGTGCGTGTAGGTGGGCAGATTGAACATTAGAGGACTGTCACAAGGGCAATCATGGAAGCCCAAGTTAGGGAGGACTTTCCTCCCTCATGGGAAGGCATGACTGCCACATGGCACCCATGTATACCCATCCAAAGAGACCCCTTGGGTCTATAAAATGGTGAACTTTCTCACCCAAAGGAGGACAGGTTGGAAGCATTTTCAAGCAACGAAGTGCTGCCAAATTTGATACCACGCTTTACATTTGATTCACCTCTTCCACATCCTTGATCTCTTTCGCAAGGGAGGTCATTGGGTGGTTATTGGAAGTGTGAATCCAGATCCAAAACCTGAAACTTGACCACATTGATCTACCAATTCGCCGACAACACATTACAAGAGATTTTGGGCCCATCCCAAGTGGATTGGTGTCGAAATCAGGTTCCAATGGTGGGCGGCCCACCTAGCAGATTGTTCTTTTGTTATTTGTTTAGTTTTCATTCCATCTTATGCTGCATAAATATCTTGTAATTTCTATTTCATAAAGCTTTGATCAAATCTTAGCATGTTTTATTGCTTTTGTTGTCCTCACTAACTTGTAGGTAGCAGCATCAAATTCCCATTGATGGAGGCCAAATTGGGGAAATCCGACCATCTGGGTCTTCCCACAATGCCCCCAATTAGCTAACCCCAATTTTATAGTTCTTTTGGAGCTCCTTAGATGCAAAATTTTTGGCAATATCACTTCAACGCTTTGTCGCAGGCGAATTCGTCCTACCCCGGGACGAATTACAGTCAAATCCATCCTGCCCAGGAGCGAATTCAAATTGGTGGTGAATTGTCTGATTGTTCTAATGGCAATGGCCCTATGGTAACGTTCCCTGGTTCCTGTCAAATTTTTAGGTTTTTTAGAATCAGTTTAGTTATCGCTGTAATCAATATTTTGCATACATCTTTCATTGTTTTTAGAAAACAAACGTTTCATATTTTTCCATAGGTGCTACTAACGATTTTGTTGTTTCTTTAAATGCAAGAGGAGTAGCAAGGATCAAAGATTCATTCACACCAGTGGCGACAACACTTTGGCCCACCCATTTTGCATGTGGGCATGCGAAAGAGAGATGACTTTCCATTGATGTGACCAAGAGACAAGTTTGATGCTCCTCTCCCCTAAAAAGGGAGGAAGCGAATTGTAACCGAATTTGAAATACATCAATAAAATAAGAGGGTTGTTTCGTTATATTTGGGTTCCAATTTGTCTATGCTTTCTCCATTTTACGCATTTCTAATTTTTAGCATCAATTTTAGTTTCATTCTTGCATCGTGTTTGGAGTTTCCCTTTTTGTTTCTGGAATCTCGTGCTTTCAAATATTACATTAACTACATTAGGGATATTTTCCCACAATTCTAGTTTATTTGAGCATAAGTAAATTAACATAAAATATAAATTACGTATACTTTATTTCCATTGAACTCCTTGCTTCTCCTTGCTTCCCATTGGTTATTTGAGGGTAGTAGGGGATCAGGTTACTCATGGTTCAAGATAGGTATGCCTCTAAATGTATCTTAAAGCACGAGATTCCGGAAGTTGAAAAGAAACACTAAAGCTATGCAATGCAAAACGAAATGTAACGCTTTAATCCTAGAAATTTGAAATGCATGAAATAGGGAAAAGAGACGAATTGAGACGAAATGAAAGAAGTATAGAAAGCACAACCCTTTTTATTTATACTCTCTCAATATCGGTTACAAAGACGTCTCCCACCTTTTCAGGGGCTAGGAGCGTTAACATGTTTTGGTTACAATAGTGACTAGTGATCCTCCTTCCGCGTGCCCACATGCAAAATGGGCGGGCCAAAGTGTTGTCGCCACTGGTGTGAATGAATCTTTGATCCTTGCTGCTCCTCCTGCATTCAAAGAAACAACAAAATCGTTAGTAGCACCTGTTGCAAATATGAAACGTTTGTTCTCTAAAAAACAATGAAGGATGCATGCATGAAACTGAATAAAAGGATAAATGAACTGAATCAAAATAGTCTGCAAATTTCACAGAAACAAGGGAACATCACCAGAAGGTCACTGCAAATGAAACAGTCAGGAAATTCTTCACCGATTTGAATTCGCTCCTGGGCGGGACGGATTCGACTGTAATTCGTCCCGGGGTAGGACGAATTCACCTGCGACAAAGCGCCGAAGTGATACTGCCCCAAATGTCGCGTCTAGGGAGCTCCAAAAGACCTGCAAACTTGGGGTTAGCTAATTGGAGGCATTTTGGGAAGACCCAGATGGTCAGATTTCCCCAATTTGGCCTCCATCAATGGGAATTTGACGCTGCTACCTGCAAGTTAGTGAGGACAACAAAAGCGATAAAACATGATAAGATTTGATCAAAGCATTATGAAATCGGAATTACAAGCTATTTAAGCAGCATAAGATGGAATGCAAAATAAAAAAATGACAAAAAGAACAATCTGCCATGAATTCCCAATCATTCTTAAAAAATAAGATTAGGCTCGCAACAGTGCGGGGCACCCGAGCGGGCCGCCCACCGTTGGAACCTGATTTCGGCACCAATCCACTTGGGATGGGCCCAAAATCTCTTGTAATGTGTTGTCGACGAATTGGTAGATCAATGTGGTCAAGTGTCGGGTTTTGGATCCGGATTCACACTTCCAATAACCACCCAATGACCTCCCTTGCGAAAGAGATCAAGGATGTGGAAGAGGTGAATCAAAGGTAAAGCGTGGTATCAATTTGGCAGCACTTCGTTGCTTAAAAATGCTTCCAACCTGTCCTTTTTTGGGTGAGGAAGCTCACCATTTTATAGACCCAGGGGGTCTCTTTGGATGGGCATGCATGGGCGCCATGTGGCAGTCATGCCTTCCCATGAGGGAGGAGATTCCTCCCTGACTTGGGCTTCCATGACTGCCCTTGTGACAGTCCTCTAACGTTCAATCTGCTCACCTACACGCGCATGCAAGGCAGGGATCATTAATTGACTGTCCTTGGCTGCCATTTGGCAAGATTTCTCTTTTTTCCCGTTGAACCTGGAATTCGCCCTACCCCGGAGCGAATTCAGAATTCGTCCCTGGGTGGGGCGAATCCCATTTTGAATTCGTCCCAGGGTGGGACGGATACTGAGCAAAGTGCCTGAATGTGCCAAATTGATTTTTGACCTTCCAAAATTGCTGTAAAAGTGGTTAGGACCACTGTTTAACCTCTGAGGGCTGCCCTTGGGGCTGTGTGTGTCAAAGCGATCAGTGTTTGCAGTCACATAATCGGATTGGTGCTGTTTTGGTGTCTATAGATGCCCCTTTTTGGAAAGCGCTGCGGGTGACGCAGTGTTGAGCAAAAATAGATAACCAAAGCACTAATGATTAGGATTTCTTGGTAACCTAACCAACTTTTGATGCCCCAAGCATGGAAAGGGCATGCATTCTTGAATCCTTGCTTCTGACGAGTGAAGGCACTCAATTCAAGTGTTAACCTTTTTCGGTGAGGTGTTACTTGACCTTGGACATTGATCAGTCATGAATAGGCAAAGGGCGCAACCTTTTGTCTGTGAGAACCTTGAGTTCATGATTCACGAAATGCCAAGTGATTTGATCAGATTGTGATTATTGCTTGTTTACTGCCCCAAGCGGGAGCGTAATTGTCTTTGTCAATGATTCTTTGAATGCATGCCATTTTCCTTAATTGGGTGTGTGTTTGTTGATTGGTGACTAAGTGTGACTACCCCCTCAAGCGACGAATCGATGAGGGAATGACCTTCATGAGAAAAGCGACGAGTCGCTTGACCCAAGATGACTTGTGCAAGGGTGCCCTTAGATGGTTTAGCGTTAAGTGTGTGCAGTTTTTCGACATTTAGACCTATTTTTGGTGGGTGGTAACCCTTTTTGCGACGCTTTTTGGAGCTAAAATTGGCAAAAATCCGTCCTCCCGTGGAGCGGTCCGGCTATGGTAGCCTTCTTAGGGAGTAGGATAGTGACAATTTGTGACCCCAACGTCTGTTTTGCATGCCCGGGATGTCAAGTGCAACAGCACTCTCATCGGGCAAGTTTATTAGTTGTTTTAGTGCATTTTTGTTCAATTTTTCTTGTTTTTTTGAAATTTTTGCCCTGAATTCGTCCCAGGGTGGGACGAATACCAGCTTAGTATTCGTCCCAGGGTGGGACGAGCGCTAACCAGAGCGCTCGTCCCAGGGGGAACGAATATAAGCTCAAAAGGCCTATTTAAAGGCCAAAACTAGGGTTTGGGCTCATTTGCATCTGAATTTTCTTGCGATTTGGAGCTCTGGGAGGAGGAGGTTAATTCTGCGAAGCGAAGCGCTACCGAATTTCTCCTGACATCATGAGTGCACAAACCGGATCGAGCGGCGGAGCCGAAGCGAGACCAGTAAGTGCTCCCTAGTGTTATTACTTTTGTTTAAAACTGCAAGTGTTTTGTTTAATTTTCTTTGTGATGATGTTTTTCAAAATTTAAAATTGAAACCCTGAAATTGAGCTGAACACAACCAAGACTTAGTGTACAACTAAATGACAAACGTAGTGAAAACCTAGGTAAAGAATTGTTATTTTGCTTATAACTAAAACCCTAGGATAAACGGAACGTAAAACCCTAGTTCTTAGGTTGAGCTAGTCAGTTTTAAAACGTAGGTTAAAACCCTAGGTTTAAAACTGTTATTTTAATTTTATGTTGTTCGTGCAGACTTTTTAAACTTAAAATACAGAAATCCTAAGATTGACAATAGGACTGACAAATTATTGTGTTTTTGTTAATTAATCAGTTAGAGTTTAAAAACCCTAGGGCTGACAAATTAATTTTTTTGAATTTTTGTTTTGTTTTTGAATTTATCAGTTAGGATTAGAAACCCTAGGACTAACAAATTAATTTTTGTTTTTGAATTTTTGTTTTGTTTTTTAAATTTATCAGTTAGGATTAGAAACCCTAGGACTGACAAATTAATTTTGTTTGAATTTTTATGTTTGTTTTTGGTTGTACATTGGTAGGCAATGTTGTATATTCATGTTATTGTTGTACAGTTTTTTTTCCATGATTTTAATGTTTTTGAATTGTTTTCTTTTGCAGGTGGTTAAGAGCCGGTACCGTGTACCTACTGCTTTTACTGAAGCATGGGGGCGCTAACTGTGGTTGACTGGGAGTGGCTTGATGCCCTTGGGCTCAAGCAGGTGGCTCGACTGGAGCCTGTGGTCATGGATCGGGCTTATTTGATGGCCCTGATCAATCTGTGGGATCCCTGGACCAACACCTTCCATCTCCCAATAGGGGAGATGACCGTGACCTTGGAGGATATCTATCGGCTTCTACGGATTTTGATAGATGGATTGCCGATCAGGACGTCATCGCGTGATCAGCGGACAGCTGTACTGATGCGATGCTTCGGGCATGGGGAGGAGCTGGGTGTGGAGGATCCAGTGGAGAGGGCAGAGGGCGACTGCCAGATTGGCAAGATTTTGGTCCGATGGTGGTTGGAGAGGGGGGTGTTGGGAGTGAGGCACGCATTCCTTATGGGCCTCATTTCCAACATGTGTCTTCGACTCGTCAGGTGCGAGGTTCCCATGGAACCTGCTGGATTTGGTTTGGCGGTTGGTAGAGTGCCTGACAGAGGCACCGCTAATCATGAGATGGGGACAGACTTTGGCACAGCTCTATGGTGAGTTGTACGAGGTCCGCTATCAAAAGCAAAAGGGGATTAGCTATAGCTATCTGTTGTAGAGTTGGGCTTGGCAGCACATAGCGGTGGAGAGGCCAATTGGGTTACCATGGATGACTCGAGCGGAGATGGAGGATAGGGAGATAGGCTATGCGGTTCTATGGTGGCGGTCTGGGGAGCAGGGACAGAGTCGATGGTGGGCAGGTGTCGTAGGGCACTATGTCGATGCCTTCGCTCGGCTTACTCCAGGGAGGTGCTCTGGCGCCCCTATCGGGACTGTCCAGCTTGGCCGAAGGCTGGAGAGTGGCTCCGACGGGTACGCAGAGAGCGATGGCTGATTGGGTGGCACGGGACCGAGCATGAGTTCTTCTCCTACAGTCGGGTGACATGATAGTTTGGGGTGCGCCAGGGGTTGCTTGGTGAGCCCATGGTCTATCGATGTCGGGGGATGAGAGAACTCTGACCGACCGGTCATCGCGCCATTGGGCGAGGATTCAGATGCGGTGATCGATGTCCCAGATGTGGATGACGTCGGGACTACCGTAGAGTACGACCAGTGGTGGGTACTATGGTGATGGCGGGGAGAGGGGCCACTAGGAGGCACGGAGGTGGCAGCGGGGGGGGAGGGTGCCGAGGCACCAGGGGATGATTGGGGAGCTCCTTGGGAGGATGCGGACATGGTGGAGGTGGAGGATGAGGATGCGGATTTGGGGGTTTTGGATCAGCCGGAGATGTAGGACATCCCGGAGTAGTGGGAGCCGAGCAGGTCTGTCTCCGGAGATGCCTATGCCTCAGGGATGTGTGAGGAGGTGGAGGCGAGGTTCAATCTGAGATTGCATGATTGGAGGAGTTGTATGGAGGCGACGATGAGGAGTTGGGGGAGGCTTTGTGGAGAGAGGATCTCTTGACTGGGTTGGCGGAGCGAGAGAAGCATGGGTGCGTCTCATCGATAGGAGGGGGATACTCGATGTTGCACGAGAGGGATCTCCTACGGATGCAGTGGTAGAGAGGGATAGGGCTTTTGGCGCGATGATGCTAGACTTACTATCGCGAGTGGGAGATAGAATGGATGGGCGGCGGATAGAGATGGAGGGAGAGATTATCCACCTTGGTGGGTGAGTCTACGATGAGGTGGATCGTCGGTCGCGAGAGGGAGTGAGACGAGCGGTCGGCATCATCTCTGCGCAGGCGACTGGATGAGGGAGGGGTAGAGGCGTGATGCGAGGGCTAGCGAGAGTCGCCCTGAGGGGTCCCATAGGACCCACACCACGGGGGGTAGTTCTCGTCGCACCGATCCTATGTGATCATGGTGGCCGACGCCCTAGGCTTGGGGGTTTTTGAGCTTTTGGATTGTGCGGGGTCAGATGACCGGTTATTGTAGCTTGCGAGCATTTTTGATGATATATACAAGATGACTTTATTTTGTTTATGCGAGTGATGATTTGATTTTATGCATGATGAGTGATGAGTATGGATGTATGCATGTTAATTTATTTTGATGGATGCATATGTTATGATGAATGCAAATGTTTTTGATGTATATGTGATATGCAAAATGTAATGGATGAAATGAATTTGTGTTGTTTGGTTAGGGCACCATAGACTGTTTAGGACTTTGTGATTTTGTTTTTAGGCGATTGTTGTGGTTTTTTGATGGTAAATGTGAGGATGAAAAGTAGCGCAGTTGGTTTAGAAATGTAGCTAAGGTTTTCTGAGACTCAGACGGTTTTAACTCACTAGCCACGACTGTACTTTATCTTACAAGACTTTTGAACAAGGTATGAATCGGACTTGTCTTTGACCAAGCTATTTCACATCCCTGTGTGTGCAATTGAGTTCATTTATGTGGTATTTGTCAGGATACCGCTAGTGCCAGATAGGTTGTCAACCAAACCTGTACTGAGGATCACCTAATTAGCTCCACTAACTCCTTTGTTGTATTTAGTCAGATTAATCTACGGTGCTATCTAGGATACCATAAGCTAGCTCATCCACATGCAAACATTGATCTGTACACGAGTTAATGTGACAGATATATCGTCATGCGGGAGGTTTACCGCCAGTGACCGATAGGCTATCCACCAAACCGGTATTGAGGTTTGCCTCATGACCTATCGGAATGCTGAGAGTTCCAGGGATTCAAGTTCGACTCCCTTCTTTTCTTCAATTGTATTGGGATACTTGCTCGTTTGTAGTGATAAAAATCACTATTTATTTTTATATATTTTTCTTTTGAGCAAGGGATTTGGATTTTGAGTGATAAGAATCACTATTGTATGTGCCTTTTGATGTATGCACTCTGGTGGTGATGTCAAATTTTTGGAGTTTTGACTTTTTGCAAAATTTTGATGTTTGCAACTTTTTGAGAACTTGGGATTCTTGGGGAATTGGGTAGGGAAGATGCTTGTCCTTTTGCCAACTCTCAGCATTCTTGGGGTCATTCGCACAGGGGGATGAGCAAGATAACCATTTCGCTTATGGTGACCTGGATTACTGTGCAGGTTTCATCTTTCGTTCACACAACTTGGGAATTTTTATGTGTTTTAATTTGTGTTGGGATGCTACGTAACAAGGTGTGATCCAAGTAGAACTCTACCTTCATAAAATATATCTGACTTGGTACAGTACATGGCTAGAAAGCAAAATGATGACTAAAAGACGAAAACTCTTGATACATTAGAAGACCACTGACTCTAGTGTGGTAAAAAGTAGTGAATGGCATTTTTTTTTTTGGACTGCTTATAAAATGGAAAAATGTGGAACAAGATGGACTAGCAGAGTAATTACAGTCTATGGTGCCTTTGACCTGTACGACCACAAATATGCAATGTATGGGTGTGATGCTTAATGCAACTACATATTTTTGTATTTTTGATGGATTGATTTTTGTGAATATGAAGATGAGATGCGAGAAGAGCTTTTTATTGATGAATTTGAGCATGCCTAGAAATGAGATGCGAATTTTTGTTGTTTTTGATGATTTTTGAATTTTCTTATTTTTGACCAAGCGATTGTGGGAATCCTTGGAGCATTTTGGGATTGACAAGCGATTGGAATCCTTGGAGCATTTTGGGATTGACCAAGCGATTATAGGAATCCTTGGAGCATTTTGGGATTGACCAAGCGATTGTAGGAATCCTTGGAGCATTTTGGGATTGACCAAGCGATTATAGGAATCCTTGGAGCATTTTGGGATTGAAAGGAATTTGGAGATTTGGGATTGACCAAGCGATTGTAGGAATCCTTGGAGCATTTTGGGATTGACCAAGCGATTATAGGAATCCTTGGAGCATTTTGGGATTGACCAAGCGATTATAGGAATCCTTGGAGCATTTTGGGATATGGCTCTCTTAGATATGGAATGGTCGCAAATGACTGATGTTCAAGGGTTCTGTTTCCTTGATTCCATCAAGAGAGGCTAGCCGGTATGTCTCGGGTCCTATTTTGCTATCAATTACATATGGACCTAACCAATTTGCCGTGAACTTGTCCCTTAGGTGGGACGGCAAACTAGAGTTCTGTTGGTTTTCCTTCAAGACCAAATCACCAACCCGAAAGTCCCTCAGGTGAACTTTCATGTTGTAAGCTTTCTTAAGTCGCTCTTGATAGATACGTAAATGCTCGAGAGCATTAACGCATCGTTCGTCAAGCAACGTAAGCTGGTCTAACCGGGCTTGCCATGCAGCGTCATCATCGATGAACTCTTGCATTGATATGCGTAGGGAAGGAATTTCCAACTCGAGAGGCATGACTGCCTCGGAGCCATACACGAGCGAAAATGGAGTTGCCCCAGTGGGCGTCCGAATGCTAGTGCGATAAGCCCACAGGGCAAGTGGGATTTGGATGTGCCAATCCTTATGACTGTCTATGACCATATTTTTAAGGATGGCAACTAGCATTTTGTTTGACGCCTCTGCTTGCCCATTTGCCTACGGATAATAGGGTGTCAAAAAACTATGCTAAATTTTGTACTTTGTGGTCAAAGCACGCACGTCTTTGTTCTTGAATGGCATCCCATTATCCGAGACTATTTTGGATGGAATACCAAAATGACATATGATGTTATGCAAAATGAACTCCACAATGCGGGGTCCTATCGTAGAGGTAAGCGGAACTGCTTCCACCCACTTGGTGAAATACTCTGTGGCCATTATGATAAACGTGTGATGGCCTAACGATGTAGGGGAGATCTTTCCAATTAGATCGAAGCCCCACTATGAAAATGGCCAAGCATACTGGACTGTCTGCAAGGCCTGGGAAGGTACGTGCATCAAATTGGCATGATGTTGACACTTCACGCACTTCCTGACATATGCGCAACAATCTCGCTCTAAAGATGGCCAATAATAGCCCATGCGAAGAATGCGCTTTGCGATGGCCATACCACTGAAGTGGCCACCACATGTACCATCGTGCGCTTGGGCGATCGCCCAAGTGGACTCTTGCTGGTCCAAGCAACGAAGGAGGATTCCTTCATAGCTACGATGGTACAAAATGTCTCCTATCAAGACATACTTAGCCGCTTTCTGCTTGAATGCTCATTTTGTGGCATGCGTCAATCCAAGCGGGAGATTACCTAACTTGAGGTAGTCTCTAATGGGTAAATACCAGTCCTGCTGATCGAAAGCCTCGACGGTATGAACAACCAATCCCTCTTGAAGTTCATCCCTAGCAAACGTTGAGTGGGAGAGAACTTGTAAGAATAGCATTGTGTTGCTATTAATGGGAGTAGGGGAGAACAAGGACCCCCAGTTGGCATGTTTCAGATGATCGTGGATTCGAGAGAACTTATCCGAGGATGGTTCAATCTGGATCATGTGGATTCTTGGCATCAAGTCAGAGCTTGCACGCTCCATCATGGATTGCGATAGGGTTTTGACTTGAATGGTTGTCATATCACCAGAAAGGTCTTGCGGGATTAGTGACCCCAAGGAGGCCATTGTGTCCGCAAAATGATTCGATGATCGAGGGAGTGCCTCGATGTCGTACCACTCAAGTTTTGCCAAGAATTTGTCCACAAGGGCTTTATAAGCCTACAGAACTGGGCATTTGCATTGGAATACCCCTTTGACTTGATTGACAATTAACAACGAATCACCAAAGATGTTCAGTCGTTTGATGTTCATGGTGATTGTTGTCTGAAGACCTATGAGCAAGGCTTCATACTCTGCATTATTGTTGGTGCATGGGAAATTTAATTTAAATGATAGGGGCATTGGAGCGCCCTACGGTGTGAAGAATACTATTCCCATGCCACCACCTTGCTCACATTTAGAACCATCAAAAAATAGGGTTATGTCAGCCTGTGACTCAGGCTCATCAGAATCTGGCGATTCTGAGACATGGAAGACCCCATCATCGGGTAGTTCTATGACTAGAGGCTGATCGTCTTCGAGAGGAGCCTCTGCTAGTTGATCGGCTATGACCTATCCTTTGATGGATTTCTGTCCAATAAACTCTATGTCAAATTCCGTCAACAACATGATCCATTTCGCCATGCGACTACTATGATAAGTACGACTCATCATGTATCGCAATGGATTCTCCTTAGACACAACATACGTAGTGTTGCTCAACATGTAGTGGCATAGCTTTTTGGTAGCAAACACCACTGCCAAGCAGAGTTTCTCGACGTATGCATAGTTAAGTTCATAACTGACCAGGGTGCGGCTAAGATAGTAAGTAGCCTATTCTTTGTGAAGTTCATTCTTCTGGGCTAGCATGGCGCCCAGTGCCACCTCAGTAGCTGAGATGTATAAGTAGAATGACACTCCTGGTCTAGGTGGTGCCAATACTGGCGGTGAAGCCAAGTATCATTTGATGTCATCAAAGGCTGATTGGCACTCGTCATCCCAGTGAAATGCTACCCCCTTGTGCAATAATTTGTTCATGGGTCGGCACTTGTCAGATAGCTACGCTATGAAGCGCTTAATTGACGTGACCTTTCCCTGTAGACTTCTGAGCTGCTTAATGGTAGTTGGGGGAACCATTTCAAGGATTGCCTTGACTTTGTTTGGGTCCACCTCGATGCCTCGCTTTGAGACTATGAAACCCAAGAGTTTTCCAGATGTGACGCCAAATACGCACTTCTTGGGATTCAGTCTGACTTTATGCTCCATGAGGCGATCGAGGATCTTGCTTAAGTCATCGAGATGATCTGGGCACAAAAGAGACTTGGCCAACAAATCATCCATGTAATCTTCCAAAGTTTTATGCATGTAATCATGGAAGATGTACGTCATGGCACGTTGGTAGGTGGCACCAACATTTTTAAGGCCAAAGGGCATGACCTTATAACAAAATGTCCCCCAAGGCATTGTGAACGCCATTTTTAGTTGGTCCTCGGGATTGATACGAATCTGATTGTATCCCGAGAAACCATCCATGAGGGATAGCATTTCGTGACCTGTTGTAGCGTCTACCAATGCGTCGATGCTTGGCAAGGGGAAATCATCCTTAGGACTCGCTTTGTTTAGATCTCAAAAATTAGTGCATATGCGAATCCTCCCATCGAGATTTTTGATGGGCACCATGTTGGACAGCCATGGCGGATAATCCATGCAGATGACAAACTGTGCATCCAACAACTTTTGCAATTCATCTTTGACCATCAAGGCCACTGTTGGGTGCATCTTACGTAGTTTTTGCTTAACTGGCTTGATTGTCGGATCAAGCGTTAGATTATGCGTGACTAGCTATGGATCTAGCCCCGGCATGTCTCTGTATGACCATGCAAAAACCTCCTTCTTCTCTTTGAGAAGGGCAATGTAGTCGGCTTGCTCTTCAGGGGATAAGCTTACCCCCAACTTGATAATCTATGGATTCATTGGATCCAAGCCGATGTCTACGTCAGTCGTCTCCTCGATCGACATGTGGGATCCGTCCTCCAACTGATGTGGAGTTGGGATCAAATGGATATCATTTGCTGAGTTTAAATCTGCGTTGGGAACCTCGGGTTCCTCTTCAGCATGAAAGATATCTTGAGTTGTCCCTGGGGTAAAATGAGGCATTTTATCGAAAGGCCAGTACTCTGATGGGGATGGAGGTGAATTGACGTGATCCCAGTCAATGGCATCTATGTCTAGATGCAAGGACCGTGCTGGATCGGCCGGATTGCGGATGGGTGCGGTCAAGTCAATGGAGATCATGTGGATGAAATGATTTTGGTCTCCATTACCATGGGTGTGATGACTCAAACATTCTGGATGTTCTCTGTGTTCTGGGATCTGGTTCTATAGGTACTGGCATGAATGGATCGGCCCTATGTGCTAATAGGAGGACAGGGTCTACCCTCGACACTGATATCACCCTAGGGTCTCGGAGTGGAAGGTGCTCTTCGTGTACCTGGAGCAATGGATCCAACACTTGATCCCACCCTGCTGGGTCTACGTACCACTCGTGCCCTGGCACTATGCCCATCTATGCAAATATGTCATTAATCTCCAAGGGGTATCGTTGTTGCATTTGTCGCATGTGGTTGAGATAGGCCATCTCAGTTTCATCTTTCGAATCGCTATCAGAGATCCAAAAACCTTCATTGGCTCCGACAATTGCTTGCGACATATGAGGCTCATCTTGTTCAAGCAAATTAATCTGGTCCCATTGCGGTTGTTCCATGCTCCGTGGGGGGACCTGATTCTCTTGACGTGGCACTGGCTCGATTGGAGCCTCTAGAGGGAACAGATTCAAAAAGATCTCTTGATAGTTATTCATGGGAATCTCTCGTGAGTGATCACTATCGGATTCGAAGGGATCATATGACACTGGTTCATATTCTGATTCATCCTCCGAAGATCCTTCTGGACACTACTTATACCTTCCTTGAAAGTGAGTTCCCAAACTTTCGCCTCTCTCTAGCAAAGGAGAAGGGTTATTGATGTTAACAAGGGTGGTTGTTGACCATGGGAGGTAATCTCCCAATGTATATGTTGTGTTTGGGTTGGCATAAGGATCTGATGCCAATCCACCCTTGTTGCCTATTCCTAGGCCTTGCATGTTTTCCACCAAGATGTCTAAGGGCAGGGGGTGGTTGAACCCTACTCCCGACTTGTCATAAGGCATTTGGTATCTTGGTTGGCAAAGGACACGCACTCCTTGCTCATACCTTCCTAGCCCGTATCCATGCCAATTGCATTGGCCAAGATATCTCAAAGCGAAGTCCGGGTTAGACAGATAGTTGACATCTTCTGCAAAAGGCTCTTCATCCTCGTCCTTTTGCATGCATGGCTCAGCACCATGGTCAAGGCCCCCATACACAAAATTGGTCTGGTTCGATGGGTAGCCTAAAGGAACAATTGTCCCGATGGGGAGGCGAGGTCTCCCCATGTCTTGCATTGACTCTAGCATGGTCGTTGCTATGACATTCCGCACTAGATACTCCCCCAGGCCCGTACTGGCCATTTCAACAGTAATTGTTGGCGATTGAGAGGGAGGGAATGAAAGCTCTTCTTGAGTCCATTCCATGTTGGGTGGACTAGGAGCCTCAACTTCCATTGTGCTAGGTATCTCTTCGGTTGAGATGGTTGATATTGTTGGCAGTGCCTCTTCCAGGGGTTGAGCCTCTTCCAGGATTTGCTTCCCTTTGTCCTTCTGTTTAGCCATGATAGGTGGCATTGGTAGTGAAGGAGCTGATGATGAAGATGCACCTAGCTAGGGTTTTGATGGATTAGTCACCAGTGGTGCTTGCGGCATCGGACCCTGTCTAGATGGATTTAACTAAAAATCCAAGTGCGTCGATGGGAGGGTCGATTGCGGCATCAACTACACCGCATTGCAATATTTGAAGGGTTCTAAGTCCATCGGGACTACATGTACTTCCCCTTCAAATGCATACTTCAAACACTGGTGAGCTATCGAAGGGACACACTTCATGTCCCTGATCCATGGCCGCCCTAGCAATATGTTGTACGCCATCTCGCCTTCCAAAATATGGCACAATGTAGGTATCATCTTTTGTCCTACCTGAATGGGTAGAACAATTGTGCCAACTGTCGAGCATATCGCATCATTGAATGCTCGTAGTGTGTAAGTGGAAGCCATGATGTGAGAGGCTGGCAACTTTAGATGTTTCAATGCTGCTGTAGTAATGATGTTACTGGATGAGCCAGTGTCTATCAACACCCTCTTATACGGGATCCCGTTGACCCATGCGATAACGTGCAGGGGTGGATCTGCCATGTCATCAGACACTGATTTAACTTCATCTTCTCGAAAGGTAATGATCGGCTCCGTGCATCGTTTTACATGTCCCACGAAGTTATTGAAGGAATTCGCTTCGTGGGGCTGCAACTCGATGGCTTTCAAAATCTCCATGAGAGCCTCCCGATGGGGCGTTGATTGTTGTATAAGCTCATATATGGAGAGCCTAGCCGACGTGGTCCACAAACTCTGCGTGAGTTTGGTCCGTATCGTGGCCGCGGGTCTAGGCGGAGGTAGCTGCACAGGGTGTTGTTGAGGTTGTGACGTCGATGGAACCTCTCTTGTGGCTGCCTCGGGGGCAACTCCTGGGTATTTCTTGTTCCTAGTCACTATGCTTATCATTCCCACATACCCTTGCATGGGGCAATTCTGTTGCACCTCATTGACCTGAAGGGGTTTTGCCTGTGCCTCATGGGCAGGCAAGGGGTCCTTGAAAACCCCCATCTGCTGGTTGTTTGGCGCTATGGGGTTGTCCACTACCAATGTCTTATTGTCAATCAGGTCTTGTATCAATCCTTTGAACTTCCAACATGCGTTCAGGTCATGTCCCCTTCGCCTGTGGAACCTACAATACAAGTCCTCTCTGTATCCCTTAGGCTTGGGAGCGTTAGGATCTATGGTTTGAATCTCTGGAAGGGTGATCAAGTTCACCGTTGACAAGCGGTCAAATAGGGAGTCCCTAGACTCCGTATAAGGGGTGTACTATCGCTTAGGGTGACGCTGCTGATTTTGCTCCTATTTTTGATTTTCTCTTTCATAATTGTTAGGAGGCACTACCTGATAATTAGCCTTTTGAGGCTGTATTTCTTGTGCAGGCTTAGGGACATTTATAGCAACTTGATTAACCATAGTGGGTTTTTGTTGCGTAGTCCCTGTCTTTGTGTTCTTGTTCCACTCTTTCTTCTTAGGTTTGGCAATTTTGCCATCCTGTATTTTGATCTCTTCGATAATTCTGGCTTGTGCCAGAGCTTCTTCTAAGGTGGCATATTGCTGCAACTTGCAATAGCATAGAGATCGATCTCAAACAACTTCGTGAGAACATTTGTGTAAGGTCGGACATAGGGGGAAGGTAGGGTAGCTTGGAAAGCAGAGTCCTCCATCGATTCTCGTAGGCCGCCATGGTCTCCTCCTCATATTGCTCGAGGCTGGCCGGGTCACTCAGTGACGCCTTCTTCTTGGTGTTGAAGGCGAAGCGTTCAAGGAACGCATCCACTAATTGATCCAAGTTATTGATGTTGTGCTTCGACAACTGGGTGAACCAATCCGAGGCAGGGCCCATGAATGTGGTTATAAATGTCCTTAGCAACAGCGCATCATTATCCTGAATGCCAAAGCATTGGCTCAGGAATCTTGTCACATGCTCTTGGGCATCCTCTTCACCCTTAAAGACTGCCAACTGAGGCAGCTTGAAGTGTTCGGGGTAAGGAGGTGCAGGCACTGATGGATGCACAGGGTGACTACGGAGTTGGCGTAACGTGGGCTTTTGGGGCCTAGAAGCTTTGGTTTCCATAGACTCCAAATGCTCTAACAGTGCTTTGTATGCATCGAAAGATTTAATCTCTTCCTCTTTAGTTTGCTCCCGTTGTGGGTTGTGGGAGACTTGAGGCCTATGGGGGGTGGCCGGATAGCAACCCCTCCGCCTTGGTAGGGCATTTCGGCCCGCTCTACTTCTTGTTCATACTCCTCGTAAACTTCTTGAGGAGTCTCTGGGCGAGACCTATGACCCTGAGTGGGTCCCCGCGGAGGGTACCCATCGTTGTTTCGGGGAGTGGCCTCCCTCTCAGGTCTATGGGGTCTCGGAGGCAAAACTTGATGAGGTCACGGAGACCTATCCCGCACCAAGGGATTATGCCTCTCATATGGTTCCACTCTTTGGGTGCGAGGGGTTGGAACCCTCTCAGGTAGGTTATAAAGCAGCTCATCTGTTTGGCGCTGAATGCGCTCCTTGCTAAGGTGGTATAGACGCTCTAGCTGCTGTTGATCTTGCTCAAGCCGCGTGATCTAGGCTTGGCGGGCGGCATGTCTGGTGACTGCCAGGTCAATTTGGTCCACCATCTTGGGCCTAGGAGGCCTGAATGCCTCTCCTATGCATTTGCCTCGGTCGTGATGATCCGAGATCTCAATGGGTTGCTTCCCTCTGTCGAGGTTGGCGGCATTTACCCGAGGCTCTGGCCTCAGTGGGTGACCATGGTATCTAGCAGGTGTGGAAGCGCAAGGCTCCCATGCTATATATTGCTCTCGAGGAATGTGATGGTCTTCCTCGTACTCCCTTTCGTAGGTGTGAAAGGGGTGGGCGGAGTTAGCTTGCCCTGTTTGGAGAGCCCTGCGCTCTGGGGTTTGTCTATTGGTTCTAACAGTGATGGGAGGCAAAGGAGGGATGCCATAGTCATGTGGCCTCTCCTCATGGACACTATGCCTCTCTAGCACTTCATCGCATGGTGGCCACTCATATCTAGCTTCTAAGGGAGCTCTTCTATCTACGTTGAGTGCCACGTGTAAAGATTCTTCCCGAAAGGGGCTGTGATGAACGGGCATGTCCCCCAGAGGGGTGTCCCTATAATTCCACCTTGACATGGAATGATGTGGACTCTCTTGTGGGTCAGACCGCCAAGGCGGTATGGCCAAGTCCTTAGGGCTAAAGCGGAGGCGACTTGTGCCCGCTCCTTGTACACTTTCCGTAGCTTCTGCCCTTGATTGGGCTTGGCTACGGGTGTACACCATGGTGGTGCTCTTCTACAAGCTAAGCAGATTTTTATCTCTTTTATGATTTTTTATGCTACACTTAAACAGAAAAGAACACACACATACACAAACGGTGATTATCTCGTTTAAAGGTTGAAAGTGTGTCCTAAAACTGGTTTAGTGTGTTTTGTTGTTGTTTTTGAGGTTTTTGTAAAGAACATTTAAATGCAAAATGAAGGCTCTTATGGCTCCCAAAATTGGTCGCCCCTTCGATATACCATTGCCAGACCGATATACCAACCTCTCTATATACCCGCCCTTACGTGAGGGAAACTATAGGTACGTGAGAGCAGATGGTACGTGGAACATAGGCGGTACGGAAGGGGGATTGCCCTGTTTATGACACCTACCATAGAAGACTTATCCTCGCGTGCTGGGAATCACCCCAACTACACTCGGTCAGCTTTCATCAGGATTTACGTCTAACAACAGTGACAATCGGGGTAAATGAATGCAAAATTCAAGCCAAGGTGGTGATGAACCCACCGTTGGTCTTGATCAAGGGTTGGGGTCTTACGACCAGCTCCTTGGTTTAAAAATGCCACGTGATGTGTGGGGTTCATTTTAATTTGCAAAAAATGAAACAGGCAAACAAAAAGGAAACTTTCCCTAAGCCATACAAAAACTGAAAATCAAAAAATAGAAAATAGAAATTTGACAGAGGCTTGTTAAAAACCCCTACCTCTTCTCTGCCCAAAAGGATGTTTCTGATTCTCGGCTCTGAAACTGCATAGACAGAAATTCATCTCTGGGTGAGATGAATACTAGAATATAATTCGTCCCAGGCTGAGATGAATTCGAATTCGTCTCAGGGTCAGACGAATTCTAGTACTGTATTCGCCACAGGCTGGAATGAACAATAGTCAGAGTTCAAAAAATGGCACCTGTAAGCAAGAAAACACAAATTTTGATCAGTTTCTTGATCTCAAAAATCAGGGGACAGAGTCCCACCGTGATCGCCACTGAAAGCACGAGATTTCGAAAGTTGAAAAGAAACACTAAAGCTATGCAATGCAAAACGAAATGTAACGCTTTAATCCTAGAAATTTGAAATGCATGAAATAGGGAAAAGAGACGAATTGAGACGAAATGAAAGAAGTATAGAAAGCACAACCCTTTTTATTTATACTCTCTCAATATCGGTTACAAAGACGTCTCCCGCATTTTCAGGGGCTAGGAGCGTTAACATGTTTCGGTTACAATAGTGACTAGTGATCCTCCTTCCGCGTGCCCACATGCAAAATGGGCGGGCCAAAGTGTTGCCACCACTGGTGTGAATGAATCTTTGATCCTTGCTGCTCCTCCTGCATTCAAAGAAACAACAAAATCATTAGTAGCACCTATTGCAAAGATGAAACGTTTGTTCTCTAAAAACAATGAAGGATGCATGCATGAAACTGAATAAAAGGATAAATGAACTGAATCAAAATAGTCTACAAATTTCACAGAAACAAGGGAACATCACCAGAAGGTCACTGCAAATGAAACAGTCAAGAAATTCTTCACCGATTTGAATTCGCTCCTGGGCGGGATGGATTCGACTGTAATTCGTTCCGGGTAGGACGAATTCACCTGCGACAAAGCGTCGAAGTGATACTGCCCCAAATGTCACATCTAGGGAGCTCCAAAAGACCTACAAACTTGGGGTTAGCTAATTGGAGGCATTTTGGGAAGACCCAGATGGTCAGATTTCCCCAATTTGGCCTCCATCAATGGGAATTTGATGCTGCTACCTGCAAGTTAGTGAGGACAACAAAAGCGATAAAACATGATAAGATTTGATCAAAGCATTATGAAATCAGAATTACAAGCTATTTAAGCAGCATAAGATGGAATGCAAAATAAAAAAATGACAAAAAGAACAATCTGCCATGAATTCCCAATCATTCTTAAAAAAGAAGATTAGGCTCGCAAGAGTGCGGGGCGCCCAGGCGGGCCGCCCACCGTTGGAACCTGATTTCGGCACCAATCCACTTGGGATGGGCCCAAAATCTCTTGTAATGTGTTGTCGGTGAATTGGTAGATCAATGTGGTCAAGTGTCGGGTTTTGGATCCGGATTCACACTTCCAATAACCACCCAATGACCTCCCTTGCGAAAGAGATCAAGGATGTGGAAGAGGTGAATCAAAGGTAAAGCGTGGTATCAATTTGGCAGCACTTCGTTGCTTAAAAATGCTTCCAACCTGTCCTCTTTTGGGTGAGAAAGCTCACCATTTTATAGACCCAAGGGGTCTCTTTGGATGGGCATGCATGGGCGCCATGTGGCAGTCATGCCTTCCCATGAGGGAGGAGAGTCCTCCCTGACTTGGGCTTCCATGACTGCCCTTGTGACAGTCCTCTAACGTTCAATCTGCTCACCTACACGCGCATGCAAGGCAGGAGGCATTAATGGACTGTCCTTAGCTGCCACTTGTCAAGATTTCTCTTTTTGCCCGTTGAACCTAGAATTCGCCCTACCCTAGGAGCGAATTCAGAATTCGTCCCTGGGTGGGGCGAATCCCATTTTGAATTCGTCCCAGGGTGGGACGGATACTGAGCAAAGTGCCTGAAGGTGCCAAATTGCTTTTTGACCTTCCAAAATTGTTGTAAAAGTGGTTAGGACCACTGTTTAACCTCTGAGGGCTGCCCTGGGGGCTATGTGTGTCAAAGCGATCAGTGTTTGCAGTCACATAATCGGATTGGTGCTGTTTTGGTGTCTACAACATCTATTCATTTACTTTTCCAAATTGCAACTATACAAAATTTAATTAAGTTTCCAACCATCTAATGCATAGTGGATATTATAAAATATCCTTTACTTTTATCTTCACCTCTCAAGTTTCCTTAGAGAGTCATCTAACATGTACTACTTAGATCAATTTCTAACTTTAATCAAATTCATTCATGTCTTAAAGCATTAAAGTTCCATACCTTTAACCTCTAAAACAATCCTTCATTTATTCCCTAAATCAAAGCCCCATAACTTCAATTCAAACAATAAATCTAACATCCTTTTAATTCACAATTCCAATCAAATATAATATTGTTTTAAAGCATTAAAGTCCCATACATTTAACCTCTAAAAAAATCCTTCATTCATTCCCTAAATCAAAGCCCCATAACTTCAATTCAAAGAATAAATCTAAGATCCTTTTAATTCGCAATTCCAATCAAATATAATACTATTTTAGAGCATTAAATACCCATACCTTTAACCTCTAAAATAATCCTTAATTCATTCCCTAAATCAAAGTCTCATAAATTCAATTCAAAGAATAAATCTAACATCCTTTTAATTCACAATTCCAACCAAATATAATATTGTTTTAAAGCATTAAAGTCCCATACCTTTAACCTATAAAATAATCCTTCATTCATTCCCTAAATCAAATCCTCATAACTTCAATTCAAACAATAAATATAACATCCTTTTAATAAAGTTTACATCATAGACTTACTAATCAAATATTTTCAACCTTAGAGAGTCATACAACATGTACTACTTATATCAAGGTCTAAATTTAATCAAATCCATTCATGTCTTAAAAAATTAAAGTCCCATACCTTTAACCCCTAAAAAAATCCTTCATTCATTCCCTAAATCAAAGCCCCATAACTTCAATTCAAAGAATAAATCTAACATCCTTTTAATTCACAATTCCAATCAAATCTAATACTGTTTTAAAGCATTAAATTCCCATACCTTTAACCTCTAAAACAATCCTTCATTCATTCCCTAAATCAAAGCCCCATAAATTCAATTCAAATAATAAATATAACATCCTTTTAATTCACAATTCCAATCAAATCTAATATTGTTTTAAAGCATTAAAGTCTCATACCTGTAACCTCTAAAACAATCCTTCATTCATTCCCTAAATCAAAGCCCCATAACTTCAATTCAAATAATAAATCTAACATCCTTTTAATAAAGTCTACATCATAGACTTACTAATCAAATATTTTCAACCTTAATATTAGATTCATAACCTCAATTAAAGATTCACAACCTTATCTAAAGATTCACCACTTTAGTTAAAAATAACCCCTTCATGATCTTATTACACAAAAGGTCTTACTTTAATTAAAAACACATAAGGTAAATCTCATTAATTAATGGTCACTTTAATTAAGATATCATAAAATAATTCATAATAATAAAAGATCTTACTTTAATTAAAATCTCTTAAGATAATTCATATTAATCAAAGGTCTCTCTTTAATTAAAATATCTTAAGATAATTCATATTAATCAAAGGTCTCATTTCAATTAAAATCTCCTAATATAATTCATATTAATCAAAGGTCTCATTTCAATTAAAATCTCCTAAGATAATTCATATTAATCAAAGGTTTCTCTTTAATTAAAATCTCTTAAGATAATTCATATTAATCAAAGGTTTCTCTTTAATTAAAATCTCCTAAGATAATTCATATTAATCAAAGGTCTCATTTCAATTAAAATATCCTAAGATAATTCATATTAATCAAAGGTCTCATTTCAATTAAAATCTCCTAAGATAATTCATATTAATCAAAGGTTTCTCTTTAATTAAAATCTCTTAAGATAATTCATATTAATCAAAGGTCTCATTTCAATTAAAATATCCTAAGATAATTCATATTAATCAAAGGTCTCATTTCAATTAAAATTACATAGGTAAACCTTACTAATCAAAGATTCACAACCTTAGACTAATACACCTTCATGGCGGATGCAAAAAAACCTCTACAAGAAGGTCAAAGGACCACCAAAATTAGAGTCCAAACAAGGTAAAACCAGGTGCTAGGCTTTATTTTTTTTTGCCACTACCTGTCCCAAAGGGACTGAGCTTATGTAGCAATGGAACTCCCACACAGATGTGGGTGGTTTCCCGTTACAAGCAGCACTTCCCAAACACAACACTCCTACTTAACACAAGTGGTTTTTCCACTACAAGCGGTGCTTCTCAAACACATCACTCCTACTTGACACAGGTGGTTTTTCCACTACAAACGGTGCTTCTCAAACACAACACTCCTACTTGACACAGGTGGTTTTTCCACTATAAGCGGTGCTTTTCAAACATAGTGCTACCTCTAAAACATAGGTGGTTTTCCAACTACAAGCGATGCTTCTCAAACATAGTGCTCCCTCTAAAACATAGGTGGTTTTCCAACTACAAGTGACACTTCTCAAACACATCACTCCTACTTGAAATAGGTGGTTTTTCCACTACAAGTAGTGCTTCAAATGCACGATGCTTTCCATTTAAAACAAGTGGTTTTCCCATGACAAGCAACACTTAAAATACACGGTGCTTTCCAATACAAGCATCTAAACACATAGTGTTTCACATACTTAGACACAGGTTGTTTCCAAACCTTTCAAAGGGATTATCACGCTACAGGGGAGTATAACCAAGTTTCAATCTAAATAATTCATCATAAAAATTCATGTATAAATAGATAAATTTTTAAAACCCTCCAACCTTAACACTCCTACGAAATGGAATTCGGTGGTGTCTTGGCTACCTCTCCATTTTCTTGTAGCACACTCCTATATTTCCCCTAATCACCTAGTCTGCATCCTCCTGCATTTCTTCCAATTGCCTGGTGTATGTCCTCCTCTATCTTCTACCTTCTTCCTTGTTTTTTTTCCTCCCTTGCACCTTATGTGCTCCTTTGCTCTAGCTGACCCGTCTGTCGTCCCTCATCGAATCCTGATCCAACCTCGAGCCCCCCTTTATTCAATACTTTCATCTATCATCCTCTTTTTCTCTAGTGCCAACCGAGTTCTTTTACCCATAATTTCCATATTTGGAAATTAATAGCCCCCTAGATTATTTACATAGATTGCACTATATAGGGAAAAGGGATATTTACATTATTAAAATGAAGAATGGTACCCTTTTTAATAAAATATGCTTTACATGATATTTTATCACCATTTAAAATATATTTCTTTTATTTAAAACAATTTCATAATTGCTCTTTATTTAAAATAAAAGATTTCTATTTATCTTAAATGAATTTTTCATTTATTTCACTTAATTAAAGTCTATAAATGAATTTACATTATCATTAAAATGAACTTCTTTAATTATTTTAAATGAACTCTCATTTATTGTTTGAAATGAATTTTACTAATGAGTTTAAATGAATCATATCATTATTTAATCAAAACCTCATTAATTAATTTAAATGAATCTTCATTTAGCATTTAAATTTAATTTAGTTTCTTTCATAAAAATGATGCTCTATTATCACTTCAACATAACAGTTTACTTTATTCATCCACATACATTTTGTAGTTGTTCTCCTATTTAAATTCCAATATTATGCTACCCAAGCCATGATGCAGTAGAGAGCAATCAAATTTATAAAAAAACAAAGAGATAATATTTCCATCAACCCAATCACCTATCTTAGCCAAATATTTTATGATAGCTACTACGCTATCAACTAAGGCTCAAGGTGATCATTCATTGATGATTATCCCTTCATAAAATGCATACCTATATGAAGGTATATATCCATGTTACCTTTGAGTACCTTAATCATCATTTCCCCTGATCTTAAGTACCCTCATTTTTGGTGGATGCTTCTGCCTTCTCCACCTACGAGTGTACCTAATCCTGCACATTTGGAAATATTTTAGCAATAACATGCCCTTCTAAATCAACTAAATATTATATAGTTGGTTCAATTATTCAAACTAAGTATCACCACATCATAGGTTAATACATTGTTTCTTTGTGACATATAGTCTACTAGGGAGGGTCATGACATCATTCTTGGTACCCATCTTAGTGATGAAGTTTTACACTATTTTCAAAAATCTACCACATAAATTGGGATCACATCAATTTCCTCCATAACTCCTTAATTTGAGTGACAAGAATCCTCAAACTCCATGTACCCAAAGTAAAGTTATTAATGCAATCCTAAGCTCCTACCAAGATTTAAGAAGTTTATTCTATGAGTACCATCCTTTAATATTATCTTACTATTGAGATAAAAGTATTTTGGACAACTAAGGCTTCTTCTTCATTATTTAGGGTCTTTTCCAAGCCCTATAGTTCACAATAGAGCATTATTCCAACGTTATTTCTATGGACCACACAAATTCTAGCTCTACCTAAATTATCTTTACAACTCCATCAATATTAATTACAATCTACCTTTTCGAGGGTATTTTTCAACTATCTCTAGCTTGTCCCTCCTACACATTAGCTTCCTTCGCCATCATCCCTATATTATTTATTCTTTACTCTTTAGCATACACTACCACAATTTCTATGAATTTGCTCCAAATGACTTATGAGATGTCATCTAAGGATGAAAAGGTTACTCTAAAATGTTGTGATTTCTCTCCAACTATAATTGCGACAAAATAAATTTTAATTCAATATTCCACATGATATCAATATATTTAAATTTAAATTTGACCCTCTTCTATATTTTCCAAATATTTATCCAATTTAGATCATCATTGGCTTAGATTTTATAACCTAAAAACCATATCTCCTATATTTGGCATGTTTGAACATTAGGTGGTCATATTTTTTCCCATTTTTATAGCATAAAACACACTAGGATGGGTCAAAAATTCCCCTACATATCAAATTATCAAAATTAAGAATTACATCATGCATGAACTTTCAAGTAAAGAAGTTTACTTTTTGCGAACCCTTGGACTACCAAATATTTCTCTAATCCTCAACCTAATATGCATGAGGAGAATGTTCTATAAGGATATTTTCATATCCATCCTTCACCTTGTAGATTAAAAATCCTTCTTAAGTTTCTTAAACGTATTATCCCCTAGCTATTTTTTGTTGGAATAACTTTCAATCATGATCCAACCTATGCTTTCCATAGATATTTTTATTGGTTGTAGTTTTGGAAATTGAATAATGATAATAGATATAGTGTAAATCATTAAATAACACAAGTAGAATTTATTTTAATCCTAAATAATCAATTAAAATATATATCATTTTAATGAGCTACAAAATAGATGACATTAGTATTATAATCATAATGGTATTATTTTTAATATATTGTTTAGTAGTCTCAAATTGTTCAAAATGTCAATCTATACTTTATCCCATAATTTAGTCAACAACCATAAAACTTCAATAATTCATTCATCCATGAAGTCCATATGATAGCATCGTGTTCTTTTGCTTTAGCATACAAAACTTCTACCCACTTCATGAAATCATAGTCTACTTTACCAAATATCAACTATTAGTTTTCTCCAATGAATTGATGTTTAAATGTATCCCTTGAAACGATTTGTAGTTCTTTGAAATAATAATTTGAAAAAACTCCTTTCATATTTTTATTTTCAACTTCTACTGAGCCTCTTACTTACTTTAACCATAGTTAAGGTATGTTTTAAGCCTATTTCTTGAAACTCTATAACAAGGTCTTGTATTTTCATAGTAATCTCTTGTATGTTCCATGGAGCCTTTGGTTTCCTCAAAATTACATTTATTACTATAAATGAATTCCCTTCATTCCATACTCTATTCCTTTAAAAGTGTAATGTGATAAAATATTACCCATACTATTCTTTATTACTCCTTCTATTGTTGGTCCTAGATTTCTTTTAGATGCTCCATCAAGATTCAATTTGACCAAATCTACTTTTGGTCTATTCTACTTTATATTCTTTGCATTTATTTTGCTTCTCCTATACCCACCATCATGATTCCAATTTATGACTTGAATCCATCTATCTAGGCTTTTGATTCAATATTAAGGGTTGGATGAGTTGATAGGGATAGTTTAGACTCCTCTATGGCTAAACAAGTCTTTCTTTTTGTTACTTCTAAACTACTTTCCTTTTCTTTAAATGCTTTTTATTCCTTTTAGCCATATAATTGAAAGTATTTTATATTTTTATGTATCCTAGATTATCTACAATACCTCACTTCTAAAAGTGGTCTACCTTTGCTTTAACCATTCATCAGTTTCATCATTCATCGCCATGCATTTACCAAATATATTAAAAATCCATTGCCATAATTCTTATATTTGATTTATAATGTACCAAGAGATTATCTATACTCTCCTCATTTGTACATAAAATACATTGTGATAGACCATGAAAAACCCTTTTCATTAGGTTATCCTAGGATATAATTTTCCTTTTATCTACTAGCTATATAAACATTTTTACTTTTGGAATGGTGAGGATATCCCAAATATCTCTTTGTATTTTTATGGTATTCTTATTTTGCTTGTGCAATGAATTATATTTGATTCTTATTATGTATTCTTCAAAGTTATTCAAATCCTAAATTAGCTTATCCTTGACTCCCCTTATAATAATCAATGTTGTTATATTTCTACTCAATTGCCTCTTAGAAATAATATCCAGTATCATTGTAAAAAAAAAAATCTTTCATTTTGTATCTTCCTCCTTGATACTTGTAAACTTGTTTTAAATCCTATAACCATATTTATATTGAAGTAATATCATCCATGGTTTAAAAATTAGATCTATATTGAGTGATCTTTTATCACACCATGTATCCATGCCAATATAATTTTTTCTCTAGTTCTCACCAACCATTTTGGACCTTTAATCACTAGATAAATTGATTTTTTAACAAGCTCCATAGTGCAAAACTAATTTTGATATGATCTTTCATGTTCCTTTAATAAGTTATTCAAAGCTCTAGCCTTTTTTTTCCATGTCATCTCAAAAATGTTTGTATAATATACAAAAACTTGATGGGTGATGTGGTCAATGTTATTACTAACCGTAAGTATGGTTATTGGTTTATCTTTCTATGCCTTATTTATGTTCCTTCCTGATACCTCTTCCATAATAATTGTTAGAATAAGTGAATATTCTCTTAAGTTTCACTAGGATACACACTTGAGTTTCCACTCCTCCATGTGTCAGGAGAATTCTCAGTGGTGTCTTCATCAGGTTTGATGAGTTGTTGTAATCCAACGACTCTCAATGATCAACTTTGCTATTTATACAGAGTTGATCCTAGAGATAAATCAATCAATTCCACTATTCTCTTCATATTTTGTGTAATACTTTGCATATCTATTATTGTGAAATTCTAACATGGTATCAGAGTAGGATAGATTTTGCTAGTATTCTCTCTTGAAGGTTCTAGGATCTGATTCATTTACTTTGGATATTTTTTTGGCTATCTAACTTCAAAGTTTGCAATAGTCTCCTTTTATCCATTGTTAGTTTTTTTTAATCTTTTAGCATATTTATTTTTATATATGTTGCATATTCTCTCATATATATATTTAATTCGTGCTTGAGGAAAATTTTTAAGAAAATATAGCTATTTCCTTTCTTTAAAACACATGGTTTACCCTGTGTGAAGGCGCTTTTCTCACCCATTTTTCAAAGGAAAAATAGCCTCTTTATTTTCTTTATTTATTTATTTTTCTCTCAATGTATTCATGTTATTCTACCACTTAGAGGCCCACATATCTAGTTATATCCTTTTTTTTCCACTTATACTTATAGTGAAAATCTTGGATTAACTTAAAGTGTTATCTTAGAGTATTTTTTGAGTTTTTTATTCGCTCGTGGAGGAAATAGAATCCCTCACTCATAATTATTAAACTCAAAGTTCTCTGGTGCTCTCGACCTTGGACCTCAAAGTTCTCTGGTGCTCTATATTATTATTAAATTCATAATATCGACGTTAGAGAAGACCTGGTGCTCTTGTTGATGCTATTATTAATTAACATTGAGTTACAAGTTTGTGGTGGATTAATAAGAGTTCTTGGTTCCGTTACTACTCGGACCTTAAAACGTTCTCTCTGGCACACTCAACGTTGAATTTAGACGTCTCTCATTTTCTCGTCTGTTTCGTTGTTCCTCTCGGAGTCATTTTCCACCGGCGCTCTCTCTTAGTCGGTATTTCTATCAACTCCTTGCAGTTCATTTCGAAATGATTATTGCTTTATATTTTTTTTGTTGTCTAAAGCAAATGTGAAATTGTATGCAACTCCTTCCTTTTAGTCGTATTGTGCAGGTTCGCTCTTCATCCAGGAAGCGCTCTAACTTTTGCCCCTATGGCGCTTTAGGGGGAGGCATCTCCTTTTAGTCGTATTGTGTTTTGCTAGCAGTGCTGCTCTTCCTCTGCCATTTTTTTTGTTTTGTTTAAAACAAATGTGAATTTGTGCAGGTTCGCTCTTCGTCTAAGTAGCGCTCCTTCTTCCATCCATTTTGTGCATTAGGAGGAGTCATATTGTTTAGTCGTATTGTGTTTCACTGGTAGTGCTGCTCTTCCTCTGCCCATACAAACAACTTCCTCTCTGTTTAACGTATTTTTTAGGTCTCTCGATTTTAACACAGGTAGCACCACATTTATTTAGAAAAATTTCATTGATTTGGTGCTCGTTTCTCTGACCAACGAGAAACCACCTATTTATATTGGTTTCCAAAATGTTTCTTTTTTTTAAATGCTTATTGAAATTGTTTTAATTTCATCCTTTTTATTTTATTTTTATCTAACGATTTCTGTAGCATTACATGTTTGTTTGAAATTCTAACATTTTCTATAGCATTACGTGTTTAGAGAGCTAAGGGGAATTTTAAATAATCTTCTACTCTTTAAACAAAGGATTGCTCCATCTCTTTCACCGGTGTAAAACCAGAGTGACCTTTCTCTTATCGGTTTCCTCTCTCCAACGTTCCCTGGTTTCGCTTTCTGCCACTTCCTTTTCAGGTCGAAAGTTTGTAAATTTTTATTTTTGCATTTCCTTTTGTTAGCATTCGATTCCTTCGAATCGTGGTGTTCCTTTGTCTATGTATTTCAAAACATTAATTTGTTATAGTTTTTTTATATAACGTTTTTTGCAGGATCACCATCATTTATAGAGTATATCAGGTTAAATTTTTTGCAGCTCAATCTGGTTGGCGTCCTCTAGTTAACATATATTTTACAGATTACCCTTTGGTTACATCTATGCAATATAAACACTGGTTATTTTTATAAAGTCTTTTTTGTAGGGGCATGATAATTTGTTTTGCAGATTTTAGACCTGAGTGTCTCTGTATTTTCTTTCATTCGTTGTCTTCTATCACCGCATTGTATAATTTCTTTAGTGTTCCCTATATTATTATTATTTTTTAAAATAGGTTATCCCTACTTTGTCTCTGGGCCTTTCATCTATTCTCAACAAGCTCTTATCGTGAGACACAATTGTAATTTTTTTTAATAAAAGTTTTTTTGGGGAAGGGGGTGAGTGCATTTTTTGCACTCCATTGGTCCATCATTTAAGTGGGGTTGTGCTTTATTTTGTCTATATTCATCTATGACTTTTCTTTATTTCAAGTAAATTTATGAGGTTATATTTTTTAAATGTTAATTTAAATTTCATAGAGAAAATCACATTAAATCCTTAAATTTGCTTTATACAAAAAGGGGGGAGGGGCTATCTTTAAATTATTGCTATCTTTGTATTTTATTTGATTTAATATAAACTTTAAAATTTCTCAAGTTTACTATTAAATTCAAAATATTTAAGAGGCCCATCTATTTTATACAAACAATTTTCTCTTTGGCAATTATAAAAGTTTTCAAAACCCTAAAATTTTCCATAATTGAAGTTTTAAGGGGGGAGTATTGGTAATTTAAAACTTCAATCTCTCTCTTGTGTTAAGATGAATTCAATTGAGCCCTTAACCCCTCATAACTTTCACTCATGGGAACCCAAAATTTTAAATCTCTTTCTCTTTCAAAGGGCTAAGAGAAAAGTGTCATTTGTAACCTAATAATTAAATTCCTTTTTTGTTTTGTCTTTTAGGGAGGGTGTATTCTTCTAGATTTCTTTATAGTAGCCTTTAATTTTTAGAGGTATATATTATTTATAAAATCTCTAAAAAGTATAAGAAGATATTCACTAACTTCATGCCCACCCTCATTTATATCAAAACAAATATATTTTTATTTTATTTTAAAATGTTTTATAGGATCTTTACATTGGCAATTCCTATATACATTAACTAAAAAAATATTATTAGAACTCAAAATATATATTTTTTGGTCAACCAAATCTCTCATTTTCACTTCAATTTCTCATTTGAAGTTAATGGAGGGGTATTTATAGTCGGAAAGGTTTTTCCAAGACAAACACAATGGTGGTGTCCATTTTTCAATTTCAAGACTATTTTCAATGATGTTTTTAAATTTGAAAATTATTGTATCATGGAGTGCACTCTTGGTTGAACCCAACACTCCCAGCATTGGTGCCCTTGTTTTGCTGGTTGTCCATTATTTGGACCTTGTTATTCAACCCATTGTGTCATATAGGTGGATACCACTACTTATGCTTGTGGAGTCAATTTGGACATCCCTTACAATTTTTTGTGGTTCTTTATCCATCCTATCTTCACATTATTTTTGTGAGAAACTTTTATTTCACGAGCACCAGTCTAGGAGTCTGAATTCTTTTATGCAACAAGTCTCTAATTTTTTGAGACATCTAATGGATCCATTGTAGGCTTCTTAAGGGAATTTTTCCTAAAGAGGGGGTTGAAGAGGACATATTCCTTCCTCCCAATCCTCCATGCACATCTTCCTTATTTTTTTATTCTAGCAGGTGGTCTTCCCTTGAAATTTTCTACCATTACCCTAATTTTGTTGTTTGTAGACAAGGTTTGGACCTAGTAATCAGCCCATTGTACTCATATAAGTGGAAACCATATACTCATGCTTGTGGAGTCATTTTTGGATTACCCATGTGATTTTTGGTGGTTCTATCTCCATCCTATATTCACTTTGGATGGAATTTTCTTTAAATATTTTTGTTCTTTTGATCACATGTTGTAAATGAGTACCTTATGAGGCCTTGGTATTGGGACTTATCTTATGTAGGTATACCACATATTGTTTATTCCTTTTTCACTTACCCTTGATATCACTTAAGGGGGGTGTTAAAGTATCTTGGTGCATAGAGTTTTTTCACCTCTCTCTCATTATTCTTATTATTCTTAGAAGCACTTAATTTGGCATCATATTTAGAGCGAGTATATACACTTGGAATATATTCCAACTAAGGCATAAATTGTAGATATGTTCACCAAGTCAATTTCTTCTTCGTGTTACCTTCAATTGCGAGAAAAAGTTGGAGTATTACAGCTGCATTGACAAAGAGGTCTTCCACCTCTCACTATATTATAAATTAGTGCCTCATCAGGCCTTCATACCAAGACTCATCATTTCTTTGTATAGTAGGAAAATATTCGTCATCCGAAGACAAGCCTCTTTCATACTTCTTTGCTTTTGATTGATGGCTTTTCCCAATGGGTTTTTACCATCACTTCAAAACAAAGGGGTGATACTTGGATTTTTTTCACATGGGTTTATTCCACCAACTATCTATATTGTACATGAGTACCTAGTTAGGCCTTGTTGTCGGGACTCATCTTTTATTTGTTAAAGAGGACAATCTTCACCATCCAAAGACAAGCCTCTTTCATAATTCTTTGCTTTTGATTGATGATTTTTCCCACTGGGTTTTTACCATCATTTCAAAACAAAGGGGTGATAGTTGGTTTTTTCCCATAGGGGTTTTTTCCACCAACTATCTATATTGTACATGAGTACCTAATCAGGCCTCGTTATCGGGACTCATTTGTAAAATCTTCCCTAGTATCACTTAGGGGGGTGTTAGAATAAGTGAATATTATCTTAAGTTTCACTAGGATACACACTTGAGTTTCCACTCCTCCATGTGTCAGGATAACTCTCAATGGTGTCTTCATTAGGTTTTATGAGTTGTTGTAATGCAATGGCTCACAATGATCAACTCTGCTATTTATACGAAGTTGATCCTAGAGATAAATCAATCAGTTCCACTCTTCTCTTCATATTTTGTGTAATGCTTTTCATATATATTATTATGAAATCCTCACAATAATGAATAGATATGGTGACAAAGGATCTCCTTGTCTAACACCCCTCTTGACTAATTTTTTTTTTTGGAAAACATCCCAAAATGGATGCCACTTTCGGGTAAGACCCAAGGAGGCAGGGGTATCCATTCCACCAAAAATGCCTAGGACTCTTAATTTATAGTGGAAAACACCCCTTTCAAGGTGCCACTTTCAATAGGTTGGGCATAGGAGGAATGGAACCTTTTCGGCCTCTACCAACACATAGGACATTCCTAACTATACCATATATCTACAGGATGGAGACAAGGGGAATGGAACCTAGGTCAGCCTCTACCAGCACCCAGGGCATTTACCACTACACAACAAGCAGATTTTGACCCCTCTTGAATTTAAATGATTTTGTTACTAGCCCATTGACCAACATTGAATGTGATAATGTAGTTATACAAGATTTAATTCATCTAATATATTTCTTCCCAAATTCAAACCTTTCTAATACTGAAAAAATATAATATCATTTAACCCTATCATAGGCTTTATTCATATCAATATTTAAGATGATTGCTCATTTTTCCTTGAAAAAGTCATAATTTTATATTAAGTAAATATGAAAATACATTCTTTAAATGCCTATGGAATTTTTCAAAATTTTAATAGTGACCTAAATTTTATGTCTTTTATAAATCATAACTTGCTATATCTATCATTCTAAGTTCTATCCTTAGATACCTTTCCAATTTATAAAACAATATCCTTTAAATCACTAACTTCTTAGTTTTCTCAAAAGTTTCTTTGTTTGTGTTTTTCTTTAACTAAAGTGTTTGATCCCCCTAGATAGATATTTGGACTAGTTGCAGTGCATTGTCCTCATTGAATTCTTGCACTAATCACGTACTTCAATCAATCTAAAGTGGCTCCTTTTACAATTCATCTACTTCCCTATTCAGTTCTCTATAAATATGCCAAAAAGTAAAAGCTTCACTTCGATCCATAGCTTTTTTATTTGAGAGACTATGGGTTGTAGAATCATGTTTTCTATCCTAAAAATAATAAACATTGAGTTTATTACCACCTGTGAGTCTCCATAAATTTGATTTTTTGTATTCCTTTTGATTTTGCCAACTAAACCAACAATTTGAGGGTCATTTTTTAGCATAATTACTAGAACCTTCTCCCAATCCAGGCTTGAATTTAAAATAATAAGAGTCAATAATATAAATTAATCCTCCTACTCCACAAAATCTAGGGACCCCTTGTCTAGCCCCATCAAAAAACCCCCAAGCCACTAATTTATGTGTTTACCTTTGTTGTTGCCAAAAACTTATAGTTATTTAAACTTCCAATGATTTGGGAGGATACCTACCAAGTAGGATTCTCCTAATCCTAAAAAACTATTGCATTCCTATATAACCATACTCCCTAAGAATAATGGAAGAGATATAAAATATTTCAAATACCTATTTTCAAATCAATATTTTAAGCACTCTTCTAAGGAATATTCTTGTCATCTTATAGGAAACTTTAATTGTGATATAAAATCCCTCTAAACCTATCTAGTAAAGGAGAAAGTAACTAATAAATGATCAATTATTTTATTGTTTGACATACATAAATGACACCTTCCTAGTCCATTCTAGTTCTTTTGTAATACCTCCCATGTCAGAACCTTATTTTTTATGGCAAGCCATAGGAAAAGTCTTATCTTTAATTGGGCTTTCTACTTTCAAAGTATCTTCCACCATCATGTTGGGTTGTCATTGTTATCTTCCAATAGAGTCTTATACCTTAAATATGGAGTGTTCTCCCTTGTCGCTCTATTCTTTGTCCATATCAATTGATTAGTTTCCTCTTGCAACTTGATATGTCTAGCTTTAATTCTCTCCACATATTCTTCCCACTGGTGTACCTCTTGGTCTTGAAGCCCTAACATTATTGCTACCTTCCATCCATAAATCTAGTTTGGAGAAAATTCTAGGTTAGCTGCTTGGACAAGATTTCCAATCCCCTAAGCTCTTAGGGTCTGAATTACATTAATTGGTAGTCTATGCATATCATCACAACCAATCCAAGGGTCTAATCCTAGTCTTATCCTTGAACCATCACCTATTTTCCAAGCAAGCCAATAACCTCCAATATAAATGGCCTAAATCATTGCCTTCCAATAGATTGAAACATTATGAGATTGCTTCATTGGAACCCTTATCCACTCCTCAATTTTGAGTGGCTCTAAATAATTTTCATGTATGATTTTATTCCATAAGCCTTCCTTTTATATTATCTTCCAAATACACTTTGCTGCTAGAGCCTTGCTAAATAGAAATATGTTCTTAAAACCTCATTCTCCATTTTCCTTGGGCTTGGCTAAGGATTTCCATTTAACCAAGGGAATACCTTTCCTTTCCCTTTTCCTTTTCCATAAGAACCTATAGCTTAATATTTTTTCAAAACTTCTTTTGGTATATGAGCTAAATATTACCAATTTAATGGTATTAACTCCAACACATACTTGACCAAAGTCCATCTCCGCCCAAAGAGAGCCATTTGTTGCACCATATATTAATTCTTCCTTCCATCTTCTTTATCAACCAATTTCAGTCTTGTTTAGTTTAGTCATTGGATTTAAAAAGGAACCCCAAATATTAAAGCCTCTCTTGAAGATCAAATCTATTAAAGGAGAAAAGTTAACTTGTTATTATGGTTTGATTGTGATCCATAGAGTTAAAAGAGATGCTTGACTTTTGTGCATTACTTCATGGGCTATTATGATCATGTCTAGAATCTATCTACCTTTCAAAAATATTCTTGATCTAAAATAGAATTTTTTAATAATTATCTTAACGAATTTACGATCACTTTGAAGATTATCTTATATTCCACATTACATAGACTTATAGACCTGAACTATTCAAACAATTGTTTTTTAAAGAAAAATAAAATAAAATATGTTAAAGTATATATTAATTTATCTTAGATGGTTCCACGTCTTAAAAATAACAATAATCATATATTTTAAATATGTTTTTATTTAACGTAAAGTAAATTTTTAATAGTGTAATATTATTTATATTGTTAAATATACGTGGTTAACTGACTTTGAGACAGAATTTAAAATGAATAATGTTTCAGTCTTAGGACATCGAAATAAAAAAAATTTTAATTAAAATATTTATTTGGATGTCTTAATATCTCGTTCTAATTACTATTATGCAATCTAATTGACTTTTGAGACGAGGAATATTAAATAAATTATGTTTCTGTTGTAGGAGATAGAAATAATAAATCTTTTAAATTAAAATATTAATTTAGATGTGCTAATACCGCGTTCTGACTCCGGCAATCCAGTTGGCTTTGAGACAAGGACCAATCTTACCTGTTAAGCTTAAATCTAGAGCCTGTGTATAGGACCTTTTGTATCAGTTACCTGCTCTGAAGATGGGGACACTCTTGTTTCCTCCATTGCTATGATATTTTTCTTCTTTATTATATACCATGTTAACCTGTGTGCATGTAGTGCTCCTGCTGCTGCAGTGGATTCGAATCTGCAGATACCTGCCAACTTTTTGAGGGACATTGTCTCACGGATTGAGAATCTCTATAAATTGCCTTTCGATTCCAAGGGTAAAACCTACAACCCGAGCTATGATCTCTACTATGCACAAATCTCATCCGTCGAGGCAAGAAAAATATGTACAATTCTTAACCCAAATATATCCAGCAACTTTACCGCCACATTTATCGACGTAAACGATCTTAGTAGAAATGCCACATGGAGTGACTTGGAGGTTGGATCAAAATATTATCGTTCATTTGTAATGTTTTTATTTGTTAAGATTTAAATAGATAGAGAAATATAATATTTGCTTTCCATTACAGTTGATATGTTCGACCCGTTGTCCCGGTAAACAGAAAATGTCTCATTGACGATGACGTGACCCAAATACAGGGATCCGTCAGTTTGCAGGAAGGAAGCTCAAAAATGGTATATATATTTGTCTTATTTTATTTAATTTAATTATAGAATTCCAATTATTATTATTTGATCTATATTCTAAGCACATACTCTGTTTAGAGGCTGTTTAATGTGTCCCAGTGAGTGGATGTGGAATCTTCGAATTCTACAAAGGCAACCTCCTTCAGAGGTTAAGTTGCAAAGCCAGTGTATATGTGTTAAAGCCTACATTGTGTGGGGGTGTGGAAGCGATAACTAGAGGTAGGTTTCCCCTCGGCTTGTGTGTTAAGTTGGGAGGGCCGATAGGAAAGGCTTGGTGTAAGAACATTCCTTAGGGGCTGCGGCGTCGTCTGAGCATCTCTTCTTTCCTTTCCTGCTGGAAGATTATTTATCCAATGTAGATTAATTTGTTTTAATGTTTTATTTAAAATTTGGTATTTCAATCAATGTTTATAGATTTTCGTCCCCTTGGACACATAATAAATAAAAATAGATTTTTTAATTTGGTGTATTGTTATATTTCAATTTTCTACCAAAAAGTTTGTTGGCCAACTCTCATCCTGAAACTCATGGATGAACTTTAAGATTTATGTTGATGGATTTTAGGGAAAGCTATGAGAAAATAAATTTTCAAGCCATAGATTAAGATTCTAATTCAATGGAAGAGCGTTAACATTTAATCAAATGGTATGAGATCAAGTGGTTAGAAAAAGTGGACTCTCAAGGCAATGAGTGAGTTTCAAATCTTGTCAAGCATTCTTACACATCTAATTTTGACATGTATTGTCAACTAGCACTTCAATCATGACAACCAATAATAAACCTGCAACCAACCAAAACCACACTCATTTCCTACATTAGAGCTAAAGAATTTTTCTTCTTTGATAGCACTATATGCAAAATTATTGTCAAAACATAGCACTATTGTAAATTGACTTATTTTTATTAGTTTAAAATTTCAACAATTAATTTAGTCAAAAGCATTAACATTAAAAGGTAGCGCTACTACCAACACTGTTGCAAAAAGTATAGTGTTAATGTTGGCATGCTTCAAATCTCTATAGCACAATTCAAAAGGATGTATTTTCCTTCCTTCCACTCTTATTTTTATTATGCATGTTGCCTCTCATCCCATGCATGGAAAATTTGAAATCCCTACCTTATTTTAAAGGTATTTTTGATCATTATTTCCTTCCAAGAATTACTCTCCAAAAAATATATTGAGCCTATGGAATAAACATTCAACAAGTATACCTAAAGTATCAAAATTCTACCAAAAAATATTTGTATGCTCTCTCTCTCTCTCTCTCTTATTAACATTCTTGTGTTTCCAAGCATTTCTAGCATCATTTTAGAAAACATTTTGAGCAAGGCATAGATGCATATCATCTAGATCATCCTTCTACTATTCCATCAAACTCTTAGAGGTATCTTAGGCTATGAACCAAACATTCATAGTAGTTTTATTACAGTACTCCACCTTACACTCCTATTTTTTTTACATTTTATTTACTTGTGTTATGCCACATTCCTCACCTTTCTAACAATCATGGTGTCTATAGCTATTACTTTCTATTTTATTATAGTTTCATATGCTTGAAGTTGTAGATTCTTAACTTATTACCACTTTCATGCATTTTGTATTTACTTTGCATCATCTTATCATTATTATTTGTTCATCTCTTTTGATTTATGAATAGCATTTTGTTTATCATATAGATTTTATTGGGCTACAATTCTTTTATTAGTAGTCTCCTTAATAATTAATATTCTCTTATCTTACTTTATTTGTTTTATTGTTTAGGTCATTTTTGGTCCTATCCCTTTTATTTTGGAGCTATTCTCATCTAGTCCATCTTGACAAAAAAAAATCTCAATCCTTTATCCTATTTTGAGGTATTTACATTTGAACCATAATTTTATCCTTGTCATATGTTGTCTTTTCCTTTTGTTTTGTTTGCTCCTAATAATTGCATCTCTTATCCTAGACCATATGCTCAAGTTGTAGCAACAATAGTGCTAACTATCCCTAGGAACCCCATGATTCTAACTTTTCATCTATCACAAAGCAATAACACCACATTTCTATGATAGTATTATTATCAATGCTATTATAGAAACTACATGCTTCTTCCATATTTAACCATAAATTATTTTTTCATAAGAGAAAGAGCACATAATTAGTCTATCCAGATAGGCATCTACTTCTCTATGATTAGATAGGCCCCCTAAATACAATATCAACTACACATTTGCTTTTTTTGAAGGTGTATATGTGATTGCATTAGAAATCTATGATACCACTAGTATTAATGTTATTATAGAAAGTCAGTGGTACTAGTGAAAGATAAAAATAAGATAATTTCTATCTTTAGCTATACTTTTCCTATTTTTTGTGATCCAATTCTAATTTATTTTATTTTTTTCATAATATTTTGATTTCTATTTTTAATATTTTAATCATAAAAGGAAAACAAATCAAGCGTAGGTTACTTTATTTTACTAAAATAATTTAGGCAAGAAATTGTAAAAGAATTTAGTTACATTTTGGATAGTTTATATATTTTCACCATCATTTTGTTTGTCCTTGAAAAGGAAAGACTCCTTTACTTTCTTGAAATCACTAAAGAGTTAGAACAACAAATAGATTAGAATAATAGTAAAGGTCATAATAAGGTAGGAATAATTTATTTGACTAATTTCTATAGCAACCAATACACCCTATAGTAATCATTACACATAATATTAATAAGGTAGGCATAATTTATTTGACTAATTCCTATGTTATAGCATTACAAAAAGCTAATATTCAAGCTCCTAGAGGAGATGGTTTGTAACACAGTGTACAAAATTCTTACCAAGACATTAGCGAATAGATTCCAAATCCTTTTCTCCAAGATTATTTTTTAAAGCCAAGGTGGTTTTATGGCAAATATATAGATTGTGGATGGTGTTATATCCATTCATAAGGTGTTGCATTCCATGGATTAAAGAGGATCGGTAGGTATGCTTTTAAATTTGGACATGAGTAAGTCCTAAAATAGGGTATCATGTGTATTTTTGAAGAAGGTCCTAGAATATGTCGGCTTCAACTCAGAATGGAGAAACTAACTTACTTGATGTATATCTATTCCTATATTCTCAGTAATTATGAATGGTCATATGGTGGGTTTATTTCTCAATCAAAGAGGACTAAGGCAAGGAGACCCTCTCTCCCCTTAACTCTTTATTATAATGGAAGAGGTGATTGGTAGGGCCATTGAATCAATTAAAAATTTAGCATAAATTAAATAATTTAGGTCAACAATAATAATAGAGCCAGTTACTCACCATCAATTTATGTATGATACTATAATTGTAGGGAGGATTCATTAACATAATCTAGGAATATAAAAATGTGCTTCATTAGTATGAGCAGGCATCAGATCAAAATATCAACTTTAGCAAGAGCAAACTATATTTTTCCAACACTTCAACTTCTAGATAGAACATAATTGCTAGGATATTTGGTTGTGAAATTGTAGAATTTTCCTCAACTTATTTAGGATTACCATTGTTTAAAGGGAGAGTTAGAGATTAACTATGGAATTTAGTAATATAAATATTTTAATGTAAATTAAAGAGGTGGAAGGAGGTTCTCCTATCTCAGACTGGTAAAGTGCAGATCTTGAAATATACTCTTTAGTCCTTACCAATGTATTACCTCTCGATGTTTAAAATCCCCTTAAAATTTTCTAACATTATTGAGAAAATTCAAAGACATTTCTTGTGGTCAGGGGTTGAGGAACATTAGAGAGTTCCCCTAGTGGCTTGGAATAAAGTGTGTAGCCCTAAGAGAAAAGGAGGGTTAGGCAACAAGAGAATGTGAAAATTTAATGAATCTCTTATGACCAAACCTTGATGGAGGTCAATAAAAGAAACTAAAACATAATAGATCAATATAATCAGAGCTAAGTATTTAGAATCCTTCAACCCCTTATTTAGATATGAAAATCCATATTTTGGTTTAGCTTTATGGAATGGGTTAGTTAAAACAATACCTTTGTTATTGAAATGATTATAATCAAAATTAGGAATTGATAATTCCATATTATTCTAAGAGGACACTTGGATTTCTAACAAGCCCTTTTGTGCTTGGAGGTGATGTAGGAATATCATGGAGCTCTTCAAGTTAATATTTGGTATTTGGGTTAGTGATTATATAAAATGAGAAGAGATATTGAGAAGATGGAAATATATCTCTATTCCTATATTGATTAGGAAACTCAACACCAGAAATATTTTGGAAATAGACTTCTCCTCTCTTATTACATCCTTATAAGCCCCACTCAATACACCCTCATTTGGACCCTTACTTCAATAGGAGTTTACTCAGCTAGGTTAAGTTATTTGCTGACAAGGGATGAAGACTTTTCAAAGTTCCTAGTCATTAGAGTTTGGATGAAATACTTAACTCTTCAATTTGCATTCTTTCTTTGGCTAGTCCTTCAAAATAGAATTTTAACAATAGATAATCTTAGAAGAAGAGGCTTCTATTTTTTGAACATGTGTCCTTTGTGCAAAGCTAATGAAGAATCAGTTTCACACCTCTTTACTAATTATTCTTTATCAAGTAAGGTTTTCCATTTTATGCTTCAAGCCTTTGAATGTTCTTGGGTGACCCCTAAATCCATCCTTAGTTTTTTTGAATAATGACATGCCCCCTTAAATATTTATAAACTCACTTATTTATGAAATATATCCCTAGATCATTTCTATTGGGATATCTAGTTGGATCATAATAATAGGATTTTCAAAGATGGTTATAGGGATAAGAAATCTATTGTTTTAGAATTAAAAACATAAATTCAAAAGGAAAGATGATTGGAGCTTATTTAAATAATTACAAGACCCAAACTAGTAATGTAGTTGAAGCTAAGGTGATGATAACCAGTATCAAGCTCCTAGCTCGGCTTGACACTCCTAAGATAGTAATGAAGGAGTACTCCCTTAACATCATTGACTATTTCCATGGAAGGAAAGAACCAAGCTAGACCTTGGAAAGAATAATAAGGGATTGTAAAATATTGCTTCAATATTTTCAAGAGGTGAAAAGCATGCATAATTTTAAGGGAAGGAAATAAATTTGTTGATTATTTGCGATATATGGGTGCACTTGTATCCACCTCATGTACTATTAGATTTAGTCTTGGATACTCAGTTCATATCTAGTAATGTAGAAATTCAATGAGAAGATGATGAAGGAAACTTGGAGGAAGTAAAGATAGTGGTTTAGTTAATTAATAAGGATGAAGGCATGGAAGTTTATCTTGTCCAAAATAAATCATAACAATAAAAAACATCCAACCTATTGATTTTTAATGTAGTTTCTCTAAGCTATAACTTTTGTACTAAATTTTTTGTTTTTTCTTGTGTTGTTTTTAGGTTGTATCTTCTAGTGGTTTAGATAAAGAAGTATGAATATATGGAAGTTTTTATCCTATCCAAAATAATTTAGAGCAATAAATATCATCCAACCTCTTGATTTGAATGGATTTTCTCTAAGTTTGGTTCAAATAAATAAAAGGATAAAGATAGGAAATTTTTTGTTATCCTATCCTATCTAAAATGAAGTAGAGCATTCAAGATAATCCAACCTCTTGATTTGGAATAAAAAGGATGAATACATGGAAGTTGTTGTTATCCTATCCAAATTTTAATACAGCAATTAGGATCATCCATCTCTTGATTTGAGTGTAGTTTCTCTAAGTTGTAACTTTCTACTGGATTTTTACATATTTTCTATGTTATTTTTATGTTGTATCTTCTATCTAAGTTTATTGTATTTTGTTTCCCTTGGGATTTTCTTTTCCACTTTGCTTAAGGGATTTGGTTTCTTGTATAAAGGGTTGGGACCCTTTCAAAAACTGCTATTTTCCACCTCTAATAAAATAAAATAAAAACTCAGAATCAATTATTAAAAAAAACCTTACAACCACCCTTAGTTCTTCCCTAGAAATAAAAAACAACCTCCTCCATTAAACCACCTTTAGTTATTAGACCTCCTAAATATAACCAAAATACTTTTAATATTTTACGACAACTAGAAAGTATACTTGATAAGATCTTTCTTTTAAAATTACTAAGAATTTCACCAGCCCATAGAGATATATTACTTAAGTTGTGAAATGAACATGAAATTACAAAAGACTTACCTCCTGATGAAATTACCAACATAGTAGGACTTGTCAGTGTCAATAATGTTGTCTTAGCATTTTATGAAACTAATATACCTTTGACTTAAATATTAGGGTACTTACCCCTCTACATACTAGACCATAATGAAAAGAAGCTCCTTAAAAGGGTTCCAATTGACAATGGATTAGCACTCAATATTTACAATGTAAAGTTTCTAAAGAAAATTTGGTTGACCCTAGAGGAATTGCATAAATTTGATCTTATTATTAGGGATTTCGGTAATGAAGAATGAGAAATTACTAGCACAATAATGTTGGATATTTTGAGTAATTGAGTTGTCATTGATGTCAAGAGTCAATTTCAGTGAGCAGCGCAAGAAGTGGTTCTGCAATCAGTGCAAAAGGAAAGTCCACCTCCAATTGGTCATATTCGGTTCCAGGTGGTCATATGAGGTTCAAAGAGCAATGAAGAGGCCCAAAAAAAATAATATTATAATATTTTATTATAATATTAAAAGGGAAGATTTAATTAATTTAAATAATTTCATTATAAATTAATTTATTAATTAATTTAATTAACTACTAAAATTATTAAGTTAATTATAGATTAATTATAATTTAATTATAAAATTAATTTATATTAATTAAATAACCCTAAGGTTAGGTTATAAAGGTTACTTATTAATTTGAATTCGAAATTCGAATGTGGCATCGACGTTCCTAAGGCATTGGCCTTCGTGTATAAAAGGGGGAAAGAACCTTAGTCTTCACCCCAATGCAATTATTGATATATCAAGCCCAAAGTTTTATGTGCAAGGAAGAGTAAAAGGGTTTCACATATTGCAAAAACATTCGGGAGCAAAAGAGATAAAAAATAGGAGTAGGGCTCATTTCACTATGCACAACACTGTGTAGCATAGTTGGAAATAGTGGGTAGTGCTAAGACGTTTGACAGGTGAGGAGAGTAGGGTTCGAAACTCACTAAGTTGGTTTTCCAAGAGAAGAGGGTGTTTTGTTTTGTACCACACCGATCAAAAAGGGATAAAAGGAAGTCTTGAGCCTTTCCATTTGTGTAGAGGCTCACAACCCATGTGGTGGGCTAGAACCTCAATAAGGTGCTTGGCTAGGAGTGGTATCACATTTGAAACTCACTGAGGCCTTTTTGCTTGAGATAAAAGATATGCACTAATGTTTGCAAAGGTTGCATGAGGTATTTTGGATTTGCTAAGGTTGGATGAAAAATATTTTGGAGGGTTATAAAGTTTATTTTTAAAATTGGTTATTGTGTATTTGAGGGAGATAAAAGGCTAGGCAGTATTATTTTTGAGGGTTTGATTTCTGGAGGTTGTTAATTAAATATTGGATATTATAAGGAGTAATTGAGTAACTTGTTGGAAATTTTGAGCTCATTTAGTTGTCATTTATGTCAATATGAGAAGTTGTCATTGATGCCAAAGTGAACATATGAAGCTCTCATTAATACCATGGAATACACCATTACTACCACCAGGAACAATGTGAAGAGTTGAAGAAAAGTTGTCAAAATATTGTTTTATAAGGGTTTGTGTTAAAACCATGGTGGAAAATTAAAAGGTTTTTATTAAAATCATTGTAAGGATATAAAGGCTTCCTTAAACATTGTGATGGCAAAATTAAGGTTTTTATTAAAACCATGGTGGTAGAATAATTTACATCAAATCAGTGGAGTACAAAGAAAGGTTTAAATTTTATCTCAAGAAGACTTTAAAGTCAAAGGTTTATAAAAATAATTTATAAAATTTAAATTCTTTTAGAATTTAAATAATTTATAAATTATAAAGGTTTTAAATAAGTTTCGATGTCATCAATTTAGTGGAGTGTCAACATATATGTCAAAAGGTGAAATTCATATATAAAATCTATGCCAAAGGGGCATTAAACTTACCCTTCATCGATTAATATTCATGCGATGGAGAAAAGAGTTATTCATGCAATTGTTGAGGAATAAAATAAATTTTGTGTTATCTTTTAGTGCAAGGAAGAATACGAAACAGGAGGGCTTAAGGCCTCACTCCCATTGGATAGGATGGTCCATTGGAAGTGCATGTTCTACGAGAGCATTGGGAGTGGAAGTGACCACAATCGATTCGCGTGGAGGTTGTTGGTGTGTTTGTCTTGAGCGTTGCAGAGGAAAACATTTTGGCATGTGCTTGTTTGAGCACCAGGCTTAGAAGAAAGAGCACAAGGTGCTCTTAATATTCCAATAATGTGTCTAGCACATGCAGTGGTCTAGCCCACGGCTAGGGCACACGAGGAGGAAAATATTGGGGGTTCAAATCTCATAAGTGGCAAAGGTATTTTTTGTTAAATAATTTTTTATTTGCCTAATGTTTTTCCTAAGGTAAAAAGGGAGTTATAAGGGTAGAATGAAAAGTTGCATGTTGGGTAATTGATTTATGTTATTGTATTTATAAGGAAAGTGGATTTGATTTTTGCCAAAGTTCTTCTTGCTAATGCAATTTAATTAAAGAGGTTTTTGAGTTAAATTTTGGTGGATGTTAAATTTTGTTGGATGTTAAATTTATTTTAAATGGGAGATTATAAGGTGTTATTGAAAAATATTTTATGTATGTTGATGGTTGTTTTTATAGATGGATTGATAAGGTGTAATTGATTTTTTGCATTACATTGTGAGAAATATTTATCTTCTAACCTCTTTGAGCTTGGCATACAAATAGTTGTGGTTGTGGTATATTTATGAGATCCCTTAATCATTAAGAAAAAGGTATGAGCACATTCTTCCATAGTTGAGTTGATTGATTGATAAACTGAAAATAATTTTGGAATGAAAATGATTTGATTAGGGCTTCCTTATTGAGTATGTTTGAGTTAATGATTGAAGGTTTTCTAGGTTAAAGAGTTTTTATGTGAACCTTGTTTTATAAGCATTGTTGATGAAGCCATCAGTTGAGAGAAGAACTTGAACTAGGGTTTGAGTATCATTGTTATGTGAGGATTGTTTTATAATCATTGTTGTTTAAGTGAGTTGTTGAGATAAGAACTTAAACTAGGGTTTGAGTATAATTGATATATGAGGATTTTTTTATAAGCATTGTTATTAAAGTGAGTTGTTGAGCAAAGAACTTGAACCAGGGTTTGAAAAGAACATGAGAATCATTGTTATGTGAGATTTGTGGTTGTGTATTATTGGAAACATTTTGATTTGATGTTTATATGATTGTACGTGAGCAAAGATTATTTCATTGAGTGATTGGTTGAGTAGAGTTGGTTGAACCTAGTCAAGTGTATGTGTGAAATGATTGTTTAAGTTCCATAAAACAAACTATTCTATATTTTGAATTGATTTGAGAAAGTGATTGAGCATTGAGTTGAATTTGAAGCATATTGAGTCTCTAAAAATTCTCCTTATGTTTCTAAGAGAGTGATTGAAATTAATTGAACATTGTGATTAGTATAGAACATATTGAGTCTCTAACATTTCTTTTTCATGTTTCTATGAGATTGGACAAGTTATGTGTGAACTTGTCAAGTAGATTTGAGGTAACTCTTTGAGGAGACTTGTGGACTAATTTTGTGTGAGCTTTTGTGGAAGCTTACAATACAAATTTGGATAAGTTCTTGAGAGGACTTATTGAGCATATTTGGACAAGTTCTAGAGAGGAATTGTAGAGCATATTTGATCAAGTTCTAGAGAGGACTTGTAGAGCATATTTGAGCAAGTTCTAGAGAGGAGTTGTGGAATAGATTGATCAAGTTGTATAGAGGACTTGTAGAGAATATTGAGCAAGTTCTATAGAGGACTTCTAGAGAAATTTGAACAAGTTCTAGAGAGGACTTGTGGACATATTAGTGTGAACTTTTGTGGAAGCTTACAAGGCAGATTTAAGATAAGTCTTTGAGAAGACTTGAAAGCAGAGTTGATTGATTTGTTCAAACCCTGAGTTAAGGTTTAGGGTAGATCCAGTAGATTTTATTCAAGCCTTGATTTAAGGCTTGAGGATAAAAATCAAGGATATATTTGTGCTAGACCGAAGAACTGTGTTTAGTATAAATTTGAGATTAGATTTTGGTGCAGATTTGAGGATATGCTTGTGCCAGACTAGAGATAAATATTGAGTAGAGTTGTACTAGAATGAAGGAATGTGTTTAGTATAGATTTGAGATGGAGCTTTGGAGGTGATAGAGCAAAGAGGATAGTATTTGTTGAGCAAAGTGCAGCAACAGGATTGTCATTGTTGTCAACACAATCAGCTAGATCATTTGATTCAATGCAGCAATAGGAAGTTCAGATGTAGCAAACAGGAAGTTCAGAGATCTCTCAGAATATGTACAGTGTTTTTCCAAAAAGACCTAAGTGGCCCACATGCAAAAATTCAAAGAAAAATACAAGTAAGGAAAGTGTCGCGATATCACGACATATTCAAAAAACAGGAAAACTATCGCGATTTCGCGACATATTAGAGGAGAGAGAAATAGTAGAGAAAAATGTCATGATTTCGTGACATATTCGAAACAAAGGTGCAAGTAGGGAAAACTGTCACGATTTCGCGACATTTTCGAAGAGAAGAAGGCAAGTTGAAAAACTATCATGATTTCGTGACATGTTCGAAGCAGAGGCGCAAGCAGGTAAAACTATCGTGATTTCGTGACATGTTGGAAGAGAAGAAGGCAAGTTGAAAAACTATCACGATTTCGTGACATGTTCGAAGCAGAGGCACAAGCAGGTTAAACTATCATGATTTCGTGACATGTTGAAAGAAAAAGTGCAAGGAAGGAAAACTATCATGATTTTGTGACATGTTCGAAGAGAAAGCACAAGTAGGAATAACTGTCGCGATTTCATGACAAGTCAAAAGATAAAATGAAAGCAAGATAAAAGTGTCATGATTTCACGACATGTTGCAGAAGAGAGAGTTCAAAGTGAGAACTGTCATGATTTCGTGACAAGTTTGAGGAGAGAGAAAGTAAAATGAAAAGTGTCACGATTTCGTGACATGCTATAGAAGAAAGAATTCAAAGTGAGAACCGTCACGATTTTGTGACATGCTATAGATGAAAATGTTCTAAGTGAGAACTATCATGATTTCATGACATGCTGCAAAGGAAAGAGTTCGAAGTGAGAACTGTCATGATTTCGTGACATGCTGTAGATGAAAGTGTTCAAAGTAAGAAATGTCATGATTTTGTGACAGGTTGTGGAGAAAGTGTATGGATGCAGAAAGTGTCACGATTTTGTGATAGGTTGAAGAGAAAGCGTACGGATGCAGAAAGTGTCATGATTTCACGACAGGTTGAAGAGAAAGCATACGGATGCAAAAAGTGTCATGATTTCATGACAGGTTGAAGAGAAAGCGTACGGATGCAAAAAGTGTCACGATTTCACGATAGGTTAAAAAGAAAGCATATGGATGCAGAAAGTGTCACGATTTCACGACAGATTAACAAAATAGTGTACAGTTGTAGAAGTGTCACGATATCATGACAAAAATAGAAAACAGGTCTTCAACAGGAGAAGTGTCACGATTTCATGACAAAAGCAGAATAGAAGACTTCAAAGATAGAAGTGTCGTGATATCATGACAAAGAGCTAAATATGAAGTCTACAGAGGGAGAAGTGTCGCGATATCGCGACAAAAGTTAAGGCAAAGCATACGAAGGAAGAAGTGTCACGATATCGTGACAAAAGAAGAAAGAAAGTGTATGGAGGCAAAAGTGTCGCGATATCGTGACATGTTGTGGTTTCACGGCAACAGGAACAAAAGAAGCTACAAAGCCAGGTAAGTTGAAGCCGACAAAGACCGATGACAGCCGACGAGAATTAGGGTTTACAACCGATGAAAGCTAGGGTTTACAACCGACGATGATTAGGCTTTGCACTTGCATAATCAGCCGACTAAAGTTAGAATTTTATCATGAAAATTCTGTTATAAAAGGAGGGTTGTTTGGAGATTTGAGATGTATCGAATTTGCATGAATTAAGCCTGTAGTGCGTAGAGAGTGAGTCATGTCGAATCGAGCTAAGTGCAAAGCAAGAGCGCATAGAGAGCAAAAAAGTGCAAAGGGGCAGAAGCGATCATTCGATTGTATCGAAGCAAAGTGTGTGAGGCATTTGTGCAGAAGTAGACTGTTCTAAAATAGATTGTGCGAAGTGATTGCATAGAAGAAGCAGAGTGCATAGAAACAACAGACTGTGTGCAAAAAGGTGAAGGTATTTTTCTATAAATTTCATAGATTCACTTGAAGTCCAAGTTGCAGCTTGGCATCAGGGGTTGGTGCTCCTTCCAGTAGGTGCTAGTAAATTAGGGGTTGTTGCTCCTTTCTGTTGGTACAGAAAAATTGAGGGGTTGGTGCTCCTTCCAGTTGGTGCTGGTAAATAGATTGTAAAGTTGTTGCTTTGCAAAGGCTGGATTTGGATGGTAGTCCAAGCAGTCATTTTTTGAGGAGTAGCCACATTGGTGAACCTCGTTAAATCTTGTGTTGTGTGATGCTCTCTTGTTAACTTGCTGTATATGTTTTGAGTTTGCTTTATTTCAGCATTAAGAGTTGCAAATTTAAAGTTTTAAAAGAACACACTGATTCACCCCCCTCTCAGTGTCACTATGAGTATAACAATTGGTATCATAGCAAGGTTCCTGAATAGGCTCAATCAGCTAGGGTGATCTTGGAAGTGACACAATGGCAGGTGGTGAAGGTTTCTCCTCAAACAAAGCACCATTATTTGACGGAACTAATTATGCATTCTGGAAAATTAGGATGCAGACATATCTCCGTGCTTTGGGATTTGATATCTGGAATGTAGTAGTTAATGGTTACACAGCTCCCACCACTACTCCAACCGACAACACCGATAAAAAGGCATTTGAAAATGACTCAAAAGCAAAAAATGCCATCATGTGTGGATTAGTGGATAGTGAGCTGGTCAAGATCATAAGTTGTGAATCGACAAAAGATGTATGGGACAAACTAGAGAATATTCATGAGGGAGACGATAAGATCAAGGAAGCCAAGCTTCAAACACATCGAGCTCAATTCGAATCATTAAATATGACCAACGATGAGAACATAGAGGCTTTTATGTTGAGAGTTAATGGAATCACTAATTCGATCAGAGGTCTCGACGAAGATATGGATGATGCTACTATCGTGAAAAAGGTATTAAGATCGCTTCCTCAAAGGTTTGATTCTAAAGTCTCAGCCATAGAAGAAGCTAAAGATCTAAATCACTTTAGTATGGATGAGATGCATGGTTCTTTGACTGCTTATGAAATGAGAATAGGAAGGTCTAATCCCATAGATAGAGAAGCAAAGTTTAAAGCCCTAAAAGGTAAAGACACAAAACAAGAGTCTAAAGAAGAAGAGACATCAGATGAAATGGAAGCAAATTTTGTCAAAAAACTGAGAAAGGGAAAAGGAAAATACAGAGGAAAGCTACCATTTAAATGTTTCAACTGTGGAGGCATTGGGCACTTTGCGACCAAATGTCCACTCAATGAGAAGAACAAGGGTGAGGAAGCATCGCACCAAGAAAGAAGTGATTGGAAGAAGAAAACAAACTTCAGAAAAGGCAACTTCAAAAAGAAAAGTTTCATCTCCAGGAATGCAAATTCTTCAGAGGACAGCTCTAGTGAGGATTCTGAAGAAGAAACAGGTGAAGCTCTATTCATGGCATTTGAAGTAGAAAAATTAGAAGAGGTAGAAAAATCAGAAAAGAGGGAAGGAATGAACTCTAAAGTATCTATTGAAAAACCTGAGGCTGAAGTAGATCTAGAAGGTGAGCTGGTCTCTCCACTTGTAGAATGGAAATCTAAGAAAAGAAAGAATAATAAACTTTCAAGAAAGCTTGAGGATGCGAACGACATCATAACCAGCTTAAAAATATAGACAGAAGAATACAAGAAAATGTCTGAAGATCTCGAAGTTCAGATAACCATGAAGATAGATTACTACTGTAAACTAGAAGAAGAGAATGTTGGTCTATGAATGCAGATACAAGAGCTGGATCAAAAAATTAGCTGCCATCACAAACGTGAAGAAAGTTCGATGAAGCTGGATAAAATTTTAAGTGATCAAAGACCTGCAGGCATCAAATTTGGTCTGGGCTTCATTGAAGGAGAATCGTCAAATGGACCAAAAGCCAAAAATGTAGAAACTGTAAGGAATGAAGATAAGAAACAGGCTAATGAAAGAAAAACAACTCATGCAAAAGAAAGCAGTAATGCCAGGCCCGAAAGGAGAACTGACAATGATGGATTTACCAAGGTCACACATCAAAGGAGAAGAAGACCTATGGCTCCTACAACAACCTAGCAAAGACCATCTTTCAGGTTCAATCATTTCTTTTTTGGTTTCTATTTCAAATGTAATGGTTATGGGCATAAAATTGCAGATCGCAAGTATAATGTAGGACCAAGAAATTTCACTAGTAGAAATGCTTTTTCATCGCTAATAAATTATGCAGTAGAATGTTTTAACTGTCATAACTTTGGGCATATTGCAAGAAACTGTCGTAGTACTTCTATTTCAAATCAACCTCAGAAAAGAAAATTTCAACCAAATAGGACAAGACAAAATAGAAAACTTCCTGAAAGATATGCACAAGATACTGAAAAGGGAAAGTTCAAACTAGAGCCCAATACGGTAGTCAAAACAGAGTGGAAACAGAAAGAGCAGCTTAAGGAAGAAAAGGAATCCCTAATAGTACAAACAACTTTCAAGGCATAGAATAAATGTGTACCATGGATACTTGACAGTGGATGCTCAAGTCATATGACAGGTGATAAACAAAAATTTGAAAAATTACAGAAATATGAGGGTGGTTCTGTAAAGTTTGGGAATAATGATGGAGCTAAGATAATCGAAAAAGGATCAGTTAAAATTAGTGATGGGAAAATCAAGTCAGAAGAAGTTTTGTTTGTGGATGGTTTGAAACACAACCTGTTAAGTGTCAGTCAGATCTGTGATAAAGGACATGAAGTAGTATTCAAGAAGCAGGGTTGTGAAGTCAGAAAAACAAACAATGGAAAATTGATAGCAACTGGATCAAGGACGTCTGGCAACCTATACACACTCTCAGAAACTTCAGAAGGTACTTGTTTCATTGGATAGGAAGAAGAAAACTGGTTGTGGCACAAGAGGCTTGGACACATCAGTTTTGATAATCTAGTGAAAATCAGCTCAAAACAGGCAATGAGAGATATTCCAACCATTAGAAAACCTTCAAATAGCATTTGTGCTTCATGTCAAAAGGGAAAGCAAACCAGAGTCTCATTCAAAACAAAAGAGTACCACACTAGCAAACCTTTGGAACTTATACATACAGATTTATGTGGACCCATGAGAACACAAAGCATAAATGGTGACAAATACTTTATGTTGTGTATTGATGATTATTCCATAATGACATGGATATTTTTCTTAAAGAATAAAACAGAAGCTTTTGAAATGTTCAGATCTTTCAAACATCTAGTTGAGAATGAAACGAGAAAAATGATCAAATGTTTAAGATCAGATAGAGGAGGAGAATTCATTTCGGATGAATTTACAGAATACTGTGAAAAACATGGTATCAAGAGACAATATTCAGCAGCTAGAACACCCCAACAAAATGGTGTGGTAGAAAGAAAGAACAGAACAAGACAGAAATGGCATGCACTATGCTGGATGAGAACAAAATAGCAGATAGATTTTGGAAAGAAGCAGTCCACACTACAGTGTACATCCAAAACAGGTACATGCTGAGAACACATGAAAGCAAAACTCCTTATGAGTTGTGGTTCGGTAGAAAGGCAACAACAAAACACCTCAAAGTTTTTGGTCATAAGTGTTACATCGAAAAACTGAAGATAATCTTGGGAAGTTTGAAAATAGAGCAGATGAAGGTGTCTTCGTTGGCTATTCGTCAAAAAGCAAAGCTTACAAATGCTACAACAAGAGACTCAAGAAAATTGTGGACAGTGTCGATGTTAAATTTGATGAAGGTAGGGAACGAATAGTTAACTTTGAAGAAAACTACCCAATTTATGAAGAAGTCATTGAAGGAGATGAGGAAAATGAAACAAAAAAAAAACCAACACTTGACTCAGATGACTTAATTGATGACTCAGAGGTGGAAGAAAATAAGAAATTCAAAACAGGTAGCTGGTAGAAAAATCATCCTAGAGATCAAATAATTGGAGATCCCACAACTGGTGTTCAGACAAGAAGGAAAGTAGTAAGTAATTACTCTCTTTTATCCAGCATTGAGCCCAAAAATATAGCTGAGGCAAGCAAAGATGATAGCTGGATGAAGGCAATAAATGAAGAATTAGATCAGATTGAAAAGAACAAAACTTGGGAATTAGTACCTAGACCTGCAAATAAGAATGTAATCGGCACCAAATGGATATTTCGAAACAAATTGAATGAAGACGGACAGGTCGTTAGGAATAAAGCAAGACTGGTTTGTAAAGGTTATGCACAAGTTGAAGGCATTGATTTTGAGGAGACTTTTGCACCAATGGCCAGACTAGAAGCAATCAGAATGTTTCGGCCTTAGCAGTCTATAAGAATTTCAGAGTTTATCAGATGGATGTAAAATCAGCTTTTTTAAATGGGAAACTTGAAGAAGAGGTTTATATTGAACAACCAGATGGTTTCCAAATTGGTGAAGATCCCAACCTTGTCTGCAAATTAAAGAAAGCTTTATATGGCTTAAAACAGGCACCCCGAGCATGGTATGCAAGGCTAGACAACTATCTCTCTCAACAGGGGTTTAAGAAAGGTATGGTGGACAATAATCTGTATGTCAAAACAGAAGGTGGGCATCTCATTGTTCTTGTTGTATATGTAGATGATATCATATTTGGCAGCAGCAAAGATGAATCATGTAAAGACTTAGCAAATAAGATGCAGAAAGAATTTGAAATGTCTATGATTGGTGAACTATCTTACTTTCTTGGGTTACAAGTTAATCAAAATGAGAAAGGCATATTTATTTCCCAAGTCAAATATGTGAAAGAGATGCTAAAAAGGTTCACAATGGAGGACTATAAGCCAGTTAGCACTCCCATGATGACAGGCTACAAGTTGAGCAAAGATGACAAATCTCCACCTGTTGATCAAACCATGTACAGATCAATGATTGGAAGCTTACTATATTTAACAGCTACCAGACCAGATATTCATGAGGCGACTTGCATGGTAGCAAGATTTCAGGCCAGTCCCAAAGAGACTCATGTGACAACAATAAAAAGGATTCTTAGGTATCTCAAGGGTACTATGGAGTATGGGTTATGGTATCCAAAAGGTAAAGACTTCACCCTTATTTCATATTCAGATGCAGATTGGGCAGGATGTGTTGATGACAGGAAGAGTACCAGTGGAGGTGCATTCTATCTTGGTGACAGGTTGGTTGCTTGGCACAACAAGAAACAAGAGTCAGTTTCTTTATCAACAGCTGAGGCAGAATATATTGCAACAACAACATGTTGTACACAAGTTTTGTGGATGAAACAAACTCTAAAAGATCTTGGTATTAATTTTAGTGAGCCAATATCAGTTAAGTGTGATAACACCAGTGCAATTAACATCTCCAAGAATCCAGTAATGCATTCATGGACAAAACACATTGCTATCGAGATATCATTTTTTGAAAGAGAAAGTTGTTGAAGGTGAGGTTAAGTCTGGATTTTGTTCCAACTACAGAGCAAGTAGCAGATATCTTCACAAAACCATTGCCCAAGGATGTTTTTGAATACCTTCGCAATAAATTGGGAGTGGTGACCCTTCCCAAGAAGTGACTAGCTACAGGGATCACATTCTCAGGGGGAGCATTGAAGTATTTGTTTATCTTCTTGCTCATGTTCTTGTTTATTACTAAGTGTAATAAATTTTGCTTGAGAATGTTGTGCTTGGACTCAGGGGGAGTCTACAGTAGCCCTTTGGTATTATTGTCAAAGGGGGAGAAGAGCTACAGGAAGCTACAGGAAGCTGCACATGTGTTGCCAACAATTCCAAAGGGGGAGATTGTTGAGCAAAGTGCAGCAACAGGATTGTCATTGTTGTCAACACAATCAGCTAGATCATTTGATTCAGTGTAGCAATAGGAAGTTCAGATGCAGCAAACAGAAAGTTCAGAGATCTCTCGGAATATGTACAGTGTTTTTCCAAAAAGACCTAAGTGGCCCACATGCAAAAATTCAAAGAAAAATACAAGGAAAGTGTCGCGATATCGCGACATATTCAAAAAATAGGAAAACTGTCACGATTTCATGACATATTGGAGGAGAGAGAAACAGCAGAGAAAATTGTCACGATTTCATGACATATTGGAAAGAGAGAGAAAGTAAGGAAAACTATCGCGATTTCACGACATGTTGGAAGAGAAGAAGGCAAGTTGAAAAATTATCATGATTTCGTGACATGTTCGAAGCAGAGGCGCAAGCAGGTAAAACTATCACGATTTCATGACATGTTGGAAGAGAAGAAGGCAAGTTGAAAAATTATCACGATTTTGTGACATGTTCGAAGCAGAGGCGCAAGCAGGTTAAACTATCATGATTTCGTGACATGTTGAAAGAAAAAGTGCAAGGAAGGAAAACTGTCATGATTTCGTGACATGTTCAAAGAGAAAGCACAAGCAAGAATAATTGTCACAATTTCATGACAAGTCAAAAGATAAAATGAAAGCAGGATAAAAGTGTCATGATTTTGCGACATGTTGCAGAAGAGAGAGTCCGAAGTGAGAACTATCATGATTTCGTGACAAGTTTGAGGAGAGAGAAAGTAAAATGAAAAGTGTCATGATTTCATGGAGAAATGTGACATGCTATAGATGAAAATGTTTGAAGTGAGAACTGTCATGATTTCATGACATGCAGAAAAGGAAAGAGTTTGAAGTGAGAACTATCACGATTTTGTGACATGCTGTAGACGAAAGTGTTCGAAGTAAGAAATGTCATGATTTTGTGACAGGTTGTGGAGAAAGTGTACGGATGCAGAAAGTGTCATGATTTCACGATAGGATGAAGAGAAAGCGTACGGATGCAAAAAGTGTCATGATTTCATGATAGGTTGAAGAGAAAGCGTACGGATGTAGAAAGTGTCATGATTTCATGATAGGTTGTAGAGAAAGCATACGGATGCAGAAAGTGTCACGATTTCATGATAGGTTAAAAATAAAGCATATGGATGCAGAAAGTGTCACGATTTCATGATTAACAAAATAGTGTACGGTTGCAGAAAGTGTCATGATATCATGATAGAAATAGAAAGCAGGTCTTCAATGGGAGAAGTGTCACGATTTTGTGACAAATGCAGAATAGAAGACTTTGAAGATAGAAGTGTCATGATATCATGACAAAGAGCTAAAGATGAAGTTTACAGAGGGAGAAGTGTCGCGATATCGTGACAAAAGTTAAGGCGAAGCATACGAAGGAAGAAGTGTCACGATATCATGACAAAAGAAGAAAGAAAGTGTACGGAGGCAAAAGTGTCATGATATCATGACATGTTGTGGTTTCATGACAACAGGAACAAAAGAGCTATAGAGTCAGGTAAGTTGAAGCCGACGAAGACCGATGATAGTCGATGAGAATTAGGGTTTACAATCGATGAAAGCTAGGGTTTACAATCGACGATGATTAGGCTTTGCACTTGCATAATCAGTCGACTAAAGTTAGAATTTTATCATGAAAATTTTGTTATAAAAGGAGGGCTGTTTGGAGATTTGAGATGTATCGAATTTGCATGAATTAAGCCCGTAGTGCATAGAGAGCGAGTCGTGTCGAATCGAGCTAAGTGCGAAGCAAGAGCGCATAGAGAGCAAAAAAGCGCAAAGGGGCAGAAGCGATCGTTCGATTGTATCGAAGCAAAGTGTGTGAGGCATTTGCATAGAAGCAGACTATTCTAAAATAGATTGTGCGAAGCGATTGCATAGAAGAAGCAGAGTGCACAGAAACAACAGACTATGTGCAAAAAGGGTGAAGGTATTTTTTTGTAAATTTCATAGATTCACTTGAAGTCCAAGTTGCAGCTTGGCATCAGGGGTTGGTGCTCCTTCCAGTAGGTGCTGGTAAATTAGGGGTTGTTGCTCCTTTCTGTTGGTACAAAAAAATTGAGGGGTTGGTGCTCCTTCCAGTTGGTGCTGGTAAATAGATTGTAAAGTTGTTGCTTTGCAAAGGCTGGATTTGGATGGTAGTCCAAGCAGTAATTTTTTGAGGAGTAGCCACATTGGTGAACCTCGTTAAATCTTGTGTTGTGTGATGCTCTCTTGTTAACTTGTTGTATCTATTTTGAGTTTGCTTTATTTCAGCATTAAGAGTTGCAAATTTAAAGTTTTAAAAGAACACACTGATTCACCCCCCCTCTCAGTGTCACTGTGAGTATAACAATTGGTATCAGAGCAAGGTTCCTGAATAGGCTCAATCAGCTAGGGTGATCTTGGAAGTGACGCAATGGTAGGTGGTGAAGGTTTCTCCTCAAACAAAGCACCATTGTTTGATGAAACTAATTATGCGTTCTAGAAAATCAGGATGCAGACATATCTTCGTGCTTTGGGATTTGATATCTGGAATGCAGTAGTTAATGGTTACACAGCTCCCGCCACTGCTCCAACCGACAACACCGGTAAAAAGGCATTTGAAAATGACTCAAAAGCAAAAAATGCCATCATGTGTGGATTAGTGGATAGTGAGTCTGGTCAAGATCATAAGTTGTGAATCAGCAAAAGATGTATGGGACAAACTAGAGAATATTCATGAGGGAGACGATAAGATCAAGGAAGCCAAGCTTCAAACACATCGAGCTCAATTCGAATCATTAAAGATGACCAATGATGAGAACATAGAGGCTTTTATGCTGAGAGTTAATGGAATCACTAATTCGATCAGAGGTCTCGACGAAGATATGGATGATGCTACTATCGTGAAAAAGGTATTAAGATCGCTTCCTCAAAGGTTTGATTCTAAAGTCTCAGCCATAGAAGAAGCTAAAGATCTAAATCACTTTAGTATGGATGAGATGCATGGTTCTTTGACTGCTTATGAAATGAGAATAGGAAGGTCTAATCCCACAGATAGAGAAGCAACGTTTAAAGCCCTAAAAGGTAAAGACACAAAACAAGAGTCTGAAGAAGAAGAGACATCAGATGAAATGGAAGCAAATTTTGTCAAAAAACTAAGAAAGGGAAAAGGAAAATACAGAGGAAAGCTACCATTTAAATGTTTCAACTGTGGAGGCATTGGGCACTTTGCGACCAAATGTCCACTCAATGAGAAGAACAAGGGTGAGGAAGCATCGCACCAAGAAAGAAGTGACTGGAAGAAGAAAACAAACTTCAAAAAAGGCAACTTCAAAAAGAAAAGTTTCATCTCCAGGAATGCAAATTCTTCAGAGGACAACTCTAGTGAGGATTCTGAAGAAGAAACAGGTGAAGCTCTATTCATGGCATTTGAAGTAGAAAAATTAGAAGAGGTAGAAAAATCAGAAAAGAGGGAAGGAATGAACTCTAAAGTATCTATTGAAAAACCTGAGGCTGAAGTAGATCTAGAAGGTGAGCTGGTCTCTGCACTTGTAGAATGGAAATCTGAGAAAAGAAAGAATAATAAACTTTCAAGAAAGCTTGAGGATGCGAACGACATCATAACCAGCTTAAAAATATAGATAGAAGAATACAAGAAAATGTCTGAAGATCTCGAAGTTCAGATAACCATGAAGATAGATTACTGCTGTAAACTAGAAGAAGAGAATGTTGGTCTACGAATGCAGATACAAGAGCTGGATCAAAAAATTAGCTGCCATCACAAACGTGAAGAAAGTTCGATGAAGCTGGATAAAATTTTAAGTGATCAAAGACCTGCAGGCATCAAATTTGGTCTGGGCTTCGTTGAAGGAGAATCGTCAAATGGACCAAAAGCCAAAAATGTAGAAACTATAAGGAATGAAGATAAGAAACAGGCTGATGAAAGAAAAACAACTCATGCAAAAGAAAGCAGTAATGCTAGGCCCGAAAGGAGAACTGACAATGATGGATTTACCAAGGTCACACATCAAAGGAGAAGAAGACCTATGGCTCCTACAACAACCTGGCAAAGACCATCTTTCAGGTTCAATCATTTCTTTTCTGGTTTCTGTTTCAAATGTAATGGTTATGGGCATAAAATTGCAGACTGCAAGTATAATGTAGGACCAAGAAATTTCACTAGTAGAAATGCTTTTTCATCGCTAATAAATTATGCAGTAGAATGTTTTAACTGTCATAACTTTGGGCATATTGCAAGAAATTGTCGTAGTACTTCTGTTTCAAATCAACCTCAGAAAAGAAAATTTCAACCAAATAGGACAAGACAAAATAGAAAACTTCCTGAAAGATATGCACAAGATACTGAAAAGGGAAAGTTCAAACTAGAGCCCAATACGGTAGTCAAAACAGAGTGGAAATAGAAAGAGCAGCTTAAGGAAGAAAAGGAATCCCTAATAGTACAAACAGCTTTCAAGGCATAGAATAAATGTGTACCATGGATACTTGACAAGTGGATGCTCAAGTCATATGACAGGTGATAAACAAAAATTTGAAAAATTACAGAAATATGAGGGTGGTTCTGTAAAGTTTGGGAATAATGATGGAGCTAAGATAATCGAAAAAGGATCAGTTAAAATTAGTGATGGGAAAATCAAGTCAGAAGAAGTTTTGTTTGTGGATGGTTTGAAACACAACCTGTTAAGTGTCAATCAGATCTGTGATAAAGGACATGAAGTAGTATTCAAGAAGCAGGGTTGTGAAGTCAGAAAAACAAACAGTGGAAAATTGATAGCAACTGGATCAAGGACGTCTGGCAACCTGTACACACTCTCAAAAACTTCAGAAGGTACTTGTTTCATTGGATAGGAAGAAGAAAACTGGTTGTGGCACAAGAGGCTTGGACACATCAGTTTTGATAATCTGGTGAAAATCAGCTCGAAACAAGCAAGTGAGAGATATTCCAACCATTAGAAAACCTTCAAATAGCATTTGTGCTTCATGTCAAAAGGGAAATCAAACCAGAGTCTCATTCAAAACAAAAGAGTACCACACTAGCAAACCTTTGGAACTTATACATACAGATTTATGTGGACCCATGAGAACACAAAGCATAAATGGTGACAAATACTTTATGTTGTGTATTGATGATTATTCCAGAATGACATGGATATTTTTCTTAAAGAATAAAATAGAAGCTTTTGAAATGTTCAGATCTTTCAAACATCTAGTTGAGAATGAAACAAGAAAAATGATCAAATGTTTAAGATCAGATAGAGGAGGAGAATTCATTTTAGATGAGTTTACAGAATACTATGAAAAACATGGTATCAGGAGATAATATTCAGCAGCTAGAACACCCCAACAGAATGGTGTGGTAGAAAGAAAGAACAGAATAGTACAGGAAATGGCACGCACTATGCTGGCTGAGAACAAAATAGCAGACAAATTTTGGAAAGAAGCAGTCCACACTGCAGTGTACATCCAAAACAGGTACATGCTGAGAACACATGAAAGCAAAACTCCTTATGAGTTGTGGTTCGGTAGAAAGGCAACAACAAAACACCTCAAAGTTTTTGGTTGTAAGTGTTACATCAGAAAAACTAAAGATAATCTTGGGAAGTTTGAAAATAGAGCAGATGAAGGTGTCTTCGTTGGCTATTCATCAAAAAGCAAAGCTTACAAATGCTACAACAAGAGACTCAAGAAAATTGTGGACAATGTCGATGTTAAATTTGATGAAGGTAGGGAACGAATAGTTAACTTTGAAGAAAACTACCCAATTTATGAAGAAGTCATTGAAGGAGATGAGGAAAATGAAACAGAAAAAAACCAACACTTGACTCAGATGACTTAATTGATGACTCAGAGGTGGAAGAAAATAAGAAATTCAAAACAGGTAGCTGGCAAAAAAATCATCCTAGAGATCAAATAATTGGAGATCCCACAGCTGGTGTTCAGACAAGAAGGAAAGTAGTAAGTAATTACTCTCTTTTATCCAAGCATTGAGCCCAAAAATATAGCTGAGGCAAGCAAAGATGATAGTTGGATGAAGGCAATAAATGAAGAATTAGATCAGATTGAAAAGAACAAAACTTGGGAATTAGTACCTAGACCTGCAAATAAGAATGTAATCGACACCAAATGGATATTTCGAAACAAATTGAATGAAGACGGACAGGTCGTTAGGAATAAAGCAAGACTGGTTTGTAAAGGTTATGCACAAGTTGAAGGCATTGATTTTGAGGAGACTTTTGCACCAGTGGCCAGACTAGAAGCAATCAAAATGTTTCTGGCCTTAGCAGTCTATAAGAATTTCAGAGTTTATCAAATGGATGTAAAATCAGCTTTTTTAAATGGGAAACTTGAAGAAGAGGTTTATATTGAACAACCATGATGGTTTCCAAATTGGTGAAGATCCCAACCTTGTCTGAAAATTAAAGAAAGCTTTATATGGCTTAAAATAGGCACCCCGAGCATGGTATGCAAGGCTAGACAACTATCTCTCTCAACAGGGGTTTAAGAAAGGTATGGTGGACAGTAATCTGTATGTCAAAATAGAAGGTGGGCATCTCATTGTTCTTGTTGTATATGTAGATGATATCATATTTGGCAGCAGCAAAGATGAATCATGTAAAGACTTAGCAAATAAGATGCAGAAAGAATTTGAAATGTCTATGATTGGTGAACTATCTTACTTTCTTGGGTTACAAGTTAATCAAAATGAGAAAGGCATATTTATTTCCCAAGTCAAATATGTGAAAGAGATGCTAAAAAGGTTCACAATGGAGGACTGTAAGCCAGTTAGCACTCCCATGATGACAGTTGCAAGTTGAGCAAAGATGACAAATCTCCACCTGTTGATCAAACCATGTATAGATCAATGATTGGAAGCTTACTATATTTAACAGCTACCAGACCAGATATTCTATAGGCAGTCTGCATGGTAGCAAGATTTCAGGCCAGTCCCAAAGAGACTCATGTGACAGTAGTAAAAAGGATTCTTAGGTATCTCAAGGGTACTATGGAGTATGGGTTATGGTATCCAAAAGGTAAAGACTTCACCCTTATTTCATATTCAGATGCAGATTGGGCAGGATGTGTTGATGACAGGAAGAGTACCAGTGGAGGTGCATTCTATCTTGGTGATAGGTTGGTTGCTTGGCACAACAAGAAACAAGAGTCAGTTTCTTTATCAACAGCTGAGGCAGAATATATTGCAGCAACAACATGTTGTACACAAGTTTTGTGGATGAAACAAACTCTGAAAGATCTTGGTATTAATTTTAGTGAGCCAATATCAGTTAAGTGTGATAACACCAGTGCAATTAACATCTCCAAGAATCCGGTAATGCATTCATGGACAAAACACATTGCTATCAGATATCATTTTTTGAAAGAGAAAGTTGCTGAAGGTGAGGTTAAGCTTATACTACTTGATAAAGATGGTAAATATGGTAAGCTTATACATGGTAAGCTTATACATCATTACAATTCAAAATAAATGAATTCAATTTTTAAACATTTGCATAGAACAGAGTTCATAAAGGTTATGCATTGCAAATTAGCAAAAGGAATTTGGGATAGGTTTCAAAGCATATATGAAGGAGATAAAAATGTCAAAAGGGTAAAGATACAAAATATCAAGATATAATTTGAAGAATTAAGAATGAAAGATGAGGAAAACATTAGTGCTTATCTACATCATGTAGATGATGTTGTTAACTCCATGGAAGGACATGGAATTGAGGTTCAATAATTTGATGTTTGTGATAAGATATTAATATCTCTTCAAAAAAGGTTTAGTGAAAATATTTTTGCTATAGAGGAATCAAAATATGGTGATCTCTTGACAAGGGATGAACTATGTGGAATTATTATAGATTTTGAGAAGAGAAAAAAAGAGTAACCTAATCTCTGGAAAGAAGCAACCTTCAAGGCTACTAAAAATACAAAGGGTAATAAGTCAAATTTAAGCAATGAGTCATCCATTGATAAAGAAGCAAATTATGGAAAAAGTAACAAGTATCCAAGAATATTTAAAGATACAAAATCTTTTAAATGTTTCAATTTTGGAAAGTATGGTCACTATGCAACTGATTTTCAAGAAGCTATAAATAGCAATGATGAAGAAAAATAGGATCATAAGAGCAAGGAATCAAAAAAATATAGGTACCAAAAGAAAGGTAAGGATGGACAAGGTAAACAAGGAAAGAAGTTCTTTCAAATATAGAAGAGAAGTTACTATGCAAAAAATGCAAATAAGTACTCAAGTGATAGTGATAATAGTTCCTAAGATAATGATAACTATGAAATTCTATTTCTAACAAAAAAAAATGAAGTAGTTAAGAAAAGATCACCAATAATTCTCAAGTGTTTTAGATGTGGTAACTTTGGTCATATTGAAGATAGTTGTACAAAGAGTGGTTTCAATTTTAGTGATGATGAATATGAAGATACACTTGAAGGACCATAAGAGAATATTATAATGGAACTAGAAGAAGAATGAGGTGATCCTATAGAAGACAAGTCAGAAAAGAATGAAGATATTTTTAAAGGTAAATAAATAGAGGAAGAATCAAAAACAGGAGGATTTGATCTTGAAGGTGAACTTATTCATGTCCTTGATGCATTAAAGAAGGTACATAATAAACAAGGAGAGGATTCAACCTAAATTTTTAGAGAAGAAGAAATTGTAAGAGAGAGTGAGACTTATGAGAATGATTTGGACAACAGTTCAAAAAGGAAAGAAAAAATGTACAAAAGAGGAACAGATGGAACAAGAACTAGCATAGGGTAAAGAGACCAAGATACCAATGAGGTCAAAGCAATGTAATTTCAATGGATGATGCTTTTCATGTCATAGGTTTGGGTACAAAGCTTCTTAGTGCAAGACACATGAAAGACATGAATATGGGAACTTCAAAAACAAGAAGCTATTTCAAGGGTATTGCTACTTTTGTAATCATTTTTGTCACAATTCAATGAATTGTAGGGTTCATGATAGGAATAGATGTGGCTTCACCAGGATAAATCCCAAGACATTTGCACCTCCAAGGAATAACAATATTAAGTGTTATAAGTGCAATAATAATGGACATACAACAAAGTGGTGTAATGCAAAAATTCAAGAGACAAGCAGGAACATGAATAATCAGATGAATCATAAGGATCATATGAGAAGGAAAGTGGACAAAGGTAAATATCAATGCATGTTGAGAGTAGAAATACTTCCACCCCAGAATTAACCACCTCAAGAGGAGGTGGGGAAGGGGCTAAGCTAAGAGACTCATTCTTAGCCCCGATACCCAAAGGTGATCCTTTGCCATTGATGTCAACGGGGGAGAGATTTGAGTAAGGGGAATGTATTTGATTTAAGGGGAGAGCATTAAGTCAGGGGAGCAGTTTCCCAGGGGGAGCAAAATAGAAAAAGGTTAAATAAATTGTAAAATATAATTGGGTTGCCATCAATAACAAAGCAGGAGATTTTTGGACATTTTGAGTAATTGAGTTGTCATTGATGTCAAGAGGCAGTTTTAATGAGTAGTATAAGAAGAAGTGGTTCTGCAATCAGTTCAAAAGGAAAGTTTTCCTCAAGTTGGTCAGATTCGGTTCTAGGTGGTCATACGAGATTCAAAGAGCAATGAAGAGGCCCAAGTAAAATAATATTATAATATTTTATTATAATATTAAAATGGAGATTTAAATTAATTATAAATTAATTTAAATAATTTCATTATAATTAATTTATTAATTAATTTAATTAACTTCTAAATTTATTAAGTTAATTATAGATTAATTTTAATTTAATTATAAAATTAATTTATATTAATTAAATAACCCTAAGGTTGGGTTATAAAGGTTAATTATTAATTCAAATTTGAAATTTGAATGTGGCACCGACGTTCCTAAGGCATTGGCCTTCATGTATAAAAAGGGGGCAAGAACCTTAGTCTTCACCCCAATGCAATTATCGATTAATCAAGCCCAAAGTTTCATGCACAAGGAAGAGTAAAAGGGTTTCACGTGTACCTAGGTATTGTAGGTGATTTGGAGAGGAGAGGGCAATCCTCCAAGGTAGGTCCCAGGTTCAAATCTCCACCCTACCAAAAAGTTGAATTGGGTATCCAAAATCCAATTGATAATGTTGGTGCGAGCAGGGTCGAGTGTGACTCCCGGGTGACTTTGATGGTGTAGAACCCCTTGTTCGTGATCTCTCAAACCAAGGTAGCCCTGCAAGGGTTTTTTTGCTTAAAAAAATGATTTCACGTGTTGTGAAAATATTCAGTGGTAGAAGAGATAACAAATAGGATCATGGATCCTTTCACTATGCACAACACTATTTAGCGCATTTGGTTGTTGTGGGTATCGCTAAGATGTTCAGCAAGCGAGGAGAGCAAGGTTTGAAACTCGTCGAGTTGGTTTTGCAAGAGAAGAGGGCATTTTATTTTGTGCCACACCAATCAAAAAGGGATAAAAGGAAGGCTTGAGCCTTCCTCTTCGTGTAGAGGCTCGTAGTCCACTTGGTGGGTCAGCACCTCTATAAGGCACTGGGATGGGAGTGGTCTCATGTTCAAAACCCACCAAGGCATTTTTGCTTGAGATAAAAGGTATGCACTGATGTTTGCCAAGGTTGCATGAGGTATTTTGGATTTTATAAGGTTGGATGAAAAATATTTTGGAGGGTTATAAAGTTAATATTTAAAATTAGTTATTGTTTATTTGAGGGAGATAAAAGGCTAGGCAGTATTATTTTTTAGGGTTTGATTTCTAGAGGTTGTTAATTAAATATTGGACATTATAAGGAGTAATTGAGTAATTATTTTTTATGTATGCTTTGATCATTGCTAATTTCATAGGAGTAATAATGTGTATTTGAGTTTGACTATTTTTGTAATTGAGAAATATTTCTGAGAGAGTGTTAGTGTGATATTTTATCATCTAACCATTGAAATTGGCAAAGAAGAAAATTGTGTTTAAGATAGGTTTTGAGGTCATTTTCTTCATCAAATAAAAGGTATGAGCACATATTCCTTGAGAGTGATTTTTGTATGTTGTGAATACTAAGTTGGAGTGAAAATGGTTGTTTGATAAGCACTTTTGAGTTTGGTTTTTTTGGAAAGAAAGTTGATTCTAGAAATCTTGTACGATAAGCATTGTTGGAAATATTGAGTAAAGCTTTCATATGCTTGAACTAGGGTTTGTGCGAAGAACATGAGTATCATTGTTATATGAAGTTGTGAACTATCTTGAGCTAGGGTTTGTTAAGTAACATGAGTATCATTTTTATGTAATATTATTTGATAATCATTGATTGGAAATAATTGGGTGAGTGTTCATATGCTTGGACCAGGGTTTGTGAGCAAGAAGTAATTTATTGAGTGATTGGTTAAGTGAAATTGATTAAGCCTAGTCAAGTGGAAGTGTTGAAGTGATAGTTCTAATTCTATGAAACAAATTGTTCAATATTTTGAATTGATTTAAGAAAAGGTTGGAAGGGATTGAGTGTTTATGAATGTGAAACACATTGAGTCTCTAACAATTCTCTATATGTTTATGTGGTAAAAATAGAGATTGAAAGTGATTGAGCATTGTTGTGAGTGTGAAGCATATTAAGTCTCTAAAAATTCTCTATATATTTCTGTGATATTGAACAAGTTCTATTGAGGAATTTTTGAGCAGATTTGAGACAAGCCTTGGTGAAGACTTGTTGAGAAGATTGGACAAGTTCTAGTGAGGACTTGTTGAGAATATTTGAGTCAAGTCTTAATGAATACTTTTTGAGCATATTGGACAAGTTCTAGTGAGGACTTGTTGAGTAGATTTGAGGTAATTCTTAGTGATGACTTGGTGAGCATATTGGACAAGTTCTAGTGACAACTTGTTGAGCAGATTTGAGGTATGTATTTGAGAATACTTGTGGACAAACTGGTGTAAGATTTTGTGGAAGCTTACAATAAAAATTTTAAGATAGAGTTTGATATCATATTGGGCAAGTTCTAGAGAGAAATTTTGGATATATTGGTGTGAGATTTTGTGGAAGATTAAAAGATAGAGTTGAAGCAAGTCTTTGAGAAGACTTGTGAGCAAAGTTGATTGATTGATTTATTCAGACCTTGAGTTAAGGTTTGGAGTAGATCTTGCTGAGTTTATTAAGTCAAACTTTGTGTTAAGGCTTGAGGACAGATATTGAGCATATTTGTGCTAGACCGAAGGATTGTGTTTAGTGCAGATCTAAATATAGAGATTGAGTAGATTTATGCTAGAATGATGGACTTTGTTTAGTGTATATTTGAGATAGAGTTGAGAGCAAGCTTTGGAGGTGGCAGAGTATAAAGGATGACAGTCTCTAGTGGATAGAGGTCGATTAGCCAGGGTAGTGAATACAGGTTTTCTGAGTGAGGACAAGAGTATTCAATGGATATAGATCCATTAGCCAATGTAGTGGAGGTTGTAGTTCTTCTAGAAGATCACCATCCATAGTAGAGGATAAATAAGTTCTCCTATGGATAGAAATCCACAAACCAATTGAGAAGATTGGTGTCTCCTATGGATAGATATCCATGAACTTGATTAGGGTATTGGTGTCTCCTTTGGACAGAGGTCCATAAACATTGTAATATGGAAAGGATTCCCAAGATATTTGTTGAGAAAATTTTAGTGAAAAATTTTCTCCATGGAGTATCCCACATTAGGTGAACCATGTTAAATTGGTGTCTCTATTGTGTGTGGTAATTTGTGCATTGCTTTGATTACTATTGTTTATATTGCTATTGATACATTGCATAATATTAATTGGGAAATAAAATTAAAAAGTGGTCTTATACTATTCACCCCCCATCGGTATAAGCTTGTGTTCTTCAAATAATATTACCTCTCAAAGTAGGACCTTGAATTCTTAATACTCTATTTTATGTCATTCCTTGTGATCTAACTTATGACATACTATTTGGATAACCTTGTATCCATGCTATAAAATTTATTTTTTCAGCATTGTATCAATGACTTTATTAATTTTTGATGATACATATTAAAGGAAATACAACCACAAGATGTAAAATGAGCAAGAAATGATAACTATATGCTTAGTGTTGCAAATGTGAATAGGGTTCTCACTAAAGAGACTTAGAAAAATCTAGTTTTCTAGTCCTAAGTGTGAAAACCTCTATATTTTGTCGGCAAGTTTTCAATTTGTCGACACGATTAATTTTTCTCCCTATTTTTTATTCTCTCTACCCTCCTCCTATATTCCCTCTATTCCTTTCTCCTTATCCCTCCATTTCCTCCATTATTCCCTCTTCCTCCTTATCCCTCCAACTCCCTTTCCCCTTATTCCTCCAACTTCCCTTCATTTCCTCTCCTATCCCCTCCGTCGACTTCCTCCCTATCCCCTCCATATATATTCGTTATGATTTGCAATATGAGAGGATCGATTGTCATTGTAATAGCTCTGCTACAATTTTATTAATATTAAATTATTTAGTTAATTTAATGTTTTACCTCCTGGTCCAAATCTGACATTTGGTATCAGAGCCGACGGGCACGATTCTCGAGATCGAACGGGCATGTTTCCCGAGGACGCATAGGGAAGCATGTTGGGCACGCATCTCGAGGAGCTGGTGATTGGTTGGCGAGCGTGCTGGGCATGCATCCCGAGGAGCTAGCGAGCGGATCGAGGAGGTAGCAGAGCTGGGCACAGACTTCGATGTTGCATGGATTTCGAGGTGACACATGGCAGGCGGAGCGACAATTGACATGGACACGTAGATCGAGGTGCTGAGGTGGACGTTGAGGTGGCGACAACCGACACGTGGCGAGTGCTGATGTGGCGCTGACGTGGCGGTCGACGTGGCAAGCAGAGCGTGTGCGGTGGCAAAACCTGGTTTGTCCATGTGGCGGACGTGGATTCGTCTAAAAGTGACACGTGGTGATTGCAGATTGGCTGAGGAGAACGCATAGTGTCAAGGAGCGATTGCCCGAAGGCAATCGATAATATATGCGGCCGCGCGCATATAAGAAGACTAGAAAGTCTTCTTCCCTGTGAATGTGGGACAAATCCACATTTAAAAAAAAAAAAACTTTCGCCCGACGATAGATTAAGGAACCGCCCGTTCCTTTTCACTTCAGCCAAAGGGCGTAGCGCAGTTGGCTGAGTCTTTGGCTTGCGGAGGAGAGGTCCCGGGGTCGAATCCCACCGGGGGTTAAACAAAGTTTTTGTTTTTTTTTTGGAAACTTCGAACGGCGAGGAGTTTAATACGGTGGCCGTCCCCTTTGGTCTCACCGGCGCCGCGTGGTGTAGCGGCTAGAGGCTGCAGGCAGGACACGGAGGTCCTGAGGTCGAATCCCGTCGGGGATTTCGCGACGACACAAAATCAAAAAGGTTTTTTTTATTTTAAGTTTTTCATTATTAATTTTAATTAAAGTTTTTTAAAATATTTAATAATTTTTATTTATATTTTTAATTAAGTTTTTTTAAATAAACCTTTATTTAAAAAAAAACTAATTTAAAATATCTATAGAAAATTGTTAAAATTTTTTAAAAGGCTTTATTAAAATAAATTTTGGAAAATTGATTTAAAAAAGAGAGGAAACATTGCCTAAGAGGCAATTTTTGTAAATGATTGGCACAATTGCCCTAGAGGCAATCCTTGTAAAAAGGCTTTAAAAGAGGGATATTTTTTGCATCAAAAGTGAGGTAAGAAAATTGACGGGAAGCCTTCTGGAGCACCCGTTTCGTGCTTCTAGAAAATTTTGGACTCCCCGTCTCGTGAGGGCACTGCCCCTTGGAACCCCGTTGAAGGGTTAAATATTGTGATGGAATATTGATGATTGGACATTTACAAAATGGACACCAAGTTTGAATATGTGAAGGTGCCAGTTTTTGATGGTAAAGACTATCAATTCTTGGCAATTAAGATGAAGACTTTATTGATTGCAAAAGGGTTTTGGGACATAGTCGAAGAAGGATATGAGGAACCCACATGGAACAAGCTACAAGGAGACGACAGTAAAGATATGAAACGGAAGCAATATGAAAATTGCTTAGCCCTTATGGATTTGAGGAGAGGAATGGAAAAGAGTGTTTTTCCTCTCATAGCCAATTGTAAATCAGCTACAGTGGCATGGCAAGTGTTGAAGGATGCTTATGGGTTTGATGCAGACACCCATAAAGTCATGAGTGACAATCAAGAAGATTGTTTAAGCAAGGAGGAGCCTTGCTTCCTTGAAGGAGATTTTGAAGAGTCTTGTAAAGACTCATATGAAGACATGTCTTGTGTTGGCATGGAACCTTGTATATATCAATTCTCTGTTTTAAATGGAGAATATGATGAAAATTGTCAATTCTCTCTTTTAGTGGGAGAATATGATGATGAAAAGAAAAATTGTGTGAATGAGGTTTTTTGTAAGGAAACAAAATCAGTTGAGAAAATGGCATGTTTGGAAAACATGGACATTGACAGGGAAAGTCTCATTTACGAAACAATAGAGGAAAGATCATTCTATGGGAATGATGCATATTGTGAAGACCACTCCAAACTGGATGATGGCTTGCTTGAAGATTCAACCCAAAAGTGTTGGCATCTTGAAAATATGGAAGGATATTCCATTGATGACCATTTCTCAAGAATGGAGGAATGTAACATTGCAGAAAAGAAAGACGAAGATATGAAATCCCTTCATGGACAAGAGGATGAGAAAAAGAGAGATCAGCCCTTATTCTTTGAAGATGTTTCTTTGCAGAAAGAAGAGGCTTATAAAGTCTATGAGGAAAATTTGAGAAGAAGAGGTATTTATGCTACAAAAGGAAGAGGAGGCAAGAGAGGTTTTGCTTCTTGTAGAAGCTTTGTGAGTTATGCAGATGAAGAGGTTGTTTGTGAAGCCCTTGACAAATGCATTGTTGAGATTGAGGGGGAGATTGAATCTCCAAGTATTGCTATTCCAGATTTGTGCTTCATGGGGGAGGCACCTACAGTTATTGAAAATTGTAATAGTCAATTATTTCTTTTAGGAGGAGAAAAATATGAAAAGAAAAATTGTACTAATGAATTGTTTGCAGGAATGGAATGCTTTGAAATCATTCACATTGATAGCAAAAAGGATGAATGTCTCAATGACGAGACAATTGCTCAAAGATCTTGTTGTGAAGATCATTCAAAAGTGGAAGCAGAATTTGAAGTTGAAGGAAGAGAAACACTCACATTGGAGTGTTCCTTGCTTGCAGATCACCTAGATGAGGTGATGTATGATGAAGAATGTCTCATGGAGGAGACATATGAAAAAGAGTGTCTTATGGAGAAGACACCACATCAGTTATTTGTTGCAGAATGCTTCATGAACAAAGCATCTACAATTCTCATGGAGGAGCATAAAGCGAGATAATGATGGAGAAACCCTCATCATGGAGTGTTGCATAGTTGAAGACCACTCACATAAAGCAAGAGACAAATGAAGAGTGTATTATGGAGAATGCACCTAAAATTCTCATGGATGAGAATAATGATGAAAATGACCTCAACCAAGATTGTTGGCATGATGCTGGAAAAGCAATGTTCAAGAAAGACCATTGGCTTGAAGACCATTCACTTGGAATGGTTGTGTGCTCTCTTGAAAGAGCAACTAAAAATCTCCTTGAAGGAGATGATAAAATTGTTCCTCTACAGGGGGAAGAAAATGATAAATATAAAGATGAGATTGATTCACAAGAAGTATGGGATGTTGATTCCCATGACATTGTTGATGAAGAGGAGATGAAGACTATAAGTTTCATGCTCAATTGTGAAGATCACTCATCAGGAGTGACAAATAGAGATACTTCTTGTCCATCAGTCCAAGAAGGTTATGTGAAGAGAGATTTTGTGAATCTCAAAGATGACAATATGTTGTGTGAAGACAAGAACACAAAATATTATCTCATTTGGGAGAAGAAAAGTGAGAAAGCACATAAGATAGAAACAGAAAATAACAATGTGACTGCTGTTTTTCTTGTTGTAATGGCCAAGGAAACATCACTCATGATTGAAGATCACTCATCAGGAGTGAAAACTATTTTGTATGAGGAAAACTATCTCAAAGAGGAGCTAGAAAATAGGGAGATAGTCATTGATGAACTTCATGGTGAAATGGAGGCATCATCAAAGGAGATTGAGAATTGTCTTGAAGAGACAATTGTGGATGGAGATCACTCACTTGGAGTGACTACATTGCAGAAAAAGATTTGTTTTGATAAAGCAACAATGAATGATTGCTTGGATGAATGGTGTTTCAACACACCAACATGGCTTGAACAAAGGAGGAGAACTCTTAGTGAAGAGTTGATGGTTGCTCTTGAAGCAACATACAATGAAGGAGAATTGCCACAAAGCAGCTTTATGGGAAGCACCAAATCTAATCATAGTGAAGGTAATATTTTTATGATTAATGATTTGTTTTTTGTGAGCAGGTATGAAAAGAAAGGAGAATATCTTCCAAAGGCATTATTTAAAGGTGATTGTCTCATTGAGACAACTTTGATGAAAAGTCTTCTTGGAGCGAAGACAATAATGAAGAACTTGGGTCACATGGATCCAAATGATGTGTTTAAAATTCCTTGGGAGAAGGAATATTGTAAAGCCATTGTTTTGAGAGAACATTTGTGTGAGGAGCAACTTTATGTTGCATATGTAATTGGTCATTGGATGGCCATATTTGTTGTGATATTTTGTGTAGAAATATCTGAAAGAGTTGTATGGTATAATCATCTATGTGAGATGATTAATTGTAAATACTCATGTGGAGTATTGTTTAGTGATGAAGATGTAAAAGATGATCAAAATGTGAAAGTATGGTTTAAAGACCATCATGATCAAGATGTAAGAGAGTGGTTGCTGAAAACCACAAGAGGAGAGACTTTTGTTGAAGGGAGAGCTAATCAACAAAATATGGCACTCAAGCATTTGCGTTATGGAGGAGCAACATCAAAGATGAATGAAATTCCAATGCATATTACATACTCAGGAGGAGTATTAGGAGATGAAATATGGTTTGAAGATCATAGAAAGAATAATGAAAGAAATGTGCTAGATTGGTTAGTGAGAACCAATACATGTGACATTATGGGAATGTCATTTTTTGAAGAAGCTTTTGATGAAGGGGGAGTAGCTCATCAAAAGAGGGCACTCGGTTACTTGCAGGAAAGAGTAGCAACAAAGATGAAGGAGATCCCACATGAAGAGTGGAAGGAGTGCCACCACAAGTTTTTTATAACTTTTGATTACTTGATACAAGATTGGAGGAAACGTAAGAGAAATGTTTTCTTCCAATGTTGTGGAGGAGGATCTTGATGCTCAGTCAGATACAGGGATCTTCATCTGTCAACATAAGTATGTTCGGGACATGCTTAAGAAGTTTGCTATGGAGCATTGCAAACCAGTTGCAACTCCAATTGGACATGGGATCCAATTAAGCAAAGATGATGGAGCATCAAAAGTTGACGTGACCACTTTCAAAAGCATGGTTGGGAGTTTGATGTTTCTCGCCAACACCAGACCTGATATACAGTATGTTGTTTCTCTTGTTTCTCGATTTATGTCTAACCCTTCTGAGTTGCATTTGCAGGCAGCTAAGAGAATTCTTAGATATGTAAAGGGTACATGGGATTTTGGGATCCATTACCAGAAATGTAACACTATCAAGCTTGTAGGCTTCAGTGATAGTGATTGGGGTAGTAACATTGATGACAAAAAATCAACCTCAGGGAACTGTTTTAGTCTAGGATCAGGACTAATAACTTGGAGTTCCAAGAAGTAGACAATAGTAGCACTATCTTCAACAGAATCTGAGTATATAGCGGTCACTCATGCTAGTACTCAAGCTCTATGGCTACGAAAGGTATTAGAAGAACTTGGAGAGCAGCAAAGTGGTCCAACAAGTGTATTCTATGACAACATTAGTGCCATTCGATTGGCATACAATCCTATCCACCATAGTAGATCCAAGCATTTTGATATGAAGTACCACTTCATCAGAGATATGGTGGAAAATGAAATTGTTGAGCTTCACTATTGCCCCACTTTGGAGAATGTTGCGGACATCTTCACCAAGGCGCCGACTAAAGCTCAATTTGTAAAGCTGAGAGACTGTATTGTCAGACCTCTCAACTTTAAGGGGGAGAATGTAGCAGTGTGAATACAAGGTTTAGGTTTAGTTTTCGGCAAGGTTATATTGTCGGCATATTTGTTTTTAATTAATTTCTCTCTTCTTTCCCTTATCCCTCCATTTCCTCCATTATTCCCTCTTCCTCCTTATCCCTCCAACTCCCTTTCCCCTTATTCCTCCAACTTCCCTTCATTTCCTCTCCTATCCCCTCCGCCGACTTCCTCCCTATCCCCTACATATATATTATGGGCATTTCCTATGGTTGTAATTAGACTCTACAATTATTTTAATATTAAGTTTTATTCAATATTTTCTATTACCTCCTGGTCCAAATCTGACACTTAGTTATCAAATTCATTGAATTTAAAACCTTTATGAATAAGTTCCATGATTAAACCCTAAATTTGGTAAGAAAAAAAATGGAATGGATAAGGTTTTTTTTTTCCCCTACTTTCATTTGCGTGAATCTGTACTTGAGAACTGATGTCCCTTTAATAGGGAGCATGGTCTGACTCCATGGGAATAAAGAAGCCATGGCTTCTTTTTCTAATGTTGTGATGCCTTACGTGGTGGAAACCTACCAAGAATTTAAGGATATCAAAATCCTAGTGGACGTCTTGGGAGGCAATGACTCTTTCCTAGAAGTAATACTTCACAAACATGCTCACATTCGTGGCATCAACTTTGATCTTCCATGTAGTGGCCACTGCTACTCCTATTCTTGTAACCCCTAACATCTCATAAAATTAAGTTAATAAAATATTGTGTCTAAGGACTTTCCTTATTTGGGTTATACTGTGCAAGAGTGGAGCACGTAGGTGGCAATATGTTTGAAAGCATACCTTCAGCAGATGCAGTATTTCTCAAGGTAAATTTATAATAATCCCCATCACGTAACCTAAGGCGTTTGGCACAATTTTTATTTTTAATAATCTATATTTTTAGATATGTATTTAAATTTTTAACTTCTTTACAACTAATAAAACTATCCATGTTTGAAGGTTCTCAAATCCTTTTTAGATCTAATAGGAAAGTATTTCAAAGGTTTTCAAATCTTGATTTTTATTACAATGAATACCTATATTTTAAAATTGTAAAATCTTGGATCTCTTTATAACAAATATACGCATGAGTGGAGCACATAGGTGGTATACCCTATTAGGTGTATAAGAAGTATTGATAAAAATAAAATAAAAATATTATAATCTTAGTCATCAAATTCAAAAAAAAAAAAAAAACTATTTAAAATGGCATCATTAAAATTTACTGTAGAACTTAGAAGCTTAGAAATATATGACAAGGAAATTATTAATGTTTGTTTCAAGTCTTTGTTTGAGTTTCTTAGTTACTAATTTATTTACATAATATTGAAAGGATATATGCACATTTATAATATATTTAATTTTATGTCAAATTTTATTATAAATGTTTAAACATGTATTCCTTTCGAACTTCAAAAGTGTCGAACTCGAATACGAACTCAAAATTGATAACTAAGACTATATGATAATGAAACTATAATATGTAGGAAAAATTTATATGAAAATTTTGCAATAAATCAAAAATATATCATAAATGAAATCACATAAAAATAGTACAATGTAATATAATGGAGGACATGACCACTCCAAAAATACATGAAGAGTCTACATTGTACTCTCTATACTAACTAGCTACTAATGTTACTTCATTCACCTACACTCAAATATCTCAAAGATGTATATATATATATATATGGAGATAAGTCCCTTGGCATTTGACTAACCTATAACTCATGCACATGTAGATTACATGCACATTTACATCATTGCACATTCTAACACTTGTGCATTTATTACATTGCTTGAAGTAACTACTCAAATATTACTCTAAGTTAAACTCCTAATCTAGTTATGTATCCAAGGTGGTACATTAGAAGGTACCAAATAATGTAATATACTCCAAAAACCACTTGTATTACATTATTTTGGTATTCAATAATTTAGTATTCAATATGGATCTTCATCATTTAAATGTTCTTGAACTTGAACTGGTATTTTTTCTTCTACTTCTTTATGCTTGTCTTTGGAGTCGGTTTTTATTCTTTCATGAGTGATCATACTATCACTTGATTGCTGCAAAATTATTTTCTCTTTGCCTTTTTCCTTCTTATCAATATTCTTATTTACTATAGAGTCTTATGAACAACCACTTAAGGGATCATGATAAGATCTTAAGTTAGTAGAATTTGAAGTATAAATACTACATGAGGATTGAAATATATTGTCTAAGAAGGATTCATTTATTATTGTTTTCTCTTTAAGTTATTAAATCAATCCTTTTTGTCTACATTCTCATATTTGTAACATTTTAATAAGAGCAATGCCATATATAATATGCTACCCATGTCTAAAGGAATTTGAATATCATTCTTTTCATTATCAATTGCTTTAGTGATTCTAGCATGTAGATAATATTCTAGAGTTTCAAAGTTTTCTTTTAAAGCTTCACTATGAATCACTTTTGAAGTAAGGTCTAAGTTTCCTTCAAAATTTATAAGTAAATTTTATGTTCCCATTTTTATGGAATTTATCCTTTCCTTTTTGATGATGTTATCCATATCATTATTCATTGTATTCTTTGAAGTAGACATCCTTCTTTCTTCTTAGTTTTAATATACTATTATCACTTGTAAACCTTGTATCTCCCTATCTAAATTCTAAGTTGAATTTGAGTATATGACCAAATTCTAACTTTTAATTCTTTAAATATGGTAGTATATGATTAATCAATAGAGTAATTTTAGTTCTTTAGTACTGGTAGTAATTTTGATGCAAATTTTATATTTTAAAACCTTTGAAGTTGTCGACCTTATGACTCCCTAGTTTGGAGTATGTGATCAAGCTTGATAAAACCTTATTAAATATTAGATTTTGTAGAATCCCTTATATCTCCCAAGTGTTCATAACTTCCCTTGTTTTCTAGCATAACCCTCCAAAACCTGCTCTACCTATTTAATCCAAGCACCATTCATGGATCTCCCCTAGACCTTGATACTTCTTGCTACTTAATTTTACAGTACACTCACTAGTTTTATACCCTTTTTAGGTTTGAAGATCCAAAATTGTGCATCATCTCGTATGATACAATATCGTATCTCCGATACGATATCGAATTACCTGATTTCACCATAATTTGTTTGATATCATCTGTAGAGCACATGGGGGCAAATTATGAGTATTGTTTGTAGATTTTTCATCTTATATTTGTTTAATAGTATTTATATGTTATTTATAATTTCATATGAACTTAGATTTCATTCATCATATTAGGTGTTCACCAATATAGCATTTTTTTTATCATTTGCAATTGTAGCATAGATTCAGATCATTTTCTTTGAGCATTGCAAGTAGTAAATATTACCTAGCTTAATTCATGTTAAATCAGATGCATGTTATATTATTATTTCATATTTTGGCATCCATTATGTGTAGTTGTAATTTTATGACTGTATCAGGTCATCCGATATCAAATTGGATCGTCTGATGCTAGATCAAACATATGATATCACCTTGCAATGTCTGATATGACCTGGATCATGTAGAAAAGCTCTAGATCAAACATTCAAGTTAGGTACATATTTAATTTCTTTCAAATTAGTATTGCATCATCCTCATTTTCCATTATCTTCTTTGTATTGTCTTCATTTGAAAATAAAATTGCATATAGTATTAATTAGTTGCATTTGGACAAACTAGATGAATGTGAATAAAATTAAAATGAACTCATCAAACAACTCCCAACCTAGGTGTGTAAATTGCCATACAAATGTTTCCTTGTGAACATACCCAATTTATCGATAATCAACAAAGAGGGAACGACATCAAGTGCTTCTCCTCCAAGGTGTAGACCCATTATTTTCCCATTCCCCTTCGAGGCACGAATCCATTAGCCTAAAGGAAAGGAGTGTGAAAATTTTAGGACTACATTCTTTGGTGAACCTGACGTGAACTACATAAGCATCATTCTGATTCAAAACATAAAACAAAAAAAATATCATTAGTTAAACTTACATGTTTTAGATTCACCTCTTAAATGGTAGATACCAATATAGGAAAAGTTGTAATTATAGACATTAGAACACTATTATCTACACAAGAAATATCTTTAGTAGTTGAACGCTCTAGTATCCTATGTCAAGAATAGTGGTCTGAACTTTAGAAAATACTTGACATCATTAAAGCCAACACACAAATAATTAGTCAAATCAAGAGATTCAACATAGCTAAAATTCTGGGACCCGATCACTATTCTCATTATTTTGATATACAAAGATCATGTGAGAGGTGTTTAGATGATAAGAGAGTAAGCATATCTTCATCTATTTATACTTTTGAGGATTATATTGAAAATTCCATAACTATACATCGATTTATTTCACATATAGAAGATCAAGAGATAGTTTTGAAAAACAAGAGAAGATGTCTGAGAACTCCTAGAGCAGTCCATTTTCATGAATATTGTCATGAAATATGGTTTTATTCTCAAGATTATGAAATTGATAACATTACTATATCTCACTTTGTCAAATTCCTAAAAGTAAACTTTCAATTTGAAGGAAAGCATTATATGATCCCTTGAGAACTTGAACCTATCAATGACATTCATAAACTATTTCAAGAAGATAGCTTATTATCTATAATATTATATATATATTTTTACTTTCTATTATAAAAAAACAAAAAACAATATATAATATATATACATATCTACAATATTTCATATAGGTATATATATAACATATATACCCAAAAATTCAAAACAAAACGCACACACACACACACACACACACATATATATATATATATATATATATATATACCACTAAAAAAAAACACCCAAGGGCAAAATGCCTAGAATCCTAAGAAATGGTAAACAAATAGAATCTGGCTCTGTAGAAGAGCTAGATCAAGAAAATCTTGATGATAAGATACATATTGAAGATGATAGACTTACGGAACAAGATGAGGATGACAATAGAGAAGTGGAAGAAGAAGATCCTATGAAGCCTACAATAGACCCTCAAGGCAATGTTAGTTTCAAATCCGTTCAACACTTTACTGAGTTTATAAAAAGTAATATAGATGATATCAATCAAGTGTTAAAAATAGAACATTTACTCCCAAAAGGAGATTATTCAATGAAGGTAGTTATAGAATATGCTTTTTGAATGCATGCAAATACATTGTCATACATGAATAGAATAGATCAAGATGTCGATCAAGATGATCCATCTCAAAACATCAATCAAAACTTGGCAACACAATATACTGTTGTGCACACCAAAAAAATAAATATTTTCTTCCCTTTTCTATAAATATCTTAATCAACAAGCATCCACATCACAAAAGGCTCTAAAAATTCAAAATCAATAGAAAAATCAGCAAAATACAATTCCGTATAAACTTCACAATACTCTTCCTACAAATACTCTACATAATACTGTTTCTATCGAAAATCCTTATATAGCAACACAGCCATACCATCAAATGCACAATAGTATGATAACACAAAACCAATTTAGTGGGCAAACACAAGGACTTGAAGCTATAGTCAAACAATTAGCTTCATGCTTAAATCAAATAGATCCTTATCATCCCACATATAGTTATAGGGAGATGTGTATTCAACCATTGGATCCCATTGTTGTTGCCCAACCTTATCCTAAATATTTTTTGATGCCAATTATTTTGATATATAAAGGGACCAAAGATCCTATTAAACATCTTCGTATGTTTAGGACATATTTTCATGATATTTCATATGATGATTTTTTGTTACTAAAGATGTTTCTTAAAAGTCTTGGAGGCATGGCTTTGTAATGGTATTATCAATTACCAACCAATTCCTTAAGAAATTTTGAAGCAACTACAAAAATATGTGTTCATCAATTTGGTGCTTACATAGAAAGGCATGTTACCATTAAAGACTTATATAATCTAAAACAAGGAAAAGATGAATTTTTTTCTGAATTCCTAACTAAATGGAGACAACTTCTAGGGAAACTACACTTTGCTTTACCTCATCAAGAAATATTATAAATCTTCATTGATAACTTAAAAGAGTAGTTATCTTATGAACTCGCCACTATTATAGTAACTTCTTTTGATCAAGATATAGACCCAGAAATAAGGGTAGAAGAAGATAGAAGAGGGCAATTTAAGAAAATAATGAAGATAAATCTTCCAAAAACCAATATAAAAACAAACAAGTGGTTGGTGACAAAGTTACTGATAGTAGAAACACTCCAAATACCAATATTGTAAGAGCCATAAAGAAATGTGTATTAGATGTTCCTGATAAACCTCCATGAGAATTCACAAGAATGAACCATCCTTTAACCTTGATTTTACCCCAGTTATAGGAATAAGGTTTTATACAATTTCTAGAAATATGACAACCAAACACCACTTTACCTGGATATAGAGATGATTTACATTGCAATTTTCATTAGGTGGATGGACATTCAACCAACTTAGTTAAATCTTCCTCTTTTAATCCAATTTTTTGAAAGAATTGATATGTGCATAAATTGAGGGAAGAACCATTATTAATCAAGTTTCACTTAATAAAGGTATATTCAATAAATGCAGTGATGTAAAGAGAAGAGTCCTCTTGTAAGTTTGAGGAAGGCTTATCATCATTTGAGAATGAGATGTGATGTATCCCAAAATATCCTACAACATCCACTATGGCATTAGGAGAAATATTTGAGGGAATAGATTGCTATTTTAGAAATTCCATCAAAGCATATCTATGGTTGGGAGAAGTTTGTAGGAGTTCTAAAATGGATATTTTTTTTGGAGTATTGGACAAATACTTTTGGAGATCAAATGAAACCCTAGGTTGTGGTTTCAACACTAAAGGTGGAGTCCCTATATTCAAAATATTTCTTTGATTATTCTTCGATACCAAATTGGGTTGTAATGCAGAATTCTATCCTTGTTGAGAATATTGAGTAGGTTGATTCTGAGTTTACCTTATTGGAGTTATCCCAACCATACCAACCATATTATCGTAATAAGGAGTTTCATTATGATGAACCACATAATTAGTTGCTTTTTTATTATGTTTTTGCAATGGATCCTTGAAAAGTCCCATGTCTTGATTTGTTGTTGAAGCTTGCTGAGCAGGAGCCTAATTATTTATTGAATGAGAACTCCCTATATCAATACGTTTGGCATCGATCAAATCTTGAACCACATGTTTCAAAGTTTACAGGAGTTTGTCCAATGTCCTTCCACTCTATGATATGCATAGTGTTGACCTACATTGTACTAATGAGTTGTAGTATCTAGTTGCCTTACAAGAGGTAATTCAATTGTGTTGGCTTCTAAAAGCTATTTTAAAAATACTTCCATGGACATATTAAGCTTTTTAAAATTCCTTTGTAGAGTCTTCTAAAGTATTATCTTTTATAGGTTGTTAGTAGCATTATTAACATGCCTACTATCCATTCCGCCATCACCTCTTGTGTGCTTATTCTTATGTTGAAACCTAGAAGGTTTTTCTTCTTTGACTTTGATTTTTCCTCTTCTGATAAAAGCATGTTCTACTTTTCTTGCTAAATCAATTGATTGATCGAAGGATGTAATAGTACTAGTTTCTAATTCTTAAGATAAATTCTCTTGTAAATTATCAATAAATATCTCAAGCATATCCTTTGGAGGTAAAGTATATCTCAAGAATCCAACTAAACCTCTCCAATGAGCCAAGAATTAAAAAAAAAGAATTCTCTTTACCTTGTTTTAAATTATAAACATCTTTTAGTGTTACTTCCTTTTCAATATAGGCACCAAACTTTTGAGCAAATAATTCTGTTGTTTCTTCAAAACTCTTCAAGGAATAATTAGACAACCAATAGTACCACTCTAATGCCATACCACCAAGACTCTTGGGAAATATTTTTAGCAATAACATGTCATCATATATGAGATCATGGCATGTTGTTTTAAATCTTATTAAATATTCAACTGGATATTCTATCCCTTTATATATAGGTAAAAATTGCATAGAAAAATGATTAATATAAGGCCTAGTAGCAACAAGAGGATCCAATGGTTGATTACACATTTCCTTGTAACTATAAGTGAAACTTGAAGGCTGAATCATTTCAACTTTTGAAACTAACTGCTTTACCATATTTGTCAAATTATGCACTTCTGGATTACTATTATGCATTGTCCCCAAATTCAATAAAGGAGGGATATATGCATGTTGGGGAATGAGTTCTTGGCTTAGATTGAGTGCATGGATACTATTTTTATGTGTTTCCTTTTGAAAATGGGTAGCCAAAAGTTGGTGGGACATAAGAAAAAGTGTTGAGATTAGAATATTGAGGAGAAAATTGAAAATAATTTTGAGTGACACTACTAATTGGAGGAACTCATAGATTTCTACTGATGTTGGTGGTTATAGTATTGGCATCAGTTACCTAGTTTCTTAAATTATCAAGATGCACTAATTTTTTCAAAGGGTTATTTTGATCAAGCATAGGAGAGCTTATTGGGAGAGGATGTGGGGAATTCTCACCTCTTTTGATATGAGATTCCCATTCCATACCCTCCAATATTTTGTCTCTATTAGCTTTTATGAAACCCTAAATATTCTCAAATGATGAGAAGACAAACCCACCATTAGGTACTTCATAAGGATAAAAACTCATTTTAGTTTCCATATTGTCTTGTTCTTCTGGATCTATGTTAGGTTCCTTTCTATAAAGATCATCTTTTAGGGGAACATAATCAGACTCAAGGAGCTTTCGTTGACTTCTAAGGAAAGGAGCCATTAGAAGAGGCGAAAGGATAGAAGAGAATACTAACAAAAAGCACACAACAAAATATTTTTAAAGAGGTTATTATTGTTCTAAAACAAAAAAAAAAAAAAATTAATGATCTTGTTTAAGGTTTTTAAAATAAAAGGAGGTGTTCATTTTAGGTTCACCAAATATGTAAAGGAGGAACACCATCCTACCGTGTACAATTATCAAGGATGGATCCACAAGAGAGAGAGACCCTTGAGGTGAACTATAGGGGCTGTGTTTTTCTCTACACTTGATGTGGAATAAAAGGGGGGAATGGTTCACTAGGAACACATTTAAGTACTCACTCCAAGTCCACAGGTTTTTAAGAATGTTTGATGTATTTGATTCAAGATAATCACCTATGTTTGGCCTTTATAGATATATGCTATAAAAGATAAAGAAATATGCAAAAATATATAGTATGCAAGAAGAAAATATCTAACCCTAGAATTATTCTTCCTTTGAATGATTTCTAACCCTAGGGTTTCAATATATAAAACCTTCAAGCAAGGGCTCAAGAAAAGAGGCACAAACAATATTAACCCTAAGTGCACAGTATATGTTGTTTATCCTTTAAACGCTTAGAAATCAATTAAATGTATTTCTTTTAAATCATATCTAGGGATTATAAAAAAAATAGAAGGCACTCAAAAAACAACCTAAAGACTAATTAAGGCACTTATTTGATGGTTGATCCTAGCTTTTAGCCTTTGGCCAGTGATATCAACAATTCATGTTTCTACATGAAACTTGGCAAACACTTGGAAAATATAATCAACATTAGATGGCCTACTTAGGCCACTATACAATAATTCTTGGAGGCACAGCAGTCAAGCTCCCTAGGTCCTTTTAGCTAAAATTTGAAAATAGAAGTGGTATTTTACCTTTGGAAAGTGAACAAGCATGATAGAATATAATGAAAAATTTCAATACAAAGTGCAATAGTATATCCTATATTGAGCTATAATGCATATCTAGGGTTTGGGGATAGAAACTTTCACCCAAATGTGATATGGGTGAAATTGCACCCCATAATTGATGACCATAATTTTGCAGATTAGTGAAATCATGCCTTGTAGACACCAAGGATGATTTCATAGAAGCTATGCAAAAAATAAAATATAGATGTAAGAACTTGATTACATCACTAAAAAAATTAGTACATGCATGAAATAAAGTGAAAAAAACTGATAGATAGTCAGAAGCAAACAAAATGGTTAAGACCTCCAAATTAGTTTATCTCTCCTTAGGGATCTGGCACAAAATTCATCAAAACGAGTAATAGCAATAGATAATATAATGCAGCAAAAAATAAATTACACTTCACAATTGAGAGTTAGCTTTTTTGTAAAATAAGAAGAATAAGAATGCAGACCACTTAGCGATCACTTTAAAATCACTTGAAGATTGGTATTTCATAAATCACTTTCTTGGAAAGAAGATTTCAAAACCTTCTTATATAGTGGATTTGAAAGAGGGTGGATGGGAAAACCAAGGAGAGTTGACACCAAACATGTTAACTTCAATAAATTAGGTTTTTCTTAGGAGAAAACCCTAGAATGTGAAATCACAACCCTTCAGGATTGACCGTGATTTTGCCTTATGTAAAATTGTGTTGCATCAAGGATGACCACAATTTTGCATAAAGGAGGAAAAAAAAAATGGGGGAGTGTTAGCGTACTAATATGTATTTTGTCTTTATTACATAGTTTAGCTCACTGTTACAACTGCTGTAACAAGTTGCTATTATCGCTGGTTGGTTTGGCAACCTCCGGGATAATTGCTATTGTAATCGCTATTTAATCTGCTGCTGAATAATTCAATTGTGTTCGTTGAATCTAACATGGCATCAGAGCCAGCGACGAGCAGGGAGCAACGAGAGGCAGAGAAGAGTGTGGTTTTTTAATTTTTTTTTATCTCTCTCGGCGACGTGATTTGTCTGTCGCGCGATATCAGCCGGAGAAGAATTTAAAAAAAAAAAAAAAAAAAAAATTGTCGCTGCAAGGGAGCCCCGCGCACACAGACCTGCGCGCGTCACGGACAGCACGCGACGGCCACGTCCGAAGCGCCAGCCGCAGGACGCAGCGCGCCGAGCGCTGTCACGTCACGTCCTGCGAGGAGGGACAGTTGTCCCGCCCCCCCCGGCCGTTAGACGTCCAGTGACGTCCGGAGAACCTCCCCTCCCCTCCCCACCCCCGCGCGACGCGCACATTGCGCGCGCGCTCCTCGAGGCCCCCCCCAAAAAAAAAAAAAAAAAATGCGGGAAGCGGAAATTTAAATTTCCGCTCCCGCTCCCACAGGGGTATAAACCCCCCCCCCCCCCGCGCGCTTGCGACAGCGACAGGAGGGGAGAACCCCCCCCTCCCGCGCGCGGGATTTTTTTAAATCCCGCGACGGGCCGCGGTCGCGCAGGCGAGAGGTCGGACCCCCCCGCGCGGGATTTTTAAATCCCCGCCCGCGCGGGAATTGGAGGGGGTATAAACCCCCCCCCCCCGCGCGCCCATTTGCGCGTAAGGGCGCGGCACCCCCCCCCAAACCCTCCCGAAAAAAAAAAAAAACGTCCCCCCACCGGGCGCACAGCGCGACCGCGCGCGGCCGGGAAAGAAAAAAAAACACAGAGCCACCCCCCCTTCCCGTTAAAAAAAAAAAAATTGGTCTGTGGAAGATTTTTTTTTGCAGCCGTAGAGAGGAGCGGTGTTTCTGTGTTTTTGCCTCGGCAGAGAGGAGCGCCGGCAGCTGCAGAGGCCGAGGAGGAGGAGGATTCGGGTTGATAAGGGAGGAGGTCTACTGATCTTTTCGGATCAGCCCGCTGGCTCACGTGGTCGTGAGCCGTGCGGTAAGGCTCAGGGAGCCTACAGGTCGGGGGTTCGAATCCCGCCGACTCCCCCAAGGTATAATTTTTTTTGTCAAAGTCATTTTTTTATTATTATCATTTTTAATTAAAATTTTTAATTTTAATTTTTTTTTAATATAGTTTTTAAACTTTAATAAATTAAATTTAATTTTAATTTATTTTTTCTAAAGTTTAAAACTATAGAAATTAAAATTATTTATTTTAATTTTAAAATTGATAATAATTATCAAAATGCTTTGTTAAAGAAAGCCTTTTAAGGGGGGATTTTTTTCAAAAAAATCAAAGGGGGATTGAGAGTAATTTTTTATGAAAAATAGCAATTTGGCATTGTAAAAGGTGCATTTTCGTGCCGTGGACCGACACCTATTGGGTTATTCTAGTGGGCATTTTTTTTGTTGTATGTTGCATATTTCATTTTTGCACTATAACATTAAAAATTAAAATCAAACACTCCTTAAAAGTCCCCGGAATATAAAACCCATCTCGTGCAATTTATTTGCACCTGCAGCCGTTCGGTATTTGCGATACCTCTCGCCAGCACTTACAGGTAAAGTTGTCGTGATTTGGCTACTGTATCCGCCGCCTAATATAGCTGCTATAACGACGTCTGAGCTTGTTCTCTATAAATCGTCGGGGAGGAATAAGTACGCCATTTTTTGCATTTTTTACTCCATCCACTACCCTTTATCGCACTTGTGTTTAGGCATAAATCCCGACGAAGTATTCTTCATAGTGTTTAGGGGAAGTTACGCCCCACGCATGAGAAGAATCTTCTATGGTAGGTGCCATCAACAAGGCGATTCCCTTTCAGCACCGCTTATGTTCCACGTATCGTATGATCTCTAAAATTCACCTATAGTCTCCCTCACGTAAGGGCGGGTGATTTTTGTTGATCTTTCTAAATACCTATAGTTTCCCTCACGTAAGGGCGGGTATTTTGTACGGTATATTGGCCTAGCAAAAGGTATATCGAAAGGGGGACCAATTTGGTGATATAAGGAACCTTCACTATGGCCGCCGCTGCAAAATTGATGACCGATCCGCATCGGCTATTGAAAGGTCCAAATTATACACCATGGAAACATAAGATGAAGGCTATTCTCCAAATGGAAGATTTGTGGGATATTGTTACCGGAGTAGCAACAAGGCCTTCACCAAAAGCAGGATCCACAGGTCCTTCAGCAGATCGGATTGCTTTTGACAAGAAAGACAGGAGAGCAAAGGTGCTCATTTTGTTTGTCATGCTTCCGATGAAGTGCAACCTCATATAGCCGATAAAGCAAGTGGTAAAGAGGCATGGGATGCCCTTAGAACCATCTATGAGGGGAAGAATGAATCCACCATTCTTCATCTTCAACAACAACTTCATAACCCGAGTTTGAGACAGGTGAAACAGCTTGAACTCTTTCTCGTGCAGAGTGTCCGAGTTGAAAGAGAAATTGAGTTCTCTAGGAGATATTGTGGACGAAAAGCTTCTCATTTCACTTGTGATGAGAGCTTTACCTTCTTCATTTGACATGTTGATAACCTCCATCCAGGTGTCCCAACGACAAATTACCTACATCGAGTTGGTCAATCTGGCTTCAACAACAGGAGGCACGCCAACTTCACAAGGATGATTCTTCCAATACAGCCCTATACACCAACAGCAGTGGTTCTAGGAAGAAAGGTAATGGGCAAAAAGGAGGCAACTTTCGTAAAGGAGGAAATTCTCAACAGGATACGAAAGGAAAAGGCAAGCAACCTCAACGAAGAAGAGGTGGTGCAAGATCCGTGAGAAAGACAACCATGACACCAACAAAGTGTTGGCATAAGAACAAGCAAAAAGGCCAAAACAAACCACAAAATAAAAACAAGCAACCCCAGTGCGAATGTTGTCGTTGAAGAATCCGACTCGGATTCCGAATGGGCACACAAGGTGCTCATGACTACCACAGATTCCACTCATAGGGATCCTATTTGGTATGTCGATTCTCGGAGCTAGTAAACATATGATCGGCGACGGATCGTGGTTTGAATCATTTGTGGCCAAGGAGGGCAAACCCGTCACCATTGCCGATGATAAAACCTACAGTGGTTCAGTGGAGAGGGTACAGCTTCTGCCACTCTTCCCGATGGCAAGTGTCGATTGACAAGGTCCTCTATGTTCCGGGATTGGCCAACAATTTGTTGTCAATGACACAAATCCTGGACAGAAATATGGTTGTCAACTTTCGTGTTGAGAATGGAAAGAAGTGTTGTACAATTACCAGGAAGGGTAAGCAGATTGCAACAGCTTCATATAAGCATGGCTTATTTGCACTAGATGCTATCTCTATTCCACATGTTGCCATGACTGTCTCTACCAAGGAGGCAACTTCCCTATGGCACAAGAGATATGGGCATCTTAGTTCCGGCTACTTACTTGAGCTCAAGCAAGTATGAGATGGTAAAGGGTCTTCCTTCCCTTTCTCGCCACATTGCCGCTGTGCTCCGACCGCTTAGCAGAAAGCAAAGATAGAGTACCATTTGAGAAGAGCTCTACAAGAGCAAGAAAACCTCCGGAGCTAATTCACACCGATCTATGCGGTCCTTTCACACCCAACATTGTTGGAGGGAAGAGGTACTTTCACTTATTCGTAGATGACTACTCACGAAAGATGTGGGTTTTCTTTCTCAAACTGAAATCTGAAGCTTTCGCATTCTTCCAGCAGCTCAAGAAATCCGTTGAGAAGGAGTCGTGGGCTTCTATTAAAATCCTCCGCTCGTATCGAGGGGGAGAGTTTACCTCTAATGAATTTTCTGCATTCCTAGATAAACATGGGATCAAGAGACAGCTTAACAACCGCCTATACTCCTCAGCAGAATGGAGTTGCCGAGAGAAGGAACCGTTCTATCATGGAAATGGTTCGTTGTATGCTCACAAGTGCAACTCTTGGGCAACAATATTGGGCGTAAGCCGTCACCACCGCAGTTGTATCTTTTGAATAGGGCACCCACAAAGGCCCTAAAAGGAATGACTCCACAGAAGCATGGAGTGGTCGAAAACCCTCCATATCTCATCTACGTATTTTCGGGTGTCAAGCTTTCATGCACATACCGAAAGAAAAAAGGAAGAAGCTAGATGAGAAAACACCGAGATGTATTTTTCTTGGATATTCTCGAGCACTCTAAAGGATATCGGTTGATAGATCCTTTGACCAAGAAAATTCATATCAGCAGAGATGTTGTCTTTGATGAAGCTTTCACATCACAGAGCACATCTACAATACACCAGGATATTGTGGAACCAAAGGAAGAGGAGATTCCTTCGTCAACACAGACAGGAGGTCCTTCTACATCTTCTTCACCACCACCGAAGCTGAATCCTAAATGGTGTACAAATACAATCGGAGATGCAAATTTATCCACTCCTCCCAATTTGAATTTGGATAGACCTCGTACACGCAGTATGGCTCAAAAGGAAAGAGAAGCCAGAGAAACTGGTGAGGTTGATGATCTTTGTCAATCTTTTGAGGAACTTTCTATGACTCCAAGTAGAGAAGTTGAGGATATGGATATTGATGATGACAGTGGCATTCATGTCTACCATAGATAGTCTTGGACTCCGCATCGATGCAAGATGCTCTTAGTGAGCCTCAGTGGAAGGCCGCTATGGATACAGAGTATGAGTCTCTGATGAAGAATAAAACTTGGAAGCTTGTTGATCTGCCTCATGGAAAGAAACCTATTGGCTGCAAATGGGTATACAAAGTCAAGTACAAGGCAGATGGAACAATTGATAAGCATAAAGCCCGTCTTGTTGCAAAGGGCTATGCTCAAAAGGAAGGCATCGACTATGAAGAAACTTTTGCACCTACCGCTCGGATGACCACAATTCGGGTTATGTGTGCTATGGCAGCACAATATGGGTGGAAAGTTCACCAAATGGATGTCAAAAGTGCCTTTCTTAATGGTGATCTCCAAGAAGAAGTCTATATGACTCAGCCTAAAGGATTTGAAGTGGAAGGCCAACAGCAGAAAGTTTGCAAATTGGTTAAATCCTTGTATGGTCTGAAACAAGCTCCTCGAGCTTGGTATATAAAAATGGACAATCACCTAATGCAAGCATGGATTTAAGAGATGTCCGTCGATGCAAACCTCTATTTCAAGAAACAGGGTTCTGAGATAGTGTTGCTTGTACTCTATGTGGATGATCTGCTCATTACAGGGAGTTCAGAAGATTTGATCTCTACTGTCAAAAGAAACTTGTGCAAATCTTTTGAGATGACAGATCTTGGACTTCTCCATTACTGTCTTGGTCTGGAATTCAGCCAGAAGGAGCACACCATCAAAGTGTCTCGTAAAAAGTATGCCAAGACATTGCTCGATAAATATCGCATGATCGATCGCAAGCCAATGGCAACTCCTATGGAGAATGGACTTCAGCTTATCGCGACATGATGACTCACCCTGGTAGATGGCACTCTCTATCGACGCTTGATTGGGAGTCTCATATATCCGACCAATACTAGGCCGGATCTCGTATTTGTCTGTAAACTATCTTTCGAGGTTCATGCAGGAGCCTAAGATTACTCATTGGAAAGCAAAGAAACGTGTTCTTCACTATGTCCGTGGTACTATAGAATATGGCCTAGAATACAAGAGGAACAACAAATTCTTCTTGCAAGGATACACGGACTCCGACTATGCCGGATCATTTGATGATCGCAAGTCAACTTCTCGGATACATTTTTCATCCTGGGATCCGGTCCTCGTCTCTTGGCACGAGCAAGAAGCAACAGGTGGTTGCTATTTCTTCAACAGAGGCAGAATATCGCGCCGCACGTGAAGCTGTGTGCGAAGTGATATGGTTACGTCGCATTCTAACAAGTATGGGCCATCCATCAAAATCTCCAATACACTTGTTTTGCGACAATCAAGGTGTTCTAACCTCGTCAAGAATCCACCCATCATGAAAAAACAAAGCACATTGACACACAATGTCATTTCATTCGAGAGGAAGTTCCAAAGCACCGAATTCAGCTTCAGACACATTCCCACCGATGCTCAAGTTGCAGACATTTTCACTAAGGCACTTGGGCGTGTCAAATTTGAATTGTTTCGCAGCTCACTTTGTATTGCAAAATAATGTAAGGGGATGTTAGTATAGCTATTAATTATTACATTACCCAAATAATGTAATAAAGGGGGATGTTAGCGTACTAATATGTATTTTGTCTTTATTACATAGTTTAGCTCACCACTATAACTCGCCGTAACAAGTTGCTATTATCGCTGGTTGGTTTGGCAACCTCCGGGATAATTGCTATTGTAATCGCTATTTAATCTGCTGCTGAATAATTCAATTGTGTTCGTTGAATCTAACAGGGAGATACCTAGCCTTTACCCTAGGAAAGTCTAAGGGTCTCCCATGTGGACTGGGAAGATTTCCCACTAAAGTGGGTTAATTTTCTGTTTCTACATAAGACATGAAAAAGAGCTAGATTTAGTGATTCAAAAAATTGAGGTCTTTCTTGAATATACTCATAAAACACCATAACAAGCATAACAACATTAACACCTTGAAAATTTGTGTTGAGTAGAGCCTACTCACATGGAAGATATCCATATCTTCAAGGTCTCCTTTGAAAAGAGGCCCTCACGTGAGGAAGTAGGTATTCCAACAAGCCCTCCCAATACATGCTTGGCATGGTTAGGTTTATTAATCTACATCTTGGTGAACCTAAAATAAACACTCATTTTTACTTAAATAAAATAAAATATTTTTAAAATTAAAGAAGATCATCTAATTTTGTTTGCATATCTTACATCATATTAATAAAGATAACAAGAAAATAACCAATTGTTAGTCCAACCACTTCATCAAACTGATGTACAAACCTTAGGGGAGCAATCTTCTTTGGCTATTATATTATGGTGGACTATCAAGAGTAATAAGGAGTGTTGCTTTTCAAGGTGACATAAGGATTTCAAAACGTCTTATCTTCTTTTCTATAAGTACTCTTGAAACAAAAATTTGATAGATTTACTCCTCCATTTTTTTCAAAAACTATAAACCATGGTCCAACATCCTCATAATACCTAAACCAAGGATTTAGCTTCCTCATCCTATGAGGTTTTTACACATGAGCAAGGTGACCAAGTGGAAAATATTTGGTCTCACCATGTGCCTAGGGAAGAAGAACAAGTTCTTGAACAAATAACTTTCCAAACTATTGATCATGTTATATATTACATTAGAATAAACAAAAAAATATTTCTAGATGGTAGGACCCCATCCTAACATAATGATGTATTATTATTGTGAATTTTGGGGACACCCATAAATATATTTTATAATGTTTGGTAAATGTGGGAAACACCTATAATAATGTTTTGTAATATTTTGTAATAGATAGGTCCAAGGTGTAGACCAATTGGTTCGACCAAACCTCGTAATGGGGGCAGAGGTCCAAGGTTCAAATCTTGGGCCTCACCATACTGAACACTTGTCCCTTTCCTAGTGCTTTCAGTGGTTTAAAATATTTAAAATTATTGTGGCATGGTGGTTATAGGTGCGGACTACGCGAAGATCCGTGTGGCAGCTTTCGAGGTGGACAACACAGAATATTGTGGCAGCCATAAAATCTAGACAACCTACCTAGATTCATGGCAGCTACCGATTCCACCATGTAAATTCAAAATATATATATATTGTAATATATGTGATTCTACAAGCACATAGACAAGCGGTATCATTATATGTAACTATTATCAAGAATATAATTGAATTGTAGGTAGGAGATTCTAGCTTAGGTGGCATTTTGCATGAAAGCCAACATTGAGAGTTAGGTGGTATATGAAGTCTTTAAAATTGTGAGGGGTAGGAATGCATACATATTTTTGTATATTTAAATGAAAGTATTGAAGGATGTTGTTCCTTTCTGCATTTAAATTTTGCATCACAATGTTGTGTTTTTTCAAGCATTTATATTTCTTGTAGTATTTGTGTGAGTGATTTTATTTTTAATAGTAGGATACTAACAAGTTCAAAGCTCTTTCCAAGGTCATGTTCTAATAAGACTACAATAAGTTTTGCTATTACAACTTTTAGGTATAATATTTCATGCTTTTTTTTATTTTTTTGCTAGTTTCCTTATTAAAAAAATTTCCATCCTTTGTTTTTTTTTGCATTATTTATTTAGGTTATAAACCCTATGATAGGGGTTTTAAAATATCATGGAGGATTTTTTATTGGCTAATCTAGATTACTCGTAAAGTGTTTAATGAAGTTAGGGGCAATCAATATCCAATATCCAAGCCTCAAATAATACCCGTCTATAGAATTGAGCTCCCATGTATCTTTGGGTATATTGGGAGATCCCCTAGGATTAGGAGAGACCTTTAGACCTTAGGAATATTTTTGGCATTTTATTCTCCACAGTACACCAGGCATAACATTTTTTAAGATTACCCTATTGTACTAATAGAGAAACAAGTTGTAGCATCCTAAAATTGGCGCAGTGAAATCTTAATAATTACATTTACTCTAGTAAATAATTCAAATTCAAATTTTAACCTCCCAAATCGCCCGTTAACCACCGCTTAATCCGTTTCCCCCTTTCCCATGCCATTTTTAGAGTTTTTTTTTACTGTTTGACGATATCATCGCCGATCAGAAGATATCGCCCCAGATCGGACGATTTCGTCTAGGCTAGGACGTCCAGACGATCTTGTCCCAAAACTAATTTTGCACAATTAGCTTCTATTCCAATGGGTCTCTAATCCGGGTAGAAGCATGTCTACGTCGTTAGAGACCCTCCCCCATTGGAGATCTCCCAAATAGGGATGATCTCCAACCTCCTAACCTCCCTCCTAAGCCTATTTAATCCTAAGCCCTCCCCTTAGCACCCCCCTAGCTGAAATTCCCTATAACTTGACTTCATATGCATTAAGACATCCCAAATTTCTATTTGCATTAGTTCTATACAATTTTTGTTGCAGGTACCTTAGTGTTTTTCAACCGGAGCAAGCTTACATTGTCACAAATGATCTTGTTCAGATCAGAGGCGATCTTGTCGAATCAGAGATTGTTTTGTACCAATGCGAGACGATTTTGACTGTAGTCAACATTGAGGCAATCAGTGCCTAAAGTTTGCATTTCTTCATCTTTCAATCTGCTGTTTTATGTTGTAATTAGCTAGTTTATTTGATATTTTATGCTATCTTGCATTTTGGAGTTCACCCATGTAGCTTTAAATGCACAATTAAGTCATCAATTGCCATTAAATCATCGTAGTACACTCGTATTTTGTTCATTATTATCATGTTAATGTTATTGCTATCATTTTACACTGTTTTCCTCTGTTAGCATTGTTGTATTTTCTATGTTTTGCACCTATTTCTTTGTTTGTAGGTCTTTGACAAATTTGTTTGACGAATTCGTCAGATCTCAGACGATCCTGTCAGATCTCAGACGATTCTATCGAATTCCAGACGATCTTGACTACTTCAAGAATCAGAATCTTCATCAGACATCCGGATCAGGTATTTTCTTTTAACATTGCTTAATTTCTCTGTTTTCTGTCTTAATTCTATTTTCTGTATTCATTTAATCTGCATCTTCATATAGAATAGCTTAGACGTATTTTGGCAAAACCTAGGACTTGAATTCTTAAGGCTAAAAATGAACACATCAAACGCATTCCCAACCTAGGCGTAGAAACTGCCACTAAATGTTTCCTGGTGAACCCACTATCTGTCGAAAAATCACCATAATACACCTCCCCCGAGAGGCGGTACCTTCGCAAGGCCTCTCAGTCTAAGGTACCACGCCATCCTTTTCACATCCCCCTTCTAGGCATGGATCCTATAGCCTAAAGGTAAGGGTGTGAAAAATTTGGAGCGATACATTTTGGTGAACCCGACGTGAATGCACTTTAAACCTTTTGAAAATAAAATAAAAATAAAAAATAAAAACAACCAAAACATAGATGCATTTCAAATCATTTAAAATTAATAAGTTGCATGTCATTTTTAGATGGTAGCTCCTAAGAAAATATTAGCAGTTACTATAAATGTTGAAAACCAATTGGCAGCCATAGAAATCAATTCTGTGCTTAGTGTGCCTGAAACAGGTAGAAATCAACTTTTGTGGGATGAACTTGATAGAAGACTTAGTGTCATTTCACCTAGGTCAACAAAACTTAAACAAATCAAGAGGCTTGTCCTAGATAGAATCCTAGATCCTCATCAACTTGTCTTTTATCATGAACTTCAGAGAGCCTGCCATAGATGGTTAGCTTATAGGAGAGCTCTTGTATCTTCAAAATTGTTCACCTTCAAGGAATACCTCGAGAACGCAGCCATTGTACACCAGTTCCTAGGTCGTGTAGAAGACCAAGAGGTTGTTCTTACGGATAGGGAAATATGGAATAGAGTATTGCCATGAGCTTTACTTCTATCAACCAGCATTTGAGACAGATAATATCACTATAGCTCTTTTCATTAAATTTTTGAAGGAAAACTTTCAATTTGAAGAAGAACACTTCATGACTCCTGAAGAACTCAAACCCATTAATGACATTTATAAATTGTTTATAGAAAAATAGATTATTACTTTCAGTATTATTTCTTGCATTTATTGCATTGTTTGTCTTTACAATATTGTTTCAAAAACAAAGAAAAACTAAAAAACATAACAAAAAAAAAAAAAACCAAAACCTTTTATTTTAAATATTGTAGTAGGTATATAATTAATATATACCTCTTAAGCTTGTTGCATATATATATATATATATATATATATATATATATATATATATATATATATATATATATATATATATATTTGCTGAAATCTGAAATTAAGGCACAATGCCTAAACTTAGGAATGGTAAACAAACTGAAGGAGAAGAAGAAGATTGGTTAGGAGATAAAACTAGAGACCCAAATGTACTTCCTGAAGATCCAATTCCGGAAGGAGAAACTCTAGATCAACTAGAAGATGACCTAGGTGAAGATAATGAACAAGAAGAAAATGTTAAAGAGGATGGACCCTCATCCCCTAGAGTAGCTCCAGATGGAACTATTGCTTTTGACAACGTAGATCATTTTTGAAAATTTCTCAATGATAACATTGATGCTCTTAATGTGGCAGTTCGTATTGATAAATGGAAAATTAGTGACACTCAAGCAACCATGGAACATATGTTTGATGTACGCACTAATCCCTTGTCTTTTATTGATCAAGAAAGTGATAAGGTTGGACCATCCAATACAGATATGGTCACTATGATTCAAAACATGTCAAAACAACAGGTTACCCAACCTCCTAAGGAACCTGTTATTCAACCTAAAATCATGCCCACACAAAATAAAACTTCCTTCACTACTTTACTTCGCCAAACTATTGATCAATATGCTTCAAGTAAACGAAAACCTAAAATGAAGCCAAACACCAATTTTCAACAATCTGGAATACAGCATAATACAACTTCAAAATCCCTTCATAACACTTTTCCTACCAAAAATTTACACAATAGTAACATAGCATCTAACCTTCATGTTCCTCCATCATATGCTCACAAATTCCACATCAATACCCTATAAAACCAATATGGTGGGCAAACTAGTAATCTGGAAGCCATTGTGAAATAGTTAGCATTGCGTATGGACCAGATAGATCCTTATCATCCCTCGTACAATTATCAAGAGATCTGTAGTCAACCTTTGGATCCCATAGTTGTAGCACAACCTTACCCTAAGCATTTTTCCATGCCTATCTTGCCTATATATAAAGGAACCGAAGATCCCATAGAGCATCTTCACATGTTTAGGATAGCATGTCATGATATATCACATGATGACTTGCTATTACTAAAAATGTTCCCGAAAATTTTAGGTGGAATGGCATTAGAGTGGTACTATCAATTGCCCACTCATTCCTTGAGAAACTTTGAAGAAACAACTAAATATTTTGTCCATCAATTTAGTGCCTACATCGAGAGGCATGTAACCATTAAAGATTTATACAACTTAAAACAAGACAAGGATGAATGTTTTGCTGATTTCTTAGCTAGATGGAGGCAGTTGATAGGAAAACTGCACTTTGTGCTACCTTATAGGAAAATGTTGGACATTTTTATCAATAATTTGCAAGAACAAATATCTTATGAGCTATCAATTGCTACTTTGACTACCTTCGATCAAGCTATAGATTTAGCTCAAAGAGTAGAAGATGCCCTCATTAGGAGAGGCCAATTTAGGAAGAAGGATGATGAGAAAACATCCAAAAATCAATATAAAAACAAACAAGTTGTCGATGATGGAGTCACTGATAGTAGAAATGTTGCTAATATCAATGCAACGAAAACAACAGAAAAATTTATATTGAAACCTCCTGACAAACCTCCTCGAGAATTTACTAGATTGAATCAACCATTATCAACTATTTTACCCCAATTACTCAAAAGAGGTTTGATCCAACTACCAGTTATCCGGGAACCTGATCCAACTATACCCGGATACAGAGCTGACTTACACTATGATTTCCATAGAGGACCTGGACACTCTACCAACGCTTGTAAAAGGTTGAAACATAAAATACAGGATCTTATTGATAATAATGAAATGGAGGTGCAAGCCTTCCAACCTAAACAAAATGCTCCTAATAATACTCAAAATACCATTCCCCAAAATCAAAATCAAAACGCTAATCAATCATTAGACATATTTCAACACCCTTTACCAAGACATGGTAAAGAGGTGGCCAATCAAATCGAACATCATAATGTTCCCCCTCCTACCCGATATGTAGGAACTATTAGTGGACATTTACTTAATCTTGACCCTCAAGTATTTGACACAACCTTATCCATGGTTACGACCAAGCCCTTACATAATATTCCAACTTTAGATTCTAGTGATATAGAATTAGATACTAAAAGTGAACTAGACATTACTTCAAACCAATCGAATAGTTCTGAAAATGAATCAGATCCTATTCAACCCATCACAGATGCTATGGTTCTAGAAGAACCATTTCCTAGAAGATTTACTACTCGACCCTCTTCTAATCAATTCCTCCCTAATGAACAAGCCATAAATGCTCGACCGAGACCAGTTCAACGTCCTCAATATAACATTGTAGGTACCATTGGAGTCGTTACCTGAAAGCAGGCTCAAAATTCTCAACAAGAACCAAACTATAATGATGGATCAGTTCCATTTTTTTTGAAAAATCCCAATAAAGGGAATCATGCTTCCCATGTTCAACCTAAACCCCCTTACAATATTAATGAGCAATTATCCAATACTACAGCCAGAATTTCCATTTTGGATTTATTAAGATCTTCTCCCACCCATAGGGATGAGTTGATGCTTACATTAAGCCAAATGATGGTACTTAAAACATTCAACCTGAAGCTATGGCCAATACTATCATTACTCGAGAGGTTGATTGTATTGACTTCTAGGATAAAGATATCCCACAACACAGTTTACATAAGGACAATCCCTTATATATTACTACCATAATTGGAGATGTAGCTGTCAAACGAGTCCTGATTGATAATGGCTCATCTCTAAACATTTGCACTTTTGACTTCTACCAAATATTTGGCTTTAGAAGTTATGAAATGAAGAAAACTAATATGATTATCAAAGCTTTCAATGACGAAACACAAGAAACGTGTGGAGTCATTACCATCCCATTGCAAGTTGGTCTTAGAACTCTAGATACCATTGTGTTTATTATACATTGCCCCGCATCGTACAATATACTCTTGGGTCATCCTTGGATCAATGCAATGTGGGCTGTCCCATCAAATTTACACCAATGTGTTAAATTCGAATTTAAAAATCAGTTGGTCACTATCCATGGTGACCCTAGACCCTTTGATATGTGTGCTTTGGCAAAAATTGTTGGAGTGAAATTTTGCCCTGCTCTGTCATCCACACATCCTAATTCTTATTTTTCATCTAAAACTGTGAAGCACACACCCATAGATTCACCTATTTTCCCTCCATTAATTTCATCCTCCTATATAGATCAACAATCTTCTAAACAAACCACTCTAGAACCTCAAAAATATTTTCAATCTACAACCAATCCTTCATGTTCTATCCCTATAATTTCAAAACCTATAGACCCATCTATTAACACTTCCACATTATAAAAATATATCATACCTTCCACATCTAAATCTATAGGGAATGATCCTTCTACATCTTATGCTCTTTCTGATGAACTTTTACCAGATTTATCCACAACCTTAATATCAAAAAAAACAAATGCTTTCATGCAAGATTCAATTCTTTTAAATAACTTACTACCATCTCCTCGTACTTTGGGCCTCCCACAACCTATGGGAAGTACTTACCAAGTTGGGAGTTGTGCCTTCATTTATAAAGGATATGACTGGGGAAGAATCCCTCGGAATATCAAAACTCATCATGATGGATACGCTCGGTGTTATTTTACCAATGAATATATTAAAGCTAAACCCATAATGCTTAAAATGGGATATAAAGGGAAAGGCTTGGGACCTTTCCAAAATGGCATGAAAGAACCTTTCGAGGTAGAACCGTGGCCTGCCCGCTGTGGTGTGGGCCTATTTCCTAGTAAGGGTCAACCCTTTCCTTTTCAATATGATGATCAACTCATATGTTATCAAGATTATTTGGATAGGCATGATGATTTGCCTCTAAAATATCAGCCATTTACATGTAACATGCTATCCATAGCTTACCCTGAAATGATTGCTGACCCCGATGAAGATTTGGAAGGAGATATCTTCCACGACGTCTCTATTGAAGAGATGTTACACAATGGATTTTATTTTGATGGTTCTATACCAACTATAGCCCAACTTGAGGCCACTAATCCTCAAGATGAATTATCCAAATTAACCTTACAAGAATTACAAGAATTTGGCGTTTCCCCCACCCCACCTAATTTTGAAAGAGATCTACACATGGAGGTAGAAAACGTCATTAAAATTAACATTGGAACTGAGGATAATCCTCACATAATCAATATTGGATCAGAATTAAGTCAAGAAAAACAAGAACAATATATTGTGTTCCTTAAAGAGTATGAATATGTCTTCGCTTGGACATATGAAGATATGCTAGGTCTAGACCCTTCTATAGTCATGCATCACCTAGTGGTCCATCCGGATGCTAAACCTGTTAAACAAAAACTTAGAAAAATGCATCCCAAAGTGGGTTTGCTAGTAAAAGGGGAGTTAGAAAAACTCCTGAATGTTGTTTTAATACAAGCTATTGATTATGCTGAATGGATCTCAAATGTAGTTCCAGTTACCAAAAAAGAAGCCACCCAAGTTAGGGTTTGCACAAATTTTAGAGATATTAACGTTGCATGCCCTAAAGATGATTTTCCTCTTCCAAACATGGATCAAATCATTGACTTTACTGTCGGGAGTGGGATGATGTCCTTAATGGATGGATTCTTCGGTTATAATCAGATCAGGATAGCTCCTGAGGATCAAAGCTAAAATAGCCTTCATTACCCCCTGGGGTACCTTTTGTTGGAAAGTGATGTCATTTGGCTTAAAGAACGCAGGTGCAACATATCAACGAGCTATGACTTATATTTTTCATGATATGATGCATGATATCCTACATGATTATGTATATGATATTATAGCTCACTCTATTAATGAAGATAATCATTTAGATGATTTGAGAAAAGTTTTTAATCGATTACAAGAATATCTTATTTGATTAAATCTAGAAAAATGCATATTCAGAGTTAAGTTCAATAAACTATTAGGGGTTTTAGTTTCTTTACGTGGTATCAAAATCGACCCTCTCAAGATTGCGGCCATCACTGATATGCTCGCACCTACTAATATATCTGAATTACGAAGTTTACAAGGTAAGCTTCAAGCCATCCGTCGCTTCATTGATAAACTGGCGGACAAAACTGGTCCCTTTCTTAAACTCCTTAAGAAGGATGTCTCTTTTAATTGGGACGACGAATGTAGAGAAGCTTTTGAACTTCTCAAACAATACCTCCTTAATCCACCTGTGCTTTCACCGCCTAAACTTGATCACCCCTTTCTCCTATATATTTTAGCTTCAGATTCTGCCTTAGGAGCTATGTTAGCTAAGCTTGATGATGAAAAGAGAGAATGAGCTAATTATTATATTAGCCAAACATTCATCAGTTATGAAACCCGCTATACAACATTAGAAAAACTATGTCTAGCAGTTGTGTTTGCTACGCAAAAATTATGCCATTATATGCTTAGTCAGAAAACTTATGTCATTGCTAAATATGATCCCTTAAGGTATCTCATGAGTCGACCTTATATATCAGGTCGCACAGCCAAGTGGGTTCTTGCTCTAAGAAAATTTGATCTCACATTCATAGGACAGAATCTCGTTAAGGGTCAAATCATAGCATATCAATTAGCTGCTGCACCCTTAGAGTCTACCCATCCCCTCATCATTGAGTTTCCTGATGAATGCCTTCAATTAGAGGCAGACCATATTGAACAATGGTCCTTATACTTTGATGAAGCCCGATGCATGAGTGGGGTCAAAGTGGGTATTATTTTAATATCCCCACAAAAACATCTTATTCCTCTATCCTTCAAATTAACATTTGCTTGCACCAACAATACTGTTGAATATGAAGCTCTAATCCTTGGATTATGAGCTACCTTGGCGCTAAAAATTACACATTTGTTAGTTTTTGGTGATTCTCAACTGGTTATAAACCAAATTAATGAAGTTTAGCAGACCAGAGATAATAAATTATGCCCATATAAGGCCTATGTTTTACAATTAATGTCTCTATTTGATCAAGTTACCTTGGAAGCTATTCCTCGAACTTGCAACCGTGCAACTGATGCTATGGCCGCAGCTGCATCTCTCCTACCCTTGGAGTTAGATGACGAATATGCCACTATCATTATTCGTCGACTCTAGGAACCCGCTTCAAATAAGACATGCTTAGAACCTTTGGATGTGTTTCTAATCAACGAAAACTACTTCTGAACCTTGGTATACAGACATATTTGATTTTCTCCAAAATGGGACTTTCCCTGCCAATTCTAATAGAAACCAGCATCGATTATTACGTAGACGAGCAAGTCGGTTTGTAATAATTGGCAATACTTTATATAGGAGATCTTTTGAAGGTATCCTATTAAGATGTTTGAATTCAAAAGAATCTAAATCAGCCTTGAGTGAAGCCCACGATGGATCTTGTGGAGGACACTTCAGTGGTAGTGTCATTGCTAAAAATCTCCTTAGGATAGGATACTTTTGGCCTACCATGGAGAATGATGCACATGATTATGTGCGCCATTGTGACAAGTGTCAAAAACATACTGACCTTGTCCATGCGCCTGCACAAGAACTGCAGGCTATTTCATCTCCTTGGCCCTTTTTAAAATGGGGTTTAGATATTATTGGCAAAATCAATCCTGTGTCATCTGATGGACACAAATTCATCATAACCGCCACTGAGTATTTCATGAAGTGGGTTGAAGCTATGCCTTTAGCTTCCTGCACTGGAACCCAAGTCTCTAAATTTATTCTTAATCAAATCATTTGTAGGTTTGGAATTCCTGCAAATCTAATCTCTGACAATGGAACTTGTTTCAAAAATAAAGATGTTAAAAAATTATGCCAAAAATATAAGATTCAACATCGCTGGTCCACTCCCTATTATCCTCAGGGTAATGGTCAAGCAGAAGCATCTAATAAAACCTTAATCAAAATCCTTAAAATATTGGTCAATAAAACTAGCCGTGACTGGCACATTCAGTTATATCCAGCCTTGTGGGCCTACCGAACTAGTGTTCGAACCCCCACGGGAACTTCACCATTTGTTTTGGTCTATGGTGCTAAAGTCATTTTTCCATTTGAATTAGAAGTTCCTTCTTTGGCTCTGCTACTTCAAGATACCAAAGTAGGAGATGAATATCGAGCTGGCAAACTCAGTCAGCTAGAACTCCTCGATGAAAAATGCATCAATGATTTAGAGAATCTCCGTGCCTACCAAAACAAGCTTAAAAGATCATATGCTAAAAAAGTTCGTCATCGATCCTTTGAGATCGGCAACCTTGTTTTAAAAGAAAATCAAAAAAATACTAATGCAACTAAGGACCTTAAAGATAAATTTGAGCCCAACTGGCTTGGACCATACATTATCACTGCTAAATTTGAATTAGGAGCATACAAATTATCTACCTTAGATGGTAAAGAACTTAAAGAACCCATGAATATTTTGCATCTTAAATGTTACTATGTATAAATTTGGTCATTTCATCCTTGTATATATTTGTTTAAAATATTTCAAAATCACTATTTTGTATTTCTTTCAATTTATAAATTCAAAAACACCAAAAACATTCATAATCATCAAAATCTTCAAAACTATTTGTTGCATTTATTTATGGCACTTGTTAATTCTTTCAAAAATAATAAAAATAAAAACAGCAATATTTTTTACTCTTTCAAAACCAAAACAACATAAAGAAGAAAGAGAGAGTCAAAATTCTCAAAGCTTCTCAAAAACAATATTTATTTATATATATCTGCTTACAAATGTTGCAATTATATGTTTCAAATTATTTTGGATAAATTAGCATTTATTTGGAATCTCTCACTTTCACAAACACAAAAATAAATATCTTGATTTTATCTAGCATGATTACTAATCTCTCTTATATCAAAGTTCACAAAATTCAATTAAATAACGTTTGAGCACAGAGAATTGATCTTGTTATTTACTTAAACCAAGCACATATTTTCACAATAAAATGATTATATTTGTAATTTCCATGCTTTTCTACATAGTAGAAGTGGTTTCTTGAGCGAAAAGTTTCCCTTGCTATCCTATCATGCACATGGTCTAGAATATTTGAGAATTGGCAAAAGGACAAGCTCACCCCTACCCAGAATAAAAATCCCTTGCTCTACAGCTAATCTGAGCAAGTATCCCTAGTATAGAACAAAAGGCAAAGTTCAAAAAAAAGAGAAAAAAGAAAAAAATGTTATTTTATATCATTACAGCAATGTTCCAAGCAAAAATCAAGCAACAATACAAAAGAAAAACAAAAGAAAAGAAAAATAAAGCAAAAGCAAAAGCAATAAAATCCCTTTCCCTACCTTTTGAAAAGAAAAGAAGGGTTGATGAGCTTGAATCCCTGGAATTCTCAATTATTCAAAAACTATGAGGTAAGCCCCATAACAGGTGGTTTGTGCCCAACTTGCCTGGCCTTGGGTAACTCCTAGTGTGGCGATATGTCTCTCACATTAGTGACCTTCTTTTGTACAGACCTATCTCTGCTTATGGATTAGCTAGCTCTTGATAATCCGACTTACATAGTAGTCTAGTATGGTTATATGCATCTACATCATGGTTAATGAACACTTATTTGGTTTATTCAAATCACTTGTATCAAATTATCTTGCTCAAAACTGGTAAACGAACATAGCAATTGCACACACATTTTATATTTGAGAGATTTTGTGTGTCATTATGATAAATCAAGATTGGAAATGAATTCACATATGCACATGGGATTCCTTATAAATCTAACTTTTGTCTTTAAGATACTTTGAAATATTTTTTTTGCAAATTGTTTGAAATAAATTCATTTTCTTCTTTAAAGTACAGTTGTTTAGTCTAAAGACAACTACATGCATACTAGAAAACTCAAAATTTCTTTCAAAACCATACAATCAAAACACACACACACACACACATATATATATATATATATATATATTATCGACTTTCGCGATGATGGTATAGTTCTAAAACCAAAATTGGAATTTTATGCCTAGCGCAAGTCCTCATCTTCATATTTTTTGTTTCTTAATCAACTTTGCAATAAAACTCTCTTTTTTGGATTTCGCGATGATGGTATAAGTCTATACCTACGTATTCTATGCCTAGCGCAAACCATTGTAACAATTTTTATTCCCCATTTATTTAAAAATCATGAAAAACATATGACTTAAATCATTCTATTATACAATTATGTTTTTGAACAAAAAGCATGCACATTATCACTATTTCATGTCATTATGTCAACCTTCAATTTTGCAATGATGGTATAATTCCTAGGGAATTATCCAAAAAATTTATCACACTTAGGAATTTATGCCTAGGAAAAATCATTTTAACATTATTTCATGCATATTATTTTTATGAAAATCTGAAAACAAACCATCATCACCATCATTTGCACCATTGCACCAAAGTCTTAAGACAGTCTCTTAAGCACTCTTTTACTTTTTAACAATATTTCTATATTGAGATTAGCTTGACGACCGAGTGAGTGACGACTCCATGAAATGATCTATAATAACGACCATGTCCTTTGAAATTATTGTTAGAAGTCTCTTTTTATTTATTTTTTATCACATTACATCACAAACAACCAATTTTTACATCAGATTATTTCATTTAAATTTTACAGCATGACATTCAAACCATAATATTTCCAATGACGTAATTATATGAATCATCAAATCAATCAATCAAAACATTAAAAGCATCATAAAAATACACAAGACACAAGTCATATGATTAAAAACATATCTCATCTCATATATATATCAATAGTATATATACATCATATCAAAACTGGATTGGTATGCCACAATCTGTACCTCGGCATACTCAATCCTCTATAAAATAATAATAAATGCTATCATATCAATCTGTACAATGTAGTGTAGTAGTCTAGCCTCAAGAACCCCTTGAGCTCTCAGCCTCATCTCCTCCCCTGCCCTGAGGTGGACGAGGTGGCCCCATCATAGTATGTGTGGTACTACGAGTCCTAGTCGTCGATCGAGAAGAAGTCCTTGACGACCCAATCTTGATCGGGTCAGCAATGTCGACTGGTAGCTGTACCCTCTGACCCTTTGGCACCATCTGGAAGTAGATACCTTGGTAAAACATGGTCTGAGCAATCAACCGTGATAGCTCCTAAGTGCTCGCCCCTCCGCCCCATGCTTTGGGGCATGCAATCTCATCTCTGAGCTGTGTCACCTCAGCTCGATGTCATGTAGCCTCCTCTTGTAGGGTCTGCACTTGTGCCTAGAGAAAAATTGTCTCTGATTAAAGATTTGATGTCTCGCTACTCTCCCTAGTGTCGACACCCTTGCCCTTATCAGGCGATGGTGGCCTCTCTCTTTGTGGAGAAGAGGGTCTCTCCTCCCTCCTCTCCTGCTGCTGCAACCTCTCCTGTTCCTGTGGCCTCCTTTGCTCTCTCCCATTGTGACCTTGGGCCACCTCCATAGCTTCCTGGCATCACCTCCCTATCTGATGCACAACTACATGAATTGGACCCTGAGCCCTCATCATCCGAGGAGGGCGAATGCCTACGTACCAGGAATCATAGCCATCGGCTATCCTTGCGTCCTCCCCATCCACTGGTTGAATGGGGGCATCGTCTGAGTCCTAAATCTAGAAGCGCTACATGTCTAGAGCCTTGCTCACTGTGGTGTTATCCCGGATAGTCCAAGAAAACTTGTAATCCTTGAGAGATGGGATCCCCTATTATAGACCGAACTATCACAAAACTCGGTCGTAGTGGTGGAGCTCCACCTCTCCCCTCTCCATCCTCAACCAGCAAACTCGCCTAATGCAAGCTAACTCCTGTCCATCCTCGGCCCACCCTGGGTGCTCTCTCCATGGCCTCTAGGTGATCTGGTCCGGGACAAGGTCATCCAGCAGTCTCTGGGACATCGGTAGGTCAATCTGCCACTGTGACCCTCTTCGGAGCCACCAATAGAAAACTCGGGGCCTCTCCCCATCAATCCCTATCAAAGGAAGCCCTACCAACCTTTGCACTACAATGTGCTCCCAGCACCAAACCTATAGGAGCGATGTCATAACTAGACATCGACCGTCTTTGTACACAACCCCATGCAGGATCTTGTACAACCGACATAGAACAAAACTGCCCCAAGAGAACCTATAACCATGATCTCGCATGTCATAGATCATATTTGCTAGAATCCATGGTACCCTGCACCCACTCTGGTGGCACAACAGAAGTCCACCGACCACTCCAGCCAAAACTTGTATGAGTCTAGATGCCCCAGACATCTGACGCAGTGCCTCAATGTTAACTCTACCCTTCTCCAGGGCAAAGCTCAGGTCACCACACAATTGCATCATAACATGGCACTGATTGGCCGTAGGAGTGATCAACCATCCTTGTATGGGGATTCTTAGAATCCTCCATACATCCTCCAATGTGGGAGTCATCTCCCTTGTGGGTAGCCAAAAACAAGAAGAACCCGGATACCACCTCTCTGCCAGGGCTGTCAGTAGCCCCATGTCTGTAAACACTTGTGGCATTTTTGCCACATGCTATAAGTCGGCCTGTGCCAGCTGATCCTGCTCTGCCTGTGTTAGAGTGGCCAAGTCATCTCTCAACCCCCCGTATTTCCATTCCCTACTCTTTAGCAATCCTCTCTGCAACATAAACAACAAAACAATAACAATCATTAATAAAAAATCATTAATTAAAAATGCAAGTTACAATAAGTTCAATTTTATACAACTGATGATATCGTCCAATATTGGACGATATCATCCCAAATTTGAGCACAATAATCTCCAATTTTGTAAGCCGAAATCGTCCCTAATTTTATGAAATCGTTCCCCTTTCGCTGATTTCGCTCTTTGACAAAATCGGCGAACTTGAGACGATTTCGTCGAAATCGGGACGATTTCATCCCGACGACATCGACAGCCCCAAAACGGCCTCGATGCTCAAAAATTCATTTAAAATTCACCTAAAAAGCATGTAAATTCAAATTCAAGCATTCTAAGTTAATTCTAGACTCTTGCCCGTAGCCTACGCCGGACCTCTGTTGATCTGTGCATCGTCTCCACCATTTTTGCTTGCAGAGCTCTAAAACCAAAACAATGAACAGTAAAAATGAATTAGGGTTTTACCCTATTTTTCTTAATTTTATTCAAAACATAATTAAAAACATTTTTCAAATTTTGCTTTTTTGTGTTTTTACCTCAAACGTTCGATTTGGGTAAAAACACGGAGGGGGCACCATAGTAAGTTGTCGTACGATTCGACCAAGAATCGTCGCCTAAAAATGGGAATAATTTTTGCTTTCTCGTAGATTGAGAAGAACTCATCTTTAACGCATTTTCTTCAAAAAATTTGCTAAAGAGGGGGCAAAATGTAGCACCCTAAAATTGGTGCAGTGAAATCTTAATAATTACATTTACTCTAGTAAATAATTCAAATTCAAATTTTAACCTCCTAAACCACCCGTTAACCGCCGCTTAATCCGTTTCCCCCTTTCTCGCACCATTTTTAGAATTTGTTTTGATCGTTTGATGATATCGTCGTCGATCAGATGATATTGCCCTAGATCGAACGATTTCGTCTGGGCTAGGACGTCCAGACGATCTTGTCCCAAAACTGATTTTGCATAATTAGCTTCTGTTCCAACGAGTCTCTAATTTGGGTAGAAGTGTGTTTGCATCGTTAGAGACCCTCCCCATTGGAGATCTCCCAAATAGGGATGATCTCCAACCTCCTAACCTCCCTCCTAAGCCTATTTAATCCTAAGCCCTCCCCTTAGCACCCCCCTGGCTGAAATTCCCTATAACTCGACTTCATACGCATTAAGACATCCCAAATTTCTATTTGCATTAGTTCTATACAATTTTTTTTGCAGGTACCTTAGTGTTTTTCAGCTGAAGCAAGCTTACATCGTCGCAGATGATCCTGTTCAAATCGGAGGTGATCCTGTCGAATCAGAGATGATTTTGTACCAATGCGAGATGATTTCGACTGCAGTCAACATTGAGGCAATCAATGCCTAAAGTTTGCATTTCTTCATCTTTCAATCTGCTATTTTATGCTATAATTAGCTAGTTTATTTGATATTTTATGCTATCTTGCATTTTGGAGTTCACCCATGTAGCTTTAAATGCACAATTAAGTCATAAATTGCCATTAAATCATCATAGTACACTCGTATTTTGTTCATTATTATCATGTTAATGTTATTGCTGTCATTTTACACTGTTTCCCTCTATTAGCATTATTGTATTTTTTGTGTTTTGCACCTATTTCTCTATTTGCAGGTCTCTGATGAATTCGTAAGATCTCAGATGATCATGTCAGATCTCAGACGATTCTGTCGATTTCCAGACGATCCTGACTGCTTCAAGAATCAAAATCTTCATCAGACATCCGGATCAAGTATTTTCTTTTAACATTGCTTAATTTCTCTATTTTTTGTCTTAATTCTATTTTTTGTATTCATTTAATCTGCATCTTCATATAGAATAGCTTAGATGCATTTTGGCCAAACCTAGGACTTGAATGCTTAAGGCTAAAAATGAACACATCAAACACATTCCCAACCTAGGCATGGAAACTGCCACTAAATTTTTCCTGGTGAACCCACCATCCATCAAAAAATCATCATAATACACCTCCCCCGAGAGGTGGGACCTTCGCAAGGCCTCTCAGTCTAAGGTACCATGCCATCCTTTCCACATCCCCCTTCCAGGCACGGATCCTATAGCCTAATGTTAAGGGTGTGAAAAATTTGGAGTGATACACAAGTAGTGTGCTCAAGGGTATGTGCAAAGTCCTCCTTGAGTAGTGGCCTAAAATATTAGTTTGAGCACTATCATTCATCACTATGGTATAATAGAGGGCCTATGGGTAGTACATACACCCTATATTAGAATACCTTGTTATGTAAATATCAACCTACAACAAAAAAAAAATTGTTCTATAAGTCTTGAACTTGTGCCATAACCCTATTATAAAAATTGAGCATATGAAGAAGGCATCCCTATCCCAAAATTTCTACATGAAAAATAGTCAAAATATTTATAGAAGAATATGTTAAGTAGAAAAAAACCATTATATATAGAACAATGGGAATAGGGGGAGTTAGTGTCAGTAACAATTAGTATAGGGTCATCAATGTTAGTATTAGAATAATTACCTATGATAGTCAAAATTTAAAAATATAGACAAAGAATATCTATGGTAAATTTAGACCAAGTAGGTGACAATATAGTGTTAATAATGGTCAGTAGTTAGAATATAATATACAGTATCAAAAAGAGTTGGTAGACATAGAACCTAACTTTTGAACTGAGCCTCTATAGAAAAAATTAACTACACCAGCAACCTTGACAAAACAAAAATATATAAAAAAATATTCTAGGGGTACCCAAAACCAGTGTTGTGGTATAGAATACATTATAATAATCTTCTCATGTTAATCATTTTGATATATAGCACCCAAACCACATTTTTTTCTCCTTACTAAAAATAGTAACCCTCGAAATCACATTTCTATTATTAGTGTCACCAATAGGTCATAACTCTTAGAACATGGATTCTAGTACTTGATAACAAGAATTAAAATCACAAATTTCTCAAAATATGGATAATATGGGCAAAAAATATCATCCTCAATTGTCCATGACTTAGATGAGATAAAGACACAACTCATAAACTTCCAAGAATATATGAGTGTGGTCCATGAGGAATAAACATAAATTAAGGTAAAATTGGATAGTCATATCTCTTTCAATTCCATGGGTCATCAAGAACAACAAGATACTAGTATGATTCATTACCAATGGAATGTACTAGATAATGAAGGATTTAAATTGCCAATATTAGACTTCCCAAAATTTTATAGAAAATATCTTGAGGGGTGAATTTATAAGGTAGATCAATACTTTAGTCTTCATAATATTCCACAATACATGCGTTTGACAATAACCTCTTTTAATTTTGAATTAGATGCACTACACTAGTTTCAGTGGATTAATAAAGCCGAAATTGACCTATCTTAGTAAGACTTTGAGAAGAATCTACTCACTCACTTTGGTCCTATTGAGTTTAAATATTTTATCGAATCCCTTACAAAATTGAAATAAACTTCCACTATTTAAGAGTACCAAACTCAATTTGAGAAACTGGCCAATCATACCACTAGTTTAAGTATTGACTTATTCTAAAGTTGTTTTGTAAGTGGTTTGAAGCATGACATTAAGTCTAAGGTTAAAATAGAAAGGTCACAAACATTATACTAGGCAATACAATTGGCTAAATTAGTAGAAGATAAATTCAATGCTCAAGGTTGTATCACTAAATTTCCTCAATATTGGCCACATTTTTATCCAAGCCCATGAGAAGTCCTCCCAATAAATTTTCAAACATAAAAAACTGACTTGTGAAGATATGGATAATAAAATATCCCAAGGATTATGTTATAAATGTGATAAAAAATATTCTCTAGAGCACAAGTGTGCATGACAAAAATTGTATCTGCTAGATGTGGAAGAGGTGCCAATTGTAGAATATTCAAAGGATGAGGATGATCCTCAAGAGGGAGAAACCATAGATCAGGTAGTAGATTCAGAGGAATCCCAACCAAAAATATTTGTGCATGCTTTAGTAGGAGTTCCCACTCCCTAAACAATGAAAGTGATTGGCTACTTCAAAGGAAAATTGGTCATTATTCTTATCGACTCTATTAGTACACATAAATTTATTGACCCATGTGTGGCCAAACAAGGAAACTATGAAATTACTCCATGAAACTCCTTTAAAGTCATGATTGCTAATGAAGGAACCCTCCCATGAAAAGTAAAATTTCATAATGTCAAACTTCAAGTTGGGCACTATATTCTCAAGAAATACAAGTTTGACTTACTCATAGGTGGGGGTGATATAGTTTTGGGAGCCCAATGATTAAGAATTTTAGGACCAATTTTATGGTATTTTGTTGATTGTGGATGAAGTTTAGTCAAGAGGGGACGAATATACTTTATGCAGCTTGAAGGCTAGTGTATCTTAGTTTATTTCTACCCATAAGATGGAATATTTGTTAAAATACTATTCTCATCAAGTGGTGGTACAAATTTTTGCCATCACTACCCCTGAGGAAAGGGAATAGAACCATCCAGTGCAATTACAAGGTTTTATTAACAAATAAGCTCAAATGGATTAGGAGCCCAAAGGATATGACCATGCAATAAAAAATTTCTTAGTAGTCTTCTCCTTAATATTTGTTCGTATAGGTATCCCTATGCTCAAAAATTAAAATTTGAGAAAATTTTGCAAGAGCTTCATGTTTTTATGGTTATCTATTCTAGTGATAGACCCCTATTCTTTGCCAATGTTATTAGTACAAAAAAAAGGTGCTTGGTACTTGTGTGTTAATTATCAATACCTCGACATAATCACTATTAAAGATAAATTCCCTATTCTAGTGTTTGATAAATTACTTGATGAGTTGCATGGGGCACAACATTTTTCCAAGTTGTATTTGTGGTCAAGGTATCACAAAATTATAATCAAGGATGAGAAAATTCCCAAAACAACTTTTATAAATCACAAAGGGCATTATGAATTCTTGGTTATACCATTTGGTTTGACCAATGCACCTTCTACTTTCCAGAGTTTGATGAATTCCATTTTTACCCTTTCCTTTACAAATTCATTCTAGTATTTTTTGATGATATCTTAATTTATAGTAATTCATGGGAAGAATATATGCAACACTTAGATCAACCACTCCAAGTTTTTTTTGACTTTTTTTGACCATCAACTCTATGGAAAGAGGTCCAAATATTCTTTTGGCTAGCAAGATGTTGAATACTTGGTGCACATCATCATTGAGGATGGAGTTTAGGTTAATTCCAAGAAAATCCAAGTTTTTCAAGATTGGCTTAAGCCTTGTACCTTAAAGGGACTTCATGGTTTCATTGGATATTAGAGGAAATTTGTGGAAAAATATGGAAATAGAGCAACTTCTTTGATTGCTATGCTGAGGAATAATTCCTTTGTATGGACCAAACTAGCTATAACAACCCTTCCTATTGTTAATTGTAACAAACCACTATTGTTACTTAATCTCATTTGAATTCAACACATGTACAGGGAAGGAAATAAAGTAGTTGATGCTTTGGCTAACTTTGGGTTGACTCTGTAGTCCTTTTTGATGTGGCGTCAGGACTTTCCCCAATGTATTATAAATTTTTGCCATGAGAATGAGGCCACCACTTATGAGTAGCATCAACTCCACCAGGGCCAATCTACACCACCATGTCTAGAGGGAGAATGGATGTGGCTACATGAATAGGTGTTATTCCTTTGGGGTTAAGTTCTACTGCCCATCCATGCTGAGTTGGCATCCTTATTCAAGCTGAAGACAGTCGAATAATAGTCCTCAGGCTCACACCTCAAGGAGCCTATTCAGGACTACATTGAACATAATATCCTATGTGAGGGTTATCATTTTAAGACAAAAATTAATTAGAACAGTAATAAAGGCAGTATTAAGGGGTTTCTTCCCAGAATAAGGAAAAAGGATAGAGATTGTGACACTATTCATGTGATTATCTTCGCCTGTGAGATAGAGATCATTACCAATCATGGTGCCATCACCTCATTGTGCCAAGTTATCAATTCACCAGAGTGTAATGGTAGAACCATCCATCTCGTGTCCAATGTGGATGTCAAGGTGGTGTGGTGTTTTTGTAAGGCTCACTCATGGAGGATGACTGAAGATGAGGTGCATCTTCATTGGCCCACTCATTCCACTATTACCATTTTCAAAGATCACCACCAACTTTGCTCCCCATTCTAGTCACCTCTTTTTTTGGTAAGCTCTCATAGCATGAATCAAATCACCATTGGGAGTGGTATGGCCCATGTGGTGATATATTCTAGGGAAAATAAATCCAATCAATGATTCAAGGTAAGATCTAATACCAAGGTTTTTGGCATGAGTCCTCCTCGACTTTTGAAGGTTGTTCTTTAATTTCAGTTTATGCATAATGAAAACCATAGCATTCTTGGAGCAAGGTGGAATTTTAATTACGTCGGGATAAATATTTTTTCTATATTTTGGAGGATGGCTTTGTTGGAGCCCAAACACCTACAATTAGACCCACTGGTTGATGAGATCATGACTTCTCATGGATTACTCAATTTCCTAAAGAATTTTAATGGGCATGACCTTGATACTTCGAAAGAGTTTGTTCAAATATGTGATAATGGTACAATGTCCCTAAAGGGACTCACCTTTGTTGTGACCATCAATTTGTTGGCTGAAATTATGAAACTCCCCAATGATGGGGATATTATCCATAGATATAAGCATTCAATGGTGGGTGAGTTGGATTTATTCCATGATAAAGGGAAATATCTAATGAAAAAGGACAATGGGTATGTTTGGGAGGACCTCCCTCTACCATGGAATTGGGCCCTGGTGTTGATTATGTAGTACCTAACTATGGATAAACTATATTCACCTCTCCATAGTTTCCACTATAGACACTAAAATCATGTCAATCTAATAATACTGCCAAGATATGAGCTACTCGACACAATATTTCCCCCTTGGGCAACCCTCAGTGGGTCTAAGCATTTTTGGAAGGTTTTACCCCACTTTTGAGAGGTTTTGGACCATGTAGGCATGGTCATCCCACCCTGGGATGACCACAATTCATGGTTGTCCCACCCAGGGATGGCCATGGTCTTTGACCCAAAAAAGTCAAATTTTGGATAAATGGCATCCAGAAACTACCATTTATCCTACCTATTCAAGCATGCTAGCCTGAGGGTGCATAAATCTCATGGCAAGTTACATTTTGAAGTCCTAAAATGGAGATTCCTTCTCCCTCCAATGCATGGCAAGTTTTGGGCAAGTGGCACCTCCTGCCTCGCATGGCCTTGCATGCCCATTTGAACCTAGGACCTCTTGGGCTATAAAGTGGAGCAATTTTCCACCAAATTTACAAAAAGGAATTTTGCAATATTTGTAACAAAGTGCTGCCAAGATTTCGTCCCAAATTTTCTATGCCTTTTCCCTCGAAATCTCTACCTATCGAAGGAGATTATTAAGTTATTCAAGATGCATAATTGTTTTATAAAACCTAAGAAATTGAGTGAATCCCACCCCAATATTTATCGACAATACCTTTGAGAGAGTTTTGGACCAATTCACAGAGGAATTGGTGGTAGAAAACTAGCAAATTTGGTGGCCATCCCACCCAAGGATGAGCCCCAAAATATGACAGTTACAACCATCCCACCTTAGTATGTCCATGGATTGGAGCACCATTTTGCAACTATTTTTGCATAGGTATATTCTAGGGTAGATTAGATGTTTTTTATCTAAATTTTGTGTCATTTGGAGCTATTTTGAATTAGTTATCATCATTTTGATGTTTTGCAGGTCTAATTGGCCCACCCTAGGATGGCCATAAATCTGTGTTTAGTTGTGTTATATGGGTTGATTCAAAATTACATTATATTATTTTTGTCCAAATCTGGTGCAATTTGGAGGTTTTTGGGATCAGATATCACCATTTTTGTGTTTTGTAGCTCTAATTGACACTGCTTGGGATGACCACAAATTTGACAACAATTTCTCTACTATTTTCAATTAGATCAATTATAAATCACATTTTATGCATGATTCTCATATTTGTAATATTTTGAATAAGTTTTGGATAGTCTATTGTATATTTCTCCTTTCTAGTCTATTATCGCATATATCTCTTTGCATGCTTCATAATCCGCACTTTCTACTAACGATTATTGTTTTCTTGTGTGTAGGTGTAGGTATTACAGTGCATAAGGAACGATGATTAACACATAAAATTGATAGAACAAAGCAGCAACATCATAGGCCCACCCACTTCAATCGTGGGTATGACGAGAACACTAAAAGTGCACCCGAGTTATTGAAAGGATCAAATCCTTTGGCCCATTTGTAATGAGTGTATCAATCAAGATACCTCAAGGGAACATTTGTGTAACTGTGATTTGATCTATCAAATAAAATAAAGAAGAACTACATTTCTTGCACTTATTTGGCTTTCATGGTTTCTTAAATGTGTCTTTTGTAGTGCTTAATCAATACTAGTGATAGATGCATATTATTTTTATTTGTTAGGTGCACCATTATTTCCCTAATTTAGTGGTGATCATCGTGGGACACTGTCTTGATTTATTTGGTTAAGATGTGACCTCATTTTTTCTTTCAAACTATTACAGTAACTGGTCATTCCAGCCTCAGACAGCCCTAAAACTACTAGTCATACCACCCAAGGATGACCACACAACCATCCCACCCTGGGATGGCCCCCAAAATAGTATCCATCCCACCCTAGGATGACAAAAAAATAGAGGCTTTTCTGCTTAGAATTCTACAAACAGAAAGTTCTTAGGCTATCAAGGTAAGTGCCTAAACCTTCAGTTTGATTTTTTACAGTTCAAAATTGTTTAAATTTAGGTTTTCTTGCTTCCCTTGTTTGCTTGAAAGGTAGAAAGATAGGTCTCACTTTTCCATAATTAAAAAAAAAACAAGAAAATTTGAAAATAAACTAAGTATAAATTCACTTGTATGGTTTGACTACTTGTGACCTACCTAATGGGTAGGCCATCATTTAGGACATGCATTTTGTAGGTTTACTTTTTATCTAACATTTGTGAAAGTAAAACATCATTTTTGCATTTAGTTAAATTTCATTGAGTGCTATATTGTCTTACTTTATTTAAGCATAAAAGGAACCATATACACTTGCACATATCACAATAACATTGGTAAGGTTGTATTTCATCACAAACCTCCAATTCATACAGGTGATGTTGGAGTTCACCTCCTTCCATCGGCTTGCCCCCTTAACAGCTTCGATAGAATAGGGCACTCTCTTAAGATGGAATAGGTCACTAGTGTTCAAACTGCCTCCCACTTTTGGAAATGTTTATTGTTTTAGAGTGGAAGAGCTAGGCGAACCTCCACATATTATGGATTTTAAGCGGTGTACCCTAGACTCTTTTGAGAACCTCATGTTTGGCACTAGTGTTCCTAGTCACCACTTTGGTTGAGTTCCCTCATTCTAAATCCAAAACATGAATAAGAAAGAAAGAGCAAATATAAATCTAAACACACCAAACAACTTAGGGATTCACATCTAAAACTTAAAGGAGATAATCACATTGTTTGCTTGTGTTCTTCTTTGATCATTTGATTGTGTGTTTCTAAAACTTAAAAGAGATAATCATGTTGTCTATATTGTGATTTTCTTTATTGTTTGGGTAATCAACATAAGATCCTTGATCTAGGACCAAACCCTAATTTAAAAATAATAATAATAATAATAAGTAAATTGTTGATTTTTTATTCTGCATCCAACTAATCGATAATCATGCAAATTGGAGCTATAACAAAAAATTTATGTTGGTTTTATGATTACTCTATTTTTGAGTGATTTTAAAACCAAAAATAGGGAAAATTGCACTAAAATGATCATAAAAAGCCCTAGACAACCCCAAAAATTTCCAAATTTATTTTGTTGTATTAGTTAGCCCCTTATGCACCTCTCACAAAAATTTTGAGTCCTAATTATTTATTTCTCAAAAATTCCCAAAAATTCCTAACATTGGGCATTTTTCCATGAGCCCCAGTTGGCCAAATATTCCAAAAATACAATTTTTGACTAGGAATCCATTTTTTGGAGCCTTAGCCCATTGACTAATAAAAAACGTGACATAAAGTCTTCTTGCAAACAACAAATCATAACACATAAAATAGTTCTAGGAAACACACATAAATATTTAAAAGACATAATCACTTGCCTTATTGTCTGTTTCTTTCTTATGTGTTACATCATTAGAAATTTGTAAAGGAGATAATCACATAGGCCTTGATAAAAAGTAGATATGGTGTGCACTCATAGCCAATCCCAATCAAGGTCAAACACTATGAATAGTAGATAAGGAGATACAAGTCATATCGAATTTACTCCTAAGGACTTCCTCATACCTCCTTGGCGGCCTCGTACTCGTCCTAGTCCTAGAATAACAAGTCAAAAACTTCACCTACAAAGGACCCCTACTCAGGACACCCCTGTGGGTTTTGATCCTAATCTGAAAACTTATTTCCACTATTTAGAAACTTCACACACCTTCTTTCAAAAAAAGTAGCCACACACTGAGGCACAAACTGAAAGAGCAATACCACACATTTGTGTGCCTACTAGGTCTCCCATTCCTGCTTTTGAGTAAGATCATGAGTACACACATTGGGCAGGGAAAAACATTCAAATCACACGTTTAAATCACCCTAATAGGTAAAACAATCTAAATGTGAGGATGAGTATGATACTCATTACTCAGAGTGAGCAAGGTTAGCCCTTCCATTCCTCATCAATGAAGGATGGCATGAGGAAAATTTTGATTATCATCAAATTCATGAGGCCACACAAGCATGATGTACCTTTGCACCAACCCAGTACAAAGAACCTCAAGTGAATGCAACTTACCTTGATCAAAGGAAGTTTGTAGTTGACATCTTAGATCACCCTGAACAAGATAAATCCTAGGGAGGCATTGTTAGGGCTCATAGGCCCCACACAATAGAGCAAATAAATCAAGTAGTCATGAGATATGTTGAATGCAAAGAAAAATTATAGTAGCTTCGGCATGATAAAAAATTATTTGACTACTTGCATCAATTAGAAATGAAAAGGATTGAGTAGCAAACCAATGAGCTATTCCAATAGACCTTACATGAGAGGGTCCCTACCCCGAATACTCATAGACAAGAGGTCCACCAAAGACAACCCACATTCAATCAAGACAAGCCTCCTAGGACTAATACAATGTTGCCCCCTTGACCTCCTAGGCCTAATTGGGACTCACCTCCTAGGCCTAACATAGATCACCTTCCACAGGAACTTACATCTCCTTGTAGGCCAGCTCAAGAAATACCCTATGGGATCTACAATGAGTTTGAACCTAGAGAATAATTTCATAAAGCACCTTATAGAGGCATGGTGTATGAAATTCAACCACTACGCAATAGGCTTTGTATTCCTAAACCTCACTTGTAGAGCTAAAATAAATATGAGGGGATAAATTTCTCTAAGTCATTCAAAGCATTGCTAGAATACATGGAGTCAATTGAAAGCAAGGCTTCTAAGTCTGGGTCTTAGAAACCCACTTTGCACTAGTTATGGAGTCAACCAGTCCATCCTTCCATACCTGCCCATTCCTATCTAGAATATTTTAAAGTGCCCCACTTGGCTAACTTTAAAGGGTAGGAATATGTGCAGAAGCATGTCACCAAATTTCTAAACCAATACTTTGGCATCTAAGATAATGATGCTTTACTCTTGAGGACCTTCTTGACTACTCTCTCTAGCCCAGCCATGGAGTGGTACAACCAACTCCCAAAGCATAGCATCCACAATCTTGATCAATTCATAGATGTGTTCCTGGAATGCTTCACCTTAAGCACCAAGTTAAAGGTGACACCGGATGACCTCATGGTGTTGAAGTAGTTTAATGATGAGTCAATCACTAACTATGGCAATAGGTGGCTAATGCTTCTTGCTAATATAACATACATACTACCCATGTTCGATCTAACTTGTATGTTTTTTAAAAGCTATCTAAATCCAATTTCCTTGTTGTTGTGACTCCAAAAGTATCCCACTCTTGAAGATTCTCTAGCGCAAGCTAGAACTACCAAAGAAATTGAGATCCAAGAGGGGGAACTAGTGAAACATCACAAGAAGGAATGGACTAAAAACACCAAGAGCACCTCGGTGTAACCCAAGATGGCAATGATAAACCAAGTTGCTATTAGTATTCCAGGGCTTGCGCAACCTATGCTACCTCAAAAGCCCAACTATCAAGCCACACCTGGAAACTATGACAATAATAATCAAATAAACCAAGGGCAAAACCAATAGCATCGCTCTAAGTGATAATTTACATCCATGGATGAGTCTATGGAATCCTTTTTTGAGCGCATTTGTGCGGTAAATACAATTAATATACCTAAGAGTCAACCTATATATTCAAATGCACCAAAGCCCAAAGAATATCGTGAAGACGTATATTTTAAATACCATAGGCAAAACGAGCATGACTTACAAATGTGCTACAAGTTCAAGCACTAAGTTCAGGACATGATTGATAGGAATGCTCTTCACGTCAATAATATAATTACAATAAAAAATTAGCAGATGGGTGTTTTCAAAGATCCATTGCCCACCTATGAGGGGTAATCAAAACTAGCACCATAGGTGAACGAGCTCTGTTTTCAACCCCCTAAATAAAGGTTTGTCAGAATGGTCAACATCATGATGAGGAATAGAAATTACCCAAGTCAAGTCACACCACCTACGACTTCAAATGATATTACTTCAACATCATGGACTCCACCACCCCTAGTGCAAAGCCCTCCACCTCATTTAGTGGTCACAATAAAGAGCAAGTTCGCTCAAAGCTTGATAACCACATTGTCTTAGATTTATATTTATGATCTTATTCAATAATCACCACCATATTGGGAAGCTCTCATGGATATCCTAAAGTTGATTGAACTGTAGCCCTATGAGTCTAAATCCTTTAATAGTTTCATGGGGAATTTGTGATAATGCATATATCCAGTGATCACCTTTCATGAGGATGAACTCAAATCCATACTAAATGATATGGTGGATCCTCCCTTGCACATTATTGCATGTGTAAATGGAACACCCTACAAGAGAGTTTTGATCGATACTGGTTCCTATAGTAACATCATCACCACAACTACTCTCAAACATATAGGGCTTCCAACATCCCATATTTTTGCGTCCACCTATACCCTCTGAGAATTTAATGATTCTATATGCTCAATAGTTGGTACCATAGTCTTACCTATTCAAGTGGGACAAAAGACAATCCTAATGTTGTGCCATGTCCTTGAGGGTGAAATGGTGTACAATATATTTCTAGATATACCTTGGATCATAGATATGAAGTGTGTGTCGTCCATTGCTCACCAATGTCTAAAATACACTTATGAAGGGTAAGTACACATTGTCTCTATAGAACTTGAGACCTTTAAGTATTGTAAATTGGTGCAACAGCTTCCTGAATCAACCTTGCCATAAACCCATCTATACTTCCAGTTGAATTCATCTAGTCAAGGTTTGATTCCTCCCCCAGAGCTTTCCATTGATCCATTGCCTTCACCTTCCATATAATCCTCTTCATCAACACCTCTAGATGTCCCCTCGACAATAATAAATACTCTATAGAGGAACATGGGGAAGAGGCCTATTGACAAGAATTCTTCCATCATCTGAACCATGTCCATTGGTGAGGCTTCTAGTCCATCAGATGAGGAACCTCCTTAAGAGGTAAACATTAAGTCAAGTCACACCTCACTTCCGTCTCATCCATCTCTGCCACCACAAGTCATAGTTCATCTAACTACCACTATTTTAGGAGAGTACCTAGTTAGGAAAATCATGAAAACTCCTACTATAAAGATAATGCAAAACATAGATCATCCTTGTCTTACCATAGGTACCATTGTGCCCCTAGTCTTACCCTTGAATCAAACAAAATTTATTTATGGGGGTCTCAACTATAGCATATAATCCTATGAGGAGTAGGAATAGGATGAAGTGCTCTTTTAATAGGATAACTACATATCTAATCCTGAATTTTCCATGATATATCTTCATCTTTGCAACTAGTATGGCTATGGTTTGGGCTTGTATGAGCAAGGCATTTGTATTCCTTATCATTTGTAGCACCAAATACCATATGATATGTCTGGTTTGGGACACAACAAGTTTGTGCCTCTTGTTGTGGCTGCTCCACAACGTACCCCAAAATTGGGGACCCACATTTTTTGCATGTTTTCCAAGAAGACCGAAGTGGCCCATAGGCTAAAGATCAAAGAAAGAAAAGAGAAAAAGTTTTGCGATATCGCGACATGTTGCATTGTCGCGGCCAAAGGAGGAAAAAGTGTCGTGATATCATGACACTTTGCATTGTCGTGGCCAAAGGAGGAAAACATGTGATATCGCGACATGTTGCATTGTCGCGGCCAAAAGAGAAAAAGTGTCATGATATTACGACATGTTGCATGGTCGTGGCCAAAAAAGAAAAAGTGTCGTGATATCGCGACATATTACATTTTTGTGACCAAACGAGAAAAGAAAGAACAAGAAATAAAAGTGTCACGATATCACGACATGTTGCATTTTCATGGCCAAGAGCAAGAGAAGAAATAAAAGTGTCACGATATCATGACATGTTGCATTTTTGCGACCAAACGAGAAAAGAAAGAACAAGAAAGAAAAGTGTCGAGATATCGCGACATGTTGCATTTTCGCGACCAAACGAGAAAAGAAAGAACAAGAAAGAAAAGTGTCACGATATCGTGACATGTCGCATTTTCGCGGCCAAAAGAAGAAAAGTGTCGCAATATTGTGACATGTTGCATTGTCGTGGCCAAAAGAAGAAAAGTCTCGCAATATCGTGACATATTGCATTGTCACGGCCAAAAGAAGAAAAGTGTCACGATATCGCGACATGTTGCATTGTTGTAGCCAAAAGAGAAAAAGTGTCGCGATATCGCGACATGTTGTATTTTCATGATTCAAAAGAGGCAGGCAAGCAGAGAAAAAAAAAGTGTCACGATATCGCGACATGTCCAATTTTTTCCAAGGCAACAGAGCAGTTGATGGTGCATCTGATAATAGTGATGTGGACATAAGGACAAAATCCAATGAATAAGACAAAACGTAACACAATGAATCTTTAATGATTTGAAATCATTTAATATGGTCATTACACACTGAAGGAAATGGACACAAGCCCATGTGGATAAAAGGAAATGTTCTTTCGAAATCAAACGAAAAGTGAAGCCAAACCATGGAAATGAAACGAAGGGCCACATAATAGAAATGAAAAGTTTTTTTTGGAAATCAAAACACATGCATGCACAAGGGAAGGTGAAAATGAACAGTCATGGAGGGAGAAACAATTTTTTTTCAGAAGTTTTAAATGTGCCATTAAAGATGTGGAGAGAGGATGGAAATTGTAGAAAAAAAAACAAAGACTATCTTTCAGAATAAAGGGGTTGGAAATTGTAAAAAAAAGACTATCTTTTGAAATAAAGGAGCTTTTATTTGGCAAGAGCAACTTTTGTGTGTGAAATCAAAAGGAGACTGAAACTAAGACTGCTGTTATTTTTGTAAATCTTTTCATTGCATTATTGCTTCTTATATCTATTCGTTTATGCCATGAAGTGGGTTACGATAGATGAATGATAAAATGATGCAATCATTTTTATCCTTAGAGTCTTGCATCTGATCTAATCTAATTGTGTTTATGTTGCAGGTCTGTTAGGTCAGGTTGTTTTAGAATTTCATCTCATAACTTGGGATTTTGTAGGGAGGATATTGCTAAGCAAATTAATGTCCTGTTTTGTTTTTCCATCTAACTTTTATAAATAATGTTTCTGTTTTAGTTTTTTGATATTTAGATTAGTCTTGCTTTAAAATCTACTGTTTCAATTCGGGTCCATTCCAGAATTTCTACATTTGTTTTCATTCTTGCATCTCCAAACACCTTCATCTAATTTTCAAATAAAATATGGGTTTAGGAGGGCTACTAATTCCAAATGCACACTAAATCAGATCAAGTGAATGAATCCTAGCTTGCTAATTTACTAATTTTTTTTTGCTAACATTTAATGCTAACATTGCTAACTTGACTAACACCAAATGCTAACGTAGGGATAGTGGAACACTGTTAAATGAAGATAAAACTAAAATCGCTAACTCTAAAAAATGAATCTCATGTTAAAGGCACGGAGCTTAAAATGAAGTGGCTTATACCACACACTTTCTCATTTGGAATCCTTTTAAGCTAAAGATAAAAGAGGTCACTAGCTGGGTTTCAGGTAGATCACTTTAATATCAAGAACATTAAAAGAAGCTATCTTTGCATTTGGTTGATTTAATGGATTATGGTTGCAAAGTACTTGTTTGAATCATTAAAGGCCCCTTGTTAACAGTTACTTGCATGGTTTAAGTTATTCTGGTATACATTCGTTTATTTGCTTTAGTCTTGATTGATTATATGCACATGAATGTTTGTTCACAAGAACCTTGGAGAAATGAATAATGCTACTTAATTTTGTTGCAAGAGAGATTTTCCTGTTCGATCGTGATCATTTTGCTATAGGGAAAAAATATCCACTCAAAATTTTGGTGCTAGAAGGAGGGCCTTCTTTATTGCTTTGTGATTGCAATCTATTCTAACGATTAACATGGGTAGTTTTGTTTCCACCTATTGTGCTTGCAGGTATAACATTTATTTGTTTCATTTTGCAAGTGAGTTGAGAGAAGTCTTTTAGAGTTCTAGAGTTTTCAAGCTGGCCCAACCTGAGTACATATCTACTAGGTCCAAAATCATAGGGGAAACTATTTTCCAAAGCCTTTCTCCCACTGGTAGGAAGCCAAGAAACAAAACATTAGAGATCGAAATACCACCCAGTGTACTTGAGTTAGGAGCTTCTTTAGACTCAAGTACGTCTAGCGGGCCTGAGCCCACAATTTCAAACGTGGCAGCTACACCAAGTGCATATGTCCCCATAATTACAAGTGTCACCATTGTTCCTATAGGGTCGATACCTTTGAATAACATGGCCCAAAAACAACAACAGCCACCTGCCCTTTGGTATGGTGCACAAAGTTCTCCCTTGGATATCCTTGGGGTAGTCCATGACTTGCCTAGAAATATTGAAAGGGGTTTGCCTAAATTCATGCATGATGGTCCCATAACAACCGAAGAACATGTCCAAATTTACAAGGATTACATGTTTAGACAAGGAGTTACCCATGAATATATCGCTTGTCAAATTGTCCCTGCTAGTCTAGACAGTACGGCCAATGAATGGTACAGGAATCTTCCCGTAGGGTCCATTACTTCATGGGCCCAATTAGAAACTGCCTTTATTAGCCAATTTTGAATGTTGTTGGATCCTTCCATAATTTATAATTTATTCGTATCATGCAAAAGGTTACCCAATGATCCCATAAGAACATCCAATCAGAGGTTCCAAAAGCTATATATAAATTTGACTCGCCACTTTGCAGTAGATCCTATGGTAGCCCTGCAACTATACTTTGGAGCTTTAGATCCGTTAACATCATTGTTGACTAGAAGGGATCCTCAAGTTATGATTCTTTCATTAGCTTATGCAAAGACAATGACCCTTGAACAACAAATGAATTTACCAGGAGTAGGGTTATCTCAATTGACTGGGATGGGACAATATGGTCCATACAGTCAATTCACCATGATGAATCAATTAATGGTACCACAAGTTCCAAAAATGAACAATTTCCAACAACCATCTCAAGTCACATCATTTCCCACTTATCCTAATGCCTCTATTTCAACACAGAAATTGATTAAAAATAACCCGATGACCTTGCCTGGGTTCAGTATGGGCAATAACTTGTTGACCATACCTAGGTTCACTCTGATTAGTATGCCAAGCCCAATGACTTCTCCAATAATCACTCCTATTCAAAGTGTGAATCCAGGATGGAATCAAAGTGCCCAAACCTAAGCCATTGTACCTGTTCTAAAGGTGGCTAATGCAGCAAATACAGCTGGTATCGAAATTATAGTGCCCCAACCACATGGGCCTGAATCCGTGATAGAAGACATGAAGGAAACATTGACCAAAGTTTTGGTTACTGTGGGAAATGTTAATAAAAAATTTGACCAAGTCATGGGTCATAAACGACCTCATAATCATAGAGGAAAAGGAACATACAACACACATCCTAATAATGGATGAGTACCCAATCCCGTAGCCAATCATGGAGATGTCTCGAAAGATTTTGGAGATTCAAGATCTTGTGATAATGATTGCCTGCACTGTTGCCATGGAAAGCAGGAGTCTATATTGGCTTAAGTTATATATATCCCCAAGAAAGTGAAGAAGAGGAGGATGTGGAGCTTTTTGGAAAAGAAGATGAAGAAACATTGGAAGTTCATTCCAATAAACATTTTGGGAAAGGAAATCACAAGTATTACACAAGGAGTTCTAAGGATCCCAAAACTTCCTCTACCCCTCCAAACAACCCATTAATTCCTCATGATTTCAAAGGAGATGTTAATCCACATCCTCCATCAATTGCGGGGAAGTCTAAGTTGGTGCAAAACATGTCAAATTTGGAAAAACCCACTTATGACTTGATAGAAGACATGAAGAAAACTAAGGCCAATGTCTTAATGTATGATATGTCCCAACTTTTAGGCCAAGAAGTAAGTCCACCAAAAGGTTTGGATCTGTTGTGGCTGATCCACAACACACCCCAAAATTGGGGACCCACCTTTTTGCATGCTTTCAAAGAAAGCTACAGTGGCCCAGATGCTAAAAAATCAAAGAAAAAAGCAAAAAATTTCACTAAGTAGAAAAGTGTCACGATATCGCGACATGTCGCTCCGTCGTTGGCAAAAATAGAAAAGTGTCGCGATATCGCGACATGTCGCTCCGTCGCTGGCAAAAATGAAAAAGTGTCGCGATATCGCGACATGTCGCTCCGTCGCTGGCAAAAATGAAAAAGTGTCGCGATATCGCGACATGTCGCATTTTTGCGCCCCAGCAAGTAGGAAGAGGCATTGACCGAAAATTGTCACGATTTCGTGACGTGTTGTGAAATCGTGGTCAAACAAGTCAAAGGGGCTCGAAACGAAAAAGCGTCGCGATTTCGCGACAGGTTGCAGCGAAAGTGTACGGAACAGAAAAGTGTCACGATTTCGCGACATGTCGCGTTTTCGCGGCCAAACGCAGCAAGACAGGGTAAAGCAGAAAAACGTCACGATTTCGTGACAGGAAGCAGCAAAGGAGCCCGAGATAGAAATGCGTCATGATTTCACGATAGGAAACAGCAAAGGGGCTCGAAGCGAAAAAGCGTCGCGATTTCACGACAGGTTGCAGCGAAAGTGTACGAAATAGAAAAGTGTCACGATTTCGCGACATGTCGCGTTTTCACGGCTAAACGCAGCAAGACTCAGCGAAATTGAAAAGCGTCACGATTTCACGACAGAAAGCCGCAATGCATGCCAAGGATGAAAAGCGTCGCGATTTCATGACAGAAAGCAGCCAAGGTGTATGGAAGAGAAAAGTGTCGCGATATCGCGACATGTCGCGATTTCGCGACATGTCGCGTTTTTGCGGCGCATGAAGGTAGGAAAGGTTATTGGCAGGAAAACGTCGCGATATCGCGACATGTCGCGATTTCGTGACATGTCGCGTTTTCACGGTGACAGTAAAGGAGCAAGGCTGCATGCTATTTTTCGTCGTGATTTTCATGGGGCCATTACGAAAGATGCAAAAAAGTGCGGAACACGTGGCGTACATGCTGTAGAGGCGTTACAGTCAACAGAAAATATCGAACGTTTCGGCATCGAACAAAAAATTCAAAAGCAACGAAAAGGCGGGGAATATGAAGCGAAGCGATCTGGAAGATGAAACGAAGCGTCACAGGGCAAAATAGAGAGCATGGCCAGAACTTTAAAAGTGGAAGCACAGATTGGTACGAGGGGGAAACCGCTACGAGCGGGTTGCAGAGTAGATGGAGATTAACCGTTCTGAGCCTGCTGTGGAGTGCTTTTCTTCCACCTTTGCTGGTTTTGAAAAAAAAAACCAGAGATTCTGCTGTTGTAACAGGATATATTTTATTAATGCAGAATTGTTCAAAAATTTGCATTTTATGGGCAAGAAAGGATGAGAAATTTTTTGCATGCTTCATTTTAAGCTGTTCTATTTTTCTCTTTTCAGATTTCAGATTTATAAATGAAATACATGCCATTATTTTGGGTTATTTCATGTGAATGTCTGCAATCTAAAAATTATTTTAAACCCTTGGAGCTAGCACCTAGTTTACCTTGATTGTGTTTGTTTTGCAGGTCAAATAGGCTAGGTTGCATGTACGAAACTCTCACATATCCGGTTTTGTCGGAATAGGATGGCATCAGACTGAACGTGTTTTAATTTTTTGCATTTCTTTTCATTTTATTTTAGTTTTTTCAGAAGGTTCAACTTTGTTAAAATAAATACGTAAAAATTATAAAATCTAAAAAAAATAGAATAATGAACAATCACTAAAGTTCCATGGTAAAATAAACCAACATGCCCCTTGTTTACAGTTACTTGCTATCACTAAGGTATTCCTAGCATTTACTTGATATATATTCATAAGTATACAAGCACTCATTTAATAAAAGGAACCTTGGAGAAATTTCATTTCTTTGCAAGAGAGGGATTTCTAATGAATTCCCTAAGGGAGAGCGTATTTTCACAATTGGGTGAAAATACCACTCAACATTTTGGCGCTAGAAGGAGGGCCTGAACCGGTTTATTTCAGATTGATTTAAATGCTATAGGGATTTAAATTTTTAATATTTCATGCCCTATTGATTATTATCTTTAGCCCTCTTTTAATATTACAACTTTGTACTATTAAAAGGAGGACGTGAATTGTTGTGCACTGGTCTAACGCTTTGATTGTTCATATAGGATTAAGGTGATTTGATCTAAATAAATAAAAAAATAATAATAAAAAAATAAAAATAAAAATAATTTTTTTTTTTGGGTATTAAAGTTATATTATTGAAGATTCACTAATGGCTATGTTTTCACCGTGGATGACAGGTAGCCCATTGAACATACCAGGAGTTCAACATTATTTGCCCGCTGGTTTTGAGAGATGTCTTCCTCGATTTTTGTCTAACGGGACAAATACTACAGGAGAGCACATTCAAGCATTCAAATTTGTTGTGAATCACTTAACAATTTGGCATGATGATGTTGTTTGTAAAATGTTCCCTTACACCTTGGACAAAGTGGCATTTGATTGGTTTACAAGTCTGCCTTTAGGATCTATCACTTCTTGGGCTCAACTAGAGGCAGCATTTCTTAATCAATTCAACAAAAAGCAAGTTGACCCAATTCGCATGTATGAGCAGTTTGTCACTATTAAAAAAGGACCAAGTGAAAATGTGAAGTCATTTTCTGAAAGATTCTTTGGATTATATGCTCAATTAGTGACATTTTATGCTCTTCAAGAAGAAGTGGCTCTCCAAATATATGTAAATGCTCTTGATGCACTCATTTCCACATATTTGCGAGGGATGCCTCTAATCACATCTTTGTCACAAGCCTATGCTCAAGCAATGGCAATTGAGCAACAATTGAGTTGTCAAAATTATGGTGGGGGTTTTGGATCGTATAATCTTCAATCATTTAATACATCCTTTACCCATCCAATGATTTATCCACCTCAACCAAATTCAAGTGTAAATCAATTTCAGAATCAACAATCATTCCCAAGCTTCAATCAATTTCAAAATCCTCAACCTACTATGCAAGATCAACCATCTTTCTTAAGTATGAATCAACTTCAAGATTCTCATTTTGATTCAAAAGATGCTTCTAAAATCAATTTTAATGATTTTCATAAGAACATGATTTTAGGCAAGGGAGGAGTACTAGATCCAACTAGTATTGAAACATGTGACAAATTGGAAACCCTTGACTCACCAAAAGATGAATTTTATGAGGATGAATCTGTTTCGGATGACATTGTTGAAAATGATGGCCAAGAAAATCCACACCTTCCAAATTGTGATAAAATTGAATCATGGGTTACACATGTGGATTATGATAGCCTTATCAATTTGAATACAAGCAATAACCCAATTTTGGAAGTAATTGAACCATCTAAGGAAGGTGAAGATAAATTTGATGAGAAACATGTTGATGAATTAAAAGATGAAGAAGAAATAGTTGAGCATCACAATTTGATTTTGAAAGATGATCATTATGATTCTTGGGAAGAGTATGCTCACTCCAAAACTGCTAATGAAATTTGTGTGCCTATTGATATGCAGGATAATACAATTGCCCTTTCATATGAGGATATTACAAGTCCTGGACAATCTAAGACTGTTTTGGAAGAAGTGTTGGAATCTCATCAAAATTTGGAGAAGGATAATGATTTTACTACCATGGATAAAGAAGGTGAATCAATTGTTTTTGTTCCCCTTGAGGGGCAAGAAACCAAAAATCTTGATCCACCTATTGATTCTACAATGTCTATGCCATCTCAAAATGATGAAATTACAAATCCTAAGTGGTGTGGGTTTGATACTATTGATGATCCTAATGAAAATATGGATTTTGAGGCAACTCAAGCCATTGATCATGAAAAGGTGTCACATGACACATATCTTGAAAAATTAGGCTCTTGTTTTGAAAAATATGGATGCATTTTTGATTGGGTGCCTAACTTTGGTGTTTTTGAACAGGTGTTGGATGATGAAGAAAACAATGAAGAAAAAGAAAAAGCTACTAACACTCATCAAGTTGTGATAAATTCTTATCATGATGGGTTGAGTATGGGTGACAAAGTGAAATCTTTACCTTTGATAGTAGCCACAAAAGTTTTAAGTGATGGGTTACATGATGTCCCTTTGGGTGCTAATGTCATTGATGATGAAATGTCAAATCTTGATGATGTTTGTCAAGTTTTGATTGATTTTGATTGCAAAATCTCAAAAAATAATTTGAATTCAAGGCTTTTAGAAATAGGCTCTTGTTTGCAATATATCGCATTTGAAAAAGAGAGCCTACTTCTAAATCATGAGTGGAATGATGAAACTTGCATTTTAGAGAATAGACATGATAAAATTGAAAATCAATCGTTGTCTAATCAATTTGAAAATTTGAATCTCACCTATGAGAATACTAATGGAACTAAATTTTATTGGTGGGGTGAGAGAAGAAAGTTGAAGTGGGTTGCATTGTTTGGTCTAGTCTTGTTTTTGTTGGGTGCCCACAACATTTGGCAGGCATATCATGTTATATTTTTGTGGAAATGTTCTAACCATGTTTGGGATCCAGGAAAGTAATAGTCCAAGCTTGGCATCATCTTGTACTATATTGTATATAAATTTTGATTTTGGTTTGAGTTTGTGTTTTCAATTTTCATTTTGGGATTGCTATTTGGATTAGGGTTTAAGTTGTGTGTTTGATTTCATTTGACATGTTTAGTTTTGTTTGATAAATAAATAAAAAAAAAAAAAGAGAAAAAATTTGAGATGTAAACTTATGCCTAAAATCAGGAGAATATGAAACATTGGAATTATGTTGTAGAAAGCTCCACAAGTAACACAAACATTTAAATAATATTGTTTGAATCTTGTGATGCATGAAGTTGTCAGTTTTGCACATTATGGTAAATTAGATGATATATTCCAAAAGAAGCAGTGCATTCATATCTCATGTCATCTTCCACATTGCATATACATGTCATCTCAGTTATATTTTCATTCCATGGGCAATTATTGAGAAGGTGTTGAATCCTCTTAGGATTATTACATAACATATATTAAAAGGATCCTAAGGTTGGGAACTGCTGCCCAAGCTATCTTGAACCAAGCACATCTCATGCACATTAAAGAGAGTCTTGAGAAAAATGGTTAAAACCATACTTGGATGAAAGGGTGAGGTGAAAAGAATATTTCATGTTTGTCCTATCATGCAACATAATCCTTAAAACAATGGTTTTTACCATTTCCACTAAGCTTAAAGCCTAGAACCAGAGTAGTAAGGATAGGGTTAAATCCTCATCGAACTTAGGTTGAGGATCCAACTCCCCAAAGCTCTGATTTGACCTACATGGAGTAGTAAGGATAGGACTTAATTCTCATCCCGCTTAGGTTGAGAATCTGATTCCCCAAAGCTTCCATTTTTCCCATTTCATCATAAAGCTTGGATTGGAAGGATCGTACTACATGTCCTCTGCAAAGGATGGGTAGTCATCCCAAAGGTCCAAGAAATAAAAGTAAAACTAATTTTTTCCATTTCATCTCAAATCTTGGATTGAAAGGATTGTACTACGTGTCCTCTGCAAAGGATGGGTAGTCATCCCCAAGGTCCAAGAGATAAAAGATAATATCTTCCATTTCATCTTAATATTGGATTGGAGGGATCGTACTACATGTCCCTGGCAAGGATGGGTAGTCATCCCAAAGGTCCAAGAAATAAAAGAAAAAGAATGAATGAAAGCCAAGTCATGGATTATGGGGTTAAGTATGCTCATGCGTGGCAACATGTCTTGCCTAAAAGCAAGACCACTGATTGCTCATATGGATAGACTAGCCTAACCATTTCATCCATAACAGGTTAAATTATTTTGTTCAAGATGAAGTAATGAACTCCAAATCAGAATAGTAAGGATAGGGTTAAATTCCCATCTCGCTTAGGTTGGGAATCCTATTCCCCAAAGTTCTGATTTCACTCACACTTGCACATGGGTTCAAGATGGTAGTGACACATAACCAACTTTGGGGATCTAGTAAATTAGTTCAGTATACATACTTTTGGTCCTAAGAGGGTTTGACATCTTTAATATGTTTGTCCATGATATAAGAAGGTTTGAGCATTTATAAAGCAGGTTATTACATCTCTAGCATCTTCATCATGCATCAAATCCTGCACAAATCATTCATAGCCTTGCATACAAAGCATAAGTGAAACTAACAATGGAATGTTGAACAAGTTCAAATAATAAGGAATGAAACACATTGCACACACCGAGCTGATACTTAATGATTCTGATGTTTCATGTATTTCTGATCTGTCGGTATTTGTTTATCTTCTATGTGCTGACGCCTGTATCTAAGTTTGTATGTTTCAGGTTGGGTTCTCACCAAAATGCTCAAGAGCATTTGACAGTAGAGTCGCCATTTGTTGTGGCTGATCCACAACACACCCCAAAATTGGGGACCCACATTTTTGCATGCTTTCAAAGAAAGCTACAGTGGCCCAGATGCTAAAAAATCAAAGAAAAAAGCAAAAAATTTCACTAAGTAGAAAAGTGTCGCGATATCGCGACATGTCGCTCCGTCGCTGGCAAAAATGAAAAAGTGTCGCGATATCGCGACATGTCGCTCCGTCGCTGGCAAAAATGAAAAAGTGTCACGATATCACGACATGTCGCTCCGTCGCTGGAAAAAATGAAAAAGTGTCGCGATATCGCGACATGTCACGTTTTCGTGGCCCAGCAAGCAGGAAGAGGCATTGACCGAAAATTGTCGCGATTTCACGACGTGTTGTGAAATCGCGGTCAAACAAGTCAAAGGGGCTCGAAACGGAAAAGCGTCACGATTTCGCGACAGGTTGCAGCGAAAGTGTACAGAACAGAAAAGTGTCACGATTTCGTGACATGTCGCGTTTTCACGGCCAAACGCAGCAAGACAGGGTAAAGCAAAAAAACGTCACGATTTCGCGACAGGAAGCAGCAAAGGAGCCCGAGATAGAAATGCGTCATGATTTCGTGACAGGAAACAACAAAGGGGCTCGAAGCGGAAAAGCGTCACGATTTCGCGACAGGTTGCAGCGAAAGTGTACGGAACAAAAAAGTGTCACGATTTCGTGACATGTCGCGTTTTCACGGCTAAACGCAGCAAGACTCAGCGAAATTGAAAAGCGTCACGATTTCACGACAGAAAGCCGCAATGCATGCCAAGGATGAAAAGCGTCGCGATTTCACGACAGAAAGCAGCCGAGGTGTACGGAAGAGAAAAGTGTCGCGATATCGCGACATGTCGCGATTTCGTGACATGTCACATTTTCACGGCGCATGAAGGCAGGAAAGGCTGTTGGCAGGAAAACGTCGCGATATCGCGACATGTCACGATTTCGCGACATGTCGCGTTTTCGTGGTGACAGTAAAGGAGCAAGGCTGCATGCTATTTTTTGTCACGATTTTCATGGGGCCGTTACGGAAGATGCAAAAAAGTGCAGAACACGTGGCGTACATGCTGCAGAGGCATTACAGTCAACAGAAAATATCGAACGTTTCGGCATCGAACAAAAAATTCAAAAGCAACGAAAAGGCGAGGAATATGAAGCGAAGCGATCTGGAAGATGAAACGAAGCGTCACAGGGCGAAACAGAGAGCATGGCCAGAACTTTAAAAGTGGAAGCACAGATTGGTACGAGGGGGGAAACCGCTATGAGCGGGTTGCAGAGTAGATGGAGATTAACCGTTCTGAGCCTGTTGTGGAGTGCTTTTCTTCCACCTTTGCTGGTTTTGAAAAAAAAAACCAGAGATTCTGCTGTTGTAACAGGATATATTTTATTAATGCAGAATTGTTCAGAAATTTGCATTTTATGGGCAAGAAAGGATGAGAAATTTTTTGCATGCTTCATTTTAACTGTTCTATTTTTCTCTTTTCAGATTTCAGATTTATAAATGAAATACATGCCATTATTTTGGGTTATTTCATGTGAATGTCTGCAATCTAAAAATTATTTTAAACCCTTGGAGCTAGCACCTAGTTTACCTTGATTGTGTTTGTTTTGCAGGTCAAATAGGCTAGGTTGCATGTACAAAACTCTCACATATCCGGTTTTGTCGGAATAGGATGGCATCAGACTGAACGTGTTTTAATTTTCTGCATTTCTTTTCATTTTATTTTAGTTTTTCAGAAGGTTCAACTTTGTTAAAATAAATACGTAAAAATTATAAAATCTAAAAAAAAATAGAATAATGAACAATCACTAAAGTTCCATGGTAAAATAAACCAACATGCCCCTTGTTTACAGTTACTTGCTATCACTAAGGTATTCCTAGCATTTACTTGATATATATTCATAAGTATACAAGCACTCATTTAATAAAAGGAACCTTGGAGAAATTTCATTTCTTTGCAAGAGAGGGATTTCTAATGAATTCCCTAAGGGAGAGCGTATTTTCACAATTGGGTGAAAATACCACTCAACAGGATCCACCTACCCAAGTTCATGAAGCTAAGGGTTTTGAATCCCAATTGGTTTGGAAAGGGGAAAAGTGAGACGTGCCCCCATTCCTCATAACCATTAGAATTGTTGGTAGAAATATACACAATTTTCTAATAGATTTAGGGGCCTCTGCTAGCATTATGCCCCTAGAAATCTATCAAAAATTGGGACTTACACCAAAACCTTCTAAAAGCAGGGTGGTGCAACAGGATAGATCGGCCATGGAGGCAGAGGGATAATTAAGGGATATTCTTATTCAGGTCAACTCAAAACCTAGGGTTCAACATCACATAGATATATTGGTACTTAACATTCCTATCAAATATGGCATGGTGTTGGGAAGATATTGGAGCAAGAAATTAAACGGATATATTGTAACAGACTCTTCACATATGTGGTTCCCTTGGAGAGGAGTGGCTAACCAAATTTGAATTGATAGTGAACCTAGGCTCAAGGAAATGATAACAAAATACAACAAACCTAATGAGATTCAATACATTGAAAATGAATTAGGAGCCTATTGCTTGGATGTAGAAATTCATGAGAATTCTCAAAATGGAAGGATTGGATGCAGTGATTTTGAAGAACACCATAAGGTTTGGACTTTAAGATTTGATGGATCCGAGTCCAAACAAGGGGTGGGAGCTGGTATTGAACTTTCATGTCTAGACAGAAAACCTATGTTGGCTGCATATAGATTACAGTTCCCAGCCACCAACAATGTGGCAGAATATGAGGCCTTGATTTTCGAACTTCAATTGGCCCTTCCAAATAAAATCAAATGTATCAAGGTCTTAGGTGGTTCTGAATTGGTGTTAAAACAAGTTAAAGGACAATATGCATGTAATAACAAGCGACTCAGCCTTTACCAAACTAGAGTTAGAGATTTAATAAATGAATTTGATGCTTTTAACATATCTCTAATCTCTAGAAAAGGCAATCGTTTGGTAGATTCTTTAGCCGTAGCTGCTAGCATGCTTAAACCAGTGGATCACAAGAAGTGCAAGAAATTTTCCATAGAATTAGTCCATTGCCCCTCGATACCTAATAACTTCATGAATTTCCAATTCTTTGATAGTGATAGACATATATTCAATTTTCTCACTAATTCTGGTATCTTTGAAAATCAGGTTATTGATGAAGACGAGAGGGGGCAAGAAGAGGCAGGTTTGAAAATAGACGCTCCTAGAAAATGGAATGAGATTCCAAATGGGATGGCCTCATTAGATAAAATATTTGATATTAGATACCAACCAAAAGGAGGGAGAAAAGTTCCACCTCCCAAAGAGGCTTATGACTCAGTCGATATTGGAAGTGCAGAAAACCCTCGTGAAATACTCATTGCAAAGGCATGTACTGAACATGAAAAGAATTCCATTACCAATGCATTGAAGGAATACATAGATTGCATAGCTTGGAGCTACAATGAGTTGAGAACTTATGATCAGAATGTTATAATGCATACAATCCCTTTGAAACCAGACTCCAAACCCTTATTGAGCAAAGTGTTGCAAGAAGTTTGTCATTGTTGTCAACACAGGCAGTTAGATCTAATGATGCAGTGGATAGACAGTTCAGGAGTCATTCAGATGCAGAGGACAAAAATTCAAAGGCTAGTCAGATTATGTAAAGTGCAATTCCAGGAAAACAGAAGTGACCCAGTTTCAAAAATTCGAAGAAAAAGACAAGTTAGAAAACTGTCGCGATATCGTGACATGTTTTCTGTCGTGATTTCATGACAGGTCGGAGGAGAGAGAAGGTGCAGCCGAAAATGTTATGATTTCATGACAAAAATGAGGAGAGAGAAGGCGCAGCCAAAAAAGTCACGATTTTGTGACAAAAATGAGGAGAGAGAAGGCGCAAGGCAAAATGTCATGATTTCGCGACATGTTGGAGGCCAAGAAGCTAAGTCGAGAAACTGTAGTGATTTCGCTACATGTTGGATTTTCGCTGGCCGAAGCAAGGAGAAAGCGTTAAGTGGAAAAGTTGTAGCGATTTTGCTACATGTTGGTTTTTCGTTGGCCGAAGCAAGGAGAAAGCGTTAAGTGGAAAAGTTGTAGCAATTTCACTACATGTTGGATTTTCACTGGCCAAAGCAAGGAGAAAGCGTTAAGTGGAAAAGTTGTAGCGATTTCGCTACATGTTGGATTTTTGCTGGCCGAAGCAAGGAGAAAGTGTTAAGTGGAAAATTTGTAGCGATTTTGCTACATGTTGAAATTTTGCTGGCCGAAGCAGGGAGAAAGTGTTAAGTGAAAAGTTGTAGCGATTTCGCTACAAGTCAAAAGTGCAGAACACAAAAGTGTAGTGATTTCGCTACGAGTCAAAAGTGCACAACACAAAGATGTAGCGATTTTGCTACGAGTCAAAAGTGCACAACACAAAGGTGTAGCGATTTCGCTACAAGTCAAAAGTGTAGAACACAAAGGTGTAGCGATTATGCTACAAGTCAAAAGTGCAAGGCACAAAAGTGTAGCGATTTCGCTATAAGTCAAAGTTTCACGAGTAGAAGCAAAGTTGGAAGCACAAGGCACAAAGTTGTAGCGATTTCGCTACTGCATGAAGCGAGGAATGTACGAAAGTCAAAAGCATTGTGATTTCATGACAAAGATGAGGATGACGTCAGATAAAGTTGAAAGTGTCGTGATTTCATGATAGGTTGCAAGAAAAGCAGCTGGAAGCCGAAAGCATCACAATTTCGCGACAAGAATGAGGATGACGTCAGCAAAAGTTTGAAGTGTCACGATTTCATGAAAAGAATGGTGGCAAAGCTATAAAAGGCCAAAAGGATCGTGATTTCGTGACAGTAAGGACAAGAAGGCGTATGGCTACAAAAAGTGTCACGATATCGCGACATGTTTCTATTTCGCGACAATAGTCACAAGAAGGTGACAGAGGTGGCAGCAGCAGTTAAAGTCCGATAGAGTTGAATTTGGGCCGATGGATTTTAGGGTTCTGTAGTTGACAATTTCTAGGGTTTTGCAACCGACGTTCTTAGGGTTATAGCCGATGGATTTTAGGGTTTTACTACAGACAATTTCTAGGGTTTTGCAGCTGATGTTATTAGGGTTACAGCCGACTATTGTGTAAAATTTGATCATGAAATTTCATCTATAAAAGGAGGGTTGTTTCAAGTTTGAAGAAGGTGCGAGTATTGAGTTTGCGCAAGTAAAGTCCGCGTCGAGCAGAGAGCGAGTCGTATCGAACTTGTGCGAATGAAGTGCGTAGGGAGAAGATGTTGAGTTATTTTGATTCAAGCTGAATGCGAAGCTATAGTTGTGTGTGTCCAAAAGGAGTGCGTATCGAATCTTCATGATTTAAGTGAGCAAAGAGGTGCAGAGGTTGAAGACGAACTGATCTAAAGTGCAAAGCAATAACGCGCAGAGAGAAGTAGGAGGTGTGAATTACATCTGTTATGCCCAAAAGTGATTCGTGTTGATTGACTGTCCGATAGCAGAGTGTGCGAAGTGTTGGTGAAGAAGTAGAAGTGATAGTTCAATTGTTCAAAGCTTTTGGACAGCAGAATCCAAGTACTATAAACTGTAGATTGGGTAATAAGGGGAAAGTATAATTACTGTAATTATTTTCATTATTTCTATTGAAGTCCAAGTTGCAGCTTGGCATAAGGATTTGGTGCTCCTTCCAGTAGTTGCTGGTGAATTGGGGGTTGGTGCTTCTTTCGTTGGTGCAAAAAAATTGAGGGGTTGGTGCTCCTTCCAGTTGGTGCTGGTAAATAAGTTGTAAAGTTGCTGCTTTGCTTGAGATGGATTTGGATGGTAGTCCAAGCAGCCATTTTTGAGGAGTAGCCACATTAGTGAACCTCGTTAAATTATTGTGTTATGTGTGATGCTTTATTGCTGCATTTGATATTTCTTTTATCAGTTTTAAATAATTGCTGGATTTTAAATTGTATACTTAAAAGTTAAAAGATCACACTGATTCACCCCCCCTCTCAGTGTCACTGTGATTACAACAATTGGTATCAGAGCTAGGTTCCTAAACAGGCTCAAATAGCTAGGGTGATCTTGGAAGTGACATAATGGCAAGTGGTGAAGGGTTCTCCTCGAACAAAGCACCATTGTTTGATGGAACTAATTATGCGTTTTGGAAAATTAGAATGCAGACATATCTCAGTGCTTTAGGTTTTGACATCTGGGGTGTAGTAGTTAATGGTTACAAAGCTCCCGCCACCGCTCCAACAGATATCGTTGGTAAAAAGGCATTTGAAAATGATTCAAAAGCAAAAAATGCCATCATGTGTGGACTAGTGGACAGTGAGCTAGTCAAGATCATAAATTGTGAATCAGCAAAAGATGTATGGGATAAACTAGAGAACATTCATGAAGGAGATGATAGGATCAAGGAGGCCAAGCTTCAATCACATCGAGCTCAATTCTAATCTTTAAATATGGACAATGATGAGAACATAGAGACTTTTATGCAAAGAGTCAATGGGATCACCAATTCAATCAGAGGTCTCGACAAAAATATAAACGATGCTACTATCGTGAAAAAGGTATTAAGATCACTCCCTCCTAGATTTGATTCTAAAGTCTCTACCATAGAAGAAGCCAAAGATCTAAATCATTTTAGTATGGATGAGATGCATGGTTCTTTGACTACTTTTGAAATGAGAATAGGAAGGTTAGAGAAGCTGCTTTCAAAGCCCTAAAAGGCAAAGTCACAAAACCTGAGTCTGAAGAAGAGGATGTATCAGATGAAATGGAAGCAAATTTTGTCAAAAAACTAAGAAATGGAAAAAGAAAGTACAGAGGAAAGCTACCATTTAAATGCTTTAACTGCGGAGGCATTGGGCACTTTGCGACAAAATGTCCTCTCAATGAAAAGAACCAGGGTGAGAAAACTTTGCACCAAGAAAGAAGTAACTGGAAGAAGAAATCAAACTTTAGGAAACGCAATTTCAAAAAGAAAAGTTTTATCTCCCAAAATGCAGATTCTTCAGAGGACAGCTCTAGTGAAGACTCTGAAGAAGGAACAGGTGAGGCTATCTTTATGGCATTTGAAGTAGAAAAATTAGAAGAGGCAGAAAACACAAAAGAGAGTGAAGGAATGAACTCTAAAGTGTCTATTGAAAAAGGTGAGGCTGAAGTTGATTTAGAAGGTGAGCTAGTTTCTGCTCTTATGGAATGGAAATCTAAGAAAATAAAGAACAAAAAACTGTCAAGGAAGCTTGAGGATGCAAATGACATTATAACCAGTCTAAAAACACAGACAGAAGAGTACAAGAAAATGTCTGAAAATCTTGAAGTACAGGTAACCGTGAAGATAGATTACTGTTGCAAATTGGAAGAAGAAAATGTTGGTCTTCGAATACAGATATAAGAGCTGGATCAAAAAATTAGCTGCCATTTCAAACATGAAGAAAGTTCAATGAAGCTGGACAAAATCATAAGCGATCAAAGACCCGCAGGTATCAAATTCGGTCTGGGCTTTATTGAAGGAGAATCATCAAACGGACCAAAGGCAAGCAATGTTGAATGTGAAAAGAGTAAAGACAAGAAATAGGCTATTGAAAGAAAAACAAATCAGGCAAAAGAAAGCAGGAATGCCAGTCCTGAAATAGGAACTGAAAATGATGGTTTTACCAAGGTCACTCAGCAAAAGAAAAGAATATCTAAGGCTCCTGCAACATCTTGGCAAAAACCATCTTTCAGGTTCAATCATTACTTTTATGGTTTCTGTTTTAAATGTAATGGTTATGGGCATAAAATTGCTAACTGCAAGTATAATGTAGGTCCAAGAAGTTTCACTAGTAGAAATACCTTTGCTCCTCTTATGAGTTATGCAGTAGAATGCTTTAATTGTCACAACTTTGGGCACATTGCTAGAAACTGTCATAGTACTTCTGTTTCAAATCAATCTCAAAAAAGAAGAATTCAACCATATAGGGCAAAATAGAATAGAAATATTTCTAAAAGATATGTGCAAGATTCTGAAAAGGGGAAATCCAAGTTAGAACCCAATACCATAATCAAAACAGAATGGAAACAGAAAGAACAACTCAAGGAAGAAAATGAATCTTTAATAGTGCAGACAGCCTTCAGGGCTCAGAATAAATGTGTACCATGGATTCTTGATAGTGGCTGATCAAGTCATATGACAGGTGATAAACAAAAATTTGAAAAACTACAGAAATATGAGGGTGGCTCTGTGAAGTTTGGAAATAATGATGGAGCCAAAATAATAGGAAAAGGGTCTGTCAAAATTAGTGAAGGGAAAATCAAGTCAGAAGAAGTTTTATTTGTGGATGGTTTGAAACACAACCTATTAAGTGTCGATCAAATGCGTGATAAAGGACATGAAGTAGTCTTCAAAAAGCGGGGTTGTGAAGTCGGAAAAATAAACGAGTGGGAAATTGATAGCAAGCTGGTTCAAGGACATCTGGAAATTTGTACACACTCTCAGAAACTTTAGAAGGTACATGTTTCATTGGACAAGAAGAGAACTGGCTGTGGCACAAGAGGCTTGGACACATAAGTTTTGATAATTTGGTGAAAATTAGCTCAAAACAAGTAGTGAGAGATATTCCAACCATTAAAAAACCTTCAAACAATGTTTGTGCTTCATGTCAGAAGGGAAAGCAAACCAGAGTCTCATTCAAAAAAAAAGAATACCACACTAGAAGGCCCTTGGAACTTATTCATATAGACTTATGTGGACCCATGAGAACTCAAAGCATAAACGGCGACAAATACTTTATGCTGTGTATCGATGATTATTCCAGAATGACATGGATATTTTTCCTAAAAAATAAAACAGAAGCTTTTGAAATGTTTAGATCCTTCAAACAGCTAGTTGAGAATGAAACAGGAAAAAGGGTTAAATGTTTACGATTAGACAGAGGAGGAGAATTCATTTCGAATGAATTTACAGAATACTATGAAAAACATGGTATCAAGAGACAATATTCAACAGATAGAACTCCACAGCAGAATGGCGTAGTAGAAAGAAAGAACAAAACTATACAAGAAATGGCACACACCATGATGGCAGAAAACAAAATAGCAGATAGATTCTAGAAAGAAGCAGTTCACACTGCAGTATACATCCAAAACAGATATATGTTAAGAACTCATGAATGCAAAACACCTTATGATTTGTGGTTCAGTAGAAAAGCAATAGCAAAACATCTCAAAGTATTTGGCTGTAGGTGCTACATTAGAAAAACTGATGACAACCTTGGGAAGTTTGAAGATAGAGCGAGATGAAGGTGTTTTTGTTGGGTATTCATCAAAAAGCAAAGCTTACAAATGCTACAACAAGAGACTCAAGAAAATTATGGACAGTGCAAATGTTAAATTCGATGAAGGTGGGAAATGATTAGCTGACTTTGAGGAAAACTACCCAATCTATGAAGAAGTCGTTGAAGGAGATGAGGTGAATGAAACAGAAAATAAATCTATGGTTGATTCAGATGAATTAGTTGATGACTCAGAGGTGCAAGAAAACAAGAAATTCAAAACAAGAAGCTAGCAAAAAAATCATCCAAGAGACCAAATAATTGGAGATCCCATAGCTGGTATTCAGACAAGAAGGAAAGTAATAAGTAATTACTCTCTTTTATCTAGAATTGAGCCCAAAAACATAGATGAAGCAAGAAAAGATGATAGTTGGATGAAGGCAATAAATGAAGAGTTAGATCAGATTGAAAAGAACAGAACTTGGGAATTAGTACCTAGACCTGCGAATAAGAATGTAATCGACACCAAATGGATATTTTGAAACAAATTAAATGAAGATGGACAGGTCATTAGGAACAAAGCAAGACTGGTTTGTAAAGGATATGCATAGATCGAAGGCATTTATTTTGAAGAGACTTTTGCTCCAATGGCCAGATTAGAAGCAATTAGAATGTTTCTGGCCTTAGCAGTCCACAAAAACTTCAGAGTTTACAAGATGGATGTAAAATATGCCTTTTTAAATGGGAAACTCAAAGAAGAGGTCTATATTGAACAACCGGATGGCTTTCAAATTAGTGAGGATCCTAACCTTGTCTGCAAATTAAAGAAAGCATTGTATGGTTTAAAACAAGCACCACGGGCATGGTATGCAAGGCTAGATAACTATCTCTCACAACAGGGATTCAAGAAAGGTTTAGTGGACAGTAATCTGTATGTAAAAACAAAAGGTGGGCATCTCATTGTTCTAGTTGTCTATGTAGATGATATCATATTTGGCAGCAACAAAGATGAATCTTGTAAAGACTTAGCAAATAAGATGCAAAATGAATTTGAAATGTCTATGATTGGTGAACTGTCTTACATTCTTGGGATACAAGTTAATCAAAATGAGAAAGGCATATTCATTTCCCAAATCAAATATGTGAAATAAATTCTAAATAGGTTCACTATGGAGGACTATAAGCCAGTTAGCACTCCCATGACAACAGGCTGCAAATTGAGTAAAGAAGACAAATCTCCACCTGTAGACCAAACCATGTATAGATCTATGATTGGAAGTTTACTATATTTAACAGCTACCCGACCTGATATTTTGCAGGTAGTTTGCATGGTAGCTAGATTTCAGGCTAGTCCCAAAGAGACTCATGTGACAATAGTTAAAAGGATTTTTCGGTATCTTAAGGGCACCATGGATTATGGGTTGTGGTATCCAAAAGGCAAAGACTTCACTCTTATATCATATTCAGATGCAGATTGGGTTGGATGTGTTGATGACAGAAAGAGTACCAGTGGAGGTGCATTTTACTTGGGGGACAGATTGGTTGCATGGCACAGTAAGAAGTAAGAGTCAGTTTCTTTATCTATAGCTGAGGTAGAATATATTGCAGCAACAACATGTTGTACATAAATCTTGTGGATGAAACAAAATTTGAAAGATCTTGGTACACAAATCTCACTAATTCTGGTATCTTTGAAAATCAGGTTATTGATGAAGACGAGAGGGGGCAAGAAGAGGTAGGTTTGAAAGTAGACGCTCTTGGAAAATGGAATGAGATTCCAAATGGGATGGCCTCATTAGATAAAATATTTGATATTAGATACCAACCGAAAGGAGGGAGAAAAGTTCCACCTCCCAAAGAGGATTATGACTCAGTTGATATTGGAAGTGCAGAAAACCCTCGTGAAATACTCATTGCAAAGGCATGTACCGAACATGAAAAGAATTCCATTACCAATGCATTGAAGGAATACATAGATTGCATAGCTTGGAGCTACAAGGAGTTGAGAACTTATGATCAGAATTTTATAATGCATACAATCCCTTTGAAACCAGACTCCAAACCCTTTAGGCAAAGACAGAGGCCAGTCAATTCGTTATTAGAGCCCTTGATAGAAAATGAGGTAAAGCAACTATTAGAAGATAAAATCATCTTTCCTATTAGGCATTCCACATGGGTTGCTAACTTGGTCCCTGTGAGGAAAAAGAGTGGAGGGATAAGTCTATGTATTGATTTTAGAAATCTGAAGAAGGCCTCACAAAAGGACAATTACCCTTTACCTACCATTGACGAAATCCTTCAAAAGATAAATGAGTCAAAAATGATGTCATTCCTAGATGGCTATTCAGGATACAATCAAGTCCTCATCCATCCTAATGATAGGATGAAAACCACCTTCACCACAAAATGGGGCATGTTTGCATATAGGAGAATACCTTTTGGATTATTGAATGTAGGTGCTACATTCCAATGAGCCATGAACTTTGCCTTTAAGGGACTCATTGGTAAGTGCATTATTGTCTATGTAGATGATATTATTGTATTTTCTAAGAATAGAGAGAACCATGTCAAGGATCTAAGGAAATTTCTCCAAAGGTGTAGGGAACATGGCATTTCACTCAACCCAAAGAAGTGCATTTTCGGGGTAACGGAAGGAAAATTATTGGGACATGTAATATCCAAAGATGGAATTTCCATTGATCCTGAAATAATAGATGCCATACAACAGATTCCTTTTCCCAATAGCAAAAAAGAATTGAGATCATTTTTTGGGAATTAATTTTGTTAGAAAATTTATTTTAGGTTTTTCAAAAATTGCAAAACCCTTGAACGATATGTTGAAGAAAGAGGCCCAAATCAAATGGACAAATGAAAATAGGGATGTTTTCCAAATAATCAAGGATGTGATTTCTAGAACCCCAATTTGAGTGAGTCCTGACTATGTGAAGCCTTTCTACATTTACACATTTGCTTCAGACCATTCCTTTGCGAGTGTTCTAACTCAGAAGAGTGAATGCAACATTGAAAATCCCATTGCCTTCCTTAGTACTCCTCTCAAAGATGCGAAATTGAGATATTCCATCTTGGACAAGCAAATGTATGCCCTATTTAAGACTGTAAAAAAATTTAGACATTATATAGTCCATAGTAGGGTGTTTGCTATAGTCCCAGATCCTACAGTTAAATCCATGTTTATACAAAATGAACTGGGTGAAAGGATAGGTAAGTGGATCTCAACTCTTCAAGAATTTGATCTTGAAATTCAACCTATGAAGATAGTGCAGGGACAAAGGTTGGTTAAGGCCATAGCAAAAAATTATCCCTTAGTTTCATGTCAGCATTATGAAATAGCAGATATAACTGAAGATGAGTGGTACGTAGATGTTATGTATTTTTTACTGAATGGTAAGTGTCCACCACATTTTAATTCTACTCAATGAAGAGCCTTGCATTTAAAATCTGCTAATTTTCTAATCAGATCTGGTGCATTATACAAGAAAATCCACAAAGGAATTTACCTTCATTGCGTTGATCAAAAATAGGTAGCACAAGTACTCGAGGAATTCCACAGTAAGTATGGGACAGGACATGGGTCTGCTAATTCCATAGCCTGTAAAATCCTTATAGCTGGTTACTATTGGCCTCAAGTGTTTAAATATGCTCATACTCATGTGAGTTCATGTCATACTTGTCAAATCATGGCAAATAGAGAAAGGGGTGCTTCTATGCCATTACAATCTGTAATCGAGTCTAGACCTTTTACACAATTGGGTTTGGATTTTGTTGTGATCATCAGTACCAATTCATCTGATTCCCATAAATACATTCTCATGGCTACAGATTATTTCACAAGGTGGATGGAAGCTATTCCCACTAAAAATGCCACTTCAGAAGTTGTTATTAAAGTCTGAGAGGATAACATTGTCACTCGATTCAAAATGCCTAACTCCATTGTAAGTGACAACGATTTCACTTTCTCCTCTCTTGAATTTGCACATTGGGCATTCGAAAACATGGTGAGTTTGAAGTTCTCTTCAATTTATTATCCACAAGGTAATGGATTTGCTGAGTCTTCTAATAAAAAATTGTTGTGTCATTAAAAAGTTGCTTGAAAGAAATCCTAGAGATTGGCATAACAAACTTAAGTTGGCTCTTTGGGCTGATAGAATCAGAATCAAGGAATCACTAGGAGCATCTCCTTATCACTTATTTTACAGACAAGATCCTATTTTTCCCACAAATCTTAAGTTACAAACATTACATTTCATGAAATATTACATGGAAATTGATAATAAACTTGAATCTATACTAACACAATTGATGCATCTAGATGAAAAGAGGGATGAGGCTATGCTTCACTTTAGTAAACACCAAGATGTAGTAAAAATGTGGTTTGATAAAAAGTCTAGAGTCAAAACATTTAAAGTTTCAGATTTAGTGTTGTTGTGGGATAAGAGACATGAGAGGAAAGGAGATCATGATAAATTTGATTACTTATGGTTGGGTCCTTACCAAATTTTAGAAGTTCTAGGTGAAAAAAAAATTAGATTAAAAACCCTGGACGAAAAATATTTGGCTTTACCCGTTAATGGGCTGCATTTAAAGCACTATTTCTAGGCCTGAAATGGCAAGGCCTTGTATTATATGTAAATATGTCATGCTTTTTTTTGCATGTGCAGATTTGATTTTCTTAGGTGTGTGTTAGGTTTTTTGCTTTCAACCTTTATTTTAGCATGAGGAGATTGTTCTGAATGAGGTTTTGGAGGCATTTTGATTGCATTGTTCTTTTCTTAGCTTAGTGTGTTGGTCATGGGACCAGTTTTGGGCATGATAAAAAAAAATAGCAAAGTGGTTAGTGTGTATCCTTAGCAATGTTCTAAAACTAGAAGTATATGAAACAACAGAATTGTTTTACAGAAAGCTCCATGAGCACTGCTAACACATTAAATAATATCGTTTGAAATTTGGATACATGAAAGTTATCAATTTTGCAAGATAGGGTGAAGCATTCTTGTATAATCCATCTTACCCATTTATGTTCAGGATGCATTGCATAATAGCCTCGAGTCTCATTCCATTCCATATTTCAAAAAAAACCACCAAAATCATGTCAGACCCTCTTAGGATCATTGCACAATAAACATTAAGGTCTTGGGGTTGGAAATTGATGCCGCATTGTCTTGAATTAAACATGTTCTGCACATATAAAGAACATTTTGGGAAAAATGGTTGAAACCTTACTTGGAAGAAAAGCGAGGTGAAAATAATTTTTCTTGTTTGTCCCATCATGCAAAACATAGTCCATGAAATAGTGGTTTTCACCACTCCACCTCCATAACATCACTTGGATTGAAAGGATCATACTACGTGTCCCTCATAAGGATGAGTAGTCATCCCTAAGATTCAAGGAAGCCATTACCACTCCACCTCCATAACATCACTTGGATTGAAAGGATCATACTATGTGTCCCTCATAAGGATGAGTAGTCATCCCTAAGATTCAAGGAAGCCATTACCACTCCACCTCCATAACATCACTTGGATTGAAAGGATCATACTACATGTCCCTTGCAAGGATGAGTAGTCATCCCTAAGATTCAAGGAAGCCATTACTACTCCATCTCCATAACATCACTTGGATTGAAAGGATCGTACTACATGTCCCTTGCAAGGATGAGTATTCATCCCTAAGATTCAAGGAATCCATCATTAATCCACTCCATCACATCATTTGAGTTGGAAGGATCGTACTACGTGTCCCTCACAAGGATGGGTAGTCATACCTAAAATTCAAGAAAGCCAAAGCCAAAGCCTAGACTATGGGGCTGATCTCCAATGGGGCTATAGACGTTTGACTAGAAGTGGAGTAGGCTCATGCGTGGCGACATGTCTCATTTAAAAGCAAGACCTCTGATCGCTCACATAGATAGGCTAGCCTGGTAGTTATCCATAATAGGTTTAATCATTTTTCTTAAGATGAGGTAATGAACTCAAATCAGAGTAGTAAGGATAGGGTTAAATTCTCATCATGCTTAGGTTGAGAATCTAATTCCCCAAAGCTCTGATTTCACTTACACATGCACATTAGTTCAATATAGTAGTGGCGCATAACCAACCTTGAGATTGGGTATATGAACTCAATTCATGCGTGATTGGTCCTGAGAGGGTTTGATAGTTTTAATGTTTGTGCTCGTGCTACTAAAAGTTAGGAGTCCTGGTAAAGTAGTTCAGCCATAGTTCATTATGCTGGTAGTACATTCGATCTTGCATAGACCCTCCATGATTCATTATATGCATTCATGTGAAATTGGCAATAGAATCGAGAACTATTTCAAATGATAAATAATGAATCACTATGCACACATTGAGCAGATGGTGAATAATTCTAATGTTTCATGTATTTATGGTTTATTTACATTCTTTGGATATTTTCTAATGCTTGCAGTTGAGTTGTAGGTTTCCAGGTTGGGTTTCTCACCAAAATACTCAGGAGCATTTCCCAGCAGAGTCGCCATTTGTTGTGGATGCTCCACAACGTACCCCAAAATTGGGGACCCACCTTTTTTGCATGTTTTCCAAGAAGACCAAAGTGGCCCATAGGCTAAAGATCAAAGAAAGAAGAAAAGAGAAAAAGTGTCACGATATCGTGACATGTTGCATTGTCACGGCAAAATGAGGAAAAAGTGTCGCGATATCACGACATATTGCATTGTCGCAGCCAAAGGAGGAAAATGTGTCGCGATATCGTGACATGTTGCATTATTGTGGCCAAAAGAGAAAAAGTGTCGCGATATCGCAACATGTTGCATCGTCATGGCCAAAAGAGAAAAAGTGTTGTGATATCGTGACATGTTACATTTTCGTGACCAAACGAGAAAAGAAAGAACAAGAAAGAAAAGTGTCGTGATATCACGACATGTTGCATTTTCATGGCCAAGAGCAACAGAAGAAAGAAAAGTGTCGCGATATCGTGACATGTTGCATTTTCACAACCAAACGAGAAAATAAAGAACAAGAAAGAAAAGTGTCGCAATATCGCGACATGTTGCATTTTCACAACCAAACGAGAAAAGAAAGAACAAGAAAGAAAAGTGTCACGATATCATGACATGTTGCATTTTCGTGACCAAATGAGAAAAGAAAGAACAAGAAAGAAAAGTGTCACGATATCATGAAATTTTGCATTTTCACAGCCAAAAGAAGAAAACTATCGTGATATCGTGACATGTTGCATTATCGCGGCCAAAATAAGAAAAGTGTCATGATATTGCAACATGTTGCATTGTCGCGGCCAAAAGAAGAAAAGTGTCGCGATATCATGACATGTTGCATTGTCGCGGCCAAAAGAGAAAAAGTGTCGCGATATCGTGACATGTATTTTTATGATTCAAAAGGGGTAGGCAAGCAGAGAAACAATAAGTGTCATGATATCACGACATGTCTGATTTTCACCAAGGCAATAGAGCAGTTGACAGTGCGTCTGATAATAGTGACGTGGACATAAGGATAAAATCCAATGAATAAGACAAAACGTTACATAAGGAATCTTTAATGATTTGAAGAAATTTAAGATGGCGTTACACATGGAAGGAAACAGACGCAAGCCCATGTGGAGAAAAGGAAACGTTCTTTCAAAATCAAACTAAAAGTGAAGCCAAACCATGGAATTGAAATGAAGGGCCACAGAATAGAAACGAAAAGTTTTTTTTGGAAATCAAAACACATGCATGCACAAGGGAAGGTGAAAATGAACAGTCATGGAGGGAGAAAAAAAAAATTTCAGAAGTTTTAAATACGCCATTAAAGAAGTGGAGAGAGGCTACAAATTGTAGAAAAAAAACACAAAGACTATCTTTCAAAATAAAGGGGCTGGAAATTGTAAAAAAAAAACTATCTTTTGGAATAAATGAGCTTTTATTTGGCAAGAGCAACTTTTGTGTGTGAAATCAAAAGGAGACTGAAACTAAGACTATTGTTATTTCTGTAAATCTTTTTGTTGCATTATTGCTTCTTGTATCTATTCTTTTATGCCACAAAGTGGGTTACGATAGGTGAATGATAGAATGATGCAATAATTTGTTTCCTTAGAGTCTTGAATCTGATCTAATCTGATTATGTTTATGTTGCAGGTCTGTTAGGTCATGTTGTTTTAGAATTTCATCTCATAACTTGGGATTTTGCAGGGAGGATATTTCTAACCAAATTAATGTCCCATTTTGTTTTTCCAGCTAACTTTTGTAAATAATGTTTCTGTTTTAGTTTTTTGATATTTAGATTAGTCTTGCTTTAAAATCTACTATTTCGATTTGGGTCCATTCCAGAATTTTTGCATTTGTTTTCATTCTTGCATCTCCAAACACCTTCATCTAATTTTTAGATAAAATATGGGTTTAGGAGGGCTACTAAGTCCAAATGTACACTAAATTAGATCAAGTGAATGAATCCTAGCTTGCTAATTTACTAATTTTTTTTTGCTAACATTTAATGCTAACATTGCTAACTTGACTAACACCAAATGCTAACATAGGGATAGTGGAACACTATTAAATGAAGATAAAACAAACCTGCTAACTCTAAAAATTAATCTCATGTTAAAGGCACGGAGCTTAAAATGAAGTGGCTTATACCGCACACTTTCTCATTTGGAATCCTTTTAAGCTGAAGATAAAAGAGGTCACTAAATGGGTTTCGGGTAGATCACTTTAATCTCAAGAATATTAAAAGAAGCTATCTTCACATTTGGTTGATTTAATGGATTATGGTTGCAAAGTACTTGTTCGAATATTTAAAGGCCCCTTGTTAATAGTTACTTGCATGGTTTAAGTTATTCTGGTATACATTCATTTATTTGCTTTAGTCTTGATTGATTATATGCACATGAATGTTTGTTCACAAGAACCTTGGAGAAATGAATAATGTTACTTAATTTCTTTGCAAGAGAGAGTTTCATGTTCGATACTCTAGTTGTGGTGATCATTTTGCTATAGGAAAAATATCCACTCAACACCTTTCGAGGTCCTCATTGATAGTTTAGAGCAGCTAAGCCTAAACTATAGGGATGAGATTGTATGTGATCCCTACACCAACCCTAATCGAGCCTATTCATTGGGGGACTACTTCCCTACACCCATAAGAGATCAAGATATATCTCGTAATGTAACCCAATCCTATTAAAGAGGTGAAATTTCACATACCCTTCCACACAACAATGAGGAAGACTATGAAGGGTCTCCCTATGAATGGGCATCTGATGATGACTCAGATTACAAAGTGGTGTCTATTGAATTTTCTAGTTCACACATTGAATATGCATAGATTGTCCCATTGGATGATGAACATGAGGGCTATCTGTGTATGTTCCCATTACACCACCCTATCGTGTGATAGTTTCTACCTAAAGAGGAACAAGCTCTCCCACAGCCACGACCACCTCTGGTTATTCAGCTACGACCGTACTCACCACCATAAGTCTTACAATAACTTGATGTTGATATACCCCCTTAGCCACCTAAAGAAAATCATTTGTCCATCAACATGATTTCCATAGAAATTTTCGTGCCCCTATGACAACTGAATAACCCATAAAATCCACTACACCTTGAATTGGGGGTAATTGACTTTGATCGGGGAGATTCTTCCCCATATAATTCTGAGTATTGGTCTTGTGATGAGATGTTACAACCATTTCATTTCTCTCCAAGGTCTAAATCAATGATATTAACCTAGCTAACAACATCCATATGATCCCTACTCCACACCAATTGGAATAGGGGTTGTATATGTCAATTGAGCTAATGATTGATAAAGATATCAGCTCAGATCCTAAGAATCCTCAATGTATCAATTTAGGGGAAGGCTTCTATCCCTTTGATAAAAATGATTTCATAGCTCTTATTATAGAGAAGAAGGAATTTTTTGCATGGTCATACAAATACATTCCAGGAATAGATCCACCACCTATAAGTTGCCATCCATCTTCCTCGACAACCATCCTGTCATTGCCTACACTATTTTCACAATATATCTTGGATAGTCTAGAAAACATGGAGTTACAAATGAGTCACCAACATAATACTTTACAATAGATCTTAAATCGATTCACAAGCATTGAGTTATGGTTGAGTTATCCAAAACCTGAACCCATTGGTTTTTAGGACCAACCCCCTCCTATGTAGTCCACTATAAACACTTAACAGAACCTGGGGTAGAGGCAACAAGGCCATCAATTACATCGATAGTATACCCATTTGTTACAGCCCTTAGCATCCATCTTAAATCGACTATATGGGGCATAATAAATCATTTTTCCTTAGATTCATCCATTGAAACCTAATAAGCATAGATCAAAGCCACATAAGAAAAACCTATATTGTATTTACCATCAACAAAAGGGTCATGAAATACAAATATATTATGCCTTTAGAGAGTTAGTTTAGGATATGATCGAGAGGCAAGAACTTTATATAGGAGTCTTCCAAGACCCCTTGCCTTCACACAAAGTAAACACAACACCTGGCTATCAATTTGAACAACCTAATCAAGCGTACATTAATCTACCTTCCTAAGGGTTTGTGGGAATGGTTAGTGTTGTAACGAAGAAACATGAATATCAAAATTGATCTACACAACCTGTGGCATCATCCAATGTTTCATCTTCACTCATCTCACCTCAGAGGGATGTCGACATTGCACAAAATTACACATCACAATAGGGGGGTCGGTTTCTACTAGTCCCCCTAGCCAAGTCAATCATAGTGCATCAAACACATGGCACATTTGGGATACAAAAGGTATCGCACCTTCCTCCTAGAATCACCAAGCCATCAAAGTTACAAAAATATCCAAAGGTATCCATAAACCCTTTGGTCACCCAAAATGCCCCAATGGCACCCAATAAGCCCATTGGTCAAATGCATATACATATATATTAATCAAAATTCAAAAATATCATCAAAAAAATCAAAAATATAAAAATGTTGTATTGCATCACATTGCATACCGCTACATTATACAATCACTTGCATTAGGTATACTCACCATTGCAATTTGTATTTTAGATTTGATCATACATATCTAGCACCAAGCCCATACTCGTCATCATTCAAAATCATTTTTTTTAAGTCATCATTAAAATCATTTCATATTACACTTATCATTTCCACCTAAATTTCCAACCTTTCATAGTTGTTTCTATTTCCCTTCACCTAGTCATTTGTTAGAGGGTGTATTTAAGGTTTTCAATCACTCAGTCGTCTCTAGTTTTCTTTTCAGATTGGTAGAAAACTATCTTGATTTTTAGAAGGTAGATTCTTGCTTTAATTGTACCTTGTATATGTCAAAATCCCAACATATTTTTCACATTAAATCCAAGTTTTACACAAGGAAAGATAAAACCTACAAAGTGGTCCAGGTTACCTCAAGTGAAAAATTTACCTTGATCATCCCTCTATTCGAATGGTTCAAAAATTCTAAGAATTGACATAAGGACAAGCTCCTCCCTACCCAATTCCCTAAAATAAATAGTGGTTTTCACCACTATCAATAAGAAAAATCCCATAAAAGCAAAAATCAAAAGAAAAATAAATAGTTATTTTCATCACTAAACAAATCCCTTGCTCAAAGAAAATAAAATACAAAATATACAATGATTTTCATCACTAATTATGAGCAAGTGTCCCAAATCAAATAAAATAAAAGAAGGGAGTATTGAAATTGAACCCCTAGAATTCTCAATATTTGACAAAGCATAAGGTGATTCCCATTCCAAGTTAGGTGGCATCAAGCCTACCTGGAAGTTGTGGTATTATTATGCATGATGATATACCTGTCACATTAGCATCCTTATTTTTTACAGATCAATATCTATATGCAAATGAGCTAGCTTTTGGTAGCCTGTACTAGCTAGTGGTCTAATCCAACTACGTACAAAACCTAGAATCATGGTCCTCATAGGGTGATATTCAGTACAAATGGTCTGCATCAATCCTATTTGGCACTGGGGTAACTTTGTACGTTATAATAACAATGAACTCACATGCACACACAGGGATGTTGAGTATCTTGGTCATCCTAGCATATTCTTACCTTCTCAAAAAGTCTTGCATGGTTAGTATATAATTTTTGACCAATCAGCTAGTGTTTGAGTCTCATTAAAATCTCAAAGATATCCTATAACATCCTATTATTCATTCCATTTTATCACATGTATGTCAGTTTACATTTTCACAAATCCATTACATAGTCTCATGACAACATTACAAGTGAATTTATGAATGCTATACAGTCTTTGGTGCTAACATAATGTGTCAACTAGTGTCCACATTTCATCATATAGATCAAAAAATCATCCATTTAATTTTACATCTACACATATCCATATCATAAAAACATCATAGTACAATACATTCATCCATCAAAGCATTAGTAAAAGTAAACATAAGCATTGCATACATACAATAAAGAAATAAGGCAACACATGATGACAATAATAACAACTCATATCTATATATATGTATATGTATGGGTAAAAAAGATACATCATCATCCAAAATTACCCGTAGGCTACAATAAAGTGGTTCCTCAGATCTCACTGGCCCAAAATCTTTAAAAATCATAAAATCAACATGTAGGTTTAAAATTTTTGCACTCCTTTCCTCTAGGCTAATGGATCCACACATCAAATGGGAATGGAAAAATAGTAAAGCTACACCTTGGACGAGAGACACTTGTGTCATGTCCTCTTTGGTGATTTGTCGATGGATTGTGGGTTCACCAGGAAGCATTTTGTGGCAGCTTCCGAGCATAGGTTGAAGATGTGTTTGATGAATTCATTTTAATTTCAATCACCCAGGTTGACCATAATGAAACTAAATTATTCTATATGTAGTTTTACGATTTATATGAAGACAACAAACAGAATGATAATTAAATGCAGCTAACAAAATATTTTAAATAAATTGGAAATAACTCACTCAATTATGGATGTCTGATGAAGGTTCTACTTTTTGAAGCAGTCCAAAATGTCTACAATTTGGTGAAATTGCCTACAATTCGATAATATCATCTACAATGATGCAGGATCATCCAAAATTGGATGATATCATCTGAAATCAAGCAAACGATTTTGTTTGAAACTTGCAACTACACAATTTGATGCCAAAACACATAGAAATACTCCAAAATATAGTAAAATTTACTTATTAGTATGTAAATGAATGCTTATGATGACTTAGAAACTAATTTTAGATTGAATTGAAGATACCTGCTTATACTAATAGAAAAATAATAACAAATCGTAATCTATTGACAAAATGAGGTGAACACCAGATGCATTATAAGCAATAAACTAATCTAATGCAATTTCACTAAAGAAACTAGGAGATAATGCAAACTATATATCATAATTACCCCCAAGAGGGCTACAAATAGGATCATCTTTGATCCAACAAGATTGCCTCCAATCAGCACAAGATCATCTGCAATCGGGACGAGATTGTATGCGACGATTTGAGCTTCTTCTGATGGATGCACAGTGAAAAACCTGCAAGTGAGCTAATAAAAATATTAAAATAACAATACTTGGGATGCTTTTTGAAACTAATAGGATTTGAGTTGCAGGTACTTGATCATCTAGGGGGATTTCATTAGCAAAACATGAGTTTTATAGGGCTAGGAGGAAGTTAGAGGGTTGGGTTCCATCCCAATTTGGGAGATATCCAATGGGAGGATAGTTAAAAGCCCAACATGCTTATGCCCAGATAAGTTAATAGGTTGGAACTAATTTTATTGCGCTTCTATTCTTGCAAATTTCTATTTTGGACGAAATTGTCTAGACATTCGGCTCTAGATGATTTCGTTCAATTAGGGATAATATTGTCAAATCAAGGACGATATCGTCCAACGATAAAAAAAAAGCCTATTTGTGGCATGAAAATTGAGGCAGGTTGTTTAAAATGTGATTTAAGATGAATTTTTGGATTTTTAACCTTATGGTAAATTGGCTGCGTTATTTTCAGGGTGTTACATTTTGCCCCCTCTTTAGCAAAATTTTTGAAGAAAATGCATTAAAGAAGAGATTGTCATGCTTTTTAAAAAGGCAAAAATTTATTTTTATTTTTAGGCGACGATTCTAAGTTGAATCGTGCAACTGATTACTATGGTGCCCCCTCCGGGTTTTTACCCAAATCGGTCATTTGGTAAAAAATCAAAAAAATTAAAAAAAATATTCGATTTTTAATATATAATTTTTAGAAAATAGGGTAAAACCTAATTTCATTTTCATTTTTACTTTTTTACTATTTTCAGAGATCTATGGCAAAAATATGGTGGAGACTGAGCATTGGGAGATTGCGATGCGATGAGGGATTATGAGTTTACATAGACATTTTGGGACACCATGACACTGAGTGGGTCCCTTGACATGCGGCGGTTTATAAGCCACGATGAGAATGATGCCCCCATCTAGCCAGTGGATGGCGATGATGAAGGGGTGGATACGGGGTATGATGCATGGTATACCACTATTCATCCTCTATGTTTGATGAGGGTGAGGGGGTCGGTACATGCAACTATGCATCAGATGATGAGGTGACAACAAGCTGCTATAAAGGTAGGTAAAGGACCGGTCGAGAGAGGATGGACACCTCCTGTACGGGGGTGGACTAGGACACGAGGTGAGCACCGGATCCCCATCGATGCTCATCAGTAGTAAGAGGTGCAGAATAGGGAGAGACAAAGGAGAGAGGAGAGGAGGGAGGAGAGGAGGTAGAGTTCCCCTCCTCAGCAGATAGATAGACCACATTCACTCGGGAAGGGCAAAGGCGTAAATGTTGGGGAGAGTAGCGAGATGGTAGCTCTTTGGGTGGAGAATTCCCAATTACAGGCTCAGGTGCAGAGTTTAGAGTCTAAGGTTGCACGAATTAGGTCTCAGGGTGGAGGAGCGAGTGTGATAGAGCTAGCGCGGTCTATGGTGTAGACCACATTTTATTAGGGGATTTACTTTTAGATGGTACTCAAAGTTCAAAGACATACATTGCCTCTAGAGATCGTGGGTTCTATCAGGTTAGGGTCATCCTCGAGGTCTTAATCTAGATCTATGATGAGGACCCACACTACTTGGACACCCATAGGACCACCTCCTCCACCTCATGGCGATAGAGGAGATGAGGCTAAGATCTCAAGGAGATCTTGGTATTAGATGATATAAGATGTGTATATATATATTTTTTGTGTATATAATTTTGGATGACGATTGAGTATGCCGAATTGGATATTGTGGCATACCAATCGAGTTTTGGTGATGTATATATATTTTTGATATATATAGATATATGGTTATTTTTGTGATATGAATTGTGTATATTTTTTTTTATGCTTTGATTTTTTTGATTTGACTAATTTGTTCATATAATCATGTTTTTTGAAAATAATTATAATTTTTTTCATGCTATAATTAAATGAAAAATTGACTTAACAAAGATGTGTTGATGAATTTATGATAGAAAAGGGACTTTTAACAATAAACCTCTAAGGATATTGTCACTGTTACATGACCATTTTGTGGAGTCGTCGCTCGCTAGGTCATAAAGATAATCTAAATATGAGGAAAAATATTGCTAAAAGTAAGGTGTGCGTAAGAGTCTGTATTAAGGCTTTTGTAATGGTGGAAAGAGAGATATGATTTTTTTTTAGGATTTCACGTAATTTTATGCATGAAAAATTTAAAAGAGGATTTTTTCTAGGCATAAAATTCCTAAGTGTGATAGATGATTGAAAAATTACCTAGAAATTATGCCATCATCGCAAAAGTCAAGATGTTCAACATGATAAAATTAAATAGTAAATTTCGTTCTTCTAAAGCATGATTTTGTGAAAAATATTTCAGTCATATGGTTTTTGTGGTTTTTTGAAATAAATTGGAAATAAAAATTTAGAAGGATGACTTATGCTAGGCATAGAATTCCCAGTGTGGAATTATACCATCATCGCGAATGTTGAAAGAATTTAGAATAGTTTTATTGCATGGTTTGTTGGTGATATTTATAATAGATAGAAAATATGATAAAGATGACTTGTGCTAGGCATAAAATTCCAAATACATCTAGTAATTATACCATCATCGCGAAATTAAAAGTAATAATGAAATTTTATTGCAAGACTTTTGAAAATATTTTGACAAATGAAATTTGACAATTTAGAAAAAAAAGTGTAAGCTTGACTCACACTAAGTAAAATTCACAAGTATGAAAGTCAAATTCATAACAACCTAAAAATAATGCTATTATAACGAAGTCAAAAAAAAAATAAGATGTGTAAATAAATAATTGAATGTTGAAAAATATTTAAAGTTTGAAATTTCAAAGAAATATTTTAATTTATTTCGAAGACAACATTTAAATTTATCAAGAACCCAATGTGTGCATACGTGAGTTCGTTATATATCTTGATTTATCATAATGACACAAAATCTCTCGAAGGTCAAATATGTGTGTTTTTTAATGTTCATTTACCCATTTTGAGTGAGGTATTGATACAAGTAATTGAAATGAACCAAAGTGTGTGCAAGTGAAGATTCATTAACCAATGATTTTGTGCATGTAACCGTACCAAACTACTATGTAATTCAGGTCATCAAGAGCTAGCTAATCCACAAGTAGACATAGGTCTATACAAAATAAGGTCGCTAATGTGACAGACATATCACCATGCCAGGAATTACCCAATGTCAAGCAAGTTGGGCACAAATCACCTGTTATCGGGCTTACCTCATGATTTTTGAATAATTGAGAATTCTAGGTATTCAAGCTCATTCACCCTTATTTTATTTCAAAGGGTAGGGAGGGAAATTTTATTGCTTTTCTTGTTCTCTTTTCTTTCTCTTTCTAATTTTTCTTGACTTTTCTATGATCTTTTGATTTTTTTGGATTTTTGCATTTCTCTTGGATTTTGAACATTTCTCTCTTCTTTCTTTTCATTATTTTTCTAATTTTTTTATTTTCTTCCTATTCTAGGGATACTTGTTCAGCTTAGATGTGGAGCAAGGGATTTTTATTCCGGGTAGGGTTGAGCTTGTCCTTTTGCCAATCGTCAAATATTCTAGACCATGTGCATGATAAGATAACAGGGGAAACTTTTCACTCAGGAGACCACAACTACTGTGTAGTATCATTTTTTGAATTTGCAACAATCATTTTAATATGTGAAAGTAGACTTGGTTTAAATAAATAACAAGATCAGTTCCCAAAACTCAAAATGTTATTTAATACAATAGTGGACTTCGATATAAGAGAGATTTATAATCATAGCAATAATATCAAAATTATTATGTGAGCTAAAAGTGCATGGTTCAATAAAACTTATAAAGTTATCTGAAATAAAAGGAAAATATAACTACAAAATTTTAGGAACTGATAATGCAAATATAAGCATTTTTCTTTTTATGGTTTTAATGATTTTTTATTTTTATTTGAAATTTGAATCATTATGTGGATTGCTTGAAATGAGGAAATTATATACAATTATACAAAATTATATACAATTATAAAAAATTATATACAATTATATACAATGATGAGATTTTGGATTTAAGAATAATATCATTTGAGATGCATAATGTTCATGGGTTCCTTAATAACTTTTCCATCTAAGGTTGCCAATCGATATGCACCCGATCCAAATATAGCAATAATGATGTATGGTCCAAGCCAACTGGGCTGAAATTTACCTTTATGATCTTTAGTGGCATTAGTGTTCTTTTGATTTTATTTTAAGACTAGATCGCCAACTTCAAAAGATCGGTTATGGACTTTCTTTGAATATGCTCGTTTAAGCTTGTTTTGATAGGCACGAAGATGTTCCAAAGCATTGATGCACTTTTCGTATAGGATTTCTAGCTGACTAAATATGCCAATACGATATTCATCTCCTACTTCAGTATCCTTAAGTAGCAGAGCCAAAGAAGGAACTTCTAGCTTGAACGAAAAAACATCTTTGACATCATAAACCAAAACAAGGGAAGTGCCCGTGGTAGTATGAATACTGTTTCGATAGGCCCACAAGGCAGGGTATAATTGCATGTGCTAGTCACGGCTTGATTTTTTAACCAATATTTTGAGGATTTTAATCAAGGTTTTATTAGATGCTTCTATTTGGCCATTACCTTGGGGATAATAGGGAGTGGACCAATGATGTTGAATTTTATATTTATGACATAATTTCTTAACATATTTATTTTTTAAATAAGTTCCATTATCTGAGATGAAATTTACAAGAATTCCAAACCTACAAATGATTTTATTGATAATAAATTTTGAAACTTGAGTTCGTGTGCAAGAAGCTAAAGGCATAGCTTCTACCCACTTTGTAAAATACTCGGTGGCAGTTATGATGAATTTGTGACCATCGAATGATATGGGATTGATCTTCCCAATAATTTCTAAGCCCCATTTATTGATCGCGGGGACCAAAAAATCCACTCTCTCTCCAAAAATTTTCAAAATGCACATTCATTAACTTGGAAAAAGAGATTACAATGTTAGCCCGCAGGCTTAGCTTTCTATTTGCACATGTAGGCTACCTCACGTTCGGTGATCTACCTGCGCTCCTAGGAAGAAAACCTTCTTCCCCAATCTCAAGTCCTCTACTTCCCCCTAGAATAAAAACATACCCAGATAGGTCTAGAGTGGGCCTCTTGCCTCCAACTCTGCAACACTGCCTGGACAATTTTTCGACCCCTTCTACAAGCCTAAGCTTCTCTTTTTAAAACCCCTCTGGGTTTCTTTCGAGGTACCAACCCTCTAGGCCATTAATGATGCCCCTAGAAGAATACATCTTTCGAATCTCAAAAATTGGCTCTTCCTCACCTTCGATGACTGCACCTTCACATATTTTACTTTATTTGGCAACTGCCACCGAGGCAGTCATGGTAACACACATTGATGAGCCACCTAATCATCTCTGACCTCTGGACATGACAGTCGAGTATCCGCCATGCTTAGCAAGCTTATCAGGTAAGAAATCATGCTTTAATGAGGCCTTTGACTGCCTTGGGAAACACTGTCGAGGAATGCGTGTCTTTGCCTCCTTGCTGCTTTTCCTCTTCATCGGGTTGCAATTTCATGACATGTCATGATATCACGACATTTATCTTCCCTGCTGCCTTCCCTCTTAGTCGGGTCACGATATCGTGACATTTTTCTTTCATCATCGTCTTCTTCTCCTTCGGGTCACAAAATCATGACACGTCGTGATATCGCGACATCTTCTCCTTCCAGCTCCTCTTTCTCCTTTTTGGTCACAAAATCGTGACATGTCGTGATATCGCTACATCTTTCCTCTTTGGCTCCTCTTTGCTCCTTGAGTCGTGATATCACGACATCTTCTCCTTCCAACTCTTCTTTCTCCTTTTAGGTCACGAAATTGTGACATGTCACGATATCGCGACATCTTTCCTCTTTGGCTCCTCTTTGCTTCTCAGGTCGTGAAATTGCGACATGTCGCGATATCATGACATATTTGTTCACTGCTTCCTTCTCACCTCTTTGGGTCACAAAATCATGACATATTTGTTCTATGCTCTCTCCCTCTGTATTCAGGTCATGAAATCATGACAACTTTGCATTCAGCCTTCACTCTCTACTTCAGGTCATGAAATCATGAGATTTTCTTCGTTGGTCCTTCCTTGTCTACTTTCGATCATGATTTCGTGACATGTCATGAAATTGTGACATTTTTCTTGGATGCCTTCTCCTTCCTTCCTGAGTCGCAAAAACACGACATGTCGCGATATCACGACACTTCTCTCTCTGGAACCTTCTCTCGGCTTCTAGTCGCAAAAATGCGACATGTCGTGACATCACAACATTTTTTTCTCCTCGTGCCTCCTCTTGTCTTTTGGTCACGAAAATGCGACATGTTGCAATAACGCGACATTTTCCTCATCTACTCCTCTTCTTTGTCCTTTGGTCATGAAAATGCGATAGGTCACGATATCGCGACACTTTTCCTCCTTTGTGCTTTCTCTCGTCCTCTGGTCGTGATAATGTGACATGTCATGATATCGTGACACTTTTCTCTCTTGCACCTCCTTTAGCTTTCTAGTCTCAATTTCGTGACATGTCACAAAATCATGACATTTTTACTCTGCTTCTCTCTCTCTCCTCCCTGAGTCGCGAAAATGCGACATGTCATGATATTGTGACACTTTTCTCTATCACGATATTGTGACATCAAGGCAAACACTTAGAAATTTTCTTGTCGATGCAAGATTGCTCTGCTGCCATCGGATGCTCTTGCATTAGACAACCAGGGTGCATTGAGAAGTGACCTTCACTTCTGTACTATTCTACATTATGCAGGATCCATTGCTTCTTCTTCATTTGATGGATCATTAACCTCCCAAACTTCATCTTCACCACGGTCTTCTCTCCTTGGATCAACCCCTCTTCGCAACTCCTCTTGTAGGGCTCACACTTACCTCTGCAAAGATCTGAAATATTCTTCAAGTACCACCACCATTTCTTCATGGAGACATTCTTCTCTGCTCTCTTCTCTTAACCCTTCAATAGATCCTAGTGTAAACTGCCTCACGTTCAACGATTTGTTTACACACTCAAGAACTTTACCTTCTTCCATAGATCCTGGTGCAAATTGCCTCCCATTCGATGATCTGTTTGCACACTCAAGAACTCTCGCTCTTCCATAGATCTTGATGCAAACTACCTCACGTTCGGCGATCTGTTTGCACACTCAGGAACTCTCGCTCTTCCATATATCTTGGTGCAAACTACCTCACGGTCAGCGATCTGTTTGCACACTCAAGAACTCTCGCTCTTCCACAAATCTTGGTGCAAACTACCTTACATTCGGTGATATTTTTGCACACTCAGGAACTCTTGCTCTGATACCATTGATTGGGGGGACCAAAAAATCCACTCTCTCTCCAAAAATTTTCAAAATGCACATTCATTAACTTGGAAAAATATATTACAATGCTAGCCCACAGGCTTAGCTTTCTATTTGCACATGTAGGCTGCCTCACATTCGGCGATCTGCCTATGCTCCCAGGAAGAAAACCTTCTTCCCAATCTCAACTCCTCTACTTCCCCCTGGAAGAAAAACATACCCAGACAGGTCCAGAGTGGGCCTCTTACCTCCAACTCTGCAACACTGCCTCGACAATTTTTTGACCCCTTCTACATGCCTATGCTTCTCCTTTTAAAACCCCTCTGGGTTTCTTTCGAGGTCCCGACCCTCTAGGCCATTAATGACCCCCCTGGAAGAATACATCTTTCGAATCTCAAAAATCGGCTCTTCCTCGCCTTCGATGACTGCACCTTCACATCTTTTACTTTATCTAGTAACTTCCATCAGGGTATCCGTAGTAACATGCATTGATGAGCTGCCTGATCATCTCTGACCTCTGGATGCGATAGTCGAGTAGCCACCATGCTCATTAAGCTTATCAGGCAAGAAATCATGCTTTAATGAGGCCTTTGACTGCCTCGAGAAACACCGTCTGTGAACACGTGTCTTTTCCTCCTCGTTTCTTTTCCTCTTCGTCGGGTAGCGATTTCATGACATGTCATGATATCACGACATTTCTCTTCCCTGTTGCCTTTCCTCTTAGTTGGGTCACGATATCATGACATGTCACGATATCGCGACATTTTTCTTTCACCGTCGTCTTCTTCTCCTTCGGGTCACGAAATCGTGACATGTCACAATATTGTGACATGCCGCAATATTGCAACATCTTCTCCTTCCAGCTCCTCTTTCTCCTTTTCAGTCATGAAATTGTGACATGTCGTGATATCATGACATATTTCCTCTCTGGCTCCTCTTCGCTTCTCGAGTCATGAAATCGTGACATGTCATGATATCGTGACATCTTCTCCTAGCTCATATTTTTCCTTTTAGGTCACGAAATCGTGACATGTCGCAATATCGTGACATCTTTCCTCTCTGGCTCCTCTTCGCTTCTCGGGTCACAAAATCGTGACATGTCGCGATATCATGACATCTTTGCTCATTGCTTCCTTCTCACCCTTTGGGTCACGAAATCACATGTTGCGATATCGTGACATCTTTGTTCTCTGCTCTCTCCCTCTGTATTTCGGTCGCAAAATCACAACTTTGCATTCAGCCTTCGCTCTTTGCTTTAGGTCACGAAATCATGACATTTTCTCCACTAGTCCTTCCTTGTCTACTTTCGGTCACGATTTTGTGACATGTCATGAAATCATGACATTTTTCTTGGATGCCTTCTCCTTCCTTCCTGAGTCGCGAAAACATGACATGTCGTGATATCGTGACACTTTTCTCTCTGGCACCTTCTCTTGGCTTCTGGTCACAAAAATGTGACATGTCGCGATATCGCGACATTTTTTTCTCCCTGTAACTCCTCTTGTCTTCTGGTCACGAAAATGCGACATGTCACAATATCACGATATTTTCGTCATCTACTCCTCTTCTTTGTCCTTTGGTCTCAAAATTGTGATAGGTCGTGATATCGTGAAACTTTTCCTCCTTTGCACTTTCTCTCGTCCTCTGGTCGCGATAATGCGACATGTCGTGATATCGCGACACTTTTCTCTCTTGCACCTCCTTCAGCTTTCTGGTCATGATTTCATAACATGTCACGAAATCATGACATTTTTGCTCTTCTCTCTCTCCTCCCTGAGTCGTGAAAATGTGACATGTCGCGATATCGCGACACTTTTCTCTGTTGCGATAAAGCGACATCAAGGCAAACACTTAGAAATTTTCTTGTCAATGCAAGATTGCTCTGCTACCATCAGATGCTCTTGCATCATTTATAAAAGGGCCAAGGGGATGAAATAGCTTGGATTTCTTGAGAAGGAGCATGGACAAGGTCAGCATGTTTCTGGAACTTGTTGTAATGGTGCACATAATCAAGGGTGTCCTTCTTCATGGTATGCCAAAATTATCCTATTTTAAGGAGCTTATTGGCAATGGCACTACCACTAAAGTGTCCTCCACAAGATACGTCATGGGCTTCACTTAAAGCTTATCTAGACTCTTCTAGATTTAAACATCACAATAGGATACCTTCAAAGGATCTCCTATACAAAATATTTTCAACTATTACGAATCGAAAAACTCGTTTATGTAATAACTGAAGTTGGTTCATATTAAAACCTTCAGGGAAGGTTCCCTTCTGGAGAAAATTGAGGATGTCGATGTACCATGGTTTAGGAGTAATTTCATTCATTATTTTGGTTGAAGTAGGTTCCTGGAGTCAGTGAATAATGATAGTATCATACTCATCATCCAACTCCAAGGGTAATAAGGAAGCGACTACAGCCATAACATCATCAACATGGTTATTAGTTCTACGAATAGATTCTAAGGTGACTTTATCAAATAAGGATATCAACTATAATACATAAGCTTTATATGGGCATAGTTTATCATCTCAGATCTGATAAACATCATTAATTTGATTTATTACTAATTGAGAATCACCAAAAACTAATAAGTCTTTAATTTTCAATGCTAAGGTGACCCGTAATCTAAGGATTAGAGCCTCATATTCACCAGTATTATTAGTGCAAGCAAATGTTAATTTGAATGATAAGGGTATAAGGTGCTTCTAAGGGGATATTAGGATGATACCCGCACTATCCCCACTTATACATTGGGTGCCATAAAAATATAAATACCATTGTTCAGAATGATCTTCCTCTATATTGAGGCATTCATCAGGAAACTCAATGATGAGGGGATGCGTGTCTTCTAAGGGCGCAATAGCTAATTGGTCTGCTATGACTTAACCCTTAATGGATTTTTGACCTATGAATATGAGTTCAAATTCACTCAGAGTGAGAACCCACTTAGTTGTACGACTAGATAGATAAGGTCGGCTCATGAGATACCTCAAGGGATCATATTTGGCAATGACATGTCTTTTGACTAAGCATATAATGGCATAATTTTTGCGTAGAAAATACGACTGCCAAAAATAACTTTTCTAGTTATGTATAACGAGTTTCATAACTTATTAATGTTCTACTAATATAATAATTAGCTCGTTCTTTCTTCTCATCATCAAGTTGAGCTAACATAGCTCCTAAGGCAAATTCTAAAGCAAAAATATATAAGATTAATGGGCGATCAGTTTTGGGAGGAGCAAGCATAGGACTTAAAATATATTGTTTTATTTGTTCAAATGCTTTTTTACATTCATCATCCCATTGAAAGGAAGTATTTTTCTTAAGCAATTTGAGAAAAGGTCCAGTTTTGTCTACCAGCTTATCAATGAAGCGATGGATAGATTGAAGTTTACCTTGTAAAATTTGTAACTCAGATATGTTTTTAGGAGCTGGTATATCAATGATAGCCTGAATTTTGAGAGGGTCAATTTCAATGCCATGCAAAGAAACAATAACCCCCAATAGTTTACTTGACTTAACTCCAAGGTTTAAATGGATATGATATTCTCTTAACTGATCAAACACTTTTCTCAAATCATCTAAATTCTCATCTTCTTCAACAGAATGGGCTATAATATCATCCACATAATCATGTAAAATATCATACATCATATCATGGAAGATGTATGTCATAGCCATTTGATAGGTTGCACCTACATTCTTTAATCTGAATGACATTACTTTCCAACAAAATGTTCCCCAAGGGGTAATAAGGGTTGTTTTAGCTTGGTCTTTAGGAGCTATCCTGATCTGATTATAACCTAAGAATCCATCCATAAGGGATAGCATCCCACTTCTAGCAGTAAAATAAATAATCTGATCCATATTACGAAGAGCGAAATCATCTTTAGGGCATGCAACATTAATGTCTCTAAAGTATGTACAAACCCTAATCTTGGTTGCTTCTTTTTTAGTTACAGGAACAACATTAGAAATCCAATCAACATAATCAATGACTTGAATAAACATAACATTTAGGAGTTTTTCTAACTCACCTTTGACTAGTAGGGCAACTTTAGGATGCCTTTTTCTAAGTTTTTTCTTAACTAGTTTCACATCTGGGTGTACTACTAGATGATGCATAACTACAAAAGAGTCTAAACCAGGTATATCTACGTATGTCTAAGCAAAGACATCACAATATTCTGTAAGAAATGTAGTATATTTAATTTGTTGTTTTTCATTTAATTATGATCCAATGTTGACTATGTGAGAATTCTCTTTTGTTCTAATATTAACTTTTATGATATTTTCCACTTACATATGTAAGTCTCTTTCAAAATTAGGAGGGGTGGGTGATACACCAAATTCTTGTAATTATTCTAAGTTCAACTTAGATAATTTTTCTTGAAAATATCATGGAAAATGTCACCTTATAATTGTTCATCTAGCTCAACAATCATTTCGGGGTAAGCTATAGATAATATATTACAAGAAAATAACTTACCCATAGACTTAAGGATCTCTTGTTCATCTAAATAATCTTGATAGGGTATTAAGTGATCATCATCCTCAAATGGGAATGGCTGGCACATACTAGAAAATAAGCCTATATCACATTGATCAGGCCATGCTTTGACCTCAAAAGGTTCTTTCATGCCATTCTGGAAAGGTCCCAAACCTTTCCCTTCATATCCTAGTTTAAGCAGTATAGGTTTAGCTTTAATATATTTATCAATGAAATAACATTGAGCATATCCATCATAATTAGTTTTAATATTTCTAGGTATTATACCCCAATCATATCCCTTATAAATGAAGGCACAACTCCCGACTTGGTAAATACTTCCCATAGGTTGTGGCAAGCCCAAAGTATGAGGAGACAATGGTAATTTGTTTAAGGCAAGGGAATATTGCATAGAAAAATCTATTTCTTCTGATGTTATGAGAATTTTAGACAAATCACATAATAGCTCATCATATAAAGCATATGAAGTAGAAGGAGCCTCTTCTATGGATTTAGATGCATAAAATAAAAAATTTAGTAGATGTGGATGGGATAGAGGTTGCAATAGATGGATTTATTGTGGATTCAGATGGTGTAGGGATAGAACAAGGAGAAATTATTGTGGGATTAGTATTAAATGTAGATTTTGGCAGAGATCCTTTAGGAGAAGGTTGAGGATATGGGTATGTAATTGGTGTAGATGGACGAGATGATATTTTATGTGTGAGCTTCACACGTTTAGTGGGAAAGGCATAATTAGGATGAGTAGAAGATAAGGCGGGGTAAAACTAAATCCCAATTGGTTCTACCAAGGCACATATATCAAATGGTATGGGATCAACATGAATGGTGACCAAATGATTATTAAATTTGAATTTGACACATTGGTGTAAGGTAGAGGATACATCTCGCATTGCATTGATCCAAGGGTGAAGTATATTGTATGATGCAGGGCAATGTACAATAAATACGATCGTGTTCTTGGACCAATCTGCAATGGGATTGTAATAACTCCACATGTTTCTTATGTTTCATCATTAAAGGATTTTATGATCATATCCATTATCTTCATATCATCACTTCTAAATCTAAATCTCTAGTAAAAGTCAAACGTAAAAATATTTAGGGATGAGCCATTATCAATCAAAATTATTTTGATAGCTACATCTCCAATTAATGCAGTAATGTATAAGGGATTATATTTATGTAAACTATGAAGTGGAATGTCTCTATCTCGAAAGTCAATACAGTCAAATTCATGGGGTACAATGGTATTTTCCATGGCTTTAGGTTGTATGTATTGTGGTACCGTCATTTGACTTAATGTATGCATTAATTCTTCCAGATATGTGGGAGATTATATTAGAAGGTCTAAGAGGGAAATAATTGTTGTAATACTAGAAAGTTGTTCATTTATATCATATGGAGGTTTAGGTTGAGCATTTGATGCATTATTTCCTTTACTAGGAATCTTCAAAACAAATGGGGTTGATTTATCATTATGATTTTGATCTTTTTGAGAATTTTGGGCCTGTTTTCTATTAACGGATTCGATGGTACGCATAATATTGTTGTGTGCATGATGAATGGGTCATGGTATACCATTCATGGCTTGCTCATTAGGGAGAATTTGTTGCGAGGATGGTCATGTTGTGACCCTTCTTAGAAATGGTTCTTTTGGAACCATGTAAGCTATGATAGGGAGAATAGGTTCTGACTCATATTTAGAACTATTCGATTGACTGAAGGTAATATCCAGGTCACTTTCTATTTCACAATCTGTGTCACTCGGATATGATGTTTGAATGTTGTGTATGGGTCTAGTTGTGACCACAGATAATGTTGTCACAAATATCTCAAGGTTATGAGAAGGTACATGTCCACTAATGGTTCCCACATATCGGGTTGGATGGGGAACATTATGATGTTCAGATTGATTAGCCATTTCTTTGTCGTGCTTGGGTAAAGGATGTTGAAAAATATCCAATGTTTGATTTGCATTCTGATTCTAATTTTGTTGTGTATCTTTTTGAGCATTATTTGGAGCATTTTTTTTTGGTTGGAAACTTTTTACTTCCATTTCGTTGTTATCAATCAAATATTGTATTTTATGTTTTAATATTTTTCAAGAATTTGTTGAAGGTCCAGGTCCTCTATGGAAATCACAATGTAAATCTACTTTGTATCCATATATGGTTGTATCAGGTTCCTGAATATTAGGTAATTGTATTAAACCTCATTCTAATAATTGTGGCAAGATAGTGTATAAAGTTTGATTTAATTTAGTAAATTCTCTTGGAGGTCTATCAAGAACCTTTAATACAAACTTCTCTATGGTTTTCGTAGCATTAATATTCACAGTATTTCTACTATCAGTGACTCCATCACCCATAACCTATTTATTCTTATATTTATTTTTAGATGTCTTATCATCATCCTTCTTCTTAAATTGGCCTCTTCTAATGAGGGCATCTTCAACTCTCCATGCTAAATCTATAGCTTGATCGAAGGTTGTCAAAGTAGCAATTGAAAGCTCATAGGATAATTGTTCTTGCAAGTTATTAATAAAAATATCCAACATCTCCCTATGGGGTAATGCAAAGTGTAATTTCCCTATCAAATATCTCCATATTGCTAGGAAATCGGTAAAGCATTCATATTTGCCCTGCTTCAAGTTGTATAAATCCTTAATTGTCACATGCCTCTCTATGTAAGCACTAAATTTGTGGGCAAATGATTCAGTTGTTTCTTCAAAATTTCTCAAATAATTGGTAGGCAACTGATAATACCATTACAATGCCATGTCTCCCAAGATTTTTGGGAACATCTTTAGCAATAGCAAATCATCATGAGATATATCATGACATGATATTATAAACATACGAAGATGCTCTATGGGGTCTTCGGTTCCTTTATATATAGGGAGAACAGGCATAGGAAAATGCTTAGGATAAGGTTGGGCAACAACTATGGGATCCAAAGGTTGACTACACATCTCTCAATAATTGTATGAGGGATGATAGGGGTCTATCTGGTCCATGCGAGAAACTAATTGTTTCACTACGACTTCAATATTACTGGATTATCCACCATATTGGTTTGGTTGCATGATAGTGTTGGATATTTGAGTGTAATATGGTGTAACATAAGGATTTGATGCTAGGTTACTATTGTGCAAAGTATTACTAGGAAGAGTGTTGTGAAGTAGATATGGGACATTATTCTGTTGAATTTTTTGTTGTTGATAGTTGACATTTAGTTTTGGTTTAGGTTTTTGTTGATTTGAAATTTGTTGATTAATAGTTTGAGAAAATAAAGCAGTATATGATGGTTTCTAAGATGGAGGATTGGTTTTTGGTTTATTGACAAGAACTTTAGAATGTTGAGTTGTTTTTTGTTGTTGCATGTTTTGAATCAAAGATGCCATATTTGTATTTTATGGCCCTGCTTGGTCACTTTCTTTATCTATGTATGAAATAGGGTTTGTATGTATTTTAAATAGGTTTTCTAAAGTTGCTTGTGTCTCACTAATTCTAACTTTATTTTCTAGTTTTGCTATATTAAACACCTCAAGGTTAGTTTTTACAAATTTTAGAAGGTATTCCATAGATTTAAAATTGACATTTCCTTTGGAAGTCACTCTAGGTGATCCAATTTCATCTTCCCTATTAAATTCTTGTTCATATTCTTCAACAGGAATCCCATCATGGTCATGAGCAACTTCCTCCTAATATTGTTCTTCAGGGGGGAGATTTTGAGTAGGTGGTTGCTCTAGCCACTCATCATCTATTTGTTTACCACTCCTTAGTTTAGGCATTACGGTAGATTTTGGTTTTTGTAAATATATATGTTATTATATATAAATACAGTGGAATTTAAGGGGTATATATTTTATATATATACCTAATTAATATAATATATATATTTTTTTAATTTTTATGGTTTTACTTTGCAGGAATTAAAGGAAAACAGGGAATACAAAATATTATAATATAGGTATTATTACTTAGTTCTCCAAGAACAAATTGTAAATATCATTGATAGGTTCAAGTTCATTAGGTGTCATGTAATGCTCTTCTTCAAATTGAAAGTTGTTTTTAAGAAATTGGACAAAGTGAGCTATAGTGATACAGTCGAATTCAAAATTTGACACATAAAAGTAAATTTCATGACAATATTATCGATATAAGACAGCTCTAGGAACTTTACTAAATCTTCTTCTATCTGTTCTAACAACTTCTTGACTTTCCACTTGTGCTAAAAAATTATGTACTACTACAACATTATCAATATATTCTTCAAAAGGATAAATTTATTTAGAAATCAAGACCATTTTGTCAGCTAACCACCTATGGCAAGCACTTTGAAGTTCATGGTAAAAAGGTAAGCTATCGAAATCTAGGATTCTATCTAAGTAAAACCTTTTAATATATTTAAGTTCTTCTTTTTTAGAATCAATAATGTGTAGTCTTCTATCATGTTCATTCTAATGCTCTTCAAAATTGAATCTAGAACCTCCAACTATAGTAGAGACCTTTAAGGCTGCCAAATAGGTACCAATATTGAACTGAGCAACTCTTCTTCTATTATAGTCTACCATATAGAATGAAAATGAAATATTAGGAAACTAAATATTATACATATATATATATATATTGTTTTCAAAAGGTATTAATGTGATTCATGTCGGGTTCATCAAAGAATTTAGGTATAAATTTTTTGCACTCCTTTCCTCTAGGCTAATGGATCTGCGCCTCAGAGGGGAAGGAGAAAATAGTAAAGCTACACCTCAGAAAAGAGACACTTGAGTTGTGCACACTTTGGTAATTTATCGACATATGGTGGGTTCACTAAGAAGCGTTTTATGGCAGCTTTCGAGCCTAGGTTGAAGATGTGTTTGATGAATTCATTTTAATTTCAATCACCTAGGTTGGCCATAATGAAACTAACTATTTTATATGCAATTTTATGATTTATATGAAGATAGCAAATGAAATGATAATTAAATGTAGCTAACAGAATATTTTAACAAAATTAAAAATGACTCACTCAATTTTGGATGTTTGATGAAGGTTTTGCTTTTTGAAGCAGTCCATAACATCTATGATTTACTGAAATCACCTACAATTCAAAAATATCATCTACAATGATGCAGGATCATCCAAAATCGAATGATATCGTCTGAAGTACGGCAAAATCATCTAAAATTTTTTGTCTAAAACCTGCAAGTACATAAGTTGATGCTAAAACACAGATAAATACTTCAAAATACAGTAAAATCTACTTAAAAGTATGTAAATGAATGCTTATGATGACTTAGAAACTGATTTCATATTGAATTGAAGATAACTGCTTATGCTAACAGAAAATAATAACAAATCGTAATCTATTGACAAAATGAGGTGAACACCAGATGCATTATAAGCAATAAACTAAAATAATGCAATTTTACTAAAGAAATTGGGAGAGAATGCAAAATGTATATCATAATTACCCCAAAGAGGGTTGCAAACAGGATCATCTCTGATCCAACAAAATCACCTCCTATCAGCACAGGATCATCTACAATTGGGACAAGATCATCTATGATGATTCAAGCTTCTTATGATGGATGCACAGTGAAAAACCTGCAAGTGAGCTGATAAAAATATGAAAATAACAATACTTGGGATGATTTTTAAAACTAATAGGATTTGGGTTGCAGGTACTTGATCAGCCAGGGGGATTTCATTAGCAAAGCATGATTTTTATAGGGCTAGGAGGAAGTTAGAGGGTTGGGATCCTGTTGGTCATGAATCTACCACAGGAAATGATTTTTATAAGTGCGCCCTAGACCCGGCCAACATTGAAAGGCTGGAAGCAAGAAATGGCTCCCAGACCAATCTCCAGAGTGGGCTGGTTCCCTTCACTATTCTAAACTTGGTTAAGATAAGGGTTACTGGAAAGAAATTGAAGAGGTTACAGAAAGAAATGGGAAATATGGCCACAGGCCGAAGTGATGGGATCAGAAAATAGCAGCAGGAAACTTCAAGTGCAGCAACAGCAAGCAATAGAAATTATCAACTTGATTCTCACACAACGTATGAAAAAAACCCTCCAAGACTACACTCCAGAGATTATATTCTTACAGCAGTATTTAAATTCAGAATGCAGAATTTAAACGCAACAGCCGTTAAAGAATAATAATGTGATTAGAAATGCAACAAAGACAGAAAGGAAATCCCCAAAGCGTTGCTTGAAAAATCAGTAGTCAAGTCTTTTATTCTTGCAAATGCACTTCCAGTCTCTAGTAGAGAATTTTCCAACCTCTGTAAATGAGAATTACATTGGTTTTTATAGAGGTCCGTCCTCTTTGCAGCATTGAATATTTGAAACCGACCTTATTGAGATCTACAATTATGTGAAGGAAACGAGGAACATGATCCCCTTAATCACAGCGTTAAAGAAGCAAAAATTAAATGCGATGAAACGTTCGCGGTCCTTCATTAAATTTGATCCTTCGAACATGTGCATGAAAACCGTTGAATTAATCCACGAACAGCAGCTTTGAATAAATAAAACTTTAATTTTGGTGGCCTGGGTGCTTCTTCGACCTTGAATGCCTTGGAAATCCACAAAATATTTAATTCGGGTCAGTATTAAATACTCGGAAATCGAGAAAAACCTCTCGGGCCGTTCATACTGCACTTTGGCGGGAAACTGTCGCAGGTCGCGAAAACGCGACGGGTCGCGAAATCGCGACGTCTTCTAATTTCATACACTTTGACCACCTTTGACTCGCGAAAATGGCACCTGTAGCGATATCGCTACATCTTTGGCTTCAATGTCTCCATCGCTAGCTTGTTCCGCGAAAACGGAACATGTAGCGATTTCGCTACGTCTTTTGGTTCTTGGTTCTTCCTTGCGCTCTGCCCCGCGAAAATGAAACATGTAGCGATATCGCTACATGTTTCGGGCACCTTGTACGGCTTCATGGACGGGTCACGAAAATGGAACACTTCTTGCCCTTTGAAGCCAATCACCACGCGAATTTAAAACGTGCAGCGCATCGCTGCACTTTTTGCTTTAGACTCCCTCTTGCAACCACTGCCCGTGATTTTAAGACATGCAGCTTTTGCTTTGAACTCTCCTTCGCTCGAACATGCAGCGCGTCGCTGCAAGTTTTGGCACTTAAGCTCTTCTTCGACCAATATGCAGTGAATCGCTGCACTTTGCACCACTTGAGCCTTTTGAAACCACTGCGTCGCGAAAATAAGACGTCAGCGATGCATCGCAACTTTTCAACTTGAGTCTTTGAAGCCGACCGACCCGCGATTCTGGAACATGTCGCGATATCGCGACGGTTCCGCCCAACCTGCCTGCGTTGACTGCGTTGACCGCGATTTCGCGACATGTCAGCGAATCGTCGCAGCTTTTAGACTTAGCCATTTTTTGCTCATTTTGGCTCCTTTTTTGTTTCAAAGCCACATCAAAGCCTGTATAAACGTTAGATTTGCAATAATGTACACATTAATACTTCGATGAAAATCAATGTGGCAAAAATGCCAACATTCTTTGCGGCTCGCGGGGTATACAGCTCGCTGTATGCAAGAATCCAGGCCTTAGTCCATTGGGCACAGAGTCATATTAGAACAGGAAGCTGGCTGCTGCAATACATGTTCTGCTAAAAAATTGAAACTGGAAAAAACCTGCATATAACTGATTATGAAACGACTAATGGAACGCGATGATGGAGTGAGCTCTTGCGATTGCGCAAGCGGTGACTGCAATGGAATGATGAAATGAAAATGAACGAAGTTATGGAGTGGGAATAAAAGTATGAATGCTGTGAAATGAAATGAACTAGACTACGAAATAAATGCATAAAAGACTGAAATTAGAGGAAAGGGATAAGAAGGGACGGGGAAACACAGAAAAAGGGAAAAGAAACAACAGCCGTGGCTTATTTTTGTTTTAATGCAGAAGAAAAAGAAGGAAGAAGATGAAGAAGGGAAAGGAAAGAAAAAGGGAGGGGAAAATAAGAAAGTGCTAGAAAGCCACCAACTGCTGGGAAAGGAGGAGACAAAAGGAAAAAAACAAGCACCTACAGCTTGCAGACAACAAAAGAGCTGAGATGAACAGTAATAAAAACAATACCGCTTTTTTTTTTTTTTTTTTCCCTTTTTCTATTTTTTTTTTGTTTTTTTCAAAATACTATATACAATAGTTCACGACATTGATTGGCATGTTGCCACCATAAACCCAGTCTCAACGTGTTATCCAGTAAATCTGCAATGTCCCGACCAGATCCAATCATACTTGAGTCGGTTCTTGAAATTGGGTTGGCTCCTTCCTGAAGTTCTCCATGGTGCGAATAGGATGCAATGCAGCAGATTATCCTTCTTACTAGTACCCACATGGAGGACTTCTTCAGGTACTGGATGTAGTGGCTGGAACCAACACCACCACTTTGCAGACTTTACTGGCTGTGGGCTGAGTACAGGCTCCTCTAACTCCTTGATGTGATCACGGGGCTCTTCAAGTGAGAAATCTGATTCTGGGATCTCCTCAGGTTCTGGAATTTGAACTTGTTCTTCTACTTGGCTCATCTCTTGATGAAAACTGCAAGAAACCATATTGTTCATTGCTGGAAAAGTGCTTGCATGTTCCAATCCTTGACTTTGGACGATATCTGTCCCTTGAACTCCACATGACTGCATCTTAGGTTTCTGCTCAGTATAAGGGATCTGGCATGAAAAGTACTATGCAGGGTAGACAAGAGCAGCAACCACCGGAGAAGGTAATGGAGTTTCTCCCCACGATAGCTTTCTCGATAAGAGCAAAAGTTGTTCTGCTTGCACTGCTTCCTCAAAGATTTGTGGGAACCGTAGTTCACCTGACTACAGCAAAAAGAGACCTATGTCAGAATTAAAAGCTCGAACATAAAAGAGGTGGGCTTGGGTGGGTGATGGACGGATCTTCTCTGGAATTCTCTTCCAACTTATCAAGAATCGAACATTGAAGTCCGTGATGCTTTCTTGAGGTGCTCTCTTGATGTACATGAAAAATTGGTAGAGATCCAAAGAACTGTAGAAAGGATCTTCGTCAAATATTTTGATCAGTGCCCCCGCTAGATCGTCCCATGAGCTGATGCTTTGACGTTTGAGCAATCTGTACCACTGCAATGCTCTTCCTTCCAAATACTGAACCAGAAGTCGGATCATGACATCTTCGTGTTCTATGACATGGATCATGGATAGAGTAGCAATGTCATCAACATGTGCCAGAGCCATGCCTTTGGTACCATCATATTTTGCCAGGTTCTTCAGGGCACCTTCGGGAATTTCATGCCAAACTTGGAGATTCAGAGGGCCAAGATCATCCCATCTAGAAAAAACCCTCGCCTTTGTGGCAGTGGTATGTGGAATCATGGCCATCGCCATTAAGTCAGAGTCGCCAGATGAACATTCTTTGAATTTAAAAAAAAAAAAGGCGTCCACGAACAGATCTTCAACTCAGCAAAGTCGCCAGATGAACTTACAAATCTCCGCTGTGAGGCCAAGACAGCTCATCAAATCTTGAGACCTCCGGGTGTTAAAATAAATGTGGATTTTTGTGAGACAGAAGAAGTATGTCCCATCGGGCGTGCCAAAACTGTTGGCACCGGTGGGTTTATCACTTTGGAAAATTTTGCGTATCCCATCGATTATGAATTCTTGGAGACAGAAACAGTCTGTCCCACCGGGCGTGCCAAAACTGTTGGTCACGAATCTGCCACAGGAAAGGATTTTTATAAGTGCGCCCTAGACCCGGCCAACATTGAAAGGCTGGAAGTAAGAAATGGCTCCCAAACCAATCTCCAGAGTGGGCTGGTTCCCTTCACTATTCTAAACTTGGTTAAGATAAGGGTTACTGGAAAGAAATTGAAGAGGTTACAGAAAGAAATGGGAAATATGGCCACAGGCCGAAGTGATGGGATCAGAAAATAGCAGCAGGAAACTTCAAGTGCAGCAACAACAAGCAATAGAAATTATCAACTTGATTCTCACACAACGTATGCAAAAAACCCTCCAAACTATCAAATTATCAACTTGATTCTTACAGCAGTATTTAAATTCAGAATGCAGAATTTAAACGCAACAGCCGTTAAAGAATAATAATGTGATTAGAAATGCAACAAAGACAGAAAGGAAATCCCCAAAGCGTTTCTTGAAAAATCAGTAGTCAAGTCTTTTATTCTTGCAAATGCACTTCCAGTATTTAGCAGAGAATTTTCCAACCTCTGTAAATGAGAATTACATTGGTTTTTATAGAGGTTCGTCCTCTTTGCAGCATTGAATATTTGAAACTGACCATATCGTGATCTACAATTATGTGAAGGAAATGAGGAACATGATCCCCTTAATCATAGCGTTAAAGAAGCAAAAATTAAATGCGATGAAACGTTCGCAGTCCTTCATTAAATTTGATCCTTCGAACATGTGCATGAAAACCGTTGAATTAATCCACGAACAACAGCTTTGAATAAATAAAACTTTAATTTTGGTGGCCTGGGTGCTTCTTCGACCTTGACTGCCTTGGAAATCCATAAAATATTTAATTCGGGTCAGTATTAAATACTCGGAAATCGAGAAAAACCTCTCGGGCCGTTCATACTGCACTTTGGCGGGAAACAGTCGCAGGTCACGAAAACGTGATGGGTCGCAAAATCATGACGTCTTCTAATTACATACACTTTGACCACCTTTGCCCCATGAAAATGGCACCTGTAGCGATATCGCTGCATCTTTGGCTTCAATGTCTCCATCGCTAGCTTGTTTCGCGAAAACGAAACATGTAGCGATTTCGCTACGTCTTTTGGTTCTTAGTTCTTCCTTGCACTCTGCCCCACGAAAATGGAACATGTAGTGATATCGCTACATGTTTCGGGCACCTTGTACGGCTTCATGGACGGGTCACGAAAATGGAACACTTCTTGCCCTTTGAAGCCAATCACTGCGCGAATTTAAAACGTGCAGCGCATCGCTGCACTTTTTGCTTTAGACTCCCTCTTGCAACCACTGCCCGTGATTTTAAGACATGCAGCTTTTGCTTTGAACTCTCCTTCGCTCGAACACGTAGCGCGTCACTGCAATTTTTGGCACTTAAGCTCTTCTTCGACCAATATGCAGCGAATCGCTGCACTTTGCACCACTTGAGCCTTTTGAAACCACTGCATCGCGAAAATAAGACGTCAGCGACGCGCCGCAACTTTTCAACTTGAGTCTTTGAAGCCGACCGACCCACGATTCTGGAACACGTCGCGATATCATGACGGTTCCACCCAACCTGCCTGCGTTGACTGCGTTGATCTCGATTTCGCGACATGTCAGCGAATCGCTGCAGTTTTTAGACTTAGCCATTTTTTGCTCATTTTCGCTCCTTTTTTGCTTCAAAGCCACATCAAAGCCTGTATAAACGTTAGATTTGCAATAATGTACACATTAATACTTCGATGAAAATCAATGTGGCAAAAATGCCAACATATCCATCCCAATCTTGGAGATATCCAACGGGAGGATATTTAACAACCCAACACACTTATGCCCAGATAAGCCACGAAGTTGAAACAAATTTGATTGTGCTTCTATTCTTACAAATTTCTATTTTGGATGAAATCGTTTGGATGTTCAGCTCCAGATGATTTCGTTCAATTAGGTACAATATCGTCAAATCGAGGACGATATCATCCAACTATAAAAAAAAAACCTATTTTTGGCATAAAAATTGAGGCTGACTATTTAAAATGCAGTTTTAAGGTGAATTTTTGGATGTTTAACCTTATGGTAAATTAACTGCATCATTTTTAGGGTGTTACACAACAAAAAATAAAATAAAGCAAAATCTCAAGTGCACCTCATACCCAGTTATTTGCCCCATACACTTGGCAGTTGTAGTGACTTGTGCTCCATGCAATTCAGCAATATGAGTAAATTACCATAATGCTATTTGAACCAAATTATTCATAGTTGAACTAAAATATCTTTACTTCAATCCCTAAGAAGGTCATTGTGATCGGAATGCTCCACAGGAATGAGGTATTCATTCCCTTTATTCTATGAAATCTCATCAAAAACAAAAAATTCAAAAACAATTGAACAACCAAAAATTAAAAAACAATTGAACAATAAAAAACCAAAAAACATCACAAAAACAACACAAAAATCAAATAAAATGGTCCAAAACCCATCAAAAATAGGTCAACTTTGGTCAAAATTCACTTCGAATCAATATAGCATAAAATTTCTCATGGAAAAATAGAAAATTATTTACTTCAATATCTAATAAGTCCATTACAACCTGATCACCCCACAAGAATGAGGTATTCAATTCCTTTCTTCCATGAAACATCAACTGATTTTACAAAAATACTAAATTTTACAATGGGTACAACTGATGAAAACCTAATAAAGTCATATGGTTCAAGTGACTCATCACTTTTATCATTGGTCATTCCTTCATTGACTCATCACTTGAGGAGGTAGTCATACTTAACAAATTCATAATCAAAATCAACAATCAAACACTCAATCATGCAAATCGCATTCGTCAACAAATCATTGATAAATACAATCACGCCCCTGTTTAGGGTAGTAAACAAGCAAAAAAATATAATTAAACAAATACTTATTACATGGAAGTATGAAGGATCATAGGCCCTGCCTCTTCATGATTGAACAATGTCCAAGATCAAGTAAAATTTACTGGAGAGGTTGTACTTGAATCAAGTTCCTTAGCCCATCATAAGTAAGGATTCAAGAACGCATGCTATTTCCATGATTGGGGCATACAAATTTGGTTAGGTTACTGAATAACCTTAATCATTTGATATTTTAGTTATCGATTTTTGCTCAGCGTTGTATTTCTCACAACACATCCCAAAAATGGGCAGTTGTAGACACTAAAATCATGTCAATATGATTAGACTTCCAAGACATGAGCTAATCGACACAGAATATCCCCCTTGGGCAACTATCAATAGTTATATAGTGGTCCTAACTACTTTTGGTAGGTTTTACCCCACTTTTTGGAGGTTTTGGGCCATGTAGGCATGGTCGTTCCACCCTGGGATGACCATAGTTCATGGTCGTCCCACCCTGGGATGACCATAGTTTAGGCCGTCCCACCCTGGGATGGCCACCAGAGGTCATCCCTGGGTGGGATGGCTATGGTATTTGACCTCAAAAAATATAAATTTTGGACAAATGGCACCTAGAAACTACCATTTATCCTACCTATTCAAGCATGCTGGCTTGAGGGTGCATAACTCTCATGCCAAGTTGCATTTTGGAGTCCTAAAAGGGAGATTCCTTCCCCCTCCAATGCATGGCAATTTTTAGACAAGTGGTACCTCCTACCTCGCATGGCCTCACATGACCATTTTACCCTAGGCCATCTTGGGCTATAAAGTTGAGAAATTTTCCACCCAATTTATAGAGAGGATTTTTTGTAACATTTGCAACGAAGTGCTACCAAGATTTCCTCCCAACCTTTTTGTGCCTTTTCCCTAAAAATATCTACCTAGAAAAGGAGGTTATCGAGTGATTCAAGAGGCACAATTTTTTTATAAAACCTAACCATTTGAGTGAATCCCATCCCCAAATTTATCAACAATATCCTTGAGAGAGTTTTGGACCAATTCCCAAAGAAATTGGTGGCAGAAAACCAGTAAATTTGGTGGTCATCCCACCCTAGGACGACCTCCAAATTATGACAGTCACAACCATCGCACATGATGATGTCCATGTATTTGAGCACCATTTTGATACTATTTTTGCATAGGTCTATTCTAGGGTAGATTTTGCTATCCAAATTTGGTTTCATTTGGAGCTATTTTGAACTAGTTATCATCATTTTGATGTTTTGCAGGTCTAATTAGCCCACCTTGGGATGGCCACAAATTTATGTTCAATTTTGTTAATAATTTTATATGGGTTGATTCTAAATCACATTATATGATTTTTGTCCAAATTTGGTGTGATTTAGAGGTGTTTGGGATCATATATCATCATTTTTGTGTTTTGCAGCTCTAATTGGCACTGCCTAGGATGGCCACAAATATGAATATAATTTATTTGTTGTTTTTAATTAGATCACTTATAAATCATATTTTATGCATGAATATCATATTTGGAAGATTTTGGATAAGTTTTGGATATTCTATTGCATATTTCCCCTTTATAGTCTATTATCACATATATCACTTTGCATGCTTCATAATTTGCACTTGCTACTAACGATTCCAGTTTTCTTGTGTGTAGGTGCAAGTATTATAGCACATAATGAAGGATAATTAATACAAAACATTGATAGAACAAAGTGGTGGAATCATAGGCCCACCCACTTCAATCGTGGGTATGAGGAGAACGCTGAAAGTGCACCCAAGTTATTGAAAGGATCTAATCCTTTGGCCCATTTGTAATGAGTGTATCAATCCAAAGCCCTCAAGGGGACATTTGTGTAATCATGATTTTATCTATCAAATAAAATAAATAATAACTCCATTTCTTGCACTTATTTGGCTTTCATGGTTGCTTAAATGTGTCTTTTGTAGTGCTTAATCAATACTAGTGATAGATGCATCTCATTTTTAGTTGTTAGGTGCACCATTTTTTCCCTACTTTATCCACATGGCATTCCTAAATTTTATGAATGATGTCAAGTATATTAATATCCCAGAGTATTTATTTCATTCGATGGAAATCTCTATTGAATTTTTTTAAAAAGGGAAGTCTACTTACTCTAAGCACCAGGGTCTCCACTTGATCATTTACAAATACATTAGCCAAAATCTGGACTAGCACGTCATCACAGTTGATAGGCTGACTATTGTTCTTGACCCAATTCCAGACCCATATCTGGCACTGATGGAAGTCCCTCATGATGTTCCAGTGATTTATGTTGATAATGTAACCCCTAGTAGGGTAGTAAAACAAAGAGGGTTACCTCTAGCAGGTCCATCCATAACACCTACAATATGCTTGGTCCACATCAAAAATGTAGGTGATAAAGATAAAAGTCCCTTCCTTGCTCACAAGATACAAAAGACTACAATAGGGTCCTCCTTGGGGTCTCAGTACATTCAGAAAATGGGAGACATTGACCAGATCACCGACCTGGAGGACATTTTCACTTTAGAAACATCGATGCTCCTAAGAGTAAGCAAAATTATTAACCAAATGAATGTGTAGAAATCTAGTCACCCAGTGGAAGATGATCCCAAAGAAGTTTATGATGAGGATTATGTCTTGGAATGACGTGGTGTTTCTGGTTTGTCCATTTTTATCTGTAGCTTTTTTTTCTTTGTCATGTATGTGCCTTTGTATCATAACCACTATGTATCTCTCTAGTATTGCCATGTGGCCACAATTAATGGCCCCTTTTTGTCTTTCTTCATAATGAGTCGAAACTTCACGGGATCCTCTCTACGACTTGTATAGAAGGTTTTGGTCCCCTTTCAAAACCCATTACCAATAAAAAAAACTTAATCTCATTATTAGGCTAGTACTTTTTTTTTGCATAAAGCATTAACACATGTTTTAAGATTGTTATATGTATTCCATTTTAAACTCTTTTCAAAAGGCGCACCACAATTGAGAACTAGTCACTATAGATGAAACTTAGGTGGTCAGGATTATCTATATCCTTAAGAACTTATATAAGTGCCTTGGAGACTAGATACCTACACCTCCATGGTGATATATCTAGTTATAGTGCTTAATTGCCATACAAGCTACTTAAGGTATTTATCACTCCACATGATAAATAGCTTGGCCACCCAATCCTCCCCATTCAAGGTGCCAAAACCAAACTTGCAAATATTTTCAATACCATTAAGATAGGATATCAATTCCAAGCATGCATGTTTAGGACCTTTCCAGAGTCTACCTACTTTTGGAAGCTCTCTAGGTTATGTCACCTAGAGTATTCAATCCCAAGGATACTTGAGCATTGCATACTCAAGTAATGGAATATCATCATTTATTTTTAATTTAACTCATGCCTTAAGAGTCTCTACTCCTAATTAAAACTTCTAAGAGATCTACTCTCTATTTCTATTTTCTATTAAGATTCCTTCATTTATCATTCCTAATTTGTATTTCAATGAATCGCATAACCATTAAAAAATATTGAGAAACACGTGTAAAATTTCAAGTAATCCAATCCTAATATGAGTATATATATCAAACTACCTAAAGAAGTATACATAATTTCCTAAAGCATACATAGATACACATTTTAGAATATCTCAAATATGGCATTTAATTATTCCAAAACCTAACATTAAGATAATCAAGTTCAAGGTCCAAGGTGTAGACCAATTGGTTCATCCAAACCCCATAAGGGGGGCGAAGGTCCAAGGTTCAAATCTTGGGCCTCGTCAAACTGAATGCTTGTCCCTTTCTTGGTGCTTTCAACAGCGTAAAAGGTTAAAATGATTGTGGCATGGCGGTTATAGGGACGGACTGCACGAAGATCTATGTGGCGGCTTCTAGGGCGGACAACATAGAATACTATGGCAGCCATAAAATCTAGATAGCCTGCTCGGATTCATGGTGGCTACCGATTCCACCATTAAAAAAAAAAAGATAATCAAGTTCTACTTTTAAAAAGTAATTACAATTACAATTACATCCTTCCAATGGATCTTTCATTTACAATAAGCTTTCCATAATTTTTAAGCTTTATTACATAGATCTATAAAGCTCTCATAATCATTTCAAAGGATATTTGTATGAAGTGAGATTCTTTTGATTCTTCCTTATTGATTTCCTCTTGTACGATGGTGCTAGTTTTGGGGGATCAGGATGACACTTGATCATGAAATGCAGCTAACATATGCAAACAATAAACTAATCTATAAAAAAAAAACCATGCAATAAATCTACAAGAATCTAAACAAACATTATATCATTAAAATGAAATCCCAATATTTCTAAAATAATAGATTCACCATGCATACATCTGAATAACCATTTCCTAGGAAGTACAATTTAACCATTTTTACAAAACAACTTAAAGCAAGAACCATAAATATTTCATAAGCAACATACTATTAAAATAATCAATTTTTCTCATATTAAAATTTAAGAAGAAACATCATACTTCTATTATTATAATCCATTGAGTGCATCATTACCTATCCAAGAATAGATCCCTTATATATTCTTTCTATTAAGTAAGATCAAGCTCAACATAGAATACATAGATCCAAACACCTCTCAAGAATAGATTAATCTCCATATATTCTTTACCAAATGTATATTCTTACTCTCGATAAGCATACATATTTCATAAAACCACTCATACAAATATGGATAAACCAAAATGTAAAACATAGTTATAAACAAAGTTACAAAACCTTAGTTCTCTATCTTTATCATTTTTTCACCCCCTTTTTCCACAAAAGTGTCTTTTAAAAGAACAAGAAAATACCTTACCAAAATCCATTTTACCTTAAATAATAAGAAGTCTTCTTTTTTTAATAAAAATATCAATTCTAAAGAAATAGAACTACTAGGTTTTTCAAATGATATATCATATTCTTCTTTAATACAAATCATATTTTCCTTAATTAAAAAGACATGTTTTATTAAAATTAAAAAGGATTAAATAAATGTATTTATTAAGTGCCCAACCTGGTGCATAGTCAACTCAACTAGTCAGTAGACCAATAAAACCAATCCAACTAAGCATAGTAGTCAAGATTTAATTAAAGCAAGCAAGGCAAGGTCAATTTAATTAAGCAAGGTCAAGCATACATGTCTGATGCTTCACAGTCAATGCCAAAGTCCCACCGCTCGGTGGTCTTATTAATCATTGAGTGGTGGTTGGTTTAAATAGGAGGCACACACATTTAATAAGTATCTCACACCTCTTGTTTCCCTAATGTAGGACAAAAAAAAAGGGTGAATGCTATTAAATCCTTTCTCTCTATTTCTTGTATGTGCTCCTACGAGCATAGACATCGTGTCAGCGACGTTCGCTCATAGTTCGAGCATAAAATTTAATATGCCTCCCTAAACGTTAGGGAGGTGTTGGGAACAAAATTGACATAAAGTTTTACTTGATACTATGATTGTCTAGCTTTCGATTTTTTTCCATGCATGCACCTGATGGTCACAGCTCAACACTCAACATTGGATGGACCAAAGGCAACTTCAATCCAACCTCTAGAATAGGCTGGTTTCTTGTCAAATTAAAATGGTATTGACACAATTAAATATCAAATAGGGTTTTGAGAAAAGGGTTAGAAAAGGTTTAGTGTTAGATATATTATAAAAAATAGTGGCCAGATAGGCTAACAATATAGGCAACTATAGAAAAAAGCTTTCGTAAACTATTTCCAGTGTCCCATTACTCAAGATTAACAACACCCAAACCCATGAAATCTTCATACATTAAAGCATATATAGAAATAAATTTCAAAAAACAATTCAAAAATCTAATATTGATAATCCAAATTAGCATAATAGACCAATAGTTAGATTTAACAGAAATAAACTTCCTAACAACACAGATCTAACCATGAACATATTTCAATTACTCTCACAACTAGTAATCCAATAAGCTAGATTTAACTAACTACTAAAGTATTCACAGAAATGTAGCTCAAAGCTTTGAACCTATTGCACAAATATGATGAATATGAAAAACTTTGATTCAATAATCAGAGTAATACTCCTTCCATTAGCTCATAGGAATATTTACAATAGAACAAGCAAATGCACTAGAGCCAACCCTTAAAAATGAGGTTTTGGCCTCTATTTATAGTTTTTAAAAACAAAGAATATTAAGGAGACATTACAAAGATTACAAATTTATAGCTCAGTAGAGAGTTTTGCTAGCATTATTTTACTGGTTAAATAAGTCCAAGAAATTTGCTATGAGTAGTTTGCCATGGCAGCTTGGCTTTCTATAACTTTCTTGTTCGTTGATGGTAGTTGGAATTTAGGTTGTTGCAAACCATATATAATCCATTGATAATTCTTGAAAACTCACTCCACTGCAGATCTACAACTGCCTCTAGTTATCGTTCTTGAAAACCTTCTGATGCTTTGTCTTTCTACCCTCTAACTGACTTCTCTCTAGTCTGGAAAGAATTTACTTTTAAATACTGCAACAATGTTAGAAAACTCTCAACCATTGATCTACATTCTTGAATGGCTGTGATTAAAACTCGAAAATACTTTACAATTTGGCAAGGAAAGACCAAAGTGCCATTCCACACTTTCAAATTGCTGATATCATCTTTTTTGGCCTTGATTCTACGAAATCGAATTCTGGCATAAAATGCACTAAGGAGTGAGCGGGATACATTTTGTTGCTAATATTCTACTTAGCCTTATTTCTCAAGTTCATGCAAATTGCAATCCACAAAACAAAGTATGATGATGTCATATTTTCCTTAGCCAAAATACAAAATCACTAATCTGCACCAAATTTAGTGCAAATAAGACTGACATCATTTTGCTCTAGAGGTAATTTTTTTGGCCTTCATGTCTTCATTCTGCACCAAAGCTAGTGCAAATAATACGTTGTCCCCATTCCACACTCTTTGTAGTGTAAAATCACTTTTTTTACCATTTTGCATCGAATTATTTAGCATAATCAAGACTTTGACACTTAGTTGCTAGAACAATGAACGATCATTGCCATTATGCACTTCTTTTTGTGCTAATGTCATCATCGCCCAAAATTTTTGTAGAATCAGGACTCACCTGGAATCTAATTCAAAATACACTGTGAACTAAGTGGAATGAAGTTTAACCTGCTTAAGGCAAAAATACACTAAGTGTTGAGCGGATTTTGAAACTCTCATTACAGATTTGCTCCAAAATACATTAAGTGATGTGTGGAATGGAATTTTCTCATGCCTTAGAATAACTTTCAATGCTTTCTAAGAATGTGGAAATTTTGGGCCTACATTTTGGCACCTCTCGAGTGGATTTGCCCATAAAGCCATAGAACTCAGAGTCTAATCTATTGGGCACGAGGAGTAAAAAAAATGCTTATCTTCATAAAAATGCTTTAAAGAATAATTTCCTTATGAACACTACCCTCTGAAAACTTCATGAAAACTTTAGAGGATAAACGTTCATATCAATACCATGCTTCATACATCTTAGAGGATAACTGTTCACATGGAGACTATGCCATAAAAAATAGTATATGTGCCACTCCTTCAAAACTGCTCCAATGCTTTAGCAAAACACAAATATGCTTTCCTTATAAAGCCTTCCTATAATAAATGATATAAATGCCTTCACACAAAACTCATTTTTTTCCTCTTTCTGATCTCATGTTTTTATTATTTTATTCTGACAATGTCAGAGTAAAAATGAATCAACAGAATGCAAAACTTCTATATGAATACAAAAATATACAAAAAAAAATGATCAGCTTGTGTCCCTTTAGGGTCAACGGTTCTATCCAACTCTTCTTCTTGCTGGGCCTCTTCCTCAACATTATCTTCTTCTTCTTGTTTAGCTTCTTCCTCAGGTGAAATTTGCTCTTTATTTTCCTCTTCTAAACTATTACCAAACAACTGCACCATCAGTTTCAATATCTACAGGGCTTGTTTCCTAGTTGCTTCAGAGGGGTTGAATGTTTCCTTTAGTTGCTTATAAATGTACTGTACCTCACCAATATCTTCATAGTTAGTAGCACTTCCTTTTTTTACCAAATCTACCATTATATCTTTGAGCCTGGTAAAATCAATAATAATTTGTGAAGCCTACTCTTGGTCAATTGGCTCTTCCAGAGCATCAATTTTAAACTCATATTATAAAATCTAGTCAGTACTCTATTGGCATTTTTGCCATATTATTTTTGTTATTGTTGTTCATGCAAAAGAATGCACAAATTGTAGAGATACTCACTCCTCTGTTTGTCCCTCCAAGCACCTCGAAAGGGATAATAAATAAAATACAAAAATCTCTACAAATTTTATGTTAAAGCAAAGTAAGTATAAGATGTCACGATATCGCGACATGTCGCATTTTCGTGACCTGTCATGTTTTCGTGGCATCTGATGTAGAAAACAACTAAGCATAGAAAATTTCGTGATATCACGACATGTCACATTTTCATGACCTGTCGCATTTTCACACTAGAAAACAAAAAAGGAAGCAGTAACGGCAAAGTTATCGCGATTTCGCAACATGTCGCATTTTCACAACTTGCAGTGGAAATGAAGCAAAGTGATAGGAAGGTGTCGTGATTTCGCACAATTCAACAACAAAGGGGAGTGCCAAGGAAAAATGTCATGAAATCATGACATGTCAAATTTTTGCGATAGAAAGCGGCAACGAAGGAGAAGACAGAAAATTGTCGTGATATCGCGACATGTCACGTTTTCATGGGGAGACAGCTAAAAAGAACAAATGAAGGAACTTGTCACGATTTCACGACATGTCGTGGAGACAAAGCCAAATGGGGAAGGACGTCACGATTTCACGACACGTCGCATTTTTGTGACTAAAAGTGATGGAAGGGCAAAATGGAGAAACATGTCACGATTTCGTGACATGTGTTTTCACGGAGCGCAAGTGGAAACAAAGGGGAAAATAGATACATGTCACGATTTCACGACTTGTTGTAGATGAAAGAAAAAAACAGAGAAAATTGTCATGATTTCATGACATTTTTGGAAAAAAATCCAGGTGGGTGGAAAATGTCGCGATTTTGCGACATGTCACATTTTCACGACTAAAGGTAGCAAAAGGGCCAAGAAAGTGGAGAATGTCGTGATATCGCGACACATCGTTTTTTCACTAAAATAATGAATATGGGAGCCAAGTGAGTGGAAATTGTCATGATTTTGTGACATGTTGTGATTTTGTGGTGAGAAAGCAGAAATGACAGTGCCAAAAGGAAGATGTTGCGATTTCGCGACATGGTAAATTTTCGTGACAAAGAGCAACGAAAAAAGCCAAGCAGAGGAGAATGTCACAATTTTGTGACATGTTGTGGAAAGAAAGCAAAATGAAGGCAGATGTCACGATTTCGTGACATGTTACATTTTTGTGAAAGTGAAAGACAAGAAGGCCAAGCAAGAGAAAATGTCACGATTTCATCACATGTCACATTTTCGCGACTGGTGGCAATAGGATAAAGCAGTAAGTTGAAAATGTCATGATTTTGCGACATGTCACATTTTCGCGACCTATCACATTTTTGCGACAGAAGCAACAATAAAGGCCCAATAAATTTTTGTCCGCATTTTTCTTCATATTGCATAGGAGAACATGAGGAGAAGATAAGGATCGAACAAAGTAATGTTTTAAAATATCTCCAACTGATTTTGAGATCAAGGTCAAAGAGGCTCCAAGATTAAATGTTTCCCAACATTTAATTCAATATCAAAGCTCTCCAAAATTTAATATGGCAATCAGTGCAAGAAGGAAGAACGTGTTAAGGCATACAGTTTTCAAAGCCACCAAAATTAAATATGCCTCCGGTATTAAAATCTCTTGTTCATGATCTCCTAACACTTCAAGCATGCCCCGAGAATGGTCATTTAATGGAGAAATATGGTCCCTTGTTTTTGTTCAATTTTCAACTTGATCCATTGAAGCAGGGAATGTGATTTCTCCGAGGTAAATATAGGGGGATTATTTCTCTTTTCAAGTGCATATTTTGCGGATCTCCTCTTCAAAATATGTTTTATGTTTTAAATGTTGTGATGCAAAAGAGAGAGGGAAGACCTCTATAAATACCAATGTATATCTCAAGAAAAAGAGGAGGACCTTTTTGCAAAAATTGAAGCAGAAATCCTAAGTGCATTTTGCTCTATTCTTAGAGTCTTTTGAGTTGGTGATCCAAAATGTTATTCATGTGATGCTTTCTGTGTGATTCACTTATGTTTAGTCCAGTGTTAAAATATGAGTTGAATTCTGTTGTTCTAAATTTGACTATGTTTTCATTTGAACATTTGAAGTATAATTGAAGGCAAAATTGTAGTCAGTATTTGATCCAATCTCTGTATGTGCATTCTAAGAATTAGTTGTTGCTTATCTTTAGGATCTAGTTGAGGTTATTTGCTATCTAAGGTTGTTCTCCCTATCAACTGTCGGCTTCGGCCATATTTCCATCTCTTTCTATTATTTCCATATCTTTCTATTATCTCTAACCCTAAACCTTAAAACCAGTTTAGATTAGTTTGGGAGCCAGCCCTCTCTAGATATTGGCTCGGGAGACTTCTCTTTCTCTCGGCCTTTCAATGTTGGCCGGGTCTAGGGTGCATTTTATATGACTAGGCGGATTCGTGACCAATAGTTTTTGGCACGCCCGGTGGGACAAACTATTTTTGTCTCAATAAGATCCATAATCGATGGGACAAGTACTATTTCGAGTTGACAAACCCACCTGTGCCAACAGTTTTTGGCACACCCGATGGGACTCACAAGTCCCATATTTTGACACCCAAAGGAATCAAGATTTTTATGAACTGTCTTGACCTCAAAGCGGAGATTGTAAGTTCATCTGGTGACTCTATCGAGGACGACTGTATAGTACCTGGAAATCTCCAATCGTGAAGCTGGTGAAAATCCTTGCTTCATGATCACGAGATAAAAATCCAAAGAATCAAAATATCCAGTCGAATACTTCGAGATCGATGTTCAAAACTAGAGGGAGCGCTCAAGATTGGTAAGTCCTATGAACCCATCATTTGCTATCTCTTCGTAGGTGGCGGGTCATTTTGTGCCATCTTTGACTCCTCCCAGTACTACTACGAGATTGCTAGCACATCCAGATCCAGTGGTGCAAATGGCTGGTCAAAAACCTCCTCCATGACAATTTCTTGCTTGGAACCATTCGGGAGCGTTGGATCTACCTTTTTAAAATCTAGTTCCTACTACAACATTGAAGGCTTTGCCTACATACGATGGGACCAGAAAGACCATGTATGAGCATGTTTCAGATGTGGCATCCTTGGCTACAATTCATAATATCACAGACAAATATGTCATGATCAAATTGCTCGTGTTGTCACTTCACGGTAAGTTATTGTGCTGGTATAGATCCTTGTCTCCCAACTCCATAAATTCATGGGATCAATTAGCAAAGATTTTGATCCAAGGGTTCAATGAGCAAGCAAACCCATTTTCTTTGTTGCATCAATTTACTAATATCAAGAGGTATCCTCAAGAGGAGATAGTGGATTTCAATGTTAGGTTTGCCCGAACCTGGCAGAGAGTTCCTGATGGTCTCTGCCCTACTAATGATCAAGCACCATTTTACTTTCTTAGGGATTTTCACTCAGATATTAGTATGAACATTAGGATGTCCAATGTTCAAACCTTTCCTGCACTCTATTCCCAGGCATAGAAGGTTGAGGCTGATCTAATTTCCATTGGGAAATTTCCTCTAAAAATGACTGCCCATTTTTCTCGAGCTTCCGCAATACCAAGCATACGAGTGCAACCTCCACATCTTACACTGCTCCATCCATGTACCCTTCATCTTCATGGAATCCTCCAACACCTTCGGTCCCTATGATTCCCATTCCATAGTTAACCTCTCCAGTTCCAACTCCTGCATTACCTTCTCCACTAGTTCCATTACCTCTACCGACACCGCCTGTGTCCTCAAGCCTAGATCCTCAATTGGCTATTTTGTAAGAAATTCAATCGGCCATGAGAGCCCTCACTAACAAGGTGACATCTATGGAGTGAAGAGAGGAAAAAAGGAACTATCAACCATGAAGATTTATTTCGATGGTAACTAGAGAGCAAGTTGCTCCTAGCAAGGCTATAGAGAAAGTACCTGAGAGGAACTCAACGATCTTGGTAAGTGAAGAGGCTGGCCCTTCTGAAGTTTCACATGAGCCATCTTATTGGTGTTCTTCATGCAACGACCCACATGATGAGTCCACTTGCATGGTCCACCAAAATTATTTACAAGTTCTTATGGGGAGCCGTATAAACATGATTCGAGAGGTGGATCATAATTCTATGATGTCTCCTGAGGAACACATTGTAGTCTTGACATGCAGCGGCAAGAAACCAATGGTGGTAGATCCGGCTAAGATGGAGCCATTGAAAGTACCTCCTGCATAAGCAACAAAGTAGCAAATACCTATAAAGACTCATGATCCTCCAACCCCGCAACAAGATCCACCTATTTTTTCGAAGGATTTGCTTCCACCACAAGCAAAAGAGAGGTTGCAAGCTAAGGCTTCTACCTCCCAACCGCAAGAAAAAATGAAGGAACAAGCTAGAGAGATGTTGTGGTATCCATCATTGACTAAACGACAGTGAGTGGAGGCCACCCAACAATATAGAAGCATATTTGAATCTGCTAGTGGAGGGAGAGAGCCGATTTCAATGGAGTACAACATCGTCGAAGAACTCAAAAGGATACCAGCCAAGGTAAGTCTGTATGACACCTTGTAGCTGCCTGGATAGGTAAATCTCTTACAGGAATCCTTGAAGACCACACAAAGTAAGGGGAAGGCTCCAGCCTAGGTGGTTATGTCTCAAAATCTGACCTCTTCAGTCCTCAAAAAAAATAGACCACCACCTTTTTATCTTTCATTGAGAATGGAGGGACATGTGGTGCATAATTGCCTCATTGACTCAGGAGCAGCTACTACTGTCATGCCTAAGGTAGTATGTGATGTCATAGGCATGGAATATACAAGGACTAGCATGGGAGTTTTGTAGCTAGATGGTACCTTAGTAAAGATGGTGGGCGTAATTAAGGATGTTCCTATCTCCCTGCACACCATGCCTTAGATTACTGTGATCCAGGAGATCATAGTAGTGGACCTAGAGCCATGTTTTGGTATGTGTCTCTCCCGAGAGTTCACGACTAAACTCGGGGGTTACCTTTCTTTGGATTTTACTCATTTAGAGGTGATCCATAAAGGTAAAAAGGTGAATATTTTCAATGAGAATCCTTCCACATTTCATGTGGAGAGAATAGATGAAATGGATAGGTTAGCAAATTCAGTGCACATGATGTCTGAAGAATTTGGCTAGCTTGACCTAATGGAAGAAGCTTTGGAAGAGCTTCGCCTAGAAAATGAATTTTCCATGGCCAATTTCAATGCCAATTTCATAACGAGGAAAATGAATTTTCCATGGCCAATTTCATAATGTGAAAACACAGTGTTACCTTGTACATATAAAAAAAAAAAAAAAAAAAGAAAGAAAAAACACTACTTGTAGGAGTCCTCCTTTGTACAGAGTTCGTCAACTTTGGCTCCTTTTGCACACGATCCCGTAGGTATGTCTATTTCTTTCTTTTTTTCTTTCCCTTCCCAGTAGGTAGTGGCTTCCATCTCCTTCTTCCTTCCACTTCCTTATTTTCATTCCCTTCCTCTCCCACTCCTTCTTCCACTATACATAATCAAGCCACTACTATTGTTTCTACTCCCCTCTCTGATGTTCCCGTTTCTTCTTCCCCTTTCTTCTAATCCTTTGTATTTTGAGCACTTCTCCACAGTTCCCACCACTTTCTCCATCCCATCCACTTCCATTTCATTATCTATTTTCATGGAATCCCAACAGCTGGTAGCACAATAGCACCCTCTTCAGTTGTTGTATCTACCGCTTCTACTCCTCCATCTTCCACCATTCCATCATTCACCATTCCCGTTCCATGGCCTGCACATCTGCCGGTCATCACTCCATTCATTCCCATTTTTGCAACTCAGGTGCTTCTCACTACTGCCATGGAGATCCTTGCACAGCACCTGGTGATTACCCAGCTCAACCGAGCTAGGCAAAATGCAGTAGTTAAAGGAATAAGGGAAGTTCTGCTATTCCACAAATTTCTATTGAAGGTCCTATTTTAAGTGTCAAGTGCCAACAAGAGCTTGTTGCAACAGCCCGTAGAAACATCCAACATCAACCAACACTCACTTCTTCTACTCCTCCAACTTCTTGACTCTATTGCCCAATGGATAAATGCCTAGGGTTCGTGCATCCGTCAGAACTGTATACCTCGAGAGCCGCCAAGAATATTGGCATTTTTGCCACATTTTTGTTGTTGTTGCTGTTCATGCAAAAGAATGCACAAATTGTAGAGATACTCACTCCTCTGTTTGTCCCTCCAAGCACCTTGAAAGGGATAATAAATAAAATACAAAAATCTCTACAAATTTTGTGTTAAAGCAAAGTAAGTATAAGATGTCGCGATATCGCGACATGTCGCATTTTCGTGACCTATCACGTTTTCACGATGTCCGATGCAGAAAACAGCTAAGCATAGAAAATGTCACGATATCGTGACATGTATTTTCATGACCTGTCATGTTTTTGCGGTTTTCGATGCAGAAAACAACTAAGCATAGAAAATATCGTGATATCGCGACATGTCGCATTTTCACGACCTGTCACGTTTTCACGCTAGAAAACAGGAAAGGAAGCAGTAACGAAAAAGTTGTGATTTCACGACATGTTGCATTTTTGTGACATGTAGTGGAAACGAAGCAAAGTGATAGGAAGGTGTCGCGACTTCGTGCAATTCAGTAGCAAAGGGGAGTGCCAAGGAAAAATGTCGCGAAATCGCGACATGTTGAATTTTTGCAATAGAAATCGGCAACGAACGAGAAGATAAAAAATTGTCGCGATATCACGACATGTCGCATTTTTGCAGGGAGACAGCTAAAAAAAAAAACAAAGGAACTTGTCGTGATTTTGTGACATGTCGTGGAGACAAAGCCAAATGGAGAAGGACATCGTGATTTTGCGACACGTCGCATTTTCATGACTAAAAGCGATGGAAGGGCAAAATGGAGAAACATGTCGCGATTTCGTGACATGTCACGTTTTTGCGGAGCACAAGCGAAAACAAAGGGGAAGATAGATACATGTCATGATTTCGTGACTTGTTGTAGATGAAAGAACAAAACAGAGAAAATTGTCATGATTTTGTGACATTTTTGGAAATAGAGCCAGGCGGGTGGAAAATGTCACGATTTTGCTACATGTCACATTTTCACGACTAAAGGCAGCGAAAGGGCCAAGCATGTGGAGAAAGTCACGATATCATGACACGTCGCGTTTTCATGAAAATAATGAAGATAGGAGCCAAGTGAGTGGAAATTGTCACGATTTCGTGACATGTTGCGATTTCGTGGTGAGAAAGCAGAAAAGACAGTGCCAAGAGGAATATTTCACGATTTTGCGACATGGTAATTTTTCACGACAAAGAGCAACAAACAAATCCAAGAAGAGGAGAATGTCACGATTTCGTGACATGTTGTGGAAAGAAAGCAAAATGAAGGCAGATGTCACGATTTCGTGACATGTTACATTTTTGTGGAAGTGAAAGACAAGAAGAGCCAAGCAAGAGAAAATGTCACGATTTCATGACATGTCACATTTTCACGACTGGTGGCAATAGGAGAAAGCAGTAAGTTGAAAATGTCACGATTTCGCGACATGTCGCATTTTCGCGACCTGTCACATTTTCACGATAGAAGCAACAACAAAGGCCCAATAAAGTTTTGTCCGCATTTTTCTTCATATTGCATAGGAGAACGTGAGGAGAAGATAAGGATCGAACAAAGTAATGTTTTAAAATCTCTCCAACTGATTTTGAGATCAAGGTCAAAGAGGCTCCAAGATTAAATGTTTCCCAACATTTAATTTAATATCAAAGCTCTCCAAAATTTAATATGGCAATCAGCGCAAGAAGGAAGAACGTGTTAAGGCATACAGTTTTCAAAGCCACCAAAATTAAAGATGCCTCCAGTATTAAAAGCTCTTGTTCGTGATCTCCTAACGCTTCAAGCATGCCCCGAGAACGGTCATTTAATGGAGAAATCTGGTCCCTTGTTTCCGTTTGATTTTCAAGCTTGATCCATCAAAGTAGGGAATGTGATTTCTCCGAGGCAGATTAAGGGGGATTATTTCTCTTTTCAAGTGCATATTTTGCGGATCTCCTCTTCAAAATATGTTTTATGTTTTAAATGTTGTGATGCAAAAGAGAGAGGGAAGACCTCTATAAATACCAATGTATATCTCAAGAAAAAGGGGAGGCACTTTTTACAAAAATTGAAGCAGAAATCCTAAGTGCATTTTGCTCTGTTCTTAGAGTCTTTTGAGTTGGTGATCCAAACTGTTATTCATGTGATGCTTTTTGTGTGATTCACTTCTGTTTAGTCTAGTGTTAAAATATGAGTTGAATTCTACTGTTCTGAATTTGACTATGTTTTCATTTGAACATTTGAAGTATAATTGAAGGCAAAATTGTAGTCAGTGTTTGATCCAATATCTGTATGTGCATTCTAAGAATTAGTTGTTGCTTATCTTCAAGATCTAGTTGAGGTTATTTGCTATCTGAGGTTGTTCTCCCTATCAACTATCGGCTTCGGCCATATTTCCATCTCTTTCTATTATTTCCATCTCTTTCTGTTATCTCTAACCCTGAACCTTAAAACCAGTTTAGATTAGTTTGGGAGCCAGCCCTCTCTGGAGATTGGTCCGGGAGACTTCTCTTTCTCTCGGCCTTTCAATGTTGGTCGGGTCTAGGGCACATTTTATATGACTAGGTGGATTCATGACCAACATATTCTTTTTAATTTCTTCTACTGATAACAAGATGTGGTCTTCCATCCATAATCCTCTAAAGCCATTATGAATCATTTCTTTGTTAATATCCACTACATCCTTGATCACACCTTCAATTTTATCAAAAAATTGCCAAGCCTTTTGGAGGGCTTTGTGCTTCTTCACCATAATTCAAGCAGTAATTCTAGCATTGTTCCAATCCTTATTAGGAATTGTCTTAGCCAAGTCACTAAGCCTAATATCCACCAGTTCGTAAATTTGCTCAGTTGGAATCACCATGGGTTGTAGCTCCCAAGTGAAACTATCCAGATCCTTCTAAATATTTTGGAGTAGGTGACTAGCATCATCCAAATAATCAATAATAATTTGTAGCCCTGAGCATTTTTCCAAAACTTTAGAGAGCAATTCCTTTCTCACTTTCTTTAGCCCAGTATTGGAGAAACCTTAAGACAGCCTTCTCAATTTGAAGCTACTACTTTAGACTCTATATTTCCTTAGCTTGCTATTCATTTTTCTCCTTCTACTCCTCTATTTGCTTCTTGATATTATTAGCCTCTAGGAATTTGTCTTACCAGTTCTTTTCTTTTTTTTTTCAAAACCTTCTCCACTTGTTTTTTCTTATCGATGGTCTTTTGGAGTTTTTCTATTTTATTTTCTAGCTTTTCCACATTTTCTTTGTATATATCATTCTTTACATAAAAATTTTCCAAGTGAGATTTGACCACTATCAATTCATATTTTACAAATAACTATTCAATGTCTTTTGTATATTCTTCTATGTGATAGTATTGAACATACATCTCAGTTTCAGGCTTGCTCACAAGGGAAATCATGGATCTAGATGTCCTTTTCCTTGAAACTGGATCCACAATCATGCTTCTTTTCTTTGTGGCCATCCTCTTGGAAGGCTTAGACAAATTCTCTACCTAGAAATATTGGATCTTATATGGAGCTTCTTACTTCTTTTGAAAAATTTCTTGGGTAGGGTAACTCATAGGGAGAGGAGAAGAGGCTACAAGGTATGCAAGAGCTGAATAAAAAATTATTAGCGGTTGAGAAGAAGTAACTACAATGAAATATGTGATCACAGTGGAATTTGTGACCACTAATACTGTTGTAATTGGTACACTCATAGAAACTGAAGTGAAAATTACAACATGATGAGTGGGGGTGTTCATAACAGTTTGTTTATCAGATGATAGGGGTGGTTGCAATGACAAGGATGGAACTATGGGAGATGATGAAGGGGGGATATCAGGTGATGAAATAGTAATTTGAGGTGATGAAGAAGGAATTGAGGTGACCTTAGAGGAGATGGGTTGGATTACCCCTCGGTACTGACTGATGAAATAGGGGAAGAACTATGAAGGGGAGAAGGCACCTTTGTTTCAACCTCATGCTCAGAAAGGGAGGGAGATTTCTTAGTGGAATCCATAGGAGGAGGAGGAGAAGAAGGGTTAGGGACCATACCTTAACCTACTTATGTAAGGCATTCTAGAGCTATCTCCATGTTTTGCTATTACACTTGTTGAATCAATTATTTTACAACTTAAATAGGGTTTTCTTTAACAACTTCCTCCTTATCCAAATTCTGTTTCTTGGAAATTTCCTTCTCAGCTCTTTCTAGTGCCCTTTTGTATTTTCTCTAAAAAACTTGCAAGGGGAATGATTTCTCATTTTATATTTCTCCTTCAGATAGTTCTTCCTGTACTAGTTCTTCTTATAAAGTCTATTCAAAAATAGGATTTAATTCCACTACTGCTACAGTGGTAAAACTCAAGGGTGTGAACCTAAATGTCTCATCCTTATTGGTCTAGTATATCTCTGTATCTGAAGGCTATCTGTTGGACTAATCGCCAGTGTCCCTCCTCAAGAATCGTGACATGGACTAACCGCCTCCCGTAGGTTAAAGCTCTGGCCTGTAGCGGCTACCTCAAGTTCGAGCTTTTGGTAGAATGGCAGGTTTTGCCTTTCTAACAATTGGTATCAGAGCCGGTCTCGGGTTTGATTCCCTTCGGGTAACGCTGGGGGGGGATTGTTGGACTAATCACCAGCGTCCCTCCTCAAGAATCGTGACATGGACTAACCACCTCCCGTAGGTTAAAGCTCTGGCCTGTAGTGGCTACCTCAAGTTTGAGCTTTTGGTAGAATGGCAGGTTTTGCCTTTCTAACACTATCCACAAAATACTAGGTGCTTGGGCCTACTTATTGTCTTTATGACTAGTGTACTGATAGTCCTTTTACTTGAATAGTGCATCTTACTCATCAACTGCGCTCCTTTTGTAAATTGCTCTATCTGCTTAGTTGAAGGCTAAAAAGTCTTTAGAACTTTGAAAAAAATCAATGGAGTATCGGGTTCCTCTTCTTGAACTTCTTCTTCTAGAGGTGGGTATGGGGAAATCATATCTATTTTATGATTTCTTATAGATTAGTACTATATTCCTTGGGTCTTTCAGCTTCCAAGTTGTGATATTCTTGTCATATCTATCAAAAAAATCATCATCAATTTTCAACCCAAACTTGGATTTCTCTTTACCAATTTCAACTCTCATCCTCCACCAGTCTGATATCTTGGCTTCATTCCATTTCTTCTTTTCCTCTACCTCATTACCAATAGATTCTTGAGACTGAGGGTCTTTTTTCTTATCTATTTTATCCTTAGTTTATTTGATGGTAGACTCCTTCAACCGATGTTTTGCATTATTGTCTAGATCAAAATAAATAATTTGTTCATAAAAGTCTAAACATGGAAAAAATTTAGTCCATATTATAAAAATTCCACTCTAAAAGCATGGTTTCTTTGTTATTTCTACCATGTTCAAAATGTGACCTGGATTTCTTCTCAAATTTGTAGGCCTTTTTTCCATTCAGGGCTATGTTCCTCTTATAGAATACATCATCTTGGTCATAACTTCATATCTGAGGAATGTAAAAAAGACCCAACCTATATAGATATTGGTCAATTTTTTCACCCTTTTGCTTCTTGGTAATGGTTATATCATCAACATTGCATTAGGTCAACAAACACCTCATCTTTCTCCCAGTGCCATAGTTCAAATCTATAAATTTTTCTTACCTGAAGTATTCCAAGGTGAATAGCCTATCAGTAACAAAATGGAACAATAGGAAAGGCCTACCAATGAAGCCATACAGTCTAATGACCATGCCCTCTATTAGGAGACACCAATATCCTTCCTCTGCACCTTCTGTTCTTAACATTTTTTTGGCCAAAGTTGGTAGCCTAGGGCATTCTCCATATATTATTTTCAATGTTGGCCCTAAGAATTCCAAGTTGAATCTATAGAAATACTCAGTGCTTATGATATGAGAAGTCTAATAATAAATAGGAATGGGGTCTCTCTCGTTGGTCTTATCCTTAACCAAAATCTAGGGCATCATGTCCCTTACAACAACATAAAAAATCTACACCAGTCTTGAAAAATTTTCAAAACATGGTGCATCAGAGCTTATTTTCATTCTCACTAGTTGCTTATGTATTCTCCAAGTAAGGAAAGCCAACCATTAAAAATAGATAACCCTAACACCTTTCTTTTCTACATCTTATTCATACATCCTTTCATTTGAAATGTAATATGTAGTGGCTATTTTCCAATCTTCCACTATTTTATTAGAGTCCAAACCCTCCATAGAGGCTAACATTGAATATAGTCCTGTGTTAATAAATCGTTCAATGGAAATTGGAACCTTGGGCAACCCTTTTCTAGGTCTAGTATCTTTGAGTTGATTATAGACCCATATTATGGAATACTCACCATCGTTAGATCACTTTTGTAGAGAGTAATACCTAGCCTGGGTGGTCATTTTAAACTCTTTTGGCCTTATGGGTGATTCTACTCCTATGGAAAAAAACTTGTGATAGTTTGTAGTAGTGATGCTAAATAGGGTTTTTCCCCTAGATGTATTTGCTACTTTTTCCATCAGGTCATAAAATTTAATGATAGTTTCTATCAACTACGAACAAGGATGAACAAAATTGCAAATGTAAAAGGACAATAAGGAGAGGACAAAATATCTACCATGAGTCGACAGAGTTGCTCCTTTATTGAACATGTTATTGATATGCCTTCTGAGCTTCATTCTCTCTATGAGGACCAGCTTGGTTTCGACCATAAATTTTTCTTTTTCAATATAGTGCCCTACTATCCTTTTCATCGATGTTTTAGCTTCTTGAGTGTCTTCGAAGGACATTTCTACTAGCTTATAATTAGCTTATAATTCAATCAAAATAGAGTTTAATATGAAAACCATTAATCAAAATTGGTTGTATGTTTCCCTCCGGATATTCAAGCTAGAAAAAATTGATCTCTTTAAATTCTATTATCTTGAAAGGTCTATTCTAGAAGGAATCAAACTTCTAATGATGTCCTGATTTATCTCTTTCAACATTCCACTTGAGTACTATGTCTCCAACTTGGAATTTGCTGAACCTTGCGTTCTTGTCAAACCATACCTTGATGTCTACTAAATACTTTTGAAAGTTATCATAGGCCTAAGTTATTTAATCCTCCAACTGCAGAAGGTGTGTCAGTCTTGTTTCCACTAGATTTTCCTCATATTTTTCTTATGTATTTATTAGCTTGAGTTCCAGAATCTCCAAATGGATAGGCAAAACTGCTTCCTTGCCATACACTAAGGCATAAGTATAAGTCTTGATAAACTTCTTAATAGTAATTTTATCTGCCCACAGAGCTTACTCCATCATTATGTGCCAACTTCTTTTGTTACCCTCTAGTGATATTCTCAAAATCCTTAAGAGTTTTTTGTTAGTTGATTCTGCAAGTCCATTTCCTTGAGGGTAGTAATTTGAAGTATTCTTAATGGTGATGATATAATTGTTGGCAAACTCAATATACTTAACTCCTTTTAATGTTGGTCCATTGTCACTCACCAAGGCTTATGGAACACCAAACATTAAAATTAGGCTTTCCATTAAATTTATTACCACTTCCTGGTCTAATTTCTTGGTAGGAATAGCTTCTACCCATCTAATGAGGTAGTATATAGCAATTATAATGTACTTATGCTCAGCTAAATAATGAGTGTTGATAACCCCTATGAAGTCCAAACCCCATTACTAAAAGGGTTCTTCCAATTAAATTGGCTTAAGGGGGAATAAAACATTCCTTGTCCTTTAAGATCCTCCATGGAACTCCTCTATGACCCTTTTTTGTTGATCATATTTTAAGCACTTAAGGAGAACTCCATCAAGGTTCCTTTTGTATAGAACTTTTGGCAATAAGACTTACTTCAAATACTAAAGTCTATATCTTCTTATTTGTTATGCATTAATATCAGAAGGGTATACCCCAGTTTTAAAATACTTAATAATCTAATCTAATCAGTCTGATTCATCTGAATGCAATCCTTCAGTATGATCATCTATTGTTGCTTGACAAGTTGTTACCTCTACTGAGACTGCTACTTTTGTTAGACCTTGGCATAGAGCTCTTCCTCTTACCAGATTTTTAGGATGGATATCCACATCATATTCTTGGATTTTAGTAATCCAACCATCTATTTTATCCCTGAGTTATCCTTGTAGAATAAATCTTCTTACATTCGTATGAACAACATAAACCAGGGTCTTACTTTGAACCAAATACTACCTAAATTTCTTCAATGATTTCATTATAAAAAATACTTGTTTCTCAATAAAATTATACTTAACCTGGTAATCATGGAGAGTCTAGCTCAAAAATAATATGGGGTGTTCCTCACCTTGATCATACTTTTGAGTGAGTATTGAGGCATAACTTTCCTCAACTCCATAAGAATAAAGGATAAAATCCTTATTGAAATCTAGATTTACTAGCACTGGAGATGTGGCAATGGATTTCTTGATAATTTCTAAGGCTTGCTTTCCTACCTCAATACATTTGAACGTAGCATCTTTCTTCAATAGTTCATATATAGGTCTCACCTTCTGAGCAAATTTAGAAATGAATTTCCTAATAAATTTTATTTTACCAAATAAGGACTGCAAGGCTTTTTTTTTACAAATAGTGGAAGATCAAGAATGGATTTGATTATGTCCATATCTATGGCAATACCTTCTTTTGAGATCACATGACCTAGCAACTTTTCCTCATGTACTAAAAAAAATGATTTCTTAGGATTGAGGGAGATGCAAAATTCTCTAAACTTTTAAAAAACTTGTTCAAGGTGTGCTAAGTGATCATGATTGTTGTGGAAAAACATAGTCATGTCATCTAAATAAATTAGAATAACTTTTTTAATTAGTTACCAAAGGCATAGTCCATGGCTCTCTTAAATGTAGATCATGCATTGGACAACCAAAAAGGCATTCTCTAGTAGGCAAATGTGCCTCATTTTGTGGTGAATGATGTTTTATACTTGTAGACACCTCAAACATGTCATGCTTAGGGGATCTACTCACATATACACATTCATAAGATCATATACACATTCATAAGATCATATGACATAAAATGCAAATGGATTCCTCATAAGTTATGAAGAATATGAAGATGAAACAAAGATGGCCTACATGGGTCCAAGGCATGAGCCCCTTGTCTTAGGGCCGCATACTATTGCTAATGGTTTCTGGAAAAGCGATGATGATTTTGACTCCAAAACTAAGATGGCTTATCTTGGGCCTCACCACTTGCGGAAAGTTGGCATGTTGGTAGAGAGAGAGGTGGCCCTTCGTGCAATAAACCCTCATCTATTATTTTTGGGAAGACCTATTGAACTAACTACTATTCACCATATGGTCAATCCCCCTCCACCTATATTCAGAGAGCAACTAGAGCCTAATGATCCTATTATCCACCCTGCTCATGGGACAGATCCAAAAATTTTCATTCCTCCAGAGCCTCATCGTAAGTATGGAAGGTAAACCTCTAATATAAGATTTCACCCATGTGGTTCTAGAGATTTCATCCCATCCATAAATATGATCTCCATTAATTTGGCCACTCCACTTCATAATCCAGTAGATCCTACCAAATCATTGCATCTTGATGTAGAGGCTATCGATTGGGATCATGTTGATTTTCCCATAGAGCTTGAAGACCTCTTCCCCAACAAAGAGATGTTACAACCATTCCATTTTGCATGAGGTTGTGTGCATGACATATTCCATGCTGGTTTGGATCTTGAGTTAGTAGGACCTGTAAATCCTGCCGATGACATTCATTTGATACCCACGCCTCATCAACTAGAGGATGGGTCACATATGACTATAGAAGTGACTTTTGAGGTGGACATCAATGATGATCCTACCCAACCAAGGAAATTCAAGTTCAGATAAAGTCTATCCCCAGAGGAACAAGCCATCCTAATTCCTCTCCTCAAGGAGAGGTCAAATATTTTTGCTTGGACTTACAAAGACATGCCAGGGATATATCCAAATTTAGTCATTCACAACCTTTCATTGGATCCCATGAAGAAGCCAGTCAAGTAAAAATTGAGGAAAATGCATCCAACCGTCACTTTGAAGGTAAAGAACAAATTGGAAAAACTATTGGATGTGGTGTTCATAGTTCCTATCAACTACCTTGAGTGGGTGTCGAACATGGTACCCATGGGGAAACTCAATGAAAGAGTCCGTATCTACATAGACTTTAGAGATTTAAATAGGGCAACACCAAAGGATTCATTCCTATTTCCAAACATAGATTCTCTTGTAGATGCAACCGCATGTCATGAGATGCTCTCCCTAATGGATGGTTTTTTTGGATACAACTAGATTTAGATTAAGCTCGAAGATCAACATAAAACTGCTTTCATTACTTTGTGGGGAACATTCTATTACAAAGTGATGCCATTCGGTCTAAAAAATGTTGGTGTCACATATCAGTAGGCCATGACATACATATTCCATGACTATATGCATAAGATCTTAGAGGATTACATGGATGACTTACTGGCCAAGTCCCTATTACGGAAAGAGCATGCTAAGGTCCTTAGACAAGTCTTTGACCACCTCATTGAACAAAATGTTCGATTGAATCCTAAGAAGTGCATATTTGGAATAACTTTTGGCAATATTTTGGGATTCATCATATCCAAGAGAGGCATTGAAGTCGATCTTGCAAAGGTAAAGGCTATATTGGAAATGGCCCCCCCTACCAACATTAGGGAGCTAAGGAGCCTACAAGGCAAGATAACATCCATAAAAATATTCATCGCACAATTATCAAAAAAATGCCGACCTATGAATCGGTTTCTATGCAAGGAGGTCCCCTTTCATTGGGATGAAGAATTCCATCAAGCCTTTGTAGAGATCAAAACTTATCAGGAAACATACCATTTTTACTATATATATCAACTCATGATTTTGCATTGGGCACCATGTTAGCCCAAAATAATGCACAAGATAAAGAGCAAGCCATATATTACATTAGTCACACCTTGGTGAGTTATGAGCTAGGATATGTGTATGTCAAAAAATTGTGTTTAGCAGATGGTCTTTGCAACTCAAAAGTTGTGACACTACATGCTGAGCCATACGACCTACATCATATTAAAAAAAAATCCTTTGCAGTACATGATGAGAAATACATATCACAATAAACGTACCACAAAATGGATCATGCTATTGATAGAATTTGATCTAGAGTTCATAAGCAAAAAGTCCATCAAGGGACAAGTCATAGTATATCAATTAGTAGAGGTGCCTCTTCAGGATAACAAGCCTCTCACCATAGAATTACCTAATGATGCAAACTTTGCATTATCAAATCTGCTATAACTCAGAGAACCTAAGAAATAAAGAGACATGTCATTGTTCTTCGATGATTCAAAGTGTGAACAATTGGGTGGAGCAAGGATTGTCTTTATCACACCACAAGGCACTCCATTTCCCTTATCATTCAAACTAGACTTCTCATGCACAAACATGTATGAGGTATTTATCTTGGGACTCCAAACAACTATAGCAATGGGTATTAAAAGATTAAATATCTTTGGTGACTCCTTGCTCATAGTAAACCAGGTCAAAGGACTATTTCAATGTAGGTGCCCACTCCTAAAGACTTACAAGGAACTTGTTGACACCTACCTAGCCCGACTGGAATGGTATGACATCGAGGCAATTCCTCGTACATCAAATAGATTTGAAAACACCATGGCCTCTTTGGGATTCTTAATCCCTTAGAATCCATCTACTTATTTTAAAACCATTCATGTAAAAGTTCTTTTGTACTCAACAATACACCGTGAAGCTTTTGACAATCAATAATCAGTCAACATGATCCACATCAAACCAAATCAGGATTGGTCCTACGCAACTAGAGATTTCTTGCAAATGTCACCTTGTAGGTCTTTGATCTCCCAAGGACCTATGGAGTGTGGCACAACCATACACCATAGATTTTTTTCTCAATCCATGTTCACCAACTCAGGAATATAGGAAGAGCAAGACGTCTTTTCTATAGAAGTTGTAGCTTATCAAGATTGAATTTCCCAACTACGGGACTTCCTAAAACTTGGAATAGTACCTCAATGTTTATCGCATACTGAAAGTCAAACATTCAAATAAAAAGCAACAAGATATATATTTCTTGGAGAAATCCTCTAAAAACAAGGATATGATGGAGTATTACTCCGTTGTCTTGAGCCCAAGGAAACATCTTGGGCAATTTTGCAAGCTCACAATGGCACATGTGGAGGGAATTTCAGTGGCATGGCCATTGTTAAGCTCATATTGAGAATGGGTTACTATTGGACCACCATGGAAAAGGACTATTATGAGTATGTCAAGAAATGCATTAAGTGCCAGCAACATGCAAATCTAATGCACTTATCATCACAAGCCTTGAAACCCATCCAGGCAGCATGGTCATTCTCGCAGTGAGGACTAGACTTGATTGGGAAGATCTCACCCCCATCCTAAGTTTGGCACATATTAATAATAATTTCCACTAAATACTTCACTAAATGGGTTGAAGAAATCCCCTTAACATCAAAAATTGGATCAAGGATTGCGGAGTTTATACTCCACAATATCATAAGTCATTTTGGGGTCCCTTTGAAGATAACATCGAATAATGGGCCATCTTTCAAGAACATAAATGTGCATGCTTTAATGAATAGATACCATATTCAGCATAGTTTTTCAACGCCTTATTATCCAAAAGAAAATGGGCAAGCATAAGCCTCGAACAAAATAATAGTCTCCATATTGAGGAAGACGATGCAAGACAATCACAAGGATTGGCACATGCAGTTGCCTCTTGCACTATGGGAATATAGGACTAGTATATGGATGCCCACTAGGGAAACACCATTTTCACTATTATATGGCACTAAGGCCATCATGCCACTAGAGTTGGAGATTCCAACTCTATGCATAGCATTAAAATCCTACATAGAAGATGATGCCATGCGGTAAGGCCACCTTGATCATTTAATGCTTCTTGATGAATGAGGAGTTAATGCTTTAGAGCATCTTTACATTTACTAATATCACCTTGCATGAGGTTACAATAGTAAAGTCCACTTAAGAGAATTCAGGGTTGGAGATCTAGTGCTCAAAGAAAATCAACAAAATTCAAATCTGTCGTTGCACCTACGAGACAAATTCATGGTAAATTGGATAGGCCCGTACATGATTTCACAAAGATTTGGGCCTGTAGCATATCGCCTTATATCATTAGATTGTGTTGAAGAGCCCGAACATATCAATGAAATTCACTTGAAGGCATTCTACACATAAAATACAAAAACATTCAAATATGTCAAAAATACAAAAACATTCAAATATGTCAAAAATACAAAAAAAAATCAAATATGTCAAAAACACAAACAAATCATAAAAACATAAAAATTCAAAATACAATCAAAGGCTCCAAGGGTATCAAAGCCGCTTGGTCAAAATAAAATTCAAAATGCTCCAAGGGCATTCAAGCCACTTGGTCAAAATAAAATCAAAATGCTCCAAGGAAATTCAAGCCGCTTGGTCAAAATCAAATCAAAATTCACCAAGGAAATTCAAGTCGCTTGGTCAAAATCAAATCAAAATTCTCCAAGGGCATTCAAACCGCTTGGTTAAATTCAAATCAAAATGCTCCAAGGGTATACAAACCGCTTGGTCAAACTCAAATCAAAATGCTCCAAGGGTATACAAACCGCTTGGTCAAACTCCAATCGAAAAACACTCCAAGGGTACTTCATGCCACTTGGCCCAAATAAAAAATCTCCAAGGGTACTTCATGCTACTTGGTCGAAATAAAAAATCCCCAAAGGCATAATAAGCCCTTTGGTCAAATTAAGAAAAAAAATTACAAAAACAACATAAAAAACAAAAATACAAAAACAATTACATATCACATCTTGCATCCACATAATTGCATTACATTATCATTTCCATTACATTTGCATATGGTATGATCATAGAATTACAATTAATACCACAGTTTGTATCATAAATCAAAATAAAATCCACCATCATCCATTCATTCATGTGTGTAATTGTGTTTCTCAACACAACCATTATCAGTTGCTATACATAATATACTAAGGTTTTTTGGTTATTCAACCATATCTAGTGGTCGTATCAATTTTTGTGAAAAGCCATAATGATTAGTAGAGAATAAGGAATAGTCATGAAAACCTCAGATATTTAGAATCCCATCACTAATTGAAACACTAAAATCCTAAATGGACAAGGGAATATGAAAGTTGCATATAGGGTTCTAAGTTACCTTAAGCGAAAAGGGTCATCCTTGCTTATCCCCTTGTGCAACCGATTCAAAGGTGCTAAGAATTGGTAAAAGGAAAAGTTTTGCCCTACCCAAAAATGAGTGATTTTCATCACTGCATACATCCTTTTCTTACATAAAAATAAGCAAAAATATCAAAACAAAAGCCAAATCCAAATATCAAATTCAAAATCATCAAAATTTGAACATCAATTCCCAATGTCATAGCACAAACTATCAAAAGAAAAAAAGAAAAATAAACAGTGATTATCATCACTACAAGATCCCTTGCTCAAAAAATCAGTTAAAATAAACAGTGATTTTCATCACTAGACATGAGCAAGTATCCCGAGTCAAAATGAAGAAAATAAGGGAATGGAACTTGAATCCCTGGAATTCTTAGCACAACCAAACCAAAAGCACAATGATATGTCTAATACAAAGGCATTATGCATTTGTGTAGACCAATGTTTGAATGTGGATGAGCTAGATTTAGGTAACCCAAGGTCACCTAGTGGTATAGTCCAACTGAGTCCAACATAGGATAAGATGAAAAATTGAGGTTCCCCGATATTAGAAATGGGCTGAAATGATCCCGCTTGACATCGGAGGAAAATATTGTGTTCTATCTAAATATATTCATTTGCACACACAGGGATAATGAATCCATAGGTCCATGATGAAATCCTCACTTCTTCAAAAGTCTAGTATGTTCACTATGCATCTATTTATATGGTAACTAGAATATTTGAATCTCAAGAAAAGCCCCAAAATTCTTATATAGCAACAAATCATCTCATCAATCATACCAACATTTTCTTTATAAGATTCTATAAATTAGGGGGTATCAACATAGTAGGATAGATATCGCATATATATTAGAAATAATATATAGACGACCACTGAATACTTTATATATTTTAATTTATAGAAACTTGTCAAGAAAATACATACATTTCACACCATTACATCTCACATATGAATACTTAATAAATTCTTATGACAGGAGTGATTATTTAAATTCATGATTATTTTTTTACTTTCTATGGTATCACCCATTAAGATTGTTAATATCATATGCATTACTTATGTTTTAAGTGATTAAAGCATATAGGTTCATTCATACCATACCATCACAAAAGCTAGATGCATACAATTAAAAAAAAATTAGACATGCATCCATAAGCACAAAAACCAAATCACCCATCATGACATCATAAAGCACATCATAAAACATATAGGCAATATCCATTTGCATATAATCATAAATTCATCATTTATCAACTCAAAATACATCACATCATATCATCAAATCATATAAGCATATACACATCCATCTAAACATCTACAATATAATATATCATCTAACATATACGTCAAGTCATCATAATGCCATCATCACATCACATCATAAAACAAAATAAAATAAAAATATAAGTAATAAACGATACACATAATGAGTCATAAAGCAAATATATCATATAAATGTGTGTATCAAGTCCATGGATATACAAAAATTCCCATGGGCTATAGTCATATAGGATATCCGACCTCAAAAGTAAAATCTAGAGCACCATCAATCAAAATACTAGGCCTGCGCCCCCTGCAACACCGCCCCATGTGGTCGTATCTCTAGGAGAATGGTGTGAGCTAGACCTTGTTGGTCTCTCAGTACGAGTCTGGTCTCCATGACTAGGTTGTATGAAATATTGCCCTACTGTAGAGCTCCTACTAATGACCCACCTGTGGCTCCTCTCTCTCTAGGGATGGCTCCTAGCCTCCCGATCTGCCTTGAGAGAGTGACAATATGGGCTGCATCCTCAAAAATTTGTACATCACTCTCATCTAGAAAACCTTGTAGATGCTTTATCTCATCATTAAGAGCTTCTCTAGAAGGACCCTCGAGAGTAGGAGGAGCAAAAACAACCTGCATCTAGGTAGCTCCTCCCATTGTGGCTTGCAAAGTCTATATCTATTCTGAAAGCTATGCTATAGTGGTATCTCGCTGAGCTATGATGGTGTCACATCATTGTACTTGTATCTTTGCTAACTGGAGCTTGGCCTCCACATCATGCAGCTACTCCCTAAGAGGATAATCTCTCTCCTTAGGCTCCATCTCCTCATCCACCTCCTCAAGAGCCTCTTGCTCCTCCACTACCACCTACTCTTCTTGTTGGTCCCACATCGTAGTCCTAGCGTGAACCCTACACCCTGATGGATCTTATCCATATTTGCTATCATCCTCTTGGTCTAGACTAGCCCTCACCATGCCACATCAGGTTGCCCCATCATCACACAAATGCATCCATAACTCCCCTAGCCACTCCAAGGTCAACCACTGGGACATCGTCCTCATCAGCTAACTCTATAACCTGTTGAGGAGGGAGGTCTCTCTCTACTTCGATGATCCTGTACAAAAATGGTACTAGTGGCACATATTGCTATAATCCATACTGGTGAAGAACCTGAGAGTAGAAGAAGTGCTCCTAGATGTTAATATTATGGCCAATGAGCCATCGCTCGTGTCATGTACTAGCAGTAAAATTGGTCTGGTCATTCCAAGTAGGATACTCATGATACGGGTGCCATATGACATCTCCAACATGAAGTCTAGTGAACGTATTAGTATAATGAGTTAACTCCCCTACAAAAGTGTGGCTCTTGTGCTCCTCACTCTCTCTAACCAATTTGGAAGCATAGAACTACATCCGCCCATCAACAACTGTGATATCAATAGGAAGCCCCTTGGGACAATCTACCTTAATGTGCTCCCATCCCCAAATCTATAAAATCCAACTACATGTGATGCTGATACGGCCCCTCTGGTGGATGTGGTACAACACATCATAGCACTGATCTAGTAGAGACATACCCCATGCATATCTAATAGGATCCTCGTTATCCATTAGGTCTTGAACCATCACAAGGAGGTTCCAAGGGAACCTCAAGCCTAAGCAATCTAGGATAAGGACGTTGATGATGACCATCAACAACACCGCATGCCTCATTGTGAAAACATGCTCTTGATACCAGTGGATAATGAACAATCCACCATACTTGGTGTCCTTGAGAGCATCCTCAGAGTGCCCTCTCAACACCTAAGTGAAGATATCCACTTGATCATTAGTGGCCAAAGAAAAAATGGCCACCCCATCAAAAGGGATCCAAAATATCCTGTACACATCCTTTGACATAATGGTCATCTCACCGATCGGGAGGTGGAAAGTGTTAGTCTAAGGATCCCATAAATGGGCCAAAGCCGTAAGGTAAGCCTGATCCGACATAATGTGAGGTAGTCTAGTAATAAAATGGAGCCCATGAGCCTTAATCCACCTCCAATATGTGTCATCTAGAAGAGGTAGAAGGTCATTCATTAGCCTCGGGTCCCAACCTCGAGTAGTAAGGATCTAAGAAAAGCAAAAGAAATATGATATATAACTACAATGCATCTAAGGCATAAATCCCAATAAAGCATAAAATATCTGACACTCTCCTAAATCTGAGTAAAGAGGGTGATAAATACACCTAGGCATGCAACAAATGCTAAAGAGTAGTTCAAAATTAAAAAAAAAATTAAAAACTATCTCAAAAAATCCAAAAAAAAATTCTTTGCAAAATTTGCTAAGTGATTTAGCTGTTGTCACCCATAGCGGCCAAAATCTAGCCGTTGGAGACAGTAGCGGCTAAATCCCAATGGTCAAATTTTTGACCATTGAGGTTCAAACCTAGTCGCTCTAAGTGATAGTGGCCAAATTTCTGTCGTTCTGAGCGACAAAAGTCGAAGGATGACACGGAAAACCAATGAACCCTAGGCTGTAAAATGCAAAACAAATTGAAAACATCAAAAATTGGGACAAACCCACCACATAAAAATCTATACTATGCCTAGCTACGTATTTTGTTCATTACCAACAGGTTTAGTGAGGTTCATTTATCAGTTACTTAGTAAGGTCCAATTTTACCCAAGAGAAGAAAATATATTGGGGTTTGAAAGAATACCCGAAAAGCTCCGACTACTCCAACAGTTGATGCCTCACCCTGCACAGCCATATTCTCAACACAGGTACCTTTTGAAACTGCAACTATCACTGTCTCACTAGAGCTCTAAAAAGTGAATTGTCAATAAATAAAATGATAGGTCAAAAACCCTAAAAATGTATTTTTATATTTTCAAATTATGCCTTGGCTGCTGTTGACATCAACGGCCTAAAATTCATGGTCGCTCAAGGTGACAGCGGCCACAGGCAGATACTCAGACACTGCTGGACCTGACAGCGACCTGCTCCACAAATGAAAACAAAATATTCCTTCCATGGGGGATAACAAAAAAAACATTAAATAAATGCATTTTTATGAATTAAAATCATATTGATGATCAAAATAATAAAAAAATCACATAAAATCATAATCTCAAGTAGGCCTCGTACCCAGTTACTTACTCTATCAACTTAGTGATTGCAATGACTTGCACTCCATGTAATTTTGTAATATGAGTAAGTCACCATAAGGCTACTTGGGGAAAAAACATTTTTGGAATCACGATGTGCCACCCTTCAATCCCAAAGAAGACCAAGATGGTCGGGCTGCTCCACGAGTGTGAAAGGATCATCCTAATTCCCCTATGATACCTAAAACATTAAGCCAAAGTGATACAATATGAACATAAATAGAATCACTCATCCTAACTCCCTAAGAAGGCTATTGATAGCTGGACCACTCCTCGGGATAAGGATGGATGATCATCATAAAAAATTGGAATCACTTGGATGTGGGATTACCCATTAAAAAAAAACAAATGGTAGAAAGGAACCAGATTAGTCATATTGGTCAAGCGACTTGTCGCTTCATTCATTTTCATTTCTTCACCAATCCATTGTGTGAGGAAGTAGTTCAAAACTTCAAGATAATCATAATCAAATCAATAAAATATCACTCGATCACATCAAAATCGTGTTCATCCTATGAATAATTGCATACAATAATCATAAATTTCCCTTATTTTTTGGGAATGTAAGTAGACATGACATATTCAATTGTAGCTCTCCTACCGATAGAAACTTTTGTAGTAGCTGAAGCTACCAGATTGAGTTTGAGGAATGAGTGCAATTTAACATGCCCAAGCCACTGAGCTAAGTCCTCTAAAAATTGAGGTGATGATTCAAAGGTTGTGCACCATATTGCATGATTGGGCCATCCGGCGTTGATCAGACCATTGATCACCATACACCCTACAAATAGATTAGTCTACATTTTTTCTCAGCGTTGTGTTTTCCACATAACACATCACAAAAAGGAGCATATGTAGATGCATAAAATGTGTCATGCTTAGGGGAGATACTTACATATACACATCCATAAGATCATATGACATAATATTGGACTTTCCAAGCATCAACAATGGTTCTCACCACTCATTTGGGGCCTTTTCAAGTCATCCAAGCCTAGCTTCTCAAGCCTAGAGTGACCAGATATTAGCCACTCAAGCCTAGAGCGGCTAGACCTTAGCCGTTGCAGATGATAGTAGCCATATATTAGTCATTGCAGATGACAGTGGCTAAACCATAGAAGCAATTTTACCGACAAACATGCCTAATCACGGGTGAAAGTGGTAATATGCATGTAATAAAGGTGAGCGGGAGTAACTTTGCATTCCCTTTCATGACCAGTTCACATGGGAGACTTAAGTTTGCATTTAGACTTTAGTTAATTGGTCTTTAAACATAGAAAAGATGAAAATATTCTCATGCTAACTCTCACTATGCATGAGGAATCCATTCCTAGGGCTTGGACATAGACCTAGGGTTTCACACTATAAAAGGTGCAAGCCTAAGAGCACCAAAATAAAAATATTTTAATCTATCCATTTTTTATTTGAAAGATCTTTATCCAAGTGATCCAAATTTATCAGGATAGGTCATTAAGGAGAGCTTTCGAGATTTGGAGAGTTTCCCTTGGAGATCACATTTATGATGAAGCCCTAACAAATTGGGGAGCATAGCAACCATTATTTCAACATCAGAGACAAGCTTTGGTCCATAGCTTTGGAGCAAAGAGGACATGAATCTCTTTAGAAGCCTTTGTCTTGGATAGTGGCCCGTAGGCTTAGCTTAGGGTTTTAGACATTAGATTTATTATTTTAGCATATCATTAGCATAGCATCATTCCATTCATTTACATTCATAGCATTAGTCTAATTTGCACTTTCTTTCATATGTTATATTTATTGCTAACAACCTCATCTGGGGAGGTATTCTTGGACATCTAAGTGTGTGTTGTTGTTTCATTACTTACAGGACCACAGATTCATCGGATGGAATATGCAACATACAAGAGCAAAAGGGATCCCTCTAGGAAACATGCCTAGAGAAGGAAGCATCTGTAAGCCCTTATACATTTCCATGTGTAGAACCACGAAGCTATTGGAAGCACACCACCTCTTTGCGAAAGAGACACTCTTTACCTATTTGTAACCTTATTGTATCCAAATGGGTATCCCTAAGAGGGACCGACATGTAACTAGGTTTCAATACAAATAAATAGATCCATATTTGTTATTTTCGTGTTACACACTTTGACCTAGAAACTTTTCCTCATATACTACAAAAAAATTATTTCTTAGGATTGAGGGAGATGCCAAATTCTCCATACTTTTTAAAAACTTGCTCAAGGTGTGATAAGTGATAATGCTTGTTGTGGGAAAACACAGTCATGTCATATAAATAAATTAGAATAACTTTGTTAATCAGTTACCCAAAGGTATAGTCCATGGCTCTCTAAAATGTGGATCCCGCATTGGACAACCCAAAAGGTATTCTATGGTAGGCAAATGTGCCCCATTTTGTGGTGAATGATGTTTTATACTGATCTTCATTCTTCAACCAAATCTTATTATATCTAGATAAGCCATCTAGTAATGAGAACCTTTTTGACCCTACCGCTATCTATAAGATTTGATCAATCTATGGAAGGGGGTAGTGATCCTTAAGAGACGCTTGGTTAATATTTCTAAAATCTACACACAAGTGAATGTCACCATTATTTTTCCTCGCAGGTACCAAGTTGGCTACCCAAGTTGAATGTTTAATTGGATAAATGATCTTAGAATTTAATAATTTTAAGAGCTCTTCTCTCATTATGGCTTCAATCCTTGGATTTATAGGCCTTTGCTTCTTCCTAAAAGGCTTTGCATTAGGCTCTAGCTCAATGGTGTGTTGGATCACCTTTTTATCATATACTTTGAGGTCTTCATTTGACCAAGCTACAATATCTTGGTCCTTTAGGCATAAAGCCTTGATATATTCGTATTCCTATGGTGAATATATGATTCCAAGCTTGAGCTTCTTTTTGGTTCCAACTTCAACTTCTTTATAATTTTTTTATTGACTTCCATGGATCTAATATTTTTCCTATCTTCATTGTCAAACAGGCTCTCTAGAGTAACCATAACTCTAGGTATGTGATTTTCCTTAAGTTGAATGACATCATGTTGATCAATTTCCTCTAGATTTTCCTCTTGTATAGTGGAAATATAGGCTTCTCTTACCAAAAAATCAATTATTTGTTCATCACTTTCAAAGACATTCTAAAAAGTTGCTTATCTAGCATCGTAGGCCTGAAAATAATTTTGATTTCCTTGTCTTTATTAACTCCTATTTCTAGAGAACGGTTGAAGTTAGCTACCCTTGCTACTAAGGAATCTACCAAAGTATTCCTTTCTTTGGGAATAAAATTTATGTTTAGGGCATCAAAGGATTCCATAAAATACCATACCCTATTTCTGTATACTTTTAGGTAATGGTGCTTACTACTACACCTTTTTCTTATCTGATGGGTGATTAACTCAGAGTCACCATATATGCTTAGGATTTTAATACCCATATTTTTAGCTTGCATCAATTTAAGGCATAGAGTCTCATATTCTACAGTGTTATTGGTGCATGACCATGTCAATCTATAGGTAAAAATATTTGTCCCCTCTAATTGGGACTGTAATACCACACCAACACCAACACCATTTCTACATCTGGCACCATCAAAGTGCATGGTCCATACTTCTATCTCTCAAATATTGATTAGAAATAGCAAGAAATTTCTTCTCTGATTATGTAGAAATACAATATGTACCCATGCCTATCCCAAACTAACTATAATATTCCCTAAAAGGTAATCCATATTCTAATTCCAACTCTTAAAACCTATCCACAATTTCAAATTCTTCAAGAGAGTTGAGATTGCATATGTCTTCTTCAATATTTTCTATGTGATAAGACATAGGATTTTCAAGTGTTATCCTTATCCTCTTTTCTTTAAATGGAATAACCATGTTGGAATAATCCATATACATGCATCCATCTAAATTTGTAGTAAAATCTATCGAATTACAAAAGCCAAAATAAGACTCTAGGTCAACCACTACTATTTATTATACTATTGTCACCTTTGGTGCTCTATGAAGCCTCATTAAAACATCCTTTATTACTCCCACTATTTTCATAGGTGTTCCATCCAATTGCAATAGTCCAGGGCAGGATTAGGTATACTCCATACCCATCTCTTCACAGACTTATTTAGGCATGACTATAGTTGATGCTCCTGAGTCAATCATATAATTTAGGACTACCCAAAATTCCATCCTCAAAGATATATAGAAAGGAGGGGGCTATTATTTAAAATAATATGGGACATTTATTTATTTTCTAAGGGCATAGTAAGGATTGTGGTGGCCTACCTATCCTGTGGATGCTTGTTGAGAGAAGCTTTAAGCAATTCTATCTAGCCAGGAATGAAGAGAGTATCATATAAACTAGCTTTTGATGGTATCTTCTTCATTCTCTTCCACAATATTGTATTCAGACTTAGCCAAAGTGGGTCTCTCAGGCCTTCTTTCTAGCTCACCATATTTTCTCTTGTATTTCTGAGTGGCCTCTATTCTTTATATTTTTGTGATAGAAGGGGATCTAAGCCTCTCTTGAACCTCATCCTTGGACCTCATTCTATATCCCTTAATTTATCTCTCAAATATCTTGGGGAGACTGTTTGCCTTTTCTTTTTCTTTGGATTGGGGGAATAGGGAAAGTGTCACTGCTCTAGGGAGGTGGGTCATTCTTTTTTTGAGAAGGAACCTAAAATTGACCCATATTTTGTGGATCAACTTGCAAGGTTTTCTTCCCTAATATTTTCATCACAACAATAGGGCCATCCTCATCTAGATCTTTCCCTACCATGATTTGGTCAGGTTAACATACCATATATACTCTTTTCTTTTGATTTATTTTTTCTTGATCCATAGCTTTTTGGACATGGTGTTGATACATAACATAGGATTGTGAATCATGTGGATAATTACATATCAAACACCAGATATTTACCAGACTTGTCTCTAAAGAAAACTTAGGTTCTTCATAAGCTAAATTTACTCTGACCCCAGTACTTTTAGTAGAACCACGTCTTTGATATTTATTCACATATGGAAATATTATTTGTTGAGACCTCTCCATTTCTCTCTTTTCCATTGAATTCATTTTATTTCTAAGAGTTTTCAACATATTTTGTATATCAAGGATGGTAGAAAACTCTTGAGGAGTCTTAGAAGAAAATGGAGGGAAAGGAACTGCAACAGATGGTGCTTTTGACTGAGGAATATGATTCATCTATGGAAATGGGGATAACAATGTAGGGGGATCCATATAAGATGAATTAGAAGCTTAGCTTTGGACACTATTGGTTTCTAGATTATAAGGTAGCACAACTTTGGGATGTAATCTCCCCATATTATTTAAGATATTTTCTACATTAACTACTACATTATAAACATGTGGAAAGGTTTCCACCCCAATTTTTTGGGTTTTTAGATCTAGTTCTAATCCAAGAGCTCTGATATAATACATATAAGAAAGGCATGCAACTGGTCTAGTTGTAGGAGGAATTATTTTCTAGGTTCTACTAAACCTCAAATTAAAATTTGAGACTATTCCTTGCTAATGTTTCTGCATAGATGTGAATAGATTAAGCAAGGAGAAAGGTTCAGTGGATTCATTAAATTCTTCCATAAAAATCTCATTCAATGTTGTCCATGAAGTGATGGTGTTATCCTCAAGAGTCTTAAACCAATGCAAAATCTTTCCTCTAAAAGATAGGGCTAAGATTCTCATAATAGCATCTTCATTTTTTATATTATGTATTACTGCCATATTCAAAATATCTTGGTAGTGCTCATATGTAGTCTTTCTAGATCCATCATAAGTGGGAATAAACTTAGAAATCGCTTGAGGAATATCATGCATATGGGCTAATCTAAGGGGACCAGCTGTGTTCCAACTGGGGTAATTTTGCAAAGGATGATTTGGGGGTACATTTCCCTAATTTAGGGTTGTATTTCCTGCCATGTTTCTAGGTGTAGGTCCTGTTGGATGGGTTGTTTTATTAACTACTAGGTTTTTGTTAGGAGGCTCTTCTTCTAAATGAAAATCTTGGTTTAAATCCCTTATAACAGTGGACCCTCTATAAGGTAGCTCATAGTAGAAAAATGATTTAGGGTTATTCCTTTTGAATGACATGGTATACATGAAAGAACTATGGTCTATAGGGATAATTATTTTTTGGGTTTAAAGACCAGGGAGTCGCCAGGTGAATTTGATATTCTCCACTTAGCAAGGTCAAGAAAATTCACCAAACCTTGATTCCTCCAGGTAGAGATAAAATAATAATTCATATGGTGGGTTTTCGTGTTCCTTATGAACCTGTCCCACTGGGTGTGCCAAAAACTGTTGGGCACCAAATTGACATCAGGTTTTACTTGACACTATGACTGTCTATCTTTCAATTTTCTATCTAGGCATGCACCCAATAGTCACAGATCAACACTCAACATTGGATGGGCCAAAGGCAACTTCAATCCAACCTCTAGAGTAGATTGGTTCCTTGTCAACTTAAAATGGTATTGACACAATTAAAGCTCAAATAGGGTTTTGATAAAATTGTTAGAAAAGGTTTAGGGTTAGAGATATTATGAAAAATAATGGTTGGATAGGCTAAAAACATAGGAAACTACAACAAAAATCTCCCAAAAACTATTTCCAGTGTCCCATTACTCAAGATTAACAATACCCAAACCCATGAAATCTTCATAAATTAAATCATAAATATAGATATATTATAGAAAGCAATTCCAACATCTAATATTGATAATCCAAATTAGTAGAATAGACCAATAGTTATATTTAACAAAAATAAAATTCCTAACAACACATATCTAACCATGAACATGTTTCAATTACTCTCACAACTAGTAATCCAATAAGCTGGAATGAACTAACTACTAAAGTATTCATATAAATACAACTCAAAGCTTCGAACCTCTTCCACAAAGATGATGAAGATGATAAATTTTGAGTCAATAATCAGAGTAATGCTCCTTCCATTAGCTCATAGGAATATTTACAGAAGAACAAGTAAATGCACTAGAGTTGACCCTTAAAAATGAGGGTTTGACCTCTATTTATAGTTTGTAAAATGAAATAATATTAAGGAGACATTACAAAGATTAAAAATTTATAGCTCAAAAGAGAGTTTTTCTGGCATTATCTTACTGGTTGAAGAAGTCTAGGAAATTTGTTGTGAGTAATCCACCATGGTAGCTTGGATCTCTATAACTTGTTGGTTCATTGATGGTAGTTGGTATTTAGGCCATTGGAAACCACATCTGATCCATTGATCATTCTTGGAAGCTCGCTCTACCATAGATCTACAACTACCTTTGGTTATCATTCTTGAAAACCCTTCGATGCTTCATTTTTATGCCCTCCAACTGACTGCTCTCTAGTCCAACAAGAATTCACTTTTAAATACTACAACATCGTTAGCAAACTCTCAATCATCGATCTTCATTCTTGAATGGCTACGATTAAAACTTGAAAATACTTTTTTGGTTGGTGCGGAAATACCAAAGCACCATTCCACACTTTTAAATTGTTGATGTCATCTTTTGTGGCCTTGATTTTATGAAATCGAATTTTGGCATAAAATGCACTAAGGAGTGAGCGGGATGCATTCCATTGCTAATCTACTACTTAGCCTTCTTTCTCGGGTTCACGAAAATTACAATCTACAAAAAAAGTATGTTGATGTCATCTTTTCCTTAGTCAAAATACAAAATCACTAATCCACATAGAATTTAGTGCAAATAAGACTTTATCGCCATTCTGCTCCAAAGGTAGTTTTTTCGGCCTTCATGTCTTCATTCCACATCGAAGCTAGTGCAAATAAGACTTTATCACCATTCCACACTCTTTGTAGTGTAAAATTGCTTTTGTCACCATTCAACACCGAATTACTTAGCAGAATCAAGACTCCAACACTTAGTCGCTAGAACAATGAACGACCATCACCATTCCACACTTCTTTTCGTGCTAACATCATCATCACCCAAAAATTTTATGGAATCGAGACTTTCTTGGAATCTGCTTCAAAACACACTGTGAACTGAGCATAATGAAGTTTAACTTATTTAAGGCAAAAATACACTAAGTGTTGAGTGGATTTTGGAACTCTCATTGCGGATCCGCTCCAAAATACACTAGGTGATGTGCGAAATGGAATTTTCTCATGCCTTAGAATAATTTTCAATGTTTTCTAAGGATGTGGTCATTTTGGGCCTACAAGAGGATTTAATATTAATTAAACTTCTTTTTTATTTATATAATTCTTTTATTTTAAAATATAGGGAAGGTCGATTCAACCTTCCCTTGGCCTGCACTCACCTAAGCATCGATGTCACGGCTGCAATGTCGTGCTTAGCGATGTAGACAAAAATGATTATCCCCTACCTAAACCTTTGGGAGGGAAAAACAAAATTAAATAAACATATAAATTATTTAAAACTAAAACATGTTGCTCGGTGTCATACATAGGTGTAGTCTACGGAAATGACAAAGGGTCAAAAGGGCCCTATTTTCCTAAAATTACAATGAGAAACTATGACAAAATAATTTTATAAATTTAACTATAGTTTCCATTTAAAAAAAAAGCAAATCAACTCCATTCAAATGCAGAAAGAAGAATTTTCAAAAAGAAAATTAAATAGTATACAAATATAAACCAAGCTTGTATAAGTCCAACCTTGTTTTCTTTCTCCTAAGATTGCAAATTCTCCTCCCTTGAAAATCTCCCTTTAGCCCACCTTCCAAAATCTCTCCTTTAGCCCACTTGATATTTCATACAGGAAGCCTTATTTTATAATGCAAATATCTAGGCAAGAGGAATATTAAATTAAACTCAATTCTAATTGTTGTCATGGTGGGAGGGATTTTCATCTCTCCTTTTATTAATAAACTAATAAAGGAGATAGAGGAGAAATCCCCTTATATATTAAAATATAACAATATGCTCCACCCCTTCCATTGGGACCGTTCAAGCATCCTTCAAGGTAAGGTTTAATATTTTTAAAAATATTTAACCTTTAAAAGAAGATAAAGAAGAAATATTTCTTTATTCTAAAATAAGCATACAACCATGATTAAGCAAAAATACGAATAAAGAATGGCAAAATATTTTCAAATAAAATATTTCCGAACCTTATTCATAAAAATATATTCATTAAAATATTTTCTAGGCCAATGAAAGCTAAACACAATTCTTTTATTTTTAGCAATTTGCAAATAGATAAATCACTTATTCTAATTTTATTAATATTTATAACTAATATTAATTATTAGTTGAGTATTAATTTAATAGGTGTTTGATAAATCCTCAATATTTATCAACACCTAATCCGAAGAGTTCTTTTCTAGACCCTTTATAAGCAATTGTTTCACAAAACTAAGCATAACATCATTATTGAAACCATTGTTTTATCCCTAAGTGGGTGGTCAATTTTAAAATAGATTCAACTATTATTGTTCCACTCTAGGGAGGCTCATTACAAACAACTTTTCTACCCAATGATGCGAACAAGATCACAAGTAAACAAAATACAATGCACCTATATGAATATTAGTTCATGATACCAGCAACCGTTTGATGATAAATCAAACGTCATCATTTCCCTTCTTACCCTCATCATTGGTGGTTGTCTCATAACCTTCCACCCTTGAGAGTACCTACTCCTACAATAATCACACGACATCATCAGTACCATATTCAAAGCATAAAATATATATAACCAATCATCAAAAATTGACTATAAAGTAATATTAAATATTTAACATACAACCATCAATACATAATATTCAATAAAAATAAGTCCTACCTAGGGGGCCATGATATACTCCCCTCCTTAGGCTAAAAATAGTCCTTTGTGTTTCCTATTATAAAAATATATACATATAATTCACTCAAACAAATAAGAAAAGTATTTTTGCATGTCTTCCACTTTCTCCCAAGTGGCACTCCATTCAGAAAAGTAGTCTCATTGGACCTTACATTGTTCTAAAGTTCACTTCCTCAAATCCTTGGAGTGAAACTCTAGAATCCTCACCAGTCTCATGTCAATGAGTGATGGATGTGCCATCTACAATTTTGTAACATCCAAAACATGTGTAGGATCAACAACATATTTTCTAAGTAAATATATGTGAAAAGTATCATGGATCTTTGACAGGTTGGGTGGTAAAGTAAGTTTATAAACCACAGGACTTATCCTATCAATGATCGTAAAAGATCAACAAAATGAGGGACCAACTTAGTAGATTTTTTCACTCTTTTCTTAGGTTGAACTCTTAAGAAGACTTTATCCCCCATAAAAAATTATCTAGGTATTCTTTTTAAATCTGCATACCTTTTCTATCGATCAATGACTTCCTTAAGCCCTTGTCAATTTACCTTAAATTGCTCCTCCATTTATCTAACAAAATCAGGTTCGATCATCACTCGATCCTCTAGATTATCCCATGATAGAGGTGTCCTACATTTCCTACCATACAAGGCTTCAAACATGACCATTCCCAAAGATGCATGAAAACCGTTATTGTATGCAAACTCTACTAAATGCAAAAATTCTTCCCACCAAGACTTTTGGTCCATACAATACATGCAAAGCATGTTATCATGCACTTGGTTAACCTCTCTATTTTCCCATATATTTCTAGATGATATGCAAAAATAATATTAAGCTTTGTGCCTACAGTATGATGAAGAGCTTGCCAAAATTTTGATGTGAATTTGGAATCCCTATCAGCAACAATCACTTTAGGATATCCATGCAACCTAAAAAATTTCTTGGAAAACCTATTTTCCAAGTGGCGTTGCATCATCTTGGATATTTCCTCCTATAAAACATGCAACCTTAGTCAATTTATCGACTACCACAAGGATTGCATCATGTTGGTACCTAGTTTTGGGTAAACCTACAATGAAATCCATGGATATTACTTGCTATTTATGTATAGGTATGTCATGTGGGTATAACTACCCTACTGGATGTTGATGTTCAACCTTCATCTTCTAACATTTAAGACATATCACAACAAAACCTATAATATCCTTTTTCATTCTAGACCAATAGAAGATCTTTTTCATGTTCTTCCTCATTTTTGTACCTCTAGGGTGAGCACAGTAAGGAGATCTATGCACCTCTTGCATAATCTATCTCCTTAAATCACTAGATTTGGATATGACCACCCTTTATTTGTAACATAAAAGACCATATTTTATGCCAAATTTATTATTTTATAAAGGATGTTTTTCCACCTCTCAAATTTGTACATAAAATAGATCTTGTAACTTCACTCTTCAGACTTGATCCATCAAGTTTACATGACTTCAAGTTATTGTTGCAATGTGCCCTCTTATACTCAAGGCATCAACAAACTTATTTTATTTTCCTTTGATATACTCAATACCAAAGTTATATTTTGCTAGAAATTATGTCTATCTTGTTTGCCTTGCATTCAAAAAAGGTTGAGTAAATATGTACCTTAGGCTTTAATGGTTAGTTCTCAACTCAAAGGGTTTTCCTAGGAAATAATATCACCAAACCTTGAGAGCATGAACAATTGCAACAAACTCAAGATCATGCATTGCATAATTCACCTCATGTTTCTTGAATTTTCTAGATGCATAAGCTACCACAAATCCTTCTTGGGATAACACTCATCCCAAACCTTCTAAGGAAGCATTTTTCCAAATCATGTAATTTCCTTGGGGATCAGGTATTTTTCGGATAGGTGTTGTAGTGAGCCTTTCCTTTAGAGTGTTAAAAGTGACTTCACATTTATCAATCTACTTAAAATATTTTTCTTTCTTCTAAAATTTAGTGATAGGATAGATGATTTGAAAATAATCTTTTACAAAATGCCTATAATACCGAACAAGACCCATGAATCTTCTTACTCCAGACACATTTGTGGGTTCTAGCTAGCTCAATATGGATTCTATCTTATTAGGATCCATAAAAATTCCATCCTTTGATATGATGTGTTCCAAGTATTGAACTTGTGGGACACAAAAATCACATTTATACAAGTTTCCAAAGAGTTGGTTTTCTCTAAGAACTTCTAGCACAATATTTAAGTGCCTATTATGTTCCTCCTGGCTATGAGAATAAATCAAGATATCATCAAGGAATACCAACACAAACTGATCCAAATGCCTAATGAACATACTATTCATTAAGATCATAAATATTGATGGTGCATTTTGTAAGCTATAAGGCAACAAAGTGAATTCATAATACCTATATCTAGTCTTGAAGTCTGTTCTATGGGTATTCTCCTCATGAATCCTTAATTTATGATATCTAGATTTTAGATATATTTTGGAGAATATAGTGGTGTTAGGGTAAAATGAGGTAGTATATTGCATTATACTACATTAGTTAGATTATTACATCTACTTTGACTATTTACCATGTAGATATTTACTGTTTAAAATATCTAATGGTTAACCTAGGTTAATTCCTAAATATCCTAGGTTAGTTAGTTGTTGGCGCTTATTTATCTAAGCGCGTAGGTTAGCGATATTTAGGTTAGATATTAATTTAATATCTATTTTCTAAAGTTTGTAACCTATATAAACCTATAGCTTTTCTATGCTAAGGTTAATGTGATTAAGGTTCAATATTATGTTAATAATTATTTGTTAGCACTTACCTTTCGCATCATTGGCATCAGAGCCATACTCCGCACGCTTCCCGAGGAGACGGCCCGCAGGCTGCTCGACACGGTTCCCGAGGTGGCCCGTAGTCTGGATCCGACACGTTTCCCGAGGCGGCCCGCAGGATGACCGACCCGGTTCTCGAGGCGGCCCGTAGGAGATAATCGGCCCGGTTCTCGAGGTGACCAGCACGCGGCCCGAGGCGATCTACTGACTGGGCGGCACGTGGCCCGAGGCGGTCCGATCTGGCGAGGTGGCACGGCACGCGGCCCGAGGCGGCCCGATCTGCTAGACGTGGAGGCACGCGGCCGAAGGCGACACGCGGCCCGAGGCACTCCAGCTCATCTGACTCCCGCGCGGCACGTGGCAAAAGAGGGTTCTGTTGAGCCTGCCGACTGCCCGCAGGCAATCAAGAACGAAAGGGAGTTCTTTTGTTTTTAAACAAAACGAATGCGCTCCTACGGCGCATGTGGGATTATTCCCACGAAGCTTTAATAAAAAAAAGTTTAGCCCGCCTGTGCTTGATTAGCACGGGGCAAACCTTGGCTGACGGATCAGCCAAGGTAGCCCGACTGGCTAGCAAAGCCAGCGCGAGGGCCATTCGCGCGGGGTCGGGAGATCAATCCCCCGCGACGCCAAATTTTTTTGGCGTCTTCCCGCCGCGCGAAGGACGAAAGGGAAGGTTTTAACCTTCCCTTCTCGTCACCTGGTGTGGACCGACTGGCAGGAGCGCCAGTCGGCCAATATCCTGCACGGGGCCGCAGGTTCGAACCCGCAGGTATTTTTTTTTTATTAATTTTTTTCTCTTGCATTGTCTTTAATTTTAATTTTATCTTAGGTTTTTAATTAATAAAGTATTTTTTATTTTAAATCATTTTTTTAAGTGATTTGTTTATCAAATATTTTGTTTATTAATTAAATTCTCTTAAGTTAAAAATTAAATTCATGCATTGAAATAAAATTTTATATAAAAAAAAAAAGGCAAAAGTTTTTTTTATTGTTTTCTCCAAATCAAACTGAGGGAGACAAGAGACAATCCTTAAACCAAAAAATTCCTTTTGCGGTTTTTTGAGACTTCTAATAAATTTTTTAAATTCTCCAAAAATTTTCTAATCAATTGTTTTGGGAGAACAATTTTTTTGTCTCATGAAGAAAAAGTTGTGGATCACAAAAGCCCTTCGTCGTCTAAGAGTTATTCGAAAGAGGAACGAACTTAGACGTCAGACGACAAGATCTCATTTTCGTCGTATGCTTAGAGAGCATAGAAGGAGCTTACCCCGTTTCAATACTTACACCGATCCTTGGAAGGGTTTGGATCGTAGTTATGGTCCCATGAGGATTAGATAACCCTTTAATCCCGATGCACCTCCTATTTTTGAGTATTGAATAATTACGGGAGATAGAAAACCAAGTTGTGTGTCAACTGGTTCTGGAAAGTCTTTCAAAAGCTTGTCGTGTGTCGACTTGTCTTGAAAGATATGCTCTAAATTCTACATTTTGTAAACATTAAGGGGGGATAGAATTTTTTTTCAGAATTCTATAGTTTTCAAAATTGTAAAGATAAAGGGGGGGCTATTTCAGTTTTTAAAGAAAGGTGCATTCTCGATTTTACTCGACACCTACTTTTCAAAATTGCTTGTACTAGGTGCATTTTCGGTGGAATCCGACACCTAGAGTGATATAAATTTGGGTGCTCTTATATTTTTTTTGTTGATTATTGCACTAAAACCATTTTTTTTGCAATTACAAAAGTCACAAATAAAACATTACAAGGAGCTTTTCACAAACACCCAAACTTCACTCAAAAACCATGCTAAACTTTGCATAGGTTCAAACAAGTAATTTCTCCCCATCAAAAGGTCAAAAATTTCAATCACCTTGATAAGACTCTCTTTTGTTTGGCTTAATTAAACCTCAAATTTTTTCATCTTTTTTCAAAAGGTGTTAAAAGCAGGTGCCATTAAATATCTTAGAGAGCAAATATCAAAAGTTTGACAAAATACACCCTTGTTTCATTTGCTCTATTTTGTTTGGCTCAATATTCCTCAAACTTTTCATCTCTTGCTAAGAGTGTTAAGGCAGGTGCCATTAAATATCTTATAGAAAGCAAATTGAAACAACTTCTCTATACCTTTTTGGGGTATAGTGCAAGATAGCATCATATTAGTCTTCTCCACAAATTTGAAACCTAAACAATGGCCATGATACACAAGTATCTCACTGAGAGCCAACTGCTCAAAGGTTCAAATTACTCAGCATGGAAGACTAAGATGAAGGCTATCTTAACTGTAGAGGACTTGTGGTCAATAGTAGATGGAACTGTCACTAGACCTCAATCTTCTGGTCAAGATCAAATAGACTTTGATAAAAAGGATAGGAAACTTTCCTTAATGATCTTGCTAGCTATTACTGATGATATCCAACCTCATATCAGTGAAGCTACAACTGGTAAGGCAGCTTGGGATGCCTTAAGTACCATTTTTGAGGGCAAGAATCAATCAACGATTCTTAACCTTCAAACACAGCTTCATACATTACATATGAGATCAGGAGAAACAGTAGAGCTATTCCTCTGCAGAGTCGCAGAATTAAAAACAAAGTTGCAATCCTTAGGAGAAAAGTTGGAAGACCAAGTCTTAAACTCAATCATTTTGAGAGCTCTTCCGGACTCCTACGGAATGTTGATCACCTCCTTACAAGTTTCCGGTAGGACAGTAACTTTTGTGGAGTTGGTAAATATGCTTCAAACAGAAGAGGCTACCCAACTCCAGAGAGATGAGGCATCAAACAATGCCCTTTTCTCACAACGACAAGGTGGTAAGAAAAAGTGGAATCAACAAAAGGGTTCTTCTTCTAGACAAGACAAGGGTAAAGCCAAAGAGGTTCCGAAGAAGAAACAACATTGTAAAATTTGTGACACAGACACTCATGAAACCAAACGATGTTGGTTTAAGAACAAACCGCCCAATGAACAAAGAAATAAGAAGGGCAACGGCAAATCTAAGAACCAGAACAAACAGCAACAAGGTCACATAGCTGCTGAAGATTCTAGTTCAGATTCTGAACGAGCACACAAGGTGCTCATGACCCATACAGATTCCTCCCACAAGGATTCTTTGTGGTACATAGATTCAGGCGCTAGTAAACATATGACTGGCGATAAATCATGGTTTGCTACTTTTGAAGCTCGTGTAGGTAGACCGGTCACCATTGCTGATGATCAGACCTATAGAGTTCAGGGCGAAGGCAGTGTTTCAATCTCCCTTCCAGATGGAGAATGTAATATTGAAAAAGTTCTTTATGTTCCAGGATTAAAAAATAATCTCTTGTCCATTCCACAAATCCTGGACAATAACATGAATGTCAACTTTACAGTGGACAAAGACAAGAAACGTTGCTTCATCACCAAAAAGGGAAAACTGATAGCAACAGGCTCATACAAACATGGTTTGTTTGTCTTAGATGCACTTACCTCCACACATACTGCACTTGCGAGTGACCACAAAGGAGGCCACTTCTCTTTGGCATAAGAGATTTGGGCATTTGATTTCAGGATATTTACTAGAGCCAAGTAAATATCAAATGGTGAAAGGACTTCCTCCCCTTTCATCTATTTTGCCAGTAGTGCTCTGATTGCTTGTCAGGCAAGCAACATAGAGTACCTTTTGAACCTAGCTCTTTTCGAGCTAAGGAACCTTTGGAGTTAGTACACACAGATTTGTGTGGTCCTATGTCTACAAGTTGTGGAGGAAAACGGTATTTTCAATTGTTTGTTGACGATCATTCACGCAAAATGTGGGTCTTCTTCTTGCAGTTGAAGTCTGAAGCATTTTCCTATTTTCAGCAGTTTAAAACTCTTGTTGAGAAGGAATCAGGATGCTTTATTAAGACCCTCCGTTCAGATCGAGGGGGGGAATACACATCAAAAGAATTTTCCTCATTCTTACAGACACATGGGATAAAAAGACGAGTTAACAACAGCCTACACTCCTCAATCCAATGGGGTTGCTGAGAGAAGAAATCGGTCCATAATGGAAATGGTTCGATGTATGCTTAAGGGGGCCAACCTTGAGCAAACTTACTCGGGCTGAAAGCTGTTCAAACTGCGGTATATCTTCTCGAATAGGGCTCCCACAAGGGCACTTAAAGGTATGACTCCTCAGGAATCATGGAGTGGTAGGAAACCCTCCATAACTCATCTAAGGGTATTTGGGTGTAAGGCATTTATGCATATACCTAAGGAGAAAAGAAAGAAATTAGATGAGAAATCTCTACCTTGTATATTTCTTGGTTATGATGAAAATTCAAAAGGCTATCGTTTGATAGACCCATATACCAAGAAGATATATATAAGTAGAGATGTAGTGTTTGATGAAGCTTTCACATCCAACACTACATCAGTATACCTAGATGATGAGGAGGAGCAACAACCTTCTCCTCCTCCTCCTCCTTCTTCTTCTTCTTCACAACAGAAGAAACCACCCAAATGGTATACAAGCACATTGAAAGACTCTAAACTCAATTCCCCTCCAGATCTTACTCTCAATCGTCCAAAGACAAGAAGCATGTCACAGAAAGAAAAGGGTAAAGCATCCACTTCAGTTGATGATCTTTGTGCAGATTTTCAAGACCTTTCTGTAGATAGAGAGTTACCAAGGGAAGATGAGATGGAGATAGATGAGGAGAGGGTTTACTTATCAGCATGTGATGAGAATGAACCTTCTACAGCTTGATGAAGCACTTAGTCCGCCTCGGTGGAAGACAACTATGGATGCAGAATATAACTCCCTCATTAAAAATAAAACATGGAAGCTAGTGAATTTGCCTAAAGGTAAGAAACCCATAGGTTGCAAATGGGTCTACAAAATAAAATATAAGGCAGATGGCACTATAGATAAGCATAAGGCCCGACTTGTGGCAAAGGGCTATGCTCAAAAGGAAGGACTGGACTATGAGGAAACCTTTGCTCCTACAGCAAGGATGACCACCATTCGAGTACTTTGTGCTATGGCAGCACAATTCGGATGGAAGTTACATCAGATGGATGTAAAAAGTGCCTTTCTTAATGGTGACTTGAAAGAGGAAGTATTCATGACTCAACCTCCTGGATTTGCAGAGGAAGGCCATGAGCAACATGTTTGCAAATTGGTAAAATCATTATACGGGCTAAAACAAGCCCCAAGAGCATGGTACATAAAGATGGATAGTCACCTATTGCAACACGGATTTAAGAGAAGTCCATCAGACGCAAATCTCTATATCAAGAACACAGGTTCTGAGGTAGTGATTCTTGTGTTATATGTAGATGATCTGATCATCACTGGCAATTCAGAGAATTTAATTAAAGCCGTGAAGGATGACTTGAAAAAGTCATTTGATATGACAGACCTTGGACTTCTCCACTACTGTCTTGGCCTTGAAATAGAACAGAAAAAGAATCATCTCAGGGTGACCCAGAAAAAGTATGCTAAGACTTTAGTAGAAAAATATCGTATGACTGATTGTAAACCCAAAGCAACACCGATGGAATCAGGGTTACAGTTATCACGATATGAAGACTCACCACAGGTAGATGGAACACTTTACAGACAAATGATTGGAAGCCTCATCTATCTGACTAATACTAGACCAGATATTACTTTTGCTGTAAACTATCTTTCTCGGTTCATGCAAGAACCAAAGGTATCTCATTGGAAAGCAGCTAAAAGAGTCATACACTACATTCAGGGTAGTACAGGTTATGGTCTAGAGTATAAGAAGAATAACTCATTCTTCTTACAGAGTTACACTGACTCTGACTATGCTGGCTCCATAGATGACAGAAAATCAACTTCAGGTTATGTTTTTCATCTTGGATCTGGTCCTGTCTCATGGCATAGTAAAAAGCAACAGGTTGTTGCCTTATCTTCAACTGAGGCAGAATATCGCGCTGCACGTGGAGCTGTGTGTGAAGCGATATGGTTAAGTCGCATTTTGGCTACCATGGGCCTACCAAAGAATCTTCCTATTCACATGTTTTGCGACAACTCAGGTGTTTTGAACTTGGTTAAGAATCCAGTACATCATGAACGAACTAAACATATTGATACAGATTGTCATTTCATTCGTGATGAAGTTCCTAAACACATAATACAGCTTCAACATATTCCCACCGACGAACAGGTTGCAGACATTTTTACAAAGGCACTTGGACGTGTCAAATTTCAACTCTTTCGGAGTAAACTTTGTATATCAAAGTAATGTAATAAAGGGGGGATGTTAGGGTAAAATGAGGTAGTATATTGCATTATACTACATTAGTTAGATTATTACATCTACTTTGACTATTTACCATGTAGATATTTATTGTTTAAAATATCTAATGGTTAACCTAGGTTAATTCCTAAATATCCTAGGTTAGTTAGTTGTTGGCGCTTATTTATCTAAGCGCGTAGGTTAGCGATATTTAGGTTAGATATTAATTTAATATCTATTTTCTAAAGTTTGTAACCTATATAAACCTATAGCTTTTCTATGCTAAGGTTAATGTGATTAAGGTTCAATATTATGTTAATAATTATTTGTTAGCACTTACCTTTCGCATCAAGTGGCATCCTTCAATTGATCAAAGATATCCTCAATTTGAGGTAGAGGATACCTATTCTTGATATTCAATTTGTTTAGCATTCTATAATAAATACATAGCCTTAATGAGCCATCCTTTTTTTTCACAAAAAGAATAGGTGCACCCCATGGTGACACTCTAGGTTTGATCAACCCTTTATCAAGTAACCCTTGTAATGCACCTTCAGCTCTTGTAACTCAATAGGATTCATCCTATAAGGGGTTTTATTTATGGGTTCTGCTCCTGGAAAATATCTATAGTGAAATCGAATTCACACTTTGGTGTAAGTCTTGGAATTTATTCTGGAAATACATCTTTAAATTCTTGAAGAATTGGATGTTTCTCAAACATTTCCTTCTTCCCCTCTTCTACTTTTTCATTCAACTTAATGACATAAACCATTCCACCTCTCCTTATTGATTTTTTCAATTTATTATCTGACAATAGTTGAGGTTGAAAGGGTTCTTGATTGCTATAAATCCTTACCCTCTTATTTTTCTTGTCAAAATAATCCATCCATATTTCTTGGAAATTGATTATGGATCCATGATCCCTTAACCAATCAATCCCTAATATTACATCGAAGGCATGTAGTGGTGCCACATACAAATGTTGACTAGTAGAGCCATTGGGAAAAGTTATCTTGATTGTAGGTAAACATTGATCCATGGAGTAGGTTTGTCTAGACCCATACTCAAATTTCCACCCTTGTGCCAAAAATCTAAGCTTTTCTAGCATATCCTCAATTATATTTGAGGAAATAAAACTATATTTAGCTCCATTATCATTAAGAATTTTAACTTCTCTATTATATAGATTACCAATAATCATCATTGGAGTAGCTTACCCTTCTAGATATTTCTTACTTGTTGAAGCATAGATTTGGTGATTTGGATCTCCACCTCGATTCCTTGGTTGTTGTCATTGAGGACAATTACTTGCAAAGTGTAGACCTCCACAATCATAGCAACTACCTACAGGAGCTTTCCCTTTAGCTTGGTCTCTTATTATCTCTATTTTTATTGGTTTAACCTACTGCAAGGTTGGGGGTTTGGGATATTATTCCTCTTATAAAATTTTCTTTTGAACTTCCCCAAATTCTTAACACCCCCATATTGGATCCTTGGATTCAATTTATTCCCTATCCCCTGACTTGTAGACCCCACACTACTTTCTTTTACTATAATTAGGCTCTAGTTTTGGTTCCACTTAATAAACCCATTACTTTTCCTTTTCTATAGCTCTTGCCTATAATTTTATCACATGCCAACGTAATTGAAGAGAGGTTTCTTGTAATACTAATTGAGCTCTTCCTTTCTAGCTAAATCATATGCCTTATCTAGATTCTTAGGTTCTAATATATTTATGACTACTCTTAACTTGCGATCCAAATCCATGATAAAATTATGCACCTTCAACCACTTATTGGTCTTATATTTGAGCACATATTTTAAAATTTTGATAAACTTTTGATAATATGCCTCCAAGGTCATATTTATCTATTGAAGTCTGGTGCTCTCCTAGCTTCTCATTATAAATTTGGCTTGTCAAAAACCTATTTTTGAAAGCCTTGATAAAATTCTCCCATTTAAGGTTCACTCCTTGTATTCCTTTTCTAACCTTGTATGTGTTCCACCGGTCTAAATATTTATCATGTAGATGAAGAATAACATAAGCTACTTTTGTTACTATATTTAGTGTCTTCATGGAAAAATACAGCTCTAATTCATTAAGCCATGACTAAGCCACTTCCCCTCCTCCTTTGCCATAAAATATAGTAATTTTTATTTTTTTTAGCTCTCTTTCTAATTCTACTTCTTTAATTGCTCTACCTTCTTTCTCATTAGCAAGCTCATCCTCAAGGTTTCTATTTTTAGATTCATGGTTCACAAAAGACTCTATCAGTTCTCTTTGTTGACTTATTTGTTTCTATAATGAAGTTACTAATGCTCTTAGGTAGTCTACATCCTAATTAGGAATCCCTAAAATCCTCTCCATGAGGTCCAATATCTATTTCCCTCTATTTAGTATTACTTGGATCTCGATTAGTTTCTTGCCTCCCTCTTCTCAAATTAGGTGCCATTTTGTTTTCTTGCAAAAAGAATTGTCTCAAATTATGATTTTTCAATTGTAATTCTTACATCATTTAATAATTTACCTATAATATTATTCACATTATACATGTGATGCACATACATATTACCTAATGCTATGTACATTACTATTTTGATTACGGATATTAGTACCACATGCGTTATGTTGTGGTACAACTAATAGTTAAATAGTGAATAATACGGTATTGATCTTGACCATCACCCCATGGTTGGGTGGTAATATACTATGTTTCATAGACGGTGGTGTTTGGTGGTGTATAAATTATGATAGTTTTCCTACCATGTTGAAGGTTCTACTTGCCATCATCCCTGGGGAATGTTTCAAGATATTACAACCAATACCTAGGGTTTATTGTAGCTCTTTTCTTTGGTTAGAAGCCAAGATTATATTGTAACAATGGTCAATAATATTAATAAATAAAACATTCTTTAATTGCTTTATCTACCCTTTTAGTTTATAAATTATCCCATACTAATCTAATTTTAACTAAGTAAGGTCATATTAGAAAGGTTCCTATACCTTAGCACATTCCTAGTAAGCTCATAATCCTTAAGACCTATAGCTTATATAAGGAATTTTATGGTCCTATGATACATTACTAATAAGAAGGAAGCTTAACCAAAAGATACAAATTCCAAGTGTGGTCCCAAAAAGAGTCTAAGGTACACCTTTTTAAGACCCACAAGAAGTGGAGGGTTCACTTAGATCTTCCACCTGATTCATCAATGGTTCTAATAGTGGGAGGACAAAGGCTTGAGCATAAATAGTATCTAAGCGTTTGCTTCATCCTTACAAGGTATGTATTAATGTCATTTTGTAGTCCTAAAATTTTCACACTCCTTTCCTTCATTCTAATGGATCCATGCATCGAAGGAGAATGGGAAAATGATGGGTCTACACCTCAAAGGAGAGGCACTTGAGGTCATGCCTTCTTTAGTGATTGTCGACAAATTGGGTGGGTTCACCAGGAAACATTTGTATGGTAGTTTCCACACCTAGGTTGGGAGTTGTTTGATGAGTTCATTTTATTTCATCCACATTCACCTAGTTTGGCCAAATGTAACTAAACCTATACTATATGCAATTTTGATTTAGATGAATATGACACAGCATAATACAAAAGATAAAATAGATGTAATTCTTAGTAATAAAGAAATTTTAATTATTACTCAATTTGGATGGCTGATTTGAAGTTTTTTTGCTTGATGTAGGTGATATCGGACATTGCATGACGATATTAGACATTCGATCTGATATCGATCGATTCAATCTGGTACTGGATGACCCGATAAAAGTCAAAAACCTATAATTTCATAGATTGACACAAAAATACATATTTTGTAGCATAATAGGAATTGGATTAAGCATGGATTAGATTATGTAAAACTCATTATTTACAATATTTGAAAGAAAAAATTTGAATTTATGCTATAAATGCAAAATAGTAAAATGGAATGCTATGATGGTGAACACCTGATATGATAAATGAAACTTATGCTTAGATAAACTAATGAACAGGATATAAAATACTATGAGATAAAATATCAGATAAAAAATATGCAAACAGTGATCAAGACTTATCCCCAACTACTTTGTAGATGATATCAAAAGTTGTAGGGCGATATCGGGCCATTCAGAGTGATATCAGATGTTCAATATCATATCGTACTAGTCGATGTGAAGCTCTGGATCTACAAATTTGTAACAAATACAGAGATAAAAAAAATATAATAGGAAACAAGGGATGAGAAATACTCAAGGAATCTAGAGAGTGTGCCTCTATTAAATAAGCAAAATTAAGTTAGGGGGGTTGGATTAAAAACAAGGGGAGTTATGATTTATCCCATTCTGCATGATATCGATTGATCTGATACCATAACATCCACGTCGTTGGCCAGGTACAGACAAAGAAGGTTACAATAATTTTTGTCTTTTTGTTATATTGGGTATTTTCTATTTTGCATGAAATCAAACATCCAATTTTGCATGATAATGTTTGATATTGGATCAGATGATCAATATTGTTCAAATAGAGCCAATATCATCAGGAAGTTAGAAATAAACTTGATACATGCATGAAAATCGAGATAGGAGGTTAGAAAGTAGTTTTAATTAATTTTTTGAATGTTTTGAACTTAGGGTAAATAAACATGGGTCAATTTTAACCTATTACATTTTACCCCCTCTTTAACACATTTTTGAAACAAATGCGTTAAATAAGAGGACACATTTTACGCGAAAAAAAAAAAAATTATTATTGTAAAAATTGTTGAAGTTAAAAGTTTTATTGTAAAATGTATTAGGTGTGATACCCCCTTCGATTTTTTTATGCCAAATTCTATATTTTGTGGAAAAGTAAAAATTTAAAATTTAGGGTAAAAATGAATAAAATAGAAAAAGTTAGGGTAAAACCTAACTCATTTTCTTTTCATTGTTGTTGAAACTTTGCTCTAGAGAGAAAAATGGCTGAGGTCACAAACTAATCTGATGAGGTGTGAACAATGATAGGGAGCATAAGGGTAAGGATCGTAAATCTCTTTAGCTTAGAAATTTTTGTGTTTTAGTTTTTAATTTGTGTGATTTTTGGATTTTTAGGGCACGACTGTCATCGCGCAGCTACATCAAAGATATCAAGCCATTTTTGCAATATTAGCTTGATTTTGATGATATCAACCTAATTTTGGCAATATTAGATAAGATGATATCATCGAAATAGGTATGATATCATAAAAAAAAGATCGATATTGATAACATCGACCTGATTTTGATGATATCAAATAAGTCGATATCACTGAAATAGGTCTGATATTGTAATTTCAGGTTCGATATTTCAATTGATTGCTAAGTTTCTTACTTTTTTTGGTTTATTTATTGATAGAAAATAATTTTAAAAAATAGAGTGGAGATACGATGGTGTCCAAGCATATTTTACTGCCCTTGTAGATGCTAAGAGGGATATTTTAGAGGCTACAAGGTTGAGACATGTGGTAGAGATACCACAAATCCCAACTGATTTGAGGTTACTGGTGGAATTAGCTAAGAAGTGGTATTTGGGGTCCTCATGTTTCTTATTTATGATAAGGGAGATGGTCCCAACACTAGCGTACATCTAGAGGATACTGAGGGTTCCCATCAAGAGTATGTTTATAGCTTCATCTAGAAATTAGAGCTAGATGATGCAGCCATTGTCTAGAGATCTAAGCTTCTTGATCAAGAAGGGAAAAGTTAGCACTGAGAGGCTTAGCCATACAGCTAGGATCTCTCGATTGATAGTGGTTCTTAGTGGTACGATGGTAGGATTACTTTTTTGTCATCTCAGTGGTCACCACCTACCATATATTTTGGTAGAGGTTGTGGTAGACATGAGATATCAGGGTCTGTGATTTGTATGGGGTCCATAAATTTTGTATCATTTGTACAGGACTCTCTTTAGGATCATTTATAGAGGAGGTAAAGCATTGGTGCTTACATCTTTCCTACAGGTATGGTGTTGGGAGAACATAGAATTAAGGAGACCTGTAGGGATGTCATTGACTAGAGTGACAACAAAGAGGCCCATAGTGTTCTAATGGTACTTACATAGAGGTCATCTAGGGTGGATTAGCCTTGATATAGCTAGGAGGTTGGTGGATGGGATGACTATGGATGACATCTAGTTGAGGCCTTGGAGAGAACTTCTAGGGTGGGGAGAGGATGGATTTGAGTTGGGTTGCATGAGGTGAGTTATCTGGATCCAGATGGAGTGGGGTGAGGTAGAGCTACACCATGTCGACTAAGTTCTATGATAGTTTGGTTTGTAGGAGGACATCCCTGGGACTAGGGATGTCATGTTTTCTATGGTGACACAAGACACAATGACAATGAGTGGTGCTCCAGACATGGATCAATTTATAGAACCTCAACCCGATGATGATTTGGTGGCCATGATAGAGGGTGGTGATACTGGAGTGACTGATATATATCTATAGTGGTATGCTATCATTTTCCCTACATGGATTACTATATCGAGGGGGAAAATTCATCAAGCAATTGAGTAGGTTATCCATTAGTGATGCCCTACTAGCCAACATTAGTAGAGGACACAAGGACCCCTTGGAGAGAGGGATCTCACACTAGGGGAGGACACTAGATCCATAGGATGATTAGATGTAAGAGAGCATCCGAGAAAAGGGAGATATCAAGGAGGATGAAAGAGGAGAGGAGAGAATCTCCTTAGCAGGAGGTGAGACCAGATTCATCTGGTAAGGGCGTGGTTATAGAGGAGAGAGAGAGCCATGAGATGGTAGCTCTATGAGTGGAGAATGTGAGTCTGAAGGAGGAGGTTATGGCTCATAAGACTTAGATAAAAACTTTAGAGGTGGATCTAGCACAGGTTGGGGCTCAAGTGGCTCAAGGAGCTAGGGTTTCTATTCCTACATCTTCCAAGTTGACTTGGTCAGGTAAGAGTGGTTTAGGGGATGAGGTAGCTTGGGCTCTTTAGTGGGAAACTTTTTATCAGGAACTATACTTTACATTAGTTCTTGCATATCATAGACAACCATTGCCCAAGGAGTATGCTCCTCTAAGCTGCTCAATATCGTTGTCTCATGCTACATCTAGGATAGCTATAGATGTGGAAGAATTTCAACCGCCTCAATCCCCTGGCGGGGATGTCGAGGCCTTAGAGCTCTAGGGGCTCAAGGAGACCATAGGGGTGATATATGTAGATAGTTTTTGTAATATATCCCTTAGTGACTGAGTATGCCGAGTTTGGATATTGTGGCATACCAATTGACTTCATTTTGTACTTATATTTTGAGATATACACACACACACACACATATATATATATATATATATATATATATATATATATATATATATATATATATATATATATATATATATATATATCCTTTTTGTTTATACAACATTGTATGATTTGATTGGATAATTTATTGCATTTTCTTATGATGTTTGTGTTATATAATTTCTTGTAATCATGCTTTAATTTTTGAATATTTTTTATCATGCTTAAATTGAAAGAAGATAGTTTTATAAAGTATTTTTGGAAGACAAAATATGTTTCGTGAAGTGATAAAATTGATGGATTAGCAATGAACCTCAAAAGGATGTTATGTTGTTATATGACCATTTGTGGAGATCAATGCTCTCTAGGTCATGAAGTATATCCTATTGTGAGGAATTTTTTTATTGTTAATACAAAAATATTGTGGGCTCAAGAGTAACATCGAGGCTTATGATGATTGAAAAAGGATGGCGATTCCTTTTAAGAGAAATTGATTTTTGAGAAAATGGGTTGATAAAGATTGTGTTTGTGAGAATTCTAGAGTGATTTAAGCATGAAAATTTGGGAAGGATGACTTGCACTAGGCATAGAATTCCGGGTATACATTTTCAAGGGAGAGTTATTACTAGGAATTATACCATCATCGTAAAGTCAAAAATGCAATGCACGATAAAATGATTGTGTGATTTGAAATGCAATGTTTATTTGAAAATAAATCATGTTGTATGTTGAAAATTTTTAAGGAAAATATATATATACTATAATTGCTAAAATGAAGTGATTTGTAGGGTTAATGCAAATGGTTACAAACTGATGTTTTCTAGTAAATTTCAAAGAGATATTTTAAATTATTTCAAGGATAAAATAAAATTTATCAAGAACTAGTGTGTGATATTTGAGTTCATTATCCATATTGATTTTCATAATGATACAAAATCTCTCAAGTATCAAATGTGTGTGCTTGTGAATTTGATTTACCAATTTTGAGTGAAGTAATGATACAAGCCAAATTTTATGAACCAATGTGTGTGCAAGTGAAAGGTTTGTTAACCATGATTTATGCATGCAATTGTACTAAACTACTATGTACTAATCCACAAGCATACATTAGTCTGTACAAATAAGGTCGCTAATGTAACAGACATGTCGCCATGCATACAAATACTGCCATTGCCAAGCCATATTGATGCCACATGACCTGTAATGGGGATCACCCCATGGCTTTCAAATGACTAAGGAATTCCAGGGATTCAAGCTCATTATCCCCTTATTTTCTTTTGATTTATTTGAGTAGGGATTATTTTTCATTTTAATTTTGAACAAGGGGATTTTATTGCTTTTGTAGTAAAACTACTTTTTTCTTTTTCTTTTATTATTATTATTTTTTATTTTTATTTTTGGGATACTTGCTCATATTAGACAAGGAGAAAGAGTTTTATTCGGGTAGAGAGGAGCTTGTAATTTTGCCAATTCTCAGTATTCTAGACCATGCGCATAATAGGATAGCAAGGGAAACCTTTCACTTAAAAAGCTAAGACTACTATGTAGTATCATCTTTCGAATTTACAATTTTTTTTTTTTAGAATTTAAAATGTGTTCTCGGTTCAAAAAACAGCAAGACTAGTTCCCAAAACTCAAAATCTTATTTAGTGAAGTAATAGTGATTTTGGTTCAAGAGAGATTTATAATCAAAATAACAAAATCAAGATTTATTAACAATGTGAATTCGGTGAATGGTTCAAGAAAACTTTTGAGTTTATCCAAAAGAAAATAAAATATAACCTGAATATTGGAAAACAACAAACAATGATGCAAAATGATGACTTAACATATTTTTGGAAAAAAATTCATTTTTTTTTTAATTTTTATTTTTTGGTTGTTTTGTGATTTGATGATAATTGCAAACTGAACGATGAAGAAGTTATTTACAATTATATACAATGATGGATTTTTTGCTTTTATGCATAATATCTCTTTAGATGCATGATGTTCATTGGCTCTTTGAGATATTTTCCATCCAAAGTAGCCAAGCGATATGCACTCGATCCAAATTTTGTAGTGGTGACGAATGGTCCAATCCAATTAGGTTGAAATTTACCTTTAAGATCTTTTCTAGCATTAGTATTTTTTTATTTTCTTTGAGAACTAGATCTCCAATCTCAAAATATTGATGATGAACTTTCTTTGAATATGACCTTTTAAGTTTATCTTGATAAGCATGAAGATGTTCTAAAGCATGAATGCATTTTTCATCTAGAAGTTCCAACTGACTTAGTCTTCTAGCATGATATTCATCTCCTACTTTGACATCTTGAAGTAGAAGAGCTAAATAAGTAACTTCCAACTCAAATGGGAAAACAAATTCAACACCATAAACTAAGACAAAAGTGGAAGTGCCTGTAGGAGTGTGAACGCTAGTTCGATAAGCCCACAAGGTGAGATATAATTGAGTATGCCAATCACAACCTAATTTATTAACCAATATTTTTAAAATTTTGATCAATGTTTTATTGAATGCTTCAGCTTGACCATTTCCTTGTGGATAATATGGAGTGGACCATAAATGTTGGATCTTATATTTTTGACAGAGTTTCTTAATGTATTTATTCTTGAAACATATCCCATTATCAGAAATAAGTGTTGATGGAATCCCAAATCTACAAATATTTTCATTAAAAATGAATTTAGATACTTGGACTCCTATGCAAGAATCTAGTGGAATAGCTTCTACCCATTTTGTAAAATATTTTGTTGCTTTTATGATGAATTTGTGGCCATCTCAAGAAATGAGATTGACTTTGCCAATGATATCTAGGACCCATTTGGAAAATGGCCAAGAAGAGGATATGGCTTGAAGTTCTTGAGCAGTAGCATGAACAAGTTTTGCACGTCGTTGACATTTATCACAATGGTACACATAATCATTGACATCCTTTTCCATGGAAGGCCATGAAAGCACGAGATTCTAGAAGATTGAAAGGAAAACTAATGCGATGTATTCAAAACCCAAAGTTAACGCTTAAGGTCCTATAAAGTGAAATGCATGAAATGAAAGAAAAGAGACGAATTTAAATGAGATAAAAGGAAGTATAGAAAGCACAACCCTTTTTATTTATACTCTTCCAATTCGGTTACAAAGACGTCTCCTCCCTTTTAAGGGGTAGGAGCGTTAACATAGTTTCAATTACAATCATGGATTTAGTGTTCCTCCTTCTGCGTGCCCACATGTGAAATGGGCGGGCCAAAGTGTTGCCGTCGCTGGTATTGATGAATCTTTAATCCTTGTTGCTCCTCCTGCGTTCAAAGAAACAACAAATCGTCAGTAGCACCTGTGTATGATAATGAAACTCGCAAATCTGAAAGAGTATTGTTAATGAATATAAAAGATAAATATAACGATGATTAAAATGAATCTAAATAGACTAAAAATTTGACAGAAGCATAATCATGTAACTAGCAAAATACTGCAAAAGAAACAGTCACCAAATTCGATACAGATCCGTATTCGTCCTGGGGTAGGACGAATAAACCTGCAATAGTTTGGTACTCGTTCTGGGGTGAGACGAATAAACCTGCAATAAGGCAGGGGGTGCCCGAAGGCAAACCACCCGCTGGTTGAGACTTTGTTTCGACACCAATCCGCTTGGGATGAGTCCGAAACCTGTTGTGATGTGTTATCGAAAAATTGGTAGGATATTGTGGTCAAAAAATTGGGTTTTGGGTCTTGATTCGTGCCTCCAAAAGTCACCCAATAACCTCCCTTTCGATTAAGAGATTATGGATGTAAAAGCACAAATCGTAAGTAAGTAAACTGGCAGCACTTCGTTGCTCAAAATGCTCCTTCTCTGTATATTTTTGGGTGAGGAAACTCACCATTTTATAGACCCAAGGGGTCTCTTTGAATTAGCATGCAGAAGTGCTACTTAGCATGAATGCTTTTTCAGGGAAGAGAAGACTTCTCCCTGATAAAGGGCTCCATAACTGCTTCTGCATGCCCAAAAGAACTCACTCGCACTCCCATGCAATGAAGGGAGAGTTAAGTAGCTAATTTGAGTTGTCATGAAAAAGCCCACTCTCACTCCCATGCAATGAAGGGAGAGTCAAGTGGCAGATCTGAGTTGTCAAAAGAACTCACTCGCACTCCCATGCCATGAAGGGAGAGCTAAGTGGCAGTTCTGAGTTGTCATGTGCCGAGGTTTGACTTTTTGCAGGTCAAACCTGGCATTCGTCCCACCTCGGAGCGAGCGCTGGTAATCGTCCCTGGGTGGAACGAGTACCAGTCTGCACTCGTCCCTGGGTGGAGCGAATAAGTAGCAGAGTGCCTAAAAGGTGCCAAATTGATCTCTGACTTTTAAAACTGCTATGTGAGTGGTTAGAACCACTGTTTTAACCTCTGGGGCTGCCCTGGGGGCTGTGTGTGTTAATGCGATCAGTGTTTGCAGTCACATAATCGGATTGGTGTTGTTTTGGTGTCTACAGATGCCCCTTTTTGGAAAGCGCTGCACATGGTGCAGTGCTGAGCAAAAATAGATAACCAAAGCACTAATGATTAGGATTTCTCAGTAACCTAACCAACTTTGGATGCCCCAAGTATGGAAAGGGCATGCATTCTTGAATCCTTGCTTCTGACGAGCTAAGGAATTGGATTTCAAGTATTAACCTATTTTGGTGAGGTGTGACTTGAGCTTGGGCATTGATCAGTCATGAATAGGCAAAGGGCGCAACCTTTTGTCTATGGGAACCTTGTGTTCATGATTCATGAATGCCAAGCGTTTAATCAGTTTGTGATTGTTGCTTGTTTGCTGCCCCAAGCAGGAGCGTGATTGTCTTTGTCAATGATTCTTTGAATGCATGCCATTGCCTTGATTGGGTGTGTGTTTGCTGATTGGTAACTAAGTGTGACTACCCCCTCAAGCGACGAATCGATGAGGGAATGACCGACATGAGAAAAGCGACGAGTCGCTTGACCCAAGATGACTTAAGTGAGGGTGCCTTCAGATGTTTTCCGTTGAATGCTTAAGCAGTTTCCCAATTTTTGAACCTATTTTTGGTGGGTGGGAACCCATTTTGGGACGTCATATGGGGTTAAAATTGACGAAAATCCGATCTCCCGTGGAGCAGTCCGGCCATGGTGGCCTTCTTAGGGAAAATATAGTGACAATGTAAACCCCGACATCAGTTTTTGTATGCCAAGGAGGTCAAGTGTAAAAACACTTTTGTCCGGCAATGTTTATGGCTCTTTGTTGTTGCATTTTTTTATTTTTTTAATTTTTTTGTTTTTGATTTTTGTGCTTTGTATTCGTCCCTGGGTGGGACGAACTCCATGCTGGTAATCGTCCCAGGGTGGAACGAGCGCTAACTAGAGCGCTCGTTTCGGGCAGGGATGAATTTTAGCGAGTGATAAAAAACTATTTAAGGGCAAAAATCCTAATTTGGGCTCATTTGTGTTGTTCATCGTCTGCGATTTGGAGCTCTGAGGAGGAGGAGGTAGATTTGCCGAAGCGAAGCGCTGCCGATTTTTCCAGCCACCATGAGTGCACATACCGGGTCATCGAGCGGTGGAGCCGAAGCGAGACCAGTAAGTACACTTCCTCCTGTGGTTTATTTTGAACAATTTTTTTAATCGTAATTTGTTTTTATTGTGTTTTTCTTTTGTTTAAGAAATGAAACCCTAATTAATTAATTAAAAAGGTGAATGAATTGATTTAAAGACCATGAAACAAAAATGAAACGTGTATGCAAACCGTAGGGTAAACCAATTTAAACCTAGATGGAAAACCTTAGGATAAACCAAAGTGAAACGTAGGTCAAAACCGTAGGTAAACCAGGTCAATTTTTTTGTTGTTTTTAAGATTAAAATGAAACCCTAGGTTAAAAATTGATGAAAAATTTTGTATTTTGGCAATGGTTAAACTTAGGTTGCAACCGTAGGTAAACCATGTTTTTTTTTTTTTTTTTAAAATTAAAAATGAAACCCTAGATTGAAAATGGATGAATTTTTTTGTGTGAATGGTTAAACTTAGGTTAAACCGTAGGAAACCAATTCAGTTTTTTTTTTTTTTTTATGGTTTAAAATAAAACTTGTTTTTGTCAGTTAACACTAGAATTAAGAACCCTAGAGAACTATTTTTTTTTTTTTTAATGGTTTAAAAGAAAACTTGTTTTTGTCAGTTAACACTAGAATTAAGAACCCTAGAGAACTGTTTTTGTTTTTGTTTTGAATTTATCAGTTAGGATTAGAAACCCTAGGACTGACAAATTAATTTTTTTTGAATTTTTTGTAAGTGTTTTTGAATTTATCAGTTAGGATTAGAAACCCTAGGACTGACAAATAATTTTATTGAATTTTTGCTTTGTTTTTGGCTGTACAGTTTTAATGCATTATTGTATATACAGTTTTTCATTGTTTTTAATGTTTTTGTGTTGTTTTCTTTTGCAGGTTGTGAAGAGCCGACATCGGGTACCTACTATGTTTACTGAAGCACGTGCGACGCTGACCTTGGTGGACTGGGACTGGCTTGACGCCCTTGGGCTCAAGCAGGTGACTCGACTGGAGCCGGTAGTCAGGGATCGGGCCTATCTGACGACCCTGATCAATCTATGGGATCCCCGGACTAATACCTTCCATCTCTCGATAGGGGAGATAATGGTGACCTTGGAGGATGTTTATCGGATTCTACGGATTCCAATAGACGGATTGTCGATCCAGACGATGCCACGAGCTCGGAGGACAATGGTACGACATGCTATTTTGGGCATGGAGAGGAGTTGGGTGTGGAGAGCCCTGTGGAGATGGCAGAGAGCGATTGCCAGATTGGCGGCATACTGGTGCGATGGTGGCTAGAGAGGGGTGTGTTGGGAACGAGGCATGCATTACTCATGAGCCTCATTTCCAACATGCTGCTCCCCGACTCTTCTAGCGTGAGGTTCCCGTGGAACCTGCTAGAGGTGGTATTCAGGTTGGTGGAGTGTCCGACAGATACTTCGATGATTATGAGATGGGGACAGACGCTACTGGCACAGCTCTATGATGAGTTGTACGAGGTCCACTATCGAAAGCGAAAGGGGATCGGTTGCAGCTACTTGTTGCAGTGTTGGGCTTGGCAGCACATAGCAGTGGAGAGGCCGGCGGGGCTGCCCTGGATGACGCAGGCGGAGATGGCAGATCGGGAGATTGGATATGGGGTACTATGGCGGAGGTCGGAGGAGCAGGGACAGAGTCGACGATGGGCAAGTGCCGTAGGGCACTATGCCGATGCCTTTGCTCGGCTTACTCCTGGGGAGGTGTTCTAGCGCCCCTATCGGGACTGTCCAGCCTGGCCTGAGGCTGGAGAGTGGCTCTGGTGGGTACGGAGGGGGCGATGGCTGATTGGGAGGCATGGGACAGAGCAGGAGTTCTTCCCATACGGTCGGGTGACCCGACAGTTCGGGGTGCGCCAGGGGATGCCTGGTGAGCCCGTAGTCTATCGACGTCGGGGAGATGAGAGGACGCTGGACCGGCCAGTCGTTGCGCCACTTGGCGAGGATTCAGATACGATGATTGACGTCCCAGATGTGGATGACGTCGGGATGACTACGGAGTATGAGCAGTGGTGGACTCTACGGTGATGGCGAGGCGAGGGGCCTCTAGGGGGTGTCACAACAGCAATAGGGGATGAGGGTACAGAGGTACCAGATGAGGGTTGGGGTGCTCCACGTGATGATGAGGACATGGTATAGGTGGAGGATGTTGGAGGGGATTTTGGGTTACCAGACCAGCCGGAGATGCAGGACGTCCCGGAGCAGTGGGAGCCAGAGCAGGCTGCTGTCCCGGATTCGCCTATGCCTCAGGCAGGTTCGGAGGATGTGGAGGCGAGGCTCAATGCTGAGATAGCATGATTGGAGGACCTGCTACGGAGGTGAGATGGGGAGCTAGGAGAGGCTTTGCAAGAGAGAGATCTCTTGCAGACTCAGTTGGTAGAGCGGGAGAGCGCATGGGCTGCGTCTCATCGATAGGAGGGGGATACTGATGCTGCATGGGAGAGGGATCTCCTGCGGGTGCAGCTAGCACAACGCGACGATGTAGTAGCTTACTACCATCGGTGGGAGGCAGAGTGGAGTCGACGGGAGGCAGATTGGGGCCGATGGGAGTCAGATTGGCGACGGCATCGGTTGGAGATGGAGGGAGAGATTATCCGCCTTGGTGGGCGAATACCTGAGCCTCCTGGAGGTGGCTCGTCGTATCGGACGAGAGATAGCGGGACTGAGCAGTCAACATCATCCCATCGTAGGTGGCTAGATGAGGGAGGCGCTAGTGGGCGCGATGCAAGGGTGAGCAGCAGTCGCCCTGAGAGGTCCCATAGGACCCACATTGTAGGGGGTAGTTCCCGTCGCACCGATCCTGCGTGATCATGGTGGCCGACGCCCTAGGCTTGGGGTTTTTGAGTTTTTGGATTTTGGTAGCGAGGTCCGAGGACCGGCTCATTGTAGCCTACGGGCATTTTTGTTATGATATATATATACAGATGACTCTTTTTGGTGTTTATACATTTTTCATGATTTATTTTTATGTACATGTTTTTACATTGATGTATGCATATGCGATTATGAATGCGATGGTTCTAATTTGTATGATGTATGCATATGGAATGAATGAAATGAGTTGTTGATGATGTGTCGATGCACCATAGACTGTACAAGATTTGACTGACTTGTTATATTAATGGGATGACTTTGTGGAATGCCTGTGCATGTGAAAACTTTATTTTTTTGTATTTTGCATATTTTTTGAATGGTGATGTACGGAATGAAATGTGACAGTTGTTTTAAAATGTAGTTTAAGCTTTTCTGAGATTCAGATATTTTAACTAACTATCCAAGACTGTACATTTATCTCGCAAGACTTTTGAACAAGGTATAAATCCGACTTGAATTTAACCAAGTTATTTCACATCCCTGTGTGTGCAATTGAGTTCGTTTATGTGGTATTCATTAGGATACCGCCAGTGCCAGATAGGCTATCAACCAAACCTGTATTGAGGATCACCTAATTAGCTCCACTAACTCCGTTGTTGTATTTAGCAAGATTAATCCATGTGACAATCTAAGGTACCATAAGCTAGCTCATCCACATGCAAATATTGGTCTGCACACATGCAAAGCTAATGTGACAGACATATCGTCATGCGGGTAGGATACCACCATTGCCAGGTAGGCTATCAACCAAACCTGTAATGAGGATCACCTAGATGGTTTTTCGAATGTTGAGAATTCCAGGGATTCAAGTTCAGGTTATTTGTTGGCTGAATGATTTGGGAGACTTGCTCGTCTATATAGTGATGAAAATCACTATTTATTTTTCTATTTATTTTTCTTTTTGAGCAAGGATTTTGAATAGTGGTGATAACCACTGTTATTTGATTTTGTATTTTGAGCTTTGTAAGTTTGAGCTTGTGAATGGCCTTGATCCTATTGGCCTTGGGGATGACTACCCATCCTGTGCAGGGACGTGTAGTATGAATCCTTACGACTTTGGGAACCAAGGGGATAATGGAGATTATGAAGTAAGGGCATTGATCTTTTAGGCCTTGGGGATGACTACCCATCCTGGTTAGGGGCGTGTAGTACGAATCCTTACAACTTTGAGACCAAAGGTGAATGGAGATGGTTATGATGATGGTTTGTTGGAATTTTGTTTTTGAATGGCGTTGATCCTTTTAGGTCTTGGGGATGACTACCCATCCTTGGCAGGGACGTGTAGTACGAATCCTTACAACTTTGGGGACCAACTATGATTGGGATTTGGTAGTGGTAAAAACCACTATTTATTAAGGTGAATGGATAGGGAAGAGCTCGTCCTTTTGTCAATTCTCAGCATTCTGGAACCATTCGCACAGGGGGATGAACAGGCTAATCTTTCACCTATGGTACCCAAGACTGCTTTGTAGGTTTCTCTTGCATTCACACAACTTAGGAATTATTTTATGTGTGTTAATTTGTGTTGGGATGCTACGTAACAAGGTGTGATCCAAGTAAAACTTTCCCGTGTAAAATCTGTTTAACTGTGTATAGTTTTTGGCTAGAAATTTAAAGACAGCTGAATGACGAAAACCCTATATACATTTAGGAGACAACTGACTATGCTAAAAGAAAATGGTGATATGCTGGATGTATGCGTTTATGAAAATGGATTTGATGTGGAAAATGATGGAATTGCCAAGTAATGACAGCCTATGGTGCTTTTGACTTGTATGACCTAGCAAATATATAATGTATGGATGCGATGCCTAATGCAACCTATATTTTTGTATTTTGATTTTTATGAGAATGCATGGAATTGAAATGCAATTGTTTTTGTGATTTTTGATTTTTATGAGTATGCATGGAATTGAAATGCAATTGTTTTTGTTATTTTTGATGATTGTATTGTTTTTGTTTATTTTTGAATATTTATTTTGACCAAGCAGTTATGGTAACGCTTGGAGCTTTTGGTGTTGACCAAAGGGTTTATGGATACCTTTGGAGCATTTTGGGGGTGACCAAGCGATTATGAGAATCCTTGGAGCTTTTGGCTTGACCAAAGGGTTTATAGATACCTTTGGGGCATTTAGGGTTGACCAAGCGATTATGAGAATCCTTGGAGCTTTTGGCTTGACCAAAGGGTTTATAGATACCTTTGGGGCATTTAGGGTTGACCAAGCGATTATGAGAATCCTTGGAGCTTTTGGATTTGACCAAGCGATTATGAGAATCCTTGGAGCTTTTAGTTGGACTATGGCTCTCTAGATGTGGAATGGCCTCAAATGACTGATGTTCAAGGGTTCTGTTTCCTTGATTCCTTCAAGAGAGGCAAGCCGGTATGTTCCAGGTCCTATTCTACTGTCAATGACATAAGGACCTAACCAGTTTGCCATGAACTTGTCCCGTAGATGGGACGACAAATTAGAATTCTGTTGGTTCTCTTTTAAGACCAAGTCACCAACCTAAAATTCCCTGAGGTGGACTTTCATGTTGTATGCTCTCTTAAGTCGCTCTTGATAGATACGCAAATGCTCGAGAGCATTAACGCGTCGTTCGTCGAGCAACGTCAGTTGATCTAACCGGGCCTGCCGCGTAGTGTCATCATCGATGAACTCTTGCATTGAAATGCGCAGGGAAGGGATTTCCAACTCAAGAGGCATGACTGCCTCGGAGCCATACACCAGCAAAAATGGAGTTGCCCCAGTGGGCATCCGGATGCTGGTGCGATAAGCCCATAGGGCAAGCGGGATCTGAATGTGCCAGTCCTTATGATTGTCTGCAACTATCTTTTTGAGAATGGCGACTAGCATTTTGTTTGATGCCTTTGCTTGCCCATTTGCCTACGGATAATAGGGTGTTGAAAAACTATGCTGAATTTTGTACTTTGTGGTCAAAGCATGCACATCTTTGTTCTTGAATGGTGTCCCATTATCTGACAGGATCTTGGATGGAATACCAAAATGACATATGATGTTATGCAAAATAAACTCCGTAATGCGGGATCCAGTCGTAGAGGTTAGCGGAATTGCTTCCACCCACTTGGTGAAGTACTCTGTGGCCGTTAAAATGAACGTGTGATGACCAGACGACGCAGGGGAAATCTTTCCAATTAGGTCAAAGCCCCACTACAAAAAAGGCCAAACCGATTGGATCGGCTGCAAGGCCTGAGAAGGTACATGTGTCAAATTAGCATGGTGTTGACACTTCATGCACTTCTTCACATATGCACAACAATCTCGCTCTAAATATGGCCAATAATAACCCATGCAAAGAATGCGCTTTGCGATGGCCATACCACTGAAGTGGCCACCACATGTACCATCGTGAGCTTGGGTGATCGCCCAAGCGGACTCTTGCTGGTCCAAACAACGAAGGAGGATTCCTTCATAATTTTGATGATACAAAATGTCTCCTAACAAGACATGCTTTGCCGCTTTCTATTTGAATGATCTTTTCATGGCTTGTGTCAATCCAAGTGGGAGGTTACCTAGCTTGAGGTAATCCCGAATGGGTGTGTACCAATCCTGCTGATCAGAAACCTCGATAGTATGAATGACCAATCCCTCTTGAAGTCCATCCCTAGCAAAATCTGAGCGGGAAAGAGCTTGTAAAAATAGCGTTGTGTTGCTATTAAGAGGGGTCGGGGAGAACAAGGACCCCCAGTTGGCTCGAGTCAAACAATCATGGATTCGAGAGAACTTATCTGGAGATGGTTCAATCTGGATCAGGTGGATTCTTGGCATCAGATCAGAGCTTGCACGCTCCATCGTAGATTGCGATAATGTTTTAACCTGAATGGTTGTCATTTCACCGAAAGGGTCTTGCGGGATTAGTGACCCCAAGGAGGCCATAGTATCCGCAAAATGATTTGATGATCGAGGGAGTGCCTCGATGTCATACCATTCAAGTTGTGCCAGGAATTTGTCCACAAGGGCTTTGTAGGCCTGCAAAACTGGACATTTACATTGAAAAATCCCCTTCACTTGATTGACAATCAACAACGAATCACCAAAGATGTTTAGACGTTTAATGTTCATGGTGATTGTTGTTTGAAGACCTATGAGCAAGGCTTCGTATTCTGCATTGTTGTTGGTGCACGGGAAGTCTAATTTAAATGACAAAGGCATTGGAGCCCCTTGTGGAGTGAAGAATACAATTCCCATGCCACCCCCTTGCTCACATTTAGAACCATCGAAGAATAGGGTTATGTCAGCCTGTGACTCAGGCTCATCAGAATCTGGCGATTCTGAAACATGGAAGACCCCATCATCAGGTAGTTCAAAAGTCAGAGGCTGATCATCTTCAAGAGGAGCCTCGGCTAGTTGATCGACGATGACTTGACCTTTTATGGATTTTTGTCCAATGAACTCTATGTCAAACTCCGTCAACAACATGATCCATTTCGCCGTGCGGCTACTATGATAAGTACGACTCATCATGTATCGCAATGGATTCTCCTTAGACACAACATACGTCTTATTACTGAGCATGTAGTGGCATAGCTTTTTGGTAGCAAACACCACTGCCAAGCAGAGCTTTTCAACGTATGCATAGTTAAGTTCATAACTGACCAGGGTGCGGCTAAGATAGTATGTAGCTTGTTCTTTGTGAAGTTCATTTTTCTGGGATAGCATGGCACCCAGTGCCACCTCGATAGTCGAGATGTATAAATAGAATGACACTCCTGGTCTAGGTGGTGCCAATACTGGCGACAAAGCCAAGTACTATTTAATGTCATCAAAGGCTGACTGGCACTCGTCATCCCAATGAAATGTGACCCCCTTATGCAATAATTTATTCATGGGTCGGCACTTGTCAGATAACTGCGCTATGAAGCGCTTGATCGATGCAACCTTTCCCTACAGACTCCTGAGCTGCTTGATGGTGGTTGGGGGAAGCATTTCAAGGATTGCCTTGACTTTGTTTGGGTCTACCTCGATTCCTCGTTTGGAGACTATGAAACCCAAGAGCTTTCCAGAGGTGACGCCAAAGACGCACTTCTTGGGGTTTAGTCTGACTTTATGTTCAATGAGGCGATCGAGGACCTTGCTCAAGTCACCGAGGTGATCTGGGCACAAAAGATATTTGGCCAACAAATCATCCATGTAATCTTCCAAAGTCTTGTGCATGTAATCATGAAATATGTACGTCATGGCACGTTGGTAAGTGGCGCCAGCATTTTTAAGGCCAAAAGGCATGACCTTATAGCAAAATGTCCCCCAAGGCATTGTGAATGCCATTTTTAGTTGGTCCTCGGGATTGATACGAATCTGATTGTATCCTGAGAAACCATCCATAAGGGAAAGCATTTCGTGGCCCGCTGTGGCATCTACCAATGCGTCGATGCTTGGCAAGGGAAAATCATCCTTAGGACTCGCTTTGTTAAGATCTCAAAAATCGATGCATATGTGAATCCTCCCGTCGGGCTTCTTGATGGGAACCATGTTAGACAACCATGGAGGATAATCCACACAGATGACAAACTGGGCATCCAACAACTTTTGTAACTCGTATTTTACCATTAAGGCCACTGTTGGGTGCATCTTGCATAGTTTTTGCTTTACTGGCTTGATTGTCGGATCAAGCGTTAAATTATGCATGACTAGCTGTGGGTCTAGTCCCGGCATATCCTTGTATGACCATGCAAAAACCTCCTTCTTCTCCTTAAGAAGGGCAACATAATCGGCTTGCTCTTTGGGGGAAAGACTTACCCCCAGCTTGAGAATCCATGGATTCATTGGATCGGTGCCGATGTCTACATCAGTCATTGCCTCGATCGACATGTGGGATCCGTCCTCCAACTGGTGTGGAGTTGGGATCAGATGGATATCATTTGCTGAATTAAGATCATCATTAGGAACGTCGAGTTCCTCTTCAGCATGGAAGACATCCTGAGTCTGTCCTGGAGTGAAATGAAACATCCCACCGCAAGGCCAATACTCTGATGGGGATGGTGGTGTGTCAGCGCGATCCCAATCTATAGCCTCTATGTCTAGATGCAATGATCATGTTGGATTGGCTGGATCATGGATGGGGGCGGTCAAGTCAATGGAGATCATGTTTATGAAATGATTGTAACCTCCATTACCACAGGTGTGATAACTCTGACATTCGGGATGTTCTTGATGCGTTGGATCTGGCTCTGTAGGCACTGGCACAAAGGGATCAGCCCTATGCATGGACATGCAAATAGGGTCTGCCCTAGGCACTGATGGTTTGATAGGGTCTCCAGGTGGAAGATGCTCTCTGTGTACCTAGAGTGGCGGGTGCAGTAATTGCTATAACTGCATCGGGTTGAGGTGCCACCTATGTCTTGGACCTATGTGTAAGTGTTCAAACATGTCATCTATGTCCAAGGGATATTGTTGTTGCATTTGTCGCATGTGGTTGAGATAGGCCATCTCGGTTTCGTCTTCGTAATCACTGTCAGAGATCCACAGGCCTTCATTGGCTCCAATAACTGCTTGCGACATGGGAAGCTCATCTTGCTCGAGAAAATTAATATGGTCCCAACGAGGTTGTGCCGCTCTCTACGGGGGGACCTGATTTGCTTGAGGTAATCTATGCTCAATGGGATCATTCAATGGGAACATGGTCAAGAAGCTTTCTTGATAATCATCCATGGGAAGCATGTGGGAATGATTGCTTCCTGACTCAAGAGAATCCCAAGGTGCTACCTCGTACTCCAACTCATCATCCGAAGACTCTGCTTGGTCTTGGTCATATCCTTCGTGGAGGTGAGTCTTGGAATTGTCTCCCGTTGCGATCGAAGGGAAAGGGTTGTTGAGGTCAACAAGGTTGTTTGTGTGTAATGGGAAATAATCCCCCAATGTATAAGTTGTATTTGGATTGGCATATGGATCTGATGCCAACCCATCCTTGTTGCCTATCCCTAGGCCTTGCATGTTTTTGACCAAGATGTCGAGGGGCAAAGGGTGATTAAACCCTACTCCTGACTTGTCATAAGGCATTTGGTATCTTGGTTGGCACAAAACATGCACTCCTTGTTCATACCTGCCCAACCCATATCCATGCCAATTGCATTGGCTAAGATATCGTAATGCGAAGTCCGGGTTAGACAGATAATTGACATCCTCCACAAAGGGCTCTTCATCTTCCTCTTCTTGTAGGGAAGGTTCAACGCCATTATCCAGGCCCCCAAAAATAAAGTTTGTCTGATTAGGTGGGTAGCCTAAAGGAACCACAGAGCCTATGGGGAGTCGAGGTCTTCCCATGTCTTGCATAGACTGAAGTGTGGGCGTTGCTACAACATTGCACACTATATACTCCCCCATGCCTGTGTTAGACATCTCAATAGTAATCATTGGTGATTGAGAGGAAGCGAATGGGAGTTCTCCCTGAGTCCACTCCATGTGGGGTGAACTAGGCGTCTCGACTTCCATTCTATTAGGCATCTCTTCTATCGAGATGTTGGAGACTAAGGGTGGTTCCGCTTCCAGGGGCTTCTTTCCTTTGTCCGTTGGTGTGGCCACCATAGGTGGCATCATTGTGGGAGGACCAGATGAAGAAGATGAACCCACCTAGGAATTTGATTGATTTGGTAATGGAGATTCTTGCGTAATCGGACCCCTTTTAGATGGATTTAACTAAAAATCCACATGCGTTGAAGGAAGGGTCGACTGCGGCATTAGTTGCACTGAATTGCAGTATTTGAAAGGTTCTAAATCTATGGGGACCACATGCACTTGTCCTTCAAATGTATACTTTAAACATTGATGAGCAATTGAAGGGACACACTTCATATCCCGGATCCAAGGTCGCCCAAGCAAGATATTGTAAGCCATCTCACCTTCTAAAATGTGGCACAATGTATGAATGGTCTTTTGTCCCACTTGTATAGGTAAGACAATTGTGCCAACTATCGAGCATATCGCATCATTAAATGCTCGAAGGGTATAAGTGGAAGGTACAATGTGAGAGGTTGGCAACTTCAAATGTTTCAGTGCGGCGGTTGTAATAATGTTACTGGATGAACCAGTGTCTACCAACACCCGCTTATACGAAATCCCGTTGACCCATGCAATAACGTGCAGGGGTGGATCCGCTACATCCCCAGTCACCATTTTTAATTCATCTTCCCTAAAGGTGATGACTGGTTCGGTACACTATTTTACATGCCCCACAAAATTGTTGAACGAATTCGCTTCATGGGGTTGCAGCTCAATTGCCTTTAATATCTCCATGAGAGCTTCCCGATGGGGCGTCGATTGTTGAATAAGCTCATATATGGAGAGCCTAGCCGACGTGGTCCTTAGACTTTGAGTAAGTCTAGTTCGAATCGTGGCCACTGGTCTAGGTGGGGGAAGCTATGTAGGATTCAGTTGAGGTTGTGACATGGATGGAACTTGGTAGGAACCTAGGGTTCCTAGCACATAAAATGATAAATAAATAATAAATAACCTAAATCTAAAAGAATCGCTTTTGAATTGTCGGAAGTCCCTTCAATGATTTAATAAATCATATATTATATATTTCATGGATATTTCAAATAATAGAAGTGTATAGGGTTTTATACCCACTCTAGGGTTATAAGTGAAAGGTTGCAATGCTTCCTAACCCTAATCTTATAATAATATAATAATTAATATAATTAATTATTATATTATTATTATATTATTTTATTATTATAACTTTAGGATAAAATATATTATTATTATTATTATTAATTAATTAATGTTAGGATAGGATCCTAACATTCCATCCCTCCTTGAAGAACTTTGTCCGCAAAGTTTGAAATTCAAACGATCCTAACATGCCATCCCTCCTTGAAACAACTTTGTCCTCAAAGCTATAGATAAATTGCCACAAGTCATCTCAGAATAGTTGCTAGGGATTTATTGTTGAATGTAGCTTTCTGTGTCGAAAGGTTGAGTATTCTCGAATTCAAGTGCTCTAATGAAGCATGATATATATTTAACTCCTTGCGCAGTTTCATAATGTTCTTCGCCAACGATCGAAGGTTGGAGCATAGTTGATGTTGAATTTTTCTTCGTTTTTTATTTTTATTTTTTTAAACTTCTATCATTCTTTATATTTTTGTAGCTTGTAATGTGTTGCCTAGAGAACTAAATTTTAGACCACCAACATATTATCTAAATAAAAGGCTCTAGTACTTCCTCTTATTTAAGTAATCAAAGTGGTTTTGTATAGTGAATAAGACCCACCATGTGGTTGAATCTTATAACATTCGTATCTTTTGAACCGCCTCAACAATGACAATGATTAGTCCCCCATAGTCCAACTAAACTTTGATTATATCAACTTAGGGAATTCAACTGTCTATGACACCAAGATATCGTTCAATCCCTTCCATGTTTGACCCATTTATGTTGTTATGATATTATCACATATATTAAATTTTTAAATCATTTTTTTTTTTTTTTTTAATTCAACTGCAATATTATATAATAATCCTTCTTCTTCTAATGTTAATTAATTTAAACATGGTCTATGTATCCTTCGTAACACATTCACTGCTTAGTTGTGAGCACATTTCACATTGTCGATGGAAATGGACGATCCTTTAATATATAAGGTTTCCCCACCTTACGAGTAACCTGGTTTCAGTTTATGCAGGTTTTACAGAACCTTTTTTAGACTTGTTGTGAAAGGGGAGGTTAAAAAGAATACAAGTAGACAGTAGGAAATTATTTTGTGCTGTTGTCAGTGGGACTGTAGATTACGAGGGCACTTTTGTCATGTAAAACCATCATATAAAATTTTAAAATATGAGGAACAATTAGAATTTCCATCCTTTATCACCACCACATTTTTCATGTGATTTGAATCCAGATTTGTATCTACTACAACAACATCCAACAACTTTAACAATATCAACTCATGCAGCATTCGCTTCTGGTTGCTCTCCACCAAAAAGTTTTTCATGATTTCCTGGGAAAAAAAAGGCGGTGAAGATTGTTGCTTGCTATCATAGAAAGCCTATTGGTTGTTTAATGGATTCACTGTAACTTATCTAGTATTAACAGTCACTGGATTTGGATCACCTCATAGAACTGTAGCCACGCATATTGGTGAAACCAGATCAAAACAACAAAGGTGGCTCATGGGATGTTTGAATTCGATCATCTTGCCAACATTCATCCATATTATTGCTGGTTGGAGAAATGGCAGCAGCTTTGGGCATCGACTTTCATTATTTTCAAGCCAGATCACATGTGTCGCTTTTGATTTGTGAGGAGGCCAAGGTGGTGGTCTATCGAAAATGCTATCAGTTTTGACATCTGCCAATTGGAGTATTTTGTCAACTACATTTTGTGAGACAATATTTTTGCATGTCATATTGTTAATTTTATGACCTGCATCCTTTATTTTCCCCCCTTTGGCATATCTTTCTAGTAGGGCATTGCCCCCAATGTCATCCTTTTCAAGAAGGTGATTTCCATCCATAGCTCCTCTAATTTCTTCAGTTGACCAATATTAGCCTACCACATTCCTTACCTGGCTACTACGAATCACCAGCTTTCTCATAGAAGGCTGATTTGCCATATGACAAGGTAAAATTTTCCATTTTGTAATATGAAAAACTCATGACCTGCAACTTTGTGATGTTTTAGAGAATGCTTGAGTTCTCTGAGTGGAAGGTTAGCACTCTCTATCTTGGAAGGATGTGAGCATTTTCATGAATCAGAGAACCACATCAACATCTTTAATTTCATAGTGGAAAACAACTCGAAAGGAGGTAAACTTTTGCCAGGGTTTTAAAAAATAATTTTATCCAATACGTCACTTGTCACTTGAAGATTGGAGGGAAAATTTTAGGTTGAAATATGTGCATCTAATTGGTGGAAAAAACAAACCATAGCAATTGTGATTAATTTTGTTTTCTGCGATGGGCCTGAAAGAATTATCCACCATTCACCTACGGTGGCCTCTCGTAATTGTTTACTGTCTATGACTCCAATGAAAAACTCATTTTTAGAGTCAATAATGCACTCAAAACTACTCTGTCCACTATAATATGAAATTCTCAGACTTAGTGAGGCTGGAAGCGTCATATTACACATCGGCACTAATTTTAATTTTTGAATTCGATACCCACAATTCCGTCTACCTCATCGCTTTCCCGTGAGCTGATCCAGGTGGTCATAGAAAATATTTAGAATGTTACCATAGACACTTCTTGGGAATTGATAATGACACTCGGCCTAGCATTTCGTTAGTGTGTCTTATTCACCTCCGTTAATACTGGTAGAAAAATAAAATTGGTTGCAAAATTTTGACCGTCTCTCGAAACCAAATGTGTGCTGTCGTCAAAATTTGAGATGTCCTCATGTTGTGGCATTGATGAGATTTTTTTTTTTTTGGCAAGCAGAGATGAAATGTCAAAATTTCACATTGTCTGATGGAATGTCCGAGCAACATAGTGATGATATTGGACATGAAAGGATTTTATAGAGTTCACTAAATGTTTAATTTTCCACTTTGTTTGATTATTATTTAATAGAAAAATCATATGGAGAAAACATATTTAGGGGGCAACGACAACCATTGGAAGTCTTGGTAGGCAGTGGAAAAAATCAAGGATTATTGCCGACAGGCAGATTCTAACCAAAAATAGGAGACGAAGATTGATGAGCCAGGGAGGAGGCCAAGGCGGAGGACGAGTGCGTAGAGGAAATTTAAACTCTGTTATAGTTTTTGCATTTACAAGTATGTTGTCTGGTTTCATATATTTCCAATTGAATTCTTTGAATTCTTTTTCCACTTTGGATTTTGGGTGATATCTGTATTTGTTGGATTTGGATTTTATTTTATTAGCCATATTGTCTGCTTTAGTTGAAGCTTGTTGGGAGAGATCAGATGGCTTCTTTATAATTATATTTTTTGCTTTCAAAGCTAATTTTTGGAATAGAAAATTGAGTCCAAGCCTTTTTTGCACATAAAAAGTTTTAGGGTTTCGATTTTTTTTCGGAAGTTCAATAGGTACTTTTTGAAGTTCTATGGTTTTAGTTTCTTCCGAGAAAAAAAATTTAGGGTTTGAATTATCTTCTTCCTTTGAAAGTGTAATGGGTATTTCTAAAAGTTCTTTGGTTATGGGTTCTTCCTCTACATGGGATTCCATGGCTATGGTTTCTTCCTCCTCTACTTGAGATTCCAGGGCTAGGGTCTCCTCTTGCATTTCCCTTAAATATTGTATAATACGATCAGAACGTTCCATTTGTTTAATTTGTTTTCGTTCAATCATTCTTCTAATTTCTGCAATGTCATTTTTTATGTCCCATATGGTTGGATCCATACGGCTCTGATACCAGATGGTAGGAACCTAGGGTTCCTAGCACATAAAATGATAAATAAATAATAAATAACCTAAATCTAAAAGAATCGCTTTTGAATTGTCGGGAAGTCCCTTCAATGATTTAATAAATCATATATTATATATTTCATGGATATTTCAAATAATAGAAGTGTATAGGGTTTTATACCCACTCTAGGGTTATAAGTGAAGGGTTGCAATGCTTCCTAACCCTAAAATTATAATAATATAATAATTAATATAATTAATTATTATATTATTATTATATTATTTTATTATTATAACTTTAGGATAAAATATATTATTATTATTATTATTATTATATTAATTAATGTTAGGATAGGATCCTAACAGAACTTCCCTTGTGGCTATTGCGGGGGCAGCTCTTGGGTATCTCTTGTTCCTTGTCACAATGTTGATCATCCCAACATACCCCTCCATGGGGCAATTCTGTTGCACTTCATTGACATGAAGAGGTTTGGCTTGTGCATCATGTATGGATAAAGGATCTCTGAAAACACCCATTTTTTGGTTGTTGGGCACGATGGGATTATCCACTACCAATGTATTATTGTCAATGAGGTCTTGCACTAAACCTTTGAACTTCCAACAGGCGTTAAGGTCATGCCCTTTCCTTCTATGGAATCTATAGTAAATATCCTCTCTATAGCCCTTAGGCTTTAGCGGATTAGGGTCTATTGTTTGAATCTCTAGCAAATTAATCAAGTTTGCCATTGACAAACAATCAAACAAGGAGTCCCTGGACTCGATATATGGTGTAAATTGCCACCTAGGGTGACGCTGCTGATTGTGGTCCTATTTTTTATTATCTTTCTCATAGTTATTGGGAGGCACCACCTGATAATTAGCCTTTGGAGGCTGTGTTTCTTGGGTAGGCTTAGGGGCATTGATAGCAACTTGATTGACCGCGACAGGTTTTTGTTGCGTAGTCCCTGTTTTAGTGCTCTTGTTCCATTATTTTTTCTTAGGCTTGGCAATTTTGCCATCCTATATCTTGATCTCTTCGATAATTCTAGCTTGTGCCGGAGCTTCTTCTAAAGTGGCATATTGTTGAAGCTGCAATAGCATAGAGATCGATCAAAAACAGCTCTTTGCAAACATTTGAGTTAGGTCGAACATAGGAGGGAGGTAGGATAGCTTTGAAAGCAACGTCCTCCATCGATTCCCATATGCCACCATAGATTCCTCCTCATACTTCTTGAGGCTAGCTAGATCACTTAGTGACACCTTTTTCTTTGTGTTGAAAGCGAAACGTTCTAGGAACACGTCCACTAGCTGATCCAATTTGTAGATGCTATGCTTTGGTAAATGGGTAAACCAATCCGAGGTAGGTCCTGCAAATGTGGTTATAAATGTACATAATAGCAATGCATCATTGTCTTGAATACCGAAGCATTGGCTTAAGAATCGAGTCACATGCTCTTGAGCATCTTCGTCCCCTCTAAAGAGTGCCAACTAGGGTAGCTTAAAATGTTTGGGGTATGGAGGTGCCGACACTGACGGATGCACAGGATGACTATGGAGTTGGCATAAAGTAGGCTTTTGGGGCCCATAAGTCTTGAGTTCCATAGTCTCTAAGCGTTCTAACAACACTTTGTATGCATCAGAGGACTTAATATCCTCCTCCTTGGTGTGCTCCCACTGTGGGTTGTGGGGAACTTGAGGCCTTTGGAGGGATAATTGGGTAGCACCCCTTCTGCCTTGATAGGGCTTTTTAGCGTGCTCTTCTTCTTGTTCATAATCCTCATAAGCTTCTTGAGGAGTGTCTTGCCTAGGCCTGTAAACATTGATGGGTGCCCACGGAGGATGCCCATCATGATTTCGGGGAGTGGCCTCCCACTCAGGTCTAGGAGGTCTTAGAGGTAGTGCTTGATGAAGTCATGGAGACCTGTCTTGCACTAAGGGGTTGCGCCTCACATACATCTCAAATTTATATGCATGAGGGACTGGGGCCTTCTCAGGCGCATTGTTGTGAAGTAATTCAGTTGTCTGACGTTGAATGCGCTCTTGATTAAGGCGACACAAATGTTCTAATTGTTGTTGGTCTTGCCTAAGCCACGTGATTTGCGCTTGGCGGGTGGCTAGTTTGGCAAATGCCAAGTCATTTTGTTTCGCCGTCTCTTGTTTAGGAGGCCTAGATGCCTCCCCTACATATCCTTCTCGATCATGGTACTTTGAGACCCCTATATGTTTCTTCCCTTTGTCGAGGTTAGCAGCATTGACTTGAAGCTCTGGTCTCAATGAGTGATCTAGATATAAAGCAGGTGTAGACGTGCATCGTTCCCATGCTATGTACTATTCTTGAGGAACATAGTGATCTTCCTCACATTCTTTGTTATATGCATAAAATGTGCGGGCAGAATTGTCTTGCCCTGTTGGGAGAACCTGATATTCTAGATATGGTCTAGTGTGTTCGACATTAATCAAGGGTAAATTAGGAGTAACAAAATCATATGGTTCCTCCTTGTGGACCCTTTGTTGTTCAAGCACTTAATCACTAGGACACCCATAGCAAGCTTCCAAGGGAGGCCTTATATCTAGGTCAAGTGCTACATGTAAGTTGTCTTCTTGAAAGGATCATGGGAGTACCCCTGAAGGAGGTGCCTCTATAGTCTTGTCTAGTGATGGCATGAGTTGGAGTGCCCCTCAAGGAGGTGCCTCTAAAGTCATGTTCTGTAACTACATGGTGTGGACTAACTTGTGTATCCTACCGCCAAGGTGAGATGGCCAAGTCTTTAGGGCTATATCGGGGGTGACTTGTCCCCCTTGGTGCATTCTCTACAACTTCTGCTCGTGATTGGGCTTGGCTACGGGTGTACACCATGGTGATGTTAACCTAAAGATGCGGAAATTCTTTTTTTTTTTGGATTTTTCTTTTTATGATTTTGATACTCTAAACAGAAAATAGCATACACACACAAGCAATGATTATCTCTTTTAAAGATTAAAAGTGTGCCCTAAATCTAGTTTAGTGTGTTTTGTTGTTTGTTTTTTGAAATATTTTTATGAAAACCGTTTAAATGCAATTGTGAAGGCTCTTATAACTCCTAAAATTGTCACCCCTTCAATATACCATTGTCGGACCGATATACCAACCTCTCTATATACCCGCCCTTATGTGAGGGAGACTATAGGTACGTGAGAGCAGATGATACGTGGAACATAGGCGATACGGAAGGGGAATCACTCTATTTATGACACCTACCATAGAAGACTTATCCTCATGCACTAGGAATCACCCCAAGCTACACTTGGTCAGCTTTCGTTAGGATTTACGTCTAGCAACAGTCACGATCGGGGTAATGTATGCAAATATCCAAGCCAACATGGTGATGAAATCCACTGTTGGTCTTGCTCAAGGGCTAGGGTTTTACGACCAGCTCCTTGGTTTAAGTAACCACGTGATGTGTGGGGTTCATTTTAATTTGCAAAAATTGAAACAGGCAAACAAAAAGGAAACTTTCCCTAAGCCATACAAAAACTAAAAATCAGAAAATAGAAAATAGAAATTTGATAGAGGCTTGTTAAAAACCCCTACCTCTTCTCTACCCAAAAGGATGTTTCTGATTTGCTGCTCTAAAAAATGCATAGAACGCTCTTCATCCTTGGGTGAGGCGAATATCAGAACCATATTCATTCCAGGGTAGGACGAATGCCTATTCGCCTCTGGGTGACACGAATCCCAATTTTGTAATCGTCACTGACTGAAATGAATAATAGTATAATGACTAAAAAATAAGTACCTGAAATCAAAACAAGAAATTTTAGATTAAAAATATAACCTAAAAAAATAGAGGACAGAGGTCCCACCGTGATCGCCATTGAAAGCACGAGATTCCAGAAGATTGAAAGGAAAACTAATGCAATGTATTCAAAACCCAAAGTTAACGCTTAAAGTCCTATAAAGTGAAATGCATGAAATGAAAGAAAATAGATGAATTTAAATGATATCAAAGGAAGTACATAAAGCATAGCCCTTTTTATTTATACTCCTCCAATTCGATTACAAAGACGTCTCCTCCCTTTTAGGGGGTAGGAGCGTTAACATAGTTTCAATTACAATCATGGATTTAGTGTTCCTCCTTCCGCATGCCCACATGTGAAATGGGTGGGCCAAAGTGTTGCCACTACTGGTATTGATGAATCTTTAATCCTTGATGCTCCTCTTGCATTCAAAGAAACAACAAATCATCAGTAGCACCTATGTATGATAATGAAACTTGTAAATCTAAAAGAGTACTGTTAATGAATATAAAAGATAAATATGACGATGATTAAAATGAATCTAAATAGACTAAAAATTTGACAAAAGCATAATCATATAACTAGCAAAATACTGCAAAAGAAATAGTCATCAAATTTGATACAGATCCGTATTCGTTCCGAGGTAGGACGAATAAACCTGCAACAGTTTGGTATTCATTCCGGGGTGAGATGAATAAACCTGCAATAAGGTAGGGGGTGCCCGAAGGTAAACCACCTGCTGGTTGAGACTTTGTTTCGACACCAATCTGCTTGGGATGAGTCCAAAACCTGTTGTGATGTGTTATCGACAAATTGGTAGGATATTGTGGTCAGAGAAATCAGGTTTTGGGTCTTGATTCGTGCCTCCAAAAGTCACCCAATAACCTCCATTTCGATTAAGATATTATGGATGTAAAAGCACAAATCGTAAGTCAGTAAACTAGCAGCACTTCATTGCTCAAAATGCTCCTTCTCTGTATCTTTTTGGGTGAGTAAACTCACCATTTTATAGACCCAAGGGGTCTCTTTGAATTAGCATGCAGAAGTGCTACTTAACATGAATGCTTTTTTAGGGAAGAGAAGACTTCTCCCTGATAAAGGGCTCCATAACTACTTCTGTAACTGCTTCTGCATGCCCAAAAGAACTCACTCGCACTCCCATGCAATGAAGGGAGAGTTAAGTAGCTAATTTGAGTTGTCATGAAAAATCCTACTCTCACTCCCATGCAATGAAGGGAGAGTCAAGTGGCAGATCTGAGTTGTCAAAAGAACTCACTCGCACTCCTATGCCATAAAGGGAGAGCTAAGTGGCAGTTCTGAGTTGTCATGTGTCAAGGTTTGACTTTTTGTAGGTCAAACTTGGCATTCGTCCCACCCCGAGTGAGCGCTAGTAATCGTCCCTAGGTGGAATGAGTACCAATCTGCACTCGTCCCTAGGTGGAGCGAATAAGTAGCAAAGTGCCTAAAAGGTGCCAAATTGATCTCTTGACTTTTAAAACTATTGTGTGAGTGGTTAGAACCACTGTTTTAACCTCTAGGGCTGCCCTGGGGGCTGTGTGTGTTAATGCGATCAGTGTTTGCAGTCACATAATCGGATTGGTGCTATTTTGGTGTCTACAGGCCAAAAGTACCCCATTCATAGGAGTTTTTAAGCAATAACATGTCCACTAAAGTGACCTCCACAAGATCCATCATGGATTTCACTTAACGCATTCTTAGATTCATCTAAATTGATGCATCTTAAAATAATACCTTCATAATATCTTTTATATAAAGTATTTCCAATAATCACAAATCGAACAACTCGCTTATGTAACAACCTACATTGGTTTCTATCTAATACTTCTATAAAAGTCCCCTTTTTAAGGAAGTTAAAAATGTTTGTATACCATGGTTCTGGAGTTATCTCATTGATTAAAAAAACATCTAAAGGTTCCAAAAAATATTTAGACAAGGTTGAATTTTGAAGTTAGTGAATGATGATCGTAGCATATTCATCATCTAGTTCTAAAGGCAACACAGAAGCAACAACTACCATGTCATCTGCAGTACGGTTGCTAGTACGAGGGATAGCCTCAAGGGTTACTTTCTCAAATAAATAGATAAGCTTTAAAACATAATCCTTATAGGGATAAAGTTTCTCATCTTGTGTTTGATACACATTATTAATTTGATTTATCACGAGCTGGGAATCTCCAAAGACTAATAAAATTTTAATTTTTAGAGCTAAAGTTGCTCGTAATCCAAGGATTAGGGCTTCATACTCTATAGTGTTATTTGTGCAAGTAAATTAAATTTTGAATGATAAGGGAATAAGTTGCTTTTGTGGAGATATTAATATGATGCCTGCACCTGCACCATTCATACATCTATCTCCATCACAATATAGATACCACGACTCATAATGATATTCTTCTAAGTTAAGACATTCATCAAGAAATTAGATGGTTAAAGGATGAGTAGACTCAAGAGGAGCAACAACAAGTTGATCGGATATAACTTAGTCTTTGATAGATTTTTGACCAATAAATGTGAGTTCAAACTCACTTAGAGCAAGAACCCATTTAGCTGTGCATCCTAATAAGTAAGGTCTACTCATTAGATATCTTAATGGATCAAATTTAGCAATGATAAATTTATTTTGGCTAAGCATATAATGGCGTAGATTTTGTGTAGAAAACACAACCACCAAGCAAAGCTTCTATATGGGTGTGTAACGCATTTTTTAATTTATTAGTGTTCTACTTATGTAATAAGTGGCTCGTGCTTTCTTATCATCATCAAGTTGAGCCAAAATCGCTCCTAATGCAAGCTCAAAAGTAGAAATATATAAGATAAAAGGGCATTTTAATCTAGGTGGAACAATTACTGGAGGAGTAAGGAGATATTACTTAAGAGTTTCAAATGCTTCTTGACAGTCATTGTCCCATTAGAATGGGATATTTAAGAAAAGTTCAAGTATTATCTACTAATTTGTCAATGAAGCGATAGGTAGATTGAAGTTTACCTTGTAAAATCCTTAATTGTAATATATTTTTAGGTGGTGGCATATCAATGATAGCCTTAATTTTAATAGGATCCATCTCTATGCCACACATAGAAATGAATAAATCCTAATAATTTTTTATATTTTACTCCAAATACACATTTTTTGGATTTAGTCAAATTTTATAGTCTCTAAGTTTATCAAATACTTGTCTTAGATTAGTGATATGATCTATTGGATATTTTGAGTCCCTAAGTTAAAATGTTGTCATTGATGTCAAAAAATTATTTAATGTCAAAAGGATCAATGATGGCAAGCACTATGTTTGTATTCCAAAATGAGCCTGAAGGGAAGCTTAGAAAAATGTTTTTATTTAAAACCATGGATGGCAAATTTGAAGTGGGTTTTTATTAAAATCTAGGTTGGCTTTTCGTTTCATCAAAAAAGGAGTCCCGGTGACAAAGTTATTCAACTTTGAAGTTTAAGTTTTAAATTTTAATATTTTAAAATTAAAATTAAAATTTCCAAAGTGGAAATTCTTGTTGACGTCATCAAATTTGATTAAGGGCCGACGTATGAAAATTCAAGGCAACATGTATAAATACCATTGCCAAAATTTCATTTGGCAATAATTCGAATGCATGTGAGTTTCGTTCAAACAAAGAGAAAAGATATTTTAGTGCAATCCAAACCTATGAAGAAAGGGATAAATAGAAGGGAGGACCCTTCCCATACACTGTAGGTGCTTATGACCTAGTGATAAGAAGGAGGCAGTCAAGTTGTTGAGCGCCAGGAGATCCAAATTTTGAATCCCGTTGGTTCTGGTTTTTGTGAAGTGGAAAGGAAGTACACCTTTTGGTGCACATGTCTTCTTGGGAATTTTTATAGGAAGAAACAAATAGTGGTTGAGCTCACCATTTCATGTGAGTGGTTGGCTCACATGGTTATTAGTACCGCAGTTAGAGTGTGATATAAGTAAAAAGCATGCACCTATCTACCGTATTAGTCTATAGTCATCATAAAAGCGTAAAAGCTTGACACATTGTATAAATTCAACAAAATAATATTTCTTATATTGATTATGAATGAATCTATGTTACACATATGCCCCTCTTAGGGTCACTTGAATGATAATACAGTTTATACAATTTCCAATGCCCTCAATAGGGTAGGCACATTAATATTACCCTTTGACTAGTCACAAACTACCTTGGGGTGGAGTTGACCCCCTTATTCATGATGTGGAAGGATTATGATATGGAATCTTCTTGTATCTATCTTCCTATGATCAAGAAACAAAAACACACGATCAAAAATATAGATAGCCTCTTATAATGAGGCCCTTTAAGGAAACATACATGTAATGCCATTTAAAATAATAATCAAGAAAATATAAAGAAGATCTTTAAACTATGCTAATTGAATCAAGATTTGTAATATAGCATAAAGGATAACGTTAGAAAAATAATGCATGGATTAGATAACAAAATAGAAGCATAAAGGTGCATAAAAGATCCATACATATCCTAATTAATGCAAAGCATGAACTATCTATTCTATTCTAATTCCTACAGTCAAAATTCTTCTAAACTGTAATTAAACCTAAGAAATGATTAATCTAACCTATTTAACCAAAAATAAATGAAAAGAGTAAGGTGATCTATCACATGTTGCAAACCATATCTCTGGTGTGCGGTTTGCACTGTGAACCACAGCTGATAGTTGTGGTTTGACCTCTAATAGGTTTACCCTCAAAATCAAGGGTAGTGGGCTTGATATCCTTGTCCAAATTGATGTTCAAGGGTCACCTTTATTGTCCTCAAACTAATTTTGTGGTAAATTCAATGTGAAGGGCCTTCGTTTACCTGGATTTGCATTTCTTGATCCTCTTAGGCACCTAGGGCATCCATAATACAATTCATCATGAATGTTGGTAAAAGGGTAGGTGATTAAATGTAATAGCTCTATCTCTTAGCATACTCACTTTGAGTGTACAATTAACCAGGGCTTCACTACTTAAATCTCCAATGCTTGCTTCTCTTCTTCCCATTTGGATGGGGTATTTATAGCATGCACCTAGGGCTAGGGGTGGCTTCATTGAGAAGCCAAGACCAAGAAGGGTGGTTAGGATAGTTGGGATGGAAGCCTATGGAATCTTTTGTCCTTCAACTACCTTCTAGATATTTTTCCCATTCCAACCAATTTGGCTCAAATGGAAGGCCTAACTAAACTTTAGTTAAGACCATAGGTCACAGTTGCAGTCTAGATTGTAGATCGCAGGTGTCAACTATGGTTTAGACTGGAGACCGCAGGTCTAGGCTATGGTTTATACTGATTACGTAAAAATATCTAAATTGAGTGGCTAGAACCACTACCCTATCTTAGAGTTTGTCAAAGATCTTCCACATGGTCTTGTAGCATGTTCACATGAGTAGTCGCCCTTAGCATGACGTATTTTAGGTGTCTACAGATACCCCTTTTGAGATGTGTTGTGATATTGAACAACGCTGAGCAAAAATTTACATCCTAAAATGATGCCTAAAGTTCTATGATGATCATTAGTTGGATCAACATTAGATGCCCTAGGTCTAGCAGAAGGACATGCATCTTAGATTCATTGCTTCCAACTTGTGAAAGGCTTACATTTTGACAAGTCTGCACTCATCATTAGAAGTTTGAATAGCATCAATGTCAATTATGGGTATCTTCTGACCCATAAATCCGAAGGATGAGAGTTACAAACCAATTATCATATTTTTTGTTTACCCCAAGCAAAGGGGGAAGCTTATGATAGCTATTGACAATGATTCACAAGAACGAATGAAATTTTTACAAGATCAGGGGATCTACGATCTTAGGGATCTTCTACTAACTTTGATTATGATTATGAAATTATGACTACCCCCTCAAGCGACAAGTCGATGAGGGTAATGACAATGTATGTAGCAATGAAATAGCTTGACCATAATGAATGATCCTAAATAAATTAAGATTCAAGCCTTTTAATGCCTTGGCTAAGCCTAGTTCAGCTTATGATTGCAACTCTTAGTAGTATTTGCACATTTCTATCCCATGGAGAAGTCAGAATACAATAGTCGTCTTAAGGAATCAAAATGATAGAAATGCAATTAGACTTGTGTTGAATCATAGTTATCGATGATTTGTTGAAAGATGTCATAAAATAAATAACAATTTTGCCCCAAATGTCATGGTGATTTACTCATCTTGTCGGATTGCATGGATCGCAACTTGATGAAACCGCCAAGTGTATAGGATAAATCACTGAATACGAGGCACATTTGGTTTTTAATTATTTGATTTTTTTATTGTAATTTTGCATTTTGATTGATCCTGGTGCTTTTAACATCACCAAATTGGAAATTTTAATCATTGATTTTGAATTTTTATCCAATGGGAGTCATTATTTACTATTTTAGACCTTTCCACAGTTGGTTTTGAGTGCATTTAATGCTAGCTGCAGACCGCAAATACGATCTACAATTTAATTTTTCAAATTTTGGGAACCACAAGTCAGACCTATAGGTTGAAAACCCTAGTTTCAGAACCACAAGTGTCAGCTGCAGTTCACCGAGACTAGAAGAACCTATAAATTGAATTCCCATTTAAAAATTTTCATTAGTTTTTGGTAAGCACTAGCAATTTGAGATCTCTGAGAGTGAGAGAACCTTCCTTGATTTGAAATGCTACCACACTCTACCGTAATTACACTTATCTACCTCAATGGCAAATCCTAATTAGCCATCTACTATCTGAGGCTAGGGTGCGGGCAATGTAACTCAAAACTGAGACCTCACACTCAATACCAGTAAAATAAACCACATTAAGTAATGCGGATAATGAACCTCACTAAACTGCTGGTAATGAACCCCACTAGTCTAAGTTAGCTTAGGATTTAATTTTGTGACTTAGTGGACTAGGAGGGTACCTAAAATGTATACCTCTCCTAAACCGTAGCTAGTAGATGCGGTTCCCAATTGGCAAATTGGGGACCACAGGTTTCAACTACGGTTTTTTTAATATGATTTTGTCATTTTTAGCATTGTTTTTAGCTTTTGTTAGCTATATTTGTTTTTGCATTATGCTTTTTATTTTATAGGTTGACTTCTAGAGCTCAGGAGCCTAACATTCTAAAGACTCTCTATGAGGCTCTGTCTGATGATGACTGAGAGTGGTTTCGAGCTATCGGGTTTGGCTATGTCATGGATCTGCCCACTATTAGGGTAGATCAAACCTACCTAACCACGTTGGCTTGATGCTGGAATGTGCAAACCAACACATTTCACCTACCTACAGATGAAATGACTATTACTTTGGAGGATGTCTACAGGATCTTCAGGATCCCCATTGATGGTGAGGCCATCGTCTCCTCTACCTCTAGGGTAAATGAGGTTGTTTTCGATTCTATGTTTGATGGCTAGAGCGAGGATGCTCAGGACGTGATTGACCATGAAGGGGAGTACATTAGCGAGTGGTATCACAAGGATGTCTTCTCTACACGGGAATCCCTCTTCATGCACCTCATAGTATATATTGTCCTTCTAGATTCCTCGGGCATGAGGATTCCTTAGAACCTCTTGTCCACTACTTGGAGGGTTCTTCAAAGTTCTATAGAGGAGCCCTTACTTCTATCATGGGGGAGCACCCTACTATGTCAGATCTATAGGGAGTTGTATTAGATTATTGAGCATAACCATAAGGGCCTTAGCTACTGTCTTTTGTTGCATATCTAGGGGTGGCAACATATTCAGATTGAGTGTCTTATAGATCTTCCACTATGCATCACTTCTATTGCTGATGAGCGTCAGTGTTATGTCACTTGTTGGCCTCATGAGGAGGAGGGTACCCTTAGTCAGATCCATTATGGTGATGTCCAGCATTACATCACTCAGTTCATAGCACTTAGCCCGAACAATGTTTAATGGTGCTCCTATATGGACTGCCCAGCATGGTCAGAGGAGGGCCAGTGGTTGAGATAGGTGCACCATGAAAGATGACTAATCATCCATAAGGCAAAAATTGAAGAGTATCTATTCTACTCTTGGTTCCTACGATAGTTTGGGCTCATACAGGATATTCTAGATATCCCAATCAGATATAAACACTTGGTCGTAGAGCATGATCTATAGTGGATCATTCCTGAGCCTCTAGGATATGTTGTTTATGACTACCAGGATACTGGAGTTGAGACTGCTAGGACCACTCTAGAGTATGATGGGTGGTGGTCCATGTTTATATGGTATAGCATAGGGCCTTTGGGTAGAGAGCCAGATCAGGTAGAGGTAGAGGTGGATCCTGACGGGCGTAGAGTGCTCTAGCAGATAGAGGGCGACTGGGGCGTAGAGGCCACCACCAAGGAGGCTTCCAAGATTGTCCCAGATGAGAAGGCTCTAGAGGAGGGTAAGGTCCCTATCGATAGTGTAGAGGGTCTACTCTTAGATCTGATGGGTCACTTGTAGAGTTAGCTCAGATGATTTCATACATAGTAGCTAGAGCAAGATACTACTATCACCACTCTAGAGGTGAGAGTAGTTGACAGGGATAGGTACCTAACTGAGGTGTAGGATTAGATATAGGATCTTACTCCATAGTCCATATATGCAGAGGCCTAGGTTTAGAGACTATAGATTACACTAGAGTTATCCCAAGCACAACGAACTGTAGCAAAGGTGAAGAGGTATCTCTTTTGGGTATCGAGGGGGGCTATGCCGCCTCCTCAGGTTACTATGGGGCTTCTGATAACACCAATGGTAGCTCCAACAATTTTTTAGGATTCGATGTCTGAGGTAGAGTGACTATGCAGCATGGCCATGAGGACCAATGAGATGCATGTATCTCGACTTGCTCGCATTGATTAGCTAGTCGGCTACATTGAGATGCACGGGCTACAGGTTCTTGAGGATCTATTTGCTTCAGAGTCTCAGTGGACCAGGTCTAGGACCTTTGGACAGTCTATGGTGAGATCAAGTCATATGACTCATAGTACTGAGAGGATGCACAGGTCCTATAACTCACATGGTGCGACATCGTGTGCCAGGACTAGAGATGCAGGGTAAAATTTAGGGGCCACTGGTTAGAGGACTAGCCTGCTGCATTTACCGATTTCTCATGTGCTTGGTGCCTTAGGATTTGGAGGCAGGTATGATCCACAGTAGGATCCACCATGGGTGCCAAAGTAGACAGGAGATCAGGCTCTAAAGCATAGTGCTGAGGGAGGTGGTGAGAGCTCCAGTACAGGGGGAGTAGACTAGATCTAGGCTCTGCTAGATGCAGACTATATTTTTGATATGCCATATTTATTTAGGGTGTAAGGTTGATGACCTACACACTTTGTAGCTTGTGGGCATTTTGATGCACTCCCTATGTACTCTGTTGAACACACACACACACACACACACACACACACACACACACACACACACACACACACACACACACATATATATATATATATATATATATATATATATATATATATATACGACTTGATCATTTATGGCTCATTAATGTGTATCGATTATTTATTTTTGATTTTATGTTTATTTGATGCACATGGATGCAATGCTTATGTTGATTCTATATTTATATGATGGGATGTATGGATGACATGCACTAGATAGCTTTCTTCTTTATGATAATGTTGATGAAATGTAGTGATCTAGATGATTAGTTGTTCCATGTATGATGCATGCATATGGATGCACTGTTTATTTTGAACTCATATTTGTTCTTACTTTGTGGGCATGCGTTCATTTTTATGAAGAAATTGTATGCTATGCAATGTATGGTAATGCATTATGTACATAATCGTAATCTAATAGGAATTAACATGTATGCTTTAATCACTTAAAACATAAAGAATGAATGTAAACTATGTATATCAATTTTAAAATACGACACCACAAAATGTATGACAATCATGTAAAATAATTGATAATTCTCATTACAAGAACTTAATCAATTAATCACCCATATATTAAATGTAGTGAAATCTATTGGTATAATGCTAATGAATCAATATGTCATTTTGTATATTTTTCTTTGCTGCACTATATAGTCAGTGGCCGTCTAAACATCATTTTTGATATTCATGTGGTATCTATCCTATAAGTTTGATTGTGATTTGTAAAATGCGTTCTGATAAATGAATGAATCGTATTTTTGATGTGTAATGATATTTGGTGTTTTGTTGCTATTAGAGAACTTTTTGAGGTTTTCCATGAGACTCAAACACCCTAGTAGAGTTCTCCAAAAATCATATACTAATTGTACAAGGATTTTATTGGACAAGGCTTTTGTCATGACAGACCCAACTATTCATTATCCCTGTGTGTGCATGTGAGTATTTTTAGATAGACCATAAGCATACCCTGTATGTTAGTCGAAACTCTTTCAATCCATATGTGATATAGGGTTCCTCATATGATCGTACCATCCTTTTTTTAGCTTTGATTAGACTTATACAACTAGACAATCCTAGGTACCTAGAGCTAACTCATCTTGCAAATTGATCAGGGCTACCGCTCCAAATGCAGGCGGGACTCTTTCAACCCATTGCTACATTTGGGGATCACCCAGAACTACCCCTAAGATTTTAGACGACATTCTTCCAACCCATTGCTATGATCAGGTATCACTCTATGGCTTTAAAAAGGTGTACAATCTAGAGATTCAAGGTCTCACCCTTCTTACTTTCTCATATGTAGTGATAAAAATCATTGTTATTCCACGTGTTACTGTTTTCTTTGAGCAAGGGATTTTTATAGTGCTTTTGATTGACTATGTCACTCTAATTTTAATTTGAAATTTGTACTTTGAAATTTGCACTTTGTAACTTGGGATTTAAACTTTGTAACTTTAGGATTTATAGGGAAAATTATTCTTCTTTTGCCAAAGTTCACCACTCTAGACTGACCTATTTGCAAGATAAGCAGGTCATGAAACCCATATCTCTAGAAACCTAAGACTACTTTCACAGCTTTCATCATCTCTTGTCTTAGAAAAATTTTATATTTTTCTGCTTAGTGATGGGATCCTACTATGTTGAAGCACTATCCCAACTAATGACCTCGTCTATAAAAACAAATTAAGCTTTCTAAAATATTTGAAGAAACCACTAGGTATGTTTGAATGACTGGAAAACTTAATATCCATATATAATTCTCCGCAACAGGTATCGTGTATGAATGCAATGCATTATGATAAATGCAAGGGTGCATGATTGAAACACACACGTGCGACCATTTGTAAGATTTTGATAGACACATTACACTCTATTGTGGAATGCAATGAATGAAAAATGCCTAAATGCAATATGATGATGTGAATGCATGTATGAAAATGCAAACAACAAAAGAAAATGTTTTTGGATTTTATGCTTTACCAATTTTTTTAGAATTTTATATATTTTCAAATTTTTATGAATTTTTGAGCTTTCATATTTGACCAAACGACAAGTATATATGCCTTTGTAGCTTTTTAAGGTTGACCAAGCAATGTTTAGAAATCCTTGGAGCTTTTTGGATTGACCAAAGGTCCTACAGACACCTTTGGAACCTTTTAGTTGACCAAACTCTCAACAAGAGAGCGTGGAGCCTTTTAGGATGACTTAGAAGCTATAGGAACTCTCAGAGCCTTTGGGTTGACCAAGTGATTTTTAGAAATCCTTGGTGCTTTTTTGGGATGACCAAGTGGCTTTAAGCAACCCTCAAAGCCTTTGGGTTGACCAAGTGATTTTTAGAAATCCTTGGTGCCTTTTTGGGATGATCGAGTGGCTTTAAGCAACCCTCGGAGCCTTTGGGTTGACCAAGTGATTTTTAGAAATCCTTGGTGCCTTTTTGGGATGACCGAGTGGCTTTAAGCAACCCTCGGAGCCTTTGGGTTGACCAAGAAATTTTTAGAAATCCTTGGTGCCTTTTTGACTGACCAAAGGGCTTACAAATGCCTTTGGAGATTTTTTTGCTACACTCTCTAAGAATAGAATGCCTTAATATGGATGATGTTGATAGGTTCAGGCTCTTCAACACCCCCTAGAGACGTCAAGCGATAGGTACCCAGACTAATATTTTTAGATATGATATAGGGTCCTAGCCAATTAGCTACAAATTTGTCTCGCATATCAAGCGGTAAATTCGATTTCTGTTGGTATTATTTTAGCACAAGATCCCAAACTTCAAAGTATATTTGGTGGACTTTGATATTGTAAGCTCACTTTAATCGCTTCTGATAGACATGGAGATGCTCTAGGGAATTCATGCGACGTTCATCCAGTAGCATCATTTGGTCTATTCGACCTTACCGTGTGGTGTCGTCATTGATGAAATCTTTCAATGCGATGCACAACATTGGAATTTATAACTCTAAGAGCATAATGGCCTCAATGCCATATACTAGTGAAAATGGAGTCACACCAGTGGGATTCCAAATGCTAGTCCTATAAGCCCATAATGCAATGGGTATCTATATATCAATCCTTGTGGTGTTCCTAACTATCTTTTTCAAGATGGTTACCATAGTCTTTTTTGAGACCTCAACTTTCCCATTTGCCTATGGATAGTATGGAGTTGCAAAAATATGTTTGATGTGGTACTTAGATGTTAAATCTCACACAGTTTTGTTCTTAAAAGAAGTTCCATTATCCAAAACTATTTTGGATGGTATCCTAAAATGACTTATGATATGCTCCATTATGAACTCTGCTATGTGAGCTCCAGTGGTCGTTGTTAAGGGAATGGTTTCCACCCACTTTATAAAATACTCAGTAGCTATAATAATGAATGTATGTCAGCCTGATGATGGAGGAGATATCTTGCCAATTAGATCAAATTCCCATTGAGAAAATGGCCAAGCCGCTTGGATGGGCTATAAGTCCTGTGATGGTAGGTGCATAAGATTAGCATGATGCTAACATTTAACATATTTCTTGACATAAACATTGCAATCCTTCTCCATAGTGGTCCAATAATAACCCATTCTAAGGATGCACTTTACAATGGCCATGCCGCTGAAATGTCCACCACACGTACCATCATGAGCTTCTAAAATTACCCAAGATGACTCTTGGGGCTCAATACAATGAAGGAGGACTCCATCATAACTTTGGTGGTACAAAATATCTCCTACAAAGACATATTTAGTCACTTTTTGTTTAAATGTGCGTCTTGCGGCACACGACAGTCCCTCTAGGACAAAACCAAGTATTAGGAATTCTTGGATCTATGACATCCAATTTCGATGAGCCTTAGCTTTGACTCCTAAGACAATATGTACCCCCTGTGTATTTAATTTTTCAAATGTAGACTGGGAAACAAGTGATGAATAGTGGTACCACTCCCCATAGGACTCTAGGACGTTAAAGACCCCTAGGGTGCTTTCTTGAGAAATTCTTCAACTTTGTAGAACCAATCAAATTTTGGTTCCAAACTAATCATGTTGACTGATTCTTTGTTATCAAAGGTTGCACGCTCTACTGCAGGATGTGAGAGCGTCTTGACATGGATGGTAGTGAAGTCAATAGATGAATTCTGAGGGATCAAGGATCCCAAATATGCCATGGTGTCTATGAACCTATTTGATGAATGAGGGACTGCCTCGATGTCGTACCATTCTAGTTTAGCCAGATATGTGGCAAAAAGATATTTGTAGGCTTTCATTATTGGACATCGACACTAAAATAGTCCCTTCACTTGGTTAATTATGAGCAAGGAATTGCTAAAGATGTTTAGTCTCTTGATATTCATGGCGATGGCTATATGGAGGCCTAAAAGTAGGGCTTCATATTCAACATTATTTTTGGTGCATGGGAAGTCTAGTTTGAATGACAAGGTCATTGGAGCTCCTTGCGGCATGAAAAACACTATACCTACACCATATCCTTGCTCGTACTTTGAAGACTCAAAGAACATAGTCATATCAACATTGTTCTCTGGTTCTTCGGGTTCGAGAGATTCAAATACGACAAACACTGCATCATCTAAAAGCTTAATTTTTAGATGCCTACTGTTGGATAGTGGCACCTCAACTAAATGATCTTCTATGACCTATCCCTTAATGAACTTTTGGATTATGAATTCTAGATCAAATTCTATCAATAGCATGATCCACTTTGCAGTACGTGTATTATGATATGTCTTGCTCATCATATACTGTAAAGGATTTTGTATTGATATTACATATGTCATGTGACTTAACATGTAGTGCCATAATTTCTTGGTAGCAAACACTACTGATAAACATAGTTTTTCCACATATTCATATCTTAGCTCGTAACTCACCAAGATTTTGCTAATGTAATATATGGCTTGCTCTTTCCCTTGCACATTATTTTGGGCCAACATGGTCCCTAACATAAAGTCTATTGTCGATATATATAGAAAAAAAAACTCTTCTAGCCTTTTTGGAGCTAACACTGGCGACATCGCCAAGTATTGCTTTATCTTAGTGAAGGCTGCCTTGCAGTCCTCATCCTAGTTGAATGGGACACCCTTATATAGCAGTCAATTCATGGGTCGACATTTATCTGATAGTTGGGCAATAAATCGCTTTATCAAGGCTACCTTGCCTTGAAGGCTCCTTAATTCCTTAATATTGGTGGGAGGACGTATTTACAAAATGGCCTTGACCTTAATTGGATCTACTTCAATGCCTCTCTTGGAGACAATGAACCCTAGTAATTTTCTAGAAGTTACACCAAATACGTACGTCTTAGGATTTAGCCTGATGTTGTGCTCTATCACACGATCGAAGACTTTTATCAAGACCTTCGCATGCTCTTCTCATAGAAATGACTTGGCTAGCAAATCATAGATATAATATTCAAGAATTTTGTGCATATAGTCATGAAAAAGTATGGCATGGCCCAATGGTATGTGGCACCAGCATTTTTGAGACCAAATGGTATAACTTTGTAGCAAAATGTTCCCTATGGAATTATAAATGTGATTTTGTGCTGGTCTTCGAGCTTAATATGAATTTTTTTGTAACCAAAAAATCATCCATTAAGGAGAGCATTTCGTGACCGATAGTAGATTCTACTAGAGCATCGATATTGGGCAACAAAAATGAATCTTTGGGTGTTGCCTTGTTGAGATCTCTAAAATCCATACAAATACGAATCCTTCCATATGGTTTTCCTACAGGCACCATATTGGATACCCATTCTAGATAGTTGATGGAAATGATAAATTCTACGTCCAACAATTTCTACAATTCATCTTTCACCATTAAGGCTACTATTAGATGCATATTTCTGAGCTTCTACTTGACGGGATTCTTGGATGGATCTAGCGAAAGGTTATGAGTAACCAAATTTGGGTCTATATCGGGCATATATTTGTATGTCCAAGAAAAAAGGTCAGGTCTCTCTTTCAACAGAGGGATGATGCTAGTGTACTCATCTGGAGAGACTCATTCCAAATTTGACCTTCATTGGATTGGTGGGGTCATTATCGATATCCACTTTGAAGGTTTCCTCTAATGACATATGGGATCCCTCCTCAAGTTGATGAGGCGTAGGGATCAAATGGATGTCATCATCTGGATTTATATGTTCTCCATTGGAAGTATGTTCAACATGATAGATATCGTAAGAATATCCTAGTCCAAAATGAAATGGTTGCAACATGTCTTCATTCAGGAAGAAGTCTTTAGGCTCTACTAGTGAATCAACATGATCCTAATTGATAACATACATGTTCAGATGTAATGGTCTGGATGGATCCACTGGATTGGTAAGTAGAGTGGTAAAATCAATGGAGACCATGTTGATGGAATGGAATTGATATCCAGGACCACATGGACTGAAATCTACATAATCTATGTATCTTTCATACCCAAGATCTAGATCAGATGGTACGGGGATGAACGGGTCCTCCCTGTGGGATGCTCAGACAACTGGATCCTCTCTGTGCACTAACTATAAAATGGGATATCTTAGATCAAGTAGCTCAACATAATTAGGTGGATGGGGAAAGAGTATTTGATATTCCTCTTCTAGATTTATTCTTTCCCTAAGGTGGCACTTTAGATTAATCTCTTGATGTAAACCTGTAGCTATAATAGGTGGCGGACCCTAAGGTGGATTTTGATTACGTAGGTGATGAGGCCCAAAATAGGCCATCTCAAATGAATACTCATCATCACTGTACAAGTATAATCCTTCACTTCCCCCCATATGCAAGGGGTGATCTACCAGATGTGGTCCCATGTATCTGATTCTATGATTGCTATCATCACTATCCAGATAAATCGAATAAAACGATCATATATACGAAACCAGTGCAAAAATTGGCTTCGCTTCCTCTTCAGAGTGATCAATTTTAAGAGGAACTTCTTATATAACATACTTCAACTCTATAGACAATAGATGTAGTGGATATACTAGCCTCAGATCAGTCATCTCAACCTCATCGCTATGATTGCTACTATGAGCAAACCACTCTATCGTGTCCACAAATATTGGGAGATTAGTTGGATGATGCCTTAAGTAGGCCTACTCTGTCTTGTCTTCATAATCACTATCGACCATGAAATGCTCTTGTATCTCATCTAATTTCTCTCTAGGTAGCAAATGGCATAGAAATACCGAAACCATGAAGGCTCGATCAATTTTCTCTTCAGATTTATCATTATTTTAGGACTTGCCATCTACATCATAACTTTATCCACTTATTTTGGAGGTGGACTCCTCTCCATATTCACTACAAATATATCCTGACTCGAGATTTCCTATAATTGTGGGGTTGTACCCCTGCATGCCAGTATCATCAGTTGTGATATAGTTTTGATGACCCAGGTTGCCTCTGGGGTTCTGCTCCAAGAATTCTTCATGTTCAAGCTCTGGTCTCTCGATGGTGATGATTGACACCATTGGGTTGTTTCCTCAAAGAGTAGATATGTTAGGATGATATGGATTAAAATCCATGTTTTCCCCTAGACTCAGGTATAAATGATCCAATGATGCAATGAGTAAATCATTATGTCCCTGAATTTGCAACCCCAATCCAAACCTATCAGTTGCTAATTTATAACATAGATCAAGAGGGGTTCTTCGTCCTTGTTCACAAATACCAAGGTTGTATCCATACCAATGATAGAGCTCAAAAATATGCATGGCATACTCTGGGTTGTACAAGTACCGAACATTCATCGTGAACTGTTCCTTGTCATCCATCTCCATGGGTGCTCGCATTGGAAATTGATCCAACCCGACATAGATAAAGTTTTTTTGGTAGGTTGGCTCACCTAACAACACTATAGATCCAACTAGGTATTTATGGGCTATCGGTCAGCCCATGTCTCATGCAATATCTAAAATAAGACCAAAGATCACATTTTTTACAAGATATTCACTGATACCTATACTGGCTAGGTGAACAGTCACCCGTGGTGCAAATGATCCTACTGACGATGTAGGAGAAGTAGGCTGAGGTGCCTCATCAAATTGATCTTGGGCTTCCCCCACCTCCATGGGAGTGGTAACCTCAATGGCGACTGGTTTAGATACGTTCTTTGCTTCTTTACTGCCCAAATTAACCTTTAATTTCTTGTCATCTTGATGCATTGCTGATGCACTCAGTCTCAGAGAGGTTTTAGTGGTACGTTTAGATCTGTTTGATATAGATATCAATGGTTGAACATGCATCACCTTTTTGCCTCTTGGAAACCTTACCAATGATGAGTGCCATATGTCCAAGTGCATTGATGGGAGTACGAAGCCCCCTGGCATTCTGCTAAGTTCATTAACTTGAATGGTTTTTCATTTGATGAAATTACGTGAACTTGTCCCTTGTGTATATACTTGAAACACTGATCTAGTATCGAGGGAACACAATACATTTCATGAATTCAAGGCCTCCCTAACATGATGTTATACTGTAAGGTGCCCTCTATCACATGACACATTACGAGAATGCTCTTTAGTCCCATCTGAATAGGTAGGAAAATTTTGCCAACTATAGAGCATAGTGCATCATTAAACACTCTCAATGTAAAGGCGGTTGGTACGACAAGTGATTTAGGAAATTTCAAATGGTGCAGTGCCTTAGTCATGATTATATTGATCGATGAACTAGTTTCAATCAAGAACCTTTTGAATGACATGTGGTTAACACATGCAATGATATGTAATGGCGGGTCAGCCACGCTTGTAGAAACCATTTTCACTTCATGATCATAGAATTGGATCATTGGTTCCTCACACTACTTTATGTCCCCCACGAAGTTTGTGAACACCTATGCATCTTGGGAATGTACCTCAATGGACCTCAGAATGTCCATAAGAGTCTCCCTGTACCTGGGGGACTACTGTATAAGCTCATATATTGATAACTTTGCAAGAGTCATCTACAGGTTTTGAACTAGCCTGCTCCTAATGGTCACCACCGATCTCGTTGGTGGGCCTAAAATATTTTGTGTCTGCTGCTGCTAGGGTGTGGCCTATATTTGAATGGAAGCATGAGGTTGATTTGTCATTTTGTACCTCCCATGTCTTGTAACAACATTGACCATGTCGAGGAACCCCTAGGTAGGCGGTTCGACTCGCACTTGATTGACGTGGCCAGCATGGTTACGAGATGCCTCAAGGTTTTGTAATAGATTTTTAAAAATCCCCATGTTTTGATTTTTTGGCACCTGGGGATTATCTGGTACTACAAGCCCTCCCCTTTCTATCATATTTTGCATAATATGTTTGAAATACTAGCATACCTCGATGTTGTGGCCTTTCACTCTATGAAATATGCAAAATAGATCTTCTTAATAATCTTTGGGCTTGGGCTGATTAAGATCAACCATACTGACTTCGGGTAATCTTATTTCCTTTCCCTTGCATAGCTGACAAAAAATTGATGTCAATGATTCTGTCAATAGCATGAATATGTGAGGTGGGCGTTGCTCTTTTTTCTTGCCCTTATAGTTATTCCTGCATTGGTCGTATTGTGCAGGAGGATGCGCTTGATAATTCTATTTCTTTTGCCCCTTATCCTCATTTTAGAGATTTAGTACCACCTGATTCACATGGGTTTGCTTGCCCTGTTGTTTTGAGGTACTCTTCCTATATCTCTCTTTCCTGGTTTTGAGCTTCAAGTTACCCTTCTACAACTTGATGTCCTCAATTACCTTGGCTTGCACCAAAGCTTCTTCGAATGTAGCACACTGTTGTAGCTACAACAATAGTGATATATGCTTGGCATAACTCTTTGTAAACATTCAAGTTAATTCTATGGCAAGAATCGAGAACGATATTTTTACCATTAATCTCCTCCACATCTTCCCATACTGTTCTATTGGCTCATCGTTACACTGAGATAGCATAGCCAAATCAAAAAGGTTGGCCTGTTTCTTGATGCTTTGAAGGAATAGCATTCAAGAAAGGCATCAGCTAATTGCTCAAAATTTGTTATGCTATGTTTCTTTAGCTGATTAAACCACTCTTGGTCTGGCCTAGAGAGTGTCGTGACAAACATACGCAATAATAGTGCATCATTATTTTCCATCTAAAAGCAAGCATCTAGAAAGCTTGTGACATGTTCTTGCACCTCTTCATCACCCTTGAATTTGTCTAACCTGGGCATCTAAAAATGCTCAGGTTATGGGGGTGTAAGCACCAAGGGATCTAAATGTTCATTGTGAATTTTCCTTAGTGTTAGATTTTGGACAACCACACCTTGTTTCTCAATTGCTTTGAATTTCATGGAAAAAGCTTTGTAAGCCTGAGAAGACAAAAATTCCTCCTCCCAAAGTTGGCATGAAGGTGGTTTGGGAGGTATACTCCTCTTCTATCGAGGTGGAGGGCATTGCTCTTCCTCCTCCTCATCTTAGGAACTCTCAACATATTCTTGGTTGCATATGTTCCTCTCTTGTTCCTCATAATGTTGATACCTTTGATTATCGATCGAGGGTGGTTGCTCTCTTTGATGGGCAGTGATATGAGTGTGAAAGCTTACGCACTCATGGTGCATGTCGGCTTGCAAAAGAGTCTTCTTGTGCACCTACTATCTATGCTCATCCTAAGAATATAGGTCGATCCTAGCTAGCCTATCTTCTTGCTCTACATGCTCCTTCTGGATGGGGATGCGCTCCTCGTGCAAGCGCTGCTCATACAACCTCTTTCTAGTGAGCCTCTATGCTTGAAGATATTCATATTAAATATGCTACCTCTCTAGGCGAGCATCCTCCATTTGATCTTTTAGGAGTTGGCATTTTTGTTCATAGGCCAGTCAATATGATCTTTCGACCTGGTCAGCCATTGGAGGCCTTTGGTACGCTTACTTTGTATGAGTGACCTTGTGGGTTTTATACCCATCAAACTGATGTGTTGTGCCTTTGCCTCTATCTGTGAATACAACATCATCATTGTGTTGTGTCATGTGCTGCATGCCACCATGCATGGATGGTGGATGTGCAACATTAGGTTGCTTAGAAGCCTCTCCATGCTCTCTAGTAGTTCTAATGGTGCTCCCGCTATGTTCACTCGAAGCACGAGCGGATGAAGCTGAAGGCTTGTAGCCTAGCTGATCTAACACACTAACTAGACCATCTACCTGTCTAGACCTCCACATCTCATGGGGTGGTGTTCTATTATCTCTCACCTTTGACATATCGATGGTGATCTTACATGCTATAGTACCATGGGAGTATAGGTAGACTTGTCCTCAGCAAGAATCCCACCTACTTATCCCTGAATGGGAAGATATCTATTCCTTCTATACTCATAAGGAGGGTGTATAGTAAATCCTATAGACTTAGTGTGAATGGGTACCAATATGGTCCCTTGCACGACATACTCTTTGACCAATCCTGTGGACGCGCATGCACTATTGTTTTAGTAATGGCTTTTGAGTGGAGCATCCTCAGGCTGAGAATCTCCATGCTCTAATCTATGTCTAACAAAATGCACTGATGCTATTCTATAAAAGGTACGCTAAATGGGATCCCCTCATGTCAAGTTGTCTCCTCTAATGCTCATCGAATGTCGTTTGGTTTGCTCATGTGGTTGAGGACTAGACATGTGTATTTGTGAATCAGTTGGGTCTTGGTCATTGGATTTAGGCTTGCACCTTTGCCGACCACCCCGTGTATCAACCATAGTGTACCTAACATCTAGATATATATTTTATTATCAAAAAATGTATACAATGATGCTTATATTATTTTTAAATTTTGAAATGTGCCCTAAACTATTTTATGTTGTTTCAAAATGTGTTGTATTAGTATGAGAAACTCTCGCATGTTTTGCAAAATTATTGGAAATTATTCTCATTTTAATTGGATTTCACCTATATACTCGCACAAGTCAAATATGGGAATGAAGTCCATACTCAATGAGGTAGAATATGTACTACCAAACCTCACCTAGCACACCGTGTGTAGAGATACACTATTTTGAATATGAGTTCATGCTATTTTACACATATAGGACAGCTCTTGGGTTGGCCTTGGCAATGAGCAGGTCCTGATAATACAATTTCAAATGATCCAACCAAATGGTAATGACATCCACTATTGGTATCAATCAAATGGGCTAGATGTGAGAGCCCAATGCCACTAATTTTTTAAATGAAACGTGGTGTGTGTGGTTCATTTTACTTTACATAAAGACAAATACATAAAAAAGCATTCATATGATCATTCCTACATGATATGCATAAAAAGAAAAGTAACATTTCAAATTCATAAAGCTATGCATGCTATGTCCTACATGATGTTATGAAAATGCGATTATGATGACCTGGCCTCTAATTGGACCTCAAGAAAGCAAATGACCACTCAATTTTTATCAGGGTCACTGTATTCTAGGGCAAACTACAATCAGAGGTTCGATGTTCCTAGCAGTGCCTTTCTAATGGAAGGAATGAGAAAGCAAACTAGGACTATTAATTCACCCCCTTTTTTTTAGTGTACCTAATTTGCAATCGATTTAAAGCTCACTATAAAAATATAAAGCAAAAAATATAGAATAGAGAATAAAAACAGAGCCTACCTTAGCTCCAGATATGATGCCCAGTGGTTTCTCTATTGTCTATTGCTTCTGCTATAAACTGTAGCTCTGGTCTATGGGCTACAGTGTAAACCATGGGTGAAATCTACGGGCCAACAAATAACTATAGCTATTATCTATGATTACCACCTAATATAAGCAAACTCAAAAATGTTAGCACTCAGGGGCTACAAATGTGGAGTCCCACCATGATCACCTTCTGACATAAGCAAAAAACATGCACTTATCTACTATATTAGTCTATAGTCATCATAAAAGCGTAAAAGCTTGACACATTGCATAAATTCAACAAAATGATATTTCTTATATTGATTATGAATGAATCTATGTTACACATATGCCCCTCTTAGGGTCACTTGAATGATGATATAGTTTATACAATTTCCAATACCCTCAATAGGGTAGGTGCATTAATATTACCCTTTGACTAGTCATAAACTGCCTTGGGGTGGATTTTACCCCATTCTTCGTGATGTGGAAGGATTATGATATGGAATCCTCTTTTACCTGTCTTCCTACGATCAAGAAATAACAACACACGATCAAAAATATAGATAGCCTCTCATAATGAGGCCCTTTAAGGAAACATACATGATAATGCCATTTAAACTAATAATCAATAAAACATAAAGAAAACCTTTAAACTATGCTAATTGAATCAATATTTGTAATATAGCATAAAGGAGATCATCAGACAAATAATGCATGGATCAGATAACAAAATAGAAGCATAAAGGTGCATAAAATATCCACAAATATACTAATTAATGCAAAGCATGAACTATCTGTTCTAAGCTAATTCCTATGGTCATAATTCTTCTAAACTAAAATTAAACCTAAGAAATGATAATCTAACCTATTTAATCAAACAAAAAAGAAAATATTAAGGTGATCTATCACCTATTGCAAATCATTGCTTTGGTGAGTGGTCTACACTGTGAACCACGACTGACAGTCACGGTTTGACCTCTGATAGGTTTACCCTCAAAATTAGAGGTAGTGAGCTTGATATCCATGTCCAAATTGATGTTCAAGGGTCATCTTTGTTGTCCTTAGGGTCATTTGGCATTCAATTCAATGTGAAGGGACTTCATTTGCTCATATTTACGTTTCTTGATCCTCCTAGGCACCTAGGGCATTTATAATGCAATTCATCATGAATGTTAGCAAAAGGTTCAGGGATTAAATACAATAGCTCTATCTCTTAGCATACTCAGTTTGAGTCTATAATTCCCTAGGGCTTCACTGCTCAAATATCCAATGCTTGCTTCTATTCTTCACTACAGGTGTCAACCATGGTTTATACTAGAGATCGCAGGTCTTGGCTATGATTCAGACTTATTAGGCCAAAATGCCTAAATTGAGTGGTTAGAACCACTTCTCTATCTTGGAGTCTATCCAAGATCCTCCATATGGTCTTGTATCATTTCCATATGATTAGTCATCCTTGACATGACGTGTTTTAGGTGTTTACAGAGTGGTGCTTGGACAGCGATAGGGGATCGAATCTCACTAAGAAGAAAAAGGTAAGTTAAATTTTTATTTTAATATTTGTTAGAAAAGCTTTGAAGAGAAATAAGTCTAATGAGTTGTTTTAGAAAATTTTGAAATTACTACTCCTTTTAATTTTGGAAGGGTAGCATATTATATATCGTTGGAAAGAATTTTTCAAGAGATGTTTAATTAACTTAATTAGAAGGAGAAATAAGGGTTGTGTAAGAAGATATTTCAGATTTTTTCAAGAAGTTTCTAAAATTAAGTTTGATCCATTCTATTGAGGGTTTATTTCTTGAATAAAAGAAATTTGGTGGATGTTAAAATAAATTAGGAGTAGTAAGGTGTTACTTGGATATTTTTATTGTGTTATTACTCTAACCCTTGTTGAGAGTTGAAAAATAAAGTGTGTTGAGTGAGAGAGATTTTATGGACAAAAAATAAGGCATCAAAAGGGTATGAGCAATATTCTCCATTGATTTTATTTGGGTGGTTGATTTATGAAATATCATTGGAGTGAAAAGGATTGGTTGTGGTTTCCTATTCGAAAATAGTTGGTTTAATGCTTCAAGGTTTTCTGGTTTGAAAGTTGTGATTAAAACCTTGTTTTATAAGCATTGTTGTTGGAGTGAGTTTTTACGCAAAGAACTTGAACTTGAGCTTAAAATAACATGAGTTTCATTGTTATGTAAGAGTTGTTGTTGAGTATTATTGAAAAAAATTTGAGTTGGTTGATTCATGCTTGGACTAAGGTCTGTGAGAAATATTTTTTCCTTCTTGTTATTGGTTGAGTAGAGTTGTTTAAGCCTATTCAGGTGGTTGAGTGAAGTGGTTGTTCAAGTTCCATAAAAAAAACTATTATATATTCTGATTTGAGCTGATTTTAGAAAGAAATTAGATTTGAGTATAGAACATATTGAGTCTCTAACAATTATCTTTATGCTTCTATGATATTTTTGAGTTTAGATTGATTTGATTTGAGATTGGGATTTGAGTATAGAACATATTGAGTCTCTAACAATTCTCTTTATGCTTCTATGAGATTGCTGAGTTGATATTGATTTGAGTTGAGATTGAGATTTAAGTATAGAACATATTGAGTCTCTAAAAATTCTCTTTATGCTTCTATGAGATTGATTTGAATTGATATTGGGATTTGAGTATAGAACATATTGAATCTCTAACAATTCTCTTTATGCTTCTATGAGATTGAGTTGAAATTTTGTTGAGCTGATTTGAGACAAGTCTTTAAGAAGGCTTGTGGAATGTTTTTGTGTAAGATTTTGTGAAATATTACAATGCAGGTTTGAGCAAGTCCTAGAGAGGACTTATTGAGCAGATTTGAGTAGGTTATGAGTGATCCTATTGAACATATTTGAGTAGGTTCTGAGTGAGCATATTGATCAGATTTGAGCAGGTTCTGAGTGAGCCTATTGAGCATATTTGAGAAGGTTCTGAGTGAGCCTATTGAGCAGATTTGAGGAGGTTTTGAGTGAACCTATTGACAGATATTTTGAGGTGATAGAATATAGAGGATAGAGTCTCAATGGATAGATATCCAATAGCCAGGACAATTGAAGACAAATCTGAGTGAGGAGTCTTCAAGTGGAGATAGATCCATCAGTCAGTGCAGTAGAGAGACAAAGTCTTCTAGAATATCACTAGCCAGAGCAGAAGGAGAAAGAGTTCTCCTGTGGAAGAGATCCACGAACTTGAGATTTAGGGGATCAGTATCTCCTTTGTACAGAGGTCCATAAATATTATAATTGGGAAGGATTCCCAAGATATTGATTAAGAAAGTTTTAGCAAAATATTTTCTCCGTGGAGTAGCCCGCATTGGGTGAACCACGTAAATTTTTGTGTCACTTTTGTGAATGATGTTTTATGCATTGCTTTTATTATTGCTATTGATACTGCTATCTATACATTGCATAATATTGAATTGAAAAGAAAAGTAAAAATTGGTCTTATATTGTTCACCCCCCTTCTCAGTATAAGCTTGTGTTTTTCAATTGGTATTAGAGCAGGTTCCTTCAAAAGAGTTTGATAGCTTGAAGAAAAAGCGGTCTAAGAACACAATGGGTCAAAAGGATCAAAGATACGGACCCTTCAATAATGTAGTACCAGTATTTTATGAAAATGACTTCTTATATTGGTGTATGCTGATGAGATTTTACCTTATGGAAATTGGAAATAAAGTTTGGTATGTAGTGGAACTTGGATATGATTCAACAGTCAATCCTCCTACAGATAAAGAAGGTAAGATTCTAATGCATGCAAATTCAAGAGCTATGAATGCAATTATAAAAGGTTTGTGTAGAGAAAAATCTATGAAGGTTATGGAATATAAAACAACAAAAGAAATGTGGGAACTTTTGCATGAAATATATGAAGGAGATAAAGGAGTCTGAATGGCTAAGATCAGAAATATCAAAGGATAATTTGAGAACCTAAGAATGAGGGATGATGAAAATATTCATGACTATCTCAACAAGGTTGATGAACTTGTACATGAGATGAAATTTCTTGGAATGAAGGTTTATGAATCTAATGCTTGTGACAAGATCTTGAGGACTCTTCCAAAAAGTTATAGTGAAAAGGTTTCTGCTATAGAAACATCAATTTATAGTGATTCATTGACAAGGAATTATTTTCTTGGCATGCTTACTACTTTTGAGAAAAGAAAAAAAAAATTCTATTCCTCTGAAAGAAGTTGCTTTCAAAGTAGACAAAAAGAAAAATGGAAAGAAGACAAAATCAAGCAGTGAGTCATCTAGTGATGAAGAAGTTAACTATGGTAGAAGAGATAAAGGTTCCAAAAGATCTATAGATATAATATCTATTAAGTGCTTCAATTGTGGAAAGTATGGATATTATGCAATAGAGTGCAAAGAGCCAAAGTACAACAATGATGAAGAAAAATGGGATCACAGGTACAGGGAATCAAAAAGACACAAGTACTAGAAGAAATGAAAGGATGGATAAAATAGACAAGGAAAGAAGTTCTTCCAAAGGAAAAATAAAAGCTACTATGTAGATAATGCAATTAATTACTCAATTGATAGTGATGCTAGTTTTTCAAACAATGATAGAGATGAAGTCCTATTTATGGTTAGAGAGAAAATAACTCTAGTTATTCTCAAGTGTTTTAGATGTGGTAAATTTGGACATATTGCAGATGATCGCACTAGGGAGGGTTATAGTTTCAGTGATGATGATTTTGAAGATGCACTTGAAAGACCAGATGAGAATATTCTAATGGCTTTGGAAGATAAAGAAGATGGTCCTATAGAAGACAATCCAAAAGAAATAAATAATATGGACAAAGGTAAACAAGTAGAGGATTATTCAGTAGAGAATGGCTCTAATATCAAGGGGGAACTTATCTATTCCCTTGACATAGTAAATAAGGTTAGAAAGCAACACTCCGAGCTTGAAAATCAATTTCAAGAATGTGATGAAGAAAGGTTATTGCTCATAGAGGATTTAGAGAAGTCAAAGGCTAAGGCAAGCAAGTTCAAGGATAATTTAGAAGCAAATATTTTGGAATATGAGAAGTTAGCACAAGAAGTGACTACTCTAAAAGAAGACTTAAAGGACTCCAATATCAAGATGAAGAGTTTCAAAAATAGCTCTAAAAACTTGGATAAGTTCATCTATGGATAATAGTGAACATCATGTTCAACAGGTCTTGGCTTTGGAAAGGTTCAAAAGAAACAAGAAAAAGAATCTACTTCAAGTCTTGATGAAGAAGAAACTTCAGAAGAAGATACATCAGAAGAAAATAGTTTAAGTGAAAGTGGGACATCAAAGGATGAGATGGAAAATAAAGAGGTCAAAAATAGGAACAATGCACAAAGAAGATACAAATGGAACAAAAATCAAAACAGAAGACCAATGAGGTCTAGGCAAGGAAGCTTCAATGGAAGATGCTTATCATGTCATAGGTTTGGGCACATGGCTTCAGAATTTAGGTCATATGAAAGACAAGAATATGGGAAAGGACAACTTTTCTATGGGTATTGCTACTCATGCAATGATTATGGTCACAAAGCAATAAATTGTAGGGTTTATGGCAAAAGATGATATGGTTTCACTAGGAGGTATCCTAATATATTTGCACCTCCAAGGAATAATAACATTAAGTGTTATAAGTGCAATAATTATGATCACACGATAATATGGTGTAGAGAAAATATTCCAAAATCAAGCATGAATAGGAATAGGAACTTGGATGAGAATAAGAACATAAATATGAACAGGAATATGAACATAAATGATAACAAAAACATGGATGATGGCTTGGAAAGAAATAGTGAGAGGATACAAAAAACTCATAAAGGAAGAGAGAAAGATAAAGGTAAAAAGAAGTACTTTCAGGGAGTAGAAATACTCCCACACTAGAATTAACTACCTCATGTGGAGGTAGGGGAGGGGCCAAGCAAAGAGGCTTATTCTTAGCACCGAGCTCCAAAGGTTACCCTTTGCCATTGATGACAAAGGGGGAGAGATTTGCGTATATTGGGGAGAGTTTTTGATATGGGGAGATTTGATATTTGAGAGAGAATTGAGCCAGGGGGGAAGTTCCAGGGGGAGCAAAAAAGGTCAAATTTTAGTAAAAGGATATGGGTTGCCATAAATGACAAAGGGGGAGATTGTTGGAAATTTTGAGTCCCTAAGCTAAAATGTTGTCATTGATGTCAAAAGGTTATTTGATGTCAAAAGGATCTATGATGGCAAGCACTATGTTTGTATTCCAAAAGGAGCCTCAAGGGAAGCTTAGCAAAAGGTTTTTATTTAAAACCATGGATGGAATATTTGAAGTGGGTTTTTCTTAAAACCCAGGTTGGATTTTTGTTTCATCGAAAAAGGAGTCCCGGTGACAAAGTTATTCAACTTTGAAGTTTAAGTTTTAAATTTTAATATTTTAAAATTTAAATTTAAATTTCAAAAGTGGAAATTCCCATCGACGTCATCAAATTTAATTAAGGGCCAACATATGAAAAGTCAAGGCAATATGTATAAATACCATTGCCAAAAATTCATTTGGCAATAATTCGAATGCATATGAGTTTCGTTCGAACAAAGAGAAAAGATATTTTAGCGCAATCCAAACCTGTGATGAAAGGGAGAAATAGAAGGGAGGACCCTTCCCATATACCGTAGGCACTTGTGGATTAGTGGAAAGAAGGAGGTATTAAATTTTTTGAGTTCCAGGATATCCAAAGTTTGAATCCCAATGATGCTTATTTTTGCGAAGTGGAAAGGAAGTACACCTTTTGGTGCATGTGTCTTCTAGTGCACGTTTGGAGAAGGAAAGCATAGTGCCTGTGCTCACCATTTCATGTGAGTATTTGGCTCACATGGTTAGTGGCGTTGTGGTTAGAGTGGTGCTTGGATAGTGACAAGGGATTGAATCCCGCTGAGAAGAAAAAGGTAAGTTAAATTTTTATTTTAATATTTGTTAGAAAAGCTTTGAGGAGAAATAAGGCTTATGAGTTGTTTTAGAAAATTCTGAATATCGTTGGAAAAAAAAATTCAAGAGATGTTTAATTAACTTGCTTCGAAGGAGAAATAAGGGTTGTGTAAGAAGATATTTCAGATTTTGTCAAGAATTTTCTAAAATTAAGTTTGATCCATTCTATTGAGGGTTTATTTCTTGAATAAAAGAAATTTGGTGGATGTTAAAATAAATTAGGAGTAATAAGGTGTTACCTGGATATTTTTATTGTGTTATTACTCTAATCCTTGTTGAGAGTTGAAAAATAAAGTGTGTTGAGTGAGACAGATTTTGTGGACAACAAATAAGGCATCAAAAAGGTATGAGCAATATTCTCCATTGATTTTATTTGGGTGGTTGATTTTTGAAATATCATTGGAGTGAAAAGGATTGATTGTGGTTTCCTATTCAAAAATAGTTGGTTTAATGCTTCAAGGTTTTCTGGTTTGAAAGTTGTGATTAAACCTTTTTTTATAAGCATTGTTGTTGGAGTGAGTTGTTGTGCAAATAAATTGAACTTGAGTTGAAAAGAACATGAGTATCATTGTTATGTAAGAGTTGTTGTTGAGTATTATTGAAGAAATTTTTAGTTTTTTGATTCATGCTTGGACTAGGGTCTGTGAGAAAGAGTTGTTCCTTGTGGTGATTGGTTGAGCAGATTTTTTTGAGCCTAGTCAAGTGATTGATTGAAGTGGTTGTTCAAGTTCCATAAAATAAACTATTCTATATTCTGATTTGAGTTGAGTTGAAAAAGAAATTGGATTTGAGTATAGAATATATTGAGTCTCTAACAATTCTATTTATGATTCTATGAGATGGCTAGGTTAAGATTGATTTGATTTGAGATTGGGATTTGAGTAAAGAACATAATGAGTCTCTAACAATTCTCTTTATTCTTCTATGAGATTGCTGAGTTGAGATTGATTTGATTTGAGATTGGGATTTAAGTATAGAACATATTAATTCTCTAAAAATTCTCTTTATGCTTCTATGAGATTGATTTAAATTAAGATTGAGATTTGAGTATAGAACATATTGAGTCTCTAACAATTATCTTTATGTTTCTATGAGATTGATTTGAGATTTTGTTGAGCTGATTTGAGGCAAGTCTTTGAGAAGGCTTGTGGACTATTTTTGTGTAAACTTTTGTGAAAGATTGCTATGCAGATTTGAGCAAGTTCTAGACATGACTTATTGATCATATTTTATTGGGTTCTGAGTGAGCCTATTGAGCAGATTTGAGCAGGTTCTGAGTGAGCCTATTGAGTAGATTTAAGGAGGTTCTAAGTGAACCTATTGACAAATATTTGTAGGTGACAGAGTACAGAGGACAGAGTCTCAGTGGATAGAGATCCAGTAGCTAGGAAAATTGAAGATAGATATGAGTGAGGAGTCTTCAAGTGGAGAGATATCAACTAGTAAATGCAGTAGAGAGACAATCTTCTAGAATATCACTAGCCAGAGCATAAGGGGAAATATTTCTCCTATGGAAGATATCCACAAGCTTGAGATTTAGGGTATCATCATCTCCTTTGGATAGAGGTCCATAAAAATTATAATTGGGAAGGATTCCCAAGATATTGATTGAGAAAGTTTTAACAAAATATTTTCTCCGTTGAGTAGCCCACATTGGGTGAACCACATAAATTGTTGTGTCACTTTTGTGGATGATGTTTTGTGCATTGCTTTGATTACTGCCATTGATACTGCTATCTATACACTACATAATATTAAATTGAAAAGAAAAGTAAAAAGTGGTCTTATATTGTTCACCCCCCCTTCTCAGTATAAGCTTGTGTTCTTCATGATCTTCTTCTCTAATTGAGTGAGCTATGATGTCATCCACATAGTCATGTAGAATTTAGTACGTCATGTCATAAAAGATATATGTCATAGCCCATTGATAAGTTGCACATGTGTTATTTAAACCGAAGGGAATTACTTTTCAATAAAAATTTCCCTAGGGTGTAATGAAAGTGGTTTTAGGTTGGTCTTCAGGAGCTATTCGAATTTGGTTCTATCTTGAAAACCCATCCATAAGGGATAACATTCCACTTCTAGCTATAAAATCAATGATTTGGTCCATATTACAAAGAGGAAAAATCATCTTTAGGACATGCAACATTGATATCTCTAAAAGTAGTGTATACTTTGATTTTAGTAACTTTTTTCTTGGTTATTGGAATGACATTAGATATCCAGTCAATATAATCGACAACCTGAATGAAGTCCACATCTAAAAGTTTTTGTAATTCATAATTAGCTAACAATGCTACTTTAGGATGCATTTTTCTAAGATTTTGTTTTACGAGTTTTGCATCTGGATGCACCACTAAATGATGTATGACTATAGAAGATTCTAGGCTAGGTATATCTGTATATTTCCAAGTGAAGACATCTGAATATTCTGTGAGGAATACCACATGCTGATTTTTTCTTTCTTCACTTAATTCAATTAGAATTTTAACTAAGCGAGGTTTGGTTTCGGTTCCAATTTTGACTTGTAAAACATCTTTTATTACAATATTCAAATATCTTTCAAAATTAGGAGTGGGTGAGACACCCATTTCTTTGGGTTCCTCCAAAGTTAACTTAGCTAATTCATCTTGTGGGGTAGTTGTTTTAATATGGGCTATACATGGTATAGACCCATCAAAGAAAAACCTATTCCTCAAAATTTCTTCAAGAGAAATATTGTGAAAAATATATCCTTCTAAACATTCGTCTAGAGAAGCAATCATTTCTAGATATGTTATTGACATCATGTTACAAAAATGTATTCTCTTATTTATTTTTAAATATTCTTTTTGTGCCAAGTATTCTTGATATGTCACCAGATGGTCATGTCATCAAAAGGGAAGGGTTGAGTTTTTGTAGGGATATAGCCAATACCACATCAGGTAGGCCATTACTCTATTTCTAAAGGTTAATTTATGCCATTTTCAATAGGATCTATACCTTTACATTTATAACCCATGTTACACATTATTTGTTTTAACGTCACATATCCATGAGAAAAATAACATCGAGCAAACTCATCATGATCAAGTGTAAAGCTAATTTGAATATTAATTTTTCCAGGATCATACCCTGCATAGATAAAGGTGCAACTCACTATATGATAGATGCTTCCTTGCTTTCGTGGCAAGCCTATTTTTTGAGGAGATGATGGTAATTGGGATAAAACAATAAATTTTTGTATAGTAAAACTAGTATGCTCTAGGATTGTTAATATTGTAGATAAATCTGGTAAAATTTTATATGAAAGAGGATTTGAAGTAGAAGGATCATTTATTTTAGTTGTGGTACAAGGTGATGTGGGTTTAGTTTGTGAATGAGGGTATTTAGGAGGAATAGGTTTTTTGAAGATAAAGTAGGACAAAATGGGACACCGATTGGTTCTACCATCTCACACATATCAAAGGGTCTAGGGTCACCATGGATAGTGACTAATTGATTTTTAAATTCAAATTTGACGCATTGATGTAAAGTAGAAGGAATTGCTCTCATTATGTTAATCCAAGGTCAACCTAGGATATTGTTATATGATGCAGGGCAAGATACAATAAACTTGGTCATGTCTAAGATTCTTGGACCAACTTGCAATGGGATTGATAACACTCCACAAGTTTATTGGGTTTCATCATTAAATGCTTCGATGATCATTTTAGTTTTCCTTGAATATTCAGCTCTAAATTCAAATCTTTGAAATAAATCATATGTGCATATATTTAGTGATTTTTTTTTTTTTTTTGGTAAGTAAGAGAATATTATAATTAACACCGGGTTTTAACTGGTTGACCCAAAACCATTTTACAAAATAGGGTCCATTGACCAACTAGACAAAGGCCAAGCCCTAAAAGTTTAAACTGACAACAAAAATGGCCAATCCCTACTCTTCCATTAGAATACAACCAAACTAAACTATGGAAGCCTAATATTATAGCCATTAGAAAAGAAAGACGCAAAAAAGAACTAACAATGAGAAAAACTAATCATGCAAGCACCATGCAGAGTAGCTTGTGCCCATATAACAATAATAGAATGTGGTCAAAAAAAAAACATCCCATAGAATGGACAGCCAAGAGGCCAAGCAGTCTTCCTTGTAGTCCTCATCTAACTTCTTATCATCGTTCTTGCCATCATCTTTAGATTTTGCCTTCGACTCCTTGTGCCCCTGGAACTGCTGGCTATAAAACATAAGATTTAGGGAATCACACAAATCAACAACTGCACTAATGAGGCCAGACAGACTCTTCAACTGGTTGATATTGTTGGAGAGGTCGATGAAATTGTCATCTTCTCCAAGACTATTATGGTGGGGTCTGGTGCCTCATTGTCAGGGATCTCCAACACTTTGTTATTTCTTGCTAGGGCCTTTTTGCGACATCGAATCCAAACACACCTTGGGAAATACTTGAGGCCAAAGCGAGATGTTTCCCATGCATGAATTTGTAGATAAAAAGCCTATATCAGTGCCCCACCAGCTGCAAAAAACACTAGTCACATGAACAAAAAAAACAAATATGACAAAATCCATTATAAGTTTCAAATTTTTTTTTTTTTTTAAATGCCCCCATTTTCTGTCATTGATCCACTTTGAGCCTTCCAATCTAAATTTTTTCATTATCTATCACCATTGAGACTGCATGAGGAAGATTTTCAGTCCACGTGATCAAATTTGTTGCTACAATGCCTTCATTTGCCAGCCTATCAGCTACCATGTTTGCTTCTCGAAAGGTATGCAAAATTATGGCCTTAGGTCGGTCATGAATTAGAGCCTTTGCTTCATGGATGTAGTCATAAAATATCCAAGGAGCTCTCTTAGTGTTCTTTAGAAGATTTATAATAATAATAGAATCACCTTCCACCAACAGTTTCCCTGGATAATTCTCTGCCACCTTGAGGCTCCTCCAAAGCTGCCCTTGCTTGACCACATTGTTAGTTTGAGCTCCAATATGTTCGAGCAAAAGCTACAAGCACCTCACCCTTGTGGTCTCTAAGTAAGCCACTAGCCCCAGCTTCAACTGGGTTGCCCCTAGATGCCCCATCAAAATTTAACTTAATCCACCCTAGGGGGGTGGGGTCCATGTGATCATGGTTCTAGGACAGACTTGAGGATGATTGAGGCCATCAGTGAGAGGTAAGTTTAATGTCTGGCCTAATGAAGCTTCAAAAGGATTTGGAGGTCTAGATGCTGCAGGCACTAAACAAGCATTCTCATTAGCATATGCTAAAATTTTTGACAGGATAGAGGATGACTGAGAAACCTTATTCAAGAATGCCCGACGATTCCTTTCTAACCATATCTGCCACAAGTAGTGATGAAGGCAGATCTTCCACATATACCTAAGATGCCTATTCAAAAAGGGGGAAGGCCACTGGACAAATAAGTCAAAAATGGATCGAGGATGGACCCAATAAATATGAAACACTTGTAACGAGACCTAACAAGATTGAGACGAGAAAAATTACAATACGGAAACAAATGATCAATAGACTCCCACTCAGACATACAAAGATAACACCTATTAAAAACAATCACACCTCTTTTTATTAAGTTATCCATGGTGAGGATCTTATTTTGGATGGCCAACCATGCAAAAAACCCAACCTTCGAAACAATGCTTTTGGGCCAAACTTCCAAGTGAGGGAAAGTAGGTTCATCATTATCAATAAGCATCGAGATAAGCGGTCTTGACGAGAAAATTCCCCATTGTCCGAAGCTTCCCGGATAAGCTGGTCCTCAAGAATTCCAGGAGGGAGTAAAGACTATTTTAATTCATTCTCCGAGTATTATTGATGCCCCTGGTAGATCATTATTCATTATTGGCTTCCATACCCTTCTATTGTTTGACAAAGTAATAAAATCTGCAACTTTGGTACCAAAAACTTCAATTGTCCAAGCTCTAAGGGTTGAAATGATGGGGTCTACAGAGAGGGGATAGTCCTTTAACCATTTGTGGTCCCAAAAATCAATGTTTCTTCCATTTCCCAGTTTCCAACGTAGCCCTTTGCTTAGCAAGTTTTTAGTTTGAAGGATTGATTTCCAAAAAATTGATCCCCTGGGAGGAAAGGAATAACTTAAGAATTCAATTTCTTGCAAATACTTTCTTCTGATTATAGTAATCCATTCTGCATTTGCATTTGTCAAAAGACGCCATGCTTGTTTGGACAGGAGGGCCATGTTTAAATGTTGTATTCTCCTTAGCCCAATACCTCCAAACTCCCTTGGTTTGCAAACCCTATCCCAGGACACCAAGTGAAAGCACTGCTTAGATTCAGAACCAGTCCATAGGAACCTCTTATGGATCTGTTCAATTTTAGTGTAGACACTTGTAGGAGCTTTAAAAACAGAGAGAAAGTAGACAGGGGATGCTTTGAATGGAAAACTTGGTGAGAGCTGCCTTGCCGACTTGAGATAACAAATTCCCTTTCCATCCGACCGACTTCCTCTCGAATTCTTTCAATTACATTAGTCCACATGGAATCGGTAGCTCTGCTGTAAATAAAGGAAGGCCTAGGTATGTGGATGGAAGAGTAGACACCGAGCATCCAAGAATCCTAGCAATCTTAATCGCCTCTCGAATGGGAGTGTTAAAGAAATAAATTTTACTCTTTGAAAAATTTACCTTTTGCCCCATGACATCCTCATATAGCTCTAGAATATGTTTTATGACCTTAGCCTCAAAAACTGATGCAAGATTTAACAAAAAAGTATCATCCACAAACTGTTCATGTGTAACTGCCTGTGTTTGTGATGATGCTTTAATTCTTGAAATAAGACCAATATTACGGGCAGCTTTGATTGTCCTCCCAAGGGCTTCAGCCACAATGATAAACAACATGGGAGAGATAGGGTCACCTTGCCTTAGGCCCCTTTTACTTTGAAAGTATCCAGCAGGAGCACCATTAACAAGGATCGAAAACCAAGGTTTCATAAAACATCCTTACAAAAGCTTGATCCATTCATGATGAAAACCAAATTTTTGGAGAATGGCGAGAGACAAAACTCCAGTTTATGCGGTCATAAGCCTTGTTCATATCCGACTTGAGAGCAAAAGCGAGTTTTTAGTCCTGGACTACCGAATGGAGGGCTTCATGAATCGTTATTACCCCATCAAGGATGGACCTTCCAAGGACTGAACTGCCTTGACAAACATCAATAAACATAGGAAGGATCTTCCTCATTCTATTTGCAATTGCCTTGGTCAAAATTTTATAAACAACATTACAAAGGCTAATAGGTCTAAAATCCATCATAGATCTAGGAGTAGGAATCTTTGGGATTAAAGCAATAAAAGTGGAGTTAAAAATTCTCGAAATATGCTTTGTGGACTGAAATTCCTTGATAGTAGCACATACATCAAAACCTACAATATCCCAAAAAGCTCGAAAAAAATGAGGTGAAAACCCGTCTGGACATGGAGCTTTATCAGGGTTCATTGAGAAGAGGGCCTCTTTGATTTCTTCATCCGTGAAAGGCTTAATTAACTCCCCATTCAAGTCATCAAAAATTAAATGAGGAATATGGTAAAGCATTGATTCTGAAGCTAAGGCAGAACTGAAATGTTCTTCTCCTAAAAGATTCTGAAAATAGGAAACTGCTTCATTTCTGATTTCATTAGATTTCATTAGGACTAGAAAGGAGTGATCCATCATCTCTAACAAGTTCTTTAATTCTATTGTGGCTTCTGTTCCTTAAGGTAGATGCATGAAAAAATCTTGTATTGGCATCACCTTCTTTTAGCCAGGTAGCTCTAGACTTTTGCCGCCAAAAGTCTCCTCGCAGGCTAGAACATTATGGTACTCAACAAGGGATTTCTTTTCATCTTCCTGTAGGGAAGGGTCTGGCAATCCCTCTTCAAGTTTTTTCTCAATGGTTGATAACCTTTCAGAGATGGCTTTCTTGTTTTCAAAAATATTTCCAAAAATTTCCTTATTCCAGATCCTTAGATTTTCTTTCACCACTTTAAGTTTCTGTGCTAATCCGAATGAAGGCACGCTACGACAAGAATGTCGCCACCACCGAGAAATTCCGTCTCCGAGATAAGGGTGGTGCATCCACATAGATTCAAACCTAAAAGGCCTTTTGAATTTTGGAGTCTCTTCAATTTCAAGTAAAATCGGGTTGTGGTCAGACCCAATGCGAGGCAAGGACAACCGATTTGCATCCCCAAAAGATTGTATTGATTCCTGTGACAAAAAAACCTATCAAGCTTTTCCATTATAAGTTGATTTCCAGACCTCCTATTGCTCCAAGTAAATTTAGCATTTTTTAATTTGAAATCCAATAAATTGTTGTTGTTGATGAAATCTTGAAAGTCCTCGATACTTCTTGCTGGAATTCCTACTCCCCCTTTTTTATCAGAGGGGTAAAGAGGGGTATTAAATTCCCCCGCCACTATCCATGGGATATCCTGAAAATCTTCCTTGAAATGACTGAGTAAATTCCATAGATCAGCTCTCCCAGATATAGAATTAAGGGCGTACACATTTGTTAATATCCAAGAAAGGTCATTAACCTTATCCTTAAAAATAATGCTCATTACCCTTTCCCCTAATTGAATAACCTTGCCTTCCACCTTCCCTGGATTCCATATACAAAGAAGACCACCTGAGGTTCCATTTGCTTTGCAAAAAATTGCTTCTCCATTTTTCCAGATATTGAGGGCAATTTTTCTAGACAAAACTTCATCGACTTTAGTTTCTTGCAAAATAAGAATAGTGGGATAAAAATCTCTTCTTAAATATTTGACTAACCGCTGTTTAGGAAGGCCATTGAGCCCCCTTACATTCCAGGATATGATCTTCATTTGGAACTTTTAAAGTTTTTTTCCTCTTCCCCTGCCTTGGACTTGAGGGGGCTTAAGAATTTTGTTTTCTTCAAAGGGAAGATTTCAGGTTGGTGGAAATAGAGTAGTCTGAATTCCATTAGCTATCTCATCTTGGACCTCTTCTTTCCATTGCTGGGCATTTGACTTTCTTCCCTTTTTTTTCTCACCTCCACAGTCAATCATGGGGGATTTCATTGAGCTTCTAGTCTGTTTCGGGCTAAATTTGGTTTGGGTGACCTGTTGGATAACAGTACTGGAAACCCCTTCTCTGGATTGGGACAAAGACAAAGGTGAAAAATGTCGCTTGGAAGGGCTGATTAACTCTGAAAGCACTTTTTCTCTTTCTCGGGCAGAAAAGGACTCATCATTAGGGCATTCTTTATGGCCAACAGGAGGAGGATTGGAAGGTCCAGATTTGGTTGGGGAGTCAAGGTAAGCAGGGAGACCAAGAATTATATCCTCAACATTAGACCCTTCATTCTGATTTTCCTCTGTAATTATTTGGTTTTCAGCCAAAATGTTAAATTTATTTAGATTCTCGAAAGGAGAGCATACCTTTTGTTGGTCAATTTGTGATGTAGCAATTTGCTTGTCCTTACCATTGTCCATGTGAAGCTCAGCCTCATTCTCCATTTGTCCCAAACTAGAGGCCTTTGCATTTTCAACATTTGGATCTTTAACCCTGTACATTCCTGTGTATTTGCCATTATTTCTGAAAGATCGCCGCTTGGAATCATTATTCCTAGTAAGGGTTTGTCGGCTTCTCAAAAAAGAGCATTGTCCTTTGAGATGGCCTTGAATATTACGAGTCGAGCAAAATGCCGAGTCTATTTTCATATTTGATGACTCGTAATCTTGTTATATTTCCATATTCTAACTCCACATGAGTAGGAAGCTCGAGATTCTAGGTTTGCATTTACACAAATCCTAGCATGCGTCATTCTGGTGCGTGCAAGGGTTGGATTATCAATGGCCACCAATTCCCCTATGGTCTTGGCAATACCATTAAGAAAATACTCATGCCACCAATGAAACGGGAGATTTGGGAGACGGACCCAAATGGGGGAAAAGTTTATGCTCTGCTTTTCTGGGTCAAAATCCTCAGCCCATCTCCTAAGAAAAAGACTTCTTCGACCCAAGAACCAAGGTCCTCCTGTTAGAATATGACTAGCATCTTCACTATTGTTAAAGCATACCGCAAAAAACCCCCTTGATAATGCAATAATCTCCATGTGTCCAGAATTCTTCCACTTCAAGGATGCCCATCGTTGAATCGTTTCAATATCCGGCCTGCCCCCTATGAATTTGCCTACCAGAGAAAAATTTTCCATCGATATAAAGTCTGCCATTACGCTTTCAGGCACGGATACCTTCTGCCCATTGGGAGTGAGAGGTGGTAAAGAATGTAAGGAAACCCTATTGCCACATTTAAGGGCCTGTGCAAAAGACTTATTGCCCTCAGAATTCTTGATGTGGGCCTTCTTATCAAAAATAATATCGGGGGTTCGTGTCCCTCTAATTTTTTAAAACCCTCAGTGTCCTTGTCACTTTCCACCTGCTCTTCCTCAGTTGCTTCAGAACCTTGCTTGTTCCCTCCTTGAGCCTCACGACTTCCGGGGGTTTGGAAACCCTGTTTCCCACCTCCAACAGAATGAAAAACATGTTTGCAAAAATTGCACCTGCCTCTGCTCCCGCTTTGCTCCATTCCTGCCTCCGCTCCCGCCTGCTCCTCTTGCATAAATCACTTTCAAACAAATATTTAGTGATGAACCATTATCAATCAGGACTCTTTTGACACCCACATCCCCAATTAAGGCCATAATATATAAAGTATTGTCTCTATACATGCTTTGAGGAGGAATGTCTTTATCGTGGAACTCAACATAATTTGTACCATGGGAAACTACAGTGTTGACTACCCATTAATTCTTCTCTATGTATAGATGAAGTTCTTAAGAGATCTAGAAGAGAAATTTTGGTTGTGGTATTAGCCAATTGTTCATTAATATCATAGGGAGGTTTTTGTTGTGGGTTTGATAAATTGTTTTCTTTGGTGGGTGCTTTTAACACAAATGGAGGTTTTTCTTTATCATTTGTTTGAGTTTGTGATTGGGAATTTTTATTTTGAACTTCTTTCCTAGTGATGACTACAATAGTATCCATAATATTTTTGGTTTGTGAGTGAACCAAATAAGGTCTAGCATTCACTTTTTGTTCAATTGGAAGTATTTCTTGAGAAGAAGTACGTGTAGTTATTCTTCTAGAAAATGGATCTTATGGAACCAATAAGTCTGTGATACGAAGGATTGGTTCTGACTCATATTTGGAACTATTTGAATTATTAGAGGTAATATCTATTTCACTTTATGAATTACTTCTTATATCTTCTAAAGATGAAAATTAAAAATATTGAATTGGTGTAATTGTGATTGTAGATTGAATAGGCACATAAGAAGTTTATGGATTTTTATGCAGTAATAAATTACTAATGGTTCCTACATATCGAGTTGGAGGAGGGACATTGTGGTGTTCTAATTGATTCATAGTTTCTTTATCATGATTAGGTAAAGGATGTTGGAATATGTCTAAAGCTTGATTAGTATTTTGTGTCTATTGTTTTTAAGCATTGTTTGGAGGGAATTTTTCTACTTTCATGGCTCCTTTATCAATTATATGTTGTATTACATGTTTTAATATTTTACAAGAGTTGGTTGAATATCTATCCACTCGATAAAAATTGTAATGTAAATCAGCTCTATATCTAGGTAAAGTGGTATCTGGTTGTCATATTTCTAGCAATTGTATCAAACCTTCATTCAATAATTGGGGTAGAATCAAGGGTTAAGGCTGATTCAATATTGTGAATTCTTGGGGAGGTTTATCAAGAGCCTTTAATACAAATTTCTTTATGGCTTCAGTAGTATTGATATTTGGAGTGTTTCTACTATTAGTAACTCTGTCACCAATCACTTGTTTGTTTTTAAATTGGTTTATAGAATATTTATCTTCATCCTTCTTATTGAATTTTCCTCTTATAATAAGGGTTTATTCTACCCTTATTACTAGGTCTATATCTTGATCAAAATAAGTTACTGTAGTAGTAGCAAGTTCATAAGATAACTATTCTTGATGAATATTTCTAACATTTCTCTCTGTGGTAAAAAAAAGTGTAATTTTCATAAAAGTTATCTCCATATAGCTAGAAATTCATCAAAACTTTCATCTTTTCCTTGTTTTATATTATATTAGTCTTTAATAGTAACATACCATTCTATGTAAGCACAAAATTGATGAACAAAAATCTCTACAGTTTCTTAAAAATTTCTCAAGGAATTGGTTGATAATTGATAATAGCATTCCAAAGTCATGCCTCTGAGACTTTTAGGAAAATCTTTTGTAACAAAAAATCATCATATAAAATATCATGACAAGCTATCCTAAACATATGAATATGTTCAATAGGATATTCGGTCCCTTTATATATCGGAAGAACTAGCATGGGGAAATGTTTAGGATAAGGTTGGGCAACAACAATGGGATCCAATGGTTGACTACACATCTCTTTATAACTATATGTGGGATGGTAAGGATCTATTTGATCTAAGCATGAAGCTAATTGTTTAAATATAGATTCAAGTCCTTGTGGTTTCCCACTAAATTGGTTTTGTGTTATCATATTTTTGTGCATTTGATGATATGTTTGTGTTATTATATGAGTATTTCTAGTAGAAACACTATTATGCAGAGTATTTCTAGGAAGGGTATTGTGAATTATATATGGAATTGTATTATTCTAAATTTTCTGTTGACTTTGTATTTTTTTATCCTTTTCTGATGTGGATGCTTTTTGATTGAGAGCTTGAGAGATAAGAAAAGAAAAGAGTTGTTTTTTTGGTTTGCACAACCATATTTTGATTGATATTTTGATATGGATCATCTAGATCGACATCTTGCTATATTCTACTCATGTATGTCAATGTATTTGTGTGCATTTGGAAATCAGATTCTAGATTTGTCTCCTTTGAATAATATCCTTTTGGGAGTAAATGTTTCATCTTTATTACTTGATTGATATCATATATATTACTTTTTAGAAATTTAGTAAAATGGTGGACAGATTTGAAACTAACATTACCTTGAGGGTCTACTGTAGGTTTGGTAGGATCTTCTTCTTCTTCTTCCCCTTCTCTATTGTCATCCTCATCTTGTTCTGTAAGTTTATCATCTTCAATATGTATCTTATTATCAAGATTTTCTTGATCTGGCTCTTCTGCTGAGCTAGATTCTACTTGTTTACCATTTCTTAGGATTCTAGGCATTTTGCTTTTGGATATTTTGTATTTCGGTGAATATATATATATATATATATATATATATATATATATATATATATATATATATATATATTGTTTTTATTTTGAAGCAAATCAAAAACACAAAAATTAGTATACTCTAGATAATAAGCTTAGTCTTCCTAAAATAGTTTATGAATGTCATTGATAGGTTCAAGTTCTTCAGGAGTCATATAATGCTCTTCTTCAAATTGAAAGTTTGATTTTAGGAATTTGACAAAGTTAGCTATAGGAATGCTATCAATTTCATAATATTGAGAATAAAACCATATTTCATAACAATATTCATGAAAATAGACAGCTCTAGGAGTTCTTTGATATCTTCTCTTATTTTATAAAACTATCTCTTGATCTTCTATGTGTGCTATAAATAGCTGTACAGTTATGGTGTTTTCAAGATAATCCTCAAAAGTGTAAATAGATGAAGAAATGCTTGCTCTCTTATTAGCTAACCACATCTCACATGGTCTTTAGATATAAAAGTAGTGAGAATGGTGATCGGGTCCTAGGATCCTAGCTATGTTGAATCTCTTGATTTGACTAAGTCTTTGTGTGTTGGCTTTAATGATGTCAAGTCTTTTCCAAATTTTAGCCCATTGTTCTTTATATGGGATACTAGAGCGTTTAACTTCTAAAGACATTTCTTGTGTATATAATAGTGTTCTAATGTCTATAATCATAGTTTTTCCTATATTGGTATCTACCATTTAAGAGATGAATCTATAATATGCAATTTTAAATGATGATATTCTTTTTTTATATTTTATATTTTATGTTTTTGATTTAGAATGATGCTTATGTAGTTCACGTCGGGTTCACCAAAGCATGTAGTCCTAAAATTTTCACACTCCTTTCCTTCATGTTAATGGATCCATGCCTTATAAGGGAATGGGAAAATGATGGGTCTACACCTCAAAAGAGAGGCACTTGAGTTCATGCCTTATTTATTGATTTTCGAAGAATTGGGTGGGTTCACCAAGAAATATTTGTAAGGCAGTTTCCACACCTAGGTTTGGAGTTGTTTGATGAGTTAATTTAAATCACTCATATTCACCTAGTTTGGCCAAATGCAACTAAACCTATACTATATGCAATTTTGATTTAGATGAATACAACACAATAGAATACAAAATATAAAATAGATGCAATTCTTAGTAATAAAGAAAATTTAAATATTACTCAATTTGGATGACTGATTTGAAGTCTCTTTGCTTGATGTAGGTGATATCAGATGTTGCAAGGTGATAATTGACATCCGATATGATATCAACCAATCCAATATGATACTAGATGACCCGATATAATTAAAAATATACAATTTCATAGATTTACACAAAAATATAGATTTTACAATGTAACAGGAATTAGATTAAGCATGGATTAGATTATGTAAAACTCATAATATATAATATTTGAAAGAAAAAAAATGTGTCTATGTTATAAATACAAAATAGTAAAATGGAATGCTATGATGGTGAACACCTATATGATAAATGAAACTTAGGCTTAGATAAAATGATGAACATGATATAAAATACTATTAGACAAAATATAAGGTAAGAAAATATTCAAACAATGATAAGGAATTACCCGTAAGTGCTCTGCAGATGATATTAGAAGTTGTAGGGTGATATTGGACCATTCAGAGTGATATCAAATATCTGATATTGTATTGTACCAACCAATGTGCAGCTATGGACCTGCAAACCTACAACAAATATAGAGATAAAAAAAATACAATGGGAAACGAGGGGTAAGAAATACTTAGGGATTCAGTGGAATCCAAGGAGAGTGCCTTGATTAAATAGGCAAAGGTAAGTTAGGGGTTTGAGCTAAGAAACAAGGGGAGTTATGATTTCTCCCATTCTAAACAATATCGACTGATCTGATACCGTAATAATCTCACTATTGGCCAGGTACTGACAAAGAAGGTTACAACATTTTTTGTCTTTTTTCTATTTTGGGTATTTTATATTTTAGAAAAAATTGGACATATGATTTCGCACAATAAATTCTAATATTGGATCGTATGACTGATATCATTCTAATAGAGTTGATATTGTCAAGAAGTTAGAAACAAACTTTATATGGGTATGAAAATTGAGGTAGGAGATTAGAAAGCAATTTTAATTAATTTTTTTAATGTTTTGAACTTAGGGTAAATTGACATGGGTCAATTTTAACCTATTAAACATTATTTTTTCTAGTTTGTATTTTTTATTAGTATTCATTTGTTATCCAAGTTCTGATACCAACTGTAATAAGCCTTCTCATTTTTAATTGTAACAAACCACTATTGTTACTTAATATCATTGTTAGGCTAGTATTTTTTATTTTTGGAATAAAGTATTAACACATATTTAAGTTAGTTAGATGTACTAAATTTCAAACTCTCTTCACAAGGCACACCACAATTGAGAACTACTCACTATAGATGACATTTAGGTGGTCAGGATTAGCTAGATCCTTAATAACTTATATAAGTTCCTTAGAGATTATATACCTAAACCTCCATGGTGAGATATCTAGTTATAATGCTAATTACCAAATAGTATAATTAAGGTATTTATCATTCCATAAGATAAATAACTTGTTCACCCGATCCTTCTCGATCAAGGTGCCAACACCTAACTTGCAAAGATATTTTATACCATTAATATAGGATATCCAGTCCAATAATACCCGCTTAGGACCTTTCCAAAGTCTTCATACCTTTGGAAGCTCTCTAGGTTACACCACCTAGAGTATTCAATTGCAAGGAGACTTGAGTGTTACATACTCAAGTAATGGAATATCATCATTTATTTTTAATTAATCTCATGCCTTAAGAGTCTCTATTCCTAATGAAAACTTCTAAGATATCTAATATTTATTTCTATTTTCTATTAATATTCCTTCATTTATCATTCCTAATTTGTATTTCAGTGAATTACATAACCATTATTAAATCTATCTACCTCTTAATTATTGAGCAATGTGTGTAACATTTTAAGTAATCCAATACTAAGATGAGTATATATATAAAACATACCTAAAGAAGTATACATAATTTTCTAAAGCATAACATAGATACACATTTTAGAATATCGCAAAGATGACATTTAATGATTCCAAAACCTTACATAAAGATAATCAAGTTCTACTTTTAAAAAGCAATTCCAATTATAGTTGCATCCTTCCAATGGATTTTTCATTTACAATAAGCTTTCCATAAATTTGGAGCTTTAGTACACATATCTATAAAGCTCTCATAAGCCTTTCAAAGGACATTTGTATGAAGTGATATTCTTCTGATTCTTCCTTCCTAATTTCCTCTTGTACGATGGTGGTGGTTTTGGGGGATTAGGATGATACTTGATCATGAAATGCAACTAGCATATGCAAATAATATACTAATCTATAAAAACAAACCATGAAATAAATCTACAAGCATCTAAATTAAAGTTATATCATTAAGATAAAATCCCAATGTTTCTAGAAGAATATATTCACCATGCTTACATTCAAATAACCATTTCATAGAAAGTACAATCTAACCATTTTTACAAAACAACTTAAAGCAATAACCATAAATATTTCATAAGCAACATATTATTAAAAACAATCATTTTTCCTCATATTAAAATTTAAGAAGAAACATCATACTTCTATTATTCTAATACATTGAGTGCATAATTACTTATCCAAGAATAGATCTTCTATCTATTATTTCTCTTAAGTAAGATCAAGCTCAACATAGAATACATAGATCCAAACACCTCTCATGAATAGATTACTCCATCTATTCTTTAACAAAGGTATATTCTTACTCCCGATAAACATACATTTTTCATCAAACCACTCATCCAAATATGGATAAACCAAAATGTAAAACATAATTATAAACAAAGTTACAAAACCTTAGCTTTCTATCTTTATCATTTTCTCACCCCTTTTTCCACAAAAGCGTCTTTTAAAATAACAAGCAAATCCCTTACTAAAACCTATTTTACCTTAAATAATAAGATTTTTTTTTTTTTTTAATAAAAAGATCAATTCTAAAGAAATAGAACTACTAGGTTTTTCAAATGATATATCATATTTTTATTTAATACAAATCATAATTTCCTTAAATAAGAAGCCATATTTTTCTTAAAATTAAAAAGGATTAAATAAAGGTAACATAATTTTATTTGGATATAATGAATTAAAAACCATAATTTCAGCACCCAACATGGTGCATAGTCAACTCGACTGGTCAATCGACTAATCAAACCAAACCAACTAAGCACGGTGGTCAACATTTAATTAAAGCAAAGCAAGCAATAACAAAAAGGCATTTATTAAGCGCCAAACATGGTGCATGGTGGAGTTGAGTGCATAGTCAACTCCACTGGTCAATCGACTAATCAAACCAAACCAACTAAGCACGGTGGTCAACATTTAATTAAAGCAAAGCAAGCAATAACAAAAAAGAATTTATTAAGCGTCCAACATGGTGCATGGTGGAGTTGAGTGCATAGTCAACTCGACTGGTCAATTGACTAATCAAACCAAACCAACTAAGCACGGTGGTCAACATTTAATTAAAGCAAAGCAAGCAATAACAAAAAGGCATTTATTAAGTGCCCAACATGGTGCATGGTGGAGTTGAGTGCATAGTCAACTCCACTAGTCAATCGACTAATCAAACCAAACCAACTAAGCACGGTGGTCAACATTTAATTAAAGCAAAGAAAGCAATAACAAAAAGGCATTTATTAAATGCCTAATATGGTGCATGGTAGATAGTCAACTCGACTGGTCAATCGAGTAATCAAACCAAACCAACTAAACATGGTGGTCAACATTTAATTAAAGCAAGCAAGGTAAGAACAATTTTATTAATGCAAGGTCAAGCATGCATGTTTGGTACTTCACAGTTCATGCCAAAGTCCCACCACTCGGTGGTCTTATTAACCATTGAGTGGGATTTTTTTAAAATGGGAGGTGCGTGCCTTTATTAAGCATGTTGCGCCTCTTGTATCCCCAATGTGGGATAAAGAGAAATGGGGAAAGGCTATTAAATCCTTTCCCTCCCTTTCATGTCCATGATCCTACGAGCACAGACGTCGCATTAGTGACGTCCTCTCACAGCATAGGCATAAAATTTAATAAGCCTCTCTAAACATTAGGGAGTCTTTAATATTAATTAAAGTTATTTTTTATTATTTAATTATTTTATTTTAAAATATATGGAAGGTTGATCTAGCATTCCCTTGGCCTGTGCTTGCTTGAGCGCTGATGTCAAGGCTACGACGTTGCACTCAGTGATGCAGCTAAAAATGATTATCCCCTCCCTACACCTTAGGGAGGGAAACAAAATTAAATAAGCATATAAATAATTTAAAACTAAAACATGTTGCCCTGTGTCATACACAAGTCCAGTCTGAGGAAATGAAAGAGGGCCAAAAGGGCCTAATTTTCTTAAAATTAAAAACCAAAAACTATGACAAAATAAAATTATAAATTTAACTATAGTTTCTTTTTTCCAAATCAAATCAAATCCATTCAAATGTGGAAAGAAAGAATTTTCAAAAGTAAATTAAATAGTATAAAAATATAAACCAAGCTTGTATAAGTCCAACCTGGTTTTCTTTCTCCTAAGCTTGCAAATGTCTTTCCTCTAAAGCCTTCTGAAAATATCCCTTAGCCCACCTAAAATTTCTCCCTTAGCCAACTTAATATTTCTTACAAGGAGCCTTATTTTATAATGCAAATATCTAAGAAAGAGGAATATTAAATTAAACTCTATACTATTTGTCTTCATTGGTGGAAGGGATTTTCTTCTCTCTTTTTTTAGGGTGAGGAGAAATCCCCTTATATATTAAAATATAACAACATGCTTCGTCCCTTCCTTTGGGACCGTTCTGCCTTTAGAAGAAGATAAAGAAGAAATATTTCTTTATTGTAAAATAGGCATATAACTGTTACTAAGCAAAAATACGAATAAATAATGGCAAAAAAGTTTCAAATAAAATATTTTCAAACCTTATTCGTAAAATGATATTCATTAAAATATTTTCTAGGCCAATGAAAGCTAAACACAATTCTTTTCTTTTTAGCAATTTGCAAAGACAAAATAGATAAATGAATTATTCCACTTTTATTAATATTCATAACTAATATTAATTATTAGTTGAATATCAATTTATTAGGTGTTTGATAAAGCCTCAATATTTATCAACACCTAATCCGAAGATTCCTTTGCTAGACCCTTTATAATCAACTGTTTCACAAAACTAAACATAACATCATTGTTGACACCATTTTTTTATCCCTAAGTGGGCGGTAAATTTTAAAATAGATTCAACTATTACAATTCCACTCTAGGGAGGCTCATTGCAAGCAACTTCACTGCCCAATGATGCAAACAAGAGCACAAGTAAAAAAAATACAATGCACCTACATGAATATTAGTTCATGATACTAGCAACCATTTGATGATAAATCACTCATCATCATTTCCCTTCTTACCCTCAATGTCGGTGGTTGTCTCATAACCTTCCACCCATGAGAGTACCTACTCCTGCAACCATCACACGACATCAAAAATACCATATTCAAAGCATAAAATATATTTAACCAAATCATCAACTATTGACTATAAAGCAAGATTAAATATTGAACATACAAGCATCAATATATAATATTCAATCAAAAGAATTCTTTCCCAGGCGACCATGACATACTCCCCCTTAGGCTAAACACAATCCTCTGTGTTTCTTGTTATATAAAATATACATATAATTCACTCAAATAAATAAGAAAAATATTTTTGCATGTCTTCCACTTTCTCCCAAGTGGCACTCCATTCAAAAAAGTGGTCCCACTGGACCTTACATTATTCTAAAGTTCAATTCCTCAAAGCCTTGGAGTGAAACTCTATAATAGTCATTGGTCTCACCTCAATGAGCGATGGATATGCCATATGCAATTTGGTAACATCCCAAACATATGTAGGATTAAAAACATATTTTCTAAGTAAGGATATGTGAAAAGTATCATGGATCTTTGATAGGTTGGGTGGTAAAGTGATTTTATAAGCCATAGGACTTATCCTATAAATGATATAAAAAGGCCCAACAAAATGAGGGTCCAACTTAGTAGATTTTATCACACTTTTCTTAGGTTGAACTCTTAAGAAGACTTTGTCCCCCACCAAAAATTCTCTAGGTATTCCTTTTAAATCTACATAATTTTTTTGTCGATCAATAACTTCCTCAAGCATTTGTCGAATTACCTTAAGTTGCTCCTCCATTTCTCTAAAAAAATAAGGTTTGATCATCACTATATCCTCTAGATTATCCCATGATAGAGGTGTCCTACATTTCTTGCTATACAAGGCTTCAAACGGGGCCATTTCCAAAGGTGCATGAAAACTGTTATTATATGCAAAATATACTAAATACAAAAAGTATTCCCATCGAGACTTTTGGTCCGTATAATACATGTGAAGCATGTCCTCGAGAACTTGGTTAAGCCTCTCTATTTATCCATTTTTTCTAGATGATATGCAAAACTAATATTAAGCTTTGTGCCTACAAAATGATGAAGAGCTTGCCAAAATTTTGATGTGAATTTGGAATCCCTATCAAAACCAATCACTTCAAGATATCCATGCAACCTAAAATTTTTCTTAGAAAACCTATTTTCCACTCCCATTGTATCATCCTGGATGTTTCTTGCTATAAAATATGCAACCTTAGTCAATTTATCGACTACCACAAGGATTGCATCATGTTGGTACCTATTTTTTGGTAAACCTACAATGAAATCCATGGATATTACTTGCCATTTATGCATAGGTATGTCATGTGGGTATAATTGCCCTACTCGATATCGATGTTCAACCTTCACCTTCTAACATTTAAGACATCTCACAATGAAATCTATAATATCCTTTTCATTCCAGACCAATATAATGTCTTTTCATGTTCTCCCTCATTTTTGTACCTCTAAGGTGAGCACAATAAGGAGATCTATGCACATCTTGCATAATATGTCTCCTTAAATCACCAGATTCAGGTATGACAACCCTTTATTTATAACATAAAAGACCATATTTTATGATAATATCTTTATTTTCTAAAGTATTTCTTTCCACTTCCTCTCAAATTTGTACATAAAACTAATCTTGTAACTACACTCTTATGACTTTATCAATCAAGTTTACATGACTTCAATTTATTGTTGCAATGTGCCCTCTTCTACTCAAGGCATCAACAACCTTATTTTCTTTTCCTTTGATATACTCAATACTAAAGTCATATTCTTCTAGAAATTATGGTCATCTTCTTTGCCTTGCATTCAACAAAGGTTGAGTAAAGATGTACCTCAGGCTTTGATGGTTAGTTCTCAACTCAAAGGGTTTTCCTAGAAAATAATGTTGCCAAACCTAAAGAGCATGAACAATAACTGCAAGCTCAAGATCATGCATTGCATAATTCACCTCATGCTTCTTGAGTTTTCTAGATGCATAAGCTACCACAGATCCTTCTTGGGATAACACTCCTCCCAAAACTTCTAAGGAATCATCTATGCAAATCATGTAATTTCCTTGTGGATCGGGTTTTTTTTGGATAAGTGTTGTTGTGAGCCTTTCCTTTAGAGTGTTAAAATCAACTTCACATTTATCAATCCACTTAAACTCTTTTTCTTTTTTCTAAGATTTAGTGATAGGATAGGTGATTTTGGAATAATATTTTACAAAATACCTATAATACCCAGCAAGACCCATGAAGCTTCTTACTTCAAACACATTTGTGGGTGTTGGCCAGCTCAAGATGGCTTCTACCTTCTTTGGATCCACAACAATTCCATCCTTTGATATGATGTGCCCCAAGTATTGAACTTGTGGGACACAAAAATCACATTTAGACAAGTTTCCAAAGAGTTGGTTTTCTCTAAGAACCTCTAGCACATGCTACGAGAATAAATCAAGATATCATCAAGGAATACCAACATGAACCGATCTAGATGCCTTTTGAACACATTATTCATTAAGTTCATAAATGCTATTGGTGCATTTGTTAAGCCAAAAGGCAACATAGTGAATTCATAATGCCCATATCTAGTCTTGAAGGTTGTTCTATGGGTATCCTCCTCACGAATCCTTAATTGATGATATCCAAATTTCAGATCTATTTTTGAGAATATAGTGGCATCCTTCAATTGATCAAAGAGATCCTCAATTCGAGGTAAAGGATACATATTCTTGATAGTCACTTTGTTTAGCATTTTGTAATCAATACATAGCCTTAAGGAGCCATCCTTCTTTTTCATAAAAAGAATAGGTGCACCCCATGGTGACATGCTAGGTTTGACCAACCCTTTATCAAGGAACCCTTGGAGTTGCACCTTCAACTCCTACAAATCAATATGATTCATCCTATAAGGAGTTCTATTTATGGATTTTGCTCTTGGTAAAAGCTCTATAATGAGGTCAAATTCACGCTTCGATGGAAGTCTTGGAAGTTATTCTAGAAATACAACTTTAAATTTTTGAAGAATTGGATGTTTCTCAAACATTTCCTTCTTCCCATCCTCTTCCATTTTATTATTCATTTTAACAACATAAACCATTCCACATTTCCTTATTTCTTTGTTCAATTGCTTTGTTGACAATATCTGAGGTTGAAAGGGTCCTTGATTTCTACAAATCCTTACCCTTTTCTCATTCTTATCAGAATAATCCATCCATATTTATTGAAAATTGATTATGGCTCCATGATCCCTTAACCAATCAATCCCTAATATTACATTGAAGGCATGTAGTGGTGCCACATACAAATTCCAACTAGTAGAGCCATTGGGTAGAGTTACCTCGACTAGGGGTAAATATTGATCCATAAAGTAGGTCTATCTAGACCCATACTCAACTTTCCACCCTTGTGCCAAAAATCTAGGCTTTTCTAGCATATCCCCAATTATATTTGAGGAAATAAAACTATCTGTAGCTCCACTATCAATAAGAATTTTAAATTATCTATTATAAATCTTACCAATTATCATCATTGGAGTAGCTTGACCTTCTAGGGGTTCCTTACTTCTTGAAGTAAATATTTAGAGATTTGGATCTCCACATCGATTCCCTAGTTCTTGTCGTTGAGGATAATTTCTTGCAAAGTGTGGACCTCCACAATCATAGCAATCACCTACAAGAGATTTCCCTTTTGCTTGGTCTCTTATAATATCTGTTTGTGTTGGTTGAGCCTGCTACAAGGTTTGTGGAGTTAGGAATATTATTCCTCTTCTAAAAATTCCTTTTGAACTTCCCCAGATTCCTAACACCCCCAACTTGGATTCTTGGATTCCATTTATTCCCTAGCCCTTGACTTGTATATCCCACACTACTTTTATTTCATGGAATTAGGCTCTAGTTTCATCTCCACTTCATAAACCCATTACTTTTCCTTTTCCATAGCTCTTGCCTACTCTTTTCTGACATCCAGGTGTAATTGAAAAGAGGTATTTTATCATACTGATTTAGCTCTTTCTTTCTAGCTAAATCATATGCCTTCTCTATATTATTAGGTTCTAATACATTTATGACTACCCTTAACTTGTGATTCAAACCCATGATAAACGTATGCACCTTCAACCACTTATTGGTCTCATATTCGGTCACATATTTCAAAATTTTGATAAAATTTTGATAATATACCTCCAAGGTCATATTCCCTGTTGAAGTGCGGTGAACTCTCCAAGCTTCTCATCATAAAATTGGCTTGTCAAAAACCTATTTTTTAAGGCCTTGACAAAATTCTCCCATTTGAGGTTCACTCCTTGTATTCCTTTTCTAACCTTGTATGTGTTCCACTAGTCTAAAGCTCCTTCATGTAGATGAAGAATAGCATAAAATATTTTTGTTACTGTATTTAGTGTCTTCATGGAAAAATATAGTTCTAATTCATTAAGCCATGACTCAGCCACTTCTCCTCCTTTGCCATAAAATATAGTAGTTTTGATTTTTTTAGTTCTCTATCTAATTTTACTTCTATAATTGCTTTGCCTTCTTGCTCATTAGCAAGCTCATCCTCAAGGTTTCTATTTTTAGATTCATGGTTCACAAAAGACTCTATCAATTTTCTTGGATGACTTATTTATTCCTATAATGAAGTTACTAATGCTCTTAGGTCTTCTACCTCCTAATTAGAAATCCTTGGATTCCTATCCATGAGGTCCAGTATCTGTTTCCCTTTGTTCAATATTAATTGGACCTAAGTTAGTTCCACATCTTCCTCTTCTTAAATTAGGTACCATTTTTTTTTCTAGAAAAAAGAGTTGTATCATATTATGATCTTTCAATTGTAATTCTTACATCATTTTATAATTTACCTATAATCTTATTAACATCATACATGTGATGCACATACGTATCACCTAATATTATGTATATTATTATTTTTTTGTGTGGATATTAGTACCATACATATTATGTTACAGTACAACTAATAGTTAAATAGTGGGTAACACTCTATTGATCTTGACCATAACCCAATTATTGGGTGGTGATATACGATGTTTCATAGACGATGGTGTTTGGTGGCATATAAATTATGATGGTTTTCCTACCGTGTTGAAGGTTTTTCTTTCCATCATCCCTAGGCAATATTCCAAGATATTACAAAAAATACCTAGGGTTTAGTGTAGCTCTTTTCTTTTGCTAGAGGCTAATATTATATTGTAACAAGGGTCAATAATATTAATAAAAGAAAATATTCTTTTATTGCTCTATACGATCTTGTAGTTTCTAAAATATCCCATCCTAATCTAATTTTAACTAATTAAAGCCCTATTAGAAAGGTACATATACCTTAGCACATTCTTAGTAAGCTCCTAATCCTTAAGACCTATGGCTTATCTAAGGAAGTTTATGGTCCTATGATACATTACTAATAAGAAGGAAGCTTAACCAAAAGATACAAATGCCAAGTGAGGTCCCCAAAAGAGTCTAAGGTACACCGCTTAAGACCCACAAGAAGTGGAGGGTTCACTTAGCTCTTCCACTTGATTCACCAATGGTTCCAATAGTGGGAGGAAAAATGCTTGAGCATAAGTAGTCTCCAAGTGTTTTCTTCATCCTTACAATATACGTATTAATAAAATTCTTTTCCTAGTTTGAATATTTTATTAGCATTCATTTTCTAGCCAGGCTCTGATACCAACTATAACAACCCTCCCTATTGTTAATTGTAACAAACCACTATTGTTACTTAATCTCATTGTTAGGCTAGTATTTTTTTTTTGCATAAAGTATTAACACATATTTTAAGTTCGTTAGATGTATTCCATTTCAATCTCTCTTCATAAGGCACACCATAATTGAGAACTAGTCATTGCAGATGACACTCAGGTGGTCAGGATTAGCTAGATCCTTAAGAACATATATAAGTGCCTTGAAGACTAGACACCTACACCTTCATGGTGAGATATCTAGTTATAGTGCTTAATTACCAAACAATCTAATTAAGGTATTTATCACTCCACGTGATAAATAGCTTGGCCACCCGATCCTCCCCATTCAAGGTGCCAACACCAAACTTGTGAAGATATTCCATACCATTAAGGTAGGATATCAAGTCCAAGCATGCCCACTTAGGACCTTTCCAAAGTCTACCTACCTTTGGAAGCTCTCTAGGTTACACCACCTAGAGTATTCAATCGCAAGGAGACTTGAGTGTTACATACTCAAGTAATGGAATATCATCATTTATTTTTAATTTAACTCATGCCTTAAGAGTCTCTACTCCTAATGAAAACTTCTAAGAGATCTACTCTCTATTTCTATTCTCTATTAATATTTGTTTATTTATCATTCCTAATTTGTATTTTAGTGAATCACATAACCATTAAGAAATCTATCTACTTCTTAATTAATTGAGCAACACGTGTAACATTTTAAGTAATCCAATCCTTTAGATGAGTATAAATCAAAACTACCTAAATAAGTATAAACATAATTTCCTAAAGCATAACATAGATACACATTTTAGAATATCTCAAAGATGACATTTAATGATTCCAAAACCTTACATAAAAAGATAATCAAGTTCTACTTTTAAAAAGCAATTACAATTACATCCTTACAATGGATCTTTCATTTACAATAAGCTTTCCATCAATTTGGAGCTTTATTACATAGATCTATAAAGCTCTCTTAAACTTTTCAAAGTACATTTGTATGAAGTGAGGTTCTTCTTATTATTCCTTCTTGATTTTTTCTTGTACGATGGTGGTGGTTTTGGCGGATCAAAACGACACTTGATCATGAAATGCAACTAACATATGCAAACAATATACTAATCTATAGAATATAAACAAACCATGAAATAAATATACAAGCATCTAAACTAACATTATATCATTAAAAAGAAATCCCAATGTTTCCAAAAGAATAGATTCACCATCCATACATCCAAATAACCATTTCATAGAAAAGTACAATCTAACTATTTTTACAAAACAACTTTAAGCAAGAACCATAAAGATTTCATAAGCAGCTTACTTTTAAAACAATCAACTTTCCTCATATTAAAATTTAAGAAGAAACATCATAATTCTATTATTCTAATCCATTGAGTGCATCATTACTTAACCAAGAATAGATCCCCTATCTATTCTTTCTCTTAAGTAAGATCAAGCTCAACTTAGAATACATAGATCCAAACACCTCTCAAGAATAGATTACTCCATCTATTCTTTACCAAAGGTATATTCTTAATCCTTATAAGCATACATCTTTCATCAAACCAATCATCCAAATATGGATAAACCAAAATGTAAAACATAATTATAAACAAATTTATAAAAACTTAGCTCTCTATATTTATCATTTTCTCACCTCCATTTTCCATAAAAGCGTCTTTTAAAAGAACAAGCAAATACCTTACTAAAACCTATTTTACCTAAAGAATAAGAAGTCTTTTTTTTATTGAAAAGATCAATTCTAAAGAAATAGAACTACTAGGTTTTCAAATGATATATTGTATTTTTGTTTAATACAAATTATAATTTCCTTAAATAAAAAGCCATTTTTTTCTTAAAATTAGAAAGGATTAAATAAAGGTAACTTAATTTTATTTAGATATAAATAATTAAAAACCATAATTTCATAGACCATTATTTCATAATTTTATTTAAACAAAAAGGTATTTATTAAGTGCCCAACCTAGCACATAGTCAACTCGACTAGTCAACTGACCAATCAAACCAATCCAACTAAGCATGATGATCAACATGTGATTAAAGCAAACAATGCAAGATTAATTTAGTTAAGAAAGTTCAAGCATGCATGTTTGGTGCTTCACAGTCAACACCAAAGTCCCACCACTCAGTGGTCTTATTAACCATCAAATAGTGGTTGCTTTAAATAGGAGGCACACACCTTTATTAAGCATCTCATGCCTCCTGTATCTCTAATGTGGGAAAAAGGGAAAGGGGGAAGGCTATTAAAGCCTTTCCCTCCCTTTCCTATCCATACTCCTATGAGTGTAGATGTCGCATCAGCAATGTTCGCTCGCAGCACAAGTTTAAAATTTAATAAGCCTCCCTCATTAGGGAGGGTTCAATATTAATTAAAGTTATTTTTTTGTTTATTTAATTTTTTATTTTAAAATATAGGGAAGGCCGATTCGACATTCCCTTGGCCTATGCTCTCCTGAGCACTAATGTTATAGCTGCAACATCGCACTTAGTGATGCATCCAAAAATGATTATCCCCTCCCTAAACCTTAGGTAGGGAAAAAAAAAATTAAATAAACATATAAATAATTTAAAACTAAAACATGTTACCATGTGTGTCATACACATGTGCAGTTTGAGGAAATGACAGAGGGCTAAAAGGGTCTGATTTTCCTAAAATTATAAACCTTAAACTATGACAAAATAAAATCATAAATTTAACTATAGTTTTTTTTTTTTTTAAATCAAATCAACTCCATTCAAATGTGGAAAGAAGAATTTTCAAAAATCAAAATAAATAGTATAAAAATATAAACCAAGCTTGTATAAGTTCAACCTAGATTTCTTTCTCCTAAGCTTGCAAATTCTCCTCCAAATCCTTAAAAATCTCCCTTATTCCACCTTCCAAAATATCTTCTTTAGCCCACTTGATATTTCATACGGGAAGCCTTATTTTATAATGCAAATATCTAGGCAAGAGGAATATTAAATTAAAAAAAATTCTAATTGTCCTCATGGTGGGAGGGATTTTCTTCTCTCCTTTTATTAATAAACTATGAAAGGACATAGAGGATAAATCCCCTTATTTATTAAAATATAACAACATGTTCCATCCCTTTGATTGGGATCGTTCAAGCACCCTTCAAGGTAAGGTTTAATATTTTTTAAAATATTTTACCTTTAAAATAAGATAAAGAAGAAATATTTCTTATCCTAAAATAAGCATTCAACCGTGATTAGCCAAAAATACGAAGAAATAATGGTAAAAGAGTTTCAAATAAAATATTTTCGAACCTTATTCATAAAAATATATTCATTAAAATATTTCTAGGCCAATGAAAGCTAAACACAATTCTATTTTTTTCTTTTTTTAGCAATTTGCAAATAGATAAATAACTTATTCTAATTTTTATTAATATTCATAACTAATATTGATTATTAGTTGAATATTAATTTATTAGGTGTTTGATAAAGCCTCAATATTTATCAACACCTAATCCGAAGAGTCTTTTGCTAGACCCTTTATAAGCAACCATTTCACAAAACTAAGCATAGCATTTACAAAAGCAATCATTGTTGACACCATTGTTTTATCCCTAAGTGGCCGATTAGTTTTAAAATAGATTCAACTATTGTCGTTCCACTCTAGGGAGGCTCATTGCAAGCAACTTCACTACCCAATGATGCGAACAAGAGCACAAGTAAACAAAATACAATGCACCTACATGAATATTAGTTCATGATACCAATAATCGTTTGATGATAAATCACCCATCATCATTTCCCTTTTTACCCTCATCATTGATGGTTATCCATAACCTTCCACCCATGAGAGTACCTATTCCTACAACCATCACATGACAATCAACAATACCATATTCAAAGCATAAAATACATATAACCAATCATCAAACATTGACTATAAAGCAAGATTAAATATTGAACATACAACCATCAATATATAATCTTCAATCAAAAGAAGTCCTGCCTAAGGGGCCGTGACACTAGCCAAAAATAATTTTATCAATTTGAGTCATGTCATGACTACAACATCAATATTGGCAGTGCCTAATTTTTCTAAATATTTTGTTATTGAAAGTGGTGCATCTAGAATTCACATTGGGATAGTTTTAATGCAAGAAGGTAGACCTTTGGCTTTCACTAGCAAGGTACTCTCAAGCCAAAATTTATGCAAGTCTACTTATGAGAAGGAAATGCTTGAAATTTCACATGTGATCAATCATTGGCATCCATATCTCATTGGATGAAATTTTTCCTTCAAAAATGATCATAAAAGTCTCAAATATTTCTTAGAACAAAGGGTGACTACCCCAAAATAATAAAAATGGGTTTCAAAGTTGTTGGGTTATGACTATGACATCACCTATAAGAAAGATAAGTAGAACATGGTGGTAAATACTTTGTCTTGACTACATGAAGAACATGTCATGCTACATGATATATCCACACCACATCCTTAGTGTATTCATCAGCTTAATGAGGAAATTGTCGACTCTTCTTTACAAACTCTCATCCATAGAATTCAAACAGAGTCTCATTCATGCCCTAGTTATACTTGGGATGGTCAAGATTTAAGATACCATGATCGTTTGGTTGTACCCCATTAGTAACAAATCAAGGTCCTCATCCTTGCATAGATAAAAACTTCCCCAAATGTTGGCCATATGGGATTTCTCAAAACCTACACAAAGGACCAAGCATGATTTGTTTTGGAAGGGAATGAAAAACCTCATCTACAATATCACCCTATTTAGAATATAATATTGGAACTATTCCCATATCCACTTCCCAATATGTGCATGTCCTACTCCACATAACAAATATAGGAATAAGCAAGTATCTAATACATAATTTCACATTTAAATCTCTCATTAATGAATCAGTTAGATATTTTGTCCACCCATGCATAGGCACCATTATTTCTATGGGTCCTACATCCAACTCAATAAATTTTATGTATGCCAAAGTTGACACTTCCTTTGATATTATTGGGACTGAACAAAAGGCACAAATGTATTGATAAAATATGTTACAATATATAGGCATCAAGCCTATGAGGGAGATTTAACAAGTGTCATAATCTCCACTCCAAGTGTCATGCATAAGACACATAACTCAAGTTGAAGAACTCAAACTGGAAAACATAAGAGAAGTGGTAAAAGATAAGTGTAAATTTAAAGGCATAGTGCACATTATAATATTTTAACATTCCCCCTTAATGTGCACTATCCTAACTATAGAAAAAATAAGTCAACATTAGATAACATTTCCCCTTAATGTTGACTTCTATTACATACATAGAGCAATTTGCTAAACTGAGAAAAATTATCTTGCCCAAGTGACTTGGTGAAGATGTTAGCCACTTGATATTGAGTTGGTATATACTCCATGTGTATAATATATTCTTGGACCATTTCTCTGGTTAAGTGATGATGGATCTCAATGTGCTTTGTTCTGGCATGGAAAATTGGATTCTTGGTCATCTTGATGGTACTTTGATTGTTACAATATATGTAAGTTGGACCATCTATAAATAACCCAGTGTTCTAAAGTAATTGCCTCAACCAAATTGCCTCTTTAGTGTTGTGACGTCCTTAACAACGACCCCAAATTTTGGGGACACAATGAGAAAATTTTGAAATTTTATTGTTATGTTGTTGGTTGGTTTTGATTGTTTCAAGTATTGGTATGATGTGGAAGAAGGGGGTGGTTTACTATTTCTATTTTGTTGGTCTTCAGTTTCATTTTTTTTTTTAAATAAAATTTTTAATTAATTAAATTATAAAATTTTATAATTTAATATATTTAAAATGGTTATTTTATAAACTTGTTTTAAATTAATTAAATTATAAAGTTTTATAACTTTATAATTTAATATATTTAAAATTGTTATTTTATAAAATTATTTTAAATTAATTAAATTATAAAGTTTTATAACTCTCTAATTTAATATAGTTATAATGGTTATTTTATAAATATGTTTTAAATTAATTAAATTATAAAGTTTTATAGCTTTATAATTTAATTATATTGAAGAAGGTTATTTTATAAATGTTTTATATTCTAATTAATATTTGTGTTCTTGGCAGGATTATTAAAGTATGTTGAATAGAGGATGTATTCGTGGGTTTCATAGGCATGTATTAACTTTAATTTTCAAATGCCAATGAGGAGAAATATTAAACCCTTTGAAAAAGGTATTTAAATGAAAATAATATGACACCCATGAGATCATTATGAAGGCCAACTGAATTCAAATAATTGAGTTGAATATTATATAATTATAATGTATGGTTTAAATGAAACCCATATGTTATAATGTGAAGGCATTGGTGACACTAGGGTTTCGTTAAGAATTAGTTTTTGCAACTGTATGGAAACCATAATGGAATGGGAAACACCAACCATATAACACATTATTCAAACTATAAATGGAGAATGAAAAGCCAAGAACAAGGTCGGACAATTGCAGGGCAAAGGAAGGATAAGAGGATTGAAAGGAGCAAAAGGTGAAAGCGAAAGAAGACTATAGAGATTTGGATTTATAGAGATTTCAGAGGCTTTATTGTAAGATCCAATAATTATATCAAATTATTTTGTTTAGATATGTGTGAATAAGGTATTTGATTTTAATTAAGATTTGATATGGTTTTAATTTAAATTTTCATTGAATATAGCACCATTTTTATTGTTGTACTGTGTGATTGTTGGTTGGCATAAATTTGGTTTTTAATTTTTTATGCATTCCATTATGTAGTTATTTGTCCGATATTTACTTTATTTCCCTTACTTTAAACTTTTGAAATTTATTTCATATTAAATTTGTAAGCATTTAACGTAGTTTGATTTTATAAAGTTTAACTTTATAACTAGATTTTAAATTTATTTATTATTCAAATATTAAATTCAATTATAATATTTGAATAAAATAAATTTATGAAGGATAAATGATTATTTGAATTTAAAATTTAATTTCATAAAGTTGGGAATTCGTAATTGATATCTATTCATATTAAAGTTTGGCTTATTTTAATTTTATGTTAAATCATTGAAGAATCCAAACTTTACATTTGAGATTCATATTTATTTTCAAATATTTATTCAATAAATATTTGAGAAATAAATATTACGGAAAAGAAATTTTTATGAACTTTATTTTAGTATTATAAAATTTAAAAGTTCATAGACAAGATTTACATTAAACCCTATTTTCATAATTATTAAGGTTCAAAACCTTATAATTTGGGTTTAATTATTTTTATATTTGTTCATTCTTCAAATATTTAAATTTCAATTTCATATTTGGATGAACATATATCTAAAAAAAAAAAATTGGTCAGTTAAATTAAAAATGGGTTTTTTTATCAAAGATCCCAAAACGTGATTACAAAAATTCAAAAGACTAAAATCAAGGTCCCAAGGCCAAAGAAAATGATACCAAAATTGAGAGGAAAGAAATAAAGAATGCATTTCAAGATAGGCTAAGGATAGCCTTACAGGACAGGCTAAGGATAGCCTTACAGGAAAGGCTAGAGGATAGCCTTAAAGGATAAAATTATTTTTTTCTATTTTTTTTTTGAAACATTACATAGAAGTTTGGGACAACACTATCCCACCTAGAACAAACCAAAAACACATGTGCAAAGGGACAACCTAAAAAGCATGTGATGAGGAAATTTAAAAAAGCAAACCCGCCTAGGAGAATTTAAAACAGGGCTATCCCACCCATTACAACAATTTGAAAATTTCAAATTTGAACTTAAAGGAGGAAACACATAAAATTCCCACCTGAGGATGCACAAGGATGCAATAGGGGGATACAACAGTAGGGACCAACCATCCTAAATAGGCATGCAAGTGAAATAGCAACCATGGGACTCTAGAGGCCATGAAATCCTATTACAGCAGAGAAACTACTCAGAGGCCAAAGGAGATAGAGGAAACAACAATGCAGAAGTGGGAGCCAAGGAAAATGGTGGGGAGGTCCCAGGAGACCTCAATAGAGGAACTATGAAGCATGAGCTGCCACCTAAAAATGTAAGGCCCCCCAAAGGCTAGAAAAAAGGTAGCAAGAGCTCCACATCAACCTTCAACGCCACCACCAAGCAACTTTAGGGAACCAGAAGAGGATGACCCGCAGGAACACAACAACAATCAACATAGAGGATCTCCTCAAAGCCATAAAAATTTGAGATCCATCATCAAGCCAGAAAATAGAAACCCAAAGAGCAACACCACAAGAATGACCATAGGGCCCCATTCAAGTCGAAATATACTATGAAGAGTTGCTCATGAAGCCAAAAATCCTAGCCACACCACACTGCACCAGAAGAACCTCTGATCCTTAGCACCAAATAGGACCCTACAAGAAAAAATGGGAAAGGGTTCCTGAAAGAACTCAAAAACCCAAAGGATGACCCAAGAAAAAATAGGAACAACCCAAAAAATCCTAAGGACATCTTAGTTCACAGGCACCAAAATGAAAACACTACCAGAAGGTATGGAAAGGGGCAGATAAGCAAAATAGGGATCTCCCAACCCAAGGATATCATCTACAATACCATCCAACCAAGGATGAGGTTAAAGGAGTTCTAGGTAACTAGAACAGAACCCAAGGACATCCTAGAAAAACCCAGGGATATTCCAGATCATAGGTACTAGCAGAAAACCCCATCAAACAACAAGGAAAAGGGCAGACAAATGGAACAATGATCTCCCACCCCATGGAGATCGTCTGCAATGCCAACTAGTCAAGGAGGAAGGGAAAATGAAGTGCCAAGGATCCAAGACAAGGCCAGAGATCTAGGACAAGGCCAATGATGGATTGCAGGGAAGTGGTGTAGGAATTCCCAGGGAGGATTTCCCAAGGAAGTCCCTCATATATCTAATTTAAATAAAACCTTAATTTTGAATAGTATAAGGTTAAAAATTTATAATTAAGGTTTTTATTTAATTAATTTTATTAAAGTTTCATAAACTTTAATTTTATTAAAGTTTATTAAATTTTAATGTTAATTAAAAATGCTAAATTAAAATCTATTTCAAAATCCTTTGAAACATTTTAAATAACCATTGTTTTGAGATAATAGAATAATTTTGCATAGTTTTCAGGATTAAATTCAAAAGGTAAATTTATTTATTCATCATTAGAGAGAGAATTTGATTAAAGGATGCATAGCACATGATGAATTTAAAGTTAACTACCTAAATTCTAGGCTCCTTGTTATTGGTTACTTGCAAACCATTGAGATTGTTCAAGCATTTATTTTAACACATATGAATGATACATAAAGATATTAAGTGAAGGAACCTTGAAGAAATATATTTCTTTGCAAGAGATGATTTCGATCCTAACTATTGGGTGATTTTATAATTGGAAAAAATCATACAACAGAAATGGCGCTAGAAGGAGGGCCTGAAAGGTAAATATTTGATTTTCATTTGAAGTCATTCAAATCTTAGTTTAAAAAAAAATACAAATTGAAGGATGTTATTTAATGCCAAGGTTTAATTGATGCATATCTTTATATCAATTGATTAGTTATTTCATGTTTAGTTGCAAGATATATTTCTTTGACTAATAATATTGGCATTAAAGTAGTATTCTTTGAATTTTAATAATGGCATTGTTTACTTCAACAAAGAAAATATTTGCATCTTGGATAGGTGATTATTATACCAATTTAAACATGCCTATTCATAAAATTCTTGAAGGTGCAGAAGTTTGGTTACCCAAATTTAGGCATGATGTGGATCAAGCCAGGGAACATATTCAAATATACAAGAGCATGTTAAGTCATTTGCAGCCTATGCAAGGAGATGTTCCTTGCAGGTTGTTTTCTTACCTATTGGATGAAGTCTCGTTTGAGTGGCACCTACATTACCTGTAATTTCTACCACTTCTTGGGTTAAACTAAAAGAAGAATTTCTCAAATATTTTGGAAAGTTGGATGATCCAGTTATGATGTTAAATCAAATTGTCTCTATCCACAAAAAAAATAATGAACCCATGAGATCATTTAATGATAAATTCCATAGGTTGTACAGTGAGGTGGGAATTTGGGAAAAGGTCTTAAAATCACGTCATTGCCTAGAGCCTACAATGAGGTAGTAACATTTGAACAACAGTTGATCTCTCAAGGTGTTAATATGGAACAACTATACAAACTTAGACCTAAAAATCATAATAAAAGATCACAAATGATTCAATTTGATATTGATATTTTATATGTCACAACTATTGTAGATGTTGAGAATGATGTGCAGGTTTCAGATTCAATACCCATTAATGAATATTGTGATGATCAAGTTGATCAAAATGTAGAAACTAACTTAGAGTCATTATTCATAAAGGAGGATTGGGATGATCTTATAAAATAAAGTATAGAAATTGATCCTACTGAATAAACCCTTGTCTCATCAAAGGATGAATCTGAGGAAGATGAATTATTTGAAATTGAGGAGGATGAATATGAGAAAGATGAATTTTTTGAAATTAAAAAAAATGAGTTTGAAGATGAATCTAAAAATGTCATAAAAGAAGATATGAAATTTCACCAGGTGCTTCAAAAATATAATGATATCCTTATTTCAGATAATGAAGAAGAATCATTCACTTCTTTTGTAATTTTCAAAGAAGATTCTATTTCAATTGATGTGCAAGAAAATGAAAACCTTATCTCATTTAAGGATTTTATAATACCTATACAACAAGAAACTAGTAGGTTTTCACATCAAGTGATTGATGAAGGGGAATATGAAAATGAATCTATACATTTATCTGAAGATTGTACAAAAGATATGGTTGAAGTTCACCCCTTAGTTGTAGAAGATAACTATTATAATGGTTGAGGAAGAGAGGAAAAATATGTTTCTTTTATACCTTTTGATAAAATTATTTCTTCATCTTATATGTAGGACACTAAAGTTGATATCTTACATGAAGAACCTAAAATTCCTATATAGCCAAAATATCATATGTTTTTTGAAGACACGATAGGATATCACCCTTCTATTTTAGAAGAGAATTATTATAATGGTTGGGGTTTGTATGGTAAATCATTATTTTCTCATACTCCTACTAATGAAATTTCTATTTCATTTGATATGAAGGATGTTGAAAATTCTACCTCAAAGGAAGATTTTGAAATTTCCATGCAATCAGAAAATGATGTGCCAATTGCAGAAATAGAGAAGGTTTCAAAATTCAATCACTTTGAAGCTGAGTTTAATGCACACCTTGTTGAAATTGAAAATGAAAATATGGTAAATGTTTCTTATAACTCATCTGTTAATAATGAGGAAGAGGTAAAGTCATCTCTCTTACCTTTAACTAATGAAAATTTTAGTATAAATTCACATGAATGGTTTGTATTTAATGTTGGTGATGACTGAAAGGAAAATTTTGATCTATTTGAAGTAACTCAGGTGTCTAATCAATAAGATTTATTATTTAACACATCTTGTGATCTTCCAGATTTGTGGTTTGAAAAATGTGGGCATATGTTTAATTGGGTGCCTAATTTTGGTATTTTTGAAAAGCAAATGTTACATGAAGATAAAGAGTTACAAGATGATGATGATTATAGATATCATGAATAAAAATAAGAAATTGCAATGGCTCACCAAATTTTGGTAAATGTTAATCATGATGTGTTGATCATGGATGACAAGGTAGAATCTTCACCTTTGTTATTGATGGAAATTCCAAGTAACAAGTTGTATGATGTTCCTTTAGATGCTCATGATTTTGATAATAAAATATCAAGTATTGTTAATAAGGAATTGGAAACAACTTCTAAATCTATTGCCATAAACAAAATAAAATAAAACATGATTGAAACTTTGAATCAAGTTCATAGATAAATAATTATTAAATCTAAGATTCAATCTTGTAATGATTCTTGTTTAGGAGACATCCTAGATGTTTGCAAATTGTTGTACAAATTCAATTGGCCTAAAAACATGGAAAATGAATTGGTTTCAAAAATTTTAGAAATAGGCTCTTTCTTGCAAGACCTCATATTTGAAAAAGAAATCCTAATTCTAAATCATGAATTGAATTGTGAAAACTGCATTTTAAAGAATAAACAAGAAAGAATTAAAAATCAGTCATTGTCTTACCATTTCAATGTGTCAAAATTCCACTATAGGATTGATAATATAATTGAATCAAATTGGAAAAATAAGATAGGCACAATGAGAGGTTCTATTTTTGGCCTAATCTTATTTTTATTGGATTCCTATAAAATTTGGTATGCATATCAAGATAGATGTCTTTTGAATGGTGAAAATCACAATTGGGATCTAAGGAAATGAGGGCATAAATTTTTGTAGCATCTTGTACATAGTGTATATTTTTGTAAATAGCCTATTGGATTTTGTGTTTTGTTTTGCTTTTTGTACCTAGGTGGTTGTCGTGATGTTATTTGTTGTTTTGGTCAATATTGTCAAGTTTAGAGAGCAGGTGCTTACTTGCTTAGTCAATTTTATAAATTGGTTTTCCAAATTTTGGAGTTTCGTCATTGTGATTGATGTTTGTTGTTGAATATTCCAATGAGGTTTTCATTCATTAGGGTAGTTGTTATTTAGACACTAATCATTTACTGATTTTATCTGGTACTTGTTCCTGGGTCATTGAAGATAAAATTACTTGTTTTGAAAACATGTAAAACCTGAAGAAAATGGAAAATGAGATGTTAGTGTATATCTTCATGAATTTGGACTAAGATAAGGAAATTTGAAATATTAAAATCATATTGCAAAAGCTTCACAAGTACTACAAACACATTAAAGAATATATTTTGAAATTTTGGAAGTATGAAGTTGTCATTTTTGCAAATTAAGGTAAAAAATCTAATATACTCTTTCAACCTTACTTGATCTCTAACCCAAATGGCAGGTGAATTTTTTGCAAAGTAACATATTATTGGATAAAAGAAAAAAGAAAAAAAATGATGAATACGAAGAACAGTAAAGTCAAATATGTGACCATAAAGTAGATAACCTTCATCAAAGCTATAAACGCTCGTCTGGCAGTGAAGCTATATCTAGAATAAAAGAAAAATGCAAAATACAAAATTCACCTAATATATGGGAGATTCAGATAATCTCTACTAGGGCTATAAATGTCTGGCCAACAGTAGAGCAATGTTTGAAGAGAGCAAGGTAGAGGTATACTTCAAAGAGAAAATATTCATAACCTAAATGCAAAACTGGTAATGGAAAGTTGAACGGTTTTAGGGATATAGAATGAATCACTTTACACACACCAAGAAAATGCTGATGATTCTATTGTTTCATGTTGAATTGGTCTATTCACATTCTTTGGATATTATTGATGTTTATGGTTCTAATATTTGAGTTTTTATTATTTTTAGAGTTGGGTCTTAAGTCCAAAATATCCAAGGATATTTACCAGCAGAGTCACCATTTGTTGTGGTGTCCTTCACAATGACCCCAAATTTTGGGGACCCACTGAGAAAATTTTGAAATTTTATTGTTATGTTGTTGGTTGGTTTTGATTGTTTCAGGTATTGGTATGATGTGGGAAAAGGGGTGGTTTATTATTTCTATTTTGTTGGTCTTCAATTTCAAATGTTCTTTTAAAATAAATTTTTTAATTAATTAAATTATAAAATTTTATAATTTAATATATTTAAAATGGTTATTTTATAAACTTGTTTTAAATTAATTAAATTATAAAATTTTATAACTTTATAATTTAATTTATTTAAAATTGTTATTTTATATACTTTTTTTAAATTAATTAAATTATAAAGTTTTATAACTTTATAATTTAATATAGTTAGAATGGTTATTTTATAAATATATTTTAAATTGATTAAATTATAAAGTTTTATAACTTTATAATTTAATTATATTTAAGAAGGTTATTTTATAAATGTTTTATATTATAATTAAAAATTTGTCTTGTTGGTAAGATTATTAAAGTATGTTTAATAGAGGATGTGTTCGTAGGTTTCATGGGTATGTCTTAACTTTAATTTTTGAATGTCAATGATGAGAAATATTAAATCCTTTTAAAAATGTATTTAAATGAAAATAATACGACACCCATGAGATCATTATGAAGGCCAACTGAATTCAAATAAATGAGTTGAATATTATATAATTATAATGTATGGTTTAAATGAAACCCATATGTTATAATGTGAAGGCGTTGGTGACATTAGGGTTTCGTTAAGAATTCATTTTTACAATTGTATGGAAACCATAATGGAATGGGAAAGAACCAACCATATAACAAATTATTCAAACTATAAATGGATAATGAAAATCCAATAACAAGGTCAGATAAAGGCAGGGCAAAGGAAGGATAAGATGATTGAAAGGAGCAAAATGTGAAATCAAAAGAAGACTACAAAGATTTGGATTTACAGAGATTTCAGAGGCTTTATTGTAAGATCAAATAATTATTTCAAATTATTTTGTTCAGATATGCGTGAATATAGTATTTTATTTTAATTAAATGATTTGATATGGTTTTAATTTAAATTTCCATTGAAGATAGCACCATTTTTATTGTTGTACTGTGTGATTGCTGGTTGGCATAAATATGATTTTTAAGTTTCTGTGCATTTCATTATGTGGTTATTTGTTCAAGATTTACTTTATTTCCCTTACTTTAAACTTTAGAAATTTATTTTATATTAAAATTGCAAGCATTTAACCTAGTTTGATTTTATGAAGTTTAACTTTATAACTAGGTTTAAAATTTATTTATTATTCAAATATTAAATTCAATTAATATTTGAATAAAATAAATTTACGGAGGATAAATTATTATTTGGATTTCAAATTTAATTTCATAAATTTGGAAATTCATAATTGATATCTATTCATATTAAAGTTTGACTTATTTCAATTTTATGTTAAATCATTGAAGAATCCAAAATTTACATTTGAGATTCATATTTATTTTCAAATATTTATTCAATAAATATTTGAGAAATAAATATTACAAAAAAGAAATTTTTATGAACTTTATTTTAGTATTATAAAATTTAAAAGTTCATAGACAAGATTTACATTAAACCCTATTTTCATAATTATTAAGGTTCAAAACCTTATAATTCGGGTTTAATTATTTTTATATTTGTTCATTCTTCAAATATTTAAATTTCAATTTCATATTTGGATGAACAAATATTTAAATTAAATAAAACCTTAATTTTGAATATTATAAAGTTCAAACTTTATAATTAAGGTTTATATTTAATTAATTTTATTAAAGTTTCATAAACTTTAATTTTATTAAAGTTTATTAAATTTTAATGTTAATTAAAAATGCTAAATTAAAATCTATTTCAAAATCCTTTGAAGCATTTTAATTAACCGTTGTTTTGAGATTATAGAATAAGTTTGCATAGTTTTCAAGATTAAACTCAAAAGGTAAATTTATTTATTATTCATTAGAGAGAGAATTTGATTAAAGGATGCATAACACATGATGAATTTAAAGTTAACTACCTAAATTCCAAGCCCCTTGTTATCAGTTACTTGCAAACCATTGAGATAGTTCAAGCACTTATTTTAACACATATGCATGATACATAAAGACATTAAGTGAAGGAACCTTGGAGAAATATATTTCTTTGCAAGAGAGGATTTCGATCCTAACTGTTGGGTGATTTTGTAATTGGACAAAATCATACCTCAACACTTAGTTACCTCATCTACTGCTCTATATTCGGCCTCTGCTAAAGATAATAAATTATGTTATACTTCCTGGTGCTCCAAGAATAGAGCCCTAGCCCAACTGAAAATAATAACCTGATGTGGATCTTCTAGATTTAGGACAACTAACCCAATCTAAATTTGTGTATCCAATAAAATAAAAATCATCACATGATGTGTACATAAGGCCATGATGTGGGGTGACCTTGAAAAATCTCAAAATCCTCTTAACTGCTATCCAATGGCTCTTCTTAGGATCTTGCATGAATTTAGAAACAAGGCCAACTAAATAGGAAATATCTAGTCTAGTTGAAGTTAAGTAGATCAAAATTCCAACTAGTTGCCTATAAAGGGTACCATCAATCCTTTCTTCATCATCAATATTCACCAATTTCAACCTAGTTTCCATGGGAGTGAAAGAGGGCTTACACTCCTCCATGCAAAACCTCTCCAGAATAGATTGAATGTATTTAGCCTATGAGATAAAAATCTTACCAGGATGTTGCCATACCTCTATGTCTAAGCAATAGTGGAGGAGGCCTAAATTTGTCATCTCAAAATTTTTACATAAGTCCTCCTTGAGCAATCTTATTCCTTTTGTGTCATCACCTGTAATGAGAAGATCATCCACATACAATGTGACCAAAATGATGTGGTTCCTCCAATGTTTCACATAGAGAGTATATTCTACTGTAGATCTAGTGAAACCAAGGTTGATAAAATAGGAATCAATATTTGCATACCAAGATCGGGATGCTTGCTTCAACCCATATAGAGCTTTTTTCAATATGAGGACTTTGTTTTCTTGGCCTTCAATTGTGTACCTTGGTGGTTGGGTCACATACAGTTCCTCCTTCAAGTTACCATTGAGAAATGCACTTTTGACATCCATATGATATATAGGCCAATGTTTTTGAGCTACCAAAGAAATAACTGTATGGATTGTAGTCATATTTTCCATAGGAGAAAAAGACTCTTCATAATCGATTACCTCTTGTTGCGTGTAGCCTTGAGCTACTAGGCAAGCCTTGTAGCAATCTAATGATCCAACTACTTTATACTTTGCCTTGTACACCCATTTTGTGCCAATGGTATATTTACCTTGGGGTAAATAAACTAACTCCCAAGTGTTATTCCTTTCAATGGAATCCAATTCTTGATCCATGGCAAGAACCCATTTAGGATCACCAAGTGCTTCTTTGATATTATAAGGTTCAGGTTGGCTAAGGACTTTGGCCATGAGGGCATAATCCACTTGGTGTCTTAGGGTTTAATTTATTTTACCTATATAAGTGGGTAAATGAATTTGGGCTTCATCTGTGGTGGCTTTAACCCACTTAGATAAAGGATTGGATGATGTGGCTTGATCATTAGATGGATAAGTAGAAGTATATGGAGGAAATGGATCATTTGTGGGGATTTCTTCATGTGGAGGAATTTATTTATTTATGAGTGAAGAGGAAGGACTAGATGATATTGTCGGTATCAAGGGAGAAATTATTTCATTAGTTATTTTAAAAGTGGGGGTCATAAGAGGAGGATTAGATGGTGGATAATCATGAAAGGTAACATCCCTAGATAAAAATATCCTCTTGGAAACAGGCTCATACAACTTATAGGTATTGGCACTATCACTATAGCCAACAAAGATGCATTTTTGGATCTTATCATAAAACTTATTTCTTTTCTTATGAGGAATATGAGCATAGGCATCACATCCAAGGACTTTGAATATATTGGGACTGAATAAAAGGCACAAATGTATTGATAAAATATGTTACAATATATAGGGATCAAGCCTATGAGGGAGACTTACCAAGTGTCATAATCTCAACTCCAAGGATCATGCAGAAGACACATAACTCTAGTTGGAGAACTCAAACTAGAAAAAATAAGACAAGTGGCAAAAGACAAGTGTCAAACTGAAGGTATAATGCACATTATAATATTCTAATAGATACATCACCCAATGAAAGATCCAAATCACCATTTTTTGGTGATACTAGTTTCTTGTCAAATCCCTCATTCACTCTAACATATTTCCAATACTATCAATGGAGAGGATTTGACCTTGGATTTTATAAATAGGGAGTTCATCACAATATCAAACTGCACTATTAGCTCCCTAAAAAAAAAAATGAATTAGGATACGACAACCACTCTTCAATTGACCTCCTCGAGGAATATTTCTAATATCTCACCTTTGACACCAAAAAGGATAAAAATAATGAGTACATTGACATTGAGTGTCTTTATTTTTTACATGAATACTACTTCCAAGTTGCAACCATCCACACCACACCATTTACCACCTCAAAATATAAAATATATGAGTTATTTAAGGCACTTTCAATTACTTCTAAGAGCTTTGAAGATGACTCTTATCTAATCATACTCCTCATAGAATATCTAGATGATAATGATATCTACTTATGTCTATTTCTTATGCCACTTCCCATTTTTCCCATGCTCCTTCCATTGGAGCATCCACACACACATCCGTCATTGCAACCGCCATTGATTCAACCAAATTTGTGTCCACCCATTTTGGACCAGCTCTTTCCTCATAAGCATATTTTAGGGAACCCCACTTCTAATCATCCAAATTCATCCATCCTATAAATCAATATGGTCTCCATTTACCTATTAACACTAATTCACAATCCAAATGATCTAGAAAATTCCATCCACATCGATCCAAATCTCATTGAATTTGAGAGCATTTTCTCCACACCTTTCCCTTAGAAAATTGCTTCATAAAGTGAACATGTATATTCCACCAGCCTCATCATCCTCTTTATTTCGTATCTATCACATTGATGCAAGTGACATTGAGTCACCCATTTTTTTAAATGTATTTTATGATATTCACCTTATCACCACTCCTCACCAACTAGAGGAGGGTTCCCACATTATCATTGAGGGCACCATCAACGTCAATTTGAGTATGGACCAAATAATCCCCATCAAACTTTAAAAATACTTTCCTTAAAAGAACGAGAACAATATTTTTTCCTTTCTCATTTAAAGCAAACAAGTTTTTGTATGGTCATACAAAGATATGCTAGTCCTTGGTCCTAATCTAGTGGTTCATAATCTCATCCTAAGCCCCGATACAAAATCCATCAAGCTAAAATTAAGAAAGCTTCATCCTACCATAGCCCTTATGGTTAAAGAAGAATTACAAAAATTACTAGATGTGGATTTCATTCAACCCATTGACTACCTAGAATGGGTTTCCAATATGGTACCCATTAGCAAACATAATGGGGGCATACACATTTGCACTAAATTTTATGACTTAAAAAAAGTATATCCCAAGGAGACTTCCCACTTCCAAATATTGATATACTCATGGATTCTACCACTGTCCACGAAATGCTCTCCTTGATGGATGATTTTTCAAGATATAATCAAATTTGAGTTAATTCTAATGATCAACATAAAATAGCTTTTACAACATTGTGGGGGATATTTTTGCTACAAATTCATGTCATTCAGACTCAAGAATACAGGAACTACATATCAATGTTCCATGACTTACATCTTCCATGATTACATGCACAAAATTGTTGAAGATTATGTAGACAATATTTTAGCCAAATCAAAACTTCGTCACAAGCATATCGATGTTCTACACAAAGTTTTCAACTACTTACTCAAGCACAATGTTAGACTTAACAAAAAAAGTGTATCTTTGGTGTCATATTAGGAAACAAATTAGGGTTTATAGTCTCTAAACAAGGCATCAAAACTGACCTAAATAAAGTCAAAGCAATCATTGGCAAGCCATTCCCTATGAATCACAAAGAGCTACATAGCTTGCAAGGCAAGATTCAAGTGATATATCACTTCATAGTGTAATTATCAAATAAATGCAAGCCCTTCAATCATCTATTGAAAATGGGGGTTACTTTTACATGGACTCAAGAGTGTCAAGACATTTTTTATGAAATCAAACAATATCTCACATCACCACCTATGTTGACACCACCTTGACTAGATGTGTCATTTTATCTATACATATCTACCATAGATTTTGCCCTAAGCACCATGCTAGTACAAAATAATAAATCTAACAAAGAACAGGTCATTGATTACATCAATCACACATTTGTGAGCTATGAGACTAGATACACATGTCGAATAACTATGCTTAACAGTTGTTTTTGCAACTAAAAATCTTTGACATTACATGATTGGCCATACCACTTATGTCATAGACAAAAAAAACCCTCTTTATTACATGATGAGTCACACATATACAAATAGTAGAACCTTCAAATGGATAATGCTTTTAACTAAATTTAGCCTTGAATTCATTAGCCATAAATCCATCAAAGGCTAGGTAATAGTTGACTAGCTTGTTGAAGCTCCATTTCTATATGATAAACCTCTCATAATCAAGCTACCTAACGACATTATTTTAAATATCACCAAACAACAAGAACATGTTGAATGTAAGGATGAAGCTAATTTTTTCCTTTTTTTTTATGGTTCCAAACGTGAACAAGGGGGAGGTGTTGGATTCATTTTCTTCACATCTCAAGGATCTTCTATACCCCTTTCATTCAAACTCAACTTCCCCTACACCAACAATAATGCAAAATACAAAGGCCTTATCCTAGGCCTCCAAATAACTATTGCCTTAGACATCAAATGACTCAACATTTTTGGTGATTCCAAACTCATTATCAAACAAGTTAAGGTGATATACCAATGTAAATACCAAATTTTGAAGCAATACAAATATATTACGAATAAGTTGCTAACACACTTTGAATGGTATGAAACTGATAACACACCTAGGTCAATGAATTAGTTCATAAACACTATGGCCTCTCTTGGATCTCTTATTCTATAGAATCCATTTGATATTATCACAAATATCAAAGTCCTCACACTTTCTGAATCAACTATTGAACATGAATCTTTCTAGCCCAAAAAAATATTAATTTTATTCAAATAGAGCCATACAATGATGGCTTCTCACAAATCAAATATTTCATCAAGATAGGTACTCTCCCTATAGATTTATCTTCAATCACTAAATGCACATTTAAGAAAAAATAAACTCGCTACACTCTCTTAGGGAATATCCTATATCATCGTAGCTATGATGATATTCTCCTACGTTGTCTTGAACCTCAAGAGGTAAACTAGGTAATATCTCAAGACCATAATGGCACTTGTAATGGTCATTTTAGTGGAATGGCTATCAAAAAGTGTATTTTGTGCATGGGTTACTATTGGCCCACCATGGAATGTGATTGTTTTACCTATGTCAAGAAATGTCCTAAATACCAACATCATGCTAATTTAACCCATGTCCCAGTACAAGCATTACAACCAATTCAAGATTTGTGGAATTTCTCAAAGTGGGGTATTGATTTGATATGAAAGATATATCCTCCTTCCTCAGGAAATCATATATTTATCATTACAAGCACTATGAGGTGATCCATATATTTTACAAAATAGGTTGAGGCGATCCCTCTCACCAATATGACAAGATCTCAAATCATAAATTTTATACTCCATCATATCATTTATTGTTTTGGTATACCATAAAAAAACATTTTTGATAATGACACTCTATTAAAAGTTAAGGATGTTTGATCACTCTACAACAAGTATAACACTCAACACATTTTCTCGACACCTTACTACCCATAACATAATGGATAAGCTAAGGCTACCAACAAGACTATCATTGCCATTCTAAAGAAAATAGTCAAATATAATCATTAAGATTTACATCTCCTACTCCCTATGGCATTATGGGCTTATCAAACAAGTATTCACACGCCAACTGGATAATGCTTTTTTCACTAGTCTATGGTATCGAGGTCATCATATCCTTTGAGCTTGAAATCCCCTCATTGCACTTATCATTATAATAATTCATCGATGATGATACTACATAAGTGTACCTCAAACAATTGAACCTACTTTATGAATGATGAACCAATGCATTGGAACACCTTCATGTTTATAAATATAGGATCAAACGTACCTACAATAGTAGAGTTCATCCTCAATAATTCTAAGTAGGTGATTTATTTGTTAAGGATAATTAGCAAAATTCTAACCTTTCACCTCACTTGCATGATATATTTTCTACCAACTGGCTTGGCCCATTCATCATCATGCAAAAATTTGAAACTGATGCCTATAAAATTACAACTCTATAGGGAATTGAGAAACTTGAACCCATCAATATCCTTAATTCACATGCACTTTGTACTTGGCTCATAGCTAGCCTTGTATATACAAAAAAAATCAAAATCATCAAAAATATCAAAAAAATCAAACTCATTCAAAAATTCAAAAACATCACAAAATCCTCCAAAATACAAAAAAAAAATCAAAATCAACAAAAATACAACAAAAAAAATATCATTCAAAATTTTGAAAACATCACAAAAACCATTCAAAATTTCAAAAACATCACAAAATCCTCCAAAATACAAAAAAAATATCAAAATTATCAAAAATACAAAAAAAAAAAAACCATTCAAAAATTCAAAAACATCATAAAATCATTAAAATCACAAAAAAATAAAAACAATACAAAAACATTCACACACCACTTCACAATGCACTACATTCACACACATCTCATTATTTCATGATTTTCATTGCCAATAAAACTTTGGTTATCATTCAGTTAATGCTTTTATCCATTCTACTAGGATTTATTTTGTCACATAAATCAAGGGTATCTTCCTTATGGTATTTTTTCTACATCATCCATCATTTCTCGCATTTATGCTACATCCACCCTCCACTCCCCCTTCATTCATCCAAAAAAACTCTATGATATTTTTTCCTTTTTCAAGTCTCTGGTTTGGACAATATTTAGGTTCTTTCAGCCGCTTAGCCATACCTAGTGTTTCATTTATTCTATATTGAATGCCATTAGTTCTTTAAATGTTATAGGTCTTCCTAATGACCTTAAGTTTTCTCTAAAACCAAGCACATGTCTCACACGCTAAATAAAAATTTTGTGTCTAGGAAAGACAAACACATACATCACTATTGCCATAAAACAAATGGTTTCCCTACTCATCCTATCATGCACATGGTCTAACCCTAAGAATTGGAAAAAGTAGAAGCACAAAGAAAAAAAAAGTAAAAAAAAAAGCAACAACAAATAACAACTTGAATCCTTAGAATTATTAGGTCCTTATATCATGGGGTTTACCTCCATCAAGGATATAGACTCTTGAATGGTAGTGGAGTACACCTTGCATGGTGACACATCTATCACATTAGTAACCTTATTTTGTACAAACCTATGAATGCTCGTGGATGAGCTAGCTTATTAATGTAAGTTACAAATGATGAGCCCAACCTCACTCAAAATTGAGAATGAACAATAATTGCACACACATTGGTATTTAAGCAACTTGACTAACCTGGTTGGTCTTAGCATATTCAAGTTCCTATTTTATTAGTAAATGAGTTTCATCAATGTCACAAGGGTTTTTGAGCTTCCTGAAAGCACTTTCATATTCTTCTTCCCTAAGACATGCAAAAGAACAAGTCATGTCATCTTGGCCTCCACATTAGCACATTTCTTGCAAAACATTACATTGCATCCACTCACATCCATTCCAAATGTATGTGAATGCCATTGGGATGATTCCATTGATTAATCAATTAAAGTCATGAATAATTATACATGTCTAAGCACTTTTTGAAATATAATCAAAAGCATATGCATACAATCATTGTGTCCATCAACATGCATTTCAATAAATCATTGCATCACATTAAAAACATTTAAAAACAAAAAATATGAATAAATTACATCATATATAACAACATCATCAATCATGTACATATATAGTCTTGCATGTAGGCTATATATGTCTGAGCTATCAAGCTCATCATCATAAAAAAAGAGACACAAAACATCTATAAAAATCATACAATACTTAGTGCTCGCATGTCATTGTTTGCCCTTGCCACTCTCTCCACTACTCTCAACATGATTTCCTTGGGCCTACCCACTATTATTCCCATTACATTAAATCTCTCCATGATATGGATCTACCCCTGATTCCTGGGAATTCAATGCCCCTAAAAAGTGAGAAATATATGGGGCTATTAAAGGACCACCCGATTCTCCACTTCTATGACTCTGTGAAGACTAAGAGAAATATGGTCATATTGGTATTTTGATATCATTAAGCAATAATTTTTTCTCTAGAAACCTCATATATTTCCTCTCTCACTCAAACTAGGTCATCAAGATACCCAACCCCTAACTCCCTATAGGTCTTTGTGACCTCTCAACCCATAGTGGATCTTGCTTAGTCCACAACAAGTCTTGTTCAGCCATAAGCCTATCCTAATCCTCCTATAGGCTCTACATCTAAGCCCATAATATATCCCACTCCTTATCCTAACCCTACCACATATTGTATTTGCCATCCCATTGGCTCCATTCTTATGCAATGGTAGTCTCAAGATCTACATTCTACCTCTCCAAAATCCATACTCGATCAGACATAAGCACATACTTTGTTGCAGAGTCATTAATACCACTATCACCCTCCTTTCCTAATCTCCCCTCCACAACTTTATTATTTATCTCTCATGATGGTATTTCCCTAGGATTCATATGATGTTATACCCATCATCCTACAGGCTCCTCTAATATCTCCTCTCCACCACCTGCTACACCACCCTTCACTTATGGCAAAAACCACTAGCCACCAAAAATAGATCATACTTTGGTGTCATCCCTACATCCTCAATATTAGTTTGTAATAATACAATATCCACAACTACCCCCACTAGCTCAAGATTTGGATCAGTGGTAGCCTAATTCTATAATCATCTATACACTATCGATGATGGAGGAATGACTTGTCATACACCAAACTATTGCAACATATTGGTAGACTAAAAAAACTCATACTCTGTCCCATGGTTACCCACTACCCATATCCCCCATCACATTAATTCCAAGTGCACCCCATACTTCAACCATCTTGGACAACCTCTCCAAGTCCTTCATATCAACTCCTCTTCATACAACCACAAAAATAGATCATCATAATAAGCCCATATACCTACAAATTGTCATATCCTACCCTCCTCTTGATCCTTACTCCATCTCAGGGTGTAAGGTACATCACCTCCCATGTCCTATTATGCTAACCATGATAACGTCATTGGTTGCCCAACTACAAAATTCTTCTATTCCTAAATTTGTAGTAGCAAACTACAACCCAAACAAGACTTGTTTTAATGTCGTATCTCATACAACTTTTGATAATTCTATTCTAGTAATAATGGATCCCATATCATCACATTAATCTCCTCTATTAAATTATGCATCAGTACAAGTAGGTTTCATGGGAACCGAGCACCTAATAAATTTGGCAATATTATGCTAGAAATCAATGTCATTAGAATGGCATGCCTCGTAGTCAACCACCATAGTCGATATTGGCTATTGATATCCATACTACCACTCCATGCATTAACCATTGACCAATGATCCTTACACACCTATTTTAATAGGCCATCCATCTAATGCGTTGATGTTATCTCAATCCTCGCACCCTCCATTGGTAGTAGAAAAATACGATGCATGTCCTCAAGTGTGATCGTGATCTTCGTTGTGGGCATGTGAAAGGTGCATGTATCAGGATCCCACCTATATACCAAAATAGTCAAATATGCATGATCAGCATACACATTCTCTAATTTGGCTACATACCACATGCCAATCACATCCAACCACTTCTAATCCACATTTGACAACCATTGTTTAGTTTTGTAAAACACACCCTTGAATCGATGCCTCAACATTTTTTTTTGCATAGAAATATAAATCATCACATCATTAGCACCATTTCATTCATCATTTACAAAAAAAAAAAAATTACACCACCATCTGACCTATAGAGAACTCCAACATGCAATCGTTCAAGCATAGTTTGATTACTAACACTCACCATATAACATTCAAACGACCACATCACATCATTTACAAAAAAAATAACAAAACAAAAAAAACAACCAAATCCCCACAACTCTCACATAATAATCATCTAGCAACCTGAAAACCATTCCTCATCATCATCCAACCATAGGACAACTGACACATGCAATTATAATAGAATCAAATGGTCGACAACCACCATTGATTAATACTCAGAGGATCAAAAACATAAATTTTAAAAATAATCATCAAATCGACCATCCGACGACAAGACGACCTTGACATATAACCATATATCTCTTGGGTGGTCACCACACATCACATACATCATGCAAAAAAAACAAAAAATACAATAATTTTCAAAAACAACAACAAACACATGCATGCAACAACAAAAGCAACTACAAGAAAAGAAACATATAATTAGGTTCATTTTTATGAAAATGTAAAAGGGTAACTTGTGTTACTTACCAATCATGCACTCCCTTCAATGCCAGCCACTCCATCCCTAGAAGCCATTTAGTTACCTCCACTTGTAAATTGAAAAGACCTTTGTGTCAATTTTTCACTCACACACCTCACTCTCCCCTCGTTCCTCATGCACAATGGTGAAAAGGACCATTGCATACCTAAATTTACTATTTATACCTTTCGATATGTGACCATAACAAATGGTCCAAGATCTTAACCATCATGTATGATCATCATTTTCAAAAAAAATGGACACTCGCCACTAACTACAAAATTTCATCTATCCAAACAATTTCCATTCTTGCTTTGGTCAATTGCATATCCAACTTAGCATGCATATGTTATCTAGTGATGATTTCAAAGAACATATCAAATTCAAAATTGCATGCACATTTCTTAGTGAAAACTTTGAGGTGTGCACATCTGGTGATAGTTACAAGGTAATATTATTCTCCTTTGTAAGCATGGATCCTTAGAGATAATATCAATGCAAGGAGGAAACATCAGTTTGCACCACTTAATTGGTTGTGTCACCACTTCATCCATGCCCTCAATAAGTTCTATAAATACCTCTCCTCCTTACTAGATCATGAGGATGGTATATGCACTTAAGCACTGATGAAACTTCAAGCCCTCGTCACATGAACCACTTGAGTTCTCACATGTTGTCATCCCCATCTAGTACCAAATACTAATCATGACATTTCGTAGACCTAGATCTAACTTTTGGCAAAAATAATATACCATAATTGATAGTTTTTTGATCTCAGATAGTCTTTGTTCACGGTTATATAGAAACAGATGGTCGAAATTCAACCTACGTGGAAATATCTAAAAATAGCATGGAGTAGCACAATACAACATAACAATTGTACAATACAACAACAACAACAATGATCACAAGCAAGGTAAGATCTACTTGCATTTACTTTTATTTTATACACTCAAATTCATTCTATGCATTCTGGTTTTAGTTTATATTTTGAATCGAAGACTCACTTTGGGAGGCCTAAAATGTACTAATAACCATTTTAATTTAGCCTGTGTTTAGATATACATAATCAGAATATGCAGATCCATACATTGATCTAGAGCACACAAGGTCAGACATTGGTCCTAAATATTGAAAGCCACCATTGATCCAGAGCCACATGATATTATAGATCCAAATTTGATATGTCACAACCTTCATGACTCCATATGCTTAGAATACAAATCTATCAGCTTCCTAACAACCAACACCCAAACATTATCTATTCATAGATCCAATAGATCCAAATGATCTAGACGTAAATCGAGTGGACTCATATGTTGACTCAAACATAGATACATCACATCTAGTAGCCTTAGATCCAACAAATTAATGGTCATAAAAAATCTACATAACAATTTGTTGTAGTAGCAAGAAGGCACATGCATCATCCTATATTGTAAAAGGGAACCAACCTCTTAATACTTGAATAACCCCTACGAGGGTCAAATTGTAATCAAACTAGGACGAAATCACATAATACATATACATTTATTGATTTATTTTCTTGTTTTTATAAGGTGTGTCTTTTTATCATCTACAATAATAAGGATGGTGGATTCATATTTGATGGCTAGAATGCTAAGTGAAATGTTGATTAACATTCTTGAATATTATGTATGTATTAAACATTTGGTGTTAAATTTTCCCTTTTTTAATTTTTTTATTGTATAATGAATGCATCAAAAACTAATGTAGATGCACTAATTTTGAGAGAGGTAAAATATGGATGATGCTAATATGGAGGTTGTCTTAGAAGTGATGGTAAAGAATTATTATTTGGATGACATTAAAATGCTACCTTTTCCCAGTATGACCCATTTAGTTTTGGATGGGAAACCAAGTTTGATTTGGGAAACTAGACTTGATTATTATACACACTAGTGATGGAATATATTGGATGAGAGAGGTTAAGAAATTAAATAAAAATAGAGTAGATGAGAGATGAAATAGGGGAGCCAAAATACTATCAATTTATATATATGTGTGTGTGTGTGTGTGTGTGTGTGTGTGTGTGTGTATGTATGTATAATATTTACAATGATTTGCAAAGAGATATATAAAAGTGAAGAACACAAGCTTATACTAAGAGGGGGGTGAACAGTATAAAACCACTTCTTACTTTTTCTTCCAATTCAATATTATGTTGTGTATAGATAGTAGTATCAATAGTATTAATCAAAGCAATGTACAAAATACCATACACAGTAGAGACACCACAATTTACGTGGTTCACCCAATGTGGGCTACTCCACAGAGAAAATCTTTTACTAAAACTTTCTCAATAAATATCTTGGAAATCACTCCCAATTACAATGTTTATGGATCTATGTCCAAAGGAGATGCTAATCCCCTAATCTCAATTTCGTGGATCTCTTCCACAGGAGAAATATTTTCCCTTTTACCCTGGCTATGTGATCTTTTAGAATACTTTGTCTCTCTACTTCACTAAATGGTGGACATATCTACACTTGAAGACTCCTCACTCAGATCTATCTTCAACTATGATAGCTACTAGATCTCTATACATTGAGACTCTGTCCTCTGTACTCTATCACCTCCAAAGCTCTATCAATAGGCTCACACAAAACCTGCTTAACAATATTACACTGAACTTGTCCAATGCTGAATAACAAGCTCACATAAAATTTATCAAATGCTTAATAAAAACCTCACACAGAACCTACCCAAATATGAATAACAAGCTCACACAGAACTTGTCCAAATCTTCTCAAGCAATCTCACCAAGAGCTTGTCCAAATATTCTCTAGCAATCTCACCAAGAACTTGCCCAATTCTTCTCTAGCAAGCTCACCAAGAACTTGCTCAAATCTTCTCTAACAAGCTCACCAAGAACTTGCCCAAATTTGCTCTAAACTCTATCCATAAATCTATCCACAAAACTATCCACAAAGCTTTCTCAAAACTGTCCATAAATACCTTCTCAAAGGCTCAATCAATCATGCTCAAGTAGCACTCAAATATCATCCACAAATTTATCAAGGCAAAGCTCAAAGATGAACTCAACAATGAATGACAATGTACTCTTCAATGGATGACAACAATGATCCACAATGATCTCAACTCAACTCAACTCATAGAAGAATAAAGAGAATTGTTAGAGACTCAATATGTTCTAATCTCAATCTCAACTCAACTCAAATCAAATCAACTCATAGAATCATAAAGAGAATTGTTAGAGACTCAATATGTTATAATCTCAATCTCAACTCAACTCAACTCAAATCAATATCAACTCAACTCAAGTCAATCTTATAGAAGCATAAAGAGAATTGTTAGAGACTCAATATGTTATAATCTTACTTTCAACTCAAATCAGAATAATGGTATAGTTTGTTTCATAGAACTTGAACAATCACTTCACACATCACTTGACTAGGCTCAATAAACTCAACTCAACCAATCACCACAAGGGACAACTCTCTCTCACACAACCCTAGTCCAAGTATATATCAACTAACTCAAATGTTTCCAACAATGCTTAACCACAAATCACACATAACAAGGATTCTCATGTTATTTTCTAACTCAAGTTCTTTCACAACCAATGGGCTTCAACAACTATGCTTATCAAACAAGGTGTAGACACAACTCTCAATTCAGAAAAACATTAAGCATTCGACCAACCACTTTTGAAAAGGAAACCACAAACAATCCTTTTTCCTCCAATGATATTTCATAAATCAACCACCAGAAACAATCAATAGAAGAATGTGCCCATAACTTTTATGAATATGAAAAAAACCTCTTTGTAAATCTGCCACAATCACAAAATTATTTTGCCAATCTTCACAAGGGTTAGTAGATCACAAAATAATCAACATTACTCCACTTTTCAATAATCATCACCAAGGCCTTTAATTGCACAACTTCCTTCTCTCCTAAAACCACTTGTACCATAAAATAAAATAAATCAAAACATTGCATAACCTTTTCACTCCCAAAACCACTTATACCATAAAATAAAATAAATCACAATATTACATACCTTGTCACCTCATGAAATAATTAATCCTCTTGAAAAAAAGAACAATGCAAACTTCACTTTTGGAACCCCTTTGTAAAATCAGAAATATCTCTTTACACACACCTTATTTATCCTTCTAAATAAGTTAGTCAAATAGCCGTCACAAAAATATTTCCTATGATATATAATATTCCCCCTTTTCGAAATAAATTTAAATCTTTACATATATATATGCCACCCTCCATTAATTGCACATAGGTCAGCCCTCCATTAATTTAAGCTTAAACTTTAAACTTTAATATCTTCATCACCGGAGGTCCTTTTTCGATAAAACAAAATTCCACCTTGGATTTTAAGAAAAGCCCTTTTCACATAAGCCCACTATGGTTTTAAATAAAACCTTTTATTTTTCCTTTCTTGGTTTTCATAAAAACCTTATAAATTTCCATGCTTTCCAAAATGTCATAAATTCTTATTTATGAAATAATTTGACCACCAAAACCAAATGTGATCCATATGAAATCAATGATAACATAAAATACCTCAAATTTCTAAAAATTTCTCCCTTTGTCATTGATGGCAACACCTCTAATGCAAACACCACAATCACTACAAAAACCATCTTTGAGAATTAAAGTTGCTTCCCCTGACTCAATACTCTCTATGGAGGCTACTTTCCCTAACTCAATGCTCTCTTTGAAGTTTGCTCCCCTAACTCAATGCTCTCCCCCTTACTCAAATATCTCCCCCTTTGACATCAATGGCAAAATGGACACCTATGGGGCTAAAATATATGACTCTTAAGCTTAGCCCCCTCACCACCTTCTATATTGAGGTGATTAATTTTGGGGTGGGAGTACATTTACTCCCATATTACATTGTTCCTTTCCTTTTTCAACTTCCTTCCACATATTTTTGATATCATTTTCTCAATGAATTACTTGATCTTCTTGTCTAGAACCTTTTTGACCTTCTTGCCTTGAACCTGTTTGGAATTGAGTCCTACACCATCTTGTAATATGCCCAAAGTTATTGCAATTAAAACACTTGATATTGTAGCCTTTGGTTGGTGCCCATGCCCTGAAGTTATTCTTAAAATAATTTCTATATCCATTCCTTTCCTAAACCCTATATTGTGAAGCTTTATTTTCATGACCATTATAACCATGACTTCTGAATTGTGTAGCTCTAAAACCAAAACCATGTTGCTCATTTCCTTTGCACTTAAAATATCTATGACCAATCCTATTGCATGAGAAGCAATGTCCCTGAAAACCATACCTTCTTCCCTTGAATTTTCTTCTAGCAAAATCAAACTTCTTTGATCCATGGATCCTGCAATGTATAGCCCTATGTCCAAATCCATTACAAGAAAAACAATATCCTTGAAAAACCTTTTGTTCATGCCTTGGTTCCTCATACCTTTCTTGACCATTATCCTTATGATCATCTTCAACTTGTGCATTACATTCTTGAACCTTATTTGTAGCATCTAAAACTTCTTCCTTAGTTTCTTCCTTGCCTTTTTTTTCAAGAATTTCTTTTCCCTTTGAACTTTATTCACCTATCTCAAAACAATAACCAAACTGAATATTTGAAGCCATAGGAACTTTGGAACTTTCCTCACAAATCTTAGGTGCTTCTTTGCTTTCATCTTTTAGAAATTCCTTTCCTTTTGAGTGTGATTCCCCAAACTTGAAATATGAAACCTTTGGTGCTTTGGAATCTCCCTCTTCTTTTTCTTCATTTGTGTTAAGTAGCAAATTGGCACACATCTCTATAGCCTCTGAAATGTAAGTATCCATTTTTGCCGCTTCTTTTTCTTTGAGAACTGGTTATTCCTTATAGATTTTTGAAATGAAAGCTCCTGATACAAATATAGGACCTTGTGTACTTATTGTTTATTTCCCTTATTCATAACCAAGCCCTATATTTATAAATGGATCTCATTGTAAATCCAAAAAATTATCCAATGTTTTTGAATTTTTTTGAAATCGTGCTAACTCATTTATGTAGGTTCCCAAACTTTTCTGATCTTCTTCTTCTAACTGATCACATATTTATTTCCTCTCCTTTAGTTTCTTAGAAATAGTGATGCCAAACTCTTTTGATTCCTGAAGCTCTTTTTCAAAATCTTGAATGTGTTGATTAAGCATCATATTGACTTTTTCATTTTCTTGAACCTTATTTTCAAGCCTCTTGATTTTCTTTTTCAACCTCCTGATTTTATTTTCTTGTTTTATGGAATTCTCTTCTTCATCATCACTGCTGCTGGAATTGTCAGTAGAACTGTTGCTTTCTTCTACTTCTCTTATTCCATATAAAAACCCTTCTTCATCTTCATTTTCACTAAGATCACTATAATATTCTATAGTAAACAAACTCTCGAGATTTCTTTGATCATGCCTGTTTCCTTGATGTGTTATCTCATCTTCACTATCACTGAAACCATTGCAATATATTGATATGTGATCTCTTTGACCACACACAAAACATTATTCTCTTTTGCCTTCTATTCCTAGGAATAAATGCTCTTCCTTTTCATCATCTGAATTATCTCTATCACTATGATCTAAGCTATCACTTGCTTCTACAATGTAGTAAGATTTCTTTGCCTTATAAAAAAATTTCTTCTTCTCATACCTGTTTTGCTTGAATATTTCATCTTTGTCATGCTTATGCTTTCCATATTATTTTCTTCTATGACCCTATTTTTCATCATCACTAATTTCTTCATGTGGACACTTGTATGCATAGTGATGAAGATCACCACACTTATAGCACCTGACTTTCCTTATATCTCTGAAATTCCTTGAGTCCTTATTCCTTTTGATGAAGTTAGCTTCCTCATCATTTTCTAAAACTCTATCTATTTTTAAAAAATTTCCTTTATCTTTTTATGAATCCTTGAATGCAATCTCTTTTATTGGAGCTTGATTCTTACTTACCCTTATCTCATAAGCTGTGAGAGTACCTTGCAATTCTTCCATTGTTAACTTTTTGATATCCATTGTTTCTTCTATTGCTAAAACCTTTGCATCATATTTCATGGGAAGTGATCTCAAAACCCTTTGAGTAACTTATTACTATTTCATATCAAAACCTAGGCCTCTCATGGTGTTATTAATCTCATCAACTTGAAGTAAGAACTTTGCAATATCTTCAAAATCTTCCATTTTCAATTCCTCAAATATTTTTCTATGAGTTTGTAGTTTTGCCAACTTTACCTTGGAATCTCCTTCATAAGTATTCCTCAACTTTGTCCACATCTCATTAGCTAAAGTACATACCATGACCTTTGCAAAACTGTCTCACATAGCCCACTCACAATACAATTCATTGCCCTTGCATTGATCTCAACCAATTTCTTGGGAGTCTAATCTTCCTTGGGATCACCTTAAACCCTATACTCTTTTTCAACCATCTGCCATACCTCATATCCTTGTGATATCAAGTAGTTCTTCATCCTCATGCTCCAGAAGCATAGTTGTTACCATCAAACAATGGAGCCTTATTTGAAGATAATTCTTTCTTTGAAGCCATCTGTCTTCTTTGTATAATATTCCCTCAAGTTGTTAGCCTTTCTGAAGGAACCCACTCTAATACCAATTGAATAACACAAGCTTATACTTAGAAGGGGGGTGAACAGTATAAGACCACTTTTTACTTTTTCTTTCAATTCAATATTATGTTGTGTATAGATAGCAATATCAATAGTAATGATAAAAGCAATGCACAAAATACCATACACAATAGAGACACCACAATTTACATGGTTCACCCAATGTGAGCTACTCCATAGATAAAATATTTTACTAAAACATTCTCAATCAATATATTTGGGAATCACTCCCAATTACAATGTTTATGGATCTATGTCCAAAGGAGACGTTAATCCCCTAATCTCAATTTCGTGGATATCTTCCATAGGAGAACTTTTTTCCATTTTGCTTTGGCTATGTGATCTTCTAAAAGACTTTGTCTCTCTGTTACACTAACTGGTGGAACTCTCTCCACTTGAATAATCCTCACTTAGACCTGTCTCCAATTGTGTTGGCTATTGGATCTCTATCCACTGAGACTCTATCCTCTATACTCTGTCACCTTCAAGACTCTATCAATAGGCTCACTAAGAACCTGCTCAATAGGCTCACATAGAACCTACTTAACAAACTCACATAGAACTTTTCCAATGTTGAATAACAAGATCACACAAAACTTGTCCAATTCTTGATAACAAGTTCACATAGAACTTATCCAATTCTTAATAACAAGCTCACACAGAACCTGCCCAAATATGAATAACAATTTCACACATAACTTGTCCAAATATGCTCAAGAAATCTCACCAAGAACTTGCCCAAATATGCTCTAGCAAGATCACCAAAAACTTGCCTAATTCTTCTCTAGTAATCTCACCAAGAACTTTCCCAAATCTGCTCTAGCAAGCTCACCAAGAACTTGCCCAAATCTGCTCTAAAATCTATCCATAAATCTATCCATAAAACTATCCACAAAGCTTTCTCAAAATTATCCACAAATGCCTTATCAAAGGCTCAATCAATCATGCTCAAGTAGCACTCAAATTTCATCCACAAATATATCAAGGCAAAGCTCAAATATGAACTCAACAATGAATGGTAATGTACTCTTAAATGGATGACAACAATGATCCACAATGATCTCAACTCAACTCAACTCATAGAAGCATAAAGAAAATTTTTAGAGACTCAATATGTTCTAATCTCAACTCAACTCAACTCAAATCAAATCAACTCATAGAATTATAAAGAGAATTGTTAGAGACTCAATATGTTCTAATCTTAATCTCAACTCAACTCAACTCAAATCAATCTTAACTCAACTCAATTCAATATTATAGAAGCATAAAGAGAATTGTTGGATACTCAATATGTTATAATATTACTCTCAACTCAAATCATAATAATGGTATAGTTTGTTTCATAGGACTTGAACAATCACTTCACACATCACTTGACTAGGCTCAATGAATTCAACTCAACCAATCACCAAAAGGGACAACTCTCTCTCACACAACCCTAATCCAAGTATGTATCAACCAAATCAAATGTTTCCAACAATGGTCAACCACAAATCTCACATAACAATGATACTCATGTTATTTTCTAACTCAAGTTCTTTTACAACCAATGGGCTTCAACAACTATGCTTATCAAACAAGGTTTAGACACAACTCTCAATTCAGAAAACCTTGAAGCATTCAACCAACCACTTTCGAAAAGGAAACCACAAACAATACTTTTCCCTCCAATGATATTTCATAAATCAACCACCATAAAAAATCAATAGAATAATGTGCCCATACATTTTATGAAGATGAAAAAAACTCTTTGTAAATCTGCCACAATCACAAAATTCTTTTGCCAATATTCACAAGGGTTAGTAGATCACAAAATAATCAGCATTACTCCACTTTTCATTAATCATCACCAAGGCCTTTAATTGCACAACTTCCTTATCTCTCCTAAAACCACTTGTACCATAAAATAAAATAAATAAAAACATTGCATAAACTTTTCACTCCCAAAACCACTTATACCATAAAATAAAATAAATCACAATATTGCATATCTTGTCACCTCATGAAAGAATTAATCCTCTTGAAAAACATAACAAGGAAAACTTCACTTTTGGAACCCCTTTTCAAAATTAGAAATATCTCTTTACACACACCTTATTTCTCCTTCTAAATAATTTAGTCAAATAGCCCTCGAAATAAGCTTTTCGAAGATATATAATATGCCTCCTTTCCAAAATAAATTGAAACCTTATATATATATATATATATATATATATATATGCGCCACCCTCCATTAATTGCACATAGGTTGGCCCTCCATTAATTTAAACTTAAACTTTAAACTTTAATATCTTCATCATTGGAGGTCCTTTTTCTATGAAACAAAATTCCACCTTGGCTTTTAAGAAAAGCCCATTCCACATAAGCCCACCATGGTTTTAAATAAAATATTTTATTTTTCCTGTCTTGGTTTTCATAAAAACCTTATAAATTTCCATGCTTTCCAAAATGTCATAAATGCTTATTTATGAAATACTTTGGCCACCAAAACCAAATGTGATCCATGTGACATCAATGACAACATAAAATACCTCAAATTGCCAACAAAAATATTCACCTTCTCCTAAAGGACTTCTACTATAAGAGATAAAGTGGTGAATTTTCTGAGGGATTTTAGTTAGCTTGCCTAGGGGGAATTTTGGTAGCTTGCCTAAGGGGACCATCATTATCTTACATAGGGGGGATTTTGTTAGCTTTGCTATAATACAATATATATACAACTATATACACATATGTATAAAAAATTTATCTTTAGACAAAGATTATTTCCTAAAGGGCATTTGATTGCTCCTTTGGTTACCTTTAGGCAAAGACCTAAAGGATATGTTTTATTTCATTACCTTTAAACAAGAGCTTAAAGGAAAAATTTGATAGCTTGATATGATTACCTTTAGGCAAATGCCTAAAGGATATTTTTGATAGATTACTAAGATTACCTTTAGGAAAAGTCCTAGAGGACATTTTTATTTTATTACCTTTAAGCAAGGCCTAAAGAACATTTGATAACTTGATATGGTTGTCTTTAGGAAAAGTCTTAAAGAATATTTTCTATTTGATTACCTTTAAAGAAGGTCTTAAAGGATGTTTTGATAGCTTGATATGATTACATTTAGGCAAATACTTAAAGGATATTTTTTTATTTAGTTTCCTTTAAGAAAGGGCCTAAAGGACATTTTTGATAGCTTGATATGATTACCCTTAGTAAAAGACCTAAAGGATATTTTTTATTTGATTTTTCTATTAGCCATAGGGTCTTTTTATTACGATTTATTGCTTAGCCTCAGGGTATTTTAATTTTAACTTGATTTGCCTCATAAATAAGTCTCATAGAGAAATTATGCTTGATTGGTGTGGTGATAAATGATGTCCCTAGTTAGGAAGATATTTTATTGTTGATCACTTTTATCCACACATAAAACATTCAATGGTAAATCATATGATGATATGGATTGAGCTATCATCACCTATAAATCTTCATAGCATCAATCATATAAACATTGATGAGATAAAATATTGTAATTTGACTAGTTTTTTCCAGTAGTATCTAAGAGTTATAAGATAAAAGCTTCATAATATATGTTATTCTTGGTGTATTAAAACTAAATATTAAAGGAAAATAGTATAAGTTTTTTTTGAGAAGTGACCAAAATGGCTACTTCCCCTACTAATTTGACACATTGAGTGCCATTGAATTACAATGTCCAAGAGTTATATTGGTCAACCTCTAGGTTGAAAGCTAACTCAAAGTGGGGAATGGTTGTGAAGTGTTGGTGTATTTTTTTAATTTTCTTTTAGTCTATGTTTTTTTTTCTTTTCATGCAATGATGTCTACGCTAACAAGTATTTTATAGATGATCTTTAATAAAATATTTATTGATTAATTATAGTTTCATAGCTTTCATATTATAGTTGATTTTTCATAAATAAAAATAATTGTGGTTTCCTTTGTTGTGCTATGCAAAAATGTTGTTGTCAATATCTTTATAAAATGGGTATAGTACTCATGTATATATATGATGGAAATTATACCCACTACTTCTTCACTATCTACATGTAGTTCAATATTTTTACTCTTGAAGTGTAATTTTAGTATTGTTATCTAATCCATATTAGATGTGGAGTAAGTATTCACCATTTGTGATGGTTATATCTCCTCTTAAAAGAAATATAGAGGACAAGACTTTAAAATGGTGGTATTTATAGGTTCCTATTTTATGTGCCATTAAGAATTTTATGATAAAAAATTTCTAAACTAATAAAGGCCAACAATAGGAAAGTAATTTTACCTTATTTCTATAAGGCATGGAGAAAACAATCATAAAATTTACACATTTTTTACACATGATTATTCAATTTGATAGATGCAAATTCAAATATATGGCCTCCCAAGAATGATATTTTGAAGATGCGTGTATCTTCCATAAATGACCATAATAATTATCAATGAATGTATAAGTTATGTTAACTACTCAAAATTACTTGGAACTCAAAGCCACATAATAATAAAGAATCTAAATTATAGCAATTGGAGAGAAAGAGATGTGCATATGCATGTCCAAATATAACTTCTATTGTATTTATGGCATAGTTGAGTGCAATCTAACCACAATGTCATAATCCTTGGTAGTATTAATAATAAGAACTTGTATCTTCTCTAAATCCACCAAACATGACATATTTTGCTTATTTTTAAACCTGTGGATTTCCTTCCACTTAACCAAAGCGTCAATGATGTTGTGTTGATCCTATTATAAAGTGGCTACAACTATTGTCTCCCATCATCATGGAAGTCATTTTCCACAACAAACTAGATATAATCAAAGGTAAAATTAGTAATATATATGTGATTACCATATATTCATATCATTAATTTAATGAAAACATCTCCAAGGCCCAACATCCTCTTTCATGATTTGTTGAATAACAACCCAATCACTTTGTTTTATTATGCTCTACTCAAATCCCCCTCTTCCTAATCAATAAAATATTGCACAAGGTCATAAGTTCAAATCTTGACATCTACATCCATGTGTATATCCTAGTGGTAATTTCCTTTTCTCTCGACTCTCTCTCATTTTCTTTATTTCTTTATTTACATACTAACAAGAATCTAGATGGAATCATGATGGATTTAACCCTTACTATGCAATGGAAAAAAACTTTATGTAAGTTTACCAAAAATTTGAGCCTATATTCATCTTAATTTCAATACAATGTTAGTAACACACTCACATTCTCTATTCACCTCTAATTTAAATGTAGATTCATCTAATTCCAAGTGGATACTTCCTATTAGGTAGTTTTCATATTTGATGACCCCACATATATTATGTGTTCAATGTAGATCATTGGACAATAAATAAACCTCATATGGGTATATGAAATTAAATTATGATTTACTTGAACTAGAAAAATAAATTGTGTTTCATAATCAACATAATAAAGGAAATTAATGATGGAAATAATTTATTATGATTATCTTAGAAATGGATTAAAAAGGAAAAAAAATTTGAATAAAATGAATATAAAGATATAATTTATCAATATAAAATGTACAAATAGATAAGACGTTCAAATGTATACATCAATTAAACTAATATATGAAGATACAAAAAATAATGTACATCATGGTCATGTTTAGGTAAAAGTCTAAGATATATGTACAAAATCCAAATACACGTGTACACTATATAGTCTAGCTATATATATCTAGATAATATATAATTAGGTTAGTGGGGATTGCTCTAAAGCAACATATTTAGTACATAAATATAATTTATTAATTAATGTAACACTTGAACTTTGGCTTATAATTAAGCTGATTTTCAAATGTCTTAGTGATGATAATTATTATTACATGGTTGGATTTATGGTAGTTTATCAATATTCGTGACCTCATCAATGTCCATACATGCACAACAATAATTGCATCAAGTTGAAAATAATTTTTTAAACAAAATTAAAACACACACAAATATATATTATGTGGGTGCAATGGATGGAGAAGCCTGTATAAGAACCCTAAATTTTTTCATCCCATCCACATAGATTCATTGTATTTTAAATCAAATAAATAATTTAAATTTTAACTCTTAAATATCAATATAAATCTTAAGAGAAAGGTTTGTGTAGACACCAAAACAACACCAATCCGATTATGTGACAGCAAGCATTGATTGCATTGACACACACAGCCCCCCAGGGCAGCCCCTATATGTTAAACAGTGGTCTTAACCACTCCCAACAGTATTTTGGAAGGTCAAGAGTCAATTTGGCACCATTTGGTGCTTTTCTCCCTACTCGCCCCACCCTGGGACGAATACAAACTGGTATTTGCCCCACCCAGGTATGATTAGCAGCATTCACCCTAGGGTGCGGAAAATAGTAGGTTTGACTGGAAAAAAGTCAAACCTCAATAGGTCCGCCAGTTAACTACAACTTTAAGACATTCTATAGACACCAAAATAGCACCAATCCGATTATGTGACAACAAGCATCGATCGCATTGACACACACAACCCCTAGGGCAGCCCCCAGAGGTTAAACAGTGGTCCTAACCACTCCCAACAGCAGTTTGGAAGGTCAAGAGTCAATTTGGCACCTTTTGGCACTTTTCTCCCTACTCGCCCCACCCTGGGATGAATACAAACTGGTATTCGCCCCACCCAGGGATGAATAGCAGCATTCGCCCCAGGGTGAGGTGAATAGCAGGTTTGACTGGCAAAAAGTCAAACCTCGACAAGTCCGCCAGTTAACTGCAACTTCAGGACATGCAATTGCGAGGAATGACTTCAAATCAAGAAGAGAGACTTCAGTCATGCATGTCTTTGATTTTAGAGACCTCATGCAAGGAGACTCTAAATCAGGGAATAATATTTTCTCTCAAAATAGGACAATCAACTCAAGTGGCGCCCTCGCATGCGCATTCAAACAAAGAGACCCTAGGTCTATAAATTGGTGAGTCTTCTCACCCAAAAAAATATACAGAGAGGAGATTTTGGAGCAATGAAGTGCTGCTAAAATATATCCTCACCCATTGTTTGTGCTTTCACATCCTTGATCTCTCTTTTGGAGGGAGGTTATTGGGTGATCATTGGAGGCGCATTCTAAGACCCAAACCCAAACATTTGGCCACAATATTCCACAAAATTTGTCGAAAACACCCCATAAGAAGTTTTGGACCCATCCCAAGTGGATTGGTGCCGAAACAGAGTCCCAAACGGTGGGCGTCCTGCCCTCGGGCGCCCCCCAAGCTGTCGCAGCCCTAATCGCCCCACCCCGGAGTGATTAGAAATATGTGATATATTTCTCTAATTTTTCTTTTGCATATTATTCTAGGTTATTTAAATAGGCTGTAGTTTAAATTTCACTTCATTCTGAGCATTTTTGACCAGGTTTTTATCATTTCCCACCTTTACTAACTTGCAGATGGCACCATAAAAATTTGGGTGATAGAGGCCAAATTGGAGAAATATGACCTTCTGGGTCTTCCCAAAACACCCCCAATTAGCTAACCCCAACTTTGTAGGTCATTTGGAGCTTCCTGGATAGGACATTGAAGAGGGTGCTTTCTGACAATTTATTGTAGGTCTATTCGTCCCACCCCAGAGCGAATACAAATCTGTGAGGAATTTCTAGACTGTTCCTTTTGTAGTGGCTTCCTGGTAACATATTCATTCTTATATTAAATTTTTAGGTCGATCTGAGGTCATTTGGTTATCGTTTTAATATTTTCATGCATACACTAACAGTAGGCCTTGGGAAATACATGTTTTATTCTATCTGCAGGTGCTACTAATATTTTCTGTTTCCTTGAACATAGGTTTCTGACATCAGAGGAGCAGTGAGGAGTCAAAATTCATATACACAAGCGGCGGTGACATTTTGGTCCGCCCATATTACATGTGGGCACGCGGAAGAAGGATTGCTATCCATGGATGTGATAAGAAACATATTTAACGCTCCTATCCCCTAAAAGGGAAGGAGACATATTGTAACATGACTTTGAAAGCATATCAATAAAGAGGACCCTATTCCATATTGCTTTTATCTTGTGTTGATTCGCTTATGTTCTTTCCTTTCATGCATTTTTCAATACATAGGCTTTTGGCGTTAAGTTTGGTTTTAGACGCATCGTACTTGGCATTTTCCTTTTTGTTTTCGTATCCTCATGCTTTCAGTGGTGATCATGGTGGGACCTCTATCCCTTGATTTTTAAGATTAAATTTCTGATCAAAGTTGCTTGTTTTTGCTTACAGGTACCAAGTTTTCAAACCTTGGACTGTTGTTCATTTCAGTCTATGACGAGTACAGAGCTAGAATTCGTCTCATCCAGGGATGAATAGGAATTCATCCTACCCTAGAATGAATACAGATCTATTATTCATCTCACCCCAGGATGAATAGCTCTCTATGCAATTTTAGGGCAGAAATTCAGAGACATCCGATTTGGGCAGAGAAGAGGTAGGGGTCCTAAACACCTTCTATCAATTTTTGCTTTCTGTTCTCTGGTTATTTGCTTGCATAGGAGAGTTTGAATGCTTGTTTGCTTCATTTATGCAACTTAAAAAGAACCCCACACACCACGTGGCAAGTTAAAACAACAAGGAGTTGGTCATAAAACCCCAACCCTTGAGCAAGACCAACGGTGGATTTCATCACCACCTTGGCTTGAGATACTGCATACATAACCCCGATCGTGATTGTTGCTAGACGTAAATCCTGATGAAAGCTGACCAAGTGTAGTTGGGGTGATTCCCAGTGCATGAGGATAAGTCTTCTATGGTAGGTGTCATAAATAGAGTGATTCCCCTTTCGTACCACCTATGTTCCATGTACCATCTGCTCTCACGTACCAATAGTTTCCCTCACGTAAGGGCGGGTATATAGAGAGGTTGGTATATCAGCTCGACAATGGTATATCGAAGGGGTGACCATTTTTGGGAGTCATAAGAGCCATCATATTGCATTTAAACGTTCTTTCCAAAAGCTTTCAAAACAAACATCAAAACACACTGAACCAGGTTTAGGGCACACTTTTAATCTTTAAACGAGATAATCATTGTTTTGTGTGTGTGATATTTCCTGTTTAGTGTAGCATAAGAAATCCTAAAAGAAGATAAAAATCTACGCATCTTTAGGTAAGCATCACCATGGTGTACACCCGTAGCCGAGCCCAATCATGGGCAAGCACTGCAGAAAGTGTACAAAGGGGGGCAAGTCACCTCCGATATAGTCCTGAGGACTTGGTCATCCCGCCTTGGTGGCCTGACACACAAGATAGTCCACATCATGCCATCACAGAATAGGACTATAGAGGCACCTCTTTGAGAGGCACCCCCACTCAGCATAGATCCTTTCAAGAGGAGAACCTACACGTAGCACTCAACATAGATAGGAGGCCTCCCTTAGATGCTCGTTATGAGTGGCCTAGTGATGAAGTGCTAGAGCAACATAGGGTCCATAAGGAGGGGCCACATGATTTTGTCATCCCTCCTCTACCCCGTATTACTGTTAGAAACACTAGACCAAATCCAGAGTATCAGGCTCTCCAGACAGGGCAAGACAATTCTGCCCGCACCTTGCACGCATATGAAAGGGAGTACGAGGAAGACCACCATGTTCCTCAAGAGTAGTACATAGTGCGAGAGCGATGCACCTCCGCACCTGCTATGTATCAGGATCACCCATTGAGGCCAGAGCCTCGGGTTAATGCAGCTAACCTCGATAGAGGAAAGCAACCCATAGGGGTCTCGGATCACCATGACCGAGATAGACATGTAGGAGAGGCATCTAGGCTTCCTCAACACGAGATGATGGAACAAATTGACTTGGAATTTTCTAGACATGCCACCCACCAAGCACAAATCACGCAGCTCAGGCAAGATCAACAATAGTTAGAGCATCTGTATCGCCTTAACAAAGAGCGCATTCAGCATCAGACAACCGAATTGCTTCATAACAATGTGCCTGAGAAGGTCCCAACCCCTCGCATGCATAAAGTAGAAGTGTATGAGAGGCACAACCCCTTGGTACGAGACAGGTCTACGCGACCTTATCAAGTATTGCCTCCAAGACCTCCTAGACCTGAGCGGGAGGCCACTCCTAGAAACAATGATGGGCACCCTCCACGGGCACCCACCCATGTTTATAGGTCTCAGCCAGGCACTCCTCAAGAAGCCTATGAGGAGTATGAACAAGAAGAAGAGCGGGCTGAAATGCCCTACCAAGGCAGAGGGGGTGCTATCCAGCTACCCCTCCATAGGCCTCAAGTTCCCCGCAACCCACAATGGGAGCAAACTAAGGAGGAAGAAATTAAATCCTCCGATGCATATAAAGCATTGTTAGAGCACTTAGAGTCTATGGAGACCAAGACTTCTGGGCCCCAAAAGCCTACTTTATGCCAACTCCGTAGTCATCCTGTGCATCCATCAGTGCCGGCACCTCCATACCCTGAACACTTTAAACTACCCCAGTTGGCACTCTTTAGAGGGGAGGAGGATGCCCAAGAGCACGTGACTAGATTCTTGAGCCAGTGCTTTGGCATTCAGGATAACGATGCTTTGTTACTAAGAACATTTATAACCACATTCGTAGGCCCTACCTCGGATTGGTTCACTCAATTGCCAAAACATAGCATCAATAACTTGGATCAGCTAGTGGACGCATTCCTCGAATGCTTCACCTTCAACACCAAGAAAAAGGTATCATTAAGTGACCTAGCTAGCCTCAGGAAGTATGAGGAAGAAACCATGGTGGCATATGGGAACCGGTGGAGGACGTTGCTTTCAAAGCTGCCCTACCTCCCTCCCATGTCCGACCTGACCCAAATGTTCTCAAAGAGCTATTTGAGATCGATCTCCATGCTATTGTAGCTACAACAATATGCCACTCTTGAGGAAGCTCTGGCGCAAGCCAGAATCATTGAGGAGATCAAGATATAGGATGGCGAGATTGCCAAGCCTAAGAAGAAAGAATGGATTAAGAACACCAAAATAGGGACCATACAACAGAAACCCGCTATGGTCAATCAGGTTGCTATAAACGTCCCTAAGCCTACACAAGCAACACAACCTCAAAAGGCTAACTATCAGGCGGTGCCTCCTAACAATTATGATAGAGAAAACTAGAGGTAGGAACAAAATCAGTAGCATCACCCTAGGCGACAATTTACACCTTACACAGAGTCTAGGGACTCCTTGTTTGACCGCTTGTCAACGGTGAACTTGATCAACCTGCCAGAGATTCAAACTATAGACCCCAATGCACCAAAGCCTAAGGGGTACCGGGAGGACTTGTATTGTAGGTTCCATAGGTGGAAGGGACATGATCTTAATGCATGTTGGAAGTTCAAAGGTTTGGTACAAGACCTAATCGACAATAAGACGTTGGCGGTGGACAACCTCGTAGCACCAAACAACCAACATATGGGAGTCTTCAGAGACCCCTTGCCTACCCATGATGCATAGGAAAAACCCCTTCAAGTCAATGAGGTGCAATAGAATTGCCCCATGCAGGGGTATGTAGGGATGATAAGCATCGTGACTAGGAACAAGAGGTATCAAGGAGCTGCCCCTACGGCGGCCACTAGAGAAGTTCCATCGACATCACAACCTCAACAACACCCTACGCAACCTCCCCCGCCTAGACCAGTGGCCATGATTCGGACTAGACTTACCCAAAGTCTAAGGACCACGTCGGCTAGGCTCTCCATATACGAGCTCATTCAACAATCAGCGCCCCATCGAGAGGCTCTAATGGAGATATTAAAAGCCATCGAGCTGCAGCCCCATGAAGCAAACTCTTTCAACAACTTTGTGGGACATGTAAAACAATGTATAGAACCAGTCATCACCTTTAGAGAAGATGAATTGAAATCAGTGACTGGTGATGTGGCGGATCCACCCCTGCACGTTATTGCATGGGTCAACGGGATTCCATATAAGAGGGTGTTGGTGGACACTGGCTCATCCAGTAATATCATCACAACAGCAGCATTGAAACATCTGAAGTTGTCGACATCTCACATCGTGGCCTCCACCTATACACTTCGAGCATTCAATGATGCAATATGCTCGACGGTTGGCACAATTGTCCTACCCATCCAAGTGGGACAAAAGACTATTCATACATTGTGCCACATCTTGGAAGGTGAGATGGCTTATAATATCTTGCTAGGCCGGCCTTGGATCAGGGACATGAAGTGTGTCCCTTCAATAGCTCATCAGTGCCTAAAGTATACATTTGAAGGATAGGTGCATGTAGTCCCGATAGACTTAGAGCCCTTCAAGTACTGCAATACGGTGCAATTCATGCCGCAATCGACCCTTCCATCAACACATTTGGATTTTTAGTTGAATCCATCTAACCAGGGTCCGATTCCGTAGGCATCCCCATTGTCGAGTCCATCAAATCCCCAGCCGGGTCCATCTTCCTCATCTGGTCCTTCAACAATGATGCCACCTACGGTGGCCACATCAAAGGACAAGGGAAAGAAACCCCTAGAAGAGGAACCACCCCTAGTCTCAACCATCTCTACCGAAGAGATGCCTAGCCGAATGGAAGTCGAGATGCCTAGTTCACCCCACATGGAGTGGACTCCGGAAGGACTCCCATTCGCTCCCCCTCAACCACCAACGATCACCGTTGAGATGGCCAACATGGGCCTGGGGAGTATATAGTGCGAAACATTGTAGCAACACCCACACTTGAGTCCATGCAGGACATGGGGAGACCTCGACTCCCCATCGGCTCTGTGGTTCCTCTAGGCTACCCACCCAATCAGACAAACTTTGTTTATGGGGGCCTGGATAATGGCATTGAAACTTGTATGCAAGAAGACGAAGATGAAGAGCCCTTTGTAGAGGATGTCAACTATTTGTCCAACCCAGACTTCACTTTGAGATATCTTGGCCAATGTAATTGGCATGGATATGGGTTGGGCAGGTATGAGCAAGGAGTGCATGTTCTTTGCCAACCGAGATATCAAATGTCGTATGACAAGTCAGGAGTAGGGTTCAACCACCCCTTGCCCCTAGACATCTTGGTAGAGAACATGCAAGGCCTAGGGATAGGCAACAAGGATGGGTTGGCATTAGATCCATATGCCAATCCTAACACAACATATACATTGGGAGATTATCTCCCATTGCTAACAACCAACCTTGTTGACCATAACAACCCTTTCCCTTCGATCAAAAATGGAGAAAATTCGAGGACTCACCTACAAGAGGGATATGGACAAGACCAAGAAGGGTCTTCAGAAGATGAGTCGAAGTACGAGGTAGCACCTTGGGATCCTTTCGAGTCTGATAGCAATCATTCACAAGTATATCCCATGGATGATGATCAGGAGAGCTTCCTGACAATGTTCCCTTTGGATGCTCCAATTGAGCATATGCCACCTCAAGAGAATCAGGTCCCCCCATAGAGAGCGGAACAACCTCGATGGGACCACATTAATTTTCTCGAGCAAGATGAGCCTCATATGTCACAAATATCTATTGGAGCCAACGAAGGCCTTTGGATCTCTGATAGTGATTATGAAGATGAAACTGAGATGGCTTATCTCAATCATATGCGACAACAACAATATCCCTTGGATATAGATGACATGTTTGAACAGTTACACATAGGGCCAAGGCATAGGTGGCACCTAAACCAGGCACAGTTATAGCAATTACTGCACCCGCCACTCTAGGTATATAGAGAGCATCTTCCGCCTGGAGACCCTATAAAACCATCAGTGCCTAGGGTAGACCCTATCCTCTTATCCATGCATAGGGCCGATCCATTTGTGCCAGTACCCATAGAGCCAGATCCGGAGCACAAAGATCATCTAGGATGTCCGAGTAATCACACCCATGGTAATGGAGACCATAATCATTTCATCAACATGATCTCCATTGATTTAACCACCCCCATCCATGATCCAGCCGACCCGACATGGTCATTGCATCTAGACCTAGATGCTATAGACTGGGATCACGCTGACACACCACCATCCCCATCAGAGTACTGGCCTTGTGGTGGGATGTTCCATTTCACCCCAGGATAGACTCAGGATGTCTTCCATGCTAAAGAGGAACCTGATGTTCCGAACGATGATCTAAATTCAGCAAATGATATCCACTTGATCCCAACTCCACACCAGTTGGAGGATGGGTCCCACATGTCGATCGAGGAGACAGACTGACGTAGACATCGGCTCAGATCCAATGAATTTGCAAATCATCAAGTTTGGGGTAAGTCTATCCCCCAAAGAGCAAGCCGACTACATTGCCCTTCTCAAAGAGAAGAAGGAGGTTTTTGCATGGTCATACAAAGACATGTCGGGACTAGACCCGTAGCTAGTCATGCATAATCTAACGCTTGATCCGACAGTCAAGCCAGTAAAGCAAAAACTATGTAAGATGCACCCAATAGTAGCCTTAATGGTCAAATATGAGCTACAAAAGCTGTTGGATGCATAGTTTGTCATCTGCGTGGATTACCCACCATGGTTGTCTAACATGGTGCCCATCAAAAATCTCGATGGGAGGATTCGCATATGCACCAATTTTTGAGATCTAAACAAAGCGAGTCCTAAGGATGATTTTCCCTTGCCTAGCATCGACGCATTGGTAGATGCTACAGCGGGCCATGAAATGCTTTCCCTCATGGATGGTTTCTCGGGATACAATCAAATTCGTATCAATCCCGAGGACCAACTAAAAATGGCGTTCACAACGCCTTGGGGGACATTTTGTTATAAGGTCATGCCTTTTGGCCTTAAAAATGTTGGTGCCACCTACCAACGTGCCATGACGTACATCTTCCATGATTACATGCACAAAACTTTGGAAGATTACATGGATGATTTGTTGGCCAAATCTCTTTTGCGCCCAGATCATCTCGATGACTTAAGCAAGATCCTCGATCGCCTCATGGAACATAAAGTCAGACTAAACCCCAAGAAGTGCGTATTTGGCATCACATCTGGAAAGCTCTTGGGTTACATAGTCTCCAAATGAGGAATCGAGGTAGACCCACACAAATTCAAGGCAATCCTTGAAATGCTTCCCCCAACTACCATCAAGCAGCTCAAAAGTCTGCAGGGAAAGGTCACGTCAATCAAGCGCTTCATAGCGCAACTATCTGACAAGTGCCGACCCATGAATAAATTATTGCACAAGGGGGTAACATTTCACTGGGATGACGAGTGCCAGTCAGCCTTTGATGACATTAAACAATACTTGGCTTCACCGCTAGTATTGGCACCACCTAGACCAGGAGTGTCATTCTACTTATACATCTCAGCTATTGAGGTGGCACTGGGCGCCATGCTATCCCAGAAAAATGAACTACACAAAGAACAGGCTACTTACTATCTTAGCCGCACCCTGGTCAGTTATGAACTTAACTATGCATACGTTGAGAAGCTCTACTTGGCAGTGGTGTTTGCTACCAAAAAGCTATGCCACTACATGCTCAACAATACGATGTATGTTGTGTCTAAGGAGAATCCATTGCGATACATGATGAGTCATACTTATCATAGTAGCCGCACGACGAAATGGATCATGTTGTTGATGGAGTTTGACATAGAATTCATTGGACAGAAATCCATAAAAGGTCAAGTCATCATCGATCAACTGGCAGAGGCTCCTCTTGAAGATGATCAGCCTCTGACCGTAGAACTACCTGATGATGGGGTCTTCCATGTTTCAGAATCACCAAATTTTGATGAGCCTGAGTCACAGGCTGACATGACCCTCTTCTTCGATGGTTCTAAATGTGAGCAAGGAGGTGGCATGGGAATTGTATTCTTCACTCCACAAGGGGCTCCAATGCCTCTATCATTTAAATTAGACTTCTCGTGCACCAACAACAATGCAGAATATGAAGCCTTGCTCATAGGTCTTCAGACAACAATCACCATGAACATTAAATGTTTAAACATCTTTGGTGATTCGTTGTTAATTGTCAATCAAGTAAAGGGGATATTCCAATGTAAATGCCTAGTTCTATAGGCCTACAAAGCCCTTGTGGACAAATTCTTGGCACAACTTGAATGGTATGACATCGAGGCACTCCCTCGATCATCGAATCATTTTGTGGATACTATGGCCTCCTTGGGGTCACTAATCCCGCAAGACCCTTCCGGTGAGATGACAACCATTCAGGTCAAAACATTATCGCAATCCATGATGGAGCGTGCAAGCTCTGACCTAACGCTAGGAATCCACTTGATCCAGATTGAACCATCTCAGGATAGGTTCTCTCAAATCCATGATTGTCTGACTCAAGCCAACTGGGGGTCCTTGTTCTCCTCGACCCCTCTTAATAGCAACACAACGCTATTTTTACAAGTTCTTTCCCACTCAACTTTTGCTAGGGATGAACTTCAAGAGGGATTGGTCATTCATACCATCGAGGTTTCTGATCAGCAGGATTGGTACACACCCATAAGGGATTACCTCAAGCTAGGTAACCTCCCACTTGGATTGACACAAGCCACAAAAAGATCATTTAAATAGAAAGCGGCAAAACATGTCTTGTTAGGAGACATTTTGTATCGTCGAAGCTATGAAGGAATCCTCCTCCATTGCTTGGACCAGCAAGAGTCCACTTGGGCGATCACCCAAGCCCACGATGGTACATGTGGTGGCCACTTCAACGGTATGGCCATCGCAAAGCGCATTCTTCGCATGGGCTATTATTGGCCATATTTAGAGCGAGATTGTTGCACATATGTAAAGAAGTGCATGAAGTGTCAACACCATGCTAATTTGACACACGTACCTTCTCAGGCCTTGCAACCGATCCAATCGACTTGGCATTTTTTGTAGTGGGGCTTTGATCTAATCGGAAAGATCTCCCCTGCATCGTCAGGTCATCACACATTCATCATAATGGCCATAGAGTACTTCACCAAGTGGGTGGAAGCAATTTCGCTAACCTCTACGACTGGAACCCGCATTACGGAGTTTATTTTGCATAACATCATATGTCATTTTGGTATTCCATCCAAGATCCTTTCGGATAATGGGACGTCATTCAAGAATAAAGATGTGCATGCTTTGACAACAAAGTACAAAATTCAGCATAGTTTTTCAACACCCTATTATCCGTAGGCAAATGGGCAAGCAGAAGCATCAAACAAAATGCTAGTCACCATCCTCAAAAAGACCATCGTAGATAGTCATAAGGATTGGCACATTCAAATCCCACTTGCCCTATGGGCTTATCACACTAGCATTCGGACGCCCACTAGGGCAACTCCATTTTTTTGGTGTATGGCTCCGAGGTAGTCATGCCTCTCGAGTTGGAAATCCCTTCCCTGCGCATTTCAATGCAAGAGTTCATCGATGATGACACTGCATGGTAGGCTCGGTTAGACCAACTGACGTTGCTCGATGAACGATGCATCAATGCTCTCGAGCATTTGCGTATCTATCAAGAGCGACTTAAGAAAGCATACAACATGAAGGTCCACCTAAGGGACTTTCAGGTTGGTGACTTGGTCTTAAAAGAGAACCAACAGAATTCTAATTTGTCATCCCATCTAAGGGACAAGTTCATGGCAAACTGGTTAGGTCCTTATGTGATTGATAGTAGAATAGGACTTGGAACATACCGACTCGCCTCTCTTGAAGGAATCAAGGAACTAGAACCCTTGAACATCAGTCATTTGAGGCCATTCCACATCTAGAGAGCCATAGTCCAACCAAAAGCTCCAAGGATTCTCATAATCGCTTGGTCACCCAAAAACACCCCAAAAGGTATCTATAAACCCTTTGGTCAAACCAAAAGCTCCAAGGATTCCCATAATCGCTTGGTCAACCCAAAATGCCCCAAAGGTATCCATAAACCCTTTGGTCAAACCAAAAGCTCCAAGGATTCCCGCAATCGCTTGGTCAACCCCAAAAATGCTCCAAAGGTATCCATAAACCCTTTGGTCAAACACCAAAAGCTCCAAGGGTTACCATAACCGCTTGGTCAAAACAAATATTCAAAAACAAACAAAAACAATAAAATCATCAAAAATAAAAAAAAAATTGCATTTCAATTCCATGCATACTCGTAAAAATCAAAATACAAAAATATAGGTTGCATTAGGCATCACATCCATACATTGCATATTTGCTAGGTCATACAAGTCAAGAGCACCATAGACTGTCATTACTTGGCAATTCCATCATTTTCCACATCAAATCCATTTTATAAACACATACATCTAGAATAACACCATCACCATTTTTAGCATAATTCAGTTGTCTCCTAATGTATATAGGGTTTTCATCATTCAGTTGTCTTTAAATTTCTAGCCAAAAATTGTACAAAGTTAAATAGATTTTACAAGGGAAAGTTTTACTTGGATCACGCCTCGTTATGTAACATCCTTACACAAGTTAAAACACATAAAATAATTCCTAAGTTGTGTGAACGCAAGAGAAACCTACAAAGCAGTCTAGGGTACCATAGGTGAAAGATTAGCCTGTTCATCCCCCTGTGCGAATGGTTCAAGAGTGCTAAGAATTGACAAAAGGACAAGCTCTTCCCCATCAATTCCCCCTAATAAATAGTGGTTTTCACCACTACCAAAAATCCCAATCACCATTGGTCCCTAAAGTTGTAAGGATTCGTACTACACATCCCTGCCAAGGATGGGTAGTCATCCCCAAGGCCTAAAAGGATCGATGCCATTCAAAAAAAAAATTCCCACAAGCCATTATCATGACCATCTCCAATCACCTTTGGTCTCCAAAGTTGTAAGGATTCATACTACACATCCCTGAATAGGATGGGTAGTCATCCCCAAGGCCTAAAATATCAATGCCCTTACTTCATAATCTCCATAATCCCCTTTGGTTCCCAAAGTCATAAGGATTCGTACTACACGTCCTTGAATAGGATGGGTAGTCATCCCCAAGGCCTAAAAGGATCAAGGTCATTCATAAGCCACAAACCTACAAGCTCAACCTTACAAAGTTCAAAATCCAAAATCAAATAATAGTGGTTATCACCACTATTCAAAATCCTTGCTCAAAAAGAAAAACAAAAGAAGAAAAATAAATAGTGATTTTCATCACTATGTATACGAGCAAGTATCCTAAACCGTTGAGCAAATAAAAATCCTGAACTTGAATCCCTAGAATTCTCAGCATTCGAAAACCATCTAGGTGATCCTCATTACGGGTTTGGTGGACAGCCTACCTAGCAATGGCGGTATCCTAACCGCATGACGATATGTCTATCACATTAGCTTTGCATGTGAGTAAGAAATTAGATGGATGGATGATGGTTATAGGTACAAGGTTGGTTGATAGCCTATCTGGCACTGGCGGTATCCTGACAAATACCACATAAACGAACTCAATTGCACACACAGGGATGTGAAATAACTTGGTTAAACTCAAGTCGGATTTATACCTTGTTCAAAAGTCTTGCAAGATAAATGTACAGTTTTGGCTAGTTAGTTAAAATATCTGAATCTCAGAAAAGCTTAACTACATTTTAAAAACAATTGGAACATTTCATTACATACATCACCATCATAAAATATGCAAAATACAAAAACAAAGTTATCACATGCAAAGTCATTCCACAAAGCCATCCCATAAGTACAACAAGCCAGTAAATCTTGTACAGTCTATGGTGCCATCGACAAGTTATCAACAACTCATTTCATTCATTCCATATGCATACATCATATAATTAGAAACATCGCATTCATAATAGCATATGCATACATCAATGTAAATACATGTGCATAAAAACAAACCATGAAAAGTGTATAAACACCAAAAAAGAGTCATCTGTATATATATCATCAAAAATGCCCATAGGCTACAATGAACCGGTCCTCTGACCTCGCAACAAAAGGCAAAAACTCAAAAACCCCTAAGCCTAGGGCATCGGCCACCATGATCATGTAGGATCGGTGCGACGGGAACTACCCCCCATGGTGTGGGTCCTATGGGACCCCTCAGGGCGACTGCTGCTAGCCCCCACATCATGCCTACTAGCACCTCCCTCATCCAGTCGCCTATATCGAGAGGATGTTGACTGCTCAGTATCACTCCCTCTCGAGCGGCGTGATGATCCACCACCGCTAAATGCAGGGACCCACCCATCGAGGTGACTAATCTCTACCTCCAGCTCCAATCGATACCGCATCGAGTCCATCTCTCACTGATGATACATAGCCAAAGTATCATTGCACTATGCTAGCTGCATCCGTAGGAGATCCCTCTCTCACATAGCATCGGTATCCCCATCCTACCGATGGTACGTAGCCCATGCATTCTCCCACTCTACTAGCTACGTTCGTAGGAGATCCCTCTCCCATAGTGCATCCTCAAGCTCCTCATCCCACCTCCGGAGTAACCCCACCAATCATGCATTCTCAGCATGCAATCCTGCCTTCGTGTCCTTCGAGACTTCTTGAGGCATCGACATCTCCGAAAAGCAGGCTACTCCGGCTCCCACTACTCCGGGACGTCCTACATCTTCGATTGATCCGGCACCCCAAAATCCCCTCCAACATCCTCAACCTCCACCATGTCCGCATCATCTAGCGGAACCCCCCAACCCTCTCCTGGTGCCTCTGCACCCTCATCCCCTACTGCAACCACCTCTGCACCCCCTAGAGGCCCCTCACCTCGCCATCATCATAAAGTCCACCACTTCTCATACTCTGTGGTAACCTCGATGTCATCCACATCTGGGACGTCAATCATTGTATCTGCATCCTCACCTAGTGGTGCAATGACTGGCCAAGCTAGAGTCCTCTCGTCTCCCCGATGTCGATAGACCACGGGCTCACCAGGAAACCCCTGGTGCACCTCAAACTATCATGTAACTCGACCATATGGGAAGAACTCCTGCTCAGTCCCATGATGCCCAATCAGCCACCGCCCCTTCGTACCCATCGAAGCCACTCTCCAGCCTCAGGCCAGGTTGGATAGTCCTAGTAGGGGCGCCAGAACACCTCCCCTAGAGCAAGCCGAGCGAAGGCATCGACATAGTGCCCTACGACACCTGCCCATCATCGACTCTATCCCTGCTCCTCAGACCATCACCATAGTGCCTCGTATCCAATATCTCGGTCTACCATCTCTACCCGAGTCATCTAGGGTAGCCCCATCGGCCTCTCCACTGCTATGTGCTGCCAAGCCCAACACTACAACAAGTAGCTACAACTAATCCCCTTTCACCTCCGACAGTGGACCTCGTACAACTCATCATAGAGTTATGCTAGTAGAGTCTGTCCCCATCTCATGATCATAGGTGCATCCGTAGGACACTCCACTAACCTGAACACCACCTCTAGTAGGTTCCATGGGAACCTCACACCCAAAGAGTCAGGTAGAAGCATGTTGGAAATGAGGCCCATCAGTAATGCATGCCTCACTCCCAACACACCCCTCTCTAGCCACCATCGAACCAATATGCCACCAATCTAGCAGTCACCCTCTACCCTCTCCACTGGGCTGTCCACCCCCATATCCTCTCCATGTCCAAAGTAGCGTGTCAACACTATGTCCGCTGATCCCGCGACGTCGTCCGGATCGGCAGTCCATCTATCAAAATCCGAAGGATCCGATAGACATCCTCTAAGGTCACCATCATCTCCCTTATTGGGATATGGAAGGTGTTGGTCTGAGGATCCCACAAGTTGATCAGGGTCATCAGATAGGCCCGATCCCCGACCACCGGCTCTAGCTGAGTCACCTGCTTGAGCCCAAGGGCATCAAGCCACTCCCAGTCAGCCAAAGTCAGTGCCTCCCGTGCTTCAGTGAAAATCGTGGGCACACGGTACCGGCTCTTCACAACCTAAAGAAAACAACACAAAAACATTAAAACCATGAAAAATATATAGCAAAAAATGAATATACAAAATGCATAAAATGTAAAAAATTACACAAAAAAAAAAAAATTCAAAAATAATTTTGTCAGTTCTAGGGTTTTTAACTCTAACGATAAATTAAAAAAAAACAAAAAATTAAAAAAAATATTTGTCAGTTCTAGGGTTTTTAACTCTAACTGATAAATTAAAAAAAACAAAAAAAAATAAAAAATAATTTGTCAGTCTAGGGTTTTTAACTCTAATTGATAAATTAAAAAAAACAAAAAAAATCAAAAAATAATTTCTCAGACCTAGGGTTTTTAACTCTAAAATGGTAAATTAAAAACACAAAAACAAACACAATCTACAAATAACTAGGGTTGAGCTACGTTTTTACGCTCAGTTTTACCCTACGTTTCTAACCTAAGTTTTGATCTTTGTTCAATTCAGGTTAAGCGAAGTTTTTAAGTTATGTTCTAAACTAAGTTTTTTAGCTCAGTTTTAAACTAACTTTTGATCTTTGTTTAACTAGGGTTATACTAAGTTTTCAACTAAGTGTTAATTTTGATAGACTAGGGTTTCATTTTTAAATTTGAAAAACAAAAAACAAAAGGACAAAAAAACAACTAAATTGCAGTTTTCAAATTGTAACCAAAAACAACAATAAAGAGGAAGAGCACTCACTGGTCTCGCTTCGGCTCCACCGCTTGAGGATCCGGTCCATGAACTCATGGTGGCAGGAAAATTTTGGCAGCGCTTCGCTTCGCAGAATTGACCTCCTCCTCCTCAGAGCTCCAAATCGCCAGGAAAAACAAATGCAAATGAGCCCAAAACCTAGTTTTGGCCTTTAAATAGGATTTTTGAGCCTGTAATCGTTCCTCCCTAGGATGAGCACTCTAGTTAGCACTCATCCCACCCTGGGATGATTACTAAACTGGTATTCGTCCCACCCAGGGATGAATACAGAGCAAAAATTTCAAAAATAACAAAAAATGCACCAAAATGCACCAAAAACAAGCAATAAAAGTGTCCAATGAGAGTGCTTTTGCACTTGACATTTCGGGCATGCAAAATAGATGTCGGGGTCACAAATCCTCACTATCCTATTCCCTAAGAAGGCTACCATAGCCGGACCGCTCCACGGGAAGATGAATTTTTGAGAATTTCATCCCCAAACGGCGTCACCAAAAGGGTCAAAACCCAACCAAAAATAGCAATAACATTGCCGAACGAAGGCGCCTTTGCGCCTGAAATTCTTGGCATCCAAAATAGATGTTGGGGTTACAAAATATCACTATCCTACTCCCTAAGAAGGCTACCATAGCCGGACCGCTCCACGGGAGGACGAATTCTTGACAATTTCAGCTCCAAAATGCATCACAAAAAGGGTTAAAACCCACCAAAAATAGGTCAGAATGTTCGAAACTGCTTAAGCATTCAATGGTAAACAACTGAAGGCACCCTTACCTAAGTCATCTTGGGTCAAGCGACTCGTCGCTTTTCTCATGTCGGTCATTCCCTCATCGATTCGTCGCTTGAGGGGGTAGTCACACTTAGTCACCAATCAACAAAAATATACCCAATCAAGGAAATGACACGCATTCAAAGGATCATTGACAAAGACAATCATGCTCCCGCTTGGGGCAGCAAACAAGCAATAATCACAAGCTGATCAAACACTTGGCATTCGTGAATCATGAACTCAAGGTTCCCATAGACAAAAGGTTGCGCCCTTTGCCTATTCATGACTGATCAATGTCCAAGCTCAAGTAACACCTCACCGAAAAAGGTTAACACTTGAATTAAGTTCCTTAGCTCGTCGAAGCAAGGATTCAAGAATGCGTGCCCTTTCCATACTTGGGGCATCAAGAGTTGGTTAGGTTACTGAGAAACCCTAATCATTAGTGCTTTGGTTATCTATTTTTGCTCAGCGCTGCGCCTTGCACAATGCTTCCCAAAAAGGGGCATCTGTAGACACCAAAACAGCACCAATCCGATTATGTGACAACAAGCATCGATCGCATTGACACACACAGCCCCTAGGGCAGCCCCTAGAGGTTAAACAGTGGTCCTAACCACTCCCAACAATAGTTTGGAAGGTCAAGAGTCAATTTGGCACCTTTTGGCACTTTGCTCCCTACTCGCCCCACCCTGGGACGAATACAAACTGGTATTCGCCCCACCCAGGGACGAATAGCAGCATTCGCCCCAGGGTGAGGCGAATAGCAGGTTTGACTGGAAAAAAGTCAAACCTCGATAGGTCCGCCAGTTAACTGCAACTTTAGGACATGCAATTGCGAGGAATGGCTTCAAATCAAGAAGAGAGACTTCAGTCATGCATGTCTTTATTTTAGAGACCTCATGCAAGGAGACTCTAAATCAGGGAATAATATTTTCTCTCAAAATAGGACAATCAACTCAAGTGGCGCCCTCGCATGCGCATTCAAAACAAAGAGACCCTAGGTCTATAAATTGGTGAGTCTTCTCACCCAAAAAGAGATACAGAGAGGAGCTTTTGGAGCAACGAAGTGCTGCTAAAATATATCCTCACCCATTGTTTGTGCTTTCACATCCTTGATCTCTCTTTTGGAGGGAGGTTATTGGGTGATCATTGGAGGCGCATTCTAGACCCAAACCCGAACATTTGGCCACAATATTCCACAAAATTTGTCGACAACACCCCATAAGAAGTTTTGGACCCATCCCAAGTGGATTGGTGCCGAAACAGAGTCCCAAACGATGGGCGTCCTGCCCCCGGCGCCCCCAAGCTGTCGCAGCCCTAATCGCCCCACCCCGGAGTGATTAGAAATCTATGATATATTTCTCTGATTTTTCTTTTGCATCTTATTCTAGGTTATTTAAATAGGTTGTAGTTTAAATTTCACTTCATTCTGAGCATTTTTGACCAGGTTTTTATCATTTCCCGCCTTTACTAACTTGCAGATGGCACCATAAAAATCTGGGTGATAGAGGCCAAATTGGAGAAATCTGACCTTCTGGGTCTTCCCAAAACACCCCCAATTAGCTAACCCCAACTTTGCAGGTCATTTGGAGCTTCCTGGATAGGACATTGAAGAGGGTGCTTTCTGACAATTTATTGTAGGTCTATTCGTCCCACCTCGGAGCGAATACAAATATGTGAGGAATTTCTAGACTGTTCCTTTTGCAGTGGCCTCCTGGTAACATATTCATGCTTCTGTTAAATTTTTAGGTCGATCTGAGGTCATTTGGTTATCGTTTTAATATTTTCATGCATACACTAACAGTAGGCCTTGGGAAATACATGTTCTATTCTATCTGCAGGTGCTACTGATCTTTTCTGTTTCCTTGAACGTAGGTTTCCGACATCAGAGGAGCAGGAAGGAGTCAACATTCATATACACAAGCGGCGGTGACGTTTTGGTCCGCCCATCTTACATGTGGGCACGCGGAAGAAGGATTGCTATCCATGGATGTGATAAGAAACATATTTAACGCTCCTATCCCCTAAAAAGGAAGGAGACGTATTGTAACACGACTTTGAAAGCATATCAATAAAGAGGACCCTATTCCATATTGCTTTTATCTTGTGTCGATTCGCTCATGTTCTTTCCTTTCATGCATTTTTCAATACATAGGCTTTTGGCGTTAAGTTTGGTTTTAGACGCATCGTACTTGGCATTTTCCTTTTTGTTTCCGTATCCTCATGCTTTCAGTTTGTACTTACCTTCATCTCTAAATATTTGTTCCACTTCAACAATATCTATATGTGATCTCTTGTAGAACTAAAATACATAATCATAGCATAAAAATCACCTTCTTGTTCCTCTATCAAAGAATAAACATAAGAAGAAGAAGTAATAGATCTAACATGAATTGCATTGGATATAATATCATGGGAGTTGATAATAAATGCATATTCCTACAATCATGTGATATGTTCAATTACATTTTATTACAAGATATCCAAAAATTATACATGTAAAAAAGTAAATATAATTCAATAAAGAACATACATGCATGATCATTAATTTTTTAAAGCATGTCAAAAAGTCACATAAGTACTTTAAACCTAAGTTTCAGATCACACTCTTATGTTAGGCTAGAAATTCATATCAAAGTCATGGAATTATGTCTTATCCATCTCATCAATATATTGTCATATTTCTAAGTGTGGGGATGACATGACAATATCAATATTATAGGTTCCCTATGGGATAAAATAAAAGTTCACATTGATCATTCCATTCTTGCACATCTTATGTTCATTAGGGGCAACAAGATAATGATAACCTTAGGGATGTGAAACTAGTCCACATCATCATCACTATACTCTACCTCATACCAAATATTTATATCATCATCCTAATTGTGTACATCATTAGGTTGATAATCAACATCTTAATCATATCCATCATTAGGTTGATAATCCATAGAATTGTGTCCTAGATGTCATGGATGTCCTAATTATGGGATGAGGCTTCCCAATATTATATGTAGAATGAACTAGATATGCAAGTGGTGCATTTCTTATAGATTGATACAATCTTGTGATTATACTAATCACCCATGTATCAATCACATCACTATTAAAAATTCATGGCATAAATGTATAGAATAACTAACATGTTGTAAGTCTCATAAAATAGCATGAGAGATGCACACACCAAATTTTATGCTTTGTATGATCCACTAATAGTATTATGATTGGATGCAATATTTTATGATAAATCTCAAGGATGAGTGGGTCCTAGCAAGAATACTTAGCAACAATTATAGGCCCAAAATGACCACATCCTTAGAAAGCATTGATAATTTTATTCTAAGGTATGCAAATTCCCATTCTGCACATTTCCTAGTGTATTTTGGAGTGGATCCACAACAAGAGTTTCCCAATCCACTCAAAACTTAGTATTTTTCCACCTTAAATGAGCTAAATTCCATTTTGCTCAGTTTATAGTGTATTTGGAAGCAGATTCCAGATGACTCCCGATTCCATAAAATTTTTGGGTGATGATGATGTCAGCGCAAGAAGTGTGGAATGGCGATCGTGTGTAGTTTTTGCATGCTCCAAGTGACTAAGTGTTGATAAGGTCAATTTTGCTAAGTATCAAGAGTATTTTAGTGCAGATTGGTGACATAAAGGCATAAAGCACTACATTTGGTGTGGAATGGTGACAAAGAGTATTTTACACCAACTCTGAAGTGGAATGGTGATGAAGTTTATTTTACACTACAAAGGGTGCATATTGGTAATGAAGTCTTATTTGCACTAGATTCAATATGGATTGGTGATTCTGTATTTTGACCAATGAAAAAATAATGTCAACATACTCGTTTGTACGGAATGCATTTTGTTTGAAGCCAAAGAAGAGAAGAGGAAATTTAGCAAGCAGATTGACATCGAAATGCATCTCGCTCGCTCTTTAACGTGTTTTATACCAAAATTCGATTCAGTATAATTGAAACCACAAAGGATGACATCAGCAATTAAAAGTGTGAAATGGTGCTTGGGACTTTCCTCACCAATTTGCAAAGTTTTATCATAGCAATTCAAGTTGAAGATCGACGATCAAGAGTTTTCTAACATTATTGAAGTATTTAAAAGTAATTACTCGCCATATTAGAGTGCAGTCGATTGAAGGGAAGGAATATGAAGCGTAAAATAGTTTCAAGAATAAAAACCAGAAGCATTTGCAAATATGTGATGGAGTGAGCTTCCAAGAATGATCCACAGATCATATGCAGTCTCTAATGTCCTGAATACCAACTGCCATCAACAAACCAACAAGTTGCAAAGAACCAAGTTGCCATGGCATATTACCCTTAGTGAATTTCCTAGAGGTCATCAAACAGTAAGATAATGCTAGCAAAACTCTCTACTAAGTTGTAAATATGTAATCTTTTTATTTTCTTCTTAATATTTTTTCATTTACAAACTATAAATAGAGACTAAACCCTCATTTTCAAAGGTCAGCTCTAGTACGTTTACTTGCCCTACTGTAAATATTCCTATGAGCTAATGGAATGAGCATTACTCTTATTTTTGACTCAAATTTGTCATCTTCATCATCTTGTGCAAGAGGTTCGAAGCCTTGAGTTGCATTTCTATTAATACTTTAATGGTTAGTTCATTCTAGCTTATTGGATTACTAGTTGTGATAGTAGTTGAAATTTGTTTGTGGTTAGATCTATGTTGTTAGAAAGTTTATTTTTGTTAAATCTAACTATTGGTCTATTCTATTAATTTGTTTTATCAATATTAGATGTTGGAATTGCTTTCTGTGATATATCTATATTTATTCTTTAATGTGTAAATATTTCATGGGTTTAGGTGTTGTTAATATTGAGTGATGGGACACTGGAAATAGCTTGTAGGATATTTTTCTATAGTTGCCTATTCTATTAGCCTATCCGATCACTATTTTTAATAATATATCTAACCCTAAACCTTTTCTAACCCTTATCTCTAAACCCTATTTGAGCTTTAATTGTGTCAACACCATTTTAAGTTTACAATGAACCAACCTACTCTGGAGGTTGGATTGAAGTTGTCTTTGGTACATCCAATTCTTGAGTGCCACACTACGACTATTGGGTGCATTCCTGGACAAAAAATTGGAAGATAGACAGTTCCAGTGTTGAGTAAAAATTGAGATCAATTTGGTGCCCAATAGTTTTGGCATTCCCGATGGGACCAGTTCACAAGGAACAAAAAAACCCATCATATGAGTTATTATTTTATCTCTACCTAGAGGAATCAAGATTTGGTAAATTGTCTTGACCTTGCTGAGTGGAGAATACCAAATTCACCTAGCGACTCCCTGGTCTGCAAACCTAGAAAAGAATTATCCCTATAGACCAGTATCCTTTCGTGTATACAAAGTATTTCAAAAATAATAACCCTTACTCATATTTTTATTGTGAGATACCTTATAGAGGTTATGTTGTTATCATAAATTTGAATCAATATTTCCATTCGAAAGAAGAGCCTACTGAGGAAAATCATGTAGTTAATCCAAAAGATCTTTCAGTAGGACCTACACCTGGAAACATGGTAGTAAATTTAGCTCCAAATCAGGTAAATGTACCTCAAAATCAACCTTTACAGAAATACCCCAACTAGAACACAATTGGTCCCCTTATATTAGCCCATATGAATGCCATTTCCCTGGCTGTGTCTAATGCTATTCCTACATATGATGGATCAGGGAAGATGACATATGAGCACTGTCAAGATATTTTAAATCTGACAGCAATCCACAAGATAAAGGATGAGGATGTTATTGTGAGGATCCTAGCCCTGTCCTTTAGAGGGAATAATTTGTATTCATTTAGGACTCTTGAAGATAACACCATCACTTTATGGGTAGCATTGGCTAAGCCTTTGGTAGAATAATTTAATGAATATGCTGACCCTTTCTCATTTTTTAATCAATTCACATACATGTAGAAACATCAATAAGATATTGTCTCAAATTTTAATTTGAGGTTTAGCAGAACATGGAAGAAAATTCTCCCTACAGCTAGACTAGTTGCATGCCTTTATTATATGTATTATATCAGATATCTTAGATTATAGCTAGGCTTGCAAACCCAACAATATAGGGTGGAAAATTTTCAACAAGTTTATAATGCAGTATTTCATGCCAAAAATATCCTAATTAATGTGGGGAGATTACCTCCCAAAGCTATACTACCCTACAATATAGAAATCACTAATATCCAAAACCAAGCTACTACTTCATCTTATATGGACCCCCTTTCCTTATCATACCCATCTCCACAAATGAATCTCATTCCTCAACAAAAAGCACCATCTACTACAATTCCTTTTCCTCCCCTTCCTTCTCAAACTCATCAAGAGTTTTCTATAATTCTTGATATCTAGAACACTTTGAAAACTCTTAGCAACAAAATGAATTCAAAGAGAGGTATGGAGAAGTCTCAATAAAGGATATTCCCATATTTGAACAAATATCAAAGGCCTAGCCCTAGTAACAGTGTTGGGATTAGATTAAATGTAGCATATGAAGATTCTGAGTGTTCTTTGGAGACAAGTCTAGTAAATAGTTTGTGTTTGGTATGTAATGATCCTCATGATTCATAGTCTTGTATCATGTAGCAACACCATTTTCAGCAAGCTATGGATCAAGAATAAAGGAATAAAAAAGGGAGAGTAAATATGCTATGGCAGCCTAACCAAATCATGGTTAGGAAATATTTGGATGAATATGGTCCAACTGCTGCGATGACAAGGTCAGGGAAGAAAACCCTGCAAGTAGATCCACATAAGATGGGACAGTTCCAGGTTCCTTCTCAAAAAAATAATGACCCACCTTCCCAAAGTAGTGATACTTTTCCTATGCCCTAGGCTAAAGGGAAAGAAAATATAGATAGTATCCCCAAACGATTGGAGAAAGAAACTGGAGGATATAGAATGAGGTCTAAGGATGAGGCTCAAGAGGCTTAGATTCCCTTCTATTACCAAAAGATAAAGAAAAGAAGCCACTCAACAATATAAGATAAAATATGGTGAGCTAGAAAGGAGGCCTAAGAGGACTACTTTGACTAATTTTGAATACAAAATTATGGAATATATGAAGAGAATACTATAAAAAGCTAGTTTATATGATACTCTTTTCATTCCTAGCCAGATAGGCTTGCTTAAAACTTCTCTCAACAAGTATCCATAGGATAGGCAGGCCACCACAATCCTTAGTATGCCTTCTAAAAAGAAAGAAATTTCCCCTACTATTTTAAATAATAAACCCCCTTCTTTCTATATCTCTTTGAGGATGGAATGTTGGGTAGTCCAAAATTGTATGATAGACTCAGAAGCATTGACTATAGTTATACCTAAAGCATTCTGTGAAGATATGGGTATGGAGTATACCCGATCCTACCCTAGAGTACTACAATTGGATGGAACACCTATGAAAATAGTGGGAGTAATAAAGTATATTTTAATGAGACTACATAGAGCCCCTAAGGTGACAATATTACAAGAAATAGTAGTGGTTGATCTAGAAACCTACTTTGGCTTATGCCTCTCAAGGGATTTCACTACAAAATTAGGTGGATGCATGTATATGGATTATTCTAGCACGGTCATTCCCTTAAAAGGGAAGAGGATAAGGATAACCCCTAAAAATATTTTGTCTTACCACATAGAAAAAATTGAATAAGATATGTGCAACCTCACTCCTCTTGAAGAATTTGAAATTATGGATAAATTTGAAGAGTTGGAATTAGAAGATGAATTGGCTTTTAGGGAGGATTACAGTAAGTTTGAGATAGACATGGGCACATATAGTATTTCTAAAAAATTAGAGAATAAAATCCTTGCTATATCTAATAATTATATGAGAGATACGGAGGTATGGACCATGCACTTTGATGGTGCTAGATGTAAAAATGATGTTGGTGTTGGTATTGTACTACAGTCCCAATCAGAAGGGGTAAATATTTTTGCCTACATATTAACATGGTCATGTACCAATAATGTTGTAGAATATGAGGCTATATGCCTTGTACTAATGCAAGCTAAAAATATGGGTATTAAGGTCCTAAACATATGTTGGGACTCTGAGTTAATTATCCATAAGGTAAGAGAAAGGTGCAGTAGTAAGCACTATTACCTAAAAGCATACATAAATAGGGTATGGGATCTGATGGAATCCTTTGATTCCCTAAATATAAACTTTGTTCCCAGAGAAAATAATACTTTGTTAGACTCCTTACCAACAAGGGGATCTAATTTCAACCCTTCTATAGATATTGGATTCAATAAATACAAGGGAATCAAAATGATTTTCAGGCCTGCAGTGCCAGATAAGCATATTTTTTGGTAGGTTTTTGAAAGTGATGAATAAATCATTGATTTTTTGGTAAGATAAGTATGTCTCTCCACTGTCCAAGAAGAAAATCTAGAGGAAATTGATCAACAGGAAGTTATTCAACTTAATAACAATCACATACCTAGAGGTTTGGTTACTCTAGAGAGTATGTTTGACAATGAAGACAGGAAAAGGATCATATACATGGAAGTCAATGACAAAATATACAAAGAAGTTGAAATAGAGAAATAAAAGAGGCTCAATGTTGGAATATAATGTTCACTAGAGGAAGAAGAGGGTATTAAGATTTATGTATGAAGTACCAAGACATTTTGGCTTAGTCATATGAAGACCTCAAAGTATATGATAAAAAGGTTATCCAACATATCATTGAGCTAGAGCCCAATGCAAAGACTTTTAGGTAGAATAAAATGCCTATAAATCCAAGGATCAAAGCCATAATGATGGAAGATCTCTTGAAGTTATTAAATGCTAAGATCATATATCCAATTAAACATTCTACCTGGGTAGCTAACTTGGTACCTGTGAGGAAGAAGAATGATGATATTCGTCTGTGTTTAGATTTTAGAAATATTAACCAAGTGTCTCTCAAGGATAACTACCCCCTTCCAAAAATTTATCAAATATTATAAATAGTGGTAGGGGTTCTCATTACTAGATGGCTTCTCTACATATAACCAGATTTGGGTGAAGAATGAAGATCTGTATAAAACAACATTCAAAAATGGGGTATGTTTTCCTACCAAAAAATGCCTTTTGGGTTGTCTAATGTGGGAGCCACATTTCAAAGAGCCATGGACTATGCCTTTGGGGAACTTATTAATAAAATCATTCTGATCTATTTAGATCACATGACCGTGTTTTTCCATAACATGCATGATCACTTAGCACACCTAGAACAAGTTTTTTAAAAGTTCAAAGAATTTGGCATTTTTCTTAATCCTAAGAAGTCATTTTTTACAGTCCATGAGGGAAAGTTGCTAGGTCATGTGGTCTCAAAAGAAGGCATGGCCATAGATCTAGATATAATAAAATCCATTCTTGCTCTTCCACTTCTTGTGAAAAAAAAGGCCTTGAAGTCCTTCTTTGGTCAAATAAACTTTATCAGAAAGTTTATTTATGACTTTGCACATAAGGTGAGGCCTATATATAAACTACTTAAGAAAGATGCAGAGTTAAAATGGACTAAAGTAAGGACATAATATTTCAAAATAATCAAGTAGTTAATTGCAATATCCCTAGTACTAGTAAATCCATATTTTAGTAAGGATTTTATTCTTTACGCTTATGGAGCTAAAGAAAGTTATGCCTCAGTGCTCACCCAAAATAATTATCAAGGTGAGGAGCATCCTATATTATTTTAGATTCATACTCTCCATGATTACCAGGTTAAGTATAATTTTGTTGATAAATAAGTATTTATTGTGATGAAGTCATTGAAGAATTTTAGGTAGTATCTGGTCCAGAGCAAGACCTTGGTATATGTTGTTCACCTAGATGTAAGAATATTTATTTTACAAGGTGAACTAGGAGATAAGAGAGCTGGTTGGATCACCAAGATCCAAGAATATTATGTGGATATACATCCCATAAAATTGGTGAGAGATAGGGTCCTATGCCAAGGTCTAATAGAGGCAACAGTATCAGATGAAATAATAGCTTGTCAGGTTACAAAAGATGATCAAATTTAAGGAATACAGCTACGTAACTCTGATTGGGTAGACTAGATGATCAAGTAATTTTAAATGGGGATATGCCCTCCTAATATTAATGCATCACAAAGAAGAAGATATTGACTTCAATATTTGAAGTATGTATTATTTCTAGAAGGGCTATATAAAAATAACTTTGATGGAGTTCTCCTTAAGTGCTTAAAATATTATCAACAGTTAAAGATCATAGAGGAGTTCCATGGAGGGTCATCTAGAGGACATTTATTAGTCATATTTACATCTTTAAAAATCATAAGAGCAGGCTATTACTACCCTACTGTATTTTTTGAAACCTTAAAATTCATTAGAACCTGTGACAAATGCCAGTGGTATATAGGGAGGACAAGGAATGCTTCATTCCCCCTTAAGCCAATACAAGTTTAAGAGCCATTTCAACAATGGGGGATGGAATTTATAGGGGTCATCAACCCTCATTCTTAAGTAGAGTATAAGTACATTATAACTACCATAGACTACCTCACCATATGGGTAGAAGCTATTCCTACCAAAAAATCAGACCAGGAAGTTGTGATCAATTTTATGGAAAGTTTGATTTCAAGGTTTGGCGTTTCAAAATTCTTGGTGAGTGACAATGGACTAGCCTTTATAGGATCCAAGTATATTGAGTTTTCCAACAAGTATGGCATCACCATTAAGAATAATTCAAATTATTACCCTCAAGGGAATGGATTTGCAGAGTCTACCAATAAAAACCTGTTAAGGATTTTGAGGAGATCATTAGAGGGGAATAAAAGAAGTTGGCACCTAATGCTAGAGCAAGATTTATGGGCAGACAAAATTACTATTAATAAGTCTATCAAAACTTCTCCTTATGCTTTGGTGTATGGCAAGGAGGTAGTGTTACCTATCCTTTTGGAAATTCCAATAGTCAAACTGATAAATACAAAAGAGGAATTGAAGGAAAATCATGTGGAAACAAGGCTGACACACCTGCTACAGTTGGAAGAGAAAAGATCTCATGCCTATGAGAACTTTCAGAAGCATTCTATGGACATCAAGGCATGGTTTGATAAAAATGTAAGGTTCAAAAAATTCTAGGTTGGAGACTCAGTTCTCAGGTGGAATGTCGAAAGATCAAAACCAGGATACCATCATAATTTTGATTCCTTCTGGTATGGCCCTTTCAAGATAGTAGATGTCAAAGGGACCAATATTTTCCAACTTTAATATCTAGAGGGGAACATACAACCGATTTAAGTTAATGGTTTTCATCTTAAACTCTACTTTGATTGAAATATAAGCTCATTGTAATATATGTACATACATTGTATCATATTTCTCCTTTTTGCACTTTGTATCAAGTATTTTTTTAATAGCATGTTGTATTAAAAAAGAAGAGGAGAAAAAAGTGAAAATTTTGTAAAATTGGCTAAGTGCTCCCAAAGGATGCAGCAAGTTCCTATTCTGCACTTAAATACACTAAGAGCAAAGCAGAATGACGAGTGACCTCTAATCCGCATTCAAATGAACCATAATGCCAACAGAATGATGATCGGATTTCAATCCATACCTAAATGAAATACATTTTTAGTGGAATGTAGCATGTGTTATTTTCCACACTCAAGAAGACTAAGTGGTAGCGAAATAACATTGAATTCTAATCTATCGGATTTTGAGACTACTGTTGTGCAAAACGGGGAATGTTCTAATCAGTCGTAATTCAGAGTAATGTTGAGCAGAATAAAATAAGGTTCCAATCCACCGGTTTCAAGTCTAATTTTGAGCGAAGAAAAAATTCCACATTGTATCACTTTGTAAAAGTAAAAGATATGCATTAAAGGCTAAAATTTCCCATACTTGAAAGAGAGAAAAGATAAAGCGACGTCACAAAGGTATGAAGCACATTTTAAATTTTGGCCAATCAAAAATTAGAATGCCACCTCCAAGCCATCAAAAGGAATGAGTGTGATTTGAGAATCGTGCTAGCAAACAAGTTGCTTAGTATTTGCATTAATGGTAGAGGACATGCATGCATCAAAAATTAAAAGTTCTAAAGCCATAATTAAGAACACAAGCTTATACTGAGAGGGGGGGTAAATAGTATAAGACCACTTTTTACTTTCTTTCCAAACCAATATTATGCAGTGTATAGACAGTAGTATCAATAGCAGTAATCAAGCAATGCACAAAACACCATACACAATAGAGACCATAATTTACGTGGTTCATCCAATGTGGGATACTCCACGGAGAAAATATTTTACTAAAACTTTCTCAATTAATCTCTTTGGGAATCACTCCCAATTACAATGTTTATGGACCTCTGTCCAAAGGAGATGTTGATCCCTTAATATCAAGTTCATGGATATCTTTCATAGGAGAACTCTTTCCCCTTCTGCTCTGGCTATGTGATCTTCTAGAAGACTCTGTCTCTCTACTACACTAACTGGTGGATCTCTCTCCACTTGAAGACTCCTCACTCAGATCTGTCTTCAAATGTGTTGGCTGCTAGATCTCTATCCATTGAGACTCTATCCTTTGTACTCTATCACCTCCAAAGCTCTGTCAATAGGATCACTAAGAACCCGCTCAATAGGCTCACACAGAACCTACTTAACAAGATCACATAGAACTTGTGAAATATGTGCTAGCAATCTCACCAAGAACTTTCCCAAATTTGCTCTAGCAAGCTCACCAAGAACTTGCCCAAATCTGCTCTAGCAAGCTCACCAAGAACTTGCCCAAATATGCTCTAGCAAGCTCACCAATAACTTGCCCAAATCTTCTCTAGCAAGCTCACCAAGAACTTGCCCAAATATGCTCCAACAAGCTCACTAAGAACTTGTCCAAACACTATCCTCAAATATGTCCCAAAGGCCTTCTCAAAGGCTCAATCAATCATGCTCAAGTAGTACTCAAAATGAACTCAACAATGAATGGCAATCTCAACTCAAATTAACTTCATAGAAGCATAAAGAGAATTGTTAGAGACTCAATATGTTCTAATATCACTCTCAACCCAAATAAATCTCAACTCAACTCAAATCAACTCATAGAAGCATAAATAGAATTGTTAGAGACTCAATATGTTCTAATCTCAATCTCAACTCAACTCAAATCAATCTCAACTCAACTCAAGTCAATCTCATAGAAGCATAAAGAGAATTTTTAGAGACTCAATATGTTATAATCTCAATCTCAACTCAACTCAACTCAAATCAATCACCACAATGGATAAATCTCTCTCACACAACCCTAGTCAAAGTATGTATCAACCAACTCAAATGTTTCCAACAATGCTCAACCACAAATATCACATAACAATGATACTCATATTCTTTTCTAACTCAAGTTCTTTCACAACCAATGGGATTCAACAACTATACTTATAAAAACAAGGTTTAATCTCAACTCTCAATTCAGAAAAACCTTGAAGCATTCAACCAACCACTTTCGAAAAGGAAACCACAAACAATCTTTTTCCCTCCAATGATATTTCAGAAATCAACCACCATAAAAAATCAATAGAAGAGTGTGCCCATACCTTTTATGAAGATGAAAAAAAACTCTTTGTAAATCTGCCACAATCACAAAATTCTTTTTCCAATCTTCACAAGGGTTAGTAGATCACAAAATAATCAACATTACTCCAGTTTTCAATAATCATCACCAAGGCCTTTAATTACACAAATTCCTTATCTCTCCTAAAACCACTTGTACCATAAAATAAAATAAATCAAAACACTGCATAAGATTTTCACTCCCAAAACCACTTATACCATAAAATAAAATAAATCACAATATTGCATACCTTGTCACCTCATGAAAGAATTAATCCTCTTGAAAAAGAACAAGGTAAACTTCACTTTTGGAATCCCTTTGCAAAATCAGAAATATTTCTTTACGCACGCCTTGTTTCTCCTTCTAAATAAGTTAGTCAAATAACCCTCGAAATAAGCTTTTCGATGATATATAATATGATATACTTCCAAAAACAACCCTGATACCTCCAACTAACTTCACACCCTTCTAATAAATTAAACAAAACATAGGCATACCTTATAATCCGCAAAAGTGATTAAATGAGTTTTGAACTCATAATCTCATCCTTCCAACGTACCACTCCTACCGTTTGGGCTATAAGCCCTCATGGAAAAATGGGTGCACGATATGATACTTAACCTTTACCTTCTCGCAAAACGTGCTGACAAAGAACCTTTTTGTCTCTTACTGCCAAGTCACAAAAATACTTCGTTGTCACTTCTCTTTATTTTTCGTGTGCCCTCTAGATGTTGTGTATGGTATATTTCTCGGTACTCCTTTCACACTGATTTTGTCTTTGATATTTGCACCAATCAAGACATCTCTTTATCTCTCCGAAGTTCACGTAAATAGCGTCACCATATCCACGAATGAACTGCCCGTCAAACCATTCGAAAGAATAATCATTCGAGAGAATAATTTCATCTTATTTTTTATTTCCCTTTTTATATACATATAAGCTATGGTCTTGAGATAAAAGACGTCGTCGAGGGAAGATTTTCGAATAATAAACCTTATAAAAATAAGGTTTATAAACCTTCTTAGGGTTATAAATAAAATTAATTAATAGCTAATTTAATTAACTTAGGAAGTTAATAAATTAATATTAAATTAATTTAAAAATTAATTAATAATTTAATTAAAATTGCTATTGGTTTTTAATAAAAACCTTTAAAATTAAATTTTTCCATCACCGAGGCATCTTTTCCGATGAAACGAAAAGCCAACCTGGATTTTAAGAAAAACCCATTTCAAATCTGTCATTCATGGTTTTAAATAAAACCTTTTATTTTTTCTGTCTTGGTTTTCACAAAAGCCCTTTATATATCCATGCTCTCCAAAATATCATAAATGTGTATTTATGAAATGCTTTGGCCATCAAAACTCAATATGAATCCATGTGACATCAATGATCCGCGTGACATCAATGACAACATAAAATCACTCAAATTTCCAACATATAATTCTGCTTTTTTAACAAATAATAGTGTTCACTAAGCGAAGGAGAGCAAAAATGATATCTGAGTATTGTTTGTAATTTCCAAATAATTGTTGATGAAAATGGCTTTCAAAGACATTGAAAGAGCTAGAACATCGACAAAAAGGGTAGTGGGCCACTATATTGATAAAGTGGAACCCATGGCAGATACTGATCTGGTACTCATAGAGAGAACGAAGCTCAAAAGGAACATCAATAATACATATAAGAAAGGAGTAGCTCTATCGACTGAAGATAGATATGTTGTGCTCTCTTTCTTGTATTTTTACATTTGTAATTTTGTTCATCCTTGTCCAGAGTTGATAACGACTATCATTAAATTTTATGATCCAATGGCAAAAGTAGTAAAAACTGCTAAAGGCAAAACCCTATTTAGCATCACTGCTGTAAACTATCACAAGTTTTTTGCCATATGATCAAAACCAACCATAAGGTCAAAAGAGTTTAAAACAACCACCCATGCTAGGTATTATTCTCTATAGAAGTGAGCTAACGATGGTGAGTCTTTCAAAAAATGGGTCTATAATCAACTCAAGGACACTAGGCCTAGAAAGGGATTACCCCTGGTCCCAATTTCTATTGAATAGTTTGTTAACCCGGATGTATATTCAATGTTAGCTTGTATGGAGGGTTTGGACTCTAATAAAATGGTGCATGATTGCCAAATAGTCGTTGCGTATTACATTTACAATGAAAGGATGTATGAGGAAAATGTGACTGAGAAGGGCATTAGGATTATCTAATTTGACTGGTTAGCTTTCCTTGCTCAAATAATGCATGAAAAATTGGTAAGAATGAAAAGAAGCTCTGATGCACCTTTTTTAGGCATTGCTCCAATCTGGTCTGGATGTTTTATGCTACTGTAAGAGACATGATGCCCTAGATTCCAGTCAAGGACAAGACTAGTGAAGGAGACCCCATTCTGTTTTATTATTGGACTAACCATCTGAGAAGCACTAAGTATTTTTATAAATTCAAATTGGAATTCTTAGGGCTAGCATTGAAAATAATATATGGGGAATTCCCTAGGCTACCACCTCTGGCCAAGAAAATATTAAGAATAGAAGGTGCGTAGGAAGGAGATTGGTATCTCCTAATAAAATGCACAGTAATTAGATTGTATGGCTTTATGGGTAAGCCTTTTTTGTTGCCCCATTTTGTTACAAATAGGCTATTCACCTTAGAATACTTGAGGCAAGCAGAATTTCTAGATTTTAACTATGGATCTAGGAGAAAATGAGATGTATGTTGATCTACCATAGTGTTGATGATATAACTATTACTAAAAAGTGGTAGGGTGAACAAATTGACCAATACCTAGATAGGTTGAGTCTATTTTACACTCCTCAGAGATGGAGTTATGATCCATATGATGTTTTCCATAAGAGGAATATAGCCCTAAATGGAGAAAAGGCCTATAAATTTGAGAAGATATTCAGGCCCCATTTTGAGCAGGGCAAAAATAATAAAGAAACTGCTCTTCTAGAGTGGAATGTTTCTAATACGGATCAACTTCCTCCATGGTTAGAATTTTATGAATAAATTGTTTATTTTTATCCAAACAATAATATAAAACATAGGTTTAAGGAGTCTACCATCAAAGATGTTGAGGAAAAAATAGAAAAGAAGAAGGACCCTCAGTCTCAAGAACCTATTGGTGATGAAGCAAAGGAAAAGGAGAAATGGAATGAAGCCAAAATATCAGACTGTTGGAGGATGAGAGTCGAGATTGGTAAGGAAAAGTCCAATTTTGGATTCAAAATGGATGGTGAATTTTCTAAAAGATATGATGATAACATCAAAAATTGGAAGCCCAAAGATCCAAGGAACATAGTGCTAATCTACAAGAAGTCACAAACTGGGTTTCATTCCCCATACCCACCTTTAGAGAAAGAATTTCAAGAAGAGGAACCTCATACTCCATTGAATGTTGTCAAAATTTTGAAGACTTTCCAACATACAACTGAGCAAATAGAGCAATTTCCAAAAGGAGCACAAGTGATGATTAAGATGCACTATTTTGATGAGAGGGTTGTTAGTACACCAATAATAGAGATAGTAAATAGTCCTAGGCACCTAGACCTGGGTGTACAACCTTTAGATATAGATATATACTGGAATAAGAAGGATGAAAACTTTAGGTTTACACATCTGAGTTTCACCACTGCAGCAATAGTGGAATTAAATCCTATTTATGAACATATATTACTGGAGGAAACAATACAAGAAGGGTTATCTAAAGAAGATACCGAAAGTGAGAAATTCACCTTATAATTTTTCCATATAAAAAACAAAATGGCACCAAAAAAAACTAAGAAAGAGATTTCAAAGAAACAGAGGTTGGATAAAGAGGACATAGTTAAGAAAACAACTATTTTTAGCTATGGAAGAATTGACACAAGTACAACAACAGATCACAAAGACAACTCAACAACACCCTACATCAGTAGGTGAAGGTATGGTCTCTAGTTCCTCTTCTCCTCTTCCTCCTCCAAAGTCCCCAAGGAAATCTCCTTCCCTTTTTGGAGCAAGAAATTATAACAAAGGTACCTTCTCCACCTCATAGTCCACCACCTATTTCATCAGTCACTACTAAGGTACAAACCAACTCATCTCCTCCAAGATCACCTCAAATTCTATCTTCATCATCTGAGATTCCCCTTTCATCATCTCCCATAGTTCCATCATTGCCATTACAACCACCACCCTCATCTAAGAATAAAACTATTTCAAGTACACCCACTCACCCATATGTGAGTATCACTTTAGTTTCCATGAGTTTGCCAATTGCAATAATAGCAGTGGTCATAGATTCCACTGTAGCTACTTCCACACAATGATTATCAACTATCTATTCTGCTCTTGCATACCTTGTGGTCTCTTCCCCTCTTCTTGTGAGTTACCCTATCTAGGTAATTTTGCAGAAGGAGCAGCTCCAAGATTTCTCGACATAAAAAGTGTTCAAGCCTTCCCATAGGATGGCCACAAAGAGGAGAAGCATTTTTTTTGATCTAGTTTCAAGTCAAAGGACATCCAAATCCATGATTCCCCTTGCGAGCAAGCCTAAATCTAAGATTTCTGCCCAAGATTATCGTATAGAAGAGTATACAAAAGATATTGAGAAGCTGCCTAAAGAAGATGAATTGGTCATAGCCAAAGCTCATGTGGAAAATTTTTATGTAAAAAATGATATATTCAAAGAAAATGTGGGTAAGTTGGATAAGCAAATAGAAAAGCTTCAAAAAACTATCAAAAATAAAAAATAAGTGGAGAATACTTTGAGAAAAGAAGCTAATAAATGGCAAGAGAAATACTAGGAAGCTAATAAGCTAAAGGAGTAGATAGAAGGACATAAGAAGAAAAATGAAGAACATACTAAGGAAATACAAAGTCTAAAGCAACAACTTCAAATTGAAAAGGCTAAATCTTCTAGTTTTTCCAAGGCTAGACTAAATAAAGTGAGAAAATAATTACTCTCTGAAGTTATAGATAAATGCTCAGGGATACAATTTATTATTGATTATTTAGATTATGCCATCTGCCTCCTCCAAATCATTCAGAAGGATATAGATAATTTCGTTGGAGAGATACAATCTATGGTAATTCTACTTGAGCAAATTCATAGGTTGGTGGATAGTAGACTCAATAATTTTGCTAAGCTAAAAACCTATTAAGGAGTGGAACATTGCTAGAATTATTGCTAGAATCATGGTGAAGAAGCACAAAGCACTCCAAAATGCTTGACTATTATTTGATAAGATTGAAGGAGTGATCAAATATGTAGTGGATGTTAAAAAGGAAATGATTCAGATTGGTTTTAGAGGATTATGGATGGAAGACCACAAGTTATTGTTAGTTGAAGAAATTAAAAAGAGCATTGGTGAGAGCTTACAAGATGAGTCTGAAATTGATGCTCTAGAAGAACCAATTGATCAAGAGCAAGATTCACAAATGATTATTGATTTTACTAGGTTTAGAGACCTAATGGACGACCTGGTAAACAAAGTAAGTGCTGCTAACTATGAAGATATTGGTGAGCTACAATATATTTATAAATAGTTGAAGGAAAATTCCAACCTCTCTGAATCAACCTAGAAACAAGCCCTAAAGATTTTGAAAATGATGGTATAGTTGTTTGGTGATAGTGCAGAAGAGAAAAATAAAGAATAGATTTCACTTGAGGAAGAACTTGAGGAAGAATCTGAGCAAGAGCTAGAGAGTAATGTTGAAGAAGTCTAGCAAGAAGAAGAGCTGGATAGAGTTGTAGATCCTGAAGGGGCACAAGCCTAGCAATTTTTGTTTTGTACATATATAGTCATAAGTTTTATATTTTGTTTGATTCATTTTTACTCTGACATTGTTAGAAAGAAATAATAAAATCATGAGTCTAGAGAGACACAAAAAATGGTAAGTTTTGTGTGAAGGCATCCTTATCATCGGTGGTGGAAAGACTTTATAAGGAAAGCATAGTTGTGTTTGCATTAAAGCTTTGCAATAGTTTTGAAAGAAAAAACAGAGATTTTTATATTTCTAACATGATCTTCATTAGAACAAGTTATCCTTTAGGTTGTTCATGAAGTTTTCAGAGGATAATGTTCTTATGAAAGTTATTCTTTGAAACAGTTTTGAAAAAGAGTGGCATAGAGATTAATTTTATGGCATAGTCTCCATGTGAACAGCTATCCTCTAGGATGTATGAAGCATGGTCTTGATATGAATGTTTATCCTCGAAGATGACCATAAAGTTTTCAGAGGATGATGTTTATATGGAAATTATTATTTAAAACATTTTTTGAAGATAAGTAATGTTTTGAATCCTGATGCCCAATGGATAAGACTATGAGTTCGATAGCTTTACGAGAAAATACACTCGAGAGATACCAAAATGTAGGCCCAAAATGGCCACATCCTTAGAAAGCATTGAAAATTTTATTCTAAGGTATGCAAATTCCCATTCTGCACATTTCCCAGTGTATTTTGGAGCAGATCCACAACAAGAATTTCCCAATCCACTCGACACTTAGTATTTTTCCACCTTAAATGAGCTAAATTCCATTTCGCTCAGTTTATAGTGTATTTGGAAGCAGATTCCAGATGACTTGATTTCATAAATTTTTTTGGTGATGATGACGTCAGCGCAAGAAGAAGTGTGGAATGGAGATTGTGTGTAGTTTTTGCATGCTCCAAGCGACTAAGTGTCGGTAAGGTCAATTCCGCTAAGTATCAAGAGTATTTTGGTGTGGATTTGCGACATAAAGGAAGAAAACACTTCATTTGGTGTGGAATGGTGACAAAGAGTATTTTACACCAACTCCAAAGTGGAATGGTGATGAAGTCTATTTTACATTGCAAAGGGTGTAGATTGGCAATGAAGTCTTATTTGCACTAGCTTCGGTGCAGATTGGTGATTTTGCATTTTGACCAAGGCAAAGCTGACATCAGCATACTCGTTTGTGTGGAATGCATTTTATTTGAAGCCAACGAAGAGAAGAGGAAAGTTAGAAAGAAGATTGACAGCAAAATACATCTCGCTTGCTCTTTAACATATTTTATGCTGGAATTCGATTTCATATAATTGAAGCCACAAAGGATGATATCAATAATTAAAAGTGCATAATGGTGCTTGGGAATTTCCTCACCAATTTATAGAGTTTTAATCATAGTTTTTCAAGTTGAGTATCGATGATCGAGAGTTTGCTAACATTATTGAAGTATTTAAAAGCAATAACTCACCATATTAGAGTGCAGTCAGTTGAAGGGTATGAAGATGAAGCGTCGAAGGGTTTCAAGAACAAGAACCAGAAATAGTTGTAGATTTATAGTGGAGTGAACTTACAAGAATAATCCATGGATTAGATGTTGTATCTAATGGCCTGAATATCAACTGCCATCAACAAACCAGCAAGTTGCAGAGAACCAAGCTGCCATGGTAGATTACCCTTAGTGGATTTCCCGAAGGTCGTCAACTAGTAATATATTGCCAACAAAACTCTCTGTTGAGTTGTATGTAATATTTGTAATGTCTCCTTAATATTCTTTCATTTACAAACTATAAATAGATACCGAACCCTCATTTTCAAAGGTTGGCTCTAGTGCATTTGCTTGCCCTACTGTAAATATTCTTGTGAGCTAATGGAATGAGCTTTTCTCTAATTTTTTACTCAAATTTGTCATCTTCATCATCTTGTGCAAGAGGTTCGAAGCCTTGAGCTGCATTTATGTTAATACTTTAATGGTTAGTTCATTCCAACTTATTGGATTACTAGTTGTGAAAGTAGTTGAAATCTATTCATGGTTAGATCTATGTTGTTAGAAAATTTATTTTTGTTAAATATAACTATTGGTCTATTCTTCTAATTTGGATTATCAATATTAGATGTTGGAATTGCTTTTTGTGATATATCTCTATTTATGCTTTAATGTGTAAATATTTCATGGGTTTGGATGTTGTTAATATTGAGTGATGGGACAATGGAAATAGTTTGTGGGAGCTTTTGTTGTAGTTGCCTATGTTGTTAGCCTATCCGATTGTTGTTTTTTATAATATCTCTAACCCTAAACCTTTTCTAACCCTTATCTCTAAACCCTATTTGATCTTTAATTGTGTCAACACCATTTTAATTTGATAAGGAACCAACCTACTCTAGAAGTTGGATTGAAGTTGTCTTTGGTCCATCCAATGCTTGAATGTCGAGCTGCGACTATCAGATACATGCCTGGATAGAAAATTGGAAGATAGACAATTGCAGTGTCGAGTAAAACTTGATGTCAATTTGGTGCCCAACAACAATGTACCTACGGTGAGCAACTTTGAATCATATATTTCCTATAGGTATCCTATTACCTAAGTAATGTGATCAAAAGGTGGTATGAAAATCTTGTTGACCATCTCCTCTACTTTTAAAATTTAGTTTACTTAAGGACTTCAAAAGCTATAGGTATTCCCCCACATAAAGTCAAGGGATGCACATCATCATTAAGACTCCTAAAATTGTAAATATAAGGTAAAGCAAGCCACACATTTATTTAATATATATAGTTAATCAAGCCATAGATCTATTAAAAAAGAGTGGAGCATGCCATAAATATATTTAACAAATAATAGAGCAATCCAAAGTGAATCAAGCCATAGATCTATTTAACAAAGAGTGAAGCAAGCAACAATTTTGTTTAACAAAGAGTTAAGGAAGATACATATCTATTTATCAAAGAGTAAAGTAAGCTAAATCAAATAAATATATATATATATATATATATATATCTATTTAACAAAGAGAAGAGCAAACAACACATATATTTAATAAAGAGCATAGCAAGCCATGGATCTATTTAATTGAGAGTATATCAAGCCATAAAAATATTTTATAAAGAGTGAAGCAAGCCATAAATCTATTTAATAGAGAGCAGAGTAATCTATTATGAGTAAATAGCTTGAAAAAAGTTGCTCAAGAGATGATGGTTGCCTAGGGTTTCTTCCTACATGGTCTTCATGAGAAAATGGAAGAAGAGGCAATGGAGAGAGGGACCATGGTGGGCTACAATCATATGCCTTTTAGTTCTATGAATGTGTAATTCAAATATGTTATATAATTTATGAGGTTTTTAGTCTGTATCATATAGGTTTGATTCCATGAAAGGTGTGTTATGCTTGCAAATGAGGGTTGATGATGGTTTTAGTGTAAAGTTCACCCAAAAAGTTCAATTTATATGCTAGATGTATTATCGATGTTTGCTACCCCAAATAGGATCTGATCACAACCCCCTTCTTCTTAATTACTCACTCCAGGTTTCCCCTTTCAAAACCCCTTTTAAATTTGAGGCTATGTGGCTTCAAGATCCAAACCTCAAGGCACTCATTGCATCTTGGTGGTCTTGCAGGTTTTATGGGTCCTTAGCATCTCGGGTCAAAAATAAGTTTGAGTTTGTGAAAGCATAGCTAAAGAAGTGGAACAAAGACATTTTTGACAATATTTTTTTCTATAAAATAGAATATCCAATTCCAAATCACAAACATTGAGCTTCTTTCCCAAAAAGGAGAATTAGACACAAATATTATTGAGGCTAAAAGGAAGCTTTTGTTTGAATACCACAATATTCTTAAAAGTGATGAAGTTTTTTGGAAGTTAAAGTCAAAAATTACTTGGTTGAAAGAGGGAGACTCTAATACTAAATTTTTCCATGCCACCATGATGAGGCATAGGGGATCTAACAAGATTATGAAACTCACCAAAGCTGATAGGACTATTATTTCAAAAATTATAGATATCAGAGATGAGGCAGTGGCTTTCTTCAAAGATCTTCTTGGAACTAGTTCGAAGTGCAATATGAAAATGTTAGAGACCCTCCTAAATAGAATTCCTAGGTTGGTATCCTAGGAGCATAACAATTATTTTCTTAAACCATTTTCACTGAGGAAATATGTAGTGCGATTTTTCAATGCAATGCAAGAAGGCTCTAGGCTCAGATAGTTTTTTCTTAATTTTCTTTCATAAATATTGGAGCATTATGGGGACTGACATCATTTAGTTGTCCAAAAAATATAGCAGACTAATAAAATTCCTAAATATGTAAACTCCACCTTTCTGGCCCTCATCCCTAAGTTCAATAATGCCAAATCCTTATTTGATTTTTTCCCAACCAGTCCGTGCAATATTTTTTTATAAATTCCTCACCAAAATGATTCCTACGAGGTTGAAATCTATTCTCCCTTTCATCATCGATTCCTATCAAGGTAGTTTTGTTCTAGGGAGGCTAATTACTAACAAAATAATTACAATCCATGAGCTTATTCATTTTTTTCTAAAAGTGGTAAATCTAGCCTTTTCCTCAAATTGGACATGAACAAGGCTTTTGATAGAGTGTCTCAGAGTTTCCTCTTCTATTTCTTATCTAAATTTTATTTACATCCTGATTGGATCAACCTAGTCAAGGCATGCATCTCAATGAAGAACACAAGCTTATACTAAGAGGGGGGTGAACAGTATAAGACCACTTTTTACTTTTCTTTCCCAATCAATATTATGCAATGTATCAATAGCAATATCAACAACAATAATCAAATCAATGCACAAATAACCACACACAATAGAGACACCAATTTAACGTGGTTCACCCAATGTGGACTACTCCATGGAGAAAATATTTCACTCTTTTTGTGCATGAATTTTGGAGCTTGATTTCATCGATAAATTACATGGGGGTTTAGACTAAGTGTTGAGCAAGGTGCAGCGATAGTATTGTCATTGATTTCAACACACTCAGATGGATAGGTTGATGCAGTGGACAATTTTTCAGAGGTTTTTTAGAGTATGTACAGTGATGTTCAATGCTTATGAGGATGTTTTTGATGTTCGGGTGAAGTTGTTACAGGTTGTTCGTGCAAATTTGTAAAAGTTGAAAAAATTGTCAAGAAGTTGTCAAAAAATTGCAAAAGTCATCACGGGCACAGTTGGATAGGATGGATCATTTTAGAACATGCCAGCATGTTAGGAAACAGTCCATAATAGCGTTGGAGGTGTCAGCACAGTGTTTGTATTGATCGGTGATGTTTCTGATATCTTGGCAGATGATTTGGCAAGTGGTTGTACAGGCAGAAAAAGGGCAATTTTGTCAAAAGCATTGTGAGCAAAACAAGAATATTATTTTAAGAAGCTTCATTAAAGAAAATACTTTTAAAATTTAAAAGGGAAAAAGAATTCAAGTGTGTGCTTTTTAAGTGACAAGGGATTTTATTGAAAAGTAGAGACTTTATTTTTTGAAGAGAGAAGTGTGTGTGGAGAAAAATAAAGAGTGAAAATCCTTGATTTTTGGAGAGGTGAAAAATGTCACTTCAGTATTTTGGGCATAACTTTCTCATATGATATCCATTTTGGAAAAAAAATTGAGAGGAGTTCTCAGACAAAATTCTGCACAATACCTAGAAAACGTTTAGCAATTGGCAGAACAAGCTAAGAGAAAAAACAATTTTTTTGTGAGAATAGAAGATTCAAATTCTGAGTAATGTAGAGAGAGGGATGTTATATTGGGTGAAATATAAAGTTTTAGATTTTGATATTACAGACCATAGAGGGTTCTAGTTTCAGTGAAGACATTCATATATGTCATTTTATTATCAATATCAAAATCAAGTGGGTGCTTGGTAAATAGGGGTTGGTGCTCCTTTCTGTTGGTGCAGATAAATCGGGGGTTGGTGCTCCTTTCTATTGGTGCAGATAAATCAGGGGTTGGTGCTCCTTCCAGTGGGTGCTGGTAAATTGATTGTAAAGTTGGTGCTTTGCAAAGGCTAGATTTGGATGGGAGTCCAAACAGTCATTTTTGAGGAGTAGCCAAATCGGTGAACCTCGGTACATCTTGTGTTGTGTGATGTTCTCTTGTTATACTTGCTTTATTTGGTTTTAAGTTTTCATTGTTTTGGCTTTAAGAGTTGAAGATTTAAGTTTTAAAGAGCTACACTGATTCACCCCCCCTCTCAGTGTCATTGTGAGACTAACAATTGGTATCAGAGCGAGGTTCTTGAACAAGCTTAACCGGCTAGGGTGATCTTGGAAGTGACACAATGGCAGGTGGTGAAGGCTTCTCATCAAACAAAGCACCATTGTTTGATGAAACTAATTACGCATTTTGGAGACTCAGGATGCAGACATATCTTTGTGCTTTGGGATACGACATTTGGGATTCAGTAGATAGTGGATACACAATACCCACCACTTCTCCAACCGATGCTGTCGGTAAGAAACTGTTTGAGAATAACTCAAAAGCAAAGAATGCTATCATGTGCGGATTAGTGGACAGTGAACTGGTAAAAATTATGAGTTGTAAAATGGCAAAAGAAATATGGGACAAACTGAGGAGCATTCATGAAGGAGACGTTAAGATCAAGGAGGCCAAGTTACAAACACATCGAGCTCAGTTCGAAGTATTAAATATGAATGACAATGAGAACATAGAGGCATATATGCTGAGAGTTAATGAAGTCATTAATGCGATTAGAGGACTCGACGAGGAAATCAAAGATTCTATCATCGTGAAAAAGGTATTAAGATCTCTTCCCCAAAGATTTGATTCTAAAGTTTCAGCTATAGAAGAAGCTAAAGATCTAAATTATTTTAGTATGGATGAGATGCATGGTTCTTTGACTGCATATGAGATGAGAATAGGAAAATCTAAACCCACAGATAGAGAAGCTGCTTTTAAAGCCCATAAAAATATGAAAGCAAAACAAGAATCCGAGGAAGAAGAGACATCAGATGAAATGGAAGCAAACTTTGTTCGAAAACTAAAAAGGGGAAAAGGAAAATACAGAGGAAAGTTACCGTTTAAATGTTTCAATTGTGGAGGCATTGGGCATTTTGCAGCTAAATGTCCACTTAATGAGAAGAACAAAAGTGATGAAGGATCGCACCAAGAAAGAAGTGACTGGAAGAAAAAAAAAAATTTCAGAAAAGGCAACTTCAAGAAGAAAAGTTTCATCTCCAAGAATGTCAGTTCATCAGAAGACAGCTCCAGTGAGGATTCTAAAAGGAAACAGGTGAAGCTCTTTTCATGGCACTCAAAGAAGAAAAAAAAGAAAAATAACAGGAATGTGATGAAGAAGAAATTGATGCAGAAGTAAATTTGGAAGAGGAACTAATTGCAGCTCTGGATGAATTGAAGATAGAAAGAAAAAAGAATAAGAAAATTTCAAGAAAGCTTGAGGATGCAAATGAAATCATAACCAGTTTGAAAGTACAGATAGAAGAATCCAAGAAAATATCTGAAGATCTCGAAGTGCAAATAACCATGAAAATAGATTATTGCAACAAGCTAGAAGAAGAGACTGTTGGTTTAAGGATGCAGATAGAAGAGATGAATCGTAAAATTAGTTGTTATCACAAACGTGAAGAAAGTTCTATGAAGCTGGATAAGATAATAAATAACCAAAGGACTACAGGCATGAAATTTGGTTTGGGCTTTGATGAAGGAGAATCATCAAATGGATCAAATAATGAAGATAAGAAACAGGTTGATCAAGAAAAATTGACTCATGCAAAAGAAAGCAATAATGCAAGGCACGAAAGGAGAATTGACAATGATGGATTCACCAATGTCACACATCAAAGAAGAAGAAGATTTATGACTCCTACGACAACATGGCAAAGACCATCACCCAGGTTCAATCATCTCTTTTCTGGTTACTATTTTAAATGCAATGGTTATGGACATAAGATTTCAGATTGCAAGTATAACGTAGGACCAAGGAATTTTACCAATAGAAATGTTTTTTCACCTTTGATGGATTATGCAGTAGAATGTTATAACTGTCATAATTTTGGGCACATTGCAAGAAATTGTCGAAGTACATTTGCATCAAATCAATTTCAGGGAAGAAAATTTCAACCAAATGGAATGAGACAAAATAGAAAATTTCTCGAAAAACATGCACAAGCTACTGAAAAAGAAAAGTCAAAACAAGAGCCCAAAACTGTAATCAAACCAGAGTGGAAAGAAAAAGAGCGATCTAAGGAAGAAAAGGAATCCCTGATCGTACAAACAACATTTAAAGCATAGAATAAATCTGCACCATGGATACTTGATAGTGGATGCTCCAGTCATATGACAGGTGACAAACAAAAATTTGAGAAGTTACAGCAATATGAAGGTGGTTCAGTAAAATTTGGAAATAATGATGGAGCTAAGATAGTTGGCAAAGGTTCAGTTAAGATCAGTGATGAAAAAATCAAGTCAAAAGAAGTCTTGTTTGTGGTTGGTCTGAAGCATAACTTGTTGAGCGTAAGTCAGATTTGTGATAGAGGTCATGAAGTGATTTTTAAGAAGCAGGGTTGTGAAGTCAGAAAAGCAAACAGTGGAAAGTTGATAGCAACTGGATCGAGGACATCTGGCAACCTGTACACTCTCTCAGAGACTTCAGAAGGAGCTTGCTTGATTGGACAGGAAGAAGAAAATTGGTTGTGGCACAAGAGGCTCGGTCATATCAGTTTTGACAATCTAGTAAAAATCAGCTCAAAAAAGGCAGTGAGAGATATTCCCACCATTGGAAAACCATCAAATAGCATTTGTGCTTCATGCCAAAAGGGGAAGCAAACTAGAGTCTCATTTAAAACAAAAGAGTACTACACAAGCAAACCTTTGGAACTAATACATACTGATTTATGTGGACCCATGAGAACGCAAAGCATAAATGGTGACAAATATTTTATGTTGTGTATAGATGACTATTCCAGGATGACATGGGTACTATTTTTGAAGCATAAATCAGAAGCTTTTGAGATGTTCAAGGTTTTCAAAAACCAAGTTGAGAATCAAACAGGAAAAATGATTAAATGTTTAAGATCAGATAGAGGAGGAGAGTTCATTTCAGAGGATTTTATAGAGTACTGTGAAAAATATGGTATTAGAAGACAGTTTTCAACAGCCAAGACACCTCAGCAGAATGGTGTGGTAGAAAGAAAGAACAAGACAGTGCAGGAAATGGCACGGACTATGTTGACTGAGAGCAAAGTAGCAGACAAATTTTGGAAAGAGGCAGTCCATACTATGGTATACATCCAAAATAGGTGCATGTTGAGGATGCATGAAAGCAAAACTCCTTATGAGTTGTGGTTCGGTAAAAAGGCAACAGTAAGATACTTTAAAGTTTTTGGCAGCAAGTGTTACATCAAAAGAACTGAAGAAAACCTTGGTAAGTTTGAAGATAGAGCGGATGAAGGTATTTTTCTTGGCTATTCGTCAAAAAGCAAAGCTTACAAATGCTACAACAAGAGGCTAAGGAAAATTGTGGATAGTGTCGATGTTAAAGTTGATGAAGGTAGGGAACGAGTAATTAGCTATGAAGAGAACTACCCAATTTATGAAGAGGTTATTGAAGGAGATGAGGAAAAGGAAATGGAAAAGAAACAAAAAATTGACTCGGATGATTCAAACAGTGATTCAAAAGTGGAAGAAAATAAGAAATTCAAAACAGGCAGCCGGTAAAGATCATCCTAGAGAGCAAATAATTGGAGACCCCACAGTTGGTGTTCAGACAAGAAGAAGAGTAGTAAGCAACTACTCTCTATTATCCAGCATTGAGCCCAAAAATGTTGTTGACGCAAGCAAAGATGAAAGTTGGATGAAGGCAATAAATGAAGAATTAGATCAGATCGAGAAAAACAAAACTTGGGAGTTAGTACCAAGACCCGCAAATAAAAATATAATCGGTACTAAATGGATCTTTCGAAACAAATTGAATGAAGACGGACAGGTAGTCAGGAATAAAGCAAGATTGGTATGTAAAGGCTATGCACAAGTTGAAGGTATTGACTTTGAGGAAACCTTTGCACCTGTGGCTAGACTAGAGGCAATTAGAATGTTTCTGGCTTTAGCAGTTTACAAGAATTTCAAAGTTTATCAAATGGATGTGAAATCAGCATTTTTGAATGGGAAACTTGAAGAAGAGGTTTATATTGAGCAGCCAGATGGTTTCCAACTTGGTGATGATCCCAACTTGGTTTGCAAGTTGAAGAAAGCATTATATGGCTTAAAACAGGCACCCCGAGCATGGTATGCAAGGCTAGACAACTATCTTACTCAACAAGGGTTCAAGAAAGGTATGGTGGATAGTAATTTGTATGTCAAAATAGAAAATGGCCATCTTATTGTTCTTGTTGTATATGTTGATGATATCATATTTGGCAGCAGCAAAGATGAGTCGTGTAAAGATTTAGCAAATAAGATGCAGAAAGAATTTGAAATGTCAATGATTGGTGAACTTTCGTATTTCCTCGGGTTGCAAGTTAATCAAAATGAGAAGGGCATATTTATTTCTCAAATTAAATATGTGAAAGAGATACTAAAAAATTTCACAATGGAGGATTGTAAGCCAGTTAGCACTCCCATGACGACAGGTTGCAAGTTGAGCAAGGATGACAAATCTCCACATGTTGATCAAACCATGTACAGATCTATGATTGGGAGCTTACTGTACTTGACAGCTACCAGACCAGATATTTTGTAGGCAGTATGCATGGTAGCACGATTTTAGGCTAGTCCCAAGGAGACTCATGTGACAATAGTGAAGAGGATTCTTCGGTACCTCAAGGGTACTATGGAGTATGGGTTATGGTATCCAAAAGGTAAGGACTTCACCCTTATTGCGTATTCAGATGCAGATTGGGCAGGATGTGTAGATGATAGAAAGAGTACCAGTGGAGGTGCATTCTATCTTGGAGACAGGTTGGTCGCGTGGCACAGTAAGAAACAAGAGTCAGTCTCCTTATCCACAGCAGAGGCAGAATATATTACAGCGACAACGTGTTGTACGCAGGTATTATGGATGAAACAAACCCTGAAAGATCTTGGTATTAACTTCAGTGAGCCAATTTCAGTTAAGTGTGATAACACCAGTGCCATTAACATCTCAAAGAATCCGGTTATGCATTCTCGCACAAAAAATATTGCTATCCGGTATCACTTTTTGAAGGAGAAAGTTGCGGAAGGTGAGGTTAAGTTGGATTTTGTTCCAACAAGGGAGAAGGTTAATAAGTTGGGGGAGATATGTTGAGCAAGGTGCAGTGATAGTATTGTCATTGTTGTCAACACAGTCAGATAGATCGGTTGATGCAATGGACAGGAGTTCAGAGGTTATTCAGAGTATGTACAGTGATGTTAAATGCTTATGAGGATGTTTACCCACCTTTTTGCATATTTTCCAAGAAGACCGAAGTGGCCCATATGCTAAAGATCAGAGAAAAAGCAAGAAGAAAGAAAAAGGTGTCGCGATATCGCGACATGTTGCATTTTCACGGTCAAAAGAGAAGAGAAAATGCAAGGAGAAAAAGTGTCACGATATCGTGACATGTTGCATTTTCATGGCCAAAAGAGAAGAGAAAATGCAAGGAGAAAAAGTGTCACGATATCGCGACATGTTGCATTTTGGAAAAAAAAGAAGAGAAAGAGCAAGAAGAAAAATGTGTCACGATATCGTGACATGTTGATTTTTGGGGCCAAAAGAGAAGAGAAAAAGTGTCGCGATATCGCGACATGTTGTTTTTGTGGGCCAAAGAAAGAGAAAGAGCAAGGAGAAAAAGTGTCACGATATCGCGACATGTTGCATTTTCGTGGCCAAAGAGAGAAAAAAGCAAAGAGAAAAAAGTGTCACGATATCGTGACATGTTGCATTTTTGCGGTCCAAAGCGAAGAGAAAGAGAAAGGAAGAAAAAGTGTCACGATATCGCGACATGTCGCATTTTTGTGACTCAAAAGGGCAGGAAGGAAGAGAAAGAAAAAGTGTCGCGATATCGCGACATGTCGCATTTTCGACTAAAAGGGTAGGAAGAAGAGAAAGAAAAAGTGTCACGATATCGCGACATGTCGCATTTTCGTGACTCAAAAAGGTAGGCAGGCAGAGAAAGAAAAAGTGTCACGATATCGTGACATGTCGCATTTTTGTGACTCAAAAAGGGAGAGCAGAGAAAGAAAAGTGTCATGATATCGCGACATGTCGCATTTTCATGACTCAAAAAGGGCAGACAAGTAGAGTAACAAAAGTGTCACGATATCGTGACATGTCACATTTTCATGACTCAAGAAAAGCCTCAAAATAGAAATGAACAGTCATGAAGAAGAAAACGAACAGTCATCGAAGGAGAAAACAAATGCATGCACAAGGGAAAAGAAAATGAACAGTCAGACATGCAAAGAGAAAATGAAAGTCATGCAAAGAGAAAATGAATAGACATGCAAAGAGAAAATGAACAGTCATGACCGAGAAAATGAACAGTCATGGTAGGAGAACATGGTGTCAATTATTTGCATGTGACGTGTTTGACGAAATGCCTTCTCAAAATATACAAAAGGAGTTACAACTAGAGTTACAAAGAGAAAGGATGGTTATAAAAGGAGTGTTGCTTGGAGAATTAAATAGGGATTTGATCTTGTGAAGAGAGCGAGAGGAGCGAGAGGCGAGCGAGAAGGGTGTGAATTGTGGGCGATGTTGAGTAAGCAATAGACCAGTCAGGGTCTTGTAAAAGTGAAGGCATTTATATGTCAATCTTCTAGTTTCAAAATTGAAGTCCAAGTTGGTGCTTGGCATCAGGAGTTGGTGCTCCTTCCAGTTGGTGCTGGTAAATCAGGGGTTGGTGCTCCTTTCTGTTGGTGTAGATAAATCAGGGGTTGGTGCTCCTTCTAGTGGGTGCTGGTAAATTGATTGTAAAGTTGGTGCTTTGCAAAGGCTAGATTTGGATGGTAGTCCAAATAGTCATTTTTGAGGAGTAGCCAAATCGGTGAACCTCGTTACATCTTGTGTTGTGTGATGCTCTCTTGTTATACTTGCTTTATTTGGTTTTAAGTTTTCATTGTTTTGGCTTTAAGAGTTGAAGATTTAAGTTTTAAAGAGCTACACTGATTCACCCCCCTCTCAGTGTCATAGTGAGACTAACAATTGGTATCAGAGCCAAGGTTCCTTTGTCAGCTAAACTTAGCTAGGGTTGATCTTGGATTAGTGACACAATGGCAGGTGGTGAAGGCTTCTCATCAAACAAAGCACCATTGTTTGATGGAACTAATTACGCATTTTGGAGACTCAGGATGCAGACATATCTTTGTGCTTTGGGATACGACATTTGGGATTCAGTAGATAGTGGATACACAATACCCACCACTTCTCCAACCGATGTTGCGGTAAGAAACTATTTGAGAATAACTCAAAAGCAAAGAATGCTATCATGTGCGGATTAGTGGACCGTGAACTGGTAAAAATTATGAGTTGTAAAATGGACAAAAGAAATATGGGACAAACTGAGGAGCATTCATGAAGGAGACGCTAAGATCAAGGAGGCCAAGTTACAAACACATCGAGCTCAGTTCAAAGTATTAAAGATGAATGACAATGAGAACATAGAGGCATATATGCTGAGAGTTAATGAAGTCATTAATGCGATTAGAGGACTCAACGAGGAAATCAAAGATTCTATCATCGTGAAAAAGGTATTAAGATCTCTTCCTCAAAGATTTGATTCTAAAGTTTCAGCTATAGAAGAAGCTAAAGATCTAAATACTTTTAGTATGGATGAGATGCATGGTTCTTTGACTGCATATGAGATGAGAATAGGAAAATCTAAACCCATAGACAGAGAAGCTGCTTTTAAAGCCCATAAAAATATGAAAGCAAAACAAGAATCCGAGGAAGAAGAGACATCAGATGAAATGGAAGCAAACTTTGTTCGAAAACTAAAAAGGGGAAAAGGAAAATACAGAGGAAAGTTACCGCTTAAATGTTTCAATTGTGGAGGCGTTGGGCATTTTGCAGCTAATTGTCCACTTAATGAGAAGAACAAAAGTGATGAAGGATCGCACCAAGAAAGAAGTGACTGGAAGAAAAAAACAAATTTCAGAAAAGGCAACTTCAAGAAGAAAAGTTTCATCTCCAAGAATGTCAGTTCATCGAAGACAACTGCAGGTGAGGATTCTAAAAAGGAAACAGGTGAAGCTCTTTTCATGGCACTCAAAGAAGAAAAAATAGAAAAAGAACAGGAATGTGATGAAGAAGAAATTGATGCAGAAGTAAATTTGGAAGAGGAACTAATTGCAGCTCTGGATGTATTGAAGATAGAAAGAAAAAAGAATAAGAAAATTTCAAGAAAGCTTGAGGATGCAAATGAAATCATAACCAGCTTTGAAAGTACAGATAGAAGAATCCAAGAAAATATCTGAAGATCTCGAAGTACAAATAACCATGAAAATAGATTATTGCTGCAAACTAGAAGAAGAGACTGTTGGTTTAAGAATGCAGATAGAAGAGATGAATCGTAAAATTAGTTGTCATCACAAACGTGAAGAAAGTTCTATGAAGCTGGATAAGATCATAAATATCCAAAGGACTACAGGCATGAAATTTGGTTTGGGCTTTGTCGAAGGAGAATCATCAAATGGATCAAAGAATGAAGATAAGAAACAGGTTGATCAAGAAAAATTGACTCATGCAAAAGAAAGCAATAATGCAAGGCATGAAAGGAGAATTGACAATGATGGATTCACCAATGTCACACATCAAAGAAGAAGAAGATTTATGACTCCTACGACAACATGGCAAAGACCATCACCCAGGTTCAATCATCTCTTTTCTGGTTACTATTTTAAATGCAATGGTTATGGACATAAGATTTCAGATTGCAAGTATAACGTAGGACCAAGGAATTTTACCAATAGAAATGTTTTTTCACCTTTGATGGATTATGCAATAGAATGTTATAACTGTCATAAGTTTGGGCACATTGCAAGAAATTGTCGAAGTACATTTGCATCAAATCAATCTCAGGGAAGAAAATCTCAACCAAATGGAATGAGACAAAATAGAAAATTTCTCGAAAAACATGCACAAGCTACTGAAAAAGAAAAGTCAAAACAAGAGCCCAAAACTGTAATCAAACCAGAGTGGAAAGAAAAAGATCGATCTAAGGAAGAAAAGGAATCCTTGATCGTACAAACAACATTTAAAGCACAGAATAAATCTGCACCATGGATACTTGATAGTGGATGCTCCAGTCATATGACAGGTGACAAACATAAATTTGAGAAGTTACAACAATATGAAGGTGGTTCAGTAAAATTTGGAAATAATGATGGAGCTAAGATAGTTGGCAAAGGTTCAGTGAAGATTAGTGATGGAAAAATCAAGTCAAAAGAAGTCTTGTTTGTGGTTGGTCTGAAGCATAACTTGTTGAGTGTAAGTCAGATTTGTGATAGAGGTCATGAAGTGATTTTTAAGAAGCAGGGTTGTGAAGTCAGAAAAGCAAACTATGGAAAGTTGATAGCAACTGGATCGAGGACATCTGGCAACCTGTACACTCTCTCAGAGACTTCAGAAGGAGCTTGCTTGATTGGACAGGAAGAAGAAAATTGGTTGTGGCACAAGAGGCTTGGTCATATCAGTTTTGACAATCTAGTAAAAATTAGCTCAAAAAGGGCAGTGAGAGATATTCCCACCATTGGAAAACCATCAAATAGCATTTGTGCTTCATGCCAAAAGGGGAAGCAAACTAGAGTCTCATTTAAAACAAAAGAGTACTACACAAGCAAACCTTTGGAACTAATACATACTGATTTATGTGGACCCATGAGAACGCAAAGTATAAATGGTGACAAATATTTTATGTTGTATATAGATGACTATTCCAGGATGACATGGGTACTATTTTTGAAGCACAAATCAGAAGCTTTTGAGATGTTCAAGGTTTTCAAAAACCAAGTTGAGAATCAAACAGAAAAAAGGATTAAATGTTTAAGATCAGATAGAGGAGGAGAGTTCATTTCAGAGGATTTTACAGAGTACTGTGAAAAATATGGTATTAGAAGACAGTTTTCAGCAACCAGGACACCTCAGCAGAATGGTGTGGTAGAAAGAAAGAACATGACAGTGCAGGAAATGGCACGGACTATGTTGACTGAGAGCAAAGTAGCAGATAGATTTTGGAAAGAGGCAGTCCATACTGTGATATACATCCAAAATAGGTGCATGTTGAGGATGCATGAAAGCAAAACTCCTTATGAGTTGTGGTTTGGTAAAAAGGCAACAATAAGATACTTTAAAGTTTTTGGCAGCAAGTGTTACATCAAAAGAACTGAAGAAAACCTTGGTAAGTTTGAAGATAGAGTTGATGAAGGTATTTTTCTTGGCTATTCGTCAAAAAGCAAAGCTTACAAATGCTACAACAAGAAGCTAAGGAAAATTGTGGATAGTGTCGATGTTAAAGTTGATGAAGGTAGGGAACGAGTAATTAGCTATGAAGAGAACTACCCAATTTATGAAGAGGTTATTGAAGGAGATGAGGAAAAGGAAATGGAAAAGAAACAAAAAATTGACTCAGATGATTCAAACAGTGATTCAAAAGTGGAAGAAAATAAGAAATTCAAAACAAGCAGCTGGCAGAAAGATCATCCTAGAGAGCAAATAATTGGAGACCCCACAGTTGGTGTTCAGACAAGAAGAAGAGTAGTAAGCAACTACTCTCTATTATCCAGCATTGAGCCCAAAAATATTGTTGACGCAAGCAAAGATAAAAGTTGGATGAAGGCAATAAATGAAGAATTAGATCAGATCGAGAAAAACAAAACTTGGGAGTTAGTACCAAGACCTGCAAATAAAAATATAATCGGTACTAAATGGATCTTTCGAAACAAGTTGAATGAAGATGGACAGGTAGTCAGGAATAAAGCAAGATTGGTATGTAAAGGCTATGCACAAGTTGAAGGTATTGACTTTGAGGAAACCTTTGCACCTGTGGCTAGACTAGAGGCAATTAGAATGTTTCTGGCTTTAGCAAGTTTACAAGAATTTCAAAGTTTATCAAATGGATGTGAAATCAGCATTTTTGAATGGGAAACTCGAAGAAGAGGTTTATATTGAGCAGCCAGATGGTTTCCAACTTGGTGATGATCCCAACTTGGTTTGCAAGTTGAAGAAAGCATTATATGGCTTAAAACAGGCACCCCGAGCATGGTATGCAAGGCTAGACAACTATCTTACTCAACAAGGGTTCAAGAAAGGTATGGTGGATAGTAATTTGTATGTCAAAATAGAAAATGGCCATCTTATTGTTCTTGTTGTATATGTTGATGATATCATATTTGGCAGCAACAAAGATGAGTGGTGTAAAGATTTAGCAAATAAGATGCAAAAAGAATTTGAAATGTCAATGATTGGTGAACTTTCGTATTTCCTCGGGTTGCAAGTTAATCAAAATGAGAAGGGCATATTTATTTCTCAAATTAAATATGTGAAAGAGATGCTAAAAAAGTTCACAATGGAGGATTGTAAGCCGCTTAGCACTCCCATGATGACAAGTTGCAAGTTGAGCAAGGATGACAAATCTCCACATGTTGATCAAACCATGTACAGATCTATGATTGGGAGCTTATTGTACTTGACAGCTACCAGACCAGATATTTTGTAGGCAATATGCATGGTAGCATGATTTCAGGCTAGTCCCAAGGAGACTCATGTGACAACAGTGAAGAGGATTCTTCGGTATCTCAAGGGTACTATGGAGTATGGGTTATGGTATCCGAAAGGTAAGGACTTCACCCTTATTGCGTATTCAGATGCAGATTGGGCAGGATGTGTAGATGACAGAAAGAGTACCAATGGAGGTGCATTCTATCTTGGAGACAGGTTGGTCGCATGGCACAGTAAGAAACAAGAGTCAGTCTCCTTATCCATAGTAGAGGCAGAATATATTGCAGCGACAACGTGTTGTACGCAGGTATTATGGATGAAACAAACCCTGAAAGATCTTGGTATTAACTTCAGTGAGCCAATTTCAGTTAAGTGTGATAACACCAGTGCCATTAACATCTCAAAGAATCCGGTTATGCATTCTCGCACAAAACATATTGCTATCCGGTATCACTTTTTGAAGGAGAAAGTTGCGAAAGGTGAGGTTAAGTTGGATTTTGTTCCAACAACAGAGCAAGTAGCGGATATCTTCACAAAACCATTGCCCAAGGAAGTCTTTGAGTACCTTCACAATAAATTGGGAGTGGTCACGCTTCCCAAGAATTGACTAGCTATCGGGACCACATTCTCGTGGGGAGCATTTGTGTATTTGTTTATCTTTTTGCTCATATTTGTGATTTTTGCTAAGTGTAATAATTTTTGCTCGAGAATGTTGTGCATGGACTCAGGGGGAGTCTGCAGCAGACCCTTTGATATTGTTGTCAAAGGGGGAGAAGAGTTACAGGAAATTGCACGTGTGTTGCCAACAATTCCAAAGGGGGAGATTGTTGAGCAAGGTGCAACGACAATATTGTCATTGTTGTCAACACAATCAGATAGATCGGTTGAAGCAGTGGACGAGAGTTCAAGAGGTTATTCGTAGTATGTACAGTGATGTTAAATGCTTATGAGGATGTTTACCCACCTTTTTGCATATTTTCCAAGAAGACCGAAGTGGCCCATATGCTCAAGATCAAAGAAAAAGCAAAACACCGCAAAGAAAAAAGGTGTCGCGATATCGCGACATGTTGCATTTTCATGGTCAAAAGAGAAGAGAAAATGCAAGGAGAAAAAGTGTCGCGATATCATGACATGTTGCATTTTCACGGCCAAAAGAGAAGAGAAAATGCAAGGAGAAAAAGTGTCGCGATATCGCGACATGTTGCATTTTCATGGCCAAAAGAGAAGAGAAAATGCAAGGAGAAAAAGTGTCATGATATCGCGACATGTTGTATTTTCGGGGCCAAAGGAAAGAGAAAATGCAAGGAGAAAAAGTGTCGCGATATCGCGACATGTTGATTTTGCGGGCCAAGGAGAGAGAAAAAGCAAAGAGAAAAAGTGTCGCGATATCGCGACATGTTGTATTTTCGTGGGCCAAGGAGAGAGAAAAATGAAGGAGAAAAAAGTGTCACGATATCGCGACATGTTGCATTTTTGCGGTCCAAAGCGAAGAGAAAGAAGAGAAAGAAAAAGTGTCACGATATCGCGACATGTCGCATTTTTGTGACTCAAAAGGGCAGGAAGGAAGAGAAAGAAAAAGTGTCGCGATATCGCGACATGTCGCATTTTTGCGACTCAAAAGGGCAGGAAGGAAGAGAAAGAAAAAGTGTCACGATATCGTGACATGTCGCATTTTCATGACTCAAAAGGGGTAGGTAGAGAAAGAAAAGTGTCGCGATATCGCGACATGTCGCATTTTGTGACTCAAAAAGGGCAAGCAGAGAAAGAAAAGTGTCACGATATCATGACATGTCGCATTTTCATGACTCAAAAAGGGCAGGAGAGTAACAAAAGTGTCACGATATCGTGACATGTCACATTTTCGTGACTCAAGAAAAGCCTCAAAATAGAAATGAATAGTAATGAAGGAGAAAACGAATAGTCATCGAAGGAGAAAACAAATGCATGCACAAGGGAAAAGAAAATGAACAGTCAGACATGCAAAGAGAAAATGAACAGTCATGCAAAGAGAAAACGAACAGACATGCAAAGAGAAAATGAATAGTCATGACCGAGAAAATGAACAGTCATGGTAGGAGAATATGGTGTCAATTATTTGCATGTGACGTGTTTGATGAAATGCCTTCTCAAAATATACAAAAGGAGTTACAACTGGAGTTACAAAGAGAAAGGATGGTTATAAAAGGAGTGTTGCTTGGAGAATTTAAGGTGGGGATTAAAGTAGCGGATTTGATCTTGCGAAGAGAGCGAGAGGAGAGCGATAGGTGAGCGAGAAGGGTGTGAATTGTGGGCGATGTTGAGTAAGCAATAGACCAGTCAGGGTCTTGTAAAAGTGAAGGCATTTATATGTCAATCTTCTAGTTTCAAAATTGAAGTCCAAGTTGGTGCTTGGCATCGAGAGGTTGGTGCTCCTTCCAGTTGGTGCTGGTAAATCATGGGTTGGTGCTCCTTTCTATTGGTGCAGATAAATCAGGGGTTGGTGCTCCTTTCTATTGGTGCAGATAAATCAGGGGTTGGTGCTCCTTCCAATGGGTGCTGGTAAATTGATTGTAAAGTTGTGCTTTGCAAAGGCTGGATTTGGATGGTAGTCCAAACAGTCATTTTTGAGGAGTAGCCAAATCGGTGAACCTCGTTACATCTTGTGTTGTGTGATGCTCTCTTGTTATACTTGCTTTATTTGGTTTTAAGTTTTCATTATTTTGGCTTTAAGAGTTGAAGATTTAAGTTTTAAAGAGCTACACTGATTCACCCCCCCCCTCTCAGTGTCATAGTGAGACTAACACTAACAACAAAACAAGTAGAGGATATCTTCACCAAACCATTTTCCAAGGAATTATTTGAGTACCTTCGTAAGAAATTGGGATTGGTCACACTTTCCAAGAATTGACTAGCTATTGGGGTCACGTTCTCAGGGGGAGCATTTGTGTATTTGTTTATATTTTTGTTCATGTTTGTGATTTTTTCTAAGTGTAATAATTTTTTCCTGAGAATATTATGCATGGACTCAAGGGGAGTTTGCAGTAGCCCTTTGGTATTGTTGTCAAAGGAGGAGAAGAGTTACAGGAAATTGTGCGTGTGTTGCCAATAATTCCAAAGGGGGAGATTGTTGAGCAAGGTGCAGCGACAGTATCATCATTGTTGTCAACGCACTCATATGGATAGGTTGATGTAGTGGACAGTTGTTCATAGGTTTTTTTGAGTATGCATAGTGATGTTCAATGATTATGAAGATGTTTTTGATGTTTGGGTGAAGTTGTTATAGGTTGTTCGTGCAAATTTGCAAAAGTTGAAAAAATTGTCAGGAAGTTGTCAAAAAATTACAAAAGTCATTACGGGCTAGGATGGATCAGTTTGAAACATACCAACATGTTAGGAAACATTCTAGAATAGCTTTGGAGGTGTCATCATAGTGTTTGGATTGATCGATGACATTTTTGATATCTTCGTAGATGATTTGGCGTGGTTGTACAAGCCAAAAAAGGGCAGTTTTGTCAGAAGCACTGCAAGCAAATCGAGAAGAATTTGATAGTGAAATTTTAACTAGAGGTGGTATTTATCTTCAATAATTTTTTTTCCAAATTTCCACCAAAACATAGAAACGAGACAAATGTTACAAGAGTTGCAAGACTATCACAAAAATGCTCTTTTTGGAAAAAGTGTGTCTGCAGTATTTTTCGTGGAGGTCTAGGTGAACCGTAAGGAGTTATGCAGTGATATTCGGACTAGATGTAGTCAGCATTGTAGATATTCTAAATTTAAAATTTTAGAGAAAAAAAATTTACGAGGTGAGATTTATTATTGTTGTAAAAATGGTAAAGGTCACTTTTATGTCAATTTGTTCCACTTGTGCAAAATCCTTCAGTTGGCCGTTTCGACCTTGCAGATTTTCCAGAGTTTCAGTTTTAGTGTTGTTAAAATTTCAAGGCATCAAATAGAGCATATTTCATTTTTGGTTTGAGGTGTCACGTGGCTCCGAAGTAAGAGAACGAGTAAGGTGTCAATTCTTTGCATGTGACGTGTTTGACGAAATGCCTTCTCAAAAAAAAAAAAAAAAAAAATTATATTGTTTTAAGAAGCTTCATTAAAGAAAATATTTTTAAAATTGAAAAGGGAAAAATAATACAAGTGTGTGATTTTTAAGTGACAAGATATTTTATTGAAAAATTGGGGACTTTATTTTGTGAAGAGAGAAGTGTGTGTGGAGAAAAATAAAGAGTGAAAATCCATGATTTTTGGAGAGAGGTGAAAAACGTCACTTCAGTATTTTGGAAATAACTTTCTCATATGATATCTATTTTGGCAAAAAATTTGAAAGGAGTTCGCGGACAAAGTGTTGCACAATACCCAGAAAGTTTTTAGCAATTGGCAGAACGAGCTAAGAGAACAATAAGTTTTTTTTGTGAGAAGAGAAGATTCAAATTCTGAGTAATGCAGAGAGAGGGATGTTATACTGGGTGAAATATAAAGTTCTAGATTTTGAGCTTAAATACCATAGAGGGTTCTGGTTTCAGTGAAGAAATTCATATACATCATTTTATTATCAATATCAAAATAAAGTAGGTGCTTGGTAAAGGTGTTGGTGCTCCTTTCTGTTGGTGTAGATAAATCAGGGGTTGGTGCTCCTTTCTGTTGGTGCAAATAAATCAAGGGTTGGTGCTCCTTCCAGTGGGTGTTGGTAAATTGATTCTAAATTTGGTGTTTTGCAAAGGCTAGATTTGGATGGGAGTCCAAATAGTAATTTTTGGGGATGTAGCCAAATCGGTGAACCTCGGTACATCTTGTGTTGTGTGATGTTCTCTTGTTATACTTGCTTTATTTGGTTTTATGTTTTCATTGTTTTGGCTTTGAGTTTTGAATATTTAAGTTTTAAAGAGCTACACTAATTCACCCCCCCTCTCAGTGTCATTGTGAGACTAACACTAAGGTTTTTGCCCTTTTTTATACATGAAGGCCAATGCCTTAGACACGTCGACGCCTTATTCAAATTTTGAATTCGAATAAATAATAACATTTATAACCCAACCTTAGGGTTATTTTAATTAACATAAAATATTTTTATAATTAAATTATAATTAAATTATAATTAATCTATAATTAACTTAATAACTTTAGAAGTTAATTAAATTAATTAATAAATAATTTATAATGAAATTATTTAAATTAATTTATAATTAATTTAAATCTCCCCTTTTAATATTATAATAAAATATTATAATATTATTTTTTTTGGGCCTCTTCATTTCTCTTTGAACCTTATCTAACCACCTAAAATCAGATCTTATCAAATGAAGGTGGACTTTCCTTTTGCACTGATTGCAAAACTACTTCTTCTTGCACTGCTCACTGAAACTGACTCTTGACATCAATGACAACTCAATATTGACATCAATGAAAAATCAACTACTCAAAATGTCCAACAATATCCCTCTTTGTCATTGATGGCAACCCAATTACCTTTTACCTTTTCATTAACCTTTTTATGTTCTGCTCCCCCTGGGAAACTGCTCCCCCTGACTCAATTATATCTCCTTAAATCAAATCTCTCCTCCTTACTCAAATATCTCCACCTTTGACATCAATGGCAAAGGGTCACCTTTAGGGCTTGGGACTAAGAATGAGACTCTTAGCTTAGTCCCTCCCCCACCTCCTCTTGAGGTGTTTAATTCTAGGGTGGGAGTATTTCTACTCCCAGCATGCACTAATCTTTACCTTTGTCCACTTTTCTTCTCATCTGATCCTTTTGATTCCTTTTACTGCTTCTGTTCTTGCTTGTCTCTGGAATTTTGGATTTACACCACTTTGTTGCATGTCCATCATTATTGCACTTGTAACACTTAATATTGTTATTCCTTGGAGGTGTAAATGTATTGGTATTTCTCCTAGTGAAGCCATATCTATTCATGTCATGAACCCTGCAATTCATTGCCTTGTGACTAAACTGATTACATAAGTAGCAATACCCATGACAAAGTTACCTATTTTTGAAGTTTCCATATTCCTGTCTTTCATGTGTCTTGCACTGTGAATCCTTGTGCCCAAATATATGATATGAGAAACATCATTCATTGAAATTTTATTGTCTTGACCTAATTGGTATCTTAGTCTCTTTTACCCTGTGTTGATTCATGTTCCATATGTTTCTCCTTTGTGCATTTTTCCTTTCCTTGTTGAACTTTCTGTTGTCTAACTCATCCTTAGAAGTCTCACTTTCTCTTACACTCTCTTCTTCTGAAGTTTCTTCTTCTTTAGAATTTGAGGTTGACTCCTCTTCTTGTTTCTTTTGTACCTATCCAAATCCAAGACCTGTTTTGTTTGTTAACCTTCTTTGTACCTTGATCATCTTATCTACAATATTTGAGCTCTTTCCAAACCTATGTAACTTATCCTTAGACTCTTTTATTTATTACCTTAGTATATCCACTTTTTGTTCTAATTTTTCACATTCTAAGACCTTTGCTTCTAACTTATCCTTGAAATTCTTTGTCTTAGCCATTGACTTATTTATATCCTCTATAAGCTTTCCTTTATTTTCCTCATATTCTTGAAACTAAATCTTAGTTGGGAGTTTTGCTTTATTACCTTCTTTAACGTGTCAAGAGCATAAATAAGCTCTCCCTCAAGAGCAACTTCTCCTTTCTTTGATTCTTCCTCTATTTGTTTGCCTTTGAAAACATATTCATTCTTTTCTAACTTGTAACTCTTTTTTTGTATTTGAAAGAACCTCTTTCCTTGTTTGCCTTGTCCATCCTTGCCTTTCTTTTGGTACCTGTATTTTTTTGATTCCATGTTCTTATAATCCTATTTTTCTTCATCAGTGCTATTTCTAGCTTCTTGACAATTAGTTGCATAGTGACCATACTTTCCACATTTGAAGCATCTAATAGATTTTGCATCTTTAAATATTCTTAGATCCTTATTCCTTCTGCCATAATTTGCTTCTTCATCACTATATGACTCATTTCTTGAATCTAGCTTCTTACCCTTTGTCTTCTTAGTAGCTTTGAAGGTTTATTCCTTTCGGATATTATGTTCCTCTTTTGTTCTCATCTCAAAAGTTGTAAGAATGCCCAGTAATTCATCTCTTGTCAAAAGATCACCATATTTTGATTCCTCTATAGCTAAAATATTTTCACTAAAGCTTTTTGGGAGAGATATTAAGATCTTATCACAAACATCATATTCTTGAACCTCAAATCCAACTCTTTGCATGGCATTAACAAGAACTAATTTTTTCCTCATCCTTCATTCTTAATTCTTCAAATTTTCCTTTGAGATTTCATATCTTTGCCTTTCTAACACTTTTATCTCCTTCATATATGCTTTGCAACTTATCCCAAATTCCTTTTGCTGATTTGCAATGCATAACCTTTATGAAATTTGTTCTATGCAAACCTTTCAAAATTGCATTCATTTATTTTGAATTGTAATGATGTAGAAGCTTACCATATTTATCTATAGGTGGAGTAGCTGGTGGTGTATATCCATTTTCAACTGCTTCTCATATTTCATTGCCATGTGCCATTAGGTGAATCTTCATTCTCATACTCCAAACTATATAATTTCTTCCATAAAATACTAGTGTTGAATTATTTGAGGATCCACTCTTAGAATCCATTGTGTTCTTGTAATATTTTTCTTCAAGATGTTAAACTCTTCCGAAGGAACTTACTCTGATACCAATTGAAGAACAAAAGCTTATATTGAGAGGGGTTGAACATTATAAGACCACTTTTTACTTTTCTTTACCAATAAATATTATTCAATGTATCAATAACAATATCAACCATCGTAATCAAAGTAATGCACAATTCACAACACACAATAGAGACACTAATTTAACGTAGTTCACCCAATGTGGGCTACTCTATGAAGAAAATATTTCACTAGAATTTTCTTAACAAATCTTTTGGTAATCATTTTCCTATTACAAATTTTATGGAACTCTATCCAAAGGAGACACAAACCCCCTAATCAAGTTCGTGGATCTCTATCCACAAGATAACTCCTTTCTCATCTACTATGGTTGGTGATCTTCTAGAAGAATTGTTGCCTTCATTGCATTGGCTAATGGATCTCTATCATCTAAAGACTCATTTCCTCACTCAGAAGACCTGTACTCATTGCCTTGGCTAATGGATTTCTATCCACTGGAGAGTATCATCCTCTATACTCTATCACCTCTAAAGCTTGCTCTCATATCTATCTCAAATTTACACTAAACATAGTCCTTTGGTCTAGCACAAATTTTCTTAATCTCTATCTTTGGTCTGGCACAAAATTGTCCTCAAATCTGCACCAAACTTTGTCCTCAAATCTGAACTAAACTCTGTCCTTCAGTCTATCACAAACTTGTCCTCAATATGTATCCTCAAGCCTTAACACAAAACTTGACTTAATTACAAACCAAATCTACTAGATATACCCCAAACCTTAACTCAAGGTTTGAATAAATCAATCAACTCTGCTCACAAGTATTCTCAAAGAATTGTCTCAAGTCTACCTTGTAATATTCCACAAAAGCTCACACCAATCTATCCATAATTCCTCTCTAGAACTTGTCCAATATTCTCAACAATATGTATTGTAAGCTTCCACAAAAACTCATACCAATATATCCACAAGTCTTCTCTAAGACTTACCTCAAATCTGCTTAACAAGTCCTCACTAGAACTTATCCAATCTCATAGAAACATATAGAGAATTGTTAGAGACTCAATATGCTTCACACTCACAATAATTCTCAAATACTTTCACTCTCTCTCTTTTTATCATATAAACATATAGAGAATTGTTAGAGACTCAATATATTTCATACTTACAAACACTCAACCTCTTTCTCAAATCAATTCAAAATATGGAACAATTTGTTTCATAGAATTAGAAATATCACTTCAACACTTTCTCTTGACTAGCCTTAATCAACTTCACTTAATCAATCTCTAAACAAAATATTCCTTTCTTACAAACCCTAGTCCCAACATATGAACACTTACTCAATAATTTCCAACAATGCTTATCAAACAAGGTTTCTATTATAAACTTTCATTCTAGAAAAACCAAACTCAACAATGATTATCAAACAACCCCTTTTCAATCCTTAGCATTCACAACATCCAACAATCACTCACTAGAAATATGTGCCCATACCTTTTTTTTTTATGAAGAAGTGCCCTTTAAAAACCTGTCTTAAACACAATTTACTTCTTTGCCAATTTCAATGGTTAGATGATAAAATATCACACTAACACTCTTTTAGAAATATTTCTCAATTACAAAAATAATAAAACTCAAATACACCTTATTACTCCTTCTTTGAAATTAGCAATCATAAAAATATACATAAAAATTAATTACTCAATTACTCCTTATAATCTCCAATATTTAATTAACAACCTCCAAAAATCACACCCTCAAAAATAATATTGCCTTTCATTTAATCTCCCTCAAATACTCAATAATCAGATTTAAAAATAAACTTTATAGCCTTCCAAAATATTTATTTTTCATTCAACCTTAGCAACTTTGAAATACATCATGCAACCTTAGAAAAATTAATAATGCATACCTTTTATTTCAATTAAAAGGCCTCAACAGGTTTTGAATGCGAGACCACTCCCAGTCGAGCACCTTATTGAGGCGCTAGCCCACTGTGTGGGCTACGAGCCTCCACACGAAGGGTAAGACTCAAGCCTTCCTCTTCTTCCTTTCCAATCGGTGCGGCATAAATATGAAATGCCCTCTTCTCTTGAAAAACGAACTCGATGGGTTTCTAACCCTACTTTCCTAGCCTACTGCAAGTCTTAGTGCCACCCGCTGTTGCCAACTGCTATACATAGTGTTGTGCGAAGATAAAGGAGCCCTTCTCCTATTTGTCTTGTCCTCTACCATTGAAAGCCTTTTAAAACACACAAAAACCTTACACTCTTTTTGTGCACAAATTTTGGAGCTTGATTTCATCGATAAATTGCATGGGGGTTTAGACTAAGGTTTTTTCCCTCTTTTATACACGAAGGCCAATGCCTTAGAGATGTCAGTGCCTTATTCAAATTTTGAATTCGAATAAATAATAACCTTTATAACCCAACCTTAGGGTTATTTTAATTAACATAAATTAATTTTATAATCAAATTATAATTAATCTATAATTAAATTAATAACTTTGGAAGTTAATTAAATTAATTAATAAATTAATTTATAAATTAATTTATAATGAAATTATTTAAATTAATTTATATCTCTCCTTTTTTTAAAGCGAAAAACCCCTTACGGAGCCGCCTTTGTCTAAGAGGCCATGAACAGGGGGTTCTACACCATCAAAGTCACCCGGGGGTCGCACCCGACCCTGCCCGCACCAATATTATCAATTGGCTTTTGGATACCCAATTCAACTTTTTGGTAGGGTGGAGATTTGAACCTCGGACCTCCCTTGGAGGATTGCCCTCTCCTCTCCAACTCACCTACAAAACCTGGGTTAAAATATCTCCTTTTAATATTATAATAAAATATTATTAATTTTATTTTTCTTGGGCCTCTTCATTGCTCTCTAAACCTTATATGACCACCTAAAACCGGATATGACCAACTGGAGGTGGACTTTATTTTTGCACTGGTTGTGGAACCACTTCTTGCACTGCTCACTAAAACTGACTCTTCAAATCAATGACAACTCAATATTGACATTAATGACAACTCAACTACTCAAAATGTCCAACACTCAGGATCCAACTTCTTTATCTTAGTTGATGGCTCCACTCCTGGTTAATTCTAGAGCATCAAAGGTCTGAGATAGGGTGACCCTTTATCCCTTTTTTTGTTTATCATTGTGGTAGAAGCCCTAGGGAGAAATCTATGGTCTTATTGTTCCAAAGAAGAAATATATCTAGCATTAAACCTACCTCATATCTCATGCCCATTTCCCACCAGTAGTTTGTGGATGACACTATTATGGCCACTCATGCCTCTGTTCCCAAAGCCAAAATAATCAAGTCTATTTTTCTCTCCTTTGAGTCTGTTACTGGCCAAAACGTCAACTTCTTCAAAAGTAAATTGTATTTTCTCAATACGCCCCCCAAATAAAAAACCAACATAGCTAATATCCATGGTTGTGTCATTGCTAATATTCCTACTACCTACCTTGGTTTTCCACTTTTTTTTGGTTCTGCCCAAAAATCTCTTTGGTTTCCACTCATTTAGAGAATTCAAAAAAATATATTAGGATGGAAATGAGGGCTCCTTAGTCAGGTGGGAAAGGCCACCTTAGTCAAAGCCACTCTCCAAAGGATCCCTATTTTCTTTTTGTCCATATTTTAGATTTCAATTGAATTTTGCAACAATATTGAATAGCTCCAAAGGAATTTTCTTTCGTCAATATCAAAACACAAATAATTATTTCATTTAGTTGTGTGGGACCAAGTCTACTCCAAGAAATAATATGATGGTATCAGGATTGGAAAAAACAGATGAACCTAGAACTCATTTCCAAGCAAGGATGATGGATCCTTTAAAATGAAAAGTCACTATCGATTGATATCATCAAGGCTAAAGACCTTTGGTATCAACCAAATTTTGTAGATGATCCTTCACCTATTCAAGGTTCTACTACCTAGAATTCCATATTGTGTACAAGGGAGATCATCAATAAAGGAACTTGTTGGAAACTTGGTGATGGCCAAAATATAGGCTTTTGGGAGGACAAGTGGTTGGGTAACAACCCTCTTCAAACCATCTTGATTTGATCTACCTCAAATATATGACTGACATGTTTTTTGGTACATAGGTGTGCAATTTTTATTGATGTTGATAGGAAGCACTAGCAAACCATTCCTCATGGTAATCTGAATGAAGACCCAAAAAGAGCTAATATGGTTTTGTCTAACATGTTGTAACTTTGTGTAATTCCCAACTATTTAGTTGAAGATAAGCTTTTGTGGGATTCTAGTGAAAATGAGCTTTTGTCTATCAAATTTACCTATTTATTTAATGAAAATCCTGGTCCACCATGGTTCCATTCTAATATCATTTGGAACAAGCACCTCATTCCCAAAGTCTATTTCTTCTTTTGGCTTGTTGTTCAGGATAAAATACTTTCCATTCCAAATATCCATATTTGAGGGCTCCCCATTCCTATATTTTGTTAGCTTTGCAAGCAAGAGTGTGAATCCACCCAAAATATTTTCCTCTCTTGTCCTTTATCCCTCAAATTTCTTTGCTCATTATTTTCATCTATGGTTATTACCTAGTTTCCTCCCTTTTCTCTGAATGAACCTTGTTTATAGTGGCCTAATCTATTTAAAAGATTTCATGTCAAAAATTTTGGACCTTCTATATCCCTCATTTCTTGTGGTAAGTTTGGCATGAATGAAATTCCAGAGCCTTCAATAACTTCATATATGATTCCAACTATGTTCTTTCTAGAGTTATCCATACAACAGCTGAAAATATCTCTCTTATTCAAGGCACTAGGTAGCCAGAGTCCCCAAGTGAAGCTTGATTATCCAAGTCCCTCCAACTCCCTTCCTGCAATATTTCCTCTCCATATTTTGTGGTTGATCGCTCGCTTATCAAGTGGTTGCCTCAATATTTTGGATGGATCAAGTATAATTTTGATGGTGCTTCCAAGGGTAACCTAGGGCTGACTGGAGTAGGAGGTATCATCTGATATCATATAGGGAAGATATTGTTGGTCTTAGAAAAAAATATTGGCATTCAAACTAACCATTTTGCTAAAGGTCGAGCTCTCTTACAAGGAATATCTCTCATGTATAGAATAAACTACCCTAATCTTATTTTCTAAGGTGACTCTATGATATTAGAAGTTTTGTAGGCACCCAGTTAGCATCCTAGAACATCTCCAATTTAATCTCCAAGGCAAATTTACTTTTGAGCTCTTCCCCTAATTTCACTCTCTAACATGTATTTAGGGAAGGAAACTAAGCCACTAACTTTCTAGCTAACCTGGGGGTTTCTTTTCCTAACCTCACCATTTGGAATGAAATTTATCCTCCCCCCTGGTTGATGGTAGTCCCACACCTGTATCTCTTTTGTGATTTTTATCAAGATTCAGATTTCTTTGGTAGCCACATCTTGTCCATGTTATAGGAATCTACCTCAGATTGGATAGCATTTTTAGGACACAACATTGGAGGTTTCATAGATCTATGGAATTTTTCTAAGTTCAAAGGATTTATTTTCAACATTTACTCTCATGCATGGATTCAATGTTCGAGGTATGTGGAGCTTGTGGCTCAATATGGAGAATGTATTTATTAGTCATATATGAAGACATTGTAACCACACCATCTTCAACAAACACCTCTTATATTTTTCTGGTTGCATGACAGATTATAAATTTTATCCATCTACTATCTTACTAAGACACATGAGCAAGCTTTACTCCAAATAAAATTTAGGAATCATTATTACTGGCCTATTTTGGTGGATGAGGGATGAATGTGAGTTCCTAGGATAACTTTCCATTTCAAATTTTTGTTTATGCATGTTCTTGTAGGAAGTCAGTGGTGATGTTATTATCCATCACGAGAGGTGTAGCACCAAAATTGGAAAGGATCAAAACATCATTTTTCTACCAACAATATTTACAACCTTGTGAGAAGTGTCATCAAAATTTTTTCTCATGCCTTTACAGCAACTTTTCTCATGATTGGCCAATGGATTGACTTATAGTGTCTTGTGTGGAACTTCTATTTCACTCTTGCCTCTCTTTTTACCTGTTGAGGCTTCCTATTTTACCCCTGCGAGGGTTTCTCTGTCTGTTTTTGTCTTTCTTCTCGGTTGTTTTAAATAAGGTGCTTCCTTTTTGTTTTAGATGGTTGGGAGTATTGTTACTAACTAGTATTTTTTGTAAAAGTTTATGGGAACCATTCAAAACCTCTCTTACCAATAAAAAAAGTAATATCGATGTTCAAAGAATGACCATTTACTTTGATGTTATGTCTACACAAAGGATAAATGGAATGGATCAAAGTGAAATTTATATTTTTTGGAAGTAACATGGTTTTGAAAATTAAAAGTATAATATGTAATAGTCTCCGACGAAACATAGAAAATGCAAGAAACATATAGAATTTGAAATACTATAGCGAAGGGGGATAAATGGAACAAGTAGACTTCATAGATAAAGAGGTGTTAAACAAGTGGAAGAACAATAGGGATAAAATATTACAAGTTGAGAATTAACAGCTACCATTCTTAGAGATAAGATTAGCAGAGTTATACAACAACCAAGGAAATCAAAGGACTAAGGAGAAGAACCTTAATTAAAAATCACCAAAAAGAACCCATGACTCGAAGACTAGATTTAGAAGAAATGATAGGGATACCCAACTTAATCAAGACTAATGACCCAATGCTAAAATATGGAAGAAATATGTAAAACAGAAGAATGAAAGGTAAATTTAGTTTTGGGATACGATATTCTTCTAAGTCGGGTCTTGGAAATGGAGGACAAGGTCACAAAAAACTTACTAGAAGGTTTTATGGGAGATTATGCTTAGAATAAACAATATAAAACTACATTGAAAATTTTTGGGGTCTTGTTCTTGGATATATCTTGAGGCTTTTGATGGATTTTGGAGCCTTAATATAAATATAAACTCACAGGATAATTTCCATAGAATCAGATATATTATAGCTCCAATATAGTAATATCAATATAATAATGTAAACTAAACAATATGTGCCAACTAATATGTAAATCAAAGCTAATAATATATCAAATTATATTCATTAATAAGCAACAATATGAATGTATAAATAGCTTGAATCATACATGTACAAAGCATGTAGCACAACTTAAAATATTAGTTGCTCAAATGTATGTAAACTTTATTATTCCTCATCTTCTTACAAATGTATAATAAAACACTATCATAATATGATCACAATACTCTCTATGTAAGATTTGTAGGCTATGTAGGTCATTCTTATTATATTTATTATATACCTCTCCATTGAGTAATATATAGTCATTGTAGGATGACTCTTTGGTTACTTTACTCTTCCTTTCCTTATGCCAAGTCTCATGACTCTTGGATTCTCTACTTGACACTTGCATCGATAGACTCTTAACATAACACTTCCTAATCTAAGAACACATGTGGACACTTACATATGAGACACTTGTGTATATTTACACACATTACACTTGCACACTCATTTACATGACACTTGTGTATTTCTTACACATTATTACATTACAAAAAATATTTAATCACACTCTAATTATGACACAACCCTAATCTAATATTTACAAGGTTGTACCAAGGAGGTACATTAGCATGTACAAAATAATGTAATATACTCTAAAACCCCCATGTATTATATAATTTGGTTATTCAAGACTTTAGTCTTCAATCAAGGTCTTTGTCTTCATGTGATCTTGGGACCTGTCCTTGTCCTATTCTCTTTTTTCTTTCTTCAATTCGTTGCCTTTCTATATCCTAATCAAATGAACAATTAGTATCTTTCAATCTCTATAAGAGAAATTCATCTTCATTGATTATCATTTTTTCTAAAAGAGCTTTGATTTCATTTTCTTCAATAGTTTCTTCTAACTCTTGAATTTCATGAATTTCTTGGGCTAGATGTCCTTTTTTATTTCCCTCTCTATATTGCAACTAGTGTTTCCTATACTAATACTCAGGAGGATATCAACATTAAAATTATTTTCATTATGGATTGTAGTGAGTTTGATATTATATTTTTTGTACTGACCTATTTTTTGATATTTTTTATTTATTTTATTTGCTTGAGACTAATTCTTTGGATTATATCTACAGAAATTTGTACTATGTCCTCTTCTTTTATATACTTGACAATATATATTATTCCATTTGGACTAGTTTATTTAAGTTGAAGCAAGTTTTCCTTGTGAATTATCTTTTGACACTAAAGCATCGTTATTTATTTTATCCTTGATTTAATTTTCCACTTCATACTCTTGTAGAATATTGACTAACTCATCAAATGAAGTATATTTTCTTAGAATTTGCAAAGATGTAACTAGATGCTTATAATTTTCTGGAAGAGCTCTCAAGGTCACTTGAACAAGAAATTTATCCTCTACTTTTTCTCCTAGAGTTAATAGTTTTGCTTTTATATATGCTACCTTTCTAAGAAATAGTTCAATATTTTCACCACTATTAACTTTTAAAGAATATAATTGGGATTGAAGATTCAAAATAGTAGCTTTATTTTTCCCTTCAAATATCTTGGCTAAAGTATTCCAAGCTTTTGTAGAAGTTTCTATTGTACTTATATGAGGTTGCATTTCATCAGTAATTGTAAACATTATTATCATAAGTGCTTTGGCTTCTCCATCTTCGTATCTTTGAATTTCTCTAACATCTTCATTAGGTTTTATTTTTGCTCCACTAACTATGTCCCAAAGAATTTCAACTATTAAAATAGATTTTACTTTATTTTTACATGAGGCATAATTTGGTCCTTTCAGAAGTTGATATTCAAAAAGAAATAACTCGTTGTTTGACATAGTAGCACTCATATGACCTTTGAGATAGTCTACCTTATGTCTCCACTAACTATATCCCAAATATTTTCAACTATTAAAATAGATTTTACTTTATTTTTCCATGAGGCATTTGGTCCTTTCAAAAGTTGATATTCATAAAGAAAGAATGTTTTGTTTGATTTAGTAGCACTCATATAACCTTTGACATAGTCTACCTTATGTCTTCCAAGGTTTTAAATAAATTTAAAGTTTCTAAATTTTAATAACTTATGAAGTAGAATTCCTTATGTCTCCCTAATTTCTAGAAACTAAGAAAATATGAACCTTGCAAACTTAATTTCCTAAATTTGATGTTGAATTTATTTTGACTCCCAAATTATTAATTTACAAAAATTCAATAAACTAATTATTTCAAAAATTGATAAAATAAACCAATTTAAAATTTAAATAACTATTAAAAAAACTTATACCTCCAAATTTTAAATTATCAATCACTTATCCCTCCACTTAGCTTAATAATTAATTATAAGAGTGTTATCACTATTTATAACCTTAAATAAATAAATCAATATTTAATAAATCAAATCTTCAAAGGTTTAAAAATTAAATGTTACCTAATTATTTGTGCTCATATTCATTTGTTGCACATTATAGCTTTTGACTGCTCTTCAAATTCATACAAACTACCCTTTGGTTCATTTGACCACTCTTCAGGCTCATGTGAACTGCACTTTAATTCATTTTTTATCATTAACATTTCTTTCAATCACCATGTTGTAGTTTGACATTCCATTTTAGGAGAAAGTGTTAGGGTTTGGATGCTTAATATTCTAATGTTACATCTCCAAATGAAGGAATATTTCCAAGCATGTAGGTAGTAAACATTCCAAGTGAATAACTATTTCGATTGAAACCTCTTCTTTTCATAGTGGAAATTACACCTTTCTCAATGATGCTTCATTGGTCAGTGACTTCCATGTCATGGAAATTGCTTGGCTTCTTTTTGTGCTAGCACTTTTGGAAAGACAAGTCTCCTTTGGTGATTAAAATTCCTTTGTCACCTTCATTTTCAGACTTTAATTATTGCACTTCTACCTTGGATGCTACTACACTTTCTCTCCAACCTCGATTGTTGTACTTTCACCTTGAATGCTACTATGCTTGCGCTCCAACCTCGGTTGTTGCACTTCTTCCTTGGATGTTGGTTTCTATTATGCTCTCTTTCCAAGATAGGATGTTGGTTGCTATTGCGCTTACTCTCAAATATTGATTGTTATGATTTTAACTCCTTTTATGTATCCTCAAAGATGATTGTGTTATTACATTTCTAAGTTTAACTTATCTCACATTCCTTTTAGCTTCCACCATTTCTATTTTGGCTTCTAATCCAATGCACTTTATTTATTTTAGATTTAACCTTCTTACTTACATTCCATGGTAATTTTTTTCCCAGCTTCGGTTGCTTAGGCAATGCTCATGATGAAACTTAGCTTTGCAATAAGCACTTTGAACTTGCACTTACTCATAAATTGAATAGCTTATTCCTTTACTTGCTCAAGCCAAATAATTAATTCTTTAAGCTATACTTGCTCTAGACAAGTGTCTTACATATTTTGCATGGATTAGATAAGCATGTCCTTTTTTATTTTTCCTTTGATTTGAATGTTGTCTTTAAGTTTTGTTTCTTCAAGCTTAAATCACCTTATATTTGGCTACCTCTATCAAGCCTCTTTCTCTAAATATTTGGAATCTACAATATTCAAGCCTTCTTTATTTCCTTTAATAATGGGCTTATTTATATCAAATATGACCTCTTCTCTATGAACCTATTTCTATGAAGATCTCATTCTTACAATATTGGCTACTTAAACCAATGTCAAGGTCAGTATGACCTGAATCTTTAATATCACTAAAAATATTTATCAAGGCATTTTTCTTCAAAATATCTATTCATTATATCAATATCAAGATCTATCTTCAATACCTAAATCTTCTTATAGATCACCTTCTATTCTGAATAGAATTCTAGAATAGATAAACTCGATCTTTTTTTGTACTTCTATCTCTATCAAGATCTCTTCTTCAAGATCTAAAACTATAATAGACTACAACTATAATAGCTTTGTGAAATCTTGTTGTCTTCTCTTACACTTGAATATGAAAGTCTTATCTATCTATTGTAATAATCTTCTCACGTTTCTAATAATATTTGTTGCAGCAATGTCTTAGGTCACACCTAAGAGATCAATAATATCAAGATGACAATAAAATTTTCTAATGCTCCAAAGATGATAGCTTGATTGTACCAAATTATTCAACTTTCTTTTGAGTGTTGATAGAAATTGGTTGTTAATAATTTGTCTGTCCTTGAAATCATTTATCAATTTCAAGGTTGGATATTTCTCTAATAATAAATTATCTTCAAGTTGATTCACCACAATATGAATCCTAGTCTTCACTGGTTATTCTTCAACCTAGTGGAAAGACTATAGATGAGTCCTAGTCTTTACTATTTGTCTCTATAACTATGGAAATACCCTAGATATTTTTCTTCCTTTGATATTACAATAGAGTCTAGGTCTATCTCCCTTTAAAGTAGATAGTCTCTAACCAATTTTGTTACACTGGACACAGATTGGTTTTATATGTAGCTAAAAAAAATCACCTTGAGCAAGAAACTCCTTGCTCTAGCCCTAATGCCACTAATGATTTTTGAAGCCTCAATATAAATTTAAACTTAATGGATAATTTCCATATAATCAAATATATGATATCCACAATATAGTAAGATCAATATAATAATATAAACTAAATAGTATGAGGCAACTAATATGTAAATCAAAGCTAATAATATATCAAATAGTATTCATTAATAAGCAACAATATGAATGCATAAATAGCCTGAATCATACATGTACAAAGAATGTAGCACAACTTACAATATTAGTTGCTCAAATGTATGCAAACTTTATTACTCCTTGTCTTCTTACAAATGTATCATAAAAACACTATTACAAGATGATCACGATACTCTCTATGTAAGCTTTGTAGGTTATGTAGTATATGCTCATTATGTTTGTTATATGCCTCTCCATGGAGTAATATATAGTTATTATAGGATGAATCTTTGGTTACTTAACTCTTCATTTCTTTATGCCAAGTATCATAACTCGTGGCTTATCTACTTGATAGTTGCATATACATGACTCTATCTTGTATGCATAGTTAGACATGACTCTTCACATAACACTTCCTAATATAAGAATACATGTGTAAATTTACATATGAGATATTTGTACACATTTACACACATTACACTTGCACACTCATTTACATGACACTTGTGCATTTCTTACACATTATTACATTACATAAAATATTTACTCACACTCTAATCTAGGACACAACCCTAATCTAATATTTACAAGGTTGTACCAAGGAGGTACATTAGCATGTACCAAATAATATAATATAGTCTAATAATTTTATTTCTTAATTAGAGGATGGATGTTTTTCACCCTTAGAATGAAATAATATGTAGCACTCATTAAAAAATAGTTGTGGGGTCCAATTGCACTATCTTTGAGGTAGTGGACTCCATGTTTTGATCCATAAATGGAAACATGATCAATTCAACCTATATGAGTTAAATTGCTAGGGCCACCATTATAACTATGCTCATTAAAAATACTAAAATAAATTTGGAATATAATAGGATACTTCATAAAAATGGATGATTGTACTTTAACCAACTCTTCCTTGACTATAAAAAAGATTTTATTTGAAATAGATTCAAGGAAAGTACTTCTAAACAACATGAATATTTAAGTAGAGAAATGAAAAAATACTTAGAGCCTTAACTACATAAAAGTTTCCTTTAAGTGTGCTCGATGCCATGTATATGGATATGTGACAAGTGAATGTTATCTAAATTTTACCAAAATAAGATGGAGGACAAAAAATTACATGATCCCAAGTTCAAATCAAACAAATGATGTGTAGGTATCCAAAAGAAGAGAGAATCCATAAGAAGTATTAGAAGAAGACCAAAATATTTTCTTTAGAGATAAAGAAAAAGAAAAAATATCTTATGATAAAGGAAGGGGTAAACATAAGGGAGAACAAGAGGGGGGAGGTGGCAAGCATGTGGAACTAGTTTAGGAGGAAGGAAATATAGGAATTATGCTTAGAATAGAGTATGTATACGAGAGCTTAATACTATAATTTCTTAACCAAGGTTAGAAAGATAAGATGGCACACACAAATCGCATTTGAACCAGTAATCCCAAAAAATATTAACTATGAGTTTTAGTCCACTCTATAAGAATCTTATCAAAAATATAGAATTACAAAGTTAGGAGCAAAGGGACAAGAGAATATAAAAATAAAATTGGAAGATAAAGTGACTAAGGAGAACACAATATCCATCAAGGATATAGTCTTAGCATTATACAAAATTCCAAATGATTGATCATTATCTCAATCATCTTTCACCTTAAAGGATGAATCAATTATTAATAGGAAGAATCACTATATCCTAAGATCACACAAAAAATATGGATCAAAAAAAGGTATAGCAATGAAATGAGGTATAGTTTCAAATTTTAGAAGTGATAGGAACACCTTAGCATGGGGTAGGAAATCTTACCTAAGCATTTCCAAAGATAAATCATTAAGAGATATATAAAATAGAAATAACAATATCATATTTAGGGTTCTCAGAGCAAGTCAAACCCCTAAAATTTTAAATAATGTTAATAATCTCACTTAATATTAAGGGAATGGGTAGTACCTCAAAATAGAATGCCTTGAATAGGTTAGTATAGGTGCAAAAACAAGATCCATTAATATTGTAAGAAATAATGGGAGAAGATTAAAAAGTCAAAGGACATCTATACAAATTCATGAAAGATTAGGAATTCCTTTTTGTGGATATAGAAGGGAGGTCAAAGAGTCTAATTTTATGATGGAAAAAGACTTGTCAACTTGTAATTCAAAAAATACAATAGCAAATTCTATATCTAAAGAAGGCCTTTAGGTAGAGCAGGAAAGATGGGTATTATGGGATACAAGGAATGTAACTCCTATGCTAACTATAACTAGGCCTATTCATAACCCTTAACCAGACTCCTATGTCCACCTAGAAAATCAAAATATAATAGTGTTTCAAAAACATTATGGAAATTCATTATACCTTCTCAAAAATAGAATGGAAAAATATAGAAAATTTTAGTTTTGAAAATATCTATATGGATCTTAGAAAAGGTTACTTTTTGAAAAGTAAAATATCCCTAAGGATTTATCAAATATTAAATGAATGTCACGTGCATCTACACCTTATAATTTTATTTTCTTGGAATATAAATTATGTTTTTTCTGTGGAAAAAGAAAGTGTTGTGCTAAAGAAATAAGATCTATGGTTTCAATCCTATTAAATGTTTTGTTTTTTTAATTTGAATAAAAATTTATAAGAAATAAAATTAATTACCAATGTTATTAACTCAACATGTTAAATTCTTTAGTTTTCTAAAAATAAATTGAAGTTTGAATCTTGCTAAATAATACATACTAATCAAACTATTATAATATCACTATATGATGATGATAAAATATAACATAATTTTAATATATAAAACTAATTTAAAAAAATAATTAATTAATTTATGTAATATGTTGTTTTACATATAACCATGTAAAAAAACAAATAAATAAATAACTCCTATAATGTTTTGCTTTTTATATAGGCATGTCATATTTAATGACTAGAAGGAAATATGCAAAAACAATATATTTAAATGTAGTGGTTAGAGGAGTTGGAAATATAGGTACAAAGGTGGTGGTAGTGGGGTTCGATGAATGCTAAAGCAAATATCTTTCTTACATACATAGGGCTTTTGTTTATTATGATATTAAAATTTATATAATTTTATTAAAATAAATATGTTTTATTATAGTTTAATAAGTATAGTGTAGTGGTTAAGGTTTTAGTTAAGTTGGATGGTAGTTGTTAATTTTTTATTAGTTAATTGCTTTGGTTTGATGTTCTGGAGGGTCGTGTCCTACTATATTCATCTAACTCAACCAATTAATTTTTTTTTGATGTAAAAAAACATTATATTAAAGAATTAACAAAATACATGTTTACAAACAAAGAAGAGGTGGATAAACATGTCACATGGATAACACCATCAACCAAACAAAACTATCCCTATCAAAATAGAGTATCCTAAATTACTGAGCATGGTGTGTTCCCCCATTGTTTAATAAGCTCTTGAAGATGAGTGAGCTCCATGCTCATATTATTGGCTTGAACTGTAATCTAAAAATACACAGAGAAAATAATATTAGACTTCTCAAAAGCAGAGACGTGTAAAGAGGAAGTACACTTACCAAAGATACAGTCATTTCTAGCTCTCCATAAATTGAACATGTTCATCATATGAACCAAGTGCCACACTTCATAAAAAATAGTCGGTAATGGAGGGGGATCTCCCAAAATGATATGCTTCCACTCAAACATGGCAAAGGAATAGGGTCTAAAAAGAGAAAAAAGCCACTCCCAAATGGAATGAGCATGAGCACAAACCCAAAAAAGATGGACAAAGTCTTCATATTGAAGACAAAAAGGGCAAGAAGGGTTGGGGATGCCTAAATGTTGTAGGCGCTCCCCAACAGGAAGCCCTTGGTGCAAAAGACTCCAAGTAAAATAAGAAATTTTGGGCTCCAAGAAAGGATCCCAAGTTATCTGGAACCTATGCAACCAAACAGGTCGAGGGGAGGAGACCTTCCATCGTTGATTGAGCTTCTAAATCATGGGGAGGCAAAGAGAGAGCCATCCATACCCCAATAGGGTATTATAATTCTGAAATAGAGTGTCCAGATACTACTTCCAGTCCTTCCACCAAGGTCACTGAGAAAGCACAAAAATCTTGTGTAACATGAAGTTAGGGAGAGCAACCTTGACAACCTCAAATGTATCCTTATCAGAGTGATTAAGCCTAAATTTATCTCTAAAATCATCCCAAGGGAGCCAATACCTGGTAGGACAAGAAACGAGATCAGTGATGCATCACACACCTTTACAAAAGAATATTAATACATAAACCCAAGGAACCTATGCAAGTAGGATACCCTAGTAGGTGATAATAGGTGACCACCAAACATTCATTTGGTTTATGGAGAGGCCATGCCAAAAGCTCTGTTCATTCCATCTAAGCCAAGATTTAACACTCTCCCAAGCTTTCCAAATGTTCCTAATGATGAAGGATCATGACACTTTGATAGACACAGGGGAAATAAGGAGGGAAGGGAACCCCATGCCCTTCCAACTCTTATGCCCAAAAGGGGAACCTTCACTAATATAGTGTCATATGCAAATCTTCCAAGCCTCATTACCTATGAGGGCTCTAATGACCACTTAACACAAAGGGCCCAACATTGATGTTGGGTATTAATAATGCCAAGTCCACCATGGCTTATGGGAAGACAACAATACTCCTAGGCAACACGGTGGAATCCTGAAGCATTATTGAAGGAGAACCATAAGAAGTCTCACAAAAGCTTATCAAGATTATTATAACAATTTTTTGATGGGACCCAGCAGAAAGAATAATAAACATGGGTGACCGCAAGGACTTTAGTGCAAATTTGAAATTTACCAACAAGGGAGAGTTTCTTAGTGGATAGTAGGTAAGTTTCTGTTCCACCCTGTTAACAATATACTTCCATAACTCTGGAAACAACCCACTAAAGGAAAAAGGAATGCCTAAAAAATGAAAAAAATTCCTCTCTTGGATGATATTCCATTGATATTGATTAAGCCAGTGGGACATTGGGTAGAGAGATTGCCTATAACATTGGGTCTTTCTCCATTGAATGGAGGATCCATAAGCCAAAAAAAAAGTGTCTAGGTAAGCAAGCGCTTGTTGAATGATACCTTCTTCCTCAATAATAGTGAGGAAAGAGTTATCAACAAAATGATAATTGATCAACTGAGTATCACCTCGAGGGAGAGAAATTCCTTGAATAGAATCATGAGCAACGTGATGAGCTAGTAAATATCCAAGCCCTTTAGTAGCAATGATATAAAGGGAAGGAGCTAAAGGGTAACGTTGTCTAATGGATATAAAGAGACCAATGGTTGAGGACTTGTGTCTATTAATGGATAAAATAGCCGAAGCCTCAGCAAACAATATTTTGACATAACTAATGAAGCAATGCCCAAAACCAAGAGCTTTAAGCATGGCTAGAATGAAGGACCAATCAATCCTGTCATATACTTTCTCAAATTCAATTTTGATGAACATGGACTGTTGGTTAGAATTATGAGCCCACTCTATACCTTCCCAGACATCAATAATATTGTCAAGGATTTATCTACCTTGAATAAATCCAATTTTCTTTAGGCACACGATAATAGGAAGGAGATGGTAGATGTGTAAAGCTAGGGCTTTTGCAATGATCTTGTAAGAGATATTAAGGAGATTAATAGGTCTCCAATGTGTGATGATTTCAGGATCACCAACCTTGGGAATAAATTTAATAATACCTTGATTAATATTAGGGCCCAACAAAACCTTAGCGAAGGCCTCTTGATAGAATTTGAGAAGATTAGGCCCTATAGTGTCCCAAAGGGATTTGTAGAATTCACAATGGAAACCATCGAGACCGAGGGATTTATCATTGGCCATATGAGAAATAGCTTCCTTCAGATCCTTCAAAGATAGGGCCTTATCACAAGCAACTCTTTGAGACTCAAAAAGTCATTCTAGAACCACTGAAAAGCAATATTTAAGGGCCTCATCATGTTGTGAGGAGCGGGCCTAAGCCGCAAATATAGACTGGTAATGCTCTTCAAAAGTAGAGAGAATAATAGGAAGATTAGAAACACACTCTCCATTAATGTTAAGGGCTTCAATACCCAAAAATTGATTAGTAGGACGCAAGCGCTGAAAGAACTCCTTGGTAACCCTATCTCCAAATTTGAGCCAATGCAATCTCATCTTGATTTGAGCTCCTTTGGCATCATAGTGCTCTACCAAAAGAAGCTAGTGTTTAACCATAGTGAGGTGTCTCTGAAGCTCCTCATTGAAAGGATTGGACTGAATTTTAGAAGAGGTCACTTCCAACTCTCGCTTAAGAGTAGTGTTGGAATGACGACGAAGCTTAGCAATATTACACCCGAAACTTAGCAATATTACACCCAAGTGGTAGTAGAAGCGGGTAGTGCATTGGATAGTAGCATTCTACCAATCAATCCATCTTAAGGCCCCTTTCGGTCTGGGAACAAGATTCTAAATTTTGATAATATAGGCCCTCAATATGGGGTGGTGCAAATGCAGGTATTAAGGTAAAATTACAAATGAGAAAGAGGAGGGAGAGTAGAAGAAACCAATATAGAAAAGGAAATGGGGGAATGGTCAGACAAGCAGAGCTCAGGATGGATAGAGATAAAGAGAGAAGAATATGAGGGTCACTTGAATGATAAAATATCAAAATTTGAGAGCATGACTCTATCCAATCTTTTCAAAATATGATTATTACCTTGTTGATTGTTAGACCATGTGAACCAAGCACTATCCAGGAATGAAGAGGGTAAAAAGCAGCTATTGGGATTAGAGAGCCCCAACTTTTCTTTCATGAAAATCCATGCTTCTCTTTCCTTTGCAGCCCACCTCATGGGACGAAGACCCACTTTATCACATGGAAATTTGATCATATTCAAGTTCCCACAGAGCAACCAAACAACAAGGGGAAGAGAGTGTTTCCCACCGCCACAACACACAACGATCATTGGCATTGTTAGGAGCATAGATGTTGAGCACACCAAGAATATGGCCATCAATCTCCATCACAACCCAAACAACATGATTAGAAGGGTCACAACCCTAAGAGATCATTTTAGATTGATAAGATTCTGAAAGATAAATTATTGCCCCTCCTTTACCCATGTCATGCATAGTATGAAAGGTGTGGCCTCGAGACCAGAGAAAGGAGCAAGTACTTGACAACATAAAATTAGCGACTTTGACTTCCTAAAGGCAAAAGATATCAATATTACATTTTTTTTAACTTGAAGTCATCTAGACCCTGACACACTATGTACTTGTGCACAGGATCTGTCAAACCATGACATTCCAAGATAAGCATTTCATGAGACATGATCGAAGAGCATATTTCCTTCAAGGACATCAGAGTCCTCAAAATATGCTAAGGATTCAAAGGTATTTGTGAGAAACCTATTATGGTTTTCACGAAAAAATATGTCTTTCACTACTTCTCCAAAGGGATGCTTGAGGTATCCCGAAATGGACTGTGAGAGTGACGAGGGTTTCGTGAGGAAAATTCACTTGGTAGATTAGGTGGAGAAACCTAGCATTCGCTTGAGGGAGCCGGTACTAGCATAGTTGATGGCTTATCTGACTAGGAGGCTTGAATAATTGGGGATTTTTTTTGTTATTACTAGAAGAGGTTCCTATAGGGAGAGAAACATAAGTCCCTTCTATAGAGATTGCATGAGAAACCCCAGACTGAGATCTCGATTGAGACTCCTTTTTACCAACTCCTATAGAAGTTTGTGGTCAATTTCCTTTGTTGTTCTTCCTAGTGATAGAAGTCCAGTCCTCCCCTCCATTAGTGGGAGGGGCAAATTTATTTTTGTTTGAAGGTGTCTCTACTGAAGCCCGATTTTTGAATCGACCCTCCACAAGAGGGCAATCTTTTATCTTGTGGGCAACAGATTGACACCGATAATAGGTATTGGGAAGATTGATATAAACCACCCATTGTTGAAAACAGGTCCCTCAACCTGAATATTAATAGAATCCTTAAGATCCTTTGATAGATCAATATGGTTGCACAACATAGAATTTTTATGGCTCCATGCATACAAACTTACCAATGGGTGTGACAAGTTGTAGCAAAAATGACCAAAGGAGAAAAAAAAGACCTGAAAATTATAATAATAATACTTAATAATATTAACAATTCCTTATATTAAATACATATAAATTTATTATAATTTTTTTTTATTGGTAAATGAATTTTAAAAGAATCCTAAATAGGGTTACCATCATATTCTCTTTAGAAGAAGCAAATTATTTGCAATAATAAAGGGTTAGTTTTTTTAATCAAAAGGTCTCTATAGATAATGTAGGTAGGCCTCCTTTAATTCTAAGGTAGTGGGATTGCACCAATAACGAGCAAGGCACAAAACCCGCAATGAAGTGACCTTTTGGAGAAAGTAGCTTTTCCTTACGAAAAGAATATTGTTGTTTCATCAATGGTCTTTTCATACCATAGGAAGAGTGGTTTAATAGTAAGATTGAAAAACTCGAAGAAGATATTCAAAGATAAAACTGTATATCTGATATGTTTCTTTATTTACTATATATCTAAATCCAACTATTTACTTAGAAATGCACAGGAAATCAAGTTTGCACCAATGCAGACTGGAGGAATTAATTTTGAAACAAAGTTCAGGGAGATGCATTACACCTTGTAACGAAAACAAAATGTTGGCCAACCCCAAAACTATGGGGTAACTATCCTCCATTGGTTATCAGAACATAGCCAATAAAGGCCAGTTCATTTAATGGGTCCCTTCGATGAAGAAAGACGAGACGTTCTTTATGTTATTTGGACAAGGATGCTTGCGCATCAAATGATGTGCCCGTGCCCCCCACATGATGGGACAGAGCACCATTATTAGGGACAGTGAGTTCAATATGATTTTTTTTACTCTTTATTCATTGGGCATAATTAAAAAAATTACTTTTGGCCCCTCCAAAGCTCTACAATCCAAGTGGGATTTTTTTTTTCTGTCATCTAGGCTGACATACATTTTTGTCATGTCACCCACGATATGTACAGGAATGACTCTTAGATTTGATTGATTAGTGAAAAAAATCAGAGTCGCAACTGCTAAATCTCACTTATCTTGCTGTACTATGTAGCTCTGAGATTGAACTGATATTGAGAGTCACGGGCTCATCTAACAGTCCTTGTCTTTCTTTGCCTGGCTTCTTTCATGCTTTCTGGTTTATCATGAACAGCCCTGCTTGATCATCCCTTCTACTTTAGGTTCCTCACATGCCCTCGTGCAGTGGGAATTGCAGTACATGCATACGGGGGATGTAAAGAATTTGGGTCTACCTTTTCATGCTAGGATTGATAATTCTGATGGGTGATTGAAGGATGTGACATTCACAGTGCACAGGAATTGAATATTTTATAGGCCATGTTTTGGCATGGGAGTAGCATCTTCAGACCGGTGCTCTATGGTAGGTATATAGAGAGAATGCTGTCTTATAATCTCAATTGAAGTTTTTCAATGATCTAGGATTTTTTTTTTTGGGTGGGGTGGGGTGGGGTGGGGTTTCTGGGTTCAATGAATTCATGTGATTTCAAATGTTAAAATCCCACCTTGTCGTTCAGTCATTTTGTACTTGGTTTAAAGCTAATTCTAGGATGGGCATTTCTAGAATGTGTCTTTCTGTAACTTCAGCCTTGTTATTTTGATTACTAAAATAAGCTGGCAACAATCATGGAATGAAGGATATGTTGACAATGAATCAGTTCTTATTTCAGTAATGCTTTATCTTCTTCCTCCAATCAAAGGCCTGTCTATGTAGGAAGTTGGCCCAGATCTTCAAGAGGAGGTATGTGAATTACAACCTAATATTGCTGTTTATCTTGCTTATTCCAACTCATGGCCTTGAACATGTAAAATGCTAGTAGCAATCTTGCATTGCTGGTTTTGGAAACAATGAAGTAAGGACTCTCAAACAAAGGATATACAAACAAGTTATGAATTCAGCGATTTTATTTCTAGCAGAAGGCATATGTAAAACATTGGAAAGAGTCTAGCAATGAAGTATTTAACTAGCTTTCATTCCATTGATGCTCTAAACTTCTTCTCCCGCTTCCTACCAGAGACATTGTCTACTTAGGACAATGGCACCAGTGCTGCAGTGAAGGTTATGTGAACATTCTTATATGTCAAGGATGCTTGCCTTCCACTTCAATCCAGAGCCCTCGTCGTTGTTAGAAGTTAGCACCAAGCTTGCAATGAAGGATATGGCTCAAGCCTTGTTCCATTGATGCTCAACCTCATCTTCTTCCAACCAAAGGCTATGTTTATGGAGGGAGTTGGAAAAAGAAACTTATCTTGGAATTTTTAGAAACTCTCTAAATCTTATCTTAGAGTTCGTATGAATTCTCCTTTATCTAACTGTTGCTTACACTCTACTGCCAATCAAAAGCCTTCCCTGTGTGTGGTTGGCACCAACCTCAATAAAGCTAATGTGGTCAGTGAACTATTGTCAATTCATTGATGCATAACTTAATGGGTGCCAAGGTAAGAAACCCTTAGGAATCTCACAATCTAGGTTATTTGGTCCACTACTTAATGGGTAGTTGTGCTCTTTCTCTTCTTGACACAATAGACACTTGGAAATGCAAATGGCAATTTTTTTAGGTATCCTCTTCAGTGGCAGGGCAAAGGTGCAGGGATCAAGATGAGCTATGCTATTGCAGCTACAATGGCTTAAAAAGTGTACACCTTTGAAACACACTTTGAATATAGATAAAAACAAAGCTGCAAACTGAACTACAAACTTGTTGAGGAATAGTCTCCAAGATTAGGATAGGGACTACAAACCTATTCCAAACTGTGAAAACTAGAATAAGAAGAGAGATTTTTTTAACACTCACAAGTTATCCATGGCTAGGAAGGGCCACATCAATGGTCTGCATGAGGACACAGACGGTACTCCAGTGAGGTTGGACACCATCTTTGAAGATGAACAAGCCTCAGTACCCAAAAGGGCTTCAAGGAAAATTATCAGGCTAAGAAGTGGAAGAAGAAAACTATTTAGAAGGCGTTGGAGGATCAGGATTCCTAAGCTGAAGCTGAGAAGGGTGATTTCTCCTTTGAATATGTTGAAGAAACTCCGTGATGCCTATGTGAACATGATGCTGTCCTTGGAATCCAGAGGGGGATTTGGGTGTGGTGGATTGTTGGTTGGGAATCAGGTGGTGTATCCAACAGTCATGCCTGGACGGGTCATTCATCGCCATGATCATGAACAGGAGCTTCGCATTGCAGGTTTCAGAGCTTAAAATTTTCTTGTCTGAACTCTTTTCTGGTGCTTTTTCTCAGGTTTCTTGCTCTCTCCAGAGTAAATCTCTTTTGGCAACATTAAGAGGTATTGTGCCATTGTTTGGAGCAGCTCAGAACAAAACTTGCAGGTATAAGGGTCCATGACATTCAGAATACTGACGCTTCCAGCTTAATTTTGTTGTAATAGAATGAACCTGTAGAGGCCTTGACTGAGCAACGTTAAAATGAGACTGTAGAGCACTGCCTTGGGTATTCAGCAATTCTGAAAGCAATTTGGAATTTTTATTTGAATCAAACGTTTTCTATCCTGTGGCCTGTTTTTGCCATTTGATGTATAAGCCCTGATATGTTTGGAAATAACTCAAACTAGAATATATTGTGGACTTACCGTTTCAAATTTAACATTGAATGAAAGCCTACAACCGTCAAGCAATTCATTGGATCATTTTATTTTCAATTTTTGTATTAGTAATTGATATTAGAAATTTATTAATAGCTCAACCTAGAATATATTGTGGACTTACCGTTTCAAATTTAACATTGAATGAAAGCCTACAACCGTCAAGCAATTCATTGGATCATTTTATTTTCAAATTTTTGTATTAATAATTGATATTAGAAATTTATTAATTAGTTTAATCAGTTCAAAAATTTGACTTCTAAAAAGGAGATCTAATAGATCTAATTTTCGACCGTCAAGCACATATAGTATCACTATGTATTCTTGCTGGGTGGACTTATTATAATCTTAAAATAAATAAATAATTTATATTAGAAGTTTTAGGACTAAAACATTGCAGTGGAGTGATATAATGTGCATTAATATACATTCTTATATTTTTTGAAATTTAAATTTAATTTGCATAAATAAATAAAAATTAATTACAGTTTAAAATTTAATTATATAAAATTATAATATATTTTTAAAAGTATTATATTAAAAAAGTAATAGAATATATTTTTACAAATAAAAAGAAATAGGTAGATAAACATGTTATGTGGTCAACACCATCAACCAAAAAACCATTGCCATAAAAACAACGCAAAAAATCAAGAAATCAACTAACAACTAATCAAAGTTGCCTTGCAGAATTGGCAGACAAATACAATCAACTAGCTAACAGGATGATTACATGTTGACGGTTGAGTGCATGCCACAAGAGCAAAAGAAAAAAAGGGGGAATCCTTGCAATAGTGAAGAATCATTACATAGGTTTAGCTAACACTAGGACCGAGTCCCACCCAACATTATCATTAGGAGACTTGGCTAAACACCATCCATGCCTAGAAGAAGTGTTAGGAACATCTTTCCACACCATCCATGCCTAGAAGAAGTGTTAGGAACATCTTTCTAGCTGTGAATAAATAAATCCTCATTGGAAACAAACACTAGAGCACTTGATTTGACCAAGGCGTCGAGCTAAGGCGCCAGGGGAGAGAGAGGAGCAGTTAGGTTACCAAGGTCAACTTTGTAAGGAGGGTGATCTTGAGTTGGGGTAGGAGTGTGATTTGGGGTTGAGCAATGATATTGTTTGGACTTAGAATGACTTCGAGGATAATCCTGCTCAGGAGGCACCTAATTGATTATGCATAGAGTGTTCCCCCAATGACCAATAGGCTCTTGAAGATGAGAGAGCTCCATAGTCACATTTTTTTTTTTTTAATTTGTGGAAAACATCCCAAAAGGGATGCCACTTTCGGGTAAGACCCAAGGAGGCGGGGGTATCCATTCCGCCAAAAACACCCGGGACTCGGACCTGGCCTACCACCTTTGACATACTCAAGGAGCAAACAAACACACAAAACCAATTTAAAAATAAGTAAATAACAACAAAAATAATAAAATAAAATAAAAAACATGCTCCTTGAGTGTGTCAAAAACAAAAGCACAACCAAACACGCACAATAAGATAAAAGAAACCACAACACAAACCACATAGAAAAACACAAGAACCACATAACAAAACACAAACAAGACAAAAACAAAAGAACACTACAAAGACATAACCCACAAAAAACATGAAAAATAAACACAACCAAAACCTAAAAAATATAAAAATAAAAATAAAAAACAACCAACAACGAGACAATAAACAAAAACAAAAAACATAGAAAACACTCACACATAAAAACACGAAATAACACAAACAAAGAGAAACCCAAGAACAAGAACGAAAAAAACACAAGAACAATAACAAAAAACATAAAAAAAAAAAAACAACAACAACAAAAACACAAGAACAACAAAAAACAACACAAAGAACACAAAAACAAAACAAAACAAAAGAACCCACCCACCTTAAAAAACTAAACAAAAAAAAAGAAAAAAAATTGAACATAACAATGACCTATCTAGACCAGAAGACTATTAAGGCAAGAATCAACAGAGGAAACAAAATAAAGAATAGAATGAGCTAGGGAACTAAAAAAACTGAATGAACCAAAGAGAAGCAAAAAAAAAAACAAGAAGAAACTAGGTACCTTCGAGCTGGAGCCATCCAAAGAAATGATAGAAAGAAGAGCTTCCCTAATTTGAGAAGCCCACCATATAGGAGGGTGGCCATAACAAGTAAGATCACCTTTGTCCAAAGCCCAATTAGCTAAAGCATCAACACTCTTGTTTTGATCTCCGACCACATGATTGTAATCAACTTTCAAAAATCCCATCTGGATTAACTGAATCTTCTCAATAATTCTTTTTATTCTCCAATCCACCTTATGATTCTTAGAAGGAGTCTTCAAGAGATTAATCATAAGTTGAGAGTCGGACTCAACTAACACCTTTTCCCATCCAACCTTAGTAGCCTCCTGAAGGCCTCCGAGGATACCATACCCCTCGGCAAGGTTATTGGAAAGAATACCCAAATTCTCAGCAAAAGTAAAAACCAGGGAGCCATCCGAAAGTCTACCAATTCCTCCCACCATTGGCTTTTCTAGGGTTCCCTCTAGAGGCTCCATCAGTATTGACTTTTCCAAAATCCTTAGGAGGAGGTTGCCAATTTCTAGTCCTATCCATCTTACTAATACTCACATTCCCTTTAAGTTGGTTGCCCTTAGAATATTTAATCTTCAATATTTGCATCACTTGATCCCATCTTTGGTGGGAGTTTTGGGGGTGATTAAGGAGTTGATGGACTGATTCAACTAAGTTGGCTATGGTCTTTTGCCAAATATAGTGAATATCCTTCCTATCTTGATTAAAAATTTGGTTGTTCCTTTCATTCCAAATATTCCAAAGAAGAATGGTAGAACCCATCCAAACTAAGTGCCTAATAAAATGATCAACACCCTCTTGATTAGGCCAATCCCTCCAAAGTTGTTCAAAAGTAAAAAAATTGGACCACTGTAAGCCAAGTAAAGTGGCCATTCTCCTCCATAGCTCAGAGGCTAAAGTACACTCAATAAAAATATGGTTGATATTTTCTACATTCTCTTCACACATTTCACATCTAAAAGGGCCATGAAAACCACGCTTCATAAGTTGCTCACCGAGTAAGCACCCTACGATGCAATAAAAGCCAATTAAAGAACCTCACCTTAGGCCAGAGATTTTGAGCCCACAATCGAGAAAATATGTCGGAAGAATGGTTGGGATTATTATGGCATAAGGTCAAATAACCTTGAGCAACTGAATACTCACCCTTAGTAGTGTTGTTCCATCCAAAACAATATTTTTCATGGGACCAAGAGAGGGATCTCATATGAAGGATGCCTTGGATATCTTGTCTTTGCCTTTATGGGATTTGAATAGGCCGAGTCCTCAATAGGGATCCAATATCTACCAACCTTTGAATTACCAGTATGGTATCGATAGTAATTAGCCACCTTTATCCAATTAGCTCGGTGAAGCTCCTCCATCCAAGGCCTCCAATCGGGAAACTGAGTTATCAAAGGCTTGTGACCATCCCAAGAATCTGTCCAAAAATTTGCATGTTGACCATTATGAATGATCCAAAATAATTTTTTCTTTATCAAATCCTCACCGGTCTTAAGAACTGCTAAAATGGGAGAACCTTTGGTAGGAAGTTGATAGCGAACAAGGTCTTCGGGACTTTTGTTCTCAGCATATTTAGCACGAAGATTATTGGCCCAAAGAGCATTGGGGTTATGCAACATCCTCCAATATAATTTAGCGGCTAAAGCTTTGTTGTTATTAATTGAAGACCGGAATCCTAACCCCCCTTCACTCTTAGGAAGACATAAAGTATCCCATTTCACCAAGGCCCATTTTCTTTTCTCCTTAGTACCACTCCAAAGGAAACGATGACTGATTTGATCCAATTCTCGAAGAACAACCTTTGGGATATTCAAAATGGAAGAAACATAAATAGGAATAGCTTGAAGGACTGATTTTACCAAGGTGATTCTACCCCCGGAAGAAAGCCACTTGTTGGTCCACTTTCCAATTTTCTTCTTGACTTTGTCCAACAACCAATTCCAATATTTATTTTTCTGCCTTTGAATATTTATGGGAATACCTAAATAAGTGATTGGAAGAGAGGTCTTCTTATATCTTAATTTATCCAAGACCATGGATTCCTGTCTAGCAGAAGCGGTGAAAGAAAATAACTTTAGATTTGTCTTCATTGATCAAGCTGCCTAGTAGCCTTAGAAAAATAGCTAATGATTTGCTTAATATTAGAAGCTTCCTTAAGCGTAGCTTTACCTAAAAGAGTAGAGTCATCCACAAATTGAAGATGAGAGATAGGTCTAGCTCCATGAGCAATGGTAACTCCCTCAAGGGTTTTGTTTTCCCTCTTTTTGGTTATAGTCCTACCCAAGCATTCAACAAGAATGATGAATAAATAAGGGGATAGCGGGTCACCTTGCCTAATACCTCTGGAAGCTGGGAATGACTGAGAAGGCCTGCCATTGATAAGAACTAAGTAGGAAACTGAAGAGATACATCCCATAATCCAATCCATCCAATCCTTAGAGAAACCAAATTGCCTCAAAACTTTGATAAGGAAGTGCCAATCCACTCTGTCATAAGCTTTGGATAAGTCTAACCGAATGAACATGGAAGGAGAATTTTGCATATCCATGGAATGGATGGCTTCTTGAGCAAGAACTATCTCATCTACTATTTGACGTCCTTCCACATAACCCCCTTGCTCTGGGGGAAATAATCTTATGCAAAAGAGGCTTCAACCTTTCTGCCATGATTTTAGTAATGATTTTGAGAAGAACATTACATAAAGCAATAGGTCTAAAAGCTGAGATATGATCAACCTCTTGAGCTTTTGGAACAAGAGTAATATAAGTTTTATTGATAACCTTCAAAATTTCTTTGGCTTTCCTGGCTTCTTCCACCACCTCTAATAAATCAACATGAAGGATATCCCAGAACTCTTGGTAGAACTCAATGGGAAAACCATCAGGACCCAGGGTTTTCCCTTTTTGCATTTTAAAAACTACTTGTTGAAGTTCATTGATAGTAACGAGGAGCAGTCAAAATAGAGTTCTCCTCGAAGTGATAAGAGAAGGGATTGCTTGAAGAACATTTTGTTGTGAAGCTGAGTCAAGAGGAGTAGCAGCAAAAATATTGGAAAAGTAATCAACAACAATAGAGTTCATGCCATCCCAAGTATAAACAACATCTCCAGAATCTGATTTTAAGGAAGAAATAAAGTTGTGAGATCTTCGAGCTAGAAGAGATTTGTGGAAGAAATTTGTGTTTCGATCTCCTTCTTTGAGCCATTGAATTCTAGATTTTTGCTTCCATAAGATTTCTTCTCTTTTTTCCCATTCCTCAAGCTGAGTTGTGAGTTTAATTTCATCTGCACTTCTCTTCTCTGTGAGGCCATCTAAACGGATTTTCTTATTCAAATTTTCAAGATGAGCAATAACTTCATGTTTTTTTTTATGAACATCCCCAAACTCTTTCCAGTTCCAAGTCTTGATTTTGGATTTAATGTATTGTAGTCTTTTGGCAAAACAGAACATCTTAGTCCCATGCCTAGGTTTACCTTCCTTCCACCATTGTTGCACATGAGGTCTGAAGGAAATGTCTCTAAGCCACATTAATTGAAAACGAAAAGGAGAGAAACTCACATTGGTTTTCCACATTTCCACCATGACTAGCCAATGATCCGAACCAGCATTATTAAGAGTCTTCACTTTAGGAATGTGACCATGGATTAAGAAATTTTTAGAGAGCAAAAACCTATCCAATCTCTCCATTATACAAGCTAAGCCTTGCCTTCTATTAGACCAAGTCATAAGGCCATTATCCGGTTGGATATCCACAAGATGGAGGTTTGCAATATATTCGCTCATGAGGTCAGTGCTTTTGTCCAAATTTCTATTTCCCCCCTTTTCTCATCCAGAGAGAGGATGGTATTGAAATCTCCTCCGATCAAGATCCAAGATTTAGGAAAATGAGAGATAATATGAGTAATATCCTTCCATTGTCTTCTTTTTTCCTCCAAAGAAGTCGGAGCATAAATAGTAATGCAGAGCATAATCTGGTTGGAATGTCTACTTTGAATAGCTATAGCCAACAAACCCCAACTGCCAACCATATGGTGAATAACTACCTCTTTTGGGTCCCAAAGACAAGCAATGCCACCCGAAGTCCCTTGGGAACTGAGGGAAACCACTTTTCCGACTGGCCAAATTTTACTGGCAATTGAGTCCATATCCTCCATTGACATCTTTGTTTCTTGAAGGAAAACAAGATGTGGATGATTTATCCGAATCATTCTTCTAATTTCATTTTGTTTTGAAAGACTCCCTTTGAGTCCTCTAATATTCCAAGTGATGATCTTCATTAATACCAGGGCTAAAAAAGTTGGGAAGGGCATTAATATTACCTTCCTCTACAAGCTTTTCACCTTCTTTTACCATATGATATTGATTGGTCTTGCGACCTACTTTTTGATTAGAATCCATCTTCAATTTTTTTTCCCTATTTCTTGACTTATTCCAATTGAATCTGAGATGGCTTCTAACCTTGAAGAATGCTCGTACACGGCCAAAATTTTACTAGATGGTTCAACGGAGTCTATATTGGGACCTGCATTATTTGAAGTTTTGACATTTGAAATATTGTTTTTCTTGTGTAAATTTTCTCCTTTTTTTTCTATTGAAAACCTTTGATTTGTTGGTTTGGTCTCGAGTTCTTCCCTTCATATTTAAATTGTGTTTCTAAGATTTCGGTTTCCATTATTTCCTCTTCCTCACTTGGGACATCATTTGTGGAAAGGATTTCAAACATATTAGCAGATGACTTTGATTGATCCTTCATAACTGGTTTTTCTGAGTGTTCTTCTTCTTAGGTATTTGGAAACCTGCTGAGTTTATATCTTCTTTCTTTTGATCGGGAATTTTATTTGGGCAAGCACTGGCCAAATGACCATATTCATGGCAAATTCTACAACGAAAAGGAATGTTCTCATAGTCCACTACTTGCTCCCAAGTGTCTTCCCCAAATTGTAATGTGATCTTTTTAGGTAGGGGTTTGTCAAAATCCATTAAAACACAAATTCGAGCATAAATAATATGTTCAAAATTTTGAGTACAATCAGCGAGTCATCATAAAAGTTCCTAAAGAGTTTCCAATTGAAGAAAAAATAGTAGGATTCCAAAATTCAATAGGGAGGCCAAAGAGTCTAACCCACATGGGAGCTATAGAAGGCATCTCTTCTTCGGATTTAAATTTAGTATGCCAGGGCTTCATGAAAAGCCCTGCCCTTCCAAAAAACCAAGGACCCCCTTGAAATTTTTCTCTCTATCTTCATTATTAGCAAATAAAACAAGAAAATAACCATTTGGATAAATAGATATTTGTAACTCACCTTTAGTTTTCCAGCTTTTTGCAGCCCAGACTTTGAAAGCAAATAGACTCGGACGAAAACCCACGAACCGACAAATTAGTCCTCTTTTTTCCAAATCTTCAATGCCAGTCTGAATGTTACCCATATCAAGCTTAACAATAGGAGTTCCATCAGTTGCTTTAAGACATCCTGACTCCATTTTCTTGGGATCAATCTTAGGCATTCTTAGAGGTTTATGGGAAGCCCTAATATTGATATTAGCATTGGGCTGAGGCTGTCCACCATGAAGGGCATCCCTAAAATTCATTTTTGGGACTGAGTCTTCAAAATTCTTACCCTTGACAGGGGTTTTCACAGTAGAATTATTTTGTGGGTGCACCTTAGCACCAGATTCACTTGAGATATGAGCCATTTTTTGATCAACTACTTGAAACTTGTTTCGTGATCTCTTTAATCCTTGCCCTAGACGTCGTGGAAAGGTATGGTTTTCACTTTTCTTTTGTGCAGCAAATTGGAAGCCATTGTCACTCAAGTTCATAGTATGATCTATTGAAAGACAAATTTCTAACCCATATTGGATCCCCTACAACATTTCTTGCTAAAATATTGAGCATAAACCACAAAAATATTGGTCGCTAGGGCCCGAAGGCCCTAAAAACCAACCTATGGAGCTGCTTGCACTCAACCCAGATGAAACCCTCGCATAGCCGCTTGCCAAATATCTCGTTCACACATAGGGATGTGCTAGGATATGTGTTGCTCCAAATGATATGAAAATTGGTGGAGACGTTCTAGGGTTTTTCAGGCATCTACCCTCAAAATTTCAGCTCAATCCGAGTCCGGATGAGTGAGATATGGCCGAAACAAGTTCGGCGGTTTGGGAAGTCCTATGAAAAACATCTAATCAAATTATGGGTCCCAAATATGCACAATATTTGAAGGAAATAATGGATCCCAACTCCATAGTCACCTTATTAGCCTAAGGTGCAATATGAAAATACATAGACAAAATAATATTAGATTTCTTAAAAGTAGAGATGTGAAGACAGGAAGAACACTTACCAAAGATACAGTCATTTCTATCTTTCCATATGTTGTACAGGGTCACCATACAAAATAAATACCACACTTCAAATAAAATAGTTAGCAAGGACGAGGGGTTTCTTAGAATTATATGCTTCCACACAAGTATGGTGTAGGAATAGGGTCTAAAAAATAAAAAATAAAACACTCCCAAAGGGAATGAGCACAAGCACAAAACCAGAAGATATATAAAGTCCTCAAATTGAAGATAGAAAGGGCAAGAAGGGTTGGGGATGTCTAAATGCCAAATATGCTCCCCAACAGAAAAATCTTGGTAAAGACGACTCAAAAAAATAAGAAAGCTTGGGCTCTATGAAAGGAGCCCAAGCCGTATGGAACTTGCGCATCCAAAAAAGCTAAGGGAAAGAGGCATTCCACCATTGAACGAGCTTATCAATCATGGGGAGGCAAGGATAGAGTCATCCATACCCCAAACATGCTTTGTATTTTTGTAAAGTGTCTAGATACCACTTCCAATCGTTCCACCAAGGTCATTTTGAAAATACAAAAAATTTGTGAAACATGGAGTTAGGGAGAGCAACCTTGATGACCTCAAACATGTCCTTGTGGTTTGGCAAATTGGAAATGAAAGAATCCTTTAGTAAGGTTTTGAATGTGGTCAAATTTTATGTCATATGGTTTCTAGAATTTCTAATTCCATTGATGAATTAGTGAGTCACTAGGAATCCTCTCCATAAAATACCCAATTAAAGTGTGAATCTCAAGCTCATTGTAGGCTTTATCAAAATCCTGCATGGGTAGGATTTTTAGCACAAAGGATTTACCTTATGGAAAACCATTGGAATAAACCTCTATGTAGTAAGAGTGCTTAGATCCCTAAAAAGTATGACAACTGAAGGAAGAAAAAACATGCAACAACAACATGCAACCAAAAACCTGTAGCAGAGCCTCTACAAGAAACCCAAGCATAAGATAATACAATTTTGATTTACATATATGAAAATATAAAAATTATAATATTTGTTTGATTTAATGTAGAGGAGTGGTATTGTAAAAAAAGTGTTGGGGCCATTTCAAAAACCCGTTGTTTTCACCCTAATAAAAATGTTTAAATTAATTATCTAAGAATGTGATATTTATTTTTGTAGATTTGTTTAAACTATTAACACTAAATTTTATCAAGTACCCACGAATGCCATAGTTGTAGAGAAATGTCTATCATGGAAAAATCAATATATACAAAGACAAAATCTTAAGTTATTAGGAAGTTCATTGGAACACCCTTAAATACAAAGGGATATCTTATTTAGATAGTTTAGGATCTTCTTATCAACATGGGAGCATTGCCTAACATTATCAATCTTGCATCATTCTAGAATCATAGCTTGTCCAATGTGCAAACCAACAACACCATTCTAGTCTTCTCAATTCAAATTAACATTGAATAATTAGTTAGTTGACTCTAATAGTTAGTGTAGTGATTTCTCACTATACCATGTTTTATAGCAAACGTGAAAGTGTGAGAAGTAGATGAGTGTTATGGGGATCTTCAGTTGAAAGGTCCAAGGGTTAGAAGGATAACAAGGTTAAATTCCAAATATCAGAAGTTTAGAGGGTTTGATCAAAAAGGGGAAACAAAAAGCTTCAACATGGAGGTCCAGTGGTCAAAATTCTCTAGGTCAAAAAAAAGTCTTGAAGTCAAATGATGAGGAAAACTTTTGTAGAGAAGACACCATGTTCCAAAAATATAAAAATTTGCTAAGGTGTGAGATTTTTTATAAGGTATTGTCCTCTCCTACAAAATGAATGTTGCATATCTCTCAAAAAGGACAACAATAGCTAGAAAGCCATAACAAATCCACTCCCAAATCTAGAGTATTACAAAAAACTTTCACGCTCAGATTATGGGATTTCCAAAAGGGGGTAGTTGGAAATAATGGTTGTATCTACTCATACAAAGACTCAAAACCATTTGGCATATATGATTCCAAATATAAAGACCTTGGAAGGACTACAAACCTAAATAATACATGATCTAACATCATAGGTAATAGTAATATTGGAATCTATACATGAGTTTTTAAGGGAACCCCTCCTCTGTGTAATTTAGAAATAGTAGTTTTAGCTTTGTAAAGGATTGGCAAGTTTGAATTTGTATTCTTTTGTAATATTTCCTTTCATTTATTTCTATAGAGTAGTTGGTTTGTAAGCAGCAAATCCACATCTCAGAAGAAAGAAGTGATTGATGGATTTACACAGTTTTGTTGAGTTTTGCTCAATTTTGACTAAAATGTACAAGTGTCAAAACATACAAGCAAAGAGAAAAACGTATAAGGTTGCAAATGTACAATGTAAAATGAAATGAAGTTAAGTTGAAATGTGTATTTGGGGTTAATTTGATAGACCTTAGTGGAGACACCAAAATCTAGCCACTTTTCCTCCATCTAGTCTTTCTCGCCATCCATTTGTCCTCCATCCATGCTTTTCCACCATCCATTTTTCCTCCATCCCTATTTCCCACCATTTTCAACCATTATTCATATGTATTTATATATATTTATTATATATATATATATATATTTAAATATAATATTTTATATTATATTTTAATATATATGTTTAATAAATATATTTATAAAGTGGATTATTCATAACCGCCTGATATCATTTAATCTCATCCATCCATTCACCTTAATCCATGCCACATCCTAGATTGATTATTCACCCTTAGATATGCTTTAATCTCAACTGCACGATTAGTGTCGTTGAAACCCTAAAGTATGCCCTAAGTTAGACTATTAATAGGAGTTATTTTAAGACTCAACCCCCTAGAAGTTCTTTGGAATCCTAATTAGCTAGAAAGCAACCTAAGTTTTCTAAGTGCCTTAGAGTTCCAACTGAGCCTTTAGTGCCCTAAACCTACATTTTCCCTAATCCATCTACCATTCCTCCATCGCCTCATTGATTGCCATTGTCATCGCATCCCTCACCCTCATCATATTTGCTTTTGCAAATTTGATCTGACCTCCCAAGCACCCTATTATGCTCCACAAAAATCTTGAGCATCCTGCTACTCTTTGTAGACCTTCTTGAACATCCTACCATGCTCTGCAAACATCCTGAGTGCCCTGCTGCGCTCCTTAATAACCTGCGGGTATTTTAGAGCCCTATTCCAAGTCAAACAAGATTTTCGGGTGTTGCTAGGGCACGCCTCCACCATTGACCTGCAACAGATCCATCCGTCATAAAACATTAAGCAAGAGCAAGGTAAATTCATTTATGTTGTTATATTTCACATTGTCTTATTCTATTCACATTTACATTGCTATAACTAGGGTTTTAAGTTGTGATTTTTGAGGGCTCACACTATGGAGCCCTTATTTGTTATTACTGATTCTCTTATTTCTTTGTGTGCAGCTTTTTACAGTACATTAGAAGCATTGGATAACTGCTTAAGCTAGAGTGGCCCAATATCGGATACGCAGAAGCCCACTCAACCTTGTTGGGAGCAAAGACGTAATTGAAGACACTACCATTTATTTGTGGCTAGGGTTTTAGAGAACCCTAGAAAAGTTTGTAATATTGTATCAAGGGATTCTTGGATCCACTATTATAACAATGAAGTTTCTAGGCTCCCTCCCTTTTATCAATATAAATTCTATTTTGTTGTGCAATATTTGATTCACTTGAATTCTGTTTTATTTAGCATTTTTTTATATCGTATTTTTAGCTCTTCAAATGGTGATCATGGTGGGACCCCCAAAGGGTTTCATTTTTGTTTTATCTTACCATCTAAACTACTATTTTTTGTCTTATTTTGTAGATCTACAAAAGCATAAATCAAGCATTCTTTACCTATTAGGATTTATGAAGACTTATCAAAAGTTGCAATAAGTGCACGAATGCTCTGCGGCACTCGAGGATCATCTAGAAATACCTAAAAGCATTTCAAAAATACCTAGAAGCATTCTATAAGTGCCTCGGGGCATCTCAGAAGTGCCTAGGTGCATTTTATAGTGATTTAGAACAGATGCGTAGGCTGTTCAATAAGTCCACTATCCAAAATCTAGTTTTATAGTTTTACATATTTTGGGTTCTTTATTGTTTCTCAGATTTCAAGCATAAAATGAACAATAACTAAGTAATCTGGAAAATAATTCACCTTAGTTTGCATTTTAGGTTTTTACAAATATAAAGTGTTGCATTATGATTGCATTTGAATTGACAATTTGCATAAATTAGAGTTGCATTTTAGGGTTAGAAGTATCTTCTTTTATCTATTTAAGTAGGAACATCATTAGGATGCCAAGAGTATTCCTGCCATTGGGTGATTCCAAGAAGAGGAGTGGACAAATGCTCTAACTATTTTGACAAGGGGTATTAAGTGGTGTACTTCACACCCTTTGGAGAAATTGGCATTCTCTTGTTAGCTTCTAACCTAGCTTTATGAAATTAGTTGTTCCTAACATTGTTTGTCCACATTAGTAAATAAAAACCTTAAAATGAAAAATTCACACACAACATATTTCACTTAAAATAATAGTGGTTGGATTTCATCACCAGCCATTGCTTGACATTTGGTTATGGTGACATTCATCTCCATCCACTAATATCTACCCATAGAAACCCTAGGTCACCCTTAAGCAAACTTGTTGGATTTCATCACCAACAAGAATCTCATTGCCTCAGCTTAGCCATAGTTTTTACCTTTATTTCATTAATTCATATTAGCACATTTGAAACACACAATATTGAAACCTAAATAAATAAACTCACATTAAAATAAGATAACCAATGAACAAGGTAAGACACATGTGTTAAACAAACTTAGCATTGGTTGTTTGTTTTTATTGTGAAATTTAAATTGGGTGTTTTAGTTTGTTGCATAGTTTGTACTTTGATTTATTTGCTTTATGGTCCTAACTCAAAAAAAAAAACAAGCATTAAATCAAAATAATCAAATGGAACCTTCATCCACTTTCCCCACCACTTCTATGGTAGAATATCTGAATATGACAGACATATTTTTCTACAAGTCCATCACATTATTTACCCTCCATAGCCTTCCATATGGCTATGCCCCAAGAGGAGTCAACCTCCCCTACCATCGACAATCACATTACCCATATAGACATGGCAATATTAGAAGCTCTCATGAAGTCTTCTAACTATACCTTAGAGTCCATTCCCAATTCACCTAGACATTATTCTACTTAATAGCAAGGGCCTATTTATTCCCAACCCCCATCCACCTTTACCAAGGTGCATACTAACCCTTTTTTCAAGCCATCGGTTACACCTTCCTCCCATATATCCATTCCCCAACTCTCATGTGCTCCTAGCACCTCATATAATTCCACTTACACCAACCCCTTGTATGAAGCACATGTAAATATTGAGAAATTAGTGAGGCATGGGAACACCTGAAAAAAATTGCTTAGACAACATCAAAATGCTCAACAAAAAGTATAGGCGAACCCTAAGCCTTTACATAACTCTACTTAGACTATCCTTGTTAACCAAGGTCCATCATGGGCACCACAGTCTTCTGTGGTTTCTATCCCTGTTTCCCCACCAAGCTGTAGACATCTAAATTAAGTCATGTTTAGGAGAGTACTCATATGGGCATCCTTATAGACCATATGAATGATCTTGGACCTCTCCAAGAGCTAGCAGTGGTTTTAACCACTCATTTGGGGTAGTTTTGCCCTATCTAGGCTCAATTACTAATGATTAGAGTGACTACTAGACTAGTCACTAATGCTCAGAGTGGTTATGATATACCCACCCTGAGTGAGAGCCACTAGCTCTAAAACAAACTCGACCTTGAGGGTCGAGCCAAAAATTGATTGTAATAGCCAAAGCAACTGATTTTGGGTAGTTTATGTCGAGGAAGATTCTAGAGGCTTCCTCCCATATACTCCAACCTCCCAATTATTGATCTTGGCTTCTCAATAAAGCTAGGATGAGGAATTGGGGAGGCTATAAGACCCCTCTCCAAATTGGAGAGAAGGCTAGAAGAGTTTTCAAGTTTAATGTAGCAAAGCCCTACTAAATTGGAGAGCCATTTGTAGCCTCTAAGGAGTGCATACTTGCTATCCATTTGGAGAATCATGATTGTGTCTGAAGCAATGAAGATCTTAAGTTCTTGAGAAGCATACCTTGAAATTCCTTGTCAATATGACATGAATTCAAAGGATTTAAACCGCCAATCCATTCCAAAACACCAAGGTGACCCTTGACCATCAATATAGATGGGAAATTGTGCACCATAGACCTTGAATCAAGAGGTATAGAACTCAGTTTGTGGCCCCTGTCATTGACAACAGCTCGTAGGACTTCATCACTGATGGTAGCAACAATTAGCAGAACATCTACTCTGAGTGATAGCAGTCAGGGTTTGATGCTAGTTTCCCTTCCTTTTAGTCATAGGATTTCTATTGCAACTAATCAATTAGGCTAATTTAGCTTAGATTAGTCTTCATTTACACATTTACATGATCAATTAGCAATATTTGAGGTAGCTTTACCTTCATTTAGTCATATTTACTAGATTCAATTAATCTCCTTAGATTAGCTTTATTTCATGTTTCTATTGCAAATTTCATGGTAGATTAACTATATTTCCATGCTTTATTCCATGCTTTGCACTATTTTAGCTATTTCTTGATTATATTTGGGTATCTTGATGCTTTATTTCAAGTGTGGCTATACTTCTTACATTTTCTTGATCAAAGCCTCATCATGAGAGGCCTATTATGATTTTAATTGTGCTTTGTTGTTTCATATACGCAGGCTATAGGATCTTGTAGGCTTCAAAGCATCCATAACATTTATTTCCTCTTGACGAATAAAGAATAAGACATCCTTATAAGCCCTTAAGTAGTTTTATGGAGATATGAAGACCAATTGCAACACATCTTTCTCCCATTTTGGGGTTACTTGTTAATTGTAACAGTTGTATCAATATTTTGGTATCTCTAAGAGGGACAAATCTGTAATAAGACTCATTTGATTAATAAAGAGAGCTTCTATTTTTGTTATTTCCTTCTTGTTATCAAATGTATGCTTATATTACATGTTTTACTTCCTTTTAGTTACAATTTCAATAGATGTGTGGTCTCTGTAGCCTTCTACTATGGTGATCATGGAGGATAAACCCACATTTTATGTTGTTTTACTAATTTTATGAGTGTTTTTGTATATAGGCTTAGCCGCTCTAATTGACAGTGGCTAGTAGAGCTCAGTCACTTTTGAAGATAGTTTCTAGGAATAGAGCCCCCCTGAGCGACAATGACCGACAGAAAAACCTGCAAACAGTAGACAATTAAATCTTCAATAGACTTGGATTCTAGGTTGGTTGGAATTCCCTATAATTTTACTTCTCTGTCTGTGTTTTTATCATCTAAAATGTAGTACATGAATATATAAAATATAGATAAAGTGTAAAAGAAAAATTCATAATATCTCTTAGATTTTCTACTAGTCATTTCTAGGAGCAGCTGTCTAGATTGTGTGTTAGGGCTTGCATGATTGGGGCCTGACTAAAGGTAAATTTTCATGCAACTTTGCATGGAATTCTTTCGAAATAATATTTAATTTTGCATCCTTCTGAAATTAAAACATTAATTTCTTAGGCATGTAGGAAAAATCATGGATGCTTTATGATGCATTTTTCCTTTTATGCAAAGTTAAAATGAACCCTCACACACCATGTCACATTTAAATGTTAGTGAGTTGGAAATCATACCTAACCACTAATAGAGACCAATGATGGTGGGCGTCATATCCATCCATTGTTCAAATCCCATGAACCTTGTTCTTGGCCAAGGTCATCTCCAAGATCTAATGTAGATTGGAAAATTTGCATGTACTTCTCTTCAAAAGGTATAACGTCGACCAAGTGAGATTAGGTGAGGATCGACAGGACCTGTGCTCCCTGATCGGGTATGGATTTCATCTCCATACTTTGGTGGGTTTACGTGACCTAAATTTCATTGTTGATTGTTGAGTTGTGATCATACAGGTGAAAACCATTAAACTATACAAGTATATCAACAACAAATCTGAAAACACGATGAGAGATAGTTTATAATTCAACACACCAAAAACTCAAAAAATAAATTAGGGATCACAAAGAAAATTTAAAAGAGATAAATACCCTTGTATGCTTTGTTTTCTCTAAAATTTACACAAGAGATAATTCAATAATGGTCAACACATGGTGAGGTCGACCTTGATGCACAATCGAGAAGGAAGCCAAAGCTCTAGAAGGTACACAAAACAACATGTTGGACTCTTGACCACAAGATCCTCTCAAATGACATTCGATGAGTATTTGAGGGGACAATTCAAAATGTGCACATCTTTGAAGTAGCAAAGACATGCTACTTCATAGCCAAAAATATGTATCAAGCAAGTTGAACATCGTACTCATTGTACGGCCCATGACACGCTACAACACCATGCACTTACACAATGTGGACGTACCTAGTACATAGAAGCAAAAGGAGATGAGCAAGAATAGCAGTATCAAAAGACCACCTTGAATAAAATTCATAATACACCCTTGTTCTCTTCATTCCTAGCCCAACGTATCTCGATCATTTTGAGATGCCCAAGCTAGATAAATTTTAATATGATGAAGATGTGTAGAAGCATGTCACAAGTTTTATGAACATATGCTTTAAATACATAGTAATTATTCCTTGTTGCTCGAAACCTTCATAATGACCCTTTCAGGCTCCACCCTGGAATGGTTCAACCAATTGAAGATGCACAACATTACCAGATTTGAGTAGCTGGCAAATGCCTTTCTTGAACACTTTTCTTTTGGTGTCAAGAAAAAGACTAATTTGACTGACTTGGTAGGTCTAAAGTAGTATGATGATGAGCCAGTCATGAATTATGGCAACATATGGAAAACGCTTATGGCTAAGCTCCCATTTTTATTTCCTACCAGTAAACTAACTCTGATGTTCACCATGAGTTGTGTAAAATACATCTCGCTATTATTACAATTGCAAAAATACCAGACATTTAAGGAGGCCTTGGCTCAAGCCAAGGTTATAGAGGATATCAAGTTGCAAGAGGAAGACTTGAAACTCCGAACTAAAAAGGAGTGGAATAATAAAAATGCAAATAACCAACACCAACAAGCCAAGCTTGCACAAGTAAATCAGGTGGTGTTGAATAAAAAAAAAGGAAATTAGGGCCAAAAATCTCAAAATTATTAGGGTCAACCTCCCCCTGCGTAGTACAATCAATGCAATAACAAGAAGTAGGGTAAAAACAAATATTAGCACCCTCATCACTAGTTTACACCATTTTCAAAGACTATGGCATCAATTTTTCAACAATTATATGAGGCTAACACCATAACTTTACTAGAATTCAAGTTAATCAATCATAATCAACATAAATCAAGATAATTCAGGGAAGATCTATATTTTTCATACCATAGGTAGAAAGGACATGACATTGAAGGATGTCATAGTTTCAAACATTTGGTTCAGGATATGATTGATAGGAACACATTAATCATTGATAATCCTTAGGCTCTAGACAATAATAACATGGGGATATTCAAAAATCCCCTACCAAAATATAATTACCCGAGGAATAATGTTGAGCAAGTGAATCAAGTGTGGATTGAATTGCCCACACAAGGCTTTGTCAGTATGGTGAACATAGTTATTAGGAATATGAGGTATAATCAACTAGATCCTCCTCTTACTCTAGTCAAAATTCAAGTTATGCTCCCTCAAATGCCAACACAAAATAATTTTCCAGGACCACCAAATAGACTGGTGGTGATCATAAGAAATAGGCTTATTCAAAGCCTACAGATGGCCTCGACAAAGCTATCAATTTATGAGATAATACAGTAGTATCCTAGGTATAGGGAGATGCTAATGGACATCCTAAGGTCCATAGAAGTATAGTTCCAATATCTAGAAGCATTCACTAATTTTGTGGGACATGTGCAGCTATATCGCTCCAAATTTTTTGTATCCTTACCCTCAGGCTATAGGATCCATGCCCGAAAGGGGGATGCGAGAAGGATGGGACAATACCTTGGAATGAGAGGCGCTTTGAAGGTCCCACCTCTCAAGGGAGGAGTATAAAGGTGAATTTTTGACGGATGGTGGGTTCACCAGGAAACTTTTGAGTGGTAGTTTCCACACCTAGGTTGATAGTGGGTTTGATGTGTTCATTTTTATACTCGATCATTCAATTCCTAGGTTTGGCCAAAATGAATCTAAACTACTCTATATGCCAATACAGATTTAGATGAATACAAAAAATAGAAATGAATGCTAAACACAAGGAATACGCTAGCTAAAACGTATCATACCTAATTTCGGATGTCTGATGAAGATTCTGAGTCTTGTAGCAGTTCAGATCGTCTCGACTCATATGTAATCGTCTAAAATTACACCGAATCATCTCAAATCATAGTCGGTCGTCTGAGATAATACAAAATTTTCTGAAATTTGACGAATTCGTCAGAAACTTGCAATCACAAAAATAGACACAAAATACCAAATATGAAACTGCAAAAGCAAAGGAGAATGATAGAAATAATAGAAAACATGCCTAAATAATGGATTCGAATAACAAATAAGAAAATGCAATAGATTTAATGATTGATTTTAACTTTATCATGCGGTTATGCTAAATGAGGTGAACTCTAAGATGCATAAACATACTAATTTAATACAGTGTAGAAATACAATAAGAAAATGCAAAAAAGCTAAGGAAATGTAAACTCTAGACTCTGATTGCCCCCAATCTAGACTACAGTTGGGATCGCCTCCAATCGTACGAGATCATCTGTGATCCTCAACAAGATCATTCAAAATCATCCGAGATTGCTTGCGACAATCCGAGCTAGCTTTAACTAAAAAATAGTAGAGTTCCTACAAGAAAATGCAAAATACAAAATGCAGACAGTAGTGCGAGGATGCTCTAGTGAATAAGGAACTAAATCTGCAGGGAAATCCATCAGCTAAGGGGTTCAGGGGGATAAACTAGAAAAATACTAGTTTATATAGGATCATGGGGAAGCTAGGTGGTTGGAGATCATCCCAATATGGGAGATCTCCAACAGGGGGGAATCTCCAATTGTGTAGACGCGCTTCTGCCCAAGTTGGAGAGGCTGTTGAAATAGAAGCTAATTATGAAAATTTAGTTTTAGGACGAAATCGTCTGGACGCTCTGTTCTAGACAAATTCGTTAGATCGGGGATGATTTCGTCTGATATGCGATGATATCATCCAACGGTCAAAACAAATCCTAAAAATGGCACGAAAAAGAAGGGAAGCGGGTAACAAGCGATTTTGGGGCGGTTTTGGGGTTAAAATTTAAATTTTTATCTTTTATATTTTACTAAGGGTTTAACTGCGCCAATTTTAGGGTGCTACATTTTGCCCCCTCTTTAGCAAATTTTTTGAAGAAAATGCGTTAAAGACAAGTTTTTCCCATTTTACGAGAAAGCAAAAATGTACTCAATTTTTTAGACAACAATTCTTGGTCAAATCGTACAACTGCTTACTATGGTGCCCCCTCCGTGTTTTTACCCAAATCGAACGTTTGAGGTAAAAACGCGAAAAAGCAAAAATTAAAATGTTGTTGGTTTTGAATAAAATTAAGAAAAATAGGGAAAACCCTAATTCATTTTTTGTTTTTATTATTCATTTTTACTGTTCCAGAGCTCTGCAGAGAGAAACAATAGTTGAGGCAGTGCATAGAGCGACAGAGGTCCGGCGCGGGCTATAGGTAAGGATCTAATCCTAGTAGATTAGGTTTTATTTTACTTTGTGCATTTTTTGTTTTAAATTTTGATGTTTGGGGCATCGTGGCCATTTTTAGGCCGTCGACAACGTCGGGACAAAATCATCCCGATTTCGTCGAAATCATCCCTAGATCATCGATTTTGTCGGAGGGCGAAATCGGTGAACTAGGGGCGATCTCGTTCAACAAGGGGTGATCCCCAAGTTGTGAAATCAGATACGAATTCATCCTACAAAGGATGAATTTGCCCAATTTGGGACAATATCGTCCAATAGTGGACGATATCATCATTTTTATGAAATTTTGCTTTGTTAAAATGTGTTGAATTTTATTTTAATGATTGGTTGATTAATGAATTTTATTGTTTTATTGTTTGTTTTGCAGAGGGGATTACTAAAGAGCCAAGAATGGAAATACGACGGGCTGAGAGATGACTTGGCCGCTCTCGACTAGGCAGAGTGCGATCGACTAGCACAGGTCAGGCTATGGCATGTGGTAGAGATGCCACAAGTACCGACGGACATAGGGCTTCTGATAGCCCTAACAGAGAGATGGTATCTAGGGTCATCCTGCTTTCGATTACCGATAGGGGAGATGGCTCCTACACTAGAGGACATATGGAGGATCATGAGGATCCCCATACAAGGACGGCTCATGACGCCTATGACCAATCAGGGCTAGGCGATGATGAGACTGACTAGAGACCCGAGCTTCGACCTGGAGAAGGGCGGAGTGAACATTGAGTCTCTGAGGTAGATGCCTGGGGCATCTAGGTTGACTTGGGTTTTGGCAAGAGTGGTAGGTGGCTTACTGTTGTGGCACCAGAGCAAGTGCAGATTACCCTGGCTCCTGTCATATGTGGTCTACGACATGAGAGACCATGGCTACAAATTTGCATGGGGTAACTTTGTACTATGTCGCTTGTATAGGATCCTGCATGGGGTCGTATACAAGGGAGGTCGATGTCTGGTCTTGACATCACTACTACAGGTTTGGTTCTGGGAGCACATCACGATGCGGAGTAGGGCTCCCACTGACAGGGGTTGACCAGGAGAGACCCCGGGTTTACTATTGGTGGCTACAGAGAGGGTCACAATGGAGGATAGATTTGTCAATGTCATGGAGGTTGCTAGATGACCTCATACCATACCAGATCACCTGGAGGCCATGGCGAGAGCACCTTGGGTGGGTAGAGGATGAGCAGGAGCTGGCTCGCATCAAGTGAGTCTACTGGCTGAGGATGGAGCAGAGAGAGGTAGAGCTCCATCACTACAACCAGATTCTATGACAGTGTGGTCTATAGTAGGGGATCCTTTCTCTCAGGGACTACGAGTACTCTCGAACTATTCAAGATAGTACTACATTGAGTGGGGCTCCAGACATGCAATGATTTTGGAGTTAGGACATGGACGATGCCCCCATACAGCCAGTGGATGGTGACAACGCGAGGGTTGCAGATGGCTACGATGCCTGGTACGCAGGCATCCACCCTCCTCGGATGACAATGGAATAAGGTTCGATGCACGTGGTCATGCAATGGATGGGGAGGTGACGTTAGGCTACCATTGAGGCAACATGGGGTCACGACGGGAGAGAGCAATGATGGTCCCCATAGGAGAGACGCCAGCGGATGGGTTAGGCTCCATAGAGACCATGGGAGACAAGGTGGAGGGAGGAGAGATCCCTTCATAGTAGCGGGAGAGACCACCATCACCTAATAAGGGCAAGGGTGTCGATGTAGGGGAGAGCAGTGAGATGGCGACTCTTCGGGCTGAGGTTATCCACCTCTGAGCTCAGGTGCAGTCACTACAGGATAAGGCTACTCAGCTCAGGGCTCAAGTACAGACACTATAGGATGAGACTACACGGCTCAGGGCACGGAGCGAAGGGGCGATTAGGGATGAGCTAGTGCGGTCTATGATGTAGACCACATTCTACCAAGGGATATACTTTTAGCTGGCTTCAGAGGGTCAGAGGGTACCGCTGCCAGCCAACATTACAGAACCAATTCGGATGGGATCGGTGAGGACATCCTCACGATCGACAGCGAGGACCCGAGACATAGCACGGACTACTATGGGACCACCTCCTCCATGTCAGGGCGGGGGAGGAGATGAGGTTGAGAGCTCAAGGGCTTCTCGAGACTAGCTGGCTATAGAATGCATAGAGATTGTATAGATTTTTGAGAGGATTGAGTATGCCAGGGTATAGATTATGGCATACCAATCCAATTTTGATATGATGTACATAATTTGATATATATATATATATATATATATATATATGGTCTTGTTTCTGATGATATGACTTGTGTATATGTTATATGATGCTTTAATTTGTGATTGAATATTCATGTAATTATGTTATTTTGAAATATTATATTTTGATATCATGGCATAAAATTGTAAATGAAATAATATGATGTAAATAAATTGGTTGTTTTGGTGTAATTTGAAAAAATAAAAGGGAATTCTAACAATAATTTCAAATGACATTGTCATTGTTATAGACCATTTCATGGAGTCGCCACTCACTAGGTCATCAAGCTAATCCCAGGATAGAAATATTGTTAAAAGTAAAAGAGTGCTTAAGAGATTGTCTTAAGACTTTGTGTTGTGATGATAAAAATGATGATGGTGATGATTTGTTTTCAGATTTTCATAAAAATATTATGCATGACATATAAAAGAAATATGATTTTTGCTAGGCATAAATTCCTAAGTGTGATAAAATTTTTTTGCATAAGTTCCTAGGAACTATACCATCATTGCAAAATTGAATGTTGACATAATGACCTAAAATAGAATAAGTGTGCGTTCATTTTAAAGCTTAGTTATGTAACATAATGATGTAAGCATTATGGGTTTTTATTAAAATGAATGGGAAAATAAAATTAGAACAATGATTTGCGCTAGGCATAGACTTATAGGTATAGACTTATACCATCATTGTGAAATCCAAAGAAGAAAATGGATATTTTAGTTTTATTACAAGATTAATTTTTGATTTTTGATAAACAGAAAATAATAATATAAACTTGACTTTATTTTGCTAGATTTTGTAATAGGTTGTGTAAAATAATTTTGGATTTTTGAAAACAATGTATGTAATTGTGAGTATACTAAACAGATGTTCTGAAAATAAGAATAAAATTTATTCCAAAAGAGTTGCAGAAACATTTTAAATTATCTCAAAGACAAATGTAGATTTATAAGGGATCCTCATGTGCAAATGTGAGTTCATTACCGATCTTGATTTATCATAATGATACAAAATCTCTCAAATACAAATGTGTGTGCAATTGTATTGTTCATTCACCAATTTTGAGCAAGATAATTTGATACAAGTAATTTGACTTAACCAAATGAATGTTTGTTGACCATGATTTATATGCATGTAGCCGTACCTGACTACTATGTAAGTTGGATTATCAAGAGCTAGCTAATCCATAAGCTGACATAGGTCTGTACAAAAGAAGGTCGCTAATGTGGTAGACATATCACCACACTAGGAATTACCCAAGGCCAAGCGGGTTGGGCACAAACCACCTGTTATGGGGCTTACCTCACGGTTTTTGAATAATTGAGAATTCCAGGGATTCAAGCTCATTCACCCTTATTTTATTTTCAAGGGGTAGGGAAAGGGATTTTATTGCTTTTTGCTTTTTCTTTCTCTCTTCTTTTTTTTTTGTATTGTTTTTGTATTTTTGCTTGGAATTGAGATAATGCTAAAATACTGCTGCGATGGTACAAAATAATATTTTTCTTTGTTCTCATTTTCTTTGACTTTTATTTTTCTTCCTATGCTAGGGATACTTGCTCGGATTTGCTGTAGAGCAAGGAATTTTTATTTTGGGTAGGGGTGAGCTTGTCCTTTTGTCAATTCTCAAAGATTCTAGACCATGTGCATGATAGGATAGCAGGGGAAACTTTTCGCTCAGGAAACCACTTTTACTATGTAGAATCATATCGAATTCGTAATGAAATCATTTTAATGTGAAAAGATATACTTGGTTCAAATAAATAACAAGATCAGTTCTCTATGCTCAAAACTTTATTTAATGTCAATGTGGACTTTGATATAAGAGAGATTAATAATCATACCAAATAAAATCAAGATATTTATTCATGTGAGTGTGAAAGTGCGGGATTCCAAATAAATGCTAATTTATCCACAATAATTGAAAATATAATGGCAACACTTCAAGAATTGACAAGTATGAAAATAAAATATGTTTTTGAAGATTTTGATGATTTTGATGTTTTTGTATTTTGATTTTAAGTTATGAATTGAAATAAATACAATGTGATTGTTTTTTAAACGTTTTATATAAGTGACTAAAAGGAAATAATATGCAAAACAAATATATACAATGATTGAATGACCAAATTTTATGCATAGTAGCGTTTGAGATGCATAATGTTCATAGGTTCTTTAAGTTCTTTACCATCTAAGGTAGATAATTTGTATGCTCCGATCCAAATTTAGCAGTGATGACATATGGTCCAAGCCAGTTGGGCTCAAATTTACCTTTAAGGTCTTTAGTTGCATTAGTATTTTTTTTATTTTCTTTTAAAACAAGGTCACTGGTCTCAAAGGATCGATGATGAACTTTCTTGAGATATGCTCTCTTAAGCTTGTTTTGGTAGGCACGAAGATGCTCCAAAGCATTGATGCACTTTTCATCTAAGAGTTCCAGTTGACTAAATCTACCAGCATGATATTCATCCCCTACTTCAGTATCTTGAAGTAGTAGAGCCAAATAAGGAACTTCTAATTCAAAGGGAAAAATAGTTTCAGCACCATAAACCAAAATGAAAGGTGAAGTTCCAATGGGGGTGCGAACACTAGTTCGATAGGCCCACAAAGCAGGATATAATTGGATGTGCCAATCTTGACCAAATTTATTGACCAATATTTTGAGAATTTTGATTAATGTTTTATTAGATGCTTATGCTTGGCCATTACCCTGAGGATAATAGGGAGTGGACCAACGATGTTGAATTTTATATTTTTGACATAATTTTTTGACATCTTTATTTTTGAAACAAGTTCCATTATCTGAGATGAGATTTGTACGAATTCTAAACCGACAAATAATTTGATTAAAAATAAATTTGGAAACTTGAGTTCCAGTGCAAGAAGCTAATGGCATAGCTTCAACCCACTTCGTGAAATACTCGGTGGCGGTTATGATGAATTTGTGTCCATCGGATGACACAGGGTTGATTTTTCCAATGATGTCTAAGCCCCATTTTGAAAAAGGCCAAGGAGATGAAATAGCCTGCAGCTCTTGTGCAGGCGCATGGACAAGGTTAGCATGTTTTTGGCACTTGTTGCAATGACGCACATAATCATGTGCATCATACTCCCAGGTAGGCCAAAAATATCCTATCCTAAGGAGCTTTTTAGCAATGGTGCTACCACTAAAATGTCCCCCACAATATCCATTGTGGGCTTCATTCAAAGCCGATCTAGATTTTGCTAGTTTCAAACATCTTAGTAAGATGCCTTCAAAAGATCTCCTATACAAGGTATTACCAATAATCATGAAGCGACTTGCTCGTCTACGTAATAACCTACGCTGGTTATTATGACAACCTTCAAGGAAGGTTCCTTTCTACAAAAAATTAAATATATCAGTGTACCATGGTTCGGGAGTAGTTTCATTGATAAGAAACACATCCAAAGGTTCTAAGCATGATTTGCTTGAAGTGGGTTCTTGGAGTCGACGAATAATGATGGTAGCATATTCATCGTCTAACTCCAAAGGTAAAAGAGATGCAGCTGCAACCATAGCGTCAGTCGCACGATTGCTAGTTCAAGGAATAGCTTCCAAAGTAACTTGATCAAATAAAGATAATAATTGCAAAACATATGTTTTATATGGGCATAATTTATCATCTTTGGTCTGATAAACATCATTGATTTGATTTATGACAAGTTGAGAATCACCAAAAACTAATAAATTTTTAATTTTTAGGGCCAAAGCAGCTCGTAATCCAAGGATAAGAGCTTCATATTCAACAATGTTATTGGTGCAAGCAAATTTTAATTTAAAAGACAGAGGTATAAGATGTTTTTGTAGAGATATTAAAATAATACCCGCACCTGCGCCACTCATGCATCGGGCTCTGTCAAAGTATAGGGACCATTGTTTAGGATGGTCTGCCTCTAATTTAAGGCATTCATCAGAAAACTCAATGATGAGGGGATGGGTAGACTCTAATGGTGCAACAGCTAATTGATATACTATGATTTGAACCTTAACAAACTTCTGTCCTATAAACATGAGTTCAAATTTTCTTAGCGCAAGAACCCACTTGGCTGTATGACCAGATAAATACGGTCAACTCATGAGATATCACAAAGGGTCAAATTTGGCAATAACATACATTTTCTGACTAAGCATATAATTTTATAGTTTCTATGTAGAAAATACGACTGAGAGACATAACTTCTCTAATATGGTATAGCGAGTTTCATAACTGATTAAGGTTTTGCTGATGTAATAATTAGCATGTTATTTCTTCTCATCGTCAAGCTGAGCTAACATAGCTCCTAAGGCAGAAGCTGAAGCAAAAATGTACAAGATAAATGGACGATCAGATCTAGGTGGTGAAAGAATCAGTGGTTGGAGGAGATATTGCTTAAGGAGTTCAAATGCTTCCTGGCATTCTTCGTCCCAATGAAAATAAACATCTTTCTTAAGAAGCTTAAGAAAGGGTCTGGTTTTTTCTGCCAACTTATCGATGAAGCGACGAATATCCTAAATCTTACCTTGTAAACTTCGTAATTCAAATATATTTGTGGGTGCGGGCATATCAGTGATAGCCGCGATCTTGAGAGGGTCAATTTCAATTCCACGTAAATAAACTATAACCCCTAATAATTTACCGAAATTGACTCCAAATATACATTTAGCTAGATTCAATCGGATATGATACTCCCTTAACCGATCAAATACTTTTCTCAAGTCATTTAAATGATCATCTTCTTTGATGGAACGAGCTATAATATCATCTACATAATCATGTAGAATATCATGCATCATATCATAAAAGATATAAGTTATGGCTCATTGATATGTTGCACCTGCATTCTTTAAACCGAATGGCATCACTTTCCAAAAAAAGGTTCCCCAAGGGGTAATAAATGTTGTCTTAGACTGATCTTCAGGAGCTATCCTGATCTGATTATAACTAGAGAATACATCCATTAAGGATATCATTCCACTCCTAGCAGTAAAATCAATGATTTGATCCATGTTGGGAAGAGGAAAATCATTTTTAGGGCAGGCAACATTAATATCTCTGAAGTCTGTACAAACCCTAACTTTAGTGGCTTCTTTCTTGGTTATTGGAACTACATTTGAGATCCATTCAGCATAATCAATGGCTTGTATAAAAATAACCTTCAACAATTTTTCTAGTTCTCCTTTGACTAGTAAGGCCACTTTAGGATGCATTTTTCTAAGTTTCTATTTAACAGGTTTAGCATCTGGATGGACTACTAGATGATGCATAACTACAGAAGGGTCCAAACCTGGCATGTATTCATATGTCCAAGCAAAGACATCTTCATAGTGTTTAAGAAATGAAATGTATTTATCTTGTTTTTCTTGACTTAATTTTGATCCAATATTGATTATGTGAGGCTTATGTTCGGTTCCAATGTTAATTTTTATAACGTTTTCAACTTCCATATGTAAATCTCTCTCAAAATTAGGTGGGACGGGTGAAACACCCAATTCTTGTAATTATTCCAAGGTTAGCTTGGATAATTCGTCTTGAGGAGTCGAGGCCTCAAGCTGGGCTATACTAGGTATAGAGCCATCAAAATAAAATTCGTTATGTAACAATTTGTTGGCAATTTTGGGTTATTTGGAAAAATGTCGCGATATCGCGACATGTCGCATTTTCGCGACTTAAGCAGGAGAGAGAAAGTTTTTTAGAAAAGTGTCACGATATCACGACATGTCGCATTTTCGTGACTTAAGCAGGAGAGAGAAAGCTTTTTAGAAAAGTGTCACGATATCGCGACATGTCACAGTTTCGCGACTCAAAGAGGAGAGAGAATGTTCGGAGTCAGAAATGTCACGATTTCGCGACATATTGCAAGGAAGGTTGTTCGGACGAAAAAGTGTCACGATTTCGTGACATGTTGCAGGAGAGAGAGTCCAAAAGAAAAAGTGTCACGATTTCACGACATAATGCAGAAAAGAGAGTCCGTAGTGTGAATTGTCGCGATTTCGTGACAAGTTCGAAGAGAGAGAAAGTAACACGAAAAGTGTCACGATTTCGTGACATGCAGCAAAGGGAAGAGTCTAAAATGAGAAGCGTCGTGATTTCACGACAGGTTGCAAAGAAAGCGTATGAAAAGTTGATAGCATCGCGATTTCATGACATGTTGAAGAGAAAGCGTATGGATGCAGAAAGTGTCACGATTTCATGACAGGTTGAAGAGAAAGCTTACGGATGCAGAAAGTGTCACGATTTCATGACAGATTGAGATGGCAGCATTCGGTTGGAGAAAGTGTCACGATTTCATGACAGAAATAGAAAGCAGGTCTTCAATAGGAAAAGAGTCACGATTTCATGACAGAAGCAAATCGAAAGAGCATGGAAGAAGAAGCGTCATGATTTTATGACAAATTCAAGAAGGAAGAGCTCAAAGGCGAAAGCGTCGTGATTTCGTGACATGTTCCATTTTCACGGGCGTAAGGCAGAGAAAAGCACAAGGCAGCGAAAGTGTCACGATTTCGTGACATGTCATGTTTTCGCTAGTGCAAGCCGAGAAGAGTGCAAGGAAGCGAAAGTGTCACGATTTCATGACAAAAACTGAAAGCAGACCTTCTATAGGAGAAGTGTCACGATTTCGCGACAAAAGCAAAAAGGAGGTCGACGAAGGGAGAAGTGTCACGATATCGCGACAAAAGCAAAGTTGATGCTGACTAAGTCAAAAGTGTCACGATATCGCGACAAGAGCTTAGTTGAAGTCGACAAAGGCTGAAGTGTCGCGATATCATGACAAAAGCCAAAAGAAAGTATACGGTTGCAAAGGTGTCATGATATCGTGACATGTTGTAGTTTCACGGTAGAAGCTACAGAAGTGTTCCAGAGGCAGTGAAGCCGACAAAGTTAAATTTTAGCCGACAAAAATTAGGGCTTGCAGCCGACGTAGATTAGGGTTTGTTTTTGGTATAACAGTCGACTAAGATTAAAGTTTTCATCTTGAAAATTTTGATATAAAAGGAGGGCTATTTGGGCGATTGGATGTGTTGTTGATGTGCGACGTTCGGAGATAGTGCATAGTGCAAGAAGTTCGATCGCTGTGAGCAGAGTGCGAATTCGATTGTAGTGTGCAGAGTGCATTTCGTCGAATCATTCTAAGTGTGAAAGATCACAAAGGAAGAAGAGTGTGCATAGACAGTGCAAGGGTTGAAGTTCGACCAAGTGTGGGTGTGTTTGCATAGAGAGAGAAGAGGGCATAGAGAGCAGACAGGCAAAGACGAACGAGGACATTTGTGCTAGACCGAAGGACTGTGTTTAGTGCAAATTCGAGGACCAGCTTTGGAGGTGATAGAGTTGAGGACAGAGGTCTCCAGCCAGAGCAGGGAGGACAGGTGTCTTCTATGGATAGAGTTCCATTTGCTAAGGGCAGCGGAGGCAGAGGTCTTCTAGAGGATCACCAGCCAGAGCAGAGCTAGGGGATTGGTGTCTCCTGTGGGTTGGTGCCCACGAACTCGAGATTAGGGGATTGGTGTCTCCTTTGGGTTGGTGCCCATAAACATTGTAATCGAGAAAGGTATTCCCAGAATTTGGATTGATAAAATTTAGTGAAATATTTTATCCGTGGATGTAGCTCACATTGAGCGAATCACGTAAATTGGTGTCTCATGTGTGTGTGATGATTTGTACATTGCTTTGGTTTCTGCTATTGATATTGCCATTGATATATTGTATAATTTTGATTGGGATAAGAAAAGTAAAAAGTGGTCTTATACTTGTTCACCCCCCCTCTCAGTATAAGCTTGTGTTCTTCAATTGGTATCGGAGCGGGTGCCTTCAGAAAGTTTAACGACTTGAAGGAAAATCTAGTAAAGAACACAATGGATTATTCAAGTGGCAATGCAGCACCTATTCTTGATGGGTCAGATTTTGGTCTTTGGAGTGCAAGGATGAAGGTTCATCTAATGGCACTTGGTAATGAGGTATGGGAAGTAATTGAAGATGAGTACACTATTCCTGTACATGGTCCATTTACTAAAGAAGAAAGGCTCCTACATCACAACAATTCAAAAGCAATGAATGCAATCCTGAAAGGCTTACAGAAAGCAGATCTCACCAAAGTGATTCACTGCAAGACAACTAGTGAAATGTGGAAACAGTTGCAGGTGGTTCATACAGGTGATACAAATGTCAGAAAGGCCAAGTTGAGACACTTCAAAGGTATGTTTGAACAACTCAAGATGAATTATGATGAAAATATTAGTGACTACATGCTTCGTATGGATGAGGTTGTTAACTCCATGAAAGACTTAGGTCTTGAGCTTGCTGAAAATGATGTTTGTGATAAGATTTTAAGATCTCTTCCTAATAGATTTAGTGAAAATATTTCTGCTATTGAGGAAGCTAAATATTTGGATAAGTTGAAAAAGGATGAGCTCCATAGTATACTTGCAGCATTTGAGTTGAGAACTCAAGTGAAGGTTGACGTCAAGAAAGAGGCAGCTTTCAAGGCTACCAAGAAATCCAAGGGTAAACAACTTCAAGAGAGTGATGAGTCTTCTAGTGATGAAGAGGCATATTACAGCAAGAAAGGCAAGTTCTCTAGAAAGCACAAAAGCATGAAAAATATAAGATGTTTCAATTGTGGAAAGTTTGGTCATTATGCTACTGATCGTATCTTGTTCCCAAGAATGAAAGTGATGAAGATAAACAGGATTCTAAGAGCAAGGATTCTGAAAAGCACAAGCATCACAGAAAGAACAAAGATGAGCACAACAATCAAGGAAAGAGGTATTCTCACAAGCACAAGAAGAGTTTCTACCTAGACAAAGCAAGTAAGTGTTCTAGTAGTGATAGTGAAAGTTCTTCAAGTGATGATGAAAATGAGATGTTGTTCATATCAGAAAAGGAGGAAGAACCGAAACATAGATTCATTATCATGAAATGTCTTAGATGTGGAAATTTTGGTCACCTTGAGGATGATTGCACAAATAATGATTTGGTTTCTAGTATGTATGAGGATGCTTCAGAAAACTATAAGGAAGATGCGTGTATGGTTTTTGAAAAAGGTAGCACCTCTAGTGATAAGAAATCTGAAAAAGGCTTTGATGATTCGGAAAGCAAACAAATAAAGGATCTTGAAAGTGAACTTACTAACGCTCTTAGTGTTTTGAAAAAGGAAAGAAAGAAGAATGCTAGACTCAAGGATAAGTTAGATGAATGTTGTATGGAGAGAGATGATCTTATAGAAAGTCTTGACTTCTCTATGGCTAAGACACAAGAACTCAAGGATGAGTTAGAGTCTAAGGTTCTTGAGTATAGTGAGTTAGAACAGAAAATGGCTTCTTTGAAAGAGGAAACTAAAGAGTACAAGGATAAGCTTTACGGGTTTCAAGATAGCTCCAAAAAGGTTAAGTCACTCATCAAAGGTCAAAGAAAGACAACGAGATAAAATAGGCCTTGGTTTTGTTAAGCCACACAAGGAACAAGTTGGAGAGTCTAGTAAGAGACTCCAAAAGGAAGAGAGTTCTGATGAGGAAAGTATTTCAGATCATGAGTCCTTGAATGATAGATGCGCAGAAATAGAAAACAAAATTCAGAATGAGAAGAAGTTTTCAGGACCCAAGAGGTCGAATAAAGGAAAATTTCACGATAGATGTTTTGCGTGTCACAGGTTTGGTCACATGGCTGCACATTGCATGGCTCAAGTGAAGAAGGTAAATGACAATTTCAGAAGCGCTAGTTTCTTTCAAGGGTATTGCTACTCTTGTCAACAGTTTGGGCACAAGGCAGTCTATTGCAAGGTAAATAACAGGAACAGGTTTGATCAAAACAGGTTTGGTCAGAACAGGGTTAGTCAGAACAGGCGGATTCAAAGAACAGGTATGCCTAAAAGAAATAACATTGTTACTTGTTATAAGTGCAACAATGAAGGTCACACAGCTAGACAGTGTAGAGCTGAACTTCCAAGGTACAGGAACAGGAAAAGTGGTATGAACAGGTCCAAGGATCAAGGCATGGATAAGAACAGGAATGATAACGGGAACAAGAATAAGTGACGAGAACGGGAACAGGAATATGGACAAAGAGTTCAAGAGAAGGCCCGACAAGGAAGTGATAGACGCCGATGATGATCGGTGCCTAATGGGAGTTTTACTCCCACCCCGGAATTAATCACCTCATCGGGAGGTGGGGGAGGGACTAAGCTAAGAGGCTCATTCTTAGTCCCGAGCCCCAAAGGTGACCCTTTGCCATTGATGACAAAGGGGGAGAGATATGAGTAAGGGGGAGAGCTTCAAGTGAAGAGGAAAGCTTCAAGTCAGGGGGAGCAAAACTTCAAAGGAATATTCTCGGTTGTGGGCACAGTTTCTCGGTTGTTAGCACTAGTTGGTTTCAGTTTTGGCTCTTGAGACGTGTTTTCAATAAAGGTTTGCCATCAATGACAAAGGGGGAGATTGTTGGCAATTTTGGGTACCTTGGGTACATTGCCTTTGCTCAAGTGTATAAGTTGTCATTGATGTCAAGAAGCTTTTGAAGGAATTTGATTTGATGTAAAATAATTTGTTTTGATGAAGGTTCGGCTTGACAGGTTCGAAAGAAAGTAAGTTGGAAAAATGTCGCGATATCGCGACATGTCGCATTTTCATGACTTAAGCAGGAGAGAGAAAGTTTTTAGAAAAGTGTCACGATATCGCGACATGTCGCATTTTTGCGACTTAAGCAGGAGAGAGAAAGCTTTTTAGAAAAGTGTCGCGATATCGCGACATGTCGCAGTTTCACGACTCAAAGAGGAGAGAGAATGTTCGGAGTCAGAAATGTCACGATTTCGCGACATATTGCAAGGAAGGTTGTTCGGACGAAAAAGTGTCACGATTTCACGACATGTTGCAGGAGAGAGAGTCCGAAAGAAAAAGTGTCACGATTTCGCGACATAATGCAGAAAAGAGAGTCCGTAGTGTGAATTGTCATGATTTCGCGACAAGTTCAAAGAGAGAGAAAGTAACACGAAAAGTGTCATGATTTCGTGACATGCAGCAAAGGGAAGAGTCTAAAATGAGAAGCGTCATGATTTCACGATAGGTTGCAAAGAAAGCGTACAAAAAGTTGATAGCATCACGATTTCGTGACATGTTGAAGAGAAAGCGTATGGATGCAGAAAGTGTCGCGATTTCATGACAGGTTGAAGAGAAAGCTTACGGATGCAGAAAGTGTCACGATTTCGTGACAGATTGAGATGGCAACATTCGGTTGGAGAAAGTGTCACGATTTCGTGACAGAAACAGAAAGCAGGTCTTCAACAGGAAAAGAGTCACGATTTCATGACAGAAGCAAATCGAAAGAGCATGGAAGAAGAAGCGTCACGATTTCGTGACAAATTCAAGAAGGAAGAGCTCAAAGGCGAAAGCGTCACGATTTTGCGACATGTTTCGTTTTTGCGGGCGTAAGGCAGAGAAAAGCACAAGGCAATGAAAGTGTCATGATTTCGTGACAGAAACTAAAAGTAGGCCTTCTATAGGAGAAGTGTCACGATTTCGTGACAAAAGTAGAAAGGAGGTCGATGAAGGGAGAAGTGTCGTGATATCGCGACAAAAGCAAAGTTGATGCTGACTAAGTCAGAAGTGTCGCGATATCGCGACAAGAGCTTAGTTGAAGTCGACAAAGGCTGAAGTGTCGCGATATCATGACAAAAGCCAAAAGAAAGTATACGGTTGCAAAGGTGTCGCGATATCGCGACATGTTGTAGTTTCGCGGTAGAAGCTACAGAAGTGTTCCAGAGGCAGTGAAGCCGACAAAGTTAAATTTTAGCCGACAAAAATTAGGGCTTGCAGCCGACGTAGATTAGGGTTTGTTTTTGGTATAACAGCCGACTAAGATTAAAGTTTTCATCTTGAAAATTTTGATATAAAAGGAGGGTTGTTTGGGCGATTGGATGTGTAGTTGATGTGCGACGTTCGGAGATAGTGCGCAGTGCAAGAAGTTCGATCGTTGTGAGCAGAGTGCGAATTCGATTGTAGTGTGCAGAGTGCATTTCGTTGAATCATTCTGAGTGTGAAAGATCACAAAGGAAGAAGAGTGTGCGCAGACAGTGCAAGGGTTGAATTTCGACCAAGTGCGGGTGTGTTTGCGCAGAGAGAGAAGAGGGCATAGAGAGCAGACAGGCAAAGACGAACGAGGACATTTGTGCTAGATCGAAGGACTGTGTTTAGTGCAAATTCGAGGACCAGCTTTGGAGGTGATAGAGTTGAGGACAGAGGTCTCCAGCCAGAGCAGGGAGGACAGGTGTCTTCTATGGATAGAGTTCCATTTGCTAAGGGCAGCGGAGGCGAGAGGTCTTCTAGAGGATCACCGGCAAGAGCGAGCTAGGGGATTGGTGTCTCCTGTGGGTTGGTGCCCACGAACTCGAGATTAGGGGATTGGTGTCTCCTTTGGGTTGGTGCCCATAAACATTGTAATCGGGAAAGGTATTCCCAGAATTTGGATTGATAAAATTTAGTGAAATATTTTATCCGTGGATGTAGCTCACATTGAGCGAATCACGTAAATTGGTGTCTCATGTGTGTGTGATGATTTGTACATTGCTTTGGTTTCTGCTATTGATATTGCCATTGATATATTGTATAATTTTGATTGGGATAAGAAAAGTAAAAAGTGGTCTTATACTGTTCACCCCCCCTCTCAGTATAAGCTTGTGTTCTTCATAATTCATCAATGGAGACATCATGGAAGATATCCCCTTCCAACTCATTGTTGGATTTGGCAATCATCTCAGGGTAGGCGATGGATAGCATAATGTAGGTAAAGGAATTATTCTTTGAACGCAAAGAATCTTGTTTATCTAGATAATATTAGTAACATGTAAGATGGTCCTCCTCCTCAAATGGGAAGGGTTGACCTTTACTATAAAATAGGCCCACACCACAGCAGGCAGGCCACGGTTCTACCTCAAAAGGTTCTTTCATACCATTTTGGGAAGGTCCCAAACCTTTCCCTTTATATCCCAATTTAAGCATTATGGGTTTAGCTTTAATATACTCATTAGCAAAATAGCATTTAGCATACCCATCACAATGTGTTTTGATGTTTCTAGGTATTCTTCCCCAGTAATATCCCTTATAAATAAAAGCACAACTCCCAAATTAGTAAATACTTCCCATATGCTGTGGGAGGCCCAAGGTACGAGGAGAGGGTGGCAATTTATTTAAAATAAGGGAATCTTGCATAGTAGTGTTGGCTCCTTCTGATATAATAATTTTAGATAAATCGGGTAAGAGCTCATCAGTAAGAGCGTAAGAGGTAGAAGGATCATTTCCTATGTTTTTGGATGCAGAAATCATGTCTTTGATAGGCGTAAACATTGTAGAGATGTCGATGGAAGGATATAAAGGTATGGAAGTTATAGGAGTAAAACAAGAAGCATTGGTTGTGGGTTTAGGATCCTTTTGAGATCCTAATGTGGTTTTTTCGGAAGATGGTTGAGCTATATGTAGAGGTGTAGTTGATGGGGGAAAATTAGATGATGTTATGGGTGAGTGTTTCACACGTTTATATGGTTGATGAGAATTAGGATGTGTGGATGACAGAGCAGGGAAAAATTGAACTCCAACCAGTTCTGCCAAAGCACACATATCAAAGGGTCTAGGATCACCATGAGGGGTAACCGACTGATTTTTAAATTTGAATTTAACACACTGATGTAAAGTGGAGGGAACAGCTCGCATTGCGTTGATCCAAGGGTGACCCAAAAGTATATTGTATGATGCAGGGCAATGTACAATAAACACGGTCGTGTCTAAGGTTCGAGGACCAACTTGCAATGGAATAGTAATAACTCCACACATTTCTTGTGTTTTGTCATTAAAAGCTTTTATGATCATATCAGTTCTTTTCATTTTGTCACTTCTAAACCCAAATCTTTGGTAGAAGTCAAAAGTGCATATGTTTAAAGATGAACCATTATCAATCAAGACTCGTTTAACTGCTACATCCCCAATTAGGGTAGTAATATATAAGGGGTTATCCTTATGTAAACTATGTTGCGGTATATCTCTATCCCAGAAGTCAATACAATCGACTTCTTGAGTTATGATAGTATTGGACATGGCTTCAAGTTGAATATTTTGAGGTACCATCATTTGGATTAATGTGAGCATTAATTCATCCCTATGGGTAGGAGAAGATCTTAAAAGTTCCAAAAGGGAAATTCTAGTTGTAGTATTTGATAATTGTTCCTTAATATTATAAGGAGGCTTAGGTTGAACATTAAACGCATAATTTCCTTTATTGGGATTTTTCTAAACAAATGGAACTGATCCATCGTTCTGAGTTTGTTCCTGTTGAGATTTTTGAGCCTGTTTTCAAGTAACGACTCTGATGGTACCTACAATATTATTTTGAGGATTATGAATTGGTATTGGTCTAGCGTTTATGGCTTGTTAATTAGAAATTAATTGGTAAGAATATGGTCTAGTAGTGACTCTTCTAGGAAATGGTTCTTCTGGAACCATAGAACTTGTGATAGGTTGAATAGGATCTGATTCATCTTCAGAACTATTCAATTGATTTGAGGTGATTTCCATGTCACTTTCAGTCTCATATTCGGTGTCACTAAGATCAAGTGTCCGAATATTATGTAGAGGTCTGGTCATAACTATGGATAAAGTTGTGTCAAATACTTCCACATCATGAGTAGGTGAATGTGCACTAATAGTTCCTACATATCGGGTAGGAGGGGGAACATTATGATGCTCAATTTGATTAGCTACCTCTTTACCATGCTTTGGTAAAGGATGTTGAAATATGTCCAATGATTGATTGGCATTTTGATTTTGATTTGGGGGGATGTTATTTTGAGCGTTATTAGGAGGATTTTGTTTAGGTTGAAAGGCTTGCACCTCCATCTCATTGTTATCAATCAAGTCTTGTATTCTATGTTTTAATATTTTACAAGAATTGGTAGCATGTCTAGGTCCTCTATGGAAATCACAATGTAAATCAGCTTTGTATCCGGGTATAGTTGGATCAGGTTCCTGGATAGTTGGTAATTGGATCAATCCTCGTGCTAGTAATTGCGGGAGAATGGTTGATAAAGGTTGATTTAACCTAGTAAATTCTTGGGGTGGTTTATTAGGAGGTTTCAATATAAAATTCTCTGTTGTTTTCACAGTATTAACATTGGCAACGTTTTTGCTATCAGTGACTCCATCACCCATAACTTGTTTATTTTTATATTGATTTTTGGATTTTTTCTCATCTTTCTTTTTGAGGTGACCTCTTCTAATGAGAGCATCTTCCACTCTTCGGGCCAAGTCTATAGCTTGATCGAAGGTGGTCAAGGTAGTAGTTTATAATTCATAGGATAGTTGTTCTTGTAGATTATTGATAAAAATATCCAACATTACCCGATAAGGTAACACAAAGTGTAATTTTCCTATCAACTGCCTCCATCGAGCTAAGAAGTCAGCAAAACACTCATCTCTATCTTGTTTTAGGTTGTACAAATATTTAATGGTTACATGCATTTCAATATAGGCACTAAATTGATGCACAAAAGACTCAGAGGTCTCTTCGAAATTTATCAAATAATGAGTGGGCAATTGATAATACCACTCCAATGCCATCCCCCCTAAACTTTTCGGGAACATTTTTAGTAATAACAAGTCATCATGTGATATATCATGACATGCTATCCTAAACATACGAAGATGCTCTATGGGATCTTCGGTTCCTTTATATATAGGTAGGACAGACATGGGAAAGTGTTTAGGATATGGTTGTGCTACAACGATAGGATCTAGAGGTTGACTACACATCTCTCGATAATTGTACAAGGGACGGTAGGGATCTATTTGGTCCATGCGAGAGACTAATTGTTTCACCATGGCTTCCAGATTACCAGTTTGTCCACCATATTGGTTTGGTGGTACATGAGTATGGGATTTGTGAGCGTAGGAAGGCGGGACATAAGGATTAGATGCTATATTGCTATTATGCAAATGGTTGATAGGAAGAGTATTATGAAGAAGATTTGTTGTAGCATTATGTTGTATCCTAGATTGTTGGAAATTGGTATTTGGTTTTGTTTTAGGCTTTTGTTTATTTGAGGTATATTGATCAATAGCTTGGTGAAATAGAGTAGTGAATGAAGGTTTCTTTTGTGTGGGAATAACCTTAGGCTTGGTAACAGGCACTCTAGGTGGTTGGGTAACCTGTTGTTGTTGCATGTTCTGGATCATAGCGGCCATATCCAAATTGAATGGTCCAGCTTGATCACTTTATTGATCAACGAAGGACAAAGGATTAGTGCGTGTGTGATATATGTCTTATAGGGTTGCTTGAGTGTCAATAATTTGATCTTTGTCCATATGAACTGCTCTATTAAGAGTGCCAATATTATTATTGAGGAACTTCTAGAAGTGTTCCATGTTTTCAAAAGTAACAACTCCTTTTGGAGATATTTTAGGGGATGAGGATCCTTCCTCTCTATCATTTTCCTTTTGTTCATTTGCATCCACAAATTCTTCTTCTTGTTGGTTTAAGGTTCCTTCTTCCTGAATTGGATCTTTAGGAAGGACATCTGGGTTATTTTCTGGTTTTCTTAACCAATCTTCTTCTACTTCAGTTTGTTTTCCATTCCCGAGTCTAGTCATTATGTCTAAATTTAGATTTTAGCAAATATATATTAATATATTTGCAACAAATTTGGGAGGTATATATTTTAATTATATACCTACTATAATGCTTAAAAGAAAATGTTTTGATTTTTTGTTATGATTTTGTTTTTTTTTTTTTATGCTTATAAAGACAACAAACAGCACACTAAATACAAGAAATAACAATAATAAAAGAATAGCTTAGTTTTCTATAAATAGTTTATGAATTTCATTGATAGGATCAAGTTCATCAGGAGTCATAAAATGCTCCTCTTCAAATTGGAAATGGTTTTTCAAGAACTTGATAAAGTGTGCTATAGTGATATTATCTATTTCAGATTTTGTCTTGTAAAAATAGATCTCATGGCAATACTCTCGATATAACATAGCTCTAGGAACTCTATTCCATATCTGTCTATCCTTAAGAATGACCTCTTGGTCCTCTATACGAGATATAAATTTATGTACTACAGCTGCATTATCGAGGTATTCCTTAAAGGTATACAATTCAAAAGACACAAGGGCTATTTTATCTGCTAACCATCTATGGCAAGATCTCTGAAGTTCATGATATAAGGTCACTTGATCAGGATCCAAGATTCTATCTAGGACAAAACTCTTAATTTGCCAAACCTCTTAATTTTCCTAAGTTCGGTTGATCTAAAATTAATGATATTCAATCTCCTATTAAGCTCGTCCCATAAAGGTGGGACTCTATATGTTTGAGATACTCTAAGCAAAGAATTAATCTCTATAACTACTAATTGATTTTCAACATTAATGGTGACAACTCGTCTTTTATTATATCTACCATCTAAATATGATATGCAATCTTTGATTCTAAATGCATTTATGTTTTGTTTTTTTTTTTGGATTGTTTTCAAAAGGTTTTTAGTTTTCATGTCGGGTTCACCAAAATGTATCGCTCCAAATTTTTTGCATCCTTATCCTCAGGCTATAGGATCCACGCCCAAAAGGGGGATGCGAGAAGGATGGGACAATACCTCGGACTGAGAGGCCCTTTGAAGGTCCCGCCTCTCAAGGGAGGAGTATAAAGGTGAATTTTTGACGGATGGTGGGTTCACCAGGAAACTTTTGAGTGGCAGTTTCCACACCTAGGTTGATAGTGGGTTTGATGTGTTCATTTTTATACTCGATCATTCAATTCCTAGGTTTGGCCAAAATGAATCTAAACTACTCTATATGCTAATACAGATTTAGATGAATACAAAAAATAGAAATGAATTCTAAACATAGGGAATATGCTAGCTAAAACGTATCATACCTGATTTCAAATGTTTGATGAATATTTTCAGTCTTGTAGCAGTTTATATTGTCTTGACTCATACGTAATCATTTGAAATTACACCAAATCATCTCAATCACAGTCGATCATCTGATATCAAACATAATCATCTGAAATCTAATGAATTCATCAGGCAAATTTGTTAGAAACCTGCAATCACAAAAATAGACACAAAATACCAAATATGCAACTGCAAAAGCAAAGGAGAATGATAGAAATAATAGCAAACATGCCTAAATAATGGATTCCAATAACAAATAAGAAAATGCAATAGATTTAATGATTGATTTTAACTTTATCATGTGGTTATGCTAAATGAGGTGAACTCCAAGATGCATAAACATAATAATTTAAGACAGTGTAGAAATACAATAGGAAAATGTAGAAAAGCTAAGGAAATGCAAACTCTAGACTTTGATTGCCCCCAATCTGGACTATAGTCGGGATCGCCTCCAATCATACGATATCATATGTGCTCCTCGACAAGATCGCCCGAAATTGTTCGAGATCACTTGCGATGATCCGAGCTAGCTTCAACTGAAAAATAGTAGAGTTCCTGCAAGAAAATGCAAAATACAGAATGCAGACAGTAGTGCGAGGATGCTCTAGTGAATAAGGAACTAAATTTGTAGGGAAATCTTTCAGCTAAGGGGTTCAAGGGGATAAACTAGAAAAATCCTAGTTTATATAGGATTAGGGGGAGGCTAGGAGGTTGGAGATCATCCCAATCTAGGAGATCTCCAATGGGGGGGAACCTCCAACTGCACAGATGTGCTTCTGCACAAGTTGGAGAGGTTGTTGAAACAAAAGCTAATTATGAAAAATTAGTTTTAGGACGAAATCGTCTGGACGCTCTGTTCCAGACGAATTCGTCAGATCAGGGATGATTTCGTTTGATATGCGACGATATCGTCCAACGGTAAAAAAAAATCCTAAAAATAGCATGAAAAAGAAGGGAAGTAGGTAACAAGTGGTTTTGGGGTTAAAATTTACATTTTTATCTTTTATATTTTACCAAGGGTTTAACTGTGCCAATTTTAGGGTGCTACAACAACAGTGTCAAGTGCCTGCCGTACAATTCTATGATCATGAAATTAAGATAGTTGTTATCGCTATAGCGATCCTGTCGCTTCACATAATTGCATGTTTGAACCACACATACTTCAAGTAGGTATTGATCAACATAGGATATTAGATCAACATTATCACTACAAAGGCCTTGGCACATTTAAAATTGCCTAAATCGCATATTGTGCCTTCAACTTTCACACTACGTGCATTCAATGATGCATTATTATTGATAGTGGGTACTATAATTTTGCCTATTTAGGTGGGATTGAAGACCATATCGGTGATGTATCATGTACTTGAAGGTGTGATGCAATACAACATTCTCTTAGGTAGACCTTGGATAAGAGAGATGTAGTGTGTACCCTTGATATTACATCAGTGTATCAAATATGTACATAAGGGGCAAGTGCACGTGGTTCCTTCCCATGAGGAGCCATTCAAGTATGTTAATCAAGTAGATTTTCTAGGAGACTTTATCCTCCCATCAACGCATTTGGATTTAATACCTACATCGCCCATTAGGCATCCAAAGAGTAAATCAAATAAAGTGTACGTCAGTCCTTCAACATCGACCCCACAACCCTCTATGCATACAATTACTTTTGCAAAGCCTATGGCATCAAAAATGCTTATGAATGATTAGAAGCTAATGGTAGTACTGGGCAAAATAGACTAAGGAAATGCTCAATGTAGAAAATTATTAGGTCCCAAATCCCATAGAGGAGGGACACTCACAAAAATAATCTGAGGAGGTACCTCAGTCTGGCTCACCTACATCTTTAGTAAGGTCATCTATACTGCAGGTGATTATTCACTTAGCCAAAATAGGACTAGGTAAATGTCTTGTGCAGAATGTCACTTTTACTCCAATCATTGAGACTGCACAAGACATAGGACAACCAAAAGTCCTAAATCTCCTAATAGGAACAATGGTACCATTGGGGATGCCACCCAACCAAACTAATTTCATTTATGTTGGTTTGGATTGAGCCCACAATGCTTCAAATATTGAAGAGGATGATGATGAGCCATTCACAATGAAAATTCATTATCTATCTAACCCTAAGTTTACTTTGAGATACTTTGAATTCAACCATTGGCATGGCTATGGTTTAGGTATTTATGAGTAAGGGTGATGAAACCCAATGGAACCACAAAATTAGTTACCTACTGATAAATCTAGCCTTGAATATCATATCTAAAGCTATTGATGAGTTTCATTAATCACACCATTTAATCATATTGTTAGTCCATGGTGGTATCCAATGGCTGTATACGATAGTAGAGGTAAGCAACTTGAAGGTCAGTCTACTCAGGAAATGGATTTATTAATAATACTAGTCAGTTTTTGGGGTTTCTGGTGTCACCTCTAATCCTATGAGCTGAATTGAACTCCTAATTACAATTGTTGAAACAAAATTGCAAAAATGGAAAGGTTATAGAATCAAGAATTGATTACTCTTGCAGAATCAAAAATAACAAAAATGAAACCTATTTATGATTGTAAAATGGAAATTATATAAATAACAATTTTATAGAAAGTAAATCCTAATTACATTAATAGAATTAAAAGGGCTGGAATAAAATGTTGCAAAAATGAAACAACTGGAAATCAATTAACACAAATGGAAATACCAAGAACTGGAAACAACTACTGAAAACAGGGGAATCAACTATTGTAGGAAATGCCAAGAACACAATAATGTTGTAAGATTTAAAAGCATATGCTAGGTGATCAGCTACCATGCACATATATCTATAACACAAATACTACATGCATCTACAAAAACAACACGGTTAGCAAATGAAATGGAAATTTTTCAAGTTTCTACTAATCTGCTGCAACAAGAAATGAACAGAAAACCTATCAAAAGTTGATCCTTCTCCTGAGCCTGGAAGTGACCCTTGCTCCCTAATCTAGAAGAAGTCAAGAAGATTACTATAAACTACCTAATGCTCACACGTTCACTCAAGATACTAATTAATTGGAGAAACTGCACCTTTTATTGATTATGACATGACATCACAGTAATGCAGGAGAAATCCTACAGAATTACTGCTCTGTTACATCTAAAACAACTATGAAAATTTCTATCTATTTTGATATTCCTCTATCCCTATTTCCCCATGCTCAACCAATATGGGAGCTTGGTTATTTATACTATTCTATTACATATTTTGATTCGTTATGTTGCTATGTTTTAGGTATTCAATAACTGTTCTGGAGCTATCTTCCTGAAATACAGGAAACTGTTCTGCTACAACCTCACACATAACCTGTAAAAATCTACTCAACAAGCTCACACAAAACTTTTCCAAATATTCTCAACAAGCTCACATAGAACTTGTCCCAATCTCATAGAAGCATAAAGATAATTTTTAGAGACTCAATATGTTCTACTCTTAATGCACAATCACTTTCTCAATTTTCTCAATCTCATAGAAGCATAAAGATAATTGTTAGAGACTCAATATGTTCTACTCTCAATGCACAATCACTTTCACAACTCAAATCAGAATATAGAATAGTTTGTTTTATGGAACTTGAACAATCACTTTATACAACCACTTGACTAGGCTCAACCAACTCAACTCAACCAATTACTTAATGAAACTCCCCTTTCTCACAAACCCTAGTCCAAGCATATATCAATCAACTCAAAATGTTTTCAACAATTGCTCAACAAAAAATATCACATAACAATAATACTCATATTTTTTTCAAATCCTAGTTCAAGTTCTTTGCACAACAACTCACTTCAACAACAATTCTTATAACTCAATATTCACATATGATACTCATGTTATTTTCAAACCCTAGTTCAAGTTCTTTGCACAACAACTCACTTCAACAACAATGCTTATAACTCAATATTCACATAACAATGATACTCATGTTCTTTTCAAACCCTAGTTCAAGTTCTTTGCACAACAACTCACTTCAACAACAATGCTTATAACTCAATCTTCACATAACAATGATACTCATGTTCTTTTCAAACCCTAGTTCAAGTTATTTGCACAACAACTCACTTCAACAACAATGCTTATAACTCAATCTTCACATAACAATGATACTCATGTTCTTTTCAAAATCCTAACTCAAGTTCTTCACACAATCCAATGACTTCAACAACAATGCTTATAAAACAAGGTTTTAATCACAAATCTTAATTCCAGAAAACCTTGAAGCATTAACTCAAGCACTTTTGAAAAGGAAACCCTAATCAAATTCTTTTCACTCCAAACTTTATTTTCTAGTAATCAATCAATCAACTCAACCAAGAAAGAATTTTCCCATACCTTTTTGCTTGACAAGGAGTTGATCTCACAAATCTGCCACACTCACAATTACTTCTTTGCCAATATCAATAAGGGTTAGAAGATAATAATTTCCTCAACAAAACATAATGCAACATGCTATCAAAATTACACCTTATCACTTGAACTCAAATAATATTCAATACCTTCACAATAATCTTCTTTAACACAAAAAACCCTTTATTAAAATTAAATAACACTCAAAAGTCTTAATCCTTCAATATGCCAATATAGTAATTTAAGACTTTATCAAAAACCAAAACTTCCTTATTACTCCAAGTGATAATTTTCAACTACCACCACTATCTAGCAAACCCCCTTTCTAAACAATTCAACTAACAACCCTTATACCTCCAAACACTCTTTATTGAAACCTTAGGCAATAAAATTAATTAAAAGTTTTACCTTGGCCACCGACGGGTTTTGATCCCGTAACCTCTACCTTCGCGATCAACCTAGCCACGGGATCCACGACCATGTGCACTATAGACACATTTAAGAGCCAAAAGGCTCTACCTTCACTTTAACCTTTGCACCCAATGAAAACACACAAAAATATTTTCCTTTTGGCGCTTACCACCAACAGGTTTCAAATGCGGGCACTTGCTTCCTCCAATGCTTTCACAATTTGTGCTCTGCCACTTGGACTACCATGTCCAATGTGCTTCAAAAAATCCAATCCCTTCACCTTATCATTGATGCTTAAGATGAAAACATTTTTTGTCTTCTTCCTCAACGAACCTTTCGAAATCACAAACGAAGTTTTAACCTTGGCGCATATCAATCGTTCAAGGGATGAGCAATAATGTATTTGGAGGTCACCTTATATACACAAAAATTTATTTCCTTCAATGTCGGTGCTCCCTTATTTCAACTACGTCGGAACATTTATAAACACTTTATAATTTATACAAGGTGCTTTATTAAATTGGATGACATCAGCATTAATTATAATTTATAAATATTTTAAATTCTAAAGAATTTAAAAATTATAAATTATAATTATAAGATTTAATTTTTAAACACTTCCTTTACATTGCATTCCATGGTGTAAATAATATTTATTTATAAAATTTAAATTCTTATTGAATTTAAATAATTTATAAAAAATATTATATCTCCTTTTTAACTTTGCACTGAATCCTTTGGCCTTCTTCCTGGATATCAAATAACAACTTTGACAACTTTGTTCCTTGAAGAAAAACCTTGATATTAATGTTGACTTCATTTCTTGACATCAATGACAATTTTAAATTTTAGGACTCAAAATGTCCAACAACTTCCAATATTATTACCAAACAAGGTTAGATTTCACGGCAAGCCCACTAGATATCTTACCATCAGATGTCTTAGAATTTTCCTTATCTTTTATGATCATTGGATTCCAATGCTTTTATTGTTGGAAGGAATGATGAAGATTGATGAATTCATAGGGCATACTATAGTTTGTAGACCTTAGAATAAGATTTATTATATTATTTTATTAGTTTATTATATTTCCTTATCCTATATAAAATGTAAAAGTAAAAAGCTAAATCTAGTTTCCTAGTGGTTATGTTTTTAGCATAAGTTAGCTAATTGTTAATTTATTTTATGCTTTAGTTGATACTTTTCCAATTTGCACTTCATGGTGAGATTTGGTCTTCTAATTTACACTTCACATGATATTTAGAAGATATTTCATATCTTGTAATTTTGATAATACATTATTCCTATATAAACTTGTATATTTTCCAATAAATTTTGGCATAAATTTTACTCCTAAAGGGATTGTCATTGTGTCTCTCACTTCTAGCATGAATAGTAGATCAAGTTAGCCTTTCTTAAGCCTAGAGAAGATTACCATGAACCAAAAAATATGCAATGGATTTTCAACCAAAAACCTCCTCAATAGCAGTGCATGATCAAATATTTGCATCCTTTGTGCTAGTTCAGTCACATTTTGGGCACCAAGCCCATGGACTATCCTAGAGAGAACAAAAATAGAGCCCACACATGGATGAAGTCATCCATCAAGTGAGAAAAAAAGTAGGAAAAATAGGTAAGAAAAAGAATTCAAAATTTATATTTCTAAAACTTCTAGAAAAAAAACCTAAATGTGATGCCAAAATCACCAATGCAATTCTTTTTTGTAGAATGAGCAAAGTAGCTCTAAAATCCACTCTAATACCATGTTAAAATTTGCAAGATTTCTAGAAATATTCCAAAATATGTATTTACCACAACCATATGCTAAAATGAAGAAATGGTGATTAAAATATAGCAATAGTAAATAATGGAAAATAAATGAAGGGAGATGACAAGAATTAGAAGGTGGGTACCCATGGGCACCCAATATATCACATTTTTATTCACACTTTATGATACAAATGGATCCTCATTGAGGGGTATTTATAGTGATACCAAATCTTTAATGAGAGGTTAATCTCAAGATGACATAAACTTAACCTTGAGATTATTCTTACAATGAAAAACATATGCTATCCTTTTAAGTAAGGTTATCCAAAAAGGTGAATTAACCAATACCAGTTAGGGTGAAATATAAAAGAGGTCCATAGGATTACATGAATGGAAAATGCCCATAGCTACATATATGACACTCATAAGTACCTTCACACATTTGTCCTTGGCCTAAACAAGATCAAATTACACAAATTTCAATAATATTAGGGGTATGAATAAGACCTCTAAAAAGAGTTATTAATCAATTAATATATCATTATAATCCTTAGTTTATTTAAATGCAAAAAAAAAATAAGTAGTGAGTAATGTAATGATGATTTTAAAAATATTTGAAAGATGGATGATTGTCTAGTAGTTTCTTTTGTAGGAGATTTAGTTAGTATTACAACAATATGGGACAAATGGAAATAGGATGGACAATTTTTAGAAACAAAAAATAATTGGTTTACTAGACTATTTTGCATAAAAGAGGAAAACACAAAATTTGAGGTTATAAATGTTTATGATCCAACTATAGTTACTCCTCATAAAATATGTTGAAAAAATCTTAGCACATTTATTTCAAACACAATAATGAATTATAATTTGGATCTATGGAATGTTGGGGGTGACTCCAACATAGTTTTATCCCTTTTAGAAAAGGAGGGTGGTGCTATAGGTTATCTAAAAATCAAAATTTTGAGTTAATAATGATCATGAAAGAGTGCAATTCAAAAATAATATAGCATAAAAACTAAAATATAAGAGTATACAAGCAAACTAGTATAATTATTTTATTGTTTAGAAAAAAAAGTACAATGCAACCAATCTCTAAGAAGAGATGTGAGGTTATAACATTATATCCATTATTCATACTTTTATAGTTAGGGATGCATCTCCATTTTTACAAGAATTTTTGTATTGGAATCCACTGTATTGCATATGGAAAGTAACCAATATGGAAATGTAGTGGTTCACCTTCCATTATTAGAAGGTCACCCATATGAAAATGTGGTGATTCACCTTCCATGAGTTACAAAGTGCATATTGTTGTCCTTGTAAACAACTTCCCCTTCCTTAGCGGAGTGCTCAAGACTTCATTTAGGTGCTCCAACTTTTTTGAGTTGTGCACATCACCTATGGTGGAGTGCATGAAAGTTTCAAGGGGTGCGCAAAGTTGTGCACCCCATTTTTGGGCCATACGCCCCTCTTCTAATGTAGCGCATGAAAATATTAAGGAGCACACTATTCTGTGCATCCCACTTTTGATCTCATGCACCCCACCTTTGGTGGAGCAAACATAAATTTTAAGGGGAACACAGATTCCATGTGTCCCATTGGGTCTCATGTACCCCACTTCTAGTGGATCACACAAAATGTTCAAGGGGTGCACTAGTCTGTGCATCTTGATTTTGGTCTCATGCACCCTACCTTTGGTGGAGCACACAAAATTTTTAAGGCTCCATGCACCCCGTTGGGTCTCGTGCATTCCAATTCTAGTGGAGCGCATGAAAATTGTAAGGGGTACACTAGTCCCCACACCTTGCTTTTGGTCTCGTGTGCCTCACCTTTTTTGGAGTGTATAGAAGTTTTAAGGGGTGCACGAATTCATGCACCCTATTGGGTCTCATGCACCCAACTTCTAGTGGAGTGCACAAAAATTTTAAGGGGTGTGCTAGTCCATGTACCCCACTTTTTTTAATATGATCCACTTCCTATGGAGTGCACGAAGGATCGAAAGGAACATGAAATTCGAGCACCCTAATCCAATTTGTAAGACTGCATATGAGGTGCACAAGTGAATTAAAGGTGCACAAACTTTGTGCACACCTTCCTAAAGCCGTGTGCCTCAAAAAATCACATCTAGCTCGAGCAAATGAGAAACAAATATGTGGGCGACCCTGTTTCCACCTGATGGAGATCTAATCAAAAATATCCAGGAGGTGTCCAATCAACACCCAATGAGGAATTAATTTGTGTTCCCAACCATCATGCCACAACTAATAATGCTCCTCCTACCAATAAGGAAACAACACTCCACCTAATGATATTAATGCATGACCTTTAAAAGAAGGTGATGGACTTCCCTTGTGGCATCAACATAAGAGGATTCAATACACGCATGCAGAGTGCATTATAGATTTCAGTCATAGGGGTAAAATTAAATTTTTGAGAGGTTGAGAATTACAGTGTGGAGGCACCACCAGTCCACAAATGGCTTCCACGAGCACAACTATAACTGGAGTAACATATGTAAAGGCTTGAATAAGAAAATTGATAGGGACGTTGCTAGTGAATAAAATAGCAAGAAGGTCTAAATACCTAAAGGTTCTAACTAAACCATCTAATTCAAGAAAAGATATCACACCAGGTCAGTAGTAGGAGGTGGAAAACATAACAATATATAGTTTTGATCCAATAGAGGAGGATAATCAGCGACACCCTACTCTATTGAGGGGTCTATTCATGAGGGCATAGAGATACAGTGGTGAGCCATGCCTTGTATGCAATAAATGGACTACCAACCTTGGCAAGTTAACTTGCCCTAGGGTCTACCACTCCTTGGACCTCCTAGTATGGTTGGTGGTAGCGTATGACCCCAAGAACAGGACTATCAGGGATCACACAAATTAGGTGGTGTTCAGGTTGATAGCTGACAGAATCAGAAGGGTATTCAGGATCTCCATAGCCTCACAAATTTTGGACTTCCAAAAATTGGCCCTCCAGTCCAATTTCATGCTCAAAAACTCCTTCCAAAGTATGATTTTGAAAATAAATAATTGTATACCTCATAGTTTTACCATTCACAAGTTCATTCTCTGCCCCTAGGTACAATATTATGTAGATATGATCAACCTGGTTTTGGGAATAAAATAATTGGAACATATTACAAAGGAAGTCTTTTTCCTAATAATTCAGTGCAACAAAATGGATAAGATGCCTATGTATCAATGGGAAGAGGTCATCAATGACAACCTGAACAAAGAGCTAATAGAATTATAGGAATCCATACTAGTAGATAAGGAAGAACTCCCCTCTTTATCCTATTATTCATTTCAAATTCACTTAGTTATAGGCCAATTGGAGTAGTCCTTGATTTCTTAGATAGGAGGAGTCTATGCTGCCATGATCCAAGATAGATTATTGTGTATACAAAAGGAGTGCTCAATCTATATAGCCTTCTTTAAGAATGTCCTCCCAGTGGTTCATGGTTGTCTATGCAGAGTAAAACCTAATATATTTGGGGTCGGGGTAAGGATGTTCTTGCATGAAGCTAAAGTAGGTGATTTATTCTATATAGAAAAATATTCTTATATTAGACTATATGGGTATAAGTTACCACCAAAATAATTTCCTAAAAATTTCCCAACATCTATAGCCATTCTAGAGATATCCAAGCAGATAGCAAAGGAGGTGAAATTTTGATCTATAAGGAAGAAAGAAGGGGTTCCATGGTTATCGATACCCTGCAGAATAGGCCCCTATATATATCTAGGCCACTTCTATTTACTGTGAGATATATGAAATATGGACATGTACTATTTTCAATAAGTAACATGGAGACCCTATGACCCTTATGGTTATCATAAATAAATTGTCTCTTCAAAGCTCTCCCTCTTGTAGGTTATACACAGGGAGGATAGTTTTGAGGATGAAATGCAAAAGGATTTCAGTTAGAAACGATCATTATATTTAGTGTGGAAAATTGATGATAGGCCACACAAAAAATTAGAAGTAGTAGGGGATTATGGCTTTGATTTGAGGTTTCACATGGAATTATTTGTTGAGAAGGTGGTCCCTTTGGTCCCTGTTGCTCCTCTAGAATAATTATAGGGCCCCACCTTTTATGTTTTCCATCAGAATACAAACCTATTTTAATTCATGATGAAGATAGTGGATGAAGTGCAATAGGAGCAAGTAAGGCTCCCTTCATCCTCCATCTATCCCATTACTACATCAAAAATAAAGGATTTGGTCATTCAATCCTCACATCAAGTACAAATATTTTCTTAATTAGCCTAGGCATTGATGTCTACATCCAATCAGACTGATCTAGCAATCGTTCAATCCATGTTGTTTTCTGCCACCCTGGTAATCAACCAAAAGGAATATCCCATACTTCCAAAAACTCTAAATAAAATATAGGAAGTAGGAGGGTTGTCAAGAATAATTAGGGAATATGAAGTCCAGGAAGAAAGTACCTCACAGTACCCTACTAGGAAAAGGACCAGAACTTAGTCAGCTTATTTGGACACAGATAACTTTACACTATCCAGAATGAGGGATAAACTCTAGTTCACAACTGATGAAGAAGATCAGATACAAGACATGGAGGAGCAAATATCTTATAGTGAAGGAGTAAGCAGGACCAGGGGGATAGCAAGACAAGAACCATGCAACGTGTCCACTACCAAATTTACCATCCCACTACCACCTAGCCTAAAAGAGGCCATGATTGACCTCAAAAGGGATTAATGATGGGTAAAACTGGCCCAGTAGATATGATGAGATCACACGTAGCCTCCCAAGTGCAGGTGGCATAAGAAGTGGAGAAGGAGGTTGCATTTTTAAAGACCAATGCCACATAGGTAGAACAATTATAATATAAGGTACAATAATTGCAGGAAGAAATAGATCAATTGAAGCAAATTTTGACTCTCTCTCAGGCTGTCACCATGTAAGCCAATGATCACTTTGGAACCATTTTAGAGTTAAAGTAGGAGATGAATGATAATATACAAGAAATAATAGATAATATCTAGTCAATATTTTATAATATTTATGCTACCAGGTATACTATTGGTATTCTAAAAGACCTGCTGCAGCAAACTAATCAGAGAGTGAATCTAATATACCATATGTTCCAAAAATTCAAAGAAAATTATGTGGAGGTTAGCACAAGGGCAGTTACCTTGAGGTATGGTTCTATTTTTTTCTTTGTAGAAGAATATGTGAAGGTTTTCATTTATCTACAGAACAAAAAAAATTGGCTTTATTGGGTTCACATTGGATGAATTTATCTAGAACCCTTATATTAAGGATTCTATTTTTAAGAAAATACAAGAGTTTGAATTTGATCAAAACATAAAGTTGACAAAATAGTTTACTTCCTTGGTGGAAATGGTGGATTGCCTATGTGTCTTCACTAAGAACACTATGGAATGGTCCAAGGAATGGGTAAATAAAATCATGTAGGATGTCAAATTGCTAATGTTTGCCTTGACCTTCCATGATGAGGCATGAGTTTATACAGAGTGTATAGAATCTTGGAGGAGATGAAGTGGGGCTCAACAAGACAAAGGAATTTTTAGATCAAAGCATGATAGAGCCTCTTGCTCAACATAGTGGGAAATATGGTACACAAAAATAAAAATAGCACTTGTAGGGAGAAAGGCATGGGCCACATGTCCATTTTTTATCCTACCACATTTTTATATGGGAAAGGATATAAGGCTAGGTGGAGGGTCGATGAAACAATAGTTATGGTCGAGCTCGAGTATTTGGTTCTATATATAGAAGACCATCACAATAGGGAGGGATAATCAAATCTCTGAGAGAAAATTTGAGTCTAGGTATTGTTGTGTCTAAAAGATAATCATATTTTCCTTTATGCATGTTTTTCCTATCTTTCTTACATCACCCCTTCTTCTATCATTCTCCAAGAATTATCCAGGAATCCTGACTATCTGAGATCATTTCCAACGAATGTGCATAGAATTGGAGACTCTCACTTCTCTACAATCAATATGGAGAGGACTATCCTTGTTACAATATTTGAATGGAGGAAAAAATGTAAATGTGGCCATACAAACCCGAGCATTTTGCTAGGTTCTTTTATATAATCTTTTGAAAAATATAAATTCCAACTCAATTCTTAGCATTTTCTGCATTAATGATTTATGTGTCGCCTACTTGCATATTATGGTATCCAAATGCGTAAATAGCACTTTCTCCTCACTAGTTTAAATGTGGTTTAAATGGTTCAGGTTTATTACATTATTTGAATAAATTTGAATGAACTAGTTTCTCTCTCTTCTTTTCTCTTCTGGTTCATGAAGTTTATTAACTTGCTATGATTACCCAATGGACATGGTAATGGTCTGGTATAAATAAATCTAAATGCTACACGGTTTGGTAAAAATATATAAAACTAAAATAATATCATTAAATCTGGTAAGACATGGGTTACACCATAATAATGGCAAATGTTCAAAATCATCATCTAGGGTTTCCTTATCCAACCTAGTATATCTATATTCTTATAGACTATATTTTCCTAGATTGAAGAGGTAGATCCACTAGAGTCTATAAAAAATTTGTGATTTTTAGGATCCCTATGATGTGACATATTTTAAAATAGGTAAGAAAGAAATCATCACAACATTTTTTGGCACCGTTGCCGAGGACTAACCATTTTACTATTTTTAAAAACTCCCTGGTTGTCCCTGTGAGATTTAGGATTAGTGGGTTGAGCAATCTTAGCCAAAGAGCTTCCCTAATTTTACACATCACGCTGGAAATTTTGAAGGACCCACAACCAAGAAGCAAAATTTGATCTGGTAGCCATAAGAAGCATCGAAAATGAACTCTACCCTAAATTTCTAGATCCACAGGTACTTTTCCATTCACATAATAGTAGAAAGGAACCTCCAACTTTTTTTCCTTTAGGTGATCATAATAACAGCAGTACTAGTTGCACTCCTAAAAATTCCCACCTATTAAGTACTATCATGTCTACTATACCTCTTATATTGGGGGCCCTAGTTACACAAATGGCTAATCCACCTTTAAATAATTAGCGTACAAATAGATATAGGTCTTTTGTGTTACCACCTCTACTGAATCTGTTACCCCCTAAATCCCATAAATACCTACCCAAATTCATGGGGGATAATACTGTAACTGGTGAGGATAATATCAAAGACTTCCTATATGCTATGGAAATCCTAGAAGCAGAGGATGAGGATGTTGTCCTTAGACTATTTCTTTAAACCTTATAAAAGGATGCTTGAGAATGGTTCAACAACCTCGCGGTAGACTCCACAGGCACTTTTCAAGAATTAGAAACCGTATTCCTAAGGAAATACGGGGAAAATAAGAATGAATAGTCTATGTTAACTGAGCTAGCCACAATAAAGAAGAAATACAATGAGATCGTGGATGATTTTAATAGGTGGTTCACCAAAATTTATGGCTCTAAGGCCAAATGATCACCAATATATATGTTTTTTTAAGAATGCATTCCTTGGGGATTTTAACTATGAACTCATATAGCAATACACACTAACCTTTGATGCTTGCATGGAAAGAGCAATAGTGATAGAAAGAAACATGATAGATAGTGGGAATATGAGGCCAAATTCAATAGAAACTAGCCCAAGCCAGGCTAAGAAGAAGCCTAAGAAAGTGGTTTTCAGTATCCTAAAAAAATCAAAATCCAATCCTATCAAGAAATTATCAACCCAATTGATGGAAATGTTCCATTCAATGAAGAATAAACTCTCTAATTTTAAGAGGGATAAGACATATAGTGTATAACCCTCATAGTAGTAGAATTAAGATAGGCCCTCATTTAGAAGAAATTTCAATAGGAATTGGAATAATAAGGGAGGTAGAAATCCAAATAATAATTAGAAATGAAAGGAGGTTTAGAAAGATAAAGATACTATCCCAAACCCCATAGCTTCAGTCAATGTGGCCTCTGATTTTCCTTTATTTTGCCCAGTATGTGATACCCCCAAAAAATCAGCCAATTGTGGTGTTTACCTTAGCCTCCACTCAGGCATCGACCTCGATGAGGAACATGATTATAAAATTAGGATAAATGCTTGTTGGACTTGGGATGAAACCATTAAAATCCTTTAGGCTCAAGAGGGACAAAATCAACCTTTCAGCTCTAAATATAGGCCTATGACATTCAACCTTGATAGTGTGAAAATTTTAAAAAGGCTACCAGATAACCATTTTGAACAAATGAAATGGGGTAATCTGACCCCCATAGCTAAAGAGATAGAAGCCTTAGAAAGGATCCATACCACTAATCTCCAAAACTAGACTATACCAAAAAAAACTGACAAAAAGGATATAGGCAAAGGCAAAGAACACACCAGTGTGAAGAAGTCAAATGATAGCCATAAAAACGTTCTTTCCAAAAAACTATAACTGGTTAGTAGGGGAATAAAAAATAAGATATTAGAGTTCTATATGGGACTAGAGTTGTCAAAACAAAAAATAAATATAACTTTTGTAGAATTGATGATAGTGCCCAAATATAGAGATCATGTATGTAGGGCCTTTGTATTAACTGAACAAGGGGATAGTCATGTTCTTGCTACTTCAACTTCTAATTTGCCTAGTAGGAAACCCTCTTTTGTAAGGCCCTTTTATATATCTCTCCACTATACATCTGGATATGGCGATCACTATGTGATACACAACTACATGCGTGATAGTAGAGCATCCCATAACATCATGCTAAAATAGGTGCAAATTAGTTGGGATTAATATGTACTAAAGATTCCTCTCCTATATCTATCATGGATAACATACAAGTACCTTGTGTAGGGATAATCATAGGCCTCTTAGTTTTCCTAGATCAATATCCTAAGAAGGGGATTGTCATGGATGTTTCCATAGTAGACGTGGACCCATTTTTTTATTTACTGATATCCAGGCACTAGACTTAACAACTAGGTGGATCAATCCAGTTGGATTGGTCATATGCCACCATACCCCTTTCATCCAAAGAACAAGAAACCTTGAGGAGGGAGCCTTTTAATAAACACTCTATTGAACTAACAAGGCTTGACAACACAACATTCAACCTGGTAAGTTCCATTGAAGAGAAAGAATTAGGTGGTTATTCCTTTTGGCATATGCCTTTTCTAAAAGAGGTCCTTGATGCAGAGGGTATGGATCCCTAAGTATGGGCAGCGGTAGATGCATATTAAGACAAATTTTTGACCACTGAGATGTGGATAATGAATTTCGATGGAGAAAAGTCACAAATAGGGGCTGATGTTGGGATCAATCTCACAAACATAAAAGGGAACTATTTGGGCATACCCTATCAATTCAAATTCCCTTGCAAAAATAACATGGCAAAATATGAGGTACTACTGTTGAAGCTTAGGAAATCTAAGGATCTGGGTATAAACTATCTCACTATTTATGGGGATGCTAAACTATTCATCCAAAAAATTAAAGGAAAATACCAAACCAAGCATCCTAGGTTGAAGCAATATAAAAGAGCAGTTCAAGACAATATTGATAAGTTTTTAGCCTTCAATATATCTCATATACCCAGGGAGAAGAATAATATCATCAACATATTGGTTGTAAATGCTTCTAGGGCATACAATCCCAAAATAGACACATAATACATGGACAGGTTTACCACCATCTTTGGTGTACTTATAGGTCTTCCAAGATGATTTTGATATCAAAGACTTTATGGCTTTGTAGAATCGTTTCACTGGCATGATTTGTGATGAATATGAGAATAAATTACAACATGTTATAGGGTAGCCGATAGAAGTAATACAACTAAAAATGAATAAGATCCCTAGGGTGTTGGATCTCTAGAGTCCCTTTTTGATGATTTCGAAAAGACACACAGGACTACACTTCATGAGTTATAAACTAAAGAAGTTAATATTGGGATAGTAGAAGAACCAAAAATAGTTAGAATAGATAAATCATTGTCAAGAAAAGAAAAGAAATAGTACATCCAGTACCTAAGAAATAATAGGGGTAGTTTTTCTTGGAGCTATGAGAACCTTCAATACTAATGTCATGACCCATATTATCCCCTTATGAGAAGATACTAAACCATTTAGGCAGAAGCAGAGAAAATTCAATCCTACTCTACATATTATCATGCAAAATAGGTACATAATATTTTGAATGTAAAAGTAATCAAAAAGTAAGATTCTCATCTTGGATAGCAAATTTAGTACCTGTAAGAAAAAAGAACGGGGAAATAATACTATGTGTCGACTTTAGAAACATGAATTAAAATTATCTCAAGGATAACTACCCCTTCCACAATATGGAATAACTTTTACAGGTAGTGGTGGGGTCAACTAGAATATCCTTATTGGATGGTTTCTCAAGGTATAATCAGATTACGGTCAACCCAGAAGACCGATACAAAACTACATTTACCACACCATGGGGAATGTTTGAGTATCAAAGGATGACGTTTGGGTTAATGAATTCTAGGACCACTTTTCAAAGGGCCATGGAATTCACTTTAAAAGGACTAATATTTAAGACAGTGGTGGTATATCTGGACGACATCATAATATTTTCAAAAAATCTAGCAGATCACTTCTCCCATATGTCCCAATTTTTTGAAAGATGCAAGGAGTATGGGATATCTTGAATCCAAAAAAATGTATTTTTGGGGACACCCATGGCAAGTTGTTAGGACATTTAGTCTCCAAATAAGGGATAAGCATTGATCCTCAAAGGATAGATACTACTGCAAAAATACCACCCACGAATAACATCAAAGGATTCAAGTCCTTCTTTGGCAAGATAAACATCGTCATGAGAGTTTTCCCCAATTTTGCTAATATTTCTAGACCTATCAATGATATGATAAAAAGTTTGTAAATATAAGATGGAATGAAGATAACATCAAGGTTTTCTAGTGGATCAAAGAGGCTATTACCACTACACCTCTGTTAACTTGTCTAGATCATTCAAAGAACTTTAACTTCTATTATTTCACTTTAGAAAATACAATAACCACAATGTTGTCCTAGAAGGATGAAAAAGGGAATGAAAAACCCATAGCATTCATGAGTTCTAGAATGAAGGGATCCCAATTGAGGTATAAGCTAATATAGAAATAGACATTCATCTTGATCTAGGCTTCAGGAACATTTTAAAAGCATCTTTGGTTCCAATAAGATGATTTCTTGCACCCCCTATATGGTTGTGAAAGATGTTCTCACCCAACCTAAACCTATGGGAAGTTCAACAAGGTGGATGGTGAAACTGTTGCAGTACGATGTCAAGTTCAAGGTAATCAAAGTGATCAAAGGACAAGGATTAGAAAAATATATGGCCAATTAAGGAGAACATATGGATAATACCATATTAGCAAAAGACTCACAACAAGTCATACATGCAAATGACAAGGAATGATATTGGCATAAAGATATCCTATTCTATTTAAGGACCTTGTCTTTCTTACCAGAAAAATCTACCAACAAATTCGGGAGCATCAAACAACAAGCCCATAAGTATTATCTCTAAGAAAATCAGCTTTATTGGAGACACCCAAGTGGAGTGTTGCTTATGTGTCTATCGGAGAAGGAAGTCCCCAAGATCATAAAGGAATTCCATACATGATTTTATGGTGGCAATTTTGCTCCAAAAGCAACAACTAACACTTTCATGAGGGCAGGGTATTATTGGCCTTCAATGTTCAAATATGTTTATCAATTTGTTAGGAAGTGTTATAGCTACCAAGTTTTCATAGGCAAGAAAAGTCTACCTGCAATGTGTTAGAGTAATATTCCATCATTTGGGATATTTACCTATTTCTCACTTTAGTAGAAATTATGTACTGTATGGTAAAAAGTAATTTATTACTTTTTACCACTAGGTTGTTTTTAACTATTCTACCTAGTTGGTTAGTAGTCGTAGTCAATTTGACTACGTAGTTAGTTGTTAGTAGGTTAGGCGCCTATCACGTTGGTTGTTAGCGTAGATGTTGGATCTATGGTTAAATTCCTATTTTGTAACCTATATATTAGGTTTGATTATTCTATCAAGCCTAATGTCTGCAATATGATTTGATTTACTTTATTGTTGGAGTAAACTAATCCTAACATTGGTATCATTCACTGAGGGGATGGGCAAGGTGAGCGATGCTCGCTCCATTTGACCTGGGCTGCAGACTTCGTCGTTGGGCGCCATGTTGCTGAATTTTGTTGGAACCTGCTCACATTTTGCACGCATCCCGAGGGTTTTGCCTGAGCTGGAGAGGCTCGCTGGAGCTGTCGGCCAGCCCCCACGTGCGTTGCAGGCCCATAGGGGCGAACCCACACGCATTGTGCAGGCCCACCGGGCCCACATGCATCGTGCAAGCCCGATCATGACTGGGAGAGGGCCAGACACTGGCAATTGGCCAGATCATGACTAGGCAGTCGACACAATCCGGCCATCGGCCAGATCGCGACCGGGAGTCGGCACCTCGGAGATCCCGATCGGAATCCGGCGGACTGTGGCAACCAAACTGCGGTACTAAGCAGATTCCGTCGATCGGGAAACGGCAGGATCCACGCCCGCTCGGGCACAAATCCCGAGGCGCTCACTCAGACCGCATGCCAAATCGACACGTGACCCTACCACCTACATTGCTGACTGGGCTGACTGCTGACCTATCGCCTAGGCGGACTCGGGTGACGTGGCAATCCAGTTGGATGCGCTGACATGGCTATGCTGACTGGGCTCTGGGCGGACACGTGGCAAGATACGTGGCTATGCTGACTGGGCTCTAAGCGGACACGTGGCGGGATCTGGTTACTCCAGCGTGACGGGGAGAGTGATCTGTTGGACGCTGACGTGGCGTCGGTTAACTGGTCTGCGTGGCAAAAGGATGGCGGATGACTCGGACTGCCCGAAGGCAGTCAACATAGGAGTTGCGCCTTAAGCCTTTTTAAAGGGCTTAAACATTGCTCGCGGGAGCAATGTGGGATTAATATCCCATTTTTTTTCATTGCCCATGAGCACGCCTTCAAATAGAAGGCGGCCCGCTTCGATACCAGCCGGGCTAGCTAGCCCGACTGGCAAAGGAGCTAAGGCTCCCGACAGGAGGTTGGGAGTTCGACCCCCGTCGGGGCCGAAACTTCTTTTGCCGCCTGCACGAACACATAAAGCCGCCCGCCAATGCAAACTAAGGTATTTTTTAATTTTATTTTGTATAAAGTTTATTTAAAATCCATATTTTTTTAATATTTTTTTTAATAATTTAAAAATTTAATATATTTTTTTAATCAATTTTTTTTGGTTTAATTAAAACATTTATTATATTTTTTTATTATTAATTCAAAATGTTTTAAATTAGTTTTTTTTTTTTAACTTTTGCAAATTGAAATTAAAGAAGGAAGGAGGTTAATTTTGCAATATCAACATAAATAGTGCTTTTGTTTTCTCACCCAAAAGGAGATATAAGACATAGAAGAGCATATTTTTTTGCAAATTAGAAAACCCTCATTTCTTCTCAACCTTGTTAATCTTGCAACATAAAAGGAGCCAATATTTGATTGCAAAATTATAACACAAGGAGACTTCCAATTTTGTGAATTTCAAAGACCAAGAGTGCATGTGTTTTCTCCAAGGAGATATAAGACATCAAATTGCACATTTTTTTTGCAAACATTGAGAAGACTTGAAGCTTTGGGTCCATCAAAACTGGGTCGTGTGTCGACTAGTTCTGGAAGCCTTCCAAATGTGGGTCGTGTGTCGACTTGTCTTGGAAGGAGTGCTCGATTTGTAAATTTTGCAAAATTAAGGGGGGAAGACAACATTGTACTTCTTTTGCAAAATTGTAAACAAGGAGGAGACATAAAATATCATTTTTTTTGCACAACACAAATACACATTTTGTTGCAAAAATTAAAAGGTGCATTTTTGATTTTACTCGACACCTTCATTGGCAAATTAGGTGCATTTTCGGTTGCATCCGACACCTAGGTGATAAGAATTTTGAGGTCATTCTTGTTTGATTGTTGCATCATTTCTTTTTGCAACTATAAGTCATAGAATCAAGAACACTCCATACCTCAAAATTTCACAAATTTGTGTAAATCCTTGCACAGATTTAAAGCCAATATTCACTTGATATTCTCTCCTACAAACAAAAACCCCTAATTCACTCTATTTGTTTGGCTTAATTTCCTCAAACTGATTATCCCTATTCAAGAGGATTTTCAGGCAGGTGCCATTAAATATCTTTTTGAGTGAATTATCTTTCATCTCTTATTTGTTTGGCTTAATTTCCTCCAACTGATTATCTCTCTTCAAGAGAATTTTTAGGCAAGTGCCATTAAATATCACTTAAGAGTGAAAGAAAGATCATCTTAGTTCAAATTGTAGGACCTTCATCATGGCAACTATCAATAAATACTTAAGTGATACACAATTGCTAAAGGGTCCTAACTATTCAACATGGAAAACTAAGATGAAAGCCATCTTGACTTGTAGAGGACATGTGGGATTTAGTTGATGGCACTGAAACAAGACCCGCATCACCAGGAGTAGATCAAAAAGCATGGGACAAAAAGAACAATCGTCTTCTCATGTTGATACTCCTTGCAACTATTGATGAGATCCAACCTCACATAAGTGAAGCTAAAATTGGTAAAGTTGCATGGGATGCACTTAGTACCATTTTTGAAGGCAAGAATCAATCAATTGTTCTAAACCTTCAAACACAACTTCATACACTCCATATGAAGTCAGGTGAATCAGTAGAACTATTCCTCTGCAGAGTGGCAGATCTGAAGTCTAAGCTTAATGCTTTAGGGGCCAAAGTAGAAGACACCATTTTGACTTCAGTAATTTTGAGAGCTCTTCCCGAATCCTACAAAATGTTGATTACATCCCTTAATGTTTCACAAAGAGTTGTCACCTTTGTGGAGTTAGTCAATTTGCTTCAAACTGAGGAAGCAAACCAACTCCAAAATGATGAAGTGTCGAACAATGCACTTTATTCAAACTATAAGGGTGATAAGAAGAAAGAAAACTTTCAAAAGGGGGGATCATCTTCAAAAGGTAAGGGAAAGAAATCTCAAAAGAGGTTTTGCTCGTATTGTAAAAAGGACAACCATGACACCAATCGGTGTTGGTTCAAAAACAAGCAAAACAAGAAAGATAAAGGCACAACACAAAAGCAAAACAAAGGCAATATTGCTAGTGAAGTGTCTAGTTCCGATTCTGATTCTGGTTCAGAAAAAGCACACAGAGTGCTCATTGCTAAAACAGTATTGTAGAGGGAACACACATTTGTCACCATGGGCAAAGCACCATTTTCCTCTCTCTTTTTTAGGCTTCATAAATAGCATAAGTTTTTGTTTGAAGTACTTGCAATAAGGGGTGATTGTATCTCTTTTTAGGCTTCATAGATAGCAAATTCTCAATGTTTGAAGTTCTTGTAACAAAAGAAGAGACTTTTGTGGTGTAAAATTGCCTAGGAGGCAATATTTGTAAAATCCTTCACAACACTCTTAAGTTGCACATCTTTCGCAATTGAAGGGGGATATACATTTCTTTTCTTCACAATTTTTGTAAAAAGAGAAGAAGACTTATAAGGGTGCATTTTCAGCTACGACCGACACCTTAGTCACACTTCTTTCAAAAATTAATTACAACATGTTTTTCAACGAGAAGGGGGGAACTTATAAGGGTGCATTTTTGGCAGTGACCGACACCTTAGCTACCTTATCTTTTGCAAACTCATATTGTAAATGAATGAACCTCGTATGAAGTGATCTATTCTACTACACCTAGCGATTGCAGCAGCTGGTTACCCATGCAATTCGGTTGGATGATGTGATTACTATAAGGACATTCGTTGGTGTGAAGACAAAGTGAGGAATGACCCACTTTTTGCTTAGGAGCAGCCAGAGCACTGTGACAGAGCAAAGAACCGACAGATCAACATTTTCTTCCACTGTATTGGGGCAGTTATATACTTTACCCAAATATTGTTGTATAGGAGAATATGTATGTATTACCCAAATAATGTAATAAGGGGGGATGTTAGAGTAATATTCCATCATTTGGGATATTTACCTATTTCTCACTTTAGTAGAAATTATGTACTGTATGGTAAAAAGTAATTTATTACTTTTTACCACTAGGTTGTTTTTAACTATTCTACCTAGTTGGTTAGTAGTCGTAGTCAATTTGACTACGTAGTTAGCTGTTAGTAGGTTAGGCGCCTATCACGTTGGTTGTTAGCGCAGATGTTGGATCTATGGTTAAATTCCTATTTTGTAACCTATATATTAGGTTTGATTATTCTATCAAGCCTAATGTCTGCAATATGATTTGATTTACTTTATTGCTGGAGTAAACTAATCCTAACACAATACCATTGAAACTTGTCATCGTCAAAACTCCATTATCTCAGTGGGAAATAGACCTGATAGGGGAAATCAATCCAAAATATTAAGGAGGCCATAAATGGATAGTCAAAGCTATATATTATTTTACCAAATGGATTGAGGCATCCCCCCTCAGAAGGTCAACAACAAGGGTTATTATCAACTTCTTAGAAGAGAACATTCTGACCAGATTTGGGGTGCCCAAAAAATTTGTTATATATAATGCTAAATATTTTACCTCCTTTGAGATGATTGAATTATATACCAAGTATAGTATAGAGTTGTACCATTTGGAAAATTATTAACCTTAGGGGAATGGGTTAGAAAAATCCTCAAACAAAAACATCAGTACCCAAGTCTAAAGGTCACTGGGAAAAAACAAAAAGAGTTGGGATAATGAGTTAAAATATGCATTATGGGTAGATAGACTATCGATAAAAAGAGCCATAGGTAAATCACCCTATGAACTAGTTTATGGTGAAGGAGCACCCCTACATTCTTAATTGGAATGGAAAACACTTCCTTACTACTCCAGGATCATGAAAATCCTGATGCCTTACAAAGGAGATTGGATCAGATTGTACAGTTGGAAGAAGATAGAAAAAAGGTAGTTACTAAATTAATCACCCAGGAAGATAGAATGACTCAGTTATTCAATAAGAAATCAAAGGGTGAATCTTTCTTGATAGGTGACGTAATACTCTATTGGGATCCAAAAAATGATAAGCCTGGGGAGAAAGGAAAAATTAAGCCAAAGTGGTTAGGTCCTTATCAAATTACCAAAGTCATTGACCAACATACTTACAGGTTACAAGACCTAAATTGAGAAGAAATACCCATACCATTCAATGGCCAACACCTAAAATAATTTAGCCCTCTCCATGAGGGAAGTGAAATAAGTCTATACCTAGTGTTCCAAAAACAAGGGTGTATATATATGGTTATTTGCTTAAAAGTTTGTATTTTTTCCTTGTTTTGGTTGCACCTAGTTAGCCCGGATATTCTAAGGTTCTCAAGACAATTCATAAAGACCTATCATTCATTTTCCTATCCTAGTTAGAGCTAGTGTTGTCCTTATAAATAACTTCCCCTTCCTTAGTAGAGCACTTGAGACTTATTTTAGGCACTCCAACTTTTTTGAGTTGTGCACCTCACCTTTAGTGGAGCACACGAAAGTTTCAAGGGGTGTAATAAGTCACATGCCTTGTTTTTGGGCTATGCACCCCACTTCTAGTGGAGCACATGAATAGATTAAGGAGTACACTAGTCTGCACACCTTGCTTTTGGTCTTGTGCACCCCAACTTTGGTGGAGTGCATGAAAATTTTATGGGAAGCATGGAGTTTGCATGCCCCATTGGGTCTCGTGCACCATTGGGTTTCATACACCCCATTTATAGTGGAGCACACAAAAATTTTAAGAGACATGCTAGTTCATGTACCCCACTTTTGGTCTCGTGCCCCACCTTTGGTGGAGTGCACAAAAATTTTAAGGGGTGCACAGAGTTTGCGCGTCTTGTTGGGTCTCGTGCACCCTACTTCTAGGGGAGTGCACACATATTTTAAGGGGTGTGCTAGTTCACATACCTTGCTTTTGGTCTTGCGTGCCTCACCTTTGGTGGAGCACATAAAATTTTTAAGGGGTGTACAAAGTTGTGTGCCCTATTGGGTCTCATGCACCCCACTTCTAATGGAGTACATAAAAATTTTAAGGGGTGTGCTAGTACATGCACCCCACTTTTGTTTAATGTGCTCCACTTCCTATGGAGTGTATGAAGGATCGAAAGGTGTGTGAACTTTGAGTGTCTTACTCTGATTTGTGTGACTACCTATGAAACACACAGGTGAATTAAAGGTGCATGAATACTTAATTTGTGCACCTCACAAAATCACGTCCTGCTAGAGAAAATGAGAAATATATATGTAGGTGGCCCTGATTCCACCTAATGGATATCCAATCAAACAGATATAGGAGGTGTCCAATCAGCAGCCAGTTGAGAATTAATTCGTGCACCCAGTTCTTATGGCACAACTAATAAGGCTTATCCTACCAATAAGGAAAAAATGATGCACCTAATGATATTAATACAATCCCATTAAAAAGAAGGTGGTAGACTTCCCTCACGACATCGACATAAGAGTATTCAATACATGCATGTAGTGTGCATTATAGATATCAATCATAGGATCAAAATTAAATTATTGAGAGGTTGAGCACTATAGCGTAGACGCACCACCAGTACATAAATAGATTCCACAAGCACAAATGCAACTAGAGTAACATATGTAAAGGCTCAAATCAAAAAATTGATAGGGGTTTGGTCGATGAATAAAATTAAGGAAGGGCCAAAGACCCAAAGGTGCTAACTGACCTTCCTGATTCAAGCAAAGATATCACACCAACTTAGTAGCAAGAGGAGAAAAATGTAACAATATATAGTTTTAATCCAATAGAGGAGGATAACTAGTGACACCCTACTTTGCTGAGGGGACTAATCATGAGGGTACATAGAGATAGTGGTGAGCCGAGCCCTGTATGTAATAAATGGAATACCAACCTCAAAAAATTAACTTGTCCTAGGGTCTACCACTCCTTGGACCTCCTAGCATGGTTTACGGTGGTGTATGACCCCAATAATAGGACTATCATGGATCCTACAAATCAAGTGGTGTTCAAGTTGATAATTGATAGAATCAGAAGGGTATTCGGGATCTCCACAACCTCATAAATTTTGGACTTCCAAAAATTCTCTCTAGTCCATTTTCATGCTCAAAACCTCCTTCTTGGGTATGCTTTTGAAAATAAATAAGTGTATGCCTCCCATTTTCTCCATTTGCAAGTTCATTCTCCATCCCTGGGTACAAGATTATATAGATATGATCAACCTGGTATTAGGCACAAAATACTTGGAACATATTACAAAGGAAGTCATGTTCCTTATAATTCAATTCAACAAAATGGATAAGACACCTATGTATTGATGGATGAGGTCATCAATGATAACATGAAAAAAGAGCTAACAAAATTATAGGAAGCCATACTAGCAGATAAGGAAGAACTCCCCCATTTCTCCTATTATTAATTTCTAATTCACTTAGTTATAGGCCAATTGGAGAAGTCCTTGATTGATCATATAGGAGGATTTTGCACTACCACTATCCAGGATAGATTATTGTGTATACAAGAGGAGTTCTCTAGCTATGCAACCTTCTTTAAGAATGTCCTCCCAGTGGTTTGTGCTCACCTATGCAAAGAAAAACCTAACAGATTTGGGGTCAGGGTGAGGATGTTCCTACATGAAGCTAAAGTAGGTGATTTCTTCTATACATAAGAATATTCTTATATTAGAATCTACGAGTCTAAGTTACCACAAAAATTATTGCCTAAATATTGCCCAACGTCCATAGCCATTTTAGAGATATCTATGTAGATAGCAAAGGAGGTGAAATTTTGGTCTATAAGGAAGAAAGGAGGGGTTCCATGGTTATCGATACCTTACAAAATGGGTCTCTATATATATCTTGGCTACTTCTATTTGTTGTGGGCTATATTAAATATGGACCTGTAATATTTTAAAGAAGTAACATGGAGATCCTATGTCCCTCATGGTTATCATAAAAAAAATCTCTTTAAAGCTCTCGCTCTTACAGGTTACACATAGGGAGGACAATTTTAAGGATGAAATGCAAAAGGCTATCAAGTAGAAAAAATCAATAGATTTAGTGTGGAAGATGGATGATAGGTCGCACAACAAATTAGAAGAACTAGGGGATTATGGCTCTGATTTGAAGCTTTACATGGAATTATTGGTTGATAAGGTGGTCCCTTTTGCTCCTACAAAATAATTCTAGGACCCCACATTTTAGGTTGTCCATCAGAATACAGACCTATTTGAAGTTATGATGAAGATAATGGATGAAGCACAATAGGAGCAGGCAAGGGTCCCTTCATCATCCAACTCTCCCATTACCATATAAAAAAGAAAGGAGTTGGTCACTCACTCCTCACATCAAGTGAAAAGCTTCACATCATCGACCTATGCGTTGATGTCTCCATTCGATCAGATTGATCTGGCAGTCGATAAATCCACATTATTTTTTGCCACCCTGGTAATCAATCAAAAGGAACATCCAGGGTTATGCATAGCGGCTATTTTTAGCCAATTGGCTAAAATTATGATTTTCAAAATTTGGAATTGGCTAATATTTGAGACCCTTGACCAAGGCCCATTAGCCAAAAATTTATGGGTGCAATATTTTTTTGGGGGTCAATTCACCCCAATTTTATAATAATTTGACCATTTTAAGTTTAAATTTCCAACATTACCCCTAATAATAGTTAACCTTCTACATGTGTTTCGACACTATTCACCTGGATTTTGAAACTGATTCGCCAAATTTTTATAAATACATTTTGGAGATGACCCATTATGCATAACCCTGGGAACATCCCATCTCTCAAAAATATTTGAAGAAAATATAGGAAGCAGGAGGGCTATCAAGCATACTCAGGGAATATGAAGTCCAGGAAGGAAGTCCCTCACAATCCCCTATCAAAAAAAATACCAGGACTAAGTCAGTTTCTTTGGACATAGATAACTTTACACTATCCAGAATGAGGAGCACACTCCAGTTCATGGACGATAAAGAAGAATAGATACAAGACATGGAGGAGAAAATATATCCTAGTGAAGGATTAAGCAAGACCAAGAATATAGCAAGAAAAGAACCATGTGACATGTCGATTGTCACATTTACCATCCCTATACCACCTAGCCTAAAAGAGGATATGATTGACCTCGAAAAGGGAGTAATTATGGCTAAAGATGGTCCAATGGATATGATGAAATTATACGTAGCCTCCCAAGTGCAAGTGGTGGAAGTAGTAGAGAAGGAGGTTGCAGTTTTAAATACCAAGGCCACATAGGTATAATAGTTATAGCATAAGGTACAACAATTATAGGAAGAAATAGATCAACTTAAGCAAATGCTAACTCTCTCTTAGGCTATCACCATGCAAGCCAGTGATCACTTTGGAACCATTGAAGAGTTCAAGTAGGATATGAAGGATAAGATACATGAGGGAATGGATTATCTCTTAATAATATATTATAATATTTATGCTACCAAGCATACTATTAGTATTATAAAATATTTGTTGTAGTAAGCTAATCAAAGAGTGAATCTGATATACCCTATATTCTAGAAATTCAAAAAAAATTATGTGGAGATCAGTGCAGGGGAAGTTACCTTGAGGGATGATTCTATTTTTTTCTTTGTAGAATAATATGCAAATGTTTTCATTTATATATAGAACAAATCAAATTGGCTTCATTGGGACCAAGATATCATCAACTTCGAAGAGGAATTAGAAAATGAGCTAAATTACTGTGGGTTCATGTTGGACGAATTTATCCATACCCTTGATATTAAGAATTTTGTTTTTAAATAAAATACAAGAGTTTGAATTCAATCAAAACATAAAGTTGACAAAGTAGTTTACCTCCTTGGTGGAAATGGTGGATCACCTATGTGTCTTCATTGAGAACACCATGAAATGGTCCAAGGAATGGGTAACTAAAATCATTCAAGATGTCAACTTGCTAACATTCACCTTGACCTTCCACGATGAGGCATGGGCTTATATTAATCAAATTCTGTAGAATCTTGGAGGAGATGGAGTGGGGTCCAACAAACAAAAGGAAGATTTGAATCAAAGCACAACAGGGATACATGCTCAGGATAGTGGGAAAGATGGTAGGTAGTAACAACAAAAATACCCGTAAGGGGAAAGGCATGGGCCACATATCCATTTTTGCTCTTGCCAATTTTTTGTATGGGAAAGGAGACCAGGCCAGGTGGAGGGTCGATGAAAAAATAGTTACGATCCATATCGATCATCTAGATCTATATATAGAAGACCATCGCAGTAGTGAGGGATCATCAAAACTCTGAGAGCAAATTTGAGTCCAAGTATTATTGTGTCTAAAAGATAGTCGTATTTTTATTTGTGTATTTTTCCTATATTTATTACATCACCCCTTCTTCTATCATTCCCCAGGAACTATCTAGGAAGCTCAGCAAGCTGAGATCATTTCCAGAGGATGTGCATAGGGTTGGAGACTCTCGCATCTCTGCAATCAATATGGAGAGGACTACCTTGTTGCGATATTTGTATGGGGGAAATCGTAAATGTGGCCATACAGACTTGAGCATTCAACTAGGTTCTTTTTATAATATTTTTATAAATATAAATTCCAACTTGGTTCCTGGTATTTTCTGCGTTAATGATTTGTGTGTCGCCTACTTGCATATTATGGTATTCGAATGTGTAAATAGTGCTTTATCCTCAATAGTTTAAATGGTTCAGGTTTATTACATCATTTGAATAAATTTGAACGAACTAGTTCCTCTTTCTTCTTTTCCTTTCTGGTTCATGAAGTTTATCAACCTTCTATGATTACCCAATGGATATGGCACCGGTATGGTATAAATAAATTTAAATGCTACACGGTTTGATCAAAACAGATAAAATTTAAAATAATATTATTAAATCTGGTAAGACATGGGTTACACCATCATAATGACAAATGTTCAAACTCATCTTTTGGGGTTTCCTTACCCAAATTTTTCTGTCTAGAGTCTTATATATTATCTTTTCCTGGGTTGAAGAGGTAGATCCACTAGAGTCTACAAACTAGTTGTGACTCTCGGGATCCCTGCAATGTGACATATTTTAAAAGAGGTAATTAGGAAATCCCCACAACACATATTAAATAAAAAATTACATACATATGAATTATACATTTGTGTTTTATCTTCTAATGATGTATCACCATAGCTAGAGATGCATTTTGGCTATGAAAATCTAAAACTAGAAAAGTAGTAATTTTAGTAATTATTTTGTTTTGCATTTTTTAGGGCCTTTGGAAATTTTTTTCCACAAATATGTTAGAAACTCTATTTATTATAGAGTTGTTTATAAAAATTGTTTTTCTCTCTCTAATATTTCCAATGCTTCTATAAAGGATCAAAATGGAGTCCAGAGCACAAATTCATATCCCTAATAGTGCATTTGGGATTTCTTTTTAAAATGAGTATTTTTAGCATAAATCCATGTTGTAAAAAGGTTACATGCCTGGATCATGTATCCCCATTTGAAAAACATTGATCCCCATTATGTCAACTTTTGATATTAGGTGAAAAACATATTTTTTTATTTGATTTTTTGTGTGTCATTCCTCTTGATGACCAATGTGTCTTGTCTTGACCACTCTATACTTTTGAGCGGAATACCTTCTAGTAGTCCTAATCCATGTGTTAATAATTTGATCCTCATCCACTAGTACTAAGTTGTTTGGATTGATTTCTTCAATATCCCACTATTATGAAACTATATAAATATCCAATAAAGGTGGATGATAGGGCCTAAGAAGTTTAACATTGAATATTAGATGCAAACAAAGATAAGACACAAGATTCAATTAAAATGCATTTTATCCCACCTTCTTGGTGATGGTATATGGTCCATAGCAAAAGGGTATAATTTTTTATGGGGTCCTTGTTGGCATAAAATCTGCATAGTTTATGGATTTTGAACGTGCCCTAGATTTCAGCCAATATTTTTGGATTAATAAGATTTTTGTCAATTCAACCTCCAAAGAATACTGACTCCTTGAAATGCTTATAAACTAAAACAAGGGTTTAGGCTAAGGGTAAAGAGATAAAAGGATTAAGTGAAAATAAGGGTTTGGAGAAATGAGTAAATGATGGATATGATATAGTGTAACAACATTGGACATTACCATATAACAAGCTTACACAATCAATTTAGATGATACCTAACTCACCAACCATTGTCAGATGTAAAAAATATTTATTCAATTTTGATTACATACTTTAATAATTCAAAAGGCTTAAATGAATAACAATCCAATAATGATCCAAATGGCAAAATTCACTTTAACAAAATAAATTAATCATAAAATGTAACAAAAATAACTTAAAGCAAAAGTACATTTATAAAAACCTATAATGACACCAATAATGGAGGTCAAATAGCTATTACTTATCATTAATTGGAAACAATATTACATAGAAAGTATCCAAAAAATACTATAGAGTAGACCCCTCAATTAGAGGTGTCATAGCTTATTTATAGGCTGTATTTTGGATCTTATAGGAAAATATTTACAATGTTAGTTACAAGTCTACTATAAAAATAGTCTGGTAGAGGAGGCCCTCATTGTTGAGGTGGCATTTCTATATTTTACTCTACATTTGAATTTAAATTTATTTGTAATTTTCTTAATAGATCTACAATTATCTACTACAAGTGGTATTTGATAATAATCTTAGCAATAATTAGTTCACCTTTTGAGTTGATTTTGTAATGTTTTGAGAGTAATAATCAACTTTCAATTTTACCTTATCTCTCATAATGAAGTATGCTCTAATGGAGTTCTTATATTTGGATTTATTTTTATCTCCTTAGTATGAGTATGAGATAAGTGTTACCAATTAGTTCCAAATCTATAAGCAAGCAATAATTTTTCTTCTCTATTCAATAATTTAATTTTCTAAATTCTAATTCTCTATAGTTTGGTGTAGTATGCCTTATAACTCCCTAATTTTGGAATATTAGGAAATAATGATAATAGTTAAAGAACACAATCTTATATTGAGAGGGGAGTGAACAATATAAGACCAATATTTATTTTTCTTTCCCAATATTATCCAATATAATAAATGGCAATATCAACAACAATAATAAAAGTAATGCATAAATCATCACATAAAATAGAGACACCAATTTAATGTGGTTCACCCAATATGGGCTACTCCACGGAGAAAATATTTCACTAAATTTTTCTCAACAAATATCTTGGCAATCACTTCCCTATTACAATGTTTATAGATCTATGTCCAAAGTAGACACCAATCCCCTAATGCTCTTATTTGTGGATCTCTCTCCATAGGAGAACTCTTTTCCCTTTTCTTTGGTTTGTGGAACTTGATCCAAGAGACCTTTTTCTCCTCTAATGGCTTATGGATATCTCTCCATATAAGAACTCTATCTTCCCAACTGGTTTGTGGATACACTCCACAAGAGAACTATTTCCCCTTGCTCTGGTTCATGAATATCTCTTCACAGGATAAATCCTTCTCTGATCTAGTTCATGGAATTCTATCCATAGGAGAACTCTTTCTCCTCTGCTCTAGCTGATGATCTTCTAGAAAACTTCTACCCTCACTGCACTAGCTTGTTGATCTCTCTCCATAGAAGACATCTATCATCACTATCCTGGCTAATGGACCTCTATCCACTGGAGACTGTTATCCTTTGATCCATGACCTCCAAATATTATTCTTAAATTTGCTTAATATATGTCTCAAATATGTACTAAACACTATTCTCTGTCTAGGATAAATCTTCTCTAACTCTATCTCAGGTCTAGCACAAATTTTCTCTCAAACCTACACCAAATTCTATCCTCAAATCTGTCCTCAAGCCTTAACACAAAGCTTGATCAAATCACCATTTAAATCTGCTCAAATCTACCTCAACCCTTAACACAAAGCTTGAACAAATCAAACCTACTCTTAATTTTGTCTCAAGTCTTCACCAAGACTTGCTCAAATTTGCCTACAAGTCTTCACCAAGACTTTGCTCAAACTACTCTCAAGTCTTCACAAAGACTTACCTAAAATCTACCTTTAAGTTCTCTCAAGAACTTGCTCAATCTACTCTCAATTCTTTACCAAGACTTACCTCAAATCTGTCTACAAGTCTTCACCAAGACTTGCCTTAAATCTACCTTTAAGTTCTCTTAGGAACTTGCTTACTAACATATCATTAGTATTAGATCTCTCACTTTGATCTATGGATTGGGGTTGTCTTTTTTATCCTTTGATTTACATTGTTGGATCTCTCATTAGCAAGATTTTGGTAGAATCATGTGGAAAAATCCGATCAGGTAGATTCTTTAGGATGTAGCACATCATGCCCCTATTCACACAAGTTTATATCAACAACCAAGAGAAAGTTTTTGTGGTAGCCACGTGAGACTTGGGAAACTATGTTTGAAGTTGAAAATCTCAAAGGGCATATTTTCCATGATTCATTGCTATAGGTTTAACTTTTTTTGACTCATATGCCCTCATGGACTCTCACTATGCATTCTATTGTGTACCAAATTTTCCTATTGATAGAAATACCAGTAATGTTGTCATCCTCAAGAACTTGTATGTCAACACAATAAAGGTAAAGGTTCACTGTTGTGGATCCATCTACATAATATGTTTCCACCCCAATATGCTTGTTTCCAACAATAAAAAGTGTGTTGTTGTTAAAATATTCACTTTGAACCCAGGTGTTGTAGGTGAGTTGGAGAGGAGAGGGCAATCTGCCAAGGGAGGTCCCAGGTTCAAATCTCCACCCTACCAAAAAGCTGAATTGGGTATCTAAAATCTAATTGATAATGTTGGTACGGGCAGGGTCGGGTGCGACCCCCGGGTGACTTTGACGGTGTAGAACCCCCTGTTCGTGGTCTCTCAGACCAAGGCGGATCTGCAAGGGATTTTTTGCTTAAAAAAAGAAAACTCTTCACTTTGAAAAACATATAATCCCAATCTATAGATATAATTCTTCATACCTAATGGTAGTGTACATTCATTGATCTGTCCCCACCACTCTATATGTTAGATCTAGGAATTTCATAACCAAGTCATCAATCATGGATATTGCACCAAAAAAATTCTTGAAATAGTTTATCATGACAATTGATGCCACCTCTACAACCATCATATTTTCTCTAGACACTATATCATGACAATTAAAATATAGATGATTTTTTTCTTCTTTACCAACTTCAATATCTTTTCTTGTCCTATTAGCAATAATAAAATCATTATTATTGTGAGGGTCACGATAAACATTGAGATCCAATGCTTACCCAACATCTCCATGTCTATGAGAAAGAAAATGACACAAATTGTAGGGCCACATAGATTTGGTGAAGAGTGAGTTTTATTATTGAATAGATTTGACCTCATACAAGCTGATCATGGGAAACATTGATCTTGTATGAGCTCCTTGTTTTGGTTTATATTCCATGCATCTACTATTATTTTTTTCTTGTGTTCTATGTCATTACAAATGCACTGTACCTCTTTATTAGCAAGATGGTATTTATGATGCATAGGAATATTTTTTGGCCTTAGCATAGCTCTTCACCAAGTGCATGTTATAACCCTTCAATGTTTGTATGAATGGGTTCCTAATACTTCTTTATGGTGATGCTAACCTATTCATTGTCTAGTTATGGACCATTTATGTTTTTGTGGATGACCTGATATCAAAAGCTCAGCACTATAGGGCCACCACTATTGAAAATCCATGCTCGCCCTCCAAATCTTGATGGAGTTGACTTGCTTTAAAACATTGTCATGTAAAAACATGAGGTATAATAATGGATATAGTTGAGTGTTTCAAATAGCCCAAGGTGTAATAGTGGTATTTTTCACTAGATCTAACTCACACTATGGCCACCAATCTGGTTGATAAAATGGTTGAGCTTTCTACAATGATCAGTAAATTAACCGATAAGGTCAAAGATATTAATATTCAAGCCATGTAACAAGATGTCAATCCATATGAAACTTGTGCAAAATCAAAATGTGAGGTTAAGATATTTTATGTATCTAGAGATCTTGAAGTACTTTAGAGCTATGTTCTCAACATGGAGACTTGGTTTTAGTACATTCAGATCTATGATAATGGTAAGGTTCCCTTTGCCAAGTTGAAGCTCTCTAGAGTCACTAAGGTCTTGATCATTAAATGACAAGATACTAAAAATATTATCAACACTTGGGATAAATGTATCATAACTTTTAAGGAAATATTTTATCCTTACAAATGTCTCCATTTTTATCAAGTAATCAAATGTCTATATAGGATTACATTTTCTAGTTCAACTGGTTATAGATATTATTAAGTGTTTTAGATCTAGCTCTCACTTTCATTATCAAGTTCAAGAGTGGATTTAAAGAGTATTATTTAGGGAGTTCAAATACACTACCCTTGTAACACTTGATGATGTGCTAAATCAAGCATAACTAGAAAAATAAAAGTGTGTTGTCTAATCTCAAGCATATCAAACTTCCTTTTTTGTAGGACCTTTTAGAATATTGAATTCTCAATCCTAGTAGCATTCCTCAAAAGTGAAAATGTATTTCTCTTCTTCTTATTCTTCTCATTTTTCTTATCCTTCTTTTGATGTTATAAAATCTAATAAATTGTTTACTTATTGTAAAAATAAGGGTCAAAAACTTTAGATATTTTAAATTGAAAAAGAAGAGTTTGATTGTATAGCCTCATAGTGAGAAAATAAAAAATATTCCCATAAATAATTATAGATAGGATGGGACATATGATGAGTTGAAAGGTAGACTTAATAAAGTCACCTTAATAAAGCATCATTCTTTTATAGGATAATGTGAAAATTTATTTTTCACTCATGCTCACCTAACACATAAATTTTCTATGGATTATATCATTACTAATGGCTCATAGAAAAAATTTATCACAAGGTCCATAATCGATAAATTGCATTTATTGATGGACCCATATGACCATTCATATTCACTTGTATGGATGGACAATGTTTCATCTTCATAGATCACACACATGCATTATATATTTTATATTTGGTCCTAAATTTATTGATAAGGTCACATATGATGTGGACCACTATGGATTGTTGTGGTTTGTTATTAGATAAACCTTATAAATATGATAAGAAAGCTCATTATGATATATTTAATAATGCATGTACTCTACAATATGATAATAAAATATTCTTATTCAAAATATATAAAGAACACCTTAAATTTAATACTCAATTGTAGACAAGCATGCAAAGCTATCAATTAGGTACAAGAGCTTGCATTAATTTTTATATGGCCATAATATGATGAGTCCTAAGCAAAAGTCACTATGTCCAAATAGCATGCTACTTTTGACAAATTATTTTAGTCATATTTAAATGTGTTTTATAAGCCAAAGATACTCCCCCAACTCAAACAATCAATCATAGTATTGACATTCTTCCTATTACACCTTCTTCCAAATTCCCAACTATATAGACAATCAATTATTAAAAGTGGTAAAATAAAAAAGGAAATTTAGGACTTGTTGTCCAAAGGATTCATCGAACCAAGTACACCCTCTCGTGCTTCACCAATATTTCTTGTGATTAAGGATGGATATTGGCATCTTTGCATTAATTTTTATACATTGAATAATATCACCATAAAAATTTGATATTCACTCTCTCACATTGATGAACTATTGGATCGACATTACGGTGCAAAGTTTTTCTCCAATATTGATTTGAACAGTGGATATCATCAAGTTATATTTTAGGCCAAGGGCACATGGAAGATAGCTTTAAAGACAAAAAAGGGTCTTTTTGAGTTGATTAGGATACCTTTTGGTCTTACCAATGCTTCAACCATTTTCATGCAATTGATGAATGAAGTCTTTAGAGATTTGTTGGACAAATTCGCAATAATCTATTTGGATAATATTCTCATATTTTCTAATGCTTAGAAGGTACATCTTCAGCATTTAAAACATGATCTTCACACACTTCAATAGAACAACTTGTATGCCAATATTTTTAAGTACACTTTTTGTCAAACATCCACCTCATATATTGGATTTGTCATTGATATACATGGCATTCAGGTGGATCCAGTGAAAGTAAAATTTCTTCTCAAGTGGCAAACTCCTACAAACCTCACAAAATTATAGAGTTTTCTTAGTCTTGCAAAATTCTATAACAAGTTCAGTCCTCGTTACTCATACATTAATGTACCTTTACATCATTTAAAAAAGACGAATATTATGTTTTGGTGGACAAAGAATCATTCTAAATCCTTCCATACATTGAAGCAAAAGCTATTTTTTGCACATATTATTGTACTACTAGATCTTTCAAAACCTTTTGAGATTGAAATAGATGCTTTATAGTTTATACTTGGAGTAGTTTTGTAATAGAATAATCATCCAATGGCCTATCATTTAGAAACATTCTCTATTGATAAATGAAACTACTCCACATATGATAATAAGTTGTCTACATTAGTCCAATACGTTAAGTACTAGAGACACTATATTCTAGGAAAGGAAATAATTGGCTATTCTAATCACTTGCCTCTACATTTTCTTCAATCATAGAATAAAATTAAAAAATCTAGGCATATTAAGTGGGCCTCATATTTACAACAATTTTACTTAGTCACCAAATATAAGAAGGGGAACACCAACACTATTGTAGATTATTTGAGTCATACTTCTATAGCATATTATTTGACTATAGTAACCACTTCTCATTTAGGATTTTAGACTTGGACTTCTCAATATACTCATGATCCTAATTTTGGATAAGTTTATCAACATTATCAAAATATTACCTCTTCTTCCTTTTCAGGATTTTAACATCAAGGAAAAGTTTCTCTACAATTTGGATACATTTTATGTCCCTTGTGAGCACCAAACATTCATTTTCAAGGAGGAACACTCCACTCTCTATGGTGGTCAATTTAGAAAGTAGAAAACACATTATCATATTATAGTGTTTCTTTTATTGGCCTCATATGCAGTGTGATATTCTATGTTTCTTATAGTAATGTGTAATTTTCTACCACTCCAAAACGACAAATAAAAAGTTGGGCTTAAGTGTTCCTTTTTCCATTCCTTCTCATCCTTGGGATAACATTTTCATGGACCTAGTTAGTGGATTTCTATTGATAGTTCACCTACATGATTGTGTTTTTATGGTTGTTAATAAATTAAGCAAGATGACTAAGCTCATTCCATGTTGCAAGATGAATTCTGCACATGACTTCCTCCACATATTTTTCCTAAGCATAAATCATTTTTATCATTATGGATGAAATTCATTTTTAAATCACATGAATAATATAAAATGATCATCAAAATACATTTGTTTTCATAAATTTATAGACAAAACATTAACTAAAATTGCATAAAATACGTACTATTTTAACACTCATCATCCCCCCAAACTGAAGGAGATGCATGTCCTCATGCATACAGATAATTACAGTATGTCCAATAAAACTTTGTAGCATATTTTTTAAAACATCAAAAATTTTGCAAACACAGTAAATAAGATAGTGCAATGTTATGTAAATAAATTTTTCAGGTATAAGTAAAACATTGCAATCATTTTTAGAAATATTTTGATAATTTCTATCAAATAAGGGATTGTAAATTCCTTCAAATGAAATACTAAAATAGTATACATTAAATGTTTTGCATTCATTCACGGAAATAAGTCTGCAAAAATAAAATACTACAAAGTGAAAATAATAACTGTTTTCAGATATGCAAAAAGGAAAATACTACAAATATAAAGATGAAATAATTAAAAACTTTTGCAAATAATTAAAATCAACATCATCATTAAAATCAAATAAAGTTTGTAAATAAATTATGCAATTTTTATCAAAGGCCTATTATGATTTTTTTTTTATAAGTTCAATTTCTATTCAAAAAAGGGGGGTTTTAGCAGGAGACCCCAAAACCTGTGTACAAAAATAGCTTAAGGAAGCTGAAAAAATAGAAGCATAAGGGGAAGGAGGGACACAACCCCACACATGAAAAAACAACAAGGACCAAACATCATAGAAAGGGGCCCCTCGCAGAGAAGTCCTACCTCCACCAGTATTAAAAATGAAAGACATTAGTATTTCTCTCCAACTTTGACGTCTTCATCCTTCGTTTTTTCCTTAACCACATCCTTGTCCTCATCCTTTTATATGACCTTAGACGTCATGGCATCCTCCAAAGTAGCCCCAAGAAAATTTTCATTGAAAAACAAGAGGTTGAGGGCATTATAGAGATCAGTGAATGTCTCCACCAATTATTTCAATTGGGACATGATGCCTTCCAATTGAAAAATCTCTTTGGAAGTAGTAGCGATGATGAGATACTGTAAAAGTTGAGCTTCAATGCCACAGTAGTCCTCATCAAACTCAATATCCAATATCTTCTACTTGTACTGAGTAAATTTGTTTCTCAGATGAGAAGAAAACATAACCTCACCCTCAGGTTCCTTCCGCTTGATCTTCTTCTTCTCAAGTAATTCTCTAACTATCTTTATGGTCGCTCTCTTCTTGGCAACTAAGGTTAGGAGAGGGATGGAGGATGAGAATGGGATTGGTTTGGCCTTGGCAGGGCTAGGTATTCCTTTGGTAGGGACATTCTAGGAAGAAGGGGGTTATGCCACTGGGGTAGTGAACCAACCAGTGTTTATAAAGGACTTTGAAGAGGCCTTGGTGAGAAGGGAGGTCATCTCCCTTCTTATTTTTGCAAGCTTCAATGGAGTAGCTAATGGAGTTGAATATAAATTGAGGAATATTGATGGGGTTAACATCTCTAAATGATTCACAAAAATAAAATGGAAGTTCTAGAGAGATTTCTTAGGATTTTAAATAGTAATGAATTCCATAACATACTTTCTTACCTTATTACATGGGTATGGGATATCCGTGCAATGCATACCCACCTTTGCCTACTTGCAAAACTTCTGATCCATAAAATCCTTTAGTTCAACTTCCCAATTATACTTTTTACACTATATCGATCACCCTTTGGCAGGTTTCCTAGTGACTTTGACTAGCAAATTGATGTCAATTAGGTAATATTTGCCTTGAACATTAACCTTTCCTCCATCCTAGCTCTCCAGGATCACCATGGTAATATCAAGTTCATCTCCAAAAAATTTCTTGAAGAAGGGAATGAAACCCCTCTCAGCAAGGACCACCTCAACAATGGGTTCAATATCTAGGGAATTAGGCTTGACAACATCATCTTGTGCCTCTATAAAGGATGCTTGTTTAAGAAATAATTAGGAGATCAGAGGTTAGGCTCATGATGATGGAAGCTACAGTAGGTGTAATGGTTCTTAAAAATACAAACCACACATGCTTGAGGGAGGTAGCTTCTCTTGGAAAGAACTAAAACTTCTAGAAGGTATTGCAGGATTTGTTGTAATCATCTTGAGAAATCCCACCATTCACAGAGATATCCTTGGGAAAAAAAGTAATATTGAGGATCGAGGAGGTTCGAAACACCAAAAAAATGCCACATGAACTAGCAAAAAATATGGTGATGGGCAGTGGGAAGTTGAAGGGGTAAAATGGATGAAGTAGCAATGGCGAATACATATATAAAGGGTGTGAGAAATAGAGGGTAGGAGAGTGAGGGTGCAACCAGTGTGGGAAAAAATACGGTTATTTTTCCTGTCTTGGAAATGATGAAAAAGGAATTGGAATTTGAAAATGGCAAGGGAGGCTCTATAATTAAGACTAAAAATAATGCTTTCATGGAAAAAACCATTGTAAATGTCGAGTGTTTTACCTTTGGGAACACGCCTATTGAAACCAACACCCAAGGAAATAGGGGTGTTAAGGTGAATTATTGGTAGGACAAAGATGATCGTTTGATTCATATTCATTGTTATTAATGTTCTAGGTTTTTTCTCTCGACACAAAAAATACCTATTAGGGAGAATGATACCTCTTTTAAGCAGATTATCAATTGTAAGTATTCTCTCTTGGATGGCCAACCAGGTGAAAAAGGAAACCTTAGGGATGCGGAATTTCGTCCAAACAATATGACAAGGAAATAAAGGTTCCTCAAGATCAGGAGGAGTTGGTAAGCGGACTTGATCAAGAATTCTCCACTCTTAGTGGCCTCCCAAAAAAGAGAGTCTTTAGAATTACCATAAGGAATAATAGTGGAATTCAGCAAAGAATTCAGTAAGGAAGAATCCACTGGATGAGAGTTACATCTAATAGGTTTCCAACTGCTTCTATTATTCTATACACTAAAAAAATCAAATACTTTTTGGCCAAACATGACATCAGTGAAACATTTCAGACTAGAGAGATTATCATCTATAATTAGAGGTTCTTATATGATCCATTTGTCATTCTAAAAATTTATATTTCGTCCATCCTCTAAATTCCATCTTAAACATTTCTTCAAAAGTTATCTGGTTTTTATTATGGATTTCCAAAAGGTAGATACTCTAGTGGGGGTCATTTCACTGAGGAAGTCTATTCCCTGCAAGTATTTTCTCTTGACTATAGTTACCCATTCAATACTGTCATTGGTGACTAGGCACCACTCTTGTTTAGACATAAAGGCTAAGTTTAATGGGTGAATTCTTCTAAGAACAATTATTTCCTTATCCTTGGGTCTACACACTTTGTCCTAGGCAACAAGATAAATGTGTTGTTTGTTTTCAATCCTAGACCAAAGAAAATTTTCTTAAATTTTCTCTATTATGTGGTTAACCATAGCTAGGACCTTGAAAATGGACAAAAAGTACACTAGGATGCATTGAAGTGAAGCCACAGTAAGGGTTCCTTTGGCATATTGAGATAAGAGGTTTCCTTTCCATCCTGCTAATTTCTTTTGAATCCTTTCAATCACATTATTCCACATTGAGTCTAAAGGATTTCCAATGAACAAAGGAAGTCCCAAATAAGTTGCAGGAAAGGAAGACATAGAGTATTCTAAGATTTTGATAATTTTGATCTACCTCTAGAAAGGGGTATTAAAGAAATATATCTTAATTTTATTGAAATTTACTTTTTGACCAATCGCTTCCTCATAAAAAAGAAAAATATATTTGATTACCTTAGCTTCAAAAATGGAGGCAGATGTAGAAATTATGGTATCATCCACGAATTGTTGGTGAGTAATTGGATTAATCTATGATGTTTCTCTGATTCTTGAAATGAGTCCTTATTTACAAGTAGCCTTGATGGTCCTTCCAAAAGCTTCCACAACGATGATGAAGAGTAGAGGAGATATGGGGTCCCCTTGTCTTAGTCCTCTACTACTCTGAAAATACCCAGCTATACATCCATTGATAATAACAGAGAACCAAGGTTTGGAAATGCATCCTTTAATAAAATCTACCCATTTGGGGTGAAAACCAAATTTGAGAAAAATATCTATAAGAAAATCCTAGTTTATTCTATCATAAGCCTTGTTCATGTCAAGTTTGAGGAAAAAGGTATATTTCCTGGTCTGAGATACTGAATGTAAAGCTTCGTGAATGGTAATGACACCATCTAAAATGGATCTTCCATGGATAGATATTTCTTGACACGTATCAATGAGGTTGGGTAGAACTTCCTTCATCCTGCTGGTGATGGCTTTAGTGAGGATTTTATAAACCACATTGCAAAGGCTTATAGGCCTATAGTCAATCATAGATTTGGAGATAGGGCCTTTAGGAATTAGGGCAATGAAGGTGGAAATGTAGCTGCATGGGATGCACTTGGAGGATTGAAATTCGCTTACTATGGAGAAAATATCTTGGCCAATAATATCCCATAAGGTTTGAAAGAACCAAGGAGGAAAGCCTTCCAAACTAGGAGATTTATTAGGATTCATAGAAAATATAGCCCATCTGACTTCTTCATCAGTAAAAGGGGCTACTAACTTGATGTTGAACTCCTTCATAATGGAATGGGGGATATGATAGAGCATAGAGTCTCTTACAGAATTAGAATAACGATTACATTCCCTGATGAGGGAACTAAAGTACATGACAACTTTAGTTCTTATTTTCCTTATGTTAGATGTGGAGGAACCGTTGCTCTTCACAAGTTCCTTAATTTTGCTATTGCTCCTATTTATCAAAGTCGACACATGAAAAAATTTAGTATTTTAATCCTCCTCTTTGAGCCATAAGGCTCTAGACTCCTATATCCAAAATATTTCTTCACAAGCTAGGATATTGTGGTATTCAGAGAGGATGATTTTTTCTTCTGTCCTGATGTGCTCATCACTCTGTCCATTCTAAATTTTGTTCTCTATGATTGAAATTATTTATTTTATTGACTGTTTGTTTGCAAATATATTACCAAAAACTTCTTTATTCTAAACTTTGATATTTTATTTGAGGTATTTAAGTTTTTGTGCTAGTTTGAAAGAACGAAGTCCTTGTCCTACTTGTTACCACCATTGGGAAATTATATTTCTAAGATTAGGATGGTGGATCCACATTGCTTTGAACCTGAACCATATTTTTAAAGGATTGTCTTTCTCAGTTTCCATCAAGAGAGGATTGTGATCAAATCATATCTTGGATAGAGAATGGAGGCTAGAAAATCCAAACATTTGAATAGCTTCTTGTGAAAGGAAAAATCTATCCAATTTCACTTGAATAATTTGATTACCCAGTATTCTACTGCTCTAAGTAAATTTCAGATTCTTGATTTTTACATCCATTAGATTTTTTGAATTAACAAATTCATTAAAGTCTTCCATGCTTTAAATTGGGGCACATGTTCCTCATTTTTTGTTCGAGGGCTATAAGGAGGTATTGAAATCCCTTGCAAAAATGCAAGGGATGTTTTAAAAAGAATATTTTAGTCTGCTTAAAGTGTCCCATAGTTGAGCTCCTCTTGGCAATGTGTTTGGAGCATAAATAGTGGATATGATCCATGAAGAATTATTATCTCTATCATAAAATAACACACTTAAAATTCTATTGCTAGACTAAATAAATCTGCCTTCAAATTTTTGCAGGTCCCATAAGCACATCAAGACTTTTAGTCTACTTAAAGTGTCCCATATTTGAGCCTATTACAAAATTTTGAATGTCAATTTTTGACTTAGATTTAATTTAGGATGAGATGTGTAGGTTTCAGTATATTTATTGGAAAATTCTTTTCTCGCTTACCTTTTGCACCTGTTCTTTGGCCTCCTTGGGATCAAGTGGCAGTTCAATAGATATTGTGTTCACATGCTTGACCTCTACATATCCTCCATATTGTGACTCATATAGTGCATCATGTTTCTCTGGAGGAGGAGGTTCACCTGATTCAAAAACGTAGTTGATTAATGTGTATATATCATGGGGCATCCCAACATTAAGATATAATCATATTTAAGACATCCTTATTTTTATGGATGGTTCCGATCTTTGAGGGTGGTTCTGTTAAAGCAATTTAGCAAATGGAATCGATTTGTCTTCTTCAAGTACTCTGGTGAAAATAATAACCTTGCTAAAATTCATCGATTTCCTTGGATTTTTACTAGACGTGGAGCTTTTGTTGGGAGAGGTTTTGATATTTTTTGATTGAGTGACTAGGTCAACTGGTTTTACCACCCTATCCATGGAAATCTACTTGAGGATTTCAAGATGAAGAGTAAGGACACGTCTCACTAAGGCAACATTTTCAATAAACTCATTTTTGAGTCTATCTAGCTTGATATGCAGTAGGGTTTGCTACATTTGGATTTGCCCAAGAGTTTTTGTGGAAGGATTTGGTGTAAGTGGGTTTGTTTTTGGGTTGGACGTCTCTCCTATTTCCTAATTTTCTAGAATGTATTTCTCATGTCTAGTCTTCCTTGCAGGATGAGAGGGTTTGGATGGCTTGGAATGGGTAGAGTGTTTGTGCACAAGGGATTACTCATCCTCCTCACTTTTAGGTTCAAAATTTCCCTTAGAAAAACTATCCCCAGTGGATTCTGACTCACTCAACTCAGAATGAATGGACAGGTTGGCTTATTCTACTACGGTATCCCATGGAATTCAAATTTCAAATTCTTTAAGTAAAACTATCAATTTTATCAACCCATCATGGGTGATTAAATGAAACTTGGAATTGTCTTTGGATTTATTAGGTTGGACTTGAGTGACTGTAGCTTTTACAAAATGATAGAGGAAGTATGGGAGGTTAATTACACAATCCTCATGCCTAGGGTATTTTAAGTTTAGCATCATCTTTAGGTGATAACCCCCACAATTGGACAATATCCCTTCCAATGTAAAAACTTCATTAGGATTGTAGCTACCTCCTACCATTTTATAGGAAGTGAGGAAGTAGTTATACGTTTGATCCACCCATCTTTGTCTCGGATTATAGTGCATCTCTCCCCAAATATTTTGACCATCTGATTCACCCCTTTATAGGTAGACTTATAGTATTGTTGACCAACTTCGGAAAGACTCAAGACTTCAGATATTAGGTTGGCGGTAACTTTAATTTTGATTTCACCTACATGGGTTACCATGGCCATGGGATCATATTTCATGATGAATTTCTTTACTACACCCTAGTCATGCCCTTGGAATTTTGTTAGGGCATCCCACCAGTTGGCTTCCTAAACTAATTTTTTAACAACATAACTAGGGTCTGGGTACTAATGGATGAGGGTTCACTTTTTTTGTGGAAGGTATTTCTAGGCATAGTGACAGATTTAGTGGACAAGGTAGGGTTTTAGCAATAGAAAGGTAAGGTGGTTTGGGATGAACTTCAGACCTTTGCTTAGAATTATGCCATGAAATTGCTTTGGCCAAGAGATAAAAAAACTTGCAAACAATTTTTACAGACAATTCATGCATGGGTTACAAACAAATAAATTACTATATATTTTAACCCTTCGGGTTATAAAATAAAATAAATTTCTACATATTTCGACCCATGCAAAAATGTGACATCAAGATTATCATGTGCATATATTTTATTTCTACATAATTTCTTGTATTTTTTTATAGACATGATTAAAAAGGAAAATTTATTTTCTTATTTCGAAATATACTTTGCGGCTTTTTATTTTTATAATATTTTCTCTATAAAAAAAGTTTCCTATTTCAAAATAGTTTTGCCACCTTAATTACCTATCTTTGTTTTGCTTTTCTGCCTTCATCTATTTCATTTATTATCTACAATTCTCTCCATTCTTTTTTTACCGCATAGTAATTTCCTTTTGCCACACAATGGTTTTATCTCTCAGTCATAGTGGTTTTATTTTTCAACCATGTAGAGGATTTCCCATCAAAGTTGCAGATCTCATGCTATAGAAATTTTAGAGTTAGGGTTAACTTTATTTTTAGGTTTCTCATGTAGCAAAAAACATGGGTAAATTCTAACCTTTCATTCCCCTTCAATTGACAGCTCGTGATTTTGATCCGTGATGCTCCTTCTGATTGCTTCGCATGGACAAGTGTCGCTAATCAACTTTTCATCATGTGCGGTGGTAGGTTGCTAGCTTGCAGGGGAATTTTTCGATAGGTCATGCAACTTTAATCAAAATTAAATCTTGGCCCTCTATTTCCCCTAGTCAATGGTCTATAAACTTGATCCATTATGTATTCCCTCATTGTTCCATATGGTCAAGTGTCAATGATCAACACTTAGGCTATGAGGTGGTTACCTTATCTTATGTTTTTGCGCGATGCTTTCCTAACATCTTGCATGAGAATAAAATAATAAAATTAATAAATTTAGTGTTTATGATATGATTTCGGCTACCGAAGGAGATTATTTTTTATTAAAAATCTTTAAACCCCCTATATTGATTTCCCTTTAGACTCGTACACGTGTATCCTCTTCATCCGATGTCTACTACCATGTCTTAATACGTGCACATTCTTCATTTGGTCGGCTTCCTCATAACACTTTCACCATATTTTAAACTTAAACTTGCAATCGCCATACAATGCTCTATTTTTTATTTACCTCTTGGTCATGAATATCCATGTAACTCTCCAAATAATTTGGTGCCATTTGATCTGTGCTTTACCCTTCTCCCAAAGTGATTAATTGAAATATGTTCATGATATCCTTTTTGACCAATCATAAATGTACGCATCATTACTTAATGCTCTAGGTTTTAATTTATAATTTTTATTCATGTAAAGGTTATAAATCTCATCTTGTTAATCCAAACCTTCTATGCATGATTCTCAAAGTCAATTCTTGGTCGTCCAATTCTACTGTGCACTATTTTTAATGTTGAGTCTATGTTTCGATTTTCGTGTTGTGATTCACAAGTTTGAAAGACATTTGTGCCATGGTGTTCGTCATTAAATTTTTAAGTATCCATGTGAATTTATCTTTTCACACCAAATTCCTTATAATAATAAATAATTATTGATAATTACCTTGTATGATTTTTCTTTGACACATGTCATCTATCTTGCATAAATCTGAGCGTTAATACTTAGAAAAGTTTTATTAAATGCACATTTTTGAAAATGTGCTATAGAAACTATCTACAAAAAATATTTACATAAAATGTCTATAGAAATTGTCTACAAAAAATATCTACTAAAAATATCTATAGAAACTGTCTACAGAACATGTCTACAAAAACTATCTATAGAAACTATCTACAAAATATACCTAAGGAATATGTCTATGGAAACTTAATTATAGAGCCAAAGGAATACTTTACCTAATTCCTTGTTTTTTTTTTTCTCCTCCCAAAATATATCATGAATTTTGAATGAATCTTTTACTTACCTCCCCCAAACTATATTTTTGGCTATATAGCCAAAATAGGATAGAGAGGGTTTTATTCTATAAAATTTTATATTATGGAAATTCTTATATATAATAATAATTTTAATATGGTTTTATTTATTTAATTAAGGATATGGGGATTTACTTATGTATTATTTATGCAAGTCAAGCCATCAAATAGGCTTGTAAACCTTCTTGCAAAGATATTATGCAAAATGTAACTACCTCATTGGCTTCTAAATAAAAGATCCCATGGTCTTATTAACAAATACTTCCAATGCTCTAGAGATGTTATTTTATTATTTTACTTATTATAGTTTCATTAAGGAGTTCCATGTGAGACAAAAATAATGAATTTAAACCTGATATCAGTCATCAATATTTTTACAAAATAGGTTTTCGTCAAAGTATTAGGTGCTTTCAAAACTTTGTTTTGGAAGAGAAAAATAGGATAGTCATTTTGATATCATCTTGATGGCCTTGTTCTATAGGAATGTGCATCTATTTGCTATTCTTATAGGAGTGCAAATCTTTGGGGAATTGGATTCTCAACCATTCTATCAAAGTATTGATGGGAATTGTAACCCTATCCTTACTACTTTGTCCCTACAAGTAAATATTAAGGCTTTGGAAATTCAAGCCACATTTTTGGATAAAATGGACTATGATATATGTGTGGCAATGTGATAGAGGTGTGGAATGGAAGCGTTCTTATGAATTTGCTTGCCTTAGGTATAAATGATCTAGAGTTGTTTTACTAAGACTCAAACATCCTAGTGATCTTAAACAAATTCATCTATTCATCTTACAAATTGATATGATGCAAAGATTGTCCTAGTGGTTTCAAGTATCTCAAGGACCAACTGTGTGTGCAGTGAATATTTATTTCTCATTATGATTAAGGGTTGACTAATCCATTGGTAACTTATACTAGCAAGTTAGCTTATCCATGAGCATCCATAGATTTATACAAAATAAGGTTGCTAATGTGACAGACTTGGTACCACGTGCAAGGATACCTTATTTCTAGGCAGTTTTCATTCAACCTATTGTTGTAATGATGATCACCCCATGATTTTTGAAACACTAAAAATTCCAGGAATTCAAGCTCATTTCCCTTGTTTTATTGAATTTTATTTGGGATATTTGCTCGTTTTGAGGAAGGGCAAGGGGATTTTTATTGCTTTTGGGTTACTTGCTCATTTTTTAGGAAGAGCAAGGAAATTTTTATTGCTTTTTTGGAATACTTGCTCATTTTGAGGAAGATCAAGGGAAATTTTTTGTTTTGTTTTTTTTTTCCAAGGGTGAAGGAGGGGCTTGTCCTTTTGCAAATTCTTTAACTTTCTAGACCATGTCCATAATTGGATGAGCAGAGGAAACTGTTCATTTTATGGCAACAATAACTTCATAAGTTATGCCTTTCCATAATTCACAATATTTTTATTTGTTATAACATGCATAGTCCAAGAGGAAACCTGATTGATCAGGAACAACCTATGGCACTTTTAAGGATTATTCAATTTTCAATGGAGATTGTTTAAAACACTAGGGGTGGATGAGTGGTTGAAAACACCTAGATTTTATTTAGCAAAAAAAGTATTATGCAAGATGTGGCAGTAGTTTCCATACAAGTTTTCAAACTAATTTAACTAGAAGAGGTGTCTCCTTTGGAGATTTTTGAAATAATATTAAGACTGAAGATTGATGAAAAATAAGATGAAAACATTATAGATATTGGAACTCCATCATGAAACAAAGGAAGTATATATTTAAAGAGTGATTTTTTATGATAATCTTCTTTCATCTGCCAAGTGGTGTATAGCAACAATACATCTATTTATTTATCCTTATTATATATATATATATATATATATATTTATTTATTTATTTATTTATTGTTATTATATATATATATATATATATATATATATATATATATATATATTGTGAAGGAAAGAGTTGTTATTAAATAATGGTTGATTGTAGTTCAAAAATACACTACAAATCAACCTGTTGCTTAATATAGTGTATGAATTATTCCTTAGATAACGACTTCTTGTAGAGTTGAAGCCTATACCCATTTACTAGTAATCTTCTTGTTGAATCATCTATAGGCTTAAGTTTAACTGTACCATTTCCAAATATTTATTCAATATCATAGGTTCATAGTCATCTTGTCCTTAACTTACCTTGAAAATATTGGTAACGGGAGTCAAATAACAAGGCTCAATCTCCTAGTTAAAATGTTCATGGTACAATGTGTTTATCATTCCATATTTTCTTTATTGTTGAGTTAATTCAGTCATGTGTAATTCCTCTAGTCTTATTTCATCTAAAATATTTAATATTTCCAATCTAGATTTTTGTGCTTGATCCAAGTTCATGTCAAGTTGTACCATGATGCGAAGAGTTCCTATCTAAAATTCAATAGGCATAATAGCTTGCTTGTCATAGACCATTTCATAAGGTGACAATCCTATGGTAGTTTTCTAGGTTGTATTATATGCCCATAAAACTTCTTTTAATAAATATCTTTTCAAGTTCTCTATTTGTAACTTCTACTTGTCCATTAGCCTGAGGGTGATATGGTGAAGTTTTTTTGTGTTTTATTTGATAGATTTCAATAAAATATTTGATTACTTTAGAGATAAATTGAGATTCATGATCCAAAACTAGTTCTCTAGGTGTTCCAAAGTATTGCATGATGTTTTCATATATAAAATCAGCTACAGGTTTAGCTTGTGCTCGTGGCAAGGCTTTTACTTCAGCCCACTTGGTGACATAATCTATACACACAAGTATGTGTTTATTGCCTACACTTGGAGGATCTATTGGTCCAAAAAAACCAATTCTCCATTTCTTGAATGGTTCAAACATTATTTATAGTACCAAAGGTATTTCCATTGAAGATGTAGGTTTACTAGCCCTTTGACAAGCATCACATCTATCAACAAATTTATAGGTATCTTTATTCATAGTAGGCCAAAAGTAACCAGTTTGAAGCATTTTACTAACTATTCTTTGGGTAGCATAATGGTCTTCATAGGGTTCTTCATGTGCTTCCCAAATGATTTCGTATACATCTTCTTCTTACACACATATCCTAATTACTTATTTAGGGAAAGATTTAAATAAGACTCTATTAGTCCACATATAAGGGACACTTTGATGTATTAGTTTTCTATGCTCATGTGGTGTAAAATTTTGAGGTATTTTTCTTGTTATTAAATAAGTTACAATATTGGCATACCAAGGAATGAAAATAGAGAGAGCAAACAAATGTTCATCCAAGAAATTATCAGGAATTAACTCATCATCAGCAAAGATTTGAATATGATATAAATTATCTGCAATGACATTATCCTTGTTTGCTTTGACTATAATTGTGATATTAATTTCTTGCAATAAGAGAATCCACCTAACCACTCTACCTCCTGCTATAGCTTTATTCATTAAGTATCTTAAGGCAAAGTGATCAATGTGAACAAATACTTCATACCCTGTTATGTAATATTTGAATTTATTAATAGCATGAACCACAACTAAGAACTTTTTTTTAGTAATTATGTAATTAAGTTCAGTCCCATGCAAATTTTTACTCACATAATAGATAGCATAAGGTATTTTGTTCTCTATCTATTGTAGTACTACCCCTATTACATATCCTGAAGCATTACAATGTATATGAAAGGGCAATTCCCAATTTGACCTTCTCAGAATTGGAGCAATAGTCAATTTGTTCTTTATAACTTCAAAGGCTTCTTGACATGCTTCAATCCAATTAAATTTACTTTATTTGGTTAATAGTTTAAGCATAGGAGAGGCAAATTTACTGAAGTCTTTTATGAATCTATGGTAGTATCATGCATTTCCTAAGAAACCCCTTACTTTTTTTTGTGTTTTTGAAGGTTGGAGGGATTGGATAACTTGAATTTTGTAGGATCTACTTTATAACCTTCCTCTAATATGTAATATCCTAAAACAATGTCTCATCTCATCATCATGAAACACTTCTCATGGCTCAAAGAGAGGTTGTGTTCTTGGCATCTAACCAGAACCTTTTGTAAACATGATAGAGTCTCTTCAAAGGTGTTACCATAGACTATGAAGTTGTCCATAAAGACTTCTACACTTTCATTAATAAAATTAGTAAAAATAGCTAAAATAGCCCTTTGAAAAGTGGCAGGTGCATTGCATAATCTGAAAGGTAATACTTTATAAGAATAAGTACCTATAGTACATGTGAAAGTTGTCTTTTCCTGATCTTATTCAGCTATGGAAACTTGAATATACCCACTAAATCCATCCAAAAAGTAAAAATATTTTTCTTAGCAAAGGTATCAAGAACTTGATCAATGAATGGTAAGGGTGTTAGGGTAGATATTAGGGTAATTAATTTTTTACCTTAGTAAGTTAGTTTATTTACCACAGGGTAGATTTGGTTATTACATTATTTTACTTACCATGAAGTTGTTCATTTTCTTGAATAACTTATGGTTAGCATGATTAACGTATCTATTGGCATCAATTACTGGTTGTTAATGGTTAGCGCCAAGTTTTATTTGTTAGCGACAACCTCACAGTAGATATGATTTATGCATTATTGAAATTGTATTTAAACGTTAGAATATTGAATGTATTTTCTAATGTTTGAGCTCTAATATTATTATTGGTATCAGAGCAATTGCGTAGGTAAGGCGAAGGGTGAGGTATTTTTGCATGGACAATGGTGCTGAAATACCTCATAAGGACTCCCTCTTGCATGATTTTTGAGGAAATGTTTCCTTGGAAATTCTTGAATTTCATTGCTCGATCCCCTGGTTCTGCCTGCATGTGGATTTATTTGAAATTTTATTTAATTTCATTGGTTAGTTTACTCTGGAATTTTATTTAATTTCATTAGTTTTAATTACCGATTCCTCCTAGTTTTAATTATTGATTCCTCTTGGTTTTAATTAATTTCCATTCATTATTGTGCCATAGAGAGTGTCCCACATAATATCTAATAGCCTCGCACAGTGTTAGTGGGTGTGTTGTATCCTAGAGGTTCCACCAAGAAAGATAGCTATACTGCCAGTTATCCCCCACATGAAATGCAATGCTAACTTCATTCTCTAGAGTTGCCCCCTGAACTTGAATTGTAGGTCACACTCTAACTTATTATGAGCTGACTAATAGTTGATATCCATTGCACTAAAATTAGAGTACACTCAATCCTTCACAGCTTCTAATGTCATCCTAATGCACCTGAAAACTATGAAAACCGATGTGATCTGACATCGCACGCTACATGAGTTAGACATATCTGACAATGCTGACATCATCTGACATCACTGGAATGCATCCTGAGGACCACCTGGTGACCTGATGGATCAAATATCAAGGTTAACATGGTGTGATCTAACTAGTCCTTAGTTGGAGGACACAACTTTTGAGGTGGTTGACTGCTGACATGGTGAGAGATAATATGGCACCCCTTCAAGAGATGATATGGCATCCATATTGTGTATGACAAGTGGCATCCTTTGATTGGTTGTTGATTCTGTTGACATGGCATGTTTTGGTTTGTACTGACATGGCATGTTACAGATTGTTGGTGATGCAAACATGGCAGACCCTCATTTGTAGGTTTGGGCAAAAAAAAGACATCTATGTGATTTCTCGAAGGCAATCAATAATCAAATCATCAGTTGTTCCTTTTAAATAGGTGGGAAATGCATCGGGTAGTGGATGTGGGATATTAAAATTCCAAAGGCCTTTAAAAAGGCTTTGCTCCAAGTAAGAGTGCACGAGGTTGCACTTTCATGTGAGTGCCTAAGGTATTTTTTACCTTGTAAAAAATATATAAAGTTTTTGTTTTTTTAGTTTGTTTTTTTTGTCACATTAAAGTTTTTTTCATTTTTTTTTAAATAATTTAATATTTTCTTTTAATTGAAAATCCATTCTTTTTTAAATTAATGATTTTTTAATAAAAAAATAAAAGTATTTTTATTGATTAGAACTATTTGATTAACTTTTTGTTAAATTTTGTAAATCAAATTAAAATTAAAGAGATAAAGAAATCTATTTTTTTGCAAATTTCAATCAAATGAGTGACTTTGTTTTTTCTCCAAAGAGGGAATGTAACACAAAAATAACACCATTTCTTTTGCAAATTAGGATTTCTTTAAAAAATTATCAAAATATTATGAAACATTCATTTTTTAGAGTAAATGTTTTTCTCATAAAGAATAGACCTTGGGTCCACTAATACCAAGTCATGTGTCGATTGGTTTTGGATCGCCTTTCAAAATATGATCGTGTGTTGACTTGACTTGAAAGGTGTGCTACCTTGTTAATTTTGCAAAACAAAGGGGGGACAAGAAATTGTGATTCTTTTTTGCAAAATTGTAACACAAGGGGAGGGAGAATTTGAATATCAATTTTTTTGCAAAACACAAAATCAAAACTTGTTGCAAAAATTACTATAATAAGGTGCATTTTCGATAGCATTCGACACCTTTTGTTAAAATTGGCATTGTTAAAATTAGGTGCATTTTCGGTAGAATACGACACCTAAAGTTTTAAAAATTTGTGGGCACTTTTGATGGTTTATTGCATTTAAATTCCTGTTTTTGCAATTACATCTTAAGTTTAAAATCAAGAGCACTTAAGACCCCAAATTTTACACCTATTTGTGCAATTCATTGCATAGGTAGAGCCAATTTTACTTTTTGATATTCACTCCATAAAAACCCAAATTCACTCTTCTTGTTTGTCTTAAAATTCCTCAAACTAATCATCCTTCATCAGGAGGGTTTTTAGGCAGGTGCCATTAAATATCAATTAGAATGAATCCTCTTTTAGTACTTCATGTTTAGCTTAATTTCCTCAAAATTATCATCCTTATTCAGGAGGATTTTTAGGTAGGTGCCATTAAATATCAATTAGAGTGAAAGAGAGACCATTTTGGTGCAATAGGAACCTTAATAATGGCTACTATAAACAAGTATCTGAATGATACCCAGTTGCTTAAAGGTTTTGATTATTTTGCATGGAAAACCAAAATGCATGGGATAAAAAGGGTAATATAATTCTCATGCTAATTTTTCTAACTACTACTGATGAAATTCAGCCTCACATTTATGATGCTCCAAATTGTAAAGAAGCGTGGATGCTTTATCTACCATTTTTTAAGGGAATAATCAAGCAACAATTCTTAACCTTCAATCCCAAATTCATACTCTTCATATGAAGTTAGGTGAAATAGTAGAGTTATTCCTCTTTACAGTGGCAAAAATAAAATCAAAATTGAATGCTTTGGGAGAAAAATTTGAATATAAGGTCTTGAATTCGGTCATTTTAAGGTCTCTTCCAGACTCCAACAAAATTTTAATAACATTCCTTTCAAGTGTCTAAAAGAAAAGTGATTTTTGTTGAGTTGGTAAATTTACTTTAAAGCAAATCATCTACAAAGAGATGAAGTTTTCAATAGTGCACTTTACATAAAAAAACAGGGTCTAAAGAAGGAGGTTCATCTTCCAAATATAAGGGCAAGCAACCTCAATCACAAAAGAAGTTTTGCACAAATTTTAAAAAATACAACCGTGACACCAATCGGTGTTGGTTTAAAAATAAGGACAAGAATAGACCATAGAGGAAGAATAAGCAACAACAGAACCATATTGCTATTGAAGACTCAAGTTATGATTCTGAACAAGCACATAAAGTGCTTATGACCCATACAAATTCTTCACAAAATACTATGTGTGGTACATTAATTGAGGCACTAGTCATCACATGACTAACGACAAGTAATGGTTTGAGATATTTGTGGCAAAGGAAGGTAAACCAGTAACTATTGTTGATGATAAGACCTATCATATCTAGGGTGAAGGAAATGGTTTTTTACCCTTCCATATGGAAAATGTCACATTCAAAATGTCCTTTATATTCTAGAATTGGCAAACAACTTGTTGTTAGTCCATCAAATTCTGGATAAAAACATGGTTGTAAACTTCAGAATTGAGGATGGAAAAAAGTGTTGCTTTATTACAAAGAAGGGTAAACATATAGAAATTTCTTCATACAAGCATGGATTGTTTGCATTATATGCCTTAAAATTTGAAAAACCTCAAAAAGAGCTCCATATTCTTATCAATAGTGACAAATGCCATATTGTTAAAATAATTGATGAAAATAAAACAATTGGGTGTTTTGACAAACACACAAAAGACATTGGATCCAAACTGATGAAGAAAATGGGTTTCAATGTAAAAGGCTTAGGTATACATGGAAAAGGCATTAAAACTCCTATAATGCCAAATATTAGGACAAAGACTAAAAGCCTTGGTTATGATGGAAAAGCAAGTACCAGTAAAACCATGTTTGTAAATCCTAAATCTCCTACAACTCCTACAAAGCATTGTTGCAGTCATTGTAGAAAAATAGGACATGTAGCAACTAGGTGTTGTAAACTATATCCTTGTGTTTTTTTGGATGTTCAAATCATTCTTCTTCAAATTTTTGATACAAAGTAAAAATATCTAACAAGGTTCATATCAATTGTAGATGAACAGATCTCACACAATGGAGCAAAATAAAAGAAATGTTGTATGTCTTCTATAGAAAAGGTAAAACCTATGGTAGACCCAGAGGCAGATCCAAAGGCAATGTTCCAGTGACAGTTCTAGAGGTACTATTCCAAAGGTAATATTAGAGCCATGAGCCAAAGACAGAAGCATATTTCATTTTATCTACTTCACATTAAGGGAGGGGGAATTATATACATTCCCACCGACAAACAGGTTGTAGATATATTCACTAAGGTACTTGCATGTGTCAAATTTGAGTTGTTTTGCAACACTCTTTGTATTTCAAAAATAATGTAATAAAGGGGGGATGTTAGGGTAGATATTAGGGTAATTAATTTTTTACCTTAGTAAGTTTATTTAACATAGGGTAGATTTGGTTATTACATTATTTTACTTACCATGAAGTTATTCATTGTTTCAAATAACTTATGGTTAGCGTGATTAACATATCTGTTAGCATAAATTACTGGTTGTTAGTGGTTATCGCCAAGTTCTATTTGTTAGCGACAACCTCACGGTAAATATTATTTATGCATTATTGAAAGTGTATTTAAACCTTAGAATATTGAATATATTTTCTAATGTTTGAGCTCTAATATTATTAAAGGGGAAATAGTCCTTCTTTGTCACTTTATTCAAATCCCTACAATCCATACAAATACTCAATTTACCATTATTTTTAGGGACTATTACTAATGGTGATAACCATTGGCTGTTAAAAATTGGATATAGAAATCCTACATTTAAGAGTTTAATTATTTCTTCCTAAACTACATCTTGCATAGTTGGATTCAATATTATTTGGGGTTATCTTACTAGGTGGTAACCTTTTTGAATAAATATGTAATGGATACAAATATTTGGGTGTATTCCTTTCATGTCCTCATAATTCCATGCAAATGCTAGTGTATGCTTCTTAAGCATATCTATCAATTGTGTTTCTTGTATGCTTGTAAGCACATTACTAATATCAAAGTCCTTCTTAGTGTGATGTCTATCTATTTGTAATTTTTAGTATTTGCATCTATTACCATCATTTCATGTTCAAAATTATTCAAATTATAGTTGTTGTATCAATTGTTGAGATTGACTTATGCTTGCTTCATTAATGACCATAGTAGATTTAGATAAACAACTATTATCTTGACCTTGATCTTCATTTTGATCTCCTAGTAGCAATGATAATGGCCTCTCATTTTCTTGTTCTAAATATTCACTCGAAACATTGATTGATAAGGTTTGAATATCATCCAAATCATGAGGGAAATCATACCATAGTTGTTTTGTAAAATATCTATCTAATGTTGATTCAGGCAATAGGCTAAGGTCTTTAGTGTTCTTACCATAAAAAATAGTCATGTTTTGAGATCTGCAGCTAATGTAGGCATCAATTGTTGCAGGCAATGGGCATCCTATAATTAAGGGATGTCCCCCTAATATCTTCTTGGATTGTAAGACTACAAATTCTATAGGGTATTCCCATGAACTTCCAAAGACTATAACATCTTCTAGTTTTCCTTTTGGCCTGAAAATAGATCTATATGCAATTTAGAGTACTATAGAAGTTGGTTGTAACTTGTGTACTAAACATTTTATTGTTTCCTTGGTCATGACATCAATAGAATATCCTAAATAGACCAAAATATTTTGCAAGGCTATCTTACCAATATGCACTATGAGGATAGGCATTCTAGGATCTGTGTATTTTGGTAATAACCTACCTCCAGTCATAATCTCAAAAAATTATCCAATGACTTGAATGGTTTGAGATTCATCCTTCTTTTTCCTTCCTGGATTTGTGCATATGTTCTTAATTAATTTGGAATAAATAGGAATATCCTTGATGGCTTGTAACGGAGGAATTTTAATGGTGATGTTTTCTAACTCTTGAAGGAAATTGAAAGTTAGTTTAGATGGTTCCTTTGGTATTGCTAGTATTTCAAGAAATGGTAGCTCCACTTATTTCCTTTGAGGAAATTGGATCTTTTTTTGTTTTGCTAGAATATTTTCTGGTAAATATTTCACCTCTTCTTTAGGCCTTTCATCTTCGTTTAATTTTTCAAACATATTTTCTATGGATTATTCATTTTTTGTGAGAGTAGCTCTAGTATTTTTCAATATTTTCCAGATCTTAATTGAATTTGTTGGTAACGTACCATAGATATTGAGCATGTATCATTTGTTTCATAGACATGTTGAATTTTTTGTTATTATTAAGATTAGGCACTTGTTGAGCTGGTAAAGGTTGTTGCTTAGGTGGATTGTTTAAATTATTTGGAGGTGGAAGGAGTTTATTTTAAGGTTAGTTTTGAGGTAATTACCCCCTAAATTGATTTTGAAAGTTTTGTTTTTGGGGTTTACCTTGAGACCAAGTAGGTCCTGTCTGATTGTATTGGCCACTCATATTCTAATTAGATGCATTTTAATTCTACCTTGACATACCTTAAGTCCATGGAGGTGAATTTCCATATGGATTGGACATGAATTGAGCCTAGGGAGGTATATTCTAATCTTGATTAGATTGATTCCAATTTTTCCAACTTGGAGCATTTGATCAATAATTAGGTCTCTGTTGGTTGTAATAATTAGAGTTTGACCAATTAGGTGGACCATTAAATGGACCATTCCTTCTTTGAGCTAAAATAAACATCTTCTACTTCTTTGACCTCATGTTATTTTATAGTTGTTTTGATATCCGAAATATATTTACAATTTTTGGTATTATAGTTCTTGTCATAGATTTTATGACAAGCAGAGATGTTCGAAATGTTTGTAATATTGAGAGGACATTCCCTCAAGTTGTGTTTCTTTCTACATATGTGATAATATATTCTTTAATATTTTGCTCTTTTGATTGCTTGTCCATGAGGTCAAGATATGTTGTTAATGTACTCAATAAATCAGTTTTGAGACTCTCTAGCATATTACCAATTTTTGCTCTTGTTACTCCTCCTCCTAATGATGGGTACCTATTACTTCTTAATGGCTTATTTCTTGAATAATTCTTGCAAAAATTTACAATTTCTTCCAATACATATGATGAATATCTCCCTTTTCCATAAGGTTTAGTATGTCAATGACATCTTCCTTTAGCCCTTTAATAAAAATATCTTATTGAATTTCTTCATCCAAATCAATGTTTACTCTTGATCCCACAAAATGGAATCTCTCAAGATAATCTTCAAGGGATTCATCATCATTTTTATTCATGGAAAACAACTCGACTTTATTATCCCTAACTCTATAATAATCTTGGTATCTTTCAAGGAATATATCTTTTAATCCATGTTCTTTGTCCCATCAGTTGAAAACGCTTTCTTATAGGATTATGAACCATTTTAAGACTGCATCCTTAAGTGTAGAAGGAAATAGTCTTAATTTTTCTCATCAGTAATGTAAAAGTAGGCTTGGCATACCACTTAAAATTCAAAGAGAAATGCATCAGGATCCTCATGTGGTTTCCCATGGAAGGTAGGTAAAACAACAATAAAGAATTTTTTTGGTTCTCTTGTTAGCCTATCTTCGGAAGAAGGAATTGGGAAGGCAAAAGTCTTTCTCTATCTACCCCCCTTTGATTTTCTACTTCTCCTTGATCATTATTCCTTTACCTTTGTTCCCTTTCATTTACCTCCCCATGTTCACTAGCTTGATCAGCCATGATTGAATATAATATTTCAATAATTGGACCAAGTATAGGTTCAGAAAATATAGATGAGGGATATATATGGTCATAAAACTCTGGTTTGGGTAGTAGATATGTTTTGGGATTATGTTCTAGGAATTAAATTTGATTTTTTGATGATGCAAAATTTGTATATGTTTGGATTGCAATGTTGGTTTCTTTTAATACACAAGTTTTAGATTCCTTACCAAGGTTTCTTTGGCAATTTTCTTCTAGCTCACTAATATTAATAAATATTCTCTTTGAATATCTATGTCTATTCATGAAATTTCTAATTTATTTGCTTCTTGCAACAAATTTTTACCTTTCTAATCTTCCTTGAACAACCTATATATGTCATTAATTGGATCGAGTTTTTTAGGAGTCATATAATGCTCCTCCTTGTATTCAAAGTATTTTGTTACCAGAAGAATAAATTGGATAGTAAAAGCTTATTTTGGAATTGGGTTAGGGCTCTCAAATTGTAATTCGTAACATAAGTCTTGATATAGTTCTCTAAAGCGTACAACTCTAGGTACCCTATGATATCTCTTGTTATATTCTAGGCTCACCTCTCTATCTTCTATTTTTTTTAGAATACTGTGAATGGTGATGGAGTCATCAAAATACTGATACCAAGGATATGTGATTGAATTTACTATCGATCTTCTATCCCTAAGATATTCACAGCTTCTTATAAGGTCAAGTTAGGGTGAATGATAATTTAGTCCTAGAATTTTAGCTATGTTTACTCTTTTAATTTTACCCAATTCTTCTAATATTTATTTTATGATATCAAGATGCTCACACAGGTATTCCTCCTTCCCAGATATTTTGTCTATTTTATCAAAAAGGAGGTTAAATTCTTGTTCTAGCAGTAAATTTCTGAGGTCAAACAGCATAGACTGTTTGATGCAATTTTCTACCATTTAGAAATGTTTTTACTTCTCTTTTGTTCTTTCTTTTTTCTATTTTTGTTTTATTTTTGTCAAAAATTTAAAATAATCCTACTGTTATTAAGATTCAATCTGCAATTCACAACCAATGAATTTTTATAGCTAACCTTAACAAATCAAGAGAAAAATAAAAAAATTCTTATTTCTAAAACAATCCTATAGTTACCATTACTAGGTGCAATTCACAACCAATGAATTTATACAGCCAATTTTAGCACAATAGCAAAAAAATAAAGTTTTTATTTCTAAGAGAATCCTACTATTACTAAAAGTAAGTGTAAATCACAACCAATGAATTTATACTGCCAATTTTAGTACAATAGGATAAAATAAAGTTTCTATTTTCTAAAACAATCCTACTCTTACCAAAATTAGGTGCAACTCACAACCAATGAATTTATACAACTAATATTAGCACAATAGGAGGAAAGTAAAGTTCTATTTCTAAAACAACTTTACTAAAACTAAAACCAAGTGCAATTAATAGTCAATAAATTTCTATAGCTAATCTTAGCACAGTAAAATAAAATGAAATATTGCATGAAAAGGAAATTTTGTAGGAAATAAAATAGCTAAAATAAAAGGTTAAATTGTTGTTACTTATTGATTTTAAGAAATATTTCACTATGTGTCAGTCAATCACACCTACTTTCTATTTTCACAAGTCAAATAACCCAGAGCTAAGCAAGCAAAAACAACCACCCAATGCTTTGAAAATTTGTTGAAATCAAATATTAACTAAGAAAGCAGTAAAATGATCCTAAGAAAAATAACCTGGCAACATCAAACAAAGGGTATTATTGGGACTTAATGTACCACTCTGACTTGTATGCATTCCAAGGACTCGTACCTATTCCCACATATAGGTAAGCCTCTCTTCTTGTGCAACCAGTAGTCTTTGATTAAAAATTACAACATTGTTCTCCCCAATAATGGTGCCAAAATATCTAGTTGTAAACTCTACACTTATTTATCAATCCAGGGTGCAATAATCCAATATATATTATACCACAATGATTAATATCAAACTTAATTCTATTTTTATTAGTTTCAGGTTTGCAAAAAATAATAAAAGTTATAATAAAATAAATTGTTCTAAATTAAAATAAAATATAATTTTATGATTTATACTAATTAAGTGCTATGTATATTTATTTGTGTAGATCCACATACAACCTATTTATTTTAACTATATATTTTTACCTTATAGTCTAAAATGATGCAGTTTAATTTAATTAATTATTTGAAATTAATTTATGTACTAACTAATCCTAACCTATTTCAAGGGCAAGAGAATAGGAACTGGCTATAGGAGTGGGCCCTACCTCGTAGAGTATAGTGTAATATTTCTCCCCTAAACTATTTTACTTCAGTAATTAATGTGCATTAATACTACTAACATTATTCTAATTCATATATTCAGTAAAATACAGTAAAGATTACATGAGCGAATAAATCATAATAAAATCAATGACATAGTTACCAAATTTATTTCAAAACATGTTGCTGCTTTATTGATGAAAATTCAAATGTACAAGATCTTGAACATCAAGCCTTCAAAATAGTAAAAATTGTATACAAAAAGTATTATAGCATTTGAACATTAGGCATTAGACTATTAGACCTTTTCAAAGGTCTCTTTCCTATATTTTATAATGTCGCTTGGACATTTTCAATGGAATTCCTCCATGTATTTTCCATGTTTCTTATCATATTGATGATGTGCCTACTAAAATTTTAACAAAAATAATATAAAATAATACTATTTCGTAACCTCCTTTGACTTTGTCATAATCATGATGGTCCAAGTGGCAAACTGATGAACTAACATAACAAAAGTTCTTAATTTAAATAATCTAATAACGCAGCCAATACAACTATTTATCCTTCATTTCAGGAAGAGATACAAGAGGCTTGTATTTAAATCTAATCATCTTAACAATGTAATAATATTAAAGTTGTCTAACTCCCTTCCTTTCATATGACAAAAAAGAAAGGCACATAATTCATCTGAGGAAAGATCCAAAAGAAGAGTAAGCAAGAATAAGTTGTAGAAGAAGTAAATGCCTTAGATAAAGAGAAAAATATAAAGCAGATGCTTCAGCAAAAAAATGCAAGTACCTCAAGGTAGGAAGAAGTGGTTGAGCAACCACCACCCATGGAGGATGCACAAGAACAACCACCATCCATGGAAGGTATGTAGGAAAAACCATAGCTGCAACCGGTAGTTCCATATATGATTCATATTCTTTCTTTTTCGTCTCCTTCTCATCCCCTAGAGAAATCTCCCTTTCTTTTTGGTGAAAAGAATGTTTAGCTTCCACCTCCACAACATCCATATTTACCTCCACCACAACCATCCCCATATCATCAGCATCCATCTTCACCTCCACCTTCTTCATCTATCCTTATCGAAGCAGTTCATGTATTAGCACCCCCATCTATAGTACCACTTCTTATTACCTCTGTAGACTCTATAGTGGTGTCTATTGTATCTCCCATAAGTATTGATTCCACTCTTGTAATGATCCCACTCTCCCTCATTGTTCATTCCCATTGTTACCATCCCTTTCGACTTCTTCTATCGAAACTCGCCCCAACATCTCAAAGCTTAAGAAATTCAAGAAAGTAAACAAGAATGCCTATGATTGGTGGAATACAAAATGTGCCCAGTCTTCCAATAAGTCTACCTATCCCCCAAAAATTATTGCAATAGATCCAACCACCCTCCAATGGATGAAGATGATAATCACACCCTTGGTGAACAAGTCAGTAGAATAAATGATGATAGAAGACTATCAAGATGAAGTAGTAATAGAAGATATCACTCAGCTTCCAATTCAAGATGAATTTGTGACTACCAAGGCTCACTTGGAAACCATTTACTTGCACAAATATTATTTGAAGGAGAATTTTGCAAGAGCTGAAGAGACGATTAAAGATATTGAGAAGACACTAAGTGAATAAATAAATATTAAAAAATCTCTGAAGAATGAGGCCAAGAAATGATAAGACAAATTTCATGAAATGGCCAAATACAAAAAGGAGGTCAAATATACCAACAAGAAAAATCAAGTTCTAATTGAGCAGTTTAAGGATCTTCAACAATAGATCCAAGAGGAGAGAGACAAATCCATAGGGTTATAAAAAAAAAAGGTCAAACAGGTGAGAACGAAGATATTTGAAGATGTTATAGAGATGAGCCTCAAGGTGTGACTTGTGCTACTATACATGAGATAAGTGAAAGAAATTTTGGAGATTGTAGAGGAGGAATTCAATAGGGCTAAAGTTTGTATGCAATTAAGACTGTCTACAGTAACAAATATTCAATACCTAACTAAAAATAAATATGAGTGAGTAGCAAACAAAGTCCCAAATAGAAAATTATCTAGTACCAAGATAGCGGTAAGATGCTTTTTCAAAAGACACAAACTCATGAGCTAAGGTTGGAAACTCATTAAAGAGTTAAAATTTGAACCCAAGGGAATACTAAAACATCTAAATCTACCTGAGAAATGTGGATTTCCAGGATTCTAGGGTGAGGATTCTAGTATCTTAGGAGAATAAGAACTCAAAGATACCCTAAAATTAGCGATGGAAAATGAGTCTAAAATAGATGAATGGCCAGAGCCTATGCAACAAGAACATATATTCAAGCTAATGCAAGATCTTACTCAAATAAAAACCTACCTGTATGAGATTATTTTAAAGTCTAAAACTTTCTCTTATGATAGGGTATCTAAACTAAAATTCATTCATGAAAAATTCATAAATTCCTCATATCCTGATGATGGGACTTAGGAATAGGCTTGTAGAACCTACAATGATGTTGCTAAGAGACTGCAAGACCAGAATGCTAGAAACATAACACAAGTAGTTGAAGAATTTTATGAAGAGACACAAGGTCAAGCTAGAGAAGAAACAAAAGAAGAAGTTAGAGGATATACAAAGAAGTAAGAAGATGAGGAAGCTAAAAGAGGAGCAGAAAGAGGAATATCCCTAGGTGACCAAAGGACTGAGTAAAATAACCATCTGCTCAATATTTTTGTATGTCATACATCCCTTTTCAACCTTCTTCATCCTTTATTATCCTTCAAATATTTCCATGCACCCATCACTCCCATTTCATCCTTTTTATCCTTTCTATCTTTCAGACTTCGTTCACCCAATGGATAAGGCCCTAGGTTTTAATCCTTTTATGAAAAAAATACCCCGAGAGGTGCCAATAATGTAGGTCAAAATAACTACATCAAGAGAAATAAGGTCATAAGACTCCATTTTTTTTTAATTCTAGAGGTTAGGCATGAAATCATTATGTGTCTTGATGTTGTGGTCAAAATAGATTAAAAATTCCCATGTGTAGAATTGAATATGATTTCATAACATGACTCAGTGTCATGGTCACAAACAAAAAGGGAGACTCGAGATGAATAATTGATGCAATGTTGTGATAGGACTTAGCATCATGATCGTGAACAACCTAAAATATTCACGTACAAAATTGAATGTGATGTTTTGACTCAGCGTTATGGTCGCGAATGATAAAGGGGCTCAAGATGAAAAACCTGTTGTGACTTCGTAATTTGTTGTCATATTGTGATTATGAAGACCTTAAGAAGTCTAATGAAAGAGAAGTGTTATGAATTTATGACATGAGGATTTATCATAACCACCAAGGCTTGAAAATATTTGCTAATAAAAGGTGTCATAATATCACGACCGCTGAAGCTCCAGAGGCTCATGAGACAAAGATGAAGGTGCAACACTACAACATGTCTCCATGTTGCACCTATAGGAGTCTAGAAAGCTTCAAGGCAAAAAATAGCATGACATCATGACATGTTCTTATGTTGTGGTTGCCAAAGTTGAAGAAGACCGAAGGTAAAAAATAAATGCAACATCATGACATATCTCTATGTTTTGGCCACCACGAGTTATAGCAAACAATTTTTTTTGCAGGAGTTCCAGTCTACTATGGTTGTTACAATATCAACGGTGACAAACATACCCAAAGAATGAAGGATGGACCAGATTTCAAGTTCATCACCACAACTCATCTACGTACATAGAGAATTTATCCTATGGTAAGAATTCAAGCATTTTGTTCTATTTTTGGACCAATGATGTTGCATGATGGTCTTACAAACTAGATAGTATGATATTTTTTTGTAAAATTTTTAATAAATATATTTTTGTATTTTTGAATATTGAACCATAGAGGTGTTATAAATAAGAGTGATGGCCTCTAGTTTAAGGGTTAGATATTAGGCGTTTACAATTTGCGTGTGTAAATAACTTTAGAATGAGCAATGCAATAGAAATATCTTAGCTAAGTTAGAACCTCAAAGGAGCCAACCTTCTCTGGAGATTGACCTAGTTAAGCCCTGTAGCTTGCTCGATCATTCAATGTTGGCCAAGTCTTGGGTGCAATAATCAACCATAGGTAAATTTTGGACCAACGTGAACTTTTATAAAAATGAAGACCACAAATGAAGATTGGGGACTTATTCTTAGTTGGTAGAAATGAATACCACAAATGAATATTTATGGGACTTATTCTTTGCTACAACATGCTCAATGCCATGACTAATGGTTGATTGACTCAGGTGCTTCATTTCATATGAATGCTCATAAGGAGGGGTTCTATGAATATGAAGAGATAAATGGAGGTGAATTCCTCTTGGGAGATAATTTGACATATAAAATAATAGATAAAGGAAGATTCAAGTTGAGGTTAAATGATAGAAGAATTGAAACCCTTCTTGGTTTGTTGCATATTCCAAGTTTGGCAAGGAATTTGATATCTATGAGTAAGATGAATGATGCGGGTGTGACTATGGTATTCAATAAGGATAGTTGCAAGATTATTTATGGAGTCTTGGTGTTTGCAATGGAATTTTGTATAGGAACTCTGTTCAAACTTGAGGCTAGCACTGTAAGTATTGATTGCAATAACTCTTCAGTTGTAGAGGAGAATAAGACGGTATAAGTGGCTCTCATTATTATTGTAGTGAACACAATATTGTGGCATCAATGCATGGGTATTATTGATAAGAAATTCCTTCAAACATTAAAAATTAAAGGTATGTCTAAAGAAATTTTTGATTGCCCATAAAATTTTGATTTTTGTGAGAACTGTGTTTTTGGAAAGGACACCCAAGTCAAGTTTCCTAGTAATGCTACAACATTTGAAGGAATTTTACATGTAGTTCACAATGATGTGTTTGGACCTACAAAAGTACCATCGTTAGGTAAATATGATTTTTGAAAAAAATATGATGTTTTAAATAAATTTAAAGAGTTTAAGGCTCTTGTAGAAAATCAAATAGAGAAAAAGAAATATTTTTAGAAGTGACAATGGTGGTGAGTATTACTCTAATGAATTTGAGAAATTTTGCAAGGACTATGGAATAGAAAGGCAAAAAACAACTTTGTATACTCCACAAAAAAATGGAGTTGTAGAACAGATGAACAAAACATTTATGGATAAGGCCAGAAGCATGCTAAGTGATGTAGGGTTAGAAAGGAAATTTTGGGTAGAAGTCATGTTAACTACTTGTTACCTCATCAATAGATCTCCTATCTTAGCTTTGGTGGAAAGTTTTCCATAGGAAGTATGGACAGGTAAGAAAACCTCTCTCAGTCATATAAGATTTTTTGGTTGCGATGCTTATATGTATGTCCCAAAAGAGAAAATAACTAAGCTAGACTATAAATATGAAAAATGTATATTTGTGGGTTATAGTATTGGTGTTAAAGAATATAAATTTTAGAACCTAGAAACACATAATATTGTTTACAGTCATAATGTGATCTTTAGAGAAACAAAAGGGGTTCTAAAATAGGAAATGCAACCAAGAAAAGAACATGAAATAGTTCAAGTAAAATTCAATTAGGAGGAAGAAGCTATGGTAGAACTTGGTGCTACATAAGAATATGACGTTAGAGTTATATTCTATTACATCATTTGGATAATGTAAATGTACCTTTATAGGTACATACTTAGGACATTAGATTACTTTAGGGGGAAGTTATCTAGTTACTTTATGCAATGTAATAAATGCATAAGTGTTAATGTGCAAGTTGTAAATGTGCAAGGTGTCCCTTGTACAACTAGGTAGAGTGTTGACCAAGGAATCTATCTTCCATTATAAAAGGGCCTCATTGTAAGAGATTTTCAATATAGTAGGTAGTAGTAGTATTACTATGTAACTCCATTAGTTATGGAGTACAATGTAGTCTTGTAACTTCTTGCATGGAGTGTCCATTTCCTCCATAGCAATATTATATTCATTTCTATCATTTTTATTTATAGCATATTTATACAATCTCGTAAATTTACTTTCTCTCATATTTTTGCACATATCCCATTGCAATCTACCTCAAAAGTTAATAGATGAACTATAGAGAAATTTTGAAGAGGAAAATTTAGAGGAAGAAGGTGAGGAGGAAGTTGAAGATGCAAAACCTAGAACTCCAAGATTGAGGAGATTAGATCGAGTGAGAAGACTCCCATAAAGGTACAACCCTTAAAATATTTGTTATGCATTTAATATATTAGTTACTGATGAAGAACCCAAGACTGTAAAGGATGCACTTCAGTCAAGTGAGAATAAGTCTTGAAAAATGGTTATGGAGGAAGAAATGGAGTCCCTGGATAAAAATAAAATGTGGGACTTGGTGAAATTACCCTTGGAAAAAACTAGTTGGTTGTAAGTGGGTATTCAAGAAGAAATACAATGAAGAAAAGTTTGAGAAGTACAAAGTTCGCCTGGTAGCAAAATAATTTTCTCAAGTTGAGGAAATTGACTTTGGTGAGATTTTTCTCTTGTGGCTAAACTAAATTCAATTAGTTTTTTTTGCTATTTTTGTTGCTTTTTATCTTGAAATAGAATAGATAGATGTAAATACAACATTTCTACATGGTGAACTTGATGAAGACATATATATGTTACAACCAGAATACTTTTGGGTAAAATTTAAGGAGGACTTTGTATGCAAGAATGTGGAACTAAAAATTTGATAGGTTTGTTTTGACACCTGGGCTTCGAAAAAGCAAAGCAGATCCACATGTATATTTTAAATAAGAATGTAAAAATTTTGTTATCATTGTTTTGTATGTGGATAAAATGATGTTCATTGGTAACAATAAGGAGATGATAAAGTTACCAAAATCTCAGTTATCTTCTGAATTTAACATGAAGGATTTGGGTGCTGTAAAATTTATTTTGGATATGGAAATAATAAGGGATCATGCAAATAGAAAGTTATGGTTAAATCAAAGAAAATAAGTTGATTTGATACTATAGAGGTTTAGGATGCATGATTTTAAGCTAGTTTGTACTCTATATCTTGTTGGTAAAAAGTTATCTACTGAACAATATCCTAAAATAAATGAAGAAATTGAAGAAATGCATCATGTTCCTTATGCCAGCACTGTTAGTAGTTCAATGTATGCAATGGTCTATACTAGACCTGATATTTCACATGTAGTGGGAGTAGTTAGCAAATATATGTCTAATAAAATAAAGGAACATTGGACTACTGTGAAGAGGATCTTTAGATACTTGCATGGAACTTAAGACTATGTTATCTATTACCAAGTAAAATATGGACATATTAATATTGTAACTATACAAGGTTTTGTGAATGCTTAATGGGCTAGATATCTAGACAAGATAATATCCACAAGTTCTTATGTATTCAAACTATTTGGAGGGGTAGTGAGTTGGATGAGTAAAAAGCAATTAGTGGTTGCTTTATCCACAATAGAGGAAGAGTACATTATATCAACTCATGTTTGGAAAGAAGCGGTGTGGCTATAGAGGTTGTGTTCAAATTTTGGTCTTAAGCAGAAGGCTATAAGAATTGACAGTGTCAATCAAAGTGTAATATTATTGGCCAACAATCTTGGTTTTCATGATCGGTCAAAACATATTGATATCAAGTACCATTTTGTGAAAGATATAGTTTAAGGGAATTAGGTAATGCTGGAGAAATTTGATACAGAGAATAATGTTGCCTATTCATTAAAAAAGGTTGTACCTGCTCAAAAAAATTCTTGGTATAGAAGATCAATGGGTATGGTTGCTTTTGACAATTGACAATGGTAGTTTTTGGCCCCTATGGAAAGTATTCAACAAGTGGTATAATTTTGGAAACATGCTTAATATTTTCCATGTTGTTCTGGTGGGGTTAACTCTAAAAGGTACTGGACACTCTCCATGTATCCTCATCAGGTTTTGGGGCTATGCCAGGTGCCAAGCAAGGGTTTGGGTACAAAAATTTTGATGAATTTTTAGGGTTTCTTAAGCTATTTTTAGACCCATATCGTCTGTTTAGGGTTAAATATTTGAACCCATGGTTTTTTGCCCATGGTATTGTAAAATTTATTCTTGTGCTATTGTTATTTAATTGCACTTGCATCAGGGTTTGAAGAGAGATGAGAGATGAACATTATTATATTGGATAAGGTTAATTTTATACAATAAGGATATATTACTATGTTGGGTTTTTTCTGTAAGGTTTTCCCAGGTGAAATACTATGTTATGTGTGTATTTGTTATCTTCTTCTTTTTTCTTTGATTATATTTTTTACTCGTTTTCTAGATTTAGTTTATCAGAGCCTTTTGCTCTTCATTGGCCTTAATTTACTCTTTTTTAGGCTTCTAGTTTCCTATATTTTCATCATATTTCTAAGAAAATATTTTATCCATCAACAATGGGTACCTAGACTTTTGAGTGTTGCACTCACATATACACATCCACCATTCCATAATCTTGGATTCTTCCTAACCTATCTTATTAGCCATAGTATCTATTTTTTCTTGAGTTAATATTTGATCTTCATACCTTTTTGGGTCATAGTCACATTCTGGCTCATAGAATTTCTCCAAGGAGACAACTCCTACATCTTGCTAATGTTTCAATTTATCTTGTTATCCTAATAATTATTTTGAAGTTGTTCAATGTCGAGTTGATTGACTTTTTGAATGTTGGTGGTTTACCTTTGTTCAAGTATGTTATCTTCTCCTTGAATTTATCCTTAGGATAATACTTCCATTTGTGTTGTATTACCCATAATCCCAATTTATTAGGTTTATCATACATAATCTCCCCTTATATTTTTGCCATTATTATAATAGGTTTGAAAGTGAAAGGATACTAATAAGTGGCAACTTTATTATACCTATACAAAAATCTATATTTATGTCATCTATTTGTCATAGTATGCCAAAAAAAAGGCTTCCCCACAAAGCCATATAATCTTACCATAGTTCTGTTGAGCAAGGTGCAGCGACGGTATTGTCATTGTTGTCAACACAGTCAGATAGATCGGTTGATGCAGTGGACAGGAGTTCAGAGGTTACTCAGAGTATGTACAGTGATGTTAAATGCTTATGAGGATGTTTTTGATGTTTGGGTGAAGTTGTTACAGGTTTTCCAAGAAGACCGAAGTGGCCCATATGCTAAAGAGAAGCGAAAAAGCAAGGAAGGAAAAAGTGTCGCGATATCGCGACATGTTGCATTTTCATGGCCAAAAGAGAAGAGAAAATGCAAGGAGAAAAAGTGTCGCGATATCGCGACATGTTGCATTTTCACGGCCAAAAGAGAAGAGAAAATGCAAGGAGAAAAAGTGTCGCGATATCGCGACATGTTGTATTTTCATGGGCCAAAGGAAAGAGAAAATGCAAGGAGAAAAAGTGTCGCGATATCGCGACATGTTGTATTTTCGCGGGCCAAAGAAAAGAGAAAGAACAAGAAGGAAAAAGTGTCACGATATCGCGACATGTTGCATTTTCGTGGTCCAAAGCAAAGAGAAAATGCAAGGAGAAAAAGTGTCGCGATATCGCGACATGTTGTATTTTCGCGGTCCAAAGCTAAGAGAAAATGCAAGGAGAAAAAGTGTCGCGATATCGCGACATGTTGTATTTTGCGGGCCAAAGCAAAGAGAAAATGCAAGGAGGAAAAAGTGTCACGATATCGCGACATGTCGTATTTTCGGACAAAAGGAGGAAGGCAAAGAAGAAAAGTGTTTTCGACTTAAAAGGGCAGGAAGGTAGAGAAGAAAAAGTGTCGCGATATCGCGACATGTCGCATTTTTGTGACTTAAAAGGGCAGGCAGGGAGAGAAAGAAAAAGTGTCGCGATATCGCGACATGTCGCATTTTCGTGACTCAAAAGGGAAGAGGAGCAGAAAGAAAAAGTGTCGTGATATCGCGACATGTCACATTTTGTGACTCAAAAAGGGCAGGAGAGTAACAAAAGTGTCGCGATATCACGACATGTCACATTTTCATGACTCAAAAAGGCCAGGCAGGTAGAGTAACAAAAGTGTCATGATATCACGACATGTCACATTTTTGTGACTCGAAAAGGCCAGACAAGGAGTGAAACAAAAGTGTCGCGATATCACGACATGTCGCATTTTCGAAGACCAGGATGGTGAAACTGAAGACTACATAGTGACGTGGACCCATAAGGAATCTTTAATGATTTGAAATCATTTAAGATGGACGTTACACGTGGAAAGAAATGGACGCATGCCCATGTGGAGAAAACGAACAGTCGAAGAAGGAGAAAATGAACAGTCATCAAAATAGAATCGAAAAGCTTTTTCAAAAACCAAAACGCATGCATGCACAAAGGAGAAAATGAACAGTCATGACCGAGAAGACGAACAGTCATGGTAGGAGAATATGGTGTCAATTCTTTGCATGTAACATGTTTGATGAAATGCCTACTCTATATATACAAAAGGAGTTACATAAAGAAGGCGTTACAATTGACAAGTGGCGTATGAGAATTGAAAGGAGGAGTTACGACTGGAGTTACAAAGAGAAAGGATGGTTATAAAAGGAGTGTTGCTTAGAGAATTTATTTGGGGAATTTATTCGATGAAGTGCGTGAGAGGAGTGTAAGAGGAGAGCGAGAGGCGAGCTAGAGGAGAGCGAGAAGGATGTGTGTTTTGTGAATTGTGGGAGATGTTGAGTAAGCAATAGACCAGTCAGGGTCTTGTAAAAGTGAAGGCATTTATATGTCAATCTTCTAGTTTCAGAATTGAAGTCCAAGTTGGTGCTTGGCATCAGGGTTGGTGCTCCTTTGGTAAATCAGGGGTTGGTGCTCCTTCCAGTTGGTGCTGGTAAATCGGGGTTGGTGCTCCTTTCTGTTGGTGTTGATAAATCAGGGGTTGGTGCTCCTTTCTGTTGGTGTAGATAAATCGGGGTTGGTGCTCCTTCCTGTTGGTGCTGGTAAATCAGGGGTTGGTGCTCCTTTCTAGTGGTGTAGATAAATTAGGGGTTGGTGCTCCTTTCTAGTTGGTGCAGATAAATCAGGGGTTGGTGCTCCTTTCTGTTGGTGTAGATAAATCAGGGGTTGGTGCTCCTTCCAGTGTGTGTTGGTAAATTGATTGTAAAGTTGTTGCTTTGCAAAGGCTAGATTTGGATGGGAGTCCAAACAGTCAATTTTTGAGGAGTAGCCAAAATTGGTGAACCTCGGTACATCTTGTGTTGTGTGATGCTCTCTTGTTATATTTGCTTTATTTGGTTTTAAGTTTTCATTGTTTCGGCTTTAAGAGTTGAAGATTTAAGTTTTAAAGAGCTACACTGATTCACCCCCCTCTTAGTGTCATTGTGAGACTAACAATTGGTATCAAAGCCAAGTTCCTGAACAAGCTTAACCGGCTAGGGTGATCTTGGAAGTGACACAATGGCGAGGTGGTGAAGGCTTCTCATCAAACAAAGCACCATTGTTGGATGGAACTAATTACACATTTTGGAGACTCAGGATGCAGACATATCTTTGTGCTTTGGGATACGACATTTGGGATTCGGTAGATAGTGGATACACAATACCCACCACTTCTCCAACCGATGTTGTCGGTAAGAAATTGTTTGAGAATAACTCAAAAGCAAAGAATGCTATCATGTGCGGATTAGTGGACAGTGAACTAGTAAAAATTATGAGTTGTAAAATGACAAAAGAAATATGGGACAAACTGAGGAGCATTCATGAAGGAGACGATAAGATCAAGGAGGCCAAGTTACAAACACATCGAGCTCAGTTCGAAGTATTAAAGATGAATGACGATGAGAACATAGAGGCATATATGCTGAGAGTTAATGAAGTCATTAATGCGATTAGAGGACTCGGCGAGGAAATCGAAGATTCTGTCATCGTGAAAAAGGTATTAAGATCTCTTCCCCAAAGATTTGATTCTAAAGTTTCAGCTATAGAAGAAGCTAAAAATCTAAATTCTTTTAGTATGGATGAGATGCATGGTTCTTTGACTGCATATGAGATGAGAATAGGAAAATCTAAACCCACAGACAGAGAAGCTACTTTTAAAGCCCATAAAAATATGAAAGCAAAACAAGAATCCGAGGAAGAAGAGACATCAGATGAAATGGAAGCAAACTTTGTTCAAAAACTAAAAATGGGAAAAGGAAAATACAGAGGAAAGTTACCGTTTAAATGTTTCAATTATGGAGGCATTGGGCATCTTGCAGCTAAATGTCCACTTAATGAGAAGAACAAAAGTGATGAAGGATCGCACCAAGAAAGAAGTGACTGGAAGAAAAAAACAAATTTCAGAAAAGGCAACTTCAAGAAGAAAAGTTTCATCTCCAAGAATGTCAGTTCATCAGAAGACAGCTGCAGTGAGGATTCTGAAAAGGAAACAGGTGAAGCTCTTTTTATGGCACTCAAAGAAGAAAAAATAGAAAAAGAACAAGTATGTGATGAAAACCTAGAGGCTGAAGTAGATCTAGAAGGTGAGTTGATCGCTGCACTTGAAGAGTTGGGTATAGAAAGGAAAAAGAACAAAATATTGTCCAAGAAGTTGGAAGAATATGGGGATAATATTGAAGATCTCTTCTTACAAATTCATAAAGCCAAGAAAATAGAAGAAGCCTTGAAGTCACACCTGGATGATAAAGGTGATGTATGTAGCAAACGTGAAGAGGAATCTAACAAAGTTATTAGTGATCTAAAGCTGCAAGTAGAAGAGTCCAAAAGGATTGAAGAAACTCTCAGGTCACAGATCAATGAGAAAGAGATTGTTTGCGGCAAACAAGAAGAGGAGATTGTTTTATTGAGGAAACAACTAGAAGAGGCCAATACAAATCTCAAATTTGAGAAGAGCACAAAGTTGCTAGATAAAATGATAAGGCAACAAAGAAGCCCCATGTGTAAGCTTGGTCTTGGATATGAAGTTGAACAACCTTCATCTTCTAAATCTGCAGAGAAGAAGAAGTCCACTGTCTGAAGGATCAAAGCAAGAAAAGTTTGAAGCTGAAACTTCAAAAGGAAGAAAATCTCAAAGGAGATCTACAGACAAAGCAACCACAACAAAAGAGGTTCTATCACTCTCACTTTATTCATAATAATGCTTTTAATGGCTATTGTTTTAGATGCAACCATTATGGTCACAAGGCAATGTATTGTGGATTGAATAATAGATCAAAGAGTTATGCTGGTAGAAATACATTTGTTGAACACCATGTGCAATGTTTTAAATGTAATGGTCATGGGCACATAGCAAGGTCTTGTCCAAGAACTTTTGTATCTAATCTAAGGCAAGACAGTAGATTTCATCAGACACAAAGAATGCAACAGAGACAGGGAAGAAATCATGTGCATCAAAGAAAGGAAAATAATCATCCATCAAGGATGCACAAGAGACAACCACCCAAGAGAAATGTTCAAGTTCACGAAAAGGTTCAAAATAGGGATGCAGTTGAAAAACTCAAGCCCAAGTTCAAGAAAGATTGGAGAAAGAAAGAAGAGAGGAAATCGTGTCTCCTTGGACTGAAGGAGACTACTCCTCTATTGCACTAAGCAACTCCAGGTAGCACATCCTCGGGGGGAGCAATCTTAAAGTTTTATTTTAATGCTCCTATGTATTTGTTTGGTTATCCGAGGATGAAAGGCAAGTAGTCGGGGGAGTTGTCGTATAGTTGTCAAAGTGTGTTTCAGTTCATGTAGTTGTTTGTGGAGGTACCGTGAAGGGTGGTGATTAAATTGAGAGTTGTCACCATTGGTAGTATTGCTATATGTCGGTGTTGTACTTTTGATGGTTCTTACTGCCATTGTTCAAAGTTATGGATTATAAGATTTGATAATTTGGTTTAGTGAAAGAGATGCTAAAAAGTTCACAATGGAGGATTGTAAGCTAGTTAGCACTCCCATGACGACAGGTTGCAAGTTGAGCAAGGATGTGTAGATGACAGAAAGAGTACTAGTGGAGGTGCATTCTATCTTGGAGATAGGTTGGTCACGTGGAATAGTAAGAAACAAGAGTCAGTCTCCTTATCCATAGTAGAGGCAGAATATATTGTAGCGACAACGTGTTGTACGTAGGAGAAAGTTGCGGAAGGTGAGGTTAAGTTGGATTTTGTTCCAACAATAGAGCAAGTAGCGGATATCTTCACAAAACCGTTGCCCAAGGAAGTCTTTGAGTACCTTCGCAATAAATTGGGAGTGGTCACGATTCCCAATAATTGACTAGCTATCGGGACCACATTCTTAGGGGAGCATATGTGTATTTGTTTATCTTTTTGCTCATGTTTGTGATTTTTTCTAAGTGTAATAATTTTTGCTTGAGAATGTTGTGCATGGACTCAGGGGGAGTCTACAGCAGCCCTTTGATATTGTTGTCAAAGGGGGAGAAGAGTTATAGGAAATTGCACGTGTGTTGCCAACAATTCCAAAGGGGGAGATTGTTGAGCAAGGTGCAGCGACAGTATTGTCATTGTTGTCAACACAGTCAGATAGATCGGTTGATGCAGTGGACAGGAGTTCAGAGGTTATTCAGAGTATGTACGGTGATGTTAAATGCTTATGAGGATGTTTTTGATGTTTGGGTGAAGTTGTTACAGTTTGTCCAAGAAGACCGAAGTGGCCCATATGCTAAAGAGAAGCGGAAAAGCAAGGAGGAAAAAGTGTCGCGATATCGTGACATGTTGCATTTTCGTGGCCAAAAGAGAAGAGAAAATGCAAGGAGAAAAAGTGTCACGATATCGCGACATGTTGCATTTTCGTGGCCAAAAGAGAAGAGAAAATGCAAGGAGAAAAAGTGTCGCGATATCGCGACATGTTGTATTTTTAGGGCCAAAGGAAAGAGAAAGTGCAAGGAGAAAAAGTGTCGCGATATCGCGACATGTTGCATTTTCAGGCCAAAGAAAAGAGAAAGTGCAAGGAGAAAAAGTGTCGCGATATCGCGACATGTTGCATTTTCATGGTCCAAAGCGAAGAGAAAATGCAAGGAGGAAAAAGTGTCGCGATATCGCGACATGTTGTATTTTCGCGGGCCAAAGCTAAGAGAAAATGCAAGGAGGAAAAAGTGTCACGATATCGCGACATGTTGTATTTTCGCGGGCCAAAGCTAAGAGAAAGTGCAAGGAGGAAAAAGTGTCGCGATATCGCGACATGTTGCATTTTCGCGGTCCAAAGCAAAGAGAAAGTGCAAGGAGGAAAAGTGTCGCGATATCGCGACATGTCGCATTTTCATGACTTGAAAAGGGCAGGAAGGCAAAGAAGAAAAAGTGTCGCGATATCGCGACATGTCACATTTTCATGACTCGAAAAGGGCAGGAAGGCAGAGAAGCAAAAGTGTCACGATATCGCGACATGTCGCATTTTCGTGACTCAAAAGAGCAGGCAGGCAGAGAAAGAAAAAGTGTCGCGATATCACGACATGTCACATTTTCATGACTCAAAAGGGTAGGCAAGAAGAAATAAAAGTGTCGCGATATCGCGACATGTCGCATTTTCGTGACTCAAAAAGGCCAGGCAGGCAGAGTAACAAAAGTGTCACGATATCGCGACATGTCACATTTTTGTGACTCAAGAAGGGCAGGCAGGCAGAGTAACAAAAGTGTCGCGATATCATGACATGTCGCATTTTCGTGACTCGAAAAGGCCAGGCAAGCAGTGAAACAAAAGTGTCGCGATATCGCGACATGTCGCATTTTCGTGAAGACCAGGATGGTAAAACTAAAGACTACATAGTGACGTGGACCCATAAGGAATCTTTAATGATTTTAAATCATTTAAGATGGTCGTTACACGTGGAAAGAAATGGACGCATGCCCATGTGGAGAAAATGAATAGTCAAAGAAGGAGAAAATGAACAGTCGTCAAAATAGAATCGAAAAGCTTTTTCAAAAACCAAAATGCATGCATGCACAAAGGAGAAAATGAATAGTCATGACCGAGAAGACGAACAGTCATGGTAGGAGAATATGGTGTCAATTCTTTGCATGTAACGTGTTTGACGAAATGCCTACTCTATATATACAAAAGGAGTTACATAAAGAAGGCGTTACAATTGACAAGTGGCGTATGAGAATTGAAAGGAGGAGTTACAATTGGAGTTACAAAGAGAAAGGATGGTTATAAAAGGAGTGTTGCTTGGAGAATTAATTTGGGGAATTTATTTGGTGAAGTGCACGAGAGGAGCGAGAGGAGAGCGAGAGGCGAGCTAGAGGCGAGCGAGAAGGATGTGTGTTTTGTGAATTGTGGGAGATGTTGAGTAAGCAATAGACCAGTCAGGGTCTTGTAAAAGTGAAGGCATTTATATGTCAATCTTCTAGTTTCAGAATTGAAGTCCAAGTTGGTGCTTGGCATCAGGGGTTGGTGCTCCTTTCGTTGTGTAGATAAATCAGGGGTTGGTGCTCCTTCTAGTTGGTGCTGGTAAATCGGGGTTGGTGCTCCTTTCTGTTGGTGCGGATAAATCAGGGGTTGGTGCTCCTTTCGTTGGTGTGGATAAATTAGGGTTGGTGCTCCTTCCAGTTGGTGCTGGTAAATCAAGGGTTGGTGCTCCTTTCTATTGGTGCAGATAAATCAGGGGTTGGTGCTCCTTTGTTGGTGCAGATAAATCAGGGGTTGGTGCTCCTTTCTGTTGGTGCAGATAAATCAGGGGTTGGTGCTCCTTCCAGTGTGTGCTGGTAAATTGATTGTAAAGTTGTTGCTTTGCAAAGGCTGGATTTGGATGGGAGTCCAAACAGTCAATTTTTGAGGAGTAGCCAAAATTGGTGAACCTCGGTACATCTTGTGTTGTGTGATGCTCTCTTGTTATATTTGCTTTATTTGGTTTTAAGTTTTCATTGTTTCGGCTTTAAGAGTTGAAGATTTAAGTTTTAAAGAGCTACACTGATTCACCCCCCTCTTAGTGTCATTATGAGACTAACAAGTTCCTTCTATTAAAAAGTACCAAACCCTTCTTACATTTTGGGAATTTTTAATGTTGCAATTGCTACTCGGGGAAATAATGGCATTTCTTCATATCTGAGCTTCAGTGCTAGCCCCAAAAATTCTCTATTGAAATGACAATAGGACTCAAAATCCCTAATTAAAGTCATCCAATCCACTACTGTTGTTTTTTATCCCTATCCATTTACCATATTTACCCCCATCCATGGAATACTCTCTATTGTGTTATACAAGAAAAACCAATCTAAGTATGAAGGATATCAAAAAGTGTCATATTTTGAAATTTGTAGTTGTGTGAGATTCTCATGCATATTTTCACATAGAAATTTAACCTAGTCAAAGAAGAGGGGGTTGTTAGATTGATCTGAGTGATACTCATCATAGTAATTTGGATTATATATGGCATATTCTAGGACAATATGGTAATCATAGACTTCTTTGTCAGTGGTCCAGCCAAGAATTATGGCCAACATTGAAAACCTATCAAGGAATTGGAATTTAGATAGGGAAATTGGGGTTTTTGGAAGGTCATTACCAAGTGGGGGGTTGTATAGTTGTTTAATTAGCCAATTTTTGAAGAACTTACCCCTTATTTGTGTCTCTTAAGTACATAGTACTTCCTATGTTCTTCAATAGTGAAATGTTTAGGGGAATTTTTAGGCTTAACCCCTATGGCAAAGGCCTTAGTGAAAAGATCAATATTAAGCTAAAATAATACCTAACCCCTATAGTTCTAGACCATTGTTATTTATGGGTTGTAAAATATTGGCAATTTTGGGTACCTTGGGTACATTGCCCTTACTCAAGTGTTGATGTTGTCATTGATGTCAAAGAGCAGAAGGATTTTTGTGAAAACCAAGGCAGACTAAATTATAGGTTTTTTTTAAACCCATGGTTAGCAGTTTTGAAATGGGTTTTTCTTAAAACCCAAGTTAGATCTTCGTTTTGTTGAAAAAGGTGCTCCGATGATGAAGATATTTAATTTTAAATATCCAGTTTAAATTTTATTTATTTATTTAAAATTTAAATTATTTTTTTTAAATTAAATTAAAGCTGTTCACCGGCTTGTTTTCAAAGCCGACGTTGCTAGGGTTTTGCAATGGATCAATTAGGGTTTCCTGCTGACAAAGCAAGGTTAAGCAACCAAAAAATTCTAGGGTTTCATGTTGACCTAATTAGGGTTGCAGCCGACGTGTTTGAGAATGTTTTGATGGGATATTCTATTCTATAAAAAGGCAGGACTGTTGCAAGGTTAAAGAGTGGGCGTGATGCGATATATTGCAAATGAAGTTCGTGTGCAGCAGAGTGTAAGTCGGTGATAGTTATTTGGAGTTAAAGAAAAGAGATCGCAGCGATGAGATAGTGAGTGAGTGCGTATCGACTGATCGAGAACAAAGAGAGCGATATGCAGACGGCGTGTTTAAAGTCTGAGGCAAAAATACGCAAATGGTAGAAGTGAGATTTCATGGAAGGTGCAGTGGAGTGAGTGGTGCAAAGAGAAGATAAGAACGCGGTATGCAGAAGTCATGTTTCGAGTGTGAAATGACAGTGTGCTGGCTGTAGAAGTAATATTTTTGTGAAGTTGCAGCAGAGAACGCGGAGAGATATAGAGGAGTGGTTGAAAAAGTGCGAATCATTTTTCATAGCAGCAGTCGAATGCCGACAAGCAGCAGAACGCAAGAAAAATAGCAGATCGTGCAAATTGAGGTGACAGTTTAATTCTGTAATTTTTATTACTATCTCCAAGTTGTAGCTTGGTAAAAGGGGTTGGTGCCTCTTTCCAGTTGGAGCTGGAAAAATTGGAGTTGGTGCTCCATTCTGTTGTAGCAGATAAAATTTAGAGGTTGGTGCCTCTTACCAGTTGGTGCTGGTGAATGATTATGTAAAGTTGTAGCTTTGCATTTGACTGGATTTGGATGGTAGTCCAAGCAGTATTTTTGAGGAGTAGCCACATCGGTGAACCTCGTTAAAATGTCATGTTATGTGTGATGCTCTTAGTACTTTTATTATTTCTGTTTTAATCTGCTGTAGTTTACTTAAAAGTCTAAATTGCTTTTAAGTTTTTAAAGAACACACTGATTCACCCCCCCTCTCAGTGTCATTGTGATTATAACAATTGGTATCAGAGCCAGGTTCCCAATTTTGGCTAAATCAGTCGGGGTTGATCTTGGATTAGTACACAATGGCTAAAAAGAATAGATCCTCATCCAAAAAGGCATCCCAACCGGCTTCGGTTCCTATGGTTGAGAAAATTGAACCAAAAATGGCGAAGGAATGAACTCGAAGTTGAAGAAGTTGAGGTCTGAAGTTGATTTAGAGGGTAAGCTAGTGTCTGCCCTTACGGAATGGGAATCGAAGAAAAAGAAGAATGAAAAATTGTCAAGGAAACTTAAGGATGCAAACAACATTATTGCCAGTTTAAAAATACAAACTGAAGAATACAAGAAAATGTCTAAAGATCTGGAAATACAGGTATCCATGAAGATAGACCACTGCAACAAATTGGAAGAAGAAAATGTGAGTCTTCGAATATAGATACAAGAGCTGGATCGAAAAATCAACTGTCATGTAAAACGTGAAGAAAGTTCGATGAAATTGGACAAAATTCTGAGCGATCAAAGATCCACAGGTATCAAATTTGGTCTCGGCTTTTCTGAAGGAGAATCATCAATTGGACCAAAAGCAAGCAATGTTGAAAGTGAAAAGAACAAAGACAAGAATCAAGCAAAAGAAAGATATAATGCCAGACCTGAAATAGCAGCTGACAATGATGGCTTTACTAAGGTCACACATCAAAAGAATAGAAGATCCAAGGCTCCAGCAACAACCTGGCCAAGACCATCTTTCAGGTTTAATCATTATTTCTATGGTTTTTGTTTCAAGTGTAATGTTTATGGGCATAAAATTTTTGACTGCAAATACAACGTAGGTCCAAGAAGTTTCACTAGTAGAAATGCGTTTGCTCCTTTAATGAGTTATGTAGTAGAGTGTTTTAAGTGTCACAACTTTGGTCATATTGCCAGAAATTGTCGTAGTATGTCTGTTTCATATCAACCTCATGAAAGCAGATTTCAACCGTATAGAGCAAAACAAAATAGAATTTATACTGAAGGATATGTGCAAAATTCTAAAAAGGGGAAGTCACAGCTAGAACCCAATACCATAGTTAAAACAGAATGGAAACAAAAAGAACAGCTCAGGAAAGAACAGGATTCTTTAATAGTGCAGACAGCTTTTAGAGCTCAGAATAAACATGTTCCTTGGATTCTTGATAGTGGTTGCTCAAGTCATATGACAGGTGACAAACAAAAATTCAAAAATCTACAAAAGTATGAGGGTGGTTCTATAAAATTCGGCAACAATGACGGAGCCAAAATAATAGGTAAAGGAACGGTCAAAATTAGTGAAGGAAAGATCAAGTCAGAGGAATTTTTATATGTGGATGGTTTGAAACATAATCTATTGAGTGTGAGTCAAATCTGTGACAAAGGACATGAAGTAGTTTTCAAGAAGCATGGTTGTGAAGTCAGAAAAATAAACAGCAGGAAATTAATAGCAACCGTCTCAAGGACGTCTGGCAATCTGTACACACTCTCAGAATTTTTAGAAGGTATGTGCTTCATGGGACAAGAAGAAGAGAACTGGTTGTGGCATAAGAGGCTTGGACACATAAGTTTTGATAATCTGGTAAGAATTAGCGCTAAACAAGCAGTGAGAGATATTCCAATCATTAAAAAACCTGCAAATAGTATGTGTGCTTCATTTCAAAAGGGTAAACAGACCAGAGTTTCATTTAAAACAAAAGAACATCACACTAATAGGCTTGGTCAAAATAGGTTTAGTCAGAACTGGCTTAGTCAGAACATGTGGATTCAAAGAATAGGTATGCCTAAAAGAAACAACACTATTACTTGTTATAAGTGCAACAATAAAAGTCACACTGTCAGATAGTGCAGAGTTGAAATTCCAGGATATAGGAACAGAGAACAGTGGCATGATCAGGTCCAAGGATCAGAACAATGACAGGAACAAGAATATGGTCAAAGAGTTCAAGAGAAGACCTGGCAAGGAAGTTATAGACGTTGATGTTGATCAGTTTCTAATGGGAGTTTTACTCCCACCCCAGAATTAATCACCTCATCAGGAAGTGGGGGAGGGACTAAGCTAAGAGGCTCATTCTTAGTTTCGAGCCCCAAAGGTGGCCCTTTACAATTGATGACAAAGGGGGAGAGATATGAGTAAGGGGGAGCTTCAAGTGAAGAGGAAAGCTTCAAGTCAGGGGGAGCAAAACTTCAAAGATATTGATTTCAGTTTTGGCTCTTGAAGATGTGTTTTTAGTAAAGGGTTGCCATCAATGACAAAGGGGGAGATTGTTGGCAATTTTGGGTACCTTGGGTACATTGCCCTTGCTCAAGTGTTGATGTTGTCATTGATGTCAAAGAGCGGAAGGGTTTTTGTGAAAACCAAGGCAGACTAAATTATAGGTTTTGTTTAAATCCATGGTCAGTAGTTTTGAAATGGGTTTTTCTTAAAACCCAAGTTAGCTCTTCATTTTGTTGAAAAAGGTGCTCCGATGATGAAGATATTTAATTTTAAATATCCAATTTAAATTTTATTTATTTATTTAAAATTTAAATTAATTTTTTAAAATTAAATTAAAGCTTTTCACCGACTTATTTTCAAAGCCGACGTTGCTAGGGTTTTGCAACGGATCAATTAGGGTTTCCTGCTGACAAAGCAAGGTTAAGCAACCAAAAAATTCTAGGGTTTCATGTTGACCTAATTAGGGTTGCAGCCGATGTGTTTGAGAATGTTTTGATGGGATATTCTATTCTATAAAAATGCGGGACTGTTGCAAGGTTAAAGAGTGGGCGTGATGCGATATATGCGAATGAAGTTCGTGTGCAGCAGAGTGTAAGTCGGTGATAGTTATTTGGAGTTAAAGAAAAGAGATCGTAGTGATGAGATAGTGAGTGAGTGCGTATCGACTGATCGAGAACAAAGAGAGCGATATGCAGACGACATGTTTAAAGTCCGAGGAAAAAATACGTAGATGGTAGAAGTGAGATTTCATGGAAGGTGCAGCAGAGTGAGTGGTGCAAAGAGAAGATAAGAACACGGTATGCAGAAGTCGTGTTTCGAGTGTGAAATGACAGTGTGCTGGCTGTAGAAGTAATATTTTTGTGAAGTTGCAGCAGAGAATGCGGAGAGATATAGAGGAGTGGTTGAAAAAGTGCAAATCATTTTTCACAATAGTAGCCGAATGCCGACAAGCAACAAAATGCAAGAAAAATAGTAGATCGTGCAAATTGAGGTGAAAGTTTAATTCTGCAATTTTTATTACTATCTCCAAGTTGTAGCTTGGTAAAAGGGGTTGGTGCCTCTTTCCAGTTGGAGCTAGAAAAATTGGAGTTGGTGCTCCATTCTGTTGTAGCAGATAAAATTTAGAGGTTGGTGCCTCTTACCACTTGGTGCTGGTGAATGATTATGTAAAGTTGTAGCTTTGCATTTGACTGGATTTGGATGGTAGTCCAAGCAGATATTTTGAGGAGTAGACACATCGGTGAACCTCGTTAAAATGTCATGTCATGTGTGATGCTCTTAGTACTTTTATTATTTCTGTTTTAATCTGCTGTAGTTTACTTAAAAGTCTAAATTTCTTTTAAGTTTTTAAAGAACACACTGATTCACCCCCCCTCTCAGTGTCATTGTGATTATAACATAAAATTGGGTGACAAATAGTACAAATTCAAGGCAAGGATGAACAAGGTTGTACATGTAAGAAGACAGGAAATAATTCCATGCAAACACACCTAGGATACTAGGTGACATCTCTTTTGTGTGTTGTTAAACTGATTCTTGAAGGTGCTTGTGTTTTGACTTGAGGGTGATTTCTATAACCCCAAGTCTACAAGTATAGTCCTAAAACATTTTCTTTTCCTTTTTTGCTTTCTATATGTTAGCAAGATTCTTTGTATTCCCAACCATTGTTGTCTAGTCCACACTTGTATATTCCCTTGTTTAACACTCTATGAATCATTCCTATTTTTGGTTATGTAGGTTTATCTTAAGTTAATTTGTAAGCTTGAGATTTATTTTTCTTAACAACTTTGTGGAGTACATTTTTTGCTAAAGTGTGTGCTTTATTGGTACTATATTGGTCATTGTGTAGTTATTACGATAGTTGAATTGCATGTTCATCCTTTTCTTTAAGATCTACTTTCATGTTTGCAAGGTATTGTTGGAGATTTGCATGTCAATCATATTTGGATTGTTATGGATACTGAATGAATAAGTGCATGAGGCTTCAAAATCAACATCAATTGATTTTTGTTCTAGCCAATTGGATTTCAACTATTTTCAAAATTTTCATGGCTTATTTACTTTTTGTGTCTCTATGTACATATGATACAAAGGGTGGTGGCACCCTAAATGATGTGCTTTAAGTGTTGGTCATTTATCGATATCAACAAAATATAGCAATTACCATATAACAACTCATACGCGATATGTTCTTGTTTGGTGATGACGCGATATCCAAAATAAATCAAATTTTTTATGGTTCCTTGGCTTTGATTTTTCTTTATCCCATTTAAGTATGAGATCACCAACTTGATAACCATGGAATGTGGCCCTTTTGTTGAACCATCATTTCACTGTGGCTAAATGCTTTTGGAAATTATTATAATCATTCTCTCTCTATTCTTCTAATATAGAATTTGTGCTATTCAAGTCTCTATCACTTCCATATTGGGGTGTTCCTCTCGATCTATTAATTTTATCATAAACAACTCAAGATGTAATGGAATAACGATCTCCTTTCCATAAAATAAGAAATAAGGTGAGGTTTTTAATGTATTTTTAATCATTATTTGGTTTTCCCATAGTGCCTGGTTGAGTAATAGGTGTCAACCCTTCTTGTTTTCACCAATGGTTCTTTTGATAATCTTTAACAATTTTTTATTGATGGATTCATCCAATCTATTCCCATAAGGGTAATAATTCAATTTAAGTAGATACCATATTTACTCGTAAAGTTTTTAGACACATAAAAAACACACATTGTCCTTCATTCCATGCTAAACACTAATTAATTTGTAAAACACCTTTAATTTTATATTATTTGCCTAAAAACACTATTCATCACCTTAAGCCCCCTTGGCCACTTAATCCCTTTCCTACACTTAGCCCCTGGTCATCATGCGACCACCCCTTTAGCCTAATCTAGGGACACCTCATCCTAGTCTACCCTTTGACTAGTCTACTTGCCACCTAAGCCTAGCTCACCCTAGTCTAACCTTGGTTAACTCTTAATCTTGGTCAAACTCCACATCATAGTCAAACTCAAACCCATGGTAAATCTAACCATGGTCAACCTATCAAATGGACACATCACCTATTCTACCCTTTGATTAGCCTAGCCTCCACCTCACCCACTTAACCCCAACTAAATCCATGATCAACCTGATCATGTTCAACTTTGACCCTTTCTCCACACATATCCCCATATGTATTCAATGTCATCAATGACATTTGGAGACTTTTGGCTTTCAAAGCATTAAAGGCATAAGTGAGTCATCCTCCACTTCACCATAGTCAACCTAACCCATGGTCAACTTAACCCATGGTCAATCACACTCTAGTTAGCTTCCACTAAAGCCTAGATTCCACCTCACCTTGGTCACACCCTAAACCCATGGTTAACTTAACTATAGTTAAACATTAACTCTTGCTCCCCTCCACATTCTCATGTGCATTCAAGGTCATAAATGACAAATGAATTCTTTATGCATTAAGGCACTCAACACATTTAAGATATAGATGAATCACCATCCACCATGTATTTATGAGGGATGGCTCACCCATGGCCATTTATTGTATGTGGATGGGTGAAGACTTCTCTCACCCAAATGCATTTATAAGGCATGGCACCCCATGCCACCATAAGGGACACCTCATAGGACACCTCAACCCCCCTAAACTTGGAAAATTCTATAAACGGGTTAATATTTCCTTCATATTTATCAACCATTAACTCACATACCTATACTATATCAAAATCCACCTAGACTACATCTCCCTCAACATACACTTTGCTATCAAACTCTAATAATCACCATACAAAACCCTATTTTTGCATCATTTTTGTATTATAAACTAGTATTTATTGTAAATTATGAAGGTAATCTGATGAGGACAAGAGCTCCAAAAGCATTAGAGGAACCCTCCATAAAAACCAACTTTCTATCAGGATAACACAGTTTTGATCCCAAGGAGGGTTGTAATCCAAATGGTCGCAAGGAGGCTTACAACCTAAATAGAAGCTTGTTTCAACAATCAAAAGGTCAGAAAACCCTTCAAGCAGGTAAGATCACTATTCTAAATAGTTTTATAACTATTCTAAATACTTTTGTAATGAATTAGATTAGTTTATTTTAAGTCTTTTATCTATTATCACTAGGGGCCAGATTGAGACAAGCCCCCAAATATTACTAACCATTTTTGTAAGGTTATGCAAGTTTAGAGGATTGGTGTGTCTAGTAGTGGCCCACAAGTAGTAAGCCAACTCCCTTTAGAGGTTTTCATAAAATACCTTGATATTTCTTGATAACTTTAATGAAAGAGGACTTCCCTCTTGGGAAGACCCATTTTATATCCTCCAATGGCACTTTTGTAAAAGGACACTTTTGTTTCTCCTTTAAATATTAATGAAAAGCAAAAAAATTTCCATTTTTACAAACTTAATGGATTTTACCCCTATAAAATTGGATCCATTATCAATTACCAAGACATCAAGGATATCGAACCTTGTGATTAGTTTTTCTAGAAACTCAATTACTATATCTTGATTGCCTGATTTTGTGGCTATCACTTTTGTCCACCTAGTAAAATAGTTTGTTGTTGTTAAAATATACTTGTGTCCTGTTGATGAGTTTGGATATATAACTTCGATAAAATCTAATCCCTACTATTGGAAATACTCCTTTGCTATTATTGAATATAGTGGTAGTACATGATTTATGTTTCTTTCAATGAATTATTGATACTTTTCGTAAGCTTCAGCTACTTTGAACAAATATGCAAAGATGGTGGACCAATAATATCTAGATCTAATAATTTTGGTGATGGTTTTTTGTCCTATATAATATCCTCCAAACAATCCTACATGGAACTATGTTAATACTTTCTTAGCCTATTTTGATTTTATGAAAAAAAAGAGAATTCCATAAAAAAAATGATATAACACTTCTAGTAGTAAGACATATATCAATGCATGTAATATTTATCGACACCTTTGAGAAGCATTCAACCCTCTAGGGCATATTCCTATTTGAAAATAGTTTATCAATTTATCTACCCAATCAAGCTCTTTCATATGTTGCTCACTTTTGAGGTTTGCCAAAATATTGTGTTCTATGCACATGTTTTAGTCATATTCAAAAGTGATGGCCAGCTGTTAACATAAGGTTCTAACTCTTACTAGTTTAGTAGAGTGTATTTCAATGTCATATTATTATATTTTAGTAACCCATCTAGCTCTTTTTTCCCCCAATTCTCCTTGAAGGATGAAATTCCTAACATTTGAGTGAACTACATAGACTATAGTTTTGCTCTGAGATACATAATTTCTAAAAAATTTAAGTGACTTTATGATGGTGAACATCTACTTTTATATGAAATTATATTTCTTTTGATAATCATAAAATGTTTATCTTAAAAAAACACTATATATTATTCTTTATTATCATCCTTTTGATTCAAAACTACAACATTGTTGTCTTCACACCCATATGTGTATAAGATGAAGTTTTTACTTAAATTTAGGTGATAAAGACTAGATACTTTATTATAGCCTATTGATCTATTCAAATTCTCTTCTCCTTTTGGTGGTCCATTTACTGCTAATTTTTTTTCTAGGAGTTTTATCATTCGTTTGACTATGAGTGCAAAGTTGGAGATAACATTTTGGATGAAATTGATCAGCCCAAAAATGGATTGCAAAGCCTTATTATTTGGAGGGAGTGGTAAGGCTAAAATAGCTTGAATTATTTCTAGATCAATGGCCATTCCTTGTTTAGAGATGACATATTCCAATTTTTTTCCCTCATGCACAACAAATATTGATTTTTTGGCTTGAATGATATTCCAAAATCATGACACTTTTGAAAGACCATTTGTAAATACTCTAAGTGCTTTTTCTTGTCATGAGAGAAAAATTTCATGTCATCTAAGTATATTAGGATGATTTTTTTAACCAACTAACCAAAAGAAAAGTCCATGGCACATTGAAAAATTTCTCTGGAATTAGATAAACCAAATAAAATTCTTTGATATGTGAATGTTTCCTATTTAGTAGTGAATGTTATTTTGTGTTGATCTTCATATTTGATCCATATTTGATTATATCCTAAAAAACCATCAAGGAGTGAAAATATCTCTACTCTTACTACATCGTCTAATATTTGATCAATTTGTCGCAAAGGATAATGATATTTTAATAAAGATTTGTTTAAGTTTCAAAAATCAATGCAAAGGTGGATGTCTCCATTCTTCTTCCTTATTGGTACTAATTTGGCTACCCACGTAGAATTTTTGATTAGATATATGATTTTGGCATTTAATAATTTAAGAAGCTTCTATTTTATTGTTGTTTCTATCTTGGGATTAACCAGCCTTTGCTTTTTCCTGGATGGCTTAAATTCAAGTTGTATGCTAGATTACCTTCTTTTCATAAACCTAGAGATCATCATAGCTCCATGGTATTATTTCTTGGTACTATTTGCATAGTGACTTGAATCTATATACTTCTTTTTTGGAGTAGTATATTCCAACCTTTAGACTTTTTCCTAGTTCAATTTCGACTTCTTTGTAAGCATGCTCTTATATTTTCATTTTATGCCCTATATTTCAGTTAGTATTATCAAATAATCTTTCTATTGTGATCAATACTTTTGGTATATGATTATTATTTAGATGGATGACTTCTTCTTGGTCAATTTTTTATAGCATCTCTTGTTGTTAAGTTGCATAAATCACCTCTCTTATCAAGAAAGAAAAAATATACCAATCATCTTCAAACACTTGTCATAATATTTATTTATCTAATATTATCAGCCTAAAATTATTTTTTATCCTATTTGTATTTTGACCATAATTGGCAGTAGGCATGTAATTTACTCCTTAAGAATCCAGTGCATTAGCTAACTCATTGTTTTCCCTAGGGATGGCTTTTATACTCAATACTTCAAAACCTTCCATCAAATCCCATACCCTATTATGGTATGCTTTCAAGTAGTGATGTTTATTGCTACATTTTTCTATCACTTGGTTGACCACAAGCTCAAAGTTTCCATATATTGAGATTAACTTAATGCCCATTATTTTTTCTTGTATCAAGCCAAGACATGAGACTTCATATTTGGTTGTGTTATTAGTGTAGATCCATGTCAAACTAGAGGAAAAACTTTTGATTCCTTTTGAAGGAGATATTAGCCCTATTTTGACTCCAATCACATTTTTGCATTTAGCTCCATCAAAGTAAATCTTCCAAACCTTTGTTTTTTAGAGTTATTGGTTTATCATAGCTGGGAGCTTTTCTTATTCTAGATTTGTGATGCTATATGTGCCAATTTTGGTTTCAATCAAGGTATTACAATCTTTTAAAGACAATTCATATTTGGTCTGCAAATCTTCAAGAATATCTTCCAAAGGGTCTATTTATTCAATAATCATATTGATACATTTTTCCTCCATATTATCTATAAGATATGTTGTTGAATTTTTGGAAAATGCCTTAATTCATTTGCCCTTATGTGGGATTATCATGTGAGAATAATCTAGTTATATATAACCTCCCAATTTTGTTGTAAATTTCTAGGAAAGGCAGATACCAAAGTATGGCTCGAGGTCCACAATTACCACTTCCTAAATCACAATAATATTTGGTGCTCTATGAAGTGTTATTGGAATATCTTTGATATCTCCAACTATTGATAGGAGTACCATCCAATTACAACACTCTAGGGTATGAGTGGGTGTGTTCCATACCCATAGCTTCACATACTACCTTGGGCATCATGGTAGTCTCAACTTTGAAATTAATCATATAGTTATGTATAGTCCACCCTTTCATTATTAAGGACATGTACAAGGGAGGTGACCTATTCTTTACGAACCCAAAAGTTATCAAATCTTGAGTAAACAAAAAATATTTTGAATTTTGATTACCTCTTAAGTTGGACATTTTTAATGAATCTCTAAGCAAATCAATATGTATAGGGATCATCAGGATGTCATACATACTTGATTTAGAAGGGGTTTTCTTTAGTTCTTCAACAATGTTGAATCTATATGATTCTATCTATTTCTTTCCTTCTCTTCTTTCTAGTTCATTAAACCTCCAACTACATTTGTAAGTGGCTTCTATCCTCTATCTTTTTATTACAGAAGTATAGTTGCACTTATCCCAGGCTTGTTCCTTTGACCCAGACAAAGTATCTTTTACCTTTTCTACTTATTCCAATTTTTATTGCACCTTTTATGGTTCTACTATGGGGGAGCCTTTCTTAGTTTTGGCTAGGCTAGAGCTTTTCCAATATCATGTAGTGTCTATTATTTGGGCTTTTGCAATTTATATAGGACTTTAAATGGTCCTAAATTTTATGGATCCATCTATAATGACCTTTTTTTAGACTTGGTCAACATTGATATACACTCTTCTTCTAAAGGATATTGCATAATCATGATATGTTATGGTTACTATAGCATATTAATCTGGTCTTTTTGTACCTTTTAGTATTTTTAATAGTAGCTATTTGGACTTGGTGCTAATACATTATGCAAGTATTTGCATTATGGGGATCATTTCACACTATGCTCTAGGGATGGCCTTTCGACTCTGATACTATGAATTCTATTTCATGATAATTGCAACTGTTATTGACTTTTCTATTGTATTTCTAGTGGAAACCCTTTGGTCCTTAACAACATATGAGAATCTTTTAGGTTGGTATCTTTTCAATTATATTTCTTCAATAGTCAATACCTTATTATTCAATGTCTTCAAGGTAGTAAATACCTTTATCATTATTAGAGATTCCTTTGACTCTAGTGTTAGTGAGGCTAACAAAATAGGTACTGAAGGCAATGCCTTGGGAGTAGGAATAAGTGAAACTAAATGAATATATGTAGTTATTATAGAGTTTAACTTCTATTGAGTAGGGTAAAATCTCTCTCAAAAATATGGTATTACAACCCTAGGAGGTAACCTTCCCACATAGATTAGTATATTCTCAGTGATGACAACCACTTGATAGACCTAGTGAAAAGTTGTTATGTTAGACTATTGTATTTGAAGCCCTAGGTCGGGAACTAATTCTCTAATGTAATAAATGTATGCTAGGGTATCAAGAGGTCTAATATCTTGAGGAATCATTTTCCAAGTTTTACTAAACATGATATTAAAATCTTTGATGATCTCTTGAGGATGTTGTTGAATAAATATGAATTAGATGAGGAGCAAAAAGGGATCCTCTAGCTCATTGAATTCTTTAACAAAAGGCCTTTCCAAATAAACCCATGAGAGGATACTTCCATCTTCCAAAGTAGGATACTAGTGTACTATATTTCCTCTAAAATATAAGGTTAAAAACCTAACCATAATATCTTCTTTGTGTATGTTATGAATTGTAGCCAATGAGACAAAATCTTGGAAATGTTCATAAGTTATTTTGCTTTTACCATCATAGGTGGAAAAGGCTTTGAGTGTTGCCTGAGGTAAATCATTAACATGTACCAAACCTAATGTGCTAGTGGTGTTCCACTCAGGGAAATTATGAGTGGTGTATTATTGATTGTGAGCCAAAACTTTCAGACTAAACGTTCCTAAGGATTCAGGAGAGCTAGGCAACATAGAATCTACATTTTCTAATAAATAATCCAGAGTTATATATTTAGCTTGTCTTGACTTAAATAAATAAAATTCAAGAAATGATAATGGATTCTATAGCTTCTTAGCTATGGATTTTGTCAACATATAAAACAAAATACACAAACAAAAAATGTGATAGAAACTAGATTTTTGTGTATTACTTATAAATCAGTGAAGTCACTAGGTAAAAAACTTCAAATGATCTTATGTGTTAGAAGTCAACCAAGATCTCGCTTAATAAAATAAGTGAGTGAGTTGTTGCAATTTTTCCCATAAGGCATGCCAAAAATTAACTATTGGTGTAAAATTTGCCTAGTCTGTGGATTTTGAATGCATCCTGGATTTTAGCCAATATTTTTAGATGAATGAAATTTCTCTCAATTCAACATCTAGATGAGGCTAGCTCCTTGGAATACTTATAAACTAAAATAGGGGTTTAGGCTAAGGGTAAAGAGATAAAAGGGTTAATAGAAAGTAAGGGTTTAAATAAATGATTAAATGATGGATGGGATATAGTGTAATAGCATTGGATATTACCATATAACAAGCTTACACAATCAATTTAGATGATACTTAATAGACCATCCATTGTCATATGCAAAACAAATTTATTCAATTTTAATTACATACTTTAATCATTCCAAAGACTCAAATGAATAGCAATCCAACATCGATCCAAACAACAAAATTCACTTTAACAGAATAAACTAATCATAAATTGTAACAAAAATAACTTAAAGTAAAGATACATTCATAAAAACCTGTAATGACACCGTCAATAGAGGTCAAATAGCTACCACTTATCATTAATTGATAGAAAGATTACATAACAAGTATCCAATAAACTACTATAGAGTTGACCCCTTAATTAGAGGTGCCATGGCTTATTTATAGGATGTATTTTGAATTTTACAGGAAAATATTTACAATGTTAATTATAGGTTTGTTATGAAAAAATCATGGTAGAGGAGGCTCTTGTTGTTGAGGTGGTATTTTTAGATTTCGCTCTACATTTAAAATTAATTTTATTTATAATTTGCTTTGCCAATCTGTAACTATCTACCGCAAGTGGCCAAAACACTGCAACTAATTTGTCAAAACTATCATTTTCATGCTTCAATGTTGTTATCTGGAACAACTAGAAGGCATTGGGATGGTTGTGGATTTGAAAGAGATATTTTAGGCCATTTGTTTCAAAGTGAGGCTCATTATTTTGTTTACTAAGCATCTCATAAAAAATTCAGACCTTATGAATATTTTGATGATGTCACCTTGGGATGAGTTTTGGCTTTGTGCATTCCTTAATTCACTCAATGCTTTGACATCGTTCAACTCTGGCTTTGTTCAATTGATGAGGAATAAATTTCCTCATTCCATGAAATATTAAATTAAAAGTTTAATTAATTATTAATTTTTTTTTTGAAAAATAATTTGAAAAACTTATATTAAAACAAATATCATCTACAAGTTGGGATGATACTTCTCCCAGCCTTAGCCAAAGAGATCACATGTTTACAATAGTAAAAGAAGATTTACATTGGAGCCAAATCTCCTAAACCATATTTCTACAATGGTTGTTCACCTGTTTACAATTGTACAAGAAGATCTACATTGCAGCACAAAAAAACTAAACCATTTTTCTCTAACTTTTGTCTAAATTAGCTAAAGACTAGATTTGCTCACCAACCTATCTAATCCTCTCATCCTCAATAGCCATGTCACTATGCCACTGAACCTCTACCTCCTTCTCAGTACCCATATTAACCAGGAATTCTGCCACTTTAATTAGATATATAATTACATAAACTAGAATCACATCATATAATTCCCTCCACATTTCCTTAATTTGAGTGACAAGAATCCTCAACCTCTATGTCTTTAAAGCAAATTTTCTCATGCAATCCAGAGCTCCTACCATTATTTGAAAATTTTATTCTAGGATAATCCTCCTATAACTTTGTTTTACTACCCAAATAGAAGCATATTTGATAGCTAAGGCTTATGCTTCATTTTTCATGGTCCTTCCCAGGCCTTCCAATTTCAAATAGGGAATTTTCCCAACATGATTTCTGCAAAAAACTCCAATTCTAGCTCTACCCGGATTGCATTTTGTAGCTCCATCAATATTAATTTTAATCCAAACTTCTAGGGGTGGTTTCCAAATATCTTTATCCTACCCCTATTGCAGTTCAAATTCCTTCCCCATTGTTCCTAAACAACATGAGTTTCCTCTTTATCATACACTACCACAATTTTTATGACTTTTCTCCAAATTACCTACCAAAATCCATCTAAAGATGAAAAGGTTTCTCTAAAAAAAATTTCATTTCTCTCCAACAACACTTACCACCAAATGAATTTTAATCCAAGCTCCCAAATGATACAAATATATTTATATTTAAAACTACCTCTCTTCCATTTTCTAAATATTAATTTGATTCAAATCACCATTAACTCAATTTTTATAAGATAAAAATCATATTTCCTAGATCTTACGCATGAATGGGCACTCAAACATCAAGTGGTTAGATGTTTCCTCACTCTTGTAGCATAAAACACATTGATATGGACCAATGATTCCCCTACGCTTGAGATTATCAAAAGTAAGAATTTCATTATGCATGAACTGTCAGGAAAAACATTTTACTTTCGACCAACCCTTGGATTGCCAAATCCTTCTCCAATCCTCAGCCTGATATGTATGAGGAGGAGGCTCTAGAAGGATCTTATCATATCCATACTTCACTGTGTATACACCAAGGCTCCCATATCCCCAAGCTAATTCATCCTCCTCATATCTACCTGTGAGAAATATTTTTTCCAAGATTTTAGTCATGATGGGTGTCAATTTTGGAGGGATTGAAATTGGCCACTCATCCAACTTATTAAAATACTTAAAATTATAATCCCCCAACTGACTAGTGTTGAAATAAATTTTAATTTGGACCCAACCCCTAGTTTCCATGGCTATTTTTATTGGTTGCAATTTTAGAAATTCAACAATGATAGGTGGGTATTGATCCCATAAATATGTCTAAAATCATGCCTTCACCCATCTCCCCACTTTCCAAAATAATTCATCTTTCACTACCTGAGATATTAACTTTAGATCCTACCACACTAAGGGTCCATTACCATCCAAAGTGAAATGACCCACCTCATTTGGGTTTACCTGTCCCAAATATTTACTAGTTAAAACTTTACTAAATAAAAAAGTTTTTTGGGAAATCCACCTCTAGTAAAGCTTTCCAACCAAAGCTTTATTATTTAACTTTGATATCCTCAGTCCCAAACCTCCTTTTACCTTGGGTTGGGTTACTTTATCCCAATCTACTAAGGCCCATTTCATCTCTTCTTTTACTCCTCCCCATAAACATTTTCTAGCTATCTTGTCCAACTCTTTCCATATGGTATATGGGGCAGCAAGGATGGAAGTTTTATAAATTGGCATGGCCTGAATGACTGAATGTAAAAAATTTAATCTACCCCCATATCTTAACCATTTTTTAGACCAATCATTAATTATTTTCTTGATACAATCCAAAAGATTCCTCTAGATATCTATTTTCAGTTTTTTAAAATGCAAAGGGACCCCCAAGTATACCACTGGGAGAGAAGTCCTCATGAATCCCAAGATCTCTAAATTTCTATCCTGAAGTCTTTGATCAAGATTGAAAAATACCAATTTAGATTTTTTATTATTGATGGTTTGGTTTGTGGCCCTAAAGTAGATATTAAGTGTATCTCTAATCATTATTTCTTTCCTAAATTTGGCCACTCCCACCAATCCTATCATCCACAAACTATAGATGAGTCTACCCAAACCTTCAGCCAGTATGAGAAAAATTTAAGGGAAACAAGGATCTCCTTTACGAAGGCCTAAAGTAGCTCCAAATGGTTTTGAGGGAAGACCCTTTATTAACATCAAGTATGTTGGAGTAGAAACACAACTCATGACCTATTCTATCCAATCCTAAGAGAAACCAAAGGCCGCCATCATATTTGACAAGAACCTTCACTTCATCCTATCATAAGCCTTTGACATCCAATTTTATGAACATTCCCCTATTACCATATTTTTGCATTGAATGGATTGCCTCTTGAGCTAGAACCACACCATCCAAGATCTACCTGCCCTCTACAAAATCCCCTTGCTCTAAGGAGATAATGCTATGTAGAAGAGGTTTTAGACGCTCAACCATTACCTTCGTGATTATTTTATATGTCAAATTTCATAAGGCAATAGGTCTATAATTTGAAATGTTCACCCCCTCCTCCCCTTTTGGAATTAAGGCAATGAAAGTATGATTAAATGATTTAATAATTATTTTACTAACTTTGGACTCCTCTATTAACAGCCATTACATCCTCCTCCAAGTTGTCCTAGAAGGCCTGAAAAAAATCAATTGGAAATCCATATGGACTTGATATTTTTTTGGTGCTCATTCCAAAGACTACTTTCTTCAGTTCCTCTCTATCAATGGATTTAAGTAAGGCCTAATTTTCTTCCTCAAAGATAATAGAGGGTATGACAACAAGAAATTTTTGACCCTCTTTATCTTGCACCTAAAATAATCCATTAAATGGAAATGCATACCTAGAATTGTATCAAAGGAGTGTTCATTCTCATCTTGAAGAAATTCTATGTTGTTCGTCTATATCCTAGCACAAAAAAATTGATGGAAAATTTTGGTATTTTTATCACCTTCTAATAACGAAGTGGTTCTTGCTCTTTGTTTCCACCAAGTCTCCTCTTGGTTGTCAATGTCCTCAACCACTTTACCTAATGCATCATCCTCTTCTTTGAGGTGCCCTATAATTGTTCCTTCCCTGAAGTATTTTTGAACCTCACCCCATCTGGCCACCAATGGAGCTCTTTGGACCTGGAAGTCTATCTTGTTAGCTTGCCTCCATTGTTTTCGTTGATCCTTGACATAATGAAGCTACTTGTGGAATCTAAACATTGTTGTCCCATATGTTGGGTGACCCTCTTCCCACCACTATGGAATTTTATTTCGAAGTTCCTCTTTTTGTAACCAAAAGTTTTCAAATTTAAATGGTTTGTGATACTACATTGTTTTGATCCCCCCTTCCAACAAAATGGGAAAGTGATTTGAAATTGGACCTTCCAAAATTTGAAATTTGAAATTTTATTTCACAAATACCTCCCTTGAAACCAAAAAATGATCTAACTTCACCTTCCTAGTATGTGACTCCCTCCTCTTATTAGTCCAAGTATAGTTGGTTCCAAGGCATTTAATATCCACCAAGTGTAATGCCTGGACTTGGGTAGTCATAAGTTGATCCCCTAGGTTCAAAATTGGGGTTCCCCCTTCCTGATATCTAGAGGATAATTTAGCATAAAAATCCCTAGCAAAAATTCAGTCTAACTCCTCCCTTGAGACTCTCATGTTATGCACAACTTTCCATTGATGTATTTGACCATCTAGATTTTGAGCCCTATAAAAATTTGTGATTAAAACATGCTCAACTGTCACATTGTTCCTAAAATATGATGTGATAAGACATCTCCAAGCTATATGTTCTATTGTTATCCATTCAAGAAAGTTCCACAAAGTAAATATCCCCCCTAAGGCCCCTTGGGCAGCCACTTCCATATGACCAGCACCCTTCCAAATTATATATATTGTTTTATACATAAGATCCAATGACATTTGTGTCTCTAGGATAAGCAAAAAATATGTTTTACATTTTTCTAAGAGTCTTTGAACAACAAATTTATGGGTTATACTATTTAAATCCCTAACATTCCATGATTGTATAATCATTGGTTACCTTGATATTAGTAAAAATCTATTGGTCTCACCGATCCTCCAATGATCAGTTTGTCTCCGTGAACTACTATCAATTCCTTATTTGATTTTTCTACCCACTCCTTGAGAGCTGATTTTTTTTATCTCTTTTCCATCTAAGTTATCCCTAGAGTTGGTCTTTCTCTATTCTTTTCTGCTATACCCATGATGACATCCTTAATTATCAGTTGCTCTTGGTTACACACTACCAATGCCCCTGTAATCTCTGATTGTGGTAACTCGCAACACTTAATTACGTGCTCTATGATGAGAGGAGGTGAAAGATGGGCTTGAACATAGTTATTATTTTTATTATTCTCATCCACCCCTTCCATAAATTTTTCTTCTTCCTGGTCTACTAATGTCTTGAAGATCTCATACCTATTGGAGGGCTTGAGTTGGGTTTGCTCTTTACCATATTTTTTCTTTTGCCTTCTCCTTCTTTTGGGTTATTCAAAACCATCTCCCTATGCTTCTTTGCCTTGATAAATATTGGTTGTTTCTTTATTGATTTTTGAATTACCCTCCTTAGGAAGATTTGACATTCCTAGAGGAGCCTCCATTTTTATGTTTATATTGTTTGGGTAGGATCAGGCCAAATGCCCATATTTGTGGTAAACTCTACACCTGAAGGGCAATGCCTCATAATCTAGTTGTTGAATCCAATATAGTCCTACAAGTTCAAGTTCAACCTCTACCGACAAAGGCTGGCTAATATCCATTTCCATACATAATCTAGCATAAACGGTTGTGTTTACTTCCATTGTATCTTTGGAAATACCCAAATGTCTTCCAAGGTAATTCCTGATAATTTTCAATACATGTTCACTCCAAAACTCTATTTGAAGTTCATATAAACGGATCCAAACCAGGATAGTAGTTGGTTCAATTCGAGGATCAAATCCCATTCTCCAGGTTTGAACAAATAATCCTGTCAGACCATGATTCCTCTTTTTTTATTTGAAATCCCTATTTCTATTGACAAGTGAAGAAAAACTAATAATAAAAATCCATTGCTAATAAACCACAAAGAATACTTACAAAGAGGCTCCCAGTTTTATCAGACCCAGGAATGCAAAAAAATTAGGGTAGAGAGAATACCCATGAATTTATAGATCAAATCATGATTGGATCTATATTAAACTATTTCTTCTACCATCCTTTTCTCAATGACAATATTTGGCCTTAATTTTGAATGTGGTAAGCATCTATTAACTCGTTGAGATGTTGATCTATTTTCAGTATCCGTAAAAAGCATTTTTAATGCTATTTTTTGTGCTTCTTCAGTCTCTATTGGAGATTTATCCTTTAAAAAATCTATAAAAGAACCCTATCTCTCTAAAATAGGATTCAGATGTGTCCCCATTAGGCCCTCCTAGGACAACAATCTTGTATTCAACTCCACAACAACCAAAAATATCTTTGGTTGCCCAACTAATGCCCTAGTTTTCTCTTCTAGAGCTTTGGCCCTCCATATCTATCCATATACCTCCATTATATATGCTTTAATTAACTTGTTAGAAATGTCTAATTAATTAGTAATTACTAGTTAACTATTATTAATTAATAGTTAATTCTTATTAGCTAAAAATTAGTTAGTAGTTAATTATTATTAACTAATAATTAGTTAGTAGTTAATTATTATTAACTAATAATTAGTTAATAGTTAATTATTATTAACTAATAATTAGTTAATAGTTAATTATTATTAATTAATAATTAATATAACTTTATGAAAAGTTATATTGTAAAAAGGTATGTCTATTCAAATCATGCCTATTCATGTAATATATATTGAAAAGTAATGAATGAGAATACTCGGATTTTAATTTTTAATTATATAAGTTCTTACCCATTATCTCCACATCAGTGGTATCAGAGCATACCGATCCACCTATGGATCAAGTCACTCCATAACTTGGCCTCTACCTTTTTGTCTATTCAACATGGTTGACTGTATTTCTAGACCGTTTGGACATCAAAGCATGTCTTTTGTTCATTCAACATGGTCGACTATATTTTTGAACCATATGAATGTTGAGGAGTTTAAAATTTGAGGTTTTATCCTTTTGTCCATTTACCATGGTCAACTATATTTTCATATCGTTTGGACATCAAGGCAATCCAAGAGTTGGAACCATGTTTCCTAGCCCAAACTTCCAAGATATGGGGATCAAAGAGTTGGCCCAATATATTAAAGAGCTATGTGCCCAAATAAAGCATATTGTATCAAATATAACTGATGTTGGCTGAAAAACTTACTTGGTGTTAAGGACTCAAAGCAAGATGTTAATATTGATTCAAGCCTTGCTTTTCTAGCCATAAAATTTTGCATTATGAACAAAAAAATTGGTATGGTAAAATCTGGTTTGGGGAGCAATATTGAGCCTATTACTCAATTCATGGAGACCCTATAGACAAGGGTTGATGTATGCATGAATGGAAAAATACTAGTAAATTAATTATATGATATTCCTTGTCTCAATATGGGCATAGTCATGCTCGATGGAGCTTTTACTCTAGCACTATTTAACAAAGTGCCTTCGACTTAGAAGGCAAATCCTCCTTTGCCTCCTCTAGTGTATATTATAGAAGACAATGTTTCTAGTCTTGTTTCACTTTAAGAAGTGTCCTTTGTTATTGGCTTAGTAGAATAGAAACTTGATAACAGTTTGGAAAATATAGTTGAAGTCAATCTCCTTGAGAATGAGACTCATTTATTCACTTAACCATTTATATTTAAGGAGTGGGCTATGATCACTCTATGATCAAAATCCTATCCCAAAAAAGTTAAATGTTGGCACACTTGCTTTTATTGTTCTAGAAATCAAATCCATAATTATGAAGAATTTGGATTTCTGGGAAGAGAGTACCATTAATATGCTTCAAAGAATAGTCTTGTGTGTCCCCTTTGTGCACTTAGTGCCACTTCATTGATCTCCCCTATAGCCACCTCCTCATCCTCCTCTTGGAAACACATTTAGGTCCAATGCGCATATTGTTGGGAGGAATGATAAGGAATAAAATTCCTCATTCCATTAAATATTAAATTAAAAGTTTAATTAATTTTTTTTTTGGTAGATAAGATACTATAGCATTAATACTGGGTTTTACAGGTTGACCCAAAACCTTTTACAAAAATCAGCCCAAGGCTATTGATGAACATATCCTTACTAAGGATCCTATATATGTAAAATCTACATGTCGCCAAAGCCATTATATCTGGTAAGGCACATAGCCTGTTATCAAAAAGAATCTTCCCATACAACATTTTGGGTATACCTCGAGAAAACACACATGCATTATAATTACAAAAAAGAAACAGACACAGATCCCTTCCTTGAGACAATGGAGAAACAAAAAGTCTGCAGACACACATAGCAGAGTATCGAAAAAAACTCCCACAAGATCTGTATTGATGGTTACTCTTAATAATTATTTGGTAATTGCTTTATTTTGTATATGACATGCTTTGGTACCACATACTATCTTGGCCAATCAGCCTTGGAGAAGTGAACCTGTTGGCTAGATTTATGGCGATGGCTATCTGGTGGTCCACGTGGCTTTGGTTCGAAGTCTTAAATTGTCATTTCTTTCCTTCCCTATGATTATCAACCAACCTCAAATTACTAATACAACTAGGATCCATGTTATCTGACATGTGACTGTCCCCATTAGTCTTTGTGGTATTTTCAAGCAGCATCCACGAAGACTGACAGCTCAGATAATTTTTATTATGAGTCCAATTCAAAAAGGAGACGGGAATACTCCTAGCCTTTGAACTTACAGTGTCTTCCCTATTAGTAAATTCAACTATCATTCTTGGCATTCTTGTTGAATAAGCTCCTCTACTTCACTCGGGACACCGTGTTCCCATTTGAAAAGTTTGTCACCATCGACACCCAAATTGGCCAGCTTATCAACAATTTTGTTAGATTTTCGAAAGACATGTTGGGATTTTTTGTCCTGTCTTCCCTAGAAAAGGATCCTAGCCTCTTCAAAAATTATTTTAATCCTCCAAGGAGGTTTTTTCCAATTATTGAGGAGATTTATAACATGCATAGAGTCTCCTTATACGATCAAATTGCCTTCTAAGTCTTGAGTCATTTGAAGGCCTCTCCACATAGCTCTAGCTTCAACTTCGTTGTTTGTCGTTGTTCGTCTTGAGTCATTAATTAATTATTAATTACTGATTAACTATTATTAATTAATAGTTAATTATTATTAACTAATAATTAGTTAATAGTTAATTATTATTAACTAATAATTAGTTATTATTAATTAATAATTAATATAACTTTATAAAAATTTATATTGTAAAAAGGCATGTCTATTCAAATCATGCCTATTCATGTAATATATATATATATATATATATAAGTAATGAAAGAGAATACTCGAATTTTGATTTTCAATTATATTTCTTCTTGCACATCGTCTCCACATCATCAATTATGATATTCATTGCATGATTCCAGACCTCAATGTTGGGATGTTGACAACACTATTGATAATATTTTGGTATCGTTACATTGCATTTGTGTAGAAGTGTATTCTTTGGTTGACATTGGGAACAAGTTTTTTGCTTTCAGAGGTTTGACTTTGTTCATCCTGACTTTGTGCATTTTGGATTTGAGCAACCTTTCTTGCATGATTTCATACTTTGATGTTGGGATGCTAATTTCACTCATTTAAATGGTTCAACTTTATTCATCTCAACTTTTTTCACTCCAGCTTTGTCTACTTCACACATTTTTAGACTTTCATAATATCACACTAACATCACCACTAAGAAGGGTCTAGCTTTGATCAATCTAAAAGACTTTAAAATGCTTAGCCAAATTTTAAAGAGAAAGAATTTGACTTTTGCATTGCAAATGAGGTTATGATTTTGACCTATAGTCCTACAAGTCTATATTTTTAAATAAATAACCATACCTTACTCTCCAACCTTGTATTGATGTGAGACCTAGTGTTGGTCATGACATTATTTATATTTTTAATTTAACTTTTTCAAGAGGTCATGGACCTATTGCTGGATGTGTTGAATCTATTCCATAAATTGTGTTATCTTTTGTATTTCCTTTTTCCATGAGGTGAGTACTCCATAGGTTGCATAGGGAGAGATACATCAATGGGTACCAAGGCTTAGAACCAAAAATAGACATAAAATGAGCTATATTTGGTAGAGCTATGTAGAGCTCCATTATACCCATTCTAAATGTAGAGGAGGATCTCATCCCATATGTGTGGATGCTTGGAATTGTATATTTGAATAAGATGTACAAGCAATCAATTCATAATTTTTGTTTAGCCATTAGTCTAAGGATGGAATACTTTGGAAATGGTCAACTTGATGTCCATCATGCTCCATAGGGTGGACCAAAAATTGATAAAAAATCTTTTATCCTTATCAAATATAATGAACTTTGGTAGAGCAAAGTTGAGCGATGGAGTATCCTCAACCAAAATGGATTTATTACAAGGAATCATGATAGTCATTTTTAATAATGATTAACTACTATAGAAACACAATAATTACCATGATTAGATGTGGGAAAACTTAAGAGGAAATCTAGGAGATAGATTTACAAGTCTTGGATGGCACTGACAATGGTGTATACAATCCCTACTTCTTGGTTAGTTTGGAAACACTGGAAGAGGCACATGACTTTTTTTACTTCTAAACATCATTCATCATCTTGGTCCAATAGAAGTACTTTTAGGTTACTACCAATGTTTTTTCCACCCCAAAGTGACCTACTATTTTGCTAAAGTGTGATTTCCAAATAATATTTGAGTCCTCACTAGTTGGTAAAAAAATATATCACATGTGGTAGAGGAGGTTATCTTGTAAATAAAAATAAAAAATATGCTTACCCACAAAAAGATCTCTATATGAATTTGTAAAATCAAAATCTACTTCATAAAAGGTGGACCAATTAGAAGTAATATGCCCATTAGAATCAAGAATGATGGTGAGTTTTATGATTGGAGGTTGACTCAAGAAATCTACTAGTGAATTCACACTCCCTTTTTATTCTTGATGATCAAATAAAATTGGTATCTGTGAACAAATAGGGGCAAAGAGGATCCCCCGGTTGTAGTATTTTGGAAGTAGTAAACAAAGGAGATGAACTATCATTTATCAACACAACATAAGAGATTGAGAAAATAGTCTCTCTAATCCAATCCACCTAATCCTAGGAGAAACCAAACTTCCTCAAGATATTTAGGAGAAAATACTATCCTACCCTATCATAAGCCTTAGAGAGATCCAAACAAATAAACATGGATGGGGATATCTATGCTTTCATGGAGTGGAGGGCATCTTGAGCAATCATTACTTCATCTACATTTTATCTTCTTCCAACAAATCCTTGTTGCTCTAGTAAGATTATCAAAGGAAGGAACAATTTCAACATTTGACCTATCACCATTGTAATGATTTTAAGGAGAATATTACACAATGTTATCCATATAAAGCCAAAATTTGATCTACCTCTTGGGACCTAGGTATGAGCACAATGTAGGTTTCATTGATTTATTTCAAAACTAAATTTTTTGGCTATGTTTCTTTTTAGGGTTATGCATAAGGGGTTGGACTCAAAATGTACTTGTAAAAAAATGGTGAAACCTAATCAAAATCAAGGTGAATCATGGAGAATCCTAAGCAAATCAAATCAAGCATCATCACACCAAACTTTGTGGTATTTGAAGCCCTAAAATGTAAGGTCATATTTGGGGCAACTTTTGACCTATTAGATCATATTATAAATTCCTAAAAATAGCACCATTATATTATGTTTGAAAATATCTTTCCAAGGAGTACAAATATGCCTATGTTTGGATATATATTGTGGTGAATTGACCCTAACAAAAAATGGTCCTAAAAATTTTAGGCAAATGGTCCGACATCGAGGGTCCTCATATTTGCCAATTTTAAAAATCCTAATATTCACCCAATTTGTGAATATTCGCCACTATGCATAACTTTGCTTCCTTTACCATCACAAGTAGATCATCATTGAGTAGGTCCTAGAATTCTTGGAAGAACTCAATGGGGAAGCCATCTAGTCCAAGAGTTTTTATTTTTTTCATCTTGAAAAGCACTTCCTTTACTTCCACCATAGAAATTGGGCTATCAATACCTCATCATCCTCTTCCTTAAAAAGGGAAGGGATTCCATATAGAACTTCCTATTGACCCTTAGGATCTAGGAGGAATGTAGAGAAAATTTCCTCAAAGTAGTTTATGGAAATTGTCTTCATCCCATCCCAAAAGTAAATTGGATTTTTTGTGTTGGTCTTTAGGGAAGGCACAAAGGTTGAAAATCATCTAGCCAGAAGATATTTATGGAATAAAGTAGAGTTGGTGTCCCCTTCCTTCAACCATCGAATCCAATATTTATGTTTCCATAATAGATCATTCCTCCTTTCCCACTTTGCTATCTTAAAAGAGACTTGGATTTCCTATTTGTTGATATGCTCTATAAGTCCCAAGGAGCTAATCTGAGTGTTCAATAGATATAGTTTTAAATCCCAACCTACCCTTTTAGCCCTCATATCTCTAAACTCGTGCCAATTTCATTCCTTAATTATTGTTTTGATGAACTATAATATCTTGATAAAGCAATACATCTAGGTGTTGTATATTGGTTTTCCTTCCCTCCACCACTGAAGAACTAATGGCCTAAAGGTAGAATATCTAAACCACATAGCTAGAATTTAAAGGGTGAGAAATTCCTAGAAGACTACCATATATCTAGCAATATAGGTCAGCGGTATGATCCTGCATTATTAAGGATAAGATATCTTGGAATTAATTCTAGAGATAAAGTTATCCAAGATTGGAAACCAATCCAAGTTCTTTAGGATGCATGTGGGTCCCTTTCGTATGTTTATCCATATCATCAATCCATTGTCAAGCTTGACAACAATCAGGTGAATATGCCTCAAGTTCTCATGCATTAAATCAATCATAGTGTCCAGTGTCTTCATCCCTCTCATATTTTCATCCAAGGAGAGAGTGGTGTTATAATCCCCACCTAGGACAATTTGGTCATTGGGAAATTGGAGCCTAAGATGCTATATATAGTCCCATTATATTTGTTTATCCTCTATAATAGTGGTTGCATATATGTTAATACATAGGAGTTGTTGGTCCTTTTGCCTCCATTGTTCCTAAAGTCCTAGAATAGCCCAAATTACCATAGTCACATGCACCACAAATCCCTTTGGATTCCATAGATATGAGATCCCACATGATGCTTCTTGAGAGATAAAATATTATGCTTGACTCATGGGCCACAATTTCTTAGCCAATGTCTCTATCTCCTAAACTATTAACTTAGTCTCCTAAAGAAAGAATATATTTGGATTATTTCTCTTAATCAAAATTATAATTACATTGTGTTTGAGGGGACTACCCTTTATCCCCCTTACATTCCATGAAAGGAGTCTCATGAGAATGGATGGATTAAGAGTTTGGTGATAAGAGTCACCTTCCCCCCAAAGACAAGAGCTTATCCTTCTTTTGCTAAGTGGCGTTTATTGGTCTTATATCCTGTTTTTTATTGGTGTTCATCTTCATTTTCTTATGTTTTTCTTATTGTATACCAGATAGATCTTGGGTAGGTCCTCCTGCATGGTATACACCAAGGCCTTATTAAGGGGGGTCGAGGTGTCTCCTCCTACTTTCAGCTGAGCGATCCTCTATGTTTCACAAGTATCATTTTATTCTTTTTAATTTCTTCTCACTTATTTTTCCTTTTCTGACCTTTGTGGTTTAGGTTTGTGTTCATTTTTCTATTGATCTAATTGTCATCTATTCATGGCAATGTCTTTTCCCCTGATTTGGACTTGGTAGTTGCTTCAAGAATTGGCCCACCGTTGGTTCCATCTCTATTTGATGATCTTCTTCTCTAATTGAATCTTCATCAATCAAAGGAACGAATATATTATTTTGTGTCACACTGCTTCCATATCTACTTTTTTCTTTAATGTGCTTTTCTTTTAGGTTGCTACCTTTCCCTTTACTCGCATTTACTTTGAGCATTTCTGTGGACAATCTCTTGTTATATGCCCATACTCATGACATATCTAGCATCTAAATAGAATGTTTTCATAATCAAATTTTTGCTTCTAGGCTTCATAATTTGTTTGTAATGTAATCTATTTTGGAAGAGGTTTGTCGAGGTTCATCAGAACACATAATTTGACATATATCACTTGTTCAAAACTATAAGTAGTGTTAGCCACCATCGTAAAGGCTTCTAGAGTGTTTCCAATGGTTGCAAAGGAGATGGGATTTAACTATTCAGTTAGTAACCTAAATAACCTAATCCATATAGGGCCCATAGAAGCCCTTTCGTCCTCCACTTTGAACTTTGTATGCTAGGGTTTCATGAACAAGCCTTCTCTCCCAAAAAATCACACCCCTTCCTAGAAGACACGTTCTCGATCCTCTTCACACTCAAAGTGCACTAGGAAATAGCCATTGGGATAGAGTGTGATTTAAATGTCTACCGTAGTTTACCAATTTTTTAGATGCCCATTATCTAAAGGTTGATAGCTAGGGTCTAAAACTTATGAATCTGCATATCAAACCTTTCCTTTCCATATTCTTTATGTTCATTTGAAAGTTTGACTTTTTCAACTGAACTATCGAGTCATCCCCCACTTTTATGCATCCATTGGCATTCTTCCTAGGATCTAAACGTGGCATTACCCGAGATCCCTCCATCTCTCGATTATACTACATCCTAGAAGAAAGGTTTGGGATGAGGGATCTCCACTGCTGCCACCATGATACAACTACAAAAATATCCAAAATTCTAATCTACTCCAAAATTAAAAAAAAACAATAAAAAAATAAAAATTACCTACACTTTCTCTAAATAATATTTAATATGAAAAAATTTAACCTAAGCCTCACATTCCACACATTCCACACCCATTCCGCTTTACTAAAACTTTTGCATGCAATAACAACGACAATAGATGTAAATCCATGGTCAATCCATGTCATGCCGAAGTAAACCTACACGCAAGTTTTTAAACAACTATATTCCGCTTTACTAAGACTTTTGCATGCTATAACAACGACAATAGATGTAAATCCATGGTCAATCCATGCCATGCGGAAGTAAACCTACACGCAAGTTTTTAAACAACTATATATTCGTGAGTTAACCACCACACTAGAAATAACAACTTTAAAAAAAAATTCTATGTATTTTTATTAAAATATTAATGTTGAAGAATGAATTATCTAAAACAAACGAAAGGAGTTGAAACATTTTAGTATGTTTTGGTAAATATTTTAAGATCATCAATCAAATTTTACCGTCCCTGAGATTCTCATGGGGGAAAACGTTATTCTCTATAACTATAGATGCAATGGATAATACAACAAATATTTTGAAAAGGTAAGCACATAAGTATGATATTCTTTGTAAATATTTAGATTTTTTTTAATAAGCTTCAGCAAATAATATCACAGCATTAAAATCTCCAATCCTTATCAGCTTTTAGAGCCCTGATTTTCCATGTAAATGTAATATAATAAAATCTCCAATCCTTATCAGTTTTTAGAGCCCTGATTTGACAGATTCCTAAGACGAATTTAAAGTAGTATTCTCCTAATAAATACTACTTCTTCCTTCTTTTTCTTCTCTCCTCTTCACTTCTTTCTTTCCCCTTCTTACATCGCTTCTTTCTTTCCCTTGTTATTTTTTTTTCAATACTTTTTTTTTTAATTTTAAATAATAAAATTTAATTTTAATTTTAAATTTATAATTAAAATTAAAATTATTATTTACCTAAAATCTTGCTTCATATTTAACCAAATTTTAAATTTAATGTCAATAATGTAGAAAAACAGGCAAGGGATCAATAACATCACAAAATTACACACAATTCAATCACACCTAATTTTTATAACAATAACAAAATTTAATTCGAAAAAGATAAATTAGTTAATAGTTGTTAGATGTTTTGTAGGTAAACTGTTCCCATAAAATCCTTACAAAATTAAGATAGGAGTTAAATCTTTGTCGGCATGCTGTTCTCATAACAATAAGAAAATTTAATTAGAAAGAGATAACTTAGTTAGTAGTTGTTAGGTGTTTGTAGGTAACTGTTCCCTTAAAATAAGGGTAGTTGTTAGGTGTTTGTAGGTAAACTGTTCCCTTCAGATAGCAGTTAAATCTTTGTAGACAAGCTGTTCTCATACAAACCTTACAAAATTAAAATAGTTTTAACTTGATCTTTACCCACTAAAAATTTATAAAAATTGGTTACTTAACAAAACAAAATAAAATTTGACTGCGTCCCCCATGTGCAGCATTTTATATTTCATTCAACACACTGGTAGTTAGTAGTTGGGGTCGTTAATGTCACCGAAATCGTCACCGACTCCATTGAAAAACAATCTCAAACATTTACTTCAGCATTTAAATACTTTGACGTCAATCTCCATAGACATTTAAGACCCTCTAGAATATTAAATCTTTACAGTTGGGCTATCAACGTCCCTCTTTTCTTTCTTTTTCATGCTTTTTCTTCCACTCTGCATGCAATAAACACTGCCATCTGAAAGCTGTAAGACCTCCTTGGCCTATTTATACTTCTTGAGCCCCCCATTCTCCTTCAACACTGTGACAGGAAATTGAAAAAGAGAGATAACCTCTTTGGGTTTCAATTTCTTTGAGTTTCAATCTCTTTGAGTTTCAATTATGGTGAATGTTATAAGCCTGGACGTTGCTCTGAAGGCTCCTGCAAAAAAAGTATGGGAGGTCGTCAGGGATTCTACGACTCTGTTTCCCAAGATAATGCCTTCCACCTTCAAAAGCATCGAGGTGGTGTCCGGTGATGGGAAGAGCGTTGGGAGCGTCAGGCAAATCAACTATGCTGACGGCAGCATGAAGGGCGTCACTTTCGCCAAGGAGAAGGTGGAGACCATCGACGACGGCAACATGCACGTCACAGTTTCTGTGATTGAGAGTGAGCTTCTGGGATTCTACAAAATTTTTAAGACAACATTGAAGGTTCTGCCTGGGGGTGATGCAAATTCTTGCTCTGTGAAGTGGCATATCGAGTTTGAGGGGGTGAGTAGCGAGGTGCCGCCTCCTGAGACGGCCAAGGAGGCTGCTGTTCAGACCTTCAAGGCTATTGAGGGCTATCTTCTGGCCACCGCTTGAGTGGAAAACCATACTGTGTGCATTAGAGCACAGTATGTTTATCACTTGTTATTAATTATGGTAGAATAATGCTCATGGAGTATATGTAGTTGGGGATCCCAAGCTGCTTGAAGCTAGGGATTGTCAAAGTATCCTTGGGCTGGAGGAGTGGTGGATCTAGTAGTTGCAGTGGATCTAGTAGTTGCAGATTAGGGGTCTTAATTTATTTAAGAAGTGCCTTGTATCTCAGGCTATTTATGCCGGTAATGAAAAAAATGCTTATTTTTAATTTTTTTCCTTTAATTTTCCCTTTTTCCTGTTTTTGGAAAGGGCTGGTTACCTTTTGGGCTGCCAGGCAAGTCTTCTTCTTGCATGATTCTGTTCAGTCTTAAATTCTAGATGAGGTAAAATTTACAATTCTCAGGTGGAATTATGTAATCTTTGTTTCCTTAAACTGATCTTTCTCATAACTGCTGTTATTTTTGGATGTATTGAATTGTACTGAACAATATGTATATAATCTTTGTTTCCTTAAACTGATCTTTCTCATAACTGCTGTTATTTTTGGATGTATTGAAATGTACTGAACAATATGTGTATATAATTTGATCAGATGACATGATTTTTGAATTTTGAAAAAGCAACCTTAAATTCAACAATACTTACATGATATCACATTAATTTATTTGATTTGAAAAAATGGCATGTTTTTTGAATTTTGAAAAAAAAAAATTGAAATTCATACTAAACAATACATTCATGTTATCACATTAATTTATTTGATTAAATTTTTTTATTTTCAAAGAGAAACCTAGGAACAATATCAAACTATACTTTTCAATCCCATATTACCATTTAAAAAAAAATGTATGCAATTGAATTTAACTTCACTGCTGAGGCGAGCTAACATTCACTATTGCAATCTAAAAATCTGTTCTGATTACCCGTTACAACGAATTCCATCAAGGATCCCCTTACTCTTGATGGTATGATATCTAAGAGAGATTTACAGCTGTGCCATAGATGTTCCTCCTGCCATGAGTTTGTTTAAGGTTGAAAATCATTTTAGTAACAGTCCTTTGCAAAGCTCATCTTCATCACTGACCCTCAACCATTTCCTTTCACAACACTTGCAGCCACTTTTAGGACAGTCAATAATACAATGTCTACTGCAGTCCAAAACCACTTTATTTCGAACACACAAGTATCAGTTGGTCGCTCACTCATATGGGAGGGGTATATGATCATGCTCCCAACATAAATAGGGAGACTGTCATTAGTAATCTTTGAATCAAGCATACGTCTGTTGCCCCTGGATTGCTAAAGACGTGCTCATCACGATATTGGGTGTTGAGGTGGTTGTCAATAGTCATAAGAGCCGTGTTGTTTAGAGCAAGACCCTTGTGGACAGTATACAAAGCCACTCTTCATTGCAAGACAGCGATGGCAAGTTTGTTAGGTTTTATTGAAAATGACAATTGGGTACCTGTTTGAAACATGTTGGGTTAAGGTGGGTGTATCCAAAACCCTGGGTTAAGGTGGATATATCCAAAACCCTCTTTGGCGGTCTCATATATATTCGGCTAGTTGTGTAACCTAAAAAAATACTACTTTATTAAAAATAAAATCTAATCCCACACCGAAGGCATGTGTAACCTAAAAAATACTACTTTATTAAAAATCTGATCCCACACCCAAGGTATGCGACACCTTACAACTGTATAAATGACTAATGGGAGCATACACATGACACCTTACAAATGTATAATGACTAATGGGAGCATACACATGACACCTTACAACTGTATACATGACCAATTGGAGCATTTAATACCTGCATGTGACACCTTACAAATCCATAGATTGCTAATTGGAGCGTCTAACACCTCCCCGTGTCTTTCCTAAACATTTAATGAGAAGGATAAACCAAACATCAACAAAAGTTAAGGGTCTTTTCTCATTCAAATGCCTTTCTACTCCACCAACCCTTATTGTATCTCTACGACTCTCAACAAACATTTTTTTTTTTTCCACAGGCTTTAACCAAGAATTGTAGCATAAACAGACATTTGGTTTGAGACTAGGGCTTGAACAAGACATTTCACCAACTCATATTCTAAATACTTTAGGATTGACTTTGAAAGGATTACTATGTGGTCTTTCAATGTGATGCATTGTTGGACTGTGAATGCATTTGTCCCACAATAAAATTAACATGGAAGAAAGGGTTTTATCTCTATTAAACTTTGAAGAGAGGGTTGACTCCTTGATAACTACAACTGTATAAATGGGAGCATTTAATACCTGCATGTATATGACACCTTACAATTAGATGGCTAATTGAAGCATATATGACACCATATACACCTTACAATTAGATGGCTAATTGAAGCATATATGACACCTTACAATTAGATGGCTAATTGAAAAATTTAACATATATTTTCGTGTCTCTTACACATTTAATGAGAAGGATAAACCACACATCAACAAAAGTTAAGGGTATGTTTCCATGCCATTCAAATGCCTTTCCACCTCTCTCAACCCTTACGATATCTCTAAGACTTCCAACCAATTTATTTTTGGCAAAGGTTTTGACCAAGTACTGTAGCATAAGCAAACATTTGGATCTTTTAAATACTTTATGATAGACTTTGAGGGGATTAGTCTAAGGTCCGTCAATCTGAGGCTTTGTTGGACTGTGAATGCACTTGTCCCACAATATATTTAATATTGGAAGAAAGGATTTTATTTGAAGAGAGGGTTGACTCCTTTCTAATTCAACAATCTAATACAACTGATTGGAGGAAAGGAAGTGAATTGCATGAAAGTAAAACGACCCAATCAACATACTTAGAAGAGTAAGCTACATATGTGTACAAAGTAGTAAACACATATACAATGTCTAATATACAAAAAAAAACTATCAAAAGGAATATAAGGACAAAACCATGGTATCATTTATTGTGAATTCAAACAATTAATATTTTAATCCTATAGTTTATTCATTCATTGTAGTTCTAAAATATTTTTACACCTGATATAAAGAGTGAATTAGTTTTCAAAGTAGCTAAAATGATACCTATAAATGAGCTCTTTGTTCATATTTAGAACAAAATGAAAGTAATTCTAATTTTAACTAAAGTAAAGAAATTCTAGCTCTAGTTAGTCTTGTCTTAGCATAATATAAAGGATAGATGACAAGTGGTTGTCCAATAAAATCTTCAAAATGTACTTCTAATAGTTTTTTGTCTTTAACAACTTCACTTGGAGGGAAAAAAATTTCTTTGTAGATTGTTATTTGATTTTTATGCCCTGCGATTTGTGTCAAGCATGCCCCAATCAACAAATTATCACAAAGTATATTTTTCTAAGATTTTTCCTCAAATTGTGATTTTCCATATTAGGTAATAGGGGAAAATAACCATTACATTCTATTGTCCAATTTCCTACATCTACAAAAATCTATAAATTGTTGCAATATGAAGCTACAACAAAATGGCTATCCCAACATTTAATCCCCTTTCATCAATTGCTCTAAAAGCCTATATAATATCATCACAAGTGCTAGATCGATCATTTAGAAACTTGGCACCCTCTAATTTGAACTCTTGCTCTACACTAACAAGCAAATTGCCTTGTAGGATTTTTAAGTGAATCAACACCTCCTTGATGACCTCATCATTTAGTGAATGAATCCTCTTTGGCAAAGATGATGTCTCGTAGCAAATCAAACCTCCAATAGATCACCTTGGATGAATCATTCTTGTAGGCAAATCACCATTTTTCTAATGATGAATCATTTTATCATAGGTAAATCACCCTTTTTTTCTAATGATGATTCATTATTTAATCTATCAAATGAATTGTCATCCTCCAACCTTAAGGATTTTTTCTTCAATTTTTTAGGTATCTTGGCCTTAATCCTCCAACATAAAGAAATTCAAGTCAAATGCCCAAGGTTTTTTGTAGCCTCAATTGACCAAATTTTGGTTCTATCCTTTGACAAAACGAATTTTATATTTGGAGTTCAATAATAGTAGCCAAGTTACTACAATCTTGACAATGTTTAGAGACATCAAGCTTGATTGATGGTAGATCCCATTTTAATTTTTTTTTGGGCCAATTAAAAATATGGAACATCAATTCTTTGATTGGAAGGCCTCATAAAGGTAATAAAGTCAACAATGTTGCCCAATCAATGTCCAATGGAATTTTTACTTTGTTCAACATTGTGATTTCTATTTCTAATTCCTCAAATTGTTGCATGGTAAAATATTTTTTTAGATGTTTTTTTCTTGACATACTCCAACAATTTCTCTAGTTTTGTAACTGCATCTAAGGCCTTACTTGTCATCATATTAGGTGATCCCTTGGCCTATGAAACTTTAGTTTTCTCCTCAAAAATACTGGTGTATTGATCTTCAATGATTATATATCCATGGTCTAAAATTCGACTGAATAATCCACTATCTATTGCTTGGCATATATCATGCCTTATCTCCCCATAAAAAGCATTTAACATATCATGGTCCTTTTTTGCAATCTTCTAACTTCTTTTACTTTTTAATTTCTTCAAATGTACTTGTGTTGTCCCAAAAGGGACAATGTATTCGTATGTCTTTGGATTCTCATCAAATAGACCTAGGTTCAAACCATGTAGTGGGTGTATGAGTATGTTCATCAACAAAAAAAAAAAATGTACTTGTGTTTCCTTTTTATTAAGGATGCATAAATGTTGAAGTTTCTCACTTGATGCTTTATACAACTACTTTAAAACCTAGTCATGTTCTACTTCTGAATACAACTCCGCCTCTGCATTATTAATGACCATGTTTTCCCTATCAATCTACCCTACACATTCCTTTAGATATCCTAAGTATTCGCTCGTGTATCTCACTTTGGTGCATATTTGGTCATAAAATGATGTAACATGATTTTTAACAAACACTTACATATTTATATTCTATATTTTCCTTCTTAAGTTTTCTTTCATTTTCTTCAAGATAACAATTTTCTCATCCTTATTATACTGTCTCTTAGGCACTTATTTTTAATTATTGTAGTTGGTGTTGTAGTTCATTCTTTTCTACTTGTTTCTTTAGATTCTCCATTTCCTTTTCAACACCTACTTGAGTTATTTTTTTTCTTCGCTCTCTTGAGCCACTTGTAATTTCTTCTTTTATTTGTCCAATTTTTTCTTCAGGTCCTTTTTATCCTGTTCAAATTGTTGCTTAAGATCCTCTTTTTTCTATTATAGTAGCTTTCAAATCATTTTGCAATTGGGTAATTTGGTCCTCCTTCTCTTTGGCCTTTTTTTTTATATATCATCTAGGGTCTTTGGCTTTTATTGGACCTTTTTTATATATTCATTTCTCTCCCTAGTTAAAGTAAGTATTTAAGGATGATTATTTGGTTTATTTGTTTAGTTATTTCTACTACTTTGAGAGACATGGATTAGTTTAAGTCCCATGTTGATACTATTATAAGAAAATATGATGGTGTAGTAGCTAATTGACTTGGGTCCATAGGTAGTGCTTCTACAAGCAATACTTATTATCTTTTCTCTACCAACTTTATTTATAGATAAACATGACTTGAAGATGATGATGTATATTCACCTATAAAAATTTGACTTATCTCATCTTTTGCCCTTTATAGGTGTATTGCTACCTCATTCATGCTTTGTTGTCCTAGATATCATAACTTGTAATAAGAATTAAGGGAATACATCTATGATACATGTGATAAGGCTACTTATAATCATAATTTGGAAAGGCCTCATTGCTGATATAGGGATGGTAATTATCTATATATCTACTTGATCTTTATAGTCTACTAGAGAAGTGCCAAATTGATGGGACATGGAGTGAAAACTTGAGGAGGTGGATAATGCAAATGGAGACATGGTAGGTGGATCCATTTGCATACTTATTGTGATACTGAATTTGGATTGTACAACAAGAGGGTATGATGTGATGGTGGAAACTAGAATGATTTGTATCAATGATTACATAGAGTGGTGGCATAACAAGCAGAGTTGGATTGGAAAAAACATAAATGAATTTGGATGGAATGGATGACAATGATGATAATGATTGAGCAATAGGTTATGTTCCAAATAATAAAGTGGATGGATCTATCATCGCTACTACAATTGTAGCTATGCATGAAGTTGGTGGAATAGAAACAGAAACCGAAGTTGATGGTATCAAATACAAGGGAGAGGTAGACATAGAAGATTATGGGGGAGAAGAGATGAGAATGGAAGAATATGCAAATATAATTTAAGTGGACGTAATGGTGGGGGTAGACACAAAAGATACTAGAGCCTCTAAAAGAACAAATCATGCTCTTGTTATTTTTCACTGGCAAATCTGATATGAATTTTTGTGGAATTATCTTGGATAGTGACCTAAGTGTATTATACTTCAGCCTATTAATTTTAACTTCCAACAAGTTCTCTTCTCCTATATCAATTTCTTATTTAATGCCAATCAAATTTTCTCCTTATTCTATCTCTTCCTATTCTTCATATTTAACCTTAGAAGTTGATGGATGAACAATTGTTCAAATTCACAATACTTACCAAAAATATTTCAAAACATGCATTCACCCTGGATCATGTCCAAAAAAACATGCAAGTACAATTTTGAAGATAACAGTTAATGAAATAGATGAAATATAAAGAGATAAATATGATAAAAAACATGAGGAAAAAGGGTGGATGCCCATATGCACCCCACAATATTTCATATATATACACACTGATATAATAGATCAATCATTGGGGGTATTTATAGTGATACCAAAATATTAATTAGTAGTTAACCTCAAGCTAACATTACTTGACTTTGAGGTTAAAGTATAATAATATAATAATACATTATGCCCTTTAATCAAGGTTATCCATATAGGTTATTTAACCAATATCACCATAGGATGAAATATGAAGGGTTCCTTTACACTTACATGAACATGGTCATAGGCTTACATAAATGATGCCCAAAGGCTTTACTTGAAGAATGCTTCTAGGCTTATGTATACATGTACCTTTAGGCAACATTAATAGTGTTTATAAGCACTCTTTCCCCACTTTTGGACTTGCCCTAACAAGATAAGATTACACATATTTCAATAACAATAACATCTATTTTCTATTTTTTCCAAGGATGCCTAGAAATAGCCCATATTAATCTAGTCATATTTTAGCTTTCATAACAATAATTGTTGCTTCAACTACCGCATTGATTTCCACCATGGTTGTTTGATTTGTTGTATCACATGTGGTGATGGGTGATTGATAAATTGGTAGAAGATTTGGAAATGAATTTGGATCTTTTTAATTTTTTGATGATGCTTGTCCTAGATTTTAGAAAATTTTCATCAACTTTCCCAGAAATATTTTCTCATAATTTATACATATTTCACATCTCATTTGTTGGTATGTCAATATATTCATAGGGATTAATTAGTGACATTTGTGAATGAATTGATTACGTGATGGTTTGGATTTTCATCAAAATAGAAGTCATATTTCTTATTATCATATTTATAGAAAGCAAACCATTGGAATGCGTTACTTTTCAACTCTTTTTTCCGTAGGCATGTGGTGTGCTTATATTTTCTTTGGCTGCTTCCTCTTCCAAGTTCCTTTATTTACCTACAATATACATCTTATTATACAGATACATAGTATCGATCCCTTTCTCCATCATAATTAAAAAAAATATTGCATTTGGATTGTAAGACCAATAGTTTTGCAATTTTTCTAACCCAAGTTAATTTTATCACTTTTCTAGTCTATTTGCACTAATATTTTTATGGAAGTTATCCTAAGGTAGTTTTCTTAGAATTCATAGAAGAAAAACTTCCTCTGCTCCTTGACATACTTCTAATCCAAGTAATTAGGTTAACATATAAACTTTAGAACCAAATTATAGTCATGAACATGTGAGTAAATCTTGAAATGATCAAATAATCCATACAAATTGATCAATATTCTCATGCTTCCTAGATAGAAATATTATCTCTTGTCCACATTCCATTATCATTGTTATTATCTCTATTAGAAAACTCAACCTTTGTTCTTGTATATTTTTGTTGATGGGCTCATAAACTATGGTGTAGATATAATAATTGATCTTACCCTCACCTCTACATAACACCTCTATGTAATTAATTACTGCTAATGCTTTCCATATAGTTTGGTTTGGTCTAATTGAAACATAGGAAACCATTACTAATTTTGATATAAAATTAGCTAGACCAAGTATGATGTGCAGTTAAAAACTACCTTTCTTTAAAAACTCATGAATTGATGCATCATTCAATCCACTATATAGGTGACACAGTCTACAAGCCTTAGGTAGCCAATGTAGTTTTGCACTACATAAAATACCATTATTTAATCCTCACATACATCGTTGTCACTCCTTCCCCATTTATAAAGCTAACCCAAATAATATGCATTTTACATTAAGTTTAAACTTCTCACTATTTATTGAGATTTTATAATTTTGTGTATATAGTGGCTGATTTATTTGTTATACTAAACAATTTAACCATTCAAAAATAATGTTTTATGGTAAATTAAAGTTTTATATAAAAAAATGGGATTTTTAAGAGGATCCCAAAACCTTATGACAAGAAGGGGTGTAGCACCCTATGAACATGCTTAGACATTGCCTTGATACAGTAAAAAACAAACAGAAGTAGAAAAACCAGTAAAAACTGCTTGACCAACAAAAAAACTAGGTTGCAAAAACCAAACATAGGTCTCATTTGTCACAAAAAGCCATCCTACCCTGACTTCTAAAAGTCAAACTCCATAAATCTTCATTGTTTCCTCCTGGTCATCAGAGGCCTCACCTTGCTTACAGATGAGTTACTTGAAAACTTTGGTCATGGCATTCGTTGAAATTGCAATGTTGGCCATCGACTTAATGGCCATATTTAGGAGGAGTTGGGTAGGGGACGCTTCACTTCTATATCAAATTCTGATACAATGTACTCTAGGGTGGGCATCTTATCTTGTTTGGGCCTCTTCAGTGGAGCAGAAGTCTGGGGGACCGACAAGGAGTCCCTTGCGGGGTTTTGCTTCCTCGGGGGATTGTGCCTGCCACTCTTGAGGGGAGAGGGCTTGCACCAACCCACCAGGCTGGCATTTCCATCCTTAGGAATACTTGAAATAGATACAATCGAGTAATCTAGGGGGGGTTGGACGCCAGGGGGTAATTTCCTGATAGGGAGTGATTGGCCACAACATGGCAGAAGATGATCGCAAGGAGACCCTGGTTAAAGGGTTTCACTTGGGATTTTTGGCACCTCTCTATGGATAAGGTGATGGAATACAATAAATAATCGGGGAAACATACCTACTTGGCATCGTGAAGGTGATCGACAAAACTGAGGTGGAAACTACGAAGAGACTTCTCAAGGTTGTCACAAGTCACGTACTGCATATTGGGGACTATGGCTTCTTTCTAGGGATTCGGAAGGGATGAACAATACAAAGCGGATTTGTCCCAACCAAGGTTCTTAGCTCTATCTAGGAATTGGTCAAGCTTGTCCTCATAATTGTGTTTATCTCTCTATATGAAGCATCCTAGGAGGGGACGCACCATCACCTCACACATCAGTTTCAAAGACAACCTGAAGTGAACACCATGAACACACACCTCTCCATTGTTCCATATATCCAAAAATTCCTTGGTGATTCTGTCATATGGACCCTAAAATTTACACAAGAACGAAGAAAATTCTTTTGCATCCATGAACACCTGCGCAGTGCTACTCATATCGAGTTGGGTTAGCTCCACAAACACAGTGGCCATGGGAGGGAAGATATAAAGGCATGGGCATGGGGGAAGCATGGATTTGAATGCCCAAAGAGTTGGCTAATAGAAAAATAGCAAGGGGCAGGTCCGAGGGAGACCCAATGGGGGAAAGGGATGCAAGGAGTTGAAGGGGAATAGGGGTGGAAAATTGCGATAAGAGGATAATGGCCAAGCAGAGGGGGTTAAGTAGGAAGTGGGAGGAAAAAGGGGAGGCGGATTGTCAGTAATAAGCCACCATCTGCTTGGGAAAGCAGCATCAACAATGAAGGATGACATGCTTTTAGGGTGGTAGGGGGGAAAATTATGGATGTGGATGGTTGGATTTGAAAGGGCCTCAAAAAAACTGCGTGTCATTTAGATTTCCAACAACCTGGTGAAATGTGACTAGGCCAACTGACATGCCGTGGGGAAAAAATTGCATGATTATCCTTTGTGGAGATTGCCTAATTAAAGGGGTGAATGGCACAATCACACCCATGTTAGTTCCTAGTGCTTGGATAGGTGGGCTCATCAGAGATATGGATATGGAGGGCACTGCCCAGATATGAATGTCTTGTTGGTTTAATTCTGATGTGGATGATTTTTTTGAGTTGTCCAACCATTCCTTTGTGAGAAAATGCCCAATGGGGGACTATTGAGACACATAATATGGCGTCTAAAAATGTGCCCTCATCTTTATTCCTTGCTGACATGGAGTGCTGACCCATGTCACTCTGGATTAAACTCCTTTAGCTTTTAGTGATTGGTTGCATCCAGGATATCCTAAGTAAAGTCTTGGTGCCACACAGATATCTCTCTAAGGAAAGTTCCCATGTTGGTCAGGCAGTCCGTGAGGGAATTTGTCTCTAAATACTGAAGTTGAGCCTTTGAAAGGCCTTTGGAATATAAGAGTTTCTTGGTCTTTTCAATTGTATTGCTCACCCTCCATGTGGGGCTATTGGAGTTAGCCATGTAGTTGATGATGTTCATGGAGTCTCCTTCTATTATGAGACATATGGGATCCTTTTAGAGGAGGGAGATGTCTCTCCATAATGCTCTAGCTTCGGCTATATGATTGGTTTGAACACCCAAGCATTCAGCCTACACCAGGATCAACTCACCCTAATGATTGTGAATGGCTCCCCCGACTTCAGTAGGACCTGGGTTTCCTTTAGATGCTCCATAAAATTTTAGTTTAATCCATCCTTCCAGGAGGGTCTCCCATCAGGCTCTTGATTTATGGTGGATCAGTTCTGGGGGGCACTCTGCTACCACAAGGGATGCAAAGGGATTTGAAAATGGAAGCTTCAAAGGCCGAGTGAGGGGTGGAGGGGCAAGGGACAAGCTTGAAATTTTTAGTAGCAAAAGCAATGGCTCTGGATGCTATAGATAATGGATCCCTGGAGGAGTCACAAAATGCTCTATTATTACGTTCGAGCCAAATCCACTAGAGGAAGTGGTGGAGGCACACATCCGAGAGGAACCAAAGCCTAATATTGCAGAAGGGGTTGGTCCATTGGGCAAAGAGATCAATTATGAAATTGGGGTAGGACCATTGGATATGAAAGGATTTCAACATGGACTCAAGGATAGTGGATGAAAAATCAAATCTTAGAAATAGGTGATCTTTGGACTCCCAATCGGCCAAGCACAGGTAGCACCTGTTGAGGATTGAGAAGCCTCTTTTATGCAAAAATTTTATGGTAAGCACTCTGTTTTGAATAGCAATCCAGAAGAAAATTATGACCTTGGAAATCAAGTATTTCTTCCAAACCAAGTTGAAAGAGGTGGCCGAGACATGAGAGAGTATTTGAAAGCTATACACTGACTTGACTGTGAAAGCTCCATTGTCGAACCCCCTTCATATACGCATTTTTGGACCCTCTTCAGTAGGGATGGTGGTCGAGTTGAGCAAAGTGGATAAGGAGGAAGCATCCTCGCCAAGTTCATTACCATTGATTGTTTTCCACTAATGGACTCCATTGGAGAGGGTTATGAATTCAGTCACCCTTAGCCCCATGTTATAATCAATGAAGGGTTTAAGCTTTGCCATCTCTGTATTGTCAATCAAGGGTTTGTCTTGGATCCACCTTTCAGACCAAAAATTAATGTGATTACCATCACCAAGGATCCAACGTAGGCCTTTTTGTATCAACTAACGGATGTGAGTTATAGATTTCCAGAAAGTCGATTCATTTAAGGGGATCCCATCATCGAGGATTGAGTGGTTGGCCAGGTATTTCATTATAACTATTTGCACCCATTCTGCTATGTTGTTTGTTAGGATCCTCCATGTATGTTTTTCCAGTAGTGCTAAGTTCATTTTGGCCATTTTCCTAAAACCCAGACCTCCTTATTTCTTGCTTTTGCACACGATGTCCCAGACGACAAGGGGGATTCTAGTCTTCTCATTAGTTCCTGACCATAAGAACCTTTTATAAAGTACCTCGATATTACAACATACTATCATGGGAATTTTGAATACTGACATGAAGTAGATGGGTATGCCTTGGAGGTAAGCCATGGTAAGTGTGGCTTTAGCAGCTTGGGACAAGAGTTTATCTTTCTAGGCCATAAGCTTCTTCTATATTCTCTCTAGGAAATTGTTCTACATGAGCTCCTTGGGGTTACCACAAAATAGGGGGAGACCAAGGTAGGAATATGGGAGTGATTCGATGGTGCACCCTAGGATTTGGGCTATCCTGGATTGGAGAGCTATAGGGGTGTTGATGAAAAACACTTTGCTTTTGATGAAGTTAACCTTTTTCCCAACTTATCATAAAGAAAAAAGATATGCTTGATGGATTTGGCCTGACTAATAGAAGCTTGGGTGGATAAGATGGTGTCATCAACAAATTACTGATGGGTAACAAGGTTAATGCCTGATGCCACCTGGATTTCATAAATCCTCCACCTCTGGCAAGTAGCTTTGAGGGCTCTGTGAAGAACATAAGTTTATACTGAGAGGGGGGGTGAACAGTATAAGACCACTTTTTAATTTTCCTTTCAATTCAATATTATGCAGTGTATAGATAGCAGTATCAATAGCAGTAATAAAAGCAATGCACAAAACACCATACATAATAGAGACACCACAATTTACATGGTTCACCCAATATGGGCTACTCCATGGAAAAAATATTTTACCAAAATTTTCTCAATCAATATCTTTGGGAATTCTTCCCAATTACAATGTTTATGGACCTCTATCCAAAGGAGATGTTGATCCCCTAATCTCAATTTTGTGGATCTATTCCACATGAGAAATCTTTCTCCTTCTGCTCTGGCTAGTGATCTTCTAGAAGGCTCTGTCTCTCTACTGCACTGAGTGGTGGATCTCTCTCCACTTGAAGACTCCTCACTTAGATCTGTCTTCAATTGTCCTAGCTACTGGATCTCTATCCACTGAGACTCTATCCTCTATACTTTATCACCTCCAAAGCTCTGTCTCAGTAGGTTCACTCAAAACCTTCTCAAATATGCTCAAAAAGCTCACAGAGAACTTGTCCAAATATTCTTAACAAGCTCACTTAGAACTTGTCCAAATCTGCTCAACAGGTCCACATAGAACCTGCTCAAATTTGCTCAGCAGGTCCACATAGAACCTGCTCAAATATACTCAATAAGTCCTCTCTAAGACTTGTCCAAATATGCTCAATAAGTCCTCTCTAGTACGTGCTCAAATTTGCATAGCAAGCTTCCACAAAAGCTTACTCAACATCAGTCCACAAGCCTTCTCAAAGACTTGTCTCAAATATGCTTCACAAGCTCACACAAAACTTGTCCAATCTCATAGAATCATAAAGAGAATTTTCAGAGACTCAATATGTTCTATACTTAATGATCAATCAATATCTCAACTCAATGTCATAGAAGCATAAAGAGAATTGTTAGAGACTCAATATGTTATATACTCAAATCCAATCTCAACTCAAATCAATATCATAGAAGCATAAAGAGAATTGTTAGAGACTCAATATGTTCTATACTCAAATCCCAATATCAAATCAAATGAATATCATAGATGCATAAATATAATTGTTAGAGACTCAATATGTTCTATTCTCAAATCTCAATCTCAACTCAAATCAAGCATATAGAATAGTTTGTTTTATGGAACTTGAACAATCACATGCATCCACTTGACTAGGCTCAATCAACTCAACTCAACCAATCACCTTAATGAACAACCCTTTCTCACAAACCCTAGTCCAAGCATGTATCAACCAACTCAAAATTTTTCCAACAATGCTCAACAACAAATCTCACATAACAATGATACTCATGTTATTTTCTAACTCAAGTTCAAGTTCTTTGCACAACCAATGGGCTTCAACAAAAATGCTTATAAAACAAGGTTTAATCACAAATCTCAATCCAGAAAAACTTGAAGCATTTAACCAATCACTTTCTAAAAGGAAACCACAATCAATCCTTTTCACTCCAAAGATATTTTTAGAAATCAACCACCATAATAAATCAATAGGAGAATGTGCCCATACCTTTTATGAAGATGAAGAAGCCTCTTTGGAAATCTGCCACAATCACAATATTCTCTTGCTAAACTTCATGAGGGTTAGGAAAAATTACAAAACAAATATCATAATCTTTTACACCTTATTTCTCCTAGTCAAAAATCACTTCCACCTATAGAAAATAATTAAAAAGAATTATTTCCTTAATTAATTAAGCATAGCATGAATATCATCACAACCATTTACCATTCCCTTATTTCTTCTACAAATCACTTTGCACTAATGCATAACTCACTAAGCTCCTTACTGCAAAAAATTTGTTAGGATCATATCCTAACATTAATTAATAATCTTAATAATAATAATATATTCTATCCTATGGTCATAATAATAAAATAATATAATAATAAATAATATAATAATTAATTATATTAATTATTATATTATTATAATATTAGGGTTAGGAAGCATTGCAACCTTTCACCTATAACCCTAGAGTGGGTATAAAACATTGTAAGAACTTATCATTCCAATATCCATGAAATATATAATATATGATTTATTAAATCATTGAAGGGACTTCCCGACAATTCAAAAGCGATTCTTTTAGATTTAGATTATTATTTATTTATCATTTTATGTGCTAGGAACCCTAGGTTCCTACCATCTGGTATCAGAGCCTTATGTATCCAACCACATTGGTCAAGGAAATGAAAAATGACATTGCAAAAATTAGAAAAATGATTGAACAAAAACAAAAAAAACAAATGGAACGTTATGATCGTATTATACAATATTTAATGGAAATGCAAGAGGAGACCCTAGCCATGGAATCCCAGGAAGAAGAGGAGCCCATAGCCATGGAATATGAGGTGGATAAGGAGCCCATAGCCAGGGAATCCCGGGTGGTACCCATTTCTCTCCCCAAGAAAGAAAAAAATGCAATTGAACAAATTGCTCCAAACCCTAAATTAATTGTTTCTTTGGATGAACTCATAACCATAGAACTTTCGGAAATACCTATTGCACTTTTGGAAGAAAGTAATAGAAACCCTAATAATTTAAAAGAGATAAATGAAGAGGATGGTATCCAAGACAAAAGGCTGCCACAATTATGTTTTGCAGATCTGCCTAAGGGTGATGCACATAGCCAAAAGATGATCTTGACGCAGCAAACATTTTTTTCAATATCTCCAATACTGTCCGAAATATTTTTTGGAATAGTTTAATTAATGCCAAGGAAGGAAGTGTATTTACAAAATCAGTATATGATCCATTAGGAAGAAATACACTACTAGTAGCACCTGATGTCACCACATGTGGGCATCTATCTTCTACAAGGCCTCCACCTTGGCCACCGCCATTGTTCAAAGAAGTATAATAATTTAAAAAAAAAAAAAATACCATTTATGTAACTTTTGAATCTGGCTATTACATACATTTTTAAACCTTTTTGAGTGACATGAAAATGTTGCCTCAAGGAAATAGAGTGATCATTCTATAAGCTGAGCCAAAAAAAATCACATTAAAAGACTAATAAGATAAAATAATATTAGGAACTATTTAAAGATATGTGAGTGAAGACAGTAAACTCCTTTTTGAACTTTGATTGATGTCTGGTAAAACTACAACCAGATGTCAGTTTTATTTCTACATCATTTCAAACGTAATTCTTACTTTTAAGGAGAGAAAGTAATACCCAGATACATGCAAATCGCCTCACACTTTCAAAGATTAAATTCTATTCCTCTAAATAGGCATAGTACCAAGGAAGACCTTGCTGTGTATATAAAGAAAACCTCACATATATCCATCAACAACGGGTATCTATTCCCTCTGTGCACTCAAGATCATAACATCCATTTGTGAAAAATATGGCCTCAGATATTCATGTTTCCTATTTTCCTCCTACCAAGATATCATCGAACTAGCCGACACTAATGTTTTTGTGCACAACCTTCATAACGAGAACAAGAATGTCACCATGCTTTATATCGAGGAAGACGAAAACCACACAGGTGTGGGATACAATTTTGATGTTTCTGTGCTGGCCAACGCCACAGACATGGACATCAATGATGATGATTCTGAAGAAGAAGATAGCGTGAGTAATATTTCAATTGTACTAGGCTAAAGTTTGCATGTTTATGATAAGTTCCCAGAAAAAAGTATTATTTCTACATCTCAGATTATAACCAAAGCAAGTGTGCAAGTACAATAGCAAAGATTCTAGTTGCTTAAGCATTCCAAAAGTCACAGGTATTTCTCCAGTAATATTATTATTGGACACATTGAAAGTATTTAGACCTTTAAGATTCCCAATTTCTGAAGAAATATCACCTAAACAGTTCATTACCAGATAAATCAATGGATATTATAAGTGACAAAATAGAATCAAAATATACCATGGTCATTTGTTTGGTTGTCACTTGCACTTTTTCTTGCAGTAATATCGGTCTCAAATTTCTAAGCTTTTCACTTGTTCATTCTGCATTGCTACCAAGTTTACCAACTCTCTTGGAATGAAACCTGTTAACCTGTTATGTGATATGTCCAAGACATGAATGCTTGACATATTACACAATTCATATGGAATACATCATTGATATTGATTTCCCCTTAAGTCAATTACTATCAACTTAGAAAATTGAGCTAGCCAAAGTGGTACAACTCCAAAGAAGAAATTTTGTTCGGTGTCCAGAATCTACAAATTTGAGCATTTGAGAAGACTAGATGGCAAATTTCCTAGTAGCATATTCCCATTGAGGTGCAAAGATGCAAGTTTATGTAGCCGTCTTATATCTGATAGAATTTTTCCTCCCAAATTAGTGTTACCAAGTTCAGTTTTACCAAATTTGAGCAATTGGTGATGCTCGATGGTATTACTCCAGACAGCGGGTTCTCTGAAAAATCTAAAACCTGCATTATTTAAAGATGGCTAATGGAAGGAGGAATCTCATCACTTAGATTATTCTTTGAAAATGATAAGAACACAATATGATGGATAACGGTGCCAAGTTCCTCTCGGATTATGCCTGTGAATGCATTGTAGGAGAGGTCTAATACACCCAATACGGCTACCTTGAAGGGAACGGGAAGAAAGCCATTGAACATATTGTTATCCAAATCTAAGACATAATATTGGTGTAGTTTTAGGCTGATAGAAACTTGACCTTCGAAGTGATTGTATGAGAGGTTAAGACTTAACAGATGATCAAGTTCCTCCAGCCAACTTGGAACGCTTCCATAAAGGTTGTTGTTAGAGAGGTCCAAACTAACTAACTCGTATTGTGCTAAAATAAATGCAGGCACTAGACCTTCTATGCTACAGGAAGCCAATTGCAAATATTCAAAGAGCATACTTGGTATCCAATCTGGACTAATATGGAAAATCAAACTATTTTATGATAGACTCAAACATAAGAGACTAGTGCAGTTTTGGAAAGAAGTCTCTTTGAAAGACTTAAAAAACTCGGACAATCTATTCTTTTTTTAAATAAACGGTATCACATTCATCCATTGATAAGTCAATTCCCAAATATGGAGTTTTATGAAAACCAAATCGTAAATGACCCAACGTTAAAATGGAAACATATGACAATCCCTATGTTAAGTCTAAAATGAAGTATGGTAAATATGCTTTTATTAATGTGGCAGATGGAAGATAAGAGAGATAATTTTAGGAGTAAAATAAACCTTGTGGAGGTTTTTGTTGTCTTGCATATGCTTTCAAACCTGTATAAAGTTTGTGATAGAGAAGGCAAAAAATTTAGTGTGGGTGTGATATCACCTTACATTTCTCAAGTTCTATACCTAGAGAATAAGTTAATGAAACAAGATAAATAGTTTTTTTTATCAAAATGTCAATCCACTACAAGACCAGGACGCTTGGAGAATTACACACTACAATTTTAGCTTTGAGGACAAAGCTATTTTCAAGAGGGGTTGAATGTTAGGATCATATCCTAACTGATGAGGCCAGGAATTGCCTCATCCATGGACACTCTTTGATACATTTTTGACTATTTGACTTACCCTTTTTACTATGATTTTTATGTTAATTATGGAAAAATGCATTATATAATGATGTTTGCAAATTCTGGAATGACAAAGTGCATATGCTCTGTTTTGCTATTTTTACTGCAATTTCACCTATTTTTTAGTTAATAGTGTTATAGCAATTCAGAACTTGTTTGAATATCTGATGCTTGGTAATATTGTGTTCCTTTGGTTAAACTAATTCAAATGGAAAAGGGCACCAAGAATTTGTCCACTGTAGCTGACTGTGCAGGAAAATAGGTTGTAACTGTGATAGTTCCAACTAGCTGTACATATACAACAGGGCTTGGAATTAGTCACTCCAGCACATGCCACCGATGCAGAAGGGTGTGCAAGAGAGTGGAGAAGTCAACACGTTACTTCCTATGCATTTGGACCACAGATCAGCAACAAACGGTCACCTGCCTGTTGTTCCAGAGCAGTGCAGGAATAAGCGACGCAGGAATAGGGAATAGCGCAGGAACAATTGAAGGTGGTCAAAAAGTGATAAACCGGTGGAGGAAAGTATTGGAAATTGACCAGGAGGTTGTCCCAACTCATATGAACGTGATTTCCTCAATAGATGCAGCCCAACAATAATTAATGGATAAAGTTTGGACAAAGTAAAATCCTGTAGTCTAGGAAACAGTTATGCAATTAGCTATAAATCCCTGCAAAACAGTAACCAAGCATATCAGTGTTATCTTATAAATAATAAAGCTCCCATATGGTCGAGCATATATAGATATAGATATAGAGATAGATAGATAGAAAAATTAGCATAGAGTAAAGTTTTCCTGTAGCAGAACAATAATTTGCAGGTTTTTCCTGCATTACTGTAATGCATTTTTAGATTCAATAAAAAGGTGCAATCTTCAATTTTCAATTGGCATGTTGAAGTTGATGAGTAACAGCTAAATTCTCTTAGCATAACTCCTCACCTTCTTCTGGTTCTAGAAGCAAGGGCCACTTGCAGGCCAGAGGAAGGCAGTTTTCTGACAGAATTTCTTGCTGAATTCTTGCTGCAGCAGGTTAGCAGAATTCTGCCAGTTTTCATTTCTTTAGTAGTTTTCTGATAGATTTCAGTAGTGGACAACATTTCCTTGTATTTACAACAATTCCTAGATATTTTGTCATCTTGCAGTTTTACAGTCATTATTGATTCAATTTTGCATTACACAACAATTTCCAGATATCTTGTCATTTTGCAATTTGGCAGTTTTTGTTGATTCAATTTTGCAGTAGATGAAATTCTATTTTGATATTATCTAGTTGATTTACTTTCATGCAAGAATGTGTGTGTTCTAAATTCTGCACTTTATTTTTCTGTCATTTCAATTTAGCAACATTTCATTTTCTACAATTTTTAGATTCTGTCATTTCATTTCCTGTAATTCTGTTTCTGCAAAAGTAAATAGGAGTTAATTTCAGTTCTTAGAAGTTAAAGGTCACAACAAAACCCCCAATTGCTAACTGATCCACCAATAAAACCTGTTCTTGGATAAACTGAACTCGCAACTATGACACCTCCTATCGTATATAGCCTCTGGACACCGCCCTGGATTGACACACATAATGATTAAATGATGAATGAACAACGACCCTCATCATTTTTGGCACCGTTGTCGGGGAACAATCGGTGTTGTTAGGAAAAGTGAAACAGGTCAAGAATTGTGTTGCAATTTTTGAAATACTGCATTTCAGTTTATTTAGTGAATAGGCATGAATGCATAGGCCAAGAGATGAAAGAGGGAGGTTTATCAGGACTAGTTCTGAACCACCAAGGCATTCTTCATGATCAGATGAAGAATTTCCAGAGCAAGAAATACCTTCTTCACCAACTGAAGCTTTGGACAGATTAGAGCAAGAACTTTTTGCAGCACTTTCTGCTAAACGTTCCCTTAAGTCTGAACCATCCACATCAAACTCAAGAAAGAAAGCAACTATGGCAGCACCACTACCACCACTAGGTGGGTATGCTGATGATCCTCCTAAGACTTTTGAATATCCCATACGGTTGGATCCAGACTCTAGATGCTCCCATGAAAACTATTTCTCCATCCATATTGCCAATTTTTAGGGGAACTGTTTCAGAAGATCCTGATCAATTTTTGTTTGAATTCAAAGTGTTATGTCAGACTTATGACTACATAAATGATAATCAAAAATTGAAATTGTTTCCTTCTACGCTTAAGGATGCTGCTCTCCGATGGTTTATGAGTAATCTTGAACCTAATTCAATCCGTACTTGGGATGACATGGAGACTGCATTCTTACATAAATATCAGGATTATTGTAGAGTACGAAACAGAAAAGATGAGTTGTTTCGGATCAAGCAAGAAGAAGATGAGAGTTTAGAGGATTACCTTGATCGCTTTGCCTTTGTCCAAAAGAGATGTGGTCCTGTAGAACCTGATTTCTTAAAGCCTATCTTCTTAAGAGGATTGCAGGATGAATCTAGGGAAGTGTTAGATTTAATGGGAAAAGGAGACATAGATCAACTTGACCTTGAAGATATTGTGGAGTTATGTAGAAACTATTCCCGCACTCACCAACGGGAGAAAGAAAAGGAATTCTGGCAATAATGACATAAAGGAGTTGATGGAGGAAATGGCTAATTTAAAAACTGATATCCTTGTTCAACTCAATTCTGCATTAGGTGAGAGAAACACAAAACTCAATTCTACACCACCTTTGGCAATTTATTGCCCAAGATGAAAGAATAAGCATGCCTTGCAGGATTGCCCTTTAAACAAAACTTCTATTTGTGGAATTTGTTCCAAGGAACATTCCACGGATAGATGTCCTTTGTTGCCTCATCTAAAATCTATCTTAGGCACCCAAACAGAAGAACTTAATGCTATTGGGCAGAGATCCGGTGGTGGCTATACACAATATCCCAATGCTCCTCGGTTTCCAAACTGGGGACAATCTCCTTGGAATATGAACATGCCATGGGGACATGCAGAAGTCCCTGCACAACCTTGGAACCAACCTTGGATAGCTTCTCCAGATTGGTCACATTCTGGATGGATGAATCCACCTTGGAATGCAACTCATCCACAATGGACACAACAAGGACAAAGATGGGGACAACAATATCCACCATATCAAGGACAACAAAGGTATCAAGGGCAAGCTCAAAACTTGTTGCCAGCTCCTAATCCAAATTTTTAGGGAAGAACACAACATCAACAAATGCAACCAGTAAAACAACCTCCACTCCCAGCTCAGCCTGTGACTAACCCAAATAATACCAGACAAACAACCCCTGTTTATGAGGTTGAGTCTGAAGATTCTGCTGTAGTTCATGTACTTGACTGTAGTAACATCCAACTGCGTTCAGGGAAGGTTTTACCTGAACCTGTTCCACCCACCATTGAAGAAATAAGTGAGAAACAAGAACCTCCAAATCAGGAGACAATGCAACAAAAACAAAAAGAAGAAGTAACAAAAAAAATGCAGGAATCTTCTCCAATAGCATTACCATACCCTGAAAGGTTTGATCATATTGATACTGCCCCTGAATCAGAATTAGTGATAGAACTTAAAAAGATGTCAATTTCTCTCCCTTTGTTGCAGGCAATAAGGGATGTGCCTTCACTCAAAAAAACTATTCAGGAGTTATGTATCAAGAAACCTGGTAAAAAGAAGGCCTTTCCTAAAACTATTCAGGTAGAAGGAAAATTAGCTAATTTATTGTCCGAGAAACTAGTTCCTCCTAAATATAGTGACCCCGATAGTCCAATAGTTACAATTACTATTGGATTAATGCAAATTCCTAATGTGCTAATTGATCTTGGAGCTACAATTAATGTTATGACTAAGGACACAATGCAAAAATTGCAGCTCAAGAATCTCAATCCTACCACCATAGTTTTGGAAATGGCAGATAGGTCCGTTGCTAAACCTGAAGGTATCCTAGAAGATGTAGCCATTGAAGTCTCATCTTGGGAATATCCTATAGACTTCTTAGTGTTGCAGCCTAGAAAATCAGTCAATGGATACCCTATCATTCTAGGACGACCTTGGTTGGCTACTGCAACTGCTTTTATAGACTGCAGGTCAGGAGAAATGACCATTTCTAATGGTGTTGACCTAAAGAAAATTTATTTGTATCCACCGACTCAACCTTCAACTAAATTTTTTGGACAAATTTGGTATCCTGAATCCGATGAAGAACAGGAAACCATTGCCACTTTGGCTACAGTTGTAGTAAAAGAACATATTGAGGAAATCACTACACCGAGAGAGAAATATTCGAGAATGAAACTGTCCTAATTGAAACATTACAATCGGAAGGACTAACTGATGATCAAACTCTTGTTCATCGGTTGTTGTGGCAAGAAGAGGAACAAAATTTAGAACTTCTGTCATCCATGCCTAATCAGGAAAGATCATTCATTCTACCACATGGATGGCATCATCATCTCCTTAACACCTTCAAATGTCCTCTGATTCCACCAGGTATCATTTTTGAGATAGATTCTAGAGTATTTCATACTCTACAGCCACATCATTGTCCATTAAATGCATTAATAAGTAACTATGAAGCAGCTAGTTCTATCTATCCAGGGATCAAACAAATTGAAATCCAGCCAGGTAAATTTTTGAACATTAATAGCTAGCTAACTGAGGACCAGGAAACCAAATTATTTGTAGTCTTACAAAGACATGTTCAAGCTTTTGCATGGAATTATAAAGACATGACTGGAATTCATCCTGAGGTATGTACACATAGGATATACACAGAAAACGTAAAACCAGTAAGGCAACCTCAGAGACGTTTGAATCCTGCTCTAAAGGAAATTGTGAAAGAGGAAATTGAAAAACTCTTAGATGTTGGATTCATTTATCCAATTTCAGACAGTAAATGGGTTTCACCACTGGTCATTGTTCCAAAGAAAAATGGTAAAATGAGAGTATGTGTGGATTATAGGGAGTTGAATAAGGCCACACATAAGGATCATTTCCCATTACCATTCATAGACCAAGTATTGGATACCCTTGCTGGAAAGAAATTTTTTTGTTTCCTTGATGGTTTCAGTGGGTATAACCAGATACAAGTTGCCCCAGAAGACCAAGAAAAGACTACCTTTACATGTCCTTGGGGAACCTTTGCTTACAGGGTTTTACCCTTTGGTTTATGTAATGCTCCAACAACATTTCAGAGAGTTGTTTTAGCAATTTTTTCTGATTTAACCAATGAAAGTGTTGAAATTTATATGGATGATTTCACGGTGTTTGGAAATAGTTTTGAATATGCATTAGAACAACTTGAAAAAGTGCTGATTCGCTGTGAAACATACCACCTCTCTCTGAATCCTGAGAAATGCTTCTTAATGATGGAGGAAGGAATTGTCCTTGGACATCATATCTCTTCTTTTGGAATCAAGGTTGATCCTAAGAAGGTTGAAGTCATCAAAAACCTCCCTCCTCCACAAACTCAAACTGATGTACGCAGTTTCTTAGGGCACATTGGTTTTTATCGTAGATTCATTGCTAACTTCAGCACTATAGCAAATCCTATGTTTGCTCTACTCATGAAGGATTCTGAATTTGTTTGGTCTTCCGAATGTCAAACTTCTTTTGAAGACTTGAAGGAAAAGTTAACCACTCCACCTGTATTAAGAGGTCCTAATTGGGAGTTACCTTTTCATATTCAAACCGATGCTTCCAATACTGCTATTGGAGCTGTGTTAGGACAGATTGAAAATGGGGAGCATTATGCTATTTACTATATCAGTAAAAACTTGACAAGAGCTGAGAAAAACTACACTACCACTGAAAAAGAATTCTTGGCTGTAATCTATGCTATTAACAAATTTCGACACTATATCACAGGGTACCAAGTATTCATCCATACAGATCATACTGCAATCAAATATTTGATGAATAAACCATTGGTTAGTGCAAGAATTATTCGTTGGTTGATTCTGTTGTAGGAATTTGATGTTACCATAGTAAACAAGCCTGGGAAATCTAATGTAGTTGCAGATTTCTTGTCAAGAATACCAAATGCAGATATAGGGGAAGTTGTGGAAGATACCTTTCCAGATGAAAAGTTGTTTGCTATTTCTGTACAATCTCCATGGTTTGCAGACATAGCTAATTACTTGGCTACAAGGAAGATTCCTCTTCACTTTACCCCCAAACAAAAGAAACAGTTAATTAAGCAAAGTTCTTCTTTTCAATGGATAGAGGGCTTACGCAGGTGTATCCGCCAGGATGAAATATATGATATCCTACGGGCATGCCATGATGAACCATCAGGAGGGCATTATTCAGTCAAAAGTACTATTCACAAAATCTTGGGAACCAGATATTATTGGCCATCTTTGCATAAAGATGTAAAGAAGTACATTAGACATTGTGATGCTTGCCAGAGAATGGGAAAACCTACCTTTACTAATGAAATGCCATTACAACCTCAAATAGGAACAGAACCATTTGAAATATGGGGTTTAGATTTCGTAGGACCCATTAATCCCTCTTCCCAAGGCAAAGTGCATATCTTGGTATGTACTGATTATGTTACCAAATGGGTAGAAGCTCGTGCCTTTAAGCATGCTAGAGAAGAAAAAGTTGCTGATTTTCTGTATTCATAGATTTTTTTGCATTTTGGAGCCCCACAATCCATCACCACTGATCAAGGACCCCAATTTACTTCAAAATTTGTTGAAGCCTTCACTCAACTCTATCAAGTCAAACACAAAAAATCCTCACCTTATCATCCACAAGCCAATGGCCAAGTTGAAGTGACCAATAGGGAATTAGAATGAATTCTGACCAAAACCGTAGCAGTCCATAAAAGAAATTGGCTGGACAAATTACCATAAGCTATTTGGGCTTATAATACCACTTGGAAATCTACCACTGGATTTACGCCCTATGAATTGGTCTATGGAAAAAAACCGCTTTTGCCTATTGAGTTTGAATTACTAACTCTTCGAACTGCTTTGGAAGTAGGTATTGATCTGTCACAAGCACAAGAAGATCGTATTCTACAACTTGATGCATTGGATGAACTGTGCATGGATGCACTACATCAGACGGAGATAATCCAAGCACAACGGAAGATGTGGCATGATAGTCACATAAAGCAGCAGAAATTTTAGCAAGGTGACTGGGCCTTGTTGTTTGATTCACAATACAAGGATTTCCCTAGAAAGTTGCAGACCAGATGGCTTGGACCATATCAAATTGAGGAAGTGTTTGACAATGGAGTTGTTCGTCTTACACCTATTGATGACTCACAACGCAAGTTGGTGGTGAATGGACATCGTCTTCGTATGTACCACAAACCATACAACAAGGCAGAATTTCTCAAGCAAGTGGAAAGTTTGGATGTACACATTTGGGAAGAAAACACTTCTTCCATCCCAAATTCAGCAGATTGACACAAGATTTTGATTTAAAAAAAAAAAAAAAATAAGAAATTCAGGAAGTGAAAACCTCTTTGAGGCACTCCTGAGTTGGGTTTACATGAAAACCGGTTTTCCGGCATGTTTACCTAGTTGGTTTCACTATCATTGTTCGGTCTTGTCTCATGACCGTTGTTTCGTCTATTTTCAGATTGCACCTACCTTAGGTTAAAGATTGATTAGCTGGAAATCTCAGTAGGAGCACCTCGAAATGTAGATAAAATGGTTATAACAGGTATGTGTCTTTTTCATTCTCCGAATAATGTAAATCATTAGTATATAGTGTATATATCCTTGATTAGTATAAAAGCATGTAAAAATGGGGAATCAAACATGGAAAGTCCTTGTCAGTAATGCCTCTGCCTCAATTCTGCTCTAGAATGAAAAAAATAGAAGTGCGCTGGAATAGGGAAGTGCAGGAATAACCTGTTATATTCCAAAGTGCAGGAATAATCCATAAAGCGCAGGAATAAATTTTTTATATCCCAGAGCGTAGGAATGATTTAACAAGTGCAGGAATAAACTGTTTATATCCTAGAGCATAGGAATGATTGATTAAGCGCAAGAATAAATCACTAAGCGTAGGAATGAAATTATGTGTAAAAACTATTTATGACACGTGGCCTGAGGTGAGTTAATTGGTTTAGAAGGAAAAATATGAGTCATCGACTCATGGTTGCATGTGACAGGGTCCATAACAAAATGAGCGAGTCAGGTGGAATCCAGCGCCAGCATTACTCAAGTCAGGCTGCTCTATTATTCCTACGATGATTGAAACCTAAACGACGCTTGCATAGAGACAAAAGAATAAGAAAGAAGGGGATGGAGAAATTGAGTTTTTAATGCATAGAAATGTTTGTAAGGGGGTAAAAAGACTTAGTTTACCAGTCCCTTGGAATGAAGTTGCAATGTGGGTAATGAGGTACATCACTTGTGACGGCCAATTTCCTATTGTATCTGGCCCACACCTTCGTATCCTCAACCATCTGCGCCATGGAGCAGTTAAACCAGAATGTAGGGTTAATGTGCCCTTATACCTTTTTCAGGAGTTAAAGGCTATGGCCAGCAAATACCAAGCAGGGAAGGGAATCCCTAAGCACCATGGGCTCATCAAACTGATTTTTCAATATCACTTTAGGGGCAACCCTAGAAATTTTGACCGCTTCTTTGCCCCTTGGGCAGAAACAAATGACTCTAATCCTGCATCAGAGGAAGGGGAAGTAGAGGAAGAGGAAGTAGAGGAAGAAGAAGCAGAGGAAGACTCTACAGGAAACCCTAGACCAGAACCCTCTAAAATTAGAATTTCTCCCTCTCCAGATGGTCCCCCATCTTCACGAACTAGGAAATAGCAAGCATCCACATCTGGTTCTCAGTCAAAAAGAAAAAGGGTAACCTTTGCAGATACAGTACAATCCAGTAGGGAAATTGGAAGTGCAAGTGAACATGCTCCAGAATCTGCTCCTAAAACAATAGCAACATCTGCAGTTGCTCCAGAACATCCAAAACCTGCACCTGCTAAGAAGTATCTAGGGTCTACAGGGTTAAGAAGGTCTGCTAGACTTCAAAAAACTAAAACCCTACCAGAAGAACTAATAGATATCACAGACCCAAATGAAGGAGAAACCAGAACAGAGGATGCACAGGAACCAAATATTGAAATAGAAATGACAGACACAGGGATACAGACCATGGAGCTGGATACAACTATGGATGAAACCTCAATAAGCCCTGTATGTCCATTAGTTGATTATTCTGACTCTGATTCTGAGGAGCCGCTAAAATTTGATTCTGAACCAGTTGGAGATGATTTGAATGTTTTAATGCATGCTGATTCTGAGCAGTATTCTGAGTCTGAGTCTGAAGAGGAAATCGATATCCACACTCAATTGCATGCTGCAAAGAGTGTGATTAAAACCCAGACCCATTGGATTGAGCAAGCTGAAGAGACCATAAAACAAAAGGATCAACAAATTGATCTGCTTCAACAAAAAATTCAAGATTTGCAGAACCAGTTGTCTCAACTGGAATATCAGTCTATAGAGTTACCAGAAGCATCACAGGATGAATGGGCCCAGATTCTCTTAGATTTAGCTAAACATTCTGAGGCAAACATAGCACCTACACAGAGATCACCTGATAGAGAGGAAGCAGGAATGGTAGTATCTGATGATGAGAGTCCATCAAGAATTCTGCTGACAAATGATACTACACTTCAGCAGGAAACACAGACACCTTCTGTAGAGGAACAAGAAGCTGCAACACAAGATCAGGTATCCACACCCTCTCCTCTCATTGCTATTACAACAGAACAAGGGACACAAATAGATTTGCCTGTTGTAATACCAACTGTGGAAGTTGGTGTACAAGTGAATATAGTGGCACAAATGCAACCTATTGTAAGACCCCCAGACATAGTGCCTTTAACTAGGTACAATGAAGACCTGGCATATTGGATGACTCAGTGTCACCAGTTAGAGGGCAAAGTTGCCACTTTAAACTCTGAAGCAGCCAAAGTAGCAGAGAAGGAAACAAAGATTACTAGGTTAAAAGCACAGGTGAAGGATGTATGTCAGATTGCAGAATATGCAATACAGTGCAGAAGACCACCTAGGTTTTATAGCCTCCTACTCAAGGAGAGATACCTTCGCTGGAAAATCATGAGACTTGCTTCTAAGCTGCCTCATCAGTTGAACACTCCTGAAGAATTCATAGAGGCATTTATGCAAAGTCCAACAGAGCAACAAAACCTGTTATGTGAGTTATTCTTGCATAATTTCTTTTTGCCCATAGAAAGTATGTTTTTGCCTCACATTTATACAGGTGATTTACAACTTAGAGCTTTCATGTCCACTCTACAAAATCAGATTTACTGGGACACAAAAAAGAAGTTCACCAAGGAATTGGAATCATAGGCTATTTTGCTTATCATACTTGCTCCCCTAAATCATAGAGATTGTACAAATGTTCATTATACCTTCATGAGGGATATCATAATGAAACAACTCTATCTAGGGAACCTTCATAAATGTATAATCCAGTTTCAAAATTTTTGTGCAGATTTCTTTGATGATGCTGTGGCAGCTTGTAAAAATAGATGGGGTGAGTTATCTATCTCTCTCCAGAAAAGAGAGCCAATTTCTCCCACCAATTTGCTGTGGTCAAGGAGAAGGGCAGAAGGCATTGTCCTAATTATATCAGAAATCAAGGAGCTTTGGATAGGTCTGAGATATAGGATGCCCATAATTATTACTCCTATCCCCTACTTCTTTGATACTGACCCACAACCTGATGTGCACTTCCAACAGTGGTTTCAGTCCATCAAAGTAGTTAGTGGATTCTACAAAATTGGTGGCGCATTACTCAAATTTCATGAAAGATGTCTAGACCTGGATCTATGTGCTGTTGTCGCTGTACAAAATGCATGAGGACATGCATCACCATAAGTTGGGGGGAATGATGAGGCCAAGAATTGCCTCATCCATGGACACTCTTTGATACATTTTTGACTATTTGACTTACCCTTTTTACTATGATTTTTATGTTAATTATGGAAAAATGCATTATATAATGATGTTTGCAAATTCTGGAATGACAAAGTGCATATGCTCTGTTTTGCTATTTTTACTACAATTTCACCTGTTTTTTAGTTAATTAGTCAATAGTGTTATAGCAATTCAGAACTTGTTTGAATATCTGATGCTTGGTAATATTGTGTTCCTTTGGTTAAACTAATTCAAATGGAAAAGGGCACCAAGAATTTGTCCACTGTAGCTGACTATGCAGGAAAATAGGCTGTAACTATGACAGTTCCAGCCAGTTGTACATATACAACAGGGCTTGGAATTAGTCACTCCAGCACATGCCACCGATGTAGAAGGGTGTGCAAGAGAGTGGAGAAGTCAACACGTTACTTCCTACGCATTTGGACCATAGATCAGCAACAAACGGTCACCTGCCTGTTGTTCCGGGGAAGTGCAGGAATAAGCGGCGCATGAATAGGGAATAGCGCAGGAACAACTGAAGATGGTCAAAAAGTGATAAACCGATGGAGAAAAGTATTGAAAATTGACCAGGAGGTTGTCCCAACTCATATTAACATGATTTCCTCAACAGATGCAGCCCAACAATAATGAATGGATAAAGTTTGGACAAAGTAAAATCCTGCAGTCTAGGAAACAGTTATGTAATTAGTTGTAAATCCCTGCAAAACAGTAACCAAGCATATCAGTGTTATCTTATAAATAATAAAGCTCCCATATGGTCGAGCATATAGAGATATAGATATAGAGATAGATAGATAGAAAAATTAGCATAGAGTAAAGTTTTCCTGTAGCAGAACAGTAATTTGCAGGTTTTTCCTGCATTACTGTAATGCATTTTCAGATTCAATAAAAAAGTGCAATCTTCAGTTTTCAATTGGCATGTTGAAGTTGATGAGTAACAGCTAAATTCTCTTAGCATAACTCCTCACCTTCTTCTGGTTCTGGAAGCAAGGGCCACTTGCAAGCCAGAGGAAGGCAGTTTTTGACAGAATTTCTTGTTGAATTCTTGCTACAGCAAGTTAGCAGAATTCTGCCAGTTTTCATTTCTTTAGTAGTTTTCTGACAGATTTCAGTAGTGGACAACATTTCCTTGTATTTACAGCAATTCCTAGATATTTTTGTCATCTTGCAATTTTACAGTCATTATTGATTCAATTTTGCATTACACAACAATTTCCAGATATCTTGTCATTTTGCAATTTGGCAGTTTTTGTTGATTCAATTTTGCAGTAGATGAAATTCTATTTTGATATTATCTAGTTGATTTACTTTCATGCAAGAGTGTGTGTGTTCTAAATTTTGCACTTTACTTTTTTGTCATTTCAATTTAGCAACATTTCATTTTTTGCAATTTTTAGATTCTGTCATTTCATTTCCTGTAATTCTGTTTCTACAAAAGTAAATAGGAGTTAATTTCAATTCTTAGGAGTTAAAGGTCACAACAAAACCCCCAATTGCTAACTGATCCACCAATAAAACCTGTTCTTGGATAAACTGAACCTGCAACTATGACACTTCCTATCGTATATAGCCTCTGGACACCGCCCTGGATTGACACACATAATGATTAAATGATGAATGAACAACGACCCTCATCACTAAAATTAATTAATAATCTTAATAATAATAATATATTCTATCCTATGGTCATAATAATAAAATAATATAATAATTAATTATATTAATTATTATATTATTATAATATTAGGGTTAGGAAGCATTGCAACCTTTCACCTATAACCCTAGAGTGGGTATAAAACATTGTGAGAACTTATCATTCCAATATGCATGAAATATATAATATATGATTTATTAAATCATTGAAGGGACTTCCCGAAAATTCAAAAGTGATTCTTTTAGATTTAGATTATTATTTATTTATCATTTTATGTGCTAGGAACCCTAGGTTCCTATCAAATTCCCACATCAAATAGTGCAAAATATAAACCACAACTCATAAATCACATCACCATAGTATACCCTCAATAATGGTGCTTCAAACATTAGCTTTGCCAAATTAAAACATTAATTATTCATTCTCCAAAAATTGTGGCAAAAGGCATACCTTAGAAAATAAAATATTTTTTCGGCTCCGAAGAATGCGACAACAACAAACCATGCAAAAATGGGTTTCGGGTGACTCGAACCTGAGACCTACAGTGAGTGTGCCTTTGCACTCCCTCCACCAACCAAGTGGGCTAAGCTTCCCACGTGGAAGCTATTCCACCTTGTGCTCCTTATGCTTCCTCTTACACCCACGAGATTTTAAACAATGAACAATGCTTCAACCAATACAATGCTAAAACGATGCTCGCGAGAATCAAACACACGACCTTCGTGCTATCAACACCTTTGCAAAATCCAAGCTGCCACTAGGCCATGCTGCCCAATGTGATTTGGGAAGTGGTCCCTATCTGCTTTTAACCGTTCGCAATGTCACATAAAAAAAACACAAGCTATTTCCTTCGCATATACCACACAATATTATCAATGAGCAAGGATAATCGATTTAAAAACTTGGTGGCATATTTATATGCCTTTCCATTTTCTTGGAAATTTCAGCGCTTTTAAAAATGCCCTCATGACGTCGATGGACATGGCGGAAATTTTTTTATTTAATTTTAAAATTAAAATTAAAATTTTAAATAAATTAAAATTTAAACTAAACCTTTAAAATTAAATTTCTCCATCACCGGGGCACCTTTTTCGATGAAACAAAAAGCCAACTTGGGTTTTAAGAAAAACCCATTTCAAGTATGCCATCCATGGTTTTAAATAAAACCTTTTATTTTTCCTGCCTTTATTTTGATAAAAACCCTTGCACTTTCAAAAAACATAGTGCACCCCATCATAGATCATTTTGACGTCAACTAACCTTTTGAAATCAATGACAAAATTTTAGCTTAGGGACTCAAAATATTCAACAATCTCCCCCTTTGTCATTGATGGCAACCCATATTCATTTTACTAAAACCTGATCTTCTTTTCTTCTCCCCCTAGGACTTTTCTCCCCCTGGGACTTTGCTACCCTTAGCTCAATGCTCTCTCAAATATCAAATTTCTCCCCATATAAAAACTCTTCCCAATATACACAAATCTCTCCTTTGACATCAATGGAAAATGGTCACCTTTGGGGCTCGGTGCTAAGAATGAGCCTCTTATCTTAGCCCATCCCCAACCTCCACATGAGGTGGTTAATTCTGGGGTGAGAGTATTTCTACTTCTGAAATTCACTGCTCTTTGCTTTTATCTTTCTCTCTTATTTTTTGAGTCTTCTGAATCCTCTCACTATTTCTTTCCAAGTCATCATCCCTATTCTTGTCATAATTTCTGTTCCTGTTCATGTTCTTGTTCTCATCCATGTTCCTATTTCTGTTCTCATCCATGTTCCTGTTCCTATTCCTGTTCTCATCCATGTTCTTGTTCCTATTCCTGTTCTTGTTCTCATCTATGTTCTTGTTCCTATTCTTGTTCTTATTTTCATCCATGTTCCTTTTCCTTTTCACATTTATGTTCCTATTCATATTCATGTTCCTGTTCATTCTTGATTTTGAAATATTTGCTCTACACCATCTTGCTATGTGACCATAATTATTGCACTTATAACACTTAATATTATTATTCCTTGGAGGTGCAACTGTCTTAGGACTTCTTCTAGTGAAGCCATATCCTCTTCTGTCATGAAACCTACAATTCATTGCCTTGTGATCAAACTCCTTGAGTAGCAATATCCTTGGAAAATCTATCATTTCCCATAATACCGTATTTCATATGTCCTACACTATGAAGTCATGTGCCCAAACCTATGACATGAAAAACATCTTCCATTGAAGAAACCTTGACTAGACCCCATTGGTCTCTTAGTCTATTCTACCTATTTCATGTTCCATCTGTTCCTTGTGTATTGTTCCTTTCCTTGTTGAACTTTCTATTGTCCAAATTATCCTTAGAGGTCTCACTCTATATTTTAATTACTTCTTTTGACTCTTCTTCTGTTTTGGTGTTTGAGCTTGGATCTCCTTTTTCTTCTTCTTGTTTCCCTTGTTCTTCTTTATAACTAAGTCCTGTTATGGTGACTGATGACCTTTGTGCATTGATAGTACTTTCCAAGGTCTTTAAAATTATCCTCAAACTTGTGTAGCTTGTCATTAGAACCTTTTACTTCCATCCTTAGTGAAACTATCTCATGCTCTAATATTTTACACTCTAGATCTTTTGTTTTTAATTTTTTAGCCATACCTTCTTCAATTTTTATTGCCTCTTCAACCTTGATTTTGAAGTTAGTGAGTTCCTATAGAAATATTACCTTTTCTTTCTCATCTTCTTGAGATTGATCCCTTAATCCCGAGTTCTCCATTTTTAGTTCTTCAAGAGTAATCATAAGCCTTTCACATTCTATCTCTTTTTCCTTTGACTATTTAATCATACCTTCTTCAACTCTTCTTTCTTTTTCAACCTTATCTCTCAAGTTAGAGATATCCTGTAGAATCTTTGTCTTACATTTCTTATCTTCTTGTATTTGAGCCTTCAATTATAAATTCTCTCTTTTAAATTCAATAAGATCCTTAAGCGTAGCTTTACCTTTTTCTTTTTTTGGAGCATCTTCTTTTTCTTCTATTTGTGAAAGTAGAGTTTCTTCTTCATACCTATTTTGATTGTCCCTATTATCATTTCTTGAACCAATATCTAGGATTTCATTTTCGAGGATATAATATTCATCTTCACTACTACTAAACCTATTACAATACCTTCCATCATGGCCAAGTTGACCACAAACAAAACATTCTTGTGGATAATAAGCTACATGGTGACCTGTGTTCCCACATCTGGTACAAAACTTTATCAGTCTGGATATTTCTCCATTACTTTATTCATCTATTGAATCTATTTCCATGTGTCCTACCAACACAACAATATTAAACTCATATTCCTTTTCATTCATGACCATAGGTGTTATTTTATTCTTGTGTCTCATGCTTCTACTCTTGCCTTTCTTTACCATTTGTGTTCTTGTAGGATCTTCCTTCAAGCTGTTAAAATTCTTCCGAAGGAACCGAATCTAATACCAATTGAAGAACACAAGCTTATACTGAGAGGGGGGTGAATAGTATAAGACCACTTTTTACTTTTCCTTTCAATTCAATATTAATCAATATAATAAATGGCAATATCAATAGAAATAACCACAACAATGCACAAAACACCATACACAATAGAGACACCACAATTTACGTGGTTCACCCAATGTGGGCTACTCCACGGAGAAAATATTTTACTAAAATTTTCTCAATCAATCTCTTTGGGAATCCTTCCCAATTACAATGTTTATGGACCTCTGTCCAAAGGATATGTTGATCCCCTAATCTCAAGTTTGTGGATCTCTTCCACAGGAGAACTCTTTCCCCTTCTGCTCTAGCTAGTGATCTTCTAGAAGACTTTGTCTCTCTGCTACACTAACTGGTGGATCTCTCTCCACTTGAAGACTCCTCACTCAGATATATCTTCAATTGTCTTGGCTTTTGGATCTCTATCCACTAAGACTCTGTCCTCTATACTCTGTCACCTCCAAATATCTATCTCAATAGGTTCACTCAGAACCTTCTCAAATCTTCTCAACAAGCTCACTCAGAACTTGTCCAAATATGCTCAACAAGCTCACTCAAAACTTGTCCAAATATACTCAACAGGTCCACACAGAACCTACTCAAATATTCTCAATAGGTCCACATAGAACCTGCTCAAATATGCTCAATAAGTCCTCTCTAGGACTTTTCCAAATCTGATCAATAATTCCTCTCTAGGACTTGCTCAAATCTTCATAGCAAGCTTCCACAAAATCTTACTCAACATCAGTCCACAAGCCTTCTCAAAGACTTGTCTCAAATTTACTTAACAAGCTCACATAGAACTTGTCCAATCTCATAGAATCATAAAGAGAATTGTTAGAGACTCAATATGTTCTATACTTAATGCTCAATCAATATCTCAACTCAATATCATAGAAGCATAAAGAGAATTGTTAGAGACTCAATATGTTCTATACTCAAATCCAATCTCAACTCAAATCAATCTCATAGAAGCATAAAGAGAATTGTTAGAGACTCAATATGTTCTATACTCAAATCCCAATCTCAACTCAAATCAATATCATAGAAGCATAAAGAGAATTGTTAGAGACTCAATATGTTCTATTCTCAAATCTCAATCTCAACTCAAATCAAGAATATAGAATAGTTTATTTTATGGAACTTGAACAACCACATGCATCCACTTGACTAGGCTCAATCAACTCAACTCAACCAATCACCTTAATGAACAACCCTTTCTCACAAACCCTAGTCCAAGCATGTATCAACCAACTCAAAATATTTCCAACAATGCTCAACAACAAATCTCACATAACAATGATACTCATGTTCTTTTCTAACTCAAGTTCAAGTTCTTTGCACAACCAATGGGCTTCAACAACAATGCTTATAAAATAAGGTTTAATCACAACTCTCAATCCAAAAAACCTTGAAGCATTTAACCAATCACTTTCGAAAAGGAAACCACAATCAATCCTTTTCACTCCAAAGATATTTTTAGAAATCAACCACCATAATCAATCAATAGGAGAATGTGCCCATACCTTTTATGAAGATGAAGAAGCCTCTTTGGAAATCTACCACAATCACAATATTCTCTTGCCAAACTTCATGAGGGTTAGGAGAAATTACAAAACAAATATCATAACCTTTTACACCTTATTTCTCCTAGTCAAAAATCACATCCACCTCTAGAAAATAATTAAAAATAATTATTTCCTCAATTAATTAAGCATAGCATGAATATCACCACAACCATTTACCATTCCCTTATTTCTCCTAAAAATCACTTTGCACTAATGCACAACTCACTAAGCTCCTTAATGCAAAAATTCCCACATCAAATAGTGCAAAATATAAACCACAACTCATAAATCACATCACCATAGTATACCCTCAATAATGGTGCTTGAAACCTTAGCTTTGACAAATTAAAACATTAATTATTCATTCTCCAAAAATTGAGGTGACATGCATACCTTAGAAAATAAAATATTTTTTCGGCTCCGAAGAATGCGACGACAACAAACCATGCGAAAATGGGTTTTGGGTGACTCGAACCCAAGACCTGCAGCGAGTGCACCTTTGCACTCCCTCTGCCCACCAAGTGGGCTAAGCTTCCCACGTGGAAGATATTCCACCTTGTGCTCCTTATGCTTCTTATTTTCACCCACGAGCTTTTAAACAACGAACAACACTTCAACCAATACAATGCTAAAACGATGCTCACGGGAATCGAACTCACGACCTCTGTGCTATCAACACCTTTGCACAATCCAAGCTGCCACTAGGCCACACTTCCCAATGTGATTTGGGAAGTGATCGTTGTCTGCTTTTAACCGTTCGTTGCATCACATAAAACAAAACACAAGCTCTTTCCTTCGCATATACCATGCAAGATTATCAACAAGCAAGGATAATCGATTTAAAAACTTGGTGGCATATTTATATGCCTTTCCCTTCACTTGGAAACATCGACACTTTTAAAATTTCCCTCATGACGTCGGCGGACATGGCGGAAAACTTTTTATTTAATTTTAAAATTAAAATTTAAATTTTAAATAAATTAAAATTTAAACTAAACCTTTAAAATTAAATTTCTCCATCATCGGGGCACCTTTTTTGATGAAACAAAAATCCAACTTGGGTTTTAAGAAAAACCCATTTCAAATCTGCCATCCATGGTTTTAAATAAAACCTTTTATTTTGCCTACCTTGGTTTTGATAAAAACCCTTCCTTGCACTTTCACAAAACATAGTGCATACCATCATAGATCCTTTTGACATCAAATAACTTTTGACATCAATGACAACATTTTAGCTTAGGGACTCAAAATGTCCAACACTTTGACTAGGGAATCTTCCAGGATGTTGAAAAGGATGGGAGATAGCAAGTCACCCTGTCGTAGGCCTTTGACACTCGAAAAAAAACCAGCCGAGGAGTCGTTGATGAGGATGAAGAACCACGAGGAAGAATAGTAGCTATGAAGGAGGTAAACCCAAGAAAGGTGAAAGCCAAACTTGACAAGGATATCATAGAGGAAATCCTAGCTGACCCTATCGAAGGCTTTGTTCATGTCGAGCCTGATAAAGAGGGCTGGTTTTTTGCAAGGGAGGCTGAGTTTAGGGTTTCATAGATGGTGATGACCCCGTCTAGGATGTTCTTGCCTTTGACCGAGCTACCGTGGCTAGGGTCAATGATGAGGGGGAGGATCAATTTCATCCTCTTAGCCATGACCTTGGTGAGGATATTGTAGAGGATATTACAGAGGTTGATGGGTCGGTAGTCTAACAAGGATCTACAGGCATGATACTTGGGGATGAGAGCTATGAAAGTAGAGTTAATCCCTTGAGGGATGGAATTGGAGGATTGGAGCTCTTTGATGGCTTCACACACATCCCACTCCACAATATCCCAAAAATATTGGTAGAAATAGGGAGAAAACCCATCCGATCTTGGACCTTTATTTCATTGCATGGAAAAGAGGGCTCCTTTGATATCGTCATGGGAAAAAGGGCTAATGAGCATGGACTTAGCCGCCTGGGTGACAGAGGAGGGGATGTTGGCCAGGAGATCAGACTTGTTTTGGTTGTCACACTCAGGAGGACTACTGAGAAGAGCTTGAAAGTAAGAAATTGATTCATACATGATCTCATAGATGTCCTTGGTGCTGGATCTGTTGCTACAGGTGATCTCATGGATTTTGTTCATGCCTTTGTGCCTCATGGTGGATGCATGGAAGAAACTAGTGTTGGAGTCACCATATTTGATCCAAAGGTCTCTAGATTTATTTCTCTAAAAAATTTCCTCCCTGGCTAGAATGTTGTGGTACTCGGTCAAGAGGTTCCTTTCTTCATTCCTAGTTGAGCTGCTTTGGTCTCTAGCTTTGATCTGCCTTCCAATATATTGGAGTTTTTCTATGATGGCCTGCTTACTGAAAAGATGTTTTTGAACACCTCTTTATTCCACACATTTAGTTTCTCTTTGAAAAATTTGAGCTTTTGGGAAAATTGGAAGGTATGGGACCCCGAGACAGGATGCTACCACTAGAGGGTGACTTGGGTTCTGAGATCTTGGTGATGGAGCCACATAGATTCAAAATGAAAGGGGGTATTGAAGGATGGAGGTTTGCCTACTTCCAGGAGGAGAGGACTGTGGTATGATCCAATCTTGGGGAGGGCAAGGAGGGATGCGTCCCCAAAGATCGAAATAGCCTCTCTGGATATGAGGAACCTATCAAGCTTTACCTAAATAAGCCCACTTACTATTCTTTTGTTGCTCCATGTGAAATTAGCTCCTTTGAGCTGAACATCAATGAGCTCATTGAGATTCATGAAGTCCTTGAGATCCTCCATGCTTCTGTTTGTGGTGTTGAGTCCCATTATTTTTTTAGGGGTATAGAGGACTATTAAAGTCTCTTTCATTGATCCAAGGGATGTTTCTAAAAGTGCTCCCCATATGACGAATGGTGTTCCAAAGTGCTACTCTTTCAAGGGGGAAATTTGGGGTATATACATTGGACAGTATCTAGGAGGAGTTGTTGGTATTACAACGAAAGAGGACGTTGATGATTCTGTTGGAGGACGATAGAAGTCTCACTTCGACCTAAATAGGATCCCACAAGAACATGAGTCCTCCTGAGGATCCTTGGGTGGGGCTAATGAGGGCATCGCCCCTGATCCAAATTGATTTGGTCGATCTGAGAGAGGAGGCATCATCATTTTTGGTTTCTTGGAGGATGAGTATGGTAGGATTACATTCTTTCCTAAGGTTAGCAGTGAGGCATTGTTTGGCTGCTCCATTTAGGCCTCTCACATTCCATGAGAGGATCTTCATTTACAATTTTTTTGGGATTTTTTGCCTCCCTTTATTTGTTGAAGGGGAGGTTTGTTCCTCTTGGGTCTTCTTTTTGCATGTCTGAGCTCTCAGGGAAGAGGGTGGACTGGGTTCCATTAGCTATATCTTATACTGCCTATTTATTTCGCTACTCCATGATGGATGGTCTTCCCATTTTTTTATCGCTTCCAAAGACGATGGAAGATTTTTTGCTTTTGGTGTTTTTTGGGCTAAATCTCCCAGATTGGAGAGGGATAAACAGAGGGATTTCCACCTCTTCAATGATAGGGATATGGGAAGGTCCAGATCTTTTCGGTGATGGGGAGGGAGAGGATTGAGATGGTTCCTATGAATAGTTTCTAGAAGATCATCAAACTTGGATTTGAAGTAACTATGAGAGGGAGGGGAGGAGCCTGGTATTGATTGGTCTCATCACCATAATCGACTATTTTTTTACCTTTTATTTTAGAGGGGGCTTCTTGCCCACGCGATGTAGTCTTTCATCGTTCCATTGAGGGGCCATTTTTGGAGGTTCTTGATGGAGGTGCCTGTGTCCATTCCTTGGTGCAGGGGGTTTCGGGGCTACTCCTTCAGATGACCTGGTCTATGATTCACACCTTTTGCTGCTTCTTTAGAAGCTTAGAACTGATATTTTATGGTGGGACACTGATTCCTTAAGTTTCCTTGGGAGTGGAAATGCACGTAAAAAGTAGGTTTATTATCGTACTCCAGAGGTTGACACCTTAAGAGATATAATCCATGAAAGAGGTTGACATGGGTGGCGAGCTCTAAGTCCAGATTGGCATTAACACAAATGCGAGCATGGACCATCTGAGATTAGAATTTGGTAGATGGATCGAATGCTATAAGATCATCGATGGTTCTGGAAATCCCCTTATCGATGTCCTCGTGCCATAACTAGAAAGGGATATTAGGTAACCTAACCTAGATCGGGGTAAAGTTAATGTTTTGGATTTCAGGATCGAAGTCTTTAGCCCATTGAAGGATTGTTTAATTTTTATAATCACTGAAGGTCATAGAAATTATCTCTGATGGTGGACGTCGTGCTCTAGGAGCTGCGACAATAGGTGACATCGCTAGTAGCGATAAAGGATGTCGCATTCCAAGGCCACACCTTCGAGCGATGCAAGCAAAGATTTGTGCCATTGGAGGTCGCTACGCTGTCGGGCGGTGCACACCAAGCACTTGGTAAAAAATTTGCCTAACAAAATCTGTGTCGTCGGGCGTCACTGCACCGACAGGAGTCACGCTAGGCTAGTCGCGACATCAGACATCACAGGTCCAAATACTTAGAGAATTAAACTTAAGGAAAATTTGTCCAATGTCACATGCTTCTAACCTAATGTTGAATTATGCACATCAACTTGTGTGACAATGGGATTTACCCACGAAGATGGTGATTGCAGTCTTTTGTCACTAAGGCAAAAAATGAACAGACAAAGTTTTAAAGACTTCGAATCTTAAGTAAAATGTAAAATGAATCTTCTTATCTAAACTCAAAAATAGGAGAGCAGAATAAAATGAAATGCAGAGGATTTAACCAAACCCTTATAGATACCTAAAAAAATTGGTAAACTATTTATTTATATGAGCAAATGAGGTTACAATGATCCTCAATAGAGGGTTTGCAAACTTTTGCAACTACTATTGTAGGATAAACAACTGAGGTTTAAAACCACCGAGACTGCTACTCAGATTGGGAAAAAATGTGCTTCTCTATTCACAAAACTAGTTTACTTCTGCTGCCCTGCAAATGACTACATCAATCTCCTATTTTATGCTACATCTAAATGCCAACCAAAACTGGGGTTTATATAGAAAGGGATGATGAACCAATCAACAACCCTCGCACGAAGGAAATAACCAATAACCAAACTCGCACGTGGGAAGTAAATATTGATTGGACAACGAATTCGTGTGATGTCAAATCAAAGGTTTTGGCGAGATGCCCAAGTTCATTTTTTTTGGCGAGCACTTCTCGGAAACGCTCACTTTTAGAGCGAAGTTGGGCAGAGAGTAAAAATCAGGTTTAACATTTCTAAAACCATCCTTTAAACCTTATTTCATGAAAATTTTGACTCCCAACTGTTCTCGCAATCTATTGAAGTCTTCCTCCTTCAAAGGCTTCGTGAAAAGGTTAGCTAACTACTCCTTGGATCTACAAAACTATAGCTGAATTTCGCAAAACTTCACAAGTTCTCTGATGAAGTGATACCAAATGTCGATATGCTTCGTTCGACCATAGAACACTAGATCCTTCGACAGTGCAATGACAAAGTTGTAATCGCAAAACACTGTTGTCATGCCTTTTGGTGGATGGTTAAGTTCACCAAGAACTCTTTGCAACCAAACTGCCTGGCATGCAACTGATGTGGCAACGACGTACTCTGCTTCAACAGTGGACAAAGCAACAATCAGTTGATTCTTGGATGCCCATGACACTACTCCTAACCTGATATGGAAGGCATACTCGGAGGTGCTCTTTCGATCATCAATGCTTCTAGCCCAATCACTATCTGTGTAGCCCACCAGTTCTAGTTGGTCTTGTATGGTGTAAAAGATGCCATGGTTCTGCATCCCATTGACATAGTGTAAGATCCACTTTCCTGCTTGCCAATGCATGTCCTTCGAAGTCTCCATAAATTGGCTGATGAAGCTGACTCTGAATATAAAATTTTGTCGAGTTGCAATCAGATACATCAGACTGCCAACTAGCCGCTAGAACAAAGTTGGGTCAATGTTTCTCCTAGAGTCTAACTTGCTCAGCTTCAAGCCTGTGGCAACAAGTATGATGACAGGTTTGCTGTCCTCCATATTGAACTGCTTTAGAACTTCCTTCACATACTTTCCCTGAGAAATGAATATGCCATCTGCTGATTGGTCAACTTCGATGCCGAGAAAATACTTCATCAGCCCCAAATCTGTCATCTTGAACTCCTTCTTCATGGTTGTTTGGAACTGGGTAAACAATGCAACACTGTTTCTAGTGTAAATAAGATCGTCCACATACAGGTAGATGATTATGAGCTCCCCTGCTTTGTTTATGTTCAGATACAGGGAGTGCTCATATGGGTATTTGACAAACCCATTATCCTAAAAATAGCTATCAGTCCGACTGTACCAATCCTAGGATGCCTGCTTCAAACCATATAAGGCCTTCTTCAGCTTCAAGACTTTACCCTCCTGGCCTTCAATATTGTAACCTGGTGGCTAGTCTATGTAGACATCCTCCTCCAAAACGCCATTGAGGAAGGCTGACTTAACGTAATCCAACCCTTCTGAGCTGCTAGTGTCGAGATCATCCTCACAGTTTCAAGTCGGGCCACAGGAACATATACCTTATAGTAGTCGATGCCTGAATTTTGCTTGTAACCCTTTGCCACCAATCTGGCCTTGTGTCGATCAATTTCTCCTTGGGCGTTGAATTTCATCTTATACACCCACTTGACCCCAATGGTCTTCTTCCCTGCTAGAATATCTGCCAATTGCCATGTATCATTTTTCTCAATGGCTTCTATCTCCTCGTCCATCGCCTTCACCCACTTATGATTCTGACTTGCATTTTCAAACTCAATCGGATCAACCTCAGTAAAGAAGGCAAAGTCAGAATATTCCTCATCTTAATGAGTACGAGTTGCCTCGTAGATGTCTTGCAAGCTTCTCATTTTCACGGGTGTCACCAAATTTGAGATCCTACTTGCAAGTGGAGGCGATCATGATGGTGAGGATGTGCTGCTACTAGCACCGCTATTGCTGCTTGAGGCTATAGGTGGTTGTACACTCTATCATCCAAGTCAACAGACTCAATAACTACTAGCTTTGACTGTCCAATCTTCAATTTTTGGTTTCAGGCTTCATCTTCCAGGAACCTCACATCATGGCTAATGATGAGCTTCTTCATCACAGGATTATACAAGCGATAAGCCTTTTCCTGCTCATTGTATCCTGTGAAGATACATTTCTCTACTCTATCATCTAGCTTTTGTCTCTTCTCTTCTAGAACATGTGTATATGCAATGCACCCGAACACATGCAAATGAGCCACACATGACTTTTGACCACTCTAGACCTCCTGAGGGATCTTGTCCTTCACGCTTTTGGTGGGACATCTGTTCAGTAGGTAGAATGCATAGGTTACAACCTCTGCCCAGAACTCATGCAACAATCCCTTCGCCTTCATCATGCTACATGCAATCTCCATGATTGTTCGGTTATTCCTCTGAGCTACGTCGTTCTGCTGCAGTGTGTATCTGGCAGTGAGCTGCTTCCAAATTATGTGTTGCTTGTAGAAGTTGTGGAATTTGTTGGAGATATATTCACCTCCACCATTTTTCCTGAGGGTTTTTACCAAATATTTGCTATGTTTATCCGCCAGAGCCTTGAACTCCTTGAACTTAGCAAATGCTTCTGACTTCAGCTTAATTGGATAAATTCATGTCTTTCGGTTGAAATCATAAATGAATTTCAGGAAGTATTTGTTACCGACAAATGTATTGGTCTGCATCGGACCACAGATGTCTGAGTGCACCAGCTCCAATGGCTATGATCCTCTCCAAGACTGTCCGAAAGGGAACGAATCCCTATGTTTTTTTTCGACTAAGCAACCCTCACAAATTTGATTTTGCTGCTCTATCAGGGGTAAACCCTTCACCATCTACTTCTTGTGCAATAAATTCAGGCCACTGTAACTCAAGTGACCAAATATGAGATGCCATAGCCAGGTAGCATCCTTCACAACTGCACTCAAGGACATCAGAGACTCATTCTGAATCTGCAGCAGAAACATTTTGTTTTTCGTCATGGATATAGTAGCTATCTACCCATGCACTTTGTCTTTGATGGTGCATACTCCGTATTTAAACTGGACTGTATGCCCCTTCTGCATGAGCTGTCCAACGCTCAATAGGTTGTGCTTTAGACCAGGCACATAATAGACGTCATAGATCTACTTTCTTTTATCGTGCCTAGTGCGGATGAGGATCTTTCCTTTCCCCATCACGAGAACCTTGCTGTTGTTCCCCATCTTCACCTTGGACTGGACTATTTCATCAAGTGGTTGTTGCACCCACTATTGATATACTAGAAATTCTTCTGGCTCTCCTCAATATTGCAATTCAGCAACACGTTCCCACCTGCCACATTTTTGGCTTCATCAATGTAGTGGGCTTGCTATTGGTTCTCCTTGGCCATCCTTTTTTTGCACTCGAATATGTAATGGCCGAATTTCTTGCAATAATAACACTAGACTTTGAATTTATCCTTAATTTGACCGTCCTCCTTGCTTGTTTTCTTTCCCACGCCTACCTCTGCCTCTTCCTCCTTGATAACTAGAGGTGCCTTGGTGGGAATCTTGTCTGCCACTATCTCAGAAAGAGACTTGCACCTTGAACACATGATCTAGAGAGGACTGAGATGAGCGACTTAGTCTCTGCTCATGTGTTTGCAAAGAACCCATGAGCCTTGTCTATCGAGAGGGTTGTCAGATCCCTCGAATCCTCTATCGCAATCACGACAGAGTCAAATTTTACATGCAAAATTCTGAGAATATTCTCCATGATTCTTTGGCTATGCACAATATCTCCATTCAACCACATTTGGTTGATGATGTCCATTGTCCAAGTGAAGAAATCGCTCATGGATTTGGATTCACTCATATGCATGTTCTCAAACTCCCTCCTTAGCATCTACAACTTCACCAACTTCACCTTGTTGGTTCCCTGATATGAATTGGCCAGCATCTCCCAGGCTTGCTTTGCCTTGGTGGCTGAAGCAATCCACAGGAAGATGGTCTCCTCTACCGCTTGCATGATGTATAAGAGGACCTTATAGTCCTTCTTCGTGTTCTCCTTCAATAGGTCCTTGTCAGCTTGGGAGAGAGCGGCCAGTGATGCTGCATCTACCAGTTTTGGGTAGCCATTCTTGACTAACTCTCATAGCTCCTGAGATCCGAACAAGATTCTCATCTGGATGCTCCCGTAGTCGTAGTTCTTGCCATTGAAGTGCGGGATCTGCAACTGCAGCGAATGGTTGCTACCGAAATCCATGCTTCTGTCTTTTGCGTCAAGGCACTAAGCACTTTGATACCAATTTGAAGGATTGTTTAATTTTTAGAATCGTCGAAGGTCGCAAAAATTATCTCTGATGACGGGCGTCGTACTCCAGGAGCTGCGACAACGGGCGACACTTACCGCTAGCGGTGATAAAGGATGTCACGTGCCAAGGTCGTACCGTCGGGTGGCGCAAGCGAAGCTTTGCACCGTTGGGAGTCGCTACGCCATCGGGTGACGCATGCCAAGCACTGGAAAAAACTGTGCCTAACAAAATTTGCGTCGTTGGGCATCGTTGCGCCAGTGGGAGTCGCACTAGGCTAGCCACAACATCGGATGTCGTAGGCACAAAGATTTTTTTTTAATTTACATGGTGGAATCGGTATCCGCCACGAATCCGAGCAGGCTGTCCAGCTTTTTATGGCCGCCACAGTATTCTATGTTGTCCGCCCCAGAAGCCGCCACACAGATCTTCGCGCAGTCCGCCCCCATAACCACCATGCCACAATCATTTTAAACCTTTTACGCCGCTGAAAGCACCAGGAAAGGGACAAGTGTTCAGTCCGAAGAGGCTCGAGATTTTAGGCACAAAGACTTAGAGAATTAAACTTAAGGTAAATTTGCCCAATGTCGCACGCTTCTAACCCGACATTGAATGTCGTACATCCACTTGTGCAACAATGGGATTTACCCACGAAGATGGTGATTGCAGTATTTTGTCACTAAGGCGAAAAATGAACTGACAAAGTTTTAAAGACTTCGAATCTGAAGTAAAATGTAAAATGCAACTTCTTATCTAAACTCGAACACAGGAGAGCAGAATAAAAGGAAATGCAGAGGATTTAACCAAACCCTTCTAGATATCCCAAAAAACTGGTAAACTATTTATTTATATGAGCAAACGAGGTTACAAAGATCCTCAACAGAGGGTTTGCAAGCTTCTGCAACTGCAATTGCAAGATAAACGACTGAGGTTTAAAACCACCAACACTGCTGCTCGGACTAGGAACAAATGTGCTTCTCTGCTCACAAAACTGGTTTACTTCTGCTGCTCTACAAATGACTGCATCAATCTCCTATTCTGCGCTACATCTAAATGCCAACCAAAACTAGGGTTTATATAGCAAGGAATGATGGACCAATCAACAACCCCCACACAAAGGAAATAACCAATCACCAAACTCGCATGCGGGAGGTAAAGATTGATTGGACAACGAACTCGTGTGACGTCAAATCAGAGGTTTTGGCGGGACACCCAAGTTCACTGTTTTTGGCGAGCGCTTCCCGGCAACGCTCACTTTCGAAGCGAAGTTGGGCGGAGAGTGAAAATGGGGTTTAACATTTCTAACATCCTTTTGCGGAGGAAGAGGCTCCTTCTACCTAGGAACGAGGGTCCTCCAGAGAGGATATTGCAAAAGTCCGCTTGGTTATTTAATCTAATGGTGAAAATCCCCTAGATAGGGCTACGATCTCCCTGTTCTCGCTAGTCCTCCATTTAGAGTAAGCTCATTTTCGAATGGTCTCCATGTCTGGGCGGCCTCCAATAAACTTGCCTACTAAGGTAAGCCACCGTTCCATCTCCAGATATCTAAACATTAGGCTTTTCGGGATCACTAGGTCCAATTCGGTGGGGATTAACTCCTCGGAAGGAGGTTTGAAGAGGGGGCCCTGATTGAATAGCTGAGCATAAGAAACTGTCGAGGGTTTGACCGACATGGGACCATTCCCGACGAGAGGCCCATCCGCTGGACCCCTTTGTCAAGGGGCTCCTTCCTATGCACCGAGACCTAAGACAAATCCTGCCTTGGATCCTCCGCCCTCTAGATTGCGCGCCTACTTCCTCCACCATCTTCCACTCATTACGAGGACTTCAAAAATATTATAATATAATAGTCAAGTTGAAATCTTTGCATGTAAGAGACACATTATATGATCTTTTTCATTGACACACATCTCTTATGGCATGCGAAGTTAGCATTATAGTATTTTCATCTTTAAGACAACATTGAAGGTTCTGCCTGGGCGTGATGCAAATTTTTGCATATCGAGTTTGAGATGGTGAGTAGCGAGGTGCCGCCTCATGAGACGGCCAATGTGGCTGCTGTTCAGACCTTCAAGGCCATTGAGGGCTATATTCTGGCCACTGCTTGAGTGGAAAACCATACTGTGTGCATTAGAGCACAGTATGTTTATCACTCGTTAATAACTATGGTAGAATAAGGCTCATGGAGCATATGTATTTGGGGATTCCAAGCTGCCTAAAGCTAGGGATTGTCAAAGTATCCTTGGGCTGGAGGAGTGGTGGATATAGTATTTGCAGATTAGGGTGTTAATTTATTTAAGAAGTACCTTGTATCTCAGGCTATTTATGCCGGCAATGAAAAAAATGCTTATTTTTAATTTTTTTTCCTTCAATTTTCCCTTTTCCTGTTTTGGAAATGGCTGGTTACCTTTTGGGCTGCCAGGCAAGTCTTCTTCTTGCATGATTCTGTTCAGTCTTAAATTCAAGACGAGGTAAAATTTACAATTCTCAGGTGGAATTATGTATTCTTTTTTTCCTTAAACTGATCTTTCTCATAACTGCTGTTATTTTTGGATGTATTGAAATGTACTGAACAATATGTATATAATTTGATCAGATGACATAATTTTTGAATTTTGAAAAAGCAACCTTAAATTCAACAATATTTACATGGTATCACATTAATTTATTTGATTTGATCAAATGGCATGTTTTTGAATTTTGAAAAAAAACCTGAAATTCATACTAAACATATCACATTAATATATTTGATTAAATTTTTTTATTTTCAAAGAGAAACCTAGGAACAATATCAAACTATACTTTTCAATCCCATATTACCATTTAAAAAAAAAATGTATGCAATTGAATTTAACTTCACTGCTGAGGCGAGCTAACATTCACTATTGCTATCTAAAAATCTGTTCTTATTACCAGCTGCAACGAATTATATTAAGGACCCCCTTACTCTTGATGGTATGATATCTAAGAGAGATTTACAGTTGTGCCATAGATGTTCCTCCTGTCATGAGTTTGTTTAAGGTTGAAAATCGTTTTAGTAACAGTCCTTTCAAGATTTGCATCTTCAAAGCTCATCTTAATCACTGACCCTCAACCATTTCCTTTCACAACACTTGCAGCCACTTTTAGGACACTGTCATGATCATGCTCCCAACATAAATATGGAGACTGCCATTAGTAAGCTTTGAATCAATCATACATCTGTTGCCCCTGAATTTCTAAAGACGTGCTCATCACGGTATTGGGTGTGGAGGTTGTTGTCAATAGTCATAAGAGCCGTATTGTTTAGAGTAGCAAGACCCTTGTGGACGGTATACAAAGGCACCTTTCATTGCAAGACAGTGATGGCAAGTTGGTTAGGTTTTATTAAAAATTACAATTGGGTACCTGTTTGAAACATGTGGGTTAAGGTGGCTGTATGCAAAACCCTGGGTTAAGGTGGGTATATCCAAAACCCTCTCTGGGCGGTCTCATATATATTCGGCTAGTTGTGTAACCTCAAAAATAATAGTTTATAAAAAATTAAATCCAATCCCACACCCAAGGCATGTGTAACCTAAAAAAAATACTAGTTTTTTAAAAATTAAATCTAATCCCACACCCAAGGCATGTGACACCTTACAACTGTGTAAATGACTAATTGGAGCATGTATGTGACACCTTACAACTGTATAAATGACTAATTGGAGCATTTAACACCTGCATGTGACACCTTACAGCTTCATAGATTGCGGATTGGAGCGTTTAACACCCTTTCCCCGTGTCTTTCCTAAACATTTAATGAGATGCATAAACCAAACACCAACAAAAGTTAGGGTCTTTTCTCATTTTTCCATGCCATTCAAATGCCTTTCCACCGCCATCAACCTTTATTGTATCTCTAAGACTTTCAACAAAAGTTTTTTGGGCAAAGGCTTTAACCAAGAATTGTAGGATAACCAAACATTTGGTTTGGGACTAAGGTTTGGACATCTTCTAAATACTTCATGATAGACTTCGAAGGGATTAGTATGCGGTTTTTCAATGTAAGGCATTGTTGGACTGTGAATGCATTTGTCCCACAACATAATTAACATTAGAAGAAAGGATTTTATCTCTATCAAACTTCGAAAAGAGGGTTGACTCCTTGTTAATTACAACTGAATAAAGGGGAGCATTTAATACTTGCATGTATATGACACCTTACAACTATATGGCTAAGTGGAGCATTTGACACCTTTTAGAGACACATTTAATGAGAAGGATAAACCACACATCAACAAAAATTAAGGGTTCTTTTATATTTTTTAATGCCATTCAAATGCCTTTCCACCTCCATCAATCTTTATAGTATCTCTAAGACTTTCAACCAACTTATTTTTGGCCAATGCTTTAACCAAAGTATAAGTACTATAGCATAAGCAAACATTTGGTTTGAAACTAGGGCTTGAACAAGACATTTCACCACCTCATCTTCTAAATACTGGGGGATTAGTCTAAGGTCTTTTAATATGAGGCTTTGTTAGACCGTGATTGCATTTTTCCCACAACATAATTAACATTGGAAGAAAGGGTTTTATTTCTATCAAACTTTGAAAAGAGGGTCGACTCTTTACTAATTCAAAAATCTATTACAATTGATTAGAGGAAAGGAAGGGAATTACATGAAAGTGAAACAACCAGAAGATAATATGATCCAATCAACATACCTAGAAGAGTAAGCTACATATGTGTACAAAGTAGTAAATAAATATACAATGTCAAACATACAAAGAATTATCAAGGAATGTAAGGGCAAAGCCATAGTATCATTTATTCACAGACAAAGGTGAATGCAAACAATTAATCTTCTAATGCCATAGTTTATCCATTCATTGTAAGTTTAAAATATTTTTACACCTAATACAAAGAGTAAATTAGTCTTCAAAGTAGCCAAAATGACACTTATAAATGAGCTCTTAGTTAATATTTAGGACAAAATGAAAGTAATTCCAATTCTAACTATAGTAAATAAATTCTAACTCTAGTTAATATTGTCTTAGCATAATCCAAAGGATAGATGACAAGTGGTTGTCCAACAAACTCTTCAAAATGTACTTTTAATAGTTTTTTACCTTCAAGAACTTCACTTGGAGGGAAACAAATTTGCTTTCTAGGTTGTTATTTGATTTTTATGCCCTGCGATTTGTTCCAAGCATGCCTTAGTCAACAAATTATCACAAAGTATATTTTTCTAATATTTTCCCTCAAATTGTGATTTTCCATCTTAGGTAATAGGGGAAAATCACCATTACATTCTATTGGCGAATTACCATCATCTACAAAAACCTATAAACTGTTGCAATATGAAGCTACAACAAAATGGTTATCCCAACATTTAATCCCCTTTCATCAATCTCTCTAAAACCCTATATAATATCATCACAAGTTCTAGCTTCACTTTCATCAATCTCTCTAAACCCAATATTTATACAACTACTTTAAAACCTAGTCATGTTCTACTTCTGAATACAACTCCACCTTTGCATTATTAATGACAATTTTTTCCCTATAAATCAATCCCTCACATTCCTTTAGATATCCCAAGTATCCGCCCATGTGTCTCACTTTGGTGTATATTTGGTCATAAAATTATTTGAACTAATTTTTAACAGACACTTGCATCTTTATATTCTATATTTCCCTTCTTAAGTTTTCTTTCATTTGCTACAAGATAGCAATTTTCTCATCCTTATTATACTATCTCTTAGGCACTTATTTTTAATTATTGTAGTTGGTGTTGTAGTTGCTTCTTTTTCTACTTGTTTCTTTAGATTCATCCTTTCCTTTTCCAACCCCTAATTGAGTTGTTTTTTCTTCGCTCTCTTGAGACACTTGTAATTTCTTCTTTTCTTTATCTAATAATTCCTTTAGGTCCTTTTTACCCTACTCAAGTTGCTTCTTAAGATCCTCTTTTTCTCTTATAGTAGCTTTCATATTCTTTTGAAATTGGGTAATTCGGTCCTCCTTCACTTTGGCCTTTACTTTGATATCATCTAGGGCCTTTGGTTTTTATTGGACCTATTTTATATATTCAATTCTCCCTAGTTAAAGTAAGTATTTAAGGATGATTATTTGATTTATTTTTTTAATTATTTGTACTACTTTGAGAGGCATGGATTAGCTAAGTCCAATGTTGATACTCTTACGAGAAAATATGATGGTGTAGTAGCTAATTGGCTTGGGTCCATAGGTAGTTCTTCTACAAGAAATACTTACTCTTCTTTCTCTGCCAAATTTATTTATAGATAAACATGACCTGAAGATGATGATGTATATTCACCTATAGAATTTTAAATTATCTCATCTTTGTCCCTTTATAGGTGTATTGCTACCTCATTCATGCTTTGTTGTCCTAGATATCATGACTTGTAATAAGAATTAAGGAAATACATCTATGATACATGTGATAAGGCTACTTCTAATCATAATTTGAGAAGGCCTCATTGTTGATCTAGGCATGGTAATTATCTATATATCTACTTGATCTATATAGTCTACTAGAGAAGTGCCAAATCGATGGGATATGAAGTGAAAAATTGAGGATGTGGATAATGCATATGAAGACATGGTAGGTGGATCCATTTGCATATTTATTGTGAGAGTGAATTGTGAATGTACAACAAGAGTGGATGATGGGATGGTGGAAACTACATTGATTTGTATCAATGATTGCATGGAATGATGGCATAATAAACAGAGTCAGATTGGCAAAAACATAAATGAATTTGGATAGAATGGTAGATAATAATGATAATGATTGAGCAATAGGTGATGTTCCAAATAATAAAGTGGATGGGTCTGTCATTACTACTACTATTTTAGCTATGAATGAATTTGTTGGAATAGAAGCAAAAAATGAAGTTGATGAGATCAAAGACAAGGGAGAAGTAGACATAGAAGATGATGGGAGATAAGATATGAGAATGGAAGAAGATGCAAATAAAATTGAAGTAGATGTAATGGTGGGGGTCAAGGCAAAATATACTAGAGACTCTAAAATAAAAACTCATGCTCTTGTTAATTTTCACTAGCAAAGATGATATGAATTTATGTGGAATCATCTTGGATAGTAACCTAAGTGTCTTATACTTAAGCCTATTCACCTCCAATTTTAACTTCCAACAAGTGCTCTTCTTCTATATCAATTTCTTATTTAATGCCGATAAACTTTTCTCCTTCTTCCATCTCTTCATCTTCTTCATATTTACCCTTAGAAGTTGATGGATGAACAATTGTTCAAATTCACAATACTTATCAAAAATATTCGAAAACATGCATTCACCATGATCAAGTCCAAAAAAATATGTAAGTACAATTTTGAAGATAACGATTAATGAAATAGATGAAATATAAAGAGAGAAATATGATAAACAACATGAGGAAAAATGATGGGTGCTCATAGGTGCTTGTTAGTCAAAAAGTGACTAACTACAGAAAAACAGTTGATGCACCTTTTTGCATATTTTCCAAGAAGACCGAAGTGGCCCATATGCTAAAGATCAAAGAAAAAGAAAAACACTACAAGGAGGAAAAAGTGTTGCGATATCTTGACATGTTGCATTTTTGCGGTCCAAAGCAAGGAGGAAAAAGTGTCGCGATATCACGACATGTTGTATTTTCGCGGTCCAAAGAAAAAAGAAAGAGCAAGGAGGAAAAAGTGTCGCGATATCGTGACATGTTGCATTTTTGCGGTCCAAATCAAAGAGAAAGAGCAAGGAGGAAAAAGTGTCACGATATTGCGACATGTTGCATTTTCGCGGTCCAAAGCAAAGAGAAAGAGCAAGGAGAAAAAAGTTTCATGATATCGCAACATGTTGCATTTTCATGGCCAAGAGCAATAGAAGGGAGCAAGGGGGGCAAAAGTGTCGCGATATCGTGACATGTTGCATTTTCGTGTCCAAAAGAGAAGAGAAAGAATAATAAAGAAAAAGTGTCGCGATATCGTGACATGTTGCATTTTCGTGGCCAAAATAGAAGAGAAAGGGCAAGAAGGAAAAAGTGTCGCGATATCGCGACATGTTACATTTTTGTGGCTAAGAGCAAAAAAAGGGAGCAAGGAGGCAAAAGTGTCGCGATATCATGACATGTTGCATTTTCGTGACTCAAAAAGGGCAGGCAAGCAGAGAAACAAGAGTGTCGTGATTTCGTGACATGTCCAATTTTTGCCAAGGAAACAGAGTATATTTTTGGCAACTGGGGACATGCACTGATATCAGGTGCTGATTTCTGAAGAATGGTCAGTTGATTATAACTCTGGTAGGTCCATTGGATGATTGCAGAATAACAGGCTCATCTAAAATTATCTAGAAGGAAATCTATCCAATCTGCAGGAAATCCGTTGTATATTATTAGAAACTGCAGACAATTACTTGTAATTGATTGAAGAAATTAAATGTACGTAGTAGAAGATACTCTTTTTAGGGTATAAATAGGAGTGAGTCAACCATGAAAAAGCATCGGCTCTTGGACGTTTACAAGATTGATGTACATGTACTGGATTACAAGCAATAAAATATTTCTTCTTCTGGCTTCCGAAACTTTTGTGTGCAAGTGTATGTATCTGGTGTTTTAACTTTTATTCATTCTAAGTTTTATAATGTATCTGTTCTAAAATCTGGACTATGCACGTATAAACCTTGTTTCTAGAGTTGAAAATTAAAGATATTTACATGTATTTAGATGAACATCTAAAAGTTGCACTCAGGAATTCATGTTTTCTATAAGAAGATATAAAGAAAACTCTGAAAGTAGTAATCTGCATCATCAATGTTTGTTGTTGTCTAATCTGTACTGTGAGAAAAGTTCTATCTTAGGCTATATTTCCCTTATCTCTTGCTCCCATTTTCTCTCAAAAACTCAAAGGAACCAGCCTTCTCTAGAGACTAGACAGATGATCTCAAGCAAGATCTGTCTATTCAATGTTGACAAAGTCTAAGGCGCAACACTATTAACCGAAGGTAGATTTTGTTCCAATAGTTTTTGGCATGCCCGGTGGGACCAACAATCCCACAGTATTGTATAAGTTTTGGTGTTTTACCTTAAGAGACTTTTTGTCTGAAAATCTCAAGAAAAACCACCTAGCAACTCCGTTGCAATTTAGACCATAAAATAAAGACCTTGTCTAGAAACCTTCTGGTTATATATCCATATGATAACCAGATCCTAAGCTAGAAACTTTGAAGAACTGTTGGTCATGAATCTGCCACAGGAAAGGATTTTACAAGTGCGCCCTAGACCCAGCCAACATTGAAATGCTGGAAGCAAGAAATGGCTCCCAGACCAATCTCCAGAGTGGGCTGGTTCCCTTCACTATTATAAAATTGGTGTAAGATAAGGGTTGCTGGAAAGAGATTTAAAAGTTGTAGAAAGAAATGGGAAATATGGCCACAGGCCGAAGTGATGGGATCGGAAAAACAACAGTAGGAAACTACAAATGCAACAACAGCAAGTAACATAAGAAATCAGCTTAATCTTCGCACAATCACATGCCGCAAATCCCTCCAAACCCACATTCCAGAAATCGTACCCTGACTGCAATATTTAAATCCAGAAACAAAATTTAAATGTAACGACAATGCGGGAGTATGAATGCTATTAGAAATGCAGAAAAGCAGAAAAGAAATTCATCCATGCAACGCTTGAAAAATTAGAAGTCGATCCTTTTATTCCCGCAAATACAATTCCAGTCTCTAGCAGCAAGTTTTTCCAACCTCTGTAAATGAGAATTACATTGGTTTTTATAGAGGTCCGTCCTCTTTACAACATTAAATATTTAAAACCAACTTCCTCGTGATCTACAACCATGCAACGAAAATTATGCACACGATCCCCTTAATTGCAGCATCGAAGAAACAAAAATTAAATGCAATGAAACGTTCGCGGTCCTTCATTAAATTTGATCTTTCGAACATGTGCATGAAAACCGTTGAATTAATCCACGAACAACAGCTTCGAATAAATAAAACTTTAATTTTGGTGGCCTGGGTGCTTCTTCGACCTTGACTGCCTTGGAAATCCGCAAATCATTAAATTCGGGTCAGTATTAAATACTCGAAAATCGAGAAAAAACCCTCGGGCCGTTCATACTACGTTTTGGCGGGAAACAGTCGCAGGTCGCGAAAACACGACGGGTTGCAAAATCATGACATATTTTAACTCCGTACACTTTTGGCTGTTGGAAACCGTGAAAATCCTCCCTATCGCGATATCGCTGCATCTTTGGCTTCAATGTCTCCATCGCTAGCTTGTCCCCGCGAAAATGGCACATGTAGCGATTTCGCTACGCACTTTGGTTCTTGGTTCTTCCTTGCGCTCTGCCCCACGAAAACGGAACATGTAGCGATATCGCTACATGTTTCGGGCACCTTGTACGGCTTCATGGACGGGTCGCGAAAATGGAACACTTCTTGCCCTTTGAAGCCAATCACCGTGCGAATTTAAGACGTGCAGCGCATCGCTGCACTTTTTGCTTTAGACTCCCTCTTGCAACCACTGGCCGTGATTTTAAGACATGCAGCGCATCGCTGCACTTTTTTCTTTGAACTCTCCTTCGCTCGAACACGCAGCGCGTCGCTGCAAGTTTTGGCACCTTAGTCCTTCTTCGACCAATATGTAGTGAATCGCTGCACTTTGCGAGCCTTTTGAAACCACTGCGTCGCGAAAATAAGACGTCAGCGATGCGCCGCAACTTTTTAACTTGAGTCTTTGAAGCCGACCGACCCGCGATTTTGGAACACGTCGCGATATCGCGACGGTTCCGCCCAACCTGCCTGCGTTGATTGCGTTGACCGCGATTCCGTGACATGTCAGCGAATCGCTGCAATTTTTAGACTTAGCCATTTTTCGCTCCTTTTTTGCTCAAAACCGCATCAAAACTAAAAATAGAGGTTAGATCTGCAACAATATAAGCATTAATATTTCAATCAAGATCAATGTGGCAAAAATGCCAACATTCTTGGCGGCTCACGGGGTATACAGCTCGCTGTATGCAAGAATCCAGGACTTATTCCATTGGGCACATAGTCATATTAGAACAGGAAGCTGGCTACTGTAATACATGTTCTGCTGAAAAATTGAAACTGGAAAAAACCTGCATGTAACTGATTATGAAATGACTAATGGAATACAATGATGGAGTGAGCTCTTGCGATTGCGCAAGCGGTGACTGCAATGGAATGATGAAATGAAAATGAACGAAGTTATGGAGTGGGAATAAAAGTATGAAGGCTATGAAATGAAATGAACTAGACTGTGAAATAAATGCATAAAAGACTGAACTTAGAGGAAAGGGAGAAGAAGGGACGAGGAAACACAGAAAAAGGGAAAAGAAACAACAGTTGTGGCTTATTTTTATTACTATAGAAGAAAAAGGAGGAAGAAAATGAAGAAAGGAAAGAGAGGAAAAGGGAAAGGGAAAAGAAGAATTTTTTGAAAGCCATCCACTGCTGGGAAAGGAGGAGACAAAAGGAAAAAAAAAGCACCTACAGCTCGCAGACAACAAAAGAGCTGAGATGAACAGTACTAACCATACCTCTTTTTTTTTTTTTTCTTCTCTTCTTTTTTCTATTTTTTTTTGTTTTTTCAAAATACTATATACAATAGTTCACGACATGATTGGCATGTCGCCACCAGAAACCTAGTCTCAGGAATTATCCGATAAATCTGCAATGTCCCGACCAGATCCAATCATACTTGAGTCGGTTCTTGAAACTGGGCTGGCTCCTTCCTAAAATTCTCCATGGTGCGAATATGATGCAATGCAGCAGATTATCCTTCTTACTAGTACCCACATGGAGGACTTCTTCAGGTACTGGATGTAGTGGTTGGAACCAACACCACCACTTTGCAAACTTTACTGGCTGTGGGTTGAGTACAGGCTCCTCTAACTCCTTGATGTGATCACGGGGCTCTTCAAGTGAGAAATCTGATTCTGGGATCTCCTCAGGTTCTGGAATTTGAACTTGTTCTTCTACTTGGCCCATCTCTTGATGAAAACTGCAAGCAACCATATTGTTCATTGCTTGGAAAAGTTCTTGCATGTTCCAATCCTTGACTTTGGACAAGATCTGTCCCTTGAACTCCACATGAATGCATCTCAGGTTTTTGCTCAATATAAGGGATCTGGCATGAAAAGTACTGTGCAGGGTAGACAGGAGCAGCAACCACCGGAGAAGGTAATGGAGTTTCTCCCCACGATAACTTTCTCGATAAGAGCAAGAGTTGTTCCTCTCGCACTGCTTCCTCAAAGATTTGTGGGAACCTTTGTTCACCCGATCTGCGACAAGAAGAGACCTATGTCGGAATTAAAAGCTCGAACATAAAATAGGTGGGCTTGGGTGGGTGATGGACGGATCTTCTCTGGAATTCTCTTCCAACTTATCAAGAATCGAACATTGAAGTCCGTGATGCTTTCTTGAGGTGCTCTCTTGATGTACATGAAAAATTGGTAGAGATCCAAAGAACTGTAGAAAGGATCTTCGTCAAATCTTTTGATCACTGCTCCCGCGAGATCATCCCATGAGCTGATGCTTTGACGTTTGAGCAATCTGTACCACTTCAATGCTCTTCCTTCCAAAGACTGAACCAGAAGTCGGATCATGACATCTTCGTGTTCTATGACATGGATCATGGATAGACTAGCAATGTCTTCAACATGTGCCAGAGCCATGCCTTCGGTACCATCATATTTTGCCAGGTTCTTCAGGGCACCTTCGGGAATTTCATGCCGAACTTGGAGATTCAGAGGGCCAGGATCATCCCATCGAGAAAAAACCCTCGCCTTTGTGGTAGTGGTCTGCGGAATCACGGCCATCGCCATTAAGTCAGAGTCGCCAGATGAACATTCTTTGAATTTTCAAAAAAAACACAGGCGTCCATGATCAGATCTTCAACTCAGCAAAGTCGCCAGATGAACTTACAAATCTTCGCTGTGAGGCCAAGACAACTCATCAAATCTTGAGACCTCCGAGTGTTAAAAGCGTGCAAAAACTGTTGGCACCGGTGGGTTTATCACTTTGGAAAATTATGCTTATCCCACCGATTATGAATTCTTGGAGACAGAAACAGTCTGTCCCACCGGGCGTGCCAAAAATTGTTGGTCACGAATCTGCCACAGGAAAGGATTTTACAAGTGTGCCCTAGACCCGGCCAACATTGAAAGGCTGGAAGCAAGAAATGGCTCCTAGACCAATCTCCAGAGTGGGCTGGTTCCCTTCACTATTCTAAACTTGGTGTAATATAAGGGTTGCTAGAAAGAGATTTAAAAGTTGCAAAAAGAAATGGGAAATATGGCCATTGGCCGAAGTGATGGGATCAGAAAAACAACAACAGGAAACTACAAACGCAACAACAAGTAACATAAGAAATCAGCTTAATCGTCGCACAATCACATGCAGCAAATCCCTCCAAACCCACATTCCAGAAATCGTACCCTGACCGCAATATTTAAATCCAGAAACATAATTTAAATGTAACAGCAATGCAGGAGTATGAATGCTATTAGAAATGCAGAAAAACAGAAAAGAAATTCATCCATGCAACACTTGAAAAATTAGAAGTCGATCCTTTTATTCCCGCAAATACAATTCCAGTCTCTAGCAGCAAGTTTTTCCAACCTCTGTAAATGAGAATTACATTGGTTTTTATAGAGGTCCGTCCTCTTTACAGCATTGAATATTTAAAACCAACTTCCTCGTGATCTACAACCATGCAACGAAAATTATGCACACGATCCCCTTAATTGCAGCATCGAAGAAACAAAAATTAAATGCAATGAAACGTTCGCGGTCCTTCATTAAATTTGATCTTTCGAACATGTGCATGAAAACCGTTGAATTAATCCACGAACAGCAGCTTCGAATAAATAAAACTTTAATTTTGGTGGCCTGGGTGCTTCTTCGACCTTGACTGCCTTGGAAATCCGCAAATCATTAAATTCGGGTCAGTATTAAATACTCGGAAATCGAGAAAAAACCCTCGGGCCGTTCATACTGCGTTTTGGCGAGAAACAGTCTCGGGTCGCGAAAACGCGACGGGTCGCGAAATCGTAACATATTTTAACTCCGTACACTTTTGGTTGTTGAAAACCGCGAAAATCCTCCCTGTCGTGATATCGCTGCATCTTTGGCTTCAATGTCTCCATCGCTAGCTTGTCCCCGCGAAAACGGCACATGTAGCGATTTCGCTACGCACTTTGGTTCTTGGTTCTTCCTTGCGCTCTGCCCCGTGAAAACGAAACATGTAGCGATATCGCTACATGTTTCGGGCACCTTGTACGGCTTCATGGACGGGTCACGAAAATGGAACACTTCTTGCCCTTTGAAGCCAATCACCGCGCGAATTTAAGACGTGCAGCGCATCGCTGCACTTTTTGCTTTAGACTCCCTCTTGCAACCACTGCCCATGATTTTAAGACATGCAGCGCATCGCTGCACTTTTTGCTTTGAACTCTCCTTCGCTCGAACACGCAGCGCATCGCTGCAAGTTTTGGCACCTTAGTCCTTCTTGACCAATATGCAGCGAATCGCTGCACTTTGCGAGCCTTTTGAAACCACTGCGTCGTGAAAATAAGACGTCAGCGACGCGTCGCAACTTTTCAACTTGAGTCTTTGAAGCCGACCGACCCGTGATTCTGGAACACGTCGCGATATCGCGACGGTTCCGCCCAACCTGCCTGCGTTGACTGCGTTGACCGCGATTCTGCGACATGTCAGCGAATCGCTGCAGTTTTTAGACTTAGCCATTTTTCGCTCCTTTTTTGCTCAAAACCGCATCAAAACTGAAAATAGAGGTTAGATCTGCAACAATATAAGCATTAATATTTCAATCAAGATCAATGTGGCAAAAATGCCAACAAGAACCTATCGAGTTCTTTGAACTACATCTCGAAAGCCTAAAAGCACACCCTATGCTAGCCGCACGACCACATCCGCCTGACACCATTAGCACCTCTTTAACACCCGTTGTAGGAGCATCTGCAAGTAATCGCATAATGGTTGTAACTCCTTTAGCAATCATGGCAGCCGACCCTACCCCAATGCATCTTGTGTGGAATCAAACTGGTCCTTTAAACTTAGGCATACAAAATCAAATTCCACAAGCTGCACTAAAAGCATTGCCAACTTTTTACGAAATAGGCAAAACATCAGATGAGCATTGTCTAGATGTATCATCGCTAGCATCTATTTAAAATATCACTTAGGAAGATGTAATGGTTAGATTTCTAGTTATATCTTTTAAGGGAAATATGCTCTATTGGTACAGAGCACTCCCTAATGGATCCATTACTTCTTGGGTAGTGCTTGCCGATCGTCTGGTCGATGAATTTAACATACATGCAGATCCTTTCACATTGCTGAATCAATTCACTATCATTGAGAGGCATCCACAAGAAGAAATCTAGGATTTCAACATCAGATTTACTAGAACTCGTGATAGAGTACCGCAGGGCCTAAAACCCACGAAAGAACAAGCTATATGCTATTACTTAAGGGATTTTGATTTAGATCTCAGTATGATAATAAGGCAATCTCGTGTAACCAATTTTCTTGGGATCTATTTAGAGGCAGCAAAGGGTGAAGCTGATCTCATTGCTACAAAAAGATATCCATCAAAGAGTCTATTGCCAATTGTACCAGAGCTTTTCCAAGCATCAATTTCTAAACTGCTTGTACTCCCATCAACATAGGGTCTCCCATATATAGTCGCACATCCTACATTCCTTGCATTACCAACTACACCCCTTGCATTAGCTCCCCCCAATGATCAATACACGACCATAATTGATACAATGAAGACATTGTCAAATGAAATGGCATCCATGAAAAAGAGAGATGCTGAACGAAATATCCAAGCAAGAAGATTTCCACAGATACAAAATGAAGGTGCTTCGACAAGTGGAAGGGTACAAGAGAGAAAAAATGTGGTGTATGCAAATGAGACAGGAGATAATGGAGAACCCACTAATTTTGATTACTGGTGTACCACTTGCAACGATCCTCATGGAGAAGATTCATGCATGATTCATCAACATCATGTGCAAGCGGTTATTAATAAAAGATCCAAAGAAACTGGCAAGGGACAAGTGAACATAACTAGAGAATTCCACCACAATTTGGCAATGCCATCTGTGGAACCAGTCTCAGTCTTGACAAGGTCGGGAAAAAATTTGTTACAAGTCGACCCTAAGGAACTCCAACCACTAAGTTTTCCTCCTACCCCTAGGGCAACTCCGTAGAAAAACCAGTCTAATGAGAAAGGACGTTCTGATCCTCCTCAGAATCCTGCAACTACACCAAGAAAAGAATTTCCTCCTAGAAAAGGGAGTGAGACTCAAGAGCAAGTGAAGGAAAGACTCAAATTTCCTTCATTAACAAAAAAACAAAGAACATAAGCTAAGCAGGTCTACAGAGACAGATATGATGCATCGACTAGTGGAAGGGAGAAAAGTGCTGAAGTATCCCTAGCTGCAACTCTTTCGTTCAACATTGCAGAAGAAATGAAGAAGACCCCTTCCAAAATAAGCATGTATGATGCACTACAAATTCCTGGTCAGATCGACCTCCTCCAAGAATCCTTAAATTTAAATAATGATACCTCTTCCTCAAATGTTATACAAGCAAATGTTGTGTCAACCTCTGGGAAAAATAGACCGCCCCCATTCTATCTATCCTTACAAATGGAGGAGTGGATAGTTCACAATTGCATGATTGATTCAGGGGCCTCAACTACGGTGATGCCAAAAGCCATATGTGACATAATGGAGATGAAATATACTCGAAGTCATCCTGGTGTGTTGTAATTAGATGGTACTCCAGTAAAAAATATCAAGGTGATCAAAGATATCCCTATTCAACTCCACAGAATGCCAAAAGTAGTCGTCATACAAGAAGTAGTAGTTGTAGACTTAGAACCATATTTCGGTATGTGTTTATCCAGAGAGTTCATAGCCAAACTGAGAGGTTATCTCTCACTAGATTATTCACATTTGGATGTACCTTTCAAAGGTAAAAGAATCAATATCTATAATGAAAAACCATCTACTTTTCATGTGGAAAGACTAGAAGAAACAACTACCGTCAACATGATGTCCAAGGAATTGGATAATATTGATCTAATGGAAGAAACCATGGAGGAACTCCAATTTGAAGATCATTTTTCGATGGAGAATTTCAACGCTATGGTAGAGACATAAATAGGAAGTTATTCCATTGAAAAACCAAAAATGCTTCCTGTTGTTGTCCCTAAAATAGGTGATTCGACCAACCAGTTATGGAAATTGTACTTTGATGGGTCAAGGTGCAAAAATGGAGCAGGAGCTGGAATTGTTCTGATTTCACCTACTAAGAAATAAAAGGTTTTTTCATATAGGTTGACATGGAGTTGCACCAACAACGTGGCTGAATATGAAGCTTTGTTTTTGGGACTTAAGAAAGCTAAAAAATTGGGTGTAAAACAACTGCTGATCTATGGAGATTCAGAGCTGATTATTAAACAGGTTACTGGTAAATGCATTTGTAAGCAACATTACCTAAAGGCTTACAAAAATAGTGTTGGATCTATTGGAAAATTTTGAAGCACTAAACATAAAATCCATTTCTAGAGAAAAGAACACCCATGCAGACCTATTAGCGTCAGTAGGATCCAATTTTTGCCCAGTCAGTAATGTTATTCAGAATTTTAAAATAGTCAAACTTATATACAGGCCTTCTGTGCCCGACAAGGACATTTTTTGGCAAGTATTCAAAAATAACGAGCAGATCCTGGATTTTTTTATTCATGAGATGAATTGCTCTACAGAAAGAGCGTTAGAAGAAGAGGATGAATAGAGCCTTATTCAACTGAAAAATAATCATATCCCCAAGGGACTGATCACCGTGGAGAGCCTTTTCGACAATAGTGACAAAGCTGTAGGTCGAAGGATCAAGGTAGATGAATGCTGATATAAAGAAATAGAACTAGAACTGGGAAAAATGATCAAAGTGGGATAGATTGTATAGAAGTAGAACTAGAGAAAATAAAATAGTTATGTAGAGAGTATCCAGATATAATAGCCTGGACTTATAGTGATATGAAAGTGTATAGGAAAGAGGTCATTCAACATACCATTGAACTAGAGGAAGGAGCTAAACCTTTTAGGCAGAGGTAGATGCCTGTGAATCCTAAAATTGAAGCCTTAATGAAACATGAGTTGTTAAAACTCATGCAGGCTAAGATAATATACCCAATCAAGCACTCTACCTGGGTGGCAAATTTAGTTCCAGTCCGCAAGAAAAATGGAGAAATACGACTATGCATCAATTTCAAAAATTTGAACAGAGCCTCTTTGAAGGATCACTATCCTTTACCCCAAATTGACCCAATATTTCATACTGTGGTGGGAGCAGAAAGGTTTTCTTTGTTATATGGCTTCTTTGGTTACAATCAAGTTTGGGTGAGAAATGAAGATCAATACAAGACTGCGTTCACAACTAAGTGGGGAAAATTTACATTCTTTTTCTTTTATCTTTGTTTTTCCACTCGAAATTTTACTTTTTAAAACTATGCTGGTGACTCCGTTTCCCAATGGATGAAGGTTTGGTCCCTATTTTTGCGAGCAAAAATTCCCCCGGAAGGCACCAAGAATGTTAGTCAAAAAGTGACTAACTACAAAAAAATAGCTGATGCACCTTTTTGCATATTTTCCAAGAAGACCGAAGTGGCCCATATTCTAAAGATCAAAGAAAAAGTAAAACACCGCAAGGAGGAAAAAGTGTCGCGATATCGTGACATGTTGCATTTTCATGGTCCAAAGCAAAGAGAAAGAGCAAGGAGGAAAAAGTGTCGCGATATCGCGACATGTTGCATTTTCACGGTCCAAAGCAAAGAGAAAGAGCAAGGAGGAAAAAGTGTCACGATATCGCGACATGTTGCATTTTTGCGATCCAAAGCAAAGAGAAAGAGCAAGGAGGAAAAAGTGTCACGATATCACGACATGTTGCATTTTCATAGTCCAAAGCAAAGAGAAAGAGCAAGGAGGAAAAAGTGTCGTGATATCACGACATGTTGCATTTTCGTGGCCAAAAGCAACATAAGGGAGCAAGGGGGAAAAGTGTCGCGATATCGCGACATGTTGCATTTTTGTGGCCAAAATAGAAGAGAAATAACAAGAAAGAAAAAGTGTCACGATATCGCGACATGTTGCATTTTTGCGGCCAAAAGAGAAGAGAAAGGGCAAGAAGGAAAAAGTTTCGTGATATCCCAACATGTTACATTTTCATGGCTAAGAGCAACAAAAGGGAGCAAGGAGGCAAAAGTGTCGCGATATCACGACATATTGCATTTTTGCGACTCAAAAAGGGCAGGCAGGCAGAGAAACAAGAGTGTCACGATTTTGCGACATGTCCGATTTTTGCCAGGGAAACAAAGTATATTTTTGGCAACTAGGGACATGCACTGACATCAGGTGCTAATTTCTGAAGAATCATCAGTTGATTATAACCTGGTAGGTCTACTGGATGATTGCAGAATAACAGGCTCATCTAAAATTAGCTAGAAGGAAATATATCCAATCTACGGGAAATTCGTTGTATATTATTAGAAACTATAGACAATTACTTGTAATTGATTGAAGAAATTAAATGTACATAGTAGAAGATACTCTTTTTAGGGTATAAATGGGAGTGAGTTGACCATGAAAAAGCATAAACTCTTGGACGTTTACAGGCTTCATGTACATGTACTGGATTACAAAAAATAAAAGATTTCTTCTTCTAGCTTCCAAAACTTCTGTGCAAGTGTATGTATCTGGTGTTTTAACTTTTATTCATTCTAAGTTTTATAATTTATCTGTTCTAAAATTTGGACTGTGCACGTATAAACCTTGTTTCTAGAGTTGAACATTAAAGATATTTACATGTATTTAGACGAACATCTAAAAGTCGCACTCAGGAATTCGTGTTTTCTATAAGAAGATATAAAGAAAACTCTAAAAGTAGTAATTTACATCATCAATGTTTGTTGTTGTCTAATCTGTACTGTGAGAAAATTTCTAGCTTAGGCTATATTTCCCTTATCTCTTGTTCCCCTTTTCTCTAAAAAACTCAAAGGAACCAGCCTTCTTCGGAGACTAGACAGATGATCTCAAGCAAGATCTGTCTATTCAATGTTGGCAAAGTCTAAGGCGCAACACTATTAATCGAAGGCAGATTTTGTTCCAACAACGCCCCAAAATATTTCATATATATACACACTAATGTAATAGATCAATAATTGGGGGTATTTATAGTGATACCAAAATCCTAATTAGTAGTTAACCTCAAACCGACATTACTTGAATTTGAGGTTAAAGTACAATAATATAATAATAAATTATACCCTTTAATAAAGGTTATCCATAAAGGTGGTTTAACCAATATCACCATAGGATGAAATGTAAAGGGTTCCATGACACTTACATGAACATGGCCATAGGCTTACATAAATGATGCCCAAAGACTTTACATGAAGAATACCTCTAGGCTTACTATAAATTTACCCATAGACAACATTAATAGCACTTATAAGCACATTTTCCTTACTTTTGACCTTGCCCTAACAATATCATATTACACATATTTCAACAACAATAACATTTATTTTCTATTTTTCCAAGGATACATAGAAATAGTCCATATTAATCTAGTAATCTTTTAGCTTTCATAACAATAATTGTTGCTTCAACTACCGCATTAATTTGCACCATGGTTATTTGATTTGTTGTATCACATGTGGCGATGGGTGATTGATATATTGGTAGATGAATTGAAATAAATTTGAATATTTTTAATTTTTTGAGATGCTTGTCCCAAATTTTAGAAATTTTTCATCAAATTTCCTAGCAAAATTTTCTCATAATTTATACATATTTCACATCTCAATTTTTGGTATGTCAATATATTCTTAAGGATTAATTAGTGGATACTTGTGAATGAATTTATTACATGATGTTTTGGATTTTCATCAAGATTGAAGTCATCTTTCTTCTTATCATTTTTATAGAAACCAAACCATTGGAATGGGTTACTTTTCAACTCTTTTTTTCCTAGGTATGTAGTGCACTTATATTTTCTTTGCTGCTTCCTCTTCCAAGTTCCTTTCTTTATCTAAAATGGACATCTTCTTGTACACATACATAGTATTGATCCCTTTCTCCATCATAATTTTAAAAAATATTGCAACTGGATTGTAAGACCAGTAGTCATGCAATTTTTCTAATCTAATTAATTTAATTATTTTTCTATGTTTATTTGCACTAATATTTTCATGGAAGTTATCCTAAGGTAGTTTTAATAAACTTCATAGAATAAAAACTTCCTCTTCCCATTGACATACTTCTAATCCAAGTAATTAGGTTAACATATAAACTTTAGAACCAAAGTATAGTCATGAACATGTGAGTAGAGCTTAAAATTATATTCAAATAATTTATACAAATTGATAAATCTTATCATGCTTCCTAGATAGAAATATTCTCTCCCTTGTTCACATTCCATTATCATTGTTATTATCTCTACTAACAAACTCAACCTTTGTTATTGTATAGTTTTGGTGATGGGCTCATAAACTATGGTGTAGAGATAATAATTGATCTTACCCTCAGATCTACATAATACCTCTATGTAATTAATGACTTCTAAAGGCTTCCCATATGGTTTGGTTTGGTAAAATTGAAATATAGGAAAAAGCTACTAATTTTGATATAAAATTAGCTAGATCAAGTATGATGTGCAGTTAAAAACTACCTTTCTTTAAAAACTCATGAGTTGATGCATCATTCAATCTACTATGTAGGTGACATAGTCTACAAGGCTTAGGTAGCCAATGTAGTTTTGCACTACATAAAACACCACTATCTAATCCTCACATACATCCTTGTCACTCCTTCTCCTTTTATAAAATCTAACCCAAATAATATGTATTTTACATTAAGTTAAAACTTCTCTCTAATTTTTGAGATTTTATAATTTTATGTATCTAGTGGCAGATTTATTTGTTATACTAAATAATTTAACCATTCAAAAATATTATAATTGTCAAGTTGAACTTTTTGCATGTAAGAGACACATTATATGATATTTTAATTGACACACACCATCTCTTATGGCATGCGAAGTTAGCATTATAGTATTTTCGTCCCAAGTGAACACATTGATAGTTTTTGTTTTCTTATAGTATGCTTTAGTACACATGTGTGCTAGCTTGGACCACTCCAAAAATTGTGGCACCAAAAATTATCACATTCTTAATGACAAAATCTTGTTAATGATCCATCACTCTAGTTTACAAATTTATGTCTATGTTTAGTTTCTTCCTTTGTTGTGTTGTGAGTGCTTGTCTTCCTTTTATCATTATGCCATAAAAATATCTATACAATAGCTTAGATCCCAATTTTCTCTTTTTGTAACTCATTGGAGTTTGGGTGCCATATGTGCTTACTTGAATTTGTGAAGTCCTTGGTTATCTTCCATAGACCTTGATCTTAAAAATCTTGCTTTTGCTTAGTCCTCAATTGTTTCCACTGGTAGACTTGCAAATATCATTGGTACCTCTAATCCTATCATCTCTAGTACCTTCCTACCATTTTATTCCCCTTTTGTATCCATATATATTCACCTTGGAAATCATGCTAATTATTTGAGAATGCTTTAAAATTTTTCTTAGTCCATAATAGGGCAATTCCCTATTTCACACTAGCACTAATGGATAATAATTTTTTGTTCATAAGACATATTTTTTATGTTGTTATTAATTTAACAATTAATAAACATGTAGAAGATTAGTAGAAAGTCATCTAGGACTTAACTTATCAGATTTTCACTTGAATTTTATTGCCTTAATTGCTTTGCAAATTGACACATGGATCATTGTTTCTTTGCCTTGGTTGCTTTTTGAACTAAGTTATTACAAACATCTTGTAAATAGTTTTGGGTAGTTATAATTTGGTTATAACTAGAGGATTTACTTTCTTGATTCTTAAATGTATATACATAATTATCACATCAATTCAATGTTTATCATAACCAATTTGTGTCCATATGATTTGGTATTAGAGCTTTGACATTCCATAGATAAGACTTAAGTTGTAGAGTGAGAGATACAATTTGAAGTTTGTTCGTACTTTGTCTTGGACAATATAAGAGGGTAGGTCAATGATTTTGGTGTCAAGGAGTATGATACCTTGTTGTTTATATTGTATAAGAGGACATTTGGAGTCAATGTTTATTATTTTTAATCATTTTAGATCTAAATATGGGGTAATTGAATAGAACTCAATGCTCAAGTGTTTCTAGTTGAAGTGCTTTAGTTGTCCTTAATAGTTGAGATGTATCATTTATGAATACCATGGAATGACTTCAAGTTTGAGGGTCATTGCCATGACAAAGAGAAGGACCATAAAAATGTTGTTTTGTTGAAAATTTATTTTCCATTAATTTCTAGAAACAACTACCATCAAGAGTGGAAATGAATTGGGCCATTAATATGAATATGTGCATGGGGTGATTAGGAATGAAGAATAGGTTATCTAAAGTAGTGAAAATTATCTTGTAAAGTTTTTATTTTTATTTTATTTTTGGTTCATCTAGTTAATGTGTAAATGGTCATCTAATTTGGTGAAGATGGTCATCTAGAAGTCAAATGGTTGTCTAAAGTACAAAGTATATATTAAAGTTAACGTGGGTTTAGTATTGGAGAGACATGGCCAAGGGGTATTCATGAAAGATGATTTGTTTAAAGTATTGTGATGCATGATAACTATGTATTTTATTATATGGGGTTTGTCTTGTAGAGTGTTCCATATTATTGCGATAAATTTAGAGAGTGGCATAAGACATTTATTGAGACATTGTGGTACACTATCATTCTATTTAAAAGGGAGTTATCCTACATAAAAATGCATTCTGGCAAGTCAAGGCCATTGTTCTAGATGAAGACCATTAAATGTTGAAGATTTTAAACATGATCCTAGATTGGACATTGAGTAGGTGTAAAATATTCTAGAGGCAATTACAATGGTGCTAGAGGTATAGTAAACAAAATGAGTTTTATATATTGTGACATTTTTATGTAGATCTCGTTACACTAGCAACACCAAACAAATGATACACAGGTATTTTTCCTTTGAACCAGTCAGAGAATCAAACCTTTCATTACTTTCATGCCAAAAATAAGGATACAAGAGAAGAAGCCCCTTTACAATTTCGAAAATCCCTCAAATACCCTATTTTCCATTTTTTCGTCCTAAAACCATTCAAATTGAAATTTGAATTTTGGGGGCAACTTGTCGAGGTCATAACTTCGCACTCGTTGACCCGATTGACTATTACAACATGTTTTCAAAAATAGCATGAAACGAGCTAAGCAAGGCGACCCTTAGTTCTTAGCGCCAAGGCTTGTGTCTAGCCAAAAATCCTCAAATTTGACCTCTAAGACCTTCAAAAATCTCCTGCAAGTAAAACTAGTTTTACTAGTTTTACAAAATAATAAAAAAAAAAATTACAAATTTTTTTTTCGGGTGATGCAAGATCACTCTTACACCATTGGATGCTCCTGTATCACATTTGAACAGTACCACCAAACATTATCTAGTTGAGATCAATACATTCCAATGGCTAAAGAAATATCATTTGGCTTGATGCATAAGTAAAAATAAAACAATACTTATAAGCATGAGGCCATCATCAAATGATGGAAGTAGAACTTGTGAAACATTATCATATTGATAGTAAAACTAACATACGTTTACCATGCACCATTGGATCTCAAATAAAAAATCGTAATTGATGAATCTTAAACCTAAAATGAATAAGACAATTGAACTATTGAATATGAAAAGGAATGAAAAATTACAGGATTTTCTAAGGAGAATTACTATGTTATAAATTTTCTTTCAAGGGTTAGGTAGAATTTTGGGTGATGATGTTTGTGTTCCAATTGTACTTCAACATCTTCCACCTACATTTAGTTTTTTAGTGACAACCTTGACTATTACTAATTGGAGTCTAAATTCTAAGACACTTATAAATTTTATTCAATAAGAGGAAGCAATATATTAGACAAAGATTGAAGATGAACATGCTCTAGTCATTCATGAAAAATATAAGAAGCCTATGCAATTGAAGAAATGTGGTGAACCCTACCAAAAAACATCAACAATAACCAAAATAGAAAACAAATTCATGATCTATTTGTGAGAAACTAAGGCATGTACTTGAGGAATACAAGCATAACACTTTTTTAGAAGGTTTCTCTAGTAAAAACTAAAATTAAGCATTAATAGGTAAGTAGAAGTGCCCTTAAAGACAAAGGTAGAATGCACCTCAAAACCAATAGGGTACTGTAATAGAGGATACTAATTCTAAATGAGAATAAGAAGACTTTGTCTATTCAACACACGATCTTTATGTTATATCAAAATCTAACCCATTTGGTATGTCAATTCATATGCTACCAAACACATGATAGGCTAGAAGGAGTTGTTTTTGACACTTGATATTGATTATTATTCTTATCATGAATATGTTATTCTTGGTGATAATTTGACATACACTATTATTGATATCGATGTTGTCTCTTTTTATCTTGGTTCACATACTTGTAATTTGACTAAAGCTCTTTGTATGCTTGACATAATGAAACAATTACTATATATGAATCACCTTTTTAATCATATCTTAATAGTCAATTTTTATAGAACAAGTGATAAGAAATTTTGTATCATTTGAGATAAATTAAGTGGTTCATTAGTTTATTCCCTTGCTACAAGCATAGGTAAGGTATTTCAGCTTATAGTTGTCTCACAAGATACTCATATTTTGCAGTGAAGGAGGATGTGCTACCATAATTTAACAGAGTTTCTTTGGATATATGAGTTTTGGAAACATGATTTTTTTTTTTAATAATAATTCCATGGTGATAGATATTTTATCACTAATAAAGAATGGTTAAACTTATATGATTTACTTTATGAAAAAGTAGCATCGAGCCCCATATAGATCTAGTAGTTGAGCAAGTGGTCCACTTGACCTAGTGCATATTGATATGTGTAAACCCATGGATCTATTTTGAGTTTCTATAACTATTTTTAGTTGTTTGTTGATAATCATACATGATGAATATGGGTGTATTATTTGAAGATGAAGGATAAAGGTTTTCATTTTTTAAGAGTTCAAAACTCATAGGGAGAAGTTTATTGGTTATCATATCCAATTCCTCCACTCATATTATGGAGAGAGTACACTATTAATAAATTTTATTATTTATTGAAGCAGAATGATATTCAAAAATAGTTTATAGTTGACTATATACCTCAAAACAATGGTGATGTAGAGAGTCATTATTAGACTATTCTAGAGATGGTGCAAAGCATGTTAAGCAATGACAAACTAGAGCAACCATTTTGGTCAAAAGTTTTTCATAATTTTTTTTTTTAATCGTGCACGCATAATTGCATTGAATGGTGACACACTATAGGAATAATGATTGGGTATTAAACCTATAGTGTCATATATGCAAGTGCTTTGATGTAAATTTATGCACACTCTAGAAATAAAGGTAAATGTAGTGGGATGGAAAATCCAAGAGATGCATATTATTTGGGAATAATAATGATTCAAATACATATCAACTAATCATAAATAACACCAAGAAGTTGTATAATAATCATGATGTTGTGTTTAATGAGAAACATGAGTGTAGCTCTTCTCCTAAGCCATATGTTGTAGATGAAGCACCTGCTACTTTTTGTAATGAAGAATCCTTCAAGAGAGAGGATGAAGAATTTAATGACGATGATGGATATTATCCTATGAATGATGAACCATAACCATTCAAACCATATTATTTGAGTACCATTTATAGTACCAAGTAGTATTTTAGTATAATTTATAACACAAACTTAAGATTTTTTTCTAGACACATCATGTTCAAGGTCAAAAACTCATAGTAGAGTTTGCAATTAGGTCAACCTAGCCCTAATGAGTATAATTATAAATATTATGAATCATCAATGGTTCAAGGATATATTACATAAAAATAGTGGAATAATATATTGGATGTTAAATATCAAGCTTTGATGGAGAAAAATATATGTAAAATTGTTGATGTTGCACTTGGAAAGGGAACCATTGGTTGTAAGTGGGTATTCAAGGTCAATATAAAGCTGATGAGAGTATTAAAAAGTAAAATTTAATGCTTATTAGAAAGGAGTATGCATAGAAGGCATTACCTATGCCAAGACCTTTGCTCCAACAACATAGATTAAGACCATTCAAATGGCATCCATAGTGGTAGATAAGTTTGGATGGAACATCAAATGGATGTCAAAAGTACAATATTTAATGGTGATATCACTAAAATAAATGATGTATCCCTATATGAGAAAGGATGGTGTGCAAACTCATCAAGTCTCTCTATGGTCTAAAGCTAGATTCTATAGCCTTATATATGAAGATCAACAAACATCTTGTATGATGTGGATTTTATTATAGTACTTATGATATAAAAATATACTTCAATTCATTAGGAAGAAAGGACATGATCATAATTATGTATGTTGATGTCTTGGTCATCATTGAAAATTTAGAGAATTTGATTTAAGAGACTAAGAAATATTTGAAAAATTTATTTGACATGACTAATATCAAGACTAGACATTATTATCTTGGTTTGGAGGCATAACAAATAGAGAATTATTTTTTTGTAATAAATGAAGTATGCCAAGATATTATTTGAGAATTTTTGGAAGATAGATTGAAAGCTCATGCCTAGAAAAATGGAAAAAGGGTTGCAATTATCCCAAAATGATATCTCCCTACAAGTAAATGTAACTCTCTATTGTCAATTGATTAAGAGTCTTATTTTTTTTACCTTTACTAGACCATATATTGGTCATATTGTTAGCTATATTTCATAGTTCATATAAAAACCAAGGGTGTGTCACTAGAAAATAGCAAAGTAATTATTAAGGTATATTTATGGTACAAGAGAGTATGATCTAGAGTATAAGAATAATTAATTATTTATAGGATTCATAGATGTAAACTATATAAGATTAATTGATAACAAGAGTTTCACATCTAGATATGTATTCTTATTGGGATCATGTTTGATATCATAAGAAAGTAAGAAGTAGCATGTTATTGCTTTATCTTATATTGAGATAGAATATCATGCTATATGAGGAACTATATATTAGGTAGTATGGTTGAATTATATTTTGCCAAGGATAGGCATTTTATAGAAGTAACCAATGATTCTAAATTGTGATCATCAAGGAGTTTAAATATTATTGACAATCCAACTTTTATGAGCGTATGAAGCACATTAAATTTCAATGACACTTATTTTATGAATATATTTAGGAGCATAAGATACAACTTTAATTTTAGCCTACTGTAGATCAATGTGCAAACATTTGCTTGCATATGTTCATTGTAAATTTTTTAATTTGTACTTTATTTGAGAATTTTTGTAATAAAGGAAAAATGTTGTGAAAACCTTGTACATGGTTTTGGATAGTTGTAAGTTGGTTACACCAAGTACTTGTTTCTTAATTATTGATTTTATATACACAGTTATAACATCAATGCAAATTTCAGCATAGCCGATTTGCATTTAAATAATTAATATGTACTCAAGAGATGACTAAATTGACATATCTTGACAAGGATGAAAAACTTCTATTGACACTTGGATAAAACATTTTTTTATTAGATAAAAAAAGGGTTTTGAAAATATCCCCAAACCTTATTACAAAAAGAAACTGGAAGAGATCAAGGCACAACCCAAGAGACTTTAACTCAAATATCTGACCCAACTAGAACAAAAAACATCCAAAATAAACCGTCTAGATGCCCAAAACCACCATAAAAAAAAAGAACAAAAATTTGCAGGAAACTAAAAATAGGATGACCATCCTACACAAGAGGGACCCAAAAAAACCCAAGAATGGAAAACAACTATGGATTGGGATATTACTTCCTAGGATTTCCCACTTCCTTAATGGGGGTTCTTAGATTGTATCACTAATTTTAAGCCATGCTTTGAATTTTCTCCATGAATGAGATAGACACATGGAGTGAACCTTTCAGAGCCTAGTGCTTCTCACCCAAATTACTAAGGAATGATATGAAATTGGAGGACTTAGGCTCTAGCATGGGAGAATAATCATGAGCATTAGTCAACTCCACTAATAGTTTACCTTTTTTCTTTGTAGGAGATAGGTCCTCAGAGTCTGACATCTCCATAGTAATAAGAGAGGATTTAGTGCGGGTAGACTTTGTACATAGGCATTTGGAACATTTGGCACACCCACCTCTAATTCCTCTAGGCAAAGTTGACACTCCACCTAAATTCTTGACCCTTCCTTTGGTTGGAATCAAGGGAATCTTATGGGCTTCTGAGTTAGACTCCAAGGAATTATTGGAAGAGGAGTTGGAGGAGACCAAGGGTGGATCAAATACTAGAGGAATATTTTGGGTTTTAAGTTTTCATAGAGTCTCATCCACTACCACCCCTTTAACCTTAGTAACATGCTCAAAAATTAGCAAAGCTAAGCCTTGGTGAATGGGATCTGACCCTTTACCTCCCCTCACATAAGTTAGAATCTTAGCCAAGGAGTGAAAAAAGAAATATGACATGTTCATAAGCCTTTTCCACCTTGATTCAAAAATATGACATGGAATCTACGCAACATGCCCCTATTGGAATCCAACATAAAATAATCCATGATTACTAAAATCACACACTTCCAAGTATCTATGAGTCATTCACATTGTAACCATTCTATAATTTTGGGAGATACTCATCTTCACCCAAAAATAAGCCCAATTACCTAATGAGGGATTGCTTCTTCCTATTATGATAGGCTCCATCCACTAGAAGGCCTGTCACCTCCCTAACCAGGGAAACAAAAATTAAAAATTCTAAACCATCAACTTGGACCCAACCCTTCCTCCATGAGTGAGCCACAAGCCTATAGAGTCCTCTATGGTATCCATGGAAGTACTAGATATAGTCGAGCATACCACCTTTATGTAATATTTTATTTATTTCATCGTCCACCTCTAAGGACTTTGGCTCCAAAAAAATATATTGGAGAAAATAATTTAGAGTTTGTTTTTTATATAAATTATAGTGTGGGTGTACTAGTTGCTTCAAACCCCTTATCACACTTTTGGATGGGTGAATTTATAATTGATGGGGATTATAGAGATTCCTCTATAGATTCTCATGAAATGGAGTGTTTACATGGTGGTAGGGGTAGCTGATGTGGCAGTTAGTTCCAACCTTTATCTAATTATATTGGTTAAAAATACCAATTGATTGGATTTAAAATCCTAGGCTCAAATTTGCTAGGGTTTTTACTTCTTTTATGGATATAGGTCTACATAACACACTATTTGAGATTCTAAAACCATCAAACACTTAAATTTCTCTTGGAATAACTAGATTTCAATGATTTTCTAAACTATGTCTATAGACCATATTAGTGGTGGGAGGCTTAACAAAGAACTAAATAATATACTTGAAGCTTCATAGGCATATCTATGAGCTTCAAAGTTGTTATGTTACAATTTTAACAACCATTAATACACTTAGTATTTTATTATTTAATGATAACACAACCTTTACGACATGTTGACTCTCACATTCTAGGCTTCCTTGAAATACATGTATAAGTCATTTTATGGGGTACGTTTTAGAAACTTTTAGCCATAGTTTCCACAAGGATTCCTATTAGGCATCTAGTCCCCATTATATTAATTATATGGTTATTTGAATTAGGACTATGTACCAATTTTGAATTGTATATATCTTTCTAAACACATGAGTGACTAGTTGGCACATAGTCACCTCCTTGTTAGCATCCTTCCGTTGTTTAAACATTTAAGTTTTGTAGGGTACATATTTGTATGGTTAGGTGATGATTTGGAAACTATTTTCATGGGAGCCTCTTATGCTAATTTGGTGCCCAATATGCATAAATAATGATGTTATGCTACATCACTTTAGCTTTGGCCCACATAATTTCCTTAACTCAAATTTAGGTTATTCTATTAGTATATGTTTTTAACTATTCTGATGACATCATTATAGGCAGTCAAAGAATTAAAGATTTCACTCCACTGGTTTCATTAGGAAATTCTTATGCTTTTGTATATTTTTAATTTTTATATCATGATATTAGAGCCTTTTTATCCTTTCCTTTCTCTTTAGTAAATAGATCACAATAAAATTAGTGTTAGAGTAATATTCCATCATTTGGGATATTTACCCTTTTCCTACATTAGGTAGAATTTATTTACTGCATGGTAAAAAGTAGCTTGTTACTTTTTACCACTAGTATTTACTTTTACTATTTACCTAGTTAGTCATTGTAGTCATTTTGACTACGTAGTTAGGTTAGTGGTTAGCTACCTTCACGGGAGGGTAACCCTAATGCGTTACTTGTTAGTGCTAACTTAGGATATTATTTAGTTAATATCCTAAGTCTATTGTTAGTATTTCCTAAGTGCTATTTAAGCACTTGATTACTAAATAGTAATGTTAATGCTTATAATTTGATTTAATTATTTTGCTACGCTTACCTTTTCTAACATTGGTATCATACTTGTTAATTTTGCAACATAAAAAGGAAAGGCAATTGTTTTATGCCACATTCCTTGCAAAATTAAAAAAAAAAGAGGAGACATAACATATCAATTTTTTGCACAACACAAATCCAAATTTTGTTGCAAAAACTAAAGGTGCATTTTCGATATTACTCGACACCTTTATTGGAAAATTAGGTGCATTTTCGGTTGCATCCGACACCTATGTGATAAGAATTTTATGGGCATTCTTGTTTTATTATTGCATTATTTTTTGCAATTATAAGTCATAAAATCAAGAACACTCAAAACCCCAAATTTTCACAATAAATTGTGTAAATCATTTGCACAAATATAAGCCATTTGTAAAATTGATATTCTCTCCTTACAAACCCCTAATTCACTCTTATTTGTTTGTCTTAATATCCTAAAACTGATTATTCCTCTTCAAGAGGATTTTCAGGAAGGTGCCATTAAATATATTTTTGAGTGAATTCTCTTTCACTTCTTATTTGTTTGGCTTAAATATCCTCAAACTGATCATCTTTATTCAAAGAGAGTTTTCAGGTAGGTGCCATTAAATACCACTTAAGAGTTAAAGAAAGCTCATCTTAGTGCAAATTCTAGGACCTTCATAATGGCAACTATCAACAAATACTTAAATGATACACAATTGCTTAAAGGTCCTAACTATTCAGCATGGAAAACTAAGATGAAAGCCATCTTGACTATAAAGGGAATGTGGGATTTAGTAGATGGCACTAAATCAAGACCCATATCAGTAGGATCAGATAAAAAAACATGGGATAAAAAGAACAACCATCTTCTCATGTTGATCCTCCTAGCAACTACTGATGAGATCCAGATTCACATAAGGGAAGCTAAAAATGGTAAATATGCATAGGATACACTTTGTACCATTTTTTAATGTAATAATCAATCAACTGTTCTAAACCTTCAAACACAACTTCATACACTCCATATGAAGTCAAGAGAATCAATAGAACTATTCCTCTATAGAGTGGCAGAACTTAAGTCAAATCTAAATGCTTTAGGATCCAAAGTAGAAGATACTATTCTGACTTTAGTAATATTGAGGGCTCTTCCTGAATCCTACAAGATGTTAATCACATCCCTTAATGTATCTCAAAGATCAGTCACCTTTGTGGATTTAGTCAATTTGCTTCAAACATAGGAAGAAAATCAACACCAAAGCGATGAAGTGTCGAACATTGCACTTTACTCAAACAATCAAGGTGAAAAGAAGAAAGGAAAATTTTATAAGGGAGGATCATCTACAAAAGGTAAGAGAAAGAAAACTCAAAATAAGTTTTGCTCGCATTGTAAAATGGAAAACCATGACACCAATCGGTGTTGGTTTTAAAAAAAGTAATGCAGACCGATGGGGCAACAGAGGTGCTCCATGCTAATATTAAAATAGAGCCAAGAGATGTTGCTACAATGGAAATAGAGCAACCATATTCCATGTCTCCTTATGCATAATAGATAATTCAGGAGGATGAAGTTGAGGTTGACGAACCTCAAAATTCAAAATAACCTGCAAAGAAAGAATATGAGAAGGAAAAGGAGATGAAGGTCGAAGAGCCTCAAAATTTAATCAAGGACGGAGATACAGATCATTCTCCGGTTGATGCAGGGGCCGAATAGCCTCAGGAGGAAGAGATAGTCCTTGTTGAGCATCAATTTGCTAAAGAGGAAGAAGAGGCTTAGTAGCCTAAATATCCTATACACTAGGAAACAATAGTTGCATCAACACACCCTAGGGTATAGTAGATAAAGCAAAGATCAAAGCAAAAAATTGTAAGGGCATCTTAACAATGACCCAAAACTAGAGTGAGAGTTTTTGAGTTGAAGGTATTGGGCATCGAATCCAATAAGGAATCAGAGCTGGATTCTAATGAGGAATGGCAGGCATCAAAGATTTGTTTTGCTTCCCAAAAATAAAAATTTGAAAAGCTCAAAGAGGATATGGCAGTATATTAAAAAAACTAGAAGAAGACCTCTAATAGGTCCCAAAAATAATCAGAAAAAGAGGTTAGAGAGAAATCTAACATGCCTCATAAGAAAATTCTAGTTACTCGACCTGAGCAGTTATATTACTTGTATGGGTTAGAGGATGGTAAGCCTTCATGAATGAAGGCATATTTTATGAGGATGGGAATTTAGGTCCTGTGCAACCTATAGATCTGGCATCAAGTAGCAGAACTCCCCCTATTACAAAAATAGAGGACACAACTAAAATTGAGCTTGACCCAATAGGAGTAGATTTATCCATATCCAGGGTTACTAAGAAGTCTAGCATACCATTCGACGATGAAGAATCAGTTCCCGTGGGTGAAAAGTTACCCCTTCACCATGAGTATTGGAAAATGGTTGAGCCTACATTCCAAAAGGATGCTACCAATTTTTCTGGTTATTATCTGAACATTTAAAAATGCAAGGTGGCCTAGACCAGAGAACAACCCAAGAAGAGAGTAGGGTAAGTGAACCAGTTTGGCACAACAAACGCCAAAAATAGCAGGGTTAGGCAACAACTGCCCCCAAGGCACCAAAGGGGCGAAAGCCCTAGGACAAATAAAAAGCCAAGATCGCTAAGAAGAAGAGGACACATACCAACATGGATTATTGGGATGCTATAAATAGAATTGGTATTTACCAGTTCAAGTGGAACAGGGGCATGCCACCCCTTAAGCATGGGGGGATGATGATCCATAGAATTGATCATTTTTTGTACTCTTTTCCCTATAATGTGCGACACTTATTATTATAGATATAAATGTTTTATGGAAATTATATATATAATTAACTATTTATTTTGCATGTTCTATAATATTTGTTTTTAAGTGTAATTTGTGTATATTTAGTGGAAATTGTTGCATTTTGGCATGTTTTTGTCGAGGTCCCACTCTAACCTGGTACTTGTAATTTTATGAAGGAAAAATATCTATGGAATATCAGTGAGAGGTACGAAGTCAAGAACCCAAATTTCTTTGAAGCGCTTGACTTCTGTTCGCCACTTAACTTCTAGGCGCTTGCTTTTCATTAGGTGTTTGCTTCCCGTTAGGTGCTTGCTTCCCATTAGGTACCTACTTCCCAAATTCTGCATACAAGATGCCTACTTCCTAAGTTATTTAGATGCAGTACCTAATTTCCACTAATACCAAACTCTAGCACGACTCTGTGGTCGGTGGAATAGAGCGAAACTTTAGCAACTAGCATAAAAATAATTCTAGCATTGAAACTTAACATGGGACAACATCAAAGATGACTCACCACCCATTTTCCATATGCTACATAAATAATTAATGTAAATCAGGAAAATAAATATCAAATGTATTCTACAAATAGAATACGTTAAAATATCATGATATTTTTTTTTATTCCTTTAATTAAGCAAGCAGTTGTAAAAGCGAATCATTTTTATGATTTGTTTTGAGAAATGTAACAGGGTGTGGCCACATATCTATAAATATGCAGGCCACCCCTGAAGAAGATCCCTTGGACTTTTATTGTAAATTCTTCTACTGCAATTGTTAATAAAATCTCTTTACCCAGGTGTTGTAGGTGAGTTGGAGAGGAGAGGGCAATCCTCTAAGGGAAGTCCCATGTTTGAATCTCCACCCTACCAAAAAGTTGAATTGGGTACCCAAAATACAATTGATAATGTTGGTGCGAGTAGGGCCGGGTGAAAATTTTGGGTGAATTTGATGGTGAAGAACCCCCTATTCATGGTCTCTCAGACCAAGGCGGCATCACAAGGGTTTTTTCACTTAAAAAAAATTGTTAATAAAATATTTGAGTATTTTTCTGTAAAAATCATCTAAAGCGTTCGGTGATAATATACCGTGGGCAAAACCTGTTGGAAGCATGGGACCACTTACAACAGAGTTATTCCATTTTTCCCTTGTTTTTCTATATTTTTTTTCATATATTAATTTACTTTCCAGTTATTTCCCCTATTTTTTGTGATTTCCAACAAGGTAGCAATTAGTTTTGAACGCATTCTATCCTATTTTCATAGACGTAGGAGAAGTTATTGGTTTGGAATTAAGGATTAAAACTTCAATGAACATCGAAACACCCCCCAAACTAAAATCTTAGGGACTCATCTCTGAAGAATAAATTATAAGCATATATTTTGCAAGGCTACTCACAAGACTACGAGCTACCCCGAGTTGACAATTAAATGGAGGCAATTAATTGAGCCATAGAAAAACTAACCAATGCGTTACCAAACACATATGATAATCACTCATAAAATGAAATTAGAGGTGCTAATAAAATAACAACAAATGCAGAATGAGGAAAAGACGAAATAATGATGAGAAGTATCTCGTGCAAATAGGAGAAGAGAGAAAAGGGCCTAACTATATTTCTCTCCTATAAACATATCCAAATCAAGTTGTAACGTATGTCATGAACAAAATGAGAATGCAGATTCATAAAGAATTATGTAGGCCAAAATAAAAAGCACTCAAAGAACAAGAAAATATCATCTAAGAACTTAACTCATTAATTGATGCACCTTTCCAAGGCCATAACTTTTGCTTCGAGTGTCCGTTTGGCTCCATTATTTTTTTAGAACATGCATAATTGCATGGAGAACTTAATAAAAATTGCCCTTTGTAGTTGTACGCATGAAAATACCTCTAGGAGGCCCAAAAGTAGCTTTTAATATAATTGTCAATTTTTGCAACTAAAAATTTATCATAACTATTAGTGTAGAACTAGAGTGGGGTTTCTATCTTGGGATAGTGGTTATTATTGAATAATGGGTGCATGATTCTTGGATGCCATCCATGTTTTTTTAGGGTTACTAAAAATAGCAAGTGAGTTACTAAAAATAGAAAGTGACTAAAAATAGTAAAGGGGTAACATAGGCTAGGGTTTTTCTTTTGGGGAGTATAGGAAGTGGGAGACTCTATTGTAAGGGGGATGTAAATTCAGATAATGAAAGGAAGCACTTGTAGGTTTCTTTTACTGGTATATTTTGTATGATGTCTTGTATTACAATTTTACCCTTAGAGTCCATTTTCAATCTCCTGTAGTGAATTTACATCAATTGGTATAAGAGTGGGTGAGATATCACTAGTGGAAATAAGATGAATAGAAGAGGGAGAGGGTGAGAGATCTATGCCCAAATGAATCAGTAGATGGAGGATCTGTATGCATAAATAGTATGGTTTACTGGTGTGATTAATCCCATGGCGAAGGCCCACACCAATGTGGACCGAGATCTAGAATCTAATAATGAGACCATGGCTAAGAAAGGAGGATATGAGGATCACGTGGAAGAAGAACCATAATATTTTGAAAGCAGAATGATTCAATCCTTGGAAGGACTTAAAGGATGCTGATATGGAATTAATATTGAGGTTTTCGAGTATGCTAGTGGGTTAAATCCAGAGGACCTAATTGATTGGGTAAATAGCATGCAAAAGTATTTTAAATGAAGTAATCTAGCTAAGTAAAAGAGAGTGAGACTTGCATGCATGAAGTTGAAAGGGTATGCTATAATTTCATGGGATAATCTATAGATGGAACGATAGAGGAAAGGAAAATAAAATATCATGGTTTGGGATAAGATGAAGAAGAAATTGCAAGAAATGTTTGTGCCTGTAGACTATTCCCAAACTTTATTTCATAGATTTCAAAACCTCCGATAGAAGGACCAAAGCATAGAGGACTACACCAATGAGTTCTACAAGCTATCTATTTGTGTGGAGCATAATGAGACCGAAGAGCAAAGGGCTACAAGGTATGTAAATGGCCTAAGTTATGCTATTCAAGATGAGTTGAGTATGCATCGTACCCTTATTATAGAAGGTGTGTATCAGATGACCTTGAGGGCTAAAGAAAAAAATAAGAGAAGTAATTACAAAATAGGGAAAATGGATTGGTATCTTCTCGTAATCGGGGGTATGGTGGATCTAGCTCATCAAAGGGAGAACCCTTGAATATTTAGAAACAGGAAGAGGCAAAGCAAGTTCACGGTACCTACCAAAGGGGAAGAGGAAATAGAGGAGGTTGAGGTAATGGGAGAGGTCAAGCTGGGAATGGATCATGGAAGCCATATACCTATTTTACATATGATGAAGAAGGTCACCGAAAATTTGAGTACACCCACTATTATGTTGAAGAGAGGAATCAGGGATGACAGGCTAGAGTCAACTTGGTTGAGAAAGAGGATAAAAATGAGATAGAAATTGCTATATATGCAGGTAAGAATATCATGATAAAGATAATATTGATTGATCCAAGGAAGGAAAATATGCAAGCGAATGAGGGTGGTGAGTCATGGCTATGAAAAAATATATTTCACACAATATGCACATTGAGAGGAAATTTATGCAAAGTAATCATTGATGGTGGTAGTTGTGAGAATATGGTCTCTAATATAATGGTAGATAAAATGAATCTAAAATTTGAGAAGCACCCACACCCCTATCGCATTTCATGGATCAAGAAAGGAAATGAGGTGACTATTGATAAGAGATGTTTAGTAAAATTCTCAATAAGGAATACTTATAAAGATGAATTTTGGTGTAACGTGATTCCTATGGATGCCTAACACATACTATTGGGGAGGCCTTGGTAGTATGATAGGAAGACAATCCATGATGGGGATCGAAATACATACATATTTTGTAAGAATGGTGCCAAGGTATTATTATTGCCTCTTAAAGAAGAAGAGCATAGAGAGAGTTTGTTGACTACAAAGGAGTTTATCATAGAGACAAATGAATCTAGTGTGCTATGCATTGACGAAGAAGAAGATAGAGGTATACGAGGTTCCTATACCACTGATAGCATCCAAGTTGTTGAAGGAGTATGCTGATGTTATACCAAATGAGTTACTTGATGGGTTACCACTGAAGAGGGATATTCAACATCACATTGATTTAATTCCTAGGTTAGTTCTTTCAAACTAGGTAGCCTATCAATTGAGCCCAACCCATAATGCAAAGTTGAATAAGCAAGTTATAGAAATGATACAAAAATGATTAGTAAGGGAGAGCATGAGTCCTTGTGCAACTTTTGCCTTGTTAAATCTAAAGAAGGATGGCTCATGGTGGATGTGTATAGATAGAAGATCCATAAATAAAATTACTATCAAGTATAGGTTCCCAATAGCTAGAGTGGATGATATGATGGATGTCTTAGCAGGGGCTAACTACTTCAATATTGCTATATAGAGTGGTTATTATCAGATCAGGATTAAAGAGGGGGATGAGTGGAAGACTAATTTCAAAACTTGATATGGGTTGTACGAGTGGATTATGATACCATTTGGGTTATCAATGCATCCAATACCTTTATGTGGTTGATGAACCAAGTGCTGTGGGGATACATTGGTAATTTTGTGGTTGTCTATTTTGATGATATCTTGATTTTTAGTAAAAGTGAAGAAGAGCACTTGCACCATGTGAGGGTGGTGTTAGAGCTATTATGGAAATATAAATTGTATGCTAATTTGAAGAAGTGTAGATTTCTTCAATAAAGTTTAGTGTTTTTGGGCTTTGTAATTTCCAAGGATGGCTTGAAGATGGATGAGTAAAAGGTGAAGGTAATTCTTGAATGGCCTATTCCAAGGAGTGTAACAGAGGTGAGAAGTTTCCATGGTTTGTAAAATTTTTACAGGAAGTTCATTAGAAACTGTAACCATCTCGAGAGCATATACGAAGCTATTGTACCAATTAAATGTGAATTTAAAACATTAAACCACAATAACAACAAATTTGACAATAAAGAAGGATTTATTTGTATTAAATTTATGCCAATTGATTACAATTTCATCCCTCTTAGGGATACCAAATTTGTGATACAATTAATACAATCATTTGAGCCCCACAATGGGGTTGGTATAATCTATAAACTCTCCAAATGGACATGAACTGCTCTAGGTCAATGGTGACCTTCTTCTCTCTTTGGAAGAGGTATTTGTTGCCTTGAATGCTTTGAAAATGGAGTCCTAAAAACCCTATGTTCAAGAAATAACAAGAAATATTAAAAGCAAAGGATACCTCTCTTGATGAGGCTTTTAGAGGAATCTTGCATAAAACATGGCATAAAATCAAGAAATCTTGTAAAACTATCAATCTATGCAAGAAATGATGAAATTGCGATAAAGCATAATAAAGAAAGACATGAATCTAATTATGAATCATCCTAATTAACCATTAGAAACTTGAGTTGCATGAAATAAACAACAACTAGTCTAGAATTGACAAATGCTAAGAAATGAAGGAAATATAACCTAAATATCTAATTATAACCATAAAAATGTATCAAATAAGATTAATATCTGGTTAATCTATCAAATTAAATGCATAAAATGATAAATCTATGGCTAAAACAAGGGAAAGCAGAGATCAAACCCTCACTGTGGGTCTGAGGCACAAATGGCACTGTTAGCCATGACTAACAGTCATGGTTGAGGTGAAAACCTTGTTGCTCTCCAATTCTGGGCTTGGATCTCCAATTATCCTTATTGAATTGATGATCAAGGGTCACCTCAGTGTCCTCTAATGGATTGGCGATGTGAATTGTCTAAATTGATGATGGAATTTGCTCAATTGTATTTCTTGATTCTCCTAGATATTTAGGACCTTCATGGCTTCAAATGCATCCATGATCTCCAATTGGGCAGCAAGAGTGTTCCTCTCAAAGGTAGCAAGTGAGTCTACAATTTGATAGGGCTTCACTACATTTCAACTCAATATTCTTCTAGACTTATCCCCAATTTGGAGAGGGGTCTTATAGCACATTCAAGACCTTGCTCTAGCTTCATGGAGAAGCCAAGAACAAGAAACCTACATTTGGAGGGAAATTTCTAGAGGATTCCCACCCAAAAGCCATTTGGATTCGTCACCTAGGCCATTATAACTGATTCTAGGTCCAAAATTGCCTTGATGCTAGTTGCAGATTTGAGGTGCAGCTAGCTCTGTTAGCCATGGGTCTCAGTTGTGGTTAAGGTTGAGTTAGCCAAATATACCCAAATTGAGTGGTTAAAACCACTGCTTCACCTTAGATCTATCCAAGATCATTCATATGGTCTATTTGCATGTTACACATGAGTAGTCGCCTTGACATGATGCATTTTAGGTGTCTACAAAAACTTTAGTAGTATTCTTGCTCCCATGATAGAGTGTACAAAGGAGAAAAAAATTGTATGAACAAGAGCATCAAATTAGAGTTTTGAACTCTTGAAGAATAAGGTTTTAGAAGCACCCATGTTGGTATTACATAATTTTAGCAAAATATTTGAATTTGACTGTGATGCTTCACATGTGGGGATTGGCGTTGTGCTGATCTAAGAGGGGCGACCAATAGCATTTTTTAGTGAAAATTTGAATGAGGTAAGAAAGAATTACTCCACTATGCAATTGTGCAGGCACAGAGGTATTGGTGACATTATTTTTTATCTAAGGAGTTTGCACTATACACTGACCATGAAGCCTTAAGGTATGTCAATTCTCAAAATAAATTAAATAGTAGATATGCCAAGTGGGTCTCCTTTTTGCAAGAATACTCATTTGTGTTGAAGCACAAGTCTAGTACGTAGAATAAGGTTTCTGATGCATTAAGAAGAAGAGTACTATTGGTAACCACCATGGAGAATGATGTGGTAGGTTTTGAGGGAATTAAGGATTTGGATGAATCTGATGCAGATTTTGGAAGAATTGTATAATAGTACAAAACTCCAGTTGTGGGTGAGGCTGTTTGAATATTTGTTGAGTATATTATGTAAAATGACTATCATTTTAAGGGGAAATAGTTGTGCATACCTGTTGGTTCCATGCAGGATACTATCATATATGAGTTGCATAGTGGTGGTTTAGCAGGATACTTTGGCATAGACAAAATAGTTTCTCTTATGGAGAAAAAGTACTATTGGCCATGATTGAAGAGAGATATAATTTGATTTATGTCCAAATTTGTGTCATGTGGCTAAAGGCCATGTATAAAATATAGGGTTGTATACACCCTTACCAGTTCCCGTAGGATCATGGGCCGATTTGAGCATGGATTTTGTGCTAGGGATACCCCGTACTCAGTGAGGTAAATATTCCATTTTTGTTGTAGTAGACAGGTTTTCTAAAATGGCTCATTTTATTACTTTCTAGAAAACCAATGATGCAACCAAAATTGCAGTAGTATTTTTTGATGAAGTGGTGAGACTGCATGGAGTTCCAAAGACCATCACTTCAGATCAAGATGTTAAGTTCTTGAGTCATTTTTGGCAGACATTATGGAAGAAACTAAACACAAAGATATAGTTTAGTAGTTCTTATCATCCACAAATTTATGAACAAGCCAAGGTCATGAATCGGAGTTTGGATAACCTTATGAGCTGCATAGTTGGTGAGAAGCCATGATAATGGGATTTAGCCCTGTTGCAAGCAGAATTTGCATATAACAGCTCAGTGAACCACTCGACAACCAAATCACCATTTCAAATTATTTATGGATAGCACCCTAAGGGTTTTATATATTTGGTTTAATTACCAATCCATGAGTATGTTAGTGATGATGCAAAAGCATTTTTTGAATATATACAATATTTGCTAGAAGAGGTCAGAGAAAAATTGCAGAATAGTAATACGAAGTACAAAAAGGTCGATTATGTGCACATGCACGTCCAACTATTCCAAGTTGGGGACATGGTGATGTTTCACATTCAAAAGAAGCAATTTCACAAGGGGGCATATAATAAGTTGCAAATGAAGAAAATTGAACCTTGTAGAATTCTACAAAAAATGCATGATAATGCTTATAAGGTGGAATTGCCAGTTGACCTCGATATTTCACCAGTTTTCAGTGTCTTTGATTTGCATGAATTTCATGGCGATATTGTAGTTGTTTAAGAGTCAAACACCATAGCTTGGGATAAGTAAATCCCTAAGAAGAATGAGGAACACATTGCATAGGTCCTTGATAGGAAAGTGATCACCACATGTAATGGTAACTATAGAAAATACTTGGTACAGTGGGAAGGTTTATCCTAGGCTAATAACACTTGGATTTCTAAGGAGGAACTGAAAAGGCTTGACATTGATAAACTCAAGGTATTTCATCAACAAAACTCACAGGAGCTGAGTTCATTTTCAACTGAAGGAGAATGATGCACCTTGCTAGGGCCATAAATTTTGCTTCGAGTGTTTGTTTTTCCCCATTATATTTTTAGAATGTGCAGAATTACATGGAGAACTTAAGAAAAATTGTCGTGTGTGGTTACACACAAGAAAATGCCTCTAGGAGGCCCAAAATTAGCTTTTAATGTAATTATCATTTTTTGCAACTGAAAAGTTATCATAACTATTAGTGTAGAACTAGAGTGGGGTTACTATCTTGGGATAGTGGTTATTATTGAATAACGGGTGCATGATTCTATTTTGGATGCCATCCAAGTTTTTTTTAGGGTTACTAAAAATAGCAAGTGAGTTGCTAAAAATAGAAAGTGACTAAAAATAGTAAGGGGGTAGCGTAGGCTAAGGTTTTTCGTTTGGGGAGTATAATAAGTGGGATACTCTATTTTAAGGGGATGTGAATTCAGATAATGAAAGGAAGCACTTGCAGGTTTACTTTACTGGTGTATTTTGTATGATGTCTTGTCTTGCAATTTTACCCTTGGAGTCCATTGTTGATCTCCTGCAGTGAATTTACATCATTAATGAAAGTATTCAAATTCAAATCAAAAGGACACAAGAATGATTAAAGTGATCAAAAGTCACATTCAATAATAAGAAAAAATCCAAATATGTCAACAATGGTAAATTACATGATAATTATTAAGGTACAACCTTAGTTACTTAAAGGGAAAATTAATTAGCTGACATGTTTTAGGAATGAATGCATATTAAAACACACATACAAAGTACTGAAAGTCTTTTTTTATAAAAGATACACTTACAAAAAGAATAGATTATTCTTTTAAATATTTTAAAATAAGAAATTTACACACACACACACACACACACATACACACACATATATATATATATATATATATATATATATATATATATAGATAATACGAAAGGTGAATAGAAAAGTATCCCATAGAGAAAGAAGCATTCCCTCTATTTAGAGAGACACAATTTTATTGCAATTTTGAAGCATCATATAAAATTTGAGTATAAGAACATATATAGACATTGGAAAATTTTGTTCAAGGTAAACTCAGTTAAAGAAAAAAATTCAAATTCGTATGGCTAGTGGAGCACCAAAATTATTGTTACCAAATTCCTAATTGTTAAGGGAAAATAATTATGCTTCCTAGAATATCAATCTTATAACAAAACATGATTTTGAGGATTTTTGGTAAGTAGTAGATGGAAGCACTACCCATCATACTATAGAATGAGAAGGCCAAGAGAAATTTGATAAGGCAAATAAAACTGTATGAATCATTATCATGTTTAAAGTAGTGGATGAGGTCCAGATATACATGAGAGATATAAACACAACCAAATATCTATGGGAGAAGTTGAATACCATAGTTGAAGCCAAAAATCAAAATCATATTATACTCCTCCAAAGATAACTCCATTGTTTGAAGATGACAAGTGGAGAAAAGCTAGAATCATTCATGATGAGAATACAAAAAACACGAGCATCATTGCAATCACTAGAAACTTAGGTATCTATTGAAATGTTAGCTCCTATTATTTTGAAATCACTTCAAACAAAGTATAATATTTTTGTGATTGCACTAAATGTTAATGAGCCTACACTAATCTTTGAGAAGTTGGTGAATCTACTTAAAAAATTAGAGGCCTCATATACTATAGAAGAAGAAGAAGAATTACTAGTTACAAGTCAAAGAGGGAAGAAACCATTGAAGAGAGGCACCAGATTTCCACAATGCTTCCAACAAAGAAATAATTTTCAAAAAATTTAAAATCAAAGAAATGATTCTCAAAGAAGTATTTTCAACATGCAAAAAATATGTGATTAGTGTGGAATAAATGAACACACCATGAAGGATTTTTGGCACATTCTATAAAAATAGATCATCTTCAAGAAGATGAACTAGTAATGTGAGAGGTCATGAACATTAGAACAACAAAATCAAAGTTAGATAAAGGTACATAAAAGTAATATAGCTGAAGAAAATAAAGTCAAAGAAGAAAAATAAAATAATCAAGAAATTGAAATATAAGAACATGTGTTTGTTGGTAAAGCACACTTGAGGCAACAAGGAAATGTTTGGTAGAATACCAAAAATATGATAGGTAGAGCATCTTAGAAATATCCAATAATAAGAGTTCCATCGATTGATAACTTCAAGCCAAGAAACCAATAGGAGGCACTACCATAAAAATATAAATTCAACCATTACAAGCATAAGCCATGATATACCTATATGTATCGCTCCAAATTTTTCGTATCCCTACCTTCAGGCTATTGGATCCATGCCCGGAAGGAGGATGGGAAAAGGATGTCACGGTACCTCGGACTGAGAGGACTTTGCGAAGGTCCCGCATCTCAAGGGAGGTGTATTTTGATGATTTTTCGACGGATGGTGGGTTCACCAGGAAACATTTAACGGCAGCTTCCACGTCTAGGTTTTGGAATGTGTTTAAATGTGTTTGTCTTAACCTTAAGCATTCATATCCTAGGTTTAGCCGAATGCATCTAGATTACTCTATATGAAAATGCAAGTTCAATGAATACAAAAAAAAAAAAACGGATTTAAAGATAGAAATAGAGAGATTACATAATGCAAATGAAGAATACCTGATCCGGATGTCTGAAGAAGATTCTGATGTTGAAGCAGTCTGGATCATCTGAGATTCGACAGAATCATCTGCAATCAGACAAGATCGTCTGAGATCTGACGAATTCGTCGAGACCCGCAAAACCAGAAACAGATGCAAAATACAAAAAATACTACGATGCTAACAGAGGGAAATGATATAAAATGGCAACAATGTTATCAAACTACAACTTAAACACAGAAACAAAAATGAATTGTGCTAATTTGATGATAATTAAGATTTAATTATGCACTTAATCTAAATGGGTGAACTCCAAATGCAAGATAATATAAAACACTGAATAGATTATCTAATTTGTAGAATAAAATGACAGAAAAAGGGTTGAGGAATGCAAACTTTAGGCACTGATTGCCTTAATACGGACTGTAGTCGAGATCGTCTCGCATCAGTACGAAATCACCTCGAATTCGACAGGTTCGCCTTCGATCTGAACAGGTTCGTCGACGACGATAGGTGCTGGCTCCGGTTGAAAAACAGTGATGTACCTGCAACAAAATTGATGTGGAACTAGTGCAAATGCAAGATTGGGACGCTTTAACGTAGAGGGAATCAATTTGCAGAAAATTTCAGCCAGGGGTTGGGAAGGGAAAATCCTAGAGACTAAAGAGGCTTAGGGGGAGTAGTTAGGAGGTTGGAGATCATCCCAATTTGGGAGATCTCCAACGGGGGAAGGGTCCCAATGGTGCAAACACGCTTCTGCCCAGATTGGAGACCCGTTGGAACAGATTCCAACTTTGTAAAATCAGTTTTGCGACAAGATCGTCTGGACGTCCTAGTCCAGACGAAATCATCAAATCTGGGGTGATATCGTCTGATCGGCGACGATATCGTCAAACGGTCAAAACAACTTCTAAAATTGGCACAGAAAAGGGGGAAACGAATTTCCCAACGGTTAACGGGCGGTTTGGGAGGTTAAATTTGAATTTTAAATTATTTACTAAGGTGATTGTAATTATTGTAATTTTACTGCGCCAATTTTAGGGTGCTACATTTTGCCCCCTCTTTAGCGAATTTTCCAAAGAAAATGCGTTAAATATGAGTTCTTCTCGATCTACGAGAAAGCAAAAATTATTCCCATTTTTAGGCGATGATTCTTGGTCGAATCGTACGACAACTTACTATGGTGCCCCCTCCATGTTTTTACCCAAATCGAACGTTTGAGGTAAAAACGCGAAAAAGCAAAAATGTATCGCTCCAAATTTTTCGCATCCCTACCTTCAGGCTATAGGATCCGCGCCCGGAAGGAGGATGGGAAAAGGATGGTGCGGTACCTCGGACTGAGAGGACTTTGCGAAGGTCCCGCCTCTCAAGGGAGGTGTATTTTGATGATTTTTCGACGGATGGTGGGTTCACCAGGAAACATTTAACGGCAGCTTCCACGCCTAGGTTGTGGAATGTGTTTAAATGTGTTCGTTTTAACCTTAAGCATTCATATCCTAGGTTTGGCCGAATGCATCTAGATTACTCTATATGAAAATGCAAGTTCAATGAATACAGAAAGCAGATTTAAAGACAAAAACAGAGAATTTACAGAATGCAAATGATGAATACCTGATCCGGATGTCTGAAGAAGATTCTGATGTTGAAGCAGTCTGGATCGTCTGAGATTCGACAGAATCATCTGCAATCGTACAAGATCGTCTGAGATCTGACGAATTCGTCAAGAGACCTGCAAAACCGAAAATAGATGCAAAATACAAAAAATACTACAGTGCTAACAGAGGGAAATGATATAAAATGGCAGCAATGTTATCAAACTGCAACTTAAACACAGAAACAGAAATGAATTGTGCTAATTTGATGATAATTAAGATTTAATTATGCACTTAATCTAAATGGGTGAACTCCAAATGCAAGATAATATAAAACACTCGAATAGATTATCTAATTTGCGAGAATAAAATGACAGAAAAAGGGTTGAGGAACGCAAACTTCGAGCACTGATTGCCTTAATACGGACTGCAATCGAGATCGTCTCGCATCAGTATCGAAATCGCCTCGAATTCGACAGGTTCGCCTCCGATCTCGAACAGGTTCGTCGACGACGATAGGTGCTGGCTCTGGCTGAAAAACAATGATGTACCCACAATAAAATTGGTATAGATCTAATGCAAATGCAAGATTGGGATGCTTTAACGTAGAGGGAAATCAATTTGCGAGAGAATTTCAGCCAGGGGTTGGGAAGGGAAAATCCTAGAGACTAAATAGGCTTAGGGGGAGTAGTTAGGAGGTTGGAGATCATCCCAATTTGGGAGATCTCCAACGGGGAAGGGTCCCAATGGCGCAGACACGCTTCCGCCCGATTGGAGACCCGTTGGAACAGATTCCAACTTTGCAAATTCAGTTTTGCGACAAGATCGTCTGGACGTCCTAGTCCAGACGAAATCGTCAAATCCGGGGCGATATCGTCTGATCGGCGACGATATCGTCAAACGGTCAAAACAACCTCTAAAAATGGCACGAAAAAGGGGGAAACGGATTTCCCGACGGTTAACGGGCGGTTTGGGAGGTTAAATTTGAATTTTAAATTATTTACTAAGGTGAATGTAATTATTGCAATTTTACTGCGCCAATTTTAGGGTGCTACATTTTGCCCCCTCTTTAGCGAATTTTCCGAAGAAAATGCGTTAAAGATGAGTTCTTCTCGATCTACGAGAAAGCAAAAATTATTCCCATTTTTAGGCGACGATTCTTGGTCGAATCGTACGACAGCTTACTATGGTGCCCCCTCCGTGTTTTTACCCAAATCGAACGTTTGAGGTAAAAACGCGGAAAAGCAAAAAAAATTATTTTTGAATAAAATTAAGAAAAATAGGGTAAAACCCTAATTCATTTTTACTGTTCATTTTCTGAGTTTTAGAGCTCTGAAGCAAAAATGGTGGAGACGACGCACAGATCGACAGAGGTCCGACGCGGTCTACGGGTAAGAGTCCAGACTGATCTAGAATGCTTTAATTTTAACTTTACATGCTTTTTAGATAAATTTTAGATGAATTTTGAGCATCGCGGCCGTTTTTGGGCCGTCGACGTCGTCGGGACGAAATCGTCCCGATTTCGACGAAATCGTCTCAATTTCGGCAATTTCGCCCGAGGGCGAAATCGTCGAAAGGGGGACGATTTCATCAAATTAGGGACGATTTCGAACTACGAAATCGAAGACGATTATGCTCAAATTTGGGACGATATCGTCCAATAGTGGGCGATATCATCAATTGCACAAAGTTGAATTTTTAATTTGCATTATTGATTACTTGAATTGTTGATTAATGATTGTTTATTGTTTTGTTGTTTATGTTTGCAGAGAGGATTACTAAAGAGCAGGGAGTGGAAATATGGAGGGTTGAGAGACGACTTGGCCGCTCTGACACAGGCAGAGCGAGATCAGCTGGCACAGGCCGGCTTACTGCATGTGGCAGAAATGCCACAAGTATCTACAGACATGGGGCTACTGACGGCCCTAGCAGAGAGGTGGTATCCGGGGTCCTCATGTTTTCGGCTATCGACAGGGGAGATGACTCCCACTTTGGAGGACGTATGGAGGATTTTGAGAATCCCCATACAAGGATGGCTGATTACTCCTACGGCCAATCAGGGCCACGCTATGGGACGGTTATGCGGTGACCCGAGCTTCACCCTGGAGAAGGGCGGAGTTAACATCGAGGCACTACGCCAGATGCCTGGGGCATCTACACTCACACGGGTACTAGCTGGGGTGGTTGGTGGACTTCTGCTGTGCCACCAGAGCGGGTGCAGGGTGCCATGGATGCTGGCAGATGTGGTCTGTGACATGAGAGACCACGGCTACAGGTTTGCTTGGGGCAGTTTTGTTCTATGCCGATTGTACAGGATCCTGTATGGGGTCGTGTACAAGGGCGACCGATGTCTGGTTATGACATCGCTACTACAGGTTTGGTGCTGGGAGCACATTGCGGTGCGGAGGCCGATAGGGCTTCCTCTGATAGGGATTGACGGGGAGAGGCCCCGAGTCTTCTACTGGTGGCTCTGGAGAGGGGCACAACGGCGGATCGACCTACCGATGTCCCGGAGGCTACTAGATGACCTAGTCCCGGACCAGATCACCTGGAGGCCATGGAGGGAGCATCCAGGGTGGCCAGAGGACGGACAGGAGTTGGCTCGCATCAGGCGAGTTTGCTGGTTGAGGATGGAGAGGGGAGAGGTGGAGCTCCATAGGTACGACCGAGTTTTGAGACAGTTCGGTCTACAGTAGGGGATCCCATCCCTCAGAGATTACGAGTTTTCCTGGACTGTCCGGGATAACACTACGGTTAGCGGGGCTCCCGACATGCAACGGTTTTGGAGCCAGGACTCGGATGATGCCCCCATCCAGCCAGTGGATGGGGACGACGCAGGGGTAGCCGATGGCTACGATGCCTGGTACGTAGGCATCCGCCCTCCTCGGATGACGAGGGCATAGGGTCCGATCCACGCAGTTGTGCGTCGGATAGGGAGGCGACGCCAGGCGGTGATGGAGGCAGCCCAGGGTCACGGCGGGAGAGAGGCGAGGAGGCCACAGGCACAGGAGCGGCCACGACAGAGAGAGAGGGAGAGGAGGGAGGTGAGACCCCCATCTCCACGAGAGGCCACCATCGCCCGATAAGGGCAAGGGTGTGGATACAGGAGAGAGTAGCGAGATGGCTACTCTCCAGGCGGAGAGAGATCGTCTGTAGGCTCAGGTGCAGACGCTACAGGATGCGGCCGCACAACACCGGGCTGAGGTGTCACAGCTACGGGATGAGATTGCACGCCTCAGGGCACGGGGCGGAGGGGCGAGCACACAGGAGCTGGCACGGTCGATTGCTCAGACCACGTTCTACCAGGGCATCTACTTCCAGATGGTGCCAGAGGGTCAGAGGGTACAGCTGCCAGCCGGCATTGCTGACCCTATCAGGATTGGGTCCTCGAGGACTACGTCTCGATCGAGGACGAGGACTACACAGACGGCGATGGGGCCACCTCCTCCACCTCAGGGCGGGGGAGGAGATGAGGCAGAGAGCTCGAGAGGCTCTCGAGGCTAGAGGGTTGGACTGACATTTGTATTATATGATTATTTTTGATAGAGGATTGAGTTATGCCGAGGTACAGATTGTGGCATACCAATCTAATTTTGATGATGTACATATGTTGTTGATATATATAGATGAGATATTTTTGATCATATGACTTGTGTTTTGTGATTTGTATGATGCTTTTAGATGTTTTGATTGATTGATTTGAGAATTGGATGTAATTATGTCGTTGGAGATATTATAATTTGAATGTCATGCTTGTAATATTTTTAAATGAAATAATCTGATGTAACAAATTGATTGTTTATGATGAAATGTGATAAAAATAAAAAATAAAAAGAGACTTCTAACAATAATTTCAAAGGACATTGTCGCTATTATAGACCATTTCACGGAGTCGCTGCTCACTCGGTCGTCAAGCTAATCCCAGGATAGAAATATTGTTAAAAGTAAAAGAGTGCTTAAGAGACTGTCTTAAGACTTTGTTGCGATAGTGCAAATGATGATGATGATGATGGTTTGTTTTCAGATTTTCATAAAAATGTTTGTGCATGAAATGATGTTTTAAAATGATTTTTGCTAGGCATAAATTCCTAAGGGTGATAAATTTTTTGGATAATTCTTTAGGAATTATACCATCATTGCAAAATTGAAGGTTGACATAATGACATGAAATAATGAAAATGTGTTTGCTTTGGAAAAGCATAATTTGTGTAACATAATGAATTAAGCCATATGGTTTTCATGATTTTGAATAAATGGGGAATAAAAATTGTTACAATGGTTTGCGCTAGGCATAGAATATGTAGGTATAGACTTATACCATCATCGCGAAAATCAAAGAAAAATAGTTTTATTGCATGATTGATTTTTGATGAACAGAAAATATGAAAATGAGGACTTGCGCTAGGCATAAAATTCCAATTTTGGTTTTGAAACTATACCATCGTCGCGAAAGTCAACCAGATATATATGTATATGTTTTGATTGTATATTTTTGAAAGAAGTTTTGCTTTTTCTATTATATAGTTGTCTTTGTGGTAAACAACTGTACTTGATTTATTCCAAACAAGTTGCAAAAAATAATATTTCAAATTATTTTGAAGATAAAAGTTAGATTTATAAGGAATCCCATGTGCATATGTGAATTCATTTCCGATCTTGATTTATCATAATGATACACGAAATCTCTCAAATACAAATGTGTGTGCAATTGCATTGTTCATTTACCAGCTTTTGAGCAAGATACTATGATACAAGTGATTTGAAGAAACCAAATAAGTGTTCATTAACCATGATGTAGATGCATATAACCATACTAGGCTACTATGTAGGTCGGATTATCAAGAGCTAGCTAATCCATAAGCAGACATAGGTCTGTACAAAAGAAGGTCGCTAATGTGACAGACATATCACCACGCTAGGAGTTACCCAAGGCCAAGCAGGTTGGGCACAAACCACCTGTTATGGGGCTTACCTCACGGTTTTCGAATAATTGAGAATTCCAGGGATTCAAGCTCATCAACCCTTCTTTTCTTTTCAAAGGGTAGGGAAAGGGATTTTATTGCTTTCTTGCTTTCTTTTGAACTTTGCTTATTTTTCTTTTGTTGTATTTTTGCTTGATAATGCTTGAAATATTGCTGATAACATTTTTCTTTTCTTTTTCTTGAACTTTTCTTTTTTTCTTTTTCTTTGCTAGGGATACTTGCTCGGATTAGTCGTAGAGCAAGGGATTTTTATTCTCGGGTAGGGGTGAGCTTGTCCTTTTGCCAATTCTCAAAGATTCTAGACCATGTGCATGATAGGATAGCAGGGGAAACTTTTCGCTCAAGAAATCAGTTCTACTATGTAGCAAAACATGGAAATTACAAATATAATCATTTTATTGTGAAAAGATGTGCTTGGTTTAAGTAAATAACAAGATCAATTCTCTATGCTCAAACTTTATTTAATTGAATTTTGTGGACTTTGATATAAGAGAGATTAGTAATCATGCCAGATAAAATCAAGATATTTATTGTTGTGAGTGTGCAAGTGAGGGATTCAAAATAAATGCTAATTTATCCAAAATAAGTTGAAACATATAACTGCAATAATTGTAAGAAAATATATATAAATGATTTTTGAGAAAGTTTTGAGAATGTTGACTCTCTCTTTCTTCTTTATTTTATTTTGGTTTCGAAAGAGTCAAGCATATAGCTGTTTTTATATTTTTATCATTATTTTGATTTTTGTTTTGATTTCATTTATGATTTTGAGTAGAAAAATTTAACAAGTGCTTTAAATAAATGCAATAGATAGTTTTGAAGATTTTGGATGATTATGAATATTTTTGATGTTTTTGGATTTTTATAAATTTGAAAGAAATATAAGATAAATTTTTTGAAAACAAATATATACATGGATGAAAATGACCAAATTTATGCATAGTAACGTTTAAGATGCAAAATATTCATGGGTTCTTTAAGTTCTTTACCATCTAAGGTAGATAATTTGTATGCTCCCGATTCAAATTTAGCAGTAATAATGTATGGTCCAAGCCAATTGGGCTCAAATTTACCTTTAAGGTCCTTAGTTGCATTAGTATTTTTTTGAAGATTTTGAGGATTTTGATTTTTTTGTATTTTGATTTTAATTTATGAATTGAAATTGGTGGTATATACAAGATGATCTATATACACTATACAAGGTTATTTGAGTATAGCATGTCTAAGGTTGCTTCAAAATCAAAGGAGGTTTTGAAGGATAATCTGGTTGAGGTGAAGGTAAGAATAGAAGGTGATGAATAAAAGGTAGTGATAACAAAAGCTTTGTTATAATGTAGAATAATGTAGCAAAAGATTTGACTTTTATATGTGTAAAATTGATCATGTTACAAAATAAAATGTCAGAAATATAAGAAAGTTCTTCATTCTTATTACTATATTCCAAGTCTTGATAAGATGGAGAAAGTATATGTGAAAGATATGCATGGATGTTATTTGGTAAACAAGGATGATCATATATGGATGAAGAAAAGTGATGGATAGAAGATAATTGTGATAATAGAGAATGTATAGAACTTGATGTTTCAACCGTTAAATATTCTTCAAATGGTGTTGGGTCATTATGTATGGTAACAATTTTATTTGCAATTTCAAACTTCAAACATTGGTGAAGAGTGGAAGGGACAACCCTCATCGTATGAATCCAAGGACTCTGGAGAAGTAGGTTGTAAGGTGAAGGACAATATCCTACATAGAATAAAGTATCCAGGATCTTGGATCCAATATTGAGGGGAAACATTATAGTACCTTGAGCTTCTTGAATTTCATTGTTAAAAGATTTTATAATAACATTTGATTCATTAAGATCTTCTTCCTTTGATTTGAGTTTTTGGAATAATTGATAAGTGCATAAATTAAGAGAGGAGTCATTATCTACCATGATAGTTTTAACAAGTGTTTCTTTACTAGATCCGATAATGTAAAGATAGGAGTCTTCTTGTGGAGTAGAGGAAGGAATATCCTCATCATAGAATGAAATATGGTTAACCTCAAGAGGGTTTACACCATTAATTATGTTCTTAGAGAAAATATGATGAGGAACAAATTGTTGGCTAGGTATTTTGAACAAAATTTCCTTGTGATAAATTTGTAATACTTCTAAAAGGGATATCTTTGCTTGAGGATTAATCACTTGTTGTTGGCTATCAAAGTGGATTTCAGATTGAGATTTTGATTCTAAAGATGAGCTTTCTATGCTTACATTCCATTTTGGATCATTCTCTAGAGCCAAAGATAGTTTTGAAGGTTGGTCAAATGAGGAATCCATATCTTGAATATCGGATTGAGTTGATTGAACTTGAGGTTGCTCATTTGTAGTTTTTGTTACAATATTAATAATATCATCATGATGGGACACATTAACATGCAATATTTGATTGGTTTCTTGTTGTTGATAATTGAATAGGGGTTCTTGGGAGATCTCCATGTCTTGATTGATTATTGGTATTTGTTGTGTAGGAGTTTGATTGTTTACTGGAGATTTATAATCAGTTGTAGATTGTAATTCCTTTATATTAAAAAGACCCTTATCAATCAAATCTTGAATTGCACATCTTAAATCTTTACAATTTTGTGTCATATGTCCATCTACTCTATGATATTCACAATGTAGCTCGGGTTTAAACCAATCTGTTGTGGTATCAAGTTGTCTTATGGAAGGGAGTTCAATCTTATTTGTGTCAAGTAAATACTTGAGAATTATATCCATTGGTTGATTGAGCTTAGTAAATTTACGTGATGAAGGTTTTTGAGAGGTTTTTGATAAATGCCTTAGGAATTTCGTCATAAAAGGACCTAATGGTTTCTCACCTCTACTTTCTTTATTATGGGTAGAATGATGATAGGAAGATTGCGATGTAGGAGGTGAGTGCATGGTAGAATTGGAAGAATAAGTATTTTCTTGTTGAAATGGATGTGTTGTATTGAAAGAAGAGTATTGAAAAGGTGGAGGAGGATTATATGTGGATTGATAGACATAATATGGATATATGGGAGAATAGATAATATCGTTATGAAGAGGATTGGCAAAGGGATTGTCTTGTTGGGGTAAGGATGAAAAATAAGAAGAGTGTGATGGAGGTGATGTTGAATAGGGATGAGGTTGGTCATAATCAACAAATGTATTTGGCTGAATTCTTCCAACATTACTGATGGGCTCATATTGATTTGAGTAAAAACTCATGGTTTCTTTAGTACTTCTAAAAGTAATATTTAACATCTACTATTTAGAATTGAATCTAAAACATACAAACTTGAAATGATGATTTTGTTTTTGTTTTTCTTGTATACATATATATATATTTTTTTTTGTTTTTGTTTTCAAAAGGTTTATGATGCATTCACGTCGGGTTCACCAAAATGTATCGCTCCAAATTTTTCGCATCCCTACCTTCAGGCTATAGGATCCGCGCCCGGAAGGAGGATGGGAAAAGGATGGTGCGGTACCTCGGACTGAGAGGACTTTGCGAAGGTCCCGCCTCTCAAGGGAGGTGTATTTTGATGATTTTTCGATGGATGGTGGGTTCACCAGGAAACATTTAACGACAGCTTCCACGCCTAGGTTTTGGAATGTGTTTAAATGTGTTCGTTTTAACCTTAAGCATTCATATCCTAGGTTTGGCCGAATGCATCTAGATTACTCTATATGAAAATGCAAGTTCAATGAATACAGAAAAAAGATTTAAAGATAAAAATAGAGAATTTACAGAATGCAAATGATGAATACCTGATCCGGATGTCTGAAGAAGATTCTGATGTTGAAGCAGTCTGGATCATCTGAGATTCGACAGAATCGTCTGCAATCAGACGAGATCGTCTGAGATCTGACGAATTCGATCAGAGACCTACAAAACCGAAAATAGATGCAAAATACAAAAAATACTACAATGCTAACAGAGGGAAATGATATAAAATGGCAGCAATGTTATCAAACTACAACTTAAACACAGAAACAAAAATGAATTGTGCTAATTTGATGATAATTAAGATTTAATTATGCACTTAATCTAAATGGGTGAACTCCAAATGCAAGATAATATAAAACACTGAATAGATTATCTAATTTGCAGAATAAAATGACAGAAAAAGGGTTGAGGAACGCAAACTTCAGGCACTGATTGCCTTAATACGGACTGTAGTCGAGATCGTCTCGCATCAATACGAAATCGCCTCGAATTCGACGAGGTTCGCCTCCGATCTGAACAGGTTCATCGACGACGATAGGTGCTGGCTCCGACTGAAAAATAGTGATGTACCTACAACAAAATTGGTATAGATCTAATGCAAATGCAAGATTGGGATGCTTTAACGTAGAGGGAATCAATTTGCAGAGAATTTCAGCCAGGGGTTGGGAAGGGAAAATCCTAGAGACTAAATAGGCTTAGGGGGAGTAGTTAGGAGGTTGGAGATCATCCCAATTTGGGAGATCTCCAACGGGGGAGGGTCCCAACGGCGCAGACACGCTTCTACCCGGATTGGAGACCCGTTGGAACAGATTCCAACTTTGCAAATTCAGTTTTGCGACAAGATCGTCTGGACGTCCTAGTCCAGACGAAATCGTCAAATCTGGGGCGATATCGTCTGATCGGCGACGATATCGTCAAACGGTCAAAACAACCTCTAAAAATGGCACGAAAAAGGGGGAAACGGATTTCCTGACGGTTAACGGGCGGTTTGGGAGGTTAAATTTGAATTTTAAATTATTTATTGAGGTGATTGTAATTATTGTAATTTTACTGTGCCAATTTTAGGGTGCTACACTATAAATCCAATAGGTTTAATACATAATGAAAAGAAGATAGTAAGTTTAAAATCAATTCACTTTCTATTAAATTTCCAAAATATAGAGAAAGTCATGCATAGGATGACTGACCTATTATGAATAAAGCTTTAAAAATATATAGAATAGTTTAGAAACTAGATCTTGTTTAAAGAAAAATATCTATCTTTGTGACTCCAAAAAAAGGTTCCTCCATCATCATCAAAACATTGTCTCTCATAAGACTATTTTCAAGAAGTGTACCAAAATTACAAGCAATAAAGATACTAAATGATAATATGCATTGTGATATCATCAAGATTGACAACATAAATTTTGATACAACAAATTTGTTAGACAATGACAACAATTATTGGAGCACTATGACTCAACTCTAAATACCATAGAACAATTGATATGTTGCTACATTTTTTTAAAGAAAAAATTGTAGAACCTATAAGATCATTCAAATGACTACAACAATTTTATTTATTTGCTAGAGACTACTATAGAGGGGGAAAACTACCCTACCACGTACAATTCCCAACAAGGCTAGATCCGCAAAGGTAGAAAGCCTTATGGGGTGAACCATAGGGGTTATGTTGTACTCTACACTCGATGCTAGGGGGAAGGGTTCACCAGGAATGGTTTAAGGACTCACTCCAAGTCCTCAAGATATTTAGGATAGTTTGATGTATTCAGTTTTAAGACAAACACCTAAGTTTGGCCTTTCTAGATCTATGCTAGGAAAGATAAAGGACAATGCAAAAAATAGAATAAATGAAAATAAAATGCAAGCATACAAGAGCTAACCCTAGAATGATTCTTTCTTTTGAATGCTCACTAACCTAGGGTTTTAAATAAAAAACCTTTTAAGCAAGGGCTCAAGAGAGAATGCACAAACATAATTAACCCTAAGTGCACACTATATGTTGTTATATTTTAAATGCCTAGAAATTAATTAAATATATTTCCTTTTAAATCAGATCTAGGGTTTACAACAGAAATATAAAGCACTCAACAAATAACCTAAATATTAATCAGAACACTTAGCTTATCCAGTGGTTGATCCTTGCTTTTATCCTTTGATCCAATGCTATCAATAATCCTTGTTCCTGCAAGATAACTTAAGAAACACTTGAAAATATGATTAGTATTAGGGGGCCTACTTAGGCCACTATACAATAATGCTTGGAGGTACAAAGTCAAGCCCCCTAGGTCCTTTTAGCTGACCTTTGATAATTAAAAGTAGAAATTGACCTTTGGAGAGAAATAAACATAATATAATACAACAAAGAAGAATGATGAAATTATAGAAATAAAGTGCACCACTATGCTCTACATGCAATATAGAATACAATGATAAAAATTGGAATAACAGATTACCCCTAGATTGAGCTCTAGCAAAATCACACCCCACAAAGACCAGGTGCGATAATGCAAAAGCAAAATCGCACCCCAAAAAGACCAGGTGCAATTTTGCAGAAGTGAGGTGAAATATCTTAGATTGAAGCAAAATGACTAATACATGATATAGAAAATAAAAACATACATGCAGAAGAGCGAAATCACCTGGTAGAGAGCGAGGAAGCAAACATAAAGGTTTGAGATCTCCCAGGTAGTCAATCTCTCCTTAGGGCTTCAACACAAATCCACCAAAGCTAGCAACAACAATCAACAATCCAATGCAATAGAAAACAAAGCTTCAAATAGATCACACTTCACACTTGTGAGTTAGCTTGCTTGTGAAAGAAGAAGAAGAAGACTTCAATCAACAATGCTTGGTGAGAAATGAACTTGCTTGATAAAAACTTGATAAGGACTTGATTGAAACTTGATGGGAAGAAATGAATTTCAAACCCTCCTTATATAGTGGATTTGAAATAAGAATGGGTGGGAAAAACTAAGCACAACCGACCCTAAAAATATCAACTTTGAAAATTAGGGTTTTCTTAAGAGAAAACCCTAAAATGCAAAGTCACGCTCCATAAATATGGGGCGCGACATCACACCAGCTAGACCCCCGTGCAGTTTTAATGCATTTTGGAGGGTCAAATGAAGTCAAAATGGGTCATATCATATACCGTTGGAAAGCTCTTTTTGAGCCCGATCCAATGGTATAGGATTTAGGAAAAATGGATAAGATTTTGTAGGGGAAAAATTGGCTCAAATATGACCCTACTTTTCCAAGGAGAAAACAAGGGATCTAGGGAAAATTACTCACCTTAGTGGGTCAATTTTTTGTGTCTACATTTTACCCCCTCTTTGATGTATTTAAGGCCAAGTAAATGCATCAAAGAAATATGTAGACTCCTATGGGCAAGAAGACAACAAACATAAAAAAGGGGTGGCCAGGTTTGGGCAAAAGGGTGAGATATTACTACCATTAATGCCTCTATGGCTAGGGTGCCCCCTCGAGTTTTGAAAGGAATGAAAATTCCTTAAGAAACTCAAAAAAGGTAAAGAAAGAAAAAGTAAAACATAGAAACATAGAGAACAAAGCAAGTAAACAAACAATAAAGCAAAGAGCATTGGGTACAATATGAATCTAATGTAGCTAGCATGAAATGCATGGATGAATAGAAGAAAGGGAAAGAAAGAAGAAGGGAAAAGAGGAGAGAAGAAGAACAAGAACAAGAATCCAAAGGTCAACCATAGAAATGCAGAGAAAAATTGATCAAGAACCCTGAATGAAGGGTGTTATGCCCAAAGAGAAGGTCTATATGTGGAGTGAAAACTTGCTATGGGTGTAGTACTCGCTAAGATGGATAGATGGGTAAAATATGGAGTGTAACCCACTATGGGTGATTGCTCAAATGATTAAATAATGGAGCATAACCCACTATGGATGATTGCTCGCTAGTGACTACTATGGGGTGATTACCCACTAGGATGTATGTCGAGGCCTGCTAAAATGGCCAAGGAGCTTATCCTATAATGGGGTGTTGAGCCCGTTGAGTCAAAAGAAGCGTAACCCGATAGGGGTGATATGTTATTGCTGATGTGAATGATGTATTAGCAAGTACTACCCGATAGGGGTGTGTAAAAATATATATATAGACCAAGTCATATGAGCATAACACAATGTGAGTGTGTGCATGTGCTAGAAGAAATAAGAGGAAGAAAATGAGGAGCAAAGAATTGTGCGTGTGTGCCCCAACTTGAAGTTTCAACTATTGAAAATTCAAGAGGGAGGAAATGTGTAAACAAAGGAGAGAAGAATGTATATCCTTATCTAAACAAAGAAGACAAAGGAGAAATAAGAATCATGCAAAAGACAAGGACATACCAAAAGAGGATTGCATTCCTTGACTTGGAGGAGAAATGATGATCATTGTAAAACTTTCAAAGTCAAGGAATACAAGAAGAAGAGAGAAGAGAAGAAAGAGCAAAGGAAGCAAAGAAGAGAAGAAGGGATGAAAATGCATGGGCCCTAGGTTGGGGCTTCGCTAGGCATCATAACCCTAGTGAAAAGTGCAATGCATGTGAGCTATGACCTAACTAGGTATCATCACATGCCATTGTCATGAATCCCCAAAAGCTATATGAACAAGCAATCATGAACAAGCAACCATGCAATTATGACAAGCAAAAGTGCAAGAGGAACAAAATGTCAAGCAATCATGCAAAGTATGATAGGCAATCATGCAGTATGAGCAAGAAAACAGGTATGATGGAATGAGAATGCAAATGCATACCTAATTAATGATGGATTTTATTTTATTTTATGTTTTAAACAAGCAATCAAAATGATAGTCAACACACATTTTAATTGTGCCTCCTATCTTAACAAAAAGAACATGCATTCAAGGGACTGCTTCATCAAAGAAAAATCTAGAAGGCAAGCCATATCGATGATTATAATCATGGAGAGGCTCCTTCATAGCTCTTTCTTTGGCAGCCATAACATGATAATCTATACATTCTTGAACAAAACCATTTTTCTTAACATAAGGAGGAGAAATCCCTAACATTGCAAGATCTTTATGAGAAGTAGAAGATTTACCATTAGAACACACAAAATTTATCATATTATAAAATAATATGTTAGAGGGATAAGGGGGATCCTTATCCTCATTACTCTACTCCAAATCTTGATGAGATATATCCAGAAGAGGTTCTTGAAGAAACTGATTGTCTTGATCCCATGATGAAACTTTGATTAGAGGTTCCTCACTCACTTTTAGATTGTTGGATTGTTCAGATTTTTGAGATGAGGAACTTGGAGAAATAGATGATGAAACTGAAGGACAAGCATTGAGACCAAACTGAGCTTGTTCAACCATTGAACAATATTCGAATGGATGAAGGTCGCCTGGAATGGTAATAACTTGTTCTTTAAATTTGAATTTCAAACATTGATGAAGAGTAGAAGGGATGACCTTCATTGCATGGATCCAAGGACGTCCAAGAAGTAGATTAAAATATGCAAGGCAAGGTACCACATAGAACAATGTATCTAAAATTTTAGGTCCAACTTTAAGGGGGAGAGATATGGTGCCACAAGCTTCTTGGGACTCATTGTTGAATGTTTTGATGATTGCATCGGATTTAGTTAAATCTTCCTCTTTTAATCCAAACTTTTGGATAAATTGATATGTGCATAAATTGAGGGAAGAACCATTATCAATCATAACCCTTTTGATAAGGGTTTCCCCAATAAATGCAGTAATGTAGAGAGAAGAATCCCTACATAGGTCTGAGGAAGAAATATCGTCATCCGAGAATGTGATGTGATGTGTCCCAAGAAAGCTTACAACATTGGCCATATCACTAGGGGAAATATCTGGAGGGACAAATTGTTGTTTTAGAACATTTATTAAGGCTTCTCCATGAGTAGGAGAATTTTGCAAAAGTTCTAAGAGGGAAATATTTTCTGAAAAACTCATCTCCTATTGAGACCGTTGGATCTATCGATTCTGCACCTGTTGTTCTGAAGTAGCTGTTACCATACCAACCATTTGGTTATCATAATGATGTGGTACATTTTTACAAGATACTTGATTAACTATATGTTGTCCTTGCTTAGGTATATTCTGGTTAGTAGTGGACTTTTGTTGACTATTTGAAGATTGAGAATTTCTTACATCAAGACGTCCTGCATCAATTAAATCTTGAACCACATGTTTCAACTTCTTACAAGAATTTGTCCAATGTCCTTCTACTCTATGATATGCACAATGTTGTCCTACCTTGTACCAACTAGTTGTAGTATCTGGTTACCTTATAGGAGGTAACTCAATTGCATTGGCTTCTAAAAGTTGCTTTAGGACTTCTTCCATAGGTATGCCAAGTCTTGTAAAATTCCTTTGTGGAGGTTTTTGAAGTATTATCTTTTGTAGGTTGTTAACAACATTATTAATAGGCCTACTATCCATTACACCATCACCTACCACATCCTTATTCTTATACTATGACTGAATGGTTTTATCTTCTTTCACTTTGAGCTGTCCTCTTCTGATAAGAGCTTGTTCTACTTTTCTTGCTAACTCAATTGCTTGATCAAAATATGTGATGATTGTAGTTTCTAATGCATAAGATAATTGTTCTTGTAAATTACTAATAAATATATCAAGCATATCTTTCTGAGACACATGTTGTCTTAATCGACCAACTAAACTTCTCCAACGAGCTAAGAATTCTGAAAAACTTTCTTCTTTACTTTGCTTTAAATTATATAGGTCTCTCATTGTCACTTCCTTTTCAATATATGCACTAAACTGATGAACAAATAATTCTGCTGTTTCCTCAAAATTCCTCAAAGAATAATTAGGTAACCGATAATACCATTCTAATGCCATGCCAACAAGACTCTTAGGAAACATCTTTAGTAATAACATATCATCATAGATGAGATCATGACAAGTTATTCTAAATCTTCTTAGATGCTCAATTGGATCTTCTGTTCCCTTATATATAGGTAAAATCGGCATGGAAAAATGCTTAGGATAAGGCCTAGCAGCAACAATAGGGTCTAGGGGTTGATTGCACATCTCTTTATAACTATAAGTAAAACTAGAAGGCTGAATCATATCCATTTTTGAAGCCAACTATTTTACCATATTTGTCAAATTTTGAACTTTTGGATTACTATTGTGCAATGCCCCCAGATTCCCTAAGGGAGGGGTATAGGTAGGTTGTTGAAAAGGCACTTGGCTTAAGTTGGAGGTATTGATACTATTGTGATATGTGATACCTTGCTGGAGAGGATAACTAACATTTGGTGGAATAGAGGAAAAAGTGTTGAGATTAGCAGATTGAGGAGGAAATTGAAAATAATTTTGAGTGACACTATTGGTTGGATGAACTTGTGGACTTCTTCCAACATTGGTGGTTACAGTAGTGGCATAGGTTGGTTGATGGGCCAGATTACCATGATTCAAAGATTCAAATAAAGGGTTATCATGAACATGCCTAGGAGAGATGACTGGAGGAGGAAGAAGAGTCTCACCTCTTTCGAGTTGAGCTTTCTATTCCATAGCCTTAAGTAAAGCCTCCTTATGGCATTCCATGAAACCCAAAACATGATCAAATGATTCAAAAATGTAGCGACCCTTAGGGTCTTCAAGGGGACCAAGACTATTATCAACCTTTTCTTCTTCAAGATTATGATTTTTTCTATCAATTAGATCATTCTCTTGGAAAATCTCATCAAACCTCAAAGGCCTTTGCTCACTCCCAAGGTTGAAAGCCATTAGGAGAAGAGAAAAAGGACTAGGGCAAAAAGGAAGGAACTAAAGACTAATGAAAACAAGCACAAGATATTATGTTTTTAATGTTTTCTTATCTAACACACAAAATTAATGATCTTGATTAAAGTTTTAAAAGAAAAGGAGGTGTTCACGTCGGGTTCACCAAAGATGTAGAGGGGGAAAACTGCCCTACCATGTACAATTCCCAACAAAGGTTGGATCCACAAAGGTAGAAAGCCTTATGGGGTGAACCACGGGGGTATGTTGTTCTCTACACTCGGTGCTAGGGGGAAGGGTTCACTAGGAATGGTTTAAGGACTCGCTCCAAGTCCTCAGGATATTCAGGATAGTTTGATGTATTCAGTTTTAAGAAAAACACCTAAGTTTGGCCTTTCTAGATCTAAGCTAGAAAAGATAAAGGACAATGCAAAAATAGAATAAGATAACTAAAAATAGAATGCAGACATACAAGAGCTAACCCTAGAATGATTCTTTCTTTTGAATGCTCACTAACCTAGGGTTTTAAATAAAAAATATTTAAGCAAGGGCTCAAGAGAGAATGCACAAACAGAATTAACCCTAAGTGCACACTATATGTTGTTATATTTTAAATGCCTAGAAATTAATTAAATATATTTCCTTTTAAATTAGATCTAGGGTTTACAACAAAAATATAAAGCACTCAACAAACAACCTAAATATTAATTAGAACACTTAGCTTATCCTATGGTTGATCCTTGCTTTTATCCTTTGATCCAATGCTATCAATAATCCCTGTTCCTACAAGATAACTTAACAAACACTTGAAAATATGATTAGCGTTAGGGGGCCTGCTTAGGCCATTGTACAATAGTGCTTGGAGGTGCAATAGTCAAGCCCCCTAGGTCCTTTTAGCTGACCTTTGATAATTAAAAGCAGAAATTGACCTTTGGAGAGAAACAAACATAATACAATATGACAAAGAAGAATGATGAAATTATAGAAACAAAGTGCACCACCATGCTCTACATGCAATATAGAATACAATGATAAAAATTGGAACAACATATTACCCCCAGATTGGGCTCTAGCAAAATCGCACCCCACAAAGACCAGGTGCGATATTGCAGAAGCGAAATCACACCCCAAAAAGACCAGGTGCAATTTTGCAGAAGTGAGGTGAAACACCTCAGATTGAAGCAAAATGACTAATACATGATATAGAAAATAAAAAATACATGCATAAGAGCGAAATCACCTGGTAGAGAGCGAGGAAGCAAACAGAAAGGTTTGAGATCTCCCAGGTAGTCAATCTCTCCTTAGGGCTTCAACACAAATCCATAAAAGCTAGCAACAACAATCAACAATCCAATGCAATAGAAAATGAAGCTCCCAAATAAATCACACTTCACACTTGTGAGTTAGCTTGCTTGCGAAGAAGAAGAAGAAGACTTCAATCAACAATGCTTGGTGAGAAATGAACTTGCTTGATAAAAACTTGATAAGGACTTGATTGGAAACTTGGAAAGAAATGAATTTCAAACCCTCCTTATATAGTGGATTTGAAATAAGAATGGGTGGGAAAAACTAAGCACAACCGACCCTAAAAATATCAACTTTGAAAATTAGGGTTTTCTTAAGAGAAAACCCTAAAATGCAAAGTCGCGCTCCATAAAGACGGGGCGCGACATCGCACTAGCTAGACCCCCATGCGGTTTTAATGCATTTTGGAGGGTCAAATGGAGTCAAAATGGGTCATATCATATACCGTTGGAAAGCTCTTTTCGAGCCCGATCCAATGGTATAGGATTTAGGAAAAATGGATAAGATTTGGTAGGGAAAAATTGGCTCAAATATGACCCTACTTTTCCAAGGAGAAAACAAGGGATCTAGGGAAAATTACTCACCTTAGTGGGTCAATTTTTCGTGTCTACAACTACATTTGAAATATACATCATCTGCTTGTTGTGGTGTAGTGGTAAATGCCCTGGGTGCTGGTAGAGACCGACCCAGGTTCCATTACCCTTATCTCCATCCTGCAGATATATGGTATAGTTAGGAATGTCCTATGTGCTGGTAGAGGCCGACAAGGTTCCATTCCTCCTATGCCCAACCTGTTGAAAGTGACACCTCGAAAGAGGTGTTTTCCACTATAAATTAGTTTCATTTACTTTTGAAAAACTTTGGAGGGATTGGCCTAATTAAGAGGGTGTTGATCATTTTATTAGGTAGTTAGTTTGGATGGGTTCTACCATTCTTCTTTGGAATATTTGGAATGAAAGGAACAACCGAATTTTTAATCAAGATAGGAAGGATATTCACTATATTTGGTAAAAGACCATAGCCAACTTAGTTGAATCAGTCCATCAACTCGTTAATCACCCCAAAAACTCCCACCAAATATGGGATCAAGTGATGCAAATATTGAATATTAAACCTTCTAAGGGCAACCGACTTAAAGGGAATGTGAGTATTAGTAAGATGGATAGGACTAGAAATTGGCAACCTCCTCCTAAGGATTTTGGAAAATTCAATACTGATGGAGCCTCTCGAGGGAACCCTGGAAAATCCAATGTGGGAGGAATTGGTAGACTTTCAGATGGCTCCTTGGTTTTTACTTTTACTGAGAATTTGGGTATTCTTTCCAATAACCTTGCTGAGGTGTATGGTATCCTCAGAGGTCTTCAGGAGGCTAGTAAGTTTGGATGGGAAAAGGTGTTAGTTGAGTCTGACTCTCAACTTATGATTAATCTCTTGAAGATTCCTTCTAAGAATCATAAGGTGGATTGGAGAATAAAAAGAATTATTGAGAAGATTCAGTTAATCCAGATGGGATTTTTGAAATTTGATTACAATCATGTGGTTAGAGATCAAAACAAGAGTGTTGATGCTTTAGCTAATTGGACTTTGGACAAAAGTGATCTTACTTGTTATGACCACCCTCCTATATGGTGGGCTTTTCAAATTAGGGAATCTCTTCTTTCTATCATTTCTTTGGATGGTTCCAGTTCTGAAGGTACCTAGTTTCTTCTTGTTTTTTTTTTTGCTTCTCTTTGGTTCATTCAGTTTTTTTTAGTTCCCTAGCTCATTCTATTATTTATTTTGTTTCCTCTGTTGATTCTTGCCTTAATAGTCTTCTGGTCTAGATAGGTCATTGTTTTGTTCATTTTTTTTTTCTTTTTTCTTTTTTCTTTTTTTTGTTTAGTTTTTTAAGGTGGGTGGGTTCTTTTGTTTTGTTTTGTTTTTGTGTTCTTTGTGTTGTTTTTTGTTGTTCTTGTGTTTTTGTTTTGTTTTTTTTTTATTTTTATGTATTTTGTTATTGTTCTTGTGCTTTTTTCATTCTTTTTCTTGGGTTTCTCTTTTTTTGTGTTATTTCATGTTTTTATGTGTGAGTGTTTTCTATGTATTTTGTTTTTGTTTATTGTCTATTGTTGGTTGTTTTTAATTTTTTTAATTTTTTAGGTTTTGGTTGTGTTTATTTTTCATGTTTTTTTGGGTTATATCTTTGTAGTGTTATGTTGTTTTTGTCTTGTTTGTGTTTTATTATGTGGTTCTTGTGTTTTTATATGTGGTTTGTGTTGTGGTTTCTTTTATCTTATTGTGTGTTTTTGGTTGTGCTTTTGTTTTTGACACACTCAAGGAGCATGTTTTTTATTTTATTTTATTATTTTTGTTGTTATTTACTTATTTTTAAATTGGTTTTGTGTGTTTTTTTGCTCCTTGAGTATGTCAAATGTGGTAGGCCAAGTCCGAGTCCTACCCCTGCCTCCTTGGGTCTTACCCGAAAATGGCATCCCTTTTGGGATGTTTTCCACAAAAAAAAAATATATATATACATCATATTTATCATAGCACATTGTTTATCATAAAAGTAGAGCTTTGAAATAATCTGGGATTTTATAATAATGAAAAGCAAAGGAAGGAAAAGCACCACAAGAAACCATACACAAATTTCATTCAACCTTATTCAAGACAAAAATTATTATATATTTTATTTAATAAGGGATAGTGGATGCATGGAAGACAATGAAAAATCACACTTCAAGCATTGATTTTTGAATAAGTATATTGTAGTGAATGTTTTTGGAGTGCATAATCTATAGAATCAAACACTTCTAAGTACTAAAAGTAGTAAGTCTACATTGAGGAGGGGAATTTATCCTAAATTACAACATTATCCTAGATATTATTGTTTTAGTCAAGCAAAATAACATTTTTGACTATGATGTCACAAGAAGGATATGTTAAAAGTTATTACATCATAAACTTGTGAGTATTTAAGTGGCATAACCACTCCTCTAAAGATATATGTATATAGTATAGAACAAGGTAGTCGAAAGCTTGTTTAGGTTTTGTTTAGAGATTTGTTATGCCTAAATTAGACTTTCTATATACTTAAATACCTTTCACTACCATAAAACAATCATTCCAAACATTTAAACCTAAAACTAAAAAGCATAATGAAACAAACTCACCAACATTAATCTAAACATTAAAATATTATAATCACAATTAATCACATAAACGTATTTAAATAAATCATACATTAAAAAAGCAAATACAAAATTTCTATACGATAAAGACTTGTCTACTTTAAAGCCTAACATTACTGATTTATCTATTTCTTATACTACTGTAATACATGTTACATTCTTAAAGCTTAAAACACAAACTCATTAACTCATAATCTTCATTCTCAACTCAATATTTATTATAACTTATTAAATGAAATTAAAACACTTGTAGTTTGTGAAGTACAAACTTTTTAACATGTTAATTTAGGTTTAAAGGTGTCCAATACGTTTTAAAAGGAAAAGGTCAACTGCTACACAAGTATAGAACAAAATCGTGATCATATTGTAATTTTTAATAAATATTTTTTAATATGTATAAAGAACATGTAAAAGAGAGAAAATTAAGCTCAGTTAAAAATATCAAGGATTGTGATTTATGGCTTTCCCACAATGCATATTAAGAGAAATGACCAAAGATTTGAAAATATCCTGTATACAGTGATTGTGATTTATTAGTTTCCATAATGCATAACAATGAGAATTGACAATAGATTTAAGATGTGCAATTAGCTTATCCAGCTGAGAACCACAGACTTGGCCATAGCAGGAAAGAATCCTAGAAAATCTTCATGGCCAGGATTTATCCTCTCCATTGTGGTTGGTTGGTTGACCAATTTTGAGAGTACTGTCGCCAACTAGGGAACTCTTATCACTAGTCTGAAGATTGTTATAGTTAGTTTTGAGGTTGTTGTGGCCATGATTATTATAATGCTCATGTGTTAGGTTGTTGCCCCCATACCAGGTTAGACTAATTTTACGGAAAGTTATATGTATTCGTTTAATTTAGTAAAAGTAAACTTATATTTGGGTGTATCGTACAATCATGTTGGATACATTTTTGGAAGTATATGTCTCCTTTGCCCAATAAAACAACCATCATCCATACTTGCCTTCATAAGATCTTTAAAAGTAGTCTTTAAAATATGTTCTTAAGGGTATTATAATTGTACAATATATGTTACACCTTAAAACACAAATTCATTGACTCATAAACATCATATAAGGTCAATGATGTTTATTATAGTTTATTAATTAAAATTCAAACACTACACTTATTTATGAATTTCAAAAATGCAATTGTAAAAGTATCTAAAAAGTTATAAAATAAAAATCCACCCTTACACAAGTATAGAACTAAATTGTAATTATATTAGCTAATTAATATTTATATATAATCTCTTTAATATATGCTTTTTTCTTATTTTTTAATAGATATAATAATTTATATATAAAAAACATATATAAGAAAGAAAAACAAACTTTTATTATGAAAAATAAAGATATCTTGTATATAAGGAATGTGATTTATTGGTTCCCCACAATGCATAATTATGGAAAATGATAATTTTTTTTGAAGATATTCCCTAGTTTCCCATAATGCATAGTAGTGAGAAATGATAATATATTTAAAACAAATCCTATGTGATGTGAAATATGGCCAAATAAAAATGATAAGGAGTGCCTATAAAAGTTAATTCAAGTCTAGTAATAAATCCATCCTTATCATAGATATTGTTGTCTTAGCTTTTGTTGAAAAGAGGACAAGAAAAAATTATGTAAGTGATATCAATTCTTTAAGGAGTGCCTATACTTTTTTTGTTCATCATAAAGAAAGAAATAATTATATAATAACATTTAATGACATGATTAATAAGACCATGGAAAATTTCATAAGATAGGATAATTTTATAAGTGGTGTATTTTCTAGAGCAAGCAACAAATATTTTGGAGTAAGTGGTAGATTTTCTAGAGTAAGCTGTAGAGATCAAACCCTAGTGCAAGTAAAGGGAAAAAGAAACATAGAAATTCTTTGAAGCATATGATATATTTTCTAAAGAAAGCAATAGAGATCAAACTCTAATGAGAAAAATAAGAAATATAGCAATCATCAAAGTAGGTGGTGGAGTTCAGACCCTAGTGCATGGAAGAAAAATAATATATTTTTTAAAGGAGGTAAGCAAGATCAAACCCTAGTGTGTGGAGGTAAAAGTTTTTATGAGATAGGCAACAAATATTTTAAATATATTAAGGAGAGGGGCATGAAACCAATGGTAGAAGTTTGATTTATCACTTTTAAATATAGAGGATATAGTAACTTCATATATTTAGCCATTTAGATAGGTAATAGACTATGCAAGTTAGTGTTTTGTGATGGAGGGAGATTGTAGGTCCTTGGAAGTGTTTGTTGAGTTTCAATGTACATGGAGGTCAAGGGTTCAAATTCTCCCATTCACTAGATCAACATAAGAATCCAAGTGTTGTAGACATATTATGAAATCTTTAGTTTTTGGAAAGCTATGGATTTATTGATATGTACTTTTGCTCTAGTGTTTACTTTTTTAGATGAAAGTAGTTGTTTTTTGGAGTTGTGTTTGGGTGTTTTTATTTTTTATATGAAGGTTCAGGTAGCCATTAAAGAATAACACATTTATAATTTGTTAAACCTCATAGTACTTATCATTTATGTCCGCAATAATTTATGCAAGTTAGGAGTTTATGGAAATACAAATGGAGAACAACACTAGGATTTTCTAAAGCACAACTCATGGCTTGCTCATGAATGGATATAAAAAAACATTTTGTGCTAGAATTAGACCTTCAAAAGTTTGAAAGAGAATAAAATATTTTAAATTATATTAAAACTACTATATTTTTATCATAAAAAATAATACGATAAGTTGCATTAAGGTACAAATGGATATCAAAGGTGTCTAAGATTTCAACTTCAAAAATAAATAAGGGGCCAAGGGGATACAAAGGGGAGAAGGAGAAGGATGGCTTATAACTATAGCTACCATCATACCTATTAGATGCATCACATTTATCTTGGTTCCAATTTGTATCAAAAATACCTTGGTTCAAAGTTGTATCACCAACAAAATATAGCAACTCAATAGAGGGTTCGAAGAAGAATTTTACAAGGGGTTTGTTGGTGAATTAAATGCAAAAGAGAGCAATAGGTGAGGAGGGATAAGTTGAGAAGAATAGACTAGTATTATGGTCACTGAGGATGAAGCCATCATTGCGTGACATGTATTTGAAACCTAAGGTTGTAAAGACATGGGCTAATAGTATAGATTTTTAGTGTTTTGTATGACAAGAGTACCACCATGGTGAGTGAAGCAAAGGATAACAAATATAATTATAATTTATTTGTTGAGTTTAGGTTTGCTAATGCATACACTAATGGAGAGTGCCACAATATTGAATTTCTAAGGAAAATACAAGATTTTAAGAATGAACAAAGGTTTAAGGGTTTTTTAGAACAACGTCATGAAGCTGAAGAAGTGGACTATTCGATAGATCATATGAGGAGGTATCTATCTTTGATAGTGGAAGAAATTATAGAAGAAGGAAGTCTCCTTTTGAATATTTTAAGAATGGGTTTGATCTAGTGATTATTTTATAGGACACATAGCTCTTAGATAAGAGAGATGATTGGTTATGTCCTCTTTAGAGGAAGATCAACATAGGTCATAACTCTGTGATTAGAAATAAGAGGGACAACATAAGAATTAGGAAGGAGAAAAACCAAATAATAATCCCTTAGAAGCATGTAAAAAGGAAACCAAGTGTATTCAAATGAAGAGTAACAAAGCAAAAATAGTCCTAGAAAAATATGGAAAAAATGGTAATTCATTGAAATCTTAAAGAAAATGCTTATTGGAAGGTTCTACAAGCATGCAATTTTTGCAAATTTCTTGGAAAATTGGATGGCTAGAGAATGGATGGATGTCCTAGGTTATGTGCCTAGTTTTTTACTTCTAGTAAGAGGGTGGTTGTCATTTTAATTTAGGACTAAGGATTATGTGACAAATATTTTTTTAAATAAATAGTTTTCTGTTTACCTTTGTTAATTCTAAAATTGTGGGACCCTTGTTTTCACCCTACGACCACTCAAATACATACTAACCCTATATGGGTAAATTTACCATGGTTTCCATTATAATTTTGGTTTAGATAGATTTTCCAAGTCATAGGCAACTACATTGGTTCTTTCTTGGAGGTGGACAAGAGGTGTTAGTCCTCATGCTTGATGATAGTGGCCAAGATTGTTATTGATGTGGATTGGAGAGATAAATTGGTTGGGAAATTGAATTAAAGTATAGAAATGAGATGCATGCACAAAACATGGACTATATTGGTGTGACTTTTAGGTGTTCACGCTATCATAATTATGGGTATATTACAAGATATTGTTATTTTTTTTTTAAGGAAGGTTTGGCATTGTAAGGAAGACAAAAGGGTCTTTAAGGGTGAGAATGAGATCCAATTTCCCCTCCAGAAACATAACTTACAAACTGATTATATTAATGAATCAATGCATAAGGAACAAAAGCTAGAGGAATCAAGAAAAAAATAAAATATGTACAGAAGGTGGAGATAATACTTTTTTTTCTAGATCAAGTGATGGATTCGAAATCATATTAGATTGAAGTAAGGCTAGGAATCTCAGAGAAAAAGTTATATTTCATTCTCATGGACCCATATATAATATTTCCAAGCAAAACTATTGCCAAATATCATTTCTCATATGGGATTATAGCTATTTATCTCTTTAGTCCCTCAAAAAATGAATGGTTAGAATTAAGTGTGTAAAACCCAGTCTCCCCTAGAAAAATGTAAGGGTGGATTTGAGGGGAAAGGAGGACCCTCAAATTATTCTTTCTTGAAGGAAGAAGATCCAGACCTTGTATTAGAATCTCGTAAGATTTTTAATAGTGCTTTACAAGTAAATTACTTTGAACATGCTTCTCTAGTTTATTTTACCTATTGTTAGGATGGTTCTATGTCCATAGAAACCCATAGGTATCCCCTATGATCCTTAACATAAATAAAATGAATAGGGGAAGAAGGATTTGGGGAAGGCCTCAATAAATATATGGGGGATAGAAGTCTTGCTGGTAGTAGGGACAAAATATATTTTACTTCATTAAGCTAACCAAATTTACATTACTTGACTCAAGAGTAGGGACTGAATTTTTTTCAATGGAGCTCAAGGAAATAATGACAATGATGAATATTTATGGACCCTACATATAAATAATATAGCATTGGAAAAATCTTATGGATCAAAAGTTTTTAGAAGCAAATTATTTAATTTTAGGAGGTTATTTAAACTTAACTCTTTCTAGGAGTGAAGAGTGGGGTATTGCTTCTAGAAATGATCCACTAGCTAATTAACTCATCCAAAAGTTTGAATCAAAGGGGTTGGTAGAATTTGTTGGAAGTTAAAGTAAAAATTTGTTTTTTACTTTACCTTTATTTACCTTTACCTGGATGGTAGATGAGGTGGTTGACAGACTCCAATGTGGACGACAAGAGGAAGGACGACAGACAAGAGAATTCACTCCTAAATTCTTCTTTCCTCCCTATTTCTTTTCTATCCTATTTTCTCTCCCTAATTTTCTCCTAAGATATTTTTGGCTTATTCCTAAGTTATTTAAGGTTGTAATCTAGGCTTTATTGATTAATGAAAATTTTGGAGCTTTACAATTATTACAGAACCATATTTAATATAAGAGACAAACAGGGTCTGAGGTGGGGCCCCACAATAGGCACGAGACTTGAGGTGAATAAGGGAACCCACACCATGCATGAGACCTGAGGAGAAAATAGAACCAGGTGGAAACATGGCAATCGACGGACACAAGACACGTGGCGAAGAGTGGATAGGAGGCTGACATGGAACTCAAATGCAGACTCAGAGGATGCACGACACGTGGTGAGGATCGACTGGACACAAGTGGTAAATGCACTTACGTGGTGGAGCGTGAGTGGGTGGAGGCTTCAAAAGGGAGGCTTCCTATTACTCGTAGGCAATCGAAAGAAATATTGCTTGTTAGTTATTTTAAACCACAAAATAATCCCTACTCTTGTGCATGTGGGATATTATCCTAAAACATTTTTTTTCTAAGAAATTGTAGCAGTCAGAGAATGACTTCGTTGAAGCAAAGTGAATCGTAGCCATCAAAGGAATGAACCAAATGTGGATTTCGTAGTAAATAATCCTCACCTAGCACTTTTGCAATAGAAATTGATGCAATTCTGACAGATTTTGATCAATGGATCATGTGCATTTGTAGCCCCACTCATCGTTGTAGCAGAGAACGTGTAATGGATCTCTGGTTTGATTAGATCGTGCAATGAATCAGAGTTGTGAAACGAAATACTGAGTTTAATTTTTTTTTTCCTTTCTTCTCTGTATTGAATCTCTCAGAAAGAGTTCATGGTTCTATTATTGAAGACATCTAACACAATTGGTAAAATAAACCCATAAAATTGTTTTTGTATTGAAAGAAACCTCAAAAAAATTGTATATTATCCTCCTGATATGCCATAGATCTATAAATGGTAGAAATAGATTATTTCTCAACAAAGGTTTTGGAGGGTAGGATATAGAAGATAGGGTTTTAAAATATTATCCATGACGACTAAAGAACTAAGCACATCATGTGCTTAAGGGATCTCATATGAGGTGCTAGCCGACTTGGCGAGAGGGCTAGCTTGTAAGGAAGGAGTCAAGGGTTCGACTCTTGCGGGTGTAATTTTTTTTTTCAAAAAGTTTTTTAAAAGCTACAAGGGGAGTAGCTTTATAAGGAAGTGTGACTTCCTTAGCTCATGGCAGGTGAGCTACTGTCATGGCATGAGAGCATGCAGTAAGGCCTAGGGCCATCATAGGTCAAGGGTTCAAAACCCTCTGAACTAACTTCTAAAGTTGATTTTTTTAAAATTATTATGTTAAAATTCTATTTATATCATATTTAATAAATTAAAACATAATTGTTTTAAAAAAAAAAACTAAGCAATTTTTTTTTTATTAAATAGAAATATAATTTTTTTTATTATAAAAAGAGGACATTGCCTAGGAGGCAATTCATTGTAAAAGAAAAGTTTCTGATTCAAGGAATCATAAATCTGGTGTAAATAAGCCTAAGAGGCTTAGTTTTGTAAAGGACACAACAAGTCAAATTGTAAAATTGTAACAAGGCATTGATGATAAGACCAAATGGTTGTTATTTTGCCTTATGTGCAATTTTAGCACGAGAAGGTGCAGAGAGATTTGATAACAAAGTCAGAGGTTATGGACTCAAAATTGTGTTTAGTCAAATTTAAAATGTAGTGATCGCACATCAAAGGCATCCTGAATCAGGGTACGAGGCAAATTTTGAAGACAACTCATTCAGGAGTCAATTTGAACAATCAAAATTAGTACAAGCTACACCACAAGAATCAGAGTATACACACTATAGTAATTCAGTGGAAATCCTAGAACTATAATCATCGAAAATCATATAGATAAGTGATGACAAAGAAGAAGTGGTAGATAACTTTGTAAATCAAGAGATAGCATCCCCACATCAAGAGGAACAAATAGTCAATGACAGAGTAGAACAAGTCATATTTGACTTAAATTTGTAATCTCTTCCTTCTTGCTTCTTCTTCTTTCATTATTTTAGCAAAAGTACTTTATTGTAATCATGAAATAAAGAGAGTTTTTTGGTAACTATGGCCTCACACAATAGCTTACCTATACCATAATTTAACGGTTATGACTATGAGTATTGGTCTATAAAGATGAAGACCTTGCTCATAGGTAGAGGTTTGTGGGACATAATAGAAGAGGGCTACTAAGAACCCTTAGACTGGAAAAAACTTAGTGCCGCAGATAAGAAAACACAAAAATAAGGGAAAAAGAGCAACTCATCTTCTCTTTCTCATCTCCATGTTGCATTGGATAAAAGCATATTTCCTAGAATTATTGCTTGTACGACTGCACAAGCTGCATGGAAAGCATTGAGTGATGGATTCCAAGGTAGTAATCAAGTGAAGCAGGTAAGGCTTCAAACATTGAAGCGATATTTTGAAAATATTTGAATGAAATATGATGAAAAATTTAGTGATTATTGTGTTAGAGTAAAAGCAATTGTAGATAAAATGGTTACACTAGACGAATAAATCAAGCTTGAGACAATTGTAAAAAAAGTGTTCATAACACTTACACAGAAATGGAAACATATTGCCATAATAATAGAAGAATCCATAGATATTTCTCTTTTAACATTCGATGCATTGATCGGATCGTTAATGTCACATGAAGAGAGATTTCCTAAAACTCCTTCAACCAACTATGAAGGCAATGATAAGGAATTCACTTCCAATGAAAATAATGGAATATGACGGGGAAGAGGTCAAGGTAGAGGTAAGCAAAGAGGTAGAGGTAGAGACAACTACAGAGGAGGTAATTCCAACAAAGGAGGCAACCAGAATAGAGGAGGCAATTCTAATAGAGGAGGCAACTCATACAGAGGAGGCAACCAACAAAGAGGTGGAAATCATAATCGAGGTGGAAATCAAGGAAAAAGTGGCAATCAAGGGTGAGGAAGTGACAAGTGCAAATCAGCCTGTTTCAACTATGGCAATCCATGTCACTTTGCTCATGACTGTTGGTCAAAATATTCACAATCCAACAGTAGTCAATATGGAAATTATGGAGAAGAAGATGATGCTTCTAATATTTTTATGTCATATGGACAATCAGATCAGAATCTATGTGACACATGGATTCTAGATATTGGTTGCTCAAACCATATGAGTGGCAAAGAAAATCTATTTTCTACTCTAGATTCCACTTATAAATCCTAAATCAAATTAGGGTATGATAAAGCATTGCAAGTAAAGCGAATTGGAGACATGGCGGTTCCAACCAAAGAAGGACTAAAGAAAGTGAGTGACATCTATTACACTCCAAAGCTCCAACACAATCTGCTCAACGTTGGATAAATTATGGAGAACAATTACAAGCTTGTATTTGATGAAGGACAATGTATTGTTTTTTATAAAAATAATTGTAATCGTGTCATCACACAGGTACCCATGACCAAGAATATATTATTCCATATCAAATTTGGTGAGCCAGGGGGAGCTCAACTTGCAAATATAGCCATAACAAATCCAAGTGTGTTGTGGCACTTGCGATATGGTCACCTTAATTCTACTATCTTAAAATTGCTAACTTCTCAAGCTATGGTGACAGGAATTCCCAAAATCAATGAACAAAAGGAAGTTTATGAAGGATTTACTTTGGGAAAGCACTCCAGGTTGAATTTTCCTAAAGGACAAGTGTGGATATCCAACTATCCACTTCAGTTAGTACATTCAGACATCTGTGGTCCGATGCGAACACATAGTCTCAAAAATAATTCTTGTTTTCTCACTTTCATAGACGAATTCTCTAGGATGTGCTGGATTTATTTCTTAAATCTCAAATATGAAGCATTTGATTGATTCATAAACTTCAGAAACAATGTAGAGAATCAAAGTGGGAATTATGTAAAATATCTTCAGATAGATCGAGGAGGTTAATACTCCTCAAAACAATTCTTGAACTATTGTAAAGCAAGCAGGATCAAAAGGAAATTAACCACTACCTATACCTCAAAGTGAAATGGTGTGGCCGAAAGAAAGAATCACACCATAGTTGAGATGGCGAGATCGATGCTTTAGATAAAGCATCTAACTAATATGTAGTGGGCTGATGCTGTAAAAACAAGTGTATATATTCTAAATATAATTCCAAATTCTAGTTTAGATGGCATCACTCCTTATGAGGGGTGGTACAAAAAGAAACCAAATGTAAAGCACTTCAAATTTTTTGGTTCTTTAGCATATGCCCACATTCCTGATGAGGAAAGGAAGAAGCTTGATCCCAAAATTCAAGCTTGTATATTTCTAGGGTATTGTGAGTCTACAAAAGCATATAGACTCTACAATCCCAATATTCATAAAATCATACTCTCTAGGGATGTAATTTTTGATGAAGGAGGAGAATGGAATCATCAAAGAATTTTTGTTGATGATTAGTCCTAAGATGTAAATTATTCACAAGTACAATAGATACAACAAGTGCCTCCAAAGAAAAGCAAAGGTACACCACCCCCTCCAAGATTGATAAGTTCAAGTACATCAACTGACAGTCCAAGTCCTTATCCACAGATATTAGTAAGTTATTCACCGATGGATATTGACTCTCCATCAAGAGGTAGAAGAAATTTACAACATCATCCTTCCTTTCAGATGCTGGATCAAAATTTTCAATGAATATTCACTAGAAGCCAAGCCAGTGAAATGAATTTAGTTCTACAACAACTTGAGAATTTACAATTGTATGAGGATGATAAATCCCAAGAACCTAGAGGAGATGAAGTCAATTATGCTTTATTGACTAGTACATAGCTATAAATGTATGGCAAGAAGCCATGAAAGAGGAAATAACCTCTATAAAAAATAATGATACATGGGAGCTAGTAAAGCTACCCAAAGTTAAAAAGTGTGTTGGATGCAAATGGGTATACAATACCAAGTACAATGCTGATGGAAGCATTGAGAGGCATAAGGCGAGACTAGTAGCAAAAGGTTTTACCCAAAAATATGGCATTGAATATGAGGAAAATTTTGCTCCTGTTGCAAGACAAAAGACAATCAGATCAGTTCTTTCCTTAGCATCCCATAAAGGATGGAATTTTCAACACATGGATATAAAGAGTGATTTTCTTAACAAATACTTGACAGAAGAGGTTTATGTTCAAAAACCTCAAGGTTTCCAAGAAGAGGGAAAATAAAACCTTGTTTACAAATTGAAGAAAGCACTTTATGGCCTCAAGCAAGCACCAAGAGCTTGGTACTCATGCATTGATGGCTATTTCAGTGAGTATGGATTCACAAGAAGCAAAAGTGAACCAACTTTGTACTACCTAAAGCATGGAGTAGACATTCTCATAGTTTGTTTGTATGTGGATGATATAATATTTATGGGTAGTAACAATAAAATGAATATGGAGTTCAAAAACTCCATGATGAAGCAGTTCAAGATGAAAGATCTTGGTTTAATGCGATACTTCCTAGACATGAAAATGCATCAATCAAATAAAGGGATCTTCATATGTCAACACAAGTATGCTTGAGATATGATTAAGAAATTTGCCATGGAGTAGTGCAAATCAGTTGCAACTCCAACTGGACATGGTATCCAATTGAGCAAGGATGATGGAGCATCAAAGGTTGACATGACCACTTACAGAAGCATGGTTGGGAGTCTGATGTTTCTCACCAAAACAAGGCCCGATATTCAATATGTTATTTCTCTAGTTTCAAGGTTTATGGCTAGTCCTTCTGAGCGAAATATATAAGCAACTAAAAGAATATTGAGATATGTAAAAGGTACATTGGATTTTGGAATCCATTACCAACAATGTAAGTCAATGAAACTAGTTGGCTTCAGTGATAGTGATTGGGGCAGCAATATAGATGACATGAAATCTACATCAGGAAATTGTTTTAGTCTAGGATCAGGACTAATTACATGGAGTTCCAAGAAAAAAACTGTTGTAGCATTGTCATCAACTGAGGCTGAGTATATAGCCATCACACATGCTATTACTAAAGCCCTATGGCTGAGAAAAGTTCTTGAAGAGATTGGAGAAAGTCAAAGTGGTCCAACTCGATTGTATTGTGATAACATAAGTGCCATTCATTTGGCATAAAATCCAGTCCATCATAGTAGATCAAAGCATTTCGATATGAAGTATCACTTCATTCAAGATATGGTTAAACAATAGTTGAGCTTCAATATTGTAACACTTTGGATAATATTGCAGATATCTTCACCAAAGGTATAGCTAAAGCTCAATATATAAAGCTAAGAGACTGTATAGTCAGACCTCTTAACTTTAAGGGGGAGAATGTTGGAAGTTAAATTATAAATTTATTTTTTACTTTACCTTTATTTACCTTGACCTAGATGTCAGATGATGTGGTCGGCAGACTCCAATGTGGACGACAAGAGGAAGGACGACAAACAAGAGAATTCACTCCTAAATTCTTCTTTCCTCCCTATTTATTTTCTATCCTATTTTCTCTCCCTAATTTTCTTTTAAGATATTTCTGGCTTATTCCTAAGTTATTTAAGGTTGTAATCTAGGCTTTATTGATTAATGAAATTTTTGGAGCTTTACAATTATTCTAGAACTATAGAATTGGCACATACAAAGTTTGTCCTAATTTGGAGAAATATTATGATAAGAGGTTGATAGAATTTCTAAGATACTAGATAGATTCTTAGTAGTAGGGAGTTTGGTAAATGGAACTTATAGATTAAAGTTTTGAGTTGAAGTTGGAGGAGACTCTGATCACTCCATCATGCTTCTTCAACTTTTTTCTTTCTTATTAAATCATTTTTCTTCTTTTCCAACCTTCTTTTGCTTCCTCTAATCGAAATTTTCTTTCTTCAACTTCCTTCTTCTCCAAATATTGTTATTTCTTCAAACTTCTTGTTCACTCCTTTGACTTATAATCTTCTTTCTTCATTATTCACACTCTTCTCTTTCAATCATCTCACTCTTTCTCTCTCTCTTCTATTTCAATTGGGCTAACTAGAGTGGCTCTAACACCAGTATTAGCAAATGGGGTCAAATATATCATAGATCTAAATTTTTAGAATCTTAAATACACTCACAAATTATCTCTCATAATCACAATATAATTGTTTAAAAAAATAATACTTTATTTATAATACTAAAAATATTCCAAAGATTACAAATATTCCAAAACTTGTTACATTGCATGGAGCTTTGTCTCCAATATATAATAAGACTCATGAATTTTTATCTCCTCAAAACTCATGGGATATACAACCTTTCACATTCCTCACATTATGACAAAACTCGCATGATTACATAACCTCCTACTTCACAACATGACACATCTCACATGACTCTTCACTTTCACAATGGGCACCTATCTATTATGACACTTCACTTGCACACTTGACACCTTCAACATATAACTCAAACTTAATTAAATGACACATAAACACTCTTCAAACTTTGATACATACTTTAGAAAAATATTAAACACACTTCCTAAAATAATATTTACAATAGTACTCAATGGTACGTCATGGTACTCAATGATATCAAATAATGTAATATCACTAAAAATAAGGATAGTGTCCACTTTGTGTAACAACCTACTTTATCGATCCAAGGGAGAGATAATTTTATATTTTACTACAATAATTAATTAACTCACTAAGAAGACCCAATATTTTCATCAATATTAAGGCATAACCATATTGAGTTTATTGTCACTGTAGTTGAATCTCATGTGGATGTGAGTGATCAATTTTCCATAATTTTTGGGGTTTACTTCTATCCTCACCATTAGAAAATACACCATAAGTGGTCCCTCTATTTCCTTACACTACCCTATATGGGAACGCTTGATCACAACATAGGGTTTACTCTTTAAGGTCCATACTATCATCTATGTAGGATTATTATGGTGTAATTACTTAGTGATTAGTTAGTTCTATCTACCCATAAAACTATCTAGGACCATTACCACTTACCTAATAATGATCATAATCACACTTGCCTACCCATAAGGTACCACCACTATATTGCATAGTGAATGATCTAGTGGATTGTGCCATACCAAACTACCATTAAGATTACCCAAGCATCACCACTAGGGATATTATCCCCTTATTTATTCATCATTCTTGATGAATGCTTAGGTAGGACTATAACCAATAAGAGAGAAAAAAAATCCTTGAGGGAGTTACCATTGCTAATGGAGCTAGACCTATCTCTCATATTTAATTTGTTAATGACTCTACTATTTTAGGTAAAGCTACAGTTATAGAAGCTTCTAATATTAAGCAGATCATTAGCTATTTTTCTAAGGATACTAGGCAATTGATCAATAAAGACAAATCTAAAGTCAATTTATTTCACTTCTCTACTAGACAAGAATCCATGGTCTTGGATAAATTAAGATATAATAAGACCTCCCTTTCGATCACTTATTTAGGTATTCCCATAAATATTCAAATACAAAACAAATATTGGAATTGGTTGTTGGAAAAAGTCAAGAATAAAATTGGAAAGTGGACCAATAGGTGGATTTATTATGGGGGTAGAATCACCTTGGTAAAATTAGTTCTTCAAGATATTCCTATTTATGTTTCTACTATGTTGAATATCCCAAAGACTGTTCTTCAAGAACTGGATCAAATTAGTCATTGGTTCCTTTAGAGTGGTACTAAGGAGAAAATAAAATAGGCCTTGGTGAAATGGGACACTTTATGTCTTCCTAATAATGAAGGGGGGTTAGGATTATGGTCTGCTATTAATAACAACATAGCTTTAGCTGTTAAATTATTTTGGAGGATTTTGCATAACCCCAATGCTCTTTGGACCAAAAATCTCCGTGTTAAATATATTGAGAACAAAAGTCTTGAAGACCTTGTTCACTATCAATTACCTACCAAAGGTTCTCCCATTGTAGTAGTTCTTAATACTGGTGAGGATTTTATAAAGAAAAAAATATTTTGGATCATTCATAATGGTCAACATAAAATATTTTGGATAAATTCTTGGAATGGTCACAAGACTTTTATAACTCAGTTTCCCAATTGGAGGCCTTGGACGAAGGAGATTCACCGAGCTAACTAGATAAAGGTGGCTAATTACTATTGGTACCATACTGGTAATTTAGAAGTTGATAGATATTGGATCCCCATTGAGGGTTAGCTTACTCAAATACCAAAAATGCAAATACAAGATATCCAATGCATCCTTCATATGAGATCTTTTTCTTGATCCCATAATAAAGATTGTTTTATATGGAAAAACACTACTAAGGGTGAGTATTTAGTTGCTTAATGTTATTTGAACTTATGTCATAATAATACCAACCAATCATCTAACATATTTTCTCAATTTTTGGCTCAAAATCTCTAGCCTAATATGAGGTTCTTTACTTAGCTTTTATTGTATTGCAAGGTGCATACTGGTGAGCAACTTATGATGCGTGGTTTTCATGGGCCTTTTAGATGTGAAATGTGTGGAGAGAAAGTGGAAACTATCATCCATATTTTTATTGATTGTACTTTAGCCTCTGAGCTATGGAGGAGAATGACCACTTTACTTGGCTCACAGTGGCCCATTTTTTAAATTTTGAATAACTTTGGAGGGATTGGCTTAAACAAGAGGGTGTTGATCATTTTATTAGGTAATTAATTTGGATGGGTTCTACCACTCTTATTTGGAATATATGGAATGAAATGAACAACTGAATTTTTAATAAAAAATAAAGGATATTCACTATATCTAGCAAAATACCATTTCCAACTTAGTTGAATGAGTCCAACAACTCTTTAATCATTCCCAAAACTCCCACCATAGATGGTATCAAGTGATACAAATATTGAATATTAACTATTCTAAGGGCAACCAACTTAAAGGGAATGTGAGTAATTACAATATGGATAGAACAAGGAATTGTCAACTTCCTCCTAAGGATTTTAAAGAAGTCAATACTAATGGAGCCTCTAGAGGGAACCTTGGAAAAGCTAGTGTGAGAGGATTTGGTAGAATTTTAGATGGCTCCCTGGTTTTTACTTTTGCTTAGAATTTGGGTATTCTATCCAATAACCTTCCTGAGGGGTATGATATTCTTAGAGGCACTAAAGAGACTACTAAGGTTGGATGGGAAAAGGTGCTAGTTGTGTATGACTCTCAACTCATGGTTAATATTTTGAAGACTCCTTCCAAGAATCATAAGGTTTATTGGAGAATAAAAAGAATTATTGAGAAGATTCAGTTTATCCAGATGGGATTTTTGAAAGTTGATTACAATCATGTGGTCAGAGATCCAAACAAGAGTGCTGATGCTTAAGCTAATTGGGCTTTGTACAAATGTGATCTTACTTGCTACGACCACCCTCCTAGATGGTGGGCTTCACAAATAAGGAAAGCTCTTCTTTCTATCATTTCTTTGGATGGCTCTAGTTCTGGAGGTACCTAGTTTTTTCTTGCTTTATTTTTGTTTCTCTATGGTTCGATCAGGTTATTTTAGTTCCCTAGATCAAACTAATATTTCTTTTGTTTTATCTATTGATTCTTGCCTTAAGAGTCTTTTGGTCTAGAAAGGTCATTGTTGTGTTCTATTTTTTTCTTTTTCTTTTTCATTTTTTGTTTATTTGTTTAAGGTGTGTGTGTTTTTTGTTTTTGTATTTTTTTGTGTTGTTTTTATTGTTTTGTGTTTTTGTTTTTTGTGTTTTTTGTTTTTTATGTTTTGTGTTTTTGTTTTTTGTTTTTGTGTTTGTGTGTTGTTTTGTTGTTTTTATAGTTTTTTAGGTGTTTTGTGTTTTGTTGTTTTTATAGTTTTTTTGGGTGTTTTTAAAGTTATTTTTTTGTTTTTATGATTTTATCTTGTTTTTTTTGTTTGTCTTTATTTTTTGTTATTGTTGTGTTTTTTGTGTTTGTGTTTTTGTGTTTCTTTATTCCTTTTTTTGTTGTTGTTTTAGACATGCTCATTGAGTGTGTTGAAGGGGGTAGGCTAGGTGCGAGTCTTGGGCATTTCTGGTGGAATTTATACCTCTACCTCCTTGGGACTTACCCAAAAGTGGCATCCCATTCGGGGTATTTTCCACAAACAAAGTATATATATATATATATATATAAATCAATAGGTTTAACTGTGTTAGTTAAATATGACTTGGTTAAACTATTAATTAATTAGTAAAATTAATATTTAACCATAATTTAAGACCTTATTAAATCAATATAAATAAAACTATTGTTGCTAATATCAAGTGAAAGCAAAATGTAACACAATAATTCATAAATATACAATATAAGAACCACAAAAGTAGTGCAGGTTTGATAGTTAATACAATTGCCGAAAAGAAAAATTAACAACTAGTATTCATCAAAATAACTACCTTTCTCTAGAGCAACATAAAGGCGAACCCCCCTATCTACTTAATGGAAACTAAAATGGTTTTACATAGAATAATTACATATAAATTCTAATCTTAGCATGACCATTTCAAAACTAAAGCAATCAACCTAAGACTTAAAGTTTAATGTAAATAATAACATATAACTCCTTTTTCTTATAGATAATTGGACAACAATCGAAGCCAGGAAAAAAAGCATAGATGTGATATTATTATGAAGAACCGAGAATCCAAAAGAAAATTTTATTAAAAGCTTATTAAGTCTTTTGATTATACCAACCCAAAATTATAGCAAGAAATGGAGTTATTGAAGAACTTCACAAACACAATATATCCATTATTCACATAGAGTTTAATTAACCAAATACAAACTAATAGTCCAAAAATCATGAAAAAATCTAATATATATATCATAAAGACAAAGAATGGAGCATACTACTATTATAACATAATTAAATTGCTAATATTACCTTATCAGAGATATTATTAAATAATTTATTTACTCTTTATAGTATTATTTTTATTGATACTATTATTAAATTTTCTTTTTAATGCTAATATTATTTATTAAAATTATATATATATATATATATATATATATATATATAAGTATTAATAATACTAACATTATTATTAATACCTTACTTCATCAACCAATTAAGATTTATACTTTGAAACACAAATATTAATGCATCCTAAAGATAAATTAAGAGCCTAAGCAACACAAGGGCTCTTGCTTAAAGTTGTCCTCACTTGAATTAAGATATAATCAATAATATTTAGAGATAACAAAGCATAACCATTCACTAAGAAAGAGGTATTATGATATCTTCATGATTATCAACGACCTACGAAGGACCCCCAACCATAGAGGTAATGGCTCTTTTGATTTTTATAGCATCCTCCTTACTCGATGATGCATTTAATACTACATACACAAAATACAAATGCTTGTACATGATTGTTTTGTCCCTATGGGGCTATTAACTAAAAATAATCCATCAATTTCTATTTCTCATTTCTCTCAGCTCTAGTGGTTATCCCACACTAGTCCACCCATGAGAGTATTTGGTCCTACAACCACAAAAATACATCAGCAATACCATATTCTAAATAGCATAGTCCAAATTTAGTAATCATAAAGTGCAAATATCAAGTCATCTTGACAGAACAATTAGAATCATGAATTAATTATCAATACATCAATACATCAATGAAATGACAAGGGAAGGTCCTACCAAAATTGACCATTACATACTCCCCGCTAAGACTAAACACACTCCCTTGTGTTTTTCTAAGAAAAAATATTTTATTCAAACAAAATGGGAATTTATTTTCCATCACATAAACATCTTCCCAAGTAGAACAATTTTCAAAAAAATGGTCCCATTAGACATTACACTAATCTAAGATATGATTTCTCAAATTTTTAGAGTGGGACTCTAGAATCTTGATAGGTTGCACATCAATAAGCATGGGATATACCATTTGCAATTTAGATATATTCCACACATTAGAGGGATCAACAACATATTTTCTAAGTAGAGATATATATAGAAAGTGTCATATTTTTGATAGGTTGGGTGGTAAGGTGAGTTGATAGGCTACTAGAATAATCCTATCAATTGTCTCAAATGGCTCAAAAAATTAAGGATCCAACTTAGTTGACTTGATGATACTTTTCTTAGGTTGCGTCCTTAAGAAGACTATATCTCCCACAAATAATTATCTTAGTAACATTTTTTAATTTACATAGATCTTTTGGTGATCAACTACTTAAGTGTTTACTGAATCACCTTGATTTGTTCCTCGATCTCCTTGATTATGTGTGAAGCAATCACCACCTAATATTTTAGATTATCCTATGATATATGTGTTCTACACCTTCTTATATAAAAGGCTCGAATGAAGCCATTACTATGGATGCATGGTATCCATTATTATATGCAAAATCTACCAAATGCAAATAGTATTTCCACTTGGAATTCTAATCCATTCAATACATGCGAAGTATGTATTCAAGGACATGGGATGCCCTCTTCATTTGCCTATCTACTTTTATATATTAAGAAGAATTGATATTCAACTTGGTGCCAAATGCATAATGAAGAGCTTACCAACATTTTGACATAAATCTAGAGTCTCTATTTGAGATAATTATTTCAAGGAAATCGTACAATAGGATTGTTTCCTTGGAAAAATTATTCATCACAACCGATGCATCATCCTTAATTTTCTTAGTTATAAAGTGTGCAATGTTTTGTCAACTTATCCACCACAACAAATATTGCATCATTCTGGTACCTAGTTTTAGGTAAATCGACAATAAAATCCATCAATATGACTTACCACTTTTGAGTGGGTATATTTTTTAGATATAGTTTTTTTGTTGGATGTTGATGTTTTACCTTTACTTTATGATATTATAGATATCTAGCAATGAAACCATTGACATCCCATTTTATTCTAATCCAATAAAAGGTCTTTTTCATATTTTCTCATATTTTGACACCTCTTAGATAAGTAGAATATGGAGAAAAATGTACCTCTTGCATAATCATTCTCCTTAAATATTCCATTTTTGGTATAACAACCTTATCTTTGAATCATAAAATATCATATTTTATTTTAAAATCCCCACTTCCTTTAGGATTTACCTCTACTTAAATTTAGTTTTCAATGTAATATGGATCTTGTAATTGTATTATTTTCACTTTTTCAATCAAGTCAACATGAATCTGGGTTAAAGTTGTTATATACCTCCTCTACTCAAGGTGTTAGACACCTTATTTTTATTTTATTTGATATATTATATACCAAATTCATACTCAAATAAGAACTCTATCCACCTTCTTAACCTTGCATTCAGTATTGGTTGGGTAAATATATACCTTAAACTTTGATGATCTAACCTTAATTCAAAAGGTTTTCCTAACAAGTAATGGCTTTAGACCTTGAGGCCATATGGACAAATGCTACTAGTTCTAGGTCATGAGTAGCATAGTTCAAGTCATGCTTCCTAAGTTTTCTAGATTCTTAGGCTACTATTGCTTTAGTGTGGAATAAAACACCTCCCAACCCTTATAAAGAAGCATTTGTGCATACTGTAAATTTCCCAAAAGGATCTGGTTTTGTGGTAAGATTATTATTAAGAATTGCAAATATGACCTCATATTACCTCATCCATTTGAGATCATTTTCCATTCTTTGAAGGCTAGTAATGGAGTATGCAATCTTTTAGAACTTCTCCACAAATCTCCTATAGTAACCTATCATTCCCATGAAAATTTATAACACATTAGTAGGTGCAAGCTAGATTAGTATGGTTTCAATATTCTTTGAATAAACAATGAACCATCCTTATTCTATACAAATAACACCAGAGCACCCCTGCACCCTAGTGTGACACACTACTTTTAATCAAACCCTTTTCCAACAAGTCTTGGATTGGCACCTTAAACTTCTATAACTCAATAATTATCATTATATAGGGTGTCCTAGCAATAGGTTTAATTCTAGATATTAATTCAATAGTGAAATCAAATTCATTTCAAGGTGGAAGACCTATAAGAGCTTTCACAAACACATCCCTAAATTCATGTAAAATTGAATGTTTATTAAATAATTTTGAATCTCCCTTTATTTTTTATTTAATTTGACCACATACAACATTATAACTCTTTTAATTACCTTTTTAAATTACAAATATTACAATAAATGGGGTTATAAAGACCCTTTCTTGCTTTGAACCCTAAATATTTGTTTATATTTATCATTATAATCTATCAACCTTTATTGGAAATTGATTGGGATACCATGGGCCCTTAGCCAATCCATCCCTAAAATTATATCAAAGGTATGTAAAGGTGCTATATAAGTCCAAAATAGTTGATCCATTGGGTAAGGATATCTTGGCATTAGATAAGTATTGAGTTACTAAATAGGTTTACCTAGAACCATACTCAAATTTCCACTATTATGCCAAAAATCCAAGTTTTTTGACATATTCCCAATAATACTAGTAGAAAAAATACTATCTATAGCTCCACAATCAATTAAAATATTTACATTTCTATTAAAAATTTACCATTTAAAAACATATGAGTTTCCTAGCCATTCTAGCTCTAATTTTCTATTACTATATAAATTCAATGAGGTTGCTTTTCAATTTTACCACTCTGACTTGCTCATTGAGGATACTTGTTTGCATAGTGAGGACCTCCACAACTAAAACAACCTATATTAGGTGTATGTGACTTATCTTGTCCTATATCCCTTGTATCCTCCTATGTTGAATCATCCTATTTTTTGGGATAGGGTTTTAAGTTATACCTTCTATGAAAGTTCTTGTTATTTTCATTGTTCCTATTCTCAAAATTTGGTCCCTCTCTTAGGTTACCTTTGATTTTGTTATTTTGTTCATTAGTCCATATTTAAAACCCAAAACTTTCTCTCTTTCTAAGTTTCTATCACTCTTCTTATTTTAATTATCTATAATTAAAGAAGGTCTTTTTAGAGTCTTGATTAATATCCTCCTATCAAACTAAATCATATGCTTTTTGTAGATTTTTTGGCTTAAGGAAGTTGATTACTATACTAAGATTAGGATCTACTCCTAAGATGAAATTTTTTACCTTCAAATGTTCCTTAGTCTCATATTCAAGAATATATTTCAAAATTTTGATAATTTTTTTAAATTAAGCTTCCATAGTCAAAGTACCTTGTTGAAGTGTAGAAAATTCCTCAATTTCTCTACATAGACTTTATTAGTTAGTGTAAAGAGGAGAAAACACCATCAACAAATGAAATGCAAGGATAAAGAGAGCAATATATGCAATTTATTTTATTAAAAATATAGAGCTTTTACAACATAAAATATAACTTTTTATCCTTTTACAATTTACAAAGAAGCCTCCAAAGGCTTTTAGAAAAAAAATGGTGTTATGTTTCTCTCCTATAGTAGTTTGTGATCAGGAGGTATATCGTGCGAGCGCATATGTATGTGTGAAGGCTTGCAAGGGATGGTGTTGAGGAATGATGTACCTACACACAACCAAAAAATAGAGAGTTAGTAATTAAAAAGGGCCCACCTAAATTGGGCCTTTTGTTAAAATTAGATATAAACCAAAAATAAATATTATTGTATACACTAGAATAATAATCGCTTGAGATTATGCTAAAATTATAATTTTGTGTTTTAGGCAAGAACATCTCTAAGGAGGTAGTAAGGAAAGACTATTTAAGCTAGTCCCAATATCATTTGAGGCAGTGTCAAGACCATCTCTGGGGAGGTGATCTCGAAGTGACTATTGTAAACTTAAAATTACATGCCTAGAACATCCTAAAATAGTTTTAACGAGTGCGAGGGATATCGGGGATTGGTTAGTGGATATAGATGTAGTAAATAGGTTAAGGCAAGTGGTGAGTAGTGATTTTTGCAACCTAACTCTAGCTCAAAATGGGCTCTCTTACCTTGGCCATGGACAATGGTATTTATAGGTATTTTAGGGTTGGGTGAATGGGATACCACATAGGCTCCACTTAGTGGGGAAGGGTCTAGAGAATGGTGAGGTGGAGGGGGGTTATTTAATTGCCTTGGGAGGGACAATCCTAGGGGTATGGGAAACTAATATTAAATTAGTTTCCCAAGGGCATAGGGGATTGTGACAAGTATTTTTAAATTGGCAAAATGATGAGGTGTAAGGGTAGGGATTTGGCATATTAAATGGATTTGGGGGAGGTGTCCTAGGGGGATGGGAAACTAATTTTTAATTAGTTTCCCATGGGACATGGGGGAATGGGAAAGTATTTAAAAATTGCAAACATGATGAGGTGGCTTGTCCTTGGGCCAAGTGGAGTAAATATAGATTTTGACTTGGCATAATTTTTAATTTTAAATTACCTTTTATGGCATGGGGAGGGGGTACATGTGAGGTGGCATATTAATGTGGGGATTTTTAAATTTTAAAGGGGTAAAATCTTCTAGGCTTCTAGAGATTTTATAATAAATGCAATGCCTTGAACACTGTATAATATTAATTAAGGGGCCTTAATGATGTGCTTTATTAATACTAATTAATGTTGTGATTATTTTATAAATTTTTGTCATTTTATATGTAGGAGGGGACATAAATGGAGGGTCATGATGGTGTAGTTAATTTCATTTAATGATATTAATCTAGGTTTAATTAATTACTAATGGCATATGGAGATGATTAGGAATCATTATTATTTTATTTTAGTATTTTTGTGATTTTTTTGTTATTTTTGTGGGTGTAAGAAATGTGTTCAAAGTTTGATTTTATTATTTATTTTTAGTATTTGTAATGTATTGCTAAGGTCTTGGTGGAGGATATTAGGGGATTTTATTTGTGTATTAATTAAATTTTTATAAGGTGGTAAAAAGACATATTTAGGCATATTAATTTGTAATTTAGTGTATTATCAAAAATGCTAATTTTTGATACCTATAGTTAGAAATATCTTCTTGAATATCCTTAAATATTTCCATTTAAAATCCACCACTTAAATTCATCTACCTACCATAAATCATTCCAAGGTAGCATCTTGTAGATGAAGGGTGGCCCAAGCAATTTATATTTCAGGTGAATAGTTCTTCATGCAAAAGTAGGTCTCTAATTCATTCAACCATGATTTAGCTACATCACCCCCTTATTTTCTACTAAATTTAGGTACCATAACATTCTTCAAGTAGCTCAATTTCAATCAAAGCTTTACCATATTAGACTTCTATAGTGGTATTTTCTTCTTGTCTACCCTCTAAATTTTGCTTATTCGATTCCTAGTTAAAAAATGTTTCTAGACTTTTCTATTATTGATCCATATTCTCTTGTAGAAAATTAACTATTCATGTAATATTTTGATTATTGGATTCCTAGTTAAGAAATGTTTCTAGACTTTTCTATTATTTTCATCATCCTTTTGTTGGAATCCCTTGAACTTCTAGATTCCTTCTAGGGACAAGCTGCAACTTCTTCCTACGTAGTTAACCCTAAATTCTTGGAAGATCACCCTCTAAAAATAGATCATTTTGTAGTCACAAAAAAGAGCTAGGTTAGGTTATGGAAGGTAATTGTTCCTAATAAGAAGTTTACAATATAGGATTTTTACTCCTTGGTCTTATTGGTCAAGATAATGTGCATTACCCACTTGTCTCGAATCAACTTAAGATCCCCATAGAATTGTAACCTTATTAACATTAGCACATCAAGAAAACTTCAGCTTGGTTATTTTCAAGGAAGCATTGCATCCTACAACTTATATCTAGGCTCTAATACCAAGTGTAACAACCCACTTTTTTGACCCAAGGAAGAGCTAATTTTTTTCTTTTTCTACAAGAATTAATTAACTCACTAAGAAGACAGAATAATTTCATAAATATTAAGGCATAACCATATCAAGTTTATTATCACTAATGTTGAATTTCAAGTGGACATGAGTGTCCAACTTTCCATAATATTTGGGGTTCACTTCTTCCAACCTCACCATTAGAAAATATGTCATAAGTGGTCCCCTCATTTCCCTACACTACCCTATATGAGATAACTTGACCATGGTGTAGAAATTACCCTTTAAGACCCATAACACTTAGAGGTGATACTTATTCCCTAAACCTACATACTATCATCTATGCAATTCCTTAGAAATTATTTAGTTCCATTTACCAATGAAACTATCTAAGATCATTACCATTCACTTGATAATGATCATGGTCACACTTGCCTACCAATAAGGTACTAGCACTATACTACCTAGTGAATGATCTGATGGATTATACCATACTAATACATCATTAATATTAGCCAAGCCTCACTACTAAGAATATCCTAAGCCTCACCACTAGGGTTTATCATTCACATTTACCTAGTTGAATTGTCTACCCATAGCTCAACTAGGATAGGATATAAATCAACTCTAGGGGTTACTAATATGGTACTGCTAACATTGTCCATAATAAACCATTTAATCCAAGGGTTCTAAACAATATTTTTACCTAACTCACAAAAAAATTAGTATTATAATAAATCATATCAAAATTCCATACTAACATCAACATATCATATTGATAAAGACTAGAGAATTCAAGTACTTCATTCCAACATAACACTAGAAATTAAGATAGTTCCTTTATTTAAAAGAAAATAAGTAAAGCAACATCTAAAAATCATAATCAAATTTCCATTAATTACTTTATCCTATTATTCCATCATCTTCTTTATAAAACATAATTTATCCATCTTGCTAACTACAAATCCTTCCCAAAGGAAGTTAACATAGAAATAAACCATCAATTTATCTTTATCTATTAAATGAAAATTTATGGCAATAGTTTAGGGATATTTACAATATATTCTATCCTTCATCAATAATAACAACATAACTTCATCATATATCAAGGATGAACATAGGGATCAGGATGTCACTTTAAAATGAATATGCAGGCTTAACATATATCATTTAAAAAAAACATGCAAGAACAATGTGAAGTTCCAATGATACATTTTCAACATTTTTCAATGCTTAAATCATAAAAAATAAAATCCCATGCTTTTCTCACTCAAATTTGACTTCCTTGCTATGCCAACCATATTTATATCCTAGAATAAATTTAATATTCGTTCCTTCAATAATAAAATATTCACCTATTTTCTTGAAAAAAAAGTTATTTATTTCAATATTATTATATATGGGTTTATTAATCTTATAATAAACCCTATCATAATATTTATCAATAAATAAATATTTATTATACACATTAATTAATCAATATTAATAAAAGTCTTAAATCTAATATTAATTAATAGGTTTAACCCTATTAATTAAATATGACTTAGTTAAACTATTAATTAATTAATAAAATTAATATTGAATAATAATTTAACACCTTATTAAATCAATATAAATAAAACTATTGTTGCTAATGTCAAGTGAAAGAAAACTACAACACAAGAATTCATAAATTTATCAGATATGAACAACAAAACTACTACAAGTTTGATGGTTGATGTAGTTGATGAAAATAATAATTAACAACCATACGTCATCCAAATGACCACCTTTCTCTAGAGAAATATAAATTTGAACCCCCCCATATACTCACTAGAAACTCAACTAGTTTTGCACAAAATAATTACTCATAAATTCTAAGCTTAACATGGCTATTTTGAAACCAAATCAGTCATCCCAACACTCAAGGGTAAATGTAAAAATTATCTTATAATTCATTTTCTTTATGGACAGCTAGACAGTAACTCAAGACATAAAACAAATCCTAGATATGATATGGTTATAGATAGCCAAAAAACCAAAAAAAGGAAAAAAAAAGTTTATTAAAAGCTTGTTAAGTCTTCTGACTATACCAGCCCAAAATAATAGCAAGAAAGGGATTTACTAAGGAACTTCATAGGTAAAATATATCTGATATTCACACAAATATTAATTAACCAAAGGCACATTAATAGTCCAATAATCATGAATAAATCTCAAAAACCATAGATACCTCTCATAACATCGTAATCATAAAATATTTAAAAAAAAGTAAGCCAAATAATGGAGCATACCACTATCACAACACATGAACTAGAATAAACTTTGTAAAATTAACTTTTTTGTTGCAATTAAAGAACTTCTCCTCATGGGTGCTCCTCTCAAGCCATTGCAAACAAGTATTTGCAACCCTCTCTAGTAGCCTCCAATCGGGAAGAGACTCTCCATGGCAAGACGATCATGGTTCCCTTGGATCCTATACCTGATTCTAGTAAGGTAAGATATACCTTCGCTTGCCATAACTTATTCAATGTTTTATCTGATTATGTGGATGTTCAATATGACCCTTTGGAGTCCAACATCATCAACTTACCCTGGGGTGGTTTTATTGGTTCTCCCATCCTGGATTAGATGAAAAATTCACCCCAACCCCCTCCCATATTTAAGAACAATAATGCCACTATCCTTCATTTTATTTCCCTCAGTTTTGAGCATCGTAAATATCCTTCTAGCCCTGGGTCTTCTTACCCCTAGGTTCCTCTTCACATGGGATTTGTTCTCTATCCATATAAGTTATTTAGATATACTAACCATGGTCAGTCTTTCAGTCCTCTGCTATCCAAGCTTCTCCACTCATGGAAATTCTTACAATCCTCTCTTCTACAACTCCTAGAGCCCATCAAAGTTGCTTGTTGCTGATGTGGGATTGGAAAAGAAAAAAGGAAGACCTTATCTCCAAGATAGAAGAAAGAAATATATTGAATATGCCATCACCAATGGAATCCAATCCACTCTTCTATCCCCAAATTATGATTTTTTAGACTCTTTCATCTCCAAAGCTGAAATAAAAAGGTAAAACCCCCCGGTACCAATAGAAAGGGGGGAAGAAATCCTCATCCAAATATCAGAAATGAAGATCCTCTCATGTAATGTGAGGAGTCTTAATGGGCCTACCAAATAAAGAGTAGTAATATCCTTGAGAAAAGATATTAATCCTGGTATTATTCTCCTTCAAGATTCCAAAATTGACTCAAATAACAATCAAAATGTTGTCCAATCCCTTTGGAGTGATTGTGATTTGATTTCTAGACCTTATATTGGTTCTTTCGGTGATCTACTGTGCCTTTGGGATCCATAAAATTTTGAAGCAATACTGATTTATTACTTTTATAGAGTTATGAATATCCTTTTCCTATGCAAAACACTAATTTCAGGTGGGTTTTCTCCAATGTCTATGCATCCAATATTCTAGTTGATCACCTTACTCTTTGGTATCACATTTCCAATATGTAAACTTCTTTCTCTAGTGATCCGTAGGTGTTGTATGGGGACTTTAGTAACTCCCTCTACTCTACTTAAAAGCTTGGAGGTAAATCTATCACCCATAAGTGCTATTAGGACTTTGCTGACTTCATCAACATCAACGAGCTCATGGATGTCAAGCTCAAATTACCTAACTTCACGTGGAGAAATATAAGGGTGATAGATAATATTATTCAACTGATACTTAACCATGTGTTCATCTCCAAAGAAGTCATTCCCCTTCTTCATGACGCGTCAGTCCTATCACTTCTTAGGATTACCTTTGATCATAATCTGCTTATTTTTTAAGATCTCTATCTAGCTTCTTACTTCAAATGACCTTTCTAATTTGAGTCCATGTGGTTACAAAATCCTAATATGAGAACAAAAATCATTGAATGGTGGTATCATGACTTTCATGGCTCCTGCATTACTCAAGATGTAAGGAAACTCAGATTTATAAATGAGAATATCAAGATTTAGAACATAGAGGTATTAAAAAATATATTTTAAGAAAAACAAATGATCATTGGTAATCTCAAGGAGGTTGAAGAGTAGTTCATTTTTAGGATCAATTCTTAGGATCTCAAGGACAGAGAAGAAATCCTCCTCTTCGACTTTCACAATATTCTTTCCAAGGAAGAAACCTTCTAGAGACAGAAGGCTAGAGCCATTTACCTCAAAGAAGGAGACTCCAATACTAAGTATTTTCACACTTCTACCCTTATACATAGGAGCTCCAAAAAAATTATAAATCTACACAAAAAGGATGGATCCACCACCAGTGACATCTTAGATATTACTGCTAAAGCTGTTTGTTATTTTTAGTACCTACTCGGGCCTTTGAATCATTGATCTACCTTTGTTTCTAGCTCCCTACTCTAACACATTCCTAGTATGGTTCCTCTTGAATTCAATGCAAAGCTCAACAGTCCCTTCTCTATAGAGGAGATCAAATATGCTCTCTTTTCCATCGCTCAAAAAAGCCCCTAGACTGGATGGGGTTTCCCCAATATTCTTCTACACTTTTTGGGATATTATAGGGCTTAATTTATCTACTACCATCCAAGAAGTTTAGAGAACCAAATATCTTCCTAGAGACATGAACTCCACCTTCCTTTCACTTATTACCACGTCTCAAGATTGCAGATCTCTCTTGAACTACCATCCCTTTAGCCTATGTAATATCCTATGCAAAACATTGAAAAAAACCTTGGCTAACAAATTAAAAGTCATTCTACCTACTATTATCGATCCTTGCCAAGGAACCTCTATCCAAGGAAGACTAATTATCGATGGCATCATTACCATACATAAGTTGATTCATTTTTACACCAAAAGAAAAAAACCTAGTTTCTTCCTAATATTAGATAGGAACAAAACCTTTGACAAAGTCTCCTGGGACTTTCTCTTTGCCATCCTATCCAATTTTGGATTTCATAATGATTAGATCAACCTCATAAAGGAATGCCTCTCTACCACCTGGTTTTTTTTCCTCATCAATGGATCTACTACTGGCTACTTTAGAAATTTCAAAGGTCTCAAGCAAGGTGATCCATTGTCTCCTTTCCTATTCATTATTATTGTTGAGTCATTAGGAAGAACTTTGAAAGTGGCTTGTATTTTTGGTCTTATCTCCAGAATCAAGGCCTCTTCTAGAATCAACCCCATATCCCACCACCAATTCATTGAAGACACCATCCTTACCTCTTGTTATTCTATCCCTAAAACAAGAAACATTAAATGTATCCTTAATTCGTATGAAGAAGTAGTTAGTCAAGAGGTCAACTTTATCAAAAGAAAATTATTCTTCATCAACACTCCTCTGGAGAGACAAACCAAAATTACTCAAATATTGGGTTGCAATATCATGAGCCTGCCTTCCACTTACCTTAGCCTTCCCATTTTCCATGGAAAGTCCATTGAATGTATGTGGAACAATATCATCTAGCATGTCATGAAAAAATTGATGGGATGAAAAGGTGCTCTACTCAGTCAAGTTTCTAAGGCTACGTTGGTCCAGGATTACCTCAAAATAATCCCTATGTTCTTCCTATCTGTCTTCTAGGTTCTCAACAAGGTATGCATGAATATTGAACAAGTTCAAAAATATTCCTCTAGTCTGGTTTGGAAAAAAATCACATATTTCCTCTAGTGGCCTGGGATAAAGTATGTTCAAATAAATCTAATGGTGGGCTTGAGTTTATGAGAATATCTAAGATGAACATGGCATTAGTAAGCAAGCAGTGATGGAGAATTGTGTCCAACGCTGATGTCTCCTAGGTAAAAATATCAAAAGAAAATATCTCCACCATTGGTCCTGTTGAGTGGTATTTTCACCCGATTGTGAAAACACACTCTCCAATAGGATTTGAATTTCAAAATCCCCTCTTGCAAAGAAGTCAAGCAAAACAACTTCTCCAAGGTCTCCGCTATATTAGCATTTGGTCTAAGTGTTGATGTTCAATGTGAGCGTTCGGAATACCTTAGTGGTTGCAAGCAACTGTTAACAAGGGGCACTGTGGTTTATTTCACTCTGAAATTATAATGATTTCTATTTTGATGAATTTTCAAGTGTTTATCTTAATGACTGCAAATTAAAATAAAAGTTAAACTTTCTGGAAATAAAAGTGCAAGAAAGATAAAAATAAAATGTAAAGAAAATGAATCTAGAATACATTCAAGGGTTGCAATCCTATCTGACAAAATCGAAGATAATGAGGTTTTCTGCATACAACCTAACCTATTGAACCTGCAAACTCGCACAATCTAGATAAGCTAGGTGCTGGTCTCTAGGGTTTTAACTATGGTTTTCAGATTTAGGCATTCGCATGAAGCAACCAAGAGAACTTGCATTAAACTTCACCTATAAACCTAAAAATCTGAAAGGGGAAAGATAAACATTCAATTTTGCATGCAAAAAATAACTCCTCCTTTCTTGCCAATGAGATGCAACTCTCTGTAATTCTGTATTAAAAGAATGTATCAGTTACAATGACAGAATGTTCCAATTTTGACAAAACCAGAACAAGTGGAGGAAAACGCTCCAAAAGCAGGCCTAGAATGGCTTATCACCCTTAGCTCTGCAACTCTGCTCATAGCGATTTTTGACCCCTTTTTCTGCCTTTGGCTTCTACTTTTAAACCCTTCTGGTGCGGTTCTCTGCTTCACTCTGTGACGCTTCATTTCATTTCCCAGATTGCATCATTTCATCTTCCCCACCTCTTCGTTGTCTTTGACTTTCTGCTCGAATGTCGAACGTTTGATCTTCTCCATGAAATGTAACTGCTAGCCCTAGCGTTACACCATAGTCCTGACATCTTCGTGCCACGTGTTCCACACTTTTCTACATGTTCTATAATGGCCCGCTGTGAATCACGACCAAAAAATAGTATGTCACGATATCGTGACATTTTCTAACTGCAGCTTTGTTCCTCTACCTGCACTACGAAAATGAGACATGTCACGAAATCACGACATTTTTTGACCAACAGCCTTGTCCACCTTCATGCACAATGAAAATAAGACATGTCACAAAATCATGACATTTTTCTGCCCGCAACCTTGTCTGCCTTCATGCATAGCGAAAATAAGACATGTCATGAAATCATGACATTTTTCTATTTTGGGCTATCTCACTGCAACTTGTCATGAAATCATGACGTTTTTCTATTTTGGGCTGTCTCGTCGTAACTTGTCATGAAATCATGACACTTTTCTCTTTCTGGCTGTCTCGCTACTTTCTATCATGAAATCATGACACTTTTTTTTTGGCTATCTCATCGACTTGTCACTGAAATCGTGATACTTTTCATTTTGTCTTGTTGTCATGAAATCGTGACACTTTTCTCTTTCATTTGGCTGCTTTCTGTCATGAAATCATGACACTTTTCATTTGGCCTATCTTGCTGCTTTCTATCGTGAAATCGTGATGCCTTTTCATTCTGTACCACTTGGCTGCTTTCTGTCGTGAAATCATGACGCTTTTTCATTTGGAGTTGTCTTGCGGATTTCTGTCGCGAAATCGTGACACCTTTCCATTCCGTATCACTTATTGCTCCAGACCGTGAAAATGAGACATGTCATGATTTTGTGATGCTTCTTTGTCTTTCAACTTGGTTCTTCGCCTTGCATCGTGATTTCACAACATGTCGCGATATCGTGACATTCTCTCTTCATGATGCATTCTGCTGCTCTTAACCGTGAAAACACTACATGTCGCGAAATCACGACAATTTTTTGTTCCACTGCATTTCGCTTGTTTGAGCCATGAAAACATGACCTGTCATGATATCGTGACACCTTCTTTTTCTACAGAGCAACACGTCGCGATATCGTGACAACTTTCTTTTTCTACAGAGCAACATGTCGCGATATCGCGACACTTTCTTTTTTTGTGATATTTTGCTCTTCCTTTGATTTTTTTTAGCATCTGGGGCACTGAGGTCTTCTTTGAAAGCATGCAAAAAGGTGGGTCCCCAATTTTGGGGTGTGTTGTGGATCAGCCACAACAAATGGCGACTCTGCTATCAAATGCTCCTGAGCATTTTGGTGAGAACCCAACCTGGAAGTATACAAACTCGAAAATAGGCATTAGCACATAAGAAATATAAACAAATGCCAATAGATCAGAAATACATGAATCATCAGAATCATAAAGTATCAGCTCGGTGTGTGCAATGTGTTTCATTCCCTATCGTTTGAAATTGATCAACATTCCATCGTCAGTTTTACATGAATGCATATGTGAGATTGTGAATGATTTGTGTAACCTAAGAAATATGCTTAGAGATTTTGCTTTTATAAAGGCATAGACCTTCTAGTATCATACACAAACACTCAAGATTTATCAAACCCTCTTAGGATCAACTATATGTATAATGAATTGCTTTATTAGATCCCAAAGTTGGTTATGAGTCACTACTATCTTGAACCCATGTGCAAGTGAAAGTGAAATCAGAGCTTTGGGAAATCAGACTCCCAACCTAATCGAGATGGGAGTTTAACCCTATTCTTACTACTCTGATTTGGAATTCATTACCTCACTTTGAGAAAAATAATTTAACCAATTATGGAATAAATGGTCATGCTAGTCTAACCCTTTGAATAGTCAGTGGTCTTGTTTTTTAGACAAGACATGCTGCCATGCATGGGCATACTTAACCCCATAATCCATGATTTAGCTTCATTTCTTTGGACCTTGGGGATGACTACCCATCCTTTGCAGAGGACAAGTAGTACGATCCTTCCAATCCAATATAAAGATAAAATGGGAAATATTTAGTTCTTATTTCTTGAACCTTGGGGATGACTACCCATCCTTTGCAGAGGACATGTAGTACGATCCTTCCAATCCAAGATAAAGATGAAATGGGAAATATTTAGTTTTATTTCTTGGACCTTGGGGATGACTACCCATCCTTTGCAGAGGACATGTAGTACGATCCTTCCATCAAAGATAAATATGAATGGGAAATATTTAGTTTTATTTCTCGGACCTTGGGGATGACTACCCATCCTTTAGAGGACAAGTAGTACGATCCTTCCAATCCAAGATTTATGATGAAATGAGACATAGGAGCTTTGGGGAATCAGATTCTCAACCTAGGGAAGATGAGAATTTATGCCCTATCCTTACTACTCCATGTAGGTCAAATCAAAGCTTTGGGGAGTTGGATCCTCAACCTAAGTTCGATGAGGATTTAACCCTATCCTTACTACTCTGATTTTAGGCTTTAAGCTTTATGGAAGTGGTCAAAACCACTGTTTTAAGGATCATGTTGCATAATAGGATAGACATGAAATACTTCTTTCGCCTGACCTTTTCTTCCAAGCAAGGTTTTGATCATTTTGCTCAAGATCCTTTTTAATGTGTATAAAATGTGCTTGGTTCTAGATATCTCGAGGCTCAGTTCCCAACCTTAGGATTTTCTTCTTATTTATGTTATAGCATAACCCTAAGAGGATTTGACACACTTTAATGATTTGTATCTGAAATGCATATGCAACTAAGATGGCATGTATATGCAAAGTGAGATGTAATATGAATGCATTGTCCTTTGAATTGCAGATGGAATATGGCCATATAAAACTGACTACTTCATGCATCACAAGTTTCAAACGATACTATTAAACTGTTTGTATTTCTTGCGGAGCTTTCTACAACATAATTCCAATGTTCCATATTTCCCTGATCTAGAACATAAGTTAGCATCTCAAGACAACTTTTCATCATATACATTTTTTTTTTTTTTATAGACAAACAAAACATGTCAAATAAACACACAACTTAAATAATAAAAAGAAACAAAAACTTGAAAATTCATACCAAAACAGAAAGATATAATCCCAATCTCCTACGACTTAAGGGCTAAAATAGTGCTTTAAAACATGCCCATTAACTGGTAACATCAAATCCTTCCCGTCTAAAGTTTTTAATCTGAAGGTATTTTTCCCTAGGATTTTTGAAATCTGATAAGGGCCTAACCAAAGACAATCAAACTTTTGGTGATTCCCCTTTTCTTCATGTCTTTTATCCCATAATAAAACCAAGTCTGCTATCCTGAAAGATTTAATTTTGGCCCTTCTGTCAAACCATATTTTAACAACCTCTTGGTGTTTATTCATGTGAATCATGGCTTCCTCCCTTTTTTCATCAAGGTGCAGCAAATGACTTAATCTGGCTTCAACTTGATTATCTGTCCCCAAGTATTCTTGCATGAAATGCAAGGTTTGCAGCTTCAAGTTTGCAGGAAATATCGGGTCTTGCCCATAGACCAAATGATAGGGGGTATTCCCTATTGATTCTTTTACTCTGGTCCTATCTACCCAAAGAGCAAACTTTAACTGGTTGTGCCAATCTCGAGGGTTCTTTTCTAGTAACTTCTTAATGATATTCAACAAATTTTTGTTTGAAGATTCGGCCAAACCATTTCCTTGAGGGTAATAATTAGATGCAAATTTTAAACTCACTTTATTGTCATATGCCCAATCTGCAAATTGCGTAGAAACAAAAGCTTTACCATTATCACTAACAATAGAATCGGGCATTCCGAATCTTGTTATGATGTGATCCTCAAGGAATCTTATTACAACGTCTGTAGTGGCATGTTTTGTAGGAACTACTTCTATCCACCTTGTACAATAATCTGTAGCTATTAGTATGAATTTATGGGAATCAAAAGAATTTGGGTTAATAACCCCAATGAAATCTAATCCCCATTGTGCAAATGGTCTCATCTCAACTACAGGTTGTAATGGCATGGCTGCATTTCTTTCTCTGTTGGCAGCTACTTGACAAATGTGGCAAGATCGTACATGAGCATGTGCATCTTTAAAAATGTGGGGCCAATAGTATCCTACTCTCAGGATTTGATGCACTGTAGCATTTTCCGCACCATGGCCAGTTCCATATTTCCCATGAAATTCCTGCAGAACCTTGGCAGCTTCTTCTTTATTCAGACATCTCAAGTAGATCCCTTCATGATTTTTCCTATACAGACAACCAGATCTAATCAGATAATTAACAGATTTAAGTCTTAAAGCTCTTCTTTGAGTGGAATTCAAATTGGAAGGACACTTACCGTTTAATAGAAAATGCACAATGTCAACATACCAGTCATCCTTAGAAATGTATTCTGCATTTGAATATTGGCATGTCATTTGCGGATTATTCTCAGCGATCGCCTTCACAAGTCCCTGTCCTCGAACTAGTTTCATAGGTTGGATTTCAAGATCAAATTCTTGGATGGTAGAAATCCATTTCCCTCTTTTCTCGCCTAGCTCATTCTGTAAAAACATGGTCTTGACAGCAGGGTCAGGCACAATGGCAAAAACTCTGTTGTGCACAATGTAATGTCTAAATTTTTTTACCGTTTTAAAAAGTGCGTACATCTGCTTATCAAGGATGGAATACCTCAATTGAGCATCTTTTAAAGGAGCACTTAAAAATGCTATGGGATTTTCTATGCTATCCTCACCTTTCTGGGTCAAGACACTCGCAAAGGAGTGTTCCGATGCGAAAGCATAAATATAGAAAGGTTTAGCATAGTTTGGACTTATGAGGGCAGGGGCTCTGGAAATAGCATCCTTAATGTTTTGAAAGGCCACCCTACTTTCCTCGTTCCATTTGACATCTACATCCTTCTTGAGCATTTTGTTCAAAGGTTTGGCTATCTCAGCGAAGCTCGAAATGAACTTCCTCACAAAATTAATTTGCCCAAAGAAGGATCTCAACTCTTTTTTACTACCCGGGAGAGGTAAGTTTTGGATAGCTTCTATCCTTTCTGGGTCAATGGATATACCTTCTTTTGAAATGATGTGACCAAGTAGTCTTCCTTCTGTTACTCCAAAGATGCATTTTTTGGGGTTCAAAGAAATTCCATGCTCTCTGCATCTTTGAAGAACCTTTTTTAAATCCTTGACATGGTCCTCTCTCTTCTTTGAAAATACTGGAATATCATCCACATACACAATGATACACTTGCCTATGAGTCCCTTGAATGCATAGTCCATGGCGCGTTGAAATGTTGCACCTGCATTTAACAGTCCAAACGACATTCTTCTGTAGGCAAATGTCCCCCACTTGGTGGTGAAGGCTGTTTTCATCCTGTCATTGGGATGAATAAGAATTTGGTTATATCCAGAATATCCATCAAGAAAAGACATCATTTCAGATCCATTCACTGTTTGTAAAATTTCATCAATGGATGGCAATGGATAGTTATCCTTTTGTGAGGCCTTGTTAAGATTTCTAAAATCTATACATAGCCTAATCTCTCCGCTCTTCTTTCTTACTGGAACGAGGTTAGCAACCCAGGTTGAGTGCCTAACAGGAAAAATAATCTTCGCTTCCAATAATATTTTGACCTCCTTTTCTATTAAGGGCTCCAATAGCGGGTTAACAACTCGCTGTCTTTGTCTGAAAGGCTTGGAGTCCGGCTTTAGAGGGATGGTATGTGTAATGACGTTTTGGTTGTATGTTTTCAACTCGTTATAATTCCAAGCAATGCAATCCACGTAGTTCTTTAGTGCATGTATTATATTTTCTCTTTCTTCAGCTGTACATGCCTTTGCGATGTACACTTCCCGTGGATTGTCTGCACTCCCTAGATTAATTAGATCACATGCATCTTTGGGGAGTGGAACCTTTTTTTCTTTCTTGGCCTTGTATCCCATATCGAACATTTTCTCCAATGAAACTATGTCTTTAGGTATTTTGTTGGATTGACATGCAGTTTCACTTTCGTTTTCTGCTTCTTCTTGCCATCTTTGCTCCTCATCAATCACCTGATTTTCAAAAATACCCGAGTTCGTGACAAATTTGAATATGTGTCTGTCATTTTCAAAAACTTGGAAATTCTTGACATTATCGGTATTGATGGACAAGGAACTAATTCGATGGAGAACTTTTTACACCTTTTTATATCAACTGGATTTAACATGCCCGCGGCGACCGCAAGAGAGTCTGCTATGCGATTTCCTTTTCTAGAAATAAGGGCTATATTGAAAGCATCGAATTCCTCAATGAGGTCCATGACCCTAGTTCTATAAAGGCTCAGTCTCTTATCGTGGCATGTATATTGTCCTTTAATCTGCTTGACTACCAGTTCAGAATCTCCCAATACTTTCAAGCATTTAACTTGCTTGCTCAACGCTAGTTGTAAACCAAAGATCAGTGCTTCATATTCTGCCATGTTGTTCGTGCAAGGAAATTGCAATCTATAGGCAGCCAATAATGGTTTACTTCCTGGGCAAGTGAGCTCGACTCCGGCTCCTGCTCCCTGTCTAGATTTGGATCCATCAAACCTAAGCAACCATATGAAATCATTTTCCTCAAGAGAGCTACCGTGAAATGTTTCCCCTTTAGGCTCTTCAATAGCCTCTTCAACATCAAATGCATAAACCCCCAATTCTGCTCGAAAACTGAACTTCATTTGGCTTATTAAATTCTGTTATGATTTCTTTAAGCCTCGGTTCATTTTCTACTCTGATTTGATTTGCAATTCCTTTCCAGGGTAGCCACATATGTGAGCAATCGGTTGAAAAATAGCCATTCAAAGTTTTCATCCAATCCCTTGCAAGTAGCATTCCATATCTACTTGGGATATTAACAACCAGAATGTCGACTACTTGTTGGACCCTGGGTTCAGAATTTAGTTGAATTTTGACATCATATAGGGTCCCTACCACATTTACCTCAGATCGGTCCAATTGCAAAACTTTACATTTGGATGAAACAGGTTGTAGACCTAGCATTTGACATATCTCTGAAGGCATGAGATTGCTTGTGGCACCCGTGTCCACCAAAAAATTATGCAAATTCTTACCAGCAATTCTCAGAGTCAATAAGAATGGTGGGACATCCCGTCTCTCCTTTCGTAAAATCAAATGGGACTCAACTTCCTTTCCCTTCCACACTTGATCAGGTGAGTTCAGAGCCTTTATCAATGCTTCTTTTTGGCCAGGCAATCTGGCCGCGTCTAAGAACGAAAGGCTTGATTTGGACTTCTTTAGATCCTCCACTATGTCATAGTTTGGTTTTTCAAATTTGACTGTCTTCTGCGTGTCATTAGACATTTCTCTTCTAAGTGGAGGAGGAGGATTATTATCTGCCTTAGTATCCGGAGGAAGGATAGAGTTATTTGGTGGTGTTGATGATGTTTTAGGGGCTTTAGATTTACTTCTCAAATGATATCCATGATTCCCCTTTCTAAACTCTCGAAAAGCTTGCACCTCCTGTTCCAAAATTTCATCTTCTTCTTCCTCACTCTCACCTTCTTGACGGTATAAAGTTTCCACCACCATAATGTTATCATCTTGATGTTGGGGTGGACCCTCATTTGGCACAAGTTCCAGGTCATCTACTTGGGCTTGGAGACAATGAGTGTATCTAGCGATTTCAGGACAATTCCTCTCATTGTGCTCTTTTGTATTGTGCAATCTACACCCCTTTTCCCATGCCAAATCAGAAATATTCAAAAGGGAACTGGATTGACTAGGTCCTGCAGAAGTATCTAGTTGATTGGCAATAGGGGCAGGTACTCCTCCATTGTTTGGCTTTGTGTTCCAATGTCTCCCTCTATTGTTAAAATTTTGATTTGAGTGAGGGGCATGGGACTCATACTTCTATTTTTGAACCATGTCATTACTCAGTTTATGAACTATCTTCTTGAGCTCTTCAACATCCGAATAAATCTCCTTCGGTGGAGCTACATTGTTGTTAGTTCCCGTTGGGTTTGCATAATTGGTGGGGTCTTGATTTAACATTTGAGTCAGATTTTGAGGAATTTGATTCATGTATGGATTTACACTTTGGATCGGAGTTGGATTTGGGAAAGGAACTATAGCCTGAGAATTAACTTGGCTGGTTCCTTGCATAGTCGATTGACTATTTTGCAAAAATGCAGGAATGGGTGGAATGGATGTGATTGGTTGGATGGGAATGGGTGCATAGGCAGGTGCAGGTGGATATGGTTGTTGATATGGGAAAGCATTCATGCTTGGCATTTGTGGTGCCATGATCTGATTTGCCATGGGAGCTTGACCATATGGAGCATATTGTCCCATCATAGGCATCTGGGGAAACCCATAGCCTTGTGGTGTCATTTGTTGCTCGATGGTCATGGCTTCATTGTAGGCTAAGGCGAGCGTGGTGACTTGAGGATTTCGTCTTGCAAACATTGCTGTCATGGGATCCAATGCCCCAAAATATATTTGCAAGGCCACTACGGGATCTATGGCAAAATGCCGAACTGCTCTATTATAGCATTTTTGGAATCTCTGATTAAAGGTTCTGATTGGTTCACCCTGGCCCCTTTTGCATGTAATGAATTGATTGTAAATGGTTGCGGGGTCCAAAGGTGACCTAAACTGATTGACAAAGGCGTTCTCCATTTGCGTCCATGAAGTGATTGAACCAGTAGGCAAGCATATATACCATTCATAGGCTACTGGATCTAGGCTCATGGGAAAAATTCTGCAAGCCACATCCTCATGTTGAACTTGCAACCTTATCAAAACATCCCTATAGGCCTGGATATGCTCCTCTGCAGTCCTTGGGCCATCTGGTTTATATTTGGGCAAGAATATTTCTATGTTCTTAGGGATTTCATGGATATCCCCCGCAATATTCAAAGGGATATTATTAGCTCCATACCAAGGAGCTGCTGGAGGTTGGGCCATTTGACTCAGAATTGATGAGGACAACCCTACAAGAGCAAGTGGAAATGTTATTGACAATAGGTACACTAGTGGCAACTGATACCACCGGTGTAGGTCCACTCGATGTTCCTGGAGCAAAAAGATCTTTTGTGATTGGTAGGTTTACAACTTGCTTGGTTTTATTCTTGGGAGTACCAGTGAGTGTAAGGTCATGGAATATGGTTTCCCAGCTTGTTTGGGACCTAGTCGCGATACGGCATGGTGGGTCCAGCCTGCCTGACGAAACTCTCGATATCTCCAAGAAAACCTGCAACACAAAAACAAATGCTACAGTTTAGCCATTAAGAAATAATTTCGAAATCAAATCAAAAACACATTACTTCTATATAAAAATCAAAATAAAGTAAACCAACTCAGGCCCTCCTTCTAGCACCAATCTGTTGAGTGGTATTTTCACCCGATTGTGAAAACACACTCTCCAATAGGATTTGAATTTCAAAATCCCCTCTTGCAAAGAAATTAAACAAATAACTTCTCCAAGGTCTCCGCTATATTAGCATTTGGTCTAAGTGTTGATGTTCAATGTGAGCTTTCGGAATACCTTAGTGGTTGCAAGCAACTGTTAACAAGGGGCACTGTGGTTTATTTCACTCTAAAATTATAATGCTTTCTATTTTGATGAATTTTCAAGTGTTTATCTTAATGACTGCAAATTAAAATAAAAGTTAAACTTTCTAGAAATAAAAGTGCAGGAAAGATAAAAATAAAATGTAAAGAAAAATGAATCTAGAATACATTCAAGGGCTGCAATCCTATCTGACAAAACCGAAGATAATGAGGTTTTCTGCATACAACCTAACCTATTGAACCTGCAAACTCGCACAATCCAGGTAAGCTAGGTGCTGGTTTCTAGGGTTTTAACTATGGTTTTCAGATTTAGGCATTCGCATGAAGCAACCAAGAGAACTTGCATTAAACTTCACCTATAAACCTAAAATCTGAAAGGGGAAAGATAAACATTTAATTTTGCATGCAGAAAATAACTCCTCCTTTCTTGCCAATGAGATGCAACTCTCTGTAATTTTGTATTAAAAGAATGTATCAGTTACAATGACAAAATGTTCTAGTTTTGACAAAACCAGAACAAGTGGAGGAAAACGCTCCAAAAGCAGGCCCAGAATGGCTTATCACCCTTAGCTCTGCAACTTTACTCGTAGCAATTTTTGACCCCCTTTTTCTATCTTTGGCTTCTACTTTTAAACCCTTCTAGTGCGGTTCTCTGCTTTGCTCTATGACGCTTCGTTTCATTTCCTAGATTGCATCGTTTCGTCTTCCCCGCCTCTTCGTTGTCTTTGAATTTCTGCTCGGATGTCGAACATTTGATCTTCTCTATGAAATGTAACTGCTAGCCCTGAAGCGTTACACCATAGTCCTGACATCTTTGTGCCACGTGTTCCATGCTTTTCTGCATGTTCTGTAATGGCCCATTGTGAATCATGACAAAAAATAGCATGTCGCGATATCGCGACATTTTCTAACTGTAGCTTTGTTCCTCTACCTACATTGTGAAAATAAGACATGTCATGAAATCATGAAATTTTTTGACCAACAACCTTGTCCGCCTTCATGCACAATAAAAATAAGACATGTCACGAAATCATGACATTTTTCTACCCACAACCTTGTCTGCCTTCATGCATAGCGAAAATAAGACATGTCATGAAATCATGACATTTTTCTGTTTTGGGATGTCTCGCTGCAACTTGTCATGAAATCATGACGCTTTTGTATTTTGGGCTGTCTCACCGTAACTTGTCATGAAATCGTGATGCCTTTTCTCATTCTGGGTTGTCTTGCTGCTTTCTATCATGAAATCGTGACACTTTTCTCTTTCGAGCTGTCTCACTGTAACTTGTCGCGAAATCATGACACCTTTCTATTTTGGGATGTCTCACTACAACCTGTCACGAAATCATGACACCTTTTTGCTCCATACCATTTGGCTACTTTCTGTCGCAAAATTGTGACACTTTTTCATTTGGAGTTGTCCTACGGCTTTCTGTCATGAAATCGTGATGCTTCTCCGTTCCATACCCCTTGGCTACTTTCTATCGTGAAATCACGATGCCTTTTCGTTTCGTACCACTTGGTTGCTTTCTGTCATGAAATCATGACGCTTTTTCATTTGGCCTCATCTTGCTACTTTCTGTTGCAAAATCATGACGCCTTTTCATTTCGTACCACTTGGCTGCTTTCTATCATGAAATCATGACGCTTTTTCATTTGGAGCTATCTTGTGGCTTTCTGTCATGAAATCATGACACCTTTCCATTCCGTACCACTCTGACTGCTCCAGACCATGAAAATGAGACATGTCACGATTTCGTGATGCTTCTTTGTCTTTCAACTTGGTTCTTCGCCTTGCACCATGATTTCACAACACGTCACGATATCGTGACATTCTCTCTTCATGATGCATTCTGTTACTCTTAACCGTGAAAATGTGACATGTCATGAAATCGCGACAATTTTTCGTTCCACTGCATTTCGCTTGTTTGAGCCATGAAAACATGACCTGTCATGATATCATGACACCTTCTTTTTCTACAGAGCAACATGTCGTGATATCGTGACACTTTCTTTTTTTGTGATATTTTGCTCTTCCTTTGATTTTTTTAGCATCTAGGGCACTGAGGTCTTCTTTGAAAGCATGCAAAAAAGGTGGGTCCCCAATTTTGGGGTGTGTTGTGGATCAGCCACAACAGGTCCTTTTTGGAGAACAACCTTTTCCTGGATAGTTCTGCCTTTTGGAACATTTTTAACAAAACTAAACCCATTCTTTCCAAAGATATCAGATGGCACTTGGGTAACGGATCATAAATTCAGTTCTAGGAGGGTTGGGTTTCCAATAATTCCCTCAATTTTTATCCTTTTTGTTGAGCAAGGTGCAGCAACAGTATTGTCATTATTGTCAACACAGTCAGATAGATTTGTTGATGCAGTGGATAGGAAGTTCAAAAGATATTCAGATGTAGAAGATAGAAGTTCAAAGGGTATTCAGAGTATGTAAAATGATTTTCCAAGAAGACCGAAGTGGCCCATATGGAAAAGATCAAAGAAAAAGACAAGTAAGAAAAGTGTCGCGATATCGTGACATATACAGCAGGCAAGAAAAACTGTCGCGATATCACGACATGTTGAGAAAGAAAGAAAAACTATCATGATATCGTGACATGTTGAGAAGAAAGAAAAACTATCACGATTTCATGACATGTTCAAAAAGAAAACGCAAGTAGGAAAAAATATCGTGATTTCACGACATGTTCGAAGAGAAAGCGCAAGCAAGAAAAACTCATGATTTCGTGACATGTTCGAAAAGAAAGCACAAGCAAGAAAAACTGTCACGATTTCATGACATTTTCGAAGAGAAAGCTCAAGCAAGAAAAATTATCGTGATTTTGTGACATGTTTGAAGAGAAAGCGCAAGCAACAAAAACTATCACAATTTCGCAACATGTTCGAAGAGAAAGCGCAAGCAGGAAAAACTATCGTGATTTTGTGACCTATTGCAAGAAAGATAGTACGAAAGAAAAAGTGTCATGATTTCATGACATGTTGGAAGAGAAAAAGGCAAGTGAAAAACTATTGCGATTTCGTGACATGTTGGAAGAAAAAGAGAAAGCAGGAAGAAGTGTCACGATTTCGCGACAAGTTCGAAGAAAGAGAGTAAGTTGGAAAAGTGTCGCGATTTCGCGACATGTCGTAGTTTCACGACTAAAATAGGAGAGAGAAAGTAAGTTGGAAAAGTGTCACGATTTTGCGACATGTCGCATTTTCGTGACTAAAATAGGAGAGAGAAAGTAAGTTGGAAAAATGTCACGATTTCGTGACTCAGAAAGGGTAGGAAGGAAGAGAAAGAAAAAGTATCGTGATTTAGTGACATGTCGCATTTTCGTGACTCGAAAAGGGTAGGAAGGAAGAGAAATAAAAAGTGTCGCAATATTGTGACATGTCATATTTTCATGACAAAAGAAAGAGAGGAAGCGTACGGAAGCAGAATTGTCACGATTTCACGACAAAAGTAGAAAGAAAGACTTTGGAAGCAGAAGTGTCGCAATTTCGCGACAAAATCAGAGAAGAAGACTTCGAAGGCAGAAGTGTCACGATTTCACGATAAAAACAGAGAAGAAGACTTCAAAGGTAGAAGTGTCACGATTTCACAAAAAAAGCAAAGAAGCTAAGTACGAAAGCAGAATTGTCACGATTTCGTGATAAAAGCAGAGAAGAAGAGTTCGAAGGCAGAAGTGTCATGATATCATGACAAAAGAAAAGACGAAGTATACGGAGGCAAAAATATCGCGATATCATGACATGTTGCATTTTCGTGGGCCAACGCAAAGAGAAAGAGGAGAGAGAAAATAGTGTCACGATTTCGCGACATGTTGTATTTTTGCGGGCCAAAGCAAAGAGAAAGAGGAGAGAGAAAATAGTGTCACAATTTCGTGACATGTATTTTTGCGGGCCAAAGCAAAGAGAAAGAGGAGAGAGAAAATAGTGTCGTGATTTCGCAACATGTATTTTCACGAGCCAAAGCAAAGAGAAATAGGAGAGAGAAAATAGTGTCACGATTTCGTGACATGTATTTTCGTGGGCCAATGCAAAGAGAAAGATGAGAGAGAAAATAGTGTCGCTATTTTGCAACATGTATTTTTGTGGGCCAAAGCTAAGAGAAAGAGCAAGGAGAAAAAGTGTCACGATATCGCAACATGTTGTATTTTCGCGGTCCGATGCAAAGAGAAAGAGCAAGGATAAAAAGTGTCGCGATATCACATGTAGCTTTTTCATGGTCCGATGCAAAGAGAAAGAGAGAGAAAGTGAAAGTGTCACGATATCGTGACATGTTGTATTCTCATGGTTGAGTTGAAGTCGACGAAGACCGATGACAACCGACTAAAATTAGGGTTTTCAGTTGTTATGCAAGCCGACTAAGATTAGGGTTTTCATCATGAAAATGTTGTTATAAAAGGAGGGTTGTTTGGAGAATTTGAGGGTGATTGTATAAGTCGTCGAATGCATGTCAAAGTGTGAAATATGTCCGTAAGAGCGCATAAAGTGTAGAAGTGGTGAGATGATGGTTAAGTGCGCAATGTGAGGGAAGATTTGAAATTCGACCAAGTGCGGATGTGATTGCGCAAAGAAAGTAGAAGGCGTAGAGAGTGCAAAGGGCAAAGACGAACGTAAAGTGTAGATGTAAGGGAGTAGAGTGCATGAAGATAGTGCATAGAGGGTGCATAGAGAAGCAACTCAAAGAAGACGAAGTTCGGTTGTAGATCACAGAAGATGTGTCTGTTCCATAAACAGTGAGAGAGATTGGGTAAGCAATAGACCAGTTAGGGTCTTGTAAAAGCGAAGGTATTTGTTCTGTTAAGCTTATAGATTCAAATTGAAGTCCAGGTTGCAGCTTGGCATTAGGGGTTGGTGCTCCTTCCAGTTGGTGCTGGTAAATCAGGGGTTGGTGCTCCTTTCTGTTGTTGCAGATAAATGAAGGGTTGGTGCTCCTTCCAATGGGTGTTGGTAAATTGATTGTAAAGTTGGAGCTTTGCAAAGGCTAGATTTGGATGGTAGTCTAAGCAGTCATTCTTGAGGAGTAGCCAAATTGGTGAACCTCGTTAAATCTTGTGTTGTGTGATGTTCTCTTGTGATACTTGCTTTATCCGGTTTTAAGGTTTCATTATTTCAGTTTTAAGAGCTATGAATTTAAGTTTAAAGAACTACACTGATTCACCCCCCCTCTCAGTGCCATTGTAAGACTAACAATTGGTATCAGATCCAAGTTCTCTTCTTAGGCTAAATCAGTGAGGGTTGATCTTGGATTAGTACACAATGGGTAAGAAGAATAGATCCTCCTCCAAAAGGGTATCTCAGTTAGTTTTAGTTCTTGTGGAAGAGAAAATTGAACTAGAAAAGGTTGAAAACTTCTCATCAAACAAAGCACTTTTTTTTTATGGAACTAATTACGCAATCTGGAGAATCAGGATGCAGGCATATCTTTGTGCTTTGGGATACGACATCTAGGATTCAGTAGTTAGTGGATACACAATACCCATCACTCCTCCAACCAATGTTTCCAGTAAGAATCTATTTGAAAATGACTCAAAAGCAAGGAATGTTATCAGGTGCAGATTAGTAGACAATGAACTGGTAAATATCATGAGTTGTAAAACGACAAAAGAAATATAGGACAAACTAAGGAGTATTCATGAAGGAGACGATGAAATCAAGGAGGTCAAGTTGCAAACACATCAAGCTTAGGTCAAAGCTTTAAAGTTGAATAACGATTAGAACATAGAGGTGTATATGTTGAGAGTTAATGAAGTCCTAGAGGATGATTCTAAAAAAGAAATAGGTGGAGGTCTTTTCATGACACTCAAAGAAGAAATAAAAAAAAAACAGGAATGTGATGATGAAGAAGAAGAAATTTATGTAGAAATAAATTTTAAAGAGGAACTAATTGCAGCTCTGGATGAATTGAAGATAGAAAGAAAAAGGAATAAGGAAATCTCAAGAAAGCTTGAGGATACATATGAAATAATAATCAGTTTGAAAGTATAGGTAGAAGAATTCAAAAGGATTGAATAAACTCTCAGGTCACAGATCAATGAGAAAGAGATTGGTTGCTACAAACAAGAGGAAGAGATTGTTTTATTGAAGAAACAACTAGAAGAGGCCAATACAAATCTCAAATTCAATAAGAGCACAGAGTTGCTAGATAAAATGATAAGCCAAAAAAGAAGCTCCATGGATAAGTGTGGTCTTGGATATGAAGCTAAACAACCTTCATCTTCCAACTCTGTAGAGAAGAAGTTCACTGTTGAAGGATCGAAGCAAGAAAAAATTGAAGCTGAATCTTCAAAAGGAAGAAAATATCAAAGGAGATCTACAACAAAGCAACCAAAACAAAAGAGGTTCTATCACTCTCACTCTATTCATCATAATAATTTTAATGGCTATTATTTTAGATGCAACCAGTATGGTCACAAGGCAACTTATTATGGATTAAATAATAAATCAAAGAGTTATGCTGGTAGAAATACATCGGCATTTATGAGTGAACGCTATGTACAATGTTTTCAATGTAATGGTCATGGGCACATAGCAAGGTTTTGTACAAGCACTTTTGTATCTAATCTAAGGCAAAATAGTAGATTTCATTAGACACAAAGAATGCAACACAGACAAGGAATAAATCATGTACATAAAATAAGGGAAAATAAAAATTCATCAAGGATGCACAAGAGACAACCACACAAGGGAAATGTTCGAGTTCACGAAAAGGTGCAACATAGGGATGCAGTTGAAAAATCCAAGCCCGAGTTCAAGAAAGTTTGGAGAAAGATAGAAGAAAGGAAATCATGTCTCCTTGGACTGAAGGAGACTACTCCTCTATTACACTAAGCAACTCCAGGTAGCACATCCTCAAGGGGAGCAATATTAAAGTTTTATTTTAATGCTCCTATGTATTTTTTTGGGTTTTTGAGGATGAAAGGAAAGTAGTTAGGGGGAGTTGTCCTATAGTTTTTGAAGTGTGTTTTCAGTTCATGTAGTTGTTTATGGAAGTGCCGTGAAGGGTGGTGATTAAATTGAGAGTTCTCATTATTGGTAGTATTGCTATATGTCATTATTGTACTGGTGATGGTTCTTACTGCCACTGTCCAATGTTAAGGATTATAACAATTCAGATAATTTGGTTAGTGAAAGAATGTTGCTCTAGTCGCATATATGTGTTTCGATAAAAGTAGTGGGTATTTGAACTACACATTGATGTGAAGATTGTTAGATCTATTATGATGTTGTGGTGAAAAATATTGAAGTCTGATTATTGATTCATGTTTAGCTCATCAAGATGAGCAACTTTGCTTTGTGAATCATACCTATCCGAGGTCCAGAAGTATGAGTTTGAGTAAGGTGCACTATAGTTGGCCATGAAGTGTTTGACAAAATATTATCTCCTGATTCGAACAGTTGAAAGTAAGGTGTGACCAACGATGACTGTAGAAAACATATACCAAGTTGAAAATGTAAAAAGGGATTTGGTTGGTGTTGTGGTATAGTGTTTGATGCTTTCATAGAGTTGGTTGATACATGCTTCGACCAGGGTTTGTGATAAAGGGTTTTTCATTGAGGTGATTGGTTGAGTAGAGTTGATTGAGCCTAGTCAAGTGATTGGATGCATGTGGTTGTTCAAGTTCCATAAAATAAACTATTCTATATTCTTGATTTGAGTTGAGATTGAGATTTGAGAATAGAACATATAGAGTCTCTAAAAATTCTCTTTATGCTTCTATGAGATTTATTTGAGTTGAGATTGGGATTTGAGTATAGAACATTTTGAGTCTCTAACAATTCTCTTTGTGCTTCTATAAGATTGATTTGAGTTGATATTGGGATTTGAGTATAGAACATATTGAGTCTCTAACAATTCTCTTTATGCTTCTATGAGATTTAGTTGATACATTGATTGAGCATTAAGTATAGAACATATTGAGTCTCTAACAATTCTCTTTATGATTCTATGATATTGGATAAGTTCTGTGTGATCTTGTTAAGCAGATTTGAAACAAGCCTTTTCACCCTTATGTACCTCAAGGCTACTATGGAATATGGGTTCTGGTATCCAAAAGATAAATACTTCACCCTTATTTCATATTCAAAAGCAGATTGGGCAAGAGGTGTGGATGATAGAAAGAGTACCAGTGGAGGTGCATTCTATCTTGGAGACAGATTGGTCAAGTGGTCACACTTCCCAAGAATTGACTAGCTATAGGGATCACATTTTCAGGGGGAGCATTTAAGTATTTGATTATCTTTTTGCTCATGTTCATGATTTTTGCTAAGTGTAATCAATTTTACCTGAGAATGTTGTGCATGGACTCAGGGGGAGTCTACAGTAGCCCTTTGGTATTATTGTCAAAGGGGGAGAAGAGTTACAAGAAATTGCACATGTGTTGCCAACAATTCCAAAGGGGGAGATTGTTGAGCAAGGTGCAACAACAGTATTGTCATTGTTGTCAACACAGTCAGATAGATTTGTTGATGCAGTGGAAAGGAAGTTCGAAAGATATTCAAATGTAGAAGACAAGAGTTCAAAGGGTATTCAAAGTATGTACAGTGATTTTCCAAGAAGACCGAAGTGGCCCATATGCAAAAGATCAAAGAAAAAGACAAGTAAAAAAAGTGTCACGATATTGCGACATATACAACAGGCAAGAAAAACTGTCATGATATCGTGACATGTTGAGCAAGAAAGAAAAATTGTCATGATATCACGACATGTTGAGAAGAAAGAAAAACTGTCACGATTTCGTGACATGTTCGAAAAGAAAGCGCAAGCAGGAAAAACTATCGCGATTTTGCGACATGTTCGAAGAGAAAGCGCAAGCAAGAAAAATTGTCACGATTTCATGACATGTTTGAAAAGAAAGTGCAAGAAGGAAAAACTATCGCAATTTCATGACATGTTCGAAGAGAAAGTGCAAGCAAGAAAAACTATCATGATTTTGTGACATGTTCGAAGAGAAAGCGCAAGCAAGAAAAACTATCACGATATTGCGACATGTTCAAAGAGAAAGCGCAAGCAGGAAAAACTATCGTGATTTCATGACATATTGCAAGAAAGATAGTACGAAAGAAAAAGTGTCATGATTTTGCGACATGTTGGAAGAGAAAAAGGCAAGTGAAAAACTGTCACGATTTCGTGACATGTTGGAAGAAAAAGAGAAAGTAATAAGTGTCACGATTTCGCGACAATTTCGAAGAAAGAGTAAGTTGGAAAAGTATCGTGATTTCGTGGCATGTCGTAGTTTCATGACTAAAATAGGAGAGAGAAAGTAAGTTGGCAAAGTGTCGTGATTTTGCGACATGTTGCATTTTCGTGACTCAAAAAGGGCAGGAAGGAAGAGAAAGAAAAAGGATCGCGATTTTACGACATGTCACATTTTTGCGACTCAAAAAGGGCAGGAAGGAAGAGAAAGAAAAACTATCATGATATCATGACGTGTCACATTTTCATGACAAAAGAAAGAGAGGAAGTGTATGTAAGTAGAACTATCATGATTTCGTGAAAAAAGCAGAAAGCAAGACTTCGAAAGCAGAAGTGTCGCAATTTCGTGACTGTGAGAAAATAGTGTCACGATTTCATGACATGTATTTTCGTGGTCCAAAGCAAAGAGAAATAGGAGAGAGAAAATAGTGTCACGATTTCGTGACATGTTGTATTTTTGCGGGCCAAAGCAAAGAGAAAGAGGAGAGAGAAAATAGTGTAGCGATTTCGCGACATGTATTTTTGTGGGCCAAAGCTAAGAGAAAGAAGAGAGAGAAAAATAGTGTCACGATATCATGACATGTTGTGTTTTTACGGGCCAAAGCTAAGAGAAAGAGCAAGGAGAAAAAGTATCGTGATATCGCGACATGTATTTTTGCAGTCCGATGCAAAGAGAAAGAGCAAGGAGAAAAAGTGTCGCGATATCGCGACATGTAGCTTTTTCACGGTCCGATGCAAAGAGAAAGAGAGAGAAATTAAAAGTGTCGTGATATCGTGACATGTTGTATTTTTGCGGTTAAGTTGAAGCCGACGAAGATTGATGAACAACCACCTAATTTTAGGGTTTTTAGTTGTTATGCAAGCCGACTAAGATTAGGGTTTTCATCATGAAAATGTTGTTATAAAATGAGGGCTGTTTGGAGAATTCGAGGGTGATTGTATAAGTCATAGAATGCGTGTCGAAGTGTGAAATGTGGCCGTAAGAGCACAAAAAGAGTAGAAGCGATGAGATGATGGCGAAGTGCGCAAAGTGAGCAAAGAGTTGAAATTCGACCAAGTACAAAAGTGATTGCGTAGAGAAAGTAGAAGGTGTAGAGAGTGCAAAGGGTGAAGACGAATGCAAAGTGCAGTTGTAAGGGCATAGAGTGCATGAAGACAGTGTGTAGAGGGTGCATAGAGAAGCGACTCAAAGAAGGCAAAGTGCGGCTGTAGATCGCAAAAGATGTGTCTATTTCATAAACAGTGAGAGAGATTGGGTAAGCAATAGACCGGTTAGGGTTTTGTAAGAGCGAAGGTATTTGTTATTTTAAGCTTCTAGATTCAAATTGAAGTCCAGGTTACAGCTTGGCATCAAGGGTTGGTGCTCCTTCCAGTTGGTGCTTGTAAATTAGGGGTTGGTGCTCCTTTCTATTGGTGTAGATAAATCAAGGGTTGGTGCTCCTTACAGTGGGTGTTGGAAAATTGATTGTAAAGTTGGAGCTTTGCAAAGGCTAGATTTGGATGGTAGTCCAAGCAGTCATTCTTGAGGAGTAGCCAAATTGGTGAACCTCATTAAATCTTGTGTTGTGTGATGTTCTCTTGTGATACATGCTTTATCTAGTTTTAAGGTTTCATTATTTAAGTTTTAAGAGCTATGAATTTAAGTTTAAAGAACTACACTGATTCACCTCCCCTCTCAGTGCCATTGTAAGACTAACACTTTCCTTCATGCTCTCAAACCCTTCACTGATCTCCATATCAGCATAATGGGTCATGATTTCTTTTTGCTTTCCAACACCCACCTTCCTTCATGGAAACCCATTTCTACTTTGGGTCTTAATCCTTTCTAGTTGGTCGTTGCTCAATCCCTCTCCTCTATGCTCAAATCCACTATTATTCTGAGCATTACTTTCTAAGACTCTATCCTTTGGAAATTTGATGATCAAGGTCTCTTCACAGTCAAATCTATCTATTTCCTTCAAGAAGAGACCTAGCCGAATTTATTTTTAGATAATATTATTTGGTTCTATCACCTTATCCTGAAGGTTACCTTTTTTATTTTTGCTTTTGGTCTACAAAAAATTTCTCACTCTTGATAGCCTTTCTATTCATGGATTGATCATCCCCAATCATTGCTACTTATATCACTCTATTTGGGAATTGATTTATCACATCTTCATTGAATATCCCTTCTCTTTCAATGTTCCTTACTTGCTCATTTCAGAGTTTAACATATCCTAGGCACTCTCTGAATTGGTCCTAGACCCTCTGCATCCAATGGCCTAATCCTTTTAAATATGTACACCTTAAATTCCTATGATCTTTCTGCCTCCCGTACGTCCTATGGTAGATCTGGTATAAAAGGAATAATAGAGCCTTCAATGGATATTCTAGATATACTCCTTCAGTCCTATATAATATTTTACCTATCAATTAAGAATGCTAGTCTTGTTCCTTCCCCTAAAGGCCACAACCACAAACTTGAAGCCAATATTATTTTTTCCTTTAAAATCCTTGCCAGGCCCACTCCTCCTAAGTTAGATAATATTGACAGATTAAAGGTTCGCTAGTCTCCTGCTCCCCTTGGATGGCTAAAAGTAAATTTTTATGGGACCACCAAGGGTAACCCTAACAACATTAGCTTTGGAGGAATCATCAATGACTATTAGGGGAGAATTATACTTGTGTTTATAGATCCATTGGGTTCCACTCCAACAACATTGCCAAATCCAACACTTTATTCCAAGGATTATTCCTTACAGATGATATTTGTATTAGAAGTCTCATCATAGAAGAGGACTATCTAAACATAATCAACTATGTCAAAGTATTCCATCCTTTTGCTTTATCCGTCGCTAATCTGATAAAATAATCAATAATACTTATAGGCATATTTGAGAGATCCATTATCCAATACATGTTCAGAGAAGGAAATGGTGTAGTTAATATCATGGCTAATATCAGTTTGTATTAGGATGGACTCAGTGTTTGGATCAACAATTTTTTGCATGAAGTCATAGACTTTTATAGATGAGTGAACTTCCCACCTCAACATTAGCTCTTGGGCCTTTGGCACTCTAACCTTTCAACATTTGGACCAATGATATGTTGCATATTGATTTGATATCATTTGTGCAATAAAAATCTTATTGGTCTACCAAGTGGTCTTTTAGGTGATTCTTTATTTCTAGTAGAGTGAAGTTGACCATTGTTTCAGGTCCTAATGGTACATCATGTCCTTGGTGGAAACCATGTTCGACCTCCTACACATTCGCTACCATGTATTATATTGGAATTACCAAAGCTTTTTCTAGTTGATGATCATGCTAGAATGGTCTAACTTCCATTCATAGAACTGATAGATCAACCCATAATTACTTTTTTAAAATAATATTCTTTTCTAGTATTGGAAATCCCAATTCCAATATCAATTGGTGGATGAACCTCTTTAATTTAACTTTTAAAGACATCTCTAACAAGAGAATTTCTAAGCCCATCGATCCTGATAGTTGTGGTAGAGGGTTTCCTAGGTGGAACCTTCCAAGGTGGTGTTGTTATCCCAAGTCCACCAATCTTGATATCCGACCAAGCAGGTTTCCTAGATGGCACCTTTCGAGGTGGTGTCCTCATCTGAGTAATGTGCAGCCTCCCAATTCTAGTGTACACAAGTGGCTTTTTTTTGGACCCTACATCTTCATATTTTTCTCCTAGATGTAGTGTCAAGACTAATCACATGTGACACAATTTCCCATCTGGCATCGAATTTTGGTCAACTATGGAATCAGTGTATTGGCTCGTGATAGAAATTTTTCTTCTCTTATTAGTGGATATTTCCTCTCTAGCATGCCATAAAAACCCTTAGTCATGACTCTTTCATTACTGTATGTACCACATTTTATAATCATCTACAATAGAGGAATACAATTTTCAATCATTATCCTTCGTGTCCCAACATCCTCATGTGCTGCACTATTTTCCTTAGCCTTGTACCTTTTCAACATTAGGCTTGGAATATTGGGTTCCTCCACCATGATTCTTCTTTGGTTCATGTGACTAGATACATTAGGACCATGATGACTCATAAATGGTTCTTGGTTGATCTAGATTCCTTGTTTAACAACATGGCTTTTAATGCCTTGGCCCTTGTTTTCCCGTATCACTATTTTTTAAACCCAACCTTCACCTACTATCCATGGTTATATTCTCTACTATGAGTAATGATGAGAGTTGCAAGTTAGTATTGTGTAGAGAGTGGTTTCACGACAAGTTCGAAGAAAAAGAGTAAGTTGGAAAACTATCGTGATTTCGTGGCATATCGCAGTTTCGTGACTAAAATAGGAGAGAGAAAGTAAGTTGGCAAAGTGTCACGATTTTGCGACATGTCGCATTTTCATGACTAAAATAGGAGAGAGAAAGTAAGTTGGAAAAATGTCACGATTTCGCAAGATGTTGCATTTTCGTGATTCAAAATGGGAAGAGAAAGAAAAAGTATCACGATTTCGTGATATGTCGCATTTTCGTGACTCGAAAAGGGCAGGAAGGAAGAGAAAGAAAAAGTGTCACGATATCCCAACATGTTGCATTTTTGCGACAAAAGAATGAGAGGAAGTGTACGAAAGCAAAACTATCGCAATTTCGCGACAAAAGTAGAAAGGAAGACTTCGAAAGCAGAAGTGTCGCAATTTCGTGACTATGAGAAAATAGTGTCGTGATTTCACGACATGTTGTATTTTCATGGGCCAAAGCAAAGAGAAATAGGAGAGAGAAAATAGTGTCACAATTTCGTGACATGTATTTTTCGCGGGCCAAAGCAAAGAGAAAGAGGAGAAAGAAAATAGTGTAGCGATTTCGCGACATGTTGTATTTTCATGGGCCAAAGCTAAGAGAAAGAGGAGAGAGAAAAATAGTGTCGCGATATCGCGACATGTTGTGTTTTTGTGGGCCAAAGATAAGAGAAAGAGCAAGGAGAAAAAGTATCGCGATATTGCGACATGTTTTATTTTTGCGGTCCGATGCAAAGAGAAAGAGCAAGGAGAAAAAGTGTCACGATATAGTGACATGTAGCTTTTTCACGGTCCGATGCAAAGAGAAAGAGAGAGAAAGCGAAAGTGTTGCGATATTGTGACATGTTGTATTTTTGCGGTTAAGTTGAAGCAGACGAAGACCGATGAACAACCGACTAATTTTAGGGTTTTTAGTTGTTATGCAAGCCGACTAAGATTAGGGTTTTCATCATGAAAATGTTGTTATAAAAGGAGGGCTGTTTGGAGAATTGGAGGGTGATTGTATAAGTCATCGAATGCGTTTCGAAGTGTGGAATGTGGCCGTAAGAGCGCAAAAAGGGCAAAAGCGACGAGATGATGGCAAAGTGCGCAAAGTGAGCGAAGAGTTGAAATTCGACCAAGTACGAATGTGATTGCGTAGAGAAAGCAAAAGGTGCAGAGAGTGCAAAGGGTGAAGACGAATGCAAATTGCAGCTGTAAGGGCACAGAGTGCACGAAGACAGTGCGTAGAGAAGTGACTCAAAGAAGGTGAAGTGCGGCTGTAGATCATAGAAGATGTGTTTGTTTCATAAACAGTGAGAGAGATTGGGTAAGCAATAGACCAGTTAGGGTTTTGTAAGAGCGAAGGTATTATGTTAAGCTTCTAGATTCAAATTGAAGTCCAAGTTGCAGCTTGGCATCAGGGGTTGGTGCTTGTTCCAGTTGGTGCTTGTAAATTAGGGGTTGGTACTCCTTTCTGTTGGTGCAGATAAATCAGGGGTTGGTGCTCCTTCCAGTGGGTGCTGGTAAATTTATTGTAAAGTTGGAGCTTTGCAAAGGCTATATCTGGATGGCAGTCCAAGCAGTCATTCTTGAGGAGTAGCCAAATTGATGAACCTCAATAAATATTGTGTTGTGTGATGTTCTCTTGTGATACTTGCTTTATCTGGTTTTAAGGTTTCATTATTTCAGTTTTAAGAGCTATGAATTTAAGTTTAAATAACTACACTGATTCACCCCCCCTCTCAGTGCCATTGTAAGACTAACACTTTCCTTCATGCTCTCAAACCCTTCAGTGATCTCCATATTAGCATAATGGGTGATGATTTATTTTTTCTTTCCAACACCCACCTTCCTTCATGGAAACCCATTTCTACTTTGGGTCTTAATCCTTTCTAGTTGCTCATTGCTCAATCCCTCTCCTCTATGCTCAAATCCACTATTATTCTAAGCATTCCTTTCTAAGACTCTATCCTTTGGAAAGTTTATGATCAAGGTCTCTTCACAGTCAAATCTATCTATTTCCTTCAAGAAGAGACCTAGCCCAATTTATTTTCAGATAATATTATTTGGTTCTATCACGTTATCCTCAAGGTTACCTTTTTTATTTTTTCTTTTGGTCTACAAAAAAGTTCTCACTCTTGATAGCCTTTCTATTCATGGATTGATCATCCCCAATCATTGCTACTTATATCACTCTATTTGGGAATTGATTTATCACCTCTTCATCGAATATCCCTTCTATTTCAATGTTCCTTACTTGCTCATTTCAGAGTTTAACATATCCTAGGCTGTCTCTGAATTGGTCCTAGACCTCTGCATCCAATGGCCTAATACTTTTAAATATGTACACCTTAAATTCCTATGATCTTTCTACCTCCCGTATGTCCTATGGTAGATCTGGTCTAAAAGGAATAATAGAGCCTTCAATGGATATTCTAGATATACTCCTTCAGTACTATATAATATTTTACCTATCAATTAAGAATGTTAGTCTTGTTCCTTCCCATAAATGCCACAACCACAAAATTGAAGCCAATATTATTTTTTCCTTTAAAATCCTTGTCAGGCCTACTCGTCCTAAGTTACCTAATATTGACAGATTAAAGGTTCGCTAGTCTCCTGCACCCCTTGGATGGCTAAAAGTAAATTTTTATGGGACCACCAAGGGTAACCCTAACAACACTAGCTTTGGAGGAATCATCAAGGACTATTAGGGGAGAATTATACTTGTGTTTGTAGATCCATTGGGTTCCACTCCAACAACATTGCCAAATCCAACACTTTATTCCAAGGATTATTCCTTATAGATGATATTTGTATTAGGAGTCTCATCATAGAAGAGGACTATCTAAACATAATCAACTATGTCAAAGTATTCCATCCTTCTGCTTGATCCGTCGCTAATCTGATAAAATAATCAATAATCCTTATAGGCATATTTGAGAGATCCATAATCCAATACATGTTCAGAGAAGGAAATGGTGTAGTTAATATCATGGCTAATATCAGTTTGTATTAGGATGGACTCAGTGTTTGGATCAACAATTTTTTGCATGAAGTCATAGAATTTTATAGATGAGTGGGCTTCCCACCTCAACATTAGCTCTTGGGCCTTTGGCACTCTAACCTTTCAACATTTGGACCAATTATAGGTTGCATATTGATTTGATATCATTTGTGCAATAAAACTCTTATTGGTCTACCAAGTGGTCTTTTAGGTGATTCTTTATTTCTAGTAGAGTGAAGTTGACCACTGTTTCAGGTCCTAATGGTACATCATGTCCTTGGTGGAAACCATGTTCGACCTCCTACACCTTCTCTACCATGTATTATATTGGAATTACCAAAGATTTTTCTAGTTGATGATCATGCTAGAATGGTCTGACTTCCATTCATAGAACTGATAGATCAACCCATAATTACTTCTTTAAAATAATATTCTTTTATAGTATTGGAAATCCCAATTCCAATATCAATTGGTTGATGAACCTCTTTAATTTAACTTTTAAAGACATCTCTAACAAGAGAATTTCTAAGCCCATAGATCCTGACAGTTGTGGTAGAGGGTTTCCTAGGTGGAACCTTCCAAGGTGGTGTTGTTATCCCAAGTCCACCAATCTTGATATTCGACCAAGCAGGTTTCCTAGATGGCACCTTTCGAGGTGGTGTCCTCATCTGAGTAATGTGCATCCTCCCAATTCTAGTGTACACAAGTGGCTTTTTTTTGGACCCTACATCTTCATATTTTTATCCTAGATGTAGTGTCAAGACTAATCACATGTGACACAATTTCCCATCTAGCATCGACTTCTAGTCAACTATGGAATCAGTGTATTGGCTCGTGATAGAAATTTTTCTTCTCTTATTAGTGGATATTTCCTCTCTAGCATGCCATCAAAACCCTTAGTCATGACTCTTTCATTACTTTATGTACCACATTTTATAATCATCTACAATAGAGGAATACAATTTTCAATCATTATCCTTCGTGTCCCAACATCCTCATGTGCTGCACTATTTTCCTTAGCCTTGTACCTTTTCAACATCAGGCTTGGAATTCTATTGGGTTCCTCCACCATGATTCTTCTTTGGTTCATGTGACTAGATACATTGGGACCATGATGACTCATAAATGGTTCTTGGTTGATCTAGATTCCTCGTTAACAACATAGCTTTTAATGCCTTGGCCCTTATTTTCCCGTTTCACTATTTTTTAAACCCAACCTTCACCTACTATCCATGGTTATATTCTCTACTATGAGTAATGATGAGAGTTGCAAGTTAGTATTGTGTAGAGAGTGGTTTCGCGACAAGTTCGAAGAAATAGAGTAAGTTGGAAAAGTATCGCGATTTCGCGGCATGTCACAGTTTCGTGACTAAAATAGGAGAGAGAAAGTAAGTTGGCAGAGTGTCGCGATTTCACGACATGTCGCATTTTCGTGACTAAAATAGGAGAGAGAAAATAAGTTGGAAAAATGTCACGATTTCGCGACATGTCGCATTTTTGTGACTCGAAAAGGGCAGGAAGGAAGAGAAAGAAAAAGTATCGCAATTTCGCAACATGTCACATTTTCGTGACTCGAAAATGGCAGGAAGGAAGAGAAAGAAAAAGTGTCACGATATCACGACATGTCGCATTTTCATGACAAAAGAAAGAGAGGAAGTGTACGGAAGCAGAACTATCACGATTTCGCAACAAAAGCAGAAAGCAAGACTTCGAAAGCAGAAGTGTCGCAATTTCGTGACTATGAGAAAATAGTGTCGCGATTTCACGACATGTATTTTCGTGGGCCAAAGCAAAGAGAAATAGGAGAGAGAAAATAGTATCACGATTTCGTGACATGTATTTTTCACGGGCCAAAGAAAAGAGAAAGAGGAGAGAGAAAATAGTGTAGCGATTTTGCGACATGTAATTTCGTGGACCAAAGCTAAGAGAAAGAGGAGAGAGAAAAATAGTGTCGCGATATCGTGACATGTTGTGTTTTTGTGGGCAAAATATAAGAGAAAGAGCAAGGAGAAAAAGTATCACGATATCGCGACATGTTTTATTTTTGCGGTCCGATGCAAAGAGAAAGAGCAGGGAGAAAAAGTGTCGCGATATCACGACATGTAGATTTTTCACGGTCCGATGCAAAGAGAAAGAGAGAGAAAGCGAAAGTGTTGTGATATTGCGACATGTATTTTTGCGGTTAAGTTGAAGTCGACAAACACCGATGAACAACCGACTAATTTTAGGGTTTTTAGTTGTTATGCAAACCGACTAAGATTAGGGTTTTCATCATGAAAATGTTGTTATAAAAGAAGGGCTGTTTGGAGAATTGGAGGGTGATTGTATAAGTCATCGAATGTGTTTCGAAGTGTGGAATGTGGCCGTAAGAGCACAAAAAGGGCAGAAGCGACGAGATGATGGCGAAGTGTGCAAAGTGAGCGAAGAGTTGAAATTCGACCAAGTACGAATGTGATTGCGTAGAGAAAGCAGAAGGTGCAGAGAGTGCAAAGGGTGAAGACGAATGCAAAGTGCAGCTGTAAGGGCACAGAGTGCATGAAGACAGTGCGTAGAGAAGCGACTCAAAGAAGGCAAAGTGCGGCTGTAGATCGTAGAAGATGTTTCTGTTTCATAAACAGTGATAGAGATTGGGTAAGAAATAGACCAGCTAGGGCTTTTTAAGAGCGAAGGTATTTGTTATGTTAAGCTTCTAGATTCAAATTGAAGTCCAGGTTGCAGCTTGGCATCAGGGGTTGGTGCTTCTTCCAGTTGGTTCTTGTAAATTAGGGGTTGGTGCTCCTTTCTGTTGGTGCAGATAAATCAGGGGTTGGTGCTCCTTCCAGTGGGTGCTGGTAAATTGATTGTAAAGTTGGAGCTTTGCAAAGGCTATATTTGGATGGTAGTCCAAGCAATCATTCTTGAGGAGTAGCCAAATTGGTGAACCTCTTTAAATCTTGTGTTGTGTGATGTTCTCTTGTGATACTTGCTTTATCTGGTTTTAAGGTTTCATTATTTCAGTTTTAAGAGCTATGAATTTAAGTTTAAAGAACTACACTAATTCAACCCCCCTCTCAGTGCCATTGTAAGACTAACACTTTCATTCATGCTCTCAAACCCTTCATTGATCTCCATATTAGCATAATGGGTCATGATTTATTTTTTCTTTCCAAAACCCACCTTCCTTCATGGAAACCCATTTCTACTTTGGGTCTTAATCCTTTCTAGTTGCTCGTTGCTCAATCCCTCTCCTCTATGCTCAAATCCACTATTATTCTAAGCATTCCTTTCTAAGACTCTATCCTTTGGAAAGTTGATGATCAAGGTCTCTTCACAGTCAAATCTATCTATTTCCTTCAAGAAGAGACCTAGCCCAATTTATTTTCAGATAATATTATTTGGTTCTATCACCTTATCCTCAAGGTTACCTTTTTTCTTTTTGCTTTGGGTCTATAAAAAAGTTCTCACTCTTGATAGCCTTTCTATTCATGGATTGATCATCCCCAATCATTGCTACTTATATCACTCTATTTGGGAATTGATTTATCACCTCTTCATCGAATATCTCTTCTATTTCAATGTTCCTTACTTGCTCATTTTAGAGTTTAACATATCGTAGGATCTCTCTGAATTGGTCCTAGAATTGGTCCTAGACCTCTACATCCAATGGCCTAATTCTTTTAAATATGTACACCTTAAATTCCTATGATCTTTCTACCTCCAGTACGTCCTATGGTAGATCTGGTCTAAAAGGAATAACAGAGCCTTCAATGGATATTCTAGATATACTCCTTCAGTCCTATATAATATTTTACCTATCAATTAAGAATGTTAGTCTTGTTCCTTCCCCTAAATGCCACAACCACAAACTTGAAGCCAATATTATTTTTTCCTTTAAAATCCTTGCCAGGCATACTCCTCCTAAGTTACCTAATATTGACAAATTAAAAGTTCGCTAGTATCCTGCTCCCCTTGGATGGCTAAAAGTAAATTTTTATGGGACCACCAAGGGTAACCCTAACAACATTAGCTTTGGAGGAATCATCAAGGACTATTAGGGGAGAATTATACTTGTGTTTGTAGATCCATTGGGTTCCACTCCAACAACATTGCCAAATCCAACACTTTATTCCAAGGATTATTCCTTACAGATGATATTTGTATTAGGAGTCTCATCATAGAAGATGACTATCTAAACATAATCAACTATGTCAAAGTATTCCATCCTTCTGCTTGATCCGTCGCTAATCTGATAAAATAATCAATAATACTTATAGGCATATTTGAGAGATCCATTATCCAATACATGTTCAGAGAAGGAAATGGTGCAGTTAATATCATAGCTAATATCAGTTTGTATTAGGATGGACTCAGTGTTTGGATCAACAATTTTTTGCATGAAGTCATAGAATTTTATAGATGAGTGGGCTTCCCACCTCAACATTAGCTCTTGGGCCTTTGGCACTCTAACCTTTCAACATTTGGACCAATGATAGGTTGCATATTGATTTGATATCATTTGTGCAATAAAACTCTTATTGGTCTACCAAGTGGTCTTTTAGGTGATTCTTTATTTCTAGTAGAGTGAAGTTGACCACTGTTTCAGGTCCTAATGGTACATCATGTCCTTGGTGGAAACCATGTTCGACCTCCTACACCTTCTCTACCATGTATTATCTTGGAATTACCAAAGATTTTTCTAGTTGATGATCATGCTAGAATGGTCTAACTTCCATTCATAGAACTGATAGATCAACCCATAATTACTTCTTTAAAATAATATTCTTTTCTAGTATTGGAAATCCCAATTCCAATATCAATTGGTGGATGAACCTCTTTAATTTAACTTTTAAAGACATCTCTAACAAGAGAATTTCTAAGCCCATCGATCCTAACAATTGTGCTAGAGGGTTTCCTAGGTGGAACCTTCCAAGGTGGTGTTGTTATCCCAAGTCCACCAATCTTGATATTCGACCAAGCAGGTTTCCTAGATGGCACCTTTCGAGGTGGTGTCCTCATCTGAGTAATGTGCATCCTCCCAATTCTAGTGTACACAAGTGGCTTTTTTTTGGACCCTACATCTTCATGTTTTTCTCCTAGATGTAGTGTCAAGACTAATCACATGTGACACAATTTCCCATCTAGCATCGAATTCTAGTCAACTATGGAATCAGTGTATTGGCTCGTGATAGAAATTTTTCTTCTCTTATTAGTGGATATTTCCTCTCTAGCATGCCATCAAAACCCTTAGTCATGACTCTTTCATTACTCTATGTACCATATTTTATAATCATCTACAATAGAGGAATACAATTTTCAATCATTATCCTTCGTGTTCCAACATCCTCATGTGCTGCACTATTTTCCTTAGCCTTGTACCTTTTCAACATCAGGCTTGGAATTCTATTGGGTTCCTCCACCATGATTCTTCTTTGGTTCATGTGACTAGATACATTGGGACCATGATGACTCATAAATGGTTCTTGGTTGATCTAGATTCCTCGTTTAACAACATGGCTTTTAATGCCTTGGCCCTTGTTTTCTCGTATCACTATTTTTTAAACCCAACCTTCACCTACTATCCATGGTTATATTCTCTACTATGAGTAATGATGAGAGTTGCAAGTTAGTATTGTGTAGAGAGTGGTTTCGCGACAAGTTCGAAGAAATAGAGTAAGTTGGAAAAGTATCGCGATTTCGCGGCATGTCGCAGTTTCATGACTAAAATAGGAGAGAGAAAGTAAGTTGGCAGAGTGTCGCAATTTCACGACATGTCGCATTTTCGTGACTAAAATAGGAGAGAGAAAGTAAGTTGGAAAAATGTCACGATTTCGTGACATGTCGCATTTTTGTGACTCGAAAAGGGCAGGAAGGAAGAGAAAGAAAAAGTATCGCAATTTCGCAACATGTTGCATTTTTGTGACTCGAAAAGGGCAGGAAGGAAGAGAAAGAAAAAGTGTCACGATATCGTGACATGTCGCATTTTCATGACAAAAGAAAGAGAGGAAGTGTACGGAAGCAGAACTATCACAATTTCGCGACCAAAGCAGAAAGCAAAACTTCGAAAGCAGAAGTGTCGCAATTTCGTGACTGTGAGAAAATAGTGTCGTGATTTCACGACATGTATTTTCGTGGGCCAAAGCAAAGAGAAATAGGAGAGAGAAAATAGTATCACGATTTCGTGACATGTATTTTTCGCGGGCCAAAGCAAAGAGAAAGAGGAGAGAGAAAATAGTGTAGCGATTTTGCGACATGTATTTTCGTGGACCAAAGCTAAGAGAAAGAGGAGAGAGAAAAATTGTGTCTCGATATCGCGACATGTTGTGTTTTTGCGGGCCAAAGATAAGAGAAAGAGCAAGGAGAAAAAGTATCACGATATCGCGACATGTTTTATTTTTGCGGTCCGATGCAAAGAGAAAGAGCAAGGAGAAAAAGTGTTGCGATATCGCGACGAGTAGATTTTTCACGGTCCAATGCAAAGAGAAAGAGAGAGAAAGTGAAAGTGTTGCGATATTGTGACATGTTGTATTTTTGCGGTTAAGTTGAAGCTTACGAAGACCGATGAACAACCGACTAATTTTAGGGTTTTTAGTTGTTATGCAAGCCGATTAAGATTAGGGTTTTCATCATGAAAATGTTGTTATAAAAGGAGGGTTGTTTGGAGAATTGGAGGGTGATTGTATAAGTCATCGAATGCGTTTCGAAGTGTGGAATGTGGCCATAAGAGCGCAAAAAGGGCAGAAGCGACGAGATGATGGCGAAGTGCGCAAAGTGAGCGAAGAGTTGAAATTAGACCAAGTACGAATGTGATTGCGTAGAGAAAGTAGAAGGTGCAGAGAGTGCAAAGGGTGAAGACAAATGCAAAGTGCAACTGTAAGGGCGTAGAGTGCACGAAGACAGTGCATAGAGGGTGCATAGAGAAGTGACTCAAAGAAGGCAAAGTGCGGCTGTAGATCACAAAAGATGTGTCTGTTTCATAAATAGTGAGAGAGATTGGGTAAGCAATAGACCAGTTAGGGTTTTGTAAGAGCGAACGTATTTGTTATGTTAAGCTTCTAGATTCAAATTGAAGTCCAGGTTACAGCTTGGCATTAGGGGTTGGTGCTCATTCCAGTTGGTGCTTGTAAATTAGGGGTTGGTGCTCCTTTCTATTGGTGCAGATAAATCAGGGGTTGGTGCTCCTTCCAGTGGGTGCTGGTAAATTGATTGTAAAGTTGGAGCTTTGCAAAGGCTATATTTGGATGGTAGTCCAAGCAGTAATTCTTGAGGAGTAGCCAAATTGGTGAACCTCATTAAATCTTGTGTTGTGTGATGTTCTCTTGTGATACTTGCTTTATCTAGTTTTAAGGTTTCGTTATTTCAGTTTTAAGAGCTATGAATTTAAGTTTAAAGAACTACACTAAGTCACCCACCCTCTCAGTGCCATTGTAAGACTAACACTTTCCTTCATGCTCTCAAACCCTTCATTGATCTCCATATTAGCATAATGGGTCCTGATTTATTTTTGCTTTCCAACACCCACATTCCTTCATGGAAACCCATTTCTACTTTGGGTCTTAATCCTTTCTAGTTGCTCGTTGCTCAATCCCTCTCCTCTATGCTCAAATCCACTATTATTCTAAGCATTCCTTTCTAAGACTCTATCCTTTGGAAAGTTGATGATCAAGGTCTCTTCACAATAAAATCTATCTATTTCCTTCAAGAAGAGACCTAGCCTAATTTATTTTCAGATAATATTATTTGGTTCTATCACCTTATCCTCAAGGTTACCTTTTTTCTTTTTGCTTTTGGTATACAAAAAAGTTCTCACTCTTGATAGCCTTTCTATTCATGGATTGATCATCCCCAATCATTGCTACTTATATCACACTATTTGGGAATTTATTTATCACCTCTTCATCGAATATCCCTTCTATTTCAATGTTCCTTACTTGCTCATTTCAGAGTTTAACATATCCTAGGCTCTCTCTAAATTTGTCCTAGACCTCTGCATCCAATGGCCTAATCATTTTAAATATGTACACCTTAAATTCCTATGATCTTTCTACCTCCCATACGTCCTATGGTAGATCTGGTCTAAAAGGAATAATAGAGCCTTCAATGGATATTCTAGATATACTCCTTCAGTCCTATATAATATTTTACCTATCAATTAAGAATGTTAGTCTTGTTCCTTCCCCTAAATGCCACAACCACAAAATTGAAGCCAATATTATTTTTTCCTTTAAAATCCTTGCCAGGCCTACTCCTCCTAAGTTACCTAATATTGACATATTAAAGGTTCACTAGTCTCCTGCTCCCCTTGGATGGCTAAAAGTAAATTTTTATGGGACCACCAAGGGTAACCCTAACAACACTAGCTTTGGAGGAATCATCAAGGACTATTAGGGGAGAATTATACTTGTGTTTGTAGATCCATTGGGTTCCACTCCAACAACATTGCCAAATCCAACACTTTATTCCAAGGATTATTCCTTACAGATGATATTTGTATTAGGAGTCTCATCATAGAAGAGGACTATCTAAACATAATCAACTATGTCAAAGTATTCCATCCTTCTGCTTGATCCATCGCTAATCTGATAAAATAATCAATAATCCTTATAGGCATATTTGAGAGATCCATTATCCAATACATGTTCAGAGAAGGAAATGGTGCAGTTAATATCATGGCTAATATCAATTTGTATTAGGATGGACTCAGTGTTTGGATCAACAATTTTTTGCATGAAGTCATAGAATTTTATAGATGAGTGGGCTTCCCACCTCAACATTAGCTCTTGGGCCTTTGGCACTCTAACCTTTCAACATTTGGACCAATGATAGGTTGCATATTGATTTGATATCATTTGTGCAATAAAACTCTTATTGGTCTACCAAGTGGTCTTTTAGGTGATTCTTTATTTCTAGTAGAGTGAAGTTGACCACTGTTTCAGGTCCTAATGGTACATCATGTCCTTGGTGGAAACCATGTTCGACCTCCTACACCTTCTCTACCATGTATTATCTTGGAATTACCAAAGATTTTTCTAGTTGATGATCATGCTAGAATGGTCTAACTTCCATTCATAGAACTGATAGATCAACCCATAATTACTTCTTTAAAATAATATTCTTTTCTAGTATTGGAAATCCCAATTCCAATATCAATTGGTGGATGAACCTCTTTAATTTAACTTTTAAAGACATCTCTAACAAGAGAATTTCTAAGCCCATCGATCCTGACAGTTGTGCTAGAGGGTTTCCTAGGTGGAACCTTCCAAGGTGGTGTTGTTATCCCAAGTCCACCAATCTTGATATTCGACCAAGCAGGTTTCCTAGATGGCACATTTCGAGGTGGTGTCCTCATCTGAGTAATGTGCATCCTCCCAATTCTAGTGTACACAAGTGGCTTTTTCTTGGACGCTACATCTTCATATTTTTCTCCTAGATGTAGTGTCAAGACTAATCACATGTGACACAATTTCCCATCTGGCATCGACTTCTGGTCAACTATGGAATCAGTGTATTAGATCATGATAGAAATTTTTCTTCTCTTATTAGTGGATATTTCCTCTCTAGCATGCCATCAAAACCCTTAGTCATGACTCTTTCATTACTCTATGTACCACATTTTATAATCATCTACAATAGAGGAATACAATTTTCAATCATTATCCTTCGTGTCCCAACATCCTCATGTGCTGCGCTATTTTCCTTAGCCTTGTACCTTTTCAACATCAGGCTTGGAACATTGGGTTCCTCCACCATGATTCTTCTTTGGTTCATGTGACTAGATACATTGGGACCATGATGACTCATAAATCGTTCTTGGTTGATCTAGATTCCTCGTTTAACAACATGGCTTTTAATTCCTTGGCCCTTGTTTTCCCGTATCACTATTTTTTAAACCCAACCTTCACCTACTATCCATGGTTATATTCTCTACTATGAGTAATGATGAGAGTTGCAAGTTAGTATTGTGTAGAGAGTGGTTTCGCGACAAGTTCGAAGAAATAGAGTAAGTTGGAAAAGTATCACGATTTCGTAGCATGTCGCATTTTCGTGACTAAAATAGGAGAGAGAAAGTAAGTTGGAAAAGTGTCGCGATTTCACGACATGTTGCATTTTCATGACTAAAATAGGAGAGAGAAAGTAAGTTGGAAAAATGTCACGATTTCGCGACATGTCACATTTTTGTGACTCGAAAAGGGCAGGAAGGAAGAGAAAAAAAAAGTATCGAAATTTCATGACATATCGCATTTTCGTGACTCAAAAAGGGCAAGAAGGAAGAGAAAGAAAAAGTGTCACAATATCGCGACATGTCGCATTTTCATGACAAAAGAAAGAGAGGAAGTGTACGGAAGCAGAATTATCACGATTTCGCGACAAAAGCAGAAAGCAAGACTTCAAAGGCAGAAGTGTCGCAATTTCGTGACTTTGAGAAAATAGTGTCACGATTTCACATGTATTTTCGTGGGCCAAAGCAAAGAGAAATAGGAGAGAGAAAATAGTATCACGATTTCGTGACATGTATTTTTCGCGGGCCAAAGCAAAGAGAAAGAGGAGAGAGAAAATAGTGTAGCGATTTTGCGACATGTATTTTCGTGGACCAAAGCTAAGAGAAAGAGGAGAGAGAAAAATAGTGTTCGCGATATCACGACATGTATTTTTGCGGGCCAAAGCTAAGAGAAAGAGCAAGGAGAAAAAGTATCGCGATATCGTGACATGTTGTATTTTTGCGGTCCGATGCAAAGAGAAAGAGCAAGGAGAAAAAGTGTCATGATATCGCGACATGTAGCTTTTTCACGATCCGATGCAAAGAGAAAGAGAGAGAAAGCGAAAGTGTCACGATATCGTGACATGTTGTATTTTTGCGGTTAAGTTGAAGCCGACGAAGATCGATGAATAGCTGACTAATTTTAGGGTTTTTAGTTGTTATGCAAGCCGACTAAGATTAGGGTTTTCATCATGAAAATGTTGTTATAAAAGGAGGGCTGTTTGGATAATTGGATGGTGATTGTATAAGTCATCGAATGTGTGTCAAAGTGTGAAATGTGGTCGTAAGAGCGCAAAAAGAGTAGAAGCGATGAGATGATGGCAAAGTGCACTAAGTGAGCGAAGAGTTGAAATTTGACCAAGTACGGAAGTGATTGCGCAGAGAAAGTAGAAGGTGCAGAGAGTGCAAAGGGTGAAGACGAATGCAAAGTGCAACTGTAAGGATGCAAAGTGCATGAAGACAGTGCGTAGAGGGTGCGTAGAGAAGTGACTCAAAGAAGGCGAAGTGCGGCTATAGATTGCAGAAGATGTGTCTGTTTCGTAAACAGTGGGAGAGATTGGGTAAGCAATAGACCAGTTAGGGTTTTGTAAGAGTGGAGGTATTTGTTATGTTAAGCTTCTAGATTCAAATTGAAGTCCAGGTTGTAGCTTGGCATCAGGGGTTGGTGCTCCTTCTAGTTGGTGCTGGTAAATTAGGGGTTGGTGCTCCTTTCTGTTGTTGTAGATAAATCAGGGGTTGGTGCTCCTTCCAGTGGGTGCTGGTAAATTTATTGTAAAGTTGGAGCTTTGCAAACACTAGATTTGAATGGTAGTCCAAGTAGTCATTCTTGAGGAGTAGCCAAATTGGTGAACCTCATTAAATATTGTGTTGTGTGATGTTCTCTTGTGATACTTGCTTTATCTGGTTTTAAGGTTTCATTATTTCAGTTTTAAGAGCTATGAATTTAAGTTTAAAGAACTACACTGATTCACCCCCATCTCAGTGCCATTGTAATACTAACACTTTCCTTCATGCTCTCAAACCCTTCACTGATCTCCATATCAGCATAGTGGGTCATGATTTCTTTTTGCTTTCCAACACCCACCTTCCTTCATGGAAACCCATTTCTACTTTGGGTCTTAATCCTTTGTAGTTGCTCGTTGCTCAATCCCTCTCCTCTATGCTCAAATCCACTATTATTATGAGCATTCCTTTCTAAGAATCTATCTTTTGGAAATTTGATGATCAAGGTCTCTTCACAGTCAAATCTATCTATTTCCTTCAAGAAGAGACCTAGCCCAATTTATTTTCAGATAATATTATTTGGTTCTATCACCTTATCCTCAAGGTTACCTTTTTTCTTTTTGCTTTTGGTCTATATAAAAGTTCTCACTCTTGATAGCATTTCTATTCATGGATTGATCATCCCCAATCATTGCTACTTATATCACTCTATTTGGGAATTGATTTATCACCTCTTCATCGAATATCCCTTCTCTTTCAATTTTCCTTACTTGCTCATTTCAGAGTTTAACATATCCTAGGCCCTCTCTGAATTGGTCCTAGACCTCTGCATCCAATGGCCTAATCATTTTAAATATGTACACCTTAAATTCCTATGATCTTTCTGCCTCCCGTACGTCCTATGGTAGATCTAGTCTAAAAGGAATAATAGAGCCTTCAATGGATATTCTAGATATACTCCTTTAGTCCTATATAATATTTTACCTATCAATTAAGAATGTTAGTCTTGTTCCTTCCCCTAAAGGCCACAACCACAAACTTGAAGCCAATATTATTTTTTCCTTTAAAATCCTTGCCAGGACGACTCCTCCTAAGTTACCTAATATTGACAGATTAAAGGTTTGCTAGTCTCTTGCTCCCCTTGGATGGCTAAAAGTAAATTTTTATGGGACCACCAAGGGTAACCCTAACAACACTAGCTTTGGAGGAATCATCAAGGACTATTAGGGGAGAATTATACTTGTGTTTGTATATCCATCAGGTTCCACTCCAACAACATTGCCAAATCCAACACTTTATTCCAAGGATTATTACTTACAGATGATATTTGTATTAGGAGTCTTATCATAGAAGAGGACTATCTAAACATAATCAACTATGTCAAAGTATTCCATTCTTCTGCTTGATCCGTCGCTAATCTGATAAAATAATAAATAATCCTTATAGGCATATTTGAGAGATCCATTATCCAATACATGTTCAGAGAAGGAAATGGTGCAGTTAATATCATAGCTAATATCAGTTTGTATTAAGATGGACTTAGTGTTTGGATCAAAATTTTTTTGCATGAAGTCATAGAATTTTATAGATGAGTGGACTTCCCACCTCAACATTAGCTCTTGGGCCTTTGGCACTCTAACCTTTCAAAATTTGGACCAATGATAGGTTGCATATTTATTTGATATCATTTGTGCAATAAAAATCTTATTGGTCTACCAAGTGGTCTTTTAGGTGATTTTTTATTTCTAGTAGAGTGAAGTTGACCACTGTTTCAGGTCCTAATGGTACATCATGTCCTTGGTGGAAACCATGTTCGACCTCCTACACCTTCTCTACCATGTATTATCTTGGAATTACCAAAGCTTTTTCTAGTTGATTATCATGCTAGAATGGTCTAACTTCCATTCATAGAACTGATAGATCAACCCATAATTACTTCTTTAAAATAATGTTCTTTTCTAGTATTGGAAATCCCAATTCCAATATCAATTGGTGGATGAACCTCTTTAATTTAACTTTTAAAGACATCTCTAACAAGAGAATTTCTAAGCCCATCGATCCTGACAGTTGTGCTAGAGGGTTTCCTAGGTGGAACCTTCCAAGGTGGTGTTGTTATCCCAAGTCCACCAATCTTGATATTCGACCAAGCAGGTTTCCTAGATGGCACCTTTCGAGGTGGTGTCCTCATCTGAGTAATGTGCATCCTACCAATTCTAGTGTACACAAGTGGCTTTTTTTTGGACCCTACATCTTCATATTTTTCTCCTAGATGTAGTGTCAAGACTAATCACATGTGACACAATTTCCCATCTGGCATCGACTTTTGGTCAACTATGGAATCAGTGTATTGGCTCATGATAGAAATTTTTCTTCTCTTATTAGTGGATATTTCCTCTTGAGCATGCCATAAAAACCCTTAGTCATGACTCTTTAATTACTCTATGTACCATATTTTATAATCATCTACAATAGAGGAATACAATTTTCAATCATTATCCTTCGTGTCCCAACATCCTCATGTGTTGCACTATTTTCCTGAGCCTTGTACCTTTTCAACATCAGGCTTGGAATTCTATTGGGTTCCTCCACCATGATTCTTCTTTGGTTTATGTGACTAGATACATTGGGACCATGATGACTCATAAATGGTTCTTGGTTGATCTAGATTCCTCGTTTAACAACATGGCTTTTAATGCCTTGGCCCTTGTTTTCCCGTATCACTATTTTTTAAACCCAACCTTCACCTACTATCCATGGTTATATTATCTACTATGAGTAATGATGAGAGTTGCAAGTTAGTATTGTGTAGAGAGTGGTTTATGTAGAATATTGTTATGGCATTGCTCGAGTTAGAGGTCCTGAAGCTAGACACCATGGTAATGTCACATTACTAACCTAATTTTGGGACATTGGTAATGTCACATTACTATCTGTTTGATTTCTAAGGTTACAAAGCTGGTGAATGATGGTGATACTGTCCGTAGGGATAAACACTCTCTTGCTATTGAACTCAACCACTTCCATAAAAAAAGACAAATACCTAAACAAGGAGAATAGTGACATTGTTCGAAAGGATCTAAAAACACCTTGGAATTGGGTTTTAATACCCATCGTGCAATATTTTACCATCAAAAACCCCAAATTACCACCATGAATCTTCCACCTAGTATTTCTCAATCACCTCAAGGACATAAAGTTTATCAATATCCTAAAATACCTCAAACTCTCTATAGAGTTATCCGTTGCCAATGCTAGGGAGGTAAAATCTTCCTATCCCAAGCATGAAGAGCTTCATCTTATAATTTTCAAGAACATTTTGCAGTGCCAACCCCCTACTCCTATGCTCCTTGTTATAGATGAGGTCCATTTCTATGTTCTTGAAAAACTACCATACACGCATAACATGAAATAATATAGTGACTATGAAGCTAAAATGGATTTTTTTAGGTCATTGAAGATAGGTAAAAAGAAATTACTATTTTTTGTGGACACCACTCCCACCCCATACAGACACTCTCCCATAACATATCGATAAGAGATAAATGTAAAGGCATCATCATTATGGACCAAGATATTTTATCTTTTGAAATTCCTTCTTCTAGTTGCAAGGAGCATTTTCATGAGGTGATTCCTTGATCTGCACCCCCATTTGGTGCATTAGACATCCAAGCATTTTCATATGAAGAGTTCGAGTTGTTAACTAACTTGGATAACCTGGTCAACCTAGCCAATTCCTTGCTTACCCAAGCTCACAAGGTCATCTCCAAAATTACCAATTTGAAGGTGGATGCCCATTCTATTGAACCAAACTAGAAGTTTATGTCCATCCAACTCATGCTAACTCAATGTAGGATGGTCCTGAGCGGTTCATCCCATTTTAGGATGAGCCTTCACATGCATGTATTGATAGTTGAGCTAAAACACACTATGGAGGCTAGCCATAACCTTGAACATGGGAGTTAGGATCATCCCACCACCTTGGGATAATATCTTGGTGGGTTTCATCCTCGGTTGTGCTTCCTATTTTGTTGTTTTATCATGTCCCTCTGAGGACACCTTTTTTCAACCTTTCTCTTCTTAGGGTTTGTCCCTTTTTGGTATTTGTGTGGAATTCCACTTATGGATCCCCTTTTTGGCTTGCATTGTAAAAGGTTTGGGGTCCCTGTCAAAAATCCCTTTTATCAATAAAAAAAAGAGCTTCTCCTCAACCAACAATCAACCCTTCCACCAATTCCTTCTAACCCTTCCTCCTCAAAAATAGTTTTAGGATATATTAATAATACTAACATTATTATTAATGCCTTACTTACTTAACCAATTAGGATTTATAATTCTAAACATATATGTCAATGCATCCTAAAGATAAATAAAGATCCTAAGCAACACAAGGTATATTTCTTAAGGTTATACTTGATAGAATTAAGATACAATCAATAAAAAGTATATATACACAAGCATTACCATTTCCTACATAGGATGCATTATGATAACTTTAAGGTTATCAACCATTTATGATGGACCCCTAAGCACAAGGGTGAGGGGTCTTTTGATTTTTATATCAACCTCATTTGATGATGCATTAAATCCTATATACACATATTGCAAATGCTTCGACTATCAACTAAGAACAATCCATCATGTCCTATTTCTTATTTCTCTCAACTTCGGTGATTGTCCCATGCCAATCCACCCTTGAGAGTATCTGATCCTACAACCATAAAAATTCATCAATAGTACCATATTCTAAAATATCATAATCCAACTTCAGTAATCATAAAGTACAACTATTAACTCATCTTGATAGAATAAATAATATCTTTAAATAATATCATTCATTAATTATCAATGCATCAATAATTAATCAAATGACAAGGCAAGGTCCTACCAAAATGGGCCATTACACTATGGCTTGCCAATATTTTTATAAAACTTAAATTATACCCTTGGATGGTTGACATCCAATGTATAGTTTCTTCTTCTATTTATAGCATATTGCTAATGGTCTAGGGAATGATTCTTATTGGTTTATCCTTATTTACCCTAAATTGTAGCTGATTCTTCTTATGTACAAATACAATTAAACATTCATTAGTCAACATGGGGAACTCACATACCAAGGGTACCATCATCTATCCAAATGTGATACGACATTTTGTTGGTGTGTCAATTCACTTTGTATCATGATTTCATAGTGATTTTTGGATTTTTATCCAACTTTGTGTGTATGGGGGCTGGGAGGGATCCATATATGGATCTCCTACTATTCCATTATAGGTATTATTGTATATCTTATCATGGGTAAAATTAGTGGTTTTGGTTTTCTTATTTCTCTTCCTTGTTATCCCAAATATTCTTATCCCTGTTGTTACTACTTATAGTTGAGTTAATTCTAACTATTTCAATAAGTGGTCTTATCACCTTCGTAAAGGTCCATGATACCTAAACTTAAGTGGCTTTCTTGTTGCTAGGGGATGCATACAAGACCATGATTCTATCCTATAAATACTTTATAGTGATGGAATATCCTTAGATTTTTTATTTTCTTTCTACCAAGTTCAACCAAGTCCTAGTGCAATAGATGAGTGCTTCAATGAGACCTTGATTAGCTAGTAAATGAGCGATTAGTGAGTTGGTAAAAAATTAATGAATTGATGAGATCACAATGAGCAAGTTTCTTCTTAATAAAATATTCATATGTTAGCGAGTTGGCATGGATTTTTGTGAGCTGACGTTCTAAAGACTCGGATCAAAAAATTATTAGGATATCTATGAGTAAATCGAGTATTAAACTTGGTAGATTTATATTTTTCTTCCTTTGGCTTCTAGATGCAGTGGTATAGAAAGTTGGATTTACTTAAAAATACCAATAGTATGCTTGGAAAACAATTCAATGGACTCCTTGTTGGACTACACGTTCTTATTTTAACCTTCATAATCCTTAGTGAATTTTAACTTAGATTATCCATACTTTCTTTTGATGGTAATGACACTAAATATTTTACACCTACTAAGTTTCTTCTTATGGATGGCTATAGTGGTAGACCACTTTCATTATTTCAAGCATTACATTAATATAAATTCTAATACCATAAGTAAATTTATCTTTATATCCTAGTCATTGGGTTCCATTTTATTTTTAGAGATGATGGTGTTTATTAAAATGTTGAGTTGTAATGTCCTCTATTAGATGTGTTAGGTGCTCTAACTTGATTGTAACAATGTTCATTTGGGTAAGAAGGGGATTAACAATATAAAAATACACACTAACCACCATTTGATACTCCATTATTATGGTGGTGATACCAATCCCTTATTTTCTCAGTTTGATGGCTCACATGCATTTTTCATCTACATATTATTTTACACTGATATATTAATTTAGTGGATCATAGTGCTACTAAGTCATCATATGTTGGTTATATCATTTAACCCTTTATTATTATTTTGAGGTCCAAATTTGACAAGTGAGTCCTTTGGTCATGCTTCATCTTAAATATCAAAACAAGCATATCTTCTTATTTTTATATGGGCCTCCCTTGTCCTCACTATCTTGACATATCACCATGTCATGTTATATCTTTAATTTCCATGATGAACCTTGAGTTGTAATGTTAGACCCCACCTACCAAGTTGACTTTCCATGTTACAATTTGTGGTTTTTGAATTTAGCATCAAATATGCGTATGTGATATGGCCCTATTTTTTGACTTCTTTAGGCACTATTGAGTTAGTTCCAATAATTCTAGTATATCCTTCTTCATGTGATGATGTCACAAACAACAATATGGAAGATTTTAGAGGTAGCTTGGAATTAATATCATATTTTTTCTCCTCTACATGCTTGCTTGAAATGATTGACCACCTTTTGATGTTACCATAATATCACCTCAATGGTCATTTGGGATCCTTTGAGATCTCTCACCTTTAGTTTATCCTTGTAGGATTGATTGACCTATTACATGCATCATCTTGAAATCATAGTTAAAAAAGTCATCCAACTCATGAGTGGCTTTACTTTGGTTTGTTCTTTTAACACTAGCTCCTTAATCTATGTCATGACTTACTATTAGTATAATTATTTGAAAAATACCATTCTATTAATTGAAAAAGAGAATAAACTATTCTATTAACTGAAAAAGAGAGTAAACTATTAAATTATTCTACACTAATTTTTTTTTATCGTAAAATATTGAAGTTTGAAGTTTGAATACAACTAGGTGGAGGGGGAAATAATAGAACCTATGACTCTTTATTCAACTTTGCAACATACAATCATTTTTTTTGCCAGTGCAAGCCATAAATACAAAATCATCACAACACTAGCATCAATTTCAATCCTTAGCAACTTTTGGATATAGTAATCTTCTCCACTCTTTTGTTGTCTCATTTTGATGTAGTCAAATTGAACTACAAAGCTATTGCATCATGTAAAATTGTAGGTTCTTGTTGCACATGGCTAGTTCACATTCCCTTCATAATAGTCTTTATGTTTTTAGGTTTTATAAGTATACGTCCATAAGTAGGTCCTGCAAACTTATGGTTACAATATTAAAACTATCTAGGTAGCACTCATTAGATGTGTAATGGATTTTAACCTCACAATTTAGTTTATACTTCATGTATGAGTTTACAAACATGAAAATTATAAGTTGATGAAGAAGGAGCATTCAAAAATCTGGTTTTAAGAAGCCTCAAAATTCCTCTTCAACTAAGGAAGATCTCAGGTCAACACCTGGAGGATGCTCCACACCATGCCCTATACAACGGTCAAGTGAAAGAATATTATAGAAATTCATGGAAGCCTCATTAGGGATAAATTGAATATAACAACTAACATACTACGTTCTTGTCATTATTGTTTGGAAGGATGTGAAGGCAATAAAGGGTTTGAATAAGCAAAAGAATATGGAAGAGAATATATCGCAATTGGTGTCAATAACATTCGTTCATTTCATATGTCCCCATAAAATTTTAACTAAATGTCCTTCATATGAGGTTATGGACATGCTTTTCCTTGTACAAAGAGTGGAAAACTTAATGTAATTGAAAGGTCCCGCTTTTTGTGAACAATAATTATTTATTATAGTTATGTTTACATTTTTAAGATATTGTTTTTGGTAATAATAATGTAGAACTTTTCCTATAATTGCTATGATTTTATTCATTTATTATCTATGGAAATTGGCCAATTATATGGGAATTATATCAACTATTCTATTAATTGAAAAAATAATAAACTATTAAATTCTTCTACATTATACATTTTCTGCATGTAAAATATTGAAGTTTGAAGTTTGAATACAAGTAGGTGGAGGTGGTAGGAATAGAACATATGACTCTTTATTCAAATATGCAATAGAAAATAATTTTGATTGCCAGAAAAAGCCATAAATACAAAGTCATCACAACACTGGCATAAATTTCAATTCTTAGCAACTTTTGGACACAAAAATCTTCTCCACTCTTTTGCTAAATCTCATTTTCATGTAGTGAAAATGGATTGCAAAGTCCTTGCATCATGTAAAATTGTATTTGTTCAATGTAGATTCTTGTTCCACATGGCTAGTTCAAATTTCATTCATAATAGTCTTTATATTTTTAGGTTTTACAAGTATATGTCCATAATCAAGTCTTGTAAATATATCGTTACAATATTGAAATTGTTGAGATAGCACTCATTAAATGTGTAATGGAATTTCACCTCACACTATAGTTTATAATTCATGTATGATTTTACAAATCTAAAAAGGATAAGTGGTTGAATAAGGAGCATTAAAAAATATAGTTTTAAAAAACCTCAAAAATACACTTCAACAGAGGAAGATCTCAACTCAACTCCTAGAGGATGGTCCCATTGACAAAACCATCAAAAAGCTCTCACATTTGTACCAATGGAATAGAATTATGTCTATAAGAGAAAAGGAAAGCATGTGGATAGCAATAGCAAGGAAGTAAGGTCCAAGTCCAACATGAGATACAGTTTCATCTAAGGATGAGAATGCTTCTTACAGGTAAGCTATTTGTACTTTCATTCCTATAATGACCTTCCTCAAATTTTTTTATATACATATATATTAACTTTATGAATATTTTTATTGAATTATATTTTTTATTTAGTTTATTAATTGTAAAATTTAATATCCTTGGAGGTGGGCTGCTCTGTCTTTGCATTATTACTCTTAGTTAAGAAATCAACCATATCTTTATACATTCATTGGATCTTTGGATCATGGAAATATCAAATTTTTACCATGCATACCTAATTGTATTAGTTGGAAAACCAGTTGAACATGGCTGATGCTTGTCACATTTTGAACCTGGATGATTGTTATGGTTAGTGTATCACCTTATTGCAACACCATATCATGATGGACCTCAATTCAATAATCCTATTGCAAAGTTGTTCTATGAAAATTTCTTGAAGTTGGGGCAACATGAACACTAAGCTATTTCATATTGCTAAGAAAAGATATATACTTAAAATATTAAGATAAGTGATTGAGGTTATTAACATGGAAATGAATGGTAATTTATTCTGACGATATGTGGGTAACATACTACTAACTCGTGGGTTTTATTTAAGGCACAGTATTTATAGAGTTTGAATTTTATCAATATATATATATTTAAAAAAGATAAAAGGAGTGAAATTTAATTTAAAAGCTGATAGAAATTTGTAGAAAATATATCCTTACACTGTATGGGTGCTATTTGTAACTTGAGACCATAAGTAGTTGCTCTTTGATGCTAAAAAATAAACTGAAAAAATGGATGAGTTATCTGAAACACCTCATTTTGGTTTAATATAAAGAATAATTTTCATCAATGTTATTATGAGTTACTCTTAGTACATATTAGTTTATTGATTGTGATAATAAAATACCATTGGATAAGGAAGACAAGGTGCTAACTATACATGAAAGATCCCATTGATAATCATGTTACAATTTCTACTTGGTATCTTCTAACCTTTGATCAAGAAGATGATTTCATTATCAATACATTGATGTCATAGGAACCATGGGTGGTGTTTTGCAAGATGATACCACAAAGAGAATTGTTTTCTATTGGTGAGTATAAATTGATTGATTCTCAAAGAACTAGCAGTATGTGTGAGATATTGTTTATTATCAAGTAGCTTTGTAAATTTTACAAACTCTTGGGCTTTGATCATGGAGTTAAAACATGCACTGAAAAAATTGTTTCTACTGAGAGAGTGTTGAATAAAAAGTCATAGGCTCTTTATAATCAATAGCATAACTTATATGATAATACTATCACTTAAATACATAATTTTTAAGTCAGTGCATTTCCATTTTGACTTTCCCATATATTTATTTCAGTGCCTATAACTTTTCTATTGTCCAAGTAAGCAATAGTGAACATCATTAGTAATTTCAATAGCCAAGCTATACGTAAGGACAATTAAAATACCACTATCACTACAATTTTTTCAAGAGCCTAACTATTTGGCTAACTTCTAGTCCCTCCAAGATGGATCCTCTTCTTTATATATATATTTAGGGTGGGACCATAAGAGGGTGGTTTTAAACCACCCTCTTAGCTCTAAAAGGGTGGTTATAAATCGTCCTTTTAGTCCTAAGACAGTGGTTCACAACCGCCCTCGTAGTCCTAAGAGGATGATTTTTAACCACCATATTAGACCCTAAGATGGAGGTTGTTTGAGGTGGTTTTTAGTCATCGTCATATGTAGCAAAATTATTATGATGCTCTTATAGACGATGAATGAATAACCACCTTTAAAGGTCTTTAATGATGGTTTATAAGCATCATTAAAGCCATTTTTTGGTGTAGTGAATCCATAATTTTCCATTTCTTATTTCTCTCAACTTCAAAGGTTATTCCATACCAATCCACCCTTGATAGTATTTGGGCCTACAACCATAAAAATTTATCTATAGTACCATATTTTAAAATATCATAATCTAACTTCAATAATCATAAAGTACAACTATTAACTCATATTGATAGAACAAATATGATCATACATTAATTATAAATACATCAATAATCAATCAAATGATAAGGCACGATCCTACCAAAATGGACCATAGCACTTTGGCTTGCCAATATTCTTATAAAACTTAAATTATGCCCTTGGATGGTTGACATCCAATGTAAAGTTCCTTATTCTATTTGTAGAATATTGTTGATGGTATAGGGAATGATGCTTATTGGATCTTCCTTCTTTTCCCTAACCTGTATTTGATTCTTCTTGTGTACAAATACAATTAAACATTCATTAGTCAACTTAGGGAATTCACATACCTAGGGTACCACCTTATATCTAAATGTGACACCACATTTTTTTGGTCTTTCAATTCATTTTATCTCATGACTTCATAGTGACATTTGGATTTTTATTCAACTTTGTGTGTGTATTAGGGGTAGGGAGAATCTATATATGGCCCCCCTATTATTCCCTTGTAAGTATCATTTTATATCTTTTCATGGGTAAAATTAGTGGTTTTGGTTTTCTTATTTCTCTTCCTTGTTATCCCAAATATGCTTACCCCTAGTGTCACTACTTATAGTTGAGTTTATTCTAACTATTTCAATAAGTGGCCTTATCAACTTCGTAAAGGTACTCGATCCCTAAACCTAAGTGGTTTTCTTGTTGCTAGGGGATGCATACAAGACCATGATTTTATCTTATAAATACTTGATAGTGATGGAATATCCTTGGAGTTTTTATTTTATTTCTACCAAGTTCAACCAAGTCCTAGTGTAATAGATGAGTGCTTCAATTAGACCTTGACTAGCCAATAAATAAGTGATTAGTGAGTTGGTAAAAAATTAATGAATTTATGAGATCATAATGAGAAAGTTTCTTCTTAAGAAAAAATTCATATGTTAACGAGTTGGCATGGATTTTAGTGAGTTGATGTTCTAGATACTTGGCTCAACAAATTATTAGGATATCAATGAGTCAATCAGGTATCAAAATTGATAGATTTTTGTTTTTCTTGCTTTGTTTTCTAGATGCAGTGGGATTGAAAGTTGGATTTCCTTGACAATGCCAATAGTATGCTTGGAAAACAAGTTAGTAGTCCTACAAGGATGATTTTTAACCGCCCTATTAGACGCTAAGAGGGAGGTTTTTTGAGGTGGTTTTTAGTCATCATCATATGTAGCAAAATTATTATGATGCTCTTATAGATGATGAATGAATAACCACCTTTAAAAGTCTTTAATGATGGTTTATAAGCATCATTAAAGCCATTTTTTGGTTTAGTGAATCCATAATTTTCCATTTCTTATTTCTCTCAACTTCAAAGGTTATTCCATACCAATCCACCATTGAGAGTATCTGGTCCTACAACCATAAAAATGCATCTGTAGTACCATATTCTAAAATATCATAATCTAACTTCAATAATCGTAAAGTACAACTATTAACTCATCTTTATAGAATAAATATGATCATGCATTAATTATCAATACATCAATAATCAATCAAGTAATAAGGCAAGATCCTACCAAAATGGGCCATAACACTTTGGCTTGCCAATATTCTTATAAAACTTAAATTATGCCCTTGGATGGTTGACATCCAATGTAAAGTTCCTTCTTCTATTTGTAGAATATTATTGATGGTCTAGGGAATGATGCTTATTGTCTCTTCATTCTTTGCCCTAACTTGTATTTGATTCTTCTTATGTACAAATATAATTAAACATTCATTAGTCAACTTGGGAAATTCACGTACCTAGGGTACCACCATCTATGTAAATGTGACACCATATTTTTTTGGTGTGTCAATTCATTTTATCTCATGACTTCATAGTGACAATTGGATTATTATCCAAATTTGTGTGTGTATTGGGGGTAGGGAGAATACATATATGGCTCCCCTATTATTCCCTTGTAAGTATCATTGTATATCTTCTCATGGGTAAAAGTAGTGGTTTTGGTTTTCTTATTTCTCTTCCTTGTTATCCCAAATATGCTTACCCCTAGTGTCACTACTTATAGTTGATTTTATTCTAACTATTTCAATAAGTGGCCTTATCAACTTTGTAAAGGTCCTCGATCCCTAAATCTAAGTGGCTTTCTTTTTGCTACGGGATGCATACAAGACCATGATTTTATCCTATAAATACTTGATAGTGATGGAATATCCTTGGATTTTTTCTTTGCTTTCTACCAAGTTCAACCAAGTCCTAGTGCAATAGATGAGTGCTTCAATGATACCTTGAATAGACAGTAAATGAGTGATTAATGAGTTGGTAAAAAAATTAATAAATTTATCATATCATAATGAGAAAGTTTCTTCTTAAGAAAACATTCATATGCTAGCGAGTTGGCATGGATTTTAGTGAGTTGATGTTCTAGATACTTGGATCAACAAATTATTAGGATATCAATGAGTCAATCATGTATCAAACTTGGTAGATTTTTATTTTTCTTGCTTTGTTTTCTAGATGCAGTGGGATTGAACGTTGGATTTCCTTGACAATGCCAATAGTATGCTTGGAAAACAAGTCAGTAGACTCCTCGTTGGACTACATGAACTTATTTTGACCTTCACAATCCTTAGTGAATTTTAACCTATATTATCCATACTTTATTTTTATGGAAGTGACACTACATATTTTGTGCCTACTAAGTTTATTCTTATGGATGGCTATAGTGGTAGACCCCTTTCATTATTTCAAGGGTTACATTAATATAAATTATAAGACCATAGGTCAATTTATCTTTCTATCCTAATCATTGGGTTCCCTTTTACTTTTAGAGATGATGGCGTTTTATTGATATGTTGAGTTGTAATTTTCTCTTTTAGGTGTGTTAGGTACTCTATAACTTGATTGTAACAATGTTAATTTCGGTAATATGGGAATTAAAAATATAAAATTACATACTTACTACCATTTGACACCCCATTAATATGGTGGTGATACTAGTCCCTTATTTTCTTAGTTTGATGACTCGCATACATTTTTTGTCTACATATTATTTCACACTACTATCTTAATTTAGTGGGTCATAATGCTACTAAGTCATCATGTGGTGGTTTTGTCATCTAACACTTGATTATTATTTTAGGGTCAAAATTTGAGAAGTGAGTCCTTTAATCATGCTTCATCTTAACTATCAAAATAAAAATGTGTTCTTTATTTTATATATGGGCCTCCCTTGTCCTCACTATCTTGACATGTCAACATATCATGTTGTATCTTTAATTTCCATGATGAGCATTGAGTTGTAATTGTAGAACCCATCTACCAAGTTATCTTTACATGTAATAATTTATGGGACCTCAAGTTAGCATCAATTATGAGTATGTGATATGGCCCTACTTTTTGACCTCTTTAGACACACTATTGAGTTAGTCCCAATAATTCTAGTATATCCTTCTTTATGTGATGATATCACAAACAACTATATGGAAGATTTTAGAGGTAGCTTGGACTTAATATCATCTTGTTTCTCCTCTACATCCTTACCTAACATGATTGACCACCTTTTGATGTTACCATAATATCACCTTAATGGTGGTTTAGGATCCTTTGGGATCCTTTGAGATCTCTCACCTTTAATATATCCTTGTAGGATTGATTGACCTATTACATGCATCATCTTGAAATCATAGTTCAATAAATCATCCAACTCATGAGTGCCTTTCCTTTGGTTTATTATTTTAAAACCAGCTCCCTAATCTATGTAGTGACTTACTATTAGTATAATGACTTGATGCTTACAATACCTCCATCTCACCTATAGTGATGTAGTGTCATCATTCATTAAATCAATTACTGGGGGAACTTAGTAATGTTTTTTTTTTTTTTTAAGTTTTATAATATTAAATTGATTTCGAATAAAGGTTTTCTTTTATGATGCAAGTAGAGAAATAGATAGAAGAGGATAGGGTCCTAGATATCTCTTTCTATATATTCACTAGTGGAGATGAAGGATTTTAAAGTTTTTTCTTGTTATTGTTCTTCTACTTTTGTTCTTTTTATCAATTTTTTTCTACTCTATTTTTTATTAAATTACAAAAGTAAGGAATAAGTGGAAAAATAGAAAAGGAAAAATGTTATAAATAGAGGATGAAAATGCATACCACTCAAAAGTGTTTCAAATGTTGCACATTCACTAAAAATGGGAAAACACCAACAATCTAAGGTTGTTAGTTCACATGTATTTATACCGTGTATCTTGGTGATTTGATATTGATAACTCCATAAGGAGTCCAACATTATATGTTTACAGCTCTAATTTAATGCTTATCCCATTTCAATAATAGATCATCAGAAAAGCAAAAACTATGATCATATTGTCTAACCAATCTTTTATCTATATAATCTGGTTTTAATTTATAATAAATATATTTATTTTTTAATATGTATAAAAAACAAATAAAAGAGAAAATCCAGCTCAATTAAAAATATCCCGTATATAAGGATTATGATTTATGGCTTTCCTACAATGCATATTAAAAGAAATGACAAAATATTTGAAAATATCCTGTGATTGTGATTTATTAGTTTCGCATAATGCATAGTAATGAGAATTGACAATATATTTAAAAGTATCCTGCATGACAAAAGATTTAAGATGTGCAAATAGCTTATCCAGCTGAGAACCACAAACTTAGTCTTAGCAGGAAAGAATCTAACAACGAAAATAGGAGTTGTCTTTGTGGTCCTGCCTTAGTTTTTCCACATAATTTCCGCGTTCTGCCAAAACGTTAGACATCAATCAGCATTTTTTTAAAATAATTTGCACGAATGTTTCACCGTTCATACAGGGACTGTATTATTTTTTTATCGAACAACGAGATTCTATTACAGGAATATGTAAGATATGTTGCGTGAAACGATAGAACAATAGTTGACGAAGAAACAAGTCGCAATTCAGTTAAAAAAACAAAAGGACGGACTCTCTCGTACAAAAACTTGCACCGTTGATTTCCGACCAACAAAACTTATCTTCAAAATGTGTCAAAATGTGTCTTTTAGTGTGATGTTTGCCAACCAGAGTGCGCACTTATCTTTTAAATGGACTGTGTGTCAGTGGGATGTGAAAAATGGCGAAATACATAGGGCCTCTATAAGTCAACTCAAGTCTCTTCTAATTAATCCATCCTTCTCCTTCTCGTAGATATGATTGTCTTACCCTTCGTTAAAAGCAGGACAGGAGAAGGTGATATCAATTTTATCTTCTTGTAAATACTTCTTATATATATACATATTCACCACACAACACCACATCATATTCACCACACCATGGGGATTGAACCCGGTCACATCACCGACCAAGTGGTGTCTTACCCGCGGATCAATTATATCTTTTATTTTATTGGTTCTATAAAAATAAAATATGTAATAATATGACTTATAAAATATATAAATTTTTAAATATGATAGAGTGCTTTATTCAAGAGAAAAATAGTGGTTTTGTTTGTGGTAAACAAATCATTGATTATGTAATTATTACATAGGACATTGTATATTCGTTTTATTTCCTGACAAAAATAGCTATCCTTGTAAATTTATATATGAACAAAGCATATCATAGGTTTTACTAGAGTTTTTTACATGATATTTTTTTGAAAAGTTGGTTTTGTTCAAGGTGTGAATGAATTTGATATTGCTATGTAGTTCAAAACATGTTTAGCTTATGGAAAATGTTCTTCTAAATATTATTATAAATTTTTAATAATACTTTTGCTTTTAGGCTTATGAGTTTAAAATTAGGGGTAAAGGAATCTTGATATTGACATCTTTTTAGTTCATCTAAAAAGTCAAAGTCTAGTTGTGGGACCTTGGTTTGTGAAATCAATATTTGAAGAAATAGTGTTCAACATGTTTAGTTGTCTCCTTTGGTTGTGGTTATTGGTCCTCCATTGGTTTCTTTTTAATAACGTTGGAGGTTTCTTCTTTTGGTTGTTCCATTATAACTAGTGGGACTTGACTTGAGACTCCTTTTCCATATCTTAAATTCAACTCATTATAGCCTATTAAATTAAGCTAGTTGGACGATGGATCTTCTATCTCATTGTTATAAACTATTTGAGCTTTTTTATTATTTGGGCTAGGCATGGATTGGGTAGGTATAGGTGATTGTTTTAGAGGTTGAGTTTGTACTTTGTTGCTAAGAGGAGGCATTAGTGCTTGTGGAGTCTATGAATAAAAATTTAGTCATTATCCTCTCCACTGTGGTTTTTTGGTTGACTAGTTTTAAGAGTACTATGGCCAACTAAAGAAATGTTGGTGATGCATTTAATCCTACATACACATAATGCAAATGCTCCTATGTGATTATCTTATCTCTATGGGCTATCAACTAAAAACATTCACTACACCAAAAAAAGGCTTCAATAGTGGCTCAAATAATGCAGCTTTTTATGATGGTAAAAAACCACCCTAATAGATCCTAAGAGGGTAGTTTATAACTGCCCTCTTAGGATCACCCTCAGAGGGTGTCTATAAACTGCCCTCGTAGGACTAAGATGACAGTAATAAATTATCATGTTAGGGTGATCTAAGAGAGCATTTGGCGGTTTATAACCGCCCTCTTAGGAGAACCAAATTTATTTTGGATACCCCTATAAGGGAAGTTATAAACCGTCCTCTTATCCTTAAGAGGGTGGTTATAAAACGCAGGCGATTTAGTTTTTTTTAATAGGCAGGCTTAAACCCCTATGTGGTGACAACATTGTTTATTCGAATATTTATTATTAGATAATCCATTTTTCTTAGCTAATGTAACCTCCAGATCGCACCTTAGCTACTACAACCTCCACACTATAAGCACAACCTCTGCATCGTACTTTAGCTACTACAACCTCCATATTGCACGTAAAACCTAGGGCTTTTGGGTTTTGATTTATGTTGTTCATTTTTTGATTGGGGTTTTCCCTAACTGCAACCTCCACATCATGCACACAACCTCCACACCACACCTTAGCTACTACAACCTCCACATCCCATGCACAACCTAGTGCTTATGGCCTTTGATTTGTGTTGTTTATTTTTTGGCTAGGGTTTGCCCTCACTACAACATTCACACCACGAGAATAACCTCCACACTACACCTTAGCTATTACAACCTCCACACCACATGCACAATCTAGGTCTCTCATACTTCAATTCATGTTGTTCATTTATTGGCTAGGATTTGCCTTGAAATTTCTTCTAGGCTTCGATTCACGTTGTTCATTATTTTGGGTAGGGTTTGCCCTAGAATTTTATTAAATCTTCTGATAATTTACCTGAAATGGTGAGAGATGAGGGTCGAATTAAAAGGTATAGAATAGGGTATGAAGATGAATTTAATATTGGAAGAGACGAGGTTAGTTAGGTTCAGTAAATTTTGTATTATTTTAGGTATTTTTGCGATTAGGGTTTGGAAGTTTTTAGTTTGAAATGTTGCATTTATGCATGATATTTATAAAATTGAAATCCTAGATTAAAATTTAAACCCTATTGTTGTGTTTACGCATGAGAGCCTTTAGTACTTTACTAAATGGGATGAGACAACCTTAAGAAATTTTTTAGATAACGATTTTTTCAGCTTTGAATTATACCATTAAGTAACCATGTATAATAAAAATATATTTTCAAAACTTGAGGACATCAATAATATGCACAATTAAGTCACGATTTTTAAGTTTGATTTCATATTGTTCATGAAATTGCAATATGAAATCTTGTTTCTTTACAAAACAAACTCAAAAATAAACTAATAATTGTAGGGTAAAAAAACATGCATTCTTGTTTATGGTTTAAGTGTAAACATAAATCACCTACTTACTGTCTCCATACAAGAAATCTTCACATATCATTATAGATTTGATATTATAGTCTCCTGGTCTACTATGGTCAATGACATAGGACTAAGTAATTAGCAAGTTATTTTTCTATTTTATCCATTGTTTTAGATGGTAAGCACCAATTTTCTATGTTCTATTTGTTTGATAATAAATAAGAATATACAAATTCAAAAAATAACAATATATTTTACTCTTTCCAATCTCTACACAAGAGCAATATAGTATGCTTTATTATTGGTAGTGGTATATTATTTAAGTTTTCCATTGTATATGGCCTCTCGTCTTGTAGTATTATAAGGAAAAGACCACAATACTTGGAAATCAATTTAATTTTCTTGCTACAATTTACAAAGGCCATGAATGAATTATTTTATAGTTGGTTACGTTATCAAAAATTGTTCTTTAACTAGGACCTTTAAAACATCACAAACTTCAGTTTTTGAGAAATAAGTCATAGCTCTTTTATATTATAATATCATGCTAAAGGTTAGCCTTAGAACAAGTGAATAAGATCAAGAAAAGTTCCATATTAGGTTTCTAAATTTGCCTTGGAAGCAAGGATTTTGTGGCAAGTAAAAAAGAGAAAATATTCATAGGTATCCATAAAGAGAAAATTCATAGAAATAATAGTTGATATTTATTAGTCATCTATTGTCTTTAGATGCTCTATAGATATGCTATACTCATTTGTGATAGTGATGTGTGACACTCAAAACAACAATATTTTTGTATAGGGCCTATATAGCATATTTGACCTTTAGAAGACCTCTAGAATTATTGCTTGCTTAAATAAATTGCACTTCTAGTATATTGATAGATACAATTGTAATAACATAGTTGCATTGTAAACCTGATCCTAAACCAATATGACTCTAGTGCTATGAGCAAATATCTCCATTCACCATCTATTGGTTAAAGTTATTTTTTCATATTAGGAAGCTCTTGGAGTGCTTGTGCTATCCTAAAATTTCCCACTACTCAATTCATTTTGCTAGCTAAAGTATTTCTCCCAAATTGGATTATCATTGGCTTTCCTTCTAACACATACTGATGTGCCATTTTAAATGCATGGTTTGCAAGTTATGTAGATGGAAAGGATACAAATGCTTGAATCCTCATACGAAGTCTACATTTTCAAGTCCAAATTTGGCTTCCTCCATGGTTTTATAAGGGACCCAAATACAAAGTGTAATTCATCCACAATTACATATTTTTCCAAGTTCTTAATATATAAAACAAGACCTAGAATTCTAGGAGTATAATTCTTAAATATTAGAAGGGCAAGAATCTCAGTAGGTAGTAACTTTCTAGATTCTATATAAACACCTGATATTTGAATATGATCAAGGTTGGATATACACCATTTTTATAAATGAATTTTTAATAATAAGGTATCAATTTATTTTTTTGATGCTTATGCATGTTTGGTATCCTCTTTGGATATACAAGTAATATATACAATTTATACAAATAATATATCAACTACAAAAAAGAAATCTTATTTATGATAATAAGCTATAAATAATATTTTTTTTAGTATAGCATGTTATGGAGTCTTGAAAAATAAACTATAAGGCTTTGCATGATTTTGTACATTGTAATATGTTTTTAGGATATTTAAAAGATTTATTATTAATTTTGATGAGCTACGATGAATGGGGCAACAACTTGTTCGTTTAAGTTCTAGGTATACTAATATAACACTTATATCTCAATTATCTGTAAAATTCATTTTTTTAGTTTAAGTTCTAGGTCTATGATTTATGTATATTTAGAATAATTACAAGATATTTTATATACCCTTACATCTACCTGTCGTCTTGCAGTCCATGGATCAACTTGCCTTGTAGAATTACTTTCCAACAAAATATTTTCATCTCCTGAGAATTAAATTATTTCCATAGATTTGATTTATCATTTTTTTTATAGCATTCTTTACCTACTTAATGAAAATATCCTATTAAAAATGTATATGTATGTAAAAAATTTGTGTCATAACATATATGATTTTTCTAATGTTGTGTCCAGTCGTATCCATATTAGATATAAAAATTTATCGTATCCATATATGATTTTGTACCAGTATCAGATATCATATCTATTTCCATCCAACATATGTATTATCATTATGAGCTACCCACAAAGGCACAACCATCTAGCATTAACCAAGTTTCAATGAACTCTTCATTGTAAGATATCTAGTTGTGCTTCTGGAGCAGCTGTCAACACATACTTGACAAATTCAGTAAATAAAGAACCATATGTTGCCAATAAAGCAATGAAGTCATTTAGAAATATTAGTAGGTTAATAATATTAAAAATTTTCCACAAAATTGTTTAGATTTGTATTCAAAATATTAAGGGGTTCGATACTATGACATGGTAAAGAGACTTTATAACGTTACTGAATGGGATAAGACAACCTTAAGAAATTTTAGAGATAACAATACTTTCAGCTTAAAATTATACTATTAAGCAACCATGTATAACAAAGACATATTTTCTAAACTTGAGGACATCAATAATATGCACAATTAAGTCACCATTTTATGTTTAATTTCATCTTGTTCATGACATTGCAATATGAAATCTTATTTCTTTACAAAATAAACTTAGAAATAAACTAATAATTGTAGGGAAAAAAATACACATTCTTCTTTGTGATTTAATTGTAAATAAAAATCACCTACTTATTGTCTCCATACAATAAATACCTGCATATCATTATAGATATGGGATTATAGTCAACTGGTCTACTATGGTCAATGACACACGACTAAGTAATGAGCAAATTATTTTTCTCTTTTATCCATTGTTTCAGATGGTAAGTATCAATTTTCTATGTTCTGTTTTTTTGATGATAAATAATAAAGGTGCTATATACACGAATTCAAACAATAATAATATATTTTACTTATTTTAATCCCTACACAAGAGCAATACAATATGCATTGTTGTTGGTAGTGGTATATTATTATAAGTTATACATTGTATATGACCTCTCTTCTTGTAGCATTATAAGGCAAAGACTGCAATAGTTGAAAATCAATTTTCTTTGCTTCCTATAATTTACAAAGGCCATGTATGAATCATTTTATAGTTGGTTATGTTATAAAAAAAATGTTTTTTAACTAGGACCTTTAAAACATCACAAACTTCAGTTTTGAGAAAGAAGCCATAGCTATTTTATATTATAATATCATTCTAAGAGGTTAACCTCAACACAAGTTAATAATATCAAGAAAAGTGCCATAAGTATTCAGGATTCTAAATCTGCCTTAGAAGCAAGGATTTTATGGCAAGAAAAATAGATAAAATATTCATAGGTATCCATAGAGGGAAAATTCATAGAAATAATAGTTGATATTTATCAGTCATACTATTGTATCCAAATGCTCTACAAATTTACAATAAAAATTTGTGAGAGTGATGTGTGACACTCAAAACAACAATATTTTTTGTACAAGGCATGTGTAGCATACTTGACCTTCAAAAGACCTCTAAAATTATTGCTTTCTTAAATAAATTGCACTTCTAGTAGATTGAAAAATACAATTGTAATAACATAGATAAATTGTATACCTAATCCTCAACCAATATGACTCTAGTGCTACGAGAAAATATCTCCATTCACCATATATTAGTTGAAGTTGTTTTTTCATATTAGCAAGTTGTTGGAGTGCATGTGTTTTCCTGTGTTTGTGTTATTGTTTTGAGGCTTATGCATGTTTGGTAATCCTCTATGGATATACAAGTAATATATACAATTTATACAAGTAATATATCAACTAAAAAAAAGAAATATTATTTATGATAATAAGCTATAAATGATATTTTTAAGTATAGAATGTTATGGAGTCTTGAAAAACAAACTATAAGACTTTGCATAATTTTATACATTGTAATATGTTTTTAGGATGTTTAAAATATTTATTATTAGTTTTTATGAGCTACGATGAAGGGACAACAACTTGTTAGTTTAAGTTCTAGGTCTACCAATATAACACTTATATCTCAATTATCTACAAAATTCATTTTAGTTTAAGTTATAGGTCTATGACTTATGTATATTTAGAACAATTACGAGATATTTTACATATCCTTACATCTAGCTATAACCTAGAACTCCATGGATCAACATGCCTTGCATAATTATTTTCCAATAGAGCCATTTTCACCTCTATAGAATTAAATTATTTTCATAGATTTGATTTATCATTTATTTTTTTAGAGCATTATTTACCCTAGATGGGGCTTATGTATATGATGGTGTTTGATGAATTTTTTAAGACTACCTTATCCAGTGTAAAAATAAATAGTACTTTTTAATAATCAGTCCTTGTACAAATATTTTAGGTCATTTGATTAAATCCATGAGGATTGGAGTCTTAACACATAACCTCATTTCCACAATCTAGCATAGGTGAAAATACTGGTAAAGGATGAGAAAAGAAAGAACATTATGATAGTGCCCGAGGAAGTCACATTGTAAAGTAAATAATAAAAAATTTCAAGGTGTTTATCACTTCCTATATCTGTCTGAGTGCATTTAGTTCATTCTCATTTTTTATCCTACTAAATCTGATAAAATAGAGTCTTTGATTACTACTGAATGTTGTCCATTAGATAAATTTGTATGGGATTCTTTTCTTAATTAGAAGCCTTTGTTCCAGGATTAGTTTAAGAAATTAATTTCAAAGATATATATATCTATATCTATCTATCTATATATATATATATATATATATATATATATATATATATATATATATATATATATATATATATATATATCTTTGATTATTTTCATCATCCACTCTACTTTTTAGATGCAATTTATTTGGCTCTTAGACTCACTTTCACCTCCATCCTTGATATTTATTGTATACTCAGATAACTTTTGTTATCCAAGTTTTTCTTGGGATTATTAGTTCTTGACCGTGTACCTCAATAATTTTAACTAGTTCAATATCCCTGAGGATAACAACAACTAATGCTATGGAGATCAATTTAACCATGAATATTTTGGTTTTTGTTTAGCTGAGGTTTCTTATACTTTTTTTCTTAGAAGAGTCAGTTAAAAGAAAAGAACTAGTTTTAGAAGAAACATGTACTAGGTTATGCAAATGAGTTTTTTTGCAAAACTCATTGGAATAATAAATATGCATTTAACACGTGATATTCCACTGATGAGGGTCCAATTACCAAAGATGTTTAGGATGACATCATTGGAATGATCAATGATACATATAGATTGGTCAATGAGAATTGCTCAAAGAGTGGATAAGAATTAAGAGTGGATTGTTCTATTTTTTAAAAATACTAGTATATAATTAATGGGTATCCAAGATAGGAGTGAGGTGAGTAGGTATCCTGAGCATGAGATTGGTCAATCAGATACTAGAAGGTAATTTGGTATAAAAAAGAGAGAGAATACAAGTGCTTCTAGGGTATAGGATTAAGAGTCTAATCATGCATGCATGTTTTAATGTTTTGAAATGAATGTTTATTATATTGAGTATGTGTTAGTTATGAAATTGATATTTTATTTTGACTCTTAGTCCTAGTCCTTAGCAAAAATACTTGATTTGTATAGATGGATAATTATGTATCTGATAGAAGTCTCAACATACCCTCTCATCTCATCTCTAATGGTTTGTTTGGGTAGGGATGTTTAGACATATGCCCATTATATGAATGGATCAATTTGTTCATTCACCTATATTTTGTAAATAAAAATTACTATTAAAATAAAAATTTTCCATTTACACATATAATCATAACTAATTTTGTACTTGAAATATAATTTTTCCATTAATTTAGCATTCTTACAATCGTGCTTTCTATTTATTTTTCTTTTATAGATAAAAAAAAAGACCAAAAAAGAGGCCACATGCAACTGAGTTTGTCACAATAAATCAAGAGTTATTTACACATGCCTCACACGCTAGTAAGTACTTGAAATTTGATATTATTGTTCAATAGTGGTTGACCTAGACATATTAGAATTGATCATGGTTTTATGGTCGACTATGGTGTCTTGTAGAAATTAGTGGATGATACTAAATATGTTGTTCTATTAATGAGAGGTGACCCATAAAATAAATGAGTTTGATGTTGAGAATACTCAAAATGAGGCTGATAATGCTTTGGCTAGTGGAAAAGGTACATATACTACACAAGAAATTTTCTTGTGATGTTGGGTTACTCATTGTTGTCCTACTATATGGCATAATAATGTTTTGATGGTGTCAACATTATAGGTATTTATGCTAGGTCATCACACGCTTTGAACACTGAATATCATAGAAAGAGAGGTCCAACGAGATGTGTAGTAGAGTCAAGCAATATAGATAGGGTGGAGAGAATCTGTAATCTAAGCGAATAGCTCATAGGTTTAAATTTTATTAAGTTTACATATTACTTGGGGGTGATTGTAAGTGATATTTATCCTATCACCCATACAGACTCGAAAATAAATAAACTAAATAGATCTCATCAATCCATCATGCACACTTGTAGTCAAACAAGATATGCTTATTTGGGGCATGAAATAATATTTTATCATACTTATCCATTATGTGATAAACATAGCTATATTTTTTTGTTGTATGACTTATCCCCATGTCTCTCCAACTATATATCATGGAGAGGAAGAGCCAACCAAATATGAAAAATCCACTACCAAGGGCAACTATGTGGATGAAAAATCGTACAAAGAAGGATGGGGCTCCTATTTCACTTGAAGTTGCATAGATAATCATAAGTGACATATCCTTGGAAATATCTATACATTGAATTTTAAACCATTGTTATATCGATTGTTTTTTTAATGTGTTACTAGTTAACTATGCATGTGATATTGCCAAAAAAATTAGATGATGAAATGTCTTCTACGAGCTCCATAAATTAATCTATTAAGAATGATGCCCTCACCAAGGTTTTAGGACCTGAAATATCAGGTCAGGTTTGGGGTGTCAGCAAAGAAGTATCACCAACTACTCTATTTATTGGTGAGGATTACTTATAGAAGTTGTGCCAGATGCAAGAGCATACGATAGAGAAAGAGCAAAAGTGGAAAGAGAAGCTTGTAGAGAGAAAAAATATAGAAGAGAAGCTTGTAGAGAGAGAAAAGGATTGGTGAGATTTTAACACGGTTTGCACATATAGAGGTGTGTCAATTTTTTCATGATTTCATATTTGAAATGTTTACATGCTGCCCCTAAAGTTGTAATGATCCCTTGCATAGAATTCCATAGGCAACATCACCACATGATACCCCTAAAGGTAAACACAATATTGATGGTGGTGATCAAGGTATAGGAAGCTGCTCAATATCTTCTAGGCCATAATCATCAATGGTACGACTATTATTTCAAATATAAAAAAATTGGCTTGTTTGTATTATATACTATATAGTGAATTTATTTGGGTTGTTGATTTTCCATGTGGGGACTAAAAATGATACCGATCACTCAAACTAAGAGAAGGAAATGCTACTTGACGTAGATCCATAATGATAAAATAGTGGTTGAAGGCACAATGATCAGTACTAACCCTGAGGACCTTATACATGGTCAAAATTTAGGTGAAGTTTATTACAAAGTCAATGTGCACATCACCCATAAAGAGGAAACAATATTGTATAGAAGAAATGATGAAATGGCCATAATGAAGGATGTGGTCTCCTTCATTGCCTAACCTATAACATATATTATTTACAAATAAATAATGCCATATTGTAGAAATATTGTATGATCCTTTGAATTAACATATTACATCAATTATTACAAAATATATTGTCTTTTCTCCATTTACTTCTCCCTTAGTGGTCTATTTGTATAACTGTTATTTTATTTTTATTTAATGTTGTATTGAACTGAGAAGAAGTGCACCAGGAATAGAAGAGTTGAATGAAATGGGGAGATATTTTACAACTATATTAGATGCTATTGAGGTGGCACAATGTAGAGGAACACCTATTGCAAAGGAAAGTGATGAAGAACCAAAATTTGAGGAAGTCCAAGAAGAAAAATTAGATAATGATAGTGAAAGATTAATTTAAGCCATAGAAAAAATTGGAGGTAAACCCCAAGTTGAGGTACTTAGCTATGAAGGAAATCTTGACCATAACAAATTAATCAAATGGATCAGTGAAATGGATAGGTATTTTGACTTGGAATCGGTAGAAGATAACAAAAAAGTAAAATATACAAGATCAAGGTTGAAAGGTCATGCACTGTTGTGGTGGAATAGCGTTCAATATGAGAGGCAAAGAAATGTAAAGGAGAAAATTAAAAATTAGGATAATATGGTATCTAGGATGAAATTCAAGTTCATGTATGCTAATTATCAGGTGAGTCTATTCCAAAAACTACAAAATTTGAGGTAAAAAGAGATGAGTGTCAAATATTACATGGAGGAGTTTTATAAATTATCCATAAGAACCAGTCATGATGACTCAGAATCGGAAAAAATAACTAGGCACATTAATGGATTGTGGTATAACATTTAGGATGCAATCAACTTAATGAACATTAAGTCCATAGAAATTGCATACCAGTATACGTTGAAGGTGGAGGAGAAATTAACGAATAAAATGTAGAGTATCTCTAGAAGAAGAGGTCAAATAATGAGAAGAAGAGATCAAGGAGGAGACAACTGGAGATCCCCGCCAAGAGAAGAATGCAACAATAAGAAATTTTAGGCTAGGGATGAAGAAACCAGCCATGCACATTATCAAGATACTAGTACAAGAGACGAATATTCAGATAGAGGAAGAGAGTCTTCTAATAGAGGATATTACAACATAGGACAAGGTGGAATCTTTAGAGGAAAATTTTTTAGATGCATTCAGTTTGCTGGGTTAGGTCATTTTAGTATCTTGAAAATGTACCTACAACTAGTCAAAAAGCACCTAAGGATAAGGATCATATTGCATATGAGGAGAAGCATGAAGGTTAGTCACAATGTACATCATCGAAGTATGGAGAATCATTAGTCATGAGGCATATTTTAATGAAACCACCAATAGAAAAGAAAGTTGAGCCTTCACAAAGGGGAAATTTATTCCAAACTATATGTAAGGTAGGGGGAAAATTTTGCAAAGTGATCGTGGATAACATAAGTACAAATAATATTGTGTCTGAGGATATGGTGACCAAGCTAGGATTGAAGAGGATGCCTCATCATACACCTTACAAGGTGGAATAGATGCAAAACGGGTACCAATTGGTAGTCAAAGAATGATTTCTGGTGAGATTTAAGATTGGTAATTATTATGATGAAGTTTCATATGATATTTTACCTATGGATGCTTATCACTTATTCCTTGGAAGGCCTTGGCAGTATAATAGGCATGTTGTCTATGATGAGAGATAAAATACATGCACCATATGGAAGGATGAAACAAAATTTAAGTTGAAGTCATTATAGGATAATCAAGAAGAGGTGGAATAGGAACACAGGGTAATATTGATAACATGAAAGGTATTTCTATAGATAAAGGAAAATGAAGGGATGTGTTCGCCTACGGTAGCTAAACCAACAAATGTAGAGGGTGATAAAAGGAAGGAAGAATATCTGAAAGAGATCAAAAAATTATTGGAGAAGTATGCAGATGTTATATCAAAATATTTACCAAGTGGATTTCCACTTATGAGTAATATCAGCCATCATATGAACCTAATTTCGGGTTCAAGCCTACCTAAAAAGGTTGCATACAAGTTGACACCATATAAAAATGAAGAAATTTGGAGACCAAGTACAGGAGTTGCTAGAAGAGCATGACGGAGGACTTGCTAGTCATTTTGGCATAGATAAAATACTGGCCAAGCTAAGTGAAGATTATTATTGGCCTAAGATGATAGTCGATGTGAAGAGATATGTACAGGGATGTAGGATATACCAACATGAAAAAGGAATGAGTCAAAATACAAGGTTGTACAAGCCATTGCCTATTTTGTAAAAGCCATGGGAAGCTATAAGTATAGATTTTATGCTTGGATTACCTAGGACAATGAAATGTATGGACTCCATATTTGTTTTTGTTGATAGATTTAGCAAAATGGCACATTTTATGGCTTGTAGAAAATGTAATGATGCCACACCTATAACTAATTTATTCTCCAAAGAAGTAGTGAGATTGCATGGGTTGCTATTAATCATTATTTCAGATAGAGATAGTCAATTTTTAAGTCACTTCTGGAGAACATTGTGGAAGAAATTGGGAGCAAAGCTAAGTTTTAGTTCAGCTTATCACCCTCAGATGGATGGGAAAACATAGGTTATCAGTAGGATTTTGGAAAATCTATTGAGGTGTCTTGCAACTGATAAATTGAAATAGTAGGATTTGGTATTAGCATAGACTGAGTTTGCATACAATGATTCAGTAAATAGAAGCATCGAAAAAACATCCTTTCAGATTGTGTATGGATATAGCCCTAGAGGAGTTTGTGAATTGAGGGATATAATAGATTTGAATAAGAGGAGTGCTAATGCTAAGGAGTTTGCAGAGGCAATACATGATATGCAAAATGAGTTAAGAAAGAGGATGCAAATAAGTACCAAAAAGTACAAACAACATGCAGATTTTAAAAGAAAAGAAGTTAGTTTTCATGTTGGAGATGTGGTATATGCTTACCTCAAGAAGGAAAGGTTTTCTAAGGGAGAATATAATAAGCTGAAGTCAAATAAAATTAGATCATGTAGAGTGCTAAATTTTTTGGGGATAATGCTTATGAGATAGAATTACCGGATGGAATTAGGATTTCTTCAATCTTCAATGTTGCGGATTTGTATGCTTATCTAGAATTTGCTACAGAGGATGACTACATGGAGCAAGATGAAAAGGTCCATTGGGAGCAGCAGATACCTAAACAACAAGAGGAAATAATTGAATATATAATAGATAAAATAGTGTTCAGGTAAACTAGGAAAAGAGAATATTTTGAATATTTGATTAATTGGAGTAACATGCCATTAGAGGATGCAACATGGATGAAACCAGCTGAACTAGCAAATTTTGGGTACATAGTTGAAGAATATCAAGCCTTGGCATGAGCATGAGCTCAAGCTAAAAATTTTCTTACCCTAGGAGTATGTCATGGTAGTTTTTTTATTTTTTTTGATGAGTGAAAAAATAAACTTTCCATACTTATAAAAAAAGGTAAATAATAGAAGTTTTAGGAAGAATATAGAAATATAGAGAAAAGCAAAAAGAAGCTTCTAGAGGAAGTAAACAAATTATATATATATATATATATATGAGATAGAGCAGTATCAAGAAGGGATATTTAGAAGACCACTAAAGCCTACAACTAGAGAAACATAATACATGAAGAATCAAAAGAATTATATGTTGTATGATGCCCTTTGAATTAATACAAAAAATACTAGTATTTTTTGTGCTTTGTTTGTATGTTGTGTACTTTGTGTGATTGGCAGTAGGGTATAAATACTTTGTTTTGTTTCTCATAGCCTATTCTTGCATCATGTTTGGATTTTTATCCAACTTTATGTGTGTATGGGGGGTGGGGGATCCATATATGACCCCACTACTATTTTCTTGTAGTTATCATTGTATATGTTCTCATGGGTAAAAGTAGTAGTTTTGGTTTTCTTATTTCTCTTCCTTGTTATCCCAAATATGTTTGTCCCTAGTGTCACTACTTATAGTTGAGTTGATTCTAACTATTTCAATAAATGGTATTTAACACCTTTGTAAAGGTTTGTGATCCCTAAACTTGAGTGGCTTGCTTGTTTCTAGGGGATGCATACAAGACCATGATTCTATCCTATAAATACTTGATAGTGATGGAATATCCTTAGATTTTTTATTTTATTTATACCAAGTTCAACCAAGTCCTAGTGCAATAGATGAGTGCTTCAATGAGACCTTGACTAGCTAGTAAATGAGTGATTAGTGAGTTGGTAAAAGATTAATGAATTGATGAGATAAAAATGAGCAAGTTTTTTCTTAATAAATATTCATATGTTAGCGAGTTGGTATGGATTTTTATGAGTTGATGTTCTAAAGACTTGAATCAACAAATTATTAGGATATCAATGAGTCAATCAGGTATCAAACTTGGTAGAATTTTTTTTTCTTCCTTTGGCTTCTAGATGCAATTGTTTAGAAAGTTGGATTTCCTTGAAAATGTCAATAGTATGCTTGGAAAAAAAGTCAGTGGACTCCTTGTTGGACTACATGTACTTATTTTAACTTTGATAATCCTCAGTGAATTTTAACTTAGATTATCCATACTTTCTTTTGATGGTAGTGACACTAAATATTTTGTGCCTACTAAGTTTCTTCTTATGGATGGCTATAATGGTAGACCCATTTCATTATTTCAAGGGTTACATTAATATAAATTCTAAGACCATAGGTCAATTTATATTTATATCCTATTCATTAGGTTCCCTTTTATTTTTAGAGATGATGGTGTTTTATTGATATGTTGAGTTGTAATGTTATCTATTAGGTGTGTTAGGTGCTCTATAACTTGATTGTAAAAATGTTCATTTGGGTAAGAAGGGGATTAACAATAAAAATACACACTAACCACCATTTGATACCCCATTATTATGGTGGTGATACCAGTCCCTTCTTTGCTCAGTTTGATGGCTCACATGCATTTTTAATGTACATATTTTTTCACACTGCTATCTTAATTTAGTGGATCATAGTGCTACTAAGTAATCATGTGTTGGTTATGTCATTTAACCCTTTATTATTATTTTGGGATCCAAATTTGATAAGTGAGTCCTTTGGTCATGCTTCATATTAACTATCAAAACAAACATGTCTTCTTATTTTTATATATGGGCCTCCCTTGTTCTCACTATATTGACATGTCACCATGTCATGTTGTATCTTTAATCTCCATGATGATCTTTGAGTTGTAATGGTAGACCCCACCTACCAAGTTATCTTTCCATGTTATAATTTGTGGGACCTCAAGTTAACATCAACTATCAGTATGTGATATGGCCCTAGTTTTTGACCTCTTTAGGCACTATTGAGTTAGTTCCAATAATTCTAGTATATCCTTATTTATGTGATAATGTCACAAATAACAATATCATCTTGGACTTAACAATATAATTTTAGAGGTAGCTTGGAATTAATATCATCTTGTTTCTCCTCTATGTGCTTGCTTGACATGACTGACCACCTTTTGATGTAATTATAATATCACCTCAATGGTGGTTTGGGATCCTTTGAGACATCTCACCTTCAATCTATCCTTGTAGGATTGATTGACCTATTACATGCATCATATTGAAATCATAGTTCAACAAGTCATCCAACTCATGAGTGGTTTTCCTTTGGTTTGTTCTTTTAACACTAGCTCCCTAATATATATAGTGACTTACTAGCTCCACACCACCTATAGTGATATAGTGTCATCATTCATTAATTTTTGGAAAGACTTAGTCATATTTTTTTAAAGTTTTATAATGTTAAATCGAATTAGAATAAAGGTTTTCTTTTATGATACAAGAAGAGAAAAATATAGAAGAGGATAGGGTCCTAGATATCTCTTTCTAGATATTCACTAGTGGAGATGAAAGATTTTATAGTTTTTTCTTTTATTTCTTCTTGTTTTTTTTTTTTGGTAAATAAAAATCTTCATTAATTACCGGGTTTTGCAGGTTAACCCAAAACCTATTACAATATCCAGCCTTCTGCTGAGATTGTAGATCCTAGTCTTTCTAGATATTCACTAGTGGAGATGAGGGATTTTATAGTTTTTTCTTTTCTTTCTTCTTGTTATTGTTCTTCTTCTTTTGTTTTTTCTCATTTTTCTTCTACTCTTTGTTTTTCTTTAAATTACAAAAATAAAGGATAAGATGAAAAATTAGAAAAGGAAAAATATTATCACCTGAGGATGAAAATTCATACCAAATGTGTTTCAAATGTTGGACATTCACTAAAAATGGAAAAACACCAACAATCTAAGGTTGTTAGTTCACAAGTATTTATACTCTGTATCTTGGTGATTTGATATGGATGACTGCATAAGGGGTCCAACTTTATATGTTTATTTGATATGGATGACTCCACAAGTAGTCCAACTTTTTATGTTTATTCCTCTAATTTAATCCTTATCCCATTTCAATAATAGATCATCCATTTCCCAAAATATAGAGAACAGCAAAAACTATGACCATATTGTCTAATCAATCTTTTATCTATATAATCTGGTTTAAATTTATAATAAATATATTTACTTTTTAATATGTATAAAAAACAAATAAAAGAGAAAATCAAGCTCAATTAAAAATATCCCGTATATAAGGATTGTGATTTATGGCTTCCCCACAATGCATATTAAAAGAAATGACAAAAGATTTGAAAATATCCTGTATAGAGTGATTGTGATTTATTAGTTTCGCATAATGCATAATAATGAGAATTGACAATAGATTTAAAAGTATCCTGCATGACAAATGTGCAAATCGCTTATCCAGCCCAGAACCACAAACTTAGCCTTAGCAGGAAAGAATCCTACAACAAAAATAGGAGTTGTCTTTGTGGTCCTGCCTTACTTTTTTCCACATAATTTTCGCGTTCTGCCAAAATGTTACACATCAATCAGCATTCTTTTTAAATAATTTGCAAGAATGTTTCACCTTTCCTACAGGAACAATAGTTGAGGAAGAAACAAGTCCCAATTCAGTTAAAAGAACAAAAAAGAGGGACTCTCTCGTACAAAAACTTGCACCGTTGATTTCCGACCAACAAAACTTATCTTCAAAATGTTTTAAGTGTGATGTTGAAAATGGCCAACCACAGTGCGCACTTATCTTTTAAATGGACGGTGTAAAAGTGTGATGTGAAAAATGGCAAAATACATACGGTGACGAGCGCCCACTTAAGTCAACTCAAGTCTCTTCTAATGAATCCATCCTTCTCATAGATATGATTGTCTTATCCTTCGTTAAAAAGCAGGACAGGAGACGTTCGTGGGTTTAGGTGGATTGCTAAGTTGGGACGCTTACTAAGAGGAGACCTAGGTTCTAATTTTAAAGGCGTACCCATGCATAGCCAGTAGTCCGATCCGACTCCTCTGCGTGTTGCACCTAATTGATGACGGGGATCTGTTTCCTGTTTGTCCGACGATCTCCTTCATGCCACGTGTTGAACCAGACTGACGAAGACGATGTGAACCCTGTGCATCCGGTGGTCCCCATCTCATGTCGGGTTACCATTAACGAGACGGTGGATGTGTTGGAAGCCTTCACTGATAGTTTGAACCCTGCCAACTGCGTTGACAATTACTAAAAATTGTGATTGTAACCAATTTGAACTCTGCCAGCTGCGCTGACAATTACTAAAAATTGTGATTGTAACCAATTTATCTATGTAACCAAAAATAAAACAGAATAGGAGAGAAGGTGATATCAATTCTATCTTTTATTTTATTGGTTCTATAAAAATATGTAATAATATGACTTATAAAATATATAAGTTTTTCAATATTATAGAGTGCTTCATTCAAGAGAAAGATAGTGGTTTTGTTTGTGGTAAATGAATCATTGATTATGTAATTATTGCATATGACATCATATATTCCTTTTATTTCCTGAAAAAAAATTAGATATGAACAAAGTATATTATAGGCTTTACTATAGTTTTCTACATGAAATTTTTTGAAAATTTGATTTTGGTCAAGGTTAGTGTGAATGAATTAGATATTGCTATTGAGCTCAAAAAATATTTAAATTATGGAAAATATTTTTATAAATTATTAATAATACTTTTGTTTTTAGACTTATGAGTTTAGAATTAAGGGTAAAGAAATCTTGATAGTGACATTTTCTAGTTCATCTAAAAAGTCAAAGTCTAGTTGTGGGACCTTGGTTTGTGAAATCAATATTTGAAGAAAGGGTGTTCAACATGTTTAGTTATCTCCTTTGGTTGTGGTTATTGGTCCGTCATAGGTTTCTTTTTAATAACATTGAAGGTTTCTTCTTTTGGTTGTGCCATTATAACTAGTGGGACTCGATTTGAGATTCCTTTTCCATATCTTAAATTCAACTCATTATAGCCTATTAAATTAAGTGAGTTGGACGAGGGATCTTCTATCTCGTTGTTATAAATTATTTGAGCTTCTTTATTATTTGGGTTAGGCATGGATTGAGTAGGTATAGGTGATTGTTTTGGAGGTTGAATTTATACGTTGTTGCTAAGAGAAGGCATTAGTGCTTGTGGATTCTATGAAGAAAAACTTAGTCATTATCCTCTCCACTATGGTTTTTTGGTTGACTAGTTTTAAGAGTATTATGGCCAACTAGGGAAATGTTGATGATACATTTAATCCTACATACACACAATGCAAATGCTCCTATGTGATTGTCATATCTCTATGGGCTATATTTTTTTGTGTGGAAAACATCCCAAAAGGGATTCCACTTTCGGGTAAGACCCAAGGAGGCAGGGGTATCCATTCTGCCAAAAATGCCTAGGACTCGGACTTGGCCTACCACCTTTGACATACTCAAGGAGTAAATAAACACACAACCAATTTAAAAATAAGTAAATAACAACAAAAATAATAAAATAAAATAAAAAACATGCTCCTTGAGTGTGTCAAAAACAAAAGCACAACCAAACACGCACAATAAGATAAAAAAAAACACAAAACAAACCACATAGAAAACACAAGAACCACATAACAAAACTCAAACAAGACAAAACCAACATAACACTACAAAGACATAACCCAAAAAAAAATGAAAAATAAACACAACCAAAACCTTAAAAATTTTAAAAATAAAATAAAATTAAAAATAAAAAACAACCAACAACAGACAATAAACAAAAACAAAAACATAGAAAACACTCACACATAAAAACACGAAATAACACAAACAAAGAGAAACCCAAGAACAAGAACGAAAAAAACACAAGAACAATAACAAAAAACCATAAATAAAAAAAAAAAACAACAACAAAAACACAATAACAACAAAAAACAACACAAAGAACAAAAAAAAAAAACAAAACTAAAGAACCCACCCACTTTAAAAAACTAAACAAAAAAGAAAAAAGAAAAAAAACTTGAACAAAACAATGACCTATCTAGACCAGAAGACTATTAAGGCAAGAATCAATAGAGGAAACAAAATAAAGAATAGAATGAGCTAGGGAACTAAAAAAAACTGAATGAACCAAAGAGAAGCAAAAAAAAAAAAAAGAAGAAACAAGGTACCGTCAAAACTGGAGCCATCCAAAGAAATGATAGAAAGAAGAGCTTACCTAATTTGAGAAGCCCGACATATAGGAGGGTGGCCATAACAAGTAAGATAACATTTGTCCAAAGCCCAATTAGCTAAAGCATCTACACTCTTGTTTTGATCTCTGACCACATGATTGTAATCAACTTTCAAAAATCCCATCTGGATTAATTGAATCTTCTCAATAATTCTTTTTATTCTCCAATCCACCTTATGATTCTTAGGAGTCTTCAAGAGATTAATCATAAGTTGAGAGTCAGACTCAACTAACACCTTTTCCCATCCAACCTTAGTAGCCTCCTGAAGGCCTTTGAGGATACCATACCCCTCAACAAGGTTATTGGAAATAATACCCAAATTCTCAACAAAAGTAAAAACCAGGGAGCCATCTAAAAGTCTACCAATTCCTCCCACACTGGTTTTTCTAGGGTTCCCTCTAGAGGCTCCATCAGTATTGAATTTTCCAAAATCCTTAGGAGGAGGTTGCCAATTTCTAGTCCTATCCATATTACTAATACTCACATTCCCTTTAAGTTGGTTGCCCTTAGAATATTTAATCTTCAATCTTTGCATCACTTGATCCCATCTTTGGTGGGAGTTTTGGGGATGAATAAGGAGTTGATGGACTAATTCAACTAAGTTGGTTATGGTATTTTTCCAAATATAGTTAATATCCTTCCTATCTTGATTAAAAATTTGCATGTTCCTTTCACTCCAAATATTCTAAAGAAGAATGCTAGAACCCATACAAACTAACTGCCTAATAAAATGATCAACACCCTCTTGATTAGGCCAATCCCTCCAAAGATGTTCAAAAGTAAAAAAATTGGACCACTGTAAGCCAAGTAAAGTGGCCATTCTCCTCCATAGCTTAGAGGCTAAAGTACACTCAATAAAAATATGGTTGATATTTTCTACATTCTCTTCACACATTTCATATCTAAAAGGGCCATGAAATCCACACTTTATAAGTTGCTCACTAGTAAGCACCCTACGATGCAATAAAAACCAATTAAAGAACCTCACCTTACGCCAGACCTTTTGAGCCCACAATCGAGAAAATATGTCAGAAGAATGGTTGGGATTATTATGGCATAAGGTCAAATAACCTTGAGCAACTGAATACTCACCCTTAGTAGTGTTGTTCCATCCAAAACAATCTTTTCATGGGACCAAGAGAGGGATCTCATATGAAGGATGCCTTGGATATCTTGTCTTTGCCTTTCTAGGATTTGAATAGGTCAGTCCTCAATAGGGATCCAATATCTACCAACCTTTGAATTACCAGTATGGTACCGACATCAATTAGCCACCTTTATCCAATTAGCTCGGTGAAGCTCCTCCATCCAAGGCCTCCAATCGAGAAACTAAGTTATCAAAGGCTTGTGACCATCCCAAGAATCTGTTCAAAAATTTACATGTTGACCATTATGAATGATCCAAAATAATTTTTTCTTTATAAAATCCTCACCAGTATTAAGAACTTCTAAAATGGGATAACCTTTGGTAGGAAGTTGATAGCAAACAAGGTCTTCAAGACTTTTGTTCTCAGCATATTTAGCATGAAGATTATTGGCCCAAAGAGCATTGGGGTTATGCAACATCCTCCAATATAATTTAGAAGCTAAAGCTTTATTGTTATTAATTGAAGACCAAAATCCTAACCCCCCTTCACTCTTAGGAAGACATAAAGTATCTCATTTCACCAAGTCCCATTTTCTTTTCTCCTTAGTACCACTCCAAAGGAAACAATGACTGATTTGATCCAATTCTCGAAGAACAACATTTGGGATATTCAAAATGGAAGAAACATAAATAGGAATATCTTGAAGGACTGATTTTACCAAGGTGATTCTACCCCTAGAAGAAATCCACTTGTTGGTCCACTTTCCAATTTTCTTCTTGACTTTTTCCAACAACCAATTCCAATATTAATTTTTCTGCCTTTGAATATTTATGGGAATACCTAAATAAGTGATTTGAAGAGAGGTCTTATTATATATTAATTTATCCAAGAGCATGAATTCCTGTCTAGCGGAGTAGTGAAAGAAAATAACTTTAGATTTGCCTTAATTGATCAACTGCCCAGTAGCCTTAGAAAAATAGCTAATGATTTGCTTAATATTAGAAGCTTCCTTAACTGTAGCTTTACCTAAAAGAGTAGTCATCCAAAAATTTAATATGAGAGATAGGTCTAGCTCCATAAGCAATGGTAAATCACTCAAGGGTTTTGTTTTCCCTCTTTTTGGTTATAGTCCTGCCCAAACATTTAGCAAGAATGATGAATAAATAAGGGGATAGCTGGTCACATTGCCTAATACCTCTGGAAGCTGGGAAAGACTAAGAAGGCATACCATTGATAAGAACTAAGTAGGAAAATGAAGATATACATCTCATAATCCAATACATCCAATCCTTAGAGAAACCAAATTGCCTCAAAACTTTGATAAGGAAGTGACAATCCACTCTGTCATAAGCTTTGGATAAGTCTAACCGAATGAACATGGAAGGAGAATTTTGCATATCCATGGAATGGATGGCTTTCTGATAAAGAAATATCTCATCTACTATTTAACGTCCTTCCACATAAACCCCTTTGATGCAGGAGCATCCGGTGGCAGCAGAGCAATCTTGCATCGACAAAAAATTTTCTAAGTGTTTGCCTTGATGTCGCGATATCGCGACAGAGAAAAGTGTCGCGATATCGCGACATGTCACGTTTTCGTGACTCAAGAAGGAGAGAGAAGGCATGGAGCAAAAATGTCATGATTTCGTGACATGTCATGAAATCATGACCGAAAGAAGACAGGAAAGGCGCGAGAGGAAAATGTCACGATTTCGCGACATGTCACGAAATCACGACCGAAAGAAGACAGAAAGGAAGCAAGGAAGGAAAATGTCACGATTTCGTGACATGTCATGAAATCGTGACCGAAGAAGCAAAAAGGAAGCAAGGAAGGAAACTGTCATGATATCACGACATGTCACGAATTCACGACCAAAGAAGCAGAAAGGAAGCAAGGAAGGAAATATGTCATGATATCACGACATGTCACGATTTCATGACCCTAGAGGCGAGGAGAAGGCAGAAAGGAAAGATGTCGCGATATCGTGACATGTCGCATTTTCATGACCAAAGGACAAGAGAAAGCGCAAAGGAGAAAAAGTGTCGCGATATCGTGACATGTCGCATTTTCGTGACCCAAGGATGAGAGAAGGCGCAAGGGAGAAAAGGTGTCACGATATCGTGACATGTCGCATTTTCATGACCCAAGGATGAGAGAAGGCGCAAGGGAGAAAAGGTGTCACGATATCGTGACATGTCGCATTTTCATGACTCAAAGAGGGCAAGAAGGTAGAGAAGCCGAAAGTGTCGCGATATCGTGACATGTCGCATTTTCGTGACTCGAAGAGGGCAGGAAGGTAGAGAAGCCGAAAGTGTCACGATATCGCGACATGTCACATTTTCGTGACTCGAAGAGGGCAGGAAGGTAGGGAAGCCGAAAGTGTCGCGATATCGCGACATGTCACATTTTCGTGACTCGAAGGAGGCTAGGAAGGCAGGGAAGCCGAAAGTGTCACGATATCGTGACATGTCACATTTTTGTGACTCGAAGAGGGCTAGGAAGATAGGGAAGCCGAAAGTGTCGTGATATCATGACATGTCACATTTTCATGACCAACGAAAGAAAAGAAAGCGTAGGTGGTTACAAGGGCCGTTATAGAGGAATTTATCGAGCGGTGGTATACCGAACATCATCAATGGTTGACAGGTGGACAGAGCCTATAGTGGCAGCACTGAAAGCACGTGGCATCGAGGTGCAGTGAAAGCAGACGAAGATCAAGGGTCGAAAAGAAAGGCGTTCGAAGGCGAAGACAATGAAGAGGCACGAGAAATGAAATGAAGGGTCAAAAAAGGGAAACGAAGAGTCATGCCAGAGATTTTAAAAGGGGAAGTGAAGGCATGCACAAGGGTCGGAGAACTGCTGAGCCATAGTTGCAGTCGTGAAGGCAAGAGGGCGATTCTGGACCAGTTTAGACTATTTTTTCTTCTTGGGTGGAAGATGTTGTAAGAGAAAAGAAAATAAACTATCTTTCAAGATGAAGGAGTTTTAAATGGCAGACTGCTACCATTATTGTAAATTATTTCCAACTGTAATGAATGAGAATTAAGAATCTATTGTGAGCTATTTGTAGATCCCCATCAAGTGGTATCAGAGCGGGAGTTCCTGAGTGTGTGAGCAGATCATCGAAAGTGAGGTAGTTTGCACCAGGATCTGTGGAAGGGTTGTGAGAAGAGAGTGAGGAAGAATGCCTCCATGAAGAAACCATGGTGGTGGAAGGAATGTGGTACCTAAAGAAGATTTTAGAGCTTTGCAGAGGCAAGTGCAAGCTCTGCAAGAGGAGTTGCGAAGAGGGGTTGAACCAAGGAGAGAGGACCATAGTGAAGATGAAGCTTGGGAGGTTGATGAACCATCGATTGTAGAAGAAGCAACGGATCCTGCAGAAGCCAGATTAATCAAGGCTATATCTCGAATCGGGAAGAAGACAAAGTTTGATGTCTCCACGTATTCTGGGAGTCTCAATTCAGAGGAGTTAATTGATTGGATCAATGATATGGAGGAATATTTTGAGTATGAGGAGGTTGTAGATCCAGATCGGATCAAGTTTGCAAAAACAAAGTTGAAAGGCCATGCTTGCATATGGTGGAAAGAAGTGCAGCTAGAAAGAAATAGAGGAGGAAAGGAAAAGATAACTAGATGGGATCGAATGGTAGAGAAGTTGAAGAGACAGTTTATTCTTGTAGATTACAAATTGGACCTATTGAGAAAAATGCAGAGTTTGAGACAGTCAAACAGATCTGTCAAAGAATATACAGAGGAGTTCTACCAGATCTCAATCAGAACTGGCCATGCAGAGGCTAACAGGGAGAAGGTGGCCCGTTACATCAATGGGTTGAGAACCAGTATTCAAGAAGAGTTGAGTCTGATTAGGATGAGCACCATCGAGGATGCTTACCAGTTTGCCCTCAAAGTCGAAGAGAAGCTGAACAGACGGTTTGAGGGTAAGCAAAGAGGAAGAGGTCATGGGGGAAGAACTGGTGGAAGGACCAGTGGAGAAAAATATAAGGATCAGAAGAAGGCTGGTGAAACCAGTAATACCCAGGATCAGGAAGAGGGGAACACCTACCAACCCCGTAATCAGAACAATGGTTACCCAAGGGGGAGAGGTAGATCTGGACATGGATTTGGAAGGGGAGGATTTCGTGGAACCTGTTTCCACTATGGCGAAGAAGGACATCGAGCATACGAGTGTCCACAACACCGAGAAGGGACGAATAAGAGACCTGAGGGTCCTGCCAGAGCTATTGTAGCCGATGAAGGTGCTGAATCAGAACATTCTAAGGAGGCAGAGGGAGGAGAAGTTATGGTTACAAGGAGGACCCTGTTGAATGAGGAGAAAGGATCAGACCAGAGAAGGAGCCTATTTCGCACAAGGTGCAGAAGTTTGGGTAAGGTCTGTAACATTATTATAGATAATGGTAGTACTGATAACTTGGTCTCAGAAGAAATGGTTACCAAGTTACAGTTAAAGAGAAGGGGACACCCGCATCCATATCGGATTGCGTGGTTACAGAAGGACCATAGGGCTTTGGTCAGTGAGCAATGCTCGATGAAATTTAATATTGGGAAGTACTGTGATGAGGTCCTGTGTGACATCCTACCTATGGATGCTTGCCATTTGTTGTTGGGAAGGCCATGGCAGTTTGATCGGTGTGCAGTGCATGATGGTCATGCCAACACTTACTCAGTGACGAAGAATGGAGTGCGCCATAAGCTGAAGCCCTTGAAGGAGGTGGGCGAAAAGGTATGTAGCAGCGCTAGAATCTGTTTAGTTGAAGGGGGAAGATTTTTGGATAGTTTAAAGCATGAGCATATGTGCTATGCATTAATTCCTAGAGTTAGGAAGGAAGAATGCAAGGATACCCCTGTAGAAGTCTTAGGACTGTTAGAAGAATTTCTAGACATTGTATCTGATAATGTGCCTGAGGGTTTACCACCAGTGAGGAAGATCAGTCACCATATAGATTTGGTACCAGGATCTAGTTTACCCAATAAGGCAGCACATAGAATGACTCCTACAAAAACTGAAGAGCTGAACAGGCAAGTCCAAGAGTTGCTAAAAAAGGGACTGATTCGGGAGAGCTTGAGTCCATGTGCAGTACCTACAGTACTAGCACCAAAGAAATATGGAGAGTGGAGAATGTGTACAGACTCTCGAGCCATTAACAAGATCACCATAAAGTACAAATTTCCATTGCCAAGGATGGATGACATTATGGACTGTTTGAGTGGAGCCAAGTACTTCACAAAGATTGATCTGAAGAGTGGTTATCATCAATTCATGTCGAGAGAAGGAGATGAATGGAAGACAACCTTCAAGACCAAGAGAAGGTTTGTATGAATGGTTGGTCATGCCATTTGGGCTAACCAATGCACCAAGCACATTCATGCGGTTGATGAATGAGGTATTGAAAGAATTTTTAGGCAAATTCATCATTGTCTATTTGGATGATATTTTAATATTTAGCAGAACCCTGGAAGAGCATCTGATGCAGGTCAAAAGGGTTTTTGAGAAGCTATGGGAGGAGCGAGTTGTTAATAAATCTGAAGAAGTGTAATTTCGTGAAGAAAGAGTTAGTGTACCTAGGATTTGTCATCTCAGTCGAAGGTCTAAAAATGGACCCAAAAAAGGTGAGAGCTATCATTGAATGGCCTACTCTGAGAAGCACGACTGAGGTAAGATCATTTCATGGTCTAGCAAGTTTTTACAGGAAATTCATTAGGAATTTTAGCAGTATTTGTGCACCCCTTACAGAAACAATGAGAGGGGATAAGAAAGAATTCAAGTGGACCTTAGGAGCAGATAAGAGCTTTGATATGATGAAGAAGAAGGTTACAGAGCAACCTATTTTGGCACTTCCAGATTTTAATAAGGTATTTCAGGTAGATTGTGATGCTAGTGGTAGTGCCATAGGAGCTGTTTTGAGTCAAGAAGGTAAACCTGTTGCTTACTTTAGTGAGAAACTCAATGATGCTAGGAAGAAGTATTCAGTTTATGATCAAGAGTTTTATGCTATAGTTCAGGCTCTAAAGAAGTGGCGACATTACTTGTTGCCAAAAGAGTTTGTTCTATATACTGATCATCAGGCCTTACAGTATATTAATAGCCAAGGGAAGCTAAATCAGAGGCACCTAAAATGGGTTGAGTTTCTACAGAGTTATACCTTTGTGTTGAAGCACAGGAGCGGAAAGTCAAACAGAGTTGCAGATGCCTTAAGTAGAAGGCAGTGTTTGTTGACAGAAATGAAGGTGGAAGTGGTAGGATTTGATGAACTGAAGGGTTTGTACCCTGAAGATCCTGATTTTGCAGAAGCCTGGAAGGCTTGCTTGGCACCTGTCACTTTGGACAGGACCAAGTGGTTGGATTTTCTGATCCAAGATGGAATGTTGTTTAGAGGAAGTCAATTATGCATTCCAAGGAGTTCAATGAGGGAAAATCTAGTCAAGGAGAAACACAGTGGAGGGCTGGATGGACATTTTGGTCGGGACAAGACCATTGCCCTGGTTAGTGAGAACTACTATTGGCCGCAACTGCAGCAAGATGTGAAGAGGTTTGTACAAAGCTATAGAGTATGCCAGATGGCGAAAGGTGTGAGCCAGAACATTGGATTATATCAGCCATTACCTGTACCAGAGAGACCATGGGAGGACGTCAGTATGGATTTCATTCTTGGTCTACCAAGGACGCAGTGGGGAAATGATTCCATATTCGTGGTGGTTGACAGGTTTTCAAAGATGGCACATTTTATTCCCTGCCAAAAAACTAGTGACGCAGTTCACGTTGCAGGTTTATTTTTCAAAGAGGTGGTACGACTTCATGGTCTACCAAAGAGTATCATTTCTGACAGAGATACCAAGTTTGTTGGGCATTTCTGGAGGACCTTGTGGAAGAAATTGAAGACAGATTTGAAATTCAGTTCTGCATACCACCCACATACTGATGGCCAAATGGAGGTGGTGAATAGAAGTCTGGGAAATCTATTGAGATGCTTGATAGGAGATAAGCCCACGGGATGGGATTTGGTTTTGCCATAGGCAGAATTTGCATACAACAATTCTGTCAATAGGAGTACTAACAAATCTCCATTCCAGATAATATATGGGAGCAGTCCAAGGAGTGCTTCTGAGTTGAGGAAGATGGATACAGGGGAAAAGTGCAGTGTCGAGGTTGAGGACTTTGCGAGAGCATCTGAAGAGTGTGCATGAAGAAGTGAAGAAGCACATTACTAACATGAACAACCAATATAAGACAAGGGCAGACCAGAAGCGACGGTTCAAGGAATTCGCAGTGGGTGATGAAGTCATGGTCCATTTGAGAAAAGAGAGATTTCTTGCTAAAACCTATAACAAGCTGAAGATGAAGAAGTTTGGACCATGCCGAATTATGGGAAAATGGGATTCAGGCAATGCGTATGAAGTGGAATTGCCAAGTGGCCTTAACATATCACCTATTTTTAACATTGCAGATTTGGTAGAGTATCATGAAGGAGGCAGTAGCGAGACACCAAGTACAGAATTATGGAGTATTCCAACATCTACTCTAGCAATAGACGAGATCGAGGAAATACTAGACACTCGAGCAGGCAGAAGTACCAAGAATAGGCAGTATTCTGAATATCTGGTCAAGTGGAAGGGTAGACCTATCGAAGATGCAACTTGGTTGTCAAAAATAGAGGTCGACCGCCTGGGTCTTCCTCCAACAGTATAGAAGTAAAGGACACTTCTCAATCCACCCCGGGTGTCTGATGCAGGAGCATCCGGTGGCAGTAGAGCAATCTTGCATCGACAAAAAAATTTTCTAAGTGTTTGCCTTGATGTCGCGATATCACGATAGAGAAAAGTGTCACGATATCGTGACATGTCACGTTTTCGTGACTCAAGAAGGAGAGAGAAGGCATGGAGCAAAAATGTCACGATTTCATGACATGTCACGAAATCATGACCGAAAGAAGACAGGAAAGGCGCAGAGGAGAAAATGTCACGATTTCATGACATGTCACGAAATCACGACCGAAAGAAGACAGAAAGGAAGCAAGGAAGGAAAATGTCATGATTTCATGACATGTCACGAAATCATGACCGAAGAAGCAGAAAGGAAGCAAGGAAGGAAACTGTCACGATATCGTGACATGTCATGAAATCATGACCAAAGAAGCAGAAAGGAAGCAAGGAAGGAAACTATCACGATATCGCGACATGTCACGATTTCATGACCCTAGAGGCAAGGAGAAGGCAAAAAGGAAAGATGTCACGATATCATGACATGTCACGATTTTTGCAACCAAAAGGAGAAGAGAAAGCGCAAAGGAGAAAAAGTGTCGCGATATCGTGACATGTCGCATTTTCATGACCCAAGGACGAGAGAAGGCGCAAGGGAGAAAAAGTGTCACGATATCGCGACATGTCACATTTTCATGACCCAAGGATGAGAGAAGGCGCAAGGGAGAAAAGGTGTCACGATATCATGACATGTCACATTTTCGTGACTCGAAGAGGGCAGGAAGGTAGAGAAGCTGAAAGTGTCACGATATCGCGACATGTCACATTTTTGTGACTCGAAGAGGGCAGGAAGGTAGAGAAGTTGAAAGTGTCACGATATCGTGACATGTCACATTTTTGTGACTCGAAGAGGGCAAGAAGGTAGAGAAGCCAAAAGTGTCACGATATCGTGACATGTCGCATTTTTGTGACTCGAAGAGGGTAGGAAGGCAGGGAAGCCGAAAGTGTCACGATATCGTGACATGTCGCATTTTTGTGACTCGAAGAGGGCAGGAAGGTAGGGAAGCTGAAAGTGTCATGATATCGCGACATGTCACATTTTCACGACCAACGAAAGAAAAGAAAGTGCAGGCGGTTACAAGGGCCATTACAGAGGAATCTACCGAGCGGTGGTATACCGAACGTCATCAATGGTTGACAGGTGGATAGAGCCTACAGTGGCAGCACTGAAAGCACGTGGCACCGAGGTGCAGTGAAAGCAGACGAAGATCAAGGATCGAAAAGAAAGGCGTTCGAAGGTGAAGACAACGAAGAGGCACGGGAAATGAAATGAAGGGTCAAAAAAGGGAAACGAAGAGTCATGCCAGAGATTTTAAAAGGGGGAGCGAAGGCATGCACAAGGGTCGGAGAACTGCTGAGCCATAGTTGCAATCGTGAAGGCAAGAGGGCGATTCTGGACCAGTTTAGACTATTTTTCTTCCTGGGCAGAAGATGCTGTAAGAGAAAAGAAAATAAACTATCTTTCAGGATGAAGGAGTTTTAAATGGCAGACTGCTGCCATTATTGTAAATTATTTCCAACTGTAATGAATGAGAATTAAGAATCTGTTGTGAGCTATTTGTAGATCCCCATCACCCTTTCTCTGGGGAAATAATATTATGTAAAAGAGGCTTCAACCTTTCTTCCATGATTTTAGTAATGATTTTGAGAACATTACATAAAGAAATAGGTCTAAAAGTTGAGATATGATCAACCTCTTGAGCTTTTGGAACCAAGAGGTAATATAAGTTTTATTGATAACCTTCAAAATTTCTTTGGCTTTCCTAGCTTCTTCCACCACCTCTAATAAATTAACATGAAGGATATCCCATAACTCTTGGTAGAACTCAATGGGAAAACCATCAGGACCTGGGGTTTTCCCTTTTTGCATTCTAAAACCTACTTGTTGAAGCTCATTGATATTAACAGGAGCAGTCAAAATAGAGTTCTCATCAAAAGTGATAAGAGAAAGGATTTCTTGAAGAACATTTTGTTGTGAAGTTGAGTCAAGAGGAGTAGCAGCAAAAATATTGGAAAAGTAATCAACAACAATAGATTTCATGCCATCCCAAGTATAAACAACATCTCCAAAATCTGATTTTAAGGAAGAAATAAAGTTGTGAGATCTTCGAGCTAGAATAGATTTGTGGAAGAAATTTGTGTTTCGATCTCCTTCTTTGAGCCATTGAATTCTAGATTTTTACTTCCATAATATTTCTTTTCTTTTTTCCCATTCCTCTAAATGAGTTGTGAGTTTAATTTCATCTGCACTTCTCTTCTCTGTTAGGCCATCTAAATGGATTTTCTTATTCAAATTTTCAAGATGAGCAAAAACTTCATGTTTTTTTTATGAACATCCCCAAACTCTTTCCAGTTCCAAGTCTTTATTTTGGATTTAATATATTGTAGTATTTTGGTAAAACATAACATCTTAGTCCTATGCCTAGGTTTACCTTCCTTCCACCATTGTTGCACACGAGATCTGAAGGAAATGTCTCTAAGCCACATTAATTGAAAACGAAAAGGAGAGAAACTCACATTGTTTTTCCACATTTCCACCATGATTGGCCAATGATTCGAACCAGCATTATTAAGAGTCTTCACTTTAGGAATGTGACCATGGATTAAGAAATTTTTAGAGAGCAAAAACATATCTAATCTCTCCATTTTACAAGCTAAGACTTGCCTTTTGTTATACCAAGTCATAAGGCTATTATCTGGTTGGATATCCACAAGATGGAGGTTTGCAATATATTTTCTCATGAGGTCAGTGCTTTTATCCAAATTTCTAGTTCCCCCCATTTTCTCATCCAGATAGAGGATGGTATTGAAATCTCCTCCGATCAAGATCCAAACTTTAGGAAAATGAGAGATAATATGACTAATATCCTTCCACTGTCTTCTTTTTTACTCCAAAGAAGTCGGAGCATAAATAGTAATGCAGAGCATAATCTGGTTGGAATGTATAATTTGAATATCTATAGCCAACAAACCCCAACTGCCAACCATATGGTGAATAAATACCTCTTTTGGGTCCCAAAGACAAACAATGCCACCCGAAGTCCCTTGGGAACTGAGGGAAATCACTTTTACAGCTGGCCAAATTTTACTGGCAATTAAGTCCATATCCTCCATTGAAATCTTTGTTTCTTGAAGGAAAACAATATGTGGATGATTTATATGAATCATTCTTCTAATTTCATTTTGTTTTGAAATACTCCCTTTGAGTCCTATAATATTCCAAGTGATGATCTTCATTAATATTAGGGCTAAAAAAGTTGGGAAGGGCATTAATATTACCTTCCTCTACAAGCTTTTCACCTTATTTTACCATATGATATTTATTGGTCTTGCGACCTACTTTTTTATTAGAATCCATCTTCAATTTTTTTTTCCCTATTTCTTGACTTATTCCAATTGAATCTGAGATGGCTTCTAACCTTGAATAATGCTCGTACACAGCCAAAATTTTACTAGATGGTTCAACGAGTCTATATTGGGACCTACATTATTTGAAGTTTTGACATTTGAAATATTGTTTTTCTTGTGTAAATTTTCTCCTTTTTTTCTGTTGAAAACCTTTGATTTGTTGGTTTGTCTTTGAGTTCTTCCCTTCATATTTAAATTGTGTTTCTAAGATTTCAGTTTCCATTATTTCCTCTTCCTCACTTGGGACATCATTTGTGGAAAGGATTTCAAACATATTAGCAAATGACTTTGATTGATCCTTCATAACTAGTTTTTTTTTAGTGTTCTTCTTCTTAGGTATTTGGAAACCTGCTAAGTTTATATCTTCTTTCTTTTGATCAAGAATTTTATTTGGGCAAGCATTGGCCAAATGACCATATTCATGGCAAATTCTACAACAAAAAGGAATTTTCTCATAGTCCACTACTTTCTCCCAAGTGTCTTCCCCAAATTGTAATGTGATATTTTTAGGTAGGGGTTTGTCAAAATCCATTAAAACACAAATTCGAGCATAAATAATATGTTCAAAATTTTGAGTACAATCAACAGTCTAAATAAAAGTTCCTAAAGAGTTTTCAATTGAAGAAAAAATAGTAGGATTCCAAAATTCAATAGGGAGGCCAAAGAGTCTAACCGAAAAGGGAGCTATAGAAGGCATCTCTTCTTTGACTTTAAATTTAGTATGTCGGGGCTTCATGAAAAGCCCTGCCCTTCCAAAAAACCAAGGACCCCCTTGAAAAGTTTTCTCTATATTCATTATTAGCAAATAAAACAAGAAAATAACCATTTGGATAAATAGATATTTGTAACTCACCTTTAGTTTTTTAGATTTTTGCAACCCATACTTTGAAAGTAGATAGACTTGGACGAAAACCCACGAACCAACAAATTAGTCCTCTTTTTTCCAAATCTTCAATGCTAGTCTGAATGTTACCCATATCAAGCTTAACAATAGGAGTTCCATCAGTTGATTTAAGACATCCTGACTCCATTTTCCTGGGATCAATCTTAGGCATTATTAGAGGTTTATGGGAAGCCCTAATATTGATATTAGCATTGGGTTGAGGCTTTCCACCACGAATGGCATCCCTAAAATTCATTTTTGGGACTGAGTCTTCAAAATTCTTACCATTGACAGGGGTTTTCACAATAGAATTATTTTGTGGGTGCACCTTAGCACCAGATTCACTTGAGATATGAGCTATTTTTTGATCAACTGCTTGAAACTTGTTTTGTGATCTCTTTAATCTAGACATCGTGGAAAGGTATGGTTTTCACTTTTCTTTTGTGCAACAAATTGGAAGCCATTGTCACTCAAGTTCACAGTATAATATGTTGAAGGACAAATTTATAACCCATATTATATCCCTTGCAATATTTCTTGCTAAAATATTGAGCATAAACCACAAAAATATTGGTCGCTAGGGCCCGAAGGCCCTAAAAACCAACCTCTGGAGCTGCTTGCACTCAACCCAAATGAAACCCTCACATAGTCGCTTGCCAAATATCTCGTTCACACATAGGGATGAGCTAGAATATGTGTTGCTCCAAATGATATTAAAATTTGTGGAGATGTTCTAGGGTTTTTCAAGAATCTACCCTCAAAATTTTAGCTTAATCCAAGTCCGTATGAGTGAGATATAGATGAAACGAATACGGCAGTTTGGGCAGTCCTGTGAAAAATGTCTAATCAATTTCGACTAATTTGTTTTCCATGCTATAATTTGGCCCGTTGAATTGTTCTTATTTAGTTCGTCATGGACCACTTGTTCTATCTCTATGGGCTATCAACTGAAAAAATTCACTACACAAAAAAAGGGCTTCAACAGCAGCTCAAATAAGGCAGTTTTTTATGATGGTAAAAAACCACCCTAATAGGTCTTAAGAGGGTAGTTTATAACCGCCCTCTTAGGTCACCCTCAGAGGGTGGATATAAACTGCCCTCGTAGGACTAAGATGACAACTACAAATCATCATCTTAGGATGATCTAATAGGGCAGTTGGTAGTTTATAACCGCCCTCTTAGGAGAACCAAATTTTTTTTGGATGCCCCTATGAGGGCGGTTATAAACCATCCTCTTATCCTTACTAGGGCGGTTATAAACTGCCTTATTAGAGGTGGTTTAGTTTTTTTTAATAGGTAGGCTTAAACCCCCGTGTGATGACATCATTGTTTCTTCAAATATTTACGAACAAATAATCTAAATGCCTTAGCTACTACAACATCCACACAACACCTTAGCTACTACAACCTCTACACTATAGGAACAACCTCTACACCACACTTTAGCTGCTATAACCTCCATATTGCACACAAAACCTAGGGCTTTTGAGATTTAATTTATGTTGTTCATTTTTTGGCTAGGATTTTCCCTAACTGCAACCTTCACATAGTGCGCACAACCTTCACACTACATCTTAGCTACTGCAACCTCCACACCACACCTTAGCTACTACAACTTCCACACCACATACACAACCTAGGGCTCATGGGATTTGATTTGTATTGTTTATTTTTTGGCTAGGGTTTCCCCTAACTACAACCTCCACACTACACCTTAGATATTGCAACCTCCATACCACATGCACAACCTAGGGCTCCCCGGATTCAATTCATGTTATTCATTTTTTGGCTAAGGTTTGCCTTGAAATTTTTTTGAAACTTTTAGGGCTCCCAAGCTTGGATTCGTGCTGTTCATTTTTTTGGGTAGAGTTTGCCCTATAATTTCTTTAAAAATTATACTAATTTACAAAAAATGGTGAGATATGAGGATCAAATTTGAAGGCATAGAATGGGGTATGAAGATTAATTTAATATTGGAAGAGATGAGGTTAGTTAGGTTTAGTGAATTTTGTATTATTTTAGGTATTTTTACGATTAGGTTCTGAATTTTTTAGTGAAAAACCCCTTGCAAAGCCGCCTTGGTATGAGAGACCATGAATAGGGGGTTCTACACAGTCAAAGTCACCGGGGGGTCGCACTTGACCCTGCTCGCACCAACATTATCAATTGGATTTTAGATACCCAATTCAGCTTTTTGGTAGGGTGGAGATTTGAACCTGGGACCTCCCTTGGAGGATTGCCCTCCCATATCCAACTCACTTACAACACCTGGGTTGAAATTTTTTAGTTTGAAATGTTGCATTTATGCATGATATTTGTAAAAATTGAACCCTATATTAAAATTTAAACCCTAATGTTGTGTTTACACATGAGGTCCTTTAGAATTTTATTGAATGGGATAAGACAACCTTGAGAAATTGTATAGATATCAATTATTTCAACTTTGAATTATACCATTAAGCAATTATGTATAATAAATATATATTTTCAAAACTTGAGGACATCAATAATATGCACAATTAAGTCACAATTTTTAAGTTTGATTTCATATTGTTTATGAAATTGCAATATAAAATCTTGTTTTTTTACAAAACAAACTAAAAAATAAACTAATAATTATAGGGCAAAAAACACGCATTCTTGTTTGTTGTTTAAGTGTAAACATAAATCACCTACTTACTATATCCATACATTAAATCCTTGTATATCATTATAGATTTGAGATTATAGTCTCCTATTCTATTGTGGTCAATGACATACGACTAAGTAATTAGCAAATTATTTTGCTATTTTATCCATTGTTTTAGATGGTAAGCACCAATTTTCTATGTTCTATTTGTTTGATGATAAATAATATGGGTGCTATATATACAAATTCAAACAATAACAATATGGTTTACTCCTTCCAATTCCTATACAAGAGCAATATAGTATGCTTTATTATTGGTAGTGGTATATTGTTTAAGTTTTCCATTGTATATGACCTCTCTTCTTGTAGTATTATAAGGAAAAGACCACAGTACTTGGAAATCAATTTTATTTACTTTCTACAATTTACAAAGGTCGTGCATGAATAATTTTATAGTTAGTTATGTTATCAAACATTATTCTTTAACAAGGACCTTTAAAACATCACAAAATTCAATTTTTGAGAAAAAAAACCATAGTTTTTTCATATTATAGTATCATGCTAAAGGTTAACCTTAGCACAGGTGAATAAGATTAAGAAAAATTCTAGATTAGGTTTCTAAATCTACCTTAGAAGCAAGGATTTTATGGCAAGTAAAAAAGAGAAAATATTCATAGGTATCCATAGAGGGAAAATTCATAGAAATAATAGTTGACATTTATTAGTCATACTATTGTCTCTAGATTCTCTATAGATCTGCTATACACATTTGTGACAATGATGTGTGATCTTCAAAACAACAATATTTTTGTATAAGACCTATGTAGCATATTTGACCTTTAGAAGACCTCTAAAATTATTACTTGCTTAAATAAATTGCATTTTTAGTAGATTGATAGATACAATTGTAATAACATATTTGCATTGTATACCTAATCCTTAGCCAATATGTCTCTAGTGCTACAAGAAAATATCTCCATTCACCATCTATTGGTCAAAGTTATTTTTCATATCAACAAGCTCTTGGAGTGCTTGTGCTATCCTCATATTTCCCACTACTCAATTCACTTTGCTAGCTAAAGGATTTCTCCCAAATTGGATTATCATTGGCTTTCCTTTTAACACATACCGATGTGACATTTTTAATGCATGGTTTACAAGTTCTGTAGATGGAACGGTTACAAATGCTTGGACCCTCGTACAAAATCCACATTTTCAAGTCTAAATTTGGTTTCCTCCATGGTTTCAAAAGGGACACAAATACAAAGTGTAATTCATCCACAATTACATCTTTTTCTAAGTTCTTAATATATAAAACAATACCTATAATTCTAGGAGTATAATTCTTAAACATTACAAGGGTAAGAATATCAATAGGAAGCAACTTTACAACCTCTATATAGATAATTTTATTTGAATATGATCATTTGGTTGGATATACACCATTTTTAGAAATGAATTTTTAATAATAAGGTACCAATTTATTTTTTTGAGGTTTATGCATGTTTGGTAATCCTCTTTGGATATACAAGTAATATATAAAATTTATACAAGTAATATATCAACTACAAAATAAATTTTTTATTTATGATAATAAGCTTAAAATATTATTTTTGAGTATAGCATGTTATGGAGTATTGAAAAGTAAACTATAAGACTTTGTATGATTTTGTACATTGTAATATGTTTTTAGGATGTTTAAAATATTTATTATTAGCTTTAATGAGCTACAATAAATGGGTAACAACTTGTTAGTTTAAGTTCTAGGTCTACCAATCTAACACTTATATCTCAATCATCTACAAACTTCATTTTATTAGTTTAAGTTCTAGATCTACGATTTATGTAGATTTAGAATAATTATGAGATATTTTACATACCCATAAATCTACCTGTCATTTGGAAATCAATGGACCAACTTGCCTTGCAGAAATACTTTCCAATAGAACCATTTTCATGTCTTGAGAATTAAATTATTTCCACATATTTGATTTATCATTTATTATTTTTAGAGAATTCTTTACCCTAGATAGGGTTTATGTATATGATGGTGCTTGATGAATTTTTTAAGGCTACCTATTTAATGAAAATATCCTATAAAAAATGTATAGGTATGTAAACATTTTTGTGTCATGTTTTTTCTTTTCATATTGTAGAGGGAAAAACATCCCTACTACGTATAATTCCCAAAAGGCTGGATATGCAAGAGAGAATCCTTATGGGGTGAACCACCGGGGTGTGTTATTCTCTACACTTGGTGCTAGGGGGAAGGGTTCACTAGGAATAATTTTTGGACTCACTCCAAGTCCTCTAGTTTTCAAGAATGTTTGATGTTTTCAGTTAAAATAAATCACCTAAGTTTAGAATTTCTAGATCCATGCTATGAAATATAAAGGACAATACAAAAATCAGAATGCAAGAATACAAGAGTTAACCTAATATGATTATTTCTTTGAATGCTTACTAACGTAGGGTGTTATCTAGAAAACCTTTAAAGAAAGAGCACAAGATAAATACACAAGAATTAACTCTAGATGCACACTATATGCTTTTCACTTTTAGATGCCTAAGAATCAATACTCAAATCAAATCATCAACCAATAAAATAATAAGAGTACTTATCTTGATCGGTAGTTGACTTAGCTTTTTCTGCATCTTGTCCAATGATATTAGAAATACCTATTTCTGCAAGATAACTTATGAAACACTTGAAAATGGGGTTAGCATAAGGGGGCCTACTTAGGCCATTGTACAAAATTTCTTGTAGGTGCAATAGTCAAGCCCCCTAGGTCCTTTTAGATGACCTCTAGAAAAAAAAAGTGGAAATTGACCTTTGGATAATTAATCATAAAACAATAATGCAACAATAGAGAAGTAGAAGGTCTGAGGTGTAGACCAATTGGTTCATCCAAACCCCATAATGGGGGGTGGAGGTCCACTTTTCAAATCTCGGGCCTCATCGGACTGAATGCTTGTCCCTTTCCTGGTGATTTAAGTGGCGTAAAAGTTTTGAAATGATTGTGACATGGCTATTATAGGGGTGAACTGCATGAAGATCTATGTGGCAGCTTTCGAGGTGGATAGTGCAAAATACTATGGTGGCCATAAAAGCTGGACAGCCTACCCATATTCATGGCAACTATCGATTCCTCCATGGTAAAAAAAACAATAGATAAGTAGAAAATAAATTATGCTATCATACCCTAAATGCAATTTAGAAACTACTCATGTAATCAAAATATGACAGATGCCCCTAGTTTAATCTTGGCTAAAATCATACCTCACAGATGGTAGGCACAATAACACTACATGTGAAGTTGTGCTTCATCATAATGGGGCACAATATCGCTTTTGTGAGTGAAAACCCTAAATTAGGGTTTTTAAAGTCACACCTCACCAGGACATGGCAAAATTCCCTTCAGAGAAATGAAAAATAAAAGATAAATGTAGAGCGTAAATAAATGTAGAAAACAAAGTGCACACAACCTGATGGATAACACAAAATCTAGTAGAAGATATCAAGGTATCCAAATGAGCACTCTCTTTCCTTTTGAACTACAATATGAATCCACCAAACCACACAACAATCCAAATCAATGCAGTAGAAGGTCAATTCTAAAATTCACACTTGGGGGTTACATTGTATGACCACTAAATAATCATAATAATTTTGATCTTAATTAATTTCCAAGATTTATTGCTTGTATCTCTCTAGGAGTGGGATCAACCCCTCCTTATATAGATGAAAATTAGGGTGAAATAAGTAGGAAAACAAACATACGCCAACGTCAAACGTGCTAAAAATGTTAAACCCAGGTTTTAATAATTTAAAACTCTAAAAATAGTTAAATCGTACCTTGTGCCGGTGGGGTACAATATCGCTTCTAGGAAGTAGCGCCCCATCGTAACCAGGTGCAATTTTTCTAAAAGTATAAATAAAATCTAGGTAGGGGGAAAAGGGGCTTACCCTTGCCTAAGGCAAGGGTTAGGGACCTCTTAGGGAATCTAAGGAAGATTGCCCACTAAAATTAGGTTAATTATTTATGCCTATATTTTCCCCCTCTTTGATGCATTTAAGGCCAAGTAAATGCATCAAGGAAAAGACTCCTATGGGCAAAAGATGCAACACACACACAAAGGAAAAGGAGTGGCCAGGTTTTGACAAATGGGTGGTGTAAGAGGGGTACCATGAAAGCATATTTTGGACTCTTGCACACTAGGTGAGGCATTACTACCACTAATGCCTCTATGGCTAGGGTACCCCCTCAAGTTTCGAAAGGAAAGGAGCCTCATTACGAAACTCAAAAAGATAAAGAAAGAAAGAAAAAATAGAACATAGATACACAAAGATAAAAAAAAATAGGTAAGAAAGAAAATATTATGGGGTACAACATGAATCTAATGCAGCTAGCATGAAATGCATATAATAAATGGAAATATAGAACAAGGGAAGAGAAGAGGAATGAGAAGAAGGAGAAAAATAAGCTTCAAAGGTCAATCATCTAAAATCAAGAAGAAGTCTAAATCAGAACCCTAACTAGAGGGTGTTATGCTCAAAATATGGTCCATGTATGGAGTGAAACCTATTGTGGGTATATTACTCACTAAGATGGATAGATGGGCAAAATATGGAGCGTAACCCGCTATGGATGATTGCTCGCTAGTGATTGCTATGGGGTGATTACTCACTAGGATGTATGTTGAGACCTACTGAAGTGGCCAAGGAGTTGATCCTGTAATGGGGTGTTGAGCCCGCTGAGTCAAATAGAGACATAACCTGATAGGGATGATATATGATGTATGTTGATGCGAATGATGTATATGCTAGTACTACCCTATAGGTTGTATGCATATGTATGTAGGAGCCAATCAATGTGAGCATAACACAATATCAGTGTGTACACATGTTAGAAGAAATAAGTGAAAGAAAATGAGGAGCAAAGAATTGTGCATGTGTGCCCCATACTTGAATTTTCAACAAGTGAAAAAAAATCAAGAGGGAGGAAGTGTGATCAAACAAAGAAGAGAAGAATGTATATACTTTTTTGAATCAAAGAAGGCAAAATAGAAATAACTATCATGCAAAATACAAGAATATGCCAAAGGAGAATTTTATTCCTTAAATTTGACAAGAGATGATGAACATTATAAAAATTTTCAAAGTCAAGGAATACAATAAGAGGAGAGCAGAAGAATAATGCAGGAGAAAACCAAGAATAGAATTCGAGAAGAAAATAAAAAAAGGGACGAGGGGTCCTAGGTTGGGGTTTCACTAGGCATCAGAGCCCTAGTGAGAATGCAATTCATGTGAGCTACAACATAACTAGGTATCATCACATACCATTATTGTGAATCCCTAGAAACTATATGAACAAGAAACTATGATCAAGAAACAATGCAAATATTACAAGCAATATGTAATAAAAAAATGTCAAGCAATCATGCAAAATATGACAGACAAGCATGCAGGCTATGTCAAGCAAACATGCATCATGATCTAACTAAAGGCATATGCAATATGAAAAATGAATCAAGCATAATATATTTTTAAATGCATTATATTCATTGGTTCTTTAAGTTTTTTATCATCCATAGAAGTCAACTTCTAAGCACCTGAACCAAACTTAGATGTTATGACAAAAGGCCACAACCATTTGGGCTGAAACTTACCCCAAATATGAACACAAGCATTAATGTTATTTTGGTTCTCCTCAAGGACAAGGTCTCATCCAAAGCATAATTGAATGCCATACACCTTAGCCAAAGTGAATTAATTAGCCTTATTAATATGCTTTTATCTTTTGCACCCAAGGAGGTCGACGAGATTTAAATATTTGAATTTCAATAGCTTGAAGATTTAAATATTGCTTCCCATTTGGATGTTTGATTTTTTTAGTGCTCATCTCATAGGCTATGATAATTCCATGTATCTCATCCATGCTTAATGTTTTAATATCCTTCATCTCTTCTATTGCTGAAACCTTTGCATCAAACCTCATGGGAAGTGACCTTAAGATTTTCTAAAAAATCTTAGAGTCTTCAATACTTTCTCCAAGTCCAAAAATGGTGTTGACAACCTCATCAACATGGATCAAGTACTTGTCAATATCTTCCTAATATTTCATCTTCAAGTCTTTAAACTTTCTCTTATGGGTTTGAAGTTTTTCCATTTTAACCTTGTCATCTTCTTCTTTGTAACTTGTCCCATGTTTGTTTTTTTGAGGTGCATTGCATGAATTTCACAAAATCTAATTCAAATAACCCACTTAATATTGCATTCATTTCCCTGGTATTATTTTCAAATAGTTTCTTACCATATCTATCTGTGGGAGAAGTTGTAGGTGGTGTGAACCTGTCCTTAATGGATTGCCATATATCATAGTCATGCCCCATAAAATAAGTTTGTATACTTATGCTTCAAAAAGCATAGTTAGTCCCATAAAATAGTGGTGCCATATTTGATGAAAAACCTTCATGGCTAGCCATGTGTATTCTTGTAAGTCTTCCTTCAAGATATTAAGCTTTCATGAAGGAACTTGCTCTCATACCAATTGAATAACTCAAGCTTATACTAAGAGAGGAGGTTAATAGTATAGGATAAAAATTTTCTCTTTTCTTTCCAAATAAATAACTTTAAGTAATCACAATGCAATAATGAAACAATGCACAAATCACCACACACATGAGAGATAAATATTTTACATGAAAACACCCTCTCATGAGAAAACCACTATAAAATATTGCTTATAAATTTCTTCAATAATTTTTTTGGGCACTAACCCATAGGAGACACCAATACCCTATTACATGTTCATGGAGGAGACACTAATACCCTATACAAGTTTTTGGACACCAATCCCCTTGCTCTAGCTCATGGAGACCAATCCATAGGAGACATCAATCCCCTTGCTCAAGTTCATGGATACCAATCCATAGGAGACACCAATCCCCTAGCTTAATTTTATGGACACCAATACACATGAGACACCAATCCCCTAACTCAAGTTTATGGACACCAATAAAAAAGAAACATCAATCCCCTTGCTCATGTTCGTAGACACCAATCCACAGGAGACACCAATACCCTAACTCAAGTTCATGGGCACCAATCCATAGAATATACCAATCCCCTTGCTAAATTTTGTGGACACCAATCCATAGGAGACACCAATCCCCTAGCTCAAATTCATGGAAACCAATCCACAGGAGACACCAATACCCCTGTTCAAGTCTACTCCAAAACATACTTACAAAATATGCTCAAATATACTTCAAAAATTGCTTATAAAACCTACTCAAATCTGCTCCAAAACCTACTCACAAAACCTTCTCAAATATGCTTCAAAACCTACTTGCAAAACCTGCTCAAATCTATTCCAAAACTTGCTCACAAATGAAGAACACAAGCTTATACTGAGAGGGGGGGGTGAAGAGTATAAGACCTCTTTTTACTTTCTCTATTTAACTTCAACTTCGCAAAGCAATGAACCAATAGCAATATCAAAGCAATGCATAAAGCAACACACAATGAGACACCAATTTTAACGTGGTTCACCCAACATGGGCTACCTCCACAAAACTTTTCTCTAAAAATATTTCTCAAAGTTCTTTGGGAATCCTTCCCAATTACAATGTTTATGAGCCTCAGCCCAAAGGAGAAACCTTCCCCTACTCAAGTATTTATGAGCCTCTACCCAAAGGAGAATCCTTCCCCTTCTCATGAATTTATGAGCCTCCTACCCAAAGGAGAATCCTTCCCCTCCTCACAAATTTTTGAGCCTCCTACCCAAAGGAGAATCCTTCCCCTCCTCATCAATTTATGAGCCTCCTGCCCAAAGGAGAATCCTTCCCCTCAGCTCTGGAAATGATACTTCAGAAGATCACCTACCTCTTATTTTGCTATCATGTGGAAATCCGTTCCACAGAAGACCTCCTGTCCTTAATGCTCAGCCTCAAGAGACCTATGTCCTCACTGATCACCTCCACAAAAACTCATCAACCTGTACTAAACATAGTCAGTCGATCCAGCACAAGTCTTCCTCACTCTGTCAGATCTATCCCAAGCTCCCCTTGACTTGAGGCTCTCCCCCTTACTCATATCTCTCCCCATTTGTCATCAATGGCAAATGGTCACCTTTGGGGCTTGGGACTAAGAATGAGCCTCTTAGCTTATTCCCTCCCCCACCTCCTATTGAGGTGATTAATTTTGGGGTGGGAGTAAAACTCCTATTAGGCACTGATCTTCATCAATGTCTATAGCTGCCTTACCATGTCTTCTCTTGTTCTCCTTGTCCATATTCCTATTCCTGTTCTTGTCATTGTTGTTGTTCTTGTTATCATTCCTGTTCTTATCCATGTCTTGATTCTTGTGCCTGTTCATACCCATGTTCCTGTTCTGTACCTTGGAATTTCAGATCTACACTGTCTAGCTATGTGACCTTCATTGTTGCACTTATAACAACTAACAATGTTATTTATTTGAGGCATACCTGATCTTTGACTCCATCTGTTCTGACCAACCCTATTCTTGTTATTAGCCTTGCAATAAACAACCTTATGCCCAAACTGTTTACAAGAGTAGCAATACCCTTGACCACCTCTGAATTTGTCATTTACCTTCCTCACTTGATTCATGTAATGTGAAGCCATGTGACCAAACATGTGACAAGCAAAACATCTACCATTAAAATTTCCTTGATTTGACCTCTTAGGTCCTGTAAATTTTCTCCCCTTTTTCTGATTCTTGCTTTCTGATTCTGTGCATCTATCACTCAAGGACTCTTTTTTTGAAGTACTTTTCTCATCAGAACTCTCTTCCTTTCAGAATCTCTTACTAGATTCCCCAGCAAATTTGCCAACCTGTTCCATGTGTTTCTTACCAAAACCAAGACCTGTTTTATCTGTTGTCCTTCTTTGATCTTTGATGATTGACTTTACCTTTTTGGTGCTATCTTAAAACCTGTAAAATCAATGATTCTAGCATTCTTATTTCTTTCCTTTTTCAAAGCACTAAGATCACTAACAAGTTCGGCTTCAAGATCTACTTCACCATCCTCTATAACTTCCACTATTTGTTTGCCTTTTGAAAAATCAATGACTTTTTCAGATTTCTTATCAATAGAGGTGCTACCCTTTTCTAAAGCCATACAAATATCTTCCTTACAATTTTTTGAAGCATCCTCATACATAATATAACTAGAAATCAATCCATAATTTGTGCAATCATCCTCAAGATGTCCAAAATTTCCACCTCTAAAACATTTCATAAGGACAAATCTATGTTTCTTTTTGTAGATTAAAAATACACGCCAAACAGAAAGATAAAACCACAAGAATGGAATACAGGAAAGTTGCACAAAACAGACGATTTATATTAATCGATGGAGTTTAAAAACTCCTTTTTGAATACAACTGGGCCTGTAACCCTTTTTGTGATACAAAAATTACAAGTTATGCTAGGGTTCTCCGAAACCCTAGCTGGCACGAACGGTGGCGCTTTCGAAGATCGTATCTTCAATCCCAACAGAGTGAGTGGGCTTTGTCGTATCCCTTGCTTGGACCACTCCAGCTTAATCAGCTGCCATCAATAAACTAGATATGTCATCAAAAACCTGCACACATTAACACTATCAAGGAGTTAGAAATTAATGAGAGGGCTCCACTGCGTGAGCCCTCAGAAATAATCTAAAACCTTATAAAAATGGAATGCAGGAAATCAATAACAGACTAATACATAAAATACGGCTACTTGCTTTAAACTAATTTATACATATTCTTTGTTAACACAGCTAGACCAGGTGACACCTGGAAGTAATGTTGTTGTCAGAATAGGCTGTGGAATGCGCCCTGGTGCACTCGCCGAATGCCCACGTGCTTCTGGATCTAGATTACAGACGCCGGTCTGAGTCTGTGGCTGAAGGTAAATGCCCGTGGGCACTTGTTAAACGCCCATGGGCACTTGGTAAACGCCCACGAGAACTTGGTGAAGGGGTAAACGCCGGTGGGCACTTGCGACAGGAATGGGAGATTCTGCAGAGTGCTGCAGAAGGAATGGCGGCGAAAGCGGCGATGAAAGTGGTGATGGATGCGGCAAAAGGGTAGCGGAAGAGAGGAGATAACGGTAGAAGAATTAGAATCAGAGATAGAAGTAGCAAAAGACCTAGGTGAAGAAGATAGGTAGCAGACATAGATAGGGTTTGAGCCATCAAAGTGACTCGATTTATAATCCACTCTTAGGGCACACTTTAGGGTTTTAACGACACTTTGAACGTGTGGCTAAGATTAAAGCGGATCCAAGGGTAGAGAATAAATTTTGGTTGTGGAATGGATTAAGATGGATGGACGGATGAGATTAAATGAAGGATGGACGGCTCAGATTAAATCACTTAAACTATTATTTAAATATATATATTAAAATATTAAAATATATATATAAAATATTAATTTAAATAAATTTGGGGATGAAAAATGGTGGGAAAGGTGAAATTGGGCCAAATAATGGCGGGAAAGTGTGAATTTGGGCCAAATAATGGCGGGAAGGTGGATGACCGACATGTGGCTGACAGGAAGGTATAGATGACTTGCAAGTGGCTAGATTTTGGTGTCTACAGATGCCCCTTTTTGAGCTGCTTTGTGTGAAGACAATGCAACACAAAAAATTAGGACACCTGAAAAGCTGGATCAGACGCAACTCTCTCTCAAGACTAAAGCACAACTTTGAAGACCAAAGAATAAAAAAATGTTTAAAATTCATCAGCTTACCCCCTCAATTGGCGAGCGAGAATGGTTCTCACAAGCCAATTGGAAGAAATTCGAAAGAAAATGAACCGTGTTTGCCCCAACGGTGAAAAGGGGTTGGTGTATGAACCATCTATTTATGTCCCAACAGAAAAGGGGTTGGTGTACAAACCAGAAAATAATATGATTGAAGACGATATGAGTGATGTGAAAGGTGAACCGTTTTCTGCCCCAACGGTTAGAAAGGGATTTTTGCCAAATTTTGAATTCCATTATCATGTAAGATGAATTCTACTATTAGGAAAGTTAAAAATTGATAACGGATGCCCCAACTCCTATGGGTGAATCCATACTGTTGATGAAATTGCCTTGTTGGCACCATTGATATGCAGAGATGCAATATGAAAGAGTCCAGAACTTCAGAGATGCTCCTAGTGACTGTATGGATAATTCCTCGGGTCGGAACCAATCAACCTAGGTAGCCTTAATCTCTAGTAAGACTCAAAATAATGATGATATTGAAGATTTGTCCACGTTTAAGGCCCCATGAACTAGGCCATCAATGACAACTGTTGAGCAAATTAATCTTGGTATGAGGTCACTTAAAAAGTAAGATACCCAGAATTGATTTCCAATTTTCAAACAGTGAAATAATTGATGATGATAAATGGTAAGTGTCCTTATGGTGGTTTAATCCTCTTATCGAATTGCATGGATGCAAATCACTGCAATCGCCAAGGTGATAGAATATACCACTAGATACGAGGTTTACTTTAATTTAATTTGGCAAAAATATGCATGATTAACGATAGATCAGAAGAATTAATGAATGTGGTTAATTTTGTAAAGGTTTTGAATATTTTTAACCCAATTTGTAAATCAATGATTAATGATGCGCTTTTTGAGCAAAATGACAAAATTTGTTTCCAAAACTGTTGTAACCTTCAAAAAATGTTTTATTATGATAAGAAGAATGGATGGATGCAATTTGATGAAATTTAGAGGAGGTAAGCTTCAATTTTGTAAGTTTTGTTCTTTTATTCCATACTGACATCAAACGCCGATATGCATTTGGAGGTGGAAGAAACGCCTGCCAGTGTTTGAATGCATCATGAAATGCCCGACTGTGTTTGAATGTGCCATGAAATGCCCCACTGCATTTCAAGGCACCAAAACCAGCTATTTAAACAGTTTCAGCGAGAATTTTGCTCATTTGTGCGTTCAAGATTGAGAGAAGTGCGTCTGAGGGAGTGAAATGAAGTGAAGTGAAGTGAAATGTTGTGTAGGAGAGTGAAGCACGCGGTAGATATGGCAGAGATGGGAGCGGACGCACCAGTGCAGTCAGCTAAGGTATTTGTTTATTTAAGCAAGTGCTTTTATTTGTTTTTTTTTTTTTTTGTTTTTTTTTTTTTTTTTGAAACAAACTTGTAACCAATTTTTGTTTTGCATCTTAGGGTGTTAGAGGCACGACATCGATTCTCCCCTATCATTTCGGGGATGAGGAGGTCATTGTCCCAGGAAGACTAGGAGACATTGGAAGCAGTAGGGCTAGCGGAGGCAGCCCGGTTGGAGGTAGTTCGGGCAGATGAGGGGTACCTCTCGGCTTTGGCCGAGAGGTGGGATCCGGATCGGGGGACATTCCAGCTCCCGACTGGAGAGATGACGGTGACGCTTGAGGGTGTATATCGCATCCTCAAGGTGCCTGTGGAGGGGGTGCGGATGGAGGTTGGACGAGATAGGGCCACGAAGATGGCCAAGTTGTTTGGGGATGACTGGAGGGAGATCCAGACAGAGAGTGGTGGGATTCCTTACTTGGCCATGTATATGGCCAAGGAGTTGGTAGCAGTGGAGGAGCTGATGATGTTCGTATTGGCCAACATTGTGGCCCCGAAAAGCACCGGGTGCAGGTTTCCATGGAACCTGATGGGTGTAGTGAGCGAGATGCTCACTAATAGGGTAGTGTATGCCTGGGCGCCCATTTTATTGGTGTAGGTGTACCGTGAGTTGTATGAGGTTCAAAGGCGGGGCCGAAAGGGCCTAGGCTATAGTTTGGTTCTCCAGTGCTGGGGCTGGGAGCACTTCAGAGTGGCTCGACCGGAGAATACCAAGCCAAAGAACCTACCATTAAGCTTTATCATGATGTAGCAATGAAGTTGCTCTCTAAGTTTGATTGGTATGAGATCACTAGTTTGCCTCGTTCAACTAATAGATTTGCGGATGCCATGGCCTCTCTTGGATCATTGATTCCAAAGGACTCCCTTGGAGAGGTACAACCCCTAATCATTTCCACAATCTCTAAGTCTGCAATTGTCCGTGCTGAGTCTAAAGATGAAAAATATGTTTGCTTTATCCATTCGGATCCATATGAGCCTTGGTCTAGTGATATAGTAGCCTTCCTCAAGTTTGGAACACTTCCACCTGATTTGTCTCGAACTGCCCGCCGTTGCTTTAAGCAAAAGGCAGCTCGTTTTGTTCTTTTGGGGGATGTGTTGTATAAACGTGGATATGATGGAGTACTCCTCCGTTGTCTAGAAGCAGGTGAAACACATAGAGCTATTGCTGAAGCCCATGATGGTACTTGTGGTGGTAATTTTAGTGGAATGGCCATTACGAAGCGTATTTTACGTATGGGGTATTATTGGCCCACTATGAAACAAGATTGTTGCAAATATGTTAAACAATGTAAAAAGTGTCAAGAACATGCTAATTTAATCCATATACCATCACAAGCTTTACAGCCCATCCAAAGCCTTTGGCCCTTCTCATAATGGGGTCTCGATTTAATTGGCAAGATTTCACCTGCCTCTTCAGGACAGCATACTTTCATCATTACAGCCATTGAATACTTCACAAAGTGGGTTGAAGCTATTCCTCTAACCAGTATGACAGGTCCTAGAATTGTGGAGTTTATACTTCACCATATCATTTGTCGTTTTGGTATTCCCTCTAAAATCATTTCTGATAACGACAAGTCTTTTAAGAATAAGGATGTTCGAGCTCTTTGCGAAAAGTATCATATCCAACATAGTTTCTCAACTCCTTACTACCCACAAGCCAATGGACAAGTTGAAGCTTCCAATAAGACCATAATTGCTATTCTTAAGAAACTTGTTAAAGAAAATCATAAAGATTGGCATACACAAATCCCCTTAGCATTATGGGCTTATAGAACAAGCATCAGAACTCCCATTGGGGCAATGCCATTTTCTTTGGTCTATGGAGCTGAAGCAATCATGCCTCTTGAGCTCGAGATCCCTTCCTTGCAAATTTCTTTGCAGGAATTTATCGATGATGATACTGCTAGACAAGCACGTCTTGATCAACTCACACTCATAGATGAAAAACGAATCAATGCTTTAGAGCATTTGCGAGTTTATCAAGACCGATTGAAATGTGCTTACAATGCCAAAGTTCATCTAAGAGAATTTCAAGTAGGGGATCTTGTCCTTAAAGAAAATCAACAAAACACCAATGCATTGCCACATCTTCGAGATAAATTCACGGCTAATTGGTTAGGTCCATATATGGTCACTGAAAGAGTGGGTAATGGAACTTATAGACTTGCCAGTTTGGAGGGAGAGGAAGAACCCGAACCACTTAATATTATACACTTGAAGGCATTTTACACATAGTTTGAATTTTATATGTATATATATACATGGCTTGTAAAAAAAAAAAAAAAACAAAACACAAAATAATTTGCATTTCATTGTTAGTTGCATACATCTCATTCAAAAACATTGCATTTCATATGCATACATCTCATTGAAAACCATAACATTTCATTTTCAGCCATAGTTGCATATCATGTTAGAGACCATTCTATCTTTTGGATATAAAATTTGGTCAAGCAAAAGTCATGTTGCCTTAATTAGGGGCACCTTCATAAAATCCATCAAACCGAATTGTCATTCGTATATCCATTTTCCATTTGCACATATTTACATTGCCAAAATGTTTTCAGTCACTCAGCCATTTCTAGTGTTTTAAGCAAACTTCGAAATGCATGTTAAAGTTCTCTAGGACCATATCACAAATTACACTAAATAAAATCTTGAGTATTGGGAAATGATTTCAAAAGCGGTCTTGAACCTATCACATTTTCACATATTAAAAACATCTTGTGTCAAAGAAAGATAACACCATCCTTGGGTTGTGCCTTGAAGTGAAAAGGGTAATCCTCGTTTGTCCTATCATGCAAACATAGTCCATAAAATAGTGGTTCTTACCACTATCACAAGCAATCACAAAATATAAATATAAACAAAGTAGTAAGGATAGGGTAAAATTCTCATCATACTTCGGTTGAGAATCCGATTCCCCAAAGCTCTAAGGAAATGAACATTTTTCACACACCATTGATCCCAAATAAGTTGTAAGGATCGTACTACTTGTCCAGTCAGATCGGATAGGTAGTCATCCCCAAGGCTTACAAAGGTCAAAAACAACATGGACTATGGAGTTAACCTTCACCGGGGCTATAGACGCTTGACTGGCAGTGGAGTATACTCATTGCGTGGCGACATGTCTCTCCTCAAAGAGAGACCTCTGAATGCTCATACGGACAAACTAGCTTCGGGGTCTTATCCATAATAGGGTTACTTAATTTATGCAAGATGAGGTTAATGAACACACTCACACACACAGGTTTTTTATTGCCTAGAGTCACTACCATGCTTCTGATTTGGTTAATGAACTCACATGCACACACATTTGGTCCTAGTTGAATTAGGCAGTATTAGTAAGTTTGTTTGATACCACTAGCATGTTTGAGTCTTTGTAAAACATTCTTCCTCCATATTTTCTTCCATATCAACCTCCATATCTTCTTCCATATTCATGTCATTCCATACGTCATCCATTCACAAGCCACCAAGTTCGGTGCCCCTGATTAAACAATTATGATAACAGTTGGCTAAATCTAACTATCTAAAAGTAAGAGTGCTTCTTAGTGCATATTTCATTTACTTAGTCTCGCATTAATCATCTATAACTTTGCATTCCATTCCATCACATAAACATTAAAACATATCAAAACATGCATCACAAAAACATAGGCATTCATAAAAAAAAAAGTAAAACACTAAAAATAAAAGCCATGTATATATATGTATAAAGATCAAAATGTACAGTGAATGCCAAAAGGCTACAAAATACAATAGAGCACCAAGGCTCATAAAGAGTGCATCTAAGCACTAAGCTAACCATCAAAAGAGGACCCCTATGACCTAGTAGGAGCCCTAGACCTAGTGGCATGCCTAGACTCACTACGCCTAGAGACAGAAGAGGATGGAGGATCAGGCAACACAATGTGATGCCTAAACAATGTGTCCTCCATAGCCTCAATGTAATGAGTCCTAGACCTAAGTCTAGATATGTCTATCCCGTGTCGCCGCTCTCGCTCCACTAGCTCTACCTGGAGTCTCGTCACCCTGTCATCCTGGGGCACCCTAGTCGCTCCATCCAAGTTCGCCTGCATCTGGCCCATCCTCCCCTCCTGAACAGCTATCAGGGCATCCCGATCTGCAAGCTATTGCTCTAGCTGAGCTATCATATCATCCCGGACTGCTAGCATAGCATCACACTCTGCTATCTGTTGCTGCAGCTACGCCAGATCATCCTCGTGCCCGCTAGGGGGTACCTCCCTAGTCTCTCCTGCGGCATTTCCTAGGCCCTCGCCATCATCCTCCTTGTCATCTTCACTCCCCGGTGTCTATCGTACCATCTTCCCATTTTGCCTTCGACTGTCAGCTCAAAGGCGGGGACCCTCCCTGTGCTTGGGAACCTCTACGGTTCCCTCATCCTCTCCAGCTCCAATAGCCACCAATGGTGGCTCCCACCTCGGCTCTGCGGCCATCCATGCTGCATACTCAACTGTTACCCCGACGTCATCCATGTCAGGGATCTCCATGTCCTCATCGTCCTCTATCACCTCTCTCCATGGCTCGGCACATGGCAAATCCACCTCTGATCTGTCTCCGGTAGCGCACTGGATCACTGGGGACATCCTGTCTCAATCCGACCTGGCGAAGCACTCGAGACATCTGTATATACTCCGCCTCGCTGTGGCCTCGACCCACTACCCATCTAGCCTATTGCACCCATCTCAGATGCTCTCCATCACCGATCCACCGTGCCTCCCGCCAGGGCCTCCAAATGACTTGGGCATCTGTCAAGTCCACCCATAAACTCCTATACCATTGCCCCGATCTCACGGGGCAGCTCGGTTGTCTCTCCTCCGCCACTAGCCATCTCCTACCATAAGCCTGGCTCATGTCCCAGTAAGCACATGGTAACCCCTCTGGTCGAGCCACTCTGAAGTGCTCCCAGCCATAGCACTGGAGAACCAAACTGCATCCTAGGCCCTTCCGTCCCTGCCTTCGAACCTCATACAACTCCCGGTACACCTACACCAATAAAACGGGTGCCCAGGCATACACTACCCTATTAGTGAGCATCTCGCTCACTACACCCATCAGGTTCCATGGAAACCTGCACCCGGTGCTATTCGAGGCCACAATGTTGGCCAATACGAACATCATCAGAGCCTCCACCGCTACCAACTCCTTGGCCATATACATGGCCAAGTAAGGAATCCCCCCGCTCTCCGTCCGGATCTCCCTCCAGTCATCCCCAAAAAACTTGGCCATCTCCGTGGCCCTATCTCGTCCAACCTCCACCCGCGCCCCCTCCATGGGCACCTTGAGGATGCGGTATACATCCTCAAGCGTCATCGTCATCTCTCCAGTTGGGAGCTGGAACGTCCCCCGATCTGGATCCCACCTCTCGGCCAAAGCCGAGAGGTACCCCTCATCTGCCCGAACTACCTCCAACCGGGCTACCTCCGCTAGCCCTACTGCTTCCAATGTCTCCCAGTATTCCTAGGAAAATGACCTCCTCATCCCCGGAATGATAGGGGAGAATCGGTTTCGTGCCTCTAACACCCTAAGCTGCAAAACAACAAAACAAAAATTGGTTACAAATTTTTTTCCAAAAAAAAAAAAAACGCAAAAAAAAAAAAAAAAAAAAAACAAATAAAAGTACTTGCTTAAATAAACAAATACCTCAGCTGGCTGCACTGGCATGTCTGCTCCCATCTCTGCCATAGCTCCCACGTGCTTCACTCTCCTACACAACCTTTCACTTCACTTCACTTCATTTCACTCCCTCAGACGCACTTCTCTCAAGCTTGAACGCACAAATGAGCGAAATTCTCACTGAAACTGTTTAAATAGTTGGTTTTGGTGCCCTAAAATGCAGTGGGGCATTTCATGGCGCATTCAGATGTAGTGGGGCATTTCATGATGCATTCAAACACCGACGAGCGTTTCTGCCACCTCCAAATGCATACCGACGTTTGATGTCAGTATGGAATAAAAGAACAAAACTTACAAAATTGAAGCTTACCTCCTCCAAATTTTATCAAATTGCATCCATCCATTCTTCTTATCATAATAAAACATTTTGTGAAGGTTACAACAGTTTTGGAAACAAATTTTGTCATTTTTCTCAAAAAGCGCATCATTCATCATTGATTTACAAATTGGGTTAAAAATGTTCAAAACCTTTACAAAATTAACCACATTCATCAATTCTTCTGATCTATCGTTAATTTCATTCATTCTTCTTTCATCATGCATATTTTTTCCAAATTAAATTAAAGTAAACCTCGTATCTAGTGGTATATTCTATCACCTTGGCGATTGCAACGATTTGCATCCATGCAATTCGGTAAGAGGATTAAACCACCATAAGGACACTTACCATTTATCATCATCAATTATTTCACTATTTGAAAATTGGAAATCAATTTTGGGTATCCTACTTTTCAAGTGACCTCATACCAAGATCAATTTGCTCAACAGTTGTCATTGATGGCCTAGTTCATGGGGCCTTAAACGTGGACAATCTTCAATATCATCATTATTTTGAGTCTTGCTAGAGATTAAGGCTACCTAGGTTGATTGGTTTCGACCCGAGGAATTATCCATACAGTCACTAGGAGCATCTCTGAAGTTCTGGACTCTTTCATATTGCATCTCTGCATATCAATGGCGCCAACAAGGTAATTTCATCAACAGTATGGATTCACCCACAGGAGTTGGGGCATTCGTTATCAATTTCTAACTTCCCTATAGTAGAATTCATCTTACATGATCATGGAATTTAAAATTTGGCAAAAATCCCTTTATAACCGTTGGGGCAGAAAACGGTTCATCTTTCACATCACTCATATCGTCTTCAATCATATTATTTTCTGGTTTGTACACCAACCCCTTTTCTGTTGGGACATAAACAGATGGTTCATACACCAACCCTTTTTTCACCGTTGGGGAAAAAATGGTTCATTTTATTTCGAATTTCTTCCAATTGGCTTGTGAGAACCATTATCGCTAGCCAATTGATGGGGTAAGCTGATAAATTTTAAACATTCTTTTATTCTTTGGTCTTCAAAGTTGTGCTTTAGTCTTGAGAGAGAGTTGCGTCTGATCCAACTTTTCAGGTGTCCTAAGTTTTTGTGCTGCATTGTGTCTTCACACAAAGTAGCTCAAAAAGGGGCATCTGTAGACACCAAAATATAGCCACTTGCAAGTCATCTATACCTTCCTGTCAGCCACATGTCGATCATCCACCTTCCCACCATTATTTGGCCCAAATTCACACTTTCCCGTCATTATTTGGCCCAATTTCACCTTTCCCGCCATTTTTCATCCCCAAATTTATTTAAATTAATATTTATATATATATATATATTTTTTAATATTTTAATATTTTAATATTTTAATATATATATTTAAATAATAGTTTAAGTGATTTAATCTGAGCCGTCCATCCTTCATTTAATCTCATCCGTCCATCCATCTTAATCCATTCCACAACCAAAATTTATTCTCTACCCTTGGATCCGCTTTAATCTTAGCCACAAGTTCAAAGTGTCGTTAAAACCCTAAAGTGTGCCCTAAGAGTGGATTATAAATCGAGTCACTTTGATGGCTCAAACCCTATCTATGTCTGCTACCTATCTTCTTTGCCTAGGTCTTTTGCTACTTCTATCTCTGATTCTAATTCTTCTACCGTTATCTCCTCTCTTCCGCTACCCTTTCGCCGCATCCATCGTCGCTTCCGTCGCCACTTTCGCCACCATTCCTTTTGTAGCACTCTGCAGAATCTCCCATTCCTGTCGTAAGTGCCCACGGGCGTTTACCCCTTCACCAAGTGCCCGCGAGCATTTACCAAGTGCCCACGGGCGTTTAACAAGTTCCCACGGGCATTTACCTTCAGCCACAGACTCAGATCGGCGTTTGTAATCCAGATCCAGAAGCACGCGGGCATTCGACAAGTGCACCAGGGTGCCTTCCGCAGCCTATTCTGACAACAACATTACTTCCAGGTGTCGCCTGGTCTAGCTGCGTTAACAGAGAACAAGTATAAATTAGTTTAAAGCAAGTAGTCGTATTTTATGTTTTAATCTGTTATTGATTTCCTGCATTCCATTTTTATAAGGTTTTAGATTGTTTCTGAGGGCTCACGTAGTGGAGCCCTCTCATTAATTTCTAACTCCTTGATAGTGTTAATGTGTGCAGGTTTTTTATGACAGATCCAGTTTATTGATGGTAGCTGATTAAGCTGGAGTGGTCCAAGCAAGGGATACGACAAAGCCCACTCACTTTGTTGGGATTGAAGATACGTTCTTCAGAAGTGCCACCGTTCGTGCCAGCTAGGGTTTCGGAGAACCCTAGCATAACTTGTAATTTTTGTATCACAAAAAGGGTTACAGGCCTAGTTGTATTCAAAAAGGAGTTTTTAAACTCCATCGATTAATTTAAATCGTCTGTTTTGTGCAACTTTCCTGTATTCCATTCTTGTGGTTTTATCTTTCTGTTTGGCATGTATTTTCAATCTAGATGGGTCTAAAGGTTTAAAATCAGGTAACGTTAATTGATTTGTGCTATATAAATTGTTGAATATGACCGCATATGGTTCATCTAAAGGTGTGAATTGTCGCTTGGGACGATTGTTTTGCCAAGGTCGAGTTTCCATGGTTGGCCCAGTATTGGGAGCTGGTTGAGTAGGGGCGGGTACCGCATGATATGCAATTGGTTGCGGTTGAATTTGCATTACTTGTTGTTGTTGAGCCATTACGGGCTGACTCGCCACCACTTGATTAACTTGGTTAACATTTGAGGTTGTACTAGCCTGTGTTTGTTTGTTTTGGCCATAATTATTATTTTGTTGTTGGCCCTTTTGTTGCCATTATTTTCTACGGGGTTTTAAAACACCCTCTTGGACTTTAATGTCTTCTATGATACTTGCTTGGGCCAAAGCCTCTTCAAAAGTCCTGTATTGTTGTAATTGGAGTAACCAAGAGATAGGTTTTAGACAACTCGGGTAAACATTTTGGTTAACTCCTCCATTGGCAGGGAGAATGGCAGTTTATTAATGATAGCCCTCCAACGGTTCCCAAAGTCATAAACAGTCTCATCGTCATGTTGCTTGAGCTTGTATAAGTTGGACAATGAAACTCTCTTTTGTACATTTAAGGAGAATCGTTCTAAAAATAGATTAATAAATTGCTCGTAAGCATAAATGCTATGGTGAGATAAATGATTATACCATTGTACATCATCTCCTCCTAATTTCTGAGGAAAAGTTCTGAGCATAAGAGCGTCATTATTTTGGATTCTAAAGCAGGCATGCATGAATGAGCTCACATGTTCATGAGGATCCTCAGTTCCTCGAAATTTGTCAAACTTCGGTAATGTGAAATCAGTCGGATATGGTGGTGAAGGTACCGAAGGATGAATTGGTTGATTGATCAATGACCTTAGCGTAGGTTTTTGACTAAATGAGCCAGGCGCGTTAAGCATAAGGTTGTCAATCTGTTGTTGCATAGCATGGAGTCGAGAATCTTCATGAAAATTCTGACTCGTTTGATGATTATGATGATGTAATGGAAGAGTGGAAAATTGATGAGATGGGATGAAATTGCCTGAATTAGGCGGTGTGGAATGGATAGGTTGTTGGTATGGATGATACCGGAAAGAAGGTGATTGGTTTGAATGATGAACTGGACTAGGTTGGGAGAAAGGTGGGGTAGGAATGGACACCACCGAAGATTGGGGTACCCAGGTGGGGCCTGAGCTAATAAAAGCTGGCTGGGTAGAAATTGGTTGGGGTGTAGGTTTTACTACGACAGGTGGTTGAGCATTTTGTAGCTGTTGTTGCAAAATCAATTTGTCGATATATTCCTTAACCTTATTAATCTCTAACCCAAGGGAGGTGGGATGATTGGATGAAGGTGGAGGGCAGGCTGCCATGGTAGTCACAGGAGACTGCATAGCAGGGGCAATGAAGTTGGGAGGGCAGGCTACCATGGTAGTCACAGGGGACTGTACAGCAGGAGCAATGAAGGTGGATGAAGTAGGCGATACCTGGGAAGGAACAGTAGACTGTGTCCCAGGTAGGGTGAAACCATAAATGGTTTGGGAAGAAGAGGGTTGAAATTGGTTATGGTTGGAGGAGTTTCCACCAACTTCATAAAGAGAATTAGTGTACACCCGGGTACATGGGGGAGAAGGTGGTCGGGAAGACACTACATTTGTCTCCAAAGGAGAACAATTGAGAATCCGAGAAGATGTTGGAGATGAAGCCGGCTAAACAGATACCACATTAGCCTCAAAAAAAGGATTAGTGTAGACCTAAGTGAAACCAGCAGGTATGGTTGATGCAATATCCTGCTGAAAAATAGAATCTTGCATAGGGGAATCTTGGATTGGCTCAAGGACATAACCAGTGCCATCTCTTAAGTGAGTTTGCACTTGGGCTCAAGGACATAACCAGTGCCATCTCTTAAGTGAGTTTGCACTTGGGCCATATCAATGTGGGTAATATGACAGGAATTGTCTTCCTCCATGGGTATGGCCATGTGATAGACGGTAGAAGGACGTGAAAGACCTGTAGGCGAACCTGCCTGAAATTCACTAGGATAAGTGGCTATGTTGGTGGTGGGGATTTTTTGTGAATTTCCCATTTGATTATTTAGATTTAACATTTTAGATTGATTCCTCGTTAAAACCATGAAGCAATAAATCTAAACAAATTCAAAAAAAGAAGAATGCAAAACTAGAATGATAAATTTACACTACAAAAATTATCAGAAAACAGTCACAACCTAGGTTTCAACCAATGTGTCTTACCTGTGGTTAATTAATTATTTTCTGATCTTAATCTGTAGTAAATTTTAAGTGTCTGATTTATGAGTTTTGCATGTAATCTAATCTTGAATTATTCACAAAAGAAGGTAAAAACTATGGCTAGGAAAGGACAATTCTTACTGGTGATGAAATCCAGCAAGTTTGCTCGGGGGTGACCTATGGTGTCTAAGGTAGAAGTTTAATGGATGGAGATGAATTCCACCGTCACTAAACTTCAAGCAATATCTGGTGATGAAATCCAGATATCACTGTTTTAAATGCAGTATGAAAATGCAATGAATTTTTTTTTTTAATGTTTTAATTATCTAATGTGTACATACAAGGCTATAAATCAGAAGTTCTAATGATCTAAGCAAGAGGCTACTGAAAACATGTCATTTCCTCTGAAGAAGTGGAGTACACCGTTTAAAACCCCCTGCCTACCAATGATATCAGATATCAAAGGAGCAACCTGAAGGTTCGTCCACTTCTCTGCCCGGAATCACCCAATGGCAGGAGTACTATTGACATCCAATCAATAGTCCTACTTAGATAATTAAAACAAATAATTTATATCTATTCTAATATGCAGCTAAGTATGCAAATTTTTTTTTTTTTTAAATGCAAGCAACAATCAATAATGCAATGCAAAGAAAAATGTAATTTAAAAATAACTGTTCTTTTCCAGATTACTTAGTTTTTGTTCATTTTAAAGTAATGATCTGAAAAAGAAACAAAATATGGCGAGAAAAACCAAAAACGTAAAAAGTACAGACACTTACTTGGAAGCCTACGCTTTTTTGTAAAACTGACTTCAAACGCCCACGGGAGTCTGCACAGGCTGAAACGCACCTCTGCGTTTCGTATTGGACTTCCAGACGCCCCTCTGCGTCTGCTACATTTTTTGCAAGCTCAGAAACCCTAGTTCGCTGTAACAGCGAATTTCATGATTTTTGGAACCTGCAAAATGAAACAGAAAACAAGAACAGATTAGTAAAGCAAGTATTTAAAAATATGAAACCCTAGGGGGTCCCACCGTGATCGCCATTTGTAGATTAAAAATACACGCCAAACAGAAAGATAAAACCACAAGAATGGAATACAGGAAAGTTGCACAAAACAGACGATTTATATTAATCGATGGAGTTTAAAAACTCCTTTTTGAATACAACTGGGCCTGTAACCCTTTCTGTGATACAAAAATTACAAATTATGCTAGGGTTCTCTGAAACCCTAGCTGGCACGAACGGTGGCGCTTTCGAAGATTGTATCTTCAATCCCAACATAGTGAGTGGGCTTTGTCGTATCCCTTGCTTGGACCACTCCAGCTTAATCAGCTGCCATCAATAAACTGGATCTGTCATCAAAAACCTGCACACATTAACACTATCAAGGATTTAGAAATTAATGAGAGAGCTCCACTGCGTGAGCCCTCAGAAACAATCTAAAACCTTATAAAAATGGAATGCAGGAAATCAATAACAGACTAATACATAAAATACGGCTACTTGCTTTAAACTAATTTATACATGTTCTCTGTTAACGCAGCTAGACTAGGCGACACCTGGAAGTAATGTTGTTGTCATAATAGGCTATGGAAGGTGCCCTGGTGCACTCGCCGAATGCCCGCGTGCTTCTGGATCTGGATTACAGACGCCGGTCTGAGTCTATGGCTGAAGGTAAATGCCCGTGGGCACTTGTTAAACGCCCGTGGGCACTTGGTAAACGCTCATGGGAACTTGGTGAAGGGGTAAACACCCATGGGCACTTGCGACAGGAATGGGGGATTTTGCAGAGTGCTGCAGAAGGAATGGCGGCGAAAGCGGCGACGGAAGCGGTGATGGATGCGACGAAAGGGTAGCGGAAGAGAGGAGATAACGGTAGAAGAATTAGAATCAGAGATAGAAGTAGCAAAAGACCTAGGCGAAGAAGATAGGTAGCAGACATAGATAGGGTTTGAGCCATCAAAGTGACTCGATTTATAATCCACTCTTAGGGCACACTTTAGGGTTTTAACGACACTTTGAACGTGTGGCTAAGATTAAAGCGGATCCAAGGGTAGAGAATAAATTTTGGTTGTGGAATGGATTAAGATGGATGGACGGATGAGATTAAATGAAGGATGGACGGCTCAGATTAAATCACTTAAACTATTATTTAAATATATATATTAAAATATTAAAATATTAAAATATTAAAATATAAATATTAATTTAAATAAATTTGGGGATGAAAAATGGCGAGAAAGGTGAAATTGGGCCAAATAATGGTGGGAAAGTGTGAATTTGGGCCAAATAATTGCGGGAAGGTGGATGACCGACATGTGGCTGACAGGAAGGTATAGATGACTTGCAAGTGGCTAGATTTTGGTGTCTACACTTTTCTTCTTCTTTTTTTGTTAGGAACAACATCTCATTTACAACATCACTTGAAGAACTTTCACTATCACTACTAGAACACTTACTTGCCTTGTCTAGGTAGAAACTTTTCTTGTGTTTGTGAGAGTACCTCTTTCCTTGATTGCTTTGCTCATATTTATTCTTCCTTTGATGTCTGTGCTTTTCAGAATCCTTTCTCTTATAATCCTATTTATCTTCATCACTTTCATCCTTGGCAGTAGTACAGTTAGTAGCATAATGACCAAAATTTCCACAATTGAAACACTTGACATATTTCATACCTTTGTGCTTTCTTGAGATCTTGCCCTTCTTGTTGTAATATGTCTCTTCATCACTAGAAGACTCATCACTATCTTGAAGCTCTTTACCCTTGGATTTCTTGGTAGCCTTGAAAGCCGCCTCCTTCTTAACATCAACCTTCACTTGAGTTCTCAACTCAAATGTTGTAAGTATACTATGAAGCTCATCCTTTTTCAACTTATCCAAATCCTTAGCTTCCTCAATAGCAAAAATATTTTCACTAAATCTATTTGGAAGAGACCTCAAAATGTTATCACAAATATCATTTTCAGCAAGCTCAAGACCGATTTCCTTCATAGAGTTAACAATCTCATCCATACGAAGCATATAATCACTAATATTTTCTTCATCATTCATCTTGAGTTGTTCAAACATACCTTTAAAGTGTCTCAACTTGGCCTTTCAAACATTTGCATCACCTGTGTGAACCAAATTCAACTGTTTCCACATTTCACTAGCTGTCTTGTAGTGAATCACCTTGGTAAGCTCTACCTTCTGTAAACCCTTTAGGATTGCATTCATTGCCTTTGAATTGCTATGATGTAGGAGCCTCTCTTCCTTAGTAGAAAGACCATGCTCATGAATGGTATACTCATCCTCAATCACTTCCCAAAATTCATTTCCAAGAGCCATAAGATGAAACTTCATCCTAGCACTCCAAAGCTCAAAATCTGCCCCATCAAGAATAGGTGCTGCATTACCACTTGTAGATTCCATTGTGTTCTTTACAATATTTTCCTTCAAGCTGTTAAAATTTTTGAAGGAACCTGCTCTGATACCAATTAAAGAACATAAGATTATACTGAGAGGGGGGGTGAACAGTATAAAACCTCTTTTTACTTTCTCTATTTAACTTCAACTTCGCAAAGCAATTAACCAATAGCAATATCAAAGAAATGCATAAAGCAACACACAATGAGACACCAATTTTAACGTTGTTCACCCAACATGGGCTACCTCCACAAAACTTTTCTCTAAAAAGATTTCTCAAAGTTCTTTGGCAATCCTTCCTAATTACAATGTTTATGAGCCTCAGCCCAAAGGAGAAACCTTCCCCTACTCAAGTATTTATGAGCCTCTGCCCAAAGGAGAATCCTTCCCCTCCTCACGAAATTATGAGCCTCCTGTCCAAAGGATAATCCTTCCCCTCCTCACAAACTTATGAGCCTCCTACACAAAGTAGAATCCTTCCCCTCCTCACCAATTTATGAGACTCCTACCAAAAGGATAATCCTTCCCCTCCTCACAAATTTATGAGCCTCCTGCCCAAAGGAGAATCCTTCCCCTCAACTCTGGAAATGATACTTTAGAAGATCACCTGCCTCTTATTCCGCTAGCACATGGAACTCCTTTCCACAGAAGACCTCCTGTCCTCAATGCTCATCCTCAAAATACCTTTTTCCTCACTGATCACCTCCATAGCAACTCATCAACCTATACTAAACATAGTCAGTCGGTCCAGCACAAGTCTTCCTCACTCTATAAGATCTGTCCCAATTTCAACTCATAAAGCTTGAACAAATCAATCTCTGTTGCACACAAGCCTTATCAAAGACTTGTCAAAACTGTCCTCAGGTTATTCTCAAAGAACCACTTCAACTCTGTCCTCAAGTCCTCTGCTAGGACCTATCCAAATCAGCTCACAAGTCCTCCCTAGAACTTGTCCAAATCAGCTCACAAGTCCTCACTAGAACCTGTCCAAATCAGCTCACAAGTCTTCACTAGAACCTGTCCAAATCAGCTCACAAGTTCATCAAGAAAAACTTGCTTAGCATGAACCCACAAAAAGAATTGTTAGAGACCTAATGTGATTCATCAACCTCATAGAAGCATAAAGAGAATTGTTAGAGACTCAATATGTTTTATACTTAACTCCCAATCTCAATCTCAAATATCATAGAAACATAAAGAGAATTGTTAGAGACTCAATATGTTCTATACTTAACTCCCAATCTCAATCTCAAATCTCATAGAAACATAAAGAGAATTGTTAGAGAATCAATATGTTCTATACTTAACTCCCAATATCAATCTCAACTCAATCTCAATCTCAAAAGAATAAGATAGATGTAGTATGCTTTTCTCAAGAACATGAAACACAACCCAACAATTTCCAACCATGCAATAACTCATATAACAATGATACTCATGTTCTTTCCACAACCAATATATTTTATCAACCAATTAGAGATTTAACAACAATGCTTATAGACAAGGTTTAACCAACATCATTCAACTCAAGATTAACCTTGAAGCATTCAACCAATCACTACATGAAAAGGAAACTAGTAGACATCATTTTCCCTCCAAAGGTATTTGAACAAAATAGCCACCAACATAAATCACCAATGCAAAGAATAACTTGCTCAAATTAATCTCAATGGAGTAAGCCCAAATCATGTATCAAGTAAAGCATTAACTTGATCAAAACAACCTCTATGGAAGCAACTCAACCATCAATATCAAAACAACCAACTACGGGTTTCACCATCTCAATGCAAGTAGCAAGACTTACTAACATAAACCCTAGTGAAAAATGCTTCCTCTTCCTCAACCAGAATTATGCATTCACCCAAAAACTCATCAATGATTTTAATGCATAAACAATCTTCAATATCCAAAAAATGGAATTACACCAACAAGAATACCTAGTAGACAACCTTTTCACTCCAAACTCAATTTCAGAAAATACACCATCACCAATATACATGGAAGAAGTTGCCCATACCTTTGTTTGACGAAGAAGAGAATAGTTCTTCAACCTGTTACCAACACCACCCTCAACTTTGCCACCAAGTTAGGGTTAGATCATAAAAGTAACCACAAAAATATTTATTCCATAAAACACCTTATGACTCCAATCCTTAGTTGTCAACTACCAAAAAATATAAAGAATACAAACAATATATCCTTTTACACCTTATTTATACAAATTAATTAAACCATTCTCAAGGAATAATAGCTTCTAAGCAAATCTCACTCAACAATCAAGCCAAAAATCTCAACCACACACTATCAACCTTATATCTCCAAAGAAGCATTTAACCACAAAAATAATTTTAAATAAATCTGCCCAACCACTTCTTCTTTAACAAAAATGCAGATTTTATCTAAAAAACCTTACCCAAAAAAATTCTTTCAAAAATCACGGGTCAATAGTGCCTCCGAAAAAATTGGAGTGCAAAAAATCTTCTCACACTCCACGATGGGAGTCGAACGCTTGACCTCCCTTCAAGCGCCTTTGCAGAACAGTCGTTGCCACTAGGCCAACGACACTAGCTTGAAGGCTAGCAAGAGTCTCCTTCTCCTTAACCCTTTGGTGGTGGATAAACATGGTGAAAAAATGATAGCCATAGCTTTTACTTCCCAACCTTTGCGCAATTCGAATTTCTTTTACACCATTGCTTTGGACTATAGGTTATGGCTTATATAGCCAAACTTCCATGCTATACACGACGTCGGTGGGAGGATAATTCGAACTTTTTGAATTAATATTATTTTTGCGCCTTCGAAACAACTTTAGGGTTTATGAAACCCTTTTGATTATTTAAAAAATAATCACAGGTCTTTTAGACCTTAGACCTTAGGTGGAGAACCCATTAAATTATTAAAATAATTTAATCACTAAATAAAATAAATAATTAATTAAAAAACCTTAAAAAGGTTTTATTAATTAAGTTATTTAATTAATAAGTGTCTCCAGCCTTTGCATTAAGCCGAGAGTGGTTTTGAGAAAAACCCTTAATGCATCCACCTGGTTTTAATAAAAACCCTTAAACCTGCCATGGTTTTGATAAAAACCTTTTCATCTACCACATGGAATCTCTTCGAAATCTTCTAGAAAATATTCTTTGGAATCTTCAACCTTTGAAGCCAATAAATCCTCTTGACATTAATGCTAGTTCCTTTTGACATCAATGACAACTCATAGATAAGAAGCTAGGATCTCAAACCCAAAATTACCAACAATCTCCCCCTTTGTCATTGATGGCAAACCATGCTTTTCAACAACATTGAAACTCAAAACTGTTGTATAGAAATTAGCTCCACTTGAATTGAGGCTCTCCCCCTTACTCATATCTCTCCCCCTTTGTCATCAATGGCAAAGGGTCACCTTTGGGGCTTGGGACTAAGAATGAGCCTCTTAGATTAGTCCCTCCCCCACCTCCTGTTGAGGTGATTAATTCTGGGGTGGGAGTAAAACTCCCATTATGAATTGATCTTCATCAGCGTCTATATCTGCCTTACCATGTCTTCTCTTGTTCTCCTTGTCCATATTCCTATTCCTGTTCATGTCACTGGTGTTGTTCTTGTTATCATTCTTGTTCTTATCCATGTCTTGATTCTTATGCCTGTTCATACCCATGTTCCTGTTCCTGTACCTTAGAATTTTAGCTCTACACTATCTAGCTATGTGACCTTCATTGTTGCACTTATAACAACTAACAATGTTATTTCTTTGAGGCATACCTGATCTTTAACTCCATATGTTCTGACCAACCCTGTTCTTGTTATTAGCCTTGCAATAAACAACCTTGTGCCCAAACTGTTTACAAGAGTAGCAATACCCTTGAAAGAAATTACCACCTTTGAATCTGTCATTTACCTTCCTCACTTGAGTCATGTAATGTGAAGCCATGTGACCAAACGTGTGACAAGCAAAACATATACCATTAAAATTTCCTTGATTTGACCTCTTAGGTCCTGTAAACTTTCTCCCTTTTTTCTAATTCTTGTTTTCTGATTCTGTGCATCTATCACTCAAGGACTCATTTTATGAAGTAATTTCCTCATCAAAAATTTCTTCCTTTTGGAATATCTTACTAGATTCCCCAGCAGAGTCACCAATCTGTTCCATGTGTTTCTTACCAAAACCAATACTTGTTTTATCTGTTGTCCTTCTTTGATCTTTGATGATTGACTTTACCTTTTTGGTTCTATCTTCAAACCTGTAAAGCTTCTCCTTGTATTCTTTAGTTTCTTCTTTCAAGGAAGACACTTTTTGTTCCAACTCTCTACACTCAAGAACATTAGACTCTAACTTATCCTTAAGTTTCTGTGTCTTAGCTATAGAGAAGTCAAGACTTTCTATAAGCTCATCTCTCTCAATACAACATTCATCCAATTTATCATTGAGTCTAGCATTCTTCTTTCTTTCCTTTTTCAAAGCACTAAGAGCATAAGAAGTTCAGCTTCAAGATCTACTTCACCATCCTCTATAACTTCCACTATTTGTTTACCTTTTGAAACATCAATGACTTTTTTAGATTTCTTATCACTAGAGGTGCTACACTTTTCTGAAGCCATACAAATATCTTCCTTACAATTTTTTGAAGCATCCTCATACATAGTATAACTAGAAATAAATCCATAACTTGTGCAATCATCCTCAAGATGTCCAAAATTTCCACATCTAAAACATTTCATAAGGACAAATCTATGTTTCTTTTCTTCTTCTTTTTCTGTTAGGAACAACATCTCATTTCCAACATCACTTGAAGAACTTTCATTATCACTACTAGAACACTTGCTTGCCTTGTCTAGGTAGAAATTTTTCTTATGTTTGTGAGAGTACCTCTTTCCTTGATTGCTTTGCTCATCTTTATTCTTCCTTTGATGCCTGTGCCTTTCAAAATCCTTGCTCTTATAATCCTATTTATCTTCATCACTTTCATCCTTGGCAGTAGTACAGTTAGTAGCATAATGACCAAAATTTCCACAATTGAAACACTTGACATATTTCATACCTTTGTGCTTTCTTGAGAACTTTCCCTTCTTGCTGTAATATGCCTCTTCATCACTAGAAGACTCATCACTATCTTGAAGCTCTTTACCTTTGGATTTCTTGGTAGCCTTGAAAGCTGCCTCCTTAACATCAACCTTCACTTGAGTTCTCAACTCAAATGCTGCAAGTATACTATGAAGCTCATACTTTTTCAACTTATCCAAATCCTTAGCTTCCTCAATAGCAAAAAACTTTTCACTAAATCTATTTGGAAGAGACCTCAAAATCTTATCACAAATATCATTTTCATCAATCTCAAGACCTAGTTCCTTCATAGAGTTAACAATCTCATCCATACAAAGCATATAGTCACTAATATTTTCTTCATCATTCATATTGAGTTGTTCAAACATACCTTTGAAGTGTCTCAAATTGGCCTTTCGAACATTTGCATCACTTGTATGAACCACCTTCAACTGTTTCCACATTTCACTAGTTGTCTTGCAGTGAATCACCTTGGTAAGATCTGCCTTCTGTAAACCCTTTAGGATTGCATTCATTTCCTTTGAATTGCTATGATGTAGGAGCCTCTCTTCCTTAGTACAAATACCATGCTTAGGAATGGTATACTCATCCTCAATCACTTCCCAAACTTCATTTCCAGGAGCCATAAGATGAACCTTCATCCTAGCACTCCAAAGCCCAAAATCTGCCCCATCAAGAATAGGTGTTGCATTACCACTTGTAGATTCCATTGTGTTCTTTACAATATTTTCCTTCAATATGTTAAACTTTTCGAAGGAACCCGCTCTAATACCAATTGAAGAACACAATCTTATACTGAGAGGGGGGTGAACAGTATAAGACCTCTTTTTACTTTCTCTATTTAACTTCAACTTTGCAAAGCAATGAACTAATAGCAATATCAAAGCAGTGCATAAAGCAACACACAATGAGACACCAATTTTAACGTTGTTCACCCAACATGGGCTACCTCCACAAAACTTTTCTCTAAAAATATTTCTCAAAGTTCTTTGGGAATCCTTCCCAATTACAATGTTTATGAGCCTCAGCCCAAGGGAGAAACCTTCCCCTACTCAAGTATTTATGAGCCTCTGCACAAAGGAGAATCCTTCCCCTCCTCATGAAATTATGAGCCTCCTGCCAAAGGAGAATCCTTCCCCTCCTCACAAATTTATGAGCCTCCTACCCAAAGGAGAATCCTTCCCCTCACAAATTTATGAGCCTTCGGCCCAAAGGAGAATCCTTCCTCTCCTCATGAATTTATGAGCCTCCTACCCAAAGGAGAATCCTTCCCCTTAGCTCTGGAAATGATACTTCAGAAGATCACCTACCTCTTATTTTGCTAGCACGTGGAACTCCTTTCCACAGAAGACTTCCTATCCTCAATGCTCAGCCTCAAGAGACCTATGTCCTCACTGATCACCTCCATAGCAACTCATAAACCTATACTAAACACAGTTAGTCGATCCAGCACAAGTCTTCCTCACTCTTTCAGATCTGTCCCAAGCTCAACTCATAAAGCTTGAACAAATCAATCTCTGCTACACACAAGCATTCTCAAATACTTGTCAAAATTGTCCTCAGGTTCTTATCAAAGAACCACTTCAACTCTGTCCTCAAGTCCTCTGCTAGGCCCTATCCAAATCATCTCACAAGTTCTCCCTAGAACTTGTCCAAATTAGATCACAAGTCCTCACTAGAACCTATCCAAATCAGCTCACAAGTCTTCACTAGAACCTATCCAAATCAGCTCACAAGTTCATCAAGAAAATCTTGCTTAGCATGAACCCACAAAGAGAATTGTTAGAGACCCAATGTGAGTCATCAACCTCATAGAAGCATAAAGAGAATTGTTAGAGACTCAATATGTTCTATACTTAACTCCCAATCTCAGTCTCAAATCTCATAGAAACATAAAGAGAATTGTTAGAGACTCAATATGTTCTATACTTAACTCCCAATCTCAATCTCAAATCTCATAGAAACATAAAGAGAATTATTAGAGACTCAATATGTTCTATACTTAACTCCCAATATCAATCTCAACTCAATCTCAATCTCAAAAGAATAAGATAGATGTAGTATGCTTTTCTCAAGAACATGAAACACAACCCAACAATTGCCAACCATGCAATAACTCATATAAAAATGATACTCATTTCCACAACCAATATATTTTCTCAACCAATTAGGGCTTTAACAACAATGCTTCTAGACAAGGTTTAACCAACATAATTCAGCTCAAGATTAACCTTGAAGCATTCAACCAATCACTACATGAAAAGGAAACTAGTAGACATCCTTTTCCCTCCAAATGTATTTGAACAAAACAACCACCAACATAAATCACCAATGCAAAGAATAACTTGCTCAAATGAATCTCAATGGAGTAAGCCCAAATCATGTATCAAGTAAAGCATTAATTTGATCAAAACAACCTCTATGGAAGCAACTCAACCATCAATCTCAAAATAGCCAACTACGGGTTTCACCATCTCAATGCAAGTAGTAAGACTTACTAACATGAACCCTAGTGCAAAATGCTTCCTCTTCCTCAACAATAATTATGCATTCACCCAAAATATCATCAATGATTTTAATGCATAAACAATCTTCAATATCCAAAAAATGGAATTACACCAACAAGAATACCTAGTAGACAACCTTTTCACTCCAAACTCAATTTCAGAAAATACACCATCACCAATATACATGGAAGAAGTTGCCCATACCTTTGTTTGAGGAAGAAGAGAATAGTTCTTCAACCTGTTACCAACACCACCCTCAACTTTGCCACCAAGTTAGGGTTAGATCATAAAAGTAACCACAAAAATATTTATTCCATAAAAAACCTTATGACTCAAATCCTTAGAAGTCAACTACCAAAAAATATAAAGAATACAAAAAATATATCCTTTTACACCTTATTTCTCCAAATTAATTAAAACATGCTCAAGGAATAATAGCTTCTAAGCAATTCTCACTCAACAATCAAGCCAAAAATCTCAACCACACATTATCAACCTTATATCTCCAAAGAAGCATTTAACCTCAAAAATAATTTTAAATAAATCTTCCCAACAATTTCTTCTTTAACAAAAATGCTGATTTTATTTAAAAAACTTTACACAAAAAAATGCTTTCGAAAATCGCGGGTCAACAGTGCCTCCAAAAAAATTGGAGCTCAAAAAATCTTCTCACACTCCACGACGGGAGTCGAACGCTTGACCTCCCTTCAACCGCCTTCGCAAAACAGTCATTGCCACTAGGCCAATGGCGCTAGGTTGAAGGCTAGCAAGAGTCTCCTTCTCCTTAACCCTTTGGCGGCGGATAAACATGGTAAAAAAATGATATACATAGCTTTTACTTCCCAACCTTTGCGCAATTCGAATTTCTTTTACACCATTGCTTTGGACTATAGGTTATGGCTTATATAGCCAAACTTCCATGCTATAAATGACGTCGGCGGGAGGATATTTCAAACTTTTCAAATTAATATTATTTTTGTGCCTTCAAAACAACTTTAGGGTTTATGAAACCCTTTTGAATATTTAAAAAATAATCAGAGGTCTTTTAGACCTTAGACCTTAGGTGGAGAACCCATTAAATTATTAAAATAATTTAATCACTAAATCAAATAAATAATTAAAAAACCTTAAAAATGTTTTATTAATTAAGTTATTTAATTAATAAGTGTCTCCAGCCTTTGCATTAAGCCGAGAGTGGTTTTGAGAAAAACCCTTAATGCATCCACCTGGTTTTAATAAAAACCCTTAAACCTGCCATGGTTTTGATAAAAACCTTTTCATCTACCACATGGAATCTCTTCGAAATCTTCTAGAAAAGATTCTTTGGAATCTTCAACCTTTGAAGCCAATAAATCCTCTTGACATTAATGCTAGTTCCTTTTGACATCAATGACAACTCATAGATAAGAAGCTAGGATCTCAAACCCAAAATTACCAACAATCTCCCCCTTTGTCATTGATGGCAAACCATGCTTTTCAACAACATTGAAACTCAAAACTGTTGTATAGAAATTAGCTCCACTTGAATTGAGGCTCTCCCATTTACTCATATCTGTCCCCCTTTGTCATCAATGGCAAAGGGTCACCTTTGGGGCTTGGGACTAAGAATGAGCCTCTTAGATTAGTCCCTCCCCCACCTCCTATTGAGGTGATTAATTCTGGGGTGGGAGTAAAACTCCCATTAGGCACTGATATTTAGTAGTGTCTATAGCTGCCTTACCATGTCTTCTCTTGTTCTCATTGTCCATATTCCTGTTCCTGTTCATGTCACTATTGCTGTTCTTGTTATCATTTTGTTCTTATTAATGTCTTGATTCTTGTGCCTGTTCATACCCATGTTCTTGTTCCTATACATTGAAATTTTAGCTCTACACTGTCTAGCTATGTGACCTTCATTGTTGCACTTATAACAACTAACAATGTTATTTCTTTGAGGCATACCTGATCTTTGACTCCATATGTTCTGACCAACCCTGTTCCTGTTATTAGCCTTGCAATAAACAACCTTGTGCCCAAACTGTTTACAAGAGTAGCAATACCCTTGAAATAAATTACCACCTCTGAATATGTCATTTACCTTCCTCACTTGAGTCATGCAATGTGAAGCCATGTGACCAAAATTGTGACAAGAAAAACATCTGCCATTAAAATTTCCTTGATTTGACCTCTTAGGTCCTGTAAACTTTCTCCCCTTTTTCTGATTCCTATTTTCTGATTATGTGCATCTATCACTCAAGAACTCTTTTTTTGAAGTACTTTCCTCATCAGAACTCTCTTCCTTTTAGAATCTTTTACTAGATTCCCCAACAGAGTCGCCAACTTGTTCCATGTGTTTCTTTCCAAAACCAAGACCTGTTTTATCTGTTGTGCTTCTTTGATCTTTGATGATTGACTTTACCTTTTTGGTGCCATCTTAAAACCTGTAAAGCTTCTTCTTGTACTCTTTAGTTTCCTCTTTCAAGGAAGCCACTTTTTGTTCCAACTCTCTACACTCAAGAACCTTAGACTCTAACTTATCCTTAAGTTTCTGTGTCTTAGCTATAGAGAAGTCAAGACTTTCTATAAGCTCATCTCTCTCAATACAACATTCATCCAATTTATCATTGAGTCTAGCATTATTATTTCTTTCCTTTTTCAAAGCACTAATATCACTAACAAGTTCGGCTTCAAGATCTACTTCACCATCCTCTATAGCTTCCACTATTTGTTTACCTTTTGAAACATCAATGACTTTTTTAGATTTCTTATCACTAGAGGTGCTACCATTTTCTAAAGCCATACAAATATCTTCCTTACAATTTTCCGAAGCATCCTCATACATAGTATAACTAGAAATCAATCCATCATTTGTGCAATCATCCTCAAGATGTCCAAAATTTCCACATCTAAAACATTTTATAAAGACAAATCTATGTTTCTTTTCTTCTTCTTTTTTTGTTAGGAACAACATCTCATTTCCAACATCACTTGAAGAACTTTCACTATCACTACTAGAACACTTACTTGCCTTGTCTAGGTAGAAACTGGAGGATAATTCAAACTTTTCGAATTAATATTATTTTGGCGCCTTCGAAACAACTTTAGGGTTTATGAAACCCTTTTGATTATTTAAAAAATAATCATAGGTCTTTTAGACCTTAGACCTTAGGTGGAGAACCCATTAAATTATTAAAATAATTTAATCACTAAATCAAATAAATAATTAATTAAAAAACCTTAAAAAGGTTTTATTAATTAAGTTATTTAATTAATAAGTGTCTCCATCCTTTGCATTAAGTCGAGAGTGGTTTTGAGAAAAACCCTTAATGCATCCACCGGTTTTAATAAAAACCCTTAAACCTGCCATGGTTTTGATAAAAACCTTTTCATCTGCCACATGGAATCTCTATGAAATCTTCTAGAAAATATTCTTTGGAATCTTCAACCTTTGAAGCCAATAAATCCTCTTGACATTAATGCCAGATTCTTTTTACATCAATGACAACTCATAGACAAGAAGCTAGGATCTCAAACCCAAAATTGCCAACAACAAATACTACTCAAATCTGCTTTAAAAATTATGTGTTGACTTGGAGATGTTAATACCTTGCTCTTCTTCCACTATCATGTGTAGCTTTCATTCTTATTGAGATGAATGAATTGTCCTTCCTTGTTAATTGAATGGTTGGGTGAATATGTGCACTTAATCCGCTTACTCTATTCTTTTAAACCTTGACTTGTTCCAAATATGTGCCCTCCAAATCTACCTCAATAATTATGATCTTCGTCTTGCATGTGATTTTCATATATGGTAAATAATTCTCTTTTTACTATCTTGATTTTAAATATAAAATCAACCACTTTAAACCCTCATCACTTATTTTAAAATATACACAATAAAGCCTAAAAATAACTCTGTATATCTCCCTTTTAAAAATTATAAAATAAAACTTTATTAACAACAAAAAATCCTTATATCTCTCTTTTATAAAATGCAAAATAAAACTTTATAAACACAAATCCTTATATATCCCTTTTATAAAATTTGTAAAATAAAATCATTATAACATAAATCCTGATATCTCCCTTTCAAAAAATTGCAAAATAAAATAAAACTTTATAATCACAAATCCTTATATCTCCCTTTTATAAAATTTCATAAAATAAAACTTTATAAATACCTTGCACATCCATGGATGAGATTCAATCCCTTGACCTCTAGAAGCACAGTTCCCTAACACAGGATCATGACCAACTAAGCTATCATAACAGGTGAAACTAAAAGGGCACAAGAAAATATTTATCTCCTTATTGTACTATCTCAAATTCTTCAGCAAAATAGATATCAAAGAGATTTAATCCTCTAACCTCTTGCACAACAGTGATCCACATGAGCTAGGTAACTGACTGGGGTACCTCAGTGGATTTAACCAGAGGGGCATGATATGATATTTGAATTTGTCTTTGAGCTCCCTCAAATAGCAAAAACCATAGTAAAACAGACATCAAGGGGATTCGACCCTTGCACCTTCTGCACAACGACGCTCCACGTAAGCTAGGAAAATGACTAGGCTACCCCAGAATATGAAACCAAAGGGGTATGGTGTGATATTTGAATTTGTATTTTTTTGTCACTAAATTTGTGCTCCTATCCTTCTCCATCTTCTACTCACTATATGCTCTCACCCAAAGGGTAATCAAATGCCATCCACGTTAGCAAAAGTGAATTAATTGGCCTTATTAATATGATTTTGTCTTTAACACCCAAGGAGGTCAGTAGGATTTAAATATTTGAATATCAATTTCTTTTGCATGGTGTGCTCAAGGAGGTTGACCCATAATTTTTAACCTTTTATATATTTAAATATTTTGATTTAAATATACACCTTCCTACTTTAATATTTAAATATTTCATTTTAAATATTAAAGCATATGCAATCACCTTGGAAGATATATGCCTTTATCATCAATGACAACTTCATTTCATCCTTGAAGATATTTTTGCCTTTGATATCAATATTTCATCCTTGAAGATATTTCTGCCTTTGACATTGTGTAATCATCCTTGAAGATATTTCTGCATTTGACATCAATGACAACTCAACATTTCTAACAGTCAATAGGTTTATCCTCAAATTATCCATCAAATACTAATTTTAGGCTTAGTAATACCTCTATTTATATTGATTTCAAGTTTTGTTAAGTGAGCATTCCCTCTTTTTCAAGAGTAGTTTTCGCACATCTCACAAATTTCTTAAAAATTTCTTTGAAATGTCATCACCTCTAATAAGATTCCAAAGTTCTCTTGAATGTAATGCAAAAATAATATTTTAAAATTGAAGTGACCTAAATGTACATTACTTAGTTGTAATATGAATTTTAACGTCTCCATATAGTCTTCTAATGGGTTCTCATCTTGTTGCATCATCCTAAATATTTCATCATCATTATCATGGATGCGTCAGTAATCTTGGTATTATTGAAGAAAATTTGTTTTCATAGCCTCCCATGTGGTGATGATATTTTATCCAAGTCCCATTAACCAATAGAATACTACATACTTGATGGTATCAAGAGATAGCTTGAGTTATTATGCATCCCTTGTGTAATCATTAAACTATCAAAAAACATAAAATTTAATGAGAATTTGTTTGGGTCTTCTACAGCAAATTCTCAACAATTGGGTAGAATCGAAAGTGAGATGTTTTTCATTGGAGCATATCTAGATTGCAACTTAATTGAAAATGAAAACCTCTCTAAATATTCTTCTTTTTCATGTTTTTTTTCCATATTATAGGCCCAAAGTCCTTTTCTAGTGCATTTTGGAACAAATTCATCAAATAGGCTCTCCTTCAGCTTTTGTAGTCTTCACATCTCCCTCTTGAGTTTTTTGAGTAGTTTTTTTTCCTATTGAGGCATTGAATTATCGGCCTCTTCTTCTTGATATTTATAAGTATTCTTCATTCTTTTTGTTTTTTGATACAATAAAAAGAGGAACAAGTAGTGTTGTGTTGTTATATTATATTGTTTCAAGCTCACATAATGGATTAGGTATAGGAGGGGCTCTATGCTCAGGTGTGCCTTATTGAGTGGGAGGATTCCCCCGTGTCCCTTTTTCTTGCCTTACAACAATCCTTGGGGAAGTTATACTACACATAAAATTTAATCTATTGTCTCATGCTTGAGACATACCTTATTTTTATGATAATACTAGGTAGAGGTTTTAGACCTATATCAATCTCCCTAGTTCATTTTGACATCACTCGTTGGAAACCACACAAAAAATGATTGAGCCTTTATATGTCATTTATTTTATAAATATAAGGTATAATAGTTAACAAGGTTTCATGCACTATATGTGCAAATTAAATAAGGATTGATGCTAAAACTATTATGCTTGTCAAAAATTAATCTTAATTATATAATGGAAATTGTGAGAATGTAAACCATTCTTGGTAAAATTAAAATCCATTATAGAGGTAAGGAATTTAAATCATACACAAGTAGAATTGAAAAGCATAGTTTTTAGGAATGGAAAGCTAAAATACACTTACTAAAAGTAAATTCCTAAAACAAATCATATTCAAAAGTAAATTCTACTAAAAATAAACTTACATGAAAAGAAATTAAGTATAATTTAACTATTGAAATGAAATACAATTAAAAATAAACTCTAAATCATTAAATATGTATTAATAAAGTATTGTGTATATAAAAAATACTAATGAATGAAAGTTATACCCTAATTAAATGATCACTCTATAACTACTCTAATCTAGTTGACTATTATACACACAAGACAATAATTTTACAAATGAAGTTAGTTCACAAATTAAAATAAAATAGAAATAAAAACATATAATAATTTATCTAAATGGAGGATACCCACCTACCATTATTGATCTGGAGTGCCTCCTTGCTCAAAATACAAAGGAGAATATTTTTTTATCTATGTACTCAGTCAATTCAACTAAATATCTTTATGAAATTGACCCTAAAAAATTGATTGCTAAAAAATGAAAATTACAAACTGAACTTGAATGAACCCAACAAAATCAATAATATGGATATGTACTTTATGTTAACTATTGACTAAAATCCCCTCTTTTGGTTATAGATGAAACATTTTTGTACTAAGAGGAGAGGAATATTTTCTAACAAAATTTTCGTCTTATTCACAACTACAAATTTAATTCCAACAAAAGGAAATGGATATGGAAGGAGGTAATATAATTATTCTAATAGAGGAACCTAATACCATGGAAATACAATATCCTTCACACATATTAATCTCTTCAATACCATGAGATGAGGGGACTAAAAAGAAGGAAGAGAAGATGTATCAAATGGAATAAATATAGAATGAAATGTTAGCGGAGATGGAGGCTCATGGAGATTTGGATTTAAACGTTATGCCATGAATAGTTAATCAATAAGAAGTGGATGCAGGATCTTCATGGAATTACAAAACCTATGTATTTCAAGGAGTGCTATGAAGCACCTGAATGTAGAAGTATAGGAGGGAAAGAAGGTGGAAATAATATCTTTGTGTTCGTACAACAGAATGTGTAGCCAAATACCTTAGCAGTAAATAAATAATTAAATAAACTCATCTAATGAAGAAAATAATGTGTAGTTGATAAGCAACTATCATGAAACAAAAGAATGATTTACCAGTAAATATTTATATATGACATGACATAGAGCACAGACAAAAAAATGGAATAAGAACTTCATTCACAATACATTCAACATTACATCTAAGAGATGTTCTTCTCTCATGGTTCTTCACACACACATATATTACAAAGTTGCATCTATGAAAATAAATACACATGCAAAGGTACCATGTTTAGGATTTTCCCATTCATGTTTAGGGTTTTCCTACCCATGTTTAGTGTTTCTTGCCCATGTTTAGTGTTTCTTACCTATGTTTAGAATTTTCTCACCCACAGTTAGGCAACCAACTAATAACATCTCAACACGTGTCTAGAAACTTCCCAAATTATAAATACAATATTTTTGGCACACATCAAACAATCCCCCAATTTCCAAAAAGACTAATTAAATGAAGAAAAATGTCTTATTTCTTATTCTTTAGGGTTACTAGTCAAAATGAGAGATATCCCATCAAATCAATACACCAAATGAAATTCTTTCTATCCAATGGATTTGTTAGAGGATCTACTACATTGTCTTGTATACCAATATTCTACAACTCAACTTCTCCATATTCCACCATCTATCTAGTATAATAAAATTTCACTCAAATATGCTTAGTACGAGAGTGAAATTTAGGATTCATGGTCAATTAAATTACACTTTGATTATCACACCATAAATTAATTGAAAATTTTTTAAACCCAATGCCTCTATGTACTACATGTAATTTGGTTACCTCATTGGATTCTTCTACAATAGCAATGTATTCAACTTCAATAGTTGATTGAGCCACCACTTGCTGATTTTTACTTCTCCAAATCACAACTCCTCCAAATAGTGTGAACACATATGCACTAGTATATTTAGAAGTATCTACATCTCCATCATAATCAAAATCTATAAAACCTTGTAGCTATTTATTTTCTTTTCCATAATAATAGATTGTAAAACTACTGACACCTTTCAAATATTTGAGAGTTCTCTTGACTACAACCCAATGTTGCTTACCAAGATTAAACATAAATCTACTGACAACTCCAACTACATGAGCAATAGATAGTTTTGTATACACCATTACATACATCATTTTTCCAACTGCACTTGCATAAGGAAATTTATCTGTGCCACTCTTCTCATCACCATCCTTTGGACACATATTTTGATAATGCAAATCTAATGTGAAAATGTGTACATATAGGAGTGCATTGGTCAAGTTTTAAAAGAGTAATAAATTCTACAATGTATATTTTCTAGATAATCTACATCATATTCTCAACATGGTTTCTCTTCACTTCTATACCCAAGAAATAGTGTAATAGGCCAATGTATTTCATGTAAAATTCTCTTGACAAGTCAAACTTGGTCTTCTTCATAAGATCCTTTGAATTTCTAAAAATAATAATGTCATCTATATATAAAACCAAAATTAGAAAGTGATTACCTTCATACTTGAGATATATATAGTGATCAATATCACTTCTCCCAAAACTATGTCCAATCACAAAGGTATTAAACCTTTTACACCACTACCTCAGGGGTTTCTTCAACCCATATAGTGACTTTCTTAGCTTACATACAATATTTCTTCCACTTACTTCAAACCCAACTAGTTGCTCCATGTAAATGTATTCATTGAGATCTCCATGAAGAAAATTTATCTTCACATCCATCTGCTCAATTTCCTAGTCATTTGTAGCATCCAATGCAAAGAGCAATCTAATAGATGTAATATTTGCCATAGGAGAAAATGTTTCTTTAAAGTAAATCCCTTCAACCTAAGAATGTCATTTTGCTATTAACCTAGCCTGATATCTCTCAATTGAACAATCAACCTCTTATTTAATTGTAAACACCCATTTATAGCAAATTACCTTTCTACCCTTAGGCAACACTTGCAAGTCCCAAGTCTTATTTTTCTTTAGTGACTGCATTTCCTCTTCCATACATTTCTTCCAATGAATTGCTTCATCACTAGTGAGAGCATATTTAACACCTACAGGATCATCACTCATGGAATATAATGCAAAGTTATTGTATTCATCATAACCAAATATGATTAGTACAATCCTTTATCATTGACGTATTCTCATTTGCACTCTTGAATAATGTTAGAATTTTGGAGTTTCTCCTCATGTGTAGGTTGCTCTTCAAAAACTTAAGGTTGATTGGACTCTTCGACAAAAATCTCATTATCTAATTGATGCTTCCAATTGCATGAAAATTTATTATTATCATGTGGAAACTCTAACAAATGAGTAGAAATGGGATCTACACTTAATAGTGGAACAATTTGTGGCTGATTTTAAGCTTGTTGATTTCTCAAACTAGTAGTTGCACCAAATTGTTCTTAGTTGTTTGGGATTTTTCCATGGGCTCTTCATTGTTTCATATGTCTTATTTGAATACCACATCATGATTAAACACATGGTGATTTTGTGAAGGTATCCATACTTTGTAACCATTGATTCCATAACCATATCCAATGAGTACTCGATTAATAGATTTATTATCCAACTTTTTTTAATTTTCCTTGAGCATAAGAAAAAATACTTCACACCCAAACAATCTCAAATGATCAACCAAGGGTTTGAATCTACTCCAATATTCCTCTAGTGTTCTTAATAGAACTAGGTGATATTTTGTTCACATAGTTGGTTGTATTAACAACCTTTTCCCAAAACCTTTTATTCAAACCTACATCCTCTCTCATGATTCTTACCTTCTCGAATAGTGTCTTGTTGAATATTTCTACAACTCCATTCTATTGTGGTGTATATGGAGTTGTTCTCTACCTTGAAATACCTTACAACTTGCAAAAAGTATTGAATTCTTGGTACCAATATTATCCATCGTTATCACTCCTCAAAGCCTTCACTTTATTCTAATTTTTTCTTTGAACTGCAACAACAAATTCTTTCAAGGAAGAAAGAGCCCTTAAATTTTGTTTAAGAAAGTGAACCCATGGTTTCCTAGAGAAATCATCAGTGAAAGTAATAAAATACCTAGATCTACCTAATGAAGTGACTTCAAGAGACCCACAAATATCATAATATACCAATTCTAATGTTTCCTTAGTTCTATAGTCACTAGAGGAAAGAGTGGATCTTTTTTTATTTTCTCAAATGTATGCTTTATATAAACCTATGGAACCTAACTTCTATTTATACAATCTATCGACTATCTACTTTGAACACATCTCTTTCAAGATCCTTTCACCAAGATGTCCTAATATTATACGCCAGAATATCATACTTGACATATTTGAATCTAAATTTTTATTTGTTTTCATAGTGGTTGCATGTGCACATGCAACATTCAAGCATGTCATATATAGCTTATATAATATTCCAAGCCTTACACCATTTTATTAAGTAATGACTTCACGCATCAAACTACAACCATCCTTATTGAATGCAATCTTCAATCCTACTTTAGCTAGTTGGATCATTGATAGCAAACTTCTTGTTAATATCAAAATGTGTAATATTTGGGATACACTTAACACTCCCAACTCTAATTTTAATTTTAATCTTATCTCTACCAATAATTTCATGCCTAAAACTATCACCCAAGAAAACTTTACCATAGTTTGCTTCCTCATATTCTACAAACCACTCCTTGTGGGGAGTCATATGGAAGGATGCTCAAGAATCTATCAATCACACATTATATTGTGTGTGTAAAAAAATACATGTAATAGAAATATGTAAAATATTCTCATCTACAACTAAATCAAAATTATTTTTGGACAAATGTACTTCAGTGGCTAAGATTTCCTTCCTCTACTAGTATATATTCTTGATTTAGATCATTTTGCACAAAAATATTTATCACCATCTCTATATTTGGCATGTCCTCTTATCATAACACAAACTTCTCACATTCCAACGTTTGAATTTTTTTTCTCTATATATATATATAATCTAATTCTTTAACCAAAGGTTCCTTAATCAATACACCCATCATTGTTTCTTACACAATTCCTTTAATATAAAGTACTAGGTGACACACCCTATTAAACTATAAGTATCATTGTCTAGATAAGCTAAAATAACCTTGTCTTTTAGTCCATCAAAATAATTGAACTAATCTTTGATCCTTACACAAGTATTTATGCATAAGTACACTTAGCATGATGGGTGTTGAATACTGCTTGAATCCTTTGGAGAGTTAGTCATCAAATATTGAGCTCATTTTTAACTCAATATTGTATTTAATATTTAAATAACATCTAGAGAAATCCTCTAATAAATATCGCATCTATTGGTGAGATAATCTTTAAATCTTGAGCTCATTTTTAACTCAATATTGTATTTAATATTTAAATATCATCTAGAGAAATCCTCTAATAAATACTTTAGTAACTTAAGTGTCTACCCTTAAGCTACAATATGGTTACAATACCCATTCAAGAAATCATCATCGTAACATATGATTATGAACATAGCACCATCCATATGTTCAAAAGAACATTAATAAACAAGAAGATCTATAACTTCAATGTTCAACACAGATTCAATTAAAAAAAGCACTATGATATATTAACACTTGAATAAAGCAAACGTAATATTATCCATGAATCTGACAATAATATAACTAGTCGAGAGGAAAAAATCTGCTACTCTTGTCTGCTGGAGTAATCAATCAACCCGATATACCACTATATTTAAAGTCAAAACTCAACTAGAACTCTGTTTGACATAAATAAATTTAAGCATAATTACTTGATGTTGAAAGACATCACTAGACAAAGACACAGATACAAATTGATTCTCTAGATGCCAATTCCATTTGATGATACCAAAATTCCTTAACATCAATCTTCACTTGAGTTCTTGTACCACCAAGCAGTGCCTATTGCACAAGATTCAATGGGGCACAATACAACAATGATCATTTATTCATTGCTCAATGAGGTTGATAGTTCTCAACAGATTGCATAACCTGCTTAAAGGGTATTATTTTAAATGAACCTCAGATTTCCACCATGTTTGTTATCCAAAAGTTACCTACTTGATAACCATTCCTTTGTTTCATCCAGACTGTAAACATCTTCTATTCTCCATCACATCACCACCAACCACCAAGAAGGATTACCCTTGATGAGGATGAGAGATGGCTCCATTTCATATAATTTAGCAAATCACTTTTCTAGTAGTATATTTTCAACTAGGGTTATGCGTAAGGGATCGGACCCAAAATGTATTTATAAAAATTTGGTGAATCGGTTTCAAAATCCAAGTGAATAGTGTCAAAACACATTTAGAAGGTTCACTATTATTTGGGTAAATGTTGAAAATTTAAACTTGAAATGGTCAAATTATTATAAAATTTGGGTGAATTGATCCCCAAAAAAATTGCACCTGGAAATTTTTGGCTAATGGACCTTGGTCAAGGGTCCCAAATATTAGCCAATTTTAAGTTTTAAAAATCCTAATTTTAGCCAATTTTGTGAAAATAGCGACTATGCATAACCCTATTTTCAACTACCCATTCACAGTATTCTTTCTTGGATATAGTCTTAGAAGAATAAATTAATAAATAACAATTCATTCCAATTTCAAGAACAACACATTCATAGAGAGTCATTTCCTTGCTATGTTCCATTCATTTGAGCACATAAAACATAATCACATTGTTTAAAACTATAGAAGTAACTGGTTAAAATTTAACATAAAGCAAACATTTTTCTCTTTTTTTAAAACAAGACATAAAACTTTTTTTTTCTCAGGCAAACAATGTATGAAAACAACTCAACAACAAGCCATTGAATACATCTTCTACGAAGAAAGGAAATTATTCTTATCTTTACCACATATTCAATCACTACAATGAAGTTACATTTCACTACTAAAACTTCTATCACAAGAATCAATCTTTGTATTCTTTTACTAAGCATGAAGTAACGTATCTTCCACACACAATCAGGGTTATGCATAGTGGTGAATATTCACAAACTGGGTTAATATTAGGGTTTCTAAAATTGGAAATTTGTGAATATGAGGACCCTTGATGTCAGCCCATTCACTTGAAATTTTCAGGGCCATTTTGTTTTTAGGGTCAATTCGCCATAATATATATCCAAACATAGGTATATTTGTACTCGTTGGAAAGCCCTTTTTGAGCCTGATATAATGGTGGTATTCTTATGAAGTTATAAGGTGATTTAATAGGTCAAAATTTTCTGCAAAATATGACCTTAATTTTTAGGGCTTTAAATAACTCAAATTTTTATATGAAGATGATTGATTTGATTTTATTAGGATTCGCCATGATTCACTTTGGTTTCGATTAGGATTCACAATTTTTTTACAAATACATTTGAGTCCAACTCCTTACGCATAACCCTGCACACAAGTATGACAACATTCACAATACATTTACATAGCCATGCACAGTATAGTTTTTGTCCCTACTGTGACACATTTCTATACTTCTCAATTATGTATATCACTAATTTTAAAAATAAAATCCATCCTTCTATAAGTTTATGCATTATTCACTATAATTATATGCTCATCATCTCAACGCACTGGAAGCATTCTTTGAAATACAAAGACATATCATAACATGAAGTTTGTATTAAACCTTCTAGACATTGAACAACAAATCAAATCTATATTATCTACTTGTTAAAATTCCCATAAAACATTATTTGAACACCCCTCGCGTTTTCATTTTTCTTTTACTATAACTTTTCTACTCCATTAGATCATTTCTAATCAAAAATATTAATTTTCACTAGTTAAAAAAAGACACAACAATTTGAATTCTTATTTGGTTTGGAAAACATTTAAATATAACCAAACAATTAAAGAAAACAAAACATTTTTCAAAAGAACACGGTCTTCCAAGATTTATATTTGACGCTAGTTTGCTTCCATTTCCATATCTCCTTACACACCTTCCCTTGTTATTTTCACTTCCTCTTGGCTAAGTCACCATACTCCTTATTGAATGACCAAATATCCTTCGATTCCCACTCACTTAATTGACTCCATTAAATTTTGAAATCGCTTACCATGAATGGAATGCCCAACTATCTACACAACATGATTAAGCAAGACTCCAACATATTTTCTCATTAAAACTAAAATTCACTTTCAGTTAATAAGTTCTAACTGAACTTGAAAGAATACAACTTCCTCAAGTATATAAGTTATTTACATATTTGGACTCATACATATTTCCTAGGTTATCCCACAACTCCTTAGTAGTCTTAGCACCCTAGACATTCATCAAAAAAATAATTAGCCAAGTTCATCCCAATTAAGACAATGAATTTCTCATTCTATTTGTCCCATTTAACTTATTTCATTCTTGTAGGCATCGCTATTGTAGTGACAATTATCTCCAAATATCTTTCCACAAGGAAAAACTCCACCTTCAACTTCCAAAGATTGAATTTCTATCCACTGAAGTTATGTATACAAGATTTACCTTTCATATTTATTGTTGCAAATATTCACAAAAATCCCACTACATTGCATGCTATAGAAATGGATTTATGTACAAAAACACAAAAATAACACACACAAAAAATGTATTTACAAGCTTTATGCATAACTAGAAAATGAGTTTCTTCAAGTTTCTTTGATACCAGTTGTTGGCATAGTGGAATGTGTAGAAAAATAACTCAACAACAAATAAAGGATGAAATAAACTCATATAATGAAGAAATAATGTGTAGTTGATAATCAACTAACAAGAAAATAAAGAATGAATTACTACTAAAAATTTATACACGACATGCCATAGATCATAGATAGAAAAATGGAAGAAGAAGAACTTCATTCATGATACATTCAACATTACATCTAAGAGATGTTCTTCTCTCATGATTCTTCATATACTCTCATATTATGGATTTGCATCTATGAAAATAAATGCACATAGAGGTACCATGTTTAGGATTTTCCTACCCATTTTTAGGGTTTTCCCACCCATGTTTAGGATTTTCCCATACATAGTTATGAAATCAACTAATAACATCTCAACACATGTCTAGAAACTCCAAAAATAAATCCAATATTTTTGGCACACATCCAACACTTTGAAGGAAAAACACTTAAAGAAAACAAAGAAGGATTTGAAAAATAAGAAGAAAATTACCATAGTATTGAGTGGGTAGAATCCCACTAAAAGAAGTAAAACATGAAATTCATATGATGAAATTTTAGGGTAATGAATAACACTAAAAAACATAGACTATCAAGGTCCATGTTGAAGGACCACCAACTTGAATAGTATTATTCTAAGAAATAAAATTATCTTGTGCAAGGTGGGAGAGTATTTAGAATGGAATATGAAAAATATTAAGAGTTTTTGAGAGGGAGCTAGATGATATTGAGGATGAATTCTAATTATATGGAATTCTAACCTCTATAAGGACAAAGTCATCTTCGATAGAGTAGATCAGTTATTAGTTCTACTCTCATTCAACCCTTCAAAGTTGGATTTCCTTGTTAAAAATATCTATGCTCTAAATATAAGCATACTGAGAAAGGATTTTTAGTAAAATATAGAATAGATAGTACAATAGCTTAGGAGGATAAGATAGATAGTGGTAGGATACTTCAACACTTCATTAAGACTAGGTGAGAAAAAAGAGATATACCATGAATTAATCGAGTGTATAGAGGACCTTAATAAATTTATATCAGTATCAAGTCTTTATGATGTTGATTTAAGTGGCAATGCATTCACATGGATTAATAAGAGGTTAGGGAAGTACTTGATATAGGTGATATTGGATATGTTTTTCTATACATTGAGTGGGTAAATAAAAATTGTGATCACACTTTGACACCATTTCTAAGAATAGAGTCAAACCATAACCTTGTTATATTTTGGTGTAGTCTAGAGGATAGATATAAAAACAAACCCTTCAAATATGAATTCATGTGGTTGCACACTTCCAAGTATTTATGAGGAAATAGAAATGTGGTGGGTGATTTTGATCTAAGGATCTAAGATATATGTCATTGCTAGGAAATGAAATATGTGAAGAGGGAAATAAGAAAGTGGAACAAGGATGTCTTTGGTAACATATTCTTGCAAAAGAAGAGGTTATGGAATGAATTGAATCAAATTCAAGAGGAAATAAGCATAAATGGGATGGACCAAGTTCTTCTTAATAGAGATAAATTTATCCAAGCATAATTGCATACAATATTATTAAGGGAGGAGACATACTAGAGATAAAAGTGAAGGAACCAATGGTTAACAAAAGGATATAGAAACAATAGATTTTTTCATATCTCTAAAATAAGAAATAAAATTTCAACAAGGATATCTAAAATCCAAAAGGATGATGGATACGTAATAAGAGAGGAAGGATAGAGAGGATGGTTAGGAATCTATGGAGGAATTAATTCAACATATTTTAAGGATTCTATCTAGATATGAATGCAAAATGTTTTGAAGAGGTGATTGAGGAGGAGATCAAGGAAGTGGTATTATCAGTGGGAAAAGATAAATCTCTAGGTCTTTATGGATTTCAAGTGGTTTTTTCCAAGATTTCCAGAACATAGTGAGAAAGGATGTAGTAGAAATAGTAAGAGAGTCACACAATTTAGGGAAAGTGTTAAAAAAATACAAAAATACCTTCCTATTAGTCATTCCAAATAAGCCTAGGTTGAAGGCGTTTAAAAAATTTAGACCAATTAGTCTATGTAATATAATTTTTAAGATAATATAAAAAAATATTGCATTAAGATTAACATTTTTTCTCTTAGAGATCATTACTAAGTAGTAAGGGGGTTGTGTGAAAGGTAGGTAAATTTTGGATCACACTTCATAAGACCATTATTTTATTTAAAATTTGTAAAATGGATAGAATAGTGTTAAACCTTCACATGAAAAAAACCTGACTAGATCTCATGGCATTTTCTAGATAGAGTCCAAGAGAAGTTTGGATTTAGTAGATGTTGAAGAAGATGGATGAATAACTGCTATAGAGAACCTAAAATCTCATTTATAATGAATAATTATTTGGTTGGATTCTTTGGAAGTAGTAGGGTTTTAAGGCAAGGTGATATTTGTCCCTGTATCTCTTAATAATAATGATAGAAGCATTGAGAATATTCATTGGAGTAGCCAAGAAAGAAGGCACATTAAGTGTGTTGAAATCATCAATATCCATGGAAGGTATTATTCATGAATAATCTATAGATGACATAATTTTATTGGGGATACCATAAATAGCTAAGGAAAAGGAATTTATGAGGATACTAACTCTCTATAAAAAAGCATCTCAACAAATAATAAACATGGAAAAGAGTAAGGTGTTTTTCATAAACACTACAAAGAATTGATAGATATGGATATCAATGGATCTTAGCTGTAGTGCTCCAAATCTCCCTATTATTTAATTTAAAATGATAATGTTAACTAGGGCATGCAAGGATAATTTGTGGAATGTGCTAATTGACAAGGTCTAAAGTAAATTAGTTGGTTGGAAGAGGAATTTGCTGATTCGAATAGGTAAGTTATAACTTTTTAAGAGTACTCTCTAGGAAATCCTTGTATCCTTATTACTAATGTTTTATATCCCACTAAAAGTAGCTAATACAATATAAATTATTCAAATAAATTTCCTATGGTCGAGAATAGACAAGATTAGAATTCTACTTGTAGGTTGGGAGAGAGTATACAATGATAAAAATTATAGAGGACTTGGGATTAGAATAATAAGGGATATGAACAAGGCATTGATAATAAATTTTGGACAGAGGCTAGTGAAGGAAGGTCATGCCTTATGGGTAATAATTCTAAGAGAAAAATGTCTTGAAAACCAAGTGGATAATATATTTTTGACCACTCTAGAGCTTTATCGAGGATATTTACTATGGAATAATATATTAAAGGATAGAGAGATGCTATGGAAAGGTACCTAATGGAAGGTAGGAAATGATAGGTAAATCCACTTCAAGGAAGATGCATGGAAAGATAAGTACCTATTAGTGAATGATAATGAGTTAGTAGGTATCATAGTAGAGCTAGAATATAATTATAAGTGACTATATGGCCAAAATAATGGGGTGAGGTAAGATGGAAGGAGATGAAAATACATAATAAATATGGGGATGAGCTCCAAAATATAATAGTTAAAATAAGGGCATATTATATAATCCCTAATTTTGTTGAGTATACAATAGTATGGGGATATACTCAGAAAAGGAACATTCATTATTAAACCAGCCTATGATATTTCACTTGTAGTTCTTGAGGAAGGCTTTCAACGGGATTGAATATGGGGTAGGAAAGCAATTCCAAAGTTAAAAATATTTATATGGATGGTATTCCAAAACAATATTTTAACAATAGATAACCTTCATAAGTGGAATTTTCAATTCACTAATAGATGTTACCTATGTGAAGCTCATGCTTCATAGGAATCAACGAGTCACATATTACTAGAATCTAATTAATCCCTCAAAATATTGTATGACATAATAAAGAATATGGGGATGGAGTGGATGTTGTATAATAACATGGAAGGATATATAGAATAGTGGGATAAGATATTTAAAATAATAATATTAAATCAAATTTAGAATTTTATTTCCTTTCATTATGCTTGGGGAGTTTGTTCAGAGAGAAATAGAAGGATTTTTAAAGGTGGGAAGAGATCTGTCATGCCCCTCTCTTGGTAGATATTTTTGTTGTTGGATCCATATATGTAGCTTTATTATTTTGGATGGGATGGTTTGATTTACCAAGTTTTATTTTGGTAAAAATGTATAATTTAAAAAATATATTATGTATTTTATTTAAAATATGATTAGCAATTTGCATTACTAGTTGTTGCAAGTAATTATTCTGTAAAGGAATATGATGCTTCTAATAGAACTGTGTGTTTACAGGAACATATGTTCTCATAAGTGGAAGAAATTATTGACCACTAAGAATGGGATGTTTAATTGGAAAATGATTAATGCTCTTAAAGAAAATAGCTCCGAGGAAAACATACTTTCCTCACTTATAGTTGCATATTAAATTGGCATATGGAATAAAACCATCAGCAATGAGGTTGTTGAGATAAACAAAAGAGTCTATGGATTGGTGATTGTTGTCTTTCATGTTTGCTTAGTTATATTTTCTTGACTATACCAAAATAGATGAGAGATTATCTTTTGATTCTTAATTTATGATTAATTTTCCTTTGTTTAAAAAGAAAAAGGCACCTCTTGAAGAATTATTTTCATTTCAATGCAATTGATAATTTTTATATTAGGAACTTTAATGAAATTTGGTTCTAAAATTGCATATGGAAATGCTATATTAAAGATACTTAGAGTGGAAAGAGGAACTCTATAGTAGCATAGTGGAAATGTAATGATAATAGTCATGAAAGGATACAAATGTTAGTTTGTTTGAGCATAGTCTTTATTAAAAAATAAAAAACAACCAATGTAATGAATAATTATGAAGCTTTTTGGAAATAATTTATTTTGATTTGGCATTATGGTTGTTGACTATTTTTATAGATATCATGAAGAAGGAAACATTGACTGCTATGGGAGAGAATTGACTACAACTTAGGTAGTTTTGTTTTCATTCTTACTCTAGCTAGGAAATGGTCATATTTTGTTAATTATTATGACCTTTATAGAGGAAAGGATTAAATTGGTTTCAATAAATGGCTTGGAAACTCTCTATTAAAAGATATTTTTCTCTTAATTAATCCATTGAATAAGTTGAGTATAGAGTAATAGCAACAACTTAAGGGATAGAAGATTAGAGTCAGTTTATCAAGAGTAATCCTATGTTTGGAATAGATTTCAGAGGTTGTGTCATCGATGAAACCATAACTTAGTTGGGTAATGAAGGTCGAGTTATATGTCTACTTGTTTACATTCTCCATTATGAGCCAACCATGTGGTTTTTCATAGATATTTGGTTATAGGATAGTGTAGGAGGTTTTTCCTAGATGAATGGGTGTAAGTGTGGTAATAGTATCTAATTATGAAGATGTTTTCGAAAGATACCTCACATGTCAACTAAACAGTAAGCTAATATGAGATTTTATAATAGCCAAATAAATAATGAAGCTTGGTTCATATATGTTAACAAATTATTGGTAGAGAGCCAAAATTTGGTAGGTTGCTAGCCAGTGTTGTTTTCAAATAGGGAATGTATTGATGCAATCCTTAGGTGAACAATAGTTATAACATAAGGGTGAGATGCATAACTAACTTTATAGAGCATAACTATAGAGCTTTAGTAACTAAAATTGTTTGAGTTCAATTTTTAAAAAATGAATGCTTTATATATGAAGTAAGATACTATTGTTGTGTATGAATTTTTGCTTTACACAAAAGGGAGATTTATTTTCATGAATTCATTTGCTTTATGAGAATTTATAGTGTAAGGTAATGTATGCGAATTATGGTAGGCTTGATTTTCAAATATTATTTGCTCAATGATTCATGAAAATGGATGAATATATGTTATTTACTGAGTTTGGAAATGAAAGAATGTTTCTTTTGTCACTATTGGTTGATTGCATGTAAAACTATAAAAGTGCTTTGCATTACTAACATGTGGAGCTAGCTAGATCTCTTAAAGTTAAACATTCTCTTCTTAGTGAGTTCGTTGAGTATACTACCAAAGGCTGACATCAAACTAAACTGGAAATTAAATATGGAATGTTTTTTTGTGGTTCTCTAATTATGTATTTTCTGGAAGTGATTTAAATCTCCTTGTGCACATTTGTCCATAGGTATACTATAAAGAAAAGATAAAATATTTGTATTTATCAGGAAATTCACTTGTAAATATTTGTACATTCATTGTAATGGAGATGTGTGGTGTATGTAAACAAGAACAAGTGAATGAATATAGGAAATTGGTTATTTAATGCTCTTTTTAGTGTGATGTGTTTTTGAATCAATATTAAGGATCAATATTATATAGTTGAGTGTATTTTTCTTAATATTTGTACATGTATGAACTTAAACCAGCCAATGATAGTGCTAAAGGATATCAACATTAGTGTTGAGAATGATTATTTATTATTTGAGGTTACTTAATTGAAAATATATATAATTAGTTGATGGAAAAATGAATATTTGGAAGCTTGTGATTCAACTTATAAATTGATAAATATAAATTTTAGAATGTGTATCTTCCAAAGTAGGCTTTAATCAAATGCTTAGGAATTTGTAGCAAAGAAATTCACTAAGGAGTGAGTCATAATAATAATGAAAGGATTGTAATTAAATTTTGTGTATTGTCATTATTGGTGGTAGCTTCAGAAGCTAGTGCTGAAATACACTTTAAGCTTTATAAGTTAAAAAAAAAAACTAAAATTATTAGTGAAAGTTGTTCATCTTTGGTTATCCAAGTATTTGAAGGACTAGCTCATTGCAAGATATGAAAAGAAATGTCCAATTTCCTACATGCTAGGCATGTATGCAAATAAATATTTGTAAATATGTGGGTTTTTTGTACTCTTTTTGATAGAATATAAAGATAGTATAAAAGAAACAACTGGAGTCATCTAGTACAACTTGCAATAATTACTTGTGTAAGTTGTAGAGATGGGTAATTCAACAAGATAGCATGGGGTCACCTAGAACACTGACAAGATTGACTAGTGTTAGTTGTAGAGATGGGGGAACTCATAGAAAAGGATAAGTGAATTAAATATAAATAACATAAAAATGGATAAACATCATAGTTGAAGTAAATGATCCATATTTAGGATAATATGATTGAACAACTATTGGCATTGGTGCTTAGTGATCCTACAATAAAAGACTTATGTAGAGAGGAGTGATTGGCACATTTACTTATTAGTCATGTAATAAAGGACAAGTGTAGTGAGCTAAGAGTAGAGATTCTCCTTTCAAAATATCAAAAGGGAAGGTCCAACAAGCTCGCACAGAATGCAAGTGGAAGTTGGTTAAAAATAGAATCTACACCTAGTTCTCTTTCACAAATGGACATGTGGAGAAGTAGATATGGATGTATTAAAAAATCCATGTTGTGAATCTTAGATGAAAACTTTATAAGGAATATTGAGCTCTTGAAAAGTTCTACATGAGACTTAACCAAGAGAACTAATGAGTTAGGGTAAGAAAAAATGCTTGGTATTGGAAGGGAAAAAATGGGTTGTGGCATTTGGTATCAAAGCCTGGATCGTAGTGGAATAGGTTCATTGTGCAAAACCAGTTGTGATGTGTGATAGATAACATACTTATATAGTATTTAAACCTTAATATAATTGGAATTAGGACCGTCTGATTATTTGAGATGATTGGGTGAATATTTATTAGTAGCTGGAGAAATTCAAAGATGTAATTGCTAACTAGTTCTTACTATCTCTTCTATGAGTGGTGAGGGACAATACCACCAAATATAAGAAGAGGAAGTGCTACCCCATAGATAAGACAGAAATAATAGACTAATATAGAGGAAAAGAACCCAATTATAGGTTCAGAGAACCCTAGAAATAAAAGAGAGAATCCTAGTGATGAGAGAGAATCTCACTACCATAGTAGCCCTAGTTCATGAGCTAGTAGAAACATAGAAGTAGTTGTTGGATTTTGTATTTAATTAGGAAGCATAAGCTACAAAATATAGAATGAGATAGGGAAATGAACACCCTATTGAGCCACAATAGGCTAGGGTTCGAATGGAGGTCGATTTGGGCATGAAAATAAAATATTTAAAATATTCCAAGTTCAATGGAGAGGAATATGGTGATAAATCCAAAACATGGTTGAAAGAAATAAAAACCTTCTATAATATGAAATTTTTTTCCTCTACCACTAAAACATCCTATGCCACACTACATTTGTATGATGGCTTGGATTTGTGGGAAACATAAAGTGAGGATAAAAAACTTGCAGTAGTAATTGACCTAAAATAGGAATAATTTTTAGTAGCTTTCAAAGAGAGATTCCTCATGGAGCACTTTTATTCCTAGAATTTTGATGAGTTCACTAAAATTTTATAGGGAACAAGGATAATAGAAAAATATTATCAAATATTTATCAAGCTACTAAAATATGTGCTTGCATATAATGAGAAAATAAATATCCATAAGTTTATATTGGGAGTAGATCCTAGAATAGGGTAAGGGGTAGATATGCAGGAACTTTCTACTCTGCATAATGCCTAGGATTTGGCTAAAAAATATTAAATATATCTCAAATCCTATTTTGATCATGAAGGTTTAAATGAGGAGGGTAGAGAAGCACTAAGGAAAAAAAATAATGCAGGTTTTGTAAAGTGGGAAAAAGAACAGGTAAATAAAAGTATCCCTAGACAAGACAAAAGGAATGATAGGAAGCAAGGAAAGTTCAAGAAAAGGTTCCAAGGAAATAACCATAATCACAACAATGGTAACAATAGACCACCACAGAGACCGACTAAGTATTCACTTGCTGAAAAAGTTGAAGGATAGAAATAGAAAGTACACCCAAGGTTGAAATAAGGATGCTTTATTTGTAGAGGACTGAATTATGCCAATAATTGTCCACATAGAGAAGGAAAAAGTTCTAAATCTATCTTCATGAAGTACTTTGGTCCAATAAAGTAGTCTATAAAATCATCCATGCATGGGAATGGAATCTATACTTTATGGTTATCTTGTTGATAATCCTTGAATCTATACATATTTTCCATTCTCCACCTTTCTTTGGTGTAAGTACAACTAATACCACACATGGGCTCAAACTCCCATGAACAATCCCTTGTCAAAAAATAAATAAATAGTATTAGTTCATGTGTTCATTTTTTAATTTTTAAGAAAGAGAACAAGTATTTGTATTTTGTCAAATAATCACTTGGCATATTGTAATATAATTATGTGGTCATGATGTAGTATAATACCTTTCAATACACAATATTAATGCTGCAATAGAGAATCATAATCTAGAAGTTCAAGCCACACCACTAATGATAATGGGTAAAAAACTTGGTAGGAATATTAAAATCTTAATTGATAATGGTGATATGGATAAATTTATTTCTACTAATTTAGATAAATATGTTTCATAAAATCTATGAGTTTTGGCACATGGGTGGAAGGTTGAGTATGGTTTAGGATAAACTTACTCTGTTAATCAATGTTACTCTATGGTAGAAATCACCTTACCTTGTGGAATGAAAATATGATGCTTGTATGTAGCACCACTGCATACCTTTAATGCAATCCTATAAATGGATTGGTTGTAAGCTCATAAGATAGTATTCAATTTTAAATATAGATGGATTGAGTACACAGAAGATGGTGGGAATATTCTAAGGGTTTATAGTTTGCAAGGGGTTTTTCAACCCCAAATCCTCTCGGTAATGAAACTCAATAAAACCATCAAAAAGGGAGGAATAGGCTATGTTTTTAAGATAAATGAAATTGAAGAAGAAAATAAGGAAGAGGTATTCAGAAAACACTTAATTCTTCAAGATTTTAGGGATGTATTTCCAAAGTATATACCTAGATTACCAGTCAAATGTGAATTTGACTTCACAATTGATCTTTAACCTAGAACCAAGCCTATACATAGATATCCTTATAGAATGAATCCCATATAAATACAAGAGTTAAAAGTGAAACTACAATGGTTATTGTAAAAAGGATTAATTAGACCAAGTGTGTCACCATGGGGTGCACCTGTGCTATTCATAAAGAAAATGGATGGTTCCTTGAGATTATGTATAGATTATAGAATGTTAAACAAGGCAACAATAAAGAATAGATATCCTTTACCTAGGATCAAAGATCTCTTTGATTAGCTTAAAGATACCACTATCATTTTTACGATCAATATGAAATTTGGATATCATAAATTGTGAATCTGTGAAGAGGATACACATAAGACAACCTTTAAATTTTGTTATGGTAATTACGAGTTCACTGTATTACCTTTTGGTCTAATGAATTCTCCAACAATATTTATGAACTTAATGAGTAGTAGCTTCAAGAAGCATTTGGATAGATTTGTTCTCATAATATTGGATGATATTTTGATATATTCTCAAAGTAAGGTAGAGCATGACAGACATATTAGGATCATACTAGATTTCTTAAGAAAGAATCAGTTATACATGAATCTATCCAAGTGTGAATTATATGTTTCAAAAGTGTAGTACTTAGGGCACATTGTATCAACAAAAGGGATCATGGTAGATCCTAAGAAAAAAGAGGCTATACTAAAGAGGCCACTGCCATAAAATGTAATATAAGTTTGAAGTTTCATGGGTTTGACTGGTTACTATAGGTGATATGTGAAGGATTGCATCAAGATAACCTCTTAAATAACTAAAATTCATAGGAAAGAAAATGAATTCAACTGGATGGATAAATGTGAAGCAACTTTTGATTTGCTTAAGAAAAATATTACTACACCTCTTATACTAATATACCCTCAAATCCACATCGACATCTACTTTATGGAACAAGTCAAGGTAATAAAACAATTCAAGGTAATGAAACACCAGGATGCATATTACACTCAAATTTGGGAAAGGATGGAAAGGAAACTAGATAAAAAAATAAGGATTTTAGCATCAAGGATAGTTTCTTATTTTTTAAGGATAGGGTAGTAGTTTTTGAGGCCAAAAATTTGAGAAAAATGATCATGAATGAAGCTCATAGATCTCCATATTTTGCTCACCTAGGTGGAGCAAAAATAAGGGAAAATATGAAGAAAACTTTTTATTGGCCAAGAATGAAGAAAGAGATAAATGAATTTATCATTCAATGTCTAGAATATTAGAAAGTAAAAGCAAAACACAAACATCCTATTGGGTTTTTGTATCCACATGATGTGCCCATACAAAAAGAGTAGGTGATCTCAATGTATTTCATCGTAGGGCTATCCAAAAACATGTTTCAACATGATGTAATATTATTAGTGGTCGATAGATTGACCAAGGTTGTGCAATTTATACCCAAGAATACCAAGGATGATATCATCATTGTGGCTAACATATTTGCCAAATAAATATTTTGGCTTCATGTTTTTCCAAAAATATTTATATCAAATAGGGACTTGAGATAAACATTTTGAGTTTTGGCAAGCCTTACACCATGCCATTAGCACTAGATTAAACATCAGTTTTTCTTATCACCAAAAAATCTGTAGGAAAACAGAATGAGTGCACCAAGTGTTAGAATATATGCTTTGCATGTACTGTATGGATCAAAATATCCATTAATATTATTACTTGCATATAGTAGAATTTGCCTATAATAATGGTTACCATTCAACCCTAGGCATGACTCCATTAAAATATTTATATGGTAGAAGGAGCAAGACACCCTTGTCATAGGACAATCTAGAGGATTAGATTGTGCTAGGACTAGACATGGTCAAATAAATGGAGCAATAGTTAAGGATAATCAAGGAATGGCTAAAAGAAGGTTTGGACCATCAAAAAAATTATGTAAATATTAGGAGATCGCCAAGTAAATTTTTGACAGGGTACAAAGTGTTTATGAGGGTGAAACTAAAGAAGAGTGCTATCAAGTCCACAAAAATGAACCCTCATTTTGTGGGACACTTTTAAATTATGGAGTGGCATACCGATTTGCCTTACCACCCAGATTATCCAAAATTCATATCACCTTTCACATCTGTTTGTTTAAAAAGTACATTGCTAATTGTGATCATGTATGAAACTTTTCTAATTTGTAAATGGTAAATCTAGATGTTATAGAGGTTTGACCAGTAATAATCCTTGTTTGGAGTAGTGCAAGATCTAGTGGGACCGCTACTCTGAGAAAAATATTACTTGGAAGAATGTAGCAAACATGCAGAAACATTTTCCTTTATTATTTGATAATGTTATATAATTTTTTTTATAGTTGCACTATCTATAAACACAGAGGATTATGTTAAGCCTAAGGGGAATAACATGCCATAACCCTCCCTTGGCAGACATATTTTATTTTCGGATCCATATATGTGGCTTGATTATTTTGGATGGAATGGTTTGAGTTACCAAGTTTTATTTTGGCAACAATGTATAATTTGAAAGAAATATTATGTATTTTGTTGAAAATATTCTTAACAATTTACATGACTAGTTATTGCAAGTAATTATTTTGTAAGGGAATATGATGCTGCTAATATAAATGTGTGTTTGCAGGAACAAATGTTTTCATAATTGGAAGAAAGGATCGACCACTAAGAATGGGATGTTTAATTGGGAAATGATGAATTATATTTAAAAATATATACCTAAGGAAGACAAAATTTTCCCACATATAGTTGCATATTAAATTGACATATGTAATAAAACCATTAGTGGTGAGGTTGTTGAGATAAACAAAAGAGTTGATGGATTGGTGATTTGAATAACACAAGCTTATATGGAGATGGGGTGGGGTGAACATTATAAGACCACTTTTAATTTTATTTCCCAATAAATATTATGTAATGTATAGATATCAATATCAATAGTAGTAATCAAAGCAATGCACAAATCACCACACACAATAGAGACACCACAATTTACATGGTTCACCCAATGTGGGCTACTCCATAGAGAAAATCTTTCACTAAAATTTTATCAATCAATCTCTAGGGAATCCTTCCCTATTACAATTTTTATGTACATATTTTCCAAAGGAGATACCAATCCCCTATATCAAGTTCATGGATCTCTATCAATAGAAGAACTCCTTTTCATTTGATCTAGCTAGTGATACTATAGAATACTACTACCTCCATTGCACTGGCTTGTGGATATCTCTCCACTGAAGACTCTTGTCCTCACTTAGAATTCCTATCCTCATGACCCTAGCTAACGGATATCCATCCACTGGATAATACTTTCCTTAGCTCTATGTCACCTCCAAATATCTGTCTCAAATATGCACTAAACTCAATTCTTCGGTCTAGCACAAACCTACTCAATCTATGTCTTTGGTCTGGAACAAACCTGTCCTCAAATCTACATCAAACTCTATTCTCAATTTTGTACTAAACATAGTCCTTCGATCTAGCACAATTCTTTCCTCAATATCTGTCCTCTAATATGTACGAAACACAGTCCTTCGGTCTAGCACAAATTTATCTTCAATATCTACTTGATATGCCCCAAACCTTAACTCAAGGTTTGAAAAAATAAATCAACTCTACTCTCAAGTCTTTCTCAAAGACTTATCTCAAATATGCCTTGTAAGCTTCCACAAAATATCACACTAATCTATCCACAAGTCCTCTCTAGAACTTGTCAAAATCTACTCCATAAGCCCTCTCTATAACTTGTCCAAATCGGCTCCACAATTTCTCTCTAGAACTTGTCCAAAGTTTGCTCTCAATATATATTTTAAGCTTCCACAAAAGATTCCTCAAATCTGTCCTCAAATTTGCTCAACAAGTCCACACAAGAACTTTTCCAATATTATAAAAACATAAAGAGAATTGTTAGAGACTCAATATCTTCTACACTTATCACAATACTCAAATAATTTCAATAACTCTCTTAGAAACATACGGAGAATTTTTAAAGACTCAATATTCTTCTTATTCACCTCAATGCTCAATCACTTTCTCGAATCAATTCAGAATATAGAATAGTTTGTTTATGGAACTTGAAAAATCACTTCACACACCCACCAACCAACTCTACTCAACCAATCACTCAATGAAACAATACTTCCTTACAAACCCTAGTGCAAGCATATGACCTTCACTCAAAATTTTTACAACAATGCTCAACAAAAAATATCACATAACAATGATACTCAAACCCTAGTTCAATTTCTTTATGAAACCAATGGATTCAACAATAATGCTTATCAAACAAGGTTTTAACAACTCTTTGTTCCAGAAAACCTTGAAGCATTAACTCAACACACTCAAAAAGGAAACCCTAATCAAGTCCTTTTCACTCGAAACTTATTTTCCTAAAAATCAACCAATCAACTCAAATATGGAAAAATGTGCTCATACCTTTTTGATGATGAAGGAACCTCAAATATTTGCCACAACCACAAACACGTATATGCCAAAATCAAAGAGGTTAGAAGAAAAATCTCTCTCACAATATAATGCAAAAAATCAATTTCACATTATCTCTCCATATTTAAAAACAACCATCAACATACATAATATTTGTACAATAACACCTTATATTCTCCCAATTAAAATAATATCAACCACCACAAAATAATTACTTTTTCAACACTCTTAATGGTAAGAAGATATCTTCAATAATAATAAACACTTAAAAGCATTTATCTCTCCAATAAGCTAAATATATTAAAAGCTTTATAAAATAATTAATTCCTTGTTCCTCCTAATTATTTTTTAACCAAAAATAATTACCAAGAAAAAACACCTTTTATCTATCCCTTATAACTCCCATGCCACTTTATAAAACCATTTAATAAAGCCAAAAATTAATTTTAATTTTCCAAGAACCTTCTCTGAAAAACCCAGCACTCAAATAATGTGCATACCTTTTCGTTGATCCCTAAAAGGGATTTAGTGAGAATCAAATTGTTGTCTCCAAAAGCCTAAGCACCTTAGCACTTGGGAGTCCACCGCGTGGGCTAGCAATGCCCACGTGAAGGAAGTGGATCTTCCTTCACCTTATACTCTTCTTCACACACGTTGACCTCCTTCAAACACCACACATTGTCCACTAGCCATAACACTTTAGTGCACGAAAATCGAAGATATTTTTTGCAAGGGTTTGAGGGCATTAAATATAATGAGTATGGTAATTTTCTAAGGTGAAACGATCCACATTTTATATATGAATGGAGGAAATTTATCACAAGTCGACGCATTAGAAATTCAAATTTCAAATATTCGAATTAACTTTAATTATTTATTTAATTTATAATATTTAAATTCCAAGAGAATTTAAATTATTATAAATAAATAATTAATATTTGGGCATTTTTTAACCAAATGAAAATCCAGCTTGGTTTTTAATAAAAACCTTTTCTTTTTGCATACCTTTTCATTGATCTCTAAAAGGGATTCAACGAGAATCAAACTGTCATGTCCACAAACCTAAGCACCTTAGCACTTGGGAGTCCACCGTGTGGGCTAGAAATGCCCACATGAAGGAAGTGGAGCTTCCTTCACCTTATAATATTCTTCACACACGTTGACCTCATTCAAACACCACATGTTGTCCACTAGCCGCAACACTTTAGCACACAAAAATCGAAGATACTTTTTGCAAGGGTTTCGGGGGCATTAAATTGAATGAGCATGGTAATTGTCTAAGGTGAAACGATCCACCTTTTATACACAAATGGAGGAAATTTATCACTTATCGACGCATTAGAAATTTGAATTTCAAATATTGGAATTAACTTTATTTATTTATTTAATTTATAATATTTAAATTCCAAGAGAATTTAAATTATTATAAATAAATAATAATTAATAAATAATTAATATTTGGGCCTTTATTAACCAAATAAAATATCCACCTTGGTTTTTAATAAAAACCTTTTATTTTTTCCTATCATGGATAATTAACCTTTGAGTTTTGCCCTCCATGGTTTTCATAAAAACCTTTGATCATGCTTCCCATGAAGCTCTTTTGGAACCAATAAAATTGTAATTATTCTTAGAACCTTTTGACATAAATGACAACTAATATTCCTAAAAATGTCCAAAAATATCCCCCTTTGTCATTTATGGCAACCCAAAATCTTTTTACCAAAAAAATGACTTTTCCTTTGTTCTGCTCCCCTTGGCTCAAATCTCTCCTCTTTGCTCAAATACCAAATATCTCCCCCTTTCTCAAATATCTCCCCATTTGAAATCAAGGGAAAAGGGTCACCTTTGGGTATCAGGACTAAGAATGAGCCTCTTATCTTAGCACCTCCCCCACCTCCTCTTGAGGTGGTTAATTCTGGTGTGGGAGTATTTCTACTCCCAAAAATCATTGTTCTTTACCTTTATCCTCTTTTCTTCTTATCTGATCCTTTTGATTTCTTTGAATTTTTCTTTCCATGTTCATGTTCCTGTCCATGTCTATTTTATTGTTCATGTTATTGTTCTTTTTCATATCTATGTTCCTATTCTTGTTCATATTCATGTTCCTATTCCTGTTCACATCCATGTTCCTGTTCCTATTTTTTTTCCTATTCATAGTTGATTCTGGAATGTCTGCTCTACACCATTTTGTTGTGTGATGAAAATTTTCGTATTTATAACACTTAATGTTATTATTCATTGAAGGTGCAAATGTCTTAGGATTTCTCCTATTGAAGCCATATCCTCTTCTGTCATGAACCCTGCAATTCATTACTTTGTGACCAAACTGATTACATGAGTAGCAATACCCATGGAAAAGCTATATGTTCTCATATTCCTATCTTTCATGTGTCTTGCACTATGAATTCATGTGTCCAAACCTATGACATGAAAAACATCTTCCATTGAAGCTTCCTTTTCTTGACCTCATTGGTCTCTTAGTCTCTCTTGCCCTATCTTGATTATTGTTCCATATGTTTCTTCTTTGTGCATTGTTCTTGTTCTTGTTGAACATTCTATTGTCCAACTCATCCTGGGATGTCTCACTTTCTCTTACACTGCCTTCTTATGAAGTGTCTTCATCTGAAGTTTCTTCTCCTCGAAAACTTTAGGTTGACTCTCCTTCCCATTTCTTTTGTACTTGTTCAAATCTAAGATATTTTTTTCTTAATGTAGGCTTTTGTATCTTGATGAACTTATCCAAGCTCTTTGAGCTATTTTTGAACCCTTTTAACTTTACTTTGGAGTCTTATAGATATTCCATTAGTAGTGCGACTTCTTTTGCTAACTTTTCACATTCTAATATCTTTACTTCTAAGTTATCCTTGGACTTATTTTTTTTAGCCTTTGATTTTTCTAGATCCTCTATAAGAAATCTTCTCTCTTCATCACATTCTTGAAACTAAATTTCAAGTTTAGAATTTTGCTTTCTTACCCTTTTTTACTATGTCAAGAGCCTAAATAAGTTCTCCCTTGAGATCATATCCATCTTTCTTTGAATATTCCTCTATTTTTTTTCCTTTGTTCACATCTTTATTTTCTATTGGCTTATCTTCTATTGGATCACCTACTCCTTCTTACAATGCCATTAGAAGGTTTTAATATGGTCCTTCAAGTGTATCCTCATATTAATCATCACTGAAACAATAACCATTATTTGTACAACTATCTTCAATATGTCCAAATTTACCACATCTAAAACACTTGATAATTATTGGAGTCCTTTTATTAACTTGTTCTTTTTCTTCAATCATAAATAGGACTTCATCTCTATCATTATTTGAAAAACTAGCATCACTATCACTTGAGTACTTACTTGACTTATCCGCATAGTAGCTCCTCTTTTGTATTTTAAAGAAATTATTTCCTTGTATACTTTGTCCATCCTTGCTTTTCTTTTGGTGCTTGTATCTTTTTGATTCCTTGTTCCTATTCTTGTTTTTCTTCACCATTTTTATTCTTAGCTTCTTGACAATTTGTTGCATAATGACCATATCTTCCACAATTGAAACATTTTATAGATTTTATAACTATAGATCTTATACAATCTGTATCCCTTCTACCATAATTAGCGTCTTCATCACTAGATGACTCATTGCTTGATTCTAACTTCTTACCCTTTTATCTTCTTCATTGATTTGAATGTTGCTTCTTTCTAGGGATTAGGTTCTTATTTTTTTCTCATATCAAATGTTGTAAGAATACCAAGAAACATATCTCTTATCAAAGAATCACCATCTATTGACTCTTCTATAGCATAAATATTTGCACTGAATATTTTTGGAAGAGTTCGTAAGACCTTATCACAAACATTTGATTCATCAATCTTCATTCCAAGTTATTTCATATCATTAACAACATCAATTAAAAGTAGATAAGTACTAATATTTTCCTCATCCTTCATTCTTAATGCTTCAATTTGTCCTTTTATATTTCATATCTTTGCTTTCTTGATACTTTTATCTCCTTCATATATATTTTGTAGCTTATCCCACATTTCTTTTGTAGTTTGACAATGCATAAGTTTCATAGACTTTGTTCTATACAAACCTCCCAAAAGTGCATTAATTGCTTTTGAATTGTAATTTTGTAGGATCTTACCTTCCTTATATGTAGGTGGATTAATTAAGGGATCGTATCCAATTTCAAATGCTTTCCAAATTTCATTGCCAAGTACCATCAAGTAAATATTCATTCTCATACTCCAATATATAGTCACTTCCATCAAACACTGTTGCTAAATTATATAAGGACATATTATTAGAATCCATTGTGTTCTTGTTATCATTTCCTTCAAGTTGTTAAACTCTTCTTAAGGAACCCACTCTGATACCAATTGAAGAACACAAGCTTATACTAGGAGGGTGAACAGTATAAGACCACTTTTTACTTTTATTTCCCAATTAATATTATGCAATGTATAGATAGAAATATCAGTAGTAGTAATCAAATAAATGCACCATAATTTATGTGGTTCACCCAATGTGGGCTACTCCACAGAGAAAATATTTCACTACAATTTTCTCAATCAATATCTTGGAAATACTTCCCTATTACAATTTTTATGGACCTCTTGTCCAAAAGATATACCAATACCCTAAATCAAGTTCATGTATCTCTATCTAGAGGAGAAATCCTTCTCCTTTGATCTGGTTGGTGATCCTCTAGAAGACTAGCCTCCACTGCACTGGCTTGTGGATCTCTCTCCACTGAAGACTCTTGTCCTCACTTAGAAGTCCTATCCTCACTATCCTAGATAATGGATCTCTATCCACTAGAGAATACTGTCTTCAGCTCTTTGTCACCTCCAAATATCTATCTCAAATCTACACTAAACTCAGTCCTTTGATCTAGCACAAATCTTCTTAATATCTGTCTCTAGTCTGAAACAAACCTGTCCTCACATCTGCACCAAACTCTGTTTTGAATACTACACTAAAAAAAGTCCTTCAATCTAGTACAAATCTATATTTAATCTCTACACAGTCCTTCAGTCTAGTACAAGTCTATCCTCAATCTCTGATTGATCTGACCCAAACCTTAACTCATGGTTTGAACAAATCAATCAACTCTACTCTCAAGTATTTCTCAAAAACTTATCTCAAATATGCCTTGTAAGATTCCACAAAGTTCACACTAATCTGTCCACAAGTCCTCTCTAGAACTTGTCAAAATCTGCTCAATAATTCCTCTCTAGAACTTGTCCAAATATGGTTCACAAGTCCTCTGTAGAACTTTTTCAAAGTTTACTATCAATCTATATTGTAGGCTTCCAAAAAATCTTACTCAAATCTATCCACAAGTCTTCTCAAAGACTTACCTCAAATATGCTCAACATGTCCACACAAGAACTTGTCCAATCTTATAGAAACATAAAAATAATTGTTAGAGACTTGATATGTTCTACACTTATCACAATGCTAAATTAATTTCAATCACTCTCTTAGAAACATATAAAGAATTTTTAGAGACTCAATATGCTTCTTATTCACATCAATGCTCAATTAATTTCTCAAATCAATTCAAAATATAGAATATTTTATTTTATGGAACTTGAACAATCACTTCACACACCCACTTGACTAGGCTCAACCAACTCTACTCATCCAATCACTCAATGAAACAATCCTTCCTTACAAACCCTAGTCTAAGCATATGACCTTCACTCAAAATGTTTCCAACAATGCTCAACAACAAATCTCACATAACAATGATACTCATGTTCTTTTCAAACCCTAGTTCAAGTTCTTCATACAACCAACTCACTTCAACAACAATTCTTATAAGACAAATCTGACATAACAATGATACTCAAACCCTAGTTCAAGTTCTTTATGCAACCAATGGCTTCAACAACAATGCTTATCAAACAAGGTTTTAACAACAACTCTTTATTCTAGAAAACCTTGAAGCATTAACTCAACACACTCAAAAAGGAAACCCTAATAAAGTCCTTTTCACTCCAAACTTATTTTCCAAAAAACCAACCAATCAAATCAAATATGGAATAATGTTGTCATACCTTTTTGATCATGAAGGAACCTCAAATATCTACCACAACCACAAACACTTATATGCCAAACTCAAAGAGTTTAGAAGATAAATCTCTCTCACAATATAATGCAAAAACTCAATTACACCTCATAAACATACATAATATTTGTCCAATAACACCTTATATTCTCCCAATTAAAATAATATCAAGCACCAGAAAATAATTTCAAAATAATTACTTTCTCAACACTTCTTAATGGCGAGAAGATATCTTCAATAATAATCAACACTTAAAAGCATTTATCTCTCCAATAAGCTAAATATATTATAAGCTTTATAAAATAATTAACTCCTTATTCCTCCTAATTATTTTTTAACCAAAAATAATTACCAAGAAAAAACACCTTTTATATATCCCTTATAACTCCCATGTCACTTTATAAAACCATTTAATAAAACCAAAAATTAATTTTAATTTTCCAAAAACCTTCTTTGAAATACCCGACACTCAAATAATGTGCATACCTTTTCGTTGATCCCTAAAAGGGATTCAACGAACATTGAACTACCATATCCACAAGACTAAGCACCTTAGCACTTGGGAGTCCACCGCATGGGCTAGAAATGCCCACGTGAAGGAAGTGGAGCTTCCTTCACCTTATACTCTTATTCACACACGTTGACCTACTTCAAACACCACACGTTATCCACTAACCACAACACTTTAGCACACAAAATCAAAGGTACATTTTTCAAGGGCTTCAGGGTAATTAAATTGAATGAGCATGCTAATTATCTAAGGTGAAACGATCCACATTTTATACACGAATGGTGGAAATTTCTCACACGTCAGTGCATTAGAAATTCGAATTTTAAATATTTGAATTAACTTTAATTATTATTTATATATAATAATTTAAATTCTCTTGGAATTTAAATATTTTAAATTAAATAAATAATTAATCTTTGGGCCTTTTTTAACAAAATTAAAAGCCACCATGGTTTTTAATAAAAACCTTTTATTTTTTCCTATCATGGATAATTAACCTTTGAGTTTTGCCCTCCATGGTTTTCATAAAAACCTTTGATCATGCTTCCCATGAAGCTCTTTTGGAACCAATAAAATTGTAATTCTTCTTAGAACCTTTTGACATAAATGAAAACTAATAGTCATCAAAATGTCCAGCAATATCCTTCTTTGTCATTGATGGTAACCCAAACTCTTTTTACCGAAAACTTGACTTTTCCTTTGTTTTTCTCCCCCTGGCTCAAATCTCTCCTCTTTGCTAAAATATCAAATATCTCCCCCTTTGAAATCAATGGAAAAGGGTCACCTTTGGGGCTCGAGGCTAAGAATGAGCCTCTTAGCTTAGCCCCTCCCCCACCTCCTCTTGAGGTGGTTAATTCTAGGATGGGAGTATTTCTACTCCTAGAAAGCACTGTTCTTTACCTTTATCCTCTTTTCTTCTTATCTAATACTTCTAATTCCTTTGACTATTTATTTCCATGTTCATTTTCCTATCCATGTCCATTTTATTGTTCATGTTCCTGTTATTTTTCATATCCATGTTCTTGTTCTTGTTCATATTCCTGTTCACATCAATATTCCTGTTCCTGTTTTTGTTCCTGTTCATACTTGATTATAGAATGTCTGCTCTACACCATTTTGCTATGTGACCATCATTATTGTACTTATAAAACTTAATGTTATTATTCCTTGAAGGTGAAAATATCTTAGGATTTCTCCTATTGAAGCCATATCCTCTTATGTCATGAACACTGCAATTCATTGCCTTGTGACCAAACTGATGACATGAGTAGCAATATCCATGGAAAAGCTATTTGTTCCCATATTCCTATATTTCATGTGTCCTGCATTGTGAAGTCATGTGCCCAAACCTTTGACATGGAAAATATCTTCCATTGAAGCTTCCTTGTATTGACCTCATTGGTCTCTTAGACTCTCTTGCCCTATTCTGATTATTGTTCCATATGTATCTTCTTTGTGCATTATTCCTGTTCTTGTTGAAATTTTTGTTGTCCAACTCATCCTTGAATGTCTCACTTTCTATTAAACTGTCTTCTTCTGAAGTGTCTTCATCTGAATTTTATTCTCCTCTAGAATTTGAGGTTGACTCTCCTTCCCATTTCTTTTGTCCTTGTTCAAATTCAAGACTTGTTTTGCTTAATGTAGGCTTTTGTATCTTGATGAACTTATCCAAGTTCTTTGGTCTATTTTTGAACCCTTTTTTCTTTACATTGGAGTCTTCTAGATATTCCCTTAGTAGTGCCACTACTTGTGCTAACTTTTCACATTCTAAGATCTTTGCTTCTAACTTATCCTTAACTTCTTTATGTTAGCCTTTAAATTTTATAGATCCTCTATAAGCAATCTTCTCTCTTCATCACATTCTTGAAACTGAATTTCAAGTTTACAATTTTTCTTTCTTACCATTTTTACTATGTCAAAAACATAAATAATTTCTCCCTTGAGATCATATCCATATTTCTTTGAATATTCCTCTATTTTTTTGCATTTTTTCACATCTTTATTTTCTATTGGCTTGTCTTCTATTGGATAACCTACTCCTTCTTCTAATTCCATTAGAAGTTTTTCATCTGGTCCTTCAAGTGTATCCTCATATTCATCATCACTAAAACTATAACCATTATTTGTACAACTATCTTCAAGATGTCCAAAGTTACCACATATAAAAAACTTGATAATTACTAGAATATTTTTCTTAACTTGTTCTTTTTCTTCAATATTAAATAGGACTGCATCTCTATCATTATCTAAAAAACTAGAATCACTATCACTTGAGTACTTACTTTCCTTAACCGCAAATTAGCTCCATTTTTGCCTTTGAAAGAACTTCTTTCCTTTTCAACTTTGGTCATCCTTGCTTTTATTTTGGTGTCTGTATCTTTTTGATTCCCTGTTCCTATGATCTTGTTTTTCTTCATCATTTTTATTCTTATATTCTTGATAATATGTTGCATAATGACCATACCTTCCACAATTAAAAAATTTAACAAATTTTAGATCTTTAGATCTTCTACAATCCTTATCCCTTCTACCATAATTAGCTTCTTCATCACTGGATGACTCATTGCTTGATTTTAACTTCTTACCCTTTGTCTTCTTGATTACTTTGAATGTTGCTTATTTCTAGGGATTAGGTTCCTCTTTTGTTCTCATATCAAATGTTGTAAGAATACCAAGAAACATATCTCTTATCAAAGAATCACCATCTATTGACTCTTCTATAGTAGAAACCTTTTCACTGAATCTTTTTGGAAGAGTTCTTAAGACCTTATCACAAACATCTAATTCATCAATCTTCATTCCAAGTTATTTCATATCATTAACAACCTCATCAATTCAAAGTATATAAGTACTAATATTTTCGTCATCATTCATTCTTAATGCTTCAATTTGTCCTTTGATATTTCCTATCTTTGATTTCTTGATACTTTTATCTCCTTCATATATATTTTTTAGTTTATCCCACATTTCTTTTGTGGTTTGAAAATGCATAAGTTTCATAGATTCTATTCTATGCAAACCTCTCAAAATTGCATTCGTTGCTTTTCAATTGTAATGTTGTAGAAGCTTACCTTTCTTATATGTAGGTGGATTAATTAAGGAATCGTATCCAATTTCAACTACTTTCCAAATTTCATTGCCAAGTGCCATGAAGTAAATCTTCATTCTCATACTCCAATATATATAGTCACTTCCATAAAATAATGATGTTGAATTATATGAGGACACATTATTAGAATGCATTGTGTTCGTATTATATTTTTCTTCAAGTTGTTAAACTCTTCCGAAGGAACCCACTCTGATACCAATTTAAGAACACAAGCTTATACTGAGAGGGGGTGAACAGTATAAGACCACTTTTTACTTTTATTTCCAAATCAATATTATGCAATGTATAGATAACAATATTAATAGAAGTAATCAAAGTAATGCACAAATCACCACACACAATAGAGACACCACAATTTACGTGGTTCAACCAATGTAGGCTACTCGATAGAGAAAATATTTCACTAAATTTTTCTCAATCAATCTCTTGGGAATCCTTCCCTATTACAATTTTTATGGACCTCTTGTCCAAGGGAGATACCAATCCCCTAAATTAAGTTTATGGATCTCTATCCATAGGAAAAATCCTTCTCCTCTACTCTGGTTGGTGATCCTCTAGAAGAATACTACCTCCACTACACTGGCTTGTGGATATCTCTCCACTGAAGACTCTTTTCCTTACTTAGAATACCTATCCTTACTACCCTGGCTAATGGATATCTATCCACTAGAGACTACTATACTCAACTCTCTATCACCTCCAAAGCTCTCTTTCAAATTTGTACTAAACTCAGTCCTTTGGTCTAACACAAATTTGCTCAATATCTGTCTCTGGTCTGGCACAAACCTATCCTCAAATCTACGCTAAACGTTGTTCTCAATTCTATACTAAAAATTGTCATTTGATCTAGCACAAATCTGTCCTAAATATCTATCCTATGATCTGTACTAAACACTGTCCTTTGGTATAGCATAAATTTATTCTCAATATCTACTATATCTGCCCCAAACCTTAACTCAAGTTTTAAAAAAATAAATCAACTCTGATCTCCAGTATTTCTCAAAGACTTATCTCAAATATTTCTTGTAAGCTTCCATAAAATCTCACACTAATATATCCACAAGTCCTCTCTAGAACTTGTCCAAATATACTTCAAAAGTCCTCTCTAGAACTTGTTCAAATCTTCTCCACAAGTCCTCTCTAGAAATTGTCCAAATTTTGCTCTCAATTTGTATTGTAAGCTTCCACAAAATTTTACTCAAATATTTCCATGGGTCTTCTCAAATACTTACCTCAAATATGCTCAACAATTCCACACAAGAACTTATCCAATATTATAGAAACATAAAGAGAATTGTTAGAGACTCAATATGTTCTACACTTATCACAATGCTCAATTAATTTCAATCACTCTCTTAGAAACATATAGAGAATTGTTAGAGACTCAATATTCTTCTTATTCACCTCAATGCTCAATCACTTTCTCAAATCAATTTAGAATATAGAATAGTTTGTTTTATGGAACTTGAAAAATCACTTCACACACCCAATTGACTAGGCTCAACCAACTCTACTCAACCAATCACTCAATGAAATAATACTTCCTTACAAACCCTAGTCCAAGCATATGACCTTCACTCAAAATATTTCCAACAATTCTCAACAACCAATCTCACATAACAATGATACTCATGTTCTTTTCAAACCCTAGTTCAAGTTCTTCACACAACCAACTCACTTCAACAACAATGCTTATAAGACAACTCTCACATAACAATGATACTCAAACCCTAGTTCAAGTTCTTTATGCAACCAATGGCTTCAACAACAATGCTTATCAAACAAGGTTTTAACAACTCTTTATTCTAGAAAACCTTGAAGCATTAACTCAACACACTCAAAAAGGAAACCCTAATCAAGTCATGTTCACTCCAAACTTATTTTCCATAAAACCAACCAATCAACTCAAATATGGAAGAATGTTCTCATACATTTTTTATGATGAAGGAACCTCAAATATCTACCACAACCACAAACACTTATAAGCCAAACTCAAAGAGGTTAGAAAATAAATCTCTCTCACAATATAATGCAAAAACTCAATTACACCTCATCAACATACATAATATTTGTCCAATAACACCTTATATTCTCCCAATTAAAATAATATCAAGCACCAGAAAATAATTTCAAAATAATTACTTTCTCAACACTTCTTAATAGCAAGAAGATATCTTCAATAATAATCAACACTTAAAAGCATTTATCTCTCCAATAAGCTAAATATATTAAAAGCTTTATAAAATAATTAACTCCTTATTCCTCCTAATTATTTTTTAACCAAAAATAATTACCAAGAAAAAACACCTTTTATCTATCCCTTATAACTCCCACGTCACTTTATAAAACCATTTAATAAAGCCAAAAAATAATTTTAATTTTTCAACAACCTTCTATGAAATACCTAGCACTCAAATAATATGCATAGTTTTTTGTTGATCCCTAAAAGGGATTCGGAAAGAATCGAACTGATGTCTCCACAAGCCTAAGTCATTAGCACTTCGGAGTCCACTGCGTGGACTAGTAATGCCCACGTGAAGAAATTGGAGATTCCTTAACCTTATACTCTTCTTCACACACGTTAACCTCCTTAGAACACCACACATTGTCCACTAGCTATAACACTTTAGCGCATGAAATCGAAGATACTTTTTCCAAGGGTTTCAGGGGCATTAAATCGAATGAGCATGGTAATTTTATAAGGTGAAATGATCCACATTTTATACATGAATGGAGGAAATTTCTTACATGTCAGCAAATTAGAAATTTGAATTCAAATATTCGAATTAACTTTAATTATTATTTATTTATAATAATTTAAATTCTCTTGGAATTTAAATATTATAAATTAAATAAATAATTAATCTTTGGGCCTTTTTTAACCAAATGAAAAGCCACCTTGGTTTTTAATAAAAACCTTTTATTTTTTCCCATCATGGATAATTAACCTTTGATTTTTGCCCTCCATGGTTTTCATAAAAACCTTTGATCATGCTTCCCATGAAGCTCTTTTGTAACCAATCAAAATTTAATTATTCTTAGAACCTTTTGACATAAATGAAAATTAATATTTCTAAAAATATCCAACAATCTCCCCCTTTGTCATTGATGGCAACCCAAACTCTTTTTATCAAAAACTTGACTTTTCCGTTGTTCTGCTCCCCCTGGCTCAAATCTCTCCTCTTTGCTCAAATACCAAATTTCTCCCCCTTACTCAAATCTCTCCCCCTTTGACATCAATGGAAAAGGGTCACATTTGGGGCTCAGGGCTAATAATGAGCCTCTTAACTTAGCCCCTCCCCCACATCCTCTTGAGGTGGTTAATTCTAGGGTGGGAGTATTTCTACTCCTAGAAAGCATTGTTCTTTACTTTTATCCTATTTTCTTATTATTTGATCCTTTTGATTCCTTTGACTATTTCTTTCCATGTTTATGTTCTTGTCCATGTCCATTTTATTGTTCATTTTCATGTTCTTTTTCATATCCATGTTCTTGTTCATGTTCATATTCATGTTCCTTTTCCTATTTATATCCATGTTCTTATTCCTGTTCATGTTCTTGTTCATACTTGATTTTGGAATGTCTGCTCTAAACCATTTTGTTTTGTGACCATCATTATTGCACTTATAAAACTTAATGTTATTATTCCTTGAATGTGCAAATGTCTTAGGAAGAAATTTTTTGGAAGCAAAAAGCTCGAGGAAGGGGATAGGAACACATCCTTCTTTTATAACTCAGTTAAGGCTCGCCATAATGGTAACCTGATTACCTCTCTTGTGAATTCTCAGGGTGCCCTGATCTCTTCTTTCATGGATATTTCTGAAGAGACTAAGAGGTATTTTTCCTCTCTCTTCAAGGAGGAGTCCCTATCAGATGATGAGAATGAAAAGCTTATTATAAATTGTATTCCATCGATTGTTTCTAGAGAGATGAATGAGCACTTGGATTTTCCTTTTTTATCTTGAATACAAAGTTTTCCAACTCCTTAAGGGAAATTGGACCCATCAAGTGCTCATTCATCTCTCTAGAAACAATCACTAGAATACAATTTAGAATAAGCCTTTCATTCTCATCATCTGATAGGGAGTCCTCCTTGAAGAGAGAGGAAAAGTACCTCTTAGTCTCTTCTAAAATATCCATGAAAGAAGAGAGCAGGGCACCCTGAGAATTCACAAGAGAGGTAATCAGGTTACCATTATGTTGAGCCTTAACTGAGTTATAAAAGAAGGATGTGTTCCTATCCCCTTCCTCGAGATTTTTGCTTCCAAAAAATTTCTTCCCTCAGTTCCCATTCAGCAAGGTTTTCATATCCTATTGAAGCCATATCCTCTTCTGTCATGAACCCTAAAATTCATTGCCTTGTGACCAAACTGATTACATGAGTAGCAATACCCATGGAAAATTTATATGTTACCATATTCCTATATTTCTCGTGTCCTACACTATGAAGTCATGTGCCCAAAATTGTAACATAAAAATGTATTCCATTGAAGCTTCCTTGTCTTGACCTCATTGGTCTCTTAGTATCTCTTACCCTATTCTTATTATTGTTCCATATGTATCTTCTTTGTGCATTGTTCTTGTTCTTGTTGAAATTTCTTTTGTCCAACACATCCTTGGATGTCTCACTTTCTCTAACACTACCTTCTTATGATGTGTCTTCATTTGAATTTTCTTCTTCTCTAGAACTTGAGGTTGACTCTCCTTCCCATTTCTTCTGTCATTTTTCAAATACAAAATTTGTTTTGCTTGATGTAGGCTTGTGTATCTTGATGAACTTTATCCACGTTATTTGAGCTATTTTTGAACACTTTTATCTTTGCTTTGGAGTCTTCTAGATCTTCTCTTAGTAGTGTCACTTCTTGTGCTAACTTTTCACATTCTAAGACCTTTGCTTCTAACTTATCCTTGAACTTCTTTGTCTTAGCCTTTGATTTTTCTAGATCCTCTATAAGAAATATTCTCTCTTCAACACATTCTTGAAACTGAATTTCAAGTTTAGAGGTTTGCTTTCTTACATGTTTTACTATGTCAATAGAATAAATAAGTTCTCCCTTGAGATCCTCTAGAAGACTATTGCCTCCACTACATTGGCTTATGGATATCTCTCCACTAAAGACTCATGTCCTCACTCAGAAGACCTATCCTCACTACATTGGATAATGGATATATATCCACTGGAGACTACTATCCTTAGCTCTCTGTCACCTCCAAAGATCTGTCTCAAATATGCACTAAACTTAGTCCTTCGATCTAGCAAAAATCTACTCAATCTCTATCTCTGGTCTAGCACAAACCTTTCCTCAAATCTGCACCAAAATCTATTCTCAATTCTGCACTAAACACAGTCCTTTAGTCTAGCATAAATTTATCCTCAATATCTATCCTATGATCTATACTAAACACAGTCCTTCGGTCTAGCACAAATTTTTTCTCAATATATATTGGATCTACTTCAAAACTTAACTTAAGGTTTGAACATATCAATCAAATATGCTCTCAAGTCTTTCTCAAAGACTTGTATTAAATTTGCCTTGTAAGCTTCCACAAAATCTCACACTAATATATCCACAAGTCCTCTCTATAACTTGTTCAAATTTGCTCCATAAGTCCTATCTTGAACTTATCCAAATATTCTTCATAAGTGCTCTCTAGAACTTATCCAAAGTTTACTCTCAATCTATATTGTAAGCTTCCACAAAAGCTTACTCAAATCTATCTGCAAGTCTTCTCAAAGACTTACCTCAAATCTTCTCAACAAGTCCACACAAGAACTTGTCCAATATTATAGAAACATAAAGAGAATTGTTAGTGTAGACACCTAAATCGTGTCATGCTTAGGGGAGCTACTTACATAGACACACTCATAAGATCATAAGACATAATATTGGATTTTCCAAGCATCAACAATGGTTCTCACCATCATTTGGGGTATTTTCAAGTCATTCAAGCCAAGAGCGACTAGATCATAGATGCTCAAGCCTAAAGAGGCCAAAACTTAGCCTCTGTAGATGACAACAGCCATATCTTAGCCACTATAGATGATAGTGGCTAAGCCATAAGAAGTGGTTTTCTAACAAACCGGCCCAATATCAGATAGAAGTGGTAGTTTGTGTGTAATAAAAGTGAGTAGGAGTGACTTTGCATTCCTTTTCATGACCAGTTCACATAGGAGACTTGAGTTTGCAGTTAGACTTAAGTTAACTAACCTCCAAGCATAAAAAAAGGACAAAATCTTATCATGCTAACAACCGGTTCGCATAGAAGACTCAGGTGGGCAGTTAGATTTCAGTTAATTGGCCTTCAAATATAGATAATGGACAAAATATTCTCATGCTAACTTGCACTACGCATGAGAAATTCATTTCTAGGTCTTGGACATAGACCTAGGGTTTTACACTATAAAAGGTACAAGCCTAAGAGCACCAAGAGATACAGGAAATATTTTATCACATCAGGGACAGAGACATATTCTTGAGGAGAGCTTTCAAGACTTGGAGAGTTCTCTTTGAGATCATGTGTGCGATAGATATTTGACGAATCGAAGAGCATAATACCTAATTTCTTCAACATTAGATCATAGTATTTGACCCATATCTTTGGGGTGAAGAGGACAATGTTTACTTTAGCATCCGCTATATTGGATAGTGGCCCACAGACTTAGCTTAGATAGACATAGCATCTTTATTTTATTTTTCTATATCATTAACATAGATTTACATGATTTCATGGCATTGTTTTATCATATTTCCATTACATTATTTTATTACTAACAACCTCATCCGAGGAGGCAATCTTGGAAACCTAAAAGTGTGTTGCTGTTTCATTGCTTGAAGGGCCACAGGTACATCGAACAAAGATTACAACATATGAGAGCAAAAGGGATCCCTCTAGGAAATAGACCTGGAGAATGAGGCATTTGTAAGCCCTCATACATTTCTATGTGCAGAACTGGGAATCTTTTATAAGCGCACCACCTCTTCATGGAAGGGGCACTACTTGCCCACTTGTAATTTATAGTATCAAAATGGATATCCCTAAGAAGGACCGACATGTAACCAAACTTCAATATCAATAAAAATATTCGTCTTTTGTTATGTTGTGTTATATGATTTTTCTTTCCTCTTGTATTTCCATTTCATCTTTGGTATTTTAAATAGCATTGCAAGTAGGGTTTTTAGAAAAGGGACCGGTGTGCACATTCTCGAGGTTGCTACAAATGGCGATAAATATGGGATGACCACTAATTTTTTATTTCTTGTTGGAATACTAACTTAATTTTATGTGTAGGTCTAGCCACTCTAAGCTACATCAGCTAGAAACTAGCCGCTCTAAGCTACAACGACTAGAAATTAGTCACTCTGAGCTACAGCGGCCAAGAACCAGCAACTCTAGTCAATAGTGACCAAGACTGGAGTGCAGTAGAGGTCAAAACATCGACTCTCTAAGCTAGATCAAATATTGGTATAGCTTCTCTGATATTTTATAGCTTTATTTCTGCTTATGTGTGTTTAAAATATAGAACTTAAAGTACATTTATGTTTGGAAATTGAAAGAAAAAAGAAGAAAGAATTAAGCACTTTGCATATCTTAGATCTTCTTTTAAATTTTCCACTAGGCATTTCTAGGAACATCGGATTATGCTTGAAAAGTTTACCCTAGAATCCAACATGCTAGACATTATATGTTGTTTGCTTGCTTTGAGGCCCTACTAGAGGCCATAGTTGCACGAGATAAAGTGTGCTCATACAAATCATAGTAGTTCATGCATATTTCTGAATATTGAAATGCATTTTTGCACTTAGGCATATAGGAAGACTCATTGCTACTATATGATGCACTTTATGTTATGCAAGCTTAAAATGAAAACCACACATGCACATCTCATTTAAATATTGGAGAGTTGGATTTCATCACAAACCTTCAATTTAGTCTAGTGACGTTGGAATTCATCTCCTTCCACTGGTTTTCCCCTTAGAGCTTCCTAGAAATGGATTGGGAAACATAATTATAGTGACACTAAGTTACTTGTGTTTAAACTTTCTCCCATTGTTGGAACAATTATTGGTTCAGAGTGGAAGAGCTATGCGAACCCCCGATTGGGTCTTCAGTGGTGTACCCTAGATTCTTTTAAGAAAATCATGTTTTGCATGGGTGTACTTGATTTTCACTATGGATGAGTCTTATCATTCCTAATCCAAGAACAAGAGCAAATAAATCAAGAGAAAAATACATCAAAACACATCAAACAGTTTAGGGCACACTCAAATCGGTAATCAAGATAAAAATTTGTTTGGTATTGTGTGGTCATTCCTAAATTGCAAACTCAAAGGATCAAGTAATAAAACAACATGGTAAAAACAAGAAGTAAACACCCTCGGTATGATGTCGAGGGAGAGATAGAAGTAATTCATACCCATGGGCAAAGTCATAGTAATGTTGAATGACCTACCCATAAGATTGTGAGATGTAGCTCCACGAGCCTAAGGGGTGATAACTCAACTCTTGGGGGATCTCCTCGAGAAACCCCAAGTAAATAACCACATCATGGAACAAAGTCACATAAACAAAAAGAGGCTTCACAACCATCCTCATCAAGGAGACATGAGGAGACCTCAAGGGCCTCCTCTAAACACACAAAAACATCTCAAAGACATGAATAAAATTCAAGGGCTTCCTCCTCACATAGACATAAAGAAGGTTCTAAAACCCATTATTTACATAGGGATGACAAGACTACCACATCTCCATCCACATGGAGAAAACATGTTACCACCAAACCCTCTTCATCAAGAAGGCAAACAAGAATTGCAACACCTCAAGACTCACTAGAAACATATGAAATAGGTCTTCCCAGTGAAGGGCAGGAAACTAGAGCTACATCTAGTTAGGGGAATCATATAGAAGAAACCCTTCACACAAAAGGAAATATTCCCATAGACTATGACCTCATAGGACTAAATGGAACCCCACAGGACCAGCCATGGAAAATAAGATAGCTAGAATAGAGTCAGATAAACATGAGTCTTCTACAACAGCACAAACTGACCGAATGAGGCGGTTAGAAAATACATTACGCAAAGAACGAGAGCTAGTGGAATCTCTTGAACAAGAGAAACAAAGAGAAATACTCTTGCGCCAACATGAGCAGCGTTTAAGAGAGCAAGATAAGCATCTAGCTCTTAACAATATATAGATAAATGGTGGTGACCAGCAAAGAAAAAGACACGCTGAATCACCTAAGGAAAGGCGCACTAGAAAATATAGCCCACAATGAAATCCCCCACCAAATCATGAATAAAATCCAACTAATGAGGGGAGGGCAAACATAAAAAATCAAGATCACAATCCTGAGTCCCCTCGTAGGAGGGAGGAAAATGGAACAAATAAAATGAATAGAGAGTTAACTCCATTGCCAATGCGAATAGGCTTACAAGAGGAGTAAATCCATGCATTAAAGGCATTTCAAGAGCTTGCTAAAAAGATGAAGACCTTTGAGAAACAAGAGGTAGCTGGGAACTCACCAACATTGAGAAAGATACACAATAAACCATTGTTCCCATCAATCCCTAGCCCTCCATATCCTAAGCACTTTGAGATGCCTAGGTTAGAAAATTTTAAAGGTGAAGAGGATTCATAAGAGCATGTCACCAATTTTATCAATGCTTGTTTTCATATTGAAGACAATAACACTCTCATGCTAAGAATATTCATAATGACATTTTTAGGTGCTGCCATTCAATGGTTCAACCAACTATCTAAGCATAGCATAACCAATTTTGAACAACTAGTAAACGCATTCTTGAAGCATTTCTCATTTGGTGCTAATAATAAGGTGAACCTTTCAGACCTGGCTAACTTGAAATAGTATGATGATGAGCCAGTAATGGATTATGAGAATATATGGAGAAAAATCATGGTAAAATTATCGTTCTCCGTTCCCACAGAAGAGATCATTTGCATGTTTACTAAAAGTTGTTCTAAACATATCTCCTTGTTTCTACAACTCCAATAGTATTATTCATTTGAGGAAGCTTTGGCACAAGCAAATCTCATCAAAGAGATAAAATTAGATGAGGGAACCATTAAGCTCTAGAAAAAAAAGAATGAAACAAGAATGTTAAGAATGACAAGTACAAGTAGAAGCAGGGGAACCCTACTCCAGTCAATCAAGTTGTATTCGATACACCCAAGGATGGGGGTGCAAAAAAACCACAGAAATATCAATAACATCCTTCTCCAGCCAACTACAACAAAAATAATAATCAAGGAAGAAACCGAGAATGCAAGCTACTTCGTTATTTCATATCTCTAAAAGAAACAATGCAATCAATATTTAATCAGTTGAGGGATTCCAGGAGGATCAAATTTCTTGATATACCTCTTGTATATCCCAACCATCCTAAGCCAAATGGATATAGAGAAGATCAATTTTTTCCTTATCACAGGATACTAGGGTATGATATTAAGGCTTGTGTCGGGTTTAAGCATCAAGTGCAAAACATGATTGAGGTGGGAGAAATTAAAGTTGACAACCCACTAGCTCTCGATAACAGAGACATGGGCATATACATAAACTCATTGCCAAATAATGAGGCCCTCGAGAGCAAGAGGCCCAAGTCAATCAGGCTCGAGCTAACATACCTACCCATAGATGCATTGGGATGGTTGAGATTGTTAACATAGAAATAAGGACTAGGTGGTATGGTCAACCGCAACCGCTTGCAGCTCCCATGAACATCCCAGCCGCTCCTAGGTAAAGGTAATACAACCTTCCAGGTCCACCAACATGACCTATGGTAACTATCTGGAGTAGATTGGAACAAAACCTATAGATGAATCTAGCCAAGTTATCCATCTATGAGCTCATACAATAGTCCCCAAAGCACAGGGAGACTCTAATGGATATTTTAAGAACAATTGAGCTTCAAACACAAGATGCGAATGCATTCACTCACTTTTTGGGACAAGTGCAAGAATATCAAGAACCTATAATCCAATTCTATGATCATGAGATTAATAAAGTTTCTACTACCTTACCAAACCCTCCGCTAAACATTGTAGTGGCCATCAATAACTTACCTTTCAATAGGGTTTTGTTCGATACAGGTTCATCGATAAACATCATCACAACAACTGCAATAGAGCACCTCAAGATACCCAACACCAATATTGTTCCAAGAGCTTACACATTGAGAGTTTTTATTGATGCTTTATGCAATACTGTGGGAACGATAGTCCTACCCATCAAGGTGGGGCACAAGACCATCCTAATGATGTGTCATATCTTGGAAGGAGCTATGCAATATAACATCCTCTTAGGGTGCCCTTGGATAAGGGCCATGAAGTGTGTGACTTTGATCTTGCATGAGTGTGTCAAGTATGTGCACTAAAACAAAGTTTATGTGGTTCTAGTTGATGAAGAGCCTTTTAAATACGTAAATTAGATGGATATTCTAAGAGAATTTGTGATCCCTTCTACTCACCTATACATGGCACCTTCATCCCCAAAAACACAAGTGGATAACAAAGACAAAGGGGTAAGAAAAGACCCATGCAAATCAACACCTCCTGGTGCACTCAATATAGTCAATGCTTCTAAAGTACCATCAATGTTAAAACCAAAAGATAATCAGAATCTAAAGGCACCCTTACTTAAGAAATAAAATCCCAAAGAAGTGCCAACTACAGCCCTTGCTAAAATGCCAAGTCCTATGGAAGAGGAAGATCCTAAAGATCAATATGAAGATAGTGATTATCACCTTGCTTCACTCATATCATCCATGGGGTCATCCACGTCACATGCATCAATACACTTGGCAAGTATAGGCATAGGGGAGTACCTTATGCAGAACATCATATTTACACCTATCATTGAGTCTGCATAGGATTTAGGGAGGCCTAAATATTTTAGGCTGTCAATAGGAACAGTGGTTCCACTTGGAATCCATCCCAACCAAACCATTTTTGTCTATGCCATATTGGAATACGCTCATAAGTCTTCAGATATAGAAGAGGATGGTGACGAATTATTCATAGTCAATGTTCATTACCTCTCTAATCTTTAATTTGCTCTAAGCTACTTTGAGCATTTCCATTGGCATGGCTATGGCCTTGGAGTATATGAGTAGGGGTGCAGGAGGCCTTACAAGCCACTATATTAGCTTCCCTTTGATATATTTGGCTTAGCCTACTATAGCGGAGGTTGAGATGACTCGCTTGTAGAAGCATTGGAAATATTAAGCATAGAGTTGGGAGAAGACATTGATTTAATTCCTTATAAACCCTTGAGAATAGAAAATTTGAGCAACAAATAAGTGGCCATGGTAAACATACCTCCTCCAAAAACTTATCATCCAAATACCTCAATTGATTCCACCCCAACAGGGTGCAACTCGTGGGATGAGGAGAATGGATATGAAGCAAGTGATGATGAGGCACAACTTGGATTAGCCTATCAAGGGCCTTGCTATTTACAAAGTTTCACATGGTCCATCCATGATGAGATTGAATATACATCGGATTAAAGTGACTATGAATCAAAAGACTCAACAAAAAGAGCTTACTTAGGCCTAATCCATCAACCCCTAACTTTGGGGTAAGAGACAAATGTAAATAGATTCTTCATAAGTGACAAAGAATATGAAGAAGAAATAGAGATGGCCTACTTAGGGCCAAGACATGAGCCCCTTGTCTTAGGACCGCATACCCATGCTAATGGTTTCTGGATAAGTGATGATGACTTTGAGGATGAGACCGAGATGGTTTATCTTGGACCTCACCACTTATGACAAGTAAACGAGCTAGTAGAGAGAGAGGTGGCACTTTGTGCCATAGACCCTCATATTTGATTTTTGGGGAGACCTATTGACCTAGATACCATTCATCGAATGGTCAACCCCCCTCCGCCTACATTCAGGAAGCAGTTAGAGCCTAATGATCCTATTTTCTGCCCTGCTCATGAGCCAAATCTAGAAATTCCCATTCCTTCATGAGTATGGAAGGGAAACCCATGAGACAATATTGCAACCATGTGGTCTTGGAGATTTCATCCCATCCATGAACATGATATCCATTCATTTGACCACTCCACTTCATAATCCAGTAGATCCTACCAAATCATTGTATCTTGATGTAGACACTATTGATTGGGATCGTGCTAGTTCACCCATAGAGCCATAAGACCTCTTCCCCAATGAAGAGATGTTACAACCATTCCATTTTGCATCAGGTTGTGCATATGATGTCTTCCATGTTGGTTTGGAACCTAAGTCAGTAGGTCCTGTGAATCCCGTTGATGACATTCATTTGATACCCATGCCTCATCAACTAGATTATGGGTCACATATGGCATAAAAACACAAAAACATTCAAATATGTCATAAAACAAAAAAACTTCAAATATGTCAAAAATACAAACAAATTATAAAAACATAAAATTCAAAAAAATGCAAATGAAAGGCTCCAAGGGTAATTCATACCGCTTAGTCAAAATCAAATCAAAGGCTCTAAGGGTAAATCATACTGCTTGGTCAAAATCAAATCAAAGCCTCCAAGGGTAATTCATACCGCTTGGTCAATAATCAAATCAAAGGCTCCAAGGGTAATTCAACCACTTGGTCAAAAACAATACAATCAAAAAGCTCCAAGGGTAATTCATGTCACTTGGTCAAAAATCAATCAAAAAGCTCCAAGGGTAATTCATACCGCTTGGTCAAACATCAATCAAAAGGCTCCAAGGGTAATTCATACCACTTGGTCAAATCCCATCAAATCAAAATCTCCAAGGGTAATTCAAACTACTTGGTCAAAATTAATAACAAAATCCCCAAAGGCATCATAAGCCCTTTGGTCAAATTAATCAAAGATACAAAAACAACATAAAATCAAAAGACAAAAACAATTGCACTTAACATTTTGCATCCACAATATTGCATTACATTTTCACATACATTACACTTGTATATGTCATGAGAGTCTTAAAAGTGATACCACAGTTCGTCGCACAAGTCATTCATATCCATACTTCCATCCACATGTGTGTAATTGTTTTTTCAACACAATCATTATTTGTTGCTATACATAATATACTAAAGTTTTTCGGTTAGTCAACCACACCTAGTAATCTTATCAACTTTTGAGGAAAAAAACTTTGATTAGTAGAAGGTAAGGCCTAGCTATGATAAAGCCTTGGATATTGAAGATCCCATCACTAATTGAAACACTAAAATCCTAGCTGGTACAAGGAAAATATGAAAGCTGCAAAGTGGTCTAGGTTACCTTAAGCGAAAAGGATTATCCTTGCTTATCCCCCTGTGCAACCAGTTTAAAAGTGATGAGAATTGGCAAAAGGACAAGCTTTACCCTATTAAGATCCCTTGCTTAAATAAAAATAAGAAAAATACCAAAGACAAGTACATATTCAAAAGTCCAAGCATACAGTCCAGATATCAAAGCAATAATCTGATACACAAAGCATAAATTCAAAAATTACAAAAAAAAATCAAGCTCAAAAAAATCAATAAAAAATAAACAGTGATTTTTATCACTACATACGAGCAAAATAAAAGGTGATTATCATCACTACAAAAAAATCCTTGCTCAAAGAAAAAATCAAATCAAAATAAACAATGATTTTCATCACTACATATGAGCAAAAATCCAAAGCCAAAAAGAAACCAAAAAGAAGGGAATAAAGCTTGAATCCCTGGAATTCTCAGCATTGTACAAAATTGGAAGGAGAAATCCTTATGCATGACAATATGTCTATTACAATTGCTTCACGCATTTGTTTAAACCAATTTTTGAATGTGGATGAGCTAGCTTAGGTAACCAAATATTGCCTAGTGGTATAGTCCAACTAAGTCCAACACAAGGATGAGATGAACACTTGAGGATCCCTGATATTAGAAATGGGTTGAAAGAATACCACCTGAAATCAGAGGAAATGCTTGAGTTCTATGTCAAAATATACAATCACATGCACACATACAGATAATGAAAAACTAGGTCCATGGTAAAATCCTTACCTTTCAAAAGTCTAAGTGGTAAGTAGAAAGCTGTTGATAGGGGAACTAGAGTGTTTGAATCTTCGAAAAGCCCCAAAAATTTTTACATAGCAATAAATCATAACATCATTCACACCATCATATTATTTATAAGATTCTATAAATTAGGGGGTATCAATAGAGTAGGACAGATACCACATATATATTAGAAATAATATATAGACGATCATTGACTACTTTATATCTTTTAATTTACAAAAAAATATTAAGAAAATACATTACACACCATTACATCTCATATATGAATACTTAATCAATTCTTATGATAGGAGTGATTATTTAAATTCATGATTATTTTTTTACTTTCTGTGGTATCACCCATTAAGATTGTCAATGTCATATGCATTCCGTATGTTTTAAGTGATTAGAGCATATAGGTTCATTTATACCATTCCATCACATAATTTAGATGCATATAATTAAAGCAAAAATTAAACATGCATTTAATAATAACATTTGCATCCACGAAAACAAGTCATTAATAATCCATAAACCACATCATAAAACATATAGGAGATATCCATTTGCATACCAAATCAATCATCATTCATCACATCACATCATATCATCAAATAATATAAATGTCTACACATCCATCTAAGCATCTTCAAAATATCATCTATCATATAACATATCCATCAAATCATCATAATATCATCATCGCATCATATCATAAAACAAAAAAATAACAAAAACATAAGCAATAAATGATACACATAATGAGTCATAAAAGGAAAATCTATCATAAAAGTATGTGTGTCAAGACCAATGGATATACAAAAATACTTGTGGGCTATAGTCATGTAGGTCAATAAACCTCAAAAATGGATCAAGAACCAAGTAGAACATAAATCAAATACTGGGCCTGATCCCCCCTGCACCATCTTCTCTAGTGCCACCTCCCCCTGTGGCGATATCACGAGTCGAGTGATGTGAGCCTATAGGTCTCTCTATCCAAGTTCGGTTCTGCTAGCTATTATGGGTGGAAGACTACCCTTAGGTAGAGTCCTCGCTAACCTGCAAACCACTTGCACCTACTAGATCCTTAGGGACAATCCTATGCCTCTTGAGCTGCATCTGAAGAAGGGCAACGTGATACACAAATCCCTAGATCCACTCCTCATGCTCATCCAACAAGGACTGAAGCCATCCTATCTCTATCCTTGAACCTACTGTTGGAACCTCATGTGGTGTAGAAGTAGGAACAAAAAATAGCATCCTAACATCACCACCCTGAATAGTAGCCTATGGAGCCTATATCTATGCTGTGAGCTGCTCAATTGTAGCATATCACCGATGTACCTAGATATTATTAACCTAGAGCTCAGCCTCAACCTCATGCAACTATGATCTCAGAGTGTCTCTCTCATTAGGATCTAACTCCTCCTCCTCCTTAGGAACATCAGGATACTCTACTGCCACCTGCTCTATCGGCTAGCACCATACCTCGATCTTGGCTCGAACCCTACATCCTGTCGGATCTATGCCATCACCCCCGCCATCATCCTTGCACCCTAGACTGTTGATGCCATGCCACATACGATCACCCCACCACTAAGAGTAGGCCTCTATAACTCCCCCAAACACTATAGGGTCTATGGCTAGGGCATCCTCCTCATCTGCAAGCTCTATGACCTATCATGGAGGTAGGTCCCTCTCTATTGTGAGGCACCTATACAATAATGGTACCAAGGGCACATCCTGCTGCAATTCGTACTAATGAAGAACCTAAGAGTAGAAGAAATACTTTCGGATAGCAATCTTACGTCCAATGAGCCATCACTCATGCTATGTCCTGGTAGTAAAACTAGCTGGATCATCCAAAACTAAACACTCATAGTAAGGTTACCACATGATATCTCTGGCCAATAGTTTGGTGAAGGTATTAGTGTAGTGGGATAGCTCCCCTACAAAAGTGTGGCTCTTATGATCCTATGCTCCCGAGCCCATCTGGAGGTATAACACTATGTCTGGGCCTCAATAGATGTAATATCAGCTAGGAGCCCCTTAGGGTGATCTACCTTAATGTGTTCCCATCCCCAAACCTGTAGGAGAAAACTACAAGCAATGCTGATGTGTCCCCTCCAACAGATATGGTATAACTCATCATAGCACTAAGAAAATAGCATATATGATAGGCTTCTCGCTATCTAGTAGGTCCTACACCATCTCCAAGGGGTTCCAAGGGAACCTCAAACCCCAGCAGTCTGAGATAAGAACGTTGATGATCACCATTAGTTACATGACATGCCTTGTAGTGAAAACATGAGCATCATACCAAGTCTTGATAGATACTCCCCCGAACCTAATCTCTCGGAGGGCCTATACAGAGCGTGCTTCAAATACCCAAGTATAGACGACCACCTGATCAGTAGTGGCCAATGAAACAATGGGTACCCCATAGAATGGGATCTAAAATATCCTATAAACATCCTCTGGCATGATAGTCATCTCACCAAGTGGAAGGTGGAAGGTGTTGGTCCGCGGGTCCCAACGATGGGCGAGGGCTATAAGATAAGCCTGGTCGACAAAAATATGGGTCAACTTGATGATGTAATTTAGCCCACAGGCCTTAAACCACTCCCATTCAATGTCATTAAATCCATGAAGTAAGTCAAGCAGGAGCTTCAGGTCCCAAGCCTGAGAAGTGAGGATCTAAACAAAGCAGAAGAAAAACAAAATATAATTACAATGCATCTAAGGCATGATTCACAATAAACATGAAAACGGTGCAAAAGAGTATGAGTTACTCTAAATATAAGCAAGAGAAGAATAAATTATACCTAAGAAAAGTAAAAATTCAAAAGTAAAAAAAAAAAATCATAAAAATAAATACACAAAATGCAAAAAAATAAGGCTTAAGCTTTAGTCGTTGTTGCCTACAACGGCTAAAACCTGGCTGCTGGAGGCAGCAATGGCCAAGGCCCAAAGGTAAAATTTTTGACCATTGGGATTCAAGCTTGGACTATCTGAGCGACATCGGCTCAGAGCCAGACACTTTGAGAGACAACGGCCAAGGGGTGGCAAGGCAAAACCGTGAACCCTTGGCCAGAAAATCAATTTTTTTTTTTACAATTTTAACAAAATGACTTAAGAAAAACAACAAAGGGAGGGAAAGAAAATAAATTGGAAAGCAAATCCCCTACCCAAGAATCAAAACTAAGCTAAGTTTGAGAATGCCCAAAATAGTGACAATAGGTGAATAATGAGAAAAATTTGAAAAACCCTAGGTTGAAGCCACTTATAGATAGCAAAATTGGGGACCAAACAACCATAGCAAAAAGGAACCTAAGCCTAATTATAGAGTTTGTTCATTGCCAGCAGGTTTAGTAAGGTTAGTTTTGCTCATTTCTTAGTGAAGTTAAATTTTACTTAGACAAAGAAAAGAGAGCTAGGGTTTTGAAGAGAAATACCCGAGAAGCTTCGGCTCCTTCAGCATCTGATGTCTCGCCTTGTGCAACCATGTCCTCAGCACCAACAAGTTTCAAAGTCACAACCGTCACCGCTACACCAGAGCTCTGAAAATAGAATCTTCAATAGTGAAAATGATAGGTCAAACCCTAGAATTGTAAATTTTATATTTCCTTAATTATTCCTTTGCCGCTTTTGATGTCAGTGACCCAAGCTTCTTGGCTACTCAAGGCAACAACAACCACAAGAAGGAAATTAGAGGCCGCTAGACTTGACAGTGGCCAGGCTCATAGATCAAAGTAAAGCAGTTCCTTCAATGAGGGAATAACAAAAACAATAAATAATCACACTTTTATGGTTTAGGATCATCAGAATGTTCAAAAAAAAAAATTCAAATAAAATCTCAATCTCAAGTAGGCCTCGTATCCAGTTACCTACTCTATCCACTCAGTGATTGTAGCGACTTGCACTCCATGTATTTTAGTGATATGAGTAGGAAACCATAAGGCCACTTGGGGAAAAAGTAACTCATTTTGGAATTACAATATGTCACCCTTCAAACCCAAAGAAGATCAAGATGGTTGGACTACTCCATGAGTGGGAAGGGGTCATTCTAATTCCCCTATGACATCAAAAACATTAAGTCAAAGTGATACAATCTAGGCATAAACATAATCACTCATCTTAACTTCTTAAGAAGACTATTGATAGATGGACTGCTCCTCAGGATAGGGATGGATGATTATCATAAGCAATTGGAATCACACTTGGTTGTGGGATTTCCCATTAAAAGCAAAAAATGCTAGAAAGGAACCAGATTAGTCATATTTGTCAAGCGACTTGTCCCTTCAATCATTGGATTTTCTTCACCAATTCATCGTGTGAAGAGGTAGTTCAAAACTTAAACTTAATAATAATAAAAATCAACAAAATATCACTTGATCATAGCAAATTTATGTTTGTATTACGAATCATTGCATACAACAATCACAAATTTCCCTTGTTTTATGGAAACACAAGTAGACATGACACTTCAATTGTAGCTCTCATACCAGTCAAAATTATTGTAGCAGCTGAAGCTACCCGATTGAGTTTGAGGAATGAGTGCAATTTAACATGCAAAAGCCACTAATCTAAGTCCTCCAAATATTGATGAAATGAGATGCATGCCATCTTGCATGATTAGGCCATCAGGTGTTGATCAGACCATTGATCACCATACACCCTACAAACAGATCAGTCTATGTTTTTTTTCAACGTTATGTTTTCCACACAGGACATCATAAAAATGGGCATCTATAGACACCTAAATCATGTCATGCTTAGGGGATATACTTACATAGACACACTCATAATATCATAAGACATAATATTGGACTTTCCAAGCATCAATAGTGGTTCTCACCACTCATTTGGGGCCTTTTCAAGCCATTCAAGCTTGGCCACTCAAGCCAAGAGTGACCATTTCCTAGCCGCTCAAGCCTAGAGTGACTAAATATTAGCTACTATAGATGACAACGACCAGATCTTAGCCACTGTAGATGATAGTGGATAAGCCATAATAAGCGGTTTGTCGACAAACAGACCTAATCTTGGGCGAAAGTGGCAGTCTGCATGCAATAAAGGTGAGCGGGAGTGACTTTGCATTCCTTTTCATGACCAATTCACATAGGAGACTTGAGTTTACATTTAGAATTAAGTTAATTGACCTCTAAGCATAAACAAAGGACAAAAGCTTCTCATTCTAACAACCAGTTTGCATAGAAGACTCAAGTGGGCAATTAAATTTTAGTTAATTGGTCTTCAAATATAGACAATGGACAAAATCTTCTCATGCTAACTTGCACTACGCATGAGAAATTCATTTCTAGGGCTTGGACATAGACCTAGGGTTTTACACTATAAAAGGTGCAAGCCTAAGAGCACCAAGAGATACAAGAAATCTTTTATCACATCAAGGAGAGAGACATCTTCTCGAGGAGAGCTTTCAAGACTTGGAGAGTTCTCTTTGAGATCACGTGTGTAGCGGAGCTTTGATGAATTGAAGAGCATAATACCTACTTTATTTAACATCAAATCATAGTCTTTGACCCATAGCTTTGGGGCAAAGATGGTGAGGTTTACTTTAGCGGCCGCTATCTTGGACAGTGGCCCACAGGATTAGCTTAGATAGACATAGCATCTTTATTTTGTTTTCCTATATCATTAGCATAGATTTACATGATTTTATGGTATTGTTTTATTATATTTCATTACATTCTTTGATTACTAACAACCTCATCCCGAGAGGCAATCTCGAACACCTAAAAGTGTGTTGTTGTTTTATTGCTTGTAGGGCCATAGGTAGATCGATCGAAGATTACAACATACGAGATCAAATGGGATCCCTCTAGGAAATAGACCTAGAGAAGGGGGCATCTATAAGCCCTCATACATTTTTGTGTGCAAAACCGGGAAGCTTTTATAAGCGCACCACCTCTTCGTGGAAGGGGCACTCCTTGCCCACTTGTAATTTATAGTATCAAAATGGGTATCCCTAAGAGGGACCGACATGTAATCGAGCTTCAATATCAATAAAGAGATCCGTATTTTGTTATTTCATGTTATATGCTTTTTCCTCTTGTCTTTCCATTTCATCTTTGGTATTTTAAATAGCATTGCAAGTAGGGTTTTCAAAAAATGGACCGGTGCGCACGTTCCGGAGGTCACTACAGTTAGGGACTCAATATTTTCTACACTTATTTGATGGGGGGGGTGAATTTTAAAATATCCAATCTTCTATTTTCTTTATCAAAAATCAATTTACAACACTAGCCCACAGGCGTAGTTTTCTTTACAACACTAGCCCGTAGGCATAGTTTCCTTTTATTGATGCAAGATGCCTCATTTTTGGCAATCTGCCTATGCTACCAGGAAGAATAAAATCTTGTAATCAATAAAACTCGGCTCCTCCACAACCCTATGACTGTAACCTTCACTTATCCTAACCAAAAACTGCCATCAGGTCAACCGTAGAAACATGCATTGATGAGCCATCTGAACATCTCTAACCTCTAGGCACATCATTCGAGTGGCCACCTTGCTCATCAAACTTATTGGGCAAGAAATCCTGTATTTATGAGGCATTTGACTGCCTCGGGAAACACCATCTAGGAACGCATGCCTTTTTGGGTCGTGAACCAGCAGTATGTCGCGATATCGTGACATGTCACGATATCATGACATTTTTCTTCCTTGCTGCCTTTTCTCTTCATCGGGTCACGATATCATGTCATTTTCCTCCTCGCTAACTTTCCTCTTCGTCGGGTCATGATATCGTGACATTTTCCTCCTCACTACATTTCCTCTTCGTCGGGTTGCAATATCGCGACATGTCGCGATATCGGGTTGCAATATCGCGACATGTCGCGATATCGCGACATTTTCCTCCTTGCTGCCTTTCCTCTTCATCAGGTCGCGATATCGCAACATGTCGAGATATCGCGACATTTTCCTCCTCGCTGCCTTTCCTCTTCATTGGGTCGTGATATCCTGACATGTCGCGATATCGTGACATTTTCTTTCTGGATCTTCTTTCTTTCTTTTGGTCGTGAAATCGTGACATGTCGTCACATCGCGACATCTACCTTCTGCTTCCTTCTTGCATTTTTGGGTCACAAAATTGTGACATGTCATGATATCACGACATCTTTTCCCTCTGCTCTCTCTTCGCTTCTTGGGTCATGAAATAATGACATGTTGCAATATCACGATAGCTTTGCCTTCTGCCATCACTCTCTACTTTGGGTCACAAAATCGCAATAGCTTTGCCTTCCACCTTCGCTCTCTAATTCGGGTTACGAAATCGTGACATGTCATGATATCGTGATAGTTTCCTTGGTTTCTTTCTGCTCCTTCGATCGCAATTTCATGACATGTCACGAAATTGTGACATTTTCTCCTTCGTCCCTTCCTATTTCCTTTTGGTCGTGATTTCGCGACATGTCACGAAATCATGACATTTTCTCCTCCGGTCCTTCCTGCTTCATTTTGGTTGCGATTTCACGACATGTCGCAAAATCATGACATTTTCTCCTCAGGTCCTTCCTGCTTCCTTTTGGTTGCGATTTCGCGACATGTCACGATAATTTTTATGGGATGCCCTCTCTCTCTTGCTTCAATCGCAATTTCACAATATGTCGTGAAATCACAACATTTTATTTGGGCACCTCTCCTTCCCCTACTTTGGTCGTTATTTCACGACATGTCTTGAAATCATGACATTTTATGTGGGTGCCTTTTCTCTCCTGCTTCGGTCACAATTTCGTGACATGTCATGAAATTGTGACAATTTCTGTGGACGCCTTCTTTCTCCTGCTTCGGTCGTGATTTCGCGACATGTCGTGAAATTGCGACATTTTTCACTCCTGCGCCTTGCTTTGTCATTTTGTCGTGATAATGCGACATGTCGCGATATCACGACACTTTTCCTCCCTTGCACCTTATTTCGTCTTTTGGTCATGATTTCGTGACATGTCATGATATTGTGACATTTTTGCTCCGCATCTTCTCTCCCCTTCCCGAGCTGCGAAAACACATGTCGTGATATCGTGACACTTTTCTCTGTCACGATATCGCGACATCGAGGCAAACACCTATTTTTTTTTGTTGATGCAAGATTGCTCTGCTGCCACTGGATGCTCCTACATCAGAAAACCGAGGTGGATTGAGAAGTGACCTTCACTTTTGTACTATTCTATCACCTTCTCACAACTTGTAAAATATTCAACCTCTTCAACCTCCACCCTCATTGTTGTTAGCAACCTCTTTTCATCCATCCCCTTTAGCAAACAGATTCTAGCGCTGCTACATGTAGACACCAAAACAGTACCAATCCGATTATGTGACTGCAAACACTGATCGCTTTGGCAAACACAGCCCCCAGGGTAGCCCTCAGAGGTTAAACAGTGGTCTTAACCACTTTCATAGCAATTTTGTAAGGTCAAGAAGCAATTTGGTACACTTGGACACTTTGCCTAGTATTTGTCTCACCCAAGGACAAATTCAAAATAGAATCCGTCTCACCCAAGGACGAATTCAAAATAGAATCCGTCCCACCCTAGGACGAATTCTGAATCCATCCCTGGGTGGGACAAATTCTAAGCTTAACGGGCAAAAAGACAAATGGTGCCAAGTGGCAGCCCAGAACAGTCAGTTAAGGACTCCTGCCTTGCACGCGTGTGTAGGTGGACAGAGGGGCCGTTAGAAGACTGTTACAAAAAGCATTTATCAAAGCTCAAGTCAATGGAGGACTCCCCTCCCTCATGGGAAGACAAGACTGCCACATGGAACCTATGGCCAACACATGGCATTTGTGCTTCCCTCCCAAAAGAGACCCCATGGGTCTATAAAAGGTGGGACTTTTCTCACCCAAAACATACAGGTTGAAGGAGTTTTCAAGCAACGAAGTGCTACCAAGTTGAAGACCTACTTGCATCCCTTTTGGTTCACCTTCCCACATACACCAATCTCTTTTGCAAGTGAGGTTGTTGGGTGGCCTTTGGAAGCTCGAACCTTACCCAAATCCGATGCATGGACACCTGAACCAACCAATTCGCCGACCCCCCAATCCTAAGAGGTTTTGGGCCCATCCCTGGTGGATTGGCTCCAAAATCAAGTGCCAACGGTGGGAGGCCCACTTGGGCACCCCCGCACCTCCCAAGTCCTATTTTTAGTTTTTGAGCATTTTAGATCATTTTTCAGATTGCATTTGGTGTTATTAGGTTTGATTAATCCATAGCTGCAATTTTGTAACTTTTGGTCAGATTTTAGTATGTTTTGTGTTGCTTTGTCGTTTCGCTAACTTGCAGGTGTCAAGGTCAAATTCTTGAGGGTGGAGGCCAAATTGGGAAAATCCGACCATCTGGGTCATCCCAAAATGGCCCCAATTACATAACCCCCCTATTTGCAGGCATTTTGCAGGTCTCGGGATCCGACATTGGAGCAGCAGCAGGTCGATTTCTTCAACACAGAAGAATTCGTCCCACCCAGGGACGAATTGCAGTCAGAATTCATCCTGCCCAGGGACGAATTCCAGTTGAAGGTAGATTGGCTAGCTGTCTCAGTGGTAGTGGCCTTATGGTAACTTTTCTTACCTTCTGTCAAGTTTTGAAGCCATTTGGACTCACTGTAATCATTTTTTCAGGCAAATATTTACATGCATATTTCGTTAGTTTCAGAGAGTAAACGCTTTTCATTTGCGACAGGTGCTACTGACATCTTGGTTGTTTCTTTGTTCGTAGGAGAAGCAGCAGAGGTGAAGAACTCATCGACATCAGCGGTGGCATCATCTTGGCCCGCCCATTGCAATCGTGGGCACGTAGAAAGAGGAATCATTCAGTGATTGTAATCAAACTCTATTTGCGCTCCTAGCCCCTGAAAAGGGAGGAGACGTCATTGTAACAGAGATCAAGGGATATTAATGAAAGGGCTATGTTTTCTCTATTTGCTTGTGTCTCTTCCAATGTGTTTCTTTTCCATTTCATGCAATTTACATTTCTAGGACTCAAGCGTACTTAATTTTGAATGCAATCACACTTGGTGTTTCCTTTGCCCAGAATCTCGTGCTTTCAGTGGCGATCACGGTGGGACGAATTCAAATTCATCTCTGGGAGGGACGAATTCTGTTCTACAATTCATCTGACCCTGGGACGAATTCAAATTTGTCTCTGGGAGGGACAAATTCTGTTCTGCAATTCGTCTCCCAGAGGGACGAATTTCTGTCTGCAGATTTTCAGAGCAGAAATTCAGAGACAACAAGAGTAGGAAGAGAAGAGGTAGGGATTTTCATGATCTCTGTTATATTTTTTTTGTTTCTATTTCTGTTTCTTTAATTGTTTTCATTTAATCCTGCATTGCATTAGGAAAAGTCATGTATGCTAGTTTCATTTTGTTGAATAAAACGAATCCCACACACATCACGAAACAATCTTAAACCAAGGAGCTGGTCGTAAGACCCCAGCCCTTGATCAAGACCATTGGTGGATTTAATCACCACCTTGGCTTGATTTGCATCCATTTCCCAATTGTCAACTATTGTTAGGCATAAATCCTGACGAAGACAGACCGAGCGTAGCTGGGGTGATTCCCATGTGCACGAGGATAAGTTTTCTATGGTAGGTGCCATTAACAGGACAATCCCCCTTCCGTACCGCCTACGTACCACGTACCTTCTGCTCTCACGTACCTATAGTCTCCCTCTCGTAAGGGCGGGTATATAGAGAGGTTGGTATATCGGCCTGGTTGGTATATTGAAGGGGCGACCTTTTTGGAGTTATAAGAGCCTACATGATGCATTTAAACGTTCTACAAAATCTACAAAAACAAAAAAAAACATAAAAATGCACTAAACCAGTTTAGGACACACCAAGAATCCTTAAAAGAGATAATCATGGTTTTGTGAATGTGTGTGTTTAATTCTGCTTAGTGTAGACAAAAAAAAAAAAAAAATCATAAAAACAAGATAAAAACTTATTTAGATAGCATAGAAGCACCGCAATGGTGTACACCCGCAGTCAAGCCCAATCAAGGGCAGAAGCTCCGGAAGGTACACAAAAAGCAGGCGCAAGTCGCCTTCACTTCAGTCCTGAGGATTTGGTTATACCGCCTTATAGGTCTAACCTACAAAAGAATCCAATTCAGAATCCTCGGTGGGGTATGCCTATTCAAAACAGCCCCTTTCGGGAAGATGCCTTACATGTAGACCTTGACCTAAATAGAGAATCACCTCTTGAAGTAAGGCATGAGTGGCCATCACGCGATGAAGCGTTAAACGGGCACACCGTCCATTTAGAGGGGCAACGTGGATATGGCGTCCCTTCTTTACCTATCATTAGAACAGAGAGACCAAATCCGGAGCACAGGGCTCCTTACATAGGGCGACCTAACTCCGCCCATCCCATTTACACCCGTGAAAGGGAGTATGAGGAAAACCATCACATTCCTCAAGGGCAACAAACAATGCGGGAACCTTGCATTTTCGCACCAGCAGGATATCATGATCACCCCTTGAGGCCAGAACCTCGAGCACATACCGCCTACCTCGATAGAGGGAAGCGACCCCTTGAGATTTTAGAGCATCAAAACCGAGGTAAACCCATAGGAGGAACATTTGAACCTTCTGAACAAAATAGGGTAGATCAAATTGACCCGACTGTCGCCAGATATACCACCCGTCAAGCCCAAATCATGTGGCTTAAACAAAGTCAGCAAGAGATAGAGTATCAATATCGCTTGGATAAAGAACGCATGCAACACGAAGCGGATGAGTTACGCTATGAGATACCTGAGAGGGGGCCAACTCATCGCATCCAAAGAGCTGAACAGTATGAGAGGCGTAATCCGTTGGTGCAGGACAGGTCTCCACGACCTCGTCAAGCTCTGCCTCCAAGACCCCATAGATTCGAGAGGGAGGCAACTCCTCGAAACAATGATGGGTACCTTCAGCAAGAGCTTGATTAGGGTCATAGGTTTCACCCTGAGACTCCTCAAGAATTTTATGAGGATTATGAACCAGAAGAGGAATATATTGAAACTCCCCATCAAGGCAGGAAGGAAGCCATTCGGCCACCCCTCCATAGGCCTCCAATTTACCGTAACTTGCAACAAGAGCGAACAAGAGAGGAAGAAATAAAATCTTCCGATGCATACCAAGCGCTATTGGAGCGTTTGTAGTCTGTGGAGACAAAAGATGTTGGGCATCAAAAACCCACATTACGTCTACTCCGCAATAATCCGGTGCATCCCTCAGTGCCTACACCTCTTTATCCCAAACACTTTAAGTTGCCTCAATTGGCAATTTTTAAAGGTGAAGAGGACGCACAGGAACATGTTACACGATTTCTAAGCCAATGCTTCGGCATTCAAGATAACGACACATTATTGCTTAGAACATTCATAACCACATTCGCAGGCCCTGCCTCGGATTGGTTCACACAACTGCCCAAACACAGCATAAACAGCTTAGATCAGCTAGTAGATGCATTTCTTGAACGTTTCGCCTTCAACACAAGGAAGAAGGCATCACTTAGTGATCTTGCTAGCCTTAAACAATTTGAGGAGGAAACAATGGCAGTGTACGGGAACCGATGGAGAGCTTTGCTTTCTAAGTTACCCTACCGTCCTCCCATGTCGGACCTCACGCAAATGTTCGCAAAAAGTTGTTTAAAATCAATCTCTGGTCTATTGTTACTGCGACAATACGATAGCTTAGAAGAAGCTTTGGCGCAAGCCAGAGTCATAGAAGAGATTAAGATAGGTGAAGGCGCAATTGCCAAGCCTAAGAAGAAAGAGTGGAATAAAACCACTAAAACTGGGACAACGCAACCACAACATGCTGCAATCAACCAAGTTGCGATAAATGTCCCCGCGCCTGTGCAAGAAACGCAGCCTCAAAAGGCTAACTACCAGGCAGTGCCTCCTGCTTACGAAAGAGATAACAAAGACAGGAGCAGTATCGGCGAGCGTCGCCCTAGGCGATAATTCACTCCGTATGCGGAGTCTAGGGACTCCTTATTTGACCGCTTGTCAGCGGAAAATTTAGTTACTCCGCGGAAATCCAAATTTTTGACCCTAACGTTCCCAAGCCTAGGGGGTATAGGGAGGAATTGTATTGCAGATTCCATAGGCGCAGAGGACATGACCTAAATGGGTGCTGGAAATTCAAAGAACTAGTCCAAGATTTGATCGACAACCGAACATTGGTCGTGGACAACCCCATTGCACCTAACAACCAACAAATGGGAGTATTCAAGGACCCCTTGCCTGCCCACGAGGCACAAAAAAAACTGCTCCAGATTAACGAGGTGCGACAAGATCTTCCCCCGCAAGGATTTATGGGAATGATTAGCATTGTAACAAGGAACATAAAATACCCAGCAGTTGCCCCCGAGGTACCTGCGAGGGAAGTTCCGTCGACATCGTAGCCTCAACAACGCCCAACGTAGTTACCTCCGCCTAGACCTGAGGTCACGATACGAACCAAACTCACGCAGAGTTTGCGGACCACGTCGGCTAGGCTGTCCATCTACGAGCTTATTCAATAATCAGCTCCCCATAGAGAAGCTCTTATGGACATTTTAAAAGCCATTGAAGTACAACCCCATGAAGCAAATTCTTTCAATGCCTTCGTGGGACATGTGAAGAAATGTACGGAGCCTGTCATCACATTCAAAGAAAACGAGGTCAAAACGATATCAAATGACATGCTAGATCCACCCCTGCCCGTTATCGTGCGGGTCAACGGGATCTCGTACAAGAGAGTGCTGATAGATACTGGCTCGTCCAGTAACATTATAACCACTACAGCATTGAAACATTTAAAACTGCCAGCCTCTCACATCACAGCTTCCACGTACACACTGCGAGCTTTTAACGATGCAATTTTCTCGACAGTCGGCACGGTTGTTCTACCTATACAGGTAGGACAAAAGTCAATACCCACACTATGCCATGTGTTGGAAGGCAAAATGGCTTATAATATACTGCTAGGGCGGCCTTGGATCAGGGACATGAAGTGTGTCCCCTCGATCGCACACCAGTGCTTGAAGTATGCCTATGAAGGGCAAATACATGTAGTCCCAATGGACTTAGAGCCCTTCAAGTATTGCAATGTGGTACAATTCATACCTCAATCGACCCTCCCATCAACGCATTTGGATTTTTAGTTAAATCCATCTAAACAAGGTCCGATACCGCAGGCATCATTGGTGGCCAACAAGGCAAAATCCCAGCCAGGTGAGACTTCATCACCTACTCCTTCATCATCAACGCCACCTATCATGGCCCAACAGAAGGACAAGGGAAAGCAAATCATGGAAGAGGTTAAGCCTCTAGAAGAGGGGTTGCCCATAATTTCAATGATATCAACAGAGGAAGCGCCCAACGCAACGAAAACCAAGATTCCTGAACAACCAAACATGGAATGGACTAAGGAAGGACTACCGTTTCCTCCTACTCAATCATCAAAAATCACTGTTGAGATGGCAAGTATGGGCCTGGGGGAGTACTTAGTGCAAAATGTTGTGGCAACCCCCACACTAGAGTCAGTACAAGAAATGGGAAGACATCACCTTCCCATTGGAACAATTGTCCCTCTAGGCTACCCACCGAACCAAATGAATTTTGTGTATGGGGGCCTTGATCATGGTTCTGAACCATGCGAACAAAAGGAAACAGATGAAGAGCCTTTTGTCAAAAACATCAATTATCTGTCGAACCCAGAATTTGCCCTAAAATATCTCGAACAATGCAATTGGCATGGGTATGGGCTAGGCAGATATGAGCAAGGGATGCGGATCCTTTGCCAACCAAGATATCAGATGCCATATGAAAAGTCAGGGGTAGGGTTCAACCATCCCTTGCCATTAGACATCTTGGTTGAAAATATGCAAGGCCTAGAAATAGGCAACAGGGGGGGATTGGCACAAGACCCGTACGCCAATCCAAACACAGAATACACCTTAGGGGATTATATCCCATGGTCTACAAACACCCCTGGAAACAACAATAATCCCTCTCCTTTACTAGAGAAAGGTGAAAGTTCAGAGAGCAGTCCCCAAAGAGAACAACAACGGCTTCCAGACATTTTTCTGAAACTGTTCCCCTTAGAGGTTCCAGATGAAATAACACAGTCTCAAAAGAATCATGTCCCTCCACTAAGAGTGGAACAACCACAATGGGACCAGATTAATTCACTGGAACAGGAAGAGTCCTCAATGTCGCAAGCAACGGATGCTGAAGAGGATGAACAATTTTGGATCTATGAAAGCGATTCAGAAGACGAAACTAAAATGGACTATCTCAGACATGCGCGATGACATCACCGCGCTCTAACTCATGAAGATCTAATGGGACAAATGGGTATACGGTTGGGACATGAATGGCACGTAGACCCAACGAGGTGGGACCAAGTGTTAGGCCTATGGCTCCAAATTCAAGATGAGCATCGTCCACCTCGAGATCCCATCATGACAGCAGTGCCAAGGAAAGACCCCACCTTCCTTTTCACACATAGAGATGAATTTGCACCTAGAGAGGATCCATTCGTGCCTGTTCCCGTAGAGACAGATCCAGAGTATAGGGAACATCTAAAAGAATCAAGTCATCACACCCGTGGTTCTGGAGACCAAATTCATTCCATCCACATGATCTCCATTGATTTGACCACACCCATCCGCAATCCGACCGATCCATCACGGTCATTGCATCTAAACATGGATGCCATTGACTAGGATCGCGTCAATTCACCATTGTCACCATCAGAGTACTAGCCTTTCGGTGAAATGCTTCATTTTACCCCAAGGACAACTCAGGATATTTTTCAAGCTGAAGAGGGACCCGAGATCCCAAACGCAGATCTTAACTCAGCTGATGATATCCATTTAATCCCAACTCCACATCAGTTGGAGGACGGATCTCACATGTTAGTCGAAGAGACGACTGACGTAGACATCGGCACAGATCCAATGAATCCACGGATTCTCAAGCTGGGGGTAAGCCTTTCCCCCGAGGAGCAAGCCAAATATATTGCCCTTCTCAAAGAGAAGAAGGAAGTTTTTGCATGGTCGTACAAATATATGCCAGGACTAGACCCGTAGCTAGTCATGCACAACTTAACGCTTGATCCGAAAATCAAGCCTGTAAAGCAAAAACTAAGAAAGATGCACCCAACAGTAGCCTTGATGGTCAAAGATGAATTGCAAAAGCTGTTGGATGCACAATTTGTCATCTGCGTGGATTATCCGCCATGGTTGTCCAACATGGTTCTTGTCAAGAAGCCCGACAGGAGGATTCGCATATGCACCAACTTTCGAGACCTAAACAAAGCGAGTCCTAAGGATGATTTCCCCTTGCCAAGCATCGACGCATTGGTAGACGCTACAACAGGTCACAAAATGCTCTCCCTAATGGACGGTTTCTTAGGATACAATCAAATTCGTATCAATCCTGAAGACCAAATCAAAACGGCATTCACAACGCTTTGGGGGACATTTTGTTATAAGGTCATGCCTTTTGGCCTTAAAAACGCTGGCGCTACATACCAACGTGCTATGACTTACATCTTCCACGATTACATGCACAAAACTTTGGAAGATTACATGGATGATTTGTTAGCCAAGTCTCTCTTGCGCTCAGATCATCTCGGTGACTTAAGCAAGATTCTCGATCGCCTCATAGAGCATAAGGTCAGACTGAATCCCAAGAAGTGCGTGTTCGGCGTCACATATGGAAAACTCTTGGGTTTTATAGTCTCCAAGAGAGGCATCGAAGTGGACCCAAACAAAGTTAAGGCAATCCTTGAAATGGCTCCCCCAACCACTATCAAGCAGCTCAGAAGTCTGCAAGGAAAGGTCACGTCGATTAAACGCTTCATAGCGCAATTATCTAACAAATTCCGACCAATGAACAAACTATTGCACAAGGGGGTCACATTTCATTGGGATGACGAGTTCCAGTCAGCCTTTGATGAAATCAAACAATACTTGGCTTCGCCACCAGTATTGGCACCGCCTAGACCAGGTGTGCCGTTCTACTTATACATCTCAGCTACTGAGGTGGCACTGGGCGCAATGCTAGCCCAGAAGAATGAACTTCACAAAGAATAGGCTACTTATTATCTTAGCCGCACCCTAGTCAGTTACGAACTTAACTATGCATACGTTGAAAAACTCTGCTTGGCAGTGGTGTTTGCTACCAAGAGGCTATGCCATTACATGCTGAGCAACATGACGTATGTTGTGTCTAAGGAGAATCCATTGCGATACATGATGAGTCGTACTTATCATAGTAGCCGCACGGCGAAATGGATTATGTTTTTGACGGAATTTGACATTGAGTTTATTGGGCAAAAATCTATAAAAGGACAAGTCATAGCCAATCAATTAGCAGAGGCTCCTCTTGAAGACGATCAGCCTCTAGTCATATAACTACCCGATGATGAGGTCTTCCATGTCTCAGAATCGCTAGATTCTGATGAGCCTAAGTCTCAGGCCGACATAACCTTATTTTTCGATGGTTCTAAATGCGAGCAAGGTGGTGGCGCATGAATTGTATTCTTCACACCGCATGGTGCTCCAATGCCCCTGTCATTTAAATTAAACTTCTAGTGCACCAACAAAAATGCAGAATATGAAGCCTTGCTCCTAGGTCTTCAGACAACAATCGCCATGAACATCAAAAGACTAAACATCTTTGGTGATTCACTGTTAATCGTCAATCAAGTCAAAGGGGTATATCAATGCAAATGCCCAGTTCTGAAAGCTTATAAAGCCCTCGTGGATAAATTTCTGGCAAAACTTGAGTGGTATGACATCGAGGCACTCCCTCGATCATCGAATCATTTTGCGGACACAATGGCCTCCTTAGGGTCACTAATCCCGCAAGACCTTTTCGGTGATATAACAACAATTCAGGTCAAAACCTTATCGCAACCCGCGATGGAGCGCGCAAGCTCAGACTTGACGCCAGGAATCCACATGATCCAGATCGAACCATCTTCGGATAAGTTCTTTCGAATCCGAGACTATTTGAAACATGCCAACTGAGGGTCTTTGTTCTCCCCCACTCCCATTAATAGCAACACAACGCTATTCTTACAAGTTTTATCCCAATCAGCATTTGTTAGGGAAGAACTCCAAAAGGGATTGGTTTTTCAAACTGTCGAGGTATCCGATCAACAGGACTGGTATTTACCCATAAGAGACTACCTCAAGTTAGGTAATCTACCATTTGGATTGACACAAGCCGCAAAATGAACATTCAAACAGAAAGCGGCAAAATATGTCTTGATAGGAGACATTTTGTATCGTCGCAGCTATGACGGGATTCTTCTTCGTTGCTTGGACCAGCAAGAGTCCACTTAGGCAGTCACCCAAGCGCATGACGGTACATGTGGCGGCCACTTCAGTGGTATGGCCATTGCAAAGTGCATTCTTCGCATGGGCTATTATTGGCCATCTTTAGAGCGAGATTGCTGCGCGTATGTCAAGAGGTGCGTAAAGTGTCAACATCATGCCAATTTGATGCATGCACCTTCCCAGGCCCTACAGACAGTCTAGTCTGCTTGGCCATTTTCGTAGTGGGGCCTCGATCTAATTGGAAAGATCTCCCCTGCATCATCAGGCCGTCACATGTTTATCATAACGACCGCAGAATACTTTACCAAATGGGTGGAAGCAATTCCGTTAACCTCTACGACAGGACCCCGCATTGCGGAGTTCATTTTGCAATACATCATATGTCGTTTTGGTATTCCATCCAAAATAATCTCGGATAATGGGCCATCATTCAAGAACAAAGACGTGCGTGCTTTAACCACAAAGTACAAAATTCAGCACAGCTTTTCAACACCCTATTATCCGCAAGTAAATGGGCAAGCAGAGGCATCAAACAAAATGCTAGTCGCCATCCTTAAAAATACCGTCGTAGACAGTCATAAGGATTGGCACATAAAAATCCCACTTGCCCTTTGGGCTTATCGCACTAGCATTCGGACACCCATTGGGGCAACTCCGTTTTCACTAGTGTATGGCTCAGAGGCAGTAATGCCTCTCGAGTTGGAAATTCCTTCCCTCCGCATATCAATGTAGGAATTCATCGATGATGACACTGCACGGCAGGCCCGGTTAGACCAACTTACGTTGCTTGACGAAAGACGGGTTAATGCTCTCGAGCACTTACGTATCTATCAAGAGCGGCTTAAGAGAGCTTACAACATGAAAGTTCACCTAAGAGACTTTCGGGTTGGTGATTTGGTTCTGAAGGAAAACCAACAAAACTCTAATTTGCTATCCCATATGAGAGACAAATTCGTGGCAAATTGGCTAGGTCCTTATGTCATTGATAGCAAAATAGGACCGAGAACGTACAGGCTATCTTCTCTTGACGGTATCAAGGAAACAGAACCCTTGAATATCAGTCATTTGCGACCATTTCATATCTAAGAAAGCCATATACCAAAAAAAAAAAAAAAAAAAAACAAACAAAAAGCTCCAAGGATTATCACAATATCTTGGTCAACCCAAAAAGCTCCAAGGATTATCACAATCTCTTGGTCACTCCAAAAGCTCCAAGGATTATCACAATATCTTGGTCAACCCAAAAAGCTCCAAGGATTATCGTAATCACTTGGTCAAAACCAAAAAGCTCCAAGGATTATCGCAATCTCTTGGTCACCAAAAAGCTCCAAGGATTATCGCAATCTCTTGGTCACCCAAAAAGCTCCAAGGATTATCGCAATCTCTTGGTCACCAAAAGCTCCAAGGATTATCGCAATCTCTTGGTCACCAAAAAGCTCCAAGGATTATCGCAATCTCTTGGTCACCCAAAAAGCTCCAACGATTATCGCAATCGCTTGGTCAAAAAATCAAGAAATTCAAAAAAAAAAAAAAAACAAAAATCATCAAAAACAACAAAGATTTGCATCTCAATTCTAGGCATACTCGAATTCATCAAAAACAACAAAAAAAACCAAGCATAACTTTTACCACACTACAGTCAGTGGTCTGGGAATGTACCAAGAGTTTCAGTGATTTTCATCACTCCAAATCCCCAATCCCTTGCTCAAAAAAAAAAAGAAAAAAAAAGAAAAGAAAAACAAATCAAAATAAACAGTGATCTCATCACTACAATGAGCAAGTATCCCAATACAATTGAAGAAAAGAATGGAGTTGACCTTGAATCCCTGGAAATCTCAGCATTCTATAGGTCATAAGGCAAGCTTCAGTGCCAATTTGGTTGATAGCCTATTGGTAACAAAAGTAAACCTCCCGCATGACGATATATCTGTCACATTAACTTGCATACAGATCAATGTTTACATGTGGATGAGCTAGCTTATGGCATCCCGGATTACAACACAGATTAATCTTAGTACATACAACAAAGGAATTCGTGGAGCTAATTAGGTGATCCTCAGTACAGGTTCGGTTGAAAGCCCATCCGCATCGGCGGTATCCTAACAAATACCACTAAATGAACTCAACTGCACACACAGGGATGTTAAATAACTCGGTCAAAAATAGGTCCGATTCATACCTTGTTCAAAAGTCTTGTAAGATAAAGTACAGTCATGGATAGTGAGATAAAACTGTCTGAATCTCAAAAAATCATACATTCATCCCAAAACCATCTACGCTACTTATCATCCTTATGATACCATCAGAAAATACAAAAACAGCAAAAAAACAAGGTAAATAAAGAGCTTCTTAAAAAGCCTAAAGTGCAATAACCACAAAAATCATTCATCCATTTCAATTTGCATATCACATAGACATCAAAAACATATACATTTATCATAACATCTGCATTCATCAAAATAAATAAACATGCATAACAAAAATCACATCATCACATGTACAAAAATAAAACCGGTATATATATATATATATCATCAAAAAGATGCCCGTAGGCTACAAAACCGGTCCTCAGACCCCGCAAGCATATCCAAAAACCCAACCTAAGGCGTCGACCACCATGATCACGAAGGATCGGTGCGACGGGAACTACCCCCCGTGGTGTGGGTTTGACAGGACCCTGCAGGCGGCTATCGCTAGCCCCCGCATCATGCCTACTACCACCCCCCTCATCTAACCGCCTGCGACGAGATGACGCTGACTGGTCAGTCAAACTATCCCTCGTCCGTCGAGAAGATCTACTGATCGAAGGCTCAGGAAGCCGCCCACCAAGGTGGATGACTTCCCTCTCCAAGTCTATCCGGTACAGACACCACTCTGCCTCTCGTCGATGATAGACAATGCATCATCGCGCTGTGCCAAAACTCTATCCCGCTCCGCTAACCGAGCCCGTAGAAGATCCCTCTCCGGATCCCGCATCCGCAGATGGCTCGTAAGTCGCAAAACCTCATCGCCTACATCCGACCCCACCCCCTCCGTATCCGTCTGGACGCATAGGACTCGCGGGGACGTAGGCTGCTCAAGCTCCAACTGCTCCTCCACATCCTGCATGTCCGGCTGCTCCGAAACACACAAGTCCACATCCTCATCTCCCGCATCCACCATGTCCGCATCATCCAACGGCCCCCCCCAATCACCCCCTGCCGCCTCAGCATCCTCCACTGCCGCCTCCACGCCTCCCAGTGGACCCTCTCCTCTCCAGCGCCACAATACCCACCACGAGTCATACTCAGTGGTAGTACCTACGTCATCCACATCCAACACCTCAATCATCACATCCGACTCCTCGCCCAATGGCATGAGGACCGGTGGCTCCAGATCCCTCTCATCTCCCCGATGTCGATAACCTACGGGCTCACCAGGAAACCCCTGGCACACCCCAAACTGTCGTGTAACCCGACGGTACGAAAAGAACTCATGCTCTGTCCCGTGCCGCCCAGTCAACCATCGCTCCCTCCGTACCCGTCGGAGCCACTCTCCGACCTCGAGCCAAGCCGGGACGAGTCCCGATAGGGACGCCAAAACACCTCCCCCGGAGTGAGCCGAGAAAAGGCATCAATGTAGTGCTCAACGACACCGCCCATTGTCGACTTCCGCTCGCTCCGCAGACCGTCGCCACAAAGCTGCATAACCAATCTCCTCATCCTCCATCACCGCCCGAGTCATCCATGGTAACCCGATAGGCCTCTCAGCAGCTATGTGCTGCCAACCCCAGCATTGCAACAAAAAACTGCAACTGACACCCTTCCGTCGTCGACGACGGACCCCGTCTGACTCCCCGTAAAGCTATGCCAACAAAGTCTCGCCCCCATCTCGGAATCAACGGTGCCTCTATCGGGCACTCGCCAACTCGCCAAACCAAATCCGAGCGGGTTCCACGATAACCTCGCGCTCGACGAATCGGGGAGAAGAATGTTAGAAATGAGGCCCATCAAGAATGCGTGCCTCACTCCTAACACCCCCTCTCCTTCCACCAGCTAACCAAAATCTCGCTAGCCTGGCAATCCGCCTTGACTGTCTCCACTGGGTCTGCTACACCCAGCTCCCCCCCATGCCCAAAACATCTCGTAAGTATAGCAGTACGTTGATCAAACAGAGATGTCCTAATAGGCAGACCATCTATCGGAATTCGAAGCAACCGATAGACGTCCTCAAGAGTCACAGTCATCTCCCTTGTCGAGAGATGAAAAGTATTGTTCTACGGATCCCAAATCTTGTTCAGGGCCGTCAGATAGGCCTGATTCGAAACCACAGGCTCCAGTCGAGCCACCTGCTTGAGCCAAAGGGCATCAAGCCATTCCCAGTCATCATCGGTCAAGGCCAACCGCACCTCAGTAAAGGCAGCGGGTACACGGTACCGGCTCCTAACAACCTACAAGCAAACAAAAAAAAATAAAAATAAATAAATAAAATAGATCAAATTTTTAGTTCTAGGGTTTCTAACCTTAACTGTTAAACAAAAACATCACAAAAAATCTTAAAGTTTTGAAAAACATCAACACAAAAACAATGCATTAAGTTAAAGCAAAATAAACCCTAGGGTCACCTACAGGTCTCGCCTCGGCTCCGCCAATCGAACCAGTTTGTGCACTCATGATGGCAGAGAGAATTCCAGTAGCGCTTCGCTTCGCAGAATTACCTCCTACTCCCAAAGCTCCAAAATCACAAGAAAAAAATGACACAAATGACCCCAAAATCAATTTTTGGCCATTAAATAGGCCTATTGCGCTGGAATTCGTCCTTTACTGGGATGAGCGCTCTGATCAGCGCTCGGCCCACCCAGGGACGAATTCTCCAGCTGGAATTCGTCCCACCCAGGGACGAATTCAGGCCAGCACAAAAAAAAATCAACAAAAATGACTAAAAATGCACTAAAAACAGACAATAAAATTGCCTGACAGGATTGCAAATGCACCTGACAACATGGGCATACAAAATCGACATCGAGGTCACAAATTATCACTATCCTACTCCCTAAGAAGGCTACCATAGCCGGACCACTCCACGGGAAGACAGATTTTGAAAATTTAATCCCAAAATGGTGTCACAAAAAAACAACAAAACAACAAAAAATGCAACACAAAACAAACAATAAACATTGCCAGACACAAGAGCTCTTGCACTTAACCTCTTGGCATAGAAAAATTGATGTTGGGGTTTGCATTTTCACTATCCTACTTCCGAAGAAGGCTACCATAGCCGGACCGCTCCACGGGAGGACGGATTGCCGACAATTCAATCACCAAATGGTGTCACAAAAACAAAAAAAAATAGTACAAAATTCAACAAAACATAGCAAAAATAATGCCGGACACAAGTGCTCTCACACTTAGCCCCTAGGCAAAGAAAATCGATGTCGAGGTCCAAATTATAGCTCTCTTAATTCCCCAAGAAGGCTATCATAGCCGGACCGCTCCACGGGAAATAGGTTTTCGACGATTTCACCTCATTATGACATCACCAAAAGGGTTAACACCCACCAAAAATAGGTCCATATGTTGGAAAAATAGCACACGCTTAACGGTAAACCATCTAAAGGCAACCTTGCACAAGTCATCTTAGGTCAAGCGACTTGTCACTTCTCTCACGAAGGTCATTCCCTCATCGATTCGTCGCTTGAGGGGGTAGTCACACTTAGTCACCAACCAACAATCACACACCCAATTAAGGAAAACGACATGCATTCAAAGAATCATTGACAAAGACAATCACGCTCCTGCTTGGGGCAGTAAAAAAGCAACAATCAAATCAATCAAACACTTGGCATTTCGTGAATCATGAACACAAGGTTCCCCCTGAGGATAAAAACGCCCTTCACTTGTTCATGACTGATCAATGTCTAAGTTCAAGTCACACCTCACCAAAACAGGTTAATACTTGAAATCAAATTCCTTAGCTCGTCAGAAGCAAGGATTCAAGAATGCATGTCATTTCCATACTTGGGGCATCAAAATTTGGTTAGGTTACCAAGAAACCCTAATCATTAGTGCTTTGGTTATCTATTTTTGCTCAGCACTGCGTCACCCATAGCGCTTCCCAAAAAGGGGCATCTATAGACACCAAAACAACACCAATCCGATTATGTGACTGCAAACACTGATCGCTTTGGCAAACACAGCCCCCAAGGCAGCCCTCAGAGGTTAAACAGTGGTCTTAACCACTTTCATAGCAATTTTGTAAGGTCAAGAAGCAATTTGGCACACTTGGACACTTTGCCTAGTATTCGTCTCACCCAAGGACGAATTCAAAATAGAATCCGTCTCACCCAAGGATGAATTCAAAATAGAATCCGTCCCACCCTAGGATGAATTCTGAATCCATCCCTGGGTGGGACGAATTCTAAGCTTAACGGGCAAAAAGACAAATGGTGCCAAGTGGCAGCCCAGAACAGTCAGTTAAGGACTCCTGCCTTGCACGCGTGTGTAGGTGGATAGAGGGGCCGTTAGAAGACTATTACAAAAAGCATTTATCAAAGCTCAAGTCAATGGAGGACTCCCCTCCCTCATGGGAAGACAAGACTACCACATGGCGCCTATGGCCAACACATGGCATTTGTGCTTCCCTCCCAAAAGAGACCCCATGGGTCTATAAAAGGTGGGACTTTTCTCACCCAAAACATACAGGTTGAAGGAGTTTTCAAGCAACGAAGTGCTGCCGAGTTGAAGACCTACTTGCATCCCCTTTGGTTCACCTTCCCACATCCACCAATCTCTTTTGCAAGGGAGGTTGTTGGGTGGCATTTGGAAGCTCGAACCTTACCCAAATTCGATGCATGGACACCTGAACCAACCAATTTGCCGACCCCCCAATCCTAAGAGGTTTTGGGCCCATCCCTGGTGGATTGGCTCCAAAATCAAGTGCCAATGGTGGGAGGCCCACTTGGGCACCCCCGCACCTCCCAAGTCCTATTTTTATTTTTTGATCATTTTAGATCATTTTTCAGATTGCATTTGGTGTTATTAGGTTTGATTAATCCATAGCTGCAATTTTGTAACTTTTGGTCAGATTTTAGTATGTTTTGTGTTGCTTTGTCGTTTCGCTAACTTGCAGGTGTCAAGGTCAAATTCCCGAGGGTGGAGGCCAAATTGGGAAAATCCGACCATCTGGGTCGTCCCAAAATGGCCCTAATTACATAACCCCCTATTTACAGGCATTTTGCAGGTCTCGGGATCCGACATTGGAGCAGCAGCAGGTCTGTTTCTTCAACACAGAAGAATTCGTCCCACCCAGGGACGAATTGTAGTCAGAATTCGTCCTGCCCAGGGACGAATTCTAGTTGAAGGTAGATTGGCCAGCTGTCTCAGTGGCAGTGGCCTTCTGGTAACTTTTCTTACCTTCTGTCAAGTTTTGAAGCCATTTGGACTCACTGTAATCACTGTTTCAGGCAAATATTTACATGCATATTTCGTTAGTTTTAGAGAGCAAACGCTTTTCATTTGTGGCAGGTGCTACTGAAATCTTGGTTGTTTCTTTGTTTGCAGGAGAAGCAGCAGAGGTGAAGAACTCATCGACATCAGTGGCGGCATCATCTTGGCCCGCCCATTGCAATCGTGGGCACGCGGAAAGAGGAATCATTCAGTGATTGTAATCAAACTCTATTTGCGCTCCTAGCCCCTGAAAAGGGAGGAGACGTCATTGTAATAGAGATCAAGGGATATTAATGAAAGGGCTATGTTTTCTCTATTTGCTTGTGTCTCTTCCAATGTGTTTCTTTTCCATTTCATGCAATTTACATTTCTAGGACTCAAGCGTACTTAATTTTGAATGCAATCGCACTTGGTGTTTCCTTTGCCCAAAATCTCATGCTTTCACTACATACCCCTTCAGCCAACTCCTTCAAGGGATTTAGCTTATAGCACACTCCATTCTTCATCACTGAGTAAGTGTTGGTGCGACCATCATGCACTGCACATTGATCAAACTGCCATGGCCTTCCCAACAACAAATGGCAAGCATCCATAGGCAGGATGTCACACAAGACCTCATCACAGTAATTCCCAATATTAAATTTGAGCAAGGACTATTTACTGACCAATGTCCTATGGTCCTTTTGCAACCATGCAATCCGGTATGGATGCGGGTGTCTCCTCCTCTCTAGCTGTAACTTAGTAACCATTTCTTCAGAGACCAAGTTATCAGTACTACCATTATCTATAATCACATTATAGACCTTACCCGAACTCTTGCACCTTGTGCAAAATAGGCTCCTCCTCTGGTCTGATCCTTTCTCCTCATTCAACAAGGTTCTCCTTGTGAACATCACTTCTCCTCTCTTTGCCTCCTTAGAATGTTCTGATTCAGCTCTTTCATCTGTTACAGCAGCTCTGGTAGGACCCTCAGGTCTCTTATTCATCCTTTCTCGATGTTGTGGACACTTTTATGATCGATGTCCTTTCCCATAAAGGAAATAGGTTCCACAAAATCCTCCTCTTCCATATCTACCTCTTCCTCTTTGGTAGCCATTGTTCTGATTACGAGATCTGTAATCATTATCTCCCTTCTGATCCTAGCTGTTGCTAGCTTCTTCTTTCTTCTCATCTTGTCCTCCATCTATTCTTCCACTAGTTCTTCCACCATGACCCCTTCCTCTTTGCTTGTTCTCAAACCTTCTATTCAGCTTCTCTTCAACCCTCAGGGCAAATAGGTAAGCATCCTCTATGTTGGTCATCCTGATCAGGCTTAACTCTTCTTGAATACTTGCTCGTAACCCATTAATATAATGGGCTACCTTCTCCTTGCTGGCCTCTGAATGATCTATTCTAATTACAATATTGTAAAAATCCTCTGTGTATTCTTTAACAGACTTGCTGGATTGCTTCAAACCTTGCATTTTATTTAGCAAATCCATATCATAGTTAGCTGGGATGAATTGCCTCTTCAAATTCTCTAGCATTCTGTCCCACCTGGTTATTCTCTCCTTTCCTCTTCTATTTCTTTCTAGCTACACTCCTTTCCACCATATGCTAGCATGACCCTTCAGCTTGGTCTTGGCAAACCTGACCCTATCATGATATTCAACCTCTTCATACTCAAAGTATTCTTCCAAATCATTGATCCAGTCAATCAAATCCTTTGGATCAAGATTTCTAGAATACGTAGAAACCTCCATCTTTGGTTTCTTTCCAATCTAAGAGATGGCTCTGTATAACCTGGCTTGTGTAGGGTCTATAGCCTCTTCTTCCTCCTCAAACTAGTCCTCTTCTTCATTAACTTCATCTTCACTTCCTTCTTCTCCTCTAGTTTCAAGTCCTCTACGTAGCTCCTCTTGTAGGGCCTGAAATTGCCTTTGTAGAGCCCTAAAATTTTTTGCTGGCACCATATTTCTCCCACTACAACAGTTTTTTCGTGGAGGCATTCTGCTTCACTCTCTTCTTACAACCCTTCCACAGATCCTGGTGCAAGTCGCCTCACTTTTGGTGATCCGCTCACACACTCAGGAACTCCCGCTCTGATACCACTAATGGGGGGGGGGGCAAATTTCAAAATATCCAATCTTCTATTTTCTTTACCGAAAATCAATTTACAACACTAGCCCGCAGGCGTAGTTTTCTTTACAACACTAGCCCGTAGGCATAGTTTCCTTTTCCTGATGCAAGCTGCCTCACATTCGACGATCTGCCTATGCTCCTAGGAAGAATACAATCTTGTAATCTCCAAAACTTGGCTCCTCCACCACCCCATGACTATAACCTCCACCTCTTTTTATCCTAACTGGAAACTGCCATCGGGTCAACCACAAAAACATGCATTGATGAGCCATCTAAACATCTCTGACCTTTGGGCACAGCAGTTGAGTGGCCGCCATGCTCAATAAACTTATCAAGCAAGAAATCCTGTACTGATGAGGCATTTGACCGCCTTGGGAAACACCATCTAGGAACACATACCTTTTTGGGTTGTTAACCAGTAGTATGTCGCAATATCATGACATGTCGCAATATCACAACATTTTTCTTCCTCGCTACCTTTTCTCTTTGTTGGGTCGCGATATCACGACATTTTCCTCCTCGCTACCTTTTCTCTTCGTCGGGTCGCGATATCATGACATTTTCCTCCTTGCTGCCTTTCCTCTTCGTCGAGTCACAATATCGTGACATGTCACGATATCGTGACATTTTCTTCCTTGCTGCCTTTCCTCTTCATCGAGTAGTGATATTGGGACATGTCACGATATTGCGACATTTTCCTCCTCGCTGCATTTCCTCTTTGTCAGGTCATGATATCATGACATTTTATTTTCGGCTCTTCTTTCTTTCTTTTGGTTGCAAAATCATGACATATCGTGACATCGCGACATCTGCCTTCTGCTTCCTTCTCGCATTTTTGGGTCATGAAATCACGTGTCACGATATCACGACATCTTTACCCTCTGCTCTCTCTTTGCTTCTTGGGTCACAAAATTATGACATGTCACGATATCGCGATAGCTTTGCCTTCTGCCTTCGCTCTCTAATTCAGGTCACGAAATCGTGACAGCTTTGCCTTTCGCCTTCGCTCTCTACTTTGGGTCATAAAATTGTGACATGTCACGATATCGTGACAGTTTATTTCCTTGGTTTCTTTCTACTCATTCGGTCGCGATTTCGTGACATGTCACAAAATTGCGACATTTTCTCCTTCGTCCCTTCCTGTTTCCTTTCGATCGTGATTTTGCGACATGTCACGAAATCATGACATTTTCTCCTCCGGTCCTTCCTGCTTCCTTTTGGTCATGATTTCATGACAATTTTCTTGGGATGCCCTCTCTCTCTTGCTTCGGTCATGATTTTGTGACATGTCATGAAATCACGACATTTTCTTTGGGCACCTCCCCTTCCCCTACTTTGGTCATGATTTCGTGACATGTTGCGAAATCGTGACTTTTTTTGTGGGTGCCTTCTCTCTCCTACTTCGGTCGCGATTTCGTGACATGTCACGAAATTGCAACAATTTTTGCGGACACCTTCTTTCTCCTGCTTCGGTCGTGATTTCACGACATGTCACGAAATTGTGAAATTTTTTACTCCTGCGCCTTGCTTTGTCATTTTATTGCGATAATGCGACATGTGGCAACATCGCGACACTTTTCCTCCCGTGCACCTTCTTTCATCTTCTGGTCGCGATTTCGTGACATGTCGCGATATAGCGATATTTTTGCTCTGTGTCTTCTCTCTCCTTCCTGAGCCATGAAAACACGACATGTCGTGATATCGCGACACTTTTCTCTGTGATGATATCGCGACATCGAGGCAAACACCTAATTTTTTTTTTGATGCAAGATTGCTCTGCTGCCACCTGATACTCCTGCATCATTATCACAACACTCAATTAATTTCAATCACTCTATTAGAAACATACAAAGAATTGTTAGAGACTCAATATGCTTCTTATTCACCTCAATTCTCAATCACTTTCTAGAGAGCAATTCATAATATAGAATAGTTTGTTTTATGGAACTTGAACTATCACTTCACACACCCACTTGACTAGGATCAACAAACTCTACTCAACCAATCACTTAATGAAATAATCCTTCCTTACAAACCCTAGTCCAAGAATATGACCTTCACTCAAAATATTTCCAATAATGCTCAACAAAAAATCTCACATAATAATTATACTCATGTTCTTTTCAAATTGTAGTTCAAGTTCTTCACACAACCAACTCACTTTAACAACAATGCTTATAAGACAACTCTCACATAACATTGATAAGAAAACCCTAGTTCAAGTTCTTTATGCAACCAATGGTTTCAACAACAATCCTTATAAAATAAGGTTTTAACAACAATTCTTTATTCCAAAAAACCTTGAAGCATTAACTCAACACACTAAACAATGAAACCGTAATCATGTCCTTTTCACTGTAAACTTATTTTCCAGAAAACCAACCAATCAACTCAAATATGAAAGAATGTGCTCATACTTTTTTTATGATGAAGGAACATCAAATATCTACCACAACCATAAACATTTTTTTCCAAACTCAAAGAGGTTAGAAAATAAATCTCTCTCACAATATAATGCAAAAACACAATTACACCTTATCACTCCATATTTAAAAACAACCATCAACATACATAATATTTGTCTAATAACACCTTATATTATCCCAATTAAAATAATATCAACCACAAGAAAATAATTTCAAAATAATTACTTTCTCAACACTTCTTAATGGCAAGAAGATATCTTCAATAATAATCAACACTTAAAAGAATTTATCTCTCCAATAAGGTAAATATATTAAAAGCTTTATAAAAAAATTAACTCCTTATTCCTCCTAATTATTTTTTAACCAAAAATAATTACCAAGAAAATACACTTTTTATCTATCCCTTATAACTCCCACGTCACTTTATTAAACCATTTAATAAATCCAAAAATTAATTTTAATTTTCCAACAACCTTCTCTAAAAAACCCGATGCTCAAATAATGTGCATACATTTTCATTGATCCGTAAAAGAGATTCGATGAGAATCGAATCACCGTATCCACAAGCCTAAGCGCCTTAGTGCTTGGGAGTCTACCGCGTGGGCTAGTAATACCCACATGAAGGAAGTGGAGCTTCCTTCACCTTATGCTCTTCTTCACACATGTTGACCTCCTTTGAACACCACACGCTGTCCACTAGACGCAACACTTTAGTGCATGAAAATCGAAGATACTTTTCACAATGTTTTTGTAGGCATTAAATAGAATGAGTATGGTAATTGTCTAAGGTGAAATAATCCACCTTTTATACACGAATGGAGGAAATTTCTCACACGTCGGTGCATTAGAAATTCGAATTTCAAATATTCGAATTAACTTTAATTATTATTTATTTATAATAATTTAAATTCTCTTTGAATTTAAATATTATAAATTAAATAAATAATTAATCCTTCGGTATTTTTTAACCAAACTAAAAGCCACCTTGGTTTTTAATAAAAACCTTTTATTTTTGGCCATCATGGATAATTAACCTTTGATTTTTGCCCTCCATGGTTTTCATAAAAACCTTTGATCATGCTTTTGATGAAGCTCTTTTCGAACCAAGCTCTTTTCAAACCAATCAAACTGTAATTCTTCTTAGAACCTTTTGACATCAATGACAACTAATATTCCTTAAAATGTACAACATGATTGTTGCCTTTCATGTTTGCTTAGTTACTATTTTCTTGACTATACCAACCTAGATGCGAGATTATATTTTGGTTCTTATTTTATGAATGATATTCCTTTGTTTGTTTAAAAATAAAAAGGCATATCTTGAAGAATTATTTTAATTTCAATGCAATTGATAATTTTTATATTAGGAAATTTAATGAAATTTGGTTCCGAAATTGCATATGGAAATGTTATATTAAATATAGTTAGAGTGGAAAGAGGAACTCTATAGTAGCATAGTGGAAAAGTAATGATAATAGCCATGAAAGGATAGGAATGTTGGTTTGTTTGAGCATAGTTTTTATTAAAAAATAAAAAACAACCAATGTAATGAATAATTATGAATATTTTTGGAAAGCATTTGTTTTGGTTTGGCATTATGGTTGTTGACTATTTTTACAAATGTCATTGAGAAGGAACTTGCTGAGTTGGTCATGGCTACTTGAATGTATCCACGAAATCTAGATAATAGGTAGGAATGGTGGGTGGTTGTTTGGGAAAAAGAGTAGTGTAGGTATTTTCGAAAAAAAAGAAAGAGAAAGGAGATTTCAGGAGGGAGACAGATGATGGAAATAGTGATTTGTACGAGAGAGAATTGACTGCAACTTAGGTAGTTTCATTTTTATTCTTACTTTGGCTAGGAAATGATTATATTTTATTAATCCTTGTGACATTTATAGAGGAAAGGATTAAATTGGTTTCAATGAATGGCTTGGAAACTCTCTATTAAAATATATTTGACTCTTTATTTCTTTGGTGATTGCTTTTAATTCATCCATTTAATAAGTTGAGTATAGAGGAATAACAGTAACTTAAGGGATGAAATATTAGTCATTTTATCAAGAGTAAATTCTACATTTGGAATAGATTGTAGATCTTGTGTCATCGATGAAACCATAACTTAGTTGGGTAATGCAGGTCAAGTTATATGTCTACCTATGTTTGGTTTGTGTCATTTTGTGTGAAATCTACAAACGCATAGTAAGATTGAGAGTTGTGTTTATTTTAAGGAAGCAAGTCTTATTTATTTTTTCCATTATGATACAACCAAGTTTTTTGTTGGAGAAATTTGGTTATAGGATAGTGTAGGATGTTTCTCCTAGATGTATGGGTGTAAGTGTGGTAATAGTCTCCAATGATGGAGATATTTTTGAAAGATACCTCACCTATCAACTGAACAATAAGATGAGATGATATTTGTTAATATCCAACCACAGAATGAAGCTTGGTTTGTAGATTTTGTTAACAAGTTGTTGGTAGAGATATAAAATTGGGTAGGTTGCTAGCCAATGTTGTTGTTTCCATATGGTGAATGCACTGATGGAATCCTTAGGTGAACTATACTTATAACAAAAGGATGAGATGCATAATTGACTTTGTAGAGCACAAAAATAGAGCTTTACTAACTAAAATTGTTTGAGTTTGATGTTTATAGAATGAATACTTTATTTCTGAAGTAAGATATTATTATTGTGTATGAATATGTGCTTTACGCAAAAGGTCCAAAGGGATATTGTTTTCATGAATTCATTTCCTTTGTGATAATTAGTGCAAGGTAATGTATGTAAAATTGGGTAGGATTGATTTTCAAAGCCTGATTGCTCAAGGATTCATGTAAATGGATAAATATATATTTTTTTCTAATTTTGGAAATGAAAAAATATTTATTTTATCAATGTTGGTTAAATTCATGTAAAAATATACAAGTGCATTGCTTTACTAGCATGTGGAGCTGGCCAAATCCCTTAATGTTAAATATCCTCTTCTTAGTGAGTTCGGTGAGTAGACTACCATAAGCCAAGATCAAACTATAGTGGAAACTAAAGACGGATTGTTTTTGTGGTTATATGATTATGTATTATCTAGAAGTGATTTACATCTCCTCACACACATCTATCCATACGTTTACTATGGAGAAAAGAGAAAATATTTGTATTTATCAGGCAATTTACCTATAAAGCTTTGTACATTCATTGTAATGGAGATGTGTGGTGTATGCAAACAAGAACCAGTAAATGAATAGAAGAAATTAGTTATTTAATGCTCTTTTTAGTGTGATATATTTATGACTCGATAATAAGGCTCAAATTTATATAGTTGAGTGTATTTTTCTTAAGAGTTGTACATGTATAAACTTAAAACAACTTTCAATAGTGCTAAAGGATAGCAACGTTGGTGTTGAGAATGATTATTTCTGATTTGAGATAACCAAATTAAGAAAGAATATAATTAGTTGATGGAAATATTAATATTTGGAAGATTGTGATTCAAAATATATATTGATGAAGATAAATTTCAGAATCTGTATCTTCGAAAGTAGGCTTTAATCAAACGCGCAAGAATTTACAAAAAAGGAATTCACTGAGGAGGAGTGAGCCAAAATAATAATGAAATTATTGTAATTAAATGATTGGTATTGTCATTGTTAGTGATAGCTTTAGGGACCAGTGTTGAAATAAAATCTAAGCTTTATAAGTTAAAACAAAACTTTAATTATTAGTGAAACCTATTCACCTTTGGTTATCCAATTATTTGGAGGATTAGCTCATTGCGAAAGATGAATATAAAATTCCAATTTACTACATTCTAGGCACATCTACACATAAAGGTTTGTGAAAATATGGGCTATTTTTACTCTTTTTGATATAATAAAAAAATGGCATAAGAGAAATAGTTATAGTCATCTAGTCCAACTTGCAAGGTTGACTTGTGTAAGTTGTGGAGATGGGTAATTCAACATGATAGTATGGGGTCACCTACAACACTGACAATATTAACTTGTGTTAGTTGTATATATAGGGGAACTCATAGGAAAGGATAAGTGAACTAAGTCTAAACAACATCAAAATGTATAAACATCATATTTTAAGTAAAGGTTCCATGTTTAGGATAATCAAGTTGATCAACTATTGATATTGGTGCATAGTGATACTACACTAAAAGAATTGTGTAGAGAGGAGTGATTGGTGTATTTAATTATTAGTGATGCACTAAAGGAAAAGTTTAGTGAGCTAATAGTAGAGCTTCTTTCAAAATATCAGAAGGGAAGGTCTAACAAGCTTGTATAGAACACAAGTGGAAGCTGGTTAAAAATAGAATATGCACCTAGTGCTCCTTCACAAATGGACATGTGAAGAAGTAGATATGGGTGTATTCAAAAGTTCATATTATGAACCTTAGATGAAAATTTTCTATGGAAGACTGATCTCTTACAAAATATTGCATGAGACCTAACCAAGAGAAGTAATGAGTTAGGGTAAAAAAAAAACTCTTGGTATTGGAAGGAAAAAAATGGGTTGTGACAAGATCTATATCAAGGAATATAGAAAATATCATAGTGGTCATAGTGGAGAATATTAAAGCACTAAATGTGCATGAGAGTCTGGAGTAATTTAGGTAGGCTAAATTAAGTGAAAACTAGAATCTAAGTCCAGTTGGGATGAATAATAATTCTTGAGGAGGCTTGAGGAGCATGACCAAGTGGTAATTACAAAAATAAATATGGGTGAAACTAAATTTTGATGGTGATTATAAAGACAATATTGATAAGTATGGAGGATGATTAGTTCTAAGGGATAGAGAGGGAATGGTTATCGAAGTTATGAGTGAGTACTTGGGAATGATGATTGGTCATCAAGCTAAAGCTAGAGCAGTGTTGGTAGAAGTAAATATGGTAGTTCATTTGGGTGTTAAGAGATTAATAATTGATGTAGACTCACTAAATATTTTTTAATGCCTCATTAAAAGGTTGGTGAAGAGTTGAAAAGTAGGAGACATGGTAATAGATACACTAAGATCCTTGAGTTTATTAGAGGAAATTCAAGTGGTACATTTGTATAGAGAAGGAAATGAGGTGGTTGATTGGATAGCCAATTAGGGAGATATTAGAGAGGAAGATAAAATATGAATACCACCAGATGATATTCATCCAAATGTACTCTATTTATTGGTAAAGGAGAGATGAAATTTATAAAGTTAAGTCAATGGGTGAATATTTTAATTTTTAGAATGTCCATAGTAAATTGGTTTTTGGAGATTTTTCGAGAGGTCCATTTTAGGAGTTCTATGGTGATTTTCTAGTTTGAGATATTTGAGGGACACATTTTATAGAATTTTTTATAGATTTTTCTATTGAGGTTTCCATATTCTAGAGATCTATAGAATTACCTATAAAGGGTTCCATATTCTAGATTACTATGGACCTAGCTATTTAGGATCTTTCTATAAATGTGTGAATGTGTTCCTTTATAGAAGTGTTGTGAGGTTCCAAGTGAGAATGATCTCATGTTGTGGAGATATATAGTTTTGTCTACTTAGGGTTCCATATTCTAATTTATGGATTTGTATGCTCAAATATATGAATGCAAAGAGTTCGATAAGGAATGTAAATCCATAGATATTTGAAAGAAGATATATTAATGTGTTGGATGTCTTGTAGCCTTTAGAGATGATGTTTTCTGGTTGGTAAAACTAGAAAAAAGTATTTTAAGATTTTAAAAGGATTTGGACCATTAAAAAACTCAAATTTAAATGATTCTTAACAAATGAGGTTTACAATCACTGTAATAAAACTACTTTATCCCTTAAAAAATTGAACTCCTAATTATTGAGAGTACAATAAATAGTTAACATCATGATAAACATAATTTAGATTTGTGATATTTGTCTTAATGATAGATCCATATTATATCCTTGACCTATCTAATAAAACATAAACATGATTTTTATTGGTATTTTCCAGCAAATCCTCAACAATAACAGATCCGGGTATGCTATAGATAGGAAGTCTATTAACACATTGGCCTTGTAAAATATTCTTGTTGGAGGTTGAAGGAAGCTAATTTCAATATTTGTTGAACCTAGAGTGCAATATGACATAATTGGTTATGCAAGTAGCAATTAATGTTTTAAGGTGGTGCTTACAGTTAGGTAGCTATGTCTATGATGTTGATACAAATGCACAACTACTCAGATATAAAATTAATACAAACACAAAATTTCTATGGATGTACAATTGTTATGGATGAGATAATGGACACACAGGTGTTGTAGATGAATAGATGTTGCACCTGCACTACTGTTTTAGATGCATATGCATTGTAGACATAGGTTTTTTGGATGTACTACTACTACAAATGCATATATGTTGTAGATGCATAGGTGCTAAAAATATGCTACTGCTAAAGACACACAAGCATTGCTTCAAACATAATACTTGCTTTATGAAAATACGCCTACATAGTAAATCTTAAAAATGGAAAAGTATCATAAAAATCAAGGTTAGTGTATGAAATCCCTATCCATTATTCAAAATTTTCTTTAGTAAATCAAAATACTAACTATAGATAGAAAGCTCATAATTTTTTTGAAAATATAGGTAAACAAACATGGAATAAAGTAAGACAAGTATAGACAAGTTTTAGTTGTTGCTCCATAGAATATACATCAAATTGACTCAGCAAAAAGTTTAATAAAATAAATTCACCAAAATCAAACTGCACAAATTAGGCATTGAATTATTATATTCACAATATAATAATGTAAATAATCATACAAATATAAAAAAGTAATGAACACAAATAAAACAAATACAAAATGCTTATTTGAATACCACTTGTCTATTTTAAAGCCTAACATTGCTCAAGAAAACTTGTATAATATGACTTACCTAGTTGTTATACTATTACAATACATATTATATTTTTTAACTTTAAAACACATATCCATTAACCCATGAAATTCATTCTCAAATTAAAGCTTATTATAATTTATTACATAAAATTTTAAAACTTCACATATGATTGTATTTTGTGAATTTCAAATATTCTAATATGTTGTTATAGTTGTAAAAGTGTCTAGCAAGTTATAATAGGAAAATGTTTGTTATTACACAAGTATAAAAGTAAATAATTATCATATTGTCCAATAAATATATATATATTTTTTTGGTAAAGGAAATTTATATTAATGTAAGGGTTTTGGAAGGGACCCCAAAACCTTAATACATCCAAAGTGAAACTAAATTACATCACGCTTAAGAGCTAAAATAGTAAAATCTATCAAAAATGGTAAAAACCCAAAAAAAAAAACCAAAGGACCTGGAGTACAGAAGGGATGATCCCATCCTAAGGAGGACCCCACATTTGGGTCCAATCCTTCAATTATCATCAAGGGTGGTGGAGATCTCATCTGCATCCTTGAAGATGATACTGAGTTACTCATGGGTGACACCAAGGTCATTCACCACCTCTTGGAGGATGGTCCACTGGGACAACAGTTTTAGTAGTCATAGAGAGGGTGGTCGTAGAGCTGGCTAGGTGACTGAGGATCACGTTATAGAGAGCACCCTTATCACTAGTAACATTCATCAGTCCTGAAGCATCCATGTCTTTGGTCTTAACCTTACCTTCGGTCTTCACCTCCACCCGAGTAGGGGTTTTTGCCACATTGTTATATTAGCTATAGAAGAGTTAGTTTTTTTTTCCAGATCACTAATTTTAGCAGGGGAAGCCAATTCAACTTTGAAATTTTTTAGCCACAGAGACACACATGTGGGAATGGCTAGGATTTTGGAGAAATTTGGATGAATATCACTTCATCGCTCTTGAATTATGCTCAAAATATTATAGAGGTTTGGTTCTAAGTAGGGGAGCAGTAGGGGAGGGAAAATAAAGGTTCGAGTAATCGTTGGGGACCTCCTAGATGTGGGTTTCACTACTGGAGCTACCAGTAGACTTGGTAGGGGTGGGGTACATGGGAAGAAAAGAGGAGGAGAAAAAAGAGACTGATGACAATGGGCTGTAGGGGTGGGTTGAGATGGACGAGGGGCAGACTAAGAGGGGCAAAGGGTGGACTAAAAAGAGCTAGAATAGGCATGGTGGGAGGTACTAGGGGGGACAAGGGGAGTAGAGGGGGAAAGGGAGGATGAGGGGACGATAACAATAAAATCTCTTCTAGAAAAATCATCGAGGGTGTACTTGTAAAGGATGTAGTGCAGGGCTTGATGTATAGTATAATGGGATTTCCCAATGTAGATATTTGTGATGGATAGTTTAATGGATCTAAAAAGGTAATCAGGGATGTTGATTTTTTTGTTACCTCTAAAATGATTCAAAAAAGCAATATGGAAGCTTCACAAAGTAGAGTCAATTTTGTCAACAGTGAAAAACTGAAGTATGGGAATCATTACTCGGTCCCAAGGACTAGGGAGCTTGGTTCTTTCAATGCCCCCATTAATAGTGAGCAGATACTTACCTTTTTTTGGGAAACATTTGAGCTTCATTGCCATCAAAAATTTGTCTCTACAAATGCTCCTCCCATCCATAAGAATGCCTATCACCTCCGCCAATAGTTGCACATCAATGGTAAACTCCAAGCCACAAAAAAAAACATGACCATCCTCCGAGGTACTAAATATGGCATTAGTAATGTTATCCTCATTGCCGATGAATTTTATCAAGAAAGAGAGGCAATTGTGGAGGATATCCTCGACCACAAAGTCAAGGTTTAGGGTTGACATTTTGAGAATTTCTATTGAGGGAATTCCACATAGGGTTTTGGACTTAAGATGCACAAGATGTAAGTGAGGTTGATTGAAATGAAAAGTGTTCAGACACAAGCTCAATTTAGCAATCCAACCAGAACACATGCCAAAGAGACTGAGAGTCAAGGTGCATTGGAGGGACATGGGTTACAGGAGATGGAATTTCATGGGATGCATGCCCATCAATAATTCTAAAACATTGTGTAGGGAAGGAACAATGGAGAAGTAGTGGTTTTCATAGACACAATGGATAATCATGGTATGGGAATCTGTAACATGCGGGTTGATATCTCCATAGTGATTTTAAAAGGTGGTGTAGCTATGGATGTTATTGGAATCATGCTCAAGAGAAAAACACATGTGAAAAGGTACAATTTTAAAGTTATAATTGGACAAAAATCGAGGATTAAGTTCACGAGGACTAATTTGCATGACCGAGGTGAGACATAAAAATTAACATAATATTTTCTTATATGTATAAAAATAGAAATAAAATTAAGCTTTTATTATGTCGAATAAAAATATATTGTACATAATGAGTGTGTTTTGTTGGTTCCTCACAATGCATAATAACAAGAAATGATAAAATATTTGAATTTTTTTATGTAGGGATTGCTATTCTTTTGTTTCCCATAATGCATATTGTGGAAAATTATTGGAAATTAAACCAGATTTTATGTACCATATCTTTGATCACCCTCTATGGATATTAGAATCTATCACCATATTTTGGAGCACTTGTAATATGTGCCATTATTTTACAATTAATGCATGCCAAGATGTCAGTGTGCCTTTCCCTCTAATCCCTAGCTATATATGTCAGTGGCATATGATGAAGAAGCATGGATGCAAGAGTGAAGTGGTGATAAATAGAATCATGAAGAGATAAAGAGAGGATTAGAAGCAACAATATTCAAAAATCTTCTACATGGAGAAATCCTACAACAAGATAGTCTTAGTTGTAGAAGTGTGCAAAGCTTCTAAAGAAAGAAGCATCTGGTGTAAATTTTTTTCTCTTATTGTAAGCTACCACAACAATGTGTTTGCATCATTGATAATATAAGAAATATATTTATGTATTTATACTATGTTGTTGGTGGAGATCCCCTTGTTGGCAGAGAAGATAAGTGTAGAAGAAGTAAAAAATAATTGAATAATGTAGAACTTAAAGATGTATTGCAATGAGGAGAAAATAACATTATAAAAGGAAATAAAAACATGCATGAATAAAAATATTTAACACATAGATTGTAGGTCATAGAGAAATATTGTATTTCCTTCAATACAGTAATTACATTCTTGAACCTTGGATAGTTACCCCAAACAACCCTAAAGTATATAAAGCCAATTTTCCTCCAAGAAACCCTAAAATATATTATTATTTTTGTTATATTTCAAGGATATATGTAGTGGGAGAGATCTATCATAGGTCCTAATAAAATGTATAAAATATGAAAGAAAGTAACTCTATAATATGATCAAAATATACTATAAATAACAAGTGGAAAAAATGCAATGCAGTATGGAGGTGATGGTCACTCCATTAATATTAGCTAAAGAACTACATTGTACTCCATATAGGAGTTCTACCTTTTTCTACTACACTTTGATATAATGCACTTGATATGCTTGATATGAAATTGATATAAACTATCACTATGAGGCCCTTTATATAGGAAGATATTTTCCTTGACCAACAATCTACCTAGATGTACACGGAGACACCTTGCACATTGAAACTTGTGCATTTATTACATTGCTTGAAGTAAGTATCTAACTTCCCCCTAAGGTAATATCCTACTCTAACTATATACCATAGATGGTACATTTACATGATCCAAATGATGTAATATACTCAAAATATAACACCCACCTGTATTACATTATTTGGATATTGAATATTTCAATCTTCAATATGGATCTTCTTCTTGAGAATTGTCTTGATCAGGTTCTTCTTTAGTTGCTTCAGTTTTCATGTTATAGATTCTTATATTTTCAAATCCTTTGTTATTTGACATCAAATGTCTTTTATGAAATAGTGATCACATGATTTTGCATGTCTTAAGTGGATCATAATTGATCCAATTTCTCTCCCTTGGACCTATGTATGACTTGTCTCTCTGACCTTCATAATTATCAACCTTGAGCTCATTGTTAGTAGATGCTTTTGGAATAATATTTTGAAAGTAATAATCTATTATGTGTAGTAATATTTCTTCATGGATTTTATAGTACTTGTATTTATAGTAGTAGAAGAAATATAAGTGATTTTTTCCTTCACAATATTTGCATGTATGGAAATTCCAACAATTGATAATTTCATGACCGTATTGATTGCAATAGGTGCACAATATAGATGTTATTATTTCTTTGTAGTCTATCTTATGGATATCATGTTTATATATATCCTTGACTAGATCCTTAAACCATATGTGCACACTTGAAGCTATTTCATTTTTACTTCTTTGCATGACGTCTTCTTGATCTATCTTTTTTCCTCCATTTTGAATATGGTCTTTTGTGTTTTCATTGGTATAGTTATCATAAGTTTCATTAGAAAAATCTATTTTTTCATAGCTATTTATTTCTAAACGTATTTCATATATTATTATTTATTCCTTTCTTTTTTCATTTTTCTTATCATTATCCATTGTATTATTAATCATGCTTTTAATCCATATTAATATTTTTCTCATTCCACTTCTAAGTGTATTGCTTAATGTGTTGGTAGTAATATTTATAACTCCTCGGATTAGAGTATAAAGTTCTTTGAGAGAGCTTGTATCTTATGAGATAGAATCTTTTAAGTTGTCTACCTTATAACTCCCTAGTTTAGAGTATATGAGCTTGATTTGATAAAACCTTTTGTAGAGCTAAGGTTTTATAGGATTTCTTATAACTCCAAATGGATCGATTACTTGATAAAATTAGATGAATTCTATTATTATCAAGTATTATAGAATACCTTATGTCTCCCTAGTGATTTTGGATATGCTAAATGATTGATAAAGTGCTTTTGAGAATAGTAGTTCAATTTTAGGTTGATTTTGTAAAGTTTTATGACTAGAAAAAGTCAACTTCTATTACACCTTACTACTCCTATTGAAATTAAGCACTTTATAATTTGATGAGGCCCTAATGGTTGGATTTATTTTATCCCTTTAATGTGGTTTTGAGACAAGTACACCAATTAATTTCCAACCCTTGATAATTTTTAATGAACCTCCCTTTATAGCCTTTGATATTTGATATTTAATGTTTCTAAATTACAATATCCTAATTTGGTTTAGTATTCCTTACAACTCCCTAATTTGGAATATTAGAAAACAATAATATTTGCAATAATAGAAATTTAATTTTTCTAGGTAGAAATCCTTATTTCTCCTATGTTTTAATTTGAAAATGTCAAGCTATATTTCTCATTTAATTTTTCTTTCAAATATGGTTGATTTCCCTATAGTTTCAATATTATATTATAACCTTATAAATACTTTTAATGAAAATAAATTAGAATAAGAAAAAATCTTACCTTTATAATGCTACAAACCTCTATGTACTTGGCACTAAATTTAGACATAGATGACAACAATATTAAGTATTCCTCTTGGTCGTTATGACCAATGGTAAGCTTTGTATTCTCCAACATATGGTTGTAGATGAGATTGGAAGACATTAATGTTTATATTGAACTCCTTCTATGATGGAAAATGACTGATTTTTGATCCTCTTATGAATATAATATTTGGAAAGTGGATGTCTCAATTCTAGCTTCTTTGACTACCTTGACCAAGAGCTTTAAATGCTCTTCTTATTTCTTATACGCTGAAAATTATTGTTGCTACAAATGTGCTTTCTTGGTTAGTATCAAGTGCCTTAAATAGGAAGAGAATTTGTTGAATATAATAAGTGTCACAGTAGTTTTATTTCCATGCTCAAAGAAGATACTTGAAATTTGTTGGAGGATAGACGTTACAGTCTTTATGTGAGTGCTTGTATGCCTTGGTTACAAGTATCACCTCTTCTCTAACATAACCAATGTTATTCCTATGTAATGCTTCCTTTCACACATGCAAGCTTCAAAATTATTTTGAGTGCTCATTAGAGTTTCTTAAATGGTGACAAGTGGCACTTTTTATATTTGGCATGAAACTTCCTCTTCAATGTATTCTTGCAAGCTTCCTCAATGCATTATTTCTAAGTCATATTTTGTTGTGTTTTATCCTCAATGATTCGATGATGCTTGGTATGTGAGTTAGTTTTAATTGGGATAATGAGAATTATTGTTATGGCTATGAGCTAGTACTATGAGGAACACTAATCCAATGGTATTTTGAATACTCCTTGTGGATGTACGTCTAGCTCTTGCGTATTGATTTCTCTAGTCTTGGATTTTAGCCTTATTTAAATTTGCTTGTAATTCTACCTTTGTAGATGATATCTTATTTTTGTGCTATGCTATGTATGTTGTGCAGGTTGCTTATTTTGGTTGTCCAAACCATGGATGATTTGAGCTCCTTGAAGGCCCCTTTTTACCTTGCTTGAATAGTGCTTCTCTATAGCCTCTTGGAGTTGTTTCTTCCTTATGAAGAATGTGTCTTTATGACACTTAGACCTTGTACTTTTTCCTACGTAGGATATAAAATTATGGTGAAAGATAATGTAAATAAACTTATAAATAGAATATCTTATTTTTACACCTCCTTTTGCACTCTTTTTTTGTTGGTTTTAATGGCAAATTTCTTGTAGATAAGGGTTGATTTAACATTATCTCATTTGCTAGACAACTCTCTTATTTGCTTGGTTACTTTGGTAATAAAACCAATATAATAATTATGTAGTTAGAAGCTTTTGTAGAAGTAATTTATACACTAATTATTTTCCTATAATAGTCCTTAGTGCACTTTGAATTTGAGACACACCAAGTCTTGATCCGTAGATTATTTTACTGATTTTGATGGCAGATTTATTATCTAATCCTTGGATGAATTTGATCTAGTTTTCATGGCTTCTTTGGGCCATGAAATGCTATAGATTCTATGAACCAAATAGTGTCTCTAGACACTTTGATAATCTACTAGTTTTGTGCCCTTGATCTTTAATAATCAACAAACACAAACAAACCTTTTTGATAGTAACTAGTTAAAGATCAACTAGTATAGTACTAATGGATTAATAATTCACTTTAATGGTAAAAATAATATCACCTTATTACTCCTATCAATAGATTCTCAAAATAATTTCAAATGCACTTAATTATATCTACAACTTTTAAGAGTAATCTATAATGAACCCTTAATGACTAGTCTGTAATTTTCACTACAATCAATATTGTAGGATGTAGTTTTTTTGCTTTCTAGATAGATTATAGGTAGGTGATAATTTTATTTCTTTAAAAAAATATCAAACTTATATTTTATATGCAAATATATCTTTAAAATGAACTCTCCTTTTTACACTCTCCTGAAGACTATAATATAAGCCCTTTTTCTTTGCAACTCTAATATAAAGATGGTGCTTAATGGAATTTAATAATAAATCCTTATTTAAAGTTCAACTAATTGCACCCAAGTTTTTTACCTTTTAATGGCTTCTGTAGTAGATGTATATTTTGGTGTTTTGATTCACCAAGTTACTACCTTGTAATAGACAAATTCATAGCTTCTTGTTGGCTATCCAAAACAACTTCTTGCTTCATTAAACTATGGTCACAAACCTTCTATATTGAGCCTAGGATTTGGTAGCTTGATACTTCTAATGAAATTTTATTTTATGTTGTATATTTAGAGAACACTTATCTCTAAACCACGCCTTCTTGCTATGAGAAGCAATTTCAAAATCTCTAGGATTTGGTAGGTTGAATTTTGACTTAAAATAGGATCTTGTTCTTCTCATGATTTTGAATGTCTTGAGGTCTTTACTGAATTATTATTCAGGATTTGGCACACTTGCTAAAATATTCTTCTCTTGGGATTATTATTAGATGGCGATAATTATCCCAAGTCCTTCACTATCAAGAGCATCTCCTTGGTAATGTATTTCTCCAATGAGTTCTCCTAGGAACTCTTTTGACGATGCTTCTATGAGCTTTAAAAAAGGGCTCTCCAAGCCTTATTTTCCTCCTTGATACCTCTCAAAGGTATTCTATCTTGCAACTTCTTTATTCTTCCAACTAAAACCTTTTCTTCAACCTTCTACTTTTGGAAGTGTTGGTGATGAGATCTTCTTCTTGGATCTATAAAATTTGTTGTTTCTCTAATCAAGAATAGGACTCTACTAGTCCCTCTCTATCTCTTCCAATATTGAAAGTTTTCCAATGATACCTACTTCATATCTCTTCAACTTCTTCTAAAATAAGTCTTTAATTAGTAAAGGAGATTGCCAATCTCCTATTTTATGGACTCTCTTCTAGTATCTTATTTGGAGTATTATTCTAAATCAAGATCTCTTCTTATGAATCTTAAACTATTCTTTAAATTATTCTTTAGAATTAATACTTCTATGGTCTTCTTCTTTTGGAGCAAGGATTCTCTAGCCTTTTCTTCCATATCAAGGATTTTGTGGCCTTTTCTTATACATCAAGGTTTCTTTAGCATTTTCTTCTTGATCAAGGCTTTTGTGGCATTTTATTTCTACAATGTGAAGTTTTTCAATCTTGCAATGGAGATCTACAACCTCCGAACTTCACCATAACTCTTCTCCTAGATTATTTTATGCAAAAAAGAACTAATCCCTGCATGAGGAAAGCACATAAACATTCAGGTGACAAAGGTGAAATACTTCTCTATCTATTGTAGGAAGCATCCCAACTTCTGAGAGTTATTTTTCTACAATAAAAAAACTTTAGACAGTAGTTAACATTAAAAAATATAGATCCTTAAATAGTCTTTACTAGTTGATCTGTAAAACTAGTGGAATGAATGTTGAGTCCTAGTCTTCACAAGTTTTTTTGTAACTTTGTGGAAATAATCTAGAAAAATGTAATCTCAGTGGTGAGCATAAATTCATGTCCCGAAAAACATTCATTTCTCTTCCATAAATTATCAATCCGGTAAGTTCGTAAACTTATGAGTGTCACACACAATATATGCTTGCAGTGTTGGGGAAAAAATCTGGTTGTACCTTATTTAGTTTGGTGGGGAGGTTTGTGTAATTGGATTCCAGCAAAACCAAATAAACTAAGTGCAGGAAATGAAATAAATAAATTATTAAACAAAAAGTAAAGTGCTGGAAATAAAATGCGAGGAAATAAACACACACAACTGAAATTAAATAAAGCAGTAAATTAATCTACAAAAAGCAAATGCACAAATTAAACAGGGGAGGACTACTGCAGGGAGTGGGCCCAAGCTCCCACAGATAGTCCACCTGAATAGCTAGGTAGATCTTTCTCGAATAAGACGAGTTGCACTCTTAATTAATTAAACAATAAAATAAAATAAGTTATGTGTAAAATTAATCATTGATCTCCGATCTCCCCTCTGTTCATATGGCCTACGTCTTCATATAAAGCACAACCAGATATCATTACAATAACAAATCAATCTATTTTAATCACGTGATGTGATTTAGTTACAATTGATTCTACACATATTTTATTCTTCTATTTTAAAGTATGTTCGTTCACCAGATTATAAACATCCTTAGGTGTACGTAACAACAAATCCTAAACTAATGCATCCTAAAAATAATAATATGCTTTAAGAGCTTTACAAGGTCAATCGGCCAATCGGTTGATAATAATAACAAACACTTTATTCTATTTAATAAATGCATGATTAAAATAGATCTCCTTTGTCTTCACGTGCAACCTCCTCCATAGTCCTTGGTCAACCAGTCAAAGTTGACTTGGTAAATCTTGCAAAGTATGAAGGCATGGAGGTGCCTTCCGGTTGTAGGGAGGCGCTCTTCTTCCATTGGTGCCTTTCGGTTGTAGGGAGGCGCTCGTCTTCCGTTGGCACCTTTCGGTTGTAGGGAGGCACTCTTCTTTCGTTGGCGCCTTTCGGTTGCAGGGAGGCGCTCATATTTCGTTGGTGCCTTCCAGTTGTAGGGAGGCGCTCGTCTTCTGTCGATGCCTTCTGGTTGTAGGGAGGTGCTCTTCTTCCGTTGGCACCTTTCGATTATAGGGAGGCACTCATCTTCCATTGGCGCCTTCTAGTTGTAGGGAGGCGCTCGTCTTCTGTGGGCACCTTCCGGTTGTAGGAAGGTGCCTACTTCTATTGGGCGCCTTCCTTGAAGAGGAAGGTGCCTACTCTCTTGCCTTAGTCTTTGTAAGTAGAAGTATGCTGGGTCCAAGTGGATGTAGACTGGAAAACACCATATTAGTATCAATACCTGCATTTATACACATTTCCCACTAAAAACACCAATCAAGCATAATACTAGATTTTCTATCAATTATATGCATAAGTTATATAAAATACATCTCATATGCTAATTGAACCAGTGATAATTCTCCTTAACCGTGTATATAAAATGAGCATTTTTGGTGCTCATCATCCCCCCATGCCTAACATGTGCCACACCCTCGTGGCACCAAAAGGTGAAGTTATCCCTATTGCAGGCTGACCATGCCAAAAAGTTTGTCATGTCTTCATGATAACAACCCCTGGGATATATATATTTTCCCTCTTTTTTATTTTTATTTTAATGGCCTTCAACATCTCTGTTTCTCTGCCACTGAGTGCTGCTATTTTTTTCCATTCAGCACTACTATTTATTATTATTATTTTTTTAAATGGCCTTTAGCGTCTCTGTTTCTCTACCACTGAGTGCTGCTATTCTTCATAAATAGAGTTATGTGGCACCAGTAGAAGTCAGAAACACATCCTGACTAATCATTGTGAACAAATAGTTAAATTGTGACCACATTATTCAGGGCCAATGACCACTACATTTTTTTTTTTAAATGCTGGCATTCTCCAATGTTGCTCATTGGTCATATTTGGTGAGACCAAATTGATTTAAAATAAGTGCAGTCACCAACTGCTACTTTGAAACGTATTTCACATCTCCAGAACCTCCTTTGTGGTATAGAGTAGCCTCATTTATATGTGTTCGCTCAAGCCGGTTGCCATTGTCATGAGGCGGCAATGAAAATGATGCCAAATTTATTCACGTAGATGCCATAGCCTCTATATTTTTTTTTTTTTTCAATTATATATATTTTTCAAGGCACATCATGTGTTTGAATTCTAATGGGAGATTTTGAAAAACTGTGGAGGCATCGACTAGTATTAGCATAGAAATGATTTTAAAATAACTATACACATAATTAATAAGAAAATCAGTACATACGTGGGTGAATTTCATAGAATTTGATATATATGATGCTGGTGGTGTGATACATATTCACGTTGGTGCTCCTGGAGATTTTATTTATTTATTTATTTATAAGTATCTTTATCTGTTATGCCATGAATAGAACAGATCTTGACTCTTATTTTTTTTTTCTTTTTTCGATTTTTTTTTTGTCATCCTCTGACACATGTGCATCCAAACTGATCTCCCCTCTGAATTATTTATTTTGCATGCATAATTGGAACAACACTGCATTATTTTGTTTTTTGGAGTGAGGAAAAACACTATTTATTTCATCATTCATGGCATCTGTCAGGTGCATTGCTGATATGTATGTGCTGGCATTGGTAGGATGTTATCATTGGTTGATGCGATACCCAAATTAACCTACATACCGTAGAGTTGGAACTACACCAATTTTTGTTGCCCACATCATGCTTGTCTAGTCAACGGGTGAAGAACAGGGGTGCCTTCCCTCTGAGGAAGGCGCTTGCCTTCTAGTGGCACCTTCCTATTGGTGCCTTCCTATGGCACCTTCCTATCGGTGCCTTCCTATGGTGCCTTCCTGTGGGTGCCTTCCTATGGCACCTTCCTATCAGTGCCTTCCTATGAGAGGAAGGTGCTTGCCTTCCTATGGGCACCTTCTAGTGGCACATTCCTATTGGTGCCTTCCTGTGGCACCTTCCTGTCGGTGCCTTCCTGTGGCACATTCCTATCGATGTCTTCCTGTGGCACCTTCCTATTGATGCCTTCCGGTGAGAGGAAGGCGCTTGCATTCTTTTGGTGCCTTCCTAGAAGAGGAAGGTGCTGGCCTCCTATTGGTGCCTTCCTGGAAAAGGAAGGAGCTTATATTTTCTTGGTGCCTTCTTGGAAGAGGAAGGTGTTGGAATTCTATTGGCGCCTTCCTGGAAGAGGAAGGTGCCTACTTACCATGCGTTGATTTCGAAGGAAACAGATATTTGACATCTATTTTTTTTTCAAACTCCTCCCCCATTTTATTTAGCTACCAGTTGGAGATTTCTCATTTCCCTTCGAGACCAGGCTAGTCCTCGGGAAAGAGGATACTCTCTTCCAATAGGCAGCGAAAATAAAACTTTGCTTGTGATTTGCATTTCATCGTGGAGCTATTTCAACATAAGGTGTTTTTTTTTTCATAGGAGTAAGTTAGGTGACGACAATAATGCGTCTTTCCCCTCATGTCTAAAAATTGTCACGTCCTCGTGACAATAGCCTTTTGAACTCCCCCCTTTTTTTTTTTTTTTTTACGGGAGGTTCTGATTCACCCGCATCTTCCACCACTTAAATTGGTGATGCCCTTATCGCCAGCAACAGGTCCCTTTGCACAACAGGTCTGCAGCCCTCCAAACGTCAGGTCCCACACTGAACAATAGGTATCCCCATCCAAGGGAGAAGAAAATTGCTTATTGGTGCCTTCCTCTAGGTGGAAAAAGGCACTATTGTATTGGGCTAATTGTAGACACTCTCTTCCTAGTGGGAAGTAAGTGCCTTTTCTGCTTCGCCGCACTCCTAATTGCAGGGCACAAAATTTCACATATATTAGGCTTAGTTTAATATGAATCCACCTACAGATCATGCTCATGGTTGTGTACTGTGAAACTACACCTACAAAAACTGCACACACGAAAGTAGTAAAATAGGAGTCATCACTCCATGCTTGTTAGGCCCTAGATCTTAGGATGCCTACAGCTTGCATTCGGTTCATGATTTCCTGCAAAGCAATAAGAAAGCAATTTTTATGCTAAGCAGGACATGTTCTATGTTTTTTTTTTTTTTTCACTAGGAGGATTCGCATATATATTTTGGTGGAAGGTGTCTTCAATGTATGGCACCTTCTTGATGCGGAGGCACCTCCAATGTGTGGCACCTTCTTCCTGTGGAAGGCGCCTCCAATGTATGACGCCTTCTTGATGTGGAAGGTGCCCCTAATGTATGGCACCTTCTTCATGCAAAAGGCACCTCTAATGTATGGCACCTTCTTCCTGTGGAAGGCGCCTCCAATGTATGGTGCCTTCTTGATGCGGAAGGCGCCTTCTTGATAAACAAGGTGTCTTTCACTTCATTTTTTTTTTTTTTTACGTATCCTCCCTCTCTTTTTTTTTTTTTCTTTTTCTTTCTCTCTCTCTTTTTTTTCTTTTTCTTTCTCTTTTTTTTTCTCTTTTTTTCTTCTTCCTTTTTTTTTTTTCGATGAATGTTTGAACATTCGTCCAAGCTACTGGTATGGTATGGGGTCTCCCACATGTTGATGTCTGATCCACTCTTGTGAATGTGAGGCAGTGGTTAATGGAGGTCATTGAATGTTACTTGAACGTTGTCTCGAAACTCTTCTCTTGCACTTGGTGTAGCATATCTGACTTTGTTTATCATCCAGGCTATAACAGTCATGCACTTTCCAACAAAATTTTCCCCCAAATTCCACAAGCACCTTGGGCTAGAAGCCTTTCGCTTGATTAGGGTTACTTAGCCTACCTTCAAGTGCCAATGTTTCCAAGGCAAAACTCTGCTAGCTTTCACCTGTTAGATTAGATGCTATACGATCAGGTACCCGAGACAGTTCGTATAATGCTATTACGAACTCCATGTATGAATCTCAATTCATGAGATCTTCATAGACACCTCCTTATTTTTCTACTTCGCACTTCACATTGTCCTGCAAAACATAAAAGAAAAATCTAAACTAAAGATGTTAAAATAAAATTCTAACTAATTTTTTTTCTTTGTTTTTTTTTTTTGTATTTTTTTTTTCGATCTATTCTGCCTTGACCAGAACAGATCTTGGATTATCATTTTTTTTTCATCATCTGCATCAAAGAATAGGATGTCTACTTCAACCATTTGAGCTGGTGATTTTCACATCTGGAGGTTTGTCAATGATCCATCCTAAGAATTTGGCAAAATGTACCATGTACTGAAACATCTTTGTCCTTACACTTTTTGTGAAAAGCAGATTTCTCCATGGTTTTAGATCCTCTCAAATTTAATGTTATCTTCCACCATAGTGATATTCTACCTCTCTTTTGTATATTTTTTTCATATGACAACCAACAACTCACATTTTTGAAACACCAAGCTCCTCCTCAATTAACACATAAACAAAAATGTTAATCCTGTGGCCTTTGTGCAGACATTTGAAATCTGATCTCCTCCAAGATTTTTCCTTGTTTTATTTAGCTACCGGTTGGATATTTCTCATTTCCCTTTTGGACCAAGTTGGTCCTCGGGAAAGAGGATACTCTCTTTCAACAAGTAGCAAAATAAAAATCTATTTTTGAATTGCTTCATTAACTTGGAGCCTTTTTAGTAGATGATTTATTTTTTTCTCTTTTTTTTTTTTTTCATGAACACTATAAATAGCGTTCATTGTGCTGTTGGTGGAATTTGATGAAGGTGGGGTCTCCCCCATGCCTACATCTGAACTAGTCTTCTCGATTTTTTTTTTTTTTTTTCAACTAGTCTGATATGTTGTAGCATGAGAAGAGTATTTTACTTCATGGATTCACAACCAAACTTCTTTCAATGTAATGGCAAAGTGTGCAGGCCAGCAAATGACTATCTGTGAGTTAACAACCTGAAGAAAACATGGCATAGCAGTCTGTTAAAAACATATGCTAGTTTATGATTCACCAAGTCACCGTAAGCGCAAGTGAATAGCATACTCCATAACAAGGCATTTTCTTTAAATTATGCTCTATCATTTTCCCTGAATTATTAATTTCATCATAAAAAAAACATTTATCAATACGTTGCAAAAATTTCAAGCCTGTAAAAATTTTTAATTTAAAACCAAGCTTCTAGAGGCACAATTTTTCAATGGTTTCTGTATAAAAACATGTCCCTAAAAATTTTCAATCAGACTTGGGTTGTGCTTTTTCGTTGATTTCTTGAAACCATTAATAATATGAGGAAAATCCTTCAATGCCAAATTTTTTCTAAATTTTTTTCAACAACACGTTTTATTCCTACTTCTACACTTAATTTGGTACATCAGGTTCATTCCCACATTTACCTGAGAAGTTAGAAAATATAAATAATTGCCTATGGGATTTGGCTTTGACTGTGCCGAAAACTATTTTTGGCCTTATAAAAAGGCCCATGGTGGACTCACACTTCTCAGGTAAAATATCTACAGGTAATTTTAAATAGACTTTTTATCTGACATGTAAATCAGAACACTACAATTTAGACACTCCCTGGCAACGACACCAAAATGGTGAGCAAAAAACTCATGTCCCGAAAAACATTCATTTCTCTTCCATAAATTATCAATCCGGTAAGTTCGTAAACTTATGAGTGTCATGCACAGTATATGCCTGCAGTGTTGGGGAACAAATCTGGTTGTACCTTATTTAGTTTGGTGGGGAGGTTTGTGTAATTGGATTCCAACCAAACCAAATAAACTAAGTGTGGGAAATGAAATAAATAAATTATTAAACAAAAAGTAAAGTTTTGGAAATAAAATGCGAGGAAATAAACACACACAACTGAAATTAAATAAAGTAGTAAATTAATCTACAAAAAGTAAATGCACAAATTAAACAGGGAGGACTACTGCAGGGAGTGGGCCCAAGCTCCCGTAGATAGTTTGCCCGACTAGCTACATAGAGCTTGCTCGAATAAGAGGAGTTGCACTCTTAATTAATTAAACAATAAAATAAAATAAGTTCTGTGTAAAATTAATCATTGATCTCCGATCTCCCCTCTGTTCATATGGCTTGCGTCTTTATATAAAGCGCAACCAGATATCATTACAATAACAAATCGATCTATTTTAATCACATGATGTGATTTAGTTACAATTGATTCTACACATATTTTATTCTTCTATTTTAAAGTATGTTCGTTCACCAGATTATAAACATCCTTAGGTGTACGTAACAACAAATCCTAAACTAATGCATCCTAAAAATAATAATATGCTTTAAGAGCTTTACAAGGTCAACCGGCCAATCGGTTGATAATAATAACAAACACTTTATTCTATTTAATAAATGCATGATTAAAATAGATCTCCTTTGTCTTCACGTGCAACCTCCTCCATAGTCCTTGGTAAACCAGTCAAAGTTGACTTGGTAAATCTTGCAAAGTATGAAGGCATGGATGCGCCTTCTAGTTGTAGGGAGGCGATCTTCTTTCGTTGACGCCTTTCGGTTGTAGGGAGGCACTCATATTCTATCGGTGCCTTTCGATTGTAGGGAGGTGCTCATATTTCATTGGCACATTTTGGTTGCAGGGAGGCACTCATCTTTCATTGGTGCCTTCCTGTTGTAAGGAGGTGCTCGTCTTTTGTCGATACCTTCTGGTTGTAGGGAGGCGCTCTTCTTTCGTTGGCACCTTTCGGTTGTAGGGAGGCGCTCGTCTTCCATTGGTCCTTCCAATTATACGGAGGCGCTCGTCTTCTATGGGTGCCTTCCGGTTGTAGGAAGGCACCTACTTCTATTGGGTGCCTTCCTTGAAGAGGAAGGTGCCTACTCTCTTGCCTTAGTCTCTGTAAGTAGAAGTATGTCGGGTCCAAGTGGATGTAGACTGGAAAACACCATATTAGTACCAATACCTGCATTTATACACATTTCCCACTAAAAATACCAATCAAGCATAATACCGGATTTTCTATCAATTATATGCATAAGTTATATAAAATACATCTCATATGCTAATTGAACCAATGATAATTCTCCTTAATCGTGTATATAAAATGAGCATTTTTGGTGCTCATCACTCAAAATTTTTATAATTGAGATTTATTTTAGACCTCACTTATGACTCTTCCTATTCTTGTTGACCTACTGAACTTCTCTTATGATGACTTTTATAAGTGGCGGTGCACAATGGTGAGTTTGGTTAACAAAAGTGTAAAGAGGAACTATGATGAATGTAGGTCCTCCTATTCCTATCTTAATTCATCGTGGGTATGATACCACGGTTAGGTTTTGAAGATATATGTAGTGGCATATATCTATCATAGGTCCTAATAAAATGTAAAAAATATAAATGAAAGTAACTCTACAATATGATTGAAATATAATATAAATAGAAAGTGGCAAAAATACAATGTAGTATGGAGGTGATGGTCACTCCATTAATATAAGATAAAGAACTAAATTGTACTTCATACAAGAGTTATACCACTATCTACTACACTTTGATATAATGCACTTGATATGCTTGATATGAACTTAATATGAATTATCACTATGAGACCCTTTATATAGGAAGATAGATTCCTTGGCAAAAACTCTACTTATATGTACAAGGGGACACCTTGCACATTAAACCTTACACATTAACACTTGTGCATGTATTACGTTGCTTGAAGTAAGTAGCTAAATTCTCCCTAAAGTAATCTCCTACTCTAACTATGTATCAAAGGTGGTACATTTATATGATCCAAATGATGCAATATAATCTAACTCTAACAATTTTATGTTATCTTGGAAACCCTAATTTTAACCTTGTGAAAAACTACCCATAAAAAATATTCGCGACTACAGTGCCATAGTAGTTGCCAATATTAAAAATCTCCCACTTGGTAGCTATGATGAACAAGTGCTTAACCCACTTTTATGTCTGCACCATTTGAACTTTTTAGTACTCACTACCTTTTTCAAGGCATCATCTATGTTCACATTAATCTTCACCTTCTGCAGATTTACTTCACCTTTTTCAATCATTTCTCTAATGAAGTGAAACTTTACCTTGATGTGCTTTGTTTTACTATGGAATTTTGGATTTATATCAAGGTATATAGCACTTTTTTTTTCATACCACAATGGAATTGAGCCTTGTTGCATAGCAAAAACTACAAAAAAAATTCAGTTATATCGCTTCCTTGCAAGACTTAACTGTTGCAATATATTTAGTCTCTATTATTGACTATGCAAAAACCTCTTGCTTATTTCTTCTCCAACAAATAGCTCCCCTAGATAATTCAAATACATATGCACTTGTGGATTTTCCTCCATCCACATCACCTATAAAATTAACATCTACATATACCTTCAACTAGCTATATCCTATAGCCTGATAATAAATCATAGCATTTTTTGTATGTTGTAGATCTCAAAATATCCTCTTCATGACTATCCAATGTTTTCTGATCAAATTTGACATAAATTTGCTCATAATTCCCACTACATGAACCAATTCAGGTTTTGTACACACCATTGTGTACATCACATTTTTGACTACACTTACATTTGGCACTTTTGCCATTTTAGTTTTTTCTACTTTACCATTTGGGCTTTGTTCATTGGATAATGTAGCACCCACAAGGAATGGAGTACTTACTAGTTTTCATACCTCCATACCAAATTGTTTCAAGATATCAACCGCATACTTCTTTTGGCCAATCAAAAAAAATCTTCATCGAGTGGTTCCTTCTAACCTCGATTCCTAGAAAGTAATGAAGGGCTTCCAAATCCTTCATGCTGAATTCTTTTGATAAATTTATCTTTACTTTTTGAATTGCATGTTGTGAATTACTTAGCAATAGTATGTCATCAAAATATAATGCAAGTATAACAAACCCACTTGAATCTTTAAAGTACTAAATGTAGTGATCTACATTGCTCCTGATAAATCCATGTTCAATCACATAATGGTTAAATAATTTATACCATTTTCTCGATGATTACTTTAGACCATATAATGCTTTATTTAATCTACAAACTATATTGCTCCCACTGATTTCAAACCCCTTAGGTTGTTGCATGTATATTTTCTCCTTTAATTATACATGAAGAAACATTGTCTTCATGTCCATATGCACAATCTCCCAATCATTTATTATTTCCATTGCCAACAACAATTGAATTGAATCTATCTTGGCTATTGGTGAGAATGTATCAATGTAATAAATTCATGTAATAGAGTATAACCCTTTGCAACCAACCTTGCCTAATATCACTCCATCAAGCCATCAGGGTTATATTTCTTCTTGAAGATCTATTTTTCGTCAACCAATTATCTCTCTTTTGGCATTTGTTGAATATCCCAAGTTTGATTATCACTAAGAGACTTCATATCTTCCTCCATTTCCATTCTTTACTACCTGGATTCAATGTAATTCAAATCCTCCTTCACATTCCTGGTCTCCTCACAAAATGCGGGTAGTGCAAAATAAATAAAATCACTATGATCATAACCATACCTTTTCGGTGCTCTCTTTTGGTGTTGAATCCTTAGAAGTGATTGGCTATACTTATCAGCCTTTGTAAAATTTTTGGTATTCACTTATTTTTTTGGTTGATTCTCCTCTCTAATTTCATTATTAGTAGATGTCTCACCATTATTACTGCTAATTTGACTATTGATAGCTTGTGGTTGATCACCAAGACCTGTTATGGTAGGTTATTTTGGTTGCTATTATCACCTACAAAAGGTTGCTAACCAAGTATAGAATATTATTGTGAATTAGAAGGCTCTTGTTGATTGCTCTACCAGATTTAGAAGGTTTATAAAGATCTACGAGAGGTTGCTAATCATCCTTTTTCACCTGAATTTTATTTTTTTGATTTTCCTTCCTTCCACCAACCACATTTTCCTTAAATATCACATCACAAACCATAGTATGATGTATATCTAATGGTATCCATAAGTTGTAGTCCTTAACTACATCAAGATAACCCACAAAAATTCATTTTATAAATTTACTATCCAACTTGCTCCTTTTCTCCTTTGGAACATGTATGTAAGATTCACATCCAAACACCCTCAAATGCTCTATAGTGTGTTTCTTTCCACTCCACTTGTCCTATGGAGTAATTTTTACCAAGACTAAACTCGAAGACAACATAATTGACAATTTGAACTACCTCATCCCAAAACCTATTGTCTAAACCTGCATCTACTCTTATGCTTTGTGCCTTCTCCATGAAAGTCATATTCATCGTCTCTACAACACCATTCTATTATAGAGTGTAAGGTGTGTTTTTCTGCCTTGCAATACCATGCAATTTATAGAAGCCATCAAAATCTCTAGAGCAAAACTAAACTCCATTAGCTATCCTCAACACTTTAACCTTCTTGTTGGTTCGACTCTCTACTTTGACAACAAAGTTTTTGAATTTATCTAGTGCTTCACTTTTTTGTTTCATGAAGAAAACCCAAGAATTCCTAGATAATCATCAATGAAGCTAAAAACATATTTGAACCCTATCATGGACTACTCCTCCATGTGTCCAGAGATTTCTGAATGTAGTAGATCCAAAAAATCATCACTCCTATATGTAAACATGGAAAATTGACCCACTTAAGTGGGTAATATTACCTGAGACCTCTAGGGGACCCCTTAGACTTTCTTAAGGCAAGGAAAATATAAGAAAAGTGAGCATTAACTATTGCATTGAGAAGAAACAATATATAATACATGTCGAGCGAAATGAACTTATAGTTCCCCTAACTTCTCTAACCACCTAGAGAAGCACTTAACCTAACCACCTTGAATATGATGTTAAGTGGAATAATGTAATAATATAAGACTATGTTAATATCCCCCTCTTATTAAATTATTTTTAAATACAAAGAGTGTTGTGAAACTACTCAAATTTGACACATGCAAGGACATTAGTGAAAATATCTGCAACCTATTCATTGGTTGGAATGTACTAGAGCTGTATATTGTGTTTTGAATCTTCATATCGAATAAAATGACATTGAGTGTCAATGTTTTTGGCGAGTTCATAAAAAAATGGATTCTTGACAAGCTTAAAAACACCTTGGTTATCACAAAATAAGTGGATTGGAAGTTTCTTGGGAAGATCCATACTTGAAATAATGTAATGTAACCATATCACCTCATAGAATGCTCCATGTGCTACATGATATTCTACCTCTGTAGAGGATAAAGCAACCACCTGATGTTTTTTATTGGGCCAAGAGACAAGATCAAAGCCAAGATGAAAAATGTATCCAAAAGTTGATTTCCTATCATCAATTGACCCGACATAATTAGAGTCCATGTAACCTTGCAATAAGAAGTTGTCATTCTTCTTGTATCTAGGCCATATTATGTATTGCTAAGGACATAATGAAGAACTCTTTTTACTGCTTTCCAATTTCTAAAATTAGGTTCCTACATGAACCTTGAAAGATAACTCATAGCAAAAATGATTTATGACCTAGTGTTGGTCAGATTTATGAGACTCCTAATCAACTAGTGATAGAGAGTACCATCTACCTATGGAGAAGTATCATATCACAATAACTGTAGCCATGTTTCCATTGGAGTTTCTTTAGGCTTACAATTAGTCATGCAGTATTTCTCAATTAATGTCTTGGCATATTTCTTCTGTGTCACTCTTATGCGATTCTTCTTTTGTACCACTTCCAAACCATAAAAATAATGAAGAAGTCCTAGGTCTATCATCTCAAATTATTTTTTCAAGTCAAATTTCATTGCATCTATCAATTTATTTGAACTACCAGTGATAATAAAATCATCAACATACAGTATTAAAACCATTATTTTAGAACCATTTTTCTTGATATAGAGATTAGCATTTGAAGGAATTCTCTTAAGACCATGTTACAATAGGTGATTTTCAATTTTTATGTACCAAGCTCATGGAGCTTTTTTTAACCTATATAAGGATTTAACCCAATTTGCAAATTTTGTGCTCTTGCTCTTCAACCACATATCCTTCTGGATGAGTCATATACACTTCTTCCTTGGTATCAACATTTAAGAAGCCACTTTTTACATCCATATGATGTAGCTTCCATCTGAACCGAGCTGCCATAGCACAAAGTACATGAATGGTAGTCATTCTAGCAATGGGTGCAAAAATATCTTCATAGTCAATACCTTATTTCTATGCATAGCCCTTTGCAAAAAGGTGGACCTTATGCTTATCTATAGTTCCATATACCTTATACTTAACTTTTTATACCCATTTGAATCCAATGGGCTTCTTACCATAAGGTAAATAACCTAGCTTCCACATTTTATTTTAGTTGAGAGACATATATTATGCATCCATTGCTACCTTCCACTGAGGCTCACTAAGTGCATATTAGACTGTGGTAGGTTCATGCTCATCGAATGAAGATATAAAAAACCTATTATCATACACATATATCTTCTTATTTATATTCCTCTACATCTAAAAAAAGTTCCCCAAAGTATTGGTAAAGCTCGTCAACCTTTGAAGTTGATGCTTTTGCTGAAGTTGATGCTTATGCTCTCATTTGATGAGACATACTACATGTACAAGGTTGATATAAAGTTATATCTAGAGGTATAGTCACTTTTGAATCTCTCATTATGCTAGTATACCATTTATAAATATTTTTTTGTGGTCAAGGAGTCTCTATCTTATTCTCCTCATCATCAAGTTATATAAATGTAGATGTGTTACCTAGTGTGAAAGCTTCATCAAATACCACATCTCTACTGATGTGAATTTTATTGGTTTTAGGATCTATCAAATGATATCCATTAAAATGCTCATCATAACCAAGAAAAATACACTGCAAGGATTTCTCATCTAACTTCTTTTTTTTCCTTTTTGAATGTACATGAATGCCTTACACCCAAAAATCCTTAGATGAGAAATTGAGGGTTTTCTACCACTTCATGATTCTTGTGGAGTCATTCCCTTAAGATATTTTGTAGGTGCTCTATTCAAGAGGTACATTATTGTATTGACGACTCCTACCCAATACTATTTTTCAATATGTGCCCTTGTAAGAATACATTGAACCATTTTTATGATGGAATTATTCTTCCTCTCAAAAACTCCATTTTTTTGTGTAGTATAGACTGTAGTAAGCTGCCTATTAGTACCATGTGCACTAAGAAATGTGGAAAATTATTTTTAAGTATATTTCCCCCTTGATCTGAGTGGAGGCTCTTAATAGAACATCCCACTTCCTTCTCAACACTTTTTGAGAATTACTAAAAGTATAGAAAGACCTCTGACTTAAATTATAGAAATAAAACCCATATATTCTATGAGTAGTCATCAATGAACAACTGAAAATATATCTTTTCCTATAACTTTTTGGCATAGTACCACACATATCAGTGTATACCAACTCCAATGATATTTTGGCTCATGAGGATCTCAACTCAAAATGTACTTGGTGTTGCTTCCCTGCTAAGAAATCCTAGCAAATGGGAAAAGTGGATGAAAGGTTGAGAAGAACTTTCACCATTTCATATTTACTTAACTCAGGTAAATATCCTAAACTTAGATGACCATATCATTTGTGCCAAAGAGAAGTAGTCTCTTTTATGTTAACCACCATGGCAACATGAGGTGTAGAAATGACATAGAAAGCAAATAAAACATGCTTGTATGAAGTAGTTTCTACATGTTTGCCCTTCCCTCTAATGAACCAATGATTCTTTCCATCCTCAACTCTTAAATCAACCACCATATTTTTATCCAAGATTTGAGGTATTTACAACAAATTGTTTACCAATCCTCGAACATAAAGAACTTTCTCAATATGATAGTTTCCATATGGAAGAGTGACAAAAATATTTCCTTCATCTTGGACTTGGTAGATATTATCATCAACTATGGTAACTGGTTTGCCTTCCTTAGCCTCAAATATCATAAACCATGATTTATCACCAGTCATGTATTCACTAGATTGAAAATCAATATACCACACATGATCCTTTTGCTGAAAAGCTATGTGAGTCATGAGAACCTTGTGTGTCCTCTTAGAATCTGAGTTTGATTCCTTATAAGAAACATATCCTTTTGGTTTTTATTCATTTTTTATGGTTTGTACTTACCCTTTTTATTTTGACCTTGGTCATGTGGTTGTTTATTTTTGAACCAACACCTATTGGTGTCATGGTTGTCCATATCACAAATTTTGCAATACTTCTTGTATCCCTATTGAGGTTGCTTGTCTTTCAAACATTTGGAAGAAGATCCCCTTTTGAAAGTTTTATTCTTGATATCTATTTTTTATTAAAGTGCATTAACTATCACTTCATCTCTTTAAAGTTGATTTGCCTCCTTACTTTGAAGGAAATTTACCAACTCCAAAAAAGTAACTTGTCTCATGGACACTTGAAGGGATGTGATCAACACCTTGTAGGAATATAGTAAAGCTCTCAAAATTACTAAAGTCAAGAGCTTATCCTCTACAGTTTCTTTCAAAGCATTCAAATTGGACTTCAATTATGTCACTCTACATAGAAATAATTCTACTGATTCACCAGACCTCATACTAAGAGTATGTAGTTGGAATTGAAGGTTAATAATTGTGGATTGATTCTTCCCTTTATATATGGTAACAAATGCATCCCAAACATATTTACCATTTTAGCATCACAACTGTGAGGCTGTACTTCACCAGTAGTAGCAAGCAAGATAAGCATGAGGGACCTTCTATCATTTTTATCATATGCTTCCTGATTTATACCTACCATAGGAGGATGTTTTATAGTTCCAATCACTACATCCCATAAATATTCAACCTATATAATGGATCTCATTTTTGTTTTCCATGGAGAAAAATTAAAACATTTAAGTAGTTGTGTATCTGAAAGATATTTGTGTATAATGCCCATTATGAAGGTTCCTTATATCACCAAAATGGTCTCTCTTTTGATATACCACAAATGAGTATTGAAAGAGAATTCACTCAAATTTATGGCACCTACCTAAAAACCCTTCCAAAAAAGGATGATTAGTTGGAGGAAATTAAGCCAAGAAATAAGAATGAATTAGGGTATATGATGGAGTGAATATCAAAATAAAATTGGATTTCTTTATTTCTCCCTGACGATTTATAGAGAACAATAGCTCAGACATTGTTTTTGCAGCTATATTAGGTGTTAGATAGAATATCCCAAAGCATAATAGCTTTACCTCTAAGTGTGGACCAGAGGTACTGTAAATTTTTGTTGAGTGGTAATTTTACCCAATTGTGAAATTACACTCTCCCTTAGGATTTTTATCACAAAACCCTCTATTGCAAAGAATTTAAAACAAACAACTTCTCCAAGGTCTCCGCTATATTAGCATTTGCACATGTGTATTAGTAATATCAATAAAGATATATCAATTCAATGCTAGGAACACCTTAGTGATTGCAAGTAACTATTAACAAGGGGCATGTGTTGGCCAATTTTACCATGCTAAATTAATTATTGTTCATAAAAAATCTTAAATAAAAGTAAATATTAATTGGCCCTCATATGACCACGATGTAATACTTTAATTCCTTTTATCTTGAAGTGTTTTAAGGTAGATTTTATCTTCCTTTATTAAGTAGATTTTAAACAATTTTTATCTTGCATTAAATCCTACTTTAAAGCATGAAATAGAAGATTAAATATATCTATGAATGTGAATTCAAAATTATGAAAAGATTGATTAAATTTAGCTTCTATCATGAAGATAAAGATAGCCTTTGATATAATTTATAAATTGTACCTCTTTGATGAAATTAATTTTCATAAAGAGGCACTAATTTATTGCTTTATAATAATGGCCTCAAAATGTCACTATGAACTATCCCTCTTTAATGAAATTAATTTTCATTAAGAAGCAATAATTTTATGCTTTAAAACAAAGATATTTGATGTAATGATAAATTACCTATCCTTGATGAAATCTGAATTTTCATAAAGAAAGGTGCATTTATTTCTCCGAAAATGATGGCTTATAAAATGCCATTAAATTAACCTCCCTTCAATGAAATTGAAATTTTCATGAAGGAAAGCTCATCTTATGCTTATGAATAGATATGAAAATAAATATATAAGGAAAAAAATCTGATTTGCCTTGAAAATGTAAAAAAAAATGAAATTCCAAAATTATAAAAACCCTTAAAAATAGCAGTTTTCAAAAATAATTAAAAAATCGACATGGGCTTAGAATGAGTCCGAATCTATTGCGTATTAGAGATTATATATCATGCTTCACACCCATGTAATTATTTTTGTCATTTTATTTTAAGTTTTAATTTTTATTTTTATGTATGAAGTTTAAAAAAAAAATACGAAATGAAAGTTTAGAAAATGGAAAATAAAATATGAAAATAAATTTAAATGCTGAAAACGTAAACATGCAAGGCCCTTTCAGTTTGATGGCACCCTGTCCTACAAAAGCAAATATATGAGAAACACATGCATGCAACTTAATCTATTCCAACCTGCATATGCAAAATCAAAATAAATCAAGTTCTAGCTCCTAAGATACAAAAAACAAATTTCAGATTCCAAATATTCAATTATGTAACCAGAAATAGCATTAAACATAATTTATAAATCTGAAAACAAAAAAATAAAACTTGAAATCCATGCATGCAGAAATTTTCTCCTCCTTTTATACAAATAAGATCCAAATTTCTGAAAGAATCTTTACAGCGATATTCCAACAACACATCTCTGGTTTTTAAAAAAAATCAACCCCTTATTAACTTTGTTTTCTTCGTATTTAAGATTTGCAGTCTATCTCATCGTTCTTTCCTTCCTGGCATTTCATTTCATTTTTCCTCCTTTTCTTGGACTTTCCAACGATTCGCTTTTATTTTCCTTTGTTGTGCTATTTTACTTTTCTTTTACATAGACATTTTCATTTGTACTGGACCTATCTGATTATCATTACTATTATGCACATGTCGAGCGTTATAACATTTTATTACTTTATTTTGCAAGTGAACCATGCAACACATTGCTGCCCATTAGAAATTAGTGCCCCCCTTCTAGGATTTTGATAACCGTCAAAAGTAACACTATATCACTTTATGATATATTTTATGCTCATCATCATGGTGAACACAATGCTTTACTTTTATTATGGACCCTCAACACCTATCTTTTTATCACATGATAGCTCGATCGAAGAACATGCCAATGAATTATGGTGACATGTGGATAAAACCATCATATCATTGCTACCTACTGCTTCTCCCTAAACTGTGCTTTGATCACTGATTCATGACTCCATTGCATGGTCATCGTTCGTTATTCAAAATAAAGTAGAGCCCCTACCACGCGGTTGATAGCTTCATCAAATTCTGATGCATGCTTTGGCTAGCCCAATTTTTTGCTGACGATGCTTCCTAAATAGCAATCGAGACCCGTTGCCTACCTGAGCGCTTCATCCAACTCTTCCTACTAGGCATTGACTATCCGAATCGACCTCACATATCACGTATAAAACATGATGGTGGTCCTTGTTTGAATAATTTTGATGTTGATTCTACCTCATCAGCATCGGTGGGTCTCACTGTGCTGTCTTATTCATTCTTTTGGTGAGAATACTACCATGAATTAGGTGTGCCATATGTCCATGTCATAAATTATTGGATCTACAACTGGTAGGGTTATCTACACAATCACCCCTTCATCCTTATTTCACCACATTTCCCCATGCAATCACTGTGAATGTTGCGCCATTTGGCCATGGAACATACTACTATCTAGTCATCTTTGGAGTTCATCTATCTAGCATAGCTGCTATTCAGACTCACGGTGCTTCTTTACTGCGCCATTTGAAACTAGAATATATGACGTCTAGTAATGGGAGTATTCACCATAGAAACCATTGCCTGAGCCAAACCATACTCATTGTCCAAGCTATCTAAATCCAGGGAGTCCAGAGAAATCTACCAGCATAGGAATAAAATGGGTAACATCTATCTATTTTTGCTACGGAATGGGTCTTCCACTATTTTTTATTTTCAATGCTGCCCATAACTCCCTCGCCACCGTTGACCTGCCATGTCCAATGCTCCAAGCTATCCATGTTTTTGGTCATATCTGCACTGTGGCGTACCTCACCTTCAACTATGTTGTCTAAATTACTGCTACTCATATCTACGTCCAAGCTCACCAGTTCTTTGTTGTCAATACTAGTGTATTGCTTTTAATGAAATATCAAAATTTCATATCATACACCCATAATTCCTTCGATGATTGGCGTATTTTTCCTTTGTTTTCATTTTGCCCTAGCTATGAACATTATCACAAATATAACCTTAATGGGTTAGATAAATGCCTTGGAATTATTATCACATCTAATACCTTGGGACGATGACCGCCTGAATGCCACTTCTCTATTCGTCAGACCCTCATCACTATAATTTTAACGTGAATCACTATCCACGTGTTTGGATCTATGAATCACTGCATAAATTCCATGTTAATTCATTGAATCTCCAGCATGCTCTATCCCAATCGTGTGGGTAATCCATCATGGCATATGCCCCATCCGGTCACCGAAGATGACTCCGTCAAGAACGCACTCTACGTCATCGTAACCACTGTGTCATACATCGTGGTTTTCTCTGGTTCACCGTATGGTCCACCTCACTCCACGCGGATCCCACCTGCCATATCGCCACCTCAGATCCCTCTGAAAATATCTCCTTCATGTCGGTCGCGCTCAAATAAAACCTGCAACCATCATGAGAAAATTTAGAATAGAGGCTGAATTCCATATAGAATAATAAACAATGCCCTAAAAAATATCGCTTCACTGGGTAAAGAGAGCATATAAAACAAAAATTTATTTTGTTTTATTTGGTATTATTATATTTTTCATTTTATTACATAGACATGTATATTTTTTATTTTTTCATTCTTTTATATATATATATAAACTTTTTATGTTTATTTTTCTATTTTTTATATTACTTTTTATTATTTCAATTATATACATATATAATATATATAAACAATACATATAAATATATATTATATTTATATATACATATACATTTATTTATTTATTTATTATTATCATTTTTTTAAATAACTTTTTTTAAAGGCCTTATTAAAACCCCAAACATAAACACAAGCGACATTGGACCATAACATTAAAATTTAAAACACAATTAAATTTATGAAAATGACCCAAGATAATTGACACCCAAGCCAAGACTTTGATCAAAAAAATTACATTGACCTTTACAAGAAGACAAAAGACACGATAACTTGAAGACCTTCAGAGTCCTCATGATGAGTTCATGGCTCAGGTATTATCAAACATTAGCACTCGAAGACAAGTAATATTCCTGAAACCAAAATTTCAAGGTGGGTCCCCAATTTTGGGGTACGTTTTGGAGTAGCCACAACAAATGGCGACTCTGCTAGGAAATGCTCCTAAGAATTTCAGGTGAAGAACCCAACCTGAATTGAGAACATACAAGATCAACAAAATGCATATTATCTAGCAATGTCCCAAGAAAGTGGGGGTAAACAACTTCAAAATAAAAATAACTAATCCATATGCATTTTCTCAGTGTGTGCAAAAGTGATTCATTTTTTCATCTTTGAAAAATCCTCCAGATTCCATCATCTCTTTTTGCATCAGCTTATGAAGTATCACTCATAATGAAATGGTTATATACAAAACCTCACTACCAGTCAGGCATCTATAGCCCCGGTAAGGTTTATCTAACTCACCCTTGTGTTTGCTTAACACTTAGCAAAGTCTTTCATTTTACCTGAGTTATATCTAGACAGAGCCCTACTGTTGTTCAGGCGTCCATAGCTCTGGTAGAGTTTATCTAGATCTTGTGACTATTTTGATCAAGCTTTTTGATGCTCACTCTCTTTTTTTTTTTTATTTATCTCTTTTTATTTATTTATCTTATTTTTTATATATATATATATTTTTCTTTTCAAAAGACAAATCTTGCAAAGCTTCAAGTATTACTGGGGTAAGGTAGCCTACAAGTGAAGCATTTTAGATTTTTACCTAGGGTTGTAGATCAAGATAACTTCATCCTTCATAATTCCAAAAACACCATTTAATGTGTGTGAGTTACATGTGGAGCTCTAGAAAAATCTTTCATTGTTCCACTTTCCACCATTTTGGTCCCAAAATCTAAGCATGATCACCAAATAACTCATCCCCCTTTTATCAGGTTCATCAGTTTTTAGATCAGGTACTCCAACCTATTGAATAAAGGAGCTTCAAAAGTGAGCTAGACTATAAGTTAACGACCACAAAATATCACCTCAAAACAAGAAAAAAACCAAAAATATAAAACTCAAAACACAAGCCAAAACTATATAGAAATGTAAAATATGGTACAGGATGGTGCAAATCTTGATCCATCACTTCCCTAGATCCCAAATATGATTAGCACATTTTAAAAGACATATAACACGATAAGCAAGCCAAGTTTTACAAATATCCAAAGAAAACCATATTAATCCAAACAATACAATAATCTTCATCTTGCCTCGCTCACCCCGATGAGCATAAAAAATACTCATAT